>OX421266.1:5595789-10395789 GCA_949125355.1 Agriopis leucophaearia
CTAATTCCACTTCACACTGGCGAAAATATGTTCAAAAGTAATATTAACTTACTAGATGGTCAAATGAAAAATAAAAGACTATATAAGACAGATAATTGATAAAATAGGTAATATTCGAATTTCGATACATTTGGTAGATATCACTGATGTTAAACTACACCCGTGTAAGTCAAAAATCATAAGACACTCCATCACACCACACCCCGTCCGGATTCATAAAAGAGGTAGTAGACTACCTGTTTTATGAATCCTCTGCATCACAACAAAATTTACCTGAAGTAGCTGGTTTTAGCAATAAATATACCAGCTACTAGTGTATTAAGCGTTTGTTCTAAGTCGTTCTTATGCATGAACGTAATAAACGTAAAGAAGTTTGTAACGTCCATGTTATTTGTAATCGATGATGTGAACAATAAAGTTGTCATGTATTTAACGTTCATTCACTTAGTCATTCATTCATTCGTTTAGCCGTCATTATGGCTACTCGAAATCTGTTTACTGTTTATATGTATTCGTAGATGGTTGAAGCTACTTACGTTAATTCTGTTTGTGGATTTAATAAAAGCATTGTCCCGATTCAGGTCTGATTACAAATGTTTCGTTGGACTGCGACAGGTGTATTAAAATTAATTACCTTTTGTTAATTAAATATCTGCGGGGAAAAGTTTTGTTAATTAATTGCAATAATAAATGTTCGGGGTTAATTTATTGCTGAATGGAACTATTAACTAAATCGCGGCATTAATAAGAATATATCTTTTTTTTTCTAGTAAAAAAAACGAAAGTTAAGCAGACGTCACTTTTAGTAAAACTAATATCTTTTGTTCCCACAATATTAGAATTAAACCAATAATGTTAACAAAAATAGATTTAAAGAAAAGGCATGTAGATATGTTGTGTTGAGTCTAATATAAAACCAGCGAAAAAAGTGACAAACTAATTTAAATCCTATGTCCTCAAAATATTATCTAAATTAGTTAAAAAAATAACCTAACTCACGAAAATATTACTAAATAGTTGGGTACTACGGTTTTAGATCAGTTTTTTTGGTGCTGGCCTAAAATCTATAGTTTATAAATATCTTTATTTTTAGCGAAAAAAATATAATGAGCCTGTTTAATTATCTAATTAAATCTGAGTATCAGTTCTATTATTATTATTTTTTATTATTCATTTATTTCAGGTACTTATAATCCCATAACTAAAAACAAAACATAGGCAATCAAAACATTAACACATCAGGCAATAAAAAAAAACAGGTCACATTTCATACACAATAAAGTCATAAATAAAAATTAATTAATCAAATAGTTATGTCATCAGAAATAAAATGTCAATTAAATATACAAATAAAATTAATTCAAAACTCAATTAAATCTTCTATAGTCTAGTCCAGTTAGGTAGCAAAATTAATTAATTATAAAACACACACTTATGACTAAAATTGTTTCTTAGTTTAATGTAGTGTTCATTTTGAAGATGAAGTACCACAAAGTAACGCTTGATCCGATCAAATTAAATTAGGTACGATATGAGTACTTTCAAATCATTCAGTTCGACATTTTTTGATAGATTGTGAAATAATCTACGGATCTACGGTAAACTATCTTCGAATAATGCGCGAGCTACGACCCAGGTGCGTGCAAGGGAGATTTCAATCAAATCAGCAAAGTAAGGAGAAAAGTGGAAAAGGGAGAACGCACTGAAGACTGGCTGTGACTGATTGACAACATTGTGACAGAAAAATGTACGTACATTTCCCTTCAGAGTTGCGAGTTTCTTTCATTTGTCAACTGAGCTCTTGGCAATTTCCAGTTTTAACGCTTTTAGAACTGTCCAAGTTGTGAGAAATCTTGGAAGGTTTCTGCTGGTAGATTTCTTTTAAATGGTTTGTGGTGTATTTTTGAAATTTCCGTGAGAGTGTTAAAATAATGAATATTTTGGATTCTAGTAAGAGTTCATCTATTCAGTTAGATCCCAGTACCTTAATGGTAAACATTGCCATTATGAAAACCCGTACGAAGCGCTTTGATTTCAGCTTGATTGTGCGAACTGCTAGTCTGTGGAATGCGCTGCCTAAATGGGTATTCACTGATAGATACGATACAATCTGGGTGTCATCAAATCATGAGTGAATTGGTTTCTTTTAGGTAAGCGTGCTCCGTCGTAGACCGCATCATCGCTTAACATTAGACGTGTTGGCGGTAAAACGCCAGCCTAAATGATAATAAAAATCTTTGATAGTAACATTTTGTTGACTGGAAAGTATTGTAAGTCTATCCATGGAAAGATATAAAATACTTACTTACATCTTGATATACGTCTCTTTGTTAAATATCGTCAATATTGGTTTAGCCGTTTCATCATGAAAAGGTACCAAACATAGAGAAGGAAGAAGGAATATGGTTGGTTTTGTATTTATAAAATTAGTAGGTTTGGCATTGGGTAGAGGTCAACATTTGTTACAGATGGTTTGTAGTGGTTATAGATTGGATTGGTGCGTTCAAATTCCAAACTGCCAGGTGCGGGTTTGAACCTCAACAGTGTGTTTGAGCTGCTGGTGAAGAAAAACATCGCGAGAAAACCATAGCATAAAGGTCGGGCACTTTCATCGCCCAGCTGTTTAGGTACCGTCCTCAAGTTTAAAATATGTTGCCAAGTACGGAATGGTTTTGGCAGCTTAACTTGAGAGCGAGGTCCCATTCCAGGCAAGACCTTCAACGATGTATGGGCAATCCAAATGATTTTTAGGGTTCCGTACCTCAAAAGGAAAAAAGGAACCCATGTAGAATCATTTCGTTGTCCGCGCGTCTGTCTGTCTGTCTGTCTGTCAAGACTCCAGGGAATCAAAACCTATAGGGTGTTTCCGTTGACATAGTATAGTAAAATTTGGCAAGAAGGAAGTTCTTACAGCACATTATAAAGGAAAATATCCGAAAGTTGTTAATTTGAAGTTACATCACATAATTGGTTTTTAATATTACAAACTAACATTTTGTAGTTGGTTTGTATGGGAGCACCTGTTTGCCAACTACAAAGTTAGTTTGTCTATCAACATTCAACATTTTTAATATTTTTTTCGTCGTGACTGGATTCTCGAGATGTATGAACTATCTAGATAAGACATTTATTAAGTTTTTACGGAACCCTCAGGGTTCGAATCCTACTCACACTTGTACATATTTTTTTTTATAAATTAGCTAAGTAGTATTAAGTATTAGGTCGTAGTTATTTTGTTTCATTAATAGACGCACTTGCCCATGTAAATAATGACACATAATTGAAAGTAAAATTAGATTCATTTAAAACAATCATTAAATTTATCTTAAGTTTGTATCATATCATTCGATTATATTTTAGGCCCGCCAACTAAATTCACTATTCATTAATACAATTCAAACTTCTTGAAATTCAGCGGTCAAAATAAACAGAAATTGTAATACAATTACAAAGACCAAACTGTAACCACAGTTACCAACTTATCTGTAGAGTTGGCAAATAATAGAACTTTAAATTTCATATGGAGGGCATACAATTTTTGTTCCAGAAAACTCGATGGTGGCGCCCCTTTCTAACTGCGCAAATGAGTTGGTTACACTGTAACTTTATGTAAAGTAAACAGGCCGTATAATATAACAGGCGTCACTTGATTTCGAAAGTTATGGCTGGGGTCTGTGACCAAGTCCCTAACTTGGATTCCAGATGCAACCTTTGTGGTTTATTCGGTAAAAAATCTTATTTGCGGGAAGACTTATAATAAAATAGATTGCTTAGAGATGGTACAGTAGAACATAAAAGTGTAGAAACGGAACTAACATTACTGGTATCTGTCAAACGTCAGAGTAGCCAAAAATATTTGTAATGCGCTGTTATGTTGTGTTTTAAATCCATCGGATTTTCTACTGAACATTGTTCAGTTTACCTCACAAGCTATTTCGGTGTGGTGTTTATTTGCGATAGTGGCGTCCTCATTTTTTATGACTCGCTGTACTTAGCTATCAAAGTACTTAGCTATCGCTTAGTAAATTACCTACGTAAATGACTGACCGCAGCGAAGACATCTGAAGTCAGATACAAATCGGCGTTTGAATGTATCTTTCTGAGTTAGTAGGTACGAGTATATTTGTAAGAAGGTAACTTGCGTGGAAGATTAGTCTTTATGAGATTTTGTAGCCAGAAATGAAATGAAAAAAAAAAGAAGTCCAAGCAGCCAGCAAAGTGCGGGTATTTTTTTCTGTATAAGAGTCCCAGACTCCCAGACGACTGCACGATTAGTCCAATTTTTATCTCCCCTACATAAAACAGGAAATATAATTAAAATTTCAGTGCAAGCCCGAAGCCACACACTCAAATACGTGACTGCGAATAATTTAGAGGGCCGTCTATCCGTCCATCCGCTTTGACTCTGCGATTGTGGACTCGATGACGGGCAGAAGAGTAGGGGATAATGAGTGACATGCAAATCTGGCTATTATGACAGGTACCAAAGATATCAAAGCCATACCTATGATATTAATGGTTTTAGTAAAACGGGGTGAATAATATACCGATAGAACGGGTGAATAGAATTTGCGGGGTGATTAGAGACGATATTTACAAAGTCTTTTAATATACAGACCTGGCAAAGACCTACGAAATCAAAATTTTCCAAATTCACGTTATATTAGGTAAATAAGATATCCCATAAGGATAATAGCCGCTTGTCGCTAAATCTGTCAGTACAGTAGAATTACAAATTTTTAGTCTCTGAGACTTGCAGAGACATTAATAAACTAGCTAATAGTCCACATGCAAAACAGACATCAAGGCTGTCTGCAGAGTGAGTTCGACTAAAGGCATCAATACTGTTTTTTTTATGGTACTGAGTGACGAGACGAGCGAAGTCGCTCGCTCAGATGGCTCTTCACGCTTGCCCATACCAGCTCAACGCCACTCAACTTCAACAGTTCAAAACCCTGGATGGCAATGCACTGCGCTCGTCACCCCGAGATATAAAAATAATAAACTTTATTTGAACAAAGTACATGGCTGTGAAGTTAGTAAATTTATATACTTATATTTAGTGTTAGTAGGCATAACTTCGGATATTGAACCCTGATTCTCACACACATCTAAGATGTCAAATCTCTTTGAGCTCTGTAATTTCGCTGGAAACATTGCCTTTCAATCCGGAACACAGTGGTGTGTTTGCACACTACTGCTTGGCGGTTGAATAACTGGCAAAGGTGCGGTACTTCTCCAGGCGGTCTCTGCAAAAGAGTCCTACCACTACACCAATATGAATTCCACCAGATGCGTGCGCATCCGCCTAGCCACTTCACCATATCTCCCTTGTTTGTCTGATCTAAGAACTCAACCAACAACAACCATTTTCTGTCTTGTCCTAGTTCCTAAAACTTAACGTTTGATCATACCCGCACAATACACGCACCTGCGGAAGAACCAACAAAGCAAATTCAAACAAACATAACAACTTAACTCATTAAGCGTACAAATTCGCGTAACAGCCAAAAATTTCACCTTTCTCTGCTCCCTGGAAGTTAACTGTGAGTTAAAATTGTTCGGTTAAATTCGTTTATTCGCCCGAGCATGGATAAGGTAGGGTAACGAACGTTAGGATTGGTCACATGGCGCTCTGAGTTTCAGGTTAACTGACTGGGGAAGGTTAACAGCCAGGAATTGGGCCAAGTGTAATATTGAGATTTTGTTTTGTAATATTTGGGCGATTTGTGGAATAGGACCTTAAATAAACAAGATTGGGTGAACTTTATTGGTGCCTTATCTTTGACCATTATATTTTGACCCCTAAGCTTATAAAGTTGCGCCAAAATAGCCTTAAAACTTATTTATATTTAACCAAATACACTGCTTAAAACTTTAATAATATTTCGGCCGATAAAACACAATTATTATTAAATTAAAATCAAACTTTAATAACATGTGTTATATTTGGGTTATTTGTGGAATAAGACCTTAAACAAGGATGGGTGAACTTTATTGCTGCCTTTCAACCATTAAATTTTGACCCTATAAAGTTGCGCCATAATAGAATAAAACTTATTTATATTCAGTCACATACAACTGCTTAAAACTTCAGGGATATCTCGGCCGATAAAACTCAATTAGATTATAAACAAACTTTAACAATATTATGTGTAATATTTGGGCAATTTATGGAATAGGACCTTAAATAAAAAAGGTTGGATGAACTTTATTGCTGACTTTCGACGATTCAGTTTTGACCTATAAAAGCCTATAAAGTTGCTCCAAAATAGAATTAGTGAAACTAATTTACTGTCACACAAAACTGATAAAAAATTTGGTAGTTTACTGACCAATAAAACGCAATTAGATATAAAAAAAACTTCAACAATGGGGTCTACATCGCTTTTTACAAAAGCTACATGAAAATTTTCCTGGAGTTGATCTCATTTACGTTTCCCGGGTCGCCGTCCCTACGCTAGTGGACTTTTATAGTTTCCCGCTTAAACTTTCATGGCTTAATCAATGCAGAACGTTTTGTAATAATTTTTATGAACTAACTTTGGAACATTATATGAATATTTCAGTCGGATCAGTCCTCCAGAGATTCGCTGGTTACAATGTTGGACGGTTTTATTGAAATCGTTTCAAACTTTGAGTATGATTGTAATATATTATTATTCGTTCAATGTTTTATGAATATGAAAGCCATTAAATCAAATCTTTCAGAGCTTCTGGTTAATGCGTCGCGTGACCAAAATGCTGGCGTGTTTCTGACTCAACGCATAAGCATTGCCATTCAGTGTGGTAATGCCGCCAGCATGCTGGTTACACTGCCAATTCTAGCATTCTTTTAAGTCGGAGGCTGAGAATCATTGTGGGTCGCTACGCAAGAGGAGTAAGTAAGTACCTTAATTCGCACATTGGTATACTTGGTACAATGGTACTTCATATCATTATTTTTTAAATTAAATAATAGGCTTGCGTTTTGAGTGCCAACTCGCCTGATGTAAAGCGATGATGCGATCTATGACGGAGAACACTTGCCAAGAAAAAACCGATTCATTCGTGATTTAAAGACACCCAGATTGTAACTATTGGGGAACACCCATTCAGGCAGCGCCTTCCACAGACTAGCAGCTCGCACAATAAATGTAGAGTCGAAGCACTTTTATACGGGTTTTCGGAATATCAAACATAAAGCAAAAAATAATAATGGCTTGCACTTGGTTGCCAACTCGCCTGATGTTACGTGATGATGCGGTCTACGATGAATCAGATTTGCCTAGAATAAGAAACCGATTCACTCTTGATTTGAAGACAACCAGATTGTAACTATCGAGGAAGACCCCAGTCAGGCAGCGCATTCCACAGACTAGCAGCTCGCAGAATAAAAGTAAATAAATAAATAAAAATCAATACTGGGACATTATTGCACACACAGTAATCTGACCCCAAACTAAGCAAAGCTTGTAATATGGCTGCCATAGACTGATATACGTTCATATATATTTTTTAATACATACTTAAATAGATTTTAACACCCAGACATAGAGCAAACACATATGTTCATCACATTAATGTTTATCCTAGGTGGGCATCGAACCCACGCCCCCAGGCGCAGAATGTAGGTTCATTACTAACTGAGCCATCGGGGCAGTCAAGTCAAAATGTGTTGAGTGTGTGTGTCGGTGTCGATTTTTTGTACCAACAATGGAAGTCCAATAGATAAATAGGCAGAAGAGAATTAGATCATGCAGAGCCTATCAATACTCTACGAAATGTATCCAGTAAAAATTTAATTATAATTCACAGTTCTGGTTACAATATTCGGTTTCTACTTATTAATCCCAAAAGCAAACAAAAGACCCACAAATGGAAATAAAACGCTAAGCAACAAGGTAACGACTGAAACAAACCCAGTCGCAAAGTAAATTGTAATTTTATAGATATCCGGCCGACTCGCAAACACTCCTTACCTAAATTGTGTTTGTCTTATTTTGTTTGAGATCATCTCTGGGGTGCGCAGTTTGCACCTAATTTCCCGTTTTAGGAACTCAGTAAATACTGTTTTTGTTGCTGTTTTAATATTTAATTCCTTTAAGTGCGCTTGGGGCGGTTGCGTTTCAGATTAGGAATATCTTTGATACCGGATGACGCAGCGTAGGTAGGCCTCCCACTAGATGGACCGACGACATCGTGAGAATCGAGGGCACCCAGTGAATGCAGATGGCAGGTTGTCATTCAGTGTGGAGGTTAAAGGGGGAGGCCTATGTTCAGCAGTGGACGTCTTATAGCTGATGATGATGATCTTTGATACTTAGATTAGAGTTAGAAAACGTATTTTTTTTCTATTTATTTAAGGATCAACAAGCAGAATACAACAAAATATAAAACTAGAGAGTAAGAAAAAAAATTGCTAGTTGTGATACCAGCATTGTTGACCACGTAATGTATGTGTTATATTATTTTATTTTACATGAAAAAGAAACAGCTGCTTACTAGCACGGTATGTATAAGAGAAATAGGCTAAAATAAGTTTTCACTAATTCAAATAAAAAAAGTCATTATCATTATTTGAAATATTATTACTTGTATCATATTTCAAATAAATCAAATCAAATACAATAGCAATGAGAAAATATGTAGTTATGATGTTACATTAAACATCAGTGTGTAGGTACATCTGCAATCCTACGTAGGTACCTACAATTAACGCGGTTGTACCCCTTTTCAGCGAAGTGCGTTTAATACCCCTTACCAATCTTGCTTTCTTATTTTCTTCTTAGGTACTCTTAATACCAGTTACCAATCTCATCCAATAAGAATCGCAGTTGATACGTTTTTCTTAATCCAAAGAAGGATATAAAACAGACGCCGGTAACTTTTTCAAATCGCGCATTTATATTAGTATCATCAGTTGCAGCAGCGAATAGAATCCAGTATAAAATAAAGTAACTTTGTGAGTTGCCAAAAGCCCTACAAAGCTCTGATAGTAATGTTTTAAACAAATCCAACCATCCGATCCCCAAACACATTACACAGCCTCCGAACGACAAAAGAGACGCCATTTGAAAGCCATTCCTTCATCTATCAGAGTGACACGCAATCAAACAATACAATAAAACTTCTCTTCCGAAAAATACTTGAAAATAATTTCTCCATTTAAATTCAGTGGGGGAGCTGAGGCGCTAACAAAGGTTGCTGAAGGTAATAACCGCTAAGGTGCTCAAGGTATATTGTGCGTCGGAAACATGGAGAATATAAAACGGGAGATGGCATAAGCAACTGTGTCTCGTGTGTTGCACTATTCGACAAATGAAGGCGATTCATTGTTTTGCTATTCGACAAATGAAAGCGATTCATTGTTTTGCGTTAAACCATGGTAAGAGAGCCCACTATTTTGTACTTGGAGTTGAGTTGTAATTATCCAGAAAAGTTGAAGAAGCAGAAAAGAAAGCTCTAGCTAGGCACGCTAGCAAGAAATATAGTCATTTTTTAACTATTCAAAAAATGGTGGCGCTATATTGTATCTTTTTAGATTCAGTAAAATGCATCTGCCATCTATCATTGAGTACAAAAAGCTAAAGTTTAGCAACTCCTATGATTTTTACTACAGTAAGTTCTATGCTTAGATATCAGCGTCAAAATAAATATCCAATTATTGTTATTGCCTACTTAAAAAAAATTTGGACAATAAAAAAAAATCATTCAAAAAATAAACTATTTCTTAAACGACCCCTGCAACCTGCGTCAAGTCAAACATTGCGGTGACGAAAAATATGACTCCTCTTCTTAATACCTGGTCCGTGGTCAGAAAGGTTGGAATAACGAAATGAAAGCACATGGAAGTTTAAAGAAACAGCATTTGTTTGGGAAAATTGTGGGGTGCAATTGGTTGATTAATTTTGCTGAGTGGAAGTGACAAAGTGAGTTGAGTGGTTTCAAAAGTTTGGGAGAGCTCATTAGTCAAAAAAAAAGCACCGAGTCTGTTGTGAAGTGCATGTAATTTATATTGTTGAGGTTGAATTTTACTGCGTATGATATAAAATGTTATAAAAGATTGTAAGTACCTAAATCTCACAATTGACGTAAAAACGGCTCTGAGTTTGTTCCAATCTCGCCTTACAAGTAAACACATAATGCAAAGTAGGCAAAATACTGTCAAATACGCAATGCAAGAGAGATAAAAATCGGTTTAAAAAAAAAGAAGACCTTAAGCGTGATTAAACAAAAGCGAGAATAAAATAAACTCTGCGTCTATAATGTGAATGGGGCCAGCTTTATAATACACTAATTTATTTATTAAAACAATACATATATCATTTGGTTAGCTAAAACTTATAACGGTAATAGATAGGTTAGCTTAGTAAATTAATTAGCAGCTAGCAAAGTAAATAAGTCAAGAAGGCATATCCAAGATATGCCTTCTTTTCCAATGACCGCTGACCAGTCGGCCGGCCTAGATATCGCTGGAAAGATGACGTAGAGTCGGACGTGCAAGAGCTCCAAGTCGGCAGATGGCGAAAGAAAGCGAGAGATTGGGACCGATGGCGTTCTCTTGTGTCGGAAGAAAAGACCCACTTCGGGTCGATGCGCCAGCAGAGTGACTACTAGGTACTAAGAGTAAGCTGAAATAGGCGTAATTACTGTATTTAGAACTAGCTGCGCCCCACGGTTTCACACGCGTGGTGATGAAATCGGTGATGATGATGATAATGAAAAGTAGCCTATGTGTTAATTCAGGAACAAGTAATGTATATTCCAAATTTTATCCAAATCCATCCAGCCGTACCTGCGTGATTGAGTAACAAACATCCATCTATCCATCTAAACTTTCACATTTATAATATTACATACTATAGTGGGATATGGTGTGATTAATTGATGTGCAATGGCTGTTTTGGGGTCTAATGGCGTTTTAGAATTATACGGTCTACTAATATTCGAATAACTTAATATCACAATCGCAATCAAAACTTAACACACCTTGTAAACTCGAGTATGATGAGTATCCATCACACGAGCTACAGCAAGTAAAGAAGTTCACAGATGCGCGGGATCGTTTCAGTGCGAACTCGTTACGTTTATAGGACCTATCATCGCGGTGATTATGCGAGCTTTGAAGGTTCCACGTGGGACCGTTATAATATGAAGTAAAATATATTATTATCAGAGTTACATTTGTTATTTAATCATTTTAGCCTAAAGAACACTTAGTTTACTCATATAAAAAATGACTGTATACCTGAAAAACTTACCTTAGAATTTTGAATTGCGAGAGAAAAGCGACTGTAGCTCAGCGATTAAAGCGCTCGAGAAGTTAACCCGAATGGTGCAAGTTCGAATTCTGTCGTCAAATATGATAACGCATTTCTAGGCCTATATTCTAACCAATGGCAGATTATGTAGAAAAATGTTTTAGAAAATATATGTGATAGTTTGCGAAAAACTGAAACAAAATTTCGTTGAATGATTTTTTAAATGATTAAATAATAGATTCGCGTTTGAGCGCCACCTCGCCTGATGTTAAAATAATTATAACAAACGTTTTGTTTCACTGAAACAAAAAATTATCAATATAAAAAACCGACTTCATAAAAATGTCAGAACTGGACCAAATTGGACCACACGGGTAGCACCAGCTTTCAAATAAAAAAGAATCATCAAAATTGGTTCACCCAGTCGAAAGTTCTGAGGTAACATATATAAAAATAACAGTCAAATTGAGAACCTCCCCCTTTTTGGAAGTCGGTAAAAAAATACGTTATTCCTGAATCACGCAATTGGTATTTTCCCGATTCCAAATATTTGTTCTAGTATCAGATTGTACCTATGTACGATAATACGGGATCTACACATTTATTATTATGTAAAGATATAGAATATACGAGTAGATGTATGTTTTGATATTGATCACAAACCAGCTCATGCCGATCTATCCGGAACAAGTCCCCAGTGATGCATATCTCTGCTAGGTGATAATCGTTCCCGTATGCAGATTGCTATTGCCCTGACGCTGTTGTAAAGCTGTAGGTAATACGTAAATGCGGATCCATTGTTATAACTGTAGAATATATACGTAAATGTATAAGTATCTATTGCAGAGTAGGTATTGTTATTACAAAGTTAGTAGTTTTCATAAATGATAAATTGTAGTTATGCCAGGCCTGGCGCACTCTGCACTTTAGGTATGAAGCTACAAGTAGTCGTCTTGTCAGACTTGCCGTGCCCGCTGCCGCGCGATATACATAAATAACGCGACAAGAGTTACGCGAAAGACAGAGAGGCAAGTTCTAGGTTAATATAGCAGTAGGTAGTCAGCGCTCGCACGTCCTGAATTGGTCTTTATTGTGTGGTTGTAAGAGTCGCTATTTATTTAAATGCTTTTGCGGAGAGAACCTTCTGTACTTGTATTTTATGTCTTCTGTGGTTATGCTGACAGTAGGTACTGTTATTTATTTTGCAATTGTAGAAAAACTTATCAAACATATTAGGTTATAAACCAAATTAACAATTAGGTTATGATTGACTATTTAATTTGTCCAAATTATTTATTAATAATTAACATTTTATTATCTGCATCGAATGGAGATCGCGGACCAGTAAGCGCAGCGTGGGCCGTTCACCCACAAGATGAACAGACGACCTAAAACAGGGGTTTTAAAACGACGTCTTATGGCTGAAATGATGATGAAATATCTAGTTAAATACTAACTGTCAGCAAAATCCTGAGTTACACAATTAAAACTTAGCAGAAAAGTATATGAAAGCCATGTTTATAAGAAAAATAAAGTTTCAAACTTCCTGCACAGCTGACTTCACTAGATAATATCTAATAAACAAGCTAGTTTCAGTTTATTACAAAAAGCAACTTCTCAATTTGCCTGCACTTTGATGACTGAACTTTATAACAGCCTTGGAGGCGAAACAAGTTCTTAGAATATGACGTCTTGACTAACTGACATTAGTGATACAAAGATACACAAGTAGTAATAAAGCCAATAAAATACTCTGTTCTGTTCTATTCTAAATAAATACTTATAATATTTTATAATGGTGGAGTAAGGCACATAAGTGCCAAATGTTTTGACGGGATCTCATCTAGAAGGAATGCAGCTTCTGGTGAATAGATTTTTTATCGAATGTCAACTTAATCTCTGTAGTTTTCTTTTGTGAAAATAATTTAAAATTGTTATAGCCTATACAAGTGTCTCTGCTCGATTTTGCCAACTTTTGCGAACCAAATTTGTCAAGCTTAGATCAAATAATGCGTCGCTATACAAAAAAATTGTATAGCCCACAGGTATCTTTGCATCTGACATGATCAACAAAACCGAAGTACCATAGGTACCTACAAAAAGACCAGATAAGCTAAGAGGTATTTAAAAGGAGAAAACGAAATTTGCCACCAAAAGGTTGCTTGGTTATAAATCGACTTATTTTGCACTACTTTGGTTATCTTATTCATATATTTCATTTTATACATTAAACAGTTTATATATCTTACCTGTAAATATTTTTTTCCTTAATTTGTATAAATATAAACGCACAGCTTACTACATAAGCCTTCTCTAACGTTTGAACTCATCAAGTAAATTCAAGTAAGAAGGCTTAATAATGCAGCCCCACGGGAAATAGACCAAATTACATAGAATATACCTGGTAGGTAGAAACGTTAGAAAAGCGGATTATATTGTTCCCAGTGATCGATTTGGCTGCCTCCCCGACGGGCTATGAACTTGTATTGAATATCACAATTAATTATTTACTAGAGGTACGAGCACCTACTTTAGTATCAAGTATGGTACTACCCTCAGATCAGATAAAAAAGGTAGATATCATCACATCACAAATCACATCATCAGCCAGTTAACGTCCACTGCTGAACAAGGGCTTCCCTTTTAGAGAGGGGTGTTGCCATAATCACCACGTTTGGCAGGCGGCTTTGTGGCTAGAACTCGGGTATATCCTAAAAATAATATTAATAAAATAAAAAACGCAGGGGCGGCTTTTATGGCGAGCCGTCGGTGAGTGGCGACACCGCGTACCCCGATTCCATAGGGCTAAATGAGACCCCTGACCCCTTGCCTTAACCGACCGTCCGGGGGTGGAAACCGCAAGAGCTAAGAACCTAAGCTCCAGGGTGGAAGTGTTAAAGGGCATAACGCCGCGCGAGTAGCTCTTAGTGAAAGTGCAGCACACATCTCTACACCCTAAGCCACCCACGCCGATGTTGCCTCTCCGGTGCCAAGATACGGCAGCCTTTATGGGGGCCCATTCAGTGGGTGGCAAGTCATCACCTGCCTAAATAATATATTTTGAGATGAGACAGGATAAGGCAGGTGCCGTTTCTCATTCTACTATCTGTGGCAAAAATCCAAATTTTATTTTTTTAATATGTTTGTAGCTTTCAGTGTGTGTGGATTTTTGCTACTCGTATAAATAAAATATTGTCTATTGTCTTTGTCTATTGTTATTCCATCCACAAGTTGTACAATACAATAGCTGTACAATAGTTTCATATTACTTTTTATACATATTCCATAATTGTATTTTTTATATTCAACTGGGCCTCTTGGTGTTGGCTTCGGCTCCACCAATGCCTACCAAATGTCCGGGCTAGACCCGAGAATTTTATGAAATTTATGAAATAAATAATAGGGTGCGACTAGAACTACCGGAGGATGTGCAGCAGCGTCCTTTTAGTACACAGTGAACGTACTGCGATCCCCAAAGGAGATATGCTTTAGTACATTATCGTTCGTGTTCAAATGTCTCCACGCTCACTTAGTAATTTTTCACACAAACTAAGAAATTTGCAGCGATACTAATGAACTAACCCATAGCCTACATGCCGAAAAATATGGGGGGGGGGGGGGACGGACAAGTTCGTCTGCAAGTTAAGTTCAACTAAAGCCATCCAGACTCATTTAGACTGGAGTCGTTGGCAAGCGCGACGACACTTTACCATATCTTCCTTGTTTGAATGATCTGAGATCTGATCTAACTTTTACCTGAGCTATGAAGAAAAGCTCTAAGTACTTATATAATACTTATTTGAGAAGTCTATAACAGAAAAAGTCGATAACAAAACAAAAAAACGTTTTCTTCAAGACAACCATCACCAGAACAGAATTAAATCCAAGAAATCTGCCATGCAATGTAAATAGGGTATTTGACTATATTAAAAATATAATTAATACTGGTGTAATCCTAGAAGATTATTATTTGAAAAAAGTATTTAGTTACTAAAAACTAAAAAATAAAGTCCCTATTTCTAGAAAAATACATTATAAAAATATGTTTTTCACTGATCACGTGACTTGACTGCAAACGCTCTATGTTAGCCGAATGTCCTTATATCGTCACAGAAAAGTAAATAGAGGCAACAATTGTATGGCGAGATTAACTCGTTTGTTTATGTGTGACGTCACTAATGTCACGTGGCCCCATGAATGTCAAAGGTAGCGTTTACGCGGTAGTTTAATAATTTGAATTTTGATCCGCCATTTAAAACACAAATACTGAAAATTATGAGGATTAAATCACAAGATTGCTTTATTTTAATGTAATAAACAATTTAAAATGGTTTTGTATAATCAGTCAAATACCCTATTATTTACAAAAGTTTACAAAAACCTGAAGGATAAAGCAAAGTGATTCAAAATAGGCTTTTCCGTTACAATAAAAATGACCAAAATCTATTCCACCCCTACGTCAATGCAATGTCCCGCCATATTTCACGTCTCTAGTGCATATTGAATCTCAACGAAGGGGAGTCCAACAATATCCTCTACGGTACCATACACTACGGCAAGTACGTACCGTAGTATAGAAGATACAGGTATTTTTACCGTAAGGTACTGAAGGGTAATGCGAAGTACCTTTTTATTATTTACACCGCATTTTCAACGAGTGTTTGCTTTACTTTGATTTCGGAAGTTGCGGTGTAAGAGTGTGATCTGAATACGAACTCGGGGGACAAGTATAGATGTGTACTAGGCTGCTACTGTGTCATAGAAGGATTGTAGATGGGTACTTCACGTGTTTAAAAAAAAAACAGGTAACAGATTTTGTAGTGGTAGGACTCTTTTGCAGGAGTCCGCCTGGGGAAGTACCATACCCTTTGCCAGTTATTCAACCGTCAAGCAGTAGTGTGAAAACACTACTGTGTTTCGGATTGAAGGGAAATGTTTCCAGCAAAATTACAGGGCACACAGAGATTTGACATCTTATATCTCGGGGTGACGAGCGCAGTGCATTGCCATCCAGGGTTTTGAACTGTTGAAGTTCGAAATTCTGAGTAGCATTGAGCTGTTATGGGCAAGCGTGAAGAGCCATCAGGCGAGCGACTTCGCTCGTCTCGTCACCCAGTAACATAAAAAAAATGGTAAAGAAAAAAAAGAAAAAAATAAGTGATGAGTGGCGACACCGCGTACTCCGATCTTATTAACCAGCCACCATTAAAGGCTACCATTTTTTTGATAACGTAGATGGAAAATGTAGATCTCGAATCGAAACTTTCCGATGGATTCATACGGCACCTGAAAGTGTGCAGCGTGAATGTGTTACATTGTAACACTAACAAACCAGTATAGTGTTACTTGTCATTTACCGATATTATAAGCAAAAATTCAACGCAAGCCCGAAGCATCGTCAGTTCTCCATTGAAGCATTTCCATGACAGTCACTATCCTGATTTTATGGTAAGTGCTTACGCAGTGGTGGGGGTTTAGGGCTGTCGCTTATGGCAGAATGTATGTTTACGCGCTTTTGATGGCTGCTACGCAACTTTTATAGTTAGTGTCAGTTTTGCTTTTTTTCTATACGTCATCACAAAGTTTGCAGTCTGAGTTTGCAGTCTTTCACAATTAGGTAAAAAATGGCTTATCGAGCAGTCTTTTTATAAATTTGACGAATTTTATGATCATAATATATGAATTTATCTATACTGTAATGTACTTATTAAATTGTTTTGACATGCATTTTTTTATATTTTTGTATTATTTGATTGTTATATCTGTTTTATAATTTAAATTATTCAATAACATTCCAACTTAATAAAAAAATAACGCCAAATAAATTTCAAATTTTCGCTGATGGAATGTATCAAGCGCGATAACAAGACAGTTTTTTTCTATGTTTTGCGAGAAAACTATAGAATAGTGACACGGTGGTTAGATTTTAGTGGTCACCGGGTGCCTTACGCCCAACTCTAAACGCGGGCCCAAATAGGTGCAGTTTGCAAAATCACTCGAACGCGAACCTTAACGCGCCGAGATACGGTTAGCGGTACGTGCGCCGTACGATAGCAAGAGTCTTTATTTCAAACATCATATTGAAATGAGTCTTCTGTACTTCTATTATTATTTATTCTATGCTATAGGTACGAGTATCTGCCGTCTACCCAGTTAACCATGAGCAATCTGTCGAGCGCTCACTGAACAGGAGCGAATTAAACTCAAACCGTGAAATCACGCAGTTACACAGTTGTAACGCAAGTTTATAACTGTTGACAAGGTTAGGCGGAAAGGGTATCCTAAACTGAAAGAGGGCCCATGAACTATAAATATGAGTTCAACCTTAGAATTCTGAAAAATAAAATCTGTTGTTCCATATTACAATGAAAATACAACACAATATATCTTTATTACACACCAAAAATAACATAAAAAATAAATATACGGCAGAAAAATAGGCAGCCTTATTGCCTATAGCTATTTCTTCCAGGCAACCATAAAAAAATCTTTATAAATGTTGGTCATTCAACATTATGTCACCAACAGATGGTAAGCAGAATGTTACTAAAGGTATTTTACCAGGGTTGTTCCCATGGTAAAAGTTATTAATAACGACGAAAACAATGACGCCCTTTCGGCTTAGCATACCTTTTACGAATTACCCCGTATAAATCGGGAAAGTTATGACTCTAGAACATGTTGTTAAATTCCAAATGAATAGGCCCGTGTGAGAGAGCATTAACTCAAAACGTAAAGTATGGAAACGCGTTTCAACGCTCCCAAATTATTGCCAAAGATTAGCCGAAATTAGAAAACTCACGCTTCACAGAGCGGTAAAAGTTGCCTACGCAACATAATTATGTAACCTACTCAGCGAAGGTTTCACATTGATCTGTTATAGAAAACGAGGTTGCATTAAAATTGTTAGTAAAAACACAACTAAAAATATAAATTTCTGGCTAAATAAATGGCAAAGGGTTTAAAAAAAATAACAACTGCCATATCATGACTATCATAGAGCTGATGGATCTCTGAACTAAATTTGCAAAATGGGAAAACGATATTCTGTTATAACTACATGGTATTTACAAATTAATGACTGTTTCCTCAAAAATGAGAATCAATAATAACGATGGAAATACGATGTGCGATGGAAAAACGTGATAAACTTTTTTATACCATGGAAAACTTAATGTGCTTTTCAATTATTTACTTTTACATGTTGTATCTTATCTGAGGCACCTAATCTTTGTTTTAAAATCAACTCGCGCTGAAAATCCCCCGGTGCTCAGTCCGTTGTTCATTTGTCACTGGAAATTACAAAAAGCTTGCGGTTGTCGCCGGGACGAGGCGTGTTCCTAACTCGCCCAACGTACAGTTTAACAAAAGAATGGGGGCCCACTGTCACTTTTCAACCAAAAACTTGTGAGACTCAGTGTTGACTTATATTATGTGACACTACGTTTTTTTTCACTAATGCAATACAACATGTTAGCTATTTTAATTTATAAAACAAAAAAATGCTCCTATAAATTATTTACATGTGAGACGCATGGAAAGCTATCCGATTACTAGTTCTGTCAAATCAAGGCCGTGTCAAAATTAACGCTATTTTGTTGCTATCCCAACTCATTTATTCAGTTTTAGCCAATATATCTACTGTTTTTAATTTGTTAAAAGTGCTGTTGCCCGCGACTTCGTACGCGTAGATTTTCATATATACTTTCAACCCTTTTTTCTCCCTTAATCCGGCCCTTGCGCATAATAACATAGCATATACTTCAATCTGGTCATAGCTAAGCATATTCGTTAAAACCGCATTTAAATCCGTCCAGTGGTTTAGGAGATGTGCGCGGACAAACAAACAGACAAAAATTCTAAAAACTGTCGTAACGTGTTTAGCTGCTTATTTTAAGACGCATTGTGTGTTTTTTTTGACATCGTGCAATTACAGATTTTTTTATCTCTACATTTTTATTATATGTTTATATATTACGAGTACATCTGACTAGAATAAGAGTAGTAAAGGACCCAGGTGTCCTAAAACTGCGACTATAACCACCGGAGGATGGGCAGCAGCCTCCTTTTAGTACACGGTGAACGTACTGCGATCTCCAAGCAACCTGCCAAGCGTGGGGATTATGGCAACAACTCTCTCTAAGAGGGAGGCCTTTGTTCAGCAGTGGACCTTTACTGGCTGATGCTGTGAATAGTAAAGAAATGAAATGTACATTTATTTTAAAATTTAATTCTGTTCGGCACAATTTTTCTGTTCAAACAGACTGTAAAGAGAGTTAATAAAAACGTAGCAATTAGACATTTTAATAGTTTTATTATTATAGCAAATAATCGGGGTATCATAAAAGTTGACCATCATGGGACGCCCGGCAGATGTGAAACATGACGGCATAAGAGATCATATGACGTCATGTCCGTCACGGCATATAGTCAGTCAGTTTTACTGCCAAGCGCGCCAATAGACGTTTAAATATTATTTTTTAATATAAATCTGTTTTTGTATGCACCACTTACTTTAGATAGGTAAAGACTAGTAAGTATGGCCAAAATACAAAAATATTAGTTACAATTTTAAGCTTTTTTGCTCGTCTGTACTACTTACCTACTTACCGACATACCCGACTTTTCTAAAGTACCCGACGTGGCGACGCAGTTTTTCCGACGTAATTAGTTTAATATCGCAGCCATTTAACTGCTCTATGACGATTTGCGGAATTATTCTTTGCTACTAATGGTTATGGGCGGCGTGCATGTTAGCGATAAAGCTTCTTAACGGCTTATCTTTTTAGTCTTTGGATTATAGTTTGATGAAAATGTTACCTCAAAATTTTGAGAACTATGGGCGCATAGCATAGCTTTATATAAGGTCGGGGAAAAAGTTTCTTCGTATTTTATAAACAAATTCAAGACATATTTTTTTCAAGTTTAATTACATTTAATTATAATATATATGTACCATTTTGTTCGATAACTTGTTGCCATCTTTTAGGTAGTGACATGACCCCGTTGCTGTAGAAATTTTGGGAATTCTGATCAATAAAATGCAACAAGTAGTTTTGACAGTCCTCTCTTGATGTTAATCTAACACTACCCAAAGAATTCTGAAGAGATCGAAACAGGTGGAAATCTGAGGGTGCAAGGTCAGGGCTATGTGGTGGATGCATTAACACTTCCTAACCAAGCTCTCTAAATTTTTGCTGAGTGGCCAAAGATGTGTGCGGTCTGGCGTTATCATGATGAAAGACCACACTCTTTATGTTGATCAATTCCGGCCGTTTTTTCTCAATTTCTTGTTTGAGTCTCATCTGCTGTTGGCAGTAGAGATCCGAATCGATGGTTTTGCCCGGCGGTAAATGCTCATAATGAACGATGCCCTTCCAATCCCATCATACACACAGCATCACCTTATTACGTGTTAATCTGGGTTTCGCTACAGTCTGTGGTGCTTCACTGCCCTTTGACTATGATCGTTTGCGCACATTCTTGTCGTAGGTGATCCATTTTGCATCACCAGTGATCAATCTTTTCAAAAACGGTTCGGTTTCTTTACGTTTCAATAGAGAATCGCAAATAAGTACACGATTCATTTGGTTTCTTTCAGTGAGCTGGTGTGGCACCCAAATATCGAGTTTTTTTGTATACCCAGTTATTTTCAAATGGGTCAAAACTGTTTTGTGGTCAATCCCCAGGTCTTCAGCTACGTCGTAACTACTAATATGCCGATCTTGGTCCACTTTTTCAGAAATGGCATCGACTTTATCCGTAACAGGGCGACCAGAGCGAGCTGCATCTTTGACATCAAAATTCCTGGACTGAAAATGCTTGAACCAACATTGTGCTACTCTTGATGACACTGCATTAGGTCCATAAATGTCACAAATTTTATTCGCGGCTTGTGTCGCATTTTTCAGTTTTTTGTAATAAAATTTCACAATATATCGAATTTCTTCGTTAGATTCACTCATTTTATCGAACAAAAAAACAATTGCAAAATGGCGGGAAATTGCTTTTAACTTTTTGTATTCCTTTTTTAAAATGTCATATTTTTAATGGTATCAAAACCAGCCAGATACAAACAGTACAACCGATGAGATTTTTACTACAACTTTATACATACAAAATACGAAAAGACTTTTTCCCCGACCTATTATATTGCTCATCTGCCTACATTGATAAATTTTGATGGTGTTGCAAAATGAAAGTATATTTATTTATTTATTTCTTTTTACAAATTGCATTTTTGTAAGATTATTAAGTTGATCAACAAAGCAAACAATCAAAATAATGGGAGAAATGAAAATAGTCATTGCTACTTGGCTTGCAATATCTGCAAATAAGATATATTTTATGCAAACCCCTTTTAAAAACTGAAACGATTGCAAGGCCAATTTTGTGCCGTACGGCCAAGGATTGGAACAACCTGCCGGCTCCCTTGTTTCCTGAGAGATATAATCAGGCATACTATAAAATAAATTCACTAAATAAAAAGCTAATAGAGTGACGACGACGCAGCGCCAATAAAAAATTGTGGGCACCAGAAAAGTGAGGAAAGTGCAAGGAAGTGAAAAATCGTAGTGAGTAAATGTTTATTATTCATTTATATAATATATTTAATTTCGTAGAAAGGGTGAAAATCACCGTTTCTATTGAAGCAATAAGATCGAAGATCGGAATCACTATTTCTTGATAAAGCCTCCATTTGCATTCACGAAGCTCATTTTCATTTATCGGAACTCTTCCCTGAAACCAATAACTCCAGAATTAACTTCATTCATTCCCGATTTGAACTGCATCGCTTAAACCGAATCAGTCGTACCCCTGAGACCTGTGTCTAACCCTCGAAGTTATCTCTTTCCGATTAGAATCTCACTAATGCTAATACGAAAGATTGTGCGTCTGTCTGCTACTCAGGCATACCAAAATAACTAAGTCATTTGTATAGGATGAGTAGCAACTAGCCTATTCTAGTGTTGGAGTTTTAAGGCCACCTGAAAACTTCATACAATATGGTTGTTCTAAGAAAAAAAATATTATATCTATCTACCGAAATAGCTGAACTCCTTCCTGATTCCCAGCCACTCATATCAAGATTTGAGACCACCACATTTCGTACGTTTTAGCAGCTAGTTCCCCCCCCCCTCCCTGCCCCCGTCTTGGTACCTCATGTAGAGATGCGAGCGACGACGAGATGCCTAGTAGACGCGCGCGTGCGCCGCATATTTGGCAAGAATGGCGAGTAATCACGCTGGAGTGTGTTGCGTAAGTGCATTTCAATTCAGTTTTAAATAATTTTGCCAAATAGATTATACTAAAATTGGGTATTTATTTACGTAAGTGTGGAATCACTTAAAATTTAAATCCTCTAGTTACCTAATAAGGTAAAAGTAAGGTAAGGTAAAAATAAAGAGAATTTGCAGATGAAACCGAAAGTTGCAGCTAGTTCTGAATGAATTTTATTACAGGGCGCATCTGAAACAAAAGGGCGGGTCACGGAAACTTTTGAAGATTAATTCTCTCGATAAAATTTCACGGTTGAAATGTTGTAACTACCATCCTGGAGAAGGCAGCATCGAGCATGGCTGATATCGGCTCAGAATTGTAGAGCTATGGACATGTAGAAATGTCATCAGAAAAAATGTGGAATGTAGGAACAAATTTTCTATTACAAAATGAGGACTATGGGATAAAAAGAAAAAAAAAATAGAATATAATAGAAGCATAATGTAAATAGAAGTAGTGGCAAAGGTTTGTGTTTAAAAGTGTATGCTTCGTGCATCGTCTTTCACGCTCCGCATAAAAAAAAAGATTAAAAATAATTGAATGTTCTTATGTGAAGCCTAACTAGACCTAATAAAGAAAATTACATTACAAATGTTCAGTATAATTAATTATTAATTAAAAAAATTAAACATTGAACATAGAATAATAGTTGTACTAGAATTGATTTTTGAGTACCTATGTAAACCTTCTTTGAATCAAAATGTAAATTTTAGTTAATATTTATAATGTAATTTATTTTTATTTTTTCCGCTTAGATTGCCTAAAAGTATATTCATTTAATTTTTTTAAATCTTCAAAATTGTAGAAATGAGAGAGCGAGAAAGAGGATGCACGAAACATAGACTCTTAAAAATTGTTAGCTTTAGCCAGTTCTATTTAAGTTGATTGAGATTATGTCGGTTCTTGGATCCCAACACATTATACTTAGTAGAAAAATAAATAAATTTTGCGATTTATAGCAAATATTTAAAAACCCTGATATCTTTTAAATCTATCACATCTATACATATAATAAAACTGTAATTAATAAATATAAAAGTTTGTGCATATCCTGTATTAAGTCAACTCCGTAAGGCTTGAACAGACGATGATTAAAATTGGTATCATAGTAAGTTATTAACCTGAATTAGGCTAAATGTTTTAATGTTTATAGGGATTAAGCTACTTTAAAAAAAAGCTCTTCTTATCCCCAAACTGTCACTGTCTTACAGGGAGTGTAGAGAAAGAGAAAAACTGCGAATTATTATTGAGAAAAACTGCGGGACGCTTTTGATATTAAAACATTTATCGCAGATCCTAAAAAAAAAAACTAAAAAAAATCAGAAGCAAAAAAAAATCCTTTTCTAACATTGTCAAGTCTATAGTTTAATTTGGCTTAGCGGACAGGAGCGAGGTCTGTGGTCCCAGCGGGCCTTAGGGGCTGCCTTTTTACGGTTCTTCTTCAAGCCGACAGCACTTTAATGTACGCTAAGGAACATTTTATCTTTTTAGTTTGTCCCTCCAAAGGAGAAGGGTTCATTTAGCCCGTGACACACTTCTGATACTCGAATAAGATAAACCCATCTCTGTTTTATCAAGATTTTCCGCTTTCCCGGATTAAAAGGACATCGTCGGGCATAAAGGAGCAGTATAACGATACATGTGACATTTATGGAGAAATAAAACTATAATTTGAGTTGCGGAGAGATAGATATAGGTACGTATTTTATTGGCAAGGGAAGATAGAACCGAAATTGGTAGGGGTCTGGCGCCGACCAGACGTTCCATGCTGAAACTTGTGGGAGTAATTTAGTAAAATGTATTTCACGAATCGTTTCTCATTTCTTTGGTCGTAATGATCTTGCGCTGCGTGAAGTCTCGTAATAAACATCAAAATACCTCGGATGTCGTACAATACCATATCATTAGATAACAAACACGTGGAACATACATAGGTACACTGCGACTTCACATGTGTTGTAAATGAAGCATAGCTTATGTTACTAAGGAGATTGGAGCTTTCTATCAGAGATATATATTTTAACATCTGATTGGTATCTTTGGAGATCACCTTGAAAGTACATACCAACTTATAATATTAGTGTAGAAGTATTAGGGCTGGCTACTCACGAATTGTATAGGGACTTGGCCAAACGTTTGGCGAAAGCGTCAGGTTACCAGAATGCTGGCGCCTACTTTGGCCTAACCCTTAGCATTTCCATTCAGCGTGACACTGCAGCCAGTAATGTGGCCATATATTCAAGGGACTTTAAATTAACCATACTACCTACCACTATTATATTATCAGTTTTATTATGGAAATGGACGTGGTTTTCACACATTTTATTTATATTACACGGGAATTATTCACGTAAGATTAGGCTGGTTAAAACTATAGTCGGAGTACCCGGCCTAATCTTACGTGAGTAATTCCCGTGTAATATAAATAAAATGTGTATAACTTTAGTTTAGTTTTTTTCTTTACATTGTTTTAATGTAGTTATTTTAGCTCCATATAGACTCCAAAACAGCTGGACCAATTTTGACAGGACTTCCACTGGTAGATAGCTGATTTTATGTGCAGCTAGTTTCTTTATAGAAAAAAAAGTCTGATTCAAAATTATAGATAAATATAGATGAAGATGAGGAAGCTGATGGGGGCTCTTATAACGTAAGTCTCTCTTTAACACAATTGAGATAATAAGATGATTGCTTTTACTTTTCATTACGATTATGTAGTAAACAAATATTATTGATAATAATTGATTTTATATAATGTGATAGGACTCTATGAACTAACCATATTATGACAGATTTAAGTAAGCTAGCTATTTTAATGGAAACCAATCGACATTCTAGCTCCGAATAAAAATTATTTATAACTCTTTAACTGGATCGACAAATATAGCTTTCGTCTGGCAAAGCCCGTTGTCTGATATTTTTTCTTTTAATGTGTTTCTACCGGAACAAAGAACAGACAGTAAAAGAGGCCAGTAATGAGAAAATGAGAATTGGATTTTCTTTGTCAGCTCCGTGGAGCTAGGCAAAGGCAAGGGATAATGTTGCTCTTGATAAATAGGTACTACATTATTTCTCAGGAATGAATAGAAATGATCTCAGAGATAAAAATACTGAGCGACTGGTTAGACAGTGGAAATATTCGGGGATATCATTTTATTCATCAATAAAACTGAAATCGGGCTCTTCTTTCAGCTTATTACCATTCCGTATAATTCTGTATACTTTTAGCTTAATAAAAGGCTTTATGAGGATGCCCAAATTTCAAAATTTTAGTGATTAACTTGACGCCAACACTGCTAGCAGTATCATTACGTCGATACCTGCCGCCGGCCAAAGTGCATCGCAAATTGTTGTTAATTTGTCATTTTCAAAAATTATGCACTAAGCTCGAACGATACATTGTCATCGCACTGTTTCCACAGTGACTAGTGTGTTTCATCGCAGTGACCTAGGTTCACGCAAAAATAGTTCGTGGTAAGGAGAAATTCATGAGTCAACAAAATTTTGTGCCGCAGTTACCGTCTAGAACTATCTTTTTCACACATTTTTATCAATTTTAAAGATAATAATGTCACTGAGTGGGAATTTAAAATAACTGGTCAAGAGCTAGTCTCGACTCTCGTGGTAAAGTTCCGTAGCCAAAGCCATATAATAACAACTGCTTTCATAATACTATTATTATAGCACTAGCTCATAAGTGTTTTCTATCTGTTTGTAATTTTTATTTCTGGTGTACACAATAAAGAGTTTCTATCTATGTATTATATTCATAGTTTGAAAATTGGTGGTCATAGAAAAAAATCGAACAAACGAAGCTCGGTGGACTTGGCCAAATTTCAGTACTCCGATATTCGAGATTCAGTACTCAGCAGTAGACTAGTTAGTATAGCCTGATTATGATGAGTTAATATTATAAAATAATCCCATTCTCCCGGACCTTACAAAATATCATATGCGTCAATGGCTTTCTAAACCCTTTTATTTATAAAACATGTATTTCTGCTGTAGATGAAAAGTTTTCTGCGCGCAAAAAAGCACGTGATCTCTGTTACTCTCTAGAAAATATGCAGCGTTATTTCGGAAAGGACGATAATGGAAGCAATTAAAATGTATGGCGGCTTAACTGCGATGCCCTGTGCCGAAATTAATTTACAGTCGGGCTAAAATAACCCCTGTTCTGGGACCCTCGGTCGTAAGCGCGGTGTTTAGGCTTCGCTTGTCTACGTGATGCGCTTGTGTGGGCGCGTTTAAGTATTTAGAAGTTAAGTGGAAAGTTTACTGCAAAGTATTGATGATTAGATAAGTTGTATTTTTTCAAGTAATATTTATTTATTTATTTAATACTACTGCACACTTAAAAATAATGTAGGAATGCACAAATGGAGGACTTAATGCCAAACGTTATAACTAGGTAAATAGCCTGACACTGTTTTCGTATTAATGATTACAGAAACTAGGAATTAGCCATATATATAAAAAAGCACAGGGTTGCACAGAACGGTGGTAGTTGGTACTCAGTCGTAAGAGGTCATTTTACTCGTCATTATCAGCAACTTTTACTAACCCTGACAATGCGCTGACAATATTATTAGTTCCATAAGTACGTTTTATTGAGTGCTATGTGACATTTGCACAGCATTTTTTTTTACGATTTCTACATATCAAAAGTAGGTATTGTATATAATCTCATAGTAAAAGTTGTACATAATAATAAATACAATGACTTCGTCTCGGATTAGTACCATCATATGACATTACAATATTACCAACAACGTCATTATCAATTCTTCGGAAACATTATATTTTGTTATTTATACTCTAGCCGTAAATACATATTATTTTAAGCAATTTTTTATTGTAATCCTAACATTAAAACATTTGAACACAAAAACAACCAGTTTTTTTTTTATATCACTTGGTTTTTTTCTCTCCATAAATATTTTTCTATAACCATTGAGCGCAGCCTTAATCAAATGACAAAACGTCCAAAGACATAACCACATCCTAGTACCAACATAAATCCTTACAACGAAATCAATTGCGAACTCTGTCAATAGCACAAGGCACCCATTCCTAGCACTTGCCACCAGCCACTGGTAATTAAAGCAATTGTGAAATACGTTCACGGCCGCATGGTAATTTCTCGGCCCATATCAATTTATTGTCGCCCTAAAACAGGCAATTTGTCCCTCCCGCCCTCTCGTCAATCCCAATTAGCGGTCCAGTCAACGTTTTAATGTCTTCATACGGTCTTTAGATTGAACTGTGGGGCATTTTGGAAAATTATGTAGTGTTGGGTGTTAATTACGAGAATTTTTGAGATCACACGCATAATTTCAGTCATAGGACGTCCACTGCTGGACAATAGACCTCCCCCATCGATCTCCAACAAGACCAGTTGGCAGTGGACTGCATCCAACGTTTTCCTGCGGTCTCTTTTAGGCAGATCCCATTGCATAGAAAGTCTTTTTATAGCGGTTTCTTTTACTACTCGCCTGATGTAGGTCTGAATCTCTTCTGTTAGTCTGATATGAAATAAGTACATGGCTTTAGTTATCGTGTTAATTATGTATTTTAAATACAAAAGTAGCCATAGATACAGATAAATCAAGATATGATGTCTATTCAAACATTTGTGGCCAAGATGTATTTCTTGTACTTATATAATGAGTCGATCAATATGTCTACTAATCACGTCGTATTTTTCTCTACAGACAACGTGACCCTCTTAAGTACGGTGGTTGCTCACCAATGAAGTCGGTGGGCAGCATGGCACACACCAGTTTTTTGCTTGAGCACACCACTGAGTCAGTACCATCGGACCGGTCTTTATAATATACGTCAATGGAAAGTAGCCTTAATTGTTTGTTCCTTAATTTTGCGTGACTAAACGGCTAAACCGAACTGGATGAAATGTGGCAAAAAATGTGTGCATGTGAAATTAACATGGAATACTTTTATCTAGAAAAATTCTATGAAAACTGGTATTTGTTAGTAAAACTGTAAAGCTGTAAACTACTTTTGTGAAGAGACAAACCAACCATTCATGAATTTAATTTACTTAACTTAAACTCAAACAAATTAAACTCACGAAACCACAAAATGAACAGTTAAGTATCAAAGTGGCCAATTTATTTGCTTCTCATTAAAAGTGTATAAAATCGAGAATGAACTCTAAAATTCGCTTCCATTTCAGCACTTCTCAAAGAAAGGTGCATCCCGTCAAAGTAAAGTCAATACTAAATATTTTCATGGACAACCAATTAGAGTCAAGCAACAGATAGGGGCCGTTCAAAGCACCGTAATTCTATTAAATGATTAAATAATTCAGGCAAGTTCAAAGGAGATGCGCTTTCACAAGCAAAACGGAGCAAATAACCTCGTAAATAGAAAACGGGGGAGAAAAATGTAGACGCATTCGTTTAAATGGCGGACACGCGTAGAAACAACACTATTCTATCGATGAAATATTGTATTGAGAGTCGATAAAATATTGTATCGCTTCTATCTTATTAACCGACTTCCAAAAAGGAGGAGGTTATATGTTCGTCTGTATGTATTTTTTTTTTTTCGTTTCTTATTTACACATAAAATTTTATCTAACTTCTTAATTTGGTTACACTTGCCAAACTGTGCCAAACTTGCAAAGGAAAATACAGAAATAAGCAATTTTTTTTTTCTTTCTCATAACCTTACCTTATCGTATCTATCATAGATAATAATCTTAATCCTTAAAGAAACCGTCGATATAAAAAAACAAGCAAGCTGATGATGAACATATAATTTAGTAGGTACTTATTATTTATATTATACGGGAATTACTCACGTAAGATGAACCCGGTTACTCCGACTATAGTTTCAACCGCATTCGGCGGTTTTTTCCAAGGTGAATGCGCGTGCGCGGCTGCGTCTTGCTATGCACGAATAAACTAAAATAATAAACTGATAAATTATAAAAATAAAATGTGTGAAAAACACATCAGTTTCCATATAGTAAAAAATTAGCACTTAATTATTGTTTTTTCAAAATACAAAACTATCGATACTTCTACGTAACATCACTAGCACAAATCGCTGCGCATTGGCTTTCCGACGAAAGGGGACGCTGCAATAAGGTGCAAGGGTCTCAAATTAGAGCAATTTAACTTTTGAACGTGTTCCGCTCGTCTGATATAGGTATATCTATATACCTACAGGTAGGCAACTAATGGAAGAGCCTAAGTTGAAAAGCATTTTCAGTTACATCCAGCAGCCATCTCATGTCATTTATTTCTATGAGGATGAAGTAAAACTTGTTTGTAGAGCGTACTCATTTGAAGAATAAGGAAGTTTTTTTTGCATTTTAAAAATAAAAGATGTGAAGAAGTCTGTTCTCGTGACACACGGTACCTCCATGCCCAATGATATTAAAATTGGTTCAGCCATTTTCGTAACGAACATACAAATACAGAGAGATACTGTGTGGGTTACATTAGTGTGATAAAGAAGTTTTACTTTGACTGTAAAATAGCTAAGCAGTTACCTGTTTCAACTTCTGTTTCCATGCACGCAGTAAGAAATTGATCAGCATACACTATGTAAGCCCAAGTATTTTTTTTCCAAGTGATGTTTGAACTTTTTTTTACTTAGCTGAGATTTACCTACTATCTTAATACACTATACTTTTACTTAATATTTGACGTAATTAATGTCATGATTATGTTTACTAAAAAAATCACACACGTCTTCAGCCAGCTACCTAGAGATAACGTGAGTTTTATATAAAACCCGGGGCACGGAATATTTTTATACCTTTCATACAAACGTATTTCTTTTAAAATTGACATAAGAATAAATTTTTAGAAAAACCTTATGAACAAGTTTTTTTATACTTTTTCGATAAAGTTAATTAATAATTGCAAATGAAAATGTATTTTCCCGATTTAATTATAATAAATAACTAGTTTCACCAATTTGTAGTAGTGACTTCCCAAAATTTTTATTAGTCCGTTATGTATGAAAACTATTTAAATTATCCAAGCTTCAATCCTGTTTTAAACCTCTGATAAAATTAAGCAAATTAATTGTAAACAAGTTATTTTATTCTGTTTTTAAGGAAATTATTTGCTCCATTTTCTTTAACTCTCGTCCTCTTCCCTTTATAATTAAGTGTTTTTTAGAAACCGCGGCAAAAACATCCCTTTCAATGGAGATAAAGGATATTTTTTCCCTCGTTGAGATTATTATTGGGGTAAATAACGAACGCGATTCCTTTGATTTTATTATTATTAGGGGAAATCATGCTGTATTTGGTAATCTCTTAAATTATTTTGAATTTTAAAACTGGTTGTAATTTTCTTTTTCCTTTATTTTTTACGGTTATCGAAACGTCCACTTGGATAATGTTCTAAATAAGTTTGAAATAACTGATTTTGCATAGTTATCAGATTGTTTTTATGTAGATCTGGGATGGTGAGGATTGTTATGAAACACATTATAAAAAAACATGTTTATTGTGCGTATTGCTCGATAGTTAGAATTTGCTATCTTCAAGTCGCAATCAGTTTCTTCAGGATAGATGGCGGTCAAACGAAAAGTTTATTTGAAAACCTGTTATAAATTCACCCTATTACAATTCATCACACGTGTTCAACTTTTTTGTGTGTATGTTGTGGAATGCACTGCCTGAATGGGTGTTCCCCGATAGATACAATCTGGGTGTCTTCAAGTCACGAGTGAATCGGTTTCTTCTAGGCAAGCGTGATCCACCGTAGGCCGCATCGTCGCTTAACATCAGGCGAGTTGGCGGCCAAGCACAAGCCTATTTTACAATAAAAAAAAAATAAAAAAAATGTTAGATGATATATTCGATTGTTAGATAATCAATTTAAATGATTTTTTAATAGAATATAAAGGATCTTTTCAGAGTGGTTCTATTTAAATTTAAAAAAACAACGTTCCATTTCCAAGGATGGAAAATTAGAGAATGAATCATGTTTGTTGAACTTTTCGTGAAGTCAATTCGGCAACTGCAATATTGGCTTTAACTATTGCATACCGAGCATTGCGTGCGTCTGAGACGGGTAAATAATTCCATGGAAGTTCTATATCTATTGTCATTTAGACTACCTTTGACCACGGGCACCGCAAAGTGTTCGAAACGACAGGATCTAAAATAATTTAAAATACATGCGATAAAATCCGTTAAAAGTGTCTATATTCAATGAACAATAAATCGTTATGAATTAATGTCGTTATTTATTTCTGTTTTAAAATCCAATCAGTATTCTCCTTAAAATTTTACAAACACGTTATAAAATTATTACCTATGTCTATCGTAACTTCACTACAGTTTTAACTACATAGCTTCCAGTAAAACCCAAAAACCTTGTTTCTAGTTGAAATTCTAATTAGATTATACCCGTACAATACCGGACACAAAGTTACAAATTACGCGATCCGCATTCAAAGCTTGTTTCGGAATTAATTCGATCCCAGAACTTCTCAGACTGTTTCAGTTTTTTCATTTCACTTTTAGCCCTCAATTTGAATGCTGCTTCATATTTTAATCTACTTTATACATTATGCAAATCTTAGGAATATGTTTTTAGGGAATAAATTAAGTATACACCGACATTACTAACCTGACGTCAAGCGAGTTGGCGGTCAAGTGCAAACATATGCCTGGTCTGATTAAAATAACATGATTATGAGATCATGTTTAGTATTCTTACAATGTATGATTTGACTGAAAATAAAACAAAGCTTTAATGGCAAGTGGCCACCATCACTTTTTCAAGTTTAACATATAATAAGTTGAAAAGTATACTTTGAATAATTCCGTTATACTTACTATTAGTTTCAAATATCCAAGGACTTAGCCGCCAATAGAAAACCAATAAATAAAAAATGGGTTTATTTAATATTTTTTCATCGATTTTTTTGTCTTTCTCTTGATTAATGGAAAATAATAGTATAATAAAATAAAACAAAAAGATAAACCTTTGTTGTTTTCCTATTAATTAACTGTACTTGTGAAACACCTTTTCTTCCACCAAGATGGTCTTATTTACTAATGTCAGCTTTCCTTTTCCACGTTTGCCATCTAGCATGGTTTTATACTACATCATTTGTTAAGTGAGCTTCTCCAAAGTTTTTTTTTAGTTTATCCTAGTAATACTAACATTACATGCATACTTATTTTATATTTACAAGCGCTCACATTCACCCATCAAGGCCCATAGCCCATAAATTCACTCGTATTTAATGAGTTTCCTCCGCCGTAACGCCGTTGCCGGCAATAACGGCCGTTATCATCGCAGGACATTAGACAAAACGTCGCTGAAACATATGTGACGTGGGGTTATTTACGAAGTAAAGTCTTCTTTTTCGTAGGGGTTTGTTTATCAGCCAATTTAACGTTCAGTTATTTCAGAATAAGATACCAGAGAGGTTTCTATGGTTGTAAGTGTAGGTGCGCGTTTTTATTCTGAAGTAAGGTTGTGAAAGAATGGTGACTTAGGCAAAAGAGGCCTGTTCCCAGCAGTGGGATAAGGAAGTCTGTGGATGATGATGATCTCATAATCATCAGACAATAAAGGGAGATATAGTTACGTGGCGTGGTGCAGCCAGCAGCCGAACTTGCTGCTAGTTAGTGACATAGTGACAATGCAAGTCTTTGAAAGTGCGTGAAAAAATGAGTTAGTGTACCGTACTTACAGATTTTCCGTACTAGCATTAAGGATTTAGCGGTAATAGTGAAAAATATGGGAGAAACATGAAGACATAAGAACATAAAGGATAATATTGCACTAAGGCATATCTACCTTGGTTATTTGATTTGAGATTATGATGATATTTGTTAGGTTTTAGAACAAACGGAGCCCTTAGAACTTTGGGTTGGATTGTAGTGAGATTACATATTATGGCGTTTTTTTCTATAATAGATTTGCATTTAACCGTCACCTTGGCTTTGATGCGGTCTACGTCCATCGTAGACGGCATAATTGTTTAACATCAGGCGAGTTGGCGGTCAAACACAAGCGTATTAATACGAAAAAAGAGTGGTATGACAGAATTGATGCCATTATTTAAATTTTCTAAACTAGCCTAGGAGTATAATATGCCTGGCCTATGCAAGTACTAAAGCAGGAGTAGGTACAGCTGTGTTGCCTTTGCAAGTGACACAGCATGGCTACGATCACATGGCTCGTTGGTCCGACGTAATTAAATACGCCGCACTGGGAGTCTAGCTTTACATCGCACCGGTAAATACAGTACAATGTAGGTAAGTTCTTGGGTTGCGTTGAAATTTTGATACAGCTGTACAAGAATGTAGCTCTATACTTGTTCTAAGTATTTATGTATCTATTTAATAATTTATTGCAAACTTACAAATAATGTAGAAACGCATGAATTGAAGGCTTAATGCTAAGCATTTTCTACCAGTCATCCACCAGATTGGGATTTGAGAGAATGGTATGTAGGCGTGCATCAAAAAATATTTGTAGAAGGTTAAGGAAAATAGAGCAGGGCGTCACCTCTTTAACGCGATTCAATTTAGGTGAGTTTCACGTTCACATAATTTCCCGCAGACACCTAAATTGAATCGTTTGTAAAAAAAAAGTTGCTCTTTGTTTTTGAACGCAGGAATGTATGTGGTAAAAAGAAAATGTTGTCTTTTAGTTTTGTAGCTTATTGTAGCTGTCAGAACTTGTAACTTGAGACAATATGTAGAAAATGTATTGTCCTGCAATGTGAATTCGTAAAAGACTTTTTATGCTACTGAGCCAAGCACATAAAAATTCAGTTCAGTTTTGGTTACGTATAACATTAAATTTTAAATTCTACGTACAAAAAGTGTAGTAAAATTTTACTACACTTTTTGTACGTAGAATTTAAAATTTAATTTGGTTAAAGGTCAAAATTCTTGTATATGTACAAAAGCGATAGGGATAAGAAACATTATTGAAAAATATCTTTAAATAGCATGAAAGTAAACGCTTTTTAATATTTTTCAGCAAATATAATTAACGTTTTTGTAAAATTGAAAACAAAATAATTTTTATATAGTTTCTCAAAACGAAAATTGTAGCAGAAATTCTTGAAATAACCAATACCAACCAATTACCAAGCATCATCCAAATCGAAATAGTAGCTTCTGAATAAAATATCAAGTTATGCAATGAAATTATAAAACAATCAGTCCAACTAACTATAGCTATTAAATAGTCCATATTTCCGCTGTTTAACCAAATATTGTAATTTTTCTATCACACCACATATTGTCCGTGAAGCGATTAAAACATACAAAATGCAGCTATAAAATTTGCTGTAGGCCTTTAATCCCGTAATAAAATAAATGATTCCCGCTTCGAACCTGGATCATTTCCGTACGATCCCCGTGGTGACGTAGGCCCAACAATATCATTCTGATATTGTAAAACATCATCATTTCAGCCTCTCATGTTCCCACTATACTAGGAAACAAGCCTTTTCTCAGAGAGGGAAGATCGGCCCTAATCTACCATACTTACCCAGTGCATGATAATGAACGTCGTATATCTTTGAAGTTTTGAGGTTCTTGAACTTACCGGTTTCCTCACGATGTTTTCTATCTTAGTTTTTGAGTGATGGCAGCGTAACTGCACATAATTTATATAGTAAAGAAGTCATCGGAGAAGGGCCAAGAATTGAAGAAGTGCCGTCAGATTGAATAGCGTACATGCTACCGCCCAGCCATCACCGCTCTTACCTATAAATTTTTATATTGAATTGTTACCTAGTGCGTATATTTAAAATTTCGAGTCTCTACTACATTAAACTTGAAAAAAATATGTCTTGAATTTGTTTATAAAATACGAAGAAACTTTCTCCCCGACCTTACATATCAGTTTCTGGCAGCCATATTACAAGCTTTGCTTAGTTTTGGGTCAGATGACCGTGTGTAAAATAATGTCACAGATATTTATTTTTTATTTATTTATTTAATTTAATACGTTAGAAAAGGTTGGCAACAATTTATGAGCTGTCAAAATTAGTTTACTTTAGCGAATGGTACGTCAGAAATCACGTCACAGGACATGAATTTCAAAGGTAGATAAATTATTTGATCATCATCATCGTCATCAACCTTACAACTATTAAATAGAAAAGGATAATTGACACTCGAAAACATGTATGAAACAGCAGACTTTTTTCACGCGATTTGATGGTTGGTCCCACAGTAAAAGTTGTTCATAAAAAAGTTCAGCTTAGTACAGTCTATATGCATAACTCTGTATATAGATAGATTATTTAATCATACCCTTATTTAATTAATTAGCCTTATTTAATTAGCCTTCATAAAGACATTCCTCGATTCTTTGACTGAATTAATATCTACTCTTAATAAAGGCGCATGCATTCTTTCGGGAAGTGAGGGACTTTTAATCTGGCTTATAGACCCTTGAAAATTAATCAAGGTGGGGGTCGTAGCAGAAAATCCCTCAACTCTGGAGTGTGATTCCTGGAGTACATAGCGGCTTAATTTGCTATTGACTTTAGACGTTTCTTTATTAATTAATACTTGCGTTTTGGGTTGTTTGAGGCATTGAAAAGGATTTCCAAAAGAATCTACTCTGACTAATTTTAAAAAACCGGGAGATTTTCACCACTGGTGTGGTGTGTGAATAAGAAATGAAACTTTTTAGGTAAGTTGTTATCTGCTCAAGAGTGAACGTTTCCTCAATGTTAATGGCAAAATTGTCCGATTTTCATAGACATTATTTTATTATTTTCATTACCTAGACTGGTTTCGTAGATATCTTACAAAACAAATATTGTTTGCATTGTCCAACTTGTTTTGCGCAATTTTGGAGTTCTAAACACGTACTTACTGTTGGTATTCGCCGCGAGTCAAACGACGCGTGGTTTTATCCTGGTGTAGATTTTTTTACATGATCCGATCCGATCGAGGTGCGATATTTACGATGAATTTCAAGTGTTATAGCTTAATCAAATTACTGGCTGCTTGCGATAGAATGACATCTACTAAAACGTTTTACGAGTTATTAGTGTTCTAGGGCAGAACACTTTGCAGACAAGAGCAACAGAAACTCCATAGTAATGCTAGTAATACCCCAGAAGATATTCCTATACAATCTTCCTTCCATAAGGCCTCGTGCTGCTATCTGTCGTCTTCCTTGGGCTCGTTTAATTGAGAAATCAGATCTCCAGGACCAGGATCTCCTTTATCAATCAGCTTTTTTAAAGGTTTGAGATACCGAAGTCTTATTCTAAATGGCGGATATTCCAGGGCAAAGGAACTTAATATCTATGACATTTATACATTTTTGACACTCGTACTATCTGAGGCTTTACACATTATGACATGTGAATCGTTCGTACCTGTTAAATATCGTGAGAGATAGATCAAAGCACACAGACTCCGCTACACAGGCCACCTGCCAAGAATAGGGGAGGATCTTAATGACAAGAAGGCGTATCTTGGAGTTCTCAATGGCTGCCAACCCGTCGGCTGGCCTAGACATCGTTGAAAAGATGCCATAGAATCAGACTTGTGCAAGCTCCAAGTCACAGACAGACAGCGTGAGACTAGGACCGATGGTGTTCTCTTGTAATGAAGTCCAAATCTCACTTCGGGTCGCTGCGCCAGAGAACTTGTATTTGTACATTAGTGAAACATCCGCTCTCGACACGATCGTGAAATCGACATATGTAAGTGAGGATCTAAACTTGTATGGTTAATTAAGTCGAAAAGTAGGGCTGGTGCTCGAGTTTTCCCAGCACGTTACCGCCTTGGGCACTAAACTTGTTACAGCGATATTATTAGGTTTTCCTCCTGGAAAGGTTGCCCCGTGTCATGCCCAACTAATTCTTTTGTTTTGACGTTTGCTTCAGAAACTAGTGTAACAAGATAAGACGTGATTAGGGATTGGCCTTTTTATCCTTTATTTTCTTGAAAATTGAAGGCAGGCAGAGGCACAGAGAGCCATTTTTAACCGTCGACGCAAACAGCCGTAACGTTTTTTGTAGTGATAGGACTCTTTTGCAGGGGTCCGCCTGGGGAAGTACCGCACTTTTGCCAGTTATTCAACCGCCAAGCAGTAGTGTGCAAACACTACTGTATTCCGGATTGAAGGGCAATGTTCCCAACGAAATTACAGGGCACACAGAGATTTGACATCTTATATCTCGGGGTGATGAGCGCAGTGCATTGCCTGTGCATTCAGGGTTTTAAACTGTTGAAGTTCAAAATTCTGAAGAGCCACCAGGCGAGCGACTTCGCTCGTCTCGTCACCCAGTATCATAAAAAAGTGCCATTTTTAACCCTTGACGCAAACGGAGGGGCCGTTTGCGTCAAGGGTTAAAAATGGCACTTTTTATATGTTTTAAGTTTAACGTGTGTATCTGTGTGTCTGTCTATAGCAACGTGGCTCGCATACAGCTGAACCGATGTTCAATGTTTTTTTGTTTGTTTCAAAACTACTTAATCACGTGCTTAGCTATAATTCAAGTAAATTTGCTCAACCGTTTGAAGATTATCAGCTCTTTAATGGGGGGCTTTTAAAAATCTTCTTTATATTTGTTGTAACATCACCTTTTTTTTTCATTAAAATGGTTATGACTCAAAATTATTAAAACTAGTTATAATAATTCATAAGCTAGTAAATTATATTATAAAAAAGTGGGAAGTATCAATTACCAGCAATGTTTGAAAATTACCCACAATTAGCTCAGTGACAGCCCCGTTAGCTCAGTTGGTAGTGTACCTGCCTTCTGCGCTTGGGGGCGTGCGCTCGATTCCCACCTAGTACAAACATTTGTGTGATGAACATTTGTGTTTGTTCTATTTCTGGGTGTTAGTATCTATTTAATATTATTATAATTAAATTAATAGTATTTAAAAAAATATATGTATGTATATCAGTCTCTGGCAGCCATATTACAAGCTTTGTTTAATATCGGGTCAGATGACCGTGTGTGCAATAATGTCCCAGATATTTTAAAAAAATATAAAAAAACGTGATAAAATAAAAAGTCATGTGTAGTTAATAACTTTGAAAACATTTAATGTGACCAGTTAAAACAAACCAAATGAACCCAAATTAGTATCTATTGAAGAGTCACTCTTGGTTCTATTATTATCAATTTAGTTTGATGGTACCAAATTATTATATTATCATTTGGATTTCAAGCAATATTCAAATCGAATTATAGTTGTAATAATTTAAAAAAAATATGCTTATGATAGCGAAACAGAGTATTCACACACGCACGCGCAAATGGTGAAGTGACGAGAAACTAGAGAAGCGGTCGCGTCGCTCGGCTCATGTTGCATGATGGTTGGCGACTTTTCCGCTAAATGGTGATTCACCATTGAATACTTTCACTATCCACCTCCTGCAGATCTATCACGGGCCGTAGACAAATTGTCTTTCCACCGTTTTTATCCGCTTTTAGATGCAACAAAGCTAGAATATAGATATGTTTTAAATATTTTGCGGGATAAAAACGATGGAAAGACAATTTGTTCACGGCCCATGCTAGGCCTGTTGGATCTATCGTCGGATCAGATCGATGGTACTAAATTATTGTATTGTCAGCCGAATAATACATAGTTGCAAAGTTTCAAATCAATACCATAGACAACCAAGGTTAAAATCGACTTCTAAGTTTTGATTGTTATAGTTAGCTAGTCAGTTAGTGAGAAATAAAGTTAATATAAATCGTGTAAAATAAGAACTACACTTTGTAGCTATTATAAATTCAGTCCCCTTCACAGCGCTTCATAGATTTATATTACATCGTATGTTTCCGCTCATATTTTTCGAAAAATGTCACCAAAATAGCTAAACTGTGAGATAACACAGTTCGGAACCATCGCAAGGTGTTGCCCATTTTTCAGTCACGCTTGAGTTCAGTCCGCTTCTATCTGCACGTTTTTGGCAATATATGAGAGTAACATTTTTTTCGCTCGGTTGTTTTAGAACCTACGGTTACAACTTTTGTCAATAGAGAATCTTGGCACAGAAAGTTTTAGAAAAGCATGTAGAGCCGTAGAGCTGTAGAGTCTTGCTGACTATACTTCACTAAAATTTTACAGGGTATGTGTAGTTACGATGAAGATAAAATCAAATGGTCACAGTAAAATTGAGGAAATCCGTTGATGGAAACAGTAAAAGGCCACCGAAACTTTCTAATGGCTAATCGTTTACCATTACCATTGACTTATCTTGAGTATTTTAAATTACATTATGATGACGAGCATTTAAGCCTAGCGGTTTTTTCTGTACATGCGATATTTTTTCCGTCCTAGTCGCACTTTTTCCAATATATACAAATGAGACCGATGTGACAAAATAACACCACAGGTCCTGGGTTAACCCACCTGTTTTTAAAATGGTTTTCTAAAAAAAGACAGTAATAACGATTATCATCATCAGCCAGAAGACGTCTACTGCTGAACATAGGCCTCCCCCTTTCGATCATGATCAAAAATCACATGATCTTTGGTACTGACTCAACGTTTTAATAGGAAAAACAGGGCTACCAGACAATATACTGATATGACGAACATGTACCTTTATTTATTACGTTATGTTATGAGAGAGCATGAAAGGTTTTCATTTACCTTGTCATGCAAATATTTGTGTTTTTTCAGCGCTTCACGTTATTTTTATTACGCCGTATTTCCCTTTGGATATTTTGATTGCATGTACTTTGTACTGTTTACGTTAATTAGCTTGAAATAATTTTGTGTTTGGTTTTCCGTGCAGACAACCATTGAAATAAGAGTGATCAGTTCTTTTTTAGTCATCAGTGTTTTATACATCAACTATAAATATGGTTTGAGCAAAATATGATAACATTTTTGCAAACAGGAAAAAAATCGATCCATCGTTTTGCTATGCTGTTTTAATTTTTTAGGATTCCTGTAGTTTCACCGTGTTAGTTTGTCTGTATGCCACAGTCGTTTTATTTAGATACTATAAGGACTATAATGCTGAAATAGTGGCAAACGTTAGATTGTTTGTGTACATTATACGCTACCAGAGATTTTTTAATAGGGTTGCGCTTGACCGCCAACCTGATTGCCGCTGATGTTAATTTCTAAAATAACTATGGAATCCTACCATAAGTCTGTCAAGACACGCACTTGACAGTTTACTAATTTATATCCAACAAAAACATCAGCTAAAAAGTTTGCAACATTTTTAACATTGCTCGAGAATGTTGAAAACGTCGGTCAGAAGAATTCTGTGGAAAACCGTCTGACCTTATTTCGAAAAGTTTTTTCCCTAAAGCAAGATTGATGTTTGTAAAAAGTATTTTCTTAAAAGAAATGAAAGTTTGGGCTTAACGGATTCTTAGCACAGCGGGCGAGAATACTCTTATTACTTTGGAAACTTAAAAATTTGAAAACGTTTCTCGGATTAGATTTCGGACTTTTTAAAACTGGATGAATAGTTAAGTGTTTTTTTGCCGAGAAAAATATTTTATCAAGACGCAAAGAAATGAATTTTGTGTTACAAGATTATTAGAACTTTAAATAATGCTTAAAATCCATTGAGGCGTAAAACTCTGGCACTGTAGTTGAACGTTTAGCCTCCAGGAAATTATTTGACTCGCTGAAGAAATAAATATACGATTCAACGATTCTAGACGTTTTCTCTTAGCTTACAACATACAGATATAAACGTATCTAATTGCGTCTGTTGGAGCCAACAATTTCTTACATCTACGAGATTATTCTAATCTACGTAGAATAGGTTTCTTCAAACTATGAACACATTTAATACCATTGTTACAGAAAAGTTATAAAAAGTTTTATTCTAAGTTGATAAAGTTTAGCAAAAATGAAAGCCTATATATGATATAAGTTATAATTACCCTGATAATGTCGTAAAAGTAGTATTACTGCATACGTTTAAGCACATAAGCTGGTGTTATGCTATGGCTCATTCCTCAAAGAGATAATAAAATTTCTTTGACTATTCAACGCGGGAATGCAGCCAGCATTCTTGGTACTTTCATTCATAACTCCATTTCTTATTAAATTTTTCAGTTTGTGTAATTTAGGTTTGTTTACATCATTTTGTACACATGTTAATTAAATATTATTTTAAACAATGCAACATCCTCATTTTATTCATCGTTTAAAATATTAATTTAATGCTAACTAAAATGCAGAATAGGTATAGGGACACTTTTCCAAACCACAAATTTTTGCCTACGTTTTTCTATATAAGAATATAACCAAAAGAGGTTATATCTTTCCTAACATCACGATAATCGAATGTACAATACTGTTTCATAGTTTCACAGCTCCGTGAGATCACGTAGAGCGGCGTCAGCCACCGGGGAAGTAATTTGGTGTTATTACTGTGGCAGATGTTCTTTGGCAATTTTTCAATCTTATATCATGCTGGGTTGTGTCGGTGCGTAGGTCATTGTGGTACCATTTTGTTTTGGTGAATCCTTTATAGCTGGAATAAAAATAAGAGAAATTGCGTAATTCGGTGTGGTATTAAGGTTTCATAACCCAAAGACCCTATTACTAAGACTGTGTCGTTATCCGTCTATCCATTCTATCTATCATATTCCGTAGATTCAGTAGCCAGTTCAAAAATTTCACGGAATACATTGGATTTAAACAGAATATGAGCAATAATGCAGAAATCCTGAAAATAATAATTAAAAAAAAGTTAAGACTCCAAAGAAATGGTTTTATGAACCTTTTTTGTTTTCTTATTTCAGTGTCGTAAAAACGGTGTGAATGTGGTGTATACTTAAATAATTGGCCAAGAGCGTGTCGACAAACCCATATGGTTCCATAACTAAAGCCATATAATTGTAGTCATAGTTCAGAAAATTATGGTTATAGAAAAATTCGAACGAATAAAGCTCTGTGGACTTCAGAGATGCCAAATTTCAGAGATGTACCATCCCGACATAGCATATACTTTTTATGGTTTAAACATAGAGAAAACTGATTGAGAAACCTTATTTGTTAAGACCATTTAGCAAAAAAGCCAAATGACCTTTGAGCTAGAACGCTTTGAATTTATTACAGTTTTATCGCTGTTACTCAAAAAGTCATCATCAGATAACACTACTCAACTAATAATAAACTTTTTATTTTATCTGAGTTTCTACTATGTGATTATAATTCCCTGTTATTGACCTAATACAAATATTTAAATAGGATTTTTATATAACATCTAAAATTTTTTCGATTTTTAAAATACCCGCAATACAAAAATCCAACTTACGTCAAAAACTTAAAATTCATATTTCTCAGTTTCTAGACGTATTCAAAATAAAATGCCTACATATATTTATTATTAGCTTGTTATTAGTCAACCTCGATATGAAAAAATATGAACCACTTCAAATATTTTTTTACTGTTGAGTAACAGCTGTTCCTTAGAAAACGGTCATTGACACTCGACAAAATGTATGGAACAGCTGATTTTTTTTTCACGATTTCAATTGTTATTCATAATGATGAGTACAATGAGCTCCTCTCGGCTTTGTACAGTCTATATGCGTAGCCCTGTATAAAAATAAATAAATAAAAGTTTTTTAGTACACACAAACTCCTAAAAACATTTTCTTAAAGTAACAAGAGCATACAGATTGATACAATCGCAGAGGTCTCTAAACTCCTTTTGTGAAAGGGATTGATAGCCGAAGATGTGCCGATCACAAAACGAGTAAGATAGGGTTGCCAACTATATGAACATAAAAAAATGTGGAAGGCCTTCAGTCACGACTTTACTGAAGATTTTAATCTAAAAATAGTTATATACGATAAGAGTAATATTAATATAAGTAATGTCTATCAATATAAGTAAAATAACAACAAACAACAATAATTAAAAATAAGCTTTTTTAGTATTCTTCTCAGCATATCATAGGGGTGCATAAAAATTACTGGTTCGCCATATTTGGGACACCGCCATATTGGATTTAGAATCATGTCACTTAGGTAAACATGCATTTCGCGGATCGGATATTGCGCAATATTTTAAATGCAATGTCATCCAAACCAAACGTGTATGTAAAATTTCAGCTCTATCGGTTGAGGATAACTGGTCTCATTCTCTGGTAAAATTCAGTTGCTAGATTTGTCTCACACATGGACATACATACTAACAGGGTTAAAGTAAAATAAAAGCTTGTAAAACGTATGTACAGAGAATAACAAATTAAATCTTAACTACTGATAAAACTACACTACTAAGTTCTATACTAAAACTCTACTTAATGGTAATTGTTCTCACAACAATTCCAAATGTGGGAATTGTTGCTGTTGGGATAATGGGGCAAGTGCTGGTCCCATTACCACGTCATATGACCCTTTGAGCAAAATAGAGACCTGCATTTTGGTCACGTGTCACATCAACTCATAAACCCTTCTACAACTTTACTACACATACACCAACGTGGACCAGCTGTACTGCGCGATTTGTGACCAGGTATTCAACATGAAATTTGGATTTGCCAACACGACAGGAAATAGCTAGGGGCCGTACCGTCACCTATTTGTTACGCGACTGCAAATTGTATTTCGGCACGTTAAAGTTCACGTTCGCATGATTTTTCACAATCACCTAAACAGAATCGCTAAAAACAGGTCACGGTACGACCACAGGTCATCATTATTGGAGATGACGCGGACGACATCTTTGTTCACTAGTATGATGTTTTATGTAGAACGAATAACAGAAAAAGTTTTTGAAGTGAATTTCGTTAGCGCGTTGAGCATTTTTGGGTGAATAAAAATCATGGAACTCGCGGTATCGTTACGCTGTACCGTGTATTTTAAAACAGCGCCATCTCTTGTAGAATAGGTGAATTACTACTGCAGTTTTCACTTCTGACGTGCAGTCCTATGACTGATGTGTTTTTTATTTACTTCTAAGAACTTTGTCACTGTGAGACAACCCTATTCTCAGATATCTCTGCGAGTACGATCTATCAATTTGTTTAATTGGATTCTTTCTTTGTGTATTTTTTCTCTGCTAGCAGGACCTATTGAGATTTAATGCTATTCCTTTTGTACGCGAACATTCTCTTTGATTTGTTTGAGTTTCCACAGCTTTGTTTGCGGGATCTAATTATAAATGTGTACAGCATTTGTAAGAAATAATTTAAAGAGGAATGCATTTGAACAAAATTGTGACTACAAATCAAAACTGTATTTTAGGATTTTGATACATTGACTAATAATTAAACCAGATGAACATTACATTGAAGTTGATTTTCTCAATGAAATTTGACATTAAATATTTTACAATTGGACAAGAAAATTCTGAAAACGAGATTAAAAACAAATAATTACGAGTTGGAATGAGTTTTTTTTTATAATAACGAAATACACTCACTCACTCATCACTATATTTTTAAAACTATACGAACTAGGGATATAAAATTTCAATCAGGTAAATTTATTAAGAGGTACGATATACAGGGTCTACTAAGAAAGTATTTTGCAAAAAGGCCGAATTAAGGGGGCTGAAATTTCATATTATGAATGTCTACGCGTACGAAGTCGCGGGCAGGAGCTAGTGTTTTATCTTATTGATTAAGGGAGATAACGTCTAATATATATTATGTAATTTAGCAAGTGCAAGTCACCTATGAGTACCTAATAGGAATACATTATTTTCATGTCTTATGTGACCAAAAGATAGTCTCTATATTTTCATTCTCCAACATCACACTCTACTTACTACTTTAAGCTTCCTAGCTACTTACTACCTAATCATTTTCAGACACCTATTCTAGAACAATGACTCTTTATCCGATCAAATAAGAAGCGGATCAAACTCCAGAGAGAATAGGCGTCGAAGTTATTGTTTGCTAAAATTAGCTGTCCAACAGATTGATGTATCGTTCGCCGTGAACACGCCAGCTTATTTAGCTGAAATCTCCTGATACTTCGCAGGAGAAATTTTCTTTAATGTACGAGTACCTTACATATTTTTGAATGAAAGGTTTTCTGATACCTTCGAGTAAGATTCACTAAATGGCCCTAATTTATTACGTGTCGTATTCGGGCACCACTATGATGACATGACTACTAAAACAATAATTATCAATTTAAAAAACCGAATTCACAAAATTAGTACAAAATGGCCGAATTCGGTTACCTGGATCACACATTGCCATCCAAGAAACAAAAAAAACTGTTATTTTGATTTCAAAGCCAAACTATTGAACCGATTTTGATGAAATTTCTATGGGAGCAATCTGAAAGTATATCCTTTCAATTAATTCCTTATAATAATTTTCCAAATAGGCTTTAAAAATTACGTGGTTTGACCAAGCGCGTACAACGTTATTTTAGAAACGTTGCTATGCTCGGGTTGTTATCTAATTTCACATAATAATTTCTCTGAATAGAATAACCAGGTCACACAGACACGTCTGGCGACAGATGAAGAATTTCTTGTTCTGCAACGGAACCTTAAAAAGGGTATCACAACCTATAACCATATAACCTGGAGAAGTTTATTATCACAAGAAAAAAAAACTCAACTCAAATATTTTAGGAGTTTATCTCCATCCTCATTACTCAAGAAGCACATTTTACTTTAAAAACATCATTGAGCGTCCCAACAGTTCCCTCGAGGCTACGATCTTAACTACAGTAACACCATTTCATCTGCAGAGTTGGCCAAATTAAGGTACTAAACATTTCCTACAGGTTACGTTCAGTCTTGTTCAGAAAATACAGCAGTCACTCCCTCACTCGACTGTATAAATAAGTTGGTCACGCTGTGCGACTTGCAGTGACAACGTGGAAGTATTTAAAACTTTTTAATGTTCGCCCCAAAACCCAGAGGTCTGTTTTCCTCGGTAAACACGTTCCGTTAATGTTATATTTTATTTTTATTATAATTTGAGATTCCAGCCGCGGCTTCAGATAACGGAATTTAGGTCAAGGAGTGTTCTGTTGTTGCTTCAGTCAAAATTTCTTATGAGGTTATAATAAGTAACACTTGGTGGGGCCCGCGGTTTCACCCGCTAACTTGCAGAAACAAAAAAAAACAAGATAAAAAATGTTAATCCCCTTACCTTCATACCAAATTTCATCTAAACACGGTAAAGCAACGCGAGTCCCAAAACTATTACGTGTTAACAGAAACATCTACCTTAACCTCGTAGACGTAAATACTAATTCGGTCCGTATTTCAGAGTAGCTGTTACGGTGAAGACGCCTGGAATGTTTTTAATGATTTAAATTTATACTTCGCTTCCTTGTTACATAAATAAAAAATTGCCCGAGCGGTTTATAGAAAGTGTCCGTGACCATTATTTGGGTACTATGTCATTAAAAAATTTAACATATTAAAAAAAAAAAAACTAATGAAAAAATAAGTCATAAAAAGACTCTTGCTCAAGATTTTTTTTCGATCGAGCGAAATATTACGGTTATATTGATTTATTTTGTTTTCTCATTTTTAGGGAAACTTACAGCCTAATAGTATAAACTTAAAAATAGATTTGGTTGGTGACTGGGCCAGTTACAAGTTTCCGCCTACAGAAAAAGAATAAGGTTTCGAAATTTAGCGAAGCAGTAACTAATAGTATAGATAAGTAAGATTATGAGTAGATTCACTGCGATAAACAAGTATATAATAGCATCGACAAATAATAGTATACGTGTACAATAATAGTATATAATAGTATGTCAATCAAATAATTGAGAAGCTAAGTGTAAGCGCAACTTAAACGTGAAGTCCAAGAGAAGACGAGATGCAAACTCATCTGGAAAAATCTTGTTAAAAAGCAAATGAGTACATGTTTGGTTTGGTATTCATTTTATTCTTTGGTATAGTTTTGTCTGTCGATGATTTAAATAACTCTTTGTCGATATATAACAACCAAATAACAACAAACAAGACTATGTTAATAAAAGAAAACAAGTAACTCCACAAACTGTCTAATAAAAACTCACTCATTTCAGTAAGGCTCGGCGATCGTTTTCCGCATCTGTCCAGTGGCGAGGTATGCTCTAATGAGCGAACTTGTGCTATCCTCTAATGTTTCTTTAAACACTTCGGTCCGGCCATTACTGCGAAGGTGTGTAGGAGTCGTGGACGAAAAAAATCACTGCAGAGATTTATAATATGTCTATATATTATGTTTTTAGAAGTTTTGGCGGCAATGTGAAAAAAACCATGTCGTTTCATCATATTATATTCCTAAATTTGTATATTTTCGAGTGTTAATGCGTAATAATGGTGTATTATTATTTATTAAGTGTTTGTTAACGTGCTCAAGTGTGGAAAGTGATATAACGTGGTGAAATATATAATTTTATTGATGTACCCTACTTTATTTATTTTAAGCATGATTGGATATAAAAAATTAAGGGTTAGAAGAGAGATCACGCTTGCTTCTTATATTTTCAAGGTGCTGAGAGGTAGGGCGCACAATTCGGATATACTAAATCAGTTATACTTTTGATTTCCTGATAGGTATCTGTGGCGGCGAACACGGACAAAAACATCTTTTTTGTGGCGGCGAAGATGGGCAAAGCTTTTTTTTATCGCGAATAAGTCCGCGTTTGACCACTACTCGCCTTTTGGTAAGTGACGACCATTCGACTTATACTTGTTATTTTAATGTAGTTTTTGTAGTATAAAATGTTGCAAATTGATTGATGGTTGCAAACCAGCAATGTAAAATGTATAAATTGACCTCTGGCCTCAGCTGATATTTTATTTGCATTACATTTCGTTTTTCTTAAATAATAAAACAGAGTTTTTGTCGAATCAAAAATCAATTATTCACAGTCAACGAAAACTGTATTTTTGGCGTTCTAATTCAATCAAATAGAACCTATAGAAAATTCCGTTTCTGTTATAAATAGATCTGCACTTTTTACTAAAAATAACGGGTTCAAATTCTGGAACAACACATAATCAACCTGCAATTTACAAAACTAGTTTTTCGTAAACCTCTTGGAGGTAACGTTTTAGAATGGATTTCGTTAAATAACTGACATAAAAAAAAAAACAATTTTAATATCATGATATACTTGAAAGAAAGAAAAATATTTATTCATGACAGAAACAAAAGATACGTCATATTACGTAAAGTGTTAATAGCAGGAAAATAATAGTTGATAACTTGTTTTAGTCTTTAAAATTACGGCTTTATTTTTTCATTTTTTATGCCCGGAAATTAAAATAAGTACCTAAATTTAACGATGTATTGCTTAATTACAAAGAACAAAATTCTCCTATGCCCTTTGTCTATCATAATATGTATGTACGTATGACGTATGTATTATATTGTATATATTGTGTATCTACGCTACATAGAAGTATGGTATGTTGTTTCTCACGTTTATGAGAAAACTAAGAATGGGAACAGAGAAACTTCGTCCACGAATCTCGTCGGATGTAATGAGGTTTGTCTGTTTAAATTAAATACTGGAATTGAATTTGTCCCAGGCTCTTTGTACGGATGGTTACGGCTTCGGGATTGTTGTAGACTCTGGTGTAGTTTGAGTTGAAACTATTTATTTTTAAAGTTCCGTACCTCAAAAGGAAAAGTCGGTACCCTCATAGGATTACTATTTGTTGTCCATCTGTCTATCTTTTTTTCAGGAATATTTACGGGCATCACGTTGAAATTAATATCAAATAATAAGATCTACGATCTCTTGGAGGTAAAATTCAAGGTTCTAAGTCAGCGAAATCAAAAGTTACGGCTATTTATGTCACATCTTTTGATCAGAAACTCATAAATCACAACCTATGGGGTACTTTCCGTTACCTAGAAAAATGTAATTTGGAAAGAAGCAAGGTCTTAGAGTAGATGTAAAGGAAACAATCAAAAAGTCCGTAATGTGAATTTATTAACTAAAAAACATAATTTCAAACATAGATAGTTGTAAACCTGACAGTGATGTGAATCAATCTCAAAGGAATGCGCTCCCAGCCTCGGTGTTCCCTATAAAATGTCTTGAGGAGACCCTTCAAGACAAGAGTGAATAGGCACCTCATGAGCAAGCGTACCCCATCTTAGACCGCATCGTCGCATACCATCAGGGCCCCGATTTTACTAAATCAATTGTTTTTAAATTGTTAATGAATTGCCTAAAAAATTACCCTTTTGACACTTTTGGTATAGGTAAAGTGTCAAAAGTAAAAAAATTTAGGCAATTCATTAACAATTGAAAAACAGTTGGTTTAGTAGAATCGGGGCCCAGGTGAGTTGAGGAAAACGCTAGCCCATTTCATCATTAAAAAAAATATTTAAAAAATCTAAGGGAGAACATTGTTTTCCACTACAATGCTAAGTTTGTCCATCAATATTACAACCTTTTTATTTAACTTCTGGATGGTAATTTTGTGAGGGTGTACAAGTGTATTTGACAGACAGCCTTGTACGCTTTGTAAATCAAGTAACGGATTTTGAGACGTGAAGGATTAGTAGAGTCCTTATTCTGTGGGCTCCGTTGAAAAGGCTTTCAAGCACATCTTCATCGTTCATAACCATTATAAATAAATAATTATCAAGTGATATTCCATAATACATGGATTTCCATACAAATGTAGCTGTATACATTTTGTCGAGTGTGAATCACGTTTTCTGTGGAACAGCTGATATTTATTCGCGATTTCAGAGTTGGTCCCACTGTAAAAGTTGTTCATAATGATGGGTACTATGAACTCCTTTGGGCTTATTACACCCTTTCCGCGTAACCCAGTAAAAAATAAACATTCTTTATTTAAGAAATTAATAATTTGGAGTTAAATCAGAACGTTATTGACAAATATATAACGTAACATCCATCATAAAATAACCACTTCTATTTTGAAGTCAAAAAGTTGAATTATTACACTTAAAATATGATATCTTGTAAAACTTACCAGTGAAAACTCTAATGATGACCGCTGTTGCCGTTTTATGTTATCTATCGCACGCAATGCGCGATAGTGTTTCATCTATCGAACCTTTTTTTGATGAGTAACCGCCAGACTTTTTTCCCGTAAATTTTTACCCCCATCCTTGCAATCGGGCGCATCTACGTCACGCGACTTGTCATCGAACACCGCTCCGCAATGGTCGCGCGCGTACTGATTGTTCGCTTTTTAACCGCGCTCTCGCACAACTATCCTTTCTGAAGAGACTTGATCTCCACGGCTGTGGAGAAGAAGAAGGCAGGCAGCAGGACACCAACACCAGCTCTGCAGGTGCACAACAACCAGGATATCAGGTGTGCCCGTTTACCCCATTTTCCGCTTACCTTTCCGTATAAAAGCTCGCGTCTCATCTCATAGAATATCTATCCCGCAGGTCCTTCGAATCGCAGAACTTATTTTATAGGATATATTCGCAATTAGCGAAATCCGTAACGCACCCCCAAATGTGGATGCGGTGACAGCAAAAATTCACATCGATAAGCTGTCGCCGCGCCAACCGCATAAAAGCATAAAACAAAAATCTGTATAATAATAAAAGGTTTACAAAAAGAAACAAAGAAACTATGATATTACTTTATCGTACCTCAACATCAAACAAAAGCATCGCTTGCGGCGCCGACTATTTATGTTTTCAGTATTTTCCCAATAAATATTTTCGTGATCGTAAAACTTTGCCAATTCAATTACTGGGTACAAAAACAAGCCACTGTAAAATAAACCTTTTGATGTGTTCCCCCGAACAAAATGTATTGACATTATTTCGTTGTAGGGTTGGCGGTCTAAAACTGTGTTGACAGTTTGGTTTTAGACTGGAATACATAAAATGGATTCTGCCTCTAGGTTTAAAGCGTTTAGTTTATATACCAATTATTAAAAACACTTGCCAGTATAATATGTATAATTATTTTACTGCCATGACGTGTCTTTAAAATACAAGGTAACTAACATTACAAAACATTTAGGACTGTACATAGACCGTTGAAGGTCTAAAGTCAATCCAAGTGCTCAAGGTCAGTACCAGTTGGCAGCGTACTTAGCATGCTGGTAGCATTACCGCGCCGAATGAATGAAGAAACACGCCAGCATTTTGGTCATCTCTGGAAGATTTTTGAAAATGAGGTGAGGTCTCGGTACCCAATGTCTCAATACGAAACGACTCAAATATGTAACCACTACCGAGGTTAGCATATTTGCGCCGTTTGTGTTGCCGCTGACCTTGTCATATAGTCACAGTTAGAGTCAAACAAAGTAAGTTACAGTCAAGTTAAAGTCATGCTGTAGTATAGTGGTAGAGATTTTACTAGATGCTTCTGTGGAGATTTGGAAACAACAGTAAAATATGCACCTCATTATATCAATTCCTACACTCGAGCACGTTTACGACACTTAATAAACAACAACATACCGTTATTACACATTAAAACTCGAAATAACACAAATTTAGGAAAATAGGACTTCATGGCAACATGTTTTTTTCAGGATTGTTGCCAAAACCCAATGATCTTTTAAATAGAAAGAGAAGTTTGGTAGTAATTGTTCAGGTGATCCGTTGGCATAAAAATACATTTGTCGGGTTTTTTATTTAAAAAAAAACTTGTTTTTTATTGTATCTGCTTCAACTTCTTAGTAGACTCAAGCTTCTGTTTGTCATGGTAACCCTACAATGACATAATGTGCCTCGGGTGAATTTTAACTCGCCACGTCACCGGGAGTGCACTTGGTTTGGGTAATTTTATCAGCACCAATAGGTTTCCATTATACATTTCAATTAAGTAATTGAGTGCGTGGACAGCGTATCATTTATTGAGAAACAAATCCAATAGTGAGAAAACAGTCTTTTTCTCCTACGAGAAATATATAATGGGACAAATTTTGTCCGTTTTTACGCATTATTACGTAATAACATACAGAGAATTAGTTTTGTAGGCATGTCCCGGACTCTTAATAACGCGTGTGCCATGACGTAGATAATGTAGAAAAAATACACATAGCAAAACCTTTCACGGCAACATTAGCCATTGGTCAAACACCATTACAGACAGAGCGGAACATTAAGAAGCCATGCTTATCTGTGTGCGTCTATTAGTACATTTTTTTCTACATTTGCGCAGAAAAGCAGGTGCTTCTTACTAATTAATGAACATTAGAAGAAGCCTACGTAATGCAGTATAAAATACTGATTGATTATTAATTATCAGATATGCCATACGCATAACTATATTTTTCTTCGCGGGAAAGCGTGACCATGCGTGGGTTAGTTTATTTCCAGATTTGCAACCCGTTTTCTTTTACTTTGCGATAGATGGCGGGCGCACTTATCACATACAATTTTGTCTTGCTCTCTTATTAGCATAGAGTGCGAGACAAAGCTCAATGTAAGATTATTATAAGAACGTTTTTGAGGTTATGGTAGCCCCCCAGAGTGATAAATCTTTTGAGTATACATAAATTCATACCCACGGAATGTCTACTCAAAGGTTAAACCATAGTAAGTGTGCATGTTTTTACTATTCAACAAAAGATGGCGTTACTTGTGTTTACACAATAAAATCACGGTTAAAAGGTTCGAGTTCGAGTTCCAGTGATAACCGTAGCAAAAGACTAAGAAAGAGGGTAGATCGTTTTGTCTGTACCTAACTTTGAACTTTTTCACCAACCACCCGCATTCTTCAGTCTTCCCGTGAACATGGTGCATGTAACTGCGCCGAAATATCGGGAGCTCCTTCCACAACCTTACCACGGTAAATATCCCGTAAATAATCATTTAAAATCACGGTGATCAACTTTATTATTTTTTGCCTTTTCTATCTCTATCCATACTTGGTGTTATTTTTCTGTCGGAAATTTAAGTAGGGGCTTTGTGTTTGGCCGCAAGCGAAATGGGTTAAGCGCTCCGAAACCACAACACTACGAGGTTGTTTAGTTTTAAACTACAAACATACATTAAATGCATTTATTTAATTAACTTTTCTTAACTAGCTAGTTTTATTTTAACTAGCTAAAAAATTCTGCAAATAATTCATACTGGTGCCTATACGTCTTGAATCTTCGTCTTGTTTCTTTTCACATTGAGGAAGTTCATTGAAATTGAACAGCGCCTCTGTTAGGCGTTAAAGGAAACTAAATTTTTCATACATTTACTATGTATCGTTTACGTAACGATAACTTTTCGCAAGATCTCGTACCAACCCCACTGTTTACAAACGGATTATGAACGCATGCGTCGCTAAACTCCGCATGTTCGTTTGCCATTGCTGTTGTGTCTACACAATGACTATAATTATAATTATTATCATTGTCATTACAGTTCTACACACAGGCGTACCAACAGCGTACCGAAATTTGGTGATAACTGGTGAACGTAAACGAATTCTTGGTTCGTGTGATCATGTGATGTCGATTAGTCTACACCAACTCGTTCACTTGCATACGTTCACGTTCGATCGCAAGTTCTGTTTTCCTAGTATATAGATGTCGTTGTGAACTTCGTGAATCGATAGACAGTATTATTCTCATTGAAGATCTGAAAAGCTTTGTTCAGCCACATAAGTTCTAAGTAAAATTCGAGTTATTGTTGCATATTTTTATTTTTATTCAATAATAGGCTTGCGTTTGACCGCACACTCGCCTGATGTTCGCAATGCCGTCTACGAGCACGCTTGCCTAGACGAAACCGATTTACTCGAGATTTGAAGACACCCAGCAGGCCTAGCACGGGCCGTGGACAGATTGTCTTTCCACCGTTTTTATCTCGCTAGAGAGAGACAAACGTATTCATATTCTAGCTCTGTCGCGTCTACGCGTGGATAAAAACGGTGGAAAGACAATTTTTCCACGGCCCGTGCTAGGCGTGCTGGTAACCATCGTGGAACACCCATTCCGGCAGCGCATTCCACAGACTAGCAGTTGGCTATTGGCCATGATATGGAATTTTAATTGACGTTATAATTCCGCTTTTCGCGTAATCCTGTAAATCCATATATAAAAATAAAAAACATTTTAATTCTTTGTCAACGGTGTGGTGTCACTGCTCTAAATACACCCACAAACTTGGCAAATTGTGTTTCACTTGTTTACCGTGTCCTGCGGCGCCGAACTCTTTACCTTGGTTCGCCGAAGCTTTATAAAACTTTAGCTGTGTTCACACCATGCGATTCTGAGCAATAGAAACACGTCCGCATTATTAGAATTTAAATTCCAACGAAAGCCCAAAAGTCCTATTGTAATAGTAAACCTATAGTTTGGGCAGCCCTGAGGTCACCTGAAGGCTTCTAAGGGTATATTGTAGTTAGCTTATATGTTTCTTCCTACATCTTAGACCATTCAATGTTTATAAATAAGGTGTCGATATTTTTAATTAAATTTCAAAACATCTTTATTTTACATATTATACATGATAAAAAACTTCAATCTTATGCAAGCATAACTGTGGTTACAAAAATGTGGAAGCCATTTTCATGCAATATTTATTATTTGTGATCTATTTTGTAAATGTTTTTAATAGAATAGAATAGAAAACTCTTTAGTTATTGTTCACAACAAAAATTACATACGTACATAGTGTATGAATATTTAGGTACATAAGCTGTGAGGTTACAACATTAATTGACACTCGTTATCTTATCATCCCGGTCTTGCACATGGTATGAATTAGGGCGAGCTAGCTTTAATAATAGCCCTACGAGTTAATCTTTCTTAATTTGTAGCTCGTACTTTGACCAAAATTTTGGTCGTATCGTATTGTTTAAATAGGTCCATTGCTTATGCTTAGCTATTTCTTCACAATTCCAAAAGAATAATGAGACAAAAAAAAACATTTAAAAGTTATTAATGGCGTAAGTTACTGTTGCAAAGCAGAGGGTGTTTTGTTGATAAGTCTTCTCATATTTCTTGGCAAATGTCGTTGAAGTGCTTCTTGTTTGTGTTTTGTAATGGAGGAAAATGTACTGAATATAAAAATATACCAAATATCTTAGCGACATACTTACACCTTGATTTTCAGCCTTTTAAACTCATTTCAAAAAGGAGGTCAATAAGGTCATTTCAAAAAGGACGGCTACATCTCGAGTTTAAAACGATTTAAATTTTAACCTATTTTCTAAGGGTGGAAATATAATAGGAGCCAGTCTTCTTAAAACTAATATAATGTGTAATTGCCTACCTTAAGCCTAGCTAACACCAAAGTCACACCCACTTTTCGTGTCAGTAACATGTTAGTGTGTTAGCTAACACGAAAACATGCCACAGCGGACCCGGCTTTACATTGCTTTTCTAGATTACCTCACATATGACAAAATCTAAATAATCGAGTTATTTCACTAACAGGCTTGTAATTTAGAAACAGTTTAGTAAATTAAACATTTGCCTACTTAATTACATAAAGTGTATTGCGTCCTTTGAATGTTTTGGACATTTCAATTCAAGTTTTGGAAGATAATGGAAGGAAGGTTACTTTGTTACGAAGATATAAAAGTAGACAGGAACGTTTAATTACAAAGTTTCGGTAAACTTAGAAAGAGCTTGCCTAATTTGATTCTATTATTATGTCAGTAGAAAATATTAAGGAGACTAAAATATTTTTTACGGTCATCGTCTTAAAATCGTGCTTAAAAACAAGTTTTTAGATTTAGCAAAGAAAATGTAATAAAAATACTTTAACATGTGGATAGAGAAGATGATTGGCAAGTACCGCCTACCGCCGGGACACAGTCATCAAATTAATAAAATCTCAGACCCGGCGCAGAACTGTAAGGCCTCTGGCTGGACACCGTGAGCGATTACTGCGTACATAGAGAATGTTTTGGACAAAAACCATCATCATTTCAGCCATAGGACGTCCACCGATAGACATAGGCCTTTCCCATCGATCTTCAAAAGGGCCGGTTAAAAGGGGCCTGAATTCAGCGTTTCCTCGCGGTCTCTTTTAGGTCGTCTGTCCATCTTGTGGGGGTTTGTCTTGTGTAGGACGTCCACCCTTAAGATGGATTAAAAATCACTTGTGTAATGTACCTAATTTCATAACATTATCTTTATACATCCGTCATCTAGTCTACCTGTGACCAGTAACACTGCAAAATGTACAAAATGTCAGGAATTAAAATAATGTAAAATACACGCGGCAAAATCTGTTCATACAGTTTAATTTCAATATGAAATAGTCGCGAAAACCTAAGAAATTATTAGCTAACATATAAGTTTAGTAACGTAACTTAAACAAGTTACCCAAAAGTTGAGTTCAAGTAACCAACTTGCCCTAGATTAACCCGTTCACTCCATCCACTTGGAGAAACTTGCCTAACTTGACAGGTATATGGTACCAAGGACCAAGTAACAAAGTGATACACCGTATGGAGATCAAAGGGTAAAGTTGGCGCATCGGTGGTTCAACTAAACAGCTGCATGGATCTGAATTACTCGACTTGTTATTACAAAGTAGTAGTTGCGGAGTGATTTGATAATTTATCGCGAATTCACGGCACAAACGTTTGAAAACGATGTATGTTTAAGGTGAAACGTTTCACTTTGGCGGGAAAATCAAATTTCAAAAAGTTTTTTTGTCCTTGTAGCTAGGCCGGGTAATTATTGTGAAATGGCATAGTGTTCGCGAAAATTGTTGGTCGTTCTTTACATTATCATGTGCAGCTATTAATCAGTTACTCACCATATTACTTACATTTGGCAATAAGCCATTTGAAACAGCATAAATTTGTTTATTGACAAATGTATGTAACAATGTGCATTGGAGATAAATAACTTTACGCGAGTTTGTAAAGAATAATAAACAATTTTCGCGAACATCATTATCGTTTACAATAATTACTCGGCCTAGCTACAAGAACTGAAAAACTGTTTTAAATTTTAATTTCCCGCCATACGTGAAACGTTTCACCTTAAACATGAAAATGATTCATACAAAAATATTTCAACATGACCTTGACTGCGCAATAGTCGATTATAGATCGCTTTAGCATACCGAAGAGAGTAGTAGGGGAAAATATTAATTTTAAAAGCTTTTATTGTTTCTTTATTAACTATCTAGTTTTTTTGCCTGCGACTTCGTACGCGTAGATTTTTATATAAAACTTCAATCCTTTTTTTTCCCTTAATCCGACCCTTGCGCAAAATAACATAGCCTATAACTTCAATCTGGTCATAGCTAAGCATATTCGTGAAAACAGCATTTAAATCCATCCGCATTTTCTTCCAGGGGTTTAGGATATGTGCGTGAAAAAACAAACAAAAATTTTAAAAACTGCCTTAACATGTTCAGCTGCTTATTTTAAGTCGCCCTGTGTGAAGTATTGATAGAAGCATAACAGTAAAAACACCTACAACAGTTTTCAAATCAAAAAGATAATGTGACCACAGTGCAGAGCATGTTTTGAAGTTTTCTTTTTGTCTAAACCGTAAAAAGTATATCATGTCATGTCGGGATCATCTCTGAAATTTGACTGTCCAGCTTCGCTCGTTCGAATTTTTCTATGACCATACAATTTCTGAACTATATGAATACGACTACAAAGATGGCTTTGGCCACGGAACCCTGACATATGCTTGTCTTGCAAAATACATTGGATTGAATCACCAAAGAGGTTGTAAGGCCTATGTTTTTATAACATCCTAGATCTATACGTTCATTCATCTAAGAAGGCTAAGGAACCTTCTTTAAATTTAAACTGATTATCTGAATGACAGTTTCAAATTTTTAATGGCTATGTCAATAACATTCTCTTTACTTTGGACCTCCTTGCTTGAGGCTATGTGACGATCCTCATATTACGTTTCGGGTAACGAAGAAAATAATCATTGATTTTTTAATTTCTTTTATGTAATAATAAAGAAATAAAATAAATTATATAACATAGCCTATATTTTAATCTGGTAATTTCTAAGCATATTCGTGAAAACCGCATTTAAATCCTTCCAGTGGTTTAGGAGATGTGCGCGGACAAACAAACAAACAAACAGACAAAAATTCTAAAAACTGTCCTATCGTGTTCAGCTGCTTATTTTAAGACGCCCTGTGTTTTTTGTTATCTCGCAATTACAGTTTTTTTTTATCTCTACGTTTTTATTATATGTATAGATATAGATAGACTAGCCGTCCGCCCCAGCTTCGCACGGGTGTAATCTCTGCCTTCGGCCTCGCTACAAAATATAATATAGCCTATGTCACCCGGGGATAGTGTAGCTTCTCAACAGTGAAAGAATTTTTCAAATCGGTTCAGTAGTCGGAGCCTATTCATGCAAACAAACAAACAATCAAATCTTTCCTCTTTATAATATTAGTATAATAGAAGTATAGACAACGCAAAGCAAAAAAATAAAGTTTTTTTGTTAGAGTATCTATGCGTATATTATGTTCTCCCTACTTCAGCTCTGACAGCTTGAACGTCTCTACAGATTAATATAAAATGAGGTATTGACATTGAGATCAGGTAAAAATATCTTAGGGTGTTGATAGATTTATATAGGTTCAGGGTAGGTGACGTCATCTTAAATACAAAACCTGATTATATGTTTATGTAGTCAAATAACCAGGTGTATGTATGTTTTTCGCGACAAGATTTGCCGACTCTTTTGATCGTATTAAAGCGAGAGAGGAGTATACGGAAACGTAGCTTTGTCACGTTCTCGCCCTACAAAAAGTAATGATAAGATTTTATCACGGCGCGCATGTTAGGCCGCCGAGCTGTACCGTTTGCGAAATATGATACCTAGGCCAAAACTTAACTTTCGGTTTTTTTTTAAAGAAATTTGGTGATATCTCTAGTTATGGCAGATCCTAATTAAACCCTTAAGACATAATAAAAGCTTGTTATACAAATGACATACAGTATTACTTCCTGTCACTAAACACTATCACCTCCTGTCGCTGTCGTTCCATCCTGCGGCGAAAGAAGGGTCAAGTCTGCGCTTGATGTATGAATAGACGCGCCCTTCTTTGTCCGGGTTAGATAACTCAGGACTCGTATTGTCGCTCTAATACATTAATCATTCAAATTGCCCTGCGGTTAGGCCCTAGAGTTGGGTCGGCACCAGTTGCTATTAAAAGCTGGAAAGACGTATTTCACGTGACCGCAGTTGCGTGTGTCGGTTGGAGACATCTTTTGAATATTCATAGGATATTACCACTTTCTACTTGCGAAATGTATACTAGCGAAAAGTTTTAATTGTAAATTCCGTTGATTATGAACCAAGTAAAGCAAAAATCTCATAGTTTACGTGTAGGTAATAAAATAATAACTGACCACGCCCGACGTAGCTTAATTATTGTACCTATGGGGTAAACTGTGGCGTTTGCATGTTTGTTTATTTGTTTAGCAATAACTTGTGTACCGTTATAATCTTAACTGAAATTTATAGACAAATAATAAAATTTAAATATGAACAATATCAGCCAAGTTTTAATGAAGCTTTTAGAACTGGAGTAGGGAGCTCATTTTCTGCCTATCATGTCCCTACTGCTGGGACACAGGCCTTCTCTCAGATAGAGAGATGATGGGCCATAATACACCATGCTGGTCCAGTGCATAATGGTAAAGGTCTTTGAACTTTTTAAGGTTCTATATGGACATACCGGTTTCCTCACGATTTTTAGTTTATTATTTTTGAGCGATGGCTACGAAACGGCGCATACTTTATCGAAGTACTAAATAAGTCATTAGTGCAGGGCCGAGAATTGAATCGTGTGTCGTTGGATTGAAAAGCGCACAAGCTACCGCTTGGCCACCATCATTCTAGGAAGTTCGAGTAGGAAGCTGATTTAGCTCTACGAAACCGATGTTATAGGCATAAAAATGATACCTGACTTTAGTAAGTATAGTTTGAAAAAGAATAAATAAAAATAAGATTTAGAACACTGTTTTAAATTATCACGGTTGTTCACTACAGTTATATGATTATTTACGGGATATTTACCGTGGTAAGGTTGTGTCTTCCCGTGAACGTGGTGCATGTAACTGCGCCGCAATATCGAGTGCTCCATCCACAACCTTACCACGGTAAATATCCCGTAAATAACCATATAACTATAATACTAAGACATGGAAGTAATTTATTTGTAATAGAAAAAATAAACATACTATACTACGTCTAAAAATACTTATCTAAAATAATTATTTAGTTGTCTAAATACTGTTTTTGCTGTGCATTGTTGTTAAGAGATCATTTTTAAAGAAATATAGACTTTTGTCTGTTTTTATTCCAGTAAAAATATAAATTACGGATTGCTGGCACTATCGTACCTTCCGACTGAGTGCAGATTTTCTTGAGGGGATCAAGAGTTCACGGTCCATATAGCAACCAATTTCCCTTTATTGAGATAAAAGCACAAATAAATTCAGGTAATTCAGAGGCTTATAAGAATAAGGTTATAGTAAAACGTCAAGACCGTGAGTATCTTGTTTTAGTAAAAGTATCATTCATTTAAGACTAGTTGACCCAAAAATTGTTGTCCTGTCCAAATATTATAGAAAAATAAGCACTAAATTTTCCCGAATTTTCCAATTTTCCTGGCAAATGTTCTGATTCTGTTTATCTTTTAAACAACCCCTGCACTGAGGCGAACAAAACAAACAAAAAATATTCAAATTGGTCAAGCCGTTTTTGAGTTCTAGCGAGTCTAACGAACAGCGGGGCCTTAGCGATTCTGCATAGGTGATGACAAAAGTTACGCGACCGTAAACCCGTGCGTTAAGGTTCACGTTCGCGTGATTTTCATAACTGCGCTAATTCGAGCCCGCGTTAAGAGTTAGCAATAAGGACTCAGCAATTAATTTTTATATAAATAATTATGTATAGAAGATATGATATTCCAAGAACATTTTGTGCTTACTCCATATGATTGGCTCTGTTTAATATACTCAATACAAGTTTTTTTAGGCTCCGACAGTACTATAAACTATTTAAATCCTAATTCATTGGGGATCGCTTGTAGTATCCATAGGACACGACGGCCCATAGGAAACGATCCCCAATTACATATTTGTCCATACTTTCATTTATTTATTTAGCTAATCTATAGACTTTTCTCTCCGGAGAGAAATAGGTACAGTTTCATAAGACTATTGGCCTCCTCCGATGATGGTGAAGCCAAGAGACTATTACACGATCACAACAAACATTTTTTCAGTTCACCACCGTGCGGTCTGTACTTGGACGAGTGACCGCCTGGGCTTGATGTCTTTTAGCACTACTTTTTTACTTTCATCATCATCATCATCAGCCAGAAGACGTCCACCGCTGAACATAGGCCTCCCCCTTTAACCTCCATGCTGAACGACATCCTGCCATCTGCATCCACTGGATGCCCGCGACTCTCACAATGTTGTCGGTCCATCTAGTGGGAGGCCTACCTACGCTGCGTCTTCCGGTTCGCGGTCTCCACTCAAGTACCTTTCTTCCCCATCGGTTAACAGTTCTTCGAGCGATGTGGCCTGCCCATTGCCACTTCAACTTGCAGATTTTAATAGCTATGTCGGTGACTCTGGTTCTTTGGCGATTATCTACGTTTCGGATTTTATCGCGCAAAGAAACTCCGAGCATAGCTCTCTCCATTGCCCGTTGTGTGACTCTGAGTTTTTTTACTTTTTTACTTTAGCAGTTAACAATTTAAGTTATTTATAGCCTTAATTTCTTTGATACATCAGGCAAATTAAAAAAGATAATTTTATTTTATAATAAGTTGTTGTATTTTATGTGAAGATACGGAACCCTAAGTGCTCAGTACGCGAGCTCAATTCACACTTGGCCGGTTAATTACACATTTATTTTCTATTCCTTGCCTTTTAAAGTAACTGGTTCACAAAATTCAATGCAAAATATTTTTTTACCCACGACAGAATGGAGAATGGATTTGAGGTAATCGTTTGTGTGTGTATAGTTTTGCATGTCTGCTACCAAGTTTCTCCAAATCAGCTAGATTGATTTGAATGCTGGGATTATTGAGATGGTTTTTATGTATGAATAATTGAAATCTGTTCAGCTATTTAAAAGTTAGGAGTAAATTTTTTTCCCCAAAAATATCGTTGTTTGTTACGTTATGTTCACAGCTTTGTGTATAGATTTGAAGTCCAACAGATGTAGTAAACAACATGCCTTGTTGTCAGATAAATATTTCAATCAATCTGATTTCATGAATCATCAAACAGAGTGGATCTCCATTTCGTAACACCAATCCCCTTTTTGTCGCCCAGGATTGGGGTCACGGGTCTAACCGTGTCCGATGGGTAGCCAGCTCATCCCGGATCAATGCCGGAGACGACCTAAATGGAGATTTCACAGGCGATTTCCGCCTTGAAATTTACCTGTTTATGAAGCCTATCAAATTTAAGGCAAAGGAGGATAGAGAAAATCATAAGCTACATACAGTTTTTTTTTTGCTTTTGTCTTCGCGTTGCCGCAGTCGTCATGTACAAGTCGTTTTATGTTTTAGAATTTAAAAGTGATTCCTCTTATTCTTCCATCCTAATCCTTCCTATATCCTAATTACATTTAAATTCTAAAACATAAAACGTAAACAACTCGTACATGGCAACTGCGGCAACACGAAGGCCAGAACAAAAAAAAAACTGTATGTCTGAATAATTATATTATGTTTTTAATAAACAGCATGTCTATTCTGCAAGCTAAGTGAACGCGCAAGTGAAGTGATAAGCTAAGTGAATCTGACTTTTTCTTGCTTATTTCTGCAGATAAATGTCAAAACATCGAATTATAAGGGTTAGGGACTACAGTCAAGGGTGATCACTTGACATTTTGAAATTTCTCTGTAGTAATCAACAAGAAAAATACACGTTCACTTAGGTTATCACTTCACTTGCGCGTTCACTTAGCTTGCAGAATAGACCGGCAGTTCGGCACAAAATATAAGTTGTTTCTTTCTTATTTTTTTCTTTGAATTCTTACTAACGCTTCTCCGCTGTCCTTATTCAGCTGTTTGTATTTCAGAGATACTGTTTTGATTAAGTACATACTTTCCATCCACAATTGATCGCGCCAAAGTTTTCAACATAATTCTTTGGTCAAATTTTTACGTCAAAGTAGAATTGCACTGTATTTAGTACTGTATTTAATATAAAAAAGTTATGATTATTTACGGGATATTTACCTATTATTATTATTATATATTACTATTATTTATATATCGGGAGCTCCTTCCACAACCTTACCACGGTAAATATCCCGTAAATAATCATTTAACTTTAGTCAACAACCGTGATAGTTTAAAACAGTGTATTTAATATAACACATCTATTAACAGCGTTTTTGAAAAACAGTAGTAACAATAGTAAAGTTGCTTTCAATGATAAGCAGAAAAATAAGAAATAAAACTCATCCACAATCCCACTTATTATTCCAACAGTACCAAAACAAAAACCTTCTACATAACGAAACAATAAGAAAATTCCCCGAACTTTTTGTTCGCAACACAAGCTATTATTTATTTCTATCTTCGCAACATTAACGGTGGGGTTTTTTCTTCATTTTCCCGCGGTAACGTGACGGATGCCCACGGCAATTAGTGTCCGGAAATTACACAAGAAAACACCAGCGATCCATCACCTGGTGCGAAAAAAGGCTGAAATCTCGCCAACCGTAGCTTAAACAAAACGTCATTCGGGGAATACGATGACGATGCTTATTTTGAGCATTAGGGAACAGTTCTGTTTCGGACAAGCTTTTAGGATTCATCAAAAGTTTGGGCCGTTTTGTTTTTTATTTATTATCTCGTGGTACACAGTACACGTACTCGTCTTTAGTTTTTCCTGCGAAGTAAATTTTTAACTGCTTTAATCGACAGGTGAATAGAGTACTCATAATATAGGTAGGAAACACATTAACAATACCAAATTCTAATAAGTAAGTATCGGCTTCTTCTAGGCAAGCGTGCTCCACCGTAGACCGCATTATCGCTTAACATCAAGCGAGTTGGCGGTCAAACGCAAGCCTATTTATGTAACAAAATAAAATAAAAACTAGGAAGCTCGCCCCCTTGTTTACCACTTCATCTACTAAAAAACGTGACATAGTCACAATTGTGTGTAGAACTATCAAAATTCGCAACCTATAAGTTATTGATGATAAATTCCGATTTATTCTAAAAAAGCGCTGCAAAACACTCCGTCATAAACCGCATCTTTGCTTAACATTAGGCGAGATGGCGGTCAAGTGCAAGCTAACTTTTATTAGAAAAAAAGCATTATATCACTATTAATTTTATTGTCCTTTTTAAATAGGGCAAGTGCCCTTATTAACAAAACAAAATACAAGCTAACACTAACACTAAAAAAAATATCGATGAACATACAAAAAAAAACCATACAGACGAACATAGTACCTCCTCCTTTTTGGAAGTCGGTTAAAAAAGAGTTAGACTGCCCACAGGCCGTTGAAGGTCTAAAGACAATCCAAATGCTCAAGCCTACTATCAGTTGGCAGCGTACCCAGCATGCTGGTGGCATTACCACGCTGAACGGCAATGCTGATATGCGTTGAGCCAGACGCACACACTAGCGTTTTGGAAAATAATTAATTGTTCTTAATGACTCAACGTATCAATTAATATCTTTTTTCCATATCTTGAAACACAAGGTTCCACATTACTATCAAGATTTTAATTGTTAAATATAAGTGTGTCAGACAAATCACCGAGTTTTCAAAAAAGACATTACAAAAACACAGAGCTAAGTTACAAAAAATACATAACACTGTCTGCCTTTTTAACTTGTATCAAACGAATATTTTGTATGTATGTATGTTTCTTAGAAATGTCATTAAAAGCCCCTTCCAGACGAGGTCCAGGGATCTAATATTAAAAGATAACATCTTGTCCCGTGTTATAAAAATATTTGATTGGGTTTAGGGGTCGGGACATTTTATTATTAGGAACGATAGAGCTTTCGTATGAGGTTGCTATATATCTATACAAGGCTACACGGTATATACTTACTTAATTTTTTTATTTTTTTTAATTAAAAATAGGCTTGCGTTTGACCGCCAGCTCGCCTGATGTTAAGCAATGATGTGGTCTACGATGGAGCACGCTTGCCTAGAAGGAACCGATTCACCCGTGATTTGAAGACACCCAGAAAATGTGGAATGTGTGTGTTTATTTTAGTGGAAAATAAAAGATTTTACAAAAGTGTTTATTTTCATTGCAAAATCGAAATTGCAGTGTTGATGTGACAATACCTTTAATAAGTCCCCTAACAAAAATACTTCTCACAAATGTGCCTACCTGCGACAAAAATAACATTGAAGCTTAGACATTTTAAAACCAACGTCAAGTTCTATTTACGATACCTAAGAGACTGAATAAGTTATGAAAACAAAGTGAAAAATATATTCCTTTATTATTTCGCTAACTCTCGTCTCGTCCATTCAAAGAATTCTTAATCTCTCTCATAAGTAAAAGTGACTTCTAAGCGGAGAAAAAAGAATTTTCATTTAAATTTCTAGTAAACTTTGAATTGAGTTTTGTTGAAGTCATAATATTCGTGAATAATTCATACAATAAGGATTTTATTATTTTTACTTACTACGTCGCCGTCCAGTTAGCCGTTTTTGCCTTAATCTTATTTGTACTAACAGCGCGCTGTGGTTTTACTTGAAAATATCCAGTAAAATCTTAAAATCATTCATATAGTTTAAAGTTACAAATTGTCATTTAAATTCGTTTAGCTGCCCTAGGTTAAGTGGAAACAAGTACCCATTAAAGACAAGCACTCACACACAAAAAAACAATACTACTAAACTTAAAAAATCTTTTGACGAAGCCCAGCGAGTAAAGGTAAAGGTTGGACGCGATCGGATTAACGGATTTTTTTTTTGGTGTTTTAAGATTTTATCTATAAAAACATGACTGTACATTGACATAATATTATTACATCAAAGAAAAAATATTGTCATCCAAGTCAAAGGATGTTGCTGTCGCTTCAAGGAGGTACATAACGCGAGAGAAACCGCGGGGTGCGGGTAGTTATACAATATTTCCCAGGGTACAAAATAACATGTGCAGATAATAACTCGACAATAGTAAAATTATCTTCTACATTACGAATAACTGTACAAAAGATAGATCGATGACAGCCGAAACAAAGGATACCGATCCGCCTCTCCCATGTAAAATGCAAATAAAAGTACCTCGTGAAATCAATACGAATCGGATGTACTGTTTTAAATTCACCACGACTCAATTCTTCAAAGAGATCATTACTGAAAGATATGATTTACATACATAAATTATATGGGTACCGGGATAAGGAGAAGATATTTGTTTTGGTTTTAAAAAGCCTTCAATAATCTATTATATCTGGATTCTTTTTCATTGGGAAGGTTGAATTGTGTTAAGACGCAAGTTTATTTCCTGAAAAATATTTTTTAGGAAGATGTAAGGTTTTTACCGGACTACGGTATTTTTAACCGACTTCCAAAAAGGAAGAGGTTATCAATTCACCTGTTTTTTACGTTTGATACCGCAGAACTTTTGACTGGGTAAACCGATCATTATGATTCTTTTTTTTTGAAAGTTGGTGGGAAGCATTTGGTTCCATTTAAATTTGGTCCAGTTCTGATGAAGTCGGTTTTTTATATTGAGAATTATTACAGATAAATTAAAAAATTCACGGGATATTTACCAAGATACTTACCATGTTGTCGATGGAGTTCTCAATATTTCGGCACAGTTACCTACATGCACCGCGTTTACGGAAAAACCTAAAAATGCGGGTGGTTGGTAAGAAAGATCAAAGTTACAACCACGCCGTTGAGAGAATGCGTTGGATAGCTGCAATAATATTGTCAAAAATCTAAATAAAAACAATTCCTTTTAATATTTTACTTATATTGGCTACTAGCTACAATCTAACGTTCAATAAGCCAGTAAAAGGTATCAGAATTTACTGATTTCGTTATGCTTTTACAATGGCAACTGTCAAATGAATTCTTTAAGCGGCAACACTTTAGGTGCAGACAAAACGATCTATTATCTTGCTAAGTGTTTTGCTACCGTTATCACTGGAACTCGAACTCGAATCTAAGTCCCGACAAAACATATCACTATATCACTGCGTATGGTACTTTAAACACATTTTCAAACGAAACATATTAATCACAACACATCATCAGCCAATTAACGTCCACTGTTGGACAAGGCCTACATAGAGAGGGGTGTTTCCATAATCCCCACGCTTGGCAGGCAGCTTGGGGATCGCAGTACGTTCATCGTGTACTATTAGGACGCTGCTGCCCATCCTCCGGTGGTTCTGGTCCAGTTTTAGGACATACCCGGGTCCCATATTAATATTTGGTTTATATTACAATTACTCACGTATGATTATATTTAAATTGTTGATATGCAGGAACGAGGTAGATGGTGAACTAACTAAAAGCTTAATCTTTTTGCACAACCGCACTTACTTTAGAAACAAAAACATAATTTATTTATTTTCAATTAAAAACTTGCACCATTCATTATCTGAAGTGTACTATCGTACAAACTTACGTGAACAAGTAACTCAAAACAGAAGTCCGATGTAGCGAAGCCCCAGTGGTCAGATTTAAAATATGAATATAAATTGAGAAAGTTTAGGGTTGCTTAAATCCATGGCACTTTAAAATGATTAACACGACACTGTTCTGATTTACTTTCCATAAATCTGATAGCTTAATGGAAATGTGCTGAAATATTTATTTCATATAGGGTTACATGGAACAATGATACTGGGCCAAAAGAAGGCCATTGTACTCGTAACAGTTGATGAATAACTTTTATTATGGGACCGACCCTTATATCGCGAAAAATATAGCAATCGCAACTGTGATCTCGCATTTGTCCAAAAAGGGAGATTGAAAGTTTATATCAATATCTACACATACAAAGTCGCAGGCAACATCTAGTTTAATGTATAAAAAACTTCGTTTCTCGTAAACACATTTTAAATTGATACAAACAAAAATGTACAACAAAATAAAAACTCCGTCGAGACCAACACCATAAAATTAGTAGTATGTCAAAATAAAAATAAAAACAGGCCACGAGAATCGAAAGTCAAGATCACACTCGGATGGTTTTGTACGAATTTAAAAATATAGAAGGACAAATTTTACTTTGCAGAAGAATTTTTTTTTCTCTCATACATCGGTCTACATTCCTGTTGTTTTTTATATACAAAATGAAAGTTTGTAAACGCAAAACATACGTATTTTTCTGTTTTTTTTTTTCTTTTACATGTGATGTGAGACCTTGCATCGTGCCAAATTTAATTATTCTGGGTCAATGAGAAGTACTCTATAGATTTGAGTTGTTAGTTAACGTATTTATAAATGGCCGTATCTTTTGATTCTGTTGATTTAAAATCTTGAATTATGTTTAGTATTTGATTATTTTCTACTTAACACGTCCTTTGACAGTGCGTCGATAGGCGGGAAATTTAAAATGTTGAGTTATGACAGTACGTCGAAGGACGGGCTTATTCTTTCAAAGAATACGTTCACTACGTCAGCCGGCGATGATTTTCCATACAAGCATCATGAATAGTAACATCTACTGTCGTATTGTGAGCAATCTTATACTTCTTACTGTCGTATTACGAGTATTTTAAAGATAGTTTGATATTGCTGTCTCGTTCGCTCACACTCACACGTAAATGGCTCGCACACAAGTACTACGTCGACTGGCGTGAGCGCGCGCTTGAATTCTCGAACAATCAGTGTGCCGGTGCCATTTTGGGAACAACCACGTGCGGAGTTTGCTAAAATCGTAAGTAAATTTTGCAAAACAGATAATATTGTGATTATAACATTTAAAATACCTTGATTTTGGTGCAATTGCATTATGATTTGGATGGATAATGATAGTATGTACGAATTTATGGGTGTTTAGTGTGTAATTTGCGACTTGCTAGGTTAGTTTGTTAAAAACACAACTAGATGGCCTACTTCCCTTGTAGTTTTGTTATAATATTGTAACTACTTTGTTCGATGGGTGAAAATGAGATTCTTACTTAACGATTTATAATTTCAGATGTCAACAAAGAAACCCAAGAAACGACAAAACTTGTTCCTCGATACTTCGTCAGATTCGGATGCAGATCAGGATCCATTTGAAGATAATGAAGGTGACTATGGCTCTGACGTCAATTACGAGCCTCAGAAGTCAGACCAAGCTAACGCCTCAAGCTCATCCGAAGAGATATTTTCTGTCTGAGATATGTCCTGAATGTTTCGGGGACTATCACCAACTACTTGAACAGCAAGAATAGGAGTCTTGTGTCACAATTCATAAATTATTTGTATTGTGTAGTTAGCAATAGAATATTATCCTGAAATACTTAAAAACTTAACACAAATTACAATAGCAAAAACTCTCTTATATAATATAATTAAAATAGTTTAAATGATTATAACTAAGTCTTTTACAAAATTCCCTTGGTAGGAGTTTCGACGTAGTACTTGATTTAGGTGAATAAACTTATTCAAAAAAGTCACTACGTCAAGAATAGTTCTCGTCTGTAGACGTAGTTTCCCATTTAGGAATAAAATGTGGGTCAAACCAGATACTACGTCGAGAGACGTTCACGCCTGTCGACGTAGTCTCTCAGTCAGGCAGTTAACAATGGGTCCAAACAGATGCTACGTCGAGAGACGTTCTCGTCTGTCGGCGTAGTGTCAACTAAGTACTAAATAATAACTCTAAATCTGTAACTACGTCAGTAGACGGGGTATATAGAATTAAGTGCCGTATTGTGATGTCAGAGTAAGCGGTTACTGTCAGTGAACGTGTTAACAGACAGACGGATGACAAAGTAATTATATAAGGGTTTTTTTTTTTTTGGGGTTCAGAACCCTGAAAATGTATACTTTTTAACTTTTGGTAGTCCAAAGTCATGGGAATATTTGGCACTGCTATGTCATGAAACAATGAATTATGAATATTGAATTTTATTTCAAAAAGAAAATTACATAAAACACTGTTTTAAACTAACATGGTTGTTCACTACAGTTAAATGATTATTTAAGGAATATTTACCGTGGTAAGGTTGTGGAAAGAGTTACCGATATTTCCGATATTTCGGTTACCGATAATTATAAGACGTGAACTTCCTTCAACTGTCTTCCCGTGAAAATAGTGCATGTAACTGCGTCGAAATATTGGGAACTCCTTTAACAACCTTACCACGGTAAATATCCCGTAAATAATCATATAACTGTAAAATAACACATATTTGGAGAAGAAACAAAAATAAAACCTAAAACTACTTATAAAAAAAATATACCCTAAATAAAACTGACAACGAATCTAAAAGCTTCTTGGTGTTTGGAAAAGTGGCCAGTATGCTGGCAGTGCCACATTGAATGACATTGCAAATTTTTTGGCGCCGTAAGTAGGCGCCATGTATTCCGGTCACCAGTCACCTCCAGCAAAAGTTTGGCCCAGGTCCCTACACACAGTTATGAATATTAATTAATTTTGAATATCCTCTATCTGAAACTTACGCTGCAGAATACACCACGTCAATGATCAAACATAACAGACGTTGCATTTATCCGAACAGCGTTTTAAATTTAACCTAATAAAAGTTCTATTCTTTATTCTGATCACGAGCGTGTGTACGTACAGTCGCGACGTTGGCGAATTTATTTGAGTCTCCAATCAGACCCCGACGTTTGGAGACAAAAGCATTTTCTAGAATTCCATGAACACCTACTTACTACGTTTATATGCTCCCTCTGTTCTTAGAGCAATCTTTGGTAATAATTTTTAGCAAAAATTGTGGTAGCTCAAAAAAAAAATTTTTTTTATTAAAAAATCTTAACTTATCTTGAAAGTCCAGAAAAAAGTCTTAACTAAGTTGAAATATATTTGAACCTCTTTCTAATTTTCTTGATTTTCTTATTGATTTGATACTTTGCAAGGATATGTCATCCGGACGATAACGCATTAATTTGGTGATGGAGCCAGTAGGCAGATATTAGAACTCTTCTAGCTTTTACTAAGTCTCAAGTTTCACATCTTTTAGCTTGTTTTAAAAAGTCCCATACAAAAAAAAAAAACACTTGTAATAAGGAAAAAAAAAATGGAGATGGACAGGTCTTATGCTAAGAGGAGCTGAAAAGTGAAGTAAAATAATAACAAATTGGTACCCTAGAAACAGAAAGTGGAAGTGCGGAGGACACTACAAAAGAAGAGAAGACTACGTCAAAACGACTGCTGGAAAATTATAATCAAGGACTGCTAGAGATAGGAAAGAGTGGAAAAAGTTGGTAGAGGCCTATGTCAAATTAGGGCAAACAGATAAGGATTTAAAAGAATTAGAATAAGTAAGACTAGTCAAAAATTTAAGTTTTACACTGTTTTAAACTATTGCGGTTGGTTACTAAAGTTATATGATTATTTACGGGATATTTACCGTGGTAAGGTTGTGGAAGGAGCTCCCGATATTTCGGCGCAGTTACATACATGCACCATGTTCACGGGTTCATGTCTTCCTGTGAACATGGTGCAATAGCCGCCGAAATATCGAAAGCTCCTTCCACAACCTTATCGTTCGCGCAAAACTTTATGAGCCCTCTGAAGTTAGGCGCGAGGCCTCCCCGATGCCCTGTAAAGTCCCTCGGATACCTATAATATGCGTACTGCGCAGCCACTGGGCCTAACTTCAGAGGGCTCATAAAGTTTTGCGCGAACGATACCACGGTAAATATCCCGTAAATAATCATATAACTTTATTATAAGTTTTGTCCAAAATAAAGGTTTTTATTATTGTTATCATATTGAGTCCCATACCAAGAATAACGGCTATTATTATCAGACAGTCGTCACCAAATGTAATGAATGACCCCTTGGTTTTTTTCATCAAACAATATGCACAGGACAAGAGCTTTTATAAATCAAATAGTAACACTTAAAACCAGAAAACTGCAAAATTCAAGTGGGTCTTTTTTCCCACTCTTCATATCTATAGTTTTATCTTAACATTGTACGAAAAAGTTATATTACATTGTATCCTGTAACAGTATAGCAAAAGTCAGAAAATTTTATCAGAAATGTAACAAGAGTAATTTATCAAAAGATAATATAACTAGGTCAATACCTTGCAGGATATTTTTTTGTCGGCAGGTCATACATCATTTTACTTGACGGCCAATTTTTTTGCAATCTAATTTATTTTCTCAGTTTCTGTTCGTTTTTACCTGTTACTGTAATGTTTGAAGCCATTTCTGAAGGAAATGGATATTTAGACAACGGGAATAAATATTAAATTAGTTTTTTCAATTCAATATTCAATCATTTATTGCACATTATAAAATTTAAATACAGATCTTAGGTTGTTAAAGGTAGGTAACATATAATGACCCAGATTGGGTATGGCAAAAAAAAAACTTGGTTAGATATTTATTATAAAAAAAACAACATAATTACAGCTTTACCTTTACTTTTAGAGCACCTAATTTACAGCTTTGACCAACTTTTGTTTTGCAAAAAAAATAATTGAGAAAAAGACTCCATTCTTCTTAATTCTAGTTCACGATATGTCGTTGATTATTATGTGAAACTAGGTAATACAAAAAAAGAGAAGGTATACAAAGATAGGCAAGTAAGTAGATAACTAGGTTAGGGATGGCTTGCGTGTAAAAGTTATGTAAAAATTCGTGTATAAAAAAGCTTATAATTTTTTGGTATCATTTTACAATACATTTTTTACTTACTTGATGATTATGAGTATGAGTTGATCTAAATCATAGATTATCGTGTATACATTTTTAAACAGCTGTATTATTGTCACAATAGAAACATTCCGATCACTAAAACAAATAAAATTATCATGACTATACAAAAATAAAAAAAGATATTTTCATAACGTCAAATCAGCGACCCAACGCTAAGTAGGTAGATACTTGGAAAATGTTTGCAAGCCCCAGTTAGCCAACCAAGGCGTATGCGGGTCGCAGCTAATAAAATTAAGCTTTTGTTTGAGGTGGCAACATCGTTAAGGTGGCAATATCGGTCGATACCACTCGTGTTTAATGACACTAGTAAGCGTTTTCGAATCGCTGACAGGGACCTGCCTAAATATGTGTTTGTTAGTGCCGTGTTCAAAGTGGGTTAAATGTATTTACTTTGTGAAAGTGAAAGGTGGTTGAATCCTACCCTGTTTTGATTTTATAGTATCGTAACAATTGATGGTGGTGGGATGGTGGGATGGTGGAATTGGTGGTTCACTCCTATATATACCTTGAAACTTTAATTTCTAACAATGGCGGATGCATAGATGAGATAAAGCGACGAATGGCCATCACAAGAACATCAATGGATAAGATGAAGAAAATATGAGGGAATAGAAATATCACAAAGACCACGAAAACCAGGCTCGTGCGACCTCTTATCTTCCCCATATTTCTATACGCTGCTGAAACGTGGAAGTTGAGAGAAGTGGGAAGGAAGAAGATAGACGCTTTAGAGATGTGGTGCTGGAGAAGAATGCTCGGGGCATCGTGGACAGTTTCGCACGAACGTCTCGATACTCCGAGAACTTGCCTCTCGGATACTAGCCTTTTTCGGACACGTTTCCAGACGAGATAATCAGTCCATAGTCATCGTCCAAGGGAAGGTGGAAGGCACTAGACCGCGCGGGAGTCGCCCATGCGATGGACCGACCAGATCAAGTCTGCAGTGGGTGGTCCCTTAAACGAGTGCAGCAGGATGACCTCCAGCAGAGAGAGATGGCGAGACATTGTGAAGCGCATTCTATCTGCCCCGTCCTATACCACTACATGACGACCACGACCGCTCTGCCAAGAGCGAAACGACTGAGAAGAAGAAGAACAATTGATGACACCAAGAAAAAGTAGTTTACGTCAAATACTTAGAAAACTACACCTGTAGATTACTATGCTTTAGATTTATCATGAAAATTAACGTGAATGTGCGCTTGACCACCACCTTGCCTGATGAACACGCTTGCCTAGAAGAAAGCGATTCAGTCGCAGCTTTGAAGACTCGTGAAGACAGCCATATTGAAACTATCTGGGAAAACGCAGTCAAGCAGCAAAAAAGCAATACACCAAAATAAAAAAAGGAACAGACCGGCCCACAGTCCAAGCCTGATGTTACTTTTATTATATGCGGCGTAAATGTGAAGAATTCCATTCTATTAAATTAAAATACGTAAATATAATACGAGCATTCTAGACTGACGTTGCACCACGGTTACCATAAATTTTTTGAGACATTAAAGTTTTTCATAATGATGAGTACCTACATACATACCCTTCAGTATCACCACATATTTTTGTTACACGTTGTATAGATATCGTAGATATTGATAGATTTACGTTCTGAAGAGATAAATTTGATACAATGTAAGGTTGTAGATATATAGATTGCAAATAAATTTGTCTGTTATCAATTTGACTATCACCAATATCTTTTAATTTAGGTAAGTAAACCGTGACCGATATTAATGTCCACGTGGGCAGAAACCATTTCAGCCGGTAATAGGCTTACTTGGTTTTATTACTTGCAGCCGAAATATCGTTAGGAAAGCAATTTTGGTGTCAGATATTGGCTATTAGCGAAAGCGGTAATGCCTCCTCGATATTCATGTAGGTATAACGATCCAACTTAAGCGTGTTTTGGGCTTAGTTTGGATAAACGCGTTTATTCTGTAGAAAGAGCTTTCATTTTGTTTGTACAAGGTATTTTTTCATCATCATCATCATCGGCTCTGAGTGAATCACTGCTGGGTACAGGCCTTCCTTTGTTTATGCTGTATTTATTCTATAGGTAGAGCTTTCATTTTATTTGTAGAAGGTATTTTTACATCATCGTCACCAGCCCTGAGTGACGCACTGCTGGGCTTAGGCCTTCTTTTGTTTATGCCACTCTTCCCGTTCTCTCGCCGGTCGCATTCACTATTGTTACTTCGAGAGCAAAAGTGCAGAGGTTTTTTACTTGCATGAAGGAAAATTATAGATACCGTCACTAACTTTTGGATTGGTGGCAAAGACAGCTCAAGAATTTGGAGGCCGATAGGAAAGCGAGCGTAGCTTATTAGTAAGACCACATCACATCATCAGCCAATTAACGTCCACGTGTTGGACAAGGCCTCCCTCATAGAGAGGGGTGTTGCCATAATACCCACGCTTGGAAAGTGGCTTGGGGATCGCAGTACGTTCACCGTGTACTATTAGGACGCTGCTGCCCATCATCCGGTGGTTCTGGTCGCAGTTTTAGGACATACCCGGGTCCTAGTATAAATAGTAGTAATAGTAGTAAGAGCGCTTGGAGTGATTACCCGGATTGTGCAGGTTCAAAGGTTGTAAATTTTTTGTATTTTCTATAACATTTAAAATAACATTAATTTGTCTGAGTTACTTATGATATATATTATGATAGATAAATTTTAACTGATCATAAGTAATTATCTAGCTCTTACACTATCCAACAATAGTTTAGGTGACGTAGGTGTAATGTGGGACGTCAGACTGAGCGTTATGGAAGTGGGATTATAGGTGAATTAGGCGGCTGAACTATTAGCAGGCTACATTACCGAAATGACCTAAATTGGGTACCAATTATCATACATTAAGCTAAAATTTGCATTATAGTGAACTGCGTATCTCGATTTAACGCATGATTATTACTAAGTATCCCGTTTTTTTTATTAAACTTGATGCATGAATAAGTATGTCCATTGTCATTATAAACACTATTCCTTAGCATAAGTATATTGCTCACCAGTTTAAACTCAGGCGTGCCTCGACTTCGTTGGTCGTCTTAAATAGGAGCAAGGTGACGTAGTTAGTACAGATTTTGATAGATGCCGCAAATTTTGCCGCAAAAATGGCAAGTACTGGGACGCAAATGTTTCGATGTACTACATAATTATCCTTACATAAATGATATGTTTGCTTTAGCAGGTTAATTAACATTTATACAATATTTTTTTTTATGAAAAAAATCTCTGCAAGGAATATTCTGTACCAAAGTCAGGTATTTCAATTTGTAATTTATTGACCATTATTGATCACCGTTAAAGGAGGTCGGGTCGTATCTCATTAACTTCTTAATTAAGGGCCGCGAACGTGATCTGAGTGGTAATTTTTAGATTCTCTGCCCAAAACACAGGAAAGCTTAAATTTAATGAAAGTTAGTTGTTATTTTAGATTTCCACAGTGAAATTACTATGATCATGTAGGTAAGAGTAATTTTACACTCGCATTAAAATTATGAATGCGAAAACAATCATCTCCTTGTCTCTGTGATTCTCTACTTATTTTCTTATTTCTTTTATCGTAAACAGCTGAAATAATCAGAACATAATTTAAAAAAACTGGCCACGAGTCGGACTCACGCACGAAAGGTTCCGTACCATTATCTATAAAAACGGCAAAAAATCACGTTTGTTGTATGGGAGCCCCCCTCTAATATTTATTTTATAATTATTTATTTTTAAAGTGAAGATATAACTAAACTAAATATTCTGTGAATAATTGAATATTTCAAGTGTCTACTTGTTGCCGTTATCAATATAGAGCAAAAACTAAAGACAGTAGAGCAGTAATTAAAACGGTTCATGAGATACAGCCTGGAGACAGACGGACGGACGAACGGACAGAAGGACAGCGGAGCCATAGTAATAGGGTCCCGTTTTACCCTTTGGGTACGGGACCCTAAAAAAAGATCGTGTGCATTCTAAATGCATTCTAAAGAGAAGAATACAAAGAATTAAATATTTCCGAAAAATTTTGGGATACTGAAATATAACGGGTAAAACGGCGAAATGTAGCTAGCAGGCTATAGGCAAATGAAAATGTACAAGAACGATGCCGATTCGGGAATTGAGCGGTCATGATGGTCGAGCGAGCCAATTAGCGTGGTGTGTCGAAATCTGTCGGAGTTCAGTCAGCTCGCGTTTTAATTTGTTGTGCGATTCCATTCATTGTACTGCATTTCCGGTATATGTCTGTGTTCGTCAAGTTTGTTATTTTATTTTCAGTGATTCAACGAGTTACGTAGTTAGTCATACCAGCAAATATTGTGACAAGAAAAACGGCGAGAAAATTAAAAATTCTTTAGACGACCCTGGTAGTTTTGGTAGTATTTATATCTTTAAATTGTTTTAGTATCCTCCTTCTATCCTGTTACGTAAATTATGTCCATGTAATGGTTGCCTGGAAGAGATAAATTTTAGCGATAATTTTAAATTTCACTAGATTTTAATATTTCACTAAACTATACCGCGTACCTGGTATACACTGTTTTCATTCGAAAACCTAGCGGAAGTGATCAGAATTCATGAGTTTCATTCAATGTTATTGTAGCTGTCAGAAAAAAAATGCTTGAACAGAGAATAGTTTGCTGGCTCATTAAATATGGCTGTTGCAAAGAAATGCCTTACCTAGGCAGAATAAACTGGGTCAACTTTAATAAATCCACTTATCTAAAAAAAAAAAAAACGAATAATTGGTACGAAGAGTGAAAACAAAAGTTGCTTTAGGAATCGATGCCTCACATGTCATTATCAAATTGTTAAAAATTATTTTTTTCATATTAAAAAGTAACCAAGCTTAATAAGCAGAAATAAACCGTTATAAAATATACAATGCCTTACCCAAGCATTTGTAAAAAAATAACAAAAAATCCGTCAATTCTTCTCACCCAAATGTAAAAGTACAGCGTATCTAAGGTCACAACTTTACAACGTTTACCGACCTGCCTGCAAAAAAAGAGCCTAATTTAATTACACGCTTCGCAGAACATTCTCATACATAATTCCTTTCTCTAACGACCATAAGTCCACCGACTATCCAACACATATGTAGTTACAGAAACATCTCATTACAGCGTTCGTTCCCGGGAAAATGGGGGTTAATTTCATTAGCGCGGACTCAACGAATCGTGTGATAACTTTAGTGCCGTTAAATGGAAGGGCGCCCTTGGGATCAAACCGGCTGTAGTGACGTTGATGTGTGTTTTCACTGCGTTCTGTTTGTTGTTCTATGTCGGAATTATAAAGTTGTAGTGAATTTTGTGAGGTATGAATAATTAGATGGAACTAAAAAAGATACGAATCCCTGCTTACGGGGTGGGAGATATTTTAATACTTACTTACTCACTCCGCTAATGCAGCAATCCGAAATGGGTCTTAGCCTCCGACATAAATGACTGCCATCAGCCCCTGTCTGGCGTCATCTCTCGCCAGTCAGCGAGTTGGAACCAACCAACTCAACAACTCTACGCAACGCAACAATAACGCAAGCCCAACTCTTTCTTTTCTTGACCCAAAATTTTGAGTTTGGACTCGTTTGTACTGTTTGAAGATTCGCAGAATGTTTTTTTGGTTTTTTGAAGTGAAAAGTTCGTGAAGGCAAAACTTATGAGTTCGCGTCACCAACATGCTAATGTTTTAAAGTTTTCACTTCTATTGGCAGTCCCCATGACTGCCTATTTTTTAACTGTTAGATTATGTCTAAATATTTGGTAGTTAGAAATACGAGTACATTAATATACCTAAGCACGTCCATCCATGCGTGCAAGCTGTAAAACCAGTCGATTGGCTGTTTCTCTGCAAGCACAAAAGCGCACAGAGCACGGAAAATCCAGACAGAGTATCAATACCCTCTTCATTACCATAACTGATTGGAGAGGAGGCCTGAAAGCCGCATGCCAATTACTGCTCTGTACAAGCTCTTGTCATTATAGCACGGACATTTTAATGAAGTTCATGGAGGATATGAAAATAAGTAATTTTCTTTTATTTCATTAAAAAGTTGCCTAGCAACCAGACTTCAAAGTCTATATGGCTATGACTTGTAATATGGGTCAATCCCACAACACCAAACTTAGTCATCTATAAATGCTTTTTTTTGTAATTTAACTTCGTACTTAACTTCTTTTGCATTTGTCTCTTTCGAAGTGGGAATACGTAATCATTGCACGTTGAAATATTATATGAACGTAGAATTTAGAGGTGACAAAATGTGCCGCCAATTACTTTAGGATGCACTCTTGCTCGAAGTGTGTTCTTCAAATAATGGGACATTAAAAACTACGTTTGAAAAAGTGATTGAATACTTTTCTAGCTGAAAAAATATCTTATGAAAACTGTACACCACAAATTAAACAATACAACACAAATTAAAAATATTATACATCAGGCGAGATGGCAGTCAGGCGCAAGCCTATTATTTAGTAATAAAACATACTCTATTTGCTTTAAATAAAAATAGTTGCAAAGCCGCACTAAATTTGAAAAGGTTCATTTAATTGGAATGCCTCGGTGGCTCAGTTGGTAGTGATCCTACTTTCTGTGCTTGGGGGCGTGGGTTCGATTCCCATCTAGGACAAACATTTGTGTGATGAACATTTGTGTTTGTTCTATGTCTGGGTGTTATTATCTATTTAAGTATGTATTTAAAAATATACATGTATGTATATCAGTCTCTGGCAGCCATATTACAAGCTTTGCTTAGTTTGGGGTCAGATGACCATGTGTGCAATAATGTCCCAGATATTTATTATATAAAAAAATAAAAAAATATATTTTATTTTGTATTCTTACAACTTGTGATGTAGAAAAACTAATAAAACGGATGAAATCTAACAATTGTCAATCCATTTGTTTAGTTTGATGTAGGTAGTTTTCACAGTGGTGTATATAGCAAAACTGTTTTCTGTAAGACACCGATTTTATTACAGACTCTGGACATAAACTCTTGTACTGTACCTATATTTATTCACTAGCACTTTAATAATCCTCAGCGCTTTAAATCTAGGTACACTAGGGCAGAGTAACAATGTACAATATTGAAAGTGCTTACTGCACCGCACAGAACACATACACCAGAGGCTGCACCACTGCTCAGACCAGGCTCAGACTAAGGCCTAGTTCAGACTAAGCTTCTTAGTCTCGAGCATCGGCGCAAAGTTGCTAGTCTATAGGTTTTTTATCGGATACATTTTGGAGAGTGCGCATTAGATCTGCATGATTTAATTCCCTCCTGCCCTTTTTTCTATCGGACTGCCAGAGCGGGCACGAAAAATCGACACCGCTTTATGGTTGACATTCCGAAAACCCGTACGAAGCGCTTTGATTCTACTTTTATTGTGCGAACTGCTAGTATGTGGAATGCGCTGCCTGAATGGGTGTTCCCCGATAGTTACAATCTGGGTGTTTTCAAGTCAAAAATGAATCGGTTTCTTCTAGGCAAGCGTGATCCATCGTAAGCCGCATCATCGCTTAACATCAGGCGAGTTGGCGGCCAAGCGCAAGCCTATTTTACAATTTAAAAAAATGACCAGAACACAGAACATATATACTATAGGGACCAAGAGCGAGGCTGGGCATTCAGCCTCGCTCTTGCCTACAACCTGTCACGACGTTTCCCTTTCTCCTTTCCGTCATTGCGATCGTTGGAAACGATGAAATTCAAATAAAGTACTAGGAAAGTCAAATTAAGTACTCGCGAATTCAATAACCATATTTAAAACCTAACATTTACTATAAAAAAATACAGTTTTTGATAATACTCAAGTCAATTTAGAAATTTACAACGAATCATAATTTATTTGATTTGATTATTAAATGCTGTTAAAGTGAAACAATGTATAAACCAAGAGTTTTTTAGTCGAGACTGTTCCATTACAAAAAAAAATATGCTGTGAATTAAAAATCGCATTACTACAGCACATAACTAAATACAGTAAACATCTAATTTACTACTTCAAACAAAATTACCTGCGTGGCAAATTAATTAGAAGCTGTTAAATAATTAAAGGAAAATTAAAAGCCTCTTGAAATATGTTTGGGAAAGTAATAAAATTCATTTATAAACGTAATGTTTTGTTTAATAAATAAACCTATGCGTACTTATTTTATTTGTACTTTTTTTTTTTACGTACTGCGATTCCCAAGCCGCCTGCCAAGCGTGGGGATTATGGCAACACACCTCTCTATGAGGGAGACCTTGTCCAACAGTGGACGTTAATTTGCTGATGATGTGTGTGTGTGTACTTATTTTATTTTAAGATTAAACTTATTTTTACGGAGTTGCAAAAAAAAAAATGAAATAATTGTCATAATATTTCGATGGTTTTTACGAAAGTTCTTCCAAAGAGATTACGTCAATAATGGCAGTTATTTATTAGCTTATAAATCAGCTTATTGTGTCACAAGAAAAAATTAAAAGTTCTATACATAACATTAATGTTTTCATTATTAATAACTGCCCAAGATCGTGTCGAGAGACGCATATGGCAGGTTTCCGTGGCCAATATATGAGGAAGTTGTGGTCATAATCATAGTTCAGAAATTGTATGGTGGTCATAGAAAAATTCGTACGAATGGACGCCTCGAAACGTATCATCCCCACATAACATATTATACTTTATATGGTTTAGTTAAAAAATTAAACTACGAGACATTTTACGTAAACGTTAATGAATGTATAAATTTTTTACTGCCTCTGTGGCCCACTTGGTAGTGCCTTGGTAGTGGCCAGGTGGCCACTCTGCCTTTGGCGATTGGGAGCGTGTGTTCAATTCCCACCTAGGGCAAACATTCATGTGATGATTAATTTGTGTTTGTTCTACATATATCTGGGTGATAATATATATGAAAGTATGTAAATAAAAATATGTATGTATGTATATCAGTTTCTGGCAGCCATAGTACAAGCTTTGCTTAGTTTAGAGTCAGTTGACCGTGTGCGCAAAAATGTCCTTAATATTCCTGAATATTTTTGTTATATTTTACTTTTGTAGACATACACATTTTACGATAGAAAACTTTGTTAGTTTTGTCTCTATTCATCCTCTTTTACAAATTCAAAACGAAGTGTTTCAAATATTATTATATATTTTTTTGTTTTACGATATACCATACACATTAAATTATAGTCGAGGATACTCAAATATTTTTCTGTATAAAAGAGAATACTATGTAAGTACAGAATAAAGTTGTGGATATATAAGGTAGATTTTCAGATTAATTAGGCTTACGCACTGTTTAGACACGGGTGTAATTTGTGTTAAACCCGAGGGAGCAAACTTCGGTTTACTTGTTTTTTCTCTTCGACGTTGTTAGGAGCAGTTGTCGTTCTAGTTACGAATTGTTTATTATTAGGGTTCTATACCAAAATAGTAAAAAGGAATCCTTGCTAATGTCTCATCAGATTTGTAAAATTTGCAACCTTCAAGTTGAAGGAGAATTAATAAGGTGGAGATTCAAAATAAAAAATAATTTTGTTAAGTACGGAAATCTGAGACAACCAAAACATTACCACAAAACAATTTGTTTGTCTTATGGTTGAAAAGGTAACTAACTTTTTATGTGTTTTTTCTTCATATTAAGCTGTAGGACGGTGCTAAAATCCTGAACTTTGATGATTTTTTTATTTCCTACCGCTGAGGGTAAAGTTGGGACACCAAATTAATTATTTAGTGCTCCATTATACTTAAGATTTTTCCGACATTGTTCAATACTGATCCATTAGAAGCTTTTCAATTTGACGCCATCTTTTGTTAATGCGTGTTTATGGGGGAACAATAATGTGATGAGTTTTTTACAGGAAAAGAAATAAAATTGCTTTTTGTCGAAATTATCTCGTTGTGTCGTGTCGTGAAGGGAGAAAAATTTCTCAGTTATTTTATCCGTGAAAAAAAAAATAGTATGCAACAATAGTTTATATAATGTGTCTGTTTCGTCCGTTATAAACTGATAACTGTGGTAAAAAGACCAATTGTTACTTTCCTTGCCAAATGGAAAAAAAAAAATATACGAGTAGAATCGTCAAGTCAAATTATTTATTTTAGATTACGCATGATAACCAATGCATACAAAATTGCGTTTATTTTATAATAGTGACGTCATTTGCTCTGATAGGCGTTTCAGTTAGCATGGCGGATTGCAGTATTTTGTATTTTTATTCGATAAATTTAATATTATTATATTAATATTGCCTCTAAAATAAAATGAAAAAGTTACGTTTTTTTTTTAAATTTAGTTATCTTTTGGTCGTAACATCAAGTTTATTGCCGCAACTGTTGGTTATGTAGCTAAATTTAGATTTTTAGAATTCTTAAAGCTTTTTGACTTTAAAATGGGCTAATATTTAGTTTTATAACACCCGTTACAAAAATAAAGCGACGCAATTTTCTTGTAGCAAAGAGCTGACACATCGCCATCTCCTCTACCTAAGTATTCTCTTTATAGTTTTCGTCAACTTTTCGAAGTGATTCTGTACCAACAGCTCTTAGACAAAGAGCTTCGAAGAGAGTTCGCTAAGTCTTCCTAGAGAGAGCTTTAAAGTCAAACCGCAGTCTGCGAGCTAAAATACTAATAATAACTTATAATGACTCCGTGCTCTTCTATTGAAGTGGGCTTGTTTATTTTTGCAATATAATTTTGGTCAGGATTATTTGTAAGATTTAATAAACTGCGCAGAATAATGTTACGTGTAAACCTTTTTTTAACACAACTGTATTTGTATACAAGTTTACGCGAAAAGGGTGTACTAAGCCTAATAAGATCTGTCATACTTATCAAGTTGAAACTTTTTTTTTTTATTGTTAAATAGGTTTGCGCTTGGCCACTAACTCGCCTGATGTTAAGCGATGACGCTGCCTACGATGGATCACGCTTGCCTAGAAGAAACCTCGGTAACTTGTGAAAAATATCAGCTGTTTCATAGATATCATTTTGTCGAATGCTAATGACCGTGTTCTACGAAACAGCTGATGTTTATTTTGGCAACTTCTGAACCATTTTTGCTTATATTTTTTTTTTTTTTATATAAACAAATAATAAAAAACCTGCATATAAAATGTTATGAAAATCGAACCAACCCACGTATGTTATCGTTGAAAAAATATACCTACAAAAACACATAGAAACGTCGACTATCCCTCAGAATTCGAGACCTCTTTTCACTCGGTCTACAATATATTTTTAATGAAAGTCGCTAAGTTATTCGTCTTTTAATATCATAGACACCGAAAAAAAAAACATTTAGTAAGATCACTGAGTCGGAAGTGAAGCCTTTGAGGGTAGATAATAACGTTTCAGACGCAGACGTCCACGGGCTCTGGACAGGATTTGGTAGCGAGAGGGTTATTCTTGAAGACGTGAAAACAATTATAAATAATCTGCGGCTCTTCAAGTAGCGAGTAAAACGGTTTCTTTTAGGCAAGCGTGTTCCATAATAGACCACATCATCGCTTAACATCAGGCGAGGTGGTGGTCAAACGCAAGCCTATTAAGAATGAAAAATATGTAAAATGAGTATTACAAATGTATAATTTATCCATTGTATGATTTGGCAAAATTTTTGTTTACAGGATTTACTCATGGTTTCAACCGTATTTGCCAGTATTATTCATTAAAATGGCAAAGAATCTCAACTGATTTCATTGTAGCGTTTGTAGACAACTGGTAGATAGTTTACTGCAAACATTATTTTCATCACAGAGCAAGCATTTATAATCAAAAATAATAGCTACCACTATACGTATATTAGGTTAAAATCTTAACTTGTATTAATTTCATTTTATAATTTCATATAATTATGTCACAAAGACAAAAAAAAACAGTGTAAAAATATTCAAAATTTTAGTTTTCTAAGTCCCGAATATAACAGCATCCGCTTTTTCATCTTTAAAACATAATTACACAAACAATATAAGATTTGAAATATTTATATCGAACGGTCTTCAGAATACTATCCCTCAAAGGGCTGTCCGTGACCGTGCGGAGTGCTTTGTTCTTGGGTTAACCACAGCTTTATCTATAGCGGTCTTATCGCTACCTTTGACTCGTCACCTTAATCGTAGTTTCAATTGTAACTGGTCTTGTCTGGCTGGTCGCTGTTAATTGGCGCTGTCTCTAAGCAAAATATTATACTGATACAGTGAGAGGGCCAGTGAGGTTGTGCGCATATTATTATCATGTTGCACCTACTTTCATACAACCGCTACCCTAACCCTTGCACATTACAAAACCTGTAAAAAATTCTCCCTGCCGGGTTACTGTGGCCAGGAGCTGGGGAGAGAAAAGGAAACGATGTGTTGAAAAATATTAAATAAAATGAACTTTCAACTCATTCCCTTGTTTCATAATTTAGTTGCAAGATTTTATTTAAAATTACAAGGCAAGTTAGCTTGTTTATAGAAGTAAAATATTATACTTTATGTCCTGAATTAAGTTGTAGGCACAGACTTAAAACAAAATACATCCTATAATCTTTTTTCATGATCTCGCACTCTGACCAGTGCCAAGTATTGGTCGAGATGCCTTTTGGTGGCTCAGACAATTAGTACATCAGCCTTAGTAGTACATCAGCGCCAATTGCAAGCTCCGCCCGTACCGTACCAACTAGGCAAAACATTTGGCACCATCGGTCAGCGAACTGGGATGGATTGCGGGAGTTCTACGCATCTTACCCATGGCAGCTTTGCTTCTCTTCAAACAATGTTGCCATTTGTGCAAACTTTGTCGCCGATGTCGTGCTTCAAACAATAGAACGTTTCTTTCCAAGCTCCGTCTTACGTATCGATGGGCGGAGTCTACTATGTTTTAATTAATTCTGTGCGGAAGCTTCTAGATTGAAGCGAGCTGCTTTTCAATCATGGTCCAACACACAAGCTGTTCAAAAGTTAAATGCTTCCTCCAGGAAGTCTATTCTGCAAGCTAAGTGAACGCACAAGTGAAGTGATAAGCCAAGTGAATGTGACTTTTTCTTGCCTATTTCTGCAAATAAATGTCAAACCATCGAATTATACGGGTAAGGGACTACAGTCAAGGGTGATCACTCGACATTTTGACATTTCTCTATTGTTATCGATAAGAAAAATACACGTTCACTTAGCTTGCAGAATAGATATGCAGGTTTAGTAAGAGGATCATAGATCAGTGGAAATCGCACACTGAGGTTAACAAGATCTTTCTTGCCTCATACCTGCAAAATGTGGAATGAGGTACCTAAGTCTACGATCTTTTTATATTTTATAATCACCTATTTCTGAACTATGAATGCGACCATGCGTCTCTTCCCACGCTCTTGGCCAGTTATTCGTCTGTTGTATTAATTGTAAATAACAAATGTTTTTTTTTTACTATATAATTAATATATCACTCCACAGAGACCGGGGTCCGTGACTTTTGTGATGCTTTTACTACAATTTTGTTAACATAAACAAATTTACTTAAGCTATACAAAATACAGGGAGAAGAAGTTAGTTATATCTTAATCTAAGGTTAAAACAATTTAGTCATGTTATTACTAGTTTATGTGTCCAACGCGAGCAGACCAGCCACCCGCAAGCAGCACCCGATCACGAGTATGACTCATGTGCCAGCCATCACCCTCCTCAACCATATTTGAGGGAAGAGAGCGACCCGACAGACGACTCCACCGCAAGAAGGTGCCTTCGATGGTGAGCATGAATGCTCGAGGCATATACACAATGCTTATTACTAACGCTTTTTTTATATTTCAATCGCCTCCTCCCGGCCCAGGGCCTCCATCACCGCCGCGTTCCGATCTCCGATGGCCATCTGCAATAGCAAATGTTTAACTTGTTTGGGAACGGTCATACGTTTGTTACTCATATTTTATTTTTAGTATGTAACATTAAATATAAACCGAACCAAGTTACTTCTTCCCAAAATTAATTTCCTCACTTACATTGCTCCGCTAACATTTCCCGTTAACATTCGCCGTTAGCGCTAAACACAGAAGTGCTTACGACTTTAAGTTTAACGATAATGTTTCCAGTAATACTGTAGGTAAACCTTGAATCCCTGCGGAACCCTAAACTCGCACAATACACGCTCTCAATTACACACACAGGCTGAGGTATGATTACATATATGTTATACATTACATGTGTGAGAGAAAGTTGGGAATAATGTTTGTAACAAACTGAGAATTAATCAGAAGGAAATTTACGTACGTTTCTCCCAGAGAGCAGTACGGATGGAACTCATGTCCCTTGATGTGCGTAAGTCGAGTGGGCCTGATGGCATTCCGGCTATCGTCCTTAAAACTTGTGCTCCCGAGTTGACTCCGGTCTTAACGTGGCTTTTCCTGCTTTCGTATTCGACCGGATGTGTGCCGTCATCGTAGAGGACTGCCCTTGTCCATCCGATTCCTAAAAAAGGCGGTTGGTCTGATCCATGAAACTACATGCCCATTGCTATTACCTCCCTGCTCTGTAAGGTGATGGAGCGAGTGGTAAACACCCAGCTCCTCGGGTACCTGGAAGAACACCAGCTTATCAGTGATCGCCAGTACGATTTCCGTCACGGCTGATCAGCTGGTGATCTTCTGGGTTACCTCACTCATCACTGAAGCCGTAGAGAGTAGAGGGGAGGCGCTTGCAGTTTGCCTGGACATAGCCAAAGCCTTCGATCGGGTCTGGCACAGGGCACTTCTTTCCAAGGTACCATCCTACGGCCTTCCCGAGGGGTTATGTGCCTGGGTCTCCAGCTTCCTTTCTGATCGGAGTATTAAGGTCGTTGTCGACGGTTCTTGCTCTGACAGCATGTCAATCAACGCTGGCGTCCTGCAGTGTTCTGTGTTATCACCAACGCTCTTTCTTCTCCACATTAAGGACATGTTGCTTTCGAGCAATATGCATTGTTATGCGGATGATAGCACGGGCAATGCACAGTATACCGGTCGTTCAAACACCCCTCATGCCGTAGTTGAAGAAAGTAAGAACAAACTACTGTCTGAAGTTGAGGCCTCTCTTGAGCAGGTCTCGGATTGGGGTGAACTGAACCTGGTTCAGTTTATGTACTTTCAATTCTTTAATCAGCGAGAGTTTACAGCTAGCATGGAAACTTATCATAATTATGTAACTAAGAATGTTATCAAACAGACACCGGGAGAAGCCACGAGACATTGCTAGTCAAACCATACAAACATAAAACACTGGTTGAGCTTGTAACGTATTCGCATTTGGCTAATAAATCATGCGAGTGTGGTTTGATTACAAGTTTCAATTTAACTTTTCGACCAATGAGAGAAACGCGGAACGTGACGTCATCTAGCTGACATAGTTATGAGAGGGTAAGCTATTTTGGTAAAGGATGTGTTTTGTTTTTGACTTTGGCTATTAATCTGAGAACTACGAGTAAATAGAGAACTAGAGTTTGCTTCGTAGTTTGCAATTGTTAGGTTTCGAATCGAGTTGAATCGATTTATCGAGTTTTTGAACAAAATATTATCTATGGAACGGTTGACGTTTCTTAAAACGTCAACCGCCGTTTTTTTGAATTACGGATAAATAAAAGATGGCATTGGGTTCGAGGCAGCGGTGGTGAACGGTCGTATCTTTAAGCTGGCATCGAAGCTGTTCGTAAGAATTGAGTTGTGTAATTGGGGTCTTAGCAATCAGCGGTTGTAATGTGAGTACAGTAGAATATATATATTGTTAAATAAAGAGTTCTGCTTCTGAAATATACTGGTTTTATTATACAATATCTAATGCTAAGTGTAATAACACTAGCGAATGCCAGGAAATAAGCTAGTCGTTTTCTTTGCAGGCGTTCGTTAGTGTTCCTTCGAGCCAACAAATTTTTCGTATGTTCGCTATCGGTAGTGCTAGTTCGAGAAAACGATTGACTCGTTTGCTCGCATTTGGTAGTGTTAGTTTGAGCAAAAAACTAGTTCATATGCTCGTTTTCAATAGTTTTAGTAACTACAAAGCAAATTTTAGTTCCCATGTGGAAAAGTGGACGTAACATTGAAAGCGAATGCACGTGAAATAAAGGTTTGTCATCGAGCCCCAACGCTCACGGATTGTTGGTACCATTTTTGTACGTTGCGAGCGAGAAGGTGTGGACGAAACAAAAAAGTCGACAAAACAAGCTTGCGTCTAGCTATTCACTACGATAGCCTGTATGATTTCGCTCGTGCTGTCGTTTTTTTTTCCACTATAAGATATTATGTGTAATTTGATTGAATGAGTAAACATTCTGGTATATTTTCCTTATCTCTTGCATATCTGTAAGAGATCGATTTTAGTGACATTGGCGCCTTTTTTGCACTTATTATCATTATAGAATAATATAAAGTTTATCTATCCAGTTAGTAACGGGTCTCACATAAACGTGAAAAAAATAAACGAGTCTTGATCCATCTAGGTTTACAGAAAAAATGAGGCATGTTTGTATCAAAATGAGCATTTGACTCTGCTGACTGAATCGTGAGCTGTATATAAGTATTAATAAGGTCGAAATTGTTTTCGATGCAGCAGCCTGTAGATGGTAGGCAGGTAAACAATGGCTAAAAGCCGAAAGCCGCATCAGAATTAAGCCCATTACAGCGCCACCGCAACAATCGTAGTGTTTCCGGTGTAATGCACTCTCTGACCGCACCGTCCGTTCGTATACGGTTTGTGTACAGTTTCGATCTGTACACAGCAATTTGTAACAGAATAACTGTTTATTACTGCGAATAGTTTGTCTTAGTGCAGAATGCGTGCGGCTTGTAAAGTAGGATTCTTGTTTGATACGCTCTGTATTCTTGTATGTTATGCCCCAAATAAATAGCTAAATAAAGAAAAATTTCGCATAATAATCGGGAATGTTTATAGTACAGAATTTTTTACTTTAATAGAAAATTCTTATTTATTTATTTCAAGATCAGAGTGAATAGGTTGTTGTATGTTGTGTGTAGTTTTTGTTGTTTTTGCAGTGGTAGGACTCTTTTGCAGGGGACCGCCTAGGGAAGCACCTTTTCCAGTTATTCAACCACCAAGCAGTAGTGTGCAAATACTACTGTGTTCCGGATTGAAGGCTAATGTTTCCAGCGAAATTACAGGGCACTCAGAGATTTATATCTCGGGGTGACGAACGTAGTGCATTGCCATCCAGGGTTTAGAGCTGTTGAAGTTCAAAATTCTGAGTGACATTGCGCTGTTATGGGCAAGCGTGAAGAGCCATCAGGCGAGCGACTTTGCTCGTCTCATAAAAAAAAGTCCTTATTTGTTAGTGTAGTTGAGCCAGTACCAAATTTTTTACCTTCTTCTTCTCGTTTTGCTCTTAGCAGAATGGTCATGGTCATCATGTACTTGTTGCATTGGACGGGGCAGATATAATGCGCTTCATGATTACTTGCCATCTCTGTCAGCTGGAGGTCATCCTGCTGCACTCGTTTAAGGGCACCCACTGCAGACTTGAGCTGGTCAGTCCATTGGATCGCATTTTACATCTCAGATGTATTATAATGTGTGAAAGATATTGACCATAATTTGAGTAGAGTACCTTAATATCGTAGTTACCGTACTGGTTTACTTGTGTACTATAAACAGAATTATATGTTATAGAGGTTGATCTAGTCATTGTCGGTCAGCTCTACCGTGTTCCAAATATTAAAATATTAAACAACGTGGAAGGCAATACTGTGCTAACAATGTAACAGTCTGTTAATACTTTATGATATTGAATGTTGCTGTGATTTTAGGTAAGATTATAACGGCAAACATTTAAGCTTTGCTAAAAGTTTTGCCTTTGTTATGGGTAGTTAAAGTTTTCTTTCAGTGATTGGAAATCATTTCAACAAGCTCTAATGGCTCCGAAACCGATCGATCGTCTCGATCGATAAACATATCGTGACTATTAGCCATTTTTACAGTAATTTATTGGAAATCATCTTCGGGAAAAATACGGGCGTGGTTGGGAAAAATTATACAAAAAGAAATAATTTTCTATAGAAATAATTTTATTCGGGAATAATGTAAAGTAAGCTACGGCGTTAATTCCAGAAGCTTCAAACTAGTCAGAGACTGTGTGTTGGTGGCGCTTCCTATTTATTAAGTAATTAATAAATTTAGTAACTAATGAATTAAGTTGAAGCATGTTTACGCATTCCTGAAATTCCTGAATACACTACAACCAATCGTTCAGACTCGTGCGAGCAAAATCCCTTTGTATTTCCTTCGGTCCACTAGAACAAAAAATCCTATTCTATGTATTATCTCAAACATTTGCTATCACTACATTTGCTTACTAATCACGAATAACTATACATATTCTTTGCAAAATTTAAAACTTTGCACTAGCATTTTAAATTTGAAAGTGACTGTGTATTATCTTATATGATTTAGCAGCTGTTGATGGAAAATTATGTGCGTAAAAATATAGTAGCTTTTTAATTCTCAAAAAAATGAGAGCAAAATGAATTGGTCCTCTGGACCAACGGAAATCTGAAATTAAAAGAAATTGCAGTTTGCAGCTAGCACAAGGTACGAGAACGAAAGCGCATCGAGTCATATGTGATCAAATCAAATCAAATCAAATCAAATATCTTTATTTACCTAAAAATGCATTATAAATGTACAGTTTTCCAGTAGTCCCCGCACTAGGGCTAGCCTGTATCGCGGTCGACTGTGGTCGATTACAAAATACTATGAATAAAACGAGAACTTAACTATTATGATTACTATTAATGTTTATGGGCAAGTGATTGTATGTGTGTATGTGGGTGTGGATGTGTGTACGTGTGTGAGTGCATATGTGTGTGTGTGTGTGTGTGTGTGCGTTCTTGGGTAGAGTTATAAATTTAGATAATGATAGCGAGTGTGTGAGGGTGGAAGTGTAGTGTTCTAAATAAATGTTTTATTTAGTAATTAATTTAAGTTATTAATAGTTTATTTATAATTGAATGATAAATAAAGCCTAAGTGATATCTATATGTTTTCAAATGAAACCCTTTCTAGAGTTTTATTTCCATTGTCTGGTAAATTATCCGAATTCCCAACACACGCCGTCTAGACTAAACGCCACAACACTTGTTATAGCGCGTGCAATTAACGCGACGCGAGACGCTGCCAATTTGTCATGGCCAGTCGGGGCGTAGAACTGCTACGGTGCTACGAGCTACAGCTCTATGGCACCCGGGGCTACGGATTATGATGCTACGGGGTTATTACAGCAGAGCTGATTAAATAGAGAATATAAGGTTTATATTATGCGTTGTTAGATTTTAATAAATTTGCACAGGTTAAGCCCATGTTGAACCTGATGGTAGCTACACAAAAGTTAAAAAACTTAACTCTGTTCTCGAGTTCTCAACTTGTTTATTTTATGTTTGTTACCTCAGAACTTTCGACTTAGTGAACTGATTTTGATATTTTTATTTTATTTGAAAGCTGGTGCTTCCCGTGTGGTCCCATATCAATTTGGTCTAGTTCTGACATTTATTTATGAAGTCGGTTTTTTTATATTGATAATTATTACTATCATACCGTTGGCAACTTCATTTTCCTGCAAAATCTTTTGCCTGACAATATTTACGATGTAGCACTCACTACGCTTCTACGTTGCTACGCAGCTACGACGTAGCTGTAAATTTAAATTCCCAGAATCACAAAAAATAAAGACATAGCTATTAATTGCCATGCTCGTACTAATAATTCGTATAATAATTAATAAAAACCGAACAAAATGAGTACATAAGCAATTTTGTTTACTTGGATGACATTTTTTTCTGTTATTTTGATTTAAAAAACAAACTAATAAACCAATTATAATGCAACTTATATGGGACCACATCTGTGATATTCATACCACAGTTTTTTTTCATTTATATTCACACACATAACATGCGGACACAATAAAAGTCAAAACCATAAACCAAAACAAAAGACCCAAACAATATCACCCAAAACGGACGTTTGCAACAAAAACTTCCACGTCCCATCGATCGACGGGGTGTGGACTAAATATAAAGTTCAATAAAAGTCCCCTATCCGATAGAAAGTCCCGGATTTATCGTAGCTAACCCCATGTAAATAAATAAAGTAGAAAACTATGCATTTCTTATAAGGTTAGGAGAACTTGACGTTATCGTAAAAACTTCATTGTTATGATTGACAGTGTGTGAGGCCTTGTCTCAGGTCTTGTGTACCTGTGATTTTATGTTGGGTAAATCACTGATTATTCATGTTGCCCATAACATCATACTTCATTATTTTGGTTAGTTGGTTTCAGCTCCATTCTTCCGCGAACCTGTAAAGTGTTGACTGTTTTACGGCCGAGCTTAAAATGAAGCGTTTCAAAAAAAGCCGTCCGTCAATGCCGCTAGTGTTGCAGGTGTCAGGTAGTGTTGAATAGGCGGCAGTTTCTGCTTACCATCAGTCGGACCACATGCATGTTTGCCGCTCTTATTGTTAAATAATAAAATATATATTGTCCATAAGAGCGACTTTTTTTGTTATTTGTTTGTAAGACATGTTTAGTGAAGGTCCTCGTGGCATAGCTCAAATAAATCAGTAAAGCAACGATTCGTGTGATCAGTGCTTGGATGGGAGACCAGTAGCAACTAGGCTAGTATTTTCGATATACTGTAGATCCTGATAGCACTTAATATTGTTTCGTTCCGCTTTCATTTCCATCTGAATAAAGAGGTAACAAACAATTTTCGAGTTTTCTTAATCATTATTGAGGTTTGGGTAGCTTCACGGTAGTTTAAAGCAACTGAAATAAATAAAAATAATCAGCTGTAGGTCTGCACGTTAGAAGTGAAAAATTAAGTAGTAATTCACCTAGTCCACAAGAGATGGCGCTGTATATTAAAAAAATATGCATACATATAAGATCTAATATAATAATATCTGATATAATTATATCTGAGAGTGATTGATGGTTACGGGAGTTTAGTGCCTTTTTCCCCATCCTAAAAAGTGCCTAACGTACCTAAAGATGTTTTCACTTTAAAAAAAAAAACAGTCATAGGACGGCACGTCAGTGAAAACTTAAGTAGTAATTCTCCTATTCTACAAGAGATGGCACTGTTTTAGTATACACAGTACTGTGTATTATGTATTCTGTGACAGCGTGACGATAACGCAAGTTCCATGATTTTTGTTAACCCAAAAAGTCCTCAACGCGCCTAAAGAAATTTTCACTTCAAAAAACTTCAGAATCTTAACTTTTTTTACGTTGGACTAGACAAACGTGTAATGGCGTTATCTCACCTGATGGAAAGCGAAGTAGATGGAGCATGGTAGTAAAAACACCACTTTTAAAATAGAATACACTTTTTAACATCACCATACTTTTTTTCACGACTTAAAAGTAACGTCACTGATTAAATGATACTACAAAGTAACGCCGTTCTCGCAATTTATCTAAGTCGTAACTTCAATCAGATTAAAGTATACTCGATGTAGGTAAAAGTTCAATTTAGGGTAACCGGAAAAAGAAGTATGGCGCCAGGAAACTCAGGTAGCGGGTCTCAATTCAATCAGTTTCCTTGGTGCCTTTCGCAGTGATTCTGATGAGATTGTTGAATCAAAATGGGTTGAATAAAACTCGGGGTGGTTGATAATGGAAATTTTGTGTAGGTTTTGCGTTGAAGAAGGTGCAAGAATGCGTGTGCGTGCGTGTTTGTGTGTGTGTGTGACGGTATATTATCATCACTAACCTGGTTCGACGTGTTGGTTCAGAAGCGCGCGAAAAGACTCCTTCGCTGATAACCAACTGCCATCCTCGCTGCAACAACATTTCTGCAAAATCGTTATCGCCTCTGTGGCATCTGAATTTTTTATATTTATCGTGGTAATTTATCCAACTCGGATGGGCAGCGTTCGGGAAATTGCGTGACATCTTCTCGTCCAAGATACCACAGTGCCTGAAGACAAAGGTATTTGATCAGTGTGTGTTCCCAGTGATGACATATGGTACTGAGACGTGGTCCTTAACTGTTGGCCTTTTGGAAAATCTCAGAGTCACACAACGGGCAATGGAGAGAGCTATGCTCGGAGTTTCTATGCGCGATAAAATCCAAAACGTAGATATTCGCCAAAGAACCAGAGTCACCGACATAGCTATTAAAATCTGCAAGTTGAAGTGGCAATGGGCAGGCCACATCGCTCGAAGAACTGTTAACCGATGGGGAAGAAAGGTTCTTGAGTGGAGACCGCAAACCGGAAGACGCAGCGTAGGTAGGCCTCCCACTAGATGGACTGACGACATTGAGAGAGTCGCGGGTATCTAGTGGATGCAGATGGCAGGATGTCGTTCAGTATGCAGGTTAAAGGGGGAGGCCTATGTTCAGCAGTGGACGTCTTCTAGCTGATGATGATGATCGTGGTAAGGTTGTGGAAAGAGCTACTGATATTTCGGTTTATTAACATGCACCATGTTCAAGGGAAGTCTTTCCCATAACTGTAGTCAACAACCGTGATAGTTTAAATCCAGCATCCTGTCTGCTTGTTTGCGACATACCGCATAAAAAAGGTTAGTATTTTTCCGAAGTATCTTGGTTTTAGCTGTATTTGCATGCAACCGCTACCACGCGCCATTAAGAAGTGTACACTGGACACGAGTGGACAAATGAAAAAAATAATCGTAATATGTTGTCCAGATCTTGAGTAGCAAGGTTTTAGTAAGACCATCTTGTGTTTTAAAAAGCTTTTGCGATAAGCAGCTTCTACCTAGTAACGGCGTATTTGGTAAATATAATGCATATTTAATTCCAAATTTGTTTTTTTAATCGCTATGCGTAATAATAATTATAGCGTAAACCTTAAAAATACATCGTCTCTTGAGTTTTAAAAGCTTACCCGAAACAAATAACATCTTCTGCTAACTATTTTCTTCCAGTTGGTTCCGCTTAATGCAATCACTCACCCATGTTCTCCAATCTGCGAGCTTGTTCCAGTATCGGATGAATAATCGGACGACTTGATAACAACCGCTAAAGATCGGACATCAAAAAGGCGGGCTGGACGCGCACTCGATTTGTCAACATCATTGCGGTTATCCTACTGTCGTTTCAATAAATTGAATGGGGTTTAAAGGTGCTTCTGTTTGATACGAGTGGGTTGAGGTTTCATTTTAGGTGGTTTTGGTTTTAAAACTTTTTGGTATAAAAAGAGTAGCAATTAATCAAACGTAATAGTAATCAAGTTGAGTGTTCTTAGCCCGTGAACGTCAAAATGCTAGCACTACACCTATGAAAACATTGCACCATTATGTTGCTTTTATGTGCTTAAATTTCTGTAAATAAATTAATGTTTTTTTTCATCAACTGCAGGCCTAGTACGGGCCGTGCACAGATTGTCTTTCCACTGTTTTTATCCCGCTAGAAAGAGACAAACGTATCCAAATTCTAGCTCTGTCGAGTCTACGCGCGGATAAAAACTGTGGAAAGACTTTTTTTCTACGGCCCGTGCTAGGCCTGGCTAAATTAAACATTAGGCTAAAGAAAATTGATTATTTGTTTCATTAGACAACAAAATCTAATTTGAGGTTGTATATGCATCAAAACAACGCGAAGATGTTTTAGATTTTTTACTTTTTTTTTAGAATTAAAAATTTAAAAATTATAAATAAATATAAATTTATAAATTTAAATTTTTTGCAGCTTATGTTTAAGCTAGCAAAACGTATACCAAAAATCATCAAACGTTTTTACGTTGGGTTCATACAGATATTGCAGTTTATTATCTGAACCTTTGATAATTTCGCGTAAACAAAGGACAAAACATGTGTTTACCAACACCAGAGTAAAGACAAATAGATCGCCACCATATTCTACACACCCCTGTAAATCCAACTGAAACATTTACGTCGCAACCCCGCGGCTACAAAGGGCCGGTCGTCCACGAAGGCAATCAAATTGTCGCTTACTTGACAACTCTCCCAGTACATTTCAATGGATTTAGTTGTCGAGAAATAAATACTTTAGAAATTGAATTAGAATTATCATTAGACGAATTGATTGACTAAAAGGCTATCATCATTGCATCAGTATTCCAAGTGCATGACCTGAGTTGATCGACGCTACGAATATTAACTCGAGTCACCGTTTATGTCACCTCATGTACAAACGGCTTAGTATGTAGGGGCTACCCCTTTTCGGACGTTGCATCCGGAATTCGATAAATATACTTACCCATGTACGATATTGGTTTGTTTTTGTTATTTATAGGGTGCGGAGTGCAGCCATATTAGTGCGGGTATTATAGAGTTGTGATATTTTAATTAGTAAGGACTGTAATGTGGTGCATGATTTATCAATGAAGGGTGGTGTGTTCTGAAAATCAAAAGCATTATGTTTAAATTAAGCACATTACGATTTAGAGTGCTTTTCATGAAAGAAGTCCTACAGCAAACAGCGAAACTAAATTTCCATGTTATAGTTGCCAACAACGGATTTGAATGGGTGACTTTTTTAACGGTCTAGTGCCTTTTTTATGTGAACAAAATAGAAATAATTAGAACCGTTTAGTCAGTAAATGTTTCACCATCATAATTAATAAGTTATAATGTCCCCACTGCTGGAACACAAGCCTTCTCTCAGAGAGAGAGGGAGGAAAATGTTTAGTTATGGCTTTTATGGACAACTGCAGTTTTTACTAAAAGTCGTATGATTTACCCCTTTCATGACTCACTTGAATAAATTTTTTTACTAGATTTGCATTGTTAATAAAACTTTACCAAATTTAAATAAATTCAAAACCATTCTGACTCATGAAGAAAAATTGTGTCTGGTTTCTACCTTCCATATAACGGCAGTGGACTCCTGGGTCCAATGATTCCCGTTCCAAGGTTCTTTGCGTCATAAGGAAGGGATCAAGCAAGGCCACGGGACAAGTAATAGCGCTTATGGGACTGTCCCGGCTGTTTCTTCTACCTGTTTCAGCTACTAAATTTTCGGGAATTATAATTTAAATAGCTTTAGATCATGCCTGCCATTGTAAAGCTGAAAGAAACAAAGATATATGTGGATTTTGATCTAAAACTGGGTTGTTTTGGATAATCTAGGAAACGCACAATAGAATCTATAAGCAGGATAGTTATCTTAACACGTTAAACGCTGTTTCACTGTCATTGATAGGCGGACAAATAATATAACTAGAATGCATTTAGAAGTTGAGTTTCTGGCCTTGTCCAACAGTGGACGTTAATTGGCTGATGATGTGTGTGTGTGTGTGTGTGTGTGTGTGTGTGAGTGTGTGTGCATTTAGTAGGACTACAGAAAAACGGATTCAGATACATTATATTTGGAAATAAAGATCTAAAAAATGGACTGTTACAAAAATAATAATTACTTATGTCCAGATAAGTTGCACCTCAATGAGGCAAGCAAATGTAAAAGTCACAAACTAAGCTAAAAGAAAACAAAACAAAAAATAAAATAAAAAGTACATAATTTGGACTCTACGATAGAAAAGACAATTATAGATGTCAGGGTGTCACGAAAAAGCACACAGTCATAATAATTATTGATGAGGAAAAGAATCCCGTCAAACCCGAAACTAATGTAATTCCAGTCCAATCTGTGGTACGAGAATACCACAGTACATATACACGTACATACACATTCAGATATTCATCAGTAGAATGATAACAATGATCTAAGAGCCATTTCTGCAAGTTAAACCTAAAACAAGCTGTGGACATTCCCTTAACACACAAAACAACATTTTATTATTACAAAACTTCAACTACATTCATTTCATTGTATTGGTGTACATAGTGTAGGTGGACTTAAATAAATAAATATATTAATGCCTTCATTGCAGGTGACTGAGAGAATAGGGTGACAGGGCGGACAGACATTTTTGGTGGCTTCTTGTTAACGAAAAGTGTCTATATAGGGGATCTTTAGGGGCAGGGCTTTAAAAAAAAGCTTTACCTGGCTCTCAATGCCCAACTATCTTAATTTTTATGTCCGTAAATATGCGCACACAAGTAGATACAAAAAAGGGAAGTTATTATCTGTAAAAGTACAATAATAGAACCGTAATTAGCATTGAATCTGTCAGCTATCAGCGGAAATATCCTAGCTAGCCTCATTAAGAGGTGTTGTCATGATATACTAATAAATACTTGTGAATCAATTATATTCAATCCTCTGCCCTTAAAATAGAAGTAAAGGAAATTTGTGACAGTTATTAACAATGACTTCCATAGATATATGGCTAATAAACCTTTCACGTCCCATTCATACCAAACCAAAGCAGACCGGATTCACTTCCAAAGATTAATATATTCCGCAAAATGAATTATGTATAAACTATTGTTTCTATTTCCAACTGGAACAAAAACAAGGGTTGTTAGTGGCTCTCTGGTTACGTGTTAAACTTTATATAAATATAGATGTTAGTTTAGCTAAATGTAGACAGCGAAATTCACTGTACAACGTTCAGTGGATTGATATTAACCACTAACGGATTTTATCGTGTGTGTATTTTAATAGGGAGAATAGATAGCTAGTACCACCTACTTAGGATCAGTCATCAAATTAATAGCCCAACGCAGACCTGCAAGACCTTTACACACCGTGAGCGACTAGATATCGAGCGTACATAGGAAACGTTTTGATCAAAATCATTGAAAGTACTTGTAACACTCGTAATTATGTTTATATTTAGTTCTGACAGTTGCAAGATTTGTAGCAAGCTAAATACCTCTCAAATGTCAGTCAAAACTTAGAACCGAGTATAAAATATGTGAGCGTAAATTATTATATTGTCGAATAATTCCGTTATTTAACCGAATAACCTGTACAATAGACATACAATTAGAAACAAAGTTTAATGATTTATTTCTCTTCTAAATACATCATCATCATCATCATCAGCGAGAAGACGTTCACTGCTGGACACAGGCCTCTCATTTAGAATGCCACACTGAATGATAGGCTGTCATCTGCATCCACCGGATGCCCACGACTCTCACACGATGGCGTCGGTCTATTTAGTGGGGGGCCTACCTATGCTGTGCCTTCCAATTTGTAGGCTCCTTTAGAGAACCTTTCTTCTCCATCAGTTACCGGTTTTCTAAATTACTAAGTTCTTATTTTAAAGTAAACTAAAACTCCACCATAATGGAAGTTGGTAACTCACGTCGGAAATTCCACGTTTAGAATCAAAGTTTCGCAACAACACAGGATTTGTGGACGTGCTGCCACTTTATAGCCTTGCGTGTGCCCGGAATTTGTAGCTAGATGCTTTGTGTTATGTAACTTAGCTGAAGTTATCTTTCTGGCAACATAAGTGATCTCAACATTCTATTTAAAATTATTTCTAAAAGGAAAGTACTCAATTCGACAGTTTTTGTTGTGTGTCGCGCCAATTGCGGCCAGATTCTTATCTTTTTTTTGGTATATTTAAGATGGCTCCATTTAAACTAAAAAAAAACATTGCAAAAGTCAAAGGTGAATTCTAGCTAAAATAGGCTTGAAAACGAAAAATAAGAATCAATCAATCTAGCAATCTAAGTGTCTTCAAGTCTTGAATGAATCGGTTTCTTCTAGGCAAGCGTGCTCCATCGTAAACCGCATCTTCGCTTAACATCAGCCGAGCTGGCGGTCAAGCGCAAGCCTATCACTGAATAAAAAAAAGGCGTGGTCATACATAATAAAAAAAAACTATAGGTACGCGTCGATTTGAGAACCTCCTCAATTTTTTTCGTCGGTTAAAAATGCCATCAGACAGGGAAGTAAATTACAGTAGTTGGCAACAATTTTTTGTCATAATATTATGTCTTTGAACATTTGAAGTTTTGAACATACCGGTTTCCTCGCGGTGTTTTTCTTTCACTGTTTTTGAGCAATGGCATCGAAACTGCACAAAATTTATTTGGATACTAAATAAGTGGCATTGGTGTCACACAAATATTGGTAAACCAAAATCCTACCAATTTCTTATCGCCAATTTACCACTTTAACACTCCATCCAAGTATCGAATAGATCCAAGATATCAATAGGTTTATCAAACTACCCTCCAAGCCACACATTAGTGGATTACACGCGAAAGCTCTCCCGTTTCTAAGGCGACCTGTAATCGGCTTTCTGACCCTTTCTCCAAAATAGCCCAGTGTATCCACTCTATGAATAAATGGCAACATTATGAATGAAAGCTTGAAAAATTTTGACTTTTGAATTGATATTTTGAATGTGAAATAATGACACGCTTAAAACTTTGTCTTTGAATTTTATTGATGAACTTAAATGGCTGTTAAAGTTAGTAGATTGAAGAAGAAACTGGGAGAGGCCTATATTCAGAAATGGACAATAATATGCTAAAAAAGAAGAATAATAAGAATAAAGTTAGTAACTATTACATTGAAGTTGAGTGATTAAAAATTTCTGAAACATAAATATCACTTAAGGGCTCTATTCAGGTTTTTCGTTACGTTTTATCTTGAAGAAAAAATGTGAGTTTTGCATTTTTTTGCATGAAATAATTTTAATACGTGATGAAAAATGTTGTCAATTCTGGCTCCTTGAACAAACGAAGCTAGTTTTCCAAATTATCTTTCTGACTGTATGCGGAGCACAGAGCCTCGGCATTCAGTTATTTCGCCATATGTATATGAGGAGACTCGATGTAGAGAGAACTCGACAAATACGAAAGAAAAGGGTTAAACATGACAAGACTCTCTTTAAAGCGGCTCGACGTAGTAAGATACTATGTTGACGGAAATCTGGGCCCAGGTTGTAAAATAAATGCTATTTGCGTATCCTGAATATTTTGCATAATTGTTGAGATCAGCTTACTGAACTACAGACCAGGCCTGTTGCCTCAGTCATAAAAGAAAAATACGTAATAAAAAGTGAAGGTACACACTTTATTTTATCAAAGATTAAGAAAAATATGTAATAAAAAAAGTGTGTACCTTCACTACAACCGATAACAATCTACGTGCTTATTCATATTTTTCTTACAAGTCTTCTCCCAAAGCTGACATGTTCGTATGTAAACTCACGTAAACTTACGTCACACGTACTTGTGCATTTCTTCCGGCAAGTTTACTAACGTACATAGTTTACGTGGGAATCAAAGCGTAACTCACAGGTAGTTGCGGAAAATGCCCTGTAAATAATAAAAGGATTTCGGGCACGGAAGCCTTTTCCTCGTTATGTTTTCCCTTTCAACGCGTTTGCGTGCTCTGTTTTTGGGTTAACTACTTATCTATTATTGGTTAGTTTGGTCCTTGTTTTAGAAAGTTTCTGTCATGATGTTGTGTAGCTAAAAGTTTTAAGTATATTCGACACACTTTTTGGTGTATTAGTTGATCAGCTGAGTGTGTTGTTACATAGTTTTTTTAATGCCATATTTGGCAAACAAGAAAACGAGTATGCCTGATGTTGAATACTCACTGTCGCCTATGGATCACACCAGAGGCGTCACGAATACGTCGCCGACCTTTTAAGACTCTATTGACTCACCTTTTGAAGAACCCCATGTTGTAGCTTCTCGGAAACACTGCGAAAGGTAGATATATCATTCCGCATTTTTCTGGTGTGAAGCAAGAAATATTGTGTGAATCGCACATTATAAGTAGTAACTTTTTGCATTGGTCTCTTAATACAGACAGGCACTAAAATAGACTGTCTTGAAAAAAAAATCTGCTTGGATTTGGATTACTTTACTTGGATTTTATTAGTTATTTAAAAACTTTACCTCCTTTGAGTAAAATGAGATTGATTTTAAATCTACAATGAAACAAAAGAAAACTAACAGTTAGCGGAAACTTTGTAGATTTTAAAAACAAAGTTGAGTAGGTACCTGCGTAAAACTGCTGGAAAACTTAAAGCTGGTTAAAGTCTACAAAAACACACGGGTCAAGAATTTGTTATCAAGCAGTGGCTTTAGAAGTGACTTTATTAAGTAGGTATATGGTTAAAAGCTAGATGTAATCCTACATTTTCAACAAAAATATACAATAGTTTTTTTTTAAATCGCCATAAATACAGTGTTTTCTCTAGATCTTGTTTACTTCAATGATAACGGACTTTTAGAAAATGATGCCAACCCGCTTCCAATTCTGTGTTAGTACTCCCTCTAACGAATAGTCTCCTTATACCTGAGTGCCTAGTACGAGTTTTTCCAATTGCTTTTACCTACTCGATTGCGTTAACGTTAAGTACGATTTGTGTAAAGAGAGAAGCGCCATCTACGTTGCGCCAGATTGCACTAAACGCAATGATAGGTTATCCAAAAGGCAATTAACAAAAGAATCACACTATTATTATATATGTGAAAGTTTGGATGGATGGATGGATGTATAGATGGATGGATGGTCTGGATGTTTGTTACTCAATCACGCAGAAACGGCTGGATGGATTTGGTTGACATTAGGAATATACATTGCTTATGACCTGGATTAACACATAGGTTACTTTTCATCATCATAATCATCACCGATTTTCATCACCTCGCGGGTGAAACCGTGGGGCGCAGCTAGTTTTTCATAAAAAATGCGATAGATGGCGTTGACAAAACATGCATCTGAAGATTTTGCAAAACCGTGTTTGTCTGACAGTCTGTGTTGCTTGTTTTTTTATAATTATTTTATGGCTCCTTTTGCTTTTTCATTGTCAAATGCGTAAAAATTTGAATCATGTCTTGTCAGCGCCATCTAGCGATGATTGTAGAACTACGTTCCTCCGCTGTCAAAATACCTCCCACTGAAAAAACTTGCACTAGGCAGAGGCACTCTGTACTGTATTTACTGTCATTCCAAAGCATGCTAGCTGATATCATTAGCCGTATGTTTCATATTTTAAGCCGACACCAGACAACACGTCGGCAGGCACTTCGGTGAAATTGGAAGGGAAAATAAACAGAAAAGTTCGTGCACAAGATTACACCTCCACCTGAGCAGTGAGTCTGATGCAAACACAGTTTGGCACGAATCTTCTGACTGGGTGTAACAGCTTCCACCTGTTTTTTATCACTTAATAACATGTACTACTCGTGTGTATTTTAGATACAGTCAAATCATACTGCTACAATTGTGATCGTAAGATTTGATTATCAGTTGAACATCTTTGACTAACATCAGTCCACTGGAAACTGACCGGGGCGTGTCATTCTGCTCTATTTTCAACTCTAACTGTAGAGCTCTTGGCGCCAACGTGTAAAAAACGTGTTGCTTTATTGTATTATTTTCATAAACTTGTGTTATTCCGAAGGTGCTAATGAGACGTGATCTAGTAGGCAAGTGAGCGATAATGAGGTATGTATTTTTATAATGTTTCCGAAATTCCACAGAAAATTTCTACTAGTAAATTATACTGGGGCATGACTTGAACTTGACCGTGACTTACTTTGCTTGACTATGACTTGTTTGACAATTTTAAATAAAAAAATATAATATTTCGATATTTGACACTGGTAAAAAACGTGTGGCTCCAAAAACCTTATAAGGGGAAAGAATTGAAAAAAAAAAACTGACTGTAAAGTCAAGGAAGCGTCGTGACCAAGCGACCGTAGAAAAGTCATTTTTTTTTCAACTTTCATTTTTTTTGTCGTTGCAATCACGCATAACGTAGCTACGCAATGCAAACGGGCATCTTTTTAAGATTTCCCTACCGTCACCAAACTGCCACTATTTTCCGTCGCTACGCTGCTTCAACTTTACTTATAGGTTGGCGTTGGGCCTACGATTTTACGCTTCCAGTTGCTGTCACCAGCCGTACAAAGACAGAAAACGATCTATGCTAAATTTCCAAATTATTATCTTCAGTTTAAAATACGGCTACCATGGGCGTAGCCAGGTTTTAATTCAGGGCGGAGCAAAAGATTAAAATCTAGACTAGGTACCGAAAATGTCTTTAGTTGAACAATAATTTATATAATCTTGTCGGAATTTAAAAAAAATATTTTTCGCTTTTTGAATTCTTTATTTATGCACACTCATCATACACAAGCCAAAAAGCCGACTTTCTGTAGTTGTTGACCGTTACCAAGGTCTGTGTAATTATTGTTTTGGAAATATTCAAATAGCACTAATACTAATAATAATATGAACGGAAGAAAGGAAAACCATCCTACGAACATGACGTTCTCTAAATTTGAAAAAAAAAAACGGTCCCCCCAGATATCATGCGAGGGCCAGCCAGGGTGGGGCAAACGCCCCACCCTGCCCTACCGTATTTACGCCCATGCGTCTACCTAACGGTTATTTTTTTCTGCGTATAGACATAATCGGCTTACTGCCATTTTAGCTTACTAATGCGTTGAGCTATGTCAGAAACTAGTTTTCTAGAAAATTACCTTATAAATAATTTAGAGAGATTCGACGTATTGGTTAACATAAGGAAAAACAGAACAAAGATATCATAAGGAATTGTGTAAATAATCAACTCAGTCATCAACGTAGTCAATTAATCAAGAAGACAACCGGTTACTGAAAAGCCCAGAAATCCTTGCGGGCCGCGCTCAGGTCAGTCCCCGCGGGGATGATGAAGGCTTGCAATTTGCTGCGGCCCCTTTACTGTGAAAGATGGGCGGCCGTGTCGTATGTTCTCGTGAACAGTAAATGTGGACTGAGTCTATGTGGCACTTTCCATTATTAATTTTGTCTACTGATAGACTTCTCCCATCATCGCTATCATATACATCCTACTTTAGTCCACTGCCTCTCCCACACCATGGCAGTCTGATGATCATCAAATTATTTCTCGCAGCCCAGCAAGTTGTCTAAGTATAGTATATAGTCACTCTTGCGAGCTTCAGTGTGTCCTACGCTACGTTTGCCGATTCGTGGTCTCCACTTTAGAACAAAGTGTACCTTAGTGGTTATTGTTTCTCTGATAAATGTGACCTGCCCATTGCCACTTTAGCTTGCTAATATAGTGACTTTATTTCTCTAGTAAAAATCTTCATTTCGAAAACAATCCTTCAGAAAAAATGGCTGGGGTCTGAGGGCTCTGCTTTCGGGGAAAATGGAGGGTCAAGTATCCAGCCTGGTGCAGTGCGACCGTCGGGTGGTAAGTTCCCTCGTGTGGACCAATTTACCATTCACGTTATAGTGTTGTAACCGGTGTATGACATGCAAACGTATTAATCAATAATTATTAACATAAAAAACCTACTTCAACATGATTATTATCACTCGAAAATTATTCGCGTTACCAAATTCAACAGGCGTAAGAATGCAATTAGTGAATAAAGGACGGATTTAAAGCGAGGGCCATAGATGAATCACGAGCAAGTGAAGGATTCTAACGACTGAATCACAACCATAGGGAGTGATTCAAGTGTTAGAAGTTGTTTCGAGTGATTCATGGCCCTCGATATAAATCCGTTTTATTCAAGAGTTGCATACTCTATACTATGTACCATGACTTCGAGAAAAAGAAAGATTTAAGCTAGATTGTCAATGTCAAGTATTTTTTGCACAAGAAGTTTGTATCGAATATTTTTGCGCAAGAAGGTTGAATTAAGATGGAGATCGAATATATTGGTGTGTTCTAAATTAAAACTCTAAAATTCTGATTAAAAGTGCATTTTATTCACTGTTTTCAGTGAATACAATAAACTTTTTAAAAAGGGAATGGTATAGATAAACAATATCGTTCGAATTATTAAAGCCGGTTCAAAAAGTAGTGAGCCAAAAATGATTTTTTGTGGAACTATCTTGAGAACTTTCTCTGCATAGTAAAATATAAATCACGTAAATTATTTATCAAATATCGGAAAAATACAATTGTTGAACATACATTAAAAAATACGGACCAAATCCCGATGTAGGTAGAAGAAGTACCTATTGAATGTTATACCATTATTCGCTATGGAATTTTAATACCGCATCCATGAAACGAAAATAGGTGACTTCGGTATAACCATCTCAATTCAAAGTAGAGCTCATTTACTAAAATATCCGGACCATCTGCGACTTTATGGACGTTACAGAACGTATTTTGTCACTGCGACATAAGTAGGGTAGAGGTTTTACAGCGACATAGTTTAATTTAGCAGGGACTTATAGAAGTTTTTGCTGTGGGATGTTTATACACTTACATCACAATAAAATCCATTTCAAAATGAAAGTTTTTAAGTAGGTGTGTTTGTGTGTTTGTACCCACTCAACTTCCTAACGGTGGAATTGTTTTAAATTAAATTTCGTACAGAGTTAGTTTATGAATTAACACATTTACTTAATTTTCATCTCAAAACAAAAAGAAAAACTTGTAAGAAAAGCGTGTGTTTTCTTGGGGTGAAGTTAATTGCATATTTATTTTACTTTTTCGAGCTTTAGACGTATACACCCAAAAATTTCATTCAATATACACAAAACCTTGAAAGAACTTACAGATGTTTTTTTTATGCTGCTGACGAGACGAGCAAGTTGCTCGCCTGATGGTAAGCGCCACAATTGCCCATAACCTAAAAAATGGGATTTTTCAAAAGAGCTGGTAATAAAGTCTTAAGAACTGTATTTGAAGCTTATAATCAAGGCCTCATGTTTTAAATGTATATTTGGACTTATCACGCTTTAATTTATTTAGTTAAAAAAAGGTAACAAAGGCCATGGTCACGACCCGACTGAAAACTGCGGGTGAGTCCGGCGAGAAGAACGGTTCGTCTACCCTCACTTGGTATTGAAAAAAACAGCAAGGTTGTCATTACAACACACAACACTGATTGTGTGATTTTTGTACAGAAATAGTTGGAGGATCGGAGAGTGACATAGGTCCGCATGGGTCAAACGGCGCGGCGCAGCTAGGTAACCTAATATTTATCTGCGTGCGAACATAATAATATCACCGAAAAAAATGTTATTTTTTCCAACATATTTGTCAACTAGGATAAATACGACTCCAATATACCGAATAAAGTTCGCGAATCCATTCGCTCACTTCCGGCAATCAATAAAGGGGATTCAATACACAAAACGGAATAATTTCCTGCTTTCAGAGACAGCCAAGTGTGAAACTGTTCGTTATTAAAATGCTACTTGGAGCCGCTCTCGTAATTTGATGTTCCGACGTCTCAACACTTCGCTTTTGTTTTTATCAATAATGCAGGCCGAAGCATTCCTTAGGGAGCTCGTTCACTTTACTGGGAAATTTTCAGGAAATTTGCGCAGCTTTGTAGCTTCGATTTTATGTCAGTTCTGTCATAATAGACAAGACAGGACAGACAAGTGAATAATCCTGGCAACATTTCGCTTGGATTAAGGTGCTCTACCTACTGTAATTCTCAAAATTTCAAGAGTTCACGTCCTACATCAGCTGTGTCACACATCTCGCTCGCACATTATAACATTATTGAAGATTAAAAACATTATTAAATGGAAAATAAAGATCAAAACTTTTGGGAACTGTCTTTAAAATTACATTACACATATTTTTAATAAATGTACATATTACAAGGTTTGCATAGTTTGGGGTCAGATAACCGTGTGTGCAAAAATGTTCCGAATATTTATATATATATATATATATATATATATATATATATATATATATATATTCTTTTCATATTAATATTTTATGTTTACGCAGAGGGCATAATAAAGCGAAAAAAATTGTTAGACTTATTTAGCCGAAATATTTGGTTATTTATTTTAATTTTAACAACACGGTATGTAATATCAACATTAAAATTACTTTGAAACCTAATGTTATTCGAGAGAGAAAGCCAAATCAGTTTTTAAATTTCCATTCAAAGATTTTATATCAGTAAGTCAATGACGTAAAAAGTATATTTGTCCTACAAAAGCGCGCTGTTAGGGCTATCTATAGACTAGGGTACAGAGAATCTCTTAGATAAGTTTTTGCGCAAGTAAAATTTTTAACGTTGCCAAATTTGTATATTTTTTTTTAATATTATGTATGCACGTAAAAACATACACAGATTTCACAAAAGGTGTGATAATTATAACTGTACGACAAGGAACAAGTCTAAACTTGTTCTGCCGAAAATTAGATTAGCTAAAACTGGCAACTCCTTTGTCATGAATAGTTTGTTATTTTATAACCTAAGCTTAATAAATAAGAAAGATGCTTTGTTTAAGAAAATACTTAAGAAATTTTTAATACAAAAATCTTATTATAAAATTAATGACTTTATCTGTGACAAAGTATCTTTGCGCAAATTGTGTTTAGACTGCAAAGATAACTGATTAATTCTATGGACATACATACCTATTTGTAAATTACTGTTATATTGTACCTATAATTTTATTTATTGCTGTTAACATTTTTATTTTATTCATAATAGTTAAGTTAATTTTTTACACAAGTAAAATGTAATGTTGACGTTCATAAGTGTACACTAATGTACCCATATTTGATAATAAAATGAATTGAATTCTTAAAAAAATTTGAACATATGCGAAAAAGATAGCTCTAGCAGGGGAGCGATGTCTTAAATGGACCATGAACCTTCAAAAGAAAAAAGTGTCAAATATACCTGTGGTCAACAAGGGTTGGTAATATCAGGATGAGTATATATAAATAAAAATAATTTAGAATCTGTTTAAACTTGTCGTGATTAAAGTTTATCATGTTAACGTTTCTCTTATAAATGCAAAGTATAAAACAGTTTTCATACAAACTTTAGAGATATAAGAACAAATTTCTCAGGAATACACCCCTCTGAAAAGTCGGTCCGCCGCTTTGTTCTTCATAACCAGATTAATTTCTACAGGATGTGATAGTGCTCGCATTGTCAAAATGCTCAGTGTTGCATTGAAAATCCTCTCTATCTCGTCGCTTCACGCCGCCTCTGAAGCGAATTATCCAATAAACATAATGAAAATTTAAGCCTACAGACGCTGACGATACCAGAGACGATGTATTAGATCTATCAGTATACAAACTTTATCGATCTTACCACAAAAAGGTTTCAACATTGTTTCAGCTAGCATTGTCTAAGACGTTGTGTTCTTTTGTATTATTTCCAAAACTTTATTGAATCCTGTAGTAAAATCTCTACCACTTTCCGGGCATGACTAGACCTAACTTTGACTTACTTTACTTGTCTGTGACTGTGACTTGAATTTTCTACTTACTTACTTTCTTACTTACTTTTCGACTACTTAAAATTCATTATTCTTGACTTTGCCTTATCAGAGACGATGCCTAGAGCCAAAACTTAATAGAGAGCAAGTGATTTTTTTTGTGTGAAATTTGACATTAGTCAAGAGATAAAAACAGAAAGTATTTTTTATATTGATGTGTTATTCCACACTAAACTTTATGTCTATAAACTTTGAACTGATAAACGCAGATATGTGGTATTAATTTTTCGAAAAAAAAATTGCTATATAATGTCTGTGCTTTGTTTTGTTTTTGATGCTTCAAAAATAAAACAATGCTTAGAAGCTTCATCATCGTCATCATCATCAGCCAGAAGACGTCCACTGCTGAACATAGGCCTCCCCCTTTAACCTCCACACTGAACGACATCCCGCCATCTGCATCCACTGGATGCCCGCGACTCTCACAATGTCGTCAGTCCATCTAGTGGGAGGCCTACCTACGCACGTCTTCCGGTTCGCGGTCTCCACTCAAGAACCTTTTTTCCCCATCGGTTAACAGTTCTTCGAGTGATGTGGCCTGCCCATTGCCACTTCAACTTGCAGATTTTAATAGCTATGTCGGTTACTCTGGTTCTTTGGCGAATATCTACGTTTCGGATTTTATCGCGCAAAGAAACTCCGAGCATAGCTCTCTCTATTGCCCGTTGTGTAACTCTGAGTTTTTCCAAAACGCCAACAGTAGCTTAGAAGCTTACAAGGGCCCTTATTCACAAATTTTTGTTATATATTTTTATTTTTATAGAATAGATCTACGTTTGCCTACCATTTCGTTTGATGCGACGATGTGACCGAGGATGAAACACGTTGATCTAGAAGAAATCTATTAACTCCAGCCTTGAAGATGCCTAGATTTTGACAGCTTAATCGTGTGTATAGAAAAGCTATCAAAGTCAGTTTTTCAATATCATTACAACAAATCTTAATAAGGCACCTGAAAATTGCTACATCAGTGGTATAATGTGTAGCTCTTTTAAAGAATTAGCAAGCTGTGGCGATGGGCTTGCCATTAACCGCGCTTCAACAAAGGCAGCGAGCCAAGAACTTCACACTAGTGCTCAGAATACTTGTAAACACCACTGATTTGGTATCATAGGAGAACTTCTTTCACTGCGTCCTTTCAATTTTTGTCAATAGCGTAAAGTTTAAAGTTAATTCACTGTAGTCCACTTCGCTTACGAGGCGGGAGACGTCTCTCGCAGATAATCCTGCCCGTTAGTCGAGATGAAATAATGGCTGTGTACTACATCGGAAATAAATAGGAATTTTGCTCGGAATTTTGACTTGTAAATTTAATGTATGTCAGAATCCGAGCCAAAATTCTAAAGATATGAAATAATATATCTCTTCCGATGAGATTTTCTTCTTGTAAGAATCTAAATAACACCAACTGATGACCAGTATGGCTATTGGTAGTGCGTGTCTGCCTTATAAGCAGGAGATCCCTAGTTGATTCCCGGCCGGGTTGTTTAATGACAAGTTTTAATGTCTGCGTGCCTTTGAATCCCCGATACGGGGAGTCCTACTGGAGAGCTACGAATTTGAAGTGTTCGTTTTATTTTAACTTTGTGATATTGGCTACCACTATCTTCGCAACATCTAAATTGATTTTGCTCATGTTTTAATTTAAACATTGTGTTGAAAAGAACAATGTTTCTATAAAATCGGATTAAAGGTACGTAATTCGTCAAAATTGCAAACTCAAATATTTATAAAAACATTGTTTTTCCGTAGACTGAGACTAGCTTTGCTCGATGAGTTAAGTTCTATTCAAATTTTCATTATCATCATCCTATTCATCACTTGTTTTGTATTAGTGTTGATAAAATAGGTAAACCAATTTTTTTAAAACCGATGTGAAAAAGTTATTTCCAGTATGCTCATAAATATACTTTATATATAAAAATAGCTAAATAGATTAAATAACTAGCCAAGAGCGCTTGATAAAATAGTGATGTATGAAACCTTACCTTCATTTTAAAAGACCTATATTCAACGACACTTCTCACAAGGGGATGAAACGGAAAAAAACCCTATTTCACATGTACCAGAGCCATCCCAAAATGCAATATATATATATAAGGTCGGGGAAAAAGTTTCTTCGTATTTTATAAACAAATTCAAGACATATTTTTTTCAACTTTAATTACAATTAATTATAATATATATGTGCCATTTTGTTCGATAACTTGTTGCCATCTTGTAGGTAGTGACATGATCCCGTTGCTGTAGAAATTTTGGGACTTCTGATCAAAAAAATGCAACAAGTAGTTTTGACAGTCCTCTCTGGATGTTAATCTAACACTACCCAAAGAATTCTGAAGAGACCGAAACAGGTGGAAATCTGAGGGTGCAAGGTCAGGGCTATATGGTGGATGCATTAACACTTCCCAACCAAGCTCTCTCAATTGTTGCTGAGTGGCCAAAGATGTGTGCGGTCTGGCGTTATCATAATGAAAGACCACGCCCTTTCTGTTGATCAATTCCGGCCGTTTTTTCTCAATTTCTTGTTTGAGTCTCATCAGCTGTTAGCAGTAGAGATCCGAATCGATGGTTTTGCCCGGCGGTAAAAGCTCATAATGAACGATGCCCTTCCAATCCCACCATACACACAGCATCACCTTATTACGTGTTAATCCGGGTTTCGCTACAGTCTGTGGTGCTTCACTGCCCTTTGACCATGATCGTTTGCGCACATTCTTGTCGTAGGTGATCCATTTTTCATCACCAGTGATCAATCTTTTCAAAAACGGTTCGTTTTTGTTACGCTTTAAGAGAGAATCGCAAATGAGCACACGATTTATTTGGTTTCTTTCAGTGAGCTCGTGTGGCACCCAAATATCGAGTTTTTTTTTTTATACCCAGACTTTTTCAAATGGTTCAAAACTGTTTTGTGGTCGATACCCAGTTCTTCAGCTACGTTGTAACTACTAATATGCCGATATTGCTCCACTTTTTCAGAAATGGCATCGACTTTATCCGTAACAGGGCGACCAGAGCGAGCTGCATCTTTGACATCAAAATTCCCGGACTGAAAATGCTTGAACCAACATTGTGCCACTCTTGATGACACTGCATTAGGTCCATAAACGTCACATATTTAATTCGCGGCTTGTGTCGCATTTTTCCCTTTTTTGTAATAAAACTTCAAAATATATCGAATTTCTTCGTCAGATTCACTCATTTTATCGAACAAAAAACAATTGAAAAATGGCGGGAAATTGCTTTTTACTTTTTGTGTTCCTTTTTTAAAATGTCATATTTTTAATGATATCAAAACCAGCCAGATATAAACAGTACAACCGATGAGATTTTACTACAACTTTATACATACAAAATACGAAAAGACTTTTTCCCCGACCTATTATATTTATATACTTTAATACTTTAAGGTTGCCTGGGAGAGATCGCTTATATAGCGATAAGGCTTTCAATTGTTTCACTAGTTTTATGTTGATTTTAATCATATTATGACTATGTCATTTTTGATGTGAACAATAAAGAATTATCTCTCTATCTACTTTTAAAATTGAGATCTATACAAAAAAAAATATTGTGCAGTTTTATGCAATTGCCTTAATAACTTAGTATAGAAGGTCCTAAAATTTGGACAGACTGACAGACAGATGGACGGACGGACAGAATTAACATATAAGGGTTCTTTTTAGGACTATGGAACGGAACGGGTATAAAAGTGTTCAATCTCAATCTGTCACGAAGGAAGGAAAACAATCAAAAATTTACAACAATTTAATTACACGAAACAGGAATTGATTACCGCAAATTAATTTCAAAGGCTTCTAACATACGACGTGACATGATTACCGTAATCCGGGATTGTTAGTGTGGGACAAATGATTATTTTAATCACGAATGGTTTTTTAAACTGGCAGGCGCCTTTATTAATTGAACAAAATACAACCTAACTAACATTAAAAGACAGTTAGACTACTCATAGACCTATGAAGGTCTAAACACAATCCAAAGGTCAAGCTCAATCAGTTGGCAATGTACCCAGCAAGCTTAGCCGGAACCCGCCAGCATTTTTTGATCTAAAAAAAGAGGAAAAATAGTATTTTGTATTTAATAATAAGTGAATACATATGCCGCATTCCGGAAGACGCAGCGTAGGTAGGCCTCCCACTAGATGGACCGACGACATTGTGAGAGTCGCGGGCATCCAGTGGATGCAGATGGCAGGATGTCGTTCAGTGTGGAGGTTAAAGAGGGAGACCTATGTTCAGCAGTGGACGTCTTCTGGCTGTTTTCTCAACCAAAAAATTCAACGGATTAGGGATGCTTTTGACAATAATTTCACCTGATCAGAAGGGATGATGTGGTCGAAAATTAATACGGTTGCCTAGGAAATACCTATTCACATAAATCTATGTTCTGTTTGAAAAGTAGATACTAAACGCTTTTAATTTATTAAATGACATAGAACTAAATATTTTAGTTACATGTTTGTACACTTATAATATAATTATTTTCGAAGGTTTAGAGGCATTTTGAGATAACAACCAAAATTTCCTACATTAATTTAGAGTTAGTAGTTAATAAGAAATATAATTAATATCTCAATAATAATAATGTTTTTTTTAAACGCTCTTATTATCAGTGATGAAAAGAACATTAAGAGAACAACACATTATACTTATTAAGGGACAATACGAAATAAGAAATCCATTTAGAATAATTTTACTGTACAAATTGTCTCAGATTGGTAAAAAACAACAGTGTAGTTTAGTATAGAGATTTAGTCACGAAAATTTACCAAAAGTTAACAGTCTTTATTTATGTTTTATGGGAATAATTATATTTAATTTTTCCTTACTTATGATTAAATTCAACATGAGCTTCCAAACTAAGCAGAGTCGTTAACGGATAAAACATTTACAGGAACCTGTGCGGTGCGCTACATGAATATTAATAACTTACTTTCTCTACCTGAAAGTTTATTTCATTAGTGGGGGCTGGTAGAGACCGGCCCTGATGAGCGGTAGAGCCCAGAGCTGGGACCTTATTCTGGCCAAATCGACATTACCTTGGTCACTTTATCTCGCTAAAACTGACATTAGAAGAGTGGGACCGATATAATCTCGACCACGCCATAATAAGGTCCTACGAGACACTTAGGTTGAGGCTTGTAATATTTTAGGATTGTTTAATGTTGTCACACGTTTGGAATGAATTGGAGGGCTTTGAATAAAGTTGTTTTATAACAAGGGTTTTATGCATATTAAAAACAGGGGAAATAATTTAGCTATATCACAATTTACGGATTAAAAAAATCTGTAGCTTTCATAGCGTAGGTCGCCTAGATGTATCCAATAACCGATATCCAGCAAAACACAGTTTTTTTTGCTTGATCGACTTTTATTTCTACTATACCATCAAAATTATGTATTCAAATTACAAATCCTGGTTGTTTGTTCTAAAAAATACTGCTGAGCTAAGCAGAGGCCTTCAAGTGACCTAAAGACTCAAATATCAGGACAAACGTTTTACATAGTTTTACTACAAAACACATCAGAAATATCAAAAATTAGGTCCCTCACTCATATCAGAATGTACCTAATTCAAAAAGGCCCATTAATTTTAAATCCAAAGTCATGCTAGTTCGTGTAGAATTTTTTACAGACTGCAAAAAATGTTCATGGAGATTATTTATACAAGTCATTAAAATAAAAAGAGCGGCAATCAACCATACGGTCCGTCTGGTGGTAAGCAGAAACCGCTTTCTATTGTTAGGAATTATTATAAACGTTCAATATTTATATTCTTAATTTAAGGAATTTATTTACAATTACATGATGATAATAAGGTTAAGTGTAATCTAAAATGCAAATAATCTTCGTAGTTTGATTATTTTCGAATGACAACACTTGGCTTTTTCATGTACTGTCGTCTCGCTCTTCCGATCGTCCCCATCCGAGTTCGCCCGAGTATCGGTGACAGATCGGGCGCGGCGACAGCTTGTTTTTTTACATTAGTCCTTCTTCTGATCGCGACAGCCTAGTCCAAAGGCCTAGTCGAGCGGACGAAAATAACCAAGCGTTGAATACGAATAACAAAGAGATTGTCAATAATAATTTAGGTACGTACCGTGCAATTAAGTAAGTTCTAATTGCCTACCCACAATATATAATGATGTAATATGAAATTATAGAGTGATCGTTGTTAAATTATGTTTTATTTATAGATTATTAAGTTCTCCTTATACTATGGATACCTGCAACACTAGCTGTATTGACGGTGCTATGCCAACCCGAAGAAGTAGTTGTAGACACCCTTTTTGAAAGGTTTCATATTGAAGCTCGGCGGTAAGACGGACATTACGGACGGACGGAAGAGGGAAGGACATTCCACACCGTACAGGTCCGCGGAAGAAAGAAGCTGATAAATCAAGGGATATGAACGATATAGGCCCCTTATAGCTTTTGGAAGGAAGAATGCTGGCAGCAAATAAATAAGAAATAGACTTAGCAATCCCATGATATTTGAATTGGTGTTGGTATTTAACCTCATAAGGTCCAGTGCCGCACTGCACCTTGTAAAAAGTTCGGTAATAATAATGTAAGATCTCATTCAGGCCCAGCTTAAATAAAATAAAAAACTTGTAAACGCCCAGTATACAAAGATAGTCATTCAAGTACTTTTGAATTTGTTTTTTTATTCTGTTCTAAGACTACCAAGAAATATATAAAAAAATATCACAAAAAAACTCATCTAATCTACTTGTACTGGAACTTTGCTTGGGTTGTTTAGGCGATAATATGGTTGCTACTTGTGGCACTAGGTCGTAAATGTATTACGTGCATATTTTTTTTTTAGTAATTTGGTTAGTCTCATAGAAAAAGTTGCTCATTGTGATGAGTATAGTGAACTCCTTTCGGCTTTGTATATCTGTTTCTTGTAACCTTGTATGCAGGTCCCAGTGATTTTTTCTGATGTTAAGCGATGGAGCAAACTAGTTTGGGTGAGTGCTTTATTCTGATGACTTATTCTAAGATTACATTACATATAATTAAGTATAATAATGTATCGTAACTTTTAACAAAAAACAACACATTACATTCTTCATTTCAAATAAGAAAAACGAGTACAGAAGAACCGTTCACTAGCTAAATTCTTATTCCCCGAGCATACAACATAACTCTCTGCCAGCTCACGGGCCAGTACAGTGCTACCAACTTACCTGTAGAGTTGCGTAAGGGAGCCACCATCATATTTTCTGGAGTAAACGTACATGCACCGTACGTGAAAGATTCTAGTTCTCATAATGGACCACATGTATATAAATAAATTTGTTGAAACCGTAAGAATAAAGATGGATACCATGGCAGAAATATTATTACATCTGTTTGGTTCAGCCGTATTCCGTCTCGTAAATCCGTGCACAAGGACCAAAATCACTCGACTCTTTAAGATATATCGATTCTAGCAGATCAAAAGATGTTTAATAATTATGGCCTATCAGCATGCCAATAGTAAGAAGTAACAAAAAGAAAGTATTTTCAAAGTAAAAAAAAACATTTTTTTTTATATTTAGTTATACTATAATGAAATTAATATTTACAAATTAAATTCACTAACGGTACGTAATTCTTAGAGATACAGGGTGGACGTCCAATTCGCCACCGTGCGTCCCCAGAATGTTGACAGCATTTCCCCGCTGGTTGAGCTTGCAAGGCTCAATTTTTGAGCAGTAGCACCAGCTCTAGGATCCCTTGAGGCGAGAGCCAATCTGGTTTAAATATCATTGCAGACGTAGAAGCGGAATTACAGTAGAAATTCATCATTAAAACAGTTTTGAAAATGGACTTCCGCAAAGTAACGCCTGATTCAATCAACAATATCATTGCATTTTATTTGTGTCGGATGACCACGGCCCAGGGTCTCTACAGTCAATGCGAGAAATTGGCAACGCGCGCCTAACTCTAAGTATTTGTATTATTTAATAATTTGAGCATTGTCAGCCGCAGCCCCAGCATCTTGAGCCAAGCCTCTTGCTGTCATTTCTCACCATTCCAGTGGGCCTCTGCGTCGAGAGCACAGAAGCTGTGGAGAGTGCTCGCCTGACTAAATCATTGATAGCCAAATAACGAAATAGGTAGCCGGCACTCTTCACGTATATGAGAGCCCGTGTCGTCCAAGTCTGTCCATGCCTCGGCCGTATTGGCAGCAGTTAGACGCACGCACAGTTTAGCGCCAAAATGTAAGCCCACCACTACAAGTAAGCTGCTGGGGCACCACATTCAAAAATGGTTTTTATTCCCATTTTACCTGTATGAGAGCCATTCGGTGACGTCATCTATTATATGTGACTATTTCTGAATATGGTAATCTATCGACACCTCATTTATAAAAATCGATTAAGTGATTTTGGCTGCATGTAAACATGTTCTGTATAAATAAATAAAAAATAGGCTTTTATACACATGTTTGTAAATTTAAGAACACACAAGACTTTCAATAAATTCCACGAACCGGAAGACGCAGCGAAGGTAGGCCTCCCACTGGATGGACTGACTATATCGTAAGATCGCGGGCATCTAGTGGATGCAGATGGCAGGCTGTCATTCAGTGTGGAGGCCTATGTTCAGCAGTGGCCGTCTTCTGGCTGATGACGATGATGATAAAGACATTCAATAATACCAACAAACCATCTAAACCCTATTGAAATAAAATTGTTGTTGCAACCTCTCTAATAAAGTCTATTTCAATATGAAATACTAGAAACCATTGTTGGAGCTATAAAATATAATATCATAGGCTTCCCAAGATAGTGGCTTGCATGATAGACAGGGAATGAGGAATAGGGAATTTAATATTGAGATTGTAGGCATTTTGCATATTCACTCGCAGAATGTTAGTATATCAGAACTTTACTGTTGAAGTGTAGTTGCTTTCAAATAATGGTATGTAAACAGTTATGACTAAAACTTTAAAGTAAATTTAATAACAAGCTAAAGGTAATTAACACAGTTGTAGCTCATATTAAACTTATAATCAAAGAAATGAGATGTGGAATAATAAAAAAAATCTACTAGGAACGGTCTATGGTTTTACCCCTAGATCAGGGGTCTCCAAACTTTGAAGCCTTGGGGCCATAATATTTTTTCGGTATGTTGCAAGGGCCGTAACAATTTTATTTTTTCTGCCCACCTAAGCAAACATAGGCTTTTATTGCATTTCAATTACTATTGATTGTGTATTGTGACACGTAACTACATCTAGTGTCGAGCAGTGATACTATGTACGGTTCTAGGTACTATCTATTTCAGCTACAGTCTTTCCTTGTGCGGAAATTGTTTGGAATTGTCTGAATTTCTAAGACCAGTCATATCAGTTGTTAATTTTATCAGATCCACAGGGCTGAATCACCGACAATTCCACGAGTTTCAATTCCTGTCACGGGCCGGATTGATGGCAGTGGCGGGCCGGATTTGGCCCGCGGGCCGTAGTTTGGAGACCCCTGCCCTAGATCATTCAAGCAAGGGAGATATGGTAAGATGCACGCCATCTTACCATATCGCAAACTATAGCGCAAACGCATCCGGTCTAAATTAGTCTGCCTTTAGCTGAACTGCCGCCCCTTTTTAACTGACTTTAAAAAACGAGTACGGTTCTATGTTCCAATGTTAACTTTTTTTATGTACCTATGTTCACCGATTACACCGCCAATTGTTGACAGATTTCATTTTTTTTTCTTTTGTGCGGTAAGGTATATATTTCTAATTTGGTCCCATTTTCACCAAGTCAGGATCTGTTGATGGGATCCCAGGGAAATCGAGGGCAACCCTCAAATTTTATAGCCACTATTTTTATATTATGTGAGATTGTAGCTTATAGTAAAAAAAAATACTTAACATTAAGCTTTTTACAATGTTGTAGCTTCTGTCAACTTGGACCGAGTATAAGAATTTTTATTTAGCTAATAAACTAACTTCTTTTCATAGTCGCAAAACATATTCCATGCAAATAGCTCCCGTAAGAAAACGGCCAGTGGTATCACACCACAAGTTACTGCAACAGCTCAAACAACATTATTTACATATTCACCGCATTAAGTGTACTTAGTTGCATTGCACCACCGCACTAGATTCTAATAAAAAGAGGTTACGCGTTGCAACTTGGAATATTTACTGCTTCAGCAGCTGGTCTTCTCCAGGGCTTACGCAGGTAAAAGTACGTCAAGTACTCGTAGCTTAAAATAGATTTTGTTGTTTTTTTCTCTGAATTTATTACACAAAAAAGCTTATAAGTAGCCAGTCTCCACCTGGCGACTTTAGTGAGGACACGGCTTCTGATATGGTCCCGTCCTAAAATTGGGTAATAGGTACCAAAATTGTACCTGAACTGTCGAATTTTACTTTTTATTTTAGTTCATCCACAGTTATATTTTTTGACACAGCTTTGGCAGTCATAATTTATTAAATTTTAAATATATCAAAATTTAAAATTGTGCTCTACTTAATGAGCTCTTGACAATGATAACACATGCCAGGATCAGCAAAAATAATAATAATGCAATTTCTGCTCCGTTTTTTTTCAACATTTTAAGCATTATATCAAAGTTTTAGGTCTGTATTTCGTTTAGGAGCTAGATATCTGTGTCATATCCAGACGGACGGCGGCGAAACGACAAAAATAGAGCTACGTTTGCCTACTGGTTATATTCCTACATAATAAAGATAATTTTGTGTAAATAATTTGCTGATAATTTAAAAGGACGGAATATCGCTCACTGCTGGACATAAGTGTCTCTTTGTACACAAAGACGCCAAAAAAAACGCCACACGTCTACTAATTTAATTAGATTCGCCAAAGTTTAGATTCTAGAAAGAAATTAACCCTTTCTCAAGACAAGCTATAAGTATTATATACAAACTAGTCCTCATATAAAGCACGCACTCGGGGCGAGCGCCACCGGTGAATATGCATATTGTCTGCGGCGAGACGCCGAGAGCACTCTACCGACGCAACAATAGACACGGCGTAATTCCCAGTTTTTATACCCACGTTGTACCATACTATCAGTGTTTGTATGACACAATATTACAGCTGTTTGTAAGAATGAGGAAGATTTGTTAGGTTGTGTTGTTGAAAATTTATTTGTGTATTTTTGTTGTAACACCTTTTATAGTATAACTAGTAAGATGTACATAGTAACCGTTTAGACTAATTATAGGCTTTATTGAGTTACCGGTAGGTCCTAAAGTCTACTATGCCGGTTTAGGACCCGAAAAATATAGCATTTATTTAATTTTTTCGTGTTTAGAAATGTCGAATACAGGAATGATAAATTAAAATTAAGTTAAACTTACATTAAGTGAAACGATAATTTAAAGTGAGTATAAGTATTGATCATACATAGTTCTTGTTCGAAAGACAAAAGATTGGGAGATTTATTAACTTTACCAATTAACCTTTTAGATATTATATTAAGTTAATTGGACGCCAATAGACTCGATATGATATATGTGAAAAATTTAAAAAAAATATATATAATAAAGTTACACATAAATTAAAACAATATTACATTCTTTATTTATTATTCTTTTAACATTTCAAAACTTGTATTTTTATACAGAAAAATTCATAGGTATACCTAGTTTGTAAGGTTTTTTAAATAGTCTAATATGCTTGCGTTTGACCGCCATCTTAATTGAAGTTCTAAAGTTTAGTTGAAGTTCTGAAGGTCTACGATGAAGTAAACCAATTTACTCGTGACTTGAAAGCACCCAGATTCTATCACGGATCATTCATTCAGGCAGCGTAAGTATTCTACAGTCCAAGAGTTCGCACAATAAATCAAATAAAAAAAAAAAGGAATCAAAGCATGGGAGAGTATATAGGAATAACACACACAAACTTTCACATTTGTAACGTCAATTTGATAAACGCAAAACGTATTTGGCATTGCGGTAATCTTTATCTGATAACCCAATCTCAAAGTCTTTCGATTTCGATTCTTATCAGCATACGTTGCAGGGTTCACCGACCTCTATAGGTACCTTCAAAACCGAAAATCCCTTAGATTTGCAGCAGAACCTCCGGAAAATAACGTCCCGGATGGAATGTAAATACAGTGATATGAATAGAAATGTGTTATAAGTAGATGGCCTACGTGGTTGTCGTTAGGGAAGGAACGGACGGTGTTTGCTTTACGGAGGGGTAGTTGCGGAGATTTTTAGAATAAGTACATGCTACAGCTTTGTGGAAGTTATTTTCACCGTGAGCAGTGTGTTGTTTCTTTTATCTATGCAGTATATATGAGTAGTTTTGCTTGGGATTTTCCTGCTTTTCCATTTTTAACACGCTTTGCTTTATGTATACAAATTATGAAAGTTAATTTTATCCGCCTTCTAATTTATCGTATTGTTTTGAAACTGAAAATGTATGTAATCCAGATGACAATACAATAATTTAGTACCATAGAACTAATCAGACGATGTTGCCAAAAGGTGGAAATCTTCAGTGGTGTGAATTATACTGACAGAGCCATCTAGTAGCAAAGACGCCAATGATCATGCCGCATGGTGTCACGTGGTTTCGCCCCTTTTCCCGTCTCACATCAAGATGATCGTCCATCTCATTTGTGCGTGTTTTTACGCACTTTTTCGGTTACTTTCGTTAATGTGAAGTGTCGTTATTGAGTGACGAAACGAACAAATACTTAACGTTTTTTTTATTAAATTGAAACCATTTTATATTCATATTTATAATTGTGTACGTACAGGCTATGTACCTATATAACACAACATAATTGAAGTTTTGTGATGGTGTAGCAGAAAATCATTAACACATACAGTCTCGTACCTACTGGCTTTCAAGTGAGGTCGTCGAAATACACCCTACGGTGCTTGGTGACAGATTTTTAAGCTGAGAGTTTCTTCTTTTGATTTCAGTAATCATGTACAATGTAATTTCTAATTTCACCATTGAAAGGAAAGTGTTTAATAAGGACTAAACACCTTACTATGTATTTAGCCCCAAACTGTGACCTAGCAACAAACGCCAACCTCTTCCTGTAGAATGTAGGGCCTTCAATTCAATTCGTTATCAAATTATCTCCACGAAAAAGCCATTAAGCAGTTGCTTATCACCTCATATTTTTTTCTCTATACGTATGCTTTGTGAACGATAATGTGAATAGAAACAAAGCACACATAGTGTCCAAACAAAAAGGTAACATAAGCACTTGTTAATAGCCAATATGCGAAGCCGAAATTGCTTTCGTAACGTTGTTTTCCTGTAACTAATATTGGACTAATCCTATTATATCGAGCTTTTATTAAGGTGTAAATGCACTAGGCCATATTGCGCAGTGTTTGCTGACGACACCATATTATGTACCTAATTTTAGTACGTCTTATAATTACTATGGTTCCATACAAAAAGTGCTTTGTCACTCAACGACATGTATGGAACACCTGTTTTTTAACCGACTTCCAAAAAGCAGGAGGTTATCAATTCGACTGTTTTTTTTATGTTTGTTACCGCAGAACTTTTGTCTGGGCGAACCGATTTTTTTGATGATTCTTTTTTTATTTGAAAGCTGGGGCTTACCATTTGGTCCCATTTCAATTAATTTAGTCCAGTTCTAATGAAGTCGGTTTTTTATAATGATATTTATGTATTATTTTCTTCGTGATTTCAGAGTTGATCTTATAAGTTGAGGTGTTTATAATAAAGAGTGCAATGAGGTTTTTGGTTATGTCTGAAATCCTGCGAGTGCATTTTGTTTAGTGACTATTTTATTGGATATAAATTACTGTTATAGGATGGTCTACGTTAAATGACTACGTACTTTTGAATCACGGCGATTTGGCGATTTCAGTTCAGTGCGCGTGCACCCTTAACGGGGTATCGATATGGTGTTTATTACTTTTTCCTACTAGAAACTGTACAGTTTCATTAGGGTCGAATGGCTTTTGGTGAAATGGTTTTCGTGTTTGCAGCACGTGTTTGGATTATAAGTTGAGAGGTGATAGGATCTTGTTCGTATCAGGATCGATTTTATTGTGCCGATTCACGGCTTTGTCAGCTATTTTACTTAAGTACACCATTTTGATCTTTATTATATGCGAAATTCAATCACAGGTAGAGAGTGCTGCAGTCACCCTTTTTGTTAATCTTGGAAAATTTATGTTAGTGACGTGTAGGTAAGCAGAATTTTATGAATATGTCGGATCTACGGTTGAGATGAAATCTTACAAATAAATAATTACCTAAATCAAAACTGTTTCTTAGAAAAATCTCTTCAATTTCGTATCATCATTGTATTATCAGTACAATGGATTAAATAGTTACGTGTTACTTTACAGAACTTTGCTACTGATGCTAATGTAATTGATCCCTAATTCTTTATTTTCTTTGATATGACGTTGCAGCGGAAATACACTAGAAATCCGTCTAAGAAACTGTTTTGCAGATAAACTTTCTTCTTACAATCTAAGATTTATATTTCGGATTTAGATACAACAAATACTAATGATACCAGAGCGTTAGTTCACCCTTAAGCCACTTCCACCCGCACAGTCTCATCATTGGTTAAAGAAAACTAAATAAACCTTTTTACCCTTTGGCTACGGAACCCTAAAAAGCACAGTGATTTCCCTAAAAAGTTTTGAAAGTAAGTGATTATTTCCGTCAAAATTTATGTATTCTACCAAAGACTTAAACACTAAAAATATACTTACATATCGAATTTTTTTTGTTCAGCTTCATAACGTCACATTGATCTCGAGTAATAACGATTGCTCACCCAAAAAATATGTAAATGCTTTATAATATCGATAAAAAATAATATGGGTACCACCAAGTCCTTTAAAAGTTCAATTGGCTTGGTCACTGGAAAGTTATAATAGGTGTATCTCTAGACGACGGATATATTCAAGGATATCATTACACTAAACTTGTCGTTTGACAACTTTTACTCTGCAACCAACACTGATATCGAGAAAAAAAAAAAACCTGAAACGTGAACACTCAATGAAGTGTATGGAACAAATGATTATTTTTTTGCGATTTCTGTGTTGGTACAACAATGGAAAAGTTGTTTATAACGATGGTCACAATGATATCTTTAAATATATTCTTCGTCTAAAAGAACATTCCATAATACGTAAAAGAGTAAGTAACTACATATTTTTGTAAACCTTTGCTGGAAAGCTGTCATTGAAAATGAAATGGTGAGAAAACAATTGTAAATTTTTTGTTATTTTGTTTTTGAATTTCTATTCCTAAAACCTATCCAGACGGAAAAGATGTTCAATCCAATCTACTTAATACGACGACCAAAATGGTACGTACACAAAATGTCATGTTATTTTCGTATCTTCAGACCACGTACCGCCGAAGAATTCTACAGGGTCCTCGTTTCAGTAATGGTACGACATCGTGCTTCAGATTTCCTTTTTTTAACAATTCAATTTCTTCCGGAACTGCTCCGTTCAACGACTACTCCTTTACATAGAAATCTGCCCCTTTAAACTCGAGAAGACACTTTTAAACTTTAATGTTAGCAGTTTCTTGTATCAGTATTGTTTTCAATTGAAACTTTTTTCTACGAGTTTTAAATTATAGAAGAAATCTTAGATGGAGTAAAAAAGATTTTATTCGATAAACTATTTTTTTCGTTTTTTTTTGTACTTCCTCCGCCATCATGTAAAATATCAACACGAAAATTGCTTTATATTTTTTGGAATATTATTCTAAATATTCTCAATCTAAGGTAGGGCATCTCTTTGGTAGGGGCAAAACTTATCGGTTCACGTCACCGACATGCTAATGTGACAGTTATTCCAAATTTTTAAGTTTTCACTTCTGTTGGAAGTTCCCATGTTTTTTTTTCTATTGTAACACATTGAATTTTTATTTTCATAAAAAAAATGTTCCTACCTTTGAGCACAGGCTTAATATATAATCAACTTTTTATCCTAGAAAAATCATGATTACTGTAGAAAGAATTTTATAAGAATTATTGTAATAAGAATTTTATTATTAGTCTTAAGATGTAAAGTTTTGAAAAGCCTCTTCTGTAATAAGTCTTTTACCACTTATATTACGTACTTGTCTTAAATTTCGCACACCATTTGGTTGGAACATGGCGAACCTTATTAATATTTTACCACACTATCACAATTACTAAAATTGTAACACCCCATGTTCCGTGAAATAAATAATTTGAATTTGAATTTGAAAAGAATAGCAAGTGAAATTGCAGGACGCTGCTGGATGTATAAATGAAAAATAAAACATTTGATTACAAAATCTGAAAAATGCAAAATTGACTCTCCGGAAAAATAGCAGTCAAACGACGCCTTGCATTCGAAAATCCGTCAAGCCAGTAAGCATATTACATTAGATCAGACAGTCATAGCTACTTACTACCTGATAAACATTTCCTTCCTATTTGAGCGATTGGGTGGCTTATAGGCACCGGTGAACGCTTATCATCAGGAACCATTGTTTGCCACATGTGGCATAAACAGTACAACGCTTAGGTACTTACTATTTATGGAAACTTTGATAAAAGTTAAAATTTTGTATATTTTGCTTAAGCTATACTATTTTAGATTTAATATTATATTATATGGCTACACGAATTAACGGTACAAAGTCAAAAAGAGGCCATTGCTTATGATGAACAAACTTATAATAATAATAATAAATATTCGGGTCATTTTTGAACACACGGTCATCTGACTCCAAACTAAGCAAAGCTTGTAATATGGCTGCCAGAGACTTATATACGTACATTTATATTTCTAAATACATACTTAAACAGATATTAACACCCAGACAGAACAAACACAAATGTTCGTCACATAAATGTTTGCTCTAGGTGGTAATCTAACCCACCAAGCGCAGAAGGTAGGTTCACTACCAACAGAGCTACCACGGCAGTTAAGCACTCCTAGTTTATATATACTTAAATAGTTGTGTGTAATTTCACAAAAATAGCAACCCTGCAATCGCGAGAAAAAACTGATGTTCCTTACATAATAATATGTTATTTTCGTGAGGGTTCGTCCAATACTAAAAAATCATAACGATGAGTACAATGACCTCCTTTCACCTTAGTACCACCGTTGAGTGTCATCCTGTGTCGTAATGTGTGAAGGTGGCATCTTCGTTTTCGGTAGTACGAGAATCGCCATTTTATTCGCAAAGTGTGTCTTCTTATACATAATATCTGGCAATGTTTTAATGTAATATTCTTACCCTCGAGTACAAAATTGCGCACAATACATTATACAAATTGTCCTCGAAATGTCCCAAACTCAATTTATACAAAAATATGGCAAGTTAGCAAATCGTCAGAACACCTGCGCATGAATAACGTCTTCCCATTTTCCTGTAATATCTTTAATAAATCGTAAGAAAGTTCAGAACATATTCATACGATACGGTTATTACTTTCTAAGAACTTTTAAATAATATTTTCAATTCCTGTGTTGCCATTGAAAGTGATTTCAAATGGCCAGAGCTTTTGCAACATTACAGGCATTATTTTTAAAATATAATTGCAAGTGGTAGAAAGCAATTTTCATGTTGATATTTTATACGTTGGTGAAAGAAAACGAAAAAGCTCGATGAAATAGTTTTTTTTTTTTTTGGTCTCCTCCGCCAAATAAAATATACCAACTTAAAGATTGCTTTTAAAACTTGCAATATTATTTTTAAGATAATGCCTAATTAATTTATCCTGATAAACACTTTTGTAATTCAATATAATATATTTTTCTACCAAAATAATATCAATAAGAGTTTATTGAGGTGGACAAAGTGTCGTAAAAAAAACACTGAAAGTGACACTTTTTTGGCCTAGTACATCAAACTAGTGTACAACCCTGCAATTTGCCGTCCTGTCAAAAATATGTTATGTATATTTGGTTCGTTCTGGTAACAGCAATTTTGGCATATGAGTTAAGAACGTAACATGTTTAATTCGTTTATGATAAATTAGCACTACTTCTTTGCTTTAGTCCTTATTATGAGATTATTAAAGTAATGTTTTTTTTTTCATTTTAGCAATGATATAAAATTCTACTTATTCTTCTCTGGCAACACAAAAAAAGCTCCACGTAATTTCCCGAACAATCCTCAAACATGCGTCAAAAATAACCCCGCGCATCGCAATACGACTTGACCCACTGTGAATAATTAAAATAGTTGTTTTAAATGAATGCATGAATGTTGACCGCATATTTTCAACACATTCCGCTTGATTAAAAACCGCACGGAATTAATTACGAAATATTAAACTTGGTTTGTTAGCTTTGCTTTAATACAGAACATTTTATGTGTTTATGTTAACGCTTCACCATGGAGTATTGTGTTGCAATATTAACTTTAAAACCTTAAATTAATTGCCCGTTTTTGCAACGGTATTCATAGCAATGAAATAAATTAAAATAAAAAATCATGAAGAATAAAATTATAAATCATGGTGGATTATTATTTTTGATTAAGTATTCGTGAACGTGATCTAGTGTGGACAAGTGATATTAACGTGAAAGATTTATTTTCGTGTTGCTTCTAAAACTCCATAGAAGCCGTGACTTTACTTTGCTTGACTCTGACACGTTAAATGGTATTTAATATAAGTTGAAAATATTTCAATACTTGACATTGACAAATGCACAAAACGTGTGATGCCCAAATACTCTCATAAAAAAAAAAAAAAAATATCAAAACTGCCTTTAGTTTACACTGGCTTAGGCCATACAAACGTGTTCATACACGACCCTTCTTTTGGCTTTACGTTGTCGGGTAAAACCAATCGAAAGCCTACTAAATTACGAGCTTATTCAAATCTCCTCTCCAAACTTTCAGAGGGTCACCCTTTACACTACATCCAAAAATATCATATTATCAACAAAGCTAAAGCCTGGACATATTAATCAAAAGATATCCACGTTTTTGCACATAAAGGGTGCTTTTCAATGGCACCCCTACCAAATATTGGTTTTTTGTAGCACGAACGTCCAGTAAGAGCAAACCCGTGTTTTTGCTCGACAAAGCCGTACATTTTCGTATGAAGGCATCCACTATGGGGTCTATGGAAGGTGTTCTATAGTGCCACGTCATTAAATTGTGAATATAAAGTGAGGGAATGATAAAACACGAATTAATTTGAGATATGTCGCACGGTACGATGCACACCCTAATGCGTGATACTCAAAGCCTACCGAGATTTTCCAACAAACTTATTAAAATACTGAAATAAATTTTATTTTGTCATTTAAGTTGTATAAGTAAGTATACCAGATGATTGATGCGATTGACTTAACACTAGTATCAACTTTTCACGACAAAGGTTCTAAAGGATTAGAACGGACGGACTGGTGGACAGATGGACAGACAGAAGAAGAGGAAATGGAATGGGTTCCTTGTAAAACTATGGCACTCTATAATAGTATCTAATAAGTAGTACCTATACTAATACCTAAGCTTGAACTTTCAAATTAAAAATACGAAAACAATTTTATTTGTGAGTTTTCACATTAGGGAATATTTCTCTTTGTTAATTTGATTCGCAAATCTTAACACCCGTGTGTAATTCCTGACAGAATGTACGCTACACCCTTTGCATGGGCGCGAGGAAATTTGCTCAATTATATCGCCCCACCAAGGCTTTTTAGCTTATTTATCAATCAATCTCTGATCCGGGGTTGATAAATAACACCTCAATGTCAACAATACGTAGCCTCGATTCACGACGATTAATGGGCTCTTTCATTTATTGATCGAATTTACCTGTGTGTCTTTCAATAAACGCGTAGTAGTAATTTAGTAGTAGTAATATTTATGTGTCTGTGTGTATCAAGGTACATTGCATTTACCTTTGTGAATTTTACTATTGTAATTGAACATTGAATATCCATACTATAGAAGCTTTATGCACCTAACCTTAATTACTATTACCTAATAATCCTAACTGTAACACAATTTGTGTGAGGCGTTTTTAGATTTTTCTTCATGACCAGAGTGTCATTATATTTTGCAGTTGAATTCTCTTTTTTTAATATACTTGTTAGGTTATGTTTTTGATTGGTTAGTTTTCAGTATGCCAAGCACTTAAATCTGTTCAATTGTGTGCGTATGTACCGCACATTAGAGGTTACTTCGACACGTGACTGGCACGTGACTGGCTGAGGACACGTCATTAGCTATGAGTCTCGAGGGAGCGAGCTTTTTAACAATCGCTGCAATCCATCAAAGTGCAGCAGATACAGATCGAGTGTGTAATGTTTGGGAATTAGGCGGTTCGTATCTGTTTTATCTATGTATGTTTTATATAAAACATGTTGTAGCAAGAAATAAAAAGTATTAAGTACGTAGCAAGTGTTAATTTCAGAGTATTTTCCCTAGAAAAGACTAGAAACTATTTTTTTCAATGTGGAACACACTTCATTATTTATGTAGCTTTTTTTTTTTATGTTTGTTACCTCAGAACTTTCGACTGGGTGAACCAATTTTGATGGTTCTTTTTTATTTGAAAGCTGGTGCTTCCCGTTTGGTCGCATTTGAATTTGGTCCAGTTATACTATATATATTTTTTAATGTAACAATTAAAAAGTCATGGAAACTGACGTGGTTTTCACACATTTTATTTATATTACATGGGAGTTACTCACGTAAGATTGAGTGCAAAGCGAGACGCAGCCGCGCGCGCGCATTCTTACAATGGCCTAAATATTGTCTTTCTGGATCTAATAATCAGGCCACTTGCACTCGCTCAGTGGTAAAACCCATTCGAGATACTTTATCCAAACAACTGACAGCCTTATTTACTTAACCGTAGACCACTAAACATATTTTCGAGTTACACAAGTCACTAAACAATAGTCATTTTGAAACAATAATATTATTTCTTGAAATTTTGCAACTCAGGTCAGGAAAACATGTTTAGTGGTCTACGGTTAAGTAAATAAGGCTGTTAGTTGTTTGGATAAAGTAACTCGATAGTAAAAAAGTTTTTCAGCTCCAACAGCTGCAGTTAATAGTTAAAAACCTCGTTAAAGTACACTAAGAAATCTACCGGATAAAATAACAATAACAATTGCCCGACTTCCTTATAATTCCCAATCACAATCATCGATAACAATTCATTATCTAACTAATCTTAACCTTTCGAGAGGTGTCATCTAAATAATAACCTCTTATGAGGCGACAGCGGACCTCTTCTTCCTGAATAATGGCTAGCTACTTCCGGCGATATATTTCCGCTATCTCAACGCCAACATGGCGGCGGGACTTCCGGTTGACCGTTATGGAGTGTTAATCGAGCATTATGTCTGAGATGAAAAACTATATTTTGAGAGACTGCTCGTGTGGATAATTCTCACAAAGCAGGGAGAGTATATTTATTATCATAGGCAAGGGAATAAATGTTATCTTCATTTGTGTGTGCCTACATATAATAATAATCGTGTAGATCCTATATTATCGTATACAAGGTTACGCATATAGACTGTACTAAGCCCAGGTCCCATAGTAAAAGTTGTTCATATTGATGAGTACAATGACCTCTTTTCGGCTTAGTACAATCTATATGCGTAGCCCTGTATAAGTTACATCTTATACTAGCTGTTGGCCGCGACGTATACGAAGATTTTAATGTTAATATTCACCCTTTGATATTCAATACTCAATAATTTATTTATGAAATTCACATACAGTTAACCAAACACACATGTACGATGTTGCTCAAGAGTGCTTCATTGACCAGAGCATTGCGAGGTAGTTAGTAGGTCGCGATATACTACGTAGTCAGCAGATGTATTTAATTTTTTAAGTACCTACAGGACAAAAATATTCAGATGAGCATATCCATCCATTTCAGATCTTTGGTTTGACGTAACGTTTGTTTATTTGCACCGCTGAACACGTCTTCTACCGCAACAGTTCTCGGTTCTGCAACTGATTTGAAACATAATTATAACTGCATTTGTAAATGTATAAATATATAATATAATAATACGACATAACTAGGTGAACTGTGGAATTTTCTACATAAAAAAACAGCTCTGCTAATTAATATTTCCCCTTCTACTTGTCAGCATTGATTTTTGATGACATGAATGGCCAGCACCCACCATCTGAGGTAGGGTTTCATAGAGCAGACGTCATTGTCTCCCATACTCCCTTCTTTTTATACAGTATGGGCATTTTTATGAAGATTGTAAGAATCTTAATTTGTATACTAAAGTTATATGATTATTTACGGCGCAGTTACATGCACCATGTTCACGGGAAGACTATCTTCCCGTGAACATGGTGCATGTAACTGCGCCGAAATATCGGGAGCTCCTTCCACAACCTTACCACGGTAAATATCCCGTAAATAATCATATAACTTTAGTGAACAACCGTGATAGTTTAAAACAGTGCTTAATTTGTATCTTGAAAAATGGTTTCATGATATTAAAACTATTTTTGTTACATAATTAAAGATACTTGTTGTGTTAAGTCGTATGATGACCTTATTAGAGCGATTGAAATAAAGTTGGAATATTTTTGAAGTGAAAACTTCTTTAGGCGCGTTGAGAACTTTTTGGGTGAACAAAAATCATGGAACTCATGGCATCGTCACGCTGTACCTACCGTGTATTTTAAACAGCGCCATCTCTTGTAGAATAGGTGAATCAATACTTCAGTTTTCACTTCTGACGTGCAGTCCTATGACTGACGTGGGTTTTTTTTTGCATTAAAATTATTTAGAACCTCAATCAGTACAAAGACATGATTGGCATTCACCAACATGCACTAATCCAGCATGGTGAATTGGGGCCCATCCTCTCTCTGATCTTCTCTGAGAGAAGGCATCTGTGTCCCAGCAGAAGGAACGTGATAGGCTAATAATGATGATGACGATTTTTTGGCATAACAAACAATAGAAGACTGGTAGAAAAAAAGTTAACTGGTAGTTTCGAAGCGGTTATTCAACGTAATGATTATCTCTTCAGTGGTGTTAGTAAAGTTACTGAAAATGTTAAATGTGTTGTCTTAAATGTTACTAATGATTTTTAACTGACTCCCAAGAAGAAGAACGTTATCAATTCGACCGTTTTTTTATGTTTGTTACCTCAGAACTTTCGATTGGGTGAACCGATTTAGATGATTCTTTTTTATTTGAATGCCGTGTGATCTGGCCGTGTGAATTTGGTCCAGTTCTGACATTTTTATGAAATCGGTTTTTATATTGATAATTATATTGGTTTAGCTATGGGATCTCATTTGATGTCAGCCAGGTACCCACCCAAATGCGAATGAATTCTCAAAGATGCACGTGAATATCGATGTTTGTGCCGTTTGTTGCAATAAATTTGTAAGTTAAAATTAACCAGATAGCATACTGTTATTATATCATACCCCAGCTCTCGAGTCTTTTGTTATTGCAGCCTTACTTTAAACAAAAGAACTTGGCTGCAGGACAAAGGCGTAATTATAATGAAGGGAAGAATCAAGAAAAATCTTCCGATTATTATCTCTTTTTTCATCAATCGTCTTTATTGAGGTAAATAATTGGAGATCATGTTTTGTGGTTTTAAGGTTTTCTTTTATAAGAATTTCGTTTTTAATATGGTTTGTTCATTATGAAACAATGTCGTGTTTAGTACCTACTTCCTCGTCTAGCAATACAAGTGGATCACAAAAAACCGACTTTAAAAATAATAATATATGAAAATCGAAATAAGTACCTATAAATGTTGGTCCTCGATTTCCCTGGGATCCCATCATCAGATTCTGACTTAGTGACAATGGGACCAAATTGGAAGTATAACCCTACCGAACAAAAGATTTTGAAGCCTGTTTGAAATCTGTCAACAGTTGAGAAATTGGTGAACATACGTAAAAAAAGCAGTGGAACATAGAACCGTCCTCAATTTTTGAAGTTGGCTAAAAATGATCGTTTGCAAATTGAGTTATTGGTAACCAAGAAGACTGTTTGTTGTGTTGGTTGTTGTTATTTTCATTGATTATTATAAAATAACACACACTGTCTAGTATTCTAGAAGCAGTCGCGTCTGGTAAGACGCCTATATCTCGATACTATATTTGTTGCTTCAAAAAACCAAATAAAATAATATAGTACTTAAATTTTTCGAAAAAGTGTTATCAGATATCCATCATCACGTTTCTAATTTCAAACTTCAGAAAAGTAAATCATTTGTTTTTCTTTTAGACAATGTTGAAACCTTTATATATCCTTTTAGCATTGATGTAAGGAAATAGTGGGAATATGCGGGACGAACTCCATGACGTGGACCGCACAATTTAGGCCCACGGGCCTAATCGACTTCATTCACAATCGAACTGGCGTTTGTGATAGCACGAGAAGTACTTGTCAAAATTTTGTTTGAACCGAGTCATATTTTATGGGTACAATGTTTGGTCCCGCGTCTTCCCTCTTTTTAAAACAGTCATTGCTTTTTAGTGGTGTTTCTTTGTCTGTGCTGGACTACAGCAACACTGCTTTACAGAATCCACGTCAGAATATCCTTATTAACTACGTCAGATCAGTAGCAGCCCTCTTAAATCTGGAGCCATCTTAACCACTTTTATAGCTACACTATTTCATTCATTAATGTTTGTTTACTTACAAAAAATATTAAACTATACTTTATACAACTAAAAATCTATTTTATATAAATAAAATATATGCTGTTTACTGGTAAGTGCATCACTTGAGAACCGCTGATTTGGCTGTTTTTTTCAGACATTCATTCAGACTGAATAGGGCTTTCAGAGAAAAAGTTACCTGTAAATAACCTTTTCTCTATGGGATTTTTATATAAACTCAAGAAAATAAACTAATTTATTGAAATTTGTATAGGACAACGGCTGTCGGTTAGCTAGTTAACAATAATAAAGCAATTTCATTGGATACAAAAATAAAAATCGTTCACTTAACTCAGGTTATCGACCGTAATTGCCCTCAACGGTGACTCCAGTACTAAACCACTTGCATTCCAATTACGTAGACAGTTGCGATGCAGTCTATAATTTCGCTCTTTTCAGACTTCTTGAGACTATGCTATAAGTTTTTTTCGCATCACTAGATTATAGTTTTTCCCGCACTGAAATATTTTCAGGCTCACTTAGAGCAGATGTTGGCTCACTGATGTTTTGAAAAGTGTTGATTTACCCATCAAAGTTAACAACTTGTCGAACACAAGTTTGTTAAATACGAGACAATAATTAAGATCCTTGATAAGGTATGGGCTTGCAGAGTGAATAAAAGCGCTATGGTGTTTAGGAGGAACGTAAATTTTATTTTAATAAAATTAGCACACAGAACACAGTAATCTTGCTTTCGCCATAGGTACTTGTTGACCACAGAGTAGAGAGATTTATAGAGCGGCATACATAGACTAATAATAGACTACTGAATATTTATGTGGTTGTAATGCCACTCCATTAACAGTGTACTCATACAAAATGTCCGGTCACGTGATCTATTTTGTATGAGAACACATTTTTTCTCTTATTTAGCAAACTTGTGTTCGAAAAGTAGTTCAATTTGATGGGTAGATCAACATTCTTAAGTATGTAACACTTTATCTAACATTCTGTAAACTACGCAGCTGATGGCGGTGGAGCAGTTTGTGGAAAGCAATGAAGCTTGCTACACAGGTTTACACAGAATGGTGGTACTAATCCGAAAGGAGGTCATGTAATCATTACTATGAACAACTTTTAGTATGGGACCAGTCCTGAAATCGCGAAAAAATCAACCATTCCATAGAAACGTGAATTCTGCCTGAATGGGCGTTCCCCAATAGTTACAATCAACACCAACACAAGCGTGATCCACCGTAGGCCGCATCGTCGCTTAACATCAGGCGAGTTGTCGGCCAAGCGCAAGCCTATTCTACAATAAAAAAAAAACATGTCATTCACACTGGACTAAAAGTTTGGAACAGCTAATACGTTTTTGTGATTTCAAGGTTGGTCTGGAATTAATAGATATTAACACCCAGATATAGAACAAACACAAATGTTTGTCCTAGATGGGAATCGAACCCACGCCCCCAAGCACAGTAGGGTCACTACTAACCATCGCCACCGGGTCAGTCTAGTTATAATCTGTGATTAGTGTGATAATTATGAGTACAATGGGAAGTCCTTTCGGATTAGTACCATCGTCCCGTGTAACCCTGTTTAATTTAAAACGCAGTCAGAAGAGGCTTTTATCTGCATATAGGTTTCCTTTGACTGATTAACCGTCGTATTCAACGCAGAAGCGACAGAGACTAAAATTAGGTACTGTTTTGATTTGCGTTGAATCGAAAATAAGCAGGTTTTCACAAAATAGCGTATCACATTGGAAGTCACAAAATGAGTAGACTGAGTAATGATTCAATTCGATTCAACGCAAATCAAAACAGTACCTTATTTATGTACCCAGCTAGCAACTGTGATTCACAGCTATAACTGGAGTTTTCCTGTTTTATAGCATTTTCCGAAATGAAATCCTACTTTGTTTGGCTTCGTGATGGTCATTACATCCTGAGACAAATTGAATAATTTAAAATTGCTCCAATAAAATAAACATAATTTTATTTGTAACAATAAAACAAGATGCAAAGTTGAGCAACGCATTAAATTAAAAATGAAACTGAATTGTAGTTACAATTTGACAATGTTGTAATGCCCATTATGCCCATCAAATATTAGCATTGCACCATTGTCAAATTCAATTATGATTTATTATTATCAGCCTATCATGTTCCTAGTGCACATGTGGCACATGTGGTGTGGTGTGTACGTGGAACACAGGCTTTCTCTCAGAGAGAAATAATGGACCCCTAATTCACCATAGTTGCTCAGTGTATGTCATATGTCTTTGAAGTTTTGAGGTTCTTGAACATATCGGTTTCCTCATGATGTCTCCTCTTTAACCGTAAAATTATTATTGGTTTAATTGTAATTGATTCGATTTGTTTGACTGAAGAAAAGTATCACATTTTCTTCAATATCCATTTGATTGGTATTTTTTTCTCCCGAATGGAAATCGAAAATCGAAAGATATTATACAACTGAGTTGAGTTGGTCAATATCTCCGACCCATGTCGGAGGAATTAAAGCAATACAAAAAAAAAGTTGATACATAAGTGCGCCTTGCCTAGCAGTGATATAAAATGTCTCCTCTTCTTTGTTTCATTAAAGAAATGCGAAAAAATGAGAAACATGTCTCTTCGGTGGCATCTATCGATGATAGCAGAGCTATGTTCCTCTAGCTGTCAGAAAACCCGCATACCCCAACATCCCATTCGAGTGTTATTTTTATACACATAATAAAATACAGGCGCGGGATATATCTTCGTGATAGCGATCTGTAATTTGTGAACAGATTGAAACGATTTTTTTTATTGAATATGCTGGGGATGATCCTGTTTGAACTTGACGGAATTATTTTCCACCTCGAAAGGTAGAAAATTAGGGGTTGAATTCCGTTTACTGAACTTTCCTTGAAGTCGATTGTACTTATGTAATTAAATAAATAAATATCTGGGACATTATTGCACACATGGTCATCTGACCCCAAACTTAGTTGTAATATAGCTGCCAGAGACTGATATACATACATATATATTTTTAAATACATACTTAAATAGATATTAACACCCAGACATAGAACAAATACAAATGTTCATCACACAAATGTTTGTCCTATATGGGAATCGAACCCACGCCCCCAAGCACAGAAAGTAGGATCACTACCAACTGAGCCACCGAGGCAGTCAATTGTTTTACATGTGTATTCTTTGATTGAATCAATGCAAATTAATTCTAAAAGTGTTTTTAAAACCCCCAAAATTAACTTTTCCCCACAAAATCCACTTGCCTTTAACAGCTAATTTCAATTCCTTTTAACTTTAATTTTCTTGTTACTGTTTATTCCGTTCATTAAACAAGGCGGAACTTGTTGAGCCCAGAGTTATAAGGCCGAAAATATCTGACTTTGTACTTTAATATTATAATTACTTTCTTCGGCCACAGCTTACTTATAACAGAATGTTAATTTCATTAAAGAGGCAATGATAATTAAAAAAAAAAACTGGGCCATTATTGCACACATGGTCATCTGACCCCAAACTAAGCAAAGCTTGCAATATGGCAGCCAGAGACTCATATACATAATAGGTCGGGGAAAAAGTCTTTTCGTATTTTGTATGTATAAGGTTGTAGTAAAAATCTCACCCGTTGTACTGTTTGTATCTGGCTGGTTTTGATACCATTAAAAATATGACATTTTAAAAAAGGAATACAAAAAGTAAAAAGCAATTTCCCGCCATTTTTCAATTGTTTTTTTGTTTGATAAAATGAGTGAATCTAACGAAGAAATTCGATATATTGTGAAATTTTATTACAAAAAAGGGAAAACTGCGACACAAGCCGCGAAAAAAATTTGTGACGTTTATGGACCTAATGCAGTGTCATCAAGAGTAGCACAATGTTGGTTCAAGCGTTTTCAGTCCGGGAATTTTGATGTCAAAGATGCAGCTCGCTCTGGTCGCCCTGTTACGGATAAAGTAGATGCCATTTCTGAAAAAGTGGACCAAGATCGGCATATTAATAGTTACGACGTAGCTGAAGAACTGGGGATTGACCACAAAACAGTTTTGACCCATTTGAAAAAAACTGGGTATACAAAAAAACTCGATATTTGGGTGCCACACAAGCTCACTGAAAGAAACCAAATGAATCGTGTACTCATTTGCGACTCTCTATTGAAACGTGACGAAACCGAACCGTTTTTGAAAAGATTGATCACTGGTGATGAAAAATGGATCACCTACGACAAGAATGTGCGCAAACGATCATGGTCAAAGGGCAGTGAAGCACCACAGACTGTAGCAAAACCCGGATTAACACGTAATAAGGTGATGCTGTGTGTATGGTGGGATTGGCAGGGCATCGTTCATTATGAGCTTTTACCGCCGGGCAAAACCATCGATTCGGATCTCTACTGCCAACAGCAGATGAGACTCAAACAAGAAATTGAGAAAAAACGGCCGGAATTGATCAACAGAAAGAGTGTGGTCTTTCATCATGATAACGCCAGACCGCACACATCTTTGGCCACTCAGCAAAAATTTAGAGAGCTTGGTTGGGAAGTGTTAATGCATCCACCATATAGCCCTGACCTTGCACCCTCAGATTTCCACCTGTTTCGATCTCTTCAGAATTCTTTGGGTAGTGTTAGATTAACATCAAGAGAGGACTGTCAAAACTACTTGTTGCATTTTTTTTGATCAGAAGTCTCAAAATTTCTACAGCAACGGGATCATGTCACTACCTACAAGATGGCAACAAGTTATCGAACAAAATGGCACATATATATTATAATTAAATGTAATTAAACTTGAAAAAAATATGTCTTGAATTTGTTTAAAAAATACGAAGAAACTTTTTCCCCGACCTATACATATATATTTACATTATATGCTTGTTACCTAAGTCATAGTTATTTTTATTTTTCGTCCCACATCTTTTGCATAAATAGGTCAGATTTCAAGTATTGTACACATTTCTAGTTGTAATAAATATGATCAAACAAGTCAGAGTCAACCGAAGTAAGTCACGACCAAGTCAAAGTCATGGAGGGTACCCATTTTATAAGTTTTTTTAGCGTCATCTGTAAACAGTTTTTATCGGCCAACCTCATAAGGAGGTCCCCATAAGGGATGGTCAAACTTCTTTGCCTCATAAAATGACCATTGAAGATTATTTTGACACCAAGAGAGTATGCTCCTGGTTATTTGTTGGCAGGCCAAGAATCAAACCGGGTGCCGTCAGATTGTGAAGCGCACATGCTACCGCCTGGCTACCATTGCGCTAATAAAAATAACAATGTAAAATTATAATAGCTAATGCCATTGACTGGTGATTGAAATTAGGCTATATGTACTTATATAACACTTGTTAAACGCGCATCAAGCGAAATGGCGGTCAAAAGCAAGCAAACTTTCAGGAAAAAAATGTGAAGGTTTTTTCCGCAGTAAATTTCATAATCTGCATCTACCTTACTGCAATGGAAGTTACTGCGTCCTCTCATCTTACTGTAGAACTTTTGTGTATTGTGCTACCCGCACTCTAATTAGGAAGACATTTAATTAAGCTCGCTCAAATACCACATGAAGAATCCTTATGAGAATCCATATTTACATCCACGTAACTTTATGACACAGAAATTTAATATCAACTTTAATCTTAAAATTTTAATCTTAGCTAATTTGTTAAAAAGTCTTTATTAAACATTGATCAAACATGAATTTACAATACTTTGTAATAAATAAAATGGTGAAAGTATTTTTATTTCTTTGGCCTTAAATGCTACATAAATATAACATTATTTAGGAATCTCTAGCTAGAGAAACTTTAAAAAATTACACCAACGATAAAGCAACTAAGAAAACCTTTGTCACCTGTAAATTCTGCACTACACTGCAATTACATAAAAGTTTGATTTTAACCTATTTTTCTACCTTTATAACAGCTGTAAAAGTTACTCATTCACGGACAGACAGACGTATGACAAAATTTCATAAACTGCTGGACCTACTGTGCCTACGAAACTGATATGGTTATAACTGTGAAACTGATGATTCTAATATGGTATGTCTCGTCTCTCAAAAATAATTTTGCGCAAGGATGAATGAGGATCAGTATAGTAATAGCAAATTCATTAGAATAATATATCTTATTGAATTATCCAAATCGGACCATTACTTACGAAGATATTAAGTAATAAACATTATGCCGTTCCTGCCGCTTAAAGTAATGGATACAGGTGCGTGTGACGTCACCGCGACGGTCGCCGCCAGTTAGCCGTTGGCAGCTATGGCTATAGTAAACCTGGGTAGAGGGTGGAGTTTTATCATCTCTTTTTACAACGGAATACCATTTTATACGAAGTTTTGGATCTCTCGGCACGTTAAAAAATAGTTTTTCTGGCGTTTTATAAGAAGTATTTGTACATTTCGGCACTATACAATATTTGTACATAGTAAAAAAGATGAATTAGACACAAATCGGGCACTTAATTTGCATCTAAGTCTCAATTAATCACCCAAAACACTGCGCGTCTTATAGCTTCCAACGGCTAACTGGCGGCGACCGTCTCGCTGACGTCACAAGCTATAGCACCGGCCAGCCAGTGAACTTCGCTAGTAATTTGGTCATAACTTCGTTATTTTTTGTCGTAGAACAATATTTTTTGCACTGTATGTTAAGGATTTCTTAGCTCTATAAATCTGCATTCTCAACTAAAAACGTTACTGATCCTCATTATGGGGGCGTCAAACGAGTTTGGAATGGTAATGTCTACGCGTACGAAGTCACGGACAATACCTAGTAATTAATAAAATAAATAAAAACAAGTTTTATAAAGCAATCTATCATTGAGTGATGAAGCTGATGTTAGTGCTATCATCATCATCATCATCAGCCATAAGACGTTCACTGCTGAACATAGGCCTCCCCCTTTAACCTCCACACTGAACGACAACCTGCCATCTGCATCCACTGGATGCCCGCGACTCTCACGATGTAGTCGGTCTATCTAGTGGGAGGCCTACCTACGCTGCGTCTTCTGGTTCGCGGTCTCCACTCAAGAACATTTCTTCCCTATCGGTTATCGGTTCTTCGAGCGATGTGGCCTGCCCATTGCCACTTCAACTTGCAAATTTTAATAGCTATGTCGATGACTCTGGTTCTTTGTCGAATATCCACGTTTCGGAATCTATCGCGCAAAGAAACTCCAAGCATAGCTCTCTCCATAGCCCGTTGTGTGACTCTGAGTTTCTCCAAAAGGCTAACAGTTAAGGACCACGTCTCAGTACCATATGTCATCACTGGCAACACACACGAATCTTGGACGAGAAGATGTCACGCAATTTCCCGAACGCTGCCCATCCGAGTTGGATTCTTCGGGCGACCTCTTTGCCTAAGTTGGACTTTTCTAACTGAACAACCTGTCCAAGATATAAGAGTTAGTGATATAACAGCTTATAACTTCCGGGACTTAGGAGCCTTTGTCAAACAAAATTGTCTCTATATTCTACTGTGACATTATTTCCCGCGATTCATAATCTCACCACGAAGTCCTAATCTACAACACTGGAAGAGCGGTGACAGGGGTCAAACGGAATGATAAATCATACAAGCACGCGCCTAGACTGCCGCCGTGATAATGTAATATTCATATTTTAGCCTCTACTTGTTGTTAGTTGTAGTCTGCAAGGTTTGAGTTGCCAACATTGGCACATGCGTGTTTAATTTAGGGTATGTTTGGTGAACACAAATACATGTTCATTGTTTTAGAAGATAGAACTAAACTAAGCAAAAGTGTCGGTTCTCCTATATTAGTAACAGTGGTCTTATTTTGTTTTTAATACACGGGAGTTACTCGCTTAAAGTTTTTCCTGTGTGATAAAAAAAAACAAATATAAATAAAATAAATAAATAAATATCTGGGACATTATTGCACACATGGTCATCTGACCCCAAACTAAGCAAAGCTTGTAATATGGCTGCCAGAGACTGATATACATACATATATATTTTTAAATACATACTTAAATAGATATTAACACCCAGACATAGAACAAACACAAATGTTCATCACACAAATGTTTGTCCTATATGGGAATCGAACCCACGCCCCCAAGCACAGAAAGTAGGATCACTACCAACTGAGCCACCGAGGCAGTCAAATATTTATTTATAACATCAAATTAATTTTACACAAAATAATATTACAAGTAGACATAAAACATTAAATTTATTTTTACACACAAAATATATGAAAACCACGCCAGTTTTCATATTAAGAAGTGATCTGTTAGCAAAAAATTATTGATGACAGAGAAATACTAGCTGCGAGTGGTTGTTGTGTGTGTGTGTATTTTACCAGCTTTAATACAGGCATCATTTCTTTATTCGGAATAAATATGTGACTATATTCTAAGCCAAGGTAATAACTACATTAAACTAAATTTCATCCAAAAATGTTCATCCCTGACTGAGTTATGTGTGAAAAACGTGCACTTTTACATTTTCACATTTGTTTTCTTGTGACCACTGTATTTTGTATTCATTAGTGAATTGCAATTTGTTGCAAATGTTTTGCCTTGACAGACAATTTTTTTTCTTCTAAATACAAGAAATCTGGGATGTTTGGTGCGAAAATGCTTGACGCATTTTTTTTTTACTGATACGTATACAAACTTTAGCAAAAAAGATGGTCGTGCATGGAGTACTACTCTCACCTTTGGGATGGATCAGCTAAATACCAGCTCGGGGCCTTAAAGTCAATTGAGAAGCGTGCCAAGAGGCTCATCAGCAACGAAGCCCTAGTTCAGACTAAGCTTCTTAGTCTTGAGCATCGGCGCAAAGTTGCTAGTCTATCGGTTTTTTATTGGATAAATTTTGGAGTGTGTAAAAATTTGTATGTCGTATAACTGAAATATACCTATACCATTAGGATAGATATATTGATTGATGGAAAAAAACCTAAAAGATCGTTTGTCAAAAGCTCTGTAACGGTACATCAGGTACCTAATACTAAGAATGGTAATGAATGTACGGTAATGTATGTTATAATGTTACCAGGGTAAATGGGTTATATTTTCATGAGTAAGAATGTGTAATTTTTGACACATCTGTTTTAGAATTTTATTACTATATTTGTTATTTTAGCACTAATAAAACATTAAAATATTCACAGAAAAGAAAAGAAAAACGTTTAGTAGACATCTAGTTCTCGGTACTTAATAACACAAATAAAATTAATTTTATCAAACTACCTACATTGTACTAAGCACTGAAGTGAGATTTTTTTTCGTTTAGATAAAACCTAGATCATGACCATCGGATCTGGATTATCTAATTTCCTCCTACCCATTTTTCTATCGGACTGCCAGAGCGGGTACGAAAAATCGACACCGCTTTATGGTTGATATTCCGAAAACCCGTACATAGCGCTTTGATTCCACTTTTATTGTGCGAACTGCTAATCTGTGGAATGCGTTGCCTGAATGGGTGTTCCCCAATAGTTACAATCTAAGTGTCTTCTAATCACCTGTGAATCTGTTTCTTCTAGGCCACCAACCGTGCTCCATCGTAGACCGTATCATCGTTTAACATCAGGCGAGTTGGTGGTCAAACACAAGCCTATTAATAAATTAAAAAAATTAAAAAAGATAAACAATGGTTTAACATTACAGCGCTCTTTTTTCTGTTGTAATTAATACATGACATATTATGTGTGTTTATAAGTTTTAGGTTCTAATTTTAGTTCTTTAATATTTATTTACTAGCTAATGCCCGCGACTTCGTACGCGTAGCGCAAAGTAATTAGTGGGTGGACGATTAGACTGACATATCCAAATATAAATGTTACACTAACGAACACGAACGGAACTTTAAATAGGCACAAATCCATCGGATTATTTATACTGAATATTTTATAGATAATACCTACACATATGACATGATTGTAGATTTATTGCTCTCCATTTTAATGCGGATTGTCATACTATCGTCATAGTATGATTTTAGTCTAGTTTTAATCTGACTCGATACAGGTATCCCGACATGTCCATAGTTTCAAATATATTTCAAGCAAATAATATATTACTTTCACTGGTTAAATACATTGGAAGTGTGGAGCCATGGAGCCAATAAGGAAAAAAAATGGGTATAAGTCAAGCGAAATGTCATGCATGACAAACGTTATTATTGAATTATTAGTAAATAGTAAGTAGGAAGCATGGAGCGGTATCTATAATTAATCGCTGTTATTTAACATTACTCCGCGTAAAGACTGCCAATCAATGATGTCTAAATAATTTTTGCCCGCCTTCTGCGCCTCGACCCTTCCAACAACTAAACCGCTTTCGTTCACCACTATAACATCCAAAATAGCTGCTAATCATAGATCAGTAACAGATTAGATGCCGCGAGTTCACCTACTTTGCGTGTCTGTTATTGGTCTTAAGTTTGATCCTGGCAAAAAAATGTATTCATTTTAATCTCCGTCGACTTGGTATGGTATGTTAGCACGTCAGAAGTCAATACAAAAATAAACGTACTTTAAATTACGCCATAATAAACTGTAAAACCTCTTTAAAAGCAGTTGGCTGTCCTGAAAATAACAAACACAAATAAAACTATTTGGTGCAGTCTATCGGAAGTTATGCGGGTACATACATTTCGGCGATTCGTTTTTATTTCATCATCATCATCAGCCAGAAGACGCCCACTGCTGAACATAGGCCTCCCCCTTTAACCTCCACACTGAACGACATCCTGCCATCTGCATCCACTGAATGCCCGCGACTCTCACAATGTCGTCGGTCCATCTAGTGGGAGGCCTACCTACGCTGCGTCTTCCGGTTTGCGGTCTCCACTCAAGAACCTTACCTACTTCCCCATCGGTTAACAGTTCTTCGAGCGATGTGGCCCATTGCCACTTCAACTTGCAGATTTTAATAGCTATGTCGGTGACTCTGGTTCTTTGGCGAATATCTATATTTTTATTTACATATAGATTATATGGCAACAGCCGCTTCAATCTTCCTACCTACCATGTCTGCGAGTAGAAGTCTGTCATTACGACAACATTACTATAAAATAAGCTAGATGGCGTTATAAATAATTATTAAAAAAAATTTTTTTACTATTTATTATCATAAATTAATATAGCCTATGTTTCAATCAGGTATTTTATAAGCATATTCATGGAAACTGCTTTGAAATCCTTCTAGTAGTTTAAAAGATGTGCGCGGACAAACAAACAAACTGACAGCCGTCAGATTTGTAGTTCCATAGTTTGAAAATAGATTGCGTACTAAAACGATGTTTTGCGAAAAAATTGTAAATTTGCTTAAACTTTACGAATAATATTATTAAAAACGTAATAAGGTATTCAATAATTCCTAAAATAATGAGTGTAAATGGATCGTAGTTTCACAAATATGAAAAGTGCGTCTATTATAGGTAAATACGACACTTTACCTGAATCACGCAAACGGGATTTTTATTGCAAGTTAAACCGATATCCGGTATTGCTTCTACTTAGTTAGAAGTCATGTGTGAAGGTATTTGATCTACACATTTATAATATGGTAGGGATATGTATAATTATCTCTTAAAAATATATTCATTTTAACTTGTTCTAGTAAATGTTTTGTGTGGGGTAGATTTTTATTTGGTGTAAGTGCAACATAGATAGTGCTTATATGGGCATAATTATCAAGATAATAATTATGCCCATATAAGAATTTGATTCCCAGGTACCTAGTAGGTACTTGAAAAATATGCGCCATCTGTCGAAATTTCTTCTAACTACGTCGCATTACTTTCAAGTAAAACACCTCTTACTAACCAATTTGGTGTGCAACTGTATACTGAAGTTTTGCATGATTCGTTGCACCATTGAGACGCTACCTTTTAAAAAGTCCATTGGGCCTATCCTCATAACATACGTCAATGTAGTGCTATACAATTTTTTTGTAACATTATGACCTGATTGATTTCAGTTTTATAGATTGTTGTGGAGCAAAATTTATAGCTAAAATATTGTACGAAACGTAAAAATTATTTGACTGAAATGTTTAGTTAGTCTTTTTTTTTGTTTCTTGTTTAAATCTTAATTCCACAGAAAATCTTGCAAAAATACAACGAGAATTTTATACACAATTCAATATTTTTGTAAGTTGCCATTATTTTTCATGGATTCAACCGCGCGCAAAGTCCGGCCAAATTATCTATAGAGTTGACCAAATGAAGGAACTAAAAATCTTCCACGGATGTGTGTCAGTTTTGTTCAGAAAATACGACAATGACTCCCTACCCAACTTAGCAGATAGTTGGTAGTTTGGTACAGTCGGGCACGATTTGTCAGTGTTTGCCCACGTGTGCGGTATCTCACAGATATCTTTGTTATTCAGCATTATGGTAATGACATGCACACAATATTATTGTAAAAAAAATAAAAAATATACATGAAAAATAACTTAGTTTATTTCGAACTATGAATGATAGAGAAATTATTACACAAATGCTTTATAAAAGTGGAAAAAGTTTATTTTTACCCAAATATTGTAAAATTTATTTCAAAAGATCTTCTAAATAATTATGAATATAAAAACCCGACTTCATAAAAATGTCAAAACTGGACCAAATTGAAATGGGACCACATGGGAAGCACCAGCTTTCAAATAAAAAAATATCATCAAAAACGGTCCACCCTGACGAAAGTTCTGAGGTAAAAAACATTAAAAAAACGTATTGAGAACCCTCTCCTTCTTGGAAGTCGGTTTAAAATAGCGCAATTTCTTGGCATAACTTAATAAGTGACTCATGACGTTTGAAATCAAGATATATTTGGTAGTTAAAGTTTTTTTATGTTTTGCGTTATAATGACAATTATAATACATATGTACACGTTTGGATACCTCCCCCTTCCGTCCCCAGGTATATAAGTCTGCTTTTTGGGTTGTAGCCAATCCATGTTAAAATTAATTGTTTGGTGCAAAACACATTCTCAAATAATTTTGAATCACATTAAGTATCAAATTAAGCCAATAAAGCCAGCCAAGTTCCTGTTAAACTGTCTACTCTATGCCAAAACTTTCCCCTTGCCATCCGAGCTTGCACAAGTTGTATGGATCGGAAATTCCCTTAACTTGACTTACATCATAACTACAACTAGCATTTCCTTCCCTTTACTATTAAGTTTCTATAATTAAAATATAAAAGTTATATTAATTAAAAACAGTTTACTACATTATAATTTATTAAAAAAATGTTTCTTCTGCCCTATTTTCACCCCCTTTTGCTCAAAACAAAAACCACAATAAGTAACGCATTTCTAGTTGTTAAAACACGAATGCTCATCTGCATTGCGCATGAGTCTAATTCACTGCCTATTTATGATAAATTACTGTATATTTATATTGTTATATATTTTATTCATATTTTTTTATTTTAACAAATTTTAATTATAATTTTTATTTTAGCAATATTTTATTTTAGCAAATCTGTAAAAAATTGGTTGTTTTAACATTGTAACAAAAATCAGAATAACCGTTACTCTGGAAAATCTCCGATCGCAAAACTCTTTTTACAAAAAATAACCAGTCATCAAAACCTACCGTCCCGTCGTCTATATTAACTGCATCCGAAGCACGTCCGCCGAAACAGTAGCCAGTAAAGTCACAGATTGCGTCTATTATTTATGTGAAGTAGACGCGACCCCCGCAATTTCGATGCGGAACTTTCCCTTCCGTCCTTTTATTCCAATTTTGCGATGTTAGAAAAAAATATGACGAAATTATTGGACGAGTCAAGTTATGAGGAGCACGGTCGCGGTCAAGCGGAAGGGGTGACTTTTTATAAGCTTTCGTGACTGAAAAGTTTCCACGTATTTGGTGAGACTTTTGAAAATGTGAGACGAGGGTTTTGTAGATTTGCTTTTACAATTATTGCTAATTTTTTAAAGTTTTAATTAGTGGTGATCAGTGGTTAAAGTCAGATCACCACTACATACTGCGGTGGAAACAAGAGAAATGCAAAAAAATAAGTATATCAATATCACAAACAAAAACAAATGAAAGCCGAACAACTAAATAAGTATTAAATGTGTATAATTTTCTCTGCCTAAAATCTTGTAGTGTACAATTCTTTATATCTATATTATGTCTATATCCTACTACTATTTCTGGCGACTCCGTCTGCATAAGCTATTTTAAAGTTCATGCAAAAAGTTGCGGGTACTATATAAATATAATTTTTTATTTTATTTTTTATTCGTAATTTATATTAACTTGTGTGATTTTTGACATTAAATTATTGCTGTTATGTGACAATGATTTCAATGTAGTAAATAAGTTTTTTTTTTTTTGTTTTTTTTTTTTATGTATTATGACAGTTTGTGAGATATTTACGTAATTGGTTTAACCGTGTTTTATCTCAATAAATACATAAATAAAATAAATAAATAATTCCGTTTAGCTTATAGCATTTTATTTTTATAGACAAAAAGATGTTCAACATTAAATTCCTTGAACGTCTTGATACCTAGTACGGTTTAAATGCAATTGAATAAAGTCTAAAGACTGAAATTAAATTCCAAGACATTTTTCATCGGCATAGCGGGCGTGCTATTTTTGTACATAACTAGAAGTAAAATAAGCTTTAAAATAATTTAGCTTGCTTCCAACCCTTGAAGAATGAAAAAGAGAATTTAATAAAGTAACTCATAAATATTTCAAATACTATGAGTAAATATTATTCTCAACCTATAATATATTACACACTTGTATGGATGTTTTGGCCTATTGCGAGCTCTTAGTTCAATAAATTTCTTCTGGACTTTGTCTTTGCAGGGATTATATGGGAAAGTGTTATAGGGGATTATTTTATGTAGGTGCCTGACACCACCAATTCATTTAGGTGGATCTAGGTTGTGATATTTTTTTCATCCCACAAATACTATACATTTGATAGAGCGAAGATTTTGCTTAACATGTATGGCCTCTTCTTGTGCGAAAGGCTTGTATACCGGCTCGTGTACATGTTTGTACACGATAGCAGTAATAATTTAGGTATCACAATACATTGTTATAAAAGCGAATTACCAATGTTTTACTGACTGACTCATCACTTTACCGTTTACCTGCGAAGTTCAATATTTAGCGGGTATGTTCCTTATGTAGGGTGTAGAAACCCACTAACAAAGGATAATGTAAAAGGGCCTAATTAAGATGGTAAAGGGGGTCGAGAGTTTATGTGAAATACGCGTACGAAGTCGCGAGAAACAGCTAGTAATATTATAAGTTTGAAAGTGTGTTAGTATGTGTTAATATTTGTTTATCCGACTCAGTTTATCCAACAGTTTTTTTTATAGAATAGCTGATCGTTCTTTTATACTTTGATCACGTATGGGATTTACTTTGGCCACTAACTCGCCTGATGGTAAGTGACGACGTGGCCGAGGATGGAACGCGTTAATCTAGAAGAAATCCATTCTCAGCCTTGATGATGTCTAGATTTTAGTTCTGAGGAAACAAGGAGAACGGAAGAAGTTTAAATCTTCGGCAGTATTTGTCATAAATGATGCCCCAAATCATTGAGTATTAATCTTTGGAATTTGAACGAGAAAGGGGAACCTATTTGGGTTACATTTAATCAGAACGCTATAATAGCTACTATATGATATAATTTGGATTGTAATATATTTATCGACCACTCAAAAAACACAAAATCATCCTTTAATCCAAATCCCATCAAAATAAACATCCTGTTAAATTGAAGTTGACCTGTTTACTGGGACGATGGAATTTTGCATTCCCGCTTTCCTCCAACATTACATATTTATGAGTTTTGTTTCAGGATCGGGAAAGAAAGTAAAACATTAATGAACGCTTAAATATTCCGTACATGTAGATAAAGAAATGAATTTTTACATCATAATAAAGTTTTGGAGCATTGGAATGCAAATCGAGTTTACCCGGGCTGGCAGGATTGGAGACTGAAGACATTTTTTGTAAAACATCCGTACAATTTTTTATGAAGAGCTTAGGTGTTTATATCGGTGTGATGAAACTTACTTGGGTATGATTTGAACTTGTCCGTGACTATACATTGCTAACCACAAAATCTTGAATATTATCGATTTATAATGGAAACTGACGTGGTTTTCACACATTTTATTTATATTACACGGGAATAACTCACGTAAGATTAAGCTGGTTACTCCGACTATAGTTTTAACCGCATTCGCAACCGCATTCAAGGTGAATGCGCGCGCGCGGCTGCGTCTCGCTTTGCACTATAGTCGAAGTAATTCCCGTGTAATATAAATAAAATATTATCGATTTCTAGAAATATTCTAAAAACTTGACATTGGCTAATTATATTAGAAAAAAAAACGTATAAAAAATACGCATAAATTTTTTTTTTTTTATCCCTGACTGAGGGGTTTCCAATAGCGGATAAGCGTTCCGTGGGCAGGCAACCAGCCCGATGGGTTGATGACATCACACCCATCGCAGGCCATACGTGGATGAGATGGGCCCGAGATAGGGATATATGGCGCAATGGAGAGGAGGCCTATACCCAACAGTGGGTTGATACAGGCTGACGATGATGATGAAGTAAATTTTTGCTCAAAGATTTTAAGCCTCTGAAATTGCTTGGTAATTATTTTATGTGTTGTTTTTAAACCAAACACATATCAAACAGGACCAATTAATAAAAAAAAACAATGGAATTAACATAATTTTTTTTACATACTTGTTTTTACTGGTTCAAGTCAAACTGATTGTTAGAAACCCGTGTCTTGCAAGCTTACTCATCAGTTGTTTGCCATATCAAGAAAAAGTGTCATCCAACCCTCTGATGTTAGCAACTAATTTGTAATGCAACTTGTGGTCACCCATCCGTGCAGTCTTCGACAGACTTTTAATCAGCTGATTATTTTTAACTCACGCAGAATGTATTACTCCTGTCCCTTTCAATCACGAGTGATTACACTCTACAATTTACATCTAAACAACAAATCCATAGCATAAAAGATTAAACCCTAAACCGTAGTTTAGCGAACCAGTAACCACTGATTAGCAATGATTCATTTGGCAATTAACTTTACTGACCACTGCAATCGGTGGTCAAGCGCACAAACCGGAAAATACACTCGGCGGATGCAGAGGCCATAACTCAAAGAGGAGCTTCCGTTGCACATCTGATAGTCCGGTTAACCTTTGAGCTGGATTCCTTTCACATATCTACAATTCTACATGCATCTGTTTGGTGTCTATTGGCTATATACAGGATTGCACGGAACGGTAGTACTGAGTAACAGCAGGTCTCTGTTTAAATATGAGGAACTTTTACTGAGGAACTAACCCTAAAAAACAGCTATTATTCACACTCAATTTTTTTTCATGGAATAGCTGATATTTTTTAGTGATTGCAGCTAGGAGCGGATCCACCGTTGTGGGTACGATGGGCATGGCCACAACCCTAATACGTGACTTGTGACGCCCCACAGCTTTACCCGCGTGAAACTACGATACACTGTACAAAATCTTGGTCAGGCCGTCATATATTTTTTTATAAACATTTATTTTGTAGAAATGCACTATATCGATAATGCACGAGCAAGGTTCATATGCTGACTCGCACTTGCCCCATTTTCAGGTGGCTGTGACCACAACCTTTTTTGAGGGTTGGATCCGCGCCTGATTGCAGCGTTCGTTGGCCGCCATCTGAGCCAGGAATAGCAGAGCAGCCGAGCGGCCGGGTACAGGGGGCCGTATAATAAATAAATAAAATAATAAATAAATAAATATCTGGGACATTATTGCACACATGGTCATCTGACCCCAAACTAAGCAAGCTTGTAATATGGCTGCCAGAGACTGATATACGTACATATATATTTTTAAATACATACTTAAATAGATATTAACACCCAGACATAGAACAAACACAAATGTTCATCACACAAATGTTTGTCCTAGATGGGAATCGAACCCACGCCCCCAAGCACAGAAGTTAGGTCAGGTTAGGTAATATTGTGTGTGTCCATTGGGAGGTTGTGTCAATAGTCGCTACGCTAAGCATGAGCATGTGGGTTGGCGACTCTATTCAACCTTCTTTTAAACCCAGCATTTACTTCGGAGGAAGGAGCGAAAGTGGTAAACCGTTCCACAACTCACAGGTACATGGCAGAAACAGTCGTTGCGAGACTACCACGATCACTCAATAGGTATGTATCTCGATGTTACAAACACAACAAGAACAATAACTCACTAAGACTCCCCTCAGACCAGACGAACAATTAAGGGAGACATGTCTTAGTACATTATTTTTAATGTTCATATTCCAATGTCACCGTTTACATTCATTTTTTCACTATACGTACCACTAAACAGCTTAGCGCAAAAACTGTTAGTAAGGCACACCGACTGATTTTATAAGTACCTACCTACCTACTCTAAGAAACTTTCAGTGACATCGATGAACTAACGTGTGAACGATTTCCACCTGCAAAAAAAGGGCGGCGAGGTCGTCTGTTTATGAACTAAAGACAAGCCTGATTCAGGTCTGATTAGTTTGAACTCGCAACGCCACCTTGGCCATATCTCCCTAGTTTGTCTGATCTGAGAGACTGCCGTTAAATAATTACCTACGTGCATTCTGACCCCTCCATCTTAAGAACAACTCTCAGGCCGTGCGTAACAGCTTGCTTTAACAGTTATTTATTACGGCCCTCCAGATTTTGGGCACTTAAAAAAAAGTTTTTCCATTACAGTAACTCCACCGAAAACGTAGAAGTTGGGCAGCGGAACATGAATAATAATTAACGAGTTACAATCTCGTTTCGTTGCTAATTAAAACGTTATTTTCGCGTTACAAGATCTCGTAGTAAAGTTTGATTATGCGATTATGCTTAGAAAACGGGCAAATCGTTAAGCTGTTAGACAGTCTCTAAAATAACGTAGAAACAACTGGTATCACAGAAAATGATATAATCTTAGGTACCTTAAGATTAAGTAAAGTAAGTTACATAACTTTATTACATATAAAAACCAATTTAACTAAAAACCTAAGTTATTGTTATGCGATAATTACGATAAATTATTATGACTATCATGCGAAGTGAAAACGCCTGCCACAAATATGTAAGCAAATATTGTCAACTACTAGCTCTATTGCAATACAGTTTAAACAGGCGCTTATAAACCGAATCTGTCTCGTGCCACACTCAGGCGCGCGTTGCGGTTCTTATTCGGAAGTCGGCATGTCTTTGTTGAAGGAAACCAGATGTGCCCGCGGTGAACGGGCCCCGTCCTGCCACATAAATTACGACTTGTCAGCCCCTTGTTACATTGTAAAGTGAATACCTACTAGAATTTTATTCTGTGACAGTCTATTTAAATTAATTCCGGGATAATGTTGAACTTAATTCAAATACATAGTCCAAAACTTACTGCCTTATCTACTTCCTAGAATTCAAACTAAGCTCTGGCTCGAGCGAGATTGTACGATATTTTCACAGAATCAGATCTTTAAAAAAGTTCGTTTAGGCTGAGTTGCAAACCCGTATGACAATTATTATAGCTTTTAGGCCGCCTAAAGGGCTAGGACACGGCTTAACGGTTGATGTAGGACAAACAATGGGGACCTATAATAGAACATGTCAGTCGATCCACGGTAAAAGTCGTAAATGCCACTTTCGGTCAACAAAAAAACAAATCGTCCGTTGCTTAACTTAGATGATCTTTTCGGAACACCTAGTCAAGCTACACAGAGTGGTTACATATTTGAGCCCTTTAGGGTTGAGACATCGGGCCTTGAGGACCGGGAGCTCATCTCATTTTAAAAGATCTTTCAGAACGCCTGACTTGACCAAAAAGCTGGCGTGTTTTTGCCACCACGCATACTGGGTACGCTGCCAACTACCTCTATACAAAAAAAAAAAACACGTCCATCCGTTGCTGCGTGAATGAGGAATAAAGAAAGACGCTTTTGCTATTATAATATTACCAGCTATTTCTTATGACTTCGCGCGTATACTTTCATATAAACTTTAAACCCCCTTTTGCCTCTCTTGGCTGGCCCCTTCGCCAAATCCTTTCTTTCGAATCTCTACACCCATAAGGAATTTACGTGCCCAATTTCAGCTACGTTTAGGTCAAATAGGTTATGTGATGAGCCTGTCAGTGAAGTGAGAGGTATTTTGCTTTTATCTATGGAGATATTTATTTCTTTGCGATCAAATGTTGCGGTATGATAATAATATTATGTATAAGTAAAGTCAAATCAAATGTCGATCTAAGCAAGCATTGGCCATATTTGTACCAAATCCGTACCCGGGTATGTCTTAAAACTGCGACCAGATTCATCGGAAGATAGGCAGCAGCATCTTGTTAGTACACGGTGAACGTACCTATTGCGATCCTCAAACCGCCTGCCAAGCGCGGGGATTATGGCAACACTTGTCTCTGAAAGGGTGGCCTTTGTTCAGCAGTGGATGTTTAAAGGCTGAATGATGTATGTATAAACTCCGAGCTTTATCGCTTATAAAATCAACTCAATTTACTTCATAATCAAACTTGTTAATATTCGCAAAGTTGCTCCAGGTATTGTCTAGCCGTACCAAGAATGCTTTACACCTAATTGTGTAAAATAACACGAGAGATTGAGCCCGCGGCAACATGGCAGTAACTTAGACTAGCAATTTTGTACTAAGGTTCACTAACAGCATCATAATACCCCTCAGATCAGAGAAACAAGGGAGAAATGGTAAGGTTGCGTAGCGGATACAAGATTAGTCCTAAGTCAAGCTTTATGCCCTTAGTAAAACTTACCTTGCAGACGAACTTGCCGCCCTTTTTTGCTTATGGACTAATTATAAATTTGTTCATTGATATCGCCGCGAGTTTCTTAGTGTGCGTGGGGTAAATGAATAAGTGGACTGTATCATAACGCAGTGCTACTAAGGCATATCTCCCTTGTTTGTCTCATCTGGGTAATCAGGTATCCGTGACATAATACCCATTATATGGGTCTGGCCTGTGTTCAAACTATACAAATATGCAGTTTTCCATTGTTAAATAATCAATACCTACTCATAAAATTACAAACAAATTTGGGAAACACATCGATGTTGGGACTTGTAAAAGGTTCACGAAAGAAGTGTGAACAGATAATGAATTAATGTGTATGGGGTATTTGTGGATTTTTGTGGTTCATGTCGGTGAGTGTGAGTGTATGGGGTATCTAAATATGAAAACTTAGATTCATAATATCAAACTCATGTCTACATTACAATGTCTTATTAAGCTTTCAACGAGTGTAGTTTAAATGCGCAGATTACAAAGGTTTAGTCTTTTGGTTCGGATATAGTTTTAAATGTAATTGCATTTAGGTATTACCTTCTAGTTGACCCGACACATTTTCCTGTTCTAAGTCCGACAGAGTTTTGCTTCATACAAATATCTCATAGACAAAAGTACATTCAGTTTTTCCTGAATTCGTAAATTTTACGGGTTTTTTTTAATTTCTTTCCATACATTTAAAAATAATAAATGGCCAATTCGGTCTAGCCTTTCACAAGTACGACCAACGAACCTACTAACCTACCAACGAACAGCATTTAATTTCACTGTATACATATTTATTTGCTCAAAATCACTGTAGGTACTAAGCCAATAGAGTCTTGAAATTGTTTCTCCTAGTTCACGGTTTAATTTGATCCCTATTTAACAGTTTACAAAACATTAGTTAACTTATGGACCACAAATCGAAATGCCTTGGTTTCAATGATGTGAGGGTAAATGAGTTTAATTCGATTTCGTAGCTTTAGTCCCAATGCGCACTCCACTAAGATACACCCTTTTTAACATGAAAACCTGCACAAAATATATATTAGAAATAAGTTTAGTGTAGTAAGGAAATATTAGGACTAAAGCCTATTAAAGTTAAATGATTATTTACGGGATATTTACCGTGGTAAGGTTGTGGAAGGAGCTCCCGATATTTTGGAGCAGTTACATGGTGCATGTAACTGCGCCGAAATATCGGGAGCTCCTTACACAACCTTACCACGGTAAATATCCCGTAAATAATTATTTAACTTTAGTGAACAACCGTGATAGTTTAAAACAGTGTCTAAAGCCTATTGCCGCAATTTAGCTTTGTTTTTATACGATGTCTGCCAAAAACTCGTCGACATTTTCGAATTTTTATGTTATAACTGCTGCTCTTCGCTGTTTCACCCGATATCCAATAAGAACCGTATTTCTTTTTGTATATAAGTATAAATACAGGTTATAAACTATCTCCTCACGAATTTTCATCAAAATCTGTTCAGCTGACACGGACAGCTGTGTGTACGTACACACACATACGTTTTCGCTTTCAAATATTAATGTGATATGAATCTGATTTTGTTCTGACTGTTAAAGCTGTTAGTTTCCACAAAAATAAAATGCATGAAGTGTTCGAAAGGCCTTATTTTACCGGTCGTTTAAAATTAACAGGTTATATAATTTACTAACAATTCGTTTGTTAGTTGAGGGTTGGTTTTATGCTTTAATGAGTTTAATGGATTCTTTTCATTAGCTAACTTTAGTGTTAGAGCTTTATTGAAACCTTTATATTGGTGGTTGGAATTTTTGTCTCAGTATATTTTACCTAGAAGTAGTTATATTAGTGAGGTTGACGTCGTAACTTTAATTCAGTTACGTATTTTATTATAATAATCTAATTTTTACTCCCTGACTCACAAAAAGGTGTGTTATAAGTTAACGTGTGTATTTGTGTGTCTGTGTGTCTGTCTGTGGCATCATAGCTCCCAACCATTGTCATGTGGAATTATATTTTTTTTATTTATTTTAATGTTTAAATAGAAAGGGGATTGCAAACGGTACATTTGCAATGTAAAGTGTTTGTGATGGAAAGATTCCTATAAAATCATGACAAAGAAGTTATGTTGGTTAAAACTGTTGCCTGGATATGAATCAGTTCAGAACCACCGGACTCCTGGAGTACAAGGGTCCTCTTGTGGAAGCTAAATGAGTCAATTGAACCTATCTTGTGCTAAGGGAATGTAGAAAATAAACTAATGCAAATATTTGAGGTTACAATGCATTTACTTTCTTAAATTGCCTAATACAAATTGTTATAAAGTAACTAAAATCCAGAGAGGGCTCATGGCGGTTAGTTAAGGGAAAACTGGCACACTACTGTGCCTCAGCATCAAAAATTGGGAAAATTACTAAGTGAAAATGAAGTGAAAATAAAAAGTGGTTATATGTTGAAATCCTGCGTGCGAAGTGGCTTCACAGGATCATCTCCACTTTAAACTGGAACATTCTTGGAGTTCTGCGTTCCTGATGCATGATCAAGTCTTCATTTCCAGGAAATAAGAAAATTTGTTCGAGCGCGTGGCGTGCCCGAACATGTTGATCCAAAATCAATCCAATGTTGTGCTCATGTTGGTTTCGAGCCGGAAATCTGATTCCAACGTTACCACGAGGAAACTGCAGTATATATTACAAGTCATCTTCTTAAAATTTGATGGAAATTAAAAAATCTGATTCACACGTAACCAACCCGTAGCGCCGCCTGCGTGAGAATCCCATTTCCCAAAATGGTGTCCTCCATCTCCTTTCTCTTTCTTGTTTACGGAAGCATTCTTTGAGTGCGAGCGAGTCGACGCATATGATGATCCGACGTTCAACAGATAATTATTATATTGTATTTAGATATTAGATTTATTCTAAATTATTTTCATATTTGTTTACAATTCCAAAATAAATTCCTGAATGTAAGTCTAAGTACATTGTTTTGTTTATAATCTGTAAATAATGACATTCTACCATCTTAAAATGGTCCCTAGCTTCTCTGTTAGAGCAATGTCCCCAGCGCCAATTGCTGTCAGGATTAAAATATTTATGTTATATGACACCATTGAATTAATTTTGATTTAGTTTATTGTTTGTTGAAAAGTGACTTGATCAAGAGTAGGTACTCTTAGCTATATATTATGATTCATGAAAATTTGTTAATTACTTAAACATTATCAGTTCCTTATCGGGGTTTAAACATTGTTACTTAATACTATTGTATGGTGATTATTAATTGATTTCTTTTCTAATAACTTAGTCTTTTAAGACAGTGCTACTTTACAGGAGGTTAGGTTAGGTTTTACATACATTAGATGCAATTTATAAATTCAATATACACGATCTTATAGCTATCAGATCAGAATAGTATATAATTAACCGACTTTAGAATATCACTCTCTCTCTTTAGAATATTTGTGATCTCGAAGGATTCTTATGTCAGTATTTATAAGGTCGGGGAAAAAGTTTCTTCGTATTTTATAAACAAATTCAAGACATATTTTTTTCAAGTTTAATTACATTTAATTATAATATATATGTACCATTTTGTTCGATAACTTGTTGCCATCTTTTAGGTAGTGACATGACCCCGTTGCTGTAGAAATTTTGGGAATTCTGATCAATAAAATGCAACAAGTAGTTTTGACAGTCCTCTCTTGATGTTAATCTAACACTACCCAAAGAATTCTGAAGAGATCGAAACAGGTGGAAATCTGAGGGTGCAAGGTCAGGGCTATGTGGTGGATGCATTAACACTTCCTAACCAAGCTCTCTAAATTTTTGCTGAGTGGCCAAAGATGTGTGCGGTCTGGCGTTATCATGATGAAAGACCACACTCTTTATGTTGATCAATTCCGGCCGTTTTTTCTCAATTTCTTGTTTGAGTCTCATCTGCTGTTGGCAGTAGAGATCCGAATCGATGGTTTTGCCCGGCGGTAAATGCTCATAATGAACGATGCCCTTCCAATCCCATCATACACACAGCATCACCTTATTACGTGTTAATCTGGGTTTCGCTACAGTCTGTGGTGCTTCACTGCCCTTTGACCATGATCGTTTGCGCACATTCTTGTCGTAGGTGATCCATTTTGCATCACCAGTGATCAATCTTTTCAAAAACGGTTCGGTTTCTTTACGTTTCAATAGAGAATCGCAAATGAGTACACGATTCATTTGGTTTCTTTCAGTGAGCTGGTGTGGCTCCCAGGTATCGGGTTTTTTTGTATACCCAGTTATTTTCAAATGGGTCAAAACTGTTTTGTGGTCAATCCCCAGGTCTTCAGCTACGTCGTAACTACTAATATGCCGATCTTGGTCCACTTTTTCAGAAATGGCATCGACTTTATCCGTAACAGGGCGACCAGAGCGAGCTGCATCTTGACATCAAAATTCCCGGACTGAAAACGCTTGAACCAACATTGTGCTACTCTTGATGACACTGCATTAGGTCCATAAACGTCACAAATTTTATTCGCGGCTTGTGTCGCATTTTTCAGTTTTTTGTAATAAAATTTCACAATATATCGAATTTCTTCGTTAGATTCACTCATTTTATCGAACAAAAAAACAATTGAAAAATGGCGGGAAATTGCTTTTTACTTTTTATATTCCTTTTTTAAAATGTCATATTTTTAATGGTATCAAAACCAGCCAGATACAAACAGTACAACGGATGAGATTTTTACTACAACTTTATACATACAAAATACGAAAAGACTTTTTCCCCGACCTATTATTATTAAAATAATTATAAAATTTTCATTGACAATAATATTGATTATTTTGGCATGAGGCATATTTGGTGAGTTTGGTGAGCCATACCATCAAGAACTCACCACAATAGCCCAATTTTTTTTTTAAATCCTATGCTGCACATTAGTTATATTCCCTTTTAGACACACTCAATACTTGTAGTTTGTATAGGAACAGAGAACAGGGCTTCTTGTTGTTGACTTCGGCACCAGTCACCACCAATGCCTCTCAAAACGTCCGGGCTAGATCCGAAAATTAATTTAATAAAAAAAAAAATATATGTGCATCGATTATTCCGACTTATTATATCGATTACAATTATATACCGATTATTATTGTCAACAAATATTCGTAATTTTTTAAATAGAAAAAACTTTCGAGTTAGTCTCACAAAAATTTCATTGACTTTCTCTGGCTTAGTACTAGTTTTAAAACCAGGTCTAAATAAAACGAATAAATTTGTTGGCATGTCCGTAGATTCGGCAATATAAGTAAGCGTGTTCGCTTAGTTAATAATTTTTTGTCAGTTATTATATTGATAATTATATTAGTCATCTAAAAAGGTATCTATTGCATCTCAGACACTGTTTAAAACATTATGTTAACACAAAGAATAAAATCTAGGAAGAACATCTAAGAAAGAAGAAAGGCCAAAAATAATAATACGAAGACTTACCACTAGGCAAAGTGGAAAGTAGCAACATAGCGCTCGGTTCTTAGGCCTTGCCTCAAGGGAGTCGTAGCTGCTACGAGCCGTAGCACAGACGTAGCGCCTAGTAACGAATATAGACCTACGCAATACGTAGAACCGTTTTTCATTTTAATAAAATTTTGGTCTAATTTACTCAGGGTATATTTTTTTATTCTCAAGACAGTTTAATTGGATTGGTAGGTTCGAAATATAAATTAGATTCTATATTGGACAACAAGATGAAAAAGTAGGGTAATTTATGGCCCATGTAACAGTTGAATAATTGTATCTGAAAAATATCTGAATTCAATTAAATTGAATTCAGATATTTTCATGATTTTTATATCCGTATAATATTGAATTAATATTTGAGGTCACCATAATATGACCCCAGTTGGTCTGAATATCAAGTCAGAGGAAACATTAAAAAAAGGTTTAAGGAGATACGATACCGTTTCAAAGTAAAATACGCAGTGTTCAATATTGCACTCCTATTAACCATTTAAAAAGATATATTAATTGAAAAAAATTACAAACAAGATAATTATAAAAAATAATTTATTGGTTTCTGGTTTTAACATTCAGAACAAGATAAGTAAAATACATTAACCAAAAACTAAGAAAAAAACTTTTTAACCAAAATTAAACTATGCAAATTTATCATAGAAGAATACTGCAGCTCTATTTTTCAGCATCTTGCATACTCTAAGCCGTAAGCCAGTGCAGAGACGTAATCAGTATCGTTCATCGCCCCACGCAACCGGTAGTTGGATTTCTTGAACCGTGAAATTTTATCAAGAGTATTAATCTCGTGAAACTTCCCCCTCGGACACCGTACTTTTATTTTAAAGAGTGGAGTCCATACCTGCGCGAAAAATTTGGTCGCCTGTTCTCATTGAGACAAAATACATTCAATTAATCAATCATTAATTTCTTGATTTCAAATCATTTCAGTTCATATAATAATTATTTTCATTATTACTTACAAATTTCTGATATGACAATATTTTGTTTCAGAATAAATTCATTTTTGTTTCAGGTTAGATTAAATTAGCATCAAAGACAAATTTCCGTAGAATAAAACATAAATAACTGACCCATAATTCCTTATTGTACTTAGTACGGCGTTAAAGCGGAAATATACTAGAATTTTGTAAAAAAAATGTTTAGATGATCTTATCACAAAAAGTAACATCTTATTCAACTACTAGTCTGTCAGTCATAAATTTCAAGTGGTTTTTATGCTTTGTAGTCGCTATTGTCGTGTAGGTATGTTACCCAGCTTTATTCAAACGAAATTGATTTCTGTTTTAGGGATTAACCTTAGCTTTAAAGGTCAGCTTTCAGTCGAGATCAAAGTATTAAAAAAGTTAAGTAATAAACCTGAAAATTAATTCATTAAAAGTTTTTAGCTTCATTTGGGCAGCGGCTGTGGTGGAATGATAAAAACAATTTCTGATCGTTTTGACTTTTAAACCCATTGACTAAAATGCTGGGTTTATTTCGTCCAACATATAAGCAGTACACAAACACTGCTCGTGACAATGCCAGTTTGTAGTAGGTAGTGCACGCAGCCTAAGTACCTACCTAGGGGCTGAATTTGAGTATTAAGATTATAGGTATCTAGAATTTCAACCAAAAACAGTTTTTTTGTGCCTAGGTTAATATTTTATACTAGTAGGTATACTAAATTTCTTGTACTTTGTGTAGTTAATATAGCCACTTCACGTCAAAAATGGGTATTACACATACTTAAGTAAACACTAAAATTGGTACTGACTTAATTAATGATTTTAATGCATACAGTTTTAGTCTTTAACTGAAAAATACTGTTTTAGTTTTAGTAGATTTGCATAATGTGATAAAAAAGAAACTTGTAATAAAGTTCTTTATAATAAGTAATCGAAGACTATGTTAGTGCAGCTAGATGATACAATGCTACGCGGAAAGGGTGTTCTAAGCCGAAAGGAGTCCGTTATATTCCTAATATCATATGAACCAACACTGAAATCGCAATCATCTGTTCCATACATTATGTCGAGTGTGAATAATCTTTTTCTATGGGACAACTGATATTTATTTCGTGATTTTAGGGTTGGTCCCACCGTAAAAGTTATTCTCAATGATGATAACAGACCCATTTCGCCTTTCTGCGTATATCTGTATGCAACATAATAATGTAGTGTTGATTACTTTTTAAACGAAAATATTAAAACCTTTTGAGCAATAAGCTGTAATTAACCCTTATAGGAAGTAAGTATATGCATCGTATGAATATGAACGAAAGGTATTATTATCGTTCGACCCTTTCGAACCCAATGACATGTCTTTGGCGTATCGAACGATGGAACACGCAGGATAATGGTAGTCTGTCGGTTAGAAATAATATTTAAAACAAACTATAAAAGTTGAGACGTGGTAAGAAAGGGTTGTAGTTGTTTTTTTATTTAGGTACGAGTTACTTACTATTGAAAGCGAAAAAAATATATGTGTATTCTATTCGTATAAAAGTGAAATACCTACTCCACCTATACCACTGACTCATCAGGAAATCTCCAAAACCACATGATCTACAAAGCTGAAATTTAGCTGATAGATTCCTTATAAGGTGTAAAGGTCCATTAAGGAAAGATTTTGCGAAAGGTCCGAATTAAGGGGCAGACTTAATAGTTTATAATTAATCTTTTATTTTTATGCAGGGTTTTTAATTTATCCTTGTAACTTGATATTTTCCTAGGATAACTTAAATTAATTGGGTTCTTTCCTTGAAAGCTGTACGGTATACGTCATACAACTAGCTGGTATCCTGTGATTCCATTTGAAAGTTTATGAAAGTCTACGCGTTCAAAGACTATATATATATAGTCTTTGAACGCGTAGACTTTCATAATCGCGTAGATATTTGTATATATATATATATATATAGTCTTTGAACGCGTAGACTTTCATAATTCGCGTAGGATTTCGTATAGTTGTGTGTGCGTGATTTGCCTTTTCTAGACCGCCATGAGTGTCTACTATCTAGTCTCATGGGTGTTGCAGTCACGCGAGCGAGTGGTTCGATAAGATAAGCGGAATCAGCGGCTCAATATACTGGATGGACATATCTGAAGAAAAAATGATCCAAGTCTATGATCCAATTCAACGAAATGCAATGTACAGCTGATAATTTTTCCACGTTTTCACCGTTTGCCTCATATTAAAATTTGTTCATAATAATGATTACAATTACCTTCTTATGCTTACCACCATTCAGTGTAACCGCGTGCATCTATATCAGCTGCTTGAAGATTGGCAAAATAACTGAACATTTATGGACTCACGTATGCTGGCCTGGGCTATGCCTCGGCCTACATTTTTACTTTTGTCCATAAATGATTCTGTTGCTGAATGCTGCAGTTATGTACTATTAGATGTAGAAACTTGTAACATTATTATTAGTTACAACTTTTTATGCATATAAGTACGTATTTTGCTTTTATTTCCGCTAGCAAACCATCAGGGAGTCCTAACGTAAAGCTTTTGTTCGAAGCAAGGAACTCATAAATAAGGTCGGAGTCAGTGAATATTTTATAAATACGCCGCCATTATCGAGTGGGGTAAGGATGTCCGGGCTTCGATCCGGGAAATCTGTTGTTGGAGACGTGTTCTAACGAGCAAGTCGGGATTGGAGGATAAAAAGGCATTTTCTTGAAATTCCGCCATTAAATAGAAATATGAAATGTAATCTCAAGTATAAAGCTCACATAATTTAAATTTGTGTAAGAAATATTTTTGCAGATGCCAGTTGATTCAAATCAAATGCTTACTTTGTGGTAAAAAATATTGATACATGGTAAAAAAATTATAGATTAAGCTATACATTTTGCTATTATTTGACTTGATAAACTAGGAATCATAATAATTTTAGAAATGTCAGGAGCATCGGATCAAAAAATTTTTTTTTTTCATATTAGTTGGCACGCCGGGGAGTTATATAGAATACTTATTATCTCAGAAATGTGTATGATTTCTGAAGAAATGTCCACGTGTGTAAACCCGTGGGGCGCACTTAAGTTTATATACTTTCTAATTCATATTTTTTTCTGTGATTATTATAGCCTACGACAGAGGAACGAATAAATTAAATCAATCAGATGTCTTTTACGTCATACATGGAATTTTCATGGAATATCAAGAGCCACTGATTTATTTGAACAAAATCACCACCAGTAAACCTTCAACCAGCAAACAATAACATTCTCACAAGAGTGTTCCACACAATCCGTGTGATCGACCGGGTATCACGGCGAGCCGGTTATAAAACATTCATGGGCTCACCCGTTACTCATTCATGATGCCCGGGTGATGCCCGGGTGTGTCGCCGGATCTCGATCATGTCCTCCAGGATACGATCCGGTGATCTCGCCTATCTTTAAACTTTGCTACAATCCGTTTTCATGGCAGAAGAAGGATATTGATGATTTTATAGGTTGAATTTGAGAAAAGAGTGCAAAGTTAAATTATAATCACTGTGAAACAGTGATGAGATTACTTTCACACTGTTTTGCTGTTCCACTAGTTTTAAATTGTTTTTGTCCTATTTGAGTAATATGTGGTATAAAATTAGGTTACTCATTTAATTTCTTCTTAGAAATGTACATGGATCGATCTGGGACTTTCTCGCTGTCTCATAGGACCATAGTATTTTGATTCAGTTTATTAGGGCTAGCATAATCGCTTAGTTATTATAAAGCTCCAAACAAAATTAGATTCAATCTATTAGAAAAACAAAACTTTGAGATACATTTTCAGACCCAATCAAGTTTAAAAATTGCTAGCAGCACAAGTTTAGTCTGTGTTAATCCACATCAACCAACATCTTCAATTTGCATCCCGTCCCGAATGTATTAAAAATACGAGTCTCTGATTCTCCTAGTCTCACTATGGATTACTGCTGTTGACGAAATAAGTGAAAGCAAGCTGCAATTTTAATTTAGACTTGAATTCAGTATTTTTTTTAATCAATGCATGAGTATTCTTCTAGGGAATTATTGGTAAAAGCAAGTCTTGTTAGAAACATTTATGTTAATTGTTCTTTCGTCTATTTTTCTAGAAAACTTTATATTGAACTTGTTAAATTAAAATTTAAACAGATGGTAAGGAAATAAAAGTATTATTTTAATTAATTAGCAGCGACAAGAAGTCTTTGATACTCTCAGACTGTTTACACTACAATATTGCATCTGCACAGTATCCAAAGTTGTACCGTTACTAATAGGTATACAGTATTCTTGGATTAACAAAGATGTAGGTATTAAAATATCTGGGACATTATTGCACACATGGTCATCTGACCCCAAACTAAGCAAAGCTTGTAATATGGCTGCCAGAGACTGATATACATACATATATATTTTTAAATACATACTTAAATAGATATTAACACCCAGACATAGAACAAACACAAATGTTCATCACACAAATGTTTGTCCTATATGGGAATCGAACCCACGCCCCCAAGCACAGAAAGTAGGATCACTACCAACTGAGCCACCGAGGCAGTATTGATTCCAATATTGATTTATTATCAAGACCAAACGCGTACATGACATGGAGGTTAGTTGTAAGAGAGTGGCCAGATCTTGATTACAAATAAGGCTAAAAATTCTTATATTGTCAACCATCATCATCTATCTATCATGTTCCCACTGCTGGAACATAAGCTTTCTCTCAGAGAGAGCAAGAGAGAGAGAGAGGATTGGCCCTAAATTATCATGCTGGCCCAGCATTTTGGTGAATATCTCTGAACTTCTTTGAGGCTCCGCTTTACTTGCGATGTTTTCCTTCATCGTTTTTGAGCGATGGCATCGGTCTGTTTTGAAATTTTATCTTGTGATGCTTTTTTAAATACGGTCGTGGTAACTGGTTTCACGCAGTAAGCTGAGTAGTTTAAGTAGTTACTTATACAAATTACCGACCTTATTTAAAACGTTGCTTAAGTAGATCAATACTTAAAATTATCTGTCTCGTTTTCGCGTTTGACAATTTCTATCGTTGAGAAGTTGGCAGCACAATTTTAAGCATGCAACGTTTTAAAGTAAATTCGAATCCGTATTTTGTAAATACAGTTATTTATGTGGAAGTGAAAATAATAGTCATATTGTGAGAACCTCGTACACTGACGTCTAGTTCGTACCTTAAAAAGGCGACTCCATTAGGAGAATGAGTCTGGAAGCGAATGGGCCTGAATAGAGGTCATTCAGCCGTCGAATGTCGCATGTCTGTTGAAAAGAGAATACGTGCATCAGAAAACTAGGGGTGACACCATTGATAATGTATATTATGTGGTGACACTTTGATTGAGTCATGTTTGTATAAGATTTATTTATTCCTTTTAATTAACTTTGAAAGTACTATTTTACGAGTATTTATTAGTATTATTTGGTTTGTATACAAATATATACTAGTGACCTGCCCCGGCATCACCGGAAGGTGTTATCTCGGCCTTCGGCCATGCTACCATGACCCGGTTCAGGAACACAAAATTTCATCCAAATCAGTCCAGCCATTTTTAAAGTAGCTTATTTGCTGATCTAGACTATAATCTATCTCTGTGCCAAATTTGATCCAGATCCGTTTAGCCGTTCTGGCGTAATTGAGTAACAAACATCTACCCATCCAAACTTTCACATTTATAATATTATATAGTGGGAATTAGTAGGATATATATTTGGTTTATATATATGATTATATATGTGTATGCAATACTAGCTAAATCCCGCGGTGTTACATGTAATTCCTTGTGTACCGGGAGTAAAAGTACCATATATCAGTCTTAATGATGCACACTATCTTACTGCCACTACACACACATCACATCATCAGCCAATTAACGTCCACTGTTGGACAAGGCCTCCCTCATAGAGAGGGGTTTTGCCATAATCCCCACGCTTGGCAGGGGGGGCTTGGGGATCGCAGTATGTTCACCGTGTACTATTAAGACGCTGCTGCCCATCCTCCGGTGGTTCTGGTCGCAGTTTTAGGACATACCCGGGTCACCTGCCACTACACTTACTGCTTATTATCGGCTTAGCCGTTTAGTCGTCAAAGTCGGAGATACAGATTTATTTTCGTGTTTATATTATTAGTTAGGATAGGTTGTGGTAGCTTATATTCGGACCATGTTTTGTTAATTCTGACAACATCCATATCATTGTAAAAAGTTAAATGAAACTTTAGTATATTGGCTACCAGCTACAACCTTACGATCACAAACCGTATTGTAGTGGTAAGACTCTTTTGCAGAGATCGCCTGGGGAAGTACCACACCTTTGCCAGTTATTCAACCGCCAAGCAGTAGTGTGCAAACACTACTGTGTTCCGGATTGAAGGGCAATGTTTCCAGCGAAATTACAGGGCACACAGAGATTTGACATCTTATATCTCGGGGTGACGAGCGCAGTGCATTGCCATCCAAGGTATTGAACTGTTGAAGTTCAAATTTCTGAGTGGCGTTGAGTTGTTATGGGCAAGCGTGAAGAGCCATCAGGTGAGCGACTTCGCACGTCTCGTCACCCAGTATCATTTAAAAAAAAAACTAGCAAAAGTGATCAAAAAGTGAAGTGAAATGGTGAAGTGATTGCTATGTTTGTGAACATAAGAATGCATTTTGTAGAATTTATAGTTTCCATTCAACCTTTTTACAATCTGCTGTAGCTTTTTAACCTTAAATACATGGAGGTAGAATAGGCAATTATATTAGACGCATAAATTATTAGAATTTAAATGAATAAATTTTAAAAATGATTATAAAAGCACTATAAGCACAAATTTGTTAAAACTTTGTCAATGTTTTGTTGCGGAGGCCACACGAAAAGCATAATTAACTAAAAGTTGATTACAGATAATTTTTTGTTTGTAATGAAACGTATATACCTATATCATAAAAAAATGCCAGACTGTAATAAACGCAATCCCCTTTTCCTACTGAATTAGTTTATTTTTATTTATTTACTTTTTATACCAGCTATAAAAGCAATCGCCCGATTCCCGTTCGAGAAATAATGTTGGCCATCATGACTGGACATTACCGAAGTCGCGATAAATCAATTCGTATCGGGAATTTATTTACGTTGCGGGCGACATTTGTAACTCCTCTCGTGTTCGATTGATAGTGAGACACAGAGAGTTAGTGTGGATATGACGTAAATGATACATTTATATAAATGATGATGACTTCTATATCTGAACATAGTCATCATCACAGAAAAGAAAAGAAAACCTTTTCTGTGGTCATCATTGCTATATTCCTACTTTTGAGTTTCGAATCCAAGTTTTGAGTTCTATGGTCAACCTTCTTGCGATTTCATGCTGTGTTAAGTGTTAAGAGCTAATATTATAAAACACAGTGCGACATAAAACCTATCTAAAACTGAACGTATGATTTAATTAGATTTTTTCCTACCAGAGCTATATTTATAATTTCTTTAGCTGTAAACTAGGAAATAGCTCTATAACGCATCATTCAAATAACAGACGCATTTGCGTTCTACGTGAAGTCACTTTGAGTTAACTACATTCTTGACCTTAAAAAACCACCTGACCTTATTTCAATAGCACTAGTTTTCTCAAAAGCGAATAATATATCGACATGTTTTTTTTGTAAGTATTAAAAATACAACGCATAACATATACCACATATAACAACGGGGATATGGGGATGCAATGTTCAGATCATTGCCTCTTGATATTTAGCTCTGTGATTACGATGCACAGGTCTGTCTTTGTACATTATGAATAAAAGTCGGCTATTTTCTAAGTTTGTGAATTAAAGTAGATATTTAAAGACCAATATTTTTTATAATGTGTCTTAGCTAGAGCAAGAGTCTTGTACTTATTTTCTGATTTAGCAGTGAGAAAAATCTTTGGGCAATCCAATTTTTATGAAACTGAAACAACTTTCTTTGTCAAGGAAGCAATCGCAGGTCACAGACAAGGTCTCATCCACTCAGACTCAACATCCTTGCACCCAGCACGCACCCGGACACGGGTATCCGATAACGAATGCAATTTTCCAAGTCTCTGAACAGAGTTTAGGCGGGGCCCGCACGGATATACCACCTGGATTCCAGCCCCCTTCGCTAAAGAGATAAGATGGGTAAGAGTTGCTGATTTTGCGTTAGGTGAAGAATTGAAGATAGCTTGGAGGGTTGCATCTGCGATCCTACTTACAACTTTTGATAATTATTTCAACCATACACGAGGTTGTACGTACCTTATTATTATTTTTTAGCTTTAATTCGCATTTTGTCTAAAATTTCATCAAGATTCATCAATTTCATCAAGGTAACGAACAAACTGTTAAAATCATCATCCTGCTAATAACAGTTTTTCATCCAACATAATAAAAAAAAGTTGATTACCATCTCTCGATTATCGTTCTAATACTTCTTCTATTGTTATAGAAATCAATCGATCTCACCCTAATAGCATGACCAAATGTGGGTGGCTCGATCATAATGAACTTTATGCCCACGGGATCACTATTTAGTACGGATAATCCCCTTTTACAGAAAAAATAATGGCCACTACTTTTATGTAAATGAAATGGAGGGAAACTTCTAAGCTATCGTATATCCCAGTTAAGCGAGGGTGATCGATTTATTTGAAATGAAAATTAAAGTCGCTAGCCAATGTTGGTTTCAAAGAAAAGAAGATGAGTGAAGTCCTAACATTTCAATACAATATATCAGTTTCTTCTAGACAAGCGTGCTTTATCGCTTACCGCTTCATACATTAGGTGAGTTGGTGGTCAAACGCAAGCCCATTAATAAATAAAAAATATGGATCTGAAACTCCCGGACTGAAAGACAAGGCACACGGGTGCCAATGAAGGAGATAAACTTTTGAAGAAAAAACAGTTTTTTACTATCCCGTTTTTTTGTTTGAGTGAAAGTAAAAAAAATTGTGAGACAGAGTTAGCCGAATTGTGTTGTTTTTTTGCCATAGGTAGCAAACAAGCTGACGGGCTACCTGGTGGTAAGCGATCACCGTCGTCGATGCATACCTGGGGCATCACAGATACATTACCGACCTTTAAAGACTCTATAAACAGCCCTTTTGAAGAACCCCATAGACCCTGACACAGTTGAGTTGTTGTTTAGACTCAGTTGAAGCGGACCAGCTCTGAGAGCGAGTGAGTTAGCTAGATATGTTTGAAACCTTCATTTTTGCCAATTGTGATTAAATATTGATAAAACTGCTGTAAGTACATATGCAATTAAACACATTTAAAGGGAATATTTATATTTTATTTTAGCAAAATTAAACAAAGAAATAAGAAGGCCTTGGCTCAGCAGAATAAAATAGTCTGACCACGACGCAACTAATAAAATATCTAAACTTCGGAGAAATACCCAATTCGAGTTCGTGTTCATGACACCGGAAATGAAAAACACTCATAATATCATAAAACATCATGTTATACTATCACAATACATATATAGTTAAATACATATTACTTGATTACACATCGAACATACAAATTAAACTGAAATTTTAATAACATTAGTAATTATACGGCAGTATAATCAGAGGCCATCCGCGTCGCAAAACTCGGAAAGAAAAACTCATCAGTCATAGGACTGCACGTCAGAGGAGAAAACTTAAGTAGTAATTTACCTATTCTACAAGAGATGGTGCTTTTTTAAAATACACGGTACAGCGTGACGATGCGCGAGTTTCATGATTTTTGTTCACCCAAAAGTGCTCAACGCCTAACAAATTTTTCAATTCAAACAATTACAATTCTTCGGTAAGTAATCAACGTTAGGTAAGTTCCAATTATCGTTGCAAGATTTCTGCAATATAACTACAATAATATCATCAAAACAAACGCAAAAGATTGGAGACAACACCCTCGTCACCTTCCGCAGAATTAGCCACGTTTCCACACTATGTCTGCTAAGGAGTAGTAATCCCGAAAATCGATGGGGCCGTCTCCCCAGAAAGTTTCTAACGACATAACCGCGTGCAATTGATATGCCCCAAGAGTAGGCCCATTGTAAAGAAAGGAAAATCCCTATCCGAAAATCTTACGAGAGTTAGAAGTCTCTTGCATCAGTATTCCGTCCTCGCGAGCGCTCGGTGTCGGTTTCTACCCCCCTCAACCCTCGAATGCGGTAAACTCCTTCAGTAATTTGACTTTGTTGTTATAACTCAGTTTTAGTTTGTCGCCGTTGGCAGATTTATTGCTTTAGTGAAATTCGCTAAACTGTGGCAGGTATTGTGTATGATGTATTAAAGTTTGGGGTGCAATTATCTGCAAACCGCGTTGTTATGACATGTTCAGCAATGTGAGAAAAAGTTGTCAGTGATGGTGACATAGTACTTATTATATCTGTGGGTAAAAAATATACATTTGGATATTTGACCCACAACGAAAGAGAGAAAGGACATGAATTTGGGGTAAGAGATTGTGTTAGTGCATTCAAATTCTAATTTTAGTACGTTACAGTTCAGATGCTAAGTGAATACATCTGATACCTCCAATAGCATTGTAAAAATCTGAATGACTATATTTTCTTTTAATATTTTACTGTTGTAAATTGGCTACCAGCTGCAATCTTACGATCAAAAAGCTAGTAATAGTAATCGGAATTTACTGTAATCCAGATTTTACAATGTTATGGCCACTATAAGACATATTCTTTCAGCGGCCGCACTTGTGCTTGTGTATCTGCTACAATTTTTCTCTAAAACAGCTGGACTAATTTCAAAATCATCATAATCAGCATATCATGGTCCCACAGCTGGGACACAGGCCTGGGATGAATTTGAATACGGCTTTTTCATATAAAGGCAAGTTTTATTGTGATACTTCTTAAACAATATTTAAACAAAATCTACCAATTGGTTTAAGGGATATAACTTCTTTTCAGAATTGGAATCGAAATGTTTCAATTCCACGAAAATAAAAAACTTTTTACTGCATGCTTTTTACGTTTGTATTTTTACACCGAAAACTGTTTTAAATTCGGAGTTCATGGTTCGTGATATTGTTTTGGGTTGGTTTTTATTAAAAATCGGGTCGAACTAAAACGTAACAAGAATCAAATCGTTACTGAATATTGACCAAATTTTCATAAATTTTACTGTGTATTATTACCCCACATTTCAGTAAATTCCAGAATCGATTCAAACAATGTGATTACGAACGGGTATTTCGCCATGGTTCTATTAAATCACCGCATTGTCGTGGCCAATCCTATTCAGCTTAAATAGCACACCGCGGCTTTATCAAATTGCATTGAATGGACGTTAGAGCACTCATCGAGCGTAGCCATGGCGAGGGTAAAAATTTGAATGGAATATACGGACAGGGAGGCATGAAAGGAAAGTACAGAGGACTTGGATGCAGTTGTATCGGTGAAGCAACTCACAAGAAATGTTATTTCAGGTACTCACACAACCATGCACAATATTGCGTTATACGGAGTGGCAGTAAGCCAAAATAAGGTCATTGAAATTTATGAATATATCTTCCACAGTTCCATGTCCAGAGAAAAAATATATGTATATTTTTAGATTAAGAAAAACTGTCATTTAAGAAAGTTTAGAAATAAAGGCTTATATTATTTATTTTATATTATAGCTAATTTTGAACTCATTTTAATTTTGTGTTCAAAGATCGGCTCTATTTATGGTGAGCCTTTTTAAAGACAATAAATAATATCAGCCCGGTAGCCTATTCTGTGCTTGTCTGTGCACAGAGCGAAAACAGTCCGCGAACGAGAAGTCCAGATTGTTAGGAGTTGATTCTCTGTCGTCTACGAGAACACTGAAACGTTCGCAACGCCCATCGAGCGCACTTCCGACCACTCGGACCTTGGTCACAATACATCGGCACGGACTCTCTGATATTGAAATTGGACATGAACTTTCGTTTTTTTTATTCATTTTAATCAGAGGAAGGTAACTGCGAAATCCAATCGGTGGTAAAAAACTGTGAAGCATTTCTATGCGTATTTTATTTCAACTCCGTGTAATACGAGTAAATATGTACTTTAATTAGGTACTACAATGCTTTGAAAACGTTTTGCTCGTTTAATATCTTAATTTTATTACTAGAATACGGAAAAAAATTAAGATCTCGACCTTTGCTAGAGTAATAGTTAGTGGCGTAAAAAGACGATTGCGCGGAAGTGTTGCCAGAATAATAATTTACAGACAAAATAATTGTTACACCGAAGATTTACGGTGTTACTCAGTTGAAAAGAGGTCATTGAACACTATAGGAACAATCCTAAAATCACAAAAAAAACTATTTCATTGAAAAAGTAATTCACACTCAAATGTATGTAAACTCATATCTTTTTCGCGATTTCTCCAAAACAAGATTAATTCATAATAACGAGTACAGTGATCTTCTTTCAGCTTAGTAGCATCGTACCGTGTAACCCTATAATAGTGAAGTCTGAAAATGTTTTAATGTATAAAAGATAAGAAACCTTCAAATTCAACACCCGCACCAATTATTAAGGTAACTTAAACAACCTAACTTCAAAAGCTTAAAGACTTAGCTCAGCAATCTAACAGCGTCAATGCATTCAGAGTCACGGAGGGTTCTGCCCCAATAATGGTCCTTGATCATTAATGACGGAATCCCTCATGCCCTCTATGTAGGTTACTGTGCAAACAGTTCTAGGGTGGTTGCCCTTTGGGAAGATGCGGTTTGGGTGAACTTTATGTCTGTTTTAATTAAAAGCTTTTGGGATAATTCAGTGTGACTTAAATAGGTGAGAGATAATTTGAATGCACTATTTACAAGTTTGGGGGGAACTCATATATTTAGCGAATTTTTATGCAAAAGTTCGTGTGTGAGTGTGTATTTTAATAAAATAAATAATATAGGTAGTCATTAACATATATTTTTTATTAATTAAGGCATTAAATACAACTAATCTTAAATATTGTTTTGACAATATTCTAACATAGACATAATTTGCTTATAAACACTGTTTTAAACTATCACGGTTGTTCACTAAAGTTAAATGATTATTTACGGGACAACCACAACCACAACCTTACCACGGTAATAAATAAATATCTGGGACATTATTGCACACATGGTCATCTGACCCCAAACTAAGCAAAGCTTGTAATATGGCTGCCAGAGACTGATATACATACATATATATTTTTAAATACATACTTAAATAGATATAAAATATATCCCGTAAATAATCATTTAACTATAATTTGCTTATGTCCTGGATTGACACATATGCTACTTATAATCATCATCATCACCACGCGGGTGAAACCGTGGGGCGCAGCTAGTATTAAATGTAACCAAATTGAGAACTCTTCTTTTTTGAAGTCGGTAAAAAATTTAGTATAAAATAAAAATTAGTTTAATTATTTATTTGGCTGATTTCTCAAAGAATCTCAGAAATAAACATGAAGAAGACCATAAGAAAATATATAAAGAGTGCAAAAACGACTTCACGCCAAGCCGGTCACCCATCAAAATAAAACTGTAGCAGGTACCCGATATACTACAGTGAAATATTAAAAGAATATATTTTTATTCGGATTTTTACAATGTTACTGCAGCTAAATGAAAGCAATGTTAACTATTAACGTTGTTAGAGTAAATAAATGCTTAAACCGAGCTTAATAACATTAGAATCAATTCTAAACTTATTTCACCATTACCTATCCACCATAATTACTGACAATTCAGAAAACCCACCGCCATATTTATCCACAAACTAACTTACAATCTTGTTTTCTCATTACAGTAACATTATGACAACGCAACCCGCAAGAGCCAAAAATAAATTAAAAATATTGCACGTGACTTTACACAAACTCATATATTACAAAAATGAACCGCTAGGGTTAGTTTACATGTCCGATCCCAAACACGATATCTTGGGCGAAATTTATGACCGACAAAATAAAAGAAGACTTAATTGACCGTAAAATATTTAAGATAAAGTTGACAATGGATTATCTTTAGCGCTACCCTTTCTTGGACATAAATTACATGTAGTAGCAGGACGCATGTCGCTACCATTAGAGACACAAATGCAATAGATGCAAGCACAAATCAGTTACCCTAGACGCGTGTGCGTTTTTCAAATGCAATTTCATCTACCATTGTAAATTGAACCTTGGTGTTCTTATACCATAATTTGAATTTGCTTGACTATGCTAGATTTTGGTTCTAATAGAAAAATAGATCTTGCGTCGAGGGGAATAGATATAAAGTTCGATTTACGAGATATTCGCAAACACAGTGACCTATATCTCAGAGGGACTAGGGAGCATTAGAAGAGTCAGTAGGGAATAATATTTATAGGGTGCATTATGCACATGACACTTTTATGTTTTCGGCGTTGCGTTGATAGAGAATAATTGTTCTTTTGGGTTTTGGTATTATTTTATGCATAAGTGCCACTGTTACTAAATCTTGTATAATATGTTCAAGATAACATCTATAAGTTGTAAAAATGTCACAATGCTATAGTTAGATCATCTATTACAATCAAAATATTCGTAAACAAAGATCCAATTTGACACCTGATTGATAATCAGATTTTTAACAGACTTAAAAAAGAGATTCTTAATTCGACTGCATTTTTTGTGTCTATGTTTCGCGAATCGCGATATCTCCTCCAAGACTAAACAGATTTTATTGATTATTTTTCTGTTGGTTCTGTTGTCAGTTTGTTGCGGTTGTTTATTATAGTTTTATGATTATTATCGGGATATTTACCGTGATAAGGTTGTTTATAAAACTCCGAATATTTTGGCGCAGTTACATGCACCACGTTCACGAGCAGATTGAATAATGCGAACGGTTGACAAAAAAGTTTAAACTTAAGTGTAGACAAAACGACCTACCCTCTTTTTAAGTCTTTTGCTATGATTTTATCACGATAAATACCCCGTTGATAATCATATAACTGTTGTTTATTTTTGTGCTTCTAATTCAATTGAAGCCCATTTTATTCCATCTCCACTCAACCATGTCAACCAAAACAAGCTTCAAAGTAAAAGAGAAACTTTCGTCAGCCATTTCGGAACTGTCTTCAAACAAGAAAATATTGTTTAATTACTGTCCTCCAGACGCAGCTGGCTTCCATTGTCTAATTACTGTCCTCCAGACGCAGCTGGCTTCCATTGTCTAATTACTGTCCTCCAGACGCAGCTGGCTTCCATTGTCTAATTACTGTCCTCCAGACGCAGCTGGCTTCCATTGTCTAATTACTGTCCTCCAGACGCAGCTGGCTTCCATTGTCTAATTACTGTCCTCCAGACGCAGCTGGCTTCCATTGTCTAATTACTGTCCTCCAGACGCAGCTGGCTTCCATTGTCTAATTACTGTCCTCCAGACGCAGCTGGCTTCCATTGTCTAATTACTGTCCTCCAGACGCAGCTGGCTTCCATTGTCTAATTACTGTCCTCCAGACGCAGCTGGCTTCCATTGTCTAATTACTGTCCTCCAGACGCAGCTGGCTTCCATTGTCTAATTACTGTCCTCCAGACGCAGCTGGCTTCCATTGTCTAATTACTGTCCTCCAGACGCAGCTGGCTTCCATTGTCTAATTACTGTCCTCCAGACGCAGCTGGCTTCCATTGTCTAATTACTGTCCTCCAGACGCAGCTGGCTTCCATTGTCTTCCAAATTGCTGTTTGGATTTCACTACACTGTTATTTGCACATGCAAATCAGCATTTTGTTTTCGTTTCTCTACGAAATGACAATGAAGTAGAGTCACCATCGTTTATGGGCTTCATTAAAAGTCATAAATGTAATTGGTTTTTAATGTGACTTAAAAAACTTTTAACACTTAGCTCCGCTAGGATTCCCTTTGTCGAGAATAGCACAGAAACAACACTTAAAGACTTGGCCATAATTAAAATATTATTAAAAAAAAAAATATAGATATACATAATCTAAAAAAAAAGTACAATTCAAAAATTTGGAGGCCGAGAGGAAAGCGATCGTAGCTTAGCGGTTAGAGGGCTCGAGGCGTAAACATCCTAGTTTATGCCCCGAGCGCGTGGTTTGAATCCTTCATTCCTGCCAGTCATAATTTTTTTAAATTATCTACAACATTTTTAAAATACGTATACAAGTGTGGAATAACACATTAATATTTAAAAATAAATAAATTCAGCAATATTAAGTGTCGTGCCCAAATTGAAAATCACTCGTTTTTGTTTTCTTCTTCTCCAAGTTGCATAAATACATTTGGTATCACTCGAATTAAATTAAACGTCACACTAATAAATATTTGTGTGTAAGCGAGTGATTGAATGAGTCAGTACCTAAAGTTAGGAGTTCAGCTTTGTACCTACGTAGCTAGCTTTGTAAAATATGAAGAGATTATGATGAAATTTGGTACGGACATAACTTCAACAGATCTATCCCTGACGAAACTAAGCCAAAAAGAGCCATTTCGATCATATTACAAATTATTTACAAATAACTGAATCTGTCCGAGGAAAATATAGGATCTGGTAACATAATCAACCCCATTCGAAGTGAGAAGGAACTATCGGTCTTATCCTGAAACCCGTTTGACATATATTTGCATAAACTATTAAGAATTAGCAGCTGGGCTTAATATATTCACGCATTAGAAAGCAGTTAATAAGTTTTTGAATGAAGGCGGCATGTGCGATAGGACTTGCCTTATTTTAACTTGTTATATTTTTAGAAGCGAGACCAATAGTGCGAAAATTTATCGGCATAGCTAGCTGTTGCCCACGACTTCGTCTTGTAAACTTTGAAATAAACTTTTGACCGCCTTTTGCCCCCTTATTTCGGCTCTATCGCGAAATAATTTCTTAGCAGATTTTTACAGCCCAACGCTTTGTGCTAAATTTCATCTCAGAAGTTTTCGAGATTTTGTGATGAGTCAGTCAGTAAGCATCAGCCAGTATTTCGCTTTTTCATATAGATAGATATTGTAAACTATGGATAGCGGGATAGCGTTTAAAAAATTTCACACCAAAAGAAGACTAAAACCATTATTAGCGTGTTCAGACTACATTTGTTGGAAGCTACATAAGACATTGTTGTAAGGACATAAGATTTATATTAGTTTCTCAGTATTTCTAAAAAACTATCTAAATTTATCAATGTACCATGTCATCTAAGGTCTCATTCTCGTCAGTTTTTTTTTGTTTAACGGTTCTAGACCCCACATACATTTGTAAGGATATATCAATATTTAAATGGGATATGTTTAATAAAAAGGGATATTTAAAGGACATAATGTTTATAACTAAACGAGATATTGTAATCGCATTTTTATGTTTAATCACGTAAAAGTATGATTTTATTTTTATTTTAGTTTAAGATGCGCCAGTGGTCATGAATTAAGCTGTTTTGTTATAACAATGATAAAGGGAATATTTGGTTTAAAAACAAAATGTTTTTTTTTTTTTTTTAAATGCATATTCAAGTGTTTAGCAATTTACATTATTTTTAGAAAAATTCCGAATTTATAATTTGTTGTGTTTTTTTTTTAAATAAATAACTTGATTTTTACAAACTTTCTACTTAAAACTTTGTTGACACCTTGATAATTTTTATGGTGAGTCCTAATTTTTTTAAATCCTGAGCTATGAATAAATAAAAATCTATCTAATACTTAAGGTATTACATCAAGATAGTTGGCATAAATTATGAATGATAGCGACATATGTGAACGCTCCATTTTAAAGTCTAAAACTAATATAGATTATCATAACTAATTAATATCTGTTTCCGCCTTGATAAAGATTTAGAGCGTTAATTAATACATGTCTACATTAAATATTTACATAATTAAGGTAGAAACCCATCGCGTAATTTTTACATTATTTTAACCAGCAAAACTTGAAAAGTAAACATTTTTACTAAATTTTCCTATTGTTATGTTTTATTTTTCGTTTCACATAATGAATTACATGCCCTTAACTAAAAAGAAATAAAAAAACTAGTTTTTATTTTCAATTAAGAGCATATCCTTAATTATGTGAGACTAGATATAAAACTAAAATTTAACAATTACAATTTTGTCGGGACAAACTTATGTAAAAACTATGCGCTGAGTTAAGGCCTTAAGTAAACATTTAGTTACGCAACACTTGCAACCGAAAAGTTTGAAACATAAATCATGAATATTGGCTTTATTTAAGTTTCAAGACGTGACTTCCCTTCATTTGTGAGTTGCACTAAAGTTGTGGGGCATAAATCATGGGACAGTTTGTCAAAAGATAGTCTAGAGGCGTCAGCTTCCTCAGCTTAAAATTTTTGATGTAAATTTCCGAAATATATTTCAGGTAAGTTATTTGGTATGGAGTCATCATCTTCATCATTTCCGCCATAGGAACTGCTGGACATACTAGGCCTTCCCCCATTGATTTCCAATAGAGCCGGTTAAAAGCGGCCTGCATCCAACGTTTATACCTGCGGTCTCTTTTAGGACGTTCGTCCATCTTGTGGGTGGACGTCCTACGCTGCGCTTACCGGTCCGTATGGTCTCCATTCGAAAACTTTTCGGCTTTGGTATGCAGTACAGGAAGTAAAATTTATAAGCACTTGTCTGAAATGATTTAAAATGGAACCGTTGTTTTGGTTGACATGATTCATAACAATAGCTATTAATGGGGGAAAATGAAAAAAGTTACCAAAATGTTTTTTATCCTTGTCATATTTTTTATTATGTGAAACTAACAGTTTAACAAAAGAAATACAGAAAAGGTATACTTTGCAAGTTTTTACTGATATGTGCTGTTTGATTGCCCCCTTAATAACTACTAGAAGTAAACTTTAATGTTTATTTATTTATATCACATTTATCCTTAAAAACATAGGAGGCAGCATTTATCGTAATGAATTATTTGAAATAATGTTATTTGTAGTTCCGATTTCCAAAGCTTCTTATTATAGTCAGTTCTATATTGACCTTCACCAGTTTAAATGTGCAATCCAACAGTTTTTTTTTTTAATAATTGGTCAAGTTTTATTTATTTAGTTTTAGAATGTATTTCAAAAATGATTTCTTAATGATATATCTTAACGAATGTGAAACACTGAGTGGAGACCACGAAGCGGAAAACGCAGCGTAGGTAGTCCTTCCACTAGATGGACCGACGACCTTGTGAGAGTCGCGGGCATCCAGTGGATGCAGATGGCAGGATGTCGTTCAGTGTGGAGGTTAAAGGGGGAGGCCTATGTTCAGCAGTGGATGACCCATTAAAGGAGCGATGGTGGCCGAGCGGTAGCATGTGCGTTTTACAATCTGCCGGCACCTTTTTCGATCCTCGGATCTGCACAAATTATTTATTTAGTACCTACTTAAATAAATTATGTGTCATCGATGCCATGCATCTCTCAAAAACTATGGAGGAAAAAAGGTATGTATGTCCAAGAACCTCAAAACTTCAGAGACAGCGTTCCCCAACATGCATTGGGCCAGTATGGTGGATAATAATTCTGGGCCCATTCTCTCTCTCTGAAAAAAGGCCTATCATATTCCCACTGCTGGGTGTGTCCCAGCAGTGGGCAAATGATATGATAATTATGAAATAATTATGATGATCTAATAACGACCATAAGCACTTAAGTCAGTTTTTTTCTCAAAATGCTAAAAACTCGCAGGGCTTTGCTTTTTGCGTTATCCGTCGACGGGAATAAGCAACTAAGTCAGAAGGCTTTAATACACGAGGCGACAGTCTTACGCACCATACAACTTATGTCCAACATCGTCCTGTAAACTTTTTAAAATATTTGAATTTTGACTTAAGTGGTTATGGGATTCGGGTCTAGCTATAAAAGACCCATTGATTATTGCATTTTATTTGCATGCGTTCCATTTATTAACTTATGACACACTAAGGGACCCACCAAACACTTTGTTCGCTGACAAAACTTGTTTATTATTTTCCAGAAGCCGACTGGCGAGGGAGTCGCACGGACATCGAAGCAAAAATTGGTGAAAAATCAATAAAATACACCGTCCCCTCTAATGCAATGATGGATCGGGCAACACTTATCTGTCGGCGACATCGCTGACCATGGTAAACAGTTATTTTCACTCTTTTGTTCACCATACAGTTGATAAATGATGCACCATGCGCATCAAGGGTGCTCAATGCTCATGTCATTACATGTGGTAGAGAAAATGAGAAAAAAGTTGGGGCCTAATTTTTTACCTATTTATTCATGTGTCAAAAATGTGATTAGGTTTATGGTGGATTAACACTTCATTCATTATTTATATTGTAACATCAAGGTAGGTTACTAACGCTGTAATGGTTTGGGTACTTTTTCAAAGTGGTTCACGCACTGAAACTATTAAAATTGATCCTCTGTGCTTTTTTTAAGGGTGGAAATGATTGCCATTATATAATGTTAACGCATTTAAAACTGAGCACTTACGGGCAACCAAGCTTACTCGCTTTTGAAAATCCTGGTAAAATATGGATTATGACTGACCTAGCCTGGCCTGAAGCCCAGTTACTATGTAGATATATAAAAGGCGTTTTGTAAATTATAGAGAAATAGTATCACACTAATATCAATTAAGTATATGTGAAAGTTTGGATGGATGGATCTTACTCAATCACGCAGAAACGGCTGGATGGATTTAGATAAAATTTAGAACATACATTGCTTATGTCCTGGATTAACACATACGCTACTTTTCATCGTCATCATCATCACCGATTTTCATCACCACGCGGGTGAAACCACTGGGCGCAGCTAGTACAAAATATATATTGCTCTCTTAGGGTGTAAGAAGCCTTCGAGTTATTTAAAAACATCAGACCGATCAACCGATACAAACCTACTTAATTAAGGTATCAGTTAAGAGCCCTATCAATTTTTTTTACGATAAAAGCAACGAAGTCTAGATTTTTGGTGTTCTGATTCTGTCAGGTAGAAAATATCTATAGAAAATTAAATTTCTGTAATAAAAATATCTATATTTTGTTTTGAAAATTACTACAGCTTTTAATTATGGAAAAACTTAACATATATTTATTACCTCCTATTTACAAAAGCAGTTTTTCATAAAAATCTTGGAGGGAAAATTTGCTAGTGAATTTCGTATTTTTTTTTTAATGTAAAATAGATTTGCGCTTGACCGGCAACTCGCCTGATGTTAAGCGATGGTTGCGGCCTACTATAGATCGCGCTTGCCTAGAAGAATCCGATTCACTCTTGACTTGAAGACATCCAGATTGTAACTATCGGGGTACGCATTCCACAGACTAGCAGTTTGCACAATAAAAGTGGAATCAAAGCGCTTCGTACGGGTTTTCGGAATGTCAACTATAAAAAACAAAAAAATACTCATAAAAAAAATTAACTATTTTATTGTTATGGTTTACTTGTATTATATTCTTCTTCACAATCACGGCTTTGTTTTATTCGTTTTATTTCCGAAAACCCAGATAACTAAAATTTACGATGGATTTTTAATACAGCTCTTACATTTAAATTTGATAGTTACATTTATTTGATATGCACCATGACAACAATAACATGTCTGATTAAAGTAACATTAGTCTGTGAAACTTAATGTCTGTTTGTTGTTCCCCCAAAACATCCGAATTTGCCTTTAAATAATTACGACAGCTAATAATGTACGGTATATTTACATGTCTAGACACCGTATAAGACCCTCTCTGTGACAACTTGTCTTGAAAGCTGCATATAAAAACCATTGTCCATGCTTTATTAATGCAATACACGCAGCGCTGAATTTGGGGTAGGAAATATTCAAAGAAGCAACATAGAACTGTTTATCACAAACAAGGAAAATACCTACTTTCATTTCAATATGCAATAACTAGATGTGCCCTATGATTTCACCCGCTATTTCACAGAAACAGTAATTTTTTAGTAGTCTGTGATCAGGATATAAGCAGGCTCTATTCCTTTCATCCAAATCCATTCAGGCGCTTTACCGTGAATAAGTAACATACATAAACTTTCGCATTTATAATATTGGTGGGAATTTAATAGTATTATTTATAATGATGAAGAATTATTCCTTTAAGGTCTATAACATATAAATAAACATATAGATATAATTTTATTATGTCAAAACCATCATCAGCCAGAAGAATCCCACTGCTTAACATACGCCTCCCCCTTTAACCTCCACACTGAATGACAGCATGCCATCTGCGTCCACTGGATGCCCGCGACTCTCACAATGACGTCGGTCCATCTAGTGGGTGGCCTACATACGCTGCATCTTCTGATTTGTGGTCAGAACCTTTTTACTGTAACATATGTAAATTAAATCTTGATTTCCCAATTTTAATTGAATACAAAAATCAATTGAAATGATTGTGCATCCTGTGGACGCATAAGGGATACTACAATTGACCCGAAATACTGGAAAAATTACACGTAAAACCAAAGGTTGCAGCTATTGTACTATAAAAAGCTTTAGAACAAAACAATCTACAATCTTGCCACAACAATCAAGTAATGCCGTCCATGTTTTGTGTTTCGTCGCCACTCAGATCTAATTTGCAAGCAAGCTTAATTTCACGAGCTTTCTCATATTTCAGGACGCCTGAAAACACAACTTGGACAGTTTAATGCTGCGAATGTTGAGTAATAGTAGCGACATTGTTCCATTTTATGTTACCGTTCTAAAACGTAGTTTTGTGAATGGATCTAGTTCACGAGCCTGGCGTGGCTCGGGCGTTGCCAGCATTTTAAAATGTGTCAAAGTTTTTTTGTGACTCAAGGTTACGTTCATCATTTAATTTAAAGCCTATTATTTTCACACTGCTGGGACACAGGCCCTCTTGCAGAGAGGGTGGGTGCTAAACCACGTCTATAAATTTTAAATAGAAAATTCTCAAATGTGACACAAAATTAAAAATTAACTTTTAAAGTAACAAACTTTTACAATTAAAAAAAAAACAAACATAAAACCAATCATCACATGTGTTCATTAGATTAATTTAATTTTACAAATAGCTTTTTGCCAACTCTAGTGCCATTATCGTTGTCGCTTTAAACGAGCGCCATAGATTTCGTAGATGATCCCCATTCACCCCCAATATTAACCCGTCCGAACTAACGACTTCACTATCGCTCACGGGCACACACATGCGTCTGACAGAACTGTTATTACATCATTAATAAAATTACAAAATTCTGGCCCCATGTGCCGTGCCATTCGAACTTTAGAGATTCTGTCCCTTCCCGACCAAACTTTTACAGACAGTGACTAAACTTATCTGGAATCGTATCATCCGTTGCTGAACACATAACCGCTAGAATATACGAGTTCTAGAGTGGAGAAGAGTCAGCAGGTAGCATGGGCCACCATGATCCCTGATGGAGTGATAATATACGCAAGGAAATTGGCAATGACTGGAAGCTAAAAACCGAAGTAAGTGCTTTGGAAGGGGCCTGTGGAAATAGATGGGCTTGTACGTAATGGGTTGTAGGGACACACGGTGGTCCTATAACCCATTACGTACAAGTAAATAAAACCCGCCAGGTGCGAGTCAGTCTCGCGTATTGAGGGTTCCGTACCATCTTATAAATTGTTAACTACTAAAGTACAAAATAGAGAAAAAAAACAACATCACGCTCATGCAGGCGGTCATCCATCCAAGTATTGACCGCGCCCGGCGTTGCTTAACTTTGGTGGACAGAAATTTGTCACCGACTCACACTTGGCCAGTATTCATAACTTGTACTATTTTACTTTAGAATGTGTACTATAATCATGCCAAGTTTACATAAACATTGCAAATGGTAAAAAGCTATTTTCGTGTTGATATTGGTAGGTTGATACAATGGCAAAGATCGAAAACACTTTTTTCCGACCTCTTCTGCTAAAATATAACATGTCAACATATAAATTAATTAACATTTGCAATGCTATTCTAAAATTAATGCCTTATTTAATAAACTTTTATCTTTTAAAATGTCGAAAATGTTCGAAAGGGTTTGCTTAGGCTGGGGAGCGCAATCTTAAAGAAGTTAAATCGTCTTGTAACAAAGCTTGTTAACTGATTCACAGCATCTTACGTTGAGTCCGAAGGGTTAGTATGCAGCTACATAATCAAATTTAGGCCAAAGTCATTGTAATATAAGTCGACAATGACCCAAAGTGAGAATTGAGTGAATTAAGTTGAATCACGTCTGAGATGTGCCTATCGCGTGGTGCAGGCGCTGTGCTTGTTTAGCTAAATTAATTTCTACTACTTGTTCAAGTTCGTAATGGATAGGATGCTTGATTAATTTAAAGGCTACGTGTTTAATACTTACTTTAATAATAAAGAAAACGCATCTCATGGCCAATTAAAAACGATACAATAATTATGTTATTAAGAATGGTAAAATTAAATGTCTAATCAATACAAATCCGGCCCCGGTGGCTCAGTTGGTAGTGAACCTACCTTCTGCACTTGGGGGCGTGGGTTCGACTCCCATCTAGGGTACACATTCATATGGTGAACATTTGTGTTTGTTCTATGTCTGGGAGTTAATATCTATTTAAGTATGTATTTAAAAATATACATGTACTTATATCAGTCTCTGGCTGCCGTATTAAAAGCTTTGCTTAGTTTGGGGTCAGATGACCGTGTGTGCAAAAAATATCCCAGTTTTTTATATATATCTAGTGCAGAACTACCTACGCTGCCACAGTGTCTTTTATCCCGTAAAAAAATATTCCTCTAGGATGGCGGGTAAACACGATCCAAAGTTATTATAGGTAAATAATAATTTCTTAGGTATTGTGGACCAAAAAAATATATCGACTATGTAAATTCAATGTTATCTCATAATTATAGCATTCTGTTTTCATCTTTATTGAAATAAATGTCTAAAACACATTGAAATTAAACAATTTTTACTAATTTTGTTGTGTTTGTTTTGCATAGTGTTTGAAACTCAAATAGTCGAGTTTGAAAGAAATCAATATAATGTAAACTACGCAAACAATAATGCGATAAAAATGATTAATTTTAATATCTATATATTTTTAATTCTATTATCAATGGGGGTTTTTCCGAAAGACAATAAAAATAATTCATAATAATGCGATAGATGCCGAAGACGAGATTTTTGAAGATTTTGGAAAACCACAATCAAAGAAAGCTCTACAAAAAAAATGCTTATTCTCAGAGACAGACAGTATCTATCTATTTGTCTGACATTGTCTGCCATGCTTGTTTTTGTGTTATTTTATTTCATAGTATAGTATTTTGTGGTTATTGTTTGCTAACAATCTTGCTTTTTCACAACATAACATAAATTAGTAGAAACGTAATTGTGCCTTGCCTATCCTGGTTATATCTCCGTCTCCGAAGACTGCCTTTTCATTGAACAAATGCGACAAAAAATATTATAGGTAATTATATCGTGTCAGCGCCGTCTATCGATGATTGCAGAACTGTGTTCCTCCAGCTGTCAATAAACCTCCCATTGTAAGTATTTATAGTAACAGAATTGCAGCAACATGCACATAGTCATTTATAGACAAACTTAAAAATGTGCATGCCATTTGTGTATTCAGTCCATTATTGCCTAGTTGACAACTTGACACCAAGGCTTTTTAGTAATTTTCAAAAACATCGCATAGATATTTACGTATTATTGCGTTTATTCAATATAAACGCAAGCACGTTTGGACTAGGATGGAGCAAGCAAACAAGAAACCTATTTATGCTCGATTTGAAGATAACAATAGATTTGTGGTTTTTATTGTATTTTTCGAGGGAAACAGACTCCGGCAGAAACTCACACCATTTCTTGTGCTCTTGTGCACAACATGCACTTTATTGCTACGGTCCTGTGGTATTGCATTCTATTTAAAATCTTATATCTAATAAACTTCCGGAGAGGTAGGTTCTTTAGCGACTAGTAACCAATTCCACAACCACAAACCCCGTATGAAAAATCTCCTTCCGCATATAAAGGCAGCGGTAATATACGGTCGTCCTTAAGCCCAAAGTGCCCTTAATACTGTGTTTAAGTGGGCGAGGTTCAGAAATGTTCAGGAGCTTTTCAGACCCAACACTTCTAAGCCTTTTAATATCGCACCCTCTGCAAAGCGTAGGCGCTCTTATCGGCGACTCTTGTACATAATGTTGCGTTTTTAAAGGCATTTTGCTGTTTAATATCTTTTAGTTTTGCTTTATACGGAACAAGCTGCCCCCCGGCTTTACTTCCAAATTTTCCAGTTTTCTCCAAACTTTCTAGAATTAATGATGTATTTTACATCTGTACTTAGCTACACCGTTTCATCATTAAATGTATATACTCGTAACAAACAGACAGAGAGGTTCAAACAGAAAAAAATTGTATAAAATTAGAGTACACCGTACACTTCAATTTACTAGCGAAATGCAAGAAAAAATTGCTGTTCCATACATTTTCTCGAGTCATACATTTTGTTAGTGTCATTGGCAATGATCGTTTTCTATGGAAAGGCAGTTTTTTTTTCGCGTTTTCAGGATTGGTCCCATAGTAAAAGTTATTCATAATGATGAGTACAATGACTTCCTTTAGCTTAGTTAGGTACAGTCTATATACGTATCCCTGTATACTGCTAAATTAACTTTTACCACTTAGCTTCAAAGACGTGCTTAAATAAAAAAAAAACTTAATTGACCGTCTGGTTTCAGCCCTAACAAAACTCGTGTGGATGGATACTCGAGACCGACGTCAACAAATTGGCTTAGCGCAAACGTTTTCCATTACCTTAATTGACGTCAAAAAACACCTTTCCCGTCAAAATCATATTTCCAGATATATTTCGAGTTATGGACGACAGGGGGAGTCGGACGCAACTTAATTTAGCAATTAACGGGTTAATTAAATTACATCCGTCATTGGATTTGAGTGGACGCGGAAACGATTTCGGAATCGGAACAGTGCATGCGGAATTCCGGTGATTGTCGATTGCGAAAGGTAAAGGGTTAATCGTGGATCCAACTTAGTTCTGTTTGAAATATTTTGTAAGCAATTGTGAGCAAATTTTTGATTTGCTTACTTATTTATTGAACAATGGTTACTTTATCAAATTAAATCAGATCAGCTACGTGGCGTGCCTTGGCCAGTCCTGGATTTGTCAATAGACCATAAAGGCCGCGGCCTAGGGGCAGCAGATTTTAGAGGAAGCTAAAAAAATATTATTTTAGAAAGGTACATGGGACGGCGGAAATAAAGTGGCCTACACTCGTAAAAAATATAAATCCGTCACTGTCCTTGGCAGAAGCATATTCCAACAGCGGACTAAAATAGGCTAAATATGATGACAATGATATACTTATCCAACTAAATACACTGCTTTCGTACCTTATCATCATCAGCCAGAAGACGTCCACTGCTGAACGTAAGCCATGTAAATCTTGCCATCTGCATCTACTGGATGCCCGTGACTCCGTCCGTATCGATGTTGTCAGTCCATCTAGAGGTCTACCTGCGCTGCGTCTTCCGGTTGGTGGTCTCCACTTAAGAATCTTTCTTCTCCATCGATTATCGGTTTTTCGAACAATGTGGCCTGCCTATTGCTTTTTCAACTTGCAAATTTTAATGTCGCTATGCCGGTGACGCTTGCTTTGTCATTGACTCTGGTTCTTCGACGAACATCCACGTTCCACGTAATATCCACGGATTCTATCGCGAAAAGAAACACTGAGCATAGTTCCCTCCATTGGCTGCTGTGTAAATCTTAGTTTCTCCAAAACACTAGCAGTTAAGGATCCATGTCTCAGTACTATATGTCATTACTGGCTACATTGTACTGGTTAAAGACCCTTTTCTTTAGGCACTATGGTATTTTGGACGAGAAGATGACTAACAAAATTTCCAAAAGATTATATCAACGATAGGCATGTTATAGTCGAACTAATAAAAAAATATTCATACGACTAGAAACGCCGAATAGTCCTATTAGAATCTGAGACTTCTATTCGCTCGGTTAAATTATTGTGGCAAAATACCTTGAGGTAACCGAAGTAATTGTACGTGGATGTTCCCATTTCCACCCGTACATATTTGACGAGTCGCATTCCACCGAGGCTGTGATCAGTTAACTTTTAAAGCTCATTAAAATAAACGGTTCATTCAGTCGCTCTAAATTTCCGCGCCGACGGAAAATTAAAACGATACCCGCAGCGTATCGCCACACGTATCAGTCCATAGTAAAAATGCAAAAGAGGAATGAAAGAGAAAAACTTGCGTGTGTTTTCATACGGTTACTTCTCTCTAAAAAGTTTATCAAGCTCGCTCGGGCTTAACGGATCCAACTCGTTTTTCAATGTGTTTTTTTTCGCGCAAATATCGTACGGATTCCAGTATCGGAGTTATATTTTACGAACAAAACTTCCGGACAGAGATTCTCGTTAAAATGACCCACGTTTAGTATACAAAGCAGAATGGAATGATCGGAGCGTATGTAGGCCCGTATACCTTAATGTGGGTAGAATGTTCGGTTATCAGGCAGTTACAGACGACCGGCCGACCACAAGCCTGAGTTAAATTACCGGCCAATAATACACTTATGGTGAGTGTGGAGCAGAGATTTGGTTTATGAATTGCAACCTCGTAAATTGAATGTTCTGTACACAATAGTAACGTACGTTTTGTCTGTGCGATTTAAATTTCGAATGAATAAGAGTGATGCGGCTTTGTTAGCTTGGTCTATTCATATCGTATTTTCAATTACAATACTCTACACTTTATAGAAGTGTAGAGCATATATCTCGACCACAATACGTAGTGGCTTAATACAAGCTGCTTTATTGGATTTCCAACTGTTGATTTGTGTCGAAATTATGCTCCACAAATAATACGGAAATTGCTTATAGGTATATCTATATTATAAGATAGCTATATGCCTTCATATTGTACATACATACTAGCATAAAGACATCTAGTTAAAATAAATATCTGGGACATTATTGCACACACGGTCATCTGACCCCAAACTAAGCAAAGCTTGTAATATGGCTGCCAGAAACTGATATACATACATATATATTTTTAAATACATACTTCAATAGATATTAACACCCATACATAGAACAAACACAAATGTTCATCACACAAATGTTTGTCCTAGGTGGGGATCAAACCCACGCCCCCAAGCGCAGAAGGCAGGTATACTACCAACTGAGCTAACGGGGCGGCTTTATCGCTAAATTTCTACGAGTATATATTTATTTGATGTATTGAGCTTGCACAAACTATCGAATGCATCAACTGTAACCCATAACTGATGGACGCAATATTATTATATACACACTGTTATTTATTGGTAATAAGACATCTCAGATATTATGGTCTTGGACTGACCTTGAGAAATCTACCATGTGATGGCTGAGGGTGATAATACAATACATTACAACAACGCTCACAAAAGACAACACCTCATAAAAGACTTAACAAGAAGAATACATAAAAGGCGGCTTTATCGCTAAAAACGATCTCATTCAGACAACCTTCGGATAAATATATATATATAAAAGGCGATGTGTGTATGTATGCCAGTCCCAGTGGCTCAGTTGGTAGTGGATCTACCTTCTGCGCTTGAAGGCATGGGTTTGATTCCCACCTAGGGCAAACATGTGATGGACATTTGTGTTTGTTCTTTGTCTGGGTTAATATCTATTTAATTATGTATTTAAAAATATATATATGTACGTATATCAGTCTCGCAAAAATGTCCCAGATATTAATTGTTTATGTATTGTATGTATGTAGGTATGTATGGAAATCTTCAGATTAGCCCAACGAGTGATTCTGTGAAGTTTGGTCGTGATCGATAAACAGTTTTTGTTTGGTGTTTTAATATTTGTTTCCTACAAAAAACAATAACTTAAGATCATAGAAAAAAACATCTAAGTCAAAAGAGGTTGCTGTCGCTACGAATAAGGTTGCACCAATTTATTATTTTACTGCTGCAGATAGCTAATGTTATAAGGAGTAAATTAGGTTACTTTTATCCCGGATATAGCGTGGGTGAAACGGCGGGTCGCAGTTAGTATAATATAAATATAGTTATCAAAATTGACATACAGAAGAATAAAAACGCTAAATACGAATATTGCTATGCTTTATTGGTGATCTGGCGTGTTGGTGATTTGCCAGCCAAAGAAGCCTTGAACAACTGTGGTGTCAATCAGTCGCGTCCTTCAGCCGCGGATAATGGGCGCGTCCGACTTTGTTCGTAGCTTTACTCGTATGTCCAACTTACCTTGATATGTACTCTTAATATTGTTATTTGGTTGCAATTGGGTATTAAAATAAAAAATAACATGGGGCTTTAATATGGTGTTCTTACAAAGGGGCTGTTAATAGAGTCTTTTAGGGTCGGCAACGTATCTGTGATGCCCCTGGTGTTGCAGGTATCCATAGGCGACGGTGATCGCTTACCATCAGGCGGCCCATCTGCTGGTTTGCCATGTATGGCATAAAAAAAAATTCATATTGGTGTAATCATAGAAAGTTATCACACTAATATTATAAATGCGAAAGTTTGTGAGCGTGTATGTTTGTTAGTTCTTCTCAGTGAAACGGCTAAACAGATTTGAGTGAAATTTGGAATGGAGATTGCTTATACCCTGATTTAATACATGTACTATATTTTGACTCGACTTTTTATTTTAAAAAAAGGTTAAACATTTAAGGTTCCTATTGGATAGCCGGTAAAATTGCAGGCATAGATAGTTATTTTTATAAATAATTGAACCACAAAAAACTAAATAATGTCCTGATTGTTTGAAAAAAAAGCTATGCAACAATGGCGAGGGAGAACTTGCTTGCTTGCTTGCATGCATGTCAATTTACAAATACCTTAAAATAATGAGGATTAAGTCACAAGACTTCTTTGTAATAATATATTACCTTTAGAAAATTTGAGATTATTTAGCTTTTTTAAATATTGTTTAATTAATATCTGCCTACGTATACGTATTTTATCTTAATTCAAACAACATATTTATGTAGTTTAAGTTATTTTATTAAAAAATAGGTATTCAAGACTAATACAAAAATTAAAATCCGTCTCAAGATTTATTGTTTTCACCATAGGCTTCCCTATTTTATGGTCAATGGTCGTCACACACACAAAAATAGGCCTTTTCCATATTGCATTAAAATTTCGTTTCATATGTTAATTCCGAGACACCTTGCTATAACATAACTTCACTTACAAATATTATAACACTGACAGGTTCATTTTGCTAGAAACATTACGAAATAAAAACGGTATCAGTATTTTTATTTACGAACATTTTTAACAGATTAATAATAAAGCTGCTCTCTAGAAACGTACTATACAATTTTAAGCCTTTAGCTACGTTCCTAAGTCTCAAAACCGAATTTCTTTTCTCTATCGAGCAGATCGTTACTTTACTTCATATTACTGAATGATATCTCCTAACTGGTCTCTAATAAGTTTTAGATCAATAACATTATGTAAACAGCCTATTGCATACGTATTATAGGCTAACGAAGTGCGAAAATAGGAACTACGACAGTTTGGTAGCAACATTATTTCTATTTTATTTAAATGTATTATAGCTGAAGTAGAAAGCAAGGTATCTAGGCGTGAAGTGGTTGCGATATTATACAATCTCAGTACAAAAATCATCTGTCAGTCAACTAAATACCATTCAATCTTTGACATGACATATTGATAGTCAACGCATTCAATGTATTTTCATATTTTTTTTTGCTGATTTTGCCACCGTTCGTATTTTTTTTTGGCTTTAAATCTTAACTCAGAGCCTTACCCAATTAATTAAAGACGTTATCTCTCCTTCTCCTCACCCTTAAGATTATCTTATTAAGAAAGGTAATGATACCGCGCGCAGCGATCTCAGTCCATATTCAGGGCCTGACGGTTACCTCAATAAATGATGGCTACAGATCTGATGACGTCACCTTTGAAGTAATTTCTTTGTCCTCCATTTGAGGTTAACTGGGGGAACCTTAAGACATAACTAACAATGCCAAACATTATGAAGGCTTGGAATAGCAACAAAGATAATCTTAGGAAAGTGAGCTCTCAAGGAGAGGATTCGAGATATTATTGCGTTTATAAATATGGGGGTAATTTTCACATAACTATGACCTTGAAAATATGAAAGTACCTTTTTTGTATTTTGTTTTTGTAGTTGTTTCACATAAATGAGTTAAATAATATAAAAATAAAGATAATTTTGAAAAAAAAAAAACTTTTTTTAGTTAAAGGACGTCCAATTTTCAGCCATTAATAATGGTGTGGCAATAAGACAACAACGCATGCTAATAACATAATTATTTTTAAATTATACCTAGATTTAATAATTAAATAAGTGTTACATTAACTTAAATGAAAAATACCTCTAAGATTGTATAATACCGCAATAATGTTACATAGATGATAATCGAACTTAAAGAAATAATTTAGAAGTATAAAAAGGCATTTTACACAATTTACTTTACTTTAATTATTTACAAAATATTTAAAGGACGATTATTTAAATACCAGTCAGATTTGGAAGCGTCCTATTCAATAACATTTCAACTACTAAGGCCCAACGGCGACTTTAGATCGAGGTGGGGTTACGTCACGAAAGCGGCCTTCAAAAAGTCAACTTTTCCTGTTTACCGTAGATTCATAAATGTCCTACCATAATTACGTGCCCAGAAAACCACAAAACATGTTAAAACACGTCTTAAACGTGCTATAACACAGCAATTGTAACAAATAACACGGTAACCGTTTTTCTAAATTAGACCGCGTCAAACAAACCAAACGCGTCTTCCAATTGGATTACTTTCTCTCGACAAACGTACCCAAAACGCGTTAGCTTGCTCCACGTTATTTTGACAGTTCAAAACGAGTGCGTTACGAACCTCATCGCATTAGACATTGCCAATTCCACGCAAATAATGTAACGCGGCCGCGTTACGAGTTTATGTGGTCATGCAACTACATCCATTGGCACAAAATCCATTTTCAATTAATTCAGTCATGTTCGCACGTCACGCGTGTATGGTAAGAAATCTCATGTGAGAAAGAGAATTAGAGCCCTAAAACACTGTTTAAACTATTACGGTTGTTCACTACAGTTATATGATTATTTACGGGATATTTACCGTGATAAGGTTGTGAACCACCTCACAACCTTACCACGGTAAATATCCCGTAAATAATCATATAACTGTATTAAGAGCCCTGTTCGAAACTAAAACTAAAAAGTTGACTTTTCCACGGTCGCTTGTATTGTGCATTATCAACTTGACTCTACAGTCTGCGTTTGGCCTAAACACCTAATTACAGATGATATGCAATACAAGTAGTGCTATTCAATTTTATAATAACAAGTGGCTATAATTATTTTAACTCATATCACATATTTTACGTAGTTTATAATAACTTTTGTTTTGTCAAAGCATCATTTTGTAATATGACTCACAACTCCAACGTTTCTTTTATCATAATTTGTAGTATACTGTATGAACTGCAGTTAAGGTGGCAACTCAGTGCAAAATTTTCATACAACTTTAACCTTTACCTGTGTTTTATTTTATTACCCTAGTTTCATATAAGGACAGCGTTAACTACAAAAGATTAGAAGAAATGCAAGAATTTTTTTTATCACCTAACTACTTAATTTAAATACGAAAAAGACCCACTTCAGGTCGAAGTATACTTACTTCGCTGGCGTAGCGACCTGAAGTGGGTCTTTTTCGTTCCTGGTCCTGCCTTTCGCCAATTGGCGACTTGGAGTTCACGCAAACTCACATAACACACTCCCCATCACTTTCACTCACTCCCTCCCTCTCTTTTCACTTAAGGGGCAGCTAGAGGCGTACGGCTATAACACACGTGCATTTCAACGTTTTTGAAGAAAAAAAAACACTGTGTGAGAATAAAAAAAAAGATTGGAATCACCATTACTGTCACTACTATCACCATCATCATCAATTCTTTATCATTTTATATTGGACCATTATCTTTAGAATAACATTGCAAATAGGTGGGTATTAAGAAATTGTCGTTATGATATTTTATAAAATGACGGAAAAAAAAATACTATTTTTTTTTTATCTCCTCCACCATTTAATAAAATATGAAATCAAAAATAGCGTAATGAATTCCAATTTTATTTTAAAGCCCAATCTGTTTTTTTTTATTCTAATTTTTTTTTTATCTACGAATGTGATAGCTGTAGCCGTTGAGCGCAAACTTAAGTGAAACTAGTAGACTAATAAAACAAAAATCTTTAGTATAGTATTAGTATCTGTAGTATACTTTTCAAGGTTATGTAGGTCAAAGTTGTTGTGAAAATAAGACGCTGAGTTAAGCCCTTAATATACTTATGGCACATGAAAATCAAATCTAAATAAAACATATATTATCTAACTACAATTAGGTACTTATTGAATATAATTTAATTAAAAATTCCGTTTGAAATAAATTAAGAAGTTCAACTACTAAAGAAACAGTTGTCTTCGAGATGTTTTATAAATAGATGCGTTGGCCGCGCTCTTTATTGGCAGCATAAAAGCAAGGTAATTGCCTGACATTCATCCAGCCACGCCCAGTTCCGTGGACGTCACTGATGTAAGCATAAGTACGCTGTTTGTACTGCAGATGTTAGGTTATGACGCGTCTAAATATAAAACGTCGCGACTTCTATACAAGACTATTTTATGTACATTAAACTGAGTTCCATTACAATTTTGTTATTCCAAGTTATTGCCAAGCTTTAGTTTGTTTTTATTATTACTTAAACTAATGATATAGGATTACAAATTCGATTATTGATATACAGACGGACATATCAATCTGAATTCTACCAATTCCAACAGTAACATTATATCAAATACGAATTGATATTTAAATTAATCAGATCTTTCAATTAACTTTACCATTAATATAACCATATTTACATAATTTACAACTTACTTTACAAAGACTAGGAATACTTTCATCGAATAAAAATATATTAAGTTATATTACAGTTGTAGAAAATAAAATTGTGCGCGAAGATTACTTGTAGGCCAACAGTCATATACTAGGCCTTTAAATACAACATAAGCTGATAAACAAAACACAGTAAATTTTGAATCACAACGCTAGTAATTCACATTTACAGAGCCAAGTCCAGTTTCTACTTGTGAGGAAGAACTGTGATAACACATCACTAAACTAACTGAAGTCTATACGTCCGTTTGGCACAGGTCGCCGAAAACCGGCAAGGCGTGATACTACCGGGTTACAGAGTCAACCCGGGGGTGCGGAGCTGGTGGGGGGTGTGTAGGAGCATCATAGGACGGCTTCATGGCAGTCAGAACCCCCTGCCCGTGCCTGAACGATGTCAAGCGAGCTAACGTCCGAGTACCATCGTTGTCGAAGTTAGGCCTCTCGTATTGATGACTTGACCGCTGTCTCTGAGGCTGCATGGCCTGTAACTCATCATACCCAGCGTCATCACCATAATTTTCCTCGTCAGTATCTTCTTCCCCAAACGCTCGATACGTCGTGTCAGGTTCCGAATTCTTTCTCGAAACATAAGTTCTACCAATCAGCGATTGATTACCTTCAGTCTTTTTATCACATTTCCCTTGTAAACTCTGGTTGTATCTCAACTGAGTTTTCTGAGTTTTATCCATCGCTGGAAGATCGTAAAACTTCAGCACATTCGGATGTCCTTGGAAATATTTCTCACTATATACGTTTCTATTGTAATAACCTCCATTACTAGCGGGGTATAATTCCTCGTCTGGGGCGTAGCGATTGTCAAAGGAATCTACATTCTTGCTTGGAGGAAACCAACCCTGTGGAGCAAAATAAATAAACGTTTAAAGACATATACACATTGAGTTAAAAGCGGGGCTTAAATTCAATTTGAATGAGTTGCGAGAGAGGAAAATTCACTTACCAGTGAACTCACACACTGGCGAGTATTAGCGACTAAAGTGACCGAGGCGTACGCGGCTGGCGAGCTTGCGGTTTTGCTCGTATTCCATTCATTCCCGTTGGCGCGGGAAGATGTCACCTCCGCGTATTCCGGCAACTGTTGAGCAACTTTATCGTACTCGGAATTCGCCTTCTCTTTACTCTGATTCGTTTGACTCCCCGACAAACAAACGCCCGGTTGATTTTCCATCCAAAGCAATGACTCCGTTTTAGTCACGGTGTTCTTGTTGTAGCAACTACTCAGCGGATGCGACAGCGATACCGCCGCTTTTATGTTCATCTGAGTCACCAAACTCGTCCCGTTTGAATCTGAAACAAAAACAAGCCAATTATCGTCGGTTTATGAATAATAATGGGACTCGTTATCGATTTCATAAGCCGGATGCAAATGACCTCGTTTACCAGAGACTTAAAAGATGTAAACGCAGTAGAACAAATAAAACGAGCGGAATTGGCTTAAAGGTAAATGGGTGAGTCAACAAACGAATCGCCTCGAGAAAACAAAATAGAAAACATTTACATTTACTGGGTCTTTATTTCTCGGATTTGTATCATTCCTTTGTGCCCCGAACGTGAATGCAAAGTGAAAGAGATCCAGTGCGCTCGTGAGAGGGCAGAGCTACCTTTCAACTCGAAAGTAATCTAGCGCCCCTCCGCCCCTCGCGTGGCAAAGCCTCCATCAAACAAACGCTCGGCGCCCTGCACCACCCCACGACACCCGTGGAATGTTTTTAATTTTGAAATTCTGATGCTGATTCCACGGAAAAAAGTAACCGTTTCGAGATAAGCTGAATAACTGTTTATTTTCCAGTTACGTTGGCTCCGCATTTCATGAATGGCGCTATGCGATAGATTACACGGTACGACGTATCTTTATTGTTATGAAAATTGCTATTATAACAATTGCTCACCGTAAATGTTTGGAAGCGCTGACTTTTTGGCGAAAATGTTGTGCTTTCGTACGTAAAGAATGCCGCCAATCACAATCATTTTGAACAGAACAATGGCTCCAATCAAAAAGTAAAACCATGTTTCCATCACGAAATCCCCAGCCACTATAGACACTTCCCCGTTCATTGGATATCTGAAATGAAATACATTTGTCAGAAAATGTTGCGTAATATTTATATTTCCTTCGATATTTTTACGCTCTTATTTCTCTTACCTCGATAATGGATCCAATCCAACCGAATGAGAGTCAATATTTAGGTATACTTTTTGGCTGAACGGGCCCAAGCCAACGATTGTTTCGGCGGCGATTTGAACCGAATAACTGACCCCGGAGGTCAAGTTCGTCATTATAAGGCTCGTAGCTTGGTGAACGGTAGTGTTTATAGCTACCATGGATTTATTGGCGGGTATATCGAGCCAATTTACGACGACATTGTATCCAGTAATGATCCCATTTTGTAAGTGCAGTTCAGGTGGTGACCATTTTAGATGGACGGTTGTCGTGTTCAAAATAAACATTTCTAGGTTAATTGGAGGACCATCAGGAGCTGAAATAAATACATTTTGTTAGATGGCAAAACAGTAAAGTAAAAATTGCGAAAGAATATAATAACAAGCCATACTAACCATCATCCAAAGTTTGAGCCACCCTGGAATTTGAGGGCTTTCCTTCGAATTTTCTATAAAAGGGTATCAGGAAAAATTCGTACTTTGTGTACTTTCTCAAAGACGTTATTTCATAGCCGGATACGTCGTTGGAATGCAAAATAGTTTTCATTTCGTACTCAGTAGTTACATTGTCTAGAGGACGGAAATATATAAAAAGTCCTTCAAGGTAGTAAAAATTCAAAATTTCCCACATAAGCTTTATGGTCTTAGCGTCAATTGGCGTCGCCTCAATAAGCTCCACAATGTTGTCTGTGAGAATATTATTTCTGAATTCAGTGTTATTTGAATAAACTCCAGTTTCCCACAAAGAGTTTGCGTCTTCTCCGACAGTGATAGCGTCGGACACCGGGCTTGGTCCAGACAGCCCATGAGAATTCTCCGTCCTCACAATAAACATGTACGTTACGCCCGGGATGAGAGATTTCGCGGTGTATTGTGCCTGATACACCCGCCGAGCGAGCACTACCCATCCTCGAGAGTTCCTAGGTGTATTATTTCCTTGCAAAGTTTCTCTTGAAAATACTTCCACTTGGTAACCGAGCACCGAGGAAGATCCAATCTTGTTGTTTTGATTCCACGTTATCGTAACACTATTGTCTGTCATATTATATATTTGTGGTTTCGTCGGAGGTCCAGGCAAAGATGAAGTGTCTGCTGCTCGAAAAAAATGTATATTTGGATTGATTGGGCTGTCGACTAACAAAACTCCGCTCCATACATATTTTCCGTGATGGGAAGAAGCTACGCACGTGTAAGTCCCGCTATCTCCTTTGACTAAATCCTTCAATATAAGGGTGCCGTCATTAGACACGTTTCTTCTATGATTTTGTATTAATGCTTCCCCTTCGAAATACCAGGCAATGATTGGCTCAGGTGTGCCGATCGCTGTGCAGGGGAAAACTGCCATCGATTTTATAGGTAACGTTTGGTTAGAGGGCCCGTTTGTTATGATTGGCGGTGGACGGTCATCGTCTGACGTCACGATCAGTTTCCCTCTGACGAACGAGCTGCCAGCGAAGTTTACCGCTGAGCAAACTATCGTGTTTCCGCTGTCGTTTTTGTTTGTATCATTGATCGTTAGCACGGTAACTCCATCGAGAACTGTGGATGCGTGGAATTTGCCTCGGGACGTACCAGGGAATATTATCGTCCGGTTGCCTTCGATGCTCCAGAAAATTGTTGGTTCGGGCTTACCGAATGCGGAACATGTAAATGTTGCTATTGAACCAGCTTCTATGTTCACTGAGCTTGGCCTTACACTAATTGACGGAGGATCTAAAACAAATAGGTCATGATTAATCAAACTTATATGGATTCTAATTACGCCGCGTGAATTCTTTGGACTCTATTCTGTAAGAAACCACATAACATGCCAATTTTTATCGCCATAAACGTAACACAGTAACCGTGATCACAAATAACACGATGATAATCATGTTTAAAAAATTAAAACGCGTTATGCGAATCAAATGAGTCTAATGATTGGATACTACATTTTCTTGACAAACACGCACGTAACGCGTTACCTTGCTTCACGTTATTTTTAAAGTTAAAAACGTGCATTACGAATCTTATCGCATTATCAAACTTGACATTGCTAATTTCATGGATGTGAAGTAAAACTACCGCGTTATAAGTTCATGTGGTCATATAGCACTAAGGACACAGAGCCCATATTTCAATTAAGTTTAAATGACGTCACGCGTTTATGGCTAGGAATAAAAAAAAAAAACAAGAAAAATCAACACCGTTTTATGGTTGATATTCCGAAAACCTGTGCGAAGCGCTTTTATTCCACTTTTATTGTGCGAACTGCTAGTCTGTGAAATGCACTGCCTGAACGAGAGTTCTCCGGTAATTACAATCTGGGTGTTTTCGAATCATGAGTGAATCGGTTTCTTCTAGGCACGCGTTCTACATCTTAGACCAAATCACCACTTAACATCAGGCGAGATGGTGGTCATACGCAAGCCTATTCAGTCTGTTCAGTTAGTGCAATGCAAAATAAATATATTTATAGTTTCATCAACTGAGCACACGAATTTTTTACGAGTGTTGTGTAGAGATGGAGAAAATAAAAATAAATCACTTATTGACACTTTCAATGGATTTTATTAGATATTTTTAATTCTTATGGATGTCTCTAAGCATGTTATGAAAGTATCACTAATGTTTTTAAACGCATGCAGTAAATAATTTTATAACCATACCTATAAAATATCCGCCTAACATAATATAGTCTAGCTGTAAACACGGCCAGTTCAAGTATTCGAAACGTCAAGAATTAAAATAATGCAAAATACTAGCCGTTAAAAGTGTTTAATTCCAGCACATATTAAAGTATCATTAAGAAAACTCACCGTATACAGTAAAATATCCACTCGCGCTTACAGCGCCTACGGTATTATCAGCCTCGCAAGTGTATTCTCCCTCATCGGCTAAAACTACATCGTCGAGTCTCAGGCTCCTGTCATCTAGTACTTTGACGCGGCCGAGTGGCATGTTCCCCCCGCCTGCAGTCCTGCGCCACAACACGTCTGGTAAGGGGTCGCCTCCTACCCGGCACTGAAACGTCACGCTCCCGCCCGTCTGCGCCACCACGTCCTCAGGACCCGTGATTAAGTACGGCTTAACTGCACAATGAGAAATATCCTTGAATAACATGATAACAGAGCCATCTGACGATGCAACCCAGATATTAGGGAAACGAAAACGCGAATCACAAATTAACTGTACTTATATTATTCACATTCCCTCGGGCCTGTTTGGCCACGTTTGTTATTCATAAATTTGGAAAAGATGGTTTTTTGCCAAACCAAATCTAAGTTAATTAATCATTAACACGTATTAGAGATATTATGGTGGATACATTTTCCTAGCAGTGGGACAGAATAGATGAAAAAATTTGATGGTATCCTTTTTTTCTGAGTAACAAAAACAAACTGAGCAAAATTCTGAGTTTTTCTCAGAATTTTGCCATGTAATAATTGGTATGTTTCCTATTTTTTTATCATAATTTTTTTATCTTATGTGATAAGTTAGTATGAGTACTTAATGCGTTTATAAGGCAATTTTTTATGAGAAACAACAGTGAACCATTAAACACACGTGTTACAAAAATATATATAGATATCCATGACATTGAATTGTAAGTCTTAATCGTAATTACAGTAACAAACTATGTAAAGTCATGTCTGTCTGAAATTTTACGTGTTGTATACATTATAAACCGGAGGAGAAAACATTTCCAAGCTTGCTATTTATATAAAAGAATTATCAATAAGAAAAAACCGACTTCATAAAAATGTCAGAACTGAACCAAATTGGGACCACACAGGAAGCACTAGCTTTAAAATAAAATAAAATAAAAATTATCAAAATCGGTTTACCCAGTCGATAGTTCTGAGGTGACAAACATAAAAAAAACGAATTGATAACCTTCTCCTTTTTGGAAGTCGGTAAATAAATTAGCTGTACTTGACAACAATTTCATCGGCTCACATTTCAATGTCAGGGACCAGCCGGATTCAGGCGGTGCTCATTTTAATGTGAATCAAGTTTTAATTGTCCAAATGTCATTATGATATGCGAATTGAGCTTTAATTTGTGGAAGCTTACTGTGTATTCTAAGTGTGGCGACTGACGACTCCCGAGTGCCGGCCGCGTTTCGCGCGAGACACTGATACCGCCCGGCGTCGCTCTGCCTCGCATCTTGAATAACAAGGTTGCCACCGTCTGCTAAATGCATCCTGCAACAATAAAATCGCATATTTTATTACTCATAAAGTCATAATAAAACAACGCAATTCACTCTGAAATTTTGAATACATTTAATTACTTTCAACAAAGTGCAATGTAACAAAGTCATTCAAATGTAGGGCGGAATAATTCAATAGGAAATTAACATTTAATAAGGGGTCTGAGTCAGAACTATTGAGATTTTTACTTGATTACTTGTGGAGCTCTTCAATATATCCCCTTCTTTTATAACTTTGATGTACCCCTCCCCTAGACTGTTAATTATTTTTATGCTTCACCATACGTAACATGCACCCTTAAGATGCTCATCAAAATTCATACAACTCAATGTGAAATAAATTGCTTACTTATAAACAATTTTATCAGATTCAATAACCAATTTTCTCTTTAAAATTTGTATTTTTTTTCTAACATACTCGTACTAAGCATCCTTGATCTTTTTAAACGTTTAATGATAGTGTTTATTTTCTTTTGTCACTACTCTCAATGGTCGTTACGTTAGTTAGAGCAAGCTTCTTAACATCTTTTAAGTATTCACAGCGGGCGCTTGACAGCAACCGCAACAAAGTCGCAAGCGCATAAAAGAATGCAGAGCTCGTTAAATTCCGCATAAATTAGGTTCTTGATTGCTCATGAAATTGTACGATAAATTTTTATCGAGATATCGAATATCAAACGAGTCTATTCGGGAAGGTACACATTCACAAGACTATCGCATTTCCATCCTACTCGCTTGGTGAGAGCACTTGACTACCCTCGACGTGCTTCCAACTGCGTTTATCTGACTATCGATCCTTTGCCAACTTTTGTCGGATAACTGAAAGTTCTTATTTTAATAACGTAACTGCCAAGTTTGTTGAATTTCCGCAACCCAAAAGTTTCAATGATATGAGTTTTGTTCAACTCACATTGGCTTGGAACGAAGTTTGTTCCTAATAATAGAAACTATAAATTGGGAGATTCTGAAATAATACAAGTTAACTGGCAAACTGTTTCAGTGGGGGAATTGGAACGAGTTAATGATGAACTTGCTAAATTGCTTAATGCGTACCTAAACTATCGTTTTCGACCGTATTTAGGGTAAATTAATACTTTCTGAGTTGCAAAAAGGATGGTTTTGGAGTAACTAACCTGGAATCTCCGTCAAAATGCAAATTTTGGCCATTCTTCTTCCAGTACACTGTCGGTTCAGGAGAACCTCTTGGTGGCGAACATTCTAGAATCACAGTCTCGCCTTGAGCCGACTGTGTTGAAGCTGGCTCCAGTCTAAACTCTTCTCGAAGAACTAAAACAAGAAAAAACAATAAACATTAATATAAAATTCTCATTCAAGCTTAGATTAGGAGATACTCAAAACAACCTACCAGCAACATGTAGCGAAGCATTTCTACTTCTCGCCGTTCCATATGGATTGGTTGCTTCACACCAATATACTCCAGCATCTGAATGGGCCCTTCCATGAGTAGCTCTTAGGAAGAACAATCCACCAGCTGGTAGTAGACTTCTATGAGTGTCTGATACTACAAGCACCCCGCCTTTATACCACCGAATAGTTGGCGTAGGGGAACCACCAGCACGGCAGTTCAGCGTCGCTGGCTGATGCCGAGCCACGGTCACATCTATGGGCTGTTCTATGATGTAAGGGGCTTCTCCTGTACTTCCGTAGTCATCATTCATCCCACCTTCCACATGACCTGTTGACAAAACGCTTATGTAACCACAATGATCCTTTGCAACGTATTGATTACCAAGCAAACACTACAGCTCGAGTGGTAGTTGCAGTTGTCGTGTTTGGTCTCTAATGAAAGCCGACTCGCATGGCCACACCCACTGCAATTTCCTACGAGCATTATTTTAAATTTACCTAACAAAAGGCTCTTTCTAGGCTACGGTTTATTTTAATAATAGGTGGAGTATGTCATTTGCAGCTACTCTAAAGCGGCGCACAATAATAATGAGCCATAAACACAGGCTTGGCAAAGCGCGGGTCCCCCAAGGATGCTGTTTGGGACCCCTTGCTTTCAATGTTTACAACGAACGCGCAGATGTTAGTTTTTGACACTCGAATTGATGTATGTCTATTGTTGTACATTGTTGCGACGTAAAAATCGATAGTAAGCAAAAAACTCGATCGGTTGCAAAAAAAAACTATACGGTGTCCGATTATCGAGAGAATGAACCTCCTGGGATGGTCTCTGACTCGATTCTAGGCGAGGCAATGTTTTGTGAGCAAAATCAATAGAGATTACTCTTTTGTGCAAAGTAATTGTGTTTATTTATTCACGTGTCCTATCGTTGTGAATGCGGTGCGATACAAGGGCTAATCTATAATTGAATCTCCATTCGATTCGCTATCGTTCATTTTTGTGCAAAATTTCTGTTTTTATACTGAATTATTTTTATTACGTAATGGCCTATATTTATTCTACTCAATATTGCTATTATAATCTCTTAATGTAATAATGGTACTGCATCATGGAGTGGTTTAAAATGTACTTACGTTAAAATACAACAAATTTTGGGTTCACAAAAATATTATTTCTAGTAATTTGTACGCCATAGTTTTATATTTGTAGTACTTATCAAGAATTTATTTTTATTATAATTAGATTAATCCAAGGCTATCTATAATATTTTACAGTTGTCTGGTACTAAGCCGAAACCAGGGCAATGTAATTTTTTTTTTTTTTTTTTTTATAATAAAAGTAATCAATATGTTTTGATCAACTTTTACTACGGAACCACCCTGTTCCACTCATTTTTCATTAAAGTGTGACTAAAAAAAAACTGTGAGATAGCTGGTCCTTATATAAAATATATATATGTACGTATACCTAACGTTAAACCTACTTTCCGCTCAATAACACCACTCCATGTAACCTTATAAACTTTACGTAAATTGACATTCATTAAGTGTTTCAAAACATGATATTCTTAGGTACCTATCACCTACTAAATTAATAGTAGGTGCAAGACAGTATCTTCTTCATATTATCTGCAGTTTAATGGAATTCGTTAATCAAATGTGACACTACAAAAGCATTGCATCGTGTAGATATAAAAACACCCGACTCCCAGGCTCACGTGAATGGATGATACGATAGCAAAAGATGGCAAAAAATATTGACCATTCAACCAGATGACAGCAATAAATTAACTGTCAACCTCGGAGATACTTTACCCAGTTCTGTGTCATATTACCGCGCGTGAGTATCATAAATTCATGGCGATACATTTCGATCAAAAAACATATTTCAGTTCATTAGTAAATTATTTCTTAGGTTTTCGCGATTATTACACAACGTAATTATTATTATTTTTTCACTTAAACAAAATAACAAAACCAACAGTTTAAATAGTAAAACATTACAAACAACAACACTTAAATATGAACAGCTAAACAATAAAAAATAATATTGTTATAACGGATTTTATCACGCGTATTTTACACTAGCCGCCCGCCCCGGCTTCGCACGAGTGTAAGCTCGGCTTTCGGCCTCACTACAAAATATAATATAGCTTATGTCACCCGGGGATAGTAAAGCTTTCCAACAGTGAAATAATTTTTTAAATCGGTTCAGTAGTTTTTGAGTTATTTCGTTAAAAATACAAATAATTCCTCTTTATATTAGTATAGATTATTATTAACAACCCTCATCTCAACATGCAACGGAGTAGATGTTGTGCTAACATATTAGCATAGCTATGCTATCAAAATCCATAACATCCATTTAAAATTTTATAGACTTCCATTTGACGACTGTAAACCTCAGAGCAAATAAAAATCCGTAAACTTGGTTGCGCAGGTTAGAATCCTGTCAGTCAAAAGTCAAGCGAAATTTCGTTAAAATTTAAATAGTAAATCATAAAATGTGGAACATTAATTGTGATTAAAAAGACAACTAACTAGTTTGAACTATAAAAGTTTCGTTACGCTACAGAACCATAAAAATATAAATTAATTAATCGGATTACGTATGCATATACCGAAAAGCAATAATTAATAAACTGTAGTCAGTATTGAAGGTTAAGTTCTTTTTATGGTTCTATACACAAATGGTGTCTACAAGACCCTATTACTAAGCCTAGACTGACTGTCTGTCCTACCTTTTAATAGCTGTATCTTATGTACCGTAATAGATAGCAAGTAAAATTTGTTTTCTAAAGAATATTTAATTTTACAGTGGATAGGTGCGAAATTCTATTACAATCAAAAGTAAAGGGACTCCATATCACAAACCAATTGAAACGCCTTTTCTATATTGTAAAAACGGTAATACGTATAAGCGTCAAAATTAATTATAGTGAACACTTAATAAAAAAAGTCATAAGCACTGGCCAAGTGCAAATTAGAATAATCCACTCTAATATTATAAATGCGAAAGTAACTCTGTCTATTTGTTTGCTACATAATTACAGCTAAATGGCTTAACCGATCTCGATCAAATTTTGGGAGGTAATAGTATGTATTATGAGGACAGACATAGGCAATTTTTTTTCTGAAGAAATCGCGGACGAAGTCACGTGTACAGCTAGTTTAATACAATAAAATAAAATTCAATTTAGTACATACTACATATATGTTTGTTTACTTGTACGCGAAGATATAAAAATATAGATTTAGCAGATTGCATCGTACATAAAATAAATTGTTTATCCTGTCCGTTAAGTTACTTTATAGCGTATAAAACTAAACTTTATCGCTTTAGTTCGCTTTAGTCGCGCGATACGATTGTATAGATTTTTATGAATGACTGATATCCTGCCCTCTTTATAGCTTAAATAAGATGGCGAATGATTTTTTCGGCTTAGTTGAGGATACAATTACTCTCCGGGATCCATGGAGACAAAACCTATTGAAGTAGGGAGATTAGTCTAATCAGTCAGTGAAGTTTATTTTTCAACAAGCTTATACCTGAGTAATTTTATCAACAGTAAAAAAGTTATTGTCATACTACTACCAACAATAATTATTTAAGAATAATCATCAATTATTCATGGGTTATCTAAAATTTTAGGAAATAGATTTTCTATATAATTGAGCAAAAAAATTGCGGCATTTGAACTGTTATTCTGACACGCCAATTGTTTAACGTCGTTTTGCTTACTTTATTACCCGTCTACAAATTTGACAGTTATTAATAGTACATTACTGCTGCGACTTGAAACAGAAGCACTTATGGAAGAATGTGAGCAAATGTGAGCGTAGCCGAGGCCAGCACACGTGGTTTCATAAATGTTCAGTGCAGCCAAGGCTCTTCTAAAACATTGCATTCTTATTCAAGTAAAAATTGTCGAAATATTGTGGGGTAACTTTCACGAAACTACAAAAAAATATTTCAGGTGGATATGGCTTAATGTGCCTACTATCAGAAATATCAATTATGTTTGGTTTGTAAATGCTAACATTACTTCTGTGCAATCCCCTTTTTTGTGGAAAACGTAGCTAATCAAACCTCTTTTCACATTGAAATATTATACGCACGTACAAGATGATTAGATGAGACAAATACTTTTACCAGCAATTACTCTGGCAACGGCCAAGGTCTTGAAGTTTAATTTTATAAGATGATTAAATTAATATTATTCATATTGTGAACATATGAAATATCATTTTAAAGAACAAATAATATGAACCTTAGTAGCGACAAAATTCCGCGTCACTAACACAGCGTAAACTTACTTCAACGCCAAAGGGCGTAATTTTTCAACTCTCACGCGACGCGAGTAGTTACGTGCTATTGTTCAAAAATCTTTGTTAAAAAAACTGCTAGGGTACTCCGTCACCCCTGCTAATTTACTATAGGCACATGTTGACACGCGTCGCAAGAAAAATAAAAAATCGGTCATAGACATGGCTTTCGCATTTGGACGGAAGGCCACGCGGCTATCCCATGTATCAAAGTAAGAAATAGTCGTTTCTACATTTTAAAGCTTTTTCCTTTTCCACACAGATCTTTGCTTCTTTTATAGCTATACTTTTTATTTTATTTGAATCGATGCGATCGTGTGAACTTTTAACTTAACATTCGTTTGCTGTTACCAAGGATTTAGGTTTATGACTGTGTTACTCGTATACCGTTTTCGTTTGATTCTCAAAGTTTATTTGATCCGAAACCGATATTGCTCGATTAATCTGTCGTCGCTGGAATACAATTTTATAGATCTGTTAAACTCCCTTTGATCGACGCTCCTGAACCACAGTTGCGAAAAGATTAAAGATATTTTATAAGTTTATTTTACGTAATTAACCCATGGCATAAAGTTTGACATGCAATAACTGTCACTCGTGTCACCCCAAGTAATTTGATAGCCGTTTGAATTTGGAATATCTAATTCTAATGGCAGTGATTGGCTCCCTAAGGAGGTAATCACGATTTTTCGAAGTTGGAACACGTGTTTAATTTTCAGTAACCCCTTTGCAATGCGACGCGTCGACGTCATTACTGCGTCGAACGACAAGGATTTTTTTCGACTAAGTTGGTTATATATTTTGTATTTGGAAGCTCAATAAGTGAAGAAGAAGGATCAATAAGTGTTTAAAATCCATTAAATAATTTACTGCGCGTTATATTTCATTGGGCATAAGCGCTAACTTAGCAGCCACATGTGATACTGACGTATCACGTAATAAACGGGACGGTTACCAGCGGGCTCGAAAACCAACGTCCAATAAGACGGTCACAGTTAATGAAATAGCACTTATATTTTACGGTGCAAAAACCGACACGCTCGGCACATGTGCGAGGAATTAGTCTCAAAGCGAGTTCGGATACTTGGGATTAGCTAAATGAAAGTTACCATGTTTGTTTTAAGGTTCATGGCCATTTCTGTACGTGACCTCTGTGTGGTTGTAAAAAGGCAGCTGAAAATGTCTATCTAGAAATGTCGTATGCGGAGCTATTCTGGAACATTGTTTGTCAACTGACAGGTTTGATATCTTAGATAGAGATGGGTCACAAGAGTGCCAAACCAGTAAATAATTATTGCTTTGTAATATTTTCTACTAGCTTTATCCTTCGGATAATTGGGATTAGCTGAATGATTATTGTAGTGGTAGGACTCTTTTTGCAGAGTCCGCCTGGGGAAGTATCACACCTTTACCAGTTATTCAACCGCCAAGCAGTGTGCAAACACTGATGTGTTCCGGATTGAAAGGCAATGTTTCCAGCAAAATACAGGGCACACAGAGATCTGACATCTTATATCTCGGGGTGACGAGCGCAGTGCATTGCCATCCAGGGTTTTGAACTGTTGAAGTTTAAAATTCTAAGAGACGTTGAGCTGTTATGGGCAAGCGTGAAGAGCCATCAGGCGACTTCGCTCGTCTCATCACTCTGTAACATTGAGTTGTTTGTTTGGTTCGTGGCCGTTACTGTACCGTAGCGTGTGTACCGTTACCGTGTAAAAGGTAGCTGAAAAATTGTAGTCAAGCAAACTTTCGATCTAGAAATGTCGTGTATGGAGCTATTCTGCTTTTTTGGCAACTGACAAGTTTTGAATTTTTATCAGAGTGATGCTACAGAAACAATTTCACAAAAGTGCCAAAACTGAAAAAGAATTACTGCGTTGTTATTATTATTTTCTACTAGCTTTATCCTTAAGTTTATGTTCTTAACATTATGTTTTGTTCACTAGGTACGCAGGTAAAGTAGCAAGTAGATGTTAGTCATAACATACATAAACATTTTCTAATTGTATAATTGGCTTGCGTATGATCGCCATCTCGTCCGTTATATGGAGCACGCTTGCACTCTGATTGTAACAGCCATTCTATAGAATATGGACGTTATAACGTCCAGTCTAGCAGCTCGCACAATAAAAGTGGAATCAAAGCGCTTCGTACGGGTTTTCAAAACTCATGTAAATGCTAATTTTACAGCTTTTTCCCATGGGATAATTACCCATATTCAGTTATATACCCCCCCGGCTTATTCAGTGTCGAATAATAGTTTGAGTCAGAGATTTTTTTATCTTGGAAAAAAAAAACAATAATAACATAAACAGGTAAAAAAACAATAAATCATAGTATAAAAACTAAACAGCATGCTGTTCTACACCATGTGTAAAGAATTAACCGCCTCAAAGGAAAGCCAGATTAGCTATACGCGAGTTCCGTGACAATGTTTATGTTGTAAGTCGGCCGTCTAATGCATGGGGACAAATTGTTGACACAGTCTCATCTTTCATAGGGTCCGACATACCTGGAAGAAATGGGGGCATCTAACGACACATTCCTTGGCGCCAATCGATTTGAAACTCTCTAGCTATACGATATAGAGGAGAGTTTTAAAGGCTAGTTTTGAAGAATTTGTAGCGAAATCGTTTTAAAAGTTTACGGAAATTTACACGACAGTTGCAGCGTCTCGTTGGGTTTGTTGTTGTAGACTTTTGGCGCGTGGACAGATGAACCAACATGGTTGATACCAAAACTAATAACTGAAATATGAGTTTACAGAATTGGAAGACTACAGTTTCCTGTAAAATGATCAGCTAATTTTTATAGTATAAGTTTAGTGTACAACTAGATTATTTTTTTAATTGTTTTTTTTTTGGTTATATCAAAATACAAGTACCTACAGCACAGTGTAAGGTACAGCAAAAATTTACAAACATTATAGGTTTACCAAATCTTTGAGTGTGGCCGTTGATGGACCACTTCTAGAAGAAATATACCTATTCACAGGCAGAAATTTCAAGCAGCCCAAAGACTTTTATAAATTACTTATTTGATTTATTGATATTACTTAGCAAACTTAGGTAAGTTGTAACGTGGTAACCATGTGCCTACAACAAATATACCTACAAGATACGTTATTGCAAAGATTATATATTAAAAAATCCTAAATTACTTCTTACAATACCTACGCAGTGAATATCTAGTAAAAGAATTTCTCACCAAACAAACAAACAAAAAAACTGGCAAACTTTTTTGTTCATTCACGTCCTTATTAACAAGACGGATCGACGCTGGGGACTTCTACCGAATAAAGACAAAAAGGTTTAGTTTGCAAACTGATGTTATCAACAGCTTATGCCTTTGAGACCGCGTGACAAAAAGTTTTGTTGATCATCTCATTCGATAACAGTACTGATTAGCATCCTGACGTCTATATTTTATGGCTTGATACGAGGATGTCTGGTATGATTAGCACGCCCACACGTACATTCACAGCGTACCGTATATTTTTCTAACCTATGTTTGCCACTTCCGTTTCTATACAAAACCCAACGCGAGTACGTTTTATAGGGGTCAAAAGCGTCAATATTCATAAAAGTCAGAGTTTTGTTTAGGAAAGATTCGAGATAGGGACCATTTTTCAATTCCTTCTCTTATACAATGACTTGTACTATATGAGAAGCTTTTGTACGCTTCGAGCGATTGAATCTGTATATTTTTATTATTCTCTTTCCACCGCATTTTACGCAGCATCCATCACGCATTAGGCACAAAAGATAGGCGTCGTTTAACATTAGCTTAACTTCTTTACGCTTTGATAGCCGCCTAGGGTGCGTCTTTTTTAACGATACACAGACTAAATAAATTAACACGAGTGACACGGTTTTACTGGGGGATCGACACAATCCAAAAGCAGTATATTTTTAAGTCTGCTGATTGTAAAATATTCGATAGACAGATGTGGGCCTGCATGTGTGTTTTGTTAACCTAATGAGATTTGTCAATAAGTAACGCTTTCCTCTTTTTAAATTAGTCCCGGGAGAATCATTAGTAGTGTTTATTTGTAAGACATGGTGTTTTTAAACTTTTTATTGGATTCAGTGTTGCAGTTGTAATCGTAGATTTGAATGAAACGTTATTATGAACCAATGTCTCGTACATATCTTGCTTGCGCATTTGACATATTTGAGGATATAGGTAAAATTGTATTTTATATAATGATTATAATATGGGTGTTATTTTTTTTTTTTTCTTTTTTTTTTCACACAAAAAACTTTTATCAATTGGACCCGTTGGACCGTGCTGGACCCGAGATTATAAATAGTAATAATGCCGGCTTCCTTGTTTCCTGCATGAGAGATATAATCTGGGCCTTTTCAAGGCAAGAGTGAATAGGTATCTTCTAAGCCTGCGTGCTTCATCTTCGACCACATCGTCGCTTACCAACAGGCGAAGTGGTGGTCAAACGCGGACTTATTCGCGATAAAAAAAGGTTTTTTTTTATATAAAAGAAAGTGTGATCTAAACTAAGCTATACGAATAAAGATGACGTCACAAAATGGTTGTAAAAAAAACCTGGTAAAAGAGCTAATTATCTTCAAACTGCTAAACAAATTTTCTTGCATCACAACTAAGAACATTCCCGATCAAGTCACTTTTCAAACATAAAAAACTTAATCAATATTGGTTCAGCCGTTTGGGAGCTACGATGCCACATACAGACACACATATGTACAAACACACAGATACAAAGACACGGTTTTGTTTTAAATCGCGATTAAGTCCGCTTTATACCACCATATTAACCACAGATACACACTTTAAACTTATAACAACCCTCTTTTTGCGCCAGGGGTTAAAAATCCATTCTAGTAAATATTTTGTTTAAGTCTTGTTTGAATCTAAATGAAAATTTTACTAAACATTAAATTAGATTTGTTTTTTTTTCACATCGTGCAGCTTAAATATTAAATATTTTAAATCTTCGAAAATGTTGAAATGCGCGAAATAAAAGACGCCTGAAGTATGGATTTTGAAGCCTTATTTACAAATTTCGTTTTGAAGATATTTGACAGCTTTGACAATCTATCAAAATAAGTAATTTATCGATGTTAAATCATCGCTACAAAAAATGGTAATACGGATTCTCTAAGGGTTTATCTCGTTCTGACTTAGTTTTACTTGATACTGAAGAAAATATAATCTAGACAATATTTCAGCAAACTTGAAATATAGGCTAAACTTTTATTAGTTTTCCTCTACCATTTTCTTAGCCACGTCGATGTCGCCATATAAATCTTTCTATTTTCGACTAAAACACAAGGTGAGTTTCTCCTAACCCCATTTTTCTTGCCGTGACAAATAAAAGCAATATTCCGCGAGTGACACGCTTATTTTCGTCGGTAAGTGTTGCCACAAATCTAAGATGGTACGGCAAGGCACTAAATATCAAATAGTGGGGTGATATCCCTTGGGGTGGAGACAGGGTGCATACTTAGCTATTAGCGACGGTTGAACTCTGACTTTTTGGTTATTTTCTTCCTAGTAATGTTGCCACCCTTTTGTGGTTTCTTGACGTTTATTACTCAATTGAATGAATCGAATGGAGAAATTTTTACGGTGGTCTGTTATACTCGGTACAAGCATTAATTTGCTCTGACAACTGCAACATGATAAAAAGAAAAAAGCAAGTTTATTATTCACACACATTCATCACGTACTTTAAAGACGGCTGGACCGATTTGAATGAACGTTTGTGTGCCTGGAGTGGATCATAGTAGCAAGGCCGAAGGCAGAGTTAACACCCGTACGAAGTTGGGGCGAGTCGCTATATTATAACTGCGAAAGTTTGTGTGTATATTTGTAACTCCTTCACCCAGAAACGACTGGGGGGCTTTGGATGACATTTGGAATATATATAGGTTATGTCCTGGATTGACACATAGGCTACTTTTCATCATCATCATCATCACTACACGGGTGAAACCGCGGGGTGCAGCTAGTTATTTATATATTATTTATCTCCTAATTTATTTGCCTTTTTATTTATTTAATGAAACCACAGTTAAGATTATAATCTATTTAGTAAACAAGTATACCTAAATATACCTAAATATATATTATTAGACCCCGCAATAAAAGTGCTGATTATCTTCAAACGGCTGAATAGATTTTCTTGAATCATGTCTAAGAACACTCTCGATCAATTCACCTTTCAAACATAAAAAACTAAATCAAAATCGGTTTAGCCGTTTGGGAGCTACGATGCCACAGACAGATTTGAAGTCAGTTGAATATTAAACTTACCTGGGTATAAACAAATTATTCCCAATAGAGATGTCACCACAGTCAAAATATCCATCTTTGTAGGCGCTACAACATTGTCAGCGTGTTGTAGTATCACGGAAGTCTTTTCTTTTCATTCTTAATTTTTATCTGAAACAAAACATAATCTCTAGTTAGAAAAAAAAGCTGTCAGATTTATGTAGCTGTCAGATTAAAATTTATTTCTTATTTACAACATGTCAAGAGTTTTTGTGCCTACGTGAAAAAAACATGTCGCTTAATTGCATCGATTAAATGTACTTCGTTGCTTAATTGTATGATTTTTCTAAACTTTCATATTTTCGAGTGTATGGTGGATTACTATATAATACACCCTCATTATACATGGCTCCATGGACGTACTCGTAAGTGGGGAAGTAATTAATAAAACTCTAAAACTCCACAGAAGCCTCTTGTGAAATAGTAAAGCCTTCACCACTGTGCTAGGGCATGCCTTCGACTTGATCGTGACATACTCTTCTTGACTCTGACTTGTTTAAGAATATCTAATAAAACTTTATAATTTCAATATTTGAGACTGACAAAATAATGCACAAGACGTGTGACGCCAAGATCCTCTTAAGAGGACAGAATAAATATAAAATAATTCTGACAGTTTAAAAACTAAAAAAACACGCTTAAAAATAGCTAATCCTGAGTATCTTGGTAAGGATAGTGAGAAAAACTATTCATATTATTGCATGGTCCTTGATAAGTGTGCAAAATTTAAATTTATTTTGACGTTATGAAGTAGTTGAAAATCAAGTTCAAATATTCCGATGAAACTTTGAATTGACATGAAAAACATGTCAATTCAAAGTAAGTTCACTGCAGGTACATTTCAGTATAGGCCCTCTTTATATTTTTGCATACTAAGGTGTAGCTTTCGTGGACAGATCGAGTTGGTATTCAGGTCGAAACGACTTGTCGGACGGACTGCCAGAGCGGGCACGAAAAATCGACACCGCTTTATGGTTGACATTCCGAAAACCCGTACGAAGCGCTTTGATTCCACTTTTATTATGCGAACTGCTAGTTTGTGGAATGCACTGCCTGAATGGGTGTTCCCCGATAGATACAATCTGGGTGTCTTCAAGTCACGAGTGAATCGGTTTCTTCTAGGCAAGCGTGATCCACCGTAGGCCGCATCGTCGCTTAACATCAGGCGAGTTGGCGGTCAAGCGCAAGCCTATTCTACAATAAAAAAAAAAAAAAAAAAAAAAAAAAAAAGACTTCTAACCCAAAGTACTTTACGTTCACACATTCCCATTCATATAAACAGGAATTAAGCAGTAAGATGTTAATATAGTCAAGGTTTAGGGAATTTCTCGTAACCCTTTTTCCTTTATTCAATAAAGTAACGAGTTAACAGGCTCCGAAAACCTAATATTACGCGCAGTAAATTGGTCCCTTCATAGAGTCCTGTACCCTCATTTACCTTCAAACGGGTTAGAATTTTATTCACATTTTAGACTTAATATAAGTATTTTAATAGCAAAAAGAGTACTGAACAAATTCTCGCCTTTGGAGTACCACCACCAGGAATATGAGGAAGTTTATCAGCTAATATTACAATCCAATACATTATCGCTTTATTACATACTGCAATAAAAATTAAACTTAAGTTATCATCATTATGTCTGTATAATGGGCCTTATCATTTAAAGGCCACAGTTCAGTATGTTCCATGATGGTGAGCACTTTTTTTTATTGCTACATAGGCGTGCGCTTGGCCGCCAACTCGCAGCGATGATGCGGCCTACACTTAGTCTGGAATGGGACCTGGATGGACCAAATTAAATGCTGGATTACACCGTGACAGAAGGGCGATATCTAACCAGGCTAGCACTACAAACTATAAGTTTATTACTTCAATAGCGTTATTATACGGGATCATACTTCTGCTATAAAATTAATAACGTTATTTTGAAGGATAACGATACCATAATAACAATGCCAGTTACTCTCACGACGCCATTACCGAGTTTTTTTACTGATACTAAGATACTAAAACGGATATAGGTTTTTAAAACGAATGCAGATAACACGTTACATTGCTCGAAAACGCCAGAAACAAACACAATCATTAACCATAAACAAAATTAAACCAACTTGTCGGAAAATTCAATGAATAAAATTCTTGCCCTTATTTTCCAGTTATTACAGATGGAATTATTTCCTTTAAACTTTATAATACTTTGGGACTACCCGTGAGATATAAGCCTTTTTAATAGAAAAATTATCATTCACAATCAGCGGAGTTATATAATAAAATACAAGAAAAAGTGAATCCTCATTCCTTCCTGCATATTTTTCTATTGGACGGCCAGGGCAGGCACAAAAAAATGACACCAATTTAATGGTTGATATTTAGAAAACCCGAACGAAGCTTTAATTTGACTTTTATTGTATAGAACGCTAGAATGTGGCTTGCGCTGCCTGAATGGGTGTTCTCTAATAGATACAATCTGGATGTCTTTATGTCACGAGTAAAGTTTTTGTAGCCGATTGAAAAGTTCTGAAATTTTCCTAATGTCCAAGAAGGAAGGTAATATTCTTCAGGTATAGGTACGAAAGTATGTTTTCTTGTATTTTTTAATGTTTCCTTATTACCTTATATAGCCTAAACGGCTTGACCGAGTTTTATGTGTGAGGTGTCGTCAGATTTGTCTGTACTTCCTGAGTGTCATAGGCACATCATGTGCTTTATTATTTAGATGGTAAACAGTACAGCAAAAGTTAGTCCAAGCATTGTTTTGCTCTGACAGCTGCAATAAAACTAAAGCTAAATGAAAACCATGAATTCTAACCATTCGCTAAGTTTTGTGAACGTAAGACTGTCAGCAGGTAGATACATAAAAATAGTTCAGTGAAATATTATTTTTAACAATTTTATGTAGATTTAAAAAAAAATAAAGGATTAGACTGAGCTTAGTCATTATTTTTATTAGTTAATAATACTTGTTTTTAGTACCTACAAATATAAAAATAAGTTGCTATTTGTAGTCTAACTGTCAACCAAGGCGTAATCAAAACGTTTCGAAACCAAGCCGTCAACTCAGTAGCAGCTCAAACTTCGTATTCAGAATTATACAAACAAACAGCAAAGCAAGTCCTGTCACTGGCGACGCTACGTTCACAAGCGCTTCCCGGACTTGCAACGTAAACAGCTTCAAAATATTTATTTAGATTATCAAGGGGACTGTAAACATCTGTCAAACTAAGATTTGGAGCTCTTAAACTTGTCACAGTTACAACTCTTTGATATAACGGACATTATAAACACGTCGTTCTGTATCCATGTTTATTTTTCACCGAATTGCTTGTAGCATATTGCAACAGAACATTTTAAATTAAGCCGTATTTTAAAAAGTGCTATAAAATTTGTAGTTTTAATATATTAACATGAAATAAGTGGGTTATGGCATAAATAAAAAGTGTGACATCAGTTTTTGGCAACAGTTTCGGTCCCGAGACCAGCAGTAAATAAAATTCAGAATGATATAGGTTACTATGAAAAGTTTAATAATGTTTTATTTTTCTCTCTTTTGGTTTTATGGATGTTTTTGTTGTACCATTTTCTAAAGTGAACAATACGGGGCTACGCAGAAAAGGTGTATTTTATACAAGATTATTTGATAATTAAGCCAACAACATCTCACATGCAGGTTCCGTATATCATAATAATAACCTTAGTTTTATGAAATTTAATAATACCTACGTCTTTTTAGGGTTCCGTAGCCTGACAAGGAACCCTTACAAATTCATTCTGTCTGTCCATCTGTCTGTTCGTCCGTACGAATTTTTAGATCTTTCTAACTTTTATAACTATTAAGGTAAGTGCATAAAACTTTGCACAATTACAGATATTATGTAATGTAGATCTCAATTTTAAAAGTATAAAATATATTTATTATAATATTGCACTTTAGGGGTAGCTTTGTAACATCATGTGAAATGCGGATGATAAAAAAATATCACTGTACCTCATCTGTGTATAGTTGAAAAGGTCTTTTAAAATGAAGGTAAGGTTTCATACATCACTTTTTTATAAAGTCTATCCTCTGCGAAATATGGCCAGTAGCAAAAAGTTACATAGAAACTTTTTCTCAATGGATAAACCATAAAAAGTATATGCTATGTTGGGATGATACAGCTCTGAAATTTGGCTAAGTCCGCAGAACTTCGTTCGTCCGATTTTTTTATAACTAACAATTTCTAAACTGACTACAATTATATGGCTTTGATAACGGAACCCGACCATATGCGTGTCTCGACACGCTCTTGGCCAGTTATTTCTTTAATATAAAAACTCATAATGGCAATAACATTACGCGATTTCACGCGTTGGTCCTAAGCTTATAAATAGCATATAGCCGACTCACTCTAACACCAGTAAAACTAAAAAAAAAAATAGAGTGTACGTCGAATCTGCATGTTCTAGTTCGCATTTATCCATCGGGTAGCCGGGCTGGGCACGATAAAGCAACACCGTTTTATGGTTGATGTTCCATAAACCCGAATAAAGTGCTTCGATTCCACCTATAATGTGCAAACCGCTAGTTTGTGGAATGCTGACTGAATGCGGATCAGTTTAGATGGTGGTGAAGATGGGCTTCCGCAAAGTAACGCCTGATTCAATAAAAAATCTGAGTGTCTTCAAGTCACCAGTTCGTTTGATCGGTTTCTTTTGGCAAGCGTACTCCATCGTAGACTATCGCTTAACATCAGATAAGGTGGCAGTCAAACGCAAGCCTAAAAAAGTTATTGTTAGATTTGGAATTATTCCATGAACAATACAAATAATTTCGTTTTGTTTTAAATTCATGACTGGCAACACACGCCTAATTATTAGACTTGATTTGTCCTGATTTACAATGTCGATGGGTTATGCACGGGATTATTGAAACTGTCGGTTACAGATTCCCCGCAGCTTTCTATTATAATTGACAGCTCTTCAACTGGTTTCATCCCAAACTAATAGTAAATCGGAAACAAATACTCAACTTTAATTGAAAACCATTATAGTATATGCATTTCTTTATTAATATTTGCTTAAGGGTAATGAAGAAGCAAATATAATCTAATGTAGTCATGGTAAAGTAGGATATAACTCGGATTTGTACGAGTTCTAAGTGATGTTTATATCGATTCATATAAAAGCGTAATAGCACTCATTCATTCACTCGCTACGGCACTGAAACGTGGTTTCTCACTATGGGTCTCATAAGAAAACTCAAAGTCGCACAACGAGCTATGGAAGTATGAAGAGGGTTATGCTCGGGGTTTCGCTACGAGGTTGAATCAGAAATGAGATCTGTAGACGAACAAAAGTTACTGACATAGCCCACCAGATTAGCAAGTTGAACTGGCAGTGGGCAGGGCACATAGCACGCAGAACAGATGGCCGATGGGACTGATCGTCTGTCCATCTTGTGGGTGGACGTCCTATGCTGCGCTTACCGGTCTGGGGTCTCCATTTGACAGTCAAAGACAAGAGCATTAGTGTAAATCGGTTTAGTTAGGGAAAAAATTGTGGAATAAAACGTCATATATGATCAATATTTGGTAGCTTAAATTTTAGCAATCGGTCGATTAATGAACAGAAATAGATTCAATTAGAAAAAAACATAGTGGGATGGGACTTCATAGGATGAATATGGAACAACCCTGTATTGCCGCGTAAGATTTTAAAACTGTTAGAGATTTAAGTTCTGAGTGGCACTGAACTGGAGCATGCTCAGACCAGGCAAACGACTTGCACATCACGTTTCTCAGTTACATAAGAAATTATTCGTTTGGAAAGAACCGTATCTAACACCTTGATTACAGTTTTGAAGTGAAAACTTGAGCACTCTTTGGATGAAAAAAAATCATGATACTCATGTCACCAAACGCTGTGTATATTAAAACAGCGCCATCTCTTGTAGAATAGGTGAATTACTACTTAAGTTTTCACTTGTGACGTGCAGTCCTCTGACTGATATTTTTTTTAATAACTGATCAATCTTACCTGAAGCATCTCCGCAGTCACCGTCGTGAGAAGAGTTTAATAGTGGTACAGGCCCTGTTGTTACATAACCATGTTGTTAAAATACTGATAAATATGTCTAAACTGAAATTGTATATTATGTAATATAATATAACCACTACTTATTTCATAAAAGATCACAACACAGGGAAGGGAGTATATGACCCTGATTTAACTCCTGACTAGTTAGAATTAGTTTATCTCGGCTCAACTGCTCTTGACAACTTCCGTTCGTCGAGTGGGTTATTTGATGTTTATTGATTTGAACTACATATTGTTATGGTATTATACAACCTCAATTTTAAAATACAATGTATTGTTTTTCTGTTTATAATTTGCTCTAAATAGAGCAAGCCATTGCTACACCAGATGTTGGAAATCTGGAGCAAAACAGTAGGATGTGATTCGTTTGTCTGAGAGTAAGAACTTTAATTGTTTATTCCGTTAAAAACTTTGATAAGTTTTGATTGTATACGGTATCAATTTTAGTAGGCAAATTTATCTGCTTCAAGTTGCGCTGCTGCTAATACGTTTGGTCTGTGGATGACTTCTATATTCCGGCGGCATTCTAGAAACCTTAACTTATCGTGAAACTACAGTAAACTATTCCCAAATCCTTTGATAAGAAAATACCAATAAATTACGAGATATTCTTATGAAAATGTTGTCTCACAGTAGCCATCGTTACGATAAGATAGCCACGACACATGTTATAAATATCGGCTGAAACTTCCAATAAACTACGATAAAGGATGTGATGTAAACTTGGCAATAAACAAATAAAATATGATAACGGATATGACGTCATTTTAATGGTCAACCATTAAGTTACATTTCATGATAAATTTTGATTTAGGTACAATTATGTGTTACTTTTAAGTAAGCTAGATATATTTACACGTAAAATATTTAAAACAATTATTTTATTATATGCCTACCTACATACAAATATTTTTTTTTATTAAAAACGGACTAATCTAAAAGCCCCTCGGTGGAGGGAAAAGTGATGGCAATGCATTTGTTTTGGCTAAAGTAGGCGCCAGCATTCCGGGCACCAGTCACCTCCACCAAGCGTAAAGCTCCTCCAGTAAGCTTAAATTTGTGCCAGGAAGTACTACATTTCCTAAATAGCTTAAATTTTTCCAATATTAGTAAAATAGGGTATGTTAAAAGCTTTATAAATTTTATTATCAAACATTTGTTAAAAAAAAAGTGTACCAAAGTATTTAGTTCTAAATTCTTTTTAATTTAATTATTTAATACCATTGAAATGACATCGATCAAAATGTCACCATTTTATACATCTCTCAAAATTGCGCTGTCATATTATAACCCATATCTATTATCGATCCTTAGCCTTACACGTTCAATCTAATCACATCAAAACGGTTAAACAGAAATCGTTGCATTAGAGTTTAATCTCAGGTTAATTACAACCCGGGATAATCTCAAATGGAACCGGAATCCAATCTGAATAGGAATAGGAATTCGCGGAACGAGCGATAATGTTTTGATGGGAAAACCGATATTAATTTACAAGCTCGCATAATGTTAGCTGAACTGTAAATGGCTGTAACTAAAGCCGCATTTTATATAGCATTAAATTAATTCTGGCTTTGACTTAGCGTAACGGGTTGAAACTGTGCTGAAACATGGATATTTATGGATGTATTAGTCCTCAAGTTCAAAGTAGCTCCACTAAACACAAGATTGATGCTCATTGTTTCTTGAAGTATCGTTTCCCGCACCGACTGAGCTGATCATACTTGTCGCAGAACTACTAACCTAACCGCTACGTCTCCAACCGATAGGATTGGTCTCCACTCTAGAATACGTCTACCTAGACGTGTTCTAAAGCGGAGACCACGAGAAGACAGGCGCAGCGCGAGACGCCCTGAGACTTGGTGATATACCGTGTCAAAAAGCGAAAAGCCGAAGATCGGGCTGAGTAACTTGCTTTAGGAGAGGCCTATGTTCAGCAGTGGATTGAAGTGGGCTAGAAACGATGATCTAATAAGGACATTTTTGGAAAGTAAGTATTTAGTTATATGTACTAATTTATAGCTACTATTTGTGTAAGCAAAACGTAAAATAAGTCATAGGAACTTAAATAAACTGCCTGAAAAGCCGCCTGTTTGTCAAACATCTTCAAGTTGCGGTCAAATAAGTTTCAAAGCTTGTTAAAGTTTAAAATAAACATATTAAGGAAACCCAAAGTCGAGTAGGTAAGTATAACTAACCTTTCCAACGTAAAGGGTTCTCACGATCCACATATGCGTCTAAACCAAACGTTAACCAAAACAAACTCAAACCAAGGTTAAGTTCATAATTTATCGCCACTTGAACGATGACAGGCTGCGGCTAGCCGAAAAATGTATGTTCTATAAACAATGAATTCTATTATACCATCTGAAGCTAAAGCTCACCAGGTTCGATGCAATAAAAACTGTACGAGAGAGGTGATTGGAACAGACTGTGAAAGTGGAGCGGAATTTTTGAAGCGCTTTGTTTTATTTTACACTAAAATGTCGATGGGAATAAAAAGACAATCAATATGCTATGGATAAACCAATACAGGTAGCTTTTGCAGGAGCCTGGTCTAATTTACAATGTGCACCAGTGACAAGACAGGTGACACGAGAAACTGTCATCAGTACAAGCTGGTTATAATTTTAGTGGTAGATGACATATTTAAAAATATAACTAACTATGTTTATATAGTCAAATATCAGTAAGTAAGTTTTTTTTATTGCGACATAGATTAAAATGAAAGTTGGTGAGGGATAAGGTACTGTTACTGTTTGTCTTTCCTTAACTCTAAAGAGAAAATCAGACGACAGATGCGGTTCCACTTTCGACCACATTCTGTTCTGTGTCTCAGTATCTAAACGTAAAATTCTCTCTTCTGTGATCTCATTTCCCTCAGTGCAGCTGTAGATTTCTGTCCCGTATTATAAACACAGTCATAGTAGGTATAAACTGTGTTTTGTAGTCATTTAACGTGACGTATTTTACGTTTCTCGTCTTCTTGCTGTCGCAAATTGTAAATGAAGTAGGCGGCTATGCAGCTCAAAGACTTAATAAGACTGTTGACTCTTTTACTTGGAAGGCGCGGTCGAGATAAGTTTAGCAAACGGACTAGCGGCCTGTGTTTACTCTTCACATAGAGCTGGGCTAGTCAACGTAATAACAACGTTTGAGGATTAAGATGGGAACTAGATAATGGTGTGGTTCTCGTAAATTAGAATAATTATTTAAACAACCTAGTATATATATATCACCTACTCATAAATATTTTTGACAGTCAATTCCATAGATCTATTTTTATGCTGACATTCTAAAACTATGATTGATTCTATATAACTTCCCATCAAATAATAAGGGTGAAATTGTTTACTTCACCCGAAAATGACTCTTCGTTATGCCAAATAGCCAAATATAAAATCAGTTTATGGAAGTGAAAAGTTTACAGTCACGGGACTTTGACCTTATAAGTCATGTGTGTATTATGACAAACATATGAAAATGTTTTGAATGCAGCCTTACAAGTTTATAGGAAGGTCTCACGAAACCTCCGCTTCGTCACGATCACACGCGGCAGCATTTCAACCGTGGGTGTTATTACAAAAATAAATGAAAACATACTTTTTGAATTATGTTTGTTTTGACGACGGCCACCATATTTACGGTAGTAAAGGAACGAGTGTCGACATGCGTTAGACCCACACAACGAGCGATTGATCGCTACGATCTCGTAAAATATGAAGCGCTCTTAGCGCTCTACTTTTGGAATTGATTAATTGTGAGTTGTGAGACTTTTGAGACGCTGCGATCCAATTTAGGTACCGCCAGGGACGCCATTTGTCGATGCTGCTAGTTTTTTAATTGCTACAATCATCAATATCTCGACGTTCATTTACAAGCTGACGAATGGTTTAATGGACAATTGAGAAAGGTTTTTGAAATAGTGTGAAAAGTATGTTTGACAGTTGAGGATCAGAGTGGATTATGCAGTTTTTTTGTTGCGTTACGTTGGTGCGTATTGTCGGAATTGCACAAGTTTTTGCCAAAGTTTTGGACAATGGTTGGCTTGTCTCACAATGGTTTATTTTTGTTCATGCGGTTTCCACTGACAGTTTGCTTGATGTATTGGGCTCGGGTAGAGGATTATTTTTACCCATTTCACAAAGTTTGCAATGCATCCTTTGTAAGGGACGGAAGCGGCTTTACAAAGACAGAGATTATGTCGACTGAGAGCTTTCGACGGCTATGAATGAATCGAGATTTGAAATATAATATTGACTGCAAATTAAAAGCTTCTAAATTAAGAGCTGCTTAGACCATTTTTCTGTTCCTGGTGAACATATGGTTATTCATAGTGCTCAACAATGGGCCATGTTTTACTCATGACATTTTTATGAATTTATGCAAAATATGATTGTGAACTTATGCATAATTTACACACGAGTCAACTACATAAATAAAAGGCTTTGGTTTCTTTGTTTTCAAAATAAAATTGTTATTTTTGGCTTGCCTTTTTCAAAAGCTATAGATTAGTGTTAAAAAATTATTTGACATTAAATTTATTTGAGTTACTGTTTTTGGCCAGTTTAACAATAATTAAAAGTCTTCTTGCTTCGTGCCTTCAGTAGTATCACCAATAGATAACGCAAAACCCTACACAGCGATGATGATGAAGTACGAGGTGTTACTGTATATACCATTCCATTTTCACCTTTGCTTTGTACTGATCGACACAATACAATATCAAGAATCAGAATACATTTCGTGTTTGCCGTTTCGCTACCGGCAGACCAAACATTTATAAATAATGCATGCCACTAACTCCGAAGTTCAGTATAGAGATGACAAAACGGCAGAAAGAGCAAAAGTTTGGTAACGTTACGAGCAGCGTTCGGCGATCAAAGTTCGACGCCGTTTTATGATTTCCCGTAGTTTTGTGACAGGTTGTAAATAAAAAGATCATTTTTATTCTTTTTATTTCTTGGATGTTATGTAACTGCGAAATGAACTGTAATAAATCATCTGTAACGCTGAAATTCACATTTGTATTTCACAGGGTAACATGGTAGATGGTACAACGCCGAAAGGACTATATGGAAAAAAAAGGAAAAAAGAATAAATGGAAAAGGTTTAGCCGAACAAAGATAGAAACTTATTCTACTCATTATTATAAACAACTTTTACTTTTAAAGTGAATAATATTTTGTCAATGGTATATAACTTTTTCGTGATTTCAGTGTTAGTCCAATAGTTAAAGTTTTTCATAATGATGAGTACAATAATTTAAAGTAGTCTCATATAATTGATTACAATCTATCCAGCAGTTAATTTTATTTGATCTCTTTTTCATCTTGGGGTTTTCAAGCTTATCATAATATCAATATTAATTTGATAGTAAGCAAATTATTATTAAATAAATATTTATGGCATCGGAATGATGTCACAGAATGCACTGAATTAAATGCTGCCATTATATTCAGTAAAGAACATAATTGTTTATGGACATTATCGCATTACACTGTTAGACGATTATGTCCAATGTGTAACACTTTGAAATAGAACGTTACGCTTTGTTCCTCTGAAATTCTAATACGATAACCTTTTAACATGACTATCTTGAACTATCAATAGATATTCTTGATCCTGTAAACAATAATTGAACATTGGACAGTTTAAGTATAGCTACCAATTGTTATTAACTTGTTGTGCTTGTAAAGTTCATATTTATGCTTGGTGTATGCTTACTAAAACTGCTTTTTATGCTCTAATGCATGAAAGGTCTGCTTTTATGCACTGGTGCATAACATGTTTTCTCTTTAAAATTGTTCAAAGATATTTAGTTTGGAATATATTTTTTGTAAATTATTTGCCTGAGACTTCTTAAAGATAGAACATTGTCACAACAACACAATCAAAATACAGTTTTTTTTTTGCATTATCACTGATGCATTTCCTCGAAATCAAAGTGAAAAGCCGAGTATATAACTCGTGTATTAATCATCATCATCGTCATAATCTCATGGCCTGCATGGTGGATTTAGAACTCTTTCAGGGAGAAAGAGAAAGAGAGAGAGAGAAATTGAGCTCTAATCCACCATGCTGTCCCAGTGTATTAAACCCATTTTATCCTCAACTTACATAACATAACCGGATACTTACTGAACATAACAGAACCCTCGCCATCGGTTTGGGTTGATAAACATCTCAGACTTTAAAATTGACTTGTTTCATGCACTTATTGTACAATCTACTATTGTTTAGTTGGTACGGCACATGATTCAGAAACTAAGTACTAAAGACAAGGAAATATCTACCACATAACAACCAACAACAACAACCGTAGGTGAACAACCATGATAGTTTAAAACAATGTTAAATTACATAAGTCTCCCCGTATCTCGGCGGAAGTAGTCGAAACAAAAGAAAAAAGTAAATAAGTAAATATATGGGCAATACCATTTTATGCCCGCTAGAGGGCAGCAGCAGCTGTGCGTGTAAATCTCGAGAGCCGTCAATAAAACTTGGAATAATTTGCTCCACGCCCACTGCCGCCGCCCGTAGACGAAGTGTCAAATTTTCCGAGTCATTACCCCGCATTTTAACTTTCAAATTTACAAAAATTGCAAGCGTTTTATTTAGGGGCCAAGTTAGGTGATCAATCAAACATAATCAACGAATAATTAGGTCGACATCACTTTATTTTTTCTCAGAAGCGTAAGCGTCAATTAGGTATTTAAAAGCAAGTATCCCAATCATCGCGGCGAAAATTCCTGGCGATGTTTTCTACAAAAAGAGTAAGTTCTGTTCTGCGAAAGTCAAGCCTTTGAAGTGGTGGAATTTCTCGAGTTAGCGACTGATTCATTCCATGCTATTTATGGCCTGATCCTTTGCGACGCGTGCGTGGCGAAAGCTTGCTTACGTTTACGTTGTTTTGCCTACGCCTGAAGCTGACCGCACTAGAACTACTAAAACATTACATTGAGTATCGTTCTTGCACAATACAATGTTCGACCACATGTTTCTGAACACGCGCACTATCATAATATTGACCCTCTTATCCGCATTGCATTGTAGCTCTTCAATACACACAAGTGTCTATCTAAGAGTACTTCTATTTGCGTAACCCTTTAAATAACACTTATACTGTTGCCATACGTTAAAAAAATATTTAGCTAAGTGGCGATGCTGTCCCTAACTCAAATGTTTTCTCTCTTATCAAATCATTATCAACAATTACTGCTCCTACCTACTAGTTTTTTTCTGTGACGTTGTCCTAAACGCTCTCATTAGGGTCATTTATTTAGGTCCATTTTTTGTTGAAAGGGACGTACTTAACCGTAAAGGGTAGCAAGTAACAATTAAGGAGCTGTTTTAGGTAAAAAATGTCACCCTTTTGAAGGTTTTGCGTGCAGTGACCAAAAAAGAGGACACTTTTTATCACCTGGTTTGGAACTCACAAAATGTTTATCGCCACTCGACGGCATGTTGATTTATGCTTCCAACCCTTCGAGGGCTGCCTGGAATGAATTAGATTGTTTAATTGGTCATTTATTTTCGATGATAACGCCAGTCACAGAGTCGAGGTCGAGTCACTTTTGGTCATTGAAGTGGCACTTTATCAGAGGATTATAAAAAGCTCTTCTTTTTAAAGATACCGCGACATTTTTACAGGATTTTGGTACACAAAAAATTTAAAATAATTTAGGCATCAGCTGTTGATCTAACTTGAGATTTATTACACATAATTGCTGTGAAGAACCCAGTATCTCATGCATTATGGATTACGTTCAAGAAATACGTCGTGCTTTTAAGACAAAAGGTACAAAAGTTTTACAAAAAAAGTGGCTAATGACCGCTTACACTTTCCTTGAGCCCACCCGTGACGCACAAATTAAAGGCTTATCTCAAATTATGCTTAATTCGAGGGTCTAAAATAAAGATTGAATATCAAAAGGATTGATTGATAGCTTTACCTTAGTGTACTGTTTCAATATAAATTTAAAATTCTAATTTATTATCCCAATCACCATAAGGCAAGATAGTAATATGGTAATGATTGAAACCAATAAAAAGTTAGAAATCAATATAAGAGTGTCTGAACTAAAATTCCGTCGAATTTTACAGCTTTATTGGATCTTGTGGCATACATTAACATACATTATTGGATTCAATTACTGTGACCAAATAACTGAAGTGCCTGTTGTTGCTCTAAAACTGTTATTCCAGCAGTAAATAACGTTATACAGTGTATAAGGGACGATTACACCAAACAGCGCGCGTCGTGGAGCGTCGGAGCGTATTTACAATGTGGTTTATTTTGTTTCGGAAACTGTACACATGTCAGACTAGTTCAAAGTGTGAAAGTAGCTGACTGCGTTTCAAGATGCATCACTTCTATACAAATAAATGACCGTAAGGTCATTTATTTATGCAGTATCTGTAAAGATACTGCATAGACACGCTAGTTAAAATACACTCCGGCGCGACCCGACGCTCGCCGTCCATTGTAATTCGAACCTTACATGAACTTGCTACTTTAACTAGTGTATTATAAAACACTGATTGCCTAATTTATTAGAGCCTGTATCAGAGCCATGATATTTATGGCTCCAATAACTATAATAACACTTGCATTTTAGTGTGTTTTCCTATAGAATGGGTATTTTCTGCCGTATTTAGGGTGACAATTGCTGTTTGTATCAAAATATTTGCCGATACAATTTAAATCAGTAATTATCTGGATCAAAAAAGATAAATAAAATAATCTGATCTAAAAACTTGATTATTTTGTAAACGATTATATACTAACCTAACTCAAATACAAGACTATAATTTTACTTTAACTTAAAATTCGTAGTCGATGAACTTAAAATATAAAAAAAGACTCTACGGCATTTCAAAGTTGCAATAAAACCTGAAACATAATTTAATTAGTGTTCATTACAGTCTCTATTCATCCCAAAACAAACAGAAGCAAACTGACGGCTCCGAAATTTGAGACCTTGCATGTTTATGAATCTAACAAAAGCACCGGTACATTTAAGAGCTAGATCCATAAAGTACAATAGTTTATTGTTCACGAAAACAACGCAAAGCTTTCACTGTTCCACCGTTCCTCTTAATTCCAACTAAATCCTCTAAATGAAAGGTCTGAGGGGCAATCGAAAATTTTAGTAAAGAACAAGGCAACAGTGCCGTTTTAATTGGCTCTACAAAAACTGACGAGCTCTCTAGAAAAATAGCTTTCTTTAAGCCGTATTATTTAGAACAGATGTGTGCATGCATAGTGTTACTTTGTGTTTTTTTTATTCTTGAATGAACACACAAGGGTCTTTATAAGGGTGAGCAAGGTTTGCAAACAGCAGGTTCTGTTAAATGTCAATGAAACTTTACTTAAATAATATGGAGTAGTACTACTTAGTATCAGATCGAATAGATAGCAAATAATACATTCACCCAAAAATGGCTTCCAAGCTTTAGATAACATCAATGGGGTGAAATAGCCAAAATAAAGGCATTGCCTGTGGGCGGGAACGAGACAGTTAATTCTAATTATGACCGTATTGTGAGGCGAATTTTATTGCTATCTCATTGGCGCGCTCATTACGATGCGGACGTAGTAATTGTGGCCCATTGTGCGCTATCCACAGAAGTCCATTTTCCCCTAAAACCGTGTGAATATCTGCTGAGGGGGCATCTTAATTCACGAGTACTTTTTGTCTAGTTCTGATTCTCTAGTCTTTTAAGTAAAAAGTCGCAAAAGAAAAGTTTTATAATTAGTTGGCTTTAAACGTAAAACAAGCAAAACGTGATACAACATATAATTACTTTCAAGATTACCTGCGAGGCATGACAAATACGAGCTTTGCAACTAATAATGATGGAAAATGTTTCCTGGTTGTACCATAAAATCTTTGCGTAACGTTCGAATATGGACGGGCTTTTTTTATGCGTAAATAGGCTTGCGTTTGACCGCCAACAAGCCTGATGTTAAGCGATGATGCGGTCTACGATGGAGCACGCTTGCCTAGAAGAATTCACTCGTGATTACCTGTTTACTAGGTAGCGCCAAACTTTTATATTGCCGAAATTAAGAGAAAAACATATGAAGAGCTGACTGCTAATATTTGCTAATGAAAAAGCACACTAAGAGAATAAATAACACAACTATTTTTTTAATATCGATGTCCCCAACTGGTAGTAAAATATATTGAAATTATGTAATCTGCCAGTTAAGCGGAGTTTTATTTTACATCAAACTAACGTTTGCGATCTCACTTGATTAAAAGCAGATGATGCGGTCGAAAGTTGGAACTCGTCTCCCTGTTTACCCTAGGTCTAACTATTACGTACCTTCCAAGTCTGCCAGCTTCATCTTCGACCACATTGTCGCTTACCATCAGGCGAGATGGAGGTCAAACGCGAACATGATCGCGATAAAAAAAAACTAGAATTACCCATTAATCCTAGACTTGAATACTCCAATGTTTCTTGTATTATTAGGCTCAGGCAATTTACATCCACACAAACATAACACTATCTTTTTTAAGCATTCGGGTAAATTGTATAGTAAAACCGGAACGAATTCCACAAATTCCATGTGACTCTATCGATTCGGGATTAGAAAATCGGAGAAGCAACAAAATCCTTGAACAAACAGCAATGAAAGCGATGTTCGTTAAAAATAACGAGCTTCTCTCGGGAGCTTTCGCTAAAAGGATAACAAATAACTTGCGTTATTGTGTATCTATTTTGGAACATACGTTGGCCTTTCAGGCAACCGCCGATGGACTCTAAAGTTTCATCGCGGCCTGTCGGAGCGATTAGTGCCCTGACAGCTAATTTATATACTCAACTTACCATTCTATTCCCGGAGGCATAGACATTGCTAAGAATAGACACGGCTTAAAAAAATTGTTGACATATTTGTGTTCAAGTTCACTTAGTGCATAAAAGCTTCTGCATAGTTAGTTATTTTAACATGTGAGTAAAACAACAATATAGAGTCACTTACAGACATCATTACTACAATAGTTTAACTTTTTACAGTAATTTAACTTTGGTAACAAAATATACTTGCAAAAACAACACAAACCGTTCGTGTTAATTCAACAGTTGTCGAGCAGTTTGTATTATAAACGCAAAACCTTTATCATGGTTGAAAAACTAATTTAATCAATATTTTTTTATTGACCACCCACCACTCCCACCAGTAACTACAAGCATTCCACTAAACAAACTCACAAATAAATTAAGTACATGTTTTATTTTCCAGACAGAACTCGGGAATATATGGAATAAATTTTGGTAGAACAGTGCGTTTTATGCACAAACAGTGTCATTATCGGGACAATGATGGCAGCTGCGCGGCGCTTACACATCATTGCTTCTTCCGTAACATTGCCCCATGCCATAAAAGATATTGAGTTTTGTAATAACGGTGGACGTTGATTTGAAATGTTTATGACTGTGTTGCAATGTTAGAAAACTAGACTCAGATTGACAATTCTACAATTCGATGTTACAAGTGTTACAACAAACTTTGGAAAAATATTGCTGTTTCCGGTTGAGTCTTGAATCATCAATTTTGATTTGAGAACTTTTACAGCAAGTTTGCCGTGATACAGAAATATGCTTTGAGTAGATTTTATGTTTGAAAAAATATTGTTTGGACGCTTAATCACAATACTTCGTGTAGTATTTTTTTTGTTCATAAATAGGCTTGCGTTTGACCGCCAACACACCGTGTCCACCGTATAGTAATTTTATTGTGATTTCACTTTTTCTTGTAAGTTCCTACTAAATATCCTTTAGTCAACTTACATATCCATTTGATAAGTTTTAAATATGGTTAGTGAATTCGCGAGTTTTTAATTTGACTTCCACAATTCAAACTGACAAACCACAATTGACAATGAAATTAAAATAAAGTACTTGACTTTATTTTAATTTCATTGTTTCCAACTGTCACTATGACGGGAAACGTCATGGCCGGTTGTAGGCCAAGCTGGGCATTCTGGTGTGAGCAGCGGCGCTGACGTAGCAAAAATTTTTTTTAGGTTTGTGGGTGCTGTACAGTCTGTACATTCATACCTTCAATATTCTACATTGTTGTTCCTAGTGTACCTAGATTTAAAGTGCTAAGAATTAATAAAGGGCAAGTGAATAAATATACTGTACAGTTTATGTCCAGAGTGTGAAATAAAATCGATGTCTACCATCGGCCAGGAGCAAAAACATTATTGGTTACACTTCTAATAGATTACGACCCCTCTCTTAAGCGACATTACCTAAGATCGGAATGTTGGCAGCGTATCTTCTGAATATACCCCTTCGAAGCTAAATCTGGAAGCAATTTTGGGAATGAATTGCCTTGACAAATAATTTGAATACAAATTGCTGCTGCATTTCCCTTAACTGGCTTGTTAAAAGCTCAAATATTTAGAGCCAGCTATGCGGTTAAGTTTACGATTAAAAGGTAATTAGAAGATAACGGCTAAATGTGTAAGAAAAATAGATTCAAGCTGCGATAGTGCGATGTATCAGTTTATGGCCTCAAGGGATTGGTCATTTTGGTAATGACTGTTATTTCATTCAATATTAAAATCATTATCAAGATTCAACTCGGTATTAAAAGCAAGGGAACTTTTTATAAACTTCATACGCTTCTTTATAATTATGAGTGATCTAGTTATAAAAATTCTTCATAATTCTAAACTTAAATAATTTCTTTTTCGGAATATACGCATTACAGACATGAAATAGCGCTGATTTCATAAACATGTTGAGTTTGTTTTTATTTCAAATTAAACTTAGCTCAGATGTTTTTTTTTTTTTTTAAGAATAATTATGTTAACAAAGCAGGAGAAGAAACGATGATTTTAACCGACGACACTCTGGCAGTGACATTTCATTGACAGTGATTGGGTCGTGTTGAAATTCCATTACACAGTCTGTGAAACATACTATTCAGATAAAATATCGTTAACTTAATTTTATAACTGCACTAGATAGCTGTTGCATCCTCCATAACATCTAAATGTAAATTTGGCCTATCAGTATGAAGCCACTTATCATGTTAAAGTCGACATAAATATCCGAAAAATGGTTATTCCAGACCATCGCCCTAAAAGCGGGTCGTATGCATTGCATGCCCATAAATTACGAGCGACGACGCACTAAAATAGCGTAACACCCCAAGCATGGGAACCGAAGACCATCACGACCCCACAACCTACTAAATGCCTACAAATCCGTCTGAGGCACAAATCGAAAAGACATCGAGACGTTCCAATTGCGATTAGAGACGCCCATTCAATATACAATTTATAAACACTGGAGGGGTTTCTCGAATGCGAAATACGAGTATAAATGCATCAGTCACGCGATGAAACTGCGTAAATTGGAGTAAAGACGAACAATGAGACAGCGGGGCTGCCACCGGAAGCGTCGCGGATTTTTCCCTGTTATCCCAACAACAATGGAAGTCAGCTCAATACTCACCTAGCCGTCTTTTGTTTAATTAATTATCCAACGGACGGAATAATTAAGCTCAAATTCGAGGCTGTGATTAAAACAACCTTCTAAATATTAATAATATCAGGTGCACATTGTTTGGATGTTAAATGGAGGTAATTATCTACTTCGTGCAAATTTATTGCACGAACTTTATTGAGGATGTCTCGGTAATATTGCAGATTTGGGGTATAATAGTAGGTACGTAAGCATATGAAAGCAATGTTGCGGTAAATGAATTAGAATGTCAATACTGTAATGAATTGAATAGGTGATCAGTCAATCGTTGACAGTGGTCTCAATGGAGAGAGGGGTACCAATTCTGGTACCAGCTATCAATCAGTTCGCAATCCAGCTGATAATGTATCACCAACTCGGCGTTTAATTGGTGATGGATCGACGCGGATCTTCGATGAATTTCACGGGTGAACATAAACGAGATCAACGAATATCATATTTCGTCGAAAGAATATTCTCAATCGCTTCATCCGTGCATATTCGATATGGATTTATTATTTTCGTCTTTACGTTCTACCCTCCTAAAGGTTCGGAAGCGATACGTAAAATGACGGAAGATATGAAGGGCGGTAATGGGGAAAATTGTACTTTATTCGATTTTGATAGACTTGAGGTAGGATTTAGGGCCTGCTGTCGGTCAATTTTTTTTTCTCTAATATGTAATTCCTACATTAACATTATTCTACCCTAGGTAAGAAGGTATAAATGATTTTTAATTTTACTTGCAGGTGCTTTTAATAACGAAATAAAATACAAACTAACTTACTCTACTAAACAGTTAGACTGTCCTTAGCATTGAAGATCTAAAGACAATCCAAATACTCCAGCCCACTACCAGTTGGAAGCGTACCCTGCATGCTTTTGGCATTACAGCACGCTGAATGGCAATGCTTAAACACGCCAGCATTTTGTTCATGCGTTGTTACCATCATTTATTAACATACGTTGACAATATTATATTAGTTTCAATAGAACTCCAGCAGCAAAAAAAAGGTTACACCAAACACCATCACTTAAAATCAGATGATCGTAGTCATGAAAACGTCTATTTGGTCTACCCTGTCTACAGACTTAGCATTTTGCTTCACCCTGTCAACCATTAAAAAAGCGTTAACAGACAAATGTGGGTAGTACAAAGCCGAAACGCACATAACGTGAATCGATTCAAAAATGATTGAATAAAAACAACACTTTCCTATTGAAATCGTCAATTGAAATTATTTCTTATAGAATACTGGCATCAATAACTAAAATTCAAGCATTTATTTTTGTTAATTGAAGCATAACTTAAATTCTATATGTAAATTTTATAACTTTAAAAAGGAAGTAACCTCAAATTGATGGGCTTTATACAGAAGCTTAAAAGAAATAACACCACACGCTGGGTGTTCTAAGCTCGTAAAACTTTATAATATTTCTTTAGGCAACGTTATCTTTAAGGTACAAAAAAGACTACTGCAGTAGCTCTTGATAACTTTTGAGTTTCAACAGATAAGCTGCCCATATCTAAACAAATATTTGTTTGTTATAAGCAGACTAGCAGTCAAGCATTTGTTACTCGCTTTTTAATATTGCAGAAATATGGCAAAAAAAAACTCACTTCGATGAAACTTGCGGGTGAAGTATATCTATTGATGGGAAATATTATTTTTTGATAAAATTAGGTTAAATACATAAATGCAGTATAAAACGAGCGTAATTTTATCACAAGGAAACGGTAGGTTAATAAAAAAAAAGCGATCTATATTACAACTGTCATTTTGCAAAGTTTCATGCACTTATCTTACTAATTGTAGAAGTAAGAAAGTTCTAAAAAAATTTGACGGACGGACAGATGGACGGACGGACAGATGGTCGGACAGACATACAGACGGACGAACAGAACGAATTTATAAGCGTTCCTTGTCGGGCTACGGAACCCTAATTAGATGACAAATTACACCAAATGTGGACAGTAAAATAATTTTGACACTTGTTAGTTTTATCGTTTGACATTTAACCAAAGACAAAAATGTGGGTAAAAGACCGAGGAATCCGGTTGAAACTATGATCGGAGTAACTAGCTTAATCTTACGTGAGTAAATTCCCGTATAATATTATAATCAAAATGTGTAAAATAAATCAAAAACTACAAAGAAAGGTTTTGTGACAAAATATAGGTATATGTATTAGTTTATACGTGGAAGAGCGATGGTGACCAGGTGATAGCATGTGCGTTTAACAATCGGACAGTACCCGGTTCAATCCTCGGCCCTGCACCAATAAATAATTTAGTACTTAAATAAATTATGTGCAGTTTCCATGCCATCGCTCAACAATGGTAAAGGAAAACATTGTATGGAAGAAACCGGTATGGCCAAGAACCTCAAAAGTTCAAGGACATAATTATGACATACACCAATATGCACTGAGCCAGCATGGTGGATTAGGGCCCATCCTGTCTCTGAGAGAAGGCTCATGTCCCAGCAGTGGGATATTATGATAATGGTGATGATGATAAAACACAGAACATGTATATTATAGTTTTACTATTATTATAGTTTATCACTGTTTGAAACTGTCACGGTTGTTTACTAAAGTTATATGATTATTTACGGTATATTTATCGTGGTAAGGTTGTGGAAGCCGAATGCACCATGTTCACTGGAAGACACTCCCGTGAACATGGTCCATGTAACTGCGCTGAAATATCGGGAGCTCCTTCCACAACCTTACCACGGTAAATATCACGTAAATAATCATATAATTATAGTTTATTCTGGGATTTAGTTTAGGTTTAGCAGTGACGTTGTATATCGTTTTCTAAAAGCCATTATTGGCTCGAAAATAGTAGCCACTTTATAAATTGTGATAGCTCGTTTGTATCACTTTGTCTTTAATTACACCATTGAGTTCAGAGTAATTTAATTTATAGTCATGTGTGAGATAGCGCGTCTTCCATTTAAGTCGTTCGTATACGAGGCGACCAAAGTATCGGCACTAGACGATTCGAGTAGCATTGCACCTCTCGTAGTGCACTTAAGTAGAGCTTTGTTATGAAATTTGACTCATACATTTTAAGAAATTATTGTAGTAAAGTGACTAGCGTTTAAACAATATTTGTTCTTTCTTCCATGAAACAAAATTGACGCTGCGTGCTAAACGACGACAGTCGCAATGCTACTCGAATATCTCTGACTTCTGGCGTCGCTTCGTGTACGAACAGCGTTAAAAGCGGACGACCATCACCAATTACCTATTCGATAAGGTTATATTTATGGTCCTTCGAGCCACGAATCCAAAATTAAAATTCATTGTTCCTCTTATCCTGAAAACGGAGACAGCTGAGGTCACAAGATATCTCCACTTTATCTCAAATACAAGAAATAGCTTTTAAGAGAAACGCCTTGTGGTGGAAAGAGGCCGAAATTACTTGACCTTCTGAATTCACAGCCTATTCGTCTCAAAGTTGTCTTTAGGTGCTATATCGGATTTCTTGAATGTATAATTCAAAGATGCTCGGGATTAGATGACTTCGGCCGATAAGGACCCAGTTTATAGCTTTGAAGTTCTAATAAAATAACAATAAATTTATTTTTAAGCCGTGTTAATTCATTTATAAGGTATGCTTTACTCCAAACTCTCTGAAGTTTTGGCGCCATTCACGATTATTACCCGACGACACAAAGCAAATAGCTGTCTAAGAGCATGTCGAGACACGCATATGGTAGGTTTCCTTTTGAAGTCATATAATGATGAATAGAACTACGTCGATCGGCCCAGCATGTAAAGAAATAAACTTCATTTTAAAGGCGTTCCCGTCCGGCTACGGAATTTCATGCAAGAAAATTAATTCTACCAGACATTCATTATGGGAAACAATAAGACTCATTGATTATACCGTAACAATTTTTGGATTTCACGCTGAAGATCGCAAAGACCACGTGTGTGGCGCATGCATATGGATGTCAAAAATAACGGGTATTTTAACATTTATAGTTTCCCTTCCTTTTGCAGATCTTTAGTGGTAGAGGTAAGTGGAACTTGCTGTAAATATGCGCATATGTTCGGTATTGTATGGTAAATCAGTACAGATAAGGCAAAAAGTTGTAAACATCTTGTGGAAGAGAGTAGCAGTGATAGTTTTTATGATAAACTAAGTTTTTCGTAAAATAGAGCGTACAAAATATGTTTTGATCAGCTGCTAACGTATAACATATCATTTAACACAAACCGACTTCAAAATTATAGAAAAAAATTATTAATATTGCCAAATTAACAGGCGTTCGAACCATATGGTATTGGTAACAGGTTTTCCTAGTTTAGGTATCAACGCACTTCCACCAGAAATATAAATATGTAATGGCAACATGTATTAAAAGTATTGTGTTAACAAAGGAAGGCGTTTGTTAATAATACATTTTTCATTTCATAAAAAACTTATTATTGGAGCTGGTTAAAACTGCTGAGCCAAAGTCAATGAAACTTATGTGGAACAACCTAGAGAGCTTCTTCTACATAATAAAAGAATAATCACGTGAATCAGTTCACAAATGGTAGAGTAATTAGTGCACCTTAGTTTACATGGGTACACTAATTAATAGGTGTATTGATATAGGTTTAATTTAAGTTGGATTTATTTTTTATGTATCTGGTTATCTATTTCTTGTAAAAGCTTTGTTCTTTAGTTTATTTTCTTTGATTGACCAGCTTTTTGTTTTTTAAATTATAAGTTGTTTTTTCATGCACGCCTATATACCATTTGTTCCAACCTTGTGGATGACTGGTAGAAAATGTTTAGCATTAAGTCCTCCATTTGTGTATTGTACTTAATTTGTAAGTGTGCAATAAAGTATTAAATAAATAAATTAATAAATACTAATATCAAAAGTTTTTATTTAATATTTTATTTTTATGAAAGTTAACTGAATCCTACAGTGTTACCAACTTTTAATTATCGCCGTTTATTTTCCAGTTTTTCTGCATTTTCTGAAGGAAAAATTTCGTTACGTTCGATTTAGCCGTTTTGTCATAAAAACCAACAAACCGACAGAGAGAGAGAGAGAGAGAGTTTACTTTCGCTTTTATAATATTAGGATAAGGATTGTATATAACTTAGGTAGAAGACAAATAAATATGTGAATAACAATTATTTAAAAAACTAATCAAATTAAGAACCTGAAATCGGTGGAAAAAAGGTACTTTGTATGATACTAAAACTATAAATGCGAAAGTGTTTGATGTGTTCTTTTGCACATTATTTAAAAAAATACTTGCTTTTGACCGCCGACTCGCATGATTTTAAGGGATGATGCTTTCTACGATAGAGCACGCTTGCCTAGAAGAAATCGACTCACTCGTGATTTGAAGACACCCAGATTGTAACTATCGGGGAACACCCATTCAGACAGCGCAGTCCACAGATTAGTAGTTCGCACAATAAAGTGCCCTAAGTAAAGTTGAAGTGCCCGAGAGTGACTCAGAAGAGTTTTTATCCCACACAAAATGTAAATTGTTTATCTCTGTGTCTTACATACTATTTCTGCTAATGTAAATAAATCACTTGCAAACAAAAAAAAAAAAAAAGTGTCCTATGTCACTCGCCGGCTCTCCAATAGTTGATAGTTACTGTCTGCAAAATGCAAAAATCTCGTCGATCCGCGACGTGAAAGAAAAATAAACAAACAAACACTTTCGAATTTACATTAGTATGATATATTACTTCAATTACTTATCAAAAAGTATGAATAAATTACATAATAGGCATATGATATTTATATCTTTTGCAAATTTTATTTTCAGAATCAAAATTTCGACGTGAATCCTCACACGAATTGTAAGCAACGTCATACGACCCAGATATTTTGTTCCCGATTATTCTCTTGTATTTTGTATGAGTCGCATCCGTTCAGTAACCGATGACCTCTGACACCGCAGGATTCGAAGCACTACATCGTCTCTGTTAGTTATGATAATCAAGGCCCGTTCTGTATTCGTTAAATCTTTGAACGAGTCAAAAGTCGAATTTTGAGAGTGGAGATGGTGGCTTCTACATGGGTATTGTTTGATGCGTCATACACACGGTGCATTTAGCTTGCACAGTTTGAGAAGAGCATATGTAATGACTATATAGCAAAGGCCTATGGTTTTACCGGCTACCTTACAGGAATTCTGTTTTCATGGGATAAACATTTTCTAATCCAAGTATCATACCAAACTTTTGTAAATTCTGTGAAGCTCATCTGCAGTATATGCATTTGTTGTTTCAGAAATTATAATAAAAACAGGTTACGGTAAATTCGCATCATAAACAAATATCTATAGAGCAAAATTATTTATCCCAAATTTCTTATTTTACTTAAAAGAAGTAGAAGGGGAAGAATACGTTTAGTGGATTAAACTATTCACCAACAACCACGCGCGTTCATGTTCTTAACTAGTGGAAAATAAAACAATACCGAGACATAGGAACTTCTTCACTTGACGCTTAAAATTCCACACTAGCAATTTTTGCTTATTATTAGACGTTATCTCACTTATACGAGTATTTACTGCCCCGGTAGCTCAGTTGGCTCGGTAGCTTCTACGCTTGGGGGCGGGTTCGATTCACCTAGGGCAAACATTCATGTGATGAACATTTGTGTTTGTTCTATGCCTGGGTGTTAATATCTATTTAAGTATGTATTTAAAAATATATATGTATGTATATCAGTCTTTGGCAGCCATATTACAAGCTTTGCTTAGTTTGGGGTCAGATGACCATGTGTGCAATAATGTCCCAGATATTTATTTATTTATATTTATTCAAGCTTTGAACACACCCAATTATGTTTTTCTTTCTAGTTAGACAATCCATATAAATAAGTTAGGTAAGCAGTTCTTCTTCCAAGTTAGTTACTTCCGACGCGCAAGTGAACGCCGACCGAATGTATCAGATGGCACGATCACAAGAACTAATGTATCTATTTGTAACTGCCGGAGTTTCCGGCTTTTTGCCTGCCTTGCCGGAGTTGAAACATTATTTTACTTGTAGTAGTAGGTTTTAAATGGAATGGATCGTTCAATAGTAGTCACTTTGTTGACTCTAATGTTAAATAGTACTGAATTTGGATAGGAAAACGTTTAAATTCATATACAAATTATTTTATTTTGTAGAAAAATTTAAACAAGTACCGCTTAACGCTTACTCATAATGGCAAGTGTTTAATGAATTAAAAGGTGTAGGGCCGATTTTTGAATCCTCAGTTAAACAATCAGATAAGATTTATTCCATTGATAGCATGATTTCGAATTTTTCAATAGTTAGAGGTAATCTGCGGAGTAATCCCTGTAAATTTATTGGACAGATATATTTATTGATTTGTTAACTATCTGATCGTTTAACTGCGGATTGAAAAACTGGCCCTTAATGAAAAATATACTTAATTAAATGTAATACGTTTACTGAATAAATTGTTTAATCGGCTTTTAAAGTTTTTTGTCGAATAAGAGAGGAATGATCAGTCCTTTTCCCGTAAATTGATCTGTCTGAACTGTCGGTAAGGAGTCCTTACAAGTGGCGTCAGTACAGTACGCTTATAAGTATAGTACGCTCTCGGTATAACAAGACATTAAAATGATTATGTATACCTTAATTTTGAATATAATATAATAGGTCGGGGAAAAAGTCTTTTCGTATTTTGTATGTATAAAGTTGTAGTAAAAATCTTATCCGTTGTACTGTTTGTATCTGGCTGGTTTTGATACCATTAAAAATATGACATTTTAAAAAAGGAATACAAAACGTAAAAAGCAATTTCCCGCCATTTTTCTTGTTTGTTGTTTGTTTTTTTGTTCGATGAAATGAGTGAATCTAACGAACAAATTCGATATATTGTGAAATTTTATAACAAAAAAGGGAAAAATGCGACACACGCCGCGAATAAAATTTGTGACGTTTATGGACCTAATGCAGTGTCATCAAGAGTAGCACAATGTTGGTTCAAGCGTTTTCAGTCCGGGAATTTTGATGTCAAAGATGCAGCTCGCTCTGGTCGCCCTGTTACGGATAAAGTCGATGCCATTTCTGAAAAAGTGGACCAAGATCGGCATATTAGTAGTTACGACGTAGCTGAAGAACTGGGGATTGACCACAAAACAGTTTTGACCCATTTGAAAAAAACTGGGTATACAAAAAACTCGATATTTGGGTGCCACACGAGCTCACTGAAAGAAACCAAATGAATCGTGTACTCATTTGCGATTCTCTATTGAAACGTAACGAAACCGAACCGTTTTTGAAAATATTGATCACTGGTGATGAAAAATGGATCACCTACGACAAGAATGTGCGCAAAAGATCATGGTCAAAGGGCAGTGAAGCACCACAGACAGCGAAACCCGGATTAACACGTAATAAGGTGATGCTGTGTGTATGGTGGGATTGGCAGGGCATCGTTCATTATGAGCTTTTACCGCCGGGCAAAACCATCGATTCGGATCTCTACTGCCAACAGCAGATGAGACTCAAACAAGAAATTGAGAAAAAACGGCCGGAATTGATCAACAGAAAGAGTGTGGTCTTTCATCATGATAACGCCAGACCGCACACATCTTTGGCCACTCAGCAAAAATTTAGAGAGCTTGGTTGGGAAGTGTTAATGCATCCACCATATAGCCCAGACCTTGCACCCTCAGATTTCCACCTGTTTCGATCTCTTCAGAATTCTTTGGGTAGATTCAGATTCAGATTCAGATTTTTATTCACCTTATAACAATGGTTCGTTATATTAGGTAGGTCAAATACATTTGTTATAGAAAATTAAATCTTAAAATTACACATAAGTTAAAAAGTTCACATTACAATATTGGTACAAATTTTAGCGTCAAAATAAAATTGATTAAATATTATTTAAAATATGTCATATCATGTCGTAGTGTTAGATTAACATCAAGAGAGGACTGTCAAAACTACTTGTTGCATTTTTTTGATCAGAAGTCCCAAAAATTCTACAGCAACGGGATCATGTCACTACCTACAAGATGGCAACAAGTTATCGAACAAAATGGCACATATATATTATAATTAAATGTAATTAAACTTGAAAAAAATATGTCTTGAATTTGTTTAAAAAATACGAAGAAACTTTTTCCCCGACCTTATATTTTAATTTTGTTTACTGTAATCGGCTCTATTAATAGATTGTAATATTTTTTTTCAGATAAAAAATTATGTCCTGTATAGCTGAAATGCGATGGATAAAAATATACTCAAAGACATGCCTTGGTGCATATATGTATAACTAATATGTAACGAGTAATGCATGTGAGTAGAGTAATAAGTTATTAAATGAAATGAAGTGACATTAATTAAACGAGAAAATCATAAAGAGAAGGAGGAATATAAAACAGAGGTGGTTTTTTTTTTTTTTTTATAATTATACGGGAATCACTCAAGTAATATTAAACAAGTTATTCCGACTATAGTTTCCACCGAATGCGGTTGAAACTATATCCGGAATTAGTAACTATAGCAATATTACCTAAGTCATTCCCGTATAATTTGTACAAAATTAAAATAATGCTATGAACGTTTAAGATCTAATCCATTTTTCAATTTATTGGCATTAGATAATGTTCTGTATTTTATATTATGCTTATTTAATAACTCATCTAAACTATGTAAATACATCATTAAAATTCGCCCGGCCGGGATCGAACCCGGGACCCGAGTTAGAGGTTATCTGCGGAGTTACCTGTAAATTTACTGTACAGATACATTTATTGATTTGTTAACTATCTGACTATTTGACTGCGGATTGAAAAATCGGCCTTTAGAATTATAAATATTTGGATTTCACGTATCTACTCGCTTATAACGTTTGGCCACATAGTTTCTGTGTCATATTTCACAAATGTTTATTTTGTTTAGCCACCCAAACACCAACCGTCTTACTTAAAAATCTTTTTACATTCTTGAGAGACCTTTGATCTGCGGATCAAGCGAAATTCTTACCTAAAACCAAAAAAAAAGTTGCGAGGGCTTTGAAAGCGCTCTCAATAGCTGTCAAAATTTTACCACTGGCCGGACGTTGTTAAGAGACCTTTGCGAGGCAATATGGCGGCTTTTTAACCAATCAGCATAGATCACAGTATATATCGGCCAATCAGCATTTAGCTGATTGAATAACATTCTTTTAGGTTGTTTTTTTGTTGTTTGGCTAAGTTTTGTGGTTATTTATCATGGATTTGTGCAATTTCCGAAGGGATGTGGACATGTTACGCCAATTTAGAGCTCCCGCGTTGAAAAGAAGGATACGCCAGAGAATTAAGGCGTGATCCGATACATGGTATATATGATTTATCGGATGATGAATTTCGGCTGAGGTACCGTTCCAGCAATGAAAATATCCGCCGGATTTCTGACTTGCTGAGGGCAGACCACGGAACACTATTCTACAGGTGAATCTGCGAGGTGGCGGCATCCCTGTGGAACTGCAAGTAATGGCAGTAATCAGATATTGGGGCCACCATGAGGTAGATAAAAAATACTTATTTTGTTCAAGTTTCGTGTTATGCAGTATGTATGTGAATCCAAGATAAGTAAGAAAGTTTTGTTTTATTTTTAGATCCAAGAAGACTGCGCGGATTGAGCCAGCAGACGCTGTCACGTGTGGCCCGCAAAGTAGCAATAGCGTTGGCTCCCAAAAGTTCACAGTAGGTACATAAAAATGCCTTTGAATATTATGATGGAAAAAGCCAACGCTATCAGCAAGTTTGAAGCTATTTGCGGCCTTCAAGGGATTATGGGTGCAATAGATTGCATGCACCTAGAAATAATGAAGGAGACGTTGGCCAGTATCACATCAACAGTAAGAGACATTTCTCTATCAATACCCAAGTAAGTACATATCTTGCACAATGCCATTCCAGCTTGTATATTATAATCCATGTCGGTATTCGTAGAACGGCATGCAAGATTTTATAGTCACGCATAGCTTTCTAACCCTGCCGCACACTGCTACTGTGTTAGGAAGACAAGGTCAAGTCCCAGCAGTGGGAACTCATGTTTATGGGTATTATGATAAATCACATGTGTCACTGACATTGCTGGGTGCAGCTAGTTATCAGTAAATAATTTTTAAATGTAAAAAACGATTTTCAGATCGTCTGTGATGCTGACCTTAAAATATGTGACATCGTGGCACTGGAGGCAGCACACATGATGCGTTTTAACAACCGGCATATCCGAACCCGCAATGTTGTTGAAAGGTACTTCAGTGTCTTGAAGCAGCGATTTCTGATATTGCTGAAATTGATGAGGGGTAACTATGCCAATATCAAAACTACGATAGTGCTGTTCTGCACAATTTGTCGATTCTTTACAAAGAACTAGGTGAGTTACTCTTTTTTTTATTAGCTTTGCATCTAGCATCTCAGCTTTTTGTTCGAAGAGGATCGGAGAGAGGGTTAAAATAAAAATAGCCTTTATTCTCTGATCCAATTACACAATTATATACTAGTTATACTTACTACTTAATTTAAAAAAAAAACAATACTTAATTCTAAAAAAAATTGTTTGTAACACCAGTTTCAGAATCAGGTTGTCCTCACTGGACATAGGCCTCCTCTAGAAGTGGCCATTTCTCCCTATCTCTGGCTATTATGCGCCACCCTTTTGGTAGGTCAGCCTCCCACCTTCTATGTGGTCGTCCCCATGATCTCTTCCCATCTCCGGGGTACCACAATATGACCTCTTTGATCCATTTTTGTTTAGGGAGTCTGACTACATGTCCTATCCAATGCCATTTTAGTCACTTGATTTTCTGTGAGACATCTGTCACGCATGTGGCCTTCCATATTCTGGTCAGTCTTCACTTGTCCTTCAGCTTAATTGGCAACATGCTTCTCTCCATTCCTTGTTGACATACCTTGAGTTTTTGGGTGCGAGCCCTTGTTAGGCTCCAGGTTTGGCACCCATAGGTAAGTATTGGTAGAATACACATGTTGTACACTTTACGCTTGGCAGGCATTGGGATTTCTTTGTTCTTCAGTTTCTTTTAGTGTAATGAGCTCAGGTGTAAATAACAAACAACACCTGGGCTCGTTACTGGAGAAAGGGTTACATTCTGTTAAATCTACTGCTTCATCCCACTGGTAGTCTCAGGGTGCTTTGTGTGACAGTGGACATAATTGTATCCACCCGTTGTCCCACCAAAATAAGTTTTAAATGTCTGGCTATTTATTTTTCTATTAATTCATTAACATTTCTCAGAATCTCCACTCTCAAATGACTAGATATAGGAACATTGTAATGCATTGAATATGACAATCTCCTTTTTTTAACCGACTTCAAAAACGGAGGAGGTTCTACTGTATTTTATTATGTATGTTCAACGATTTCTCCACCAATTATGAATTGATTTTGATGATTCCTTTTTTGTTTGGTAGGTCTTACTTCAGAGGTGGTCCCATATAAATTTCATCAAAATCAGTTAAGTAGTTTGGTTTTTAAATGAAACTACTACTACTCACTGAAAAAAATATGTCATCCAAGTAAACAAAACTGCGTATTTACTAATTTTGAAGTCGGTTTTTTTAATTGATTATTTATTTCCTCAGATACAGCACAACTTTAACATGAAGAAATGACAAACAACGAGGACATTATCAATGATGACATTGGCCGAATAAGTCAAAGCATTTTTATGGAAAATAATTTATTATAAAATATATTACACTTACACAAAAACTAAACATGTATTTTAATTAAAAATCTTACATAAGAGCATAGATTTTAAATATGTAATCAAATACTAAACATATTTTCAGTACTAATTCTCTCATAGTATTTTTATAATTATATTAAATAGGTATGTATTTTTGATTAACTTTACTCTCGAGGTCTAGCCCGGATATTTGATAGGCATTGTTGGAGCTGAAGCCAACCCCAAGAGTCCCTAATTCTAATTCAAAGTTAGGGTGACAAGACCTGCACTGACACTGGCTGGGGTGTATTGTGCATTTAGCTAAACACATTTACATAAACCAGCCAAGCTCCTAAGATAACAGAGCAAGGCTTTGGGTCGCTGCCTAAACTATTCTATCCCTATTTTGCCAGGTGTTTTGGTATTGGAGACTTGTGGTTGTTGATTTTCTTTAAGGAGTCTCGACTTGAATCATGTCTTCTGTGGCCTTGCAATAGTACATGCTACATGGACTCGTTTTCGTGTAGAAAGCTCGACAGCACCTAAAAAAACATAATAACATTAGAACACATGACAGAGTTTTGACTTCCTACCTGATTGCACAAGTATATGGCAAGCAGGATCAATTTGCGAACCACTATAGCTGTGGGTAAAGACTTCGGCACGCCTTAATTAAATCTTATCATATTTTTTTTGTCACAATCCGGCTCCAACTCAGCATGATGCCGGTTGTAAACAACCGACGCTGGTCTTCCGTTGGGCCGGCAGGTGACTTCACGCACGAACGTACCACACAGCACGTGCACAAACTAACTAAATGCTTAATTTATTGAATATTTAACTAAACGAGCAATTATTAGACTGCCCCAGTGGCTCAATTGCTAGTGAACCTTCCTTCTGCGCTTATTGGCGCGGGTTCGAGTCCCACCTACAACAAACTTTCATGTGATGAACAATTGTGTTTGTTCCATGTCTAGGTATTAATATCCATTTAAGTATGCATTTAAAAATACACAGAGGGAGTGGTCTCGGATTCTAATTGTCGCGAGGAACACTGAAGTACAAGCAACAGATGGTAGAAGTAACATGTTTATCTATTTTTTATTTATTTGAAGAACCAAGGTTTTGGAGGAATTGTAGGTTGTATTTGGCCATAAATATTGCCTGTGGTGTTCTTAGACCTCTGGCAGGCCATATTCCAAGTAGTTGTGGTTGGCAAACAGAGGAAAGATCATGGGTCATGTTAGAATAACGCCTTGGCATAATGAATCGAATTTGAAACAAGGAATGGTGCGTGGCCTGCAATCCAAAACTCTTGGACCTCTTTTATAATAGATCATGTTAATTCGTGCATTTTTAAGGGTCAGCATACAACTAAAACTTGGTAATTACCTTTTCCTGTTCACTCCAATTTATGAAGCGATTTTTTTTTACGAGCTCCATTTCTAATCCTTTTTATCCTTAAATTTCGGCTCCAGCAGAGTGTTTTCGCTACTGAATGCTGAAATCGAAACTGTTCACTGTTGAAATTGGCTTGTTTTCACTAACACAAGTTAAAATATTATTTATTTATACAGAAAATGCGCAAAAATTTAACCCAGATTGACACACGCGTGCTCTGAGTACCGTCAAATTTGTCACCTGACATTGACATTCATATTACCACTGACGTAAAAATCAAAATTTTCATACATTATTCGTTCAACAAGAATTTTAGTCGATTATTTTTGCTATAGTCTGCGCCAACTGAATGATTTTTGTTTCTCTGTGGGTATTTTATCTGAGAGAGGGATAAAATAGGTTTATGCAGATATATGGGTGAAAAAAAGTTGATCCTGGATCAAGTCTTAAAACGCCTCGCAATTGAGAGAGGTTTGCGAGAGGATTATTGTGAAGATTTTTAAGTAAGACGGTAAATATTTAACTAACAATTAGGTCAATGATAACAAAGCCAGCAAAATTTGTTGCATAAATTGTGCTGATGTTTATCTTTGTAATTGTTTGTGGCACAATTCAGACTTTTAAAACAAGTAACTTATAATTTAAAAAATATATATAACGCGACTAAATTGTATCAATAGTAACAAAAAATACTGTATGTACAGTAAAATATAATTAATTGATCTCTAATTCCACATTTCAAACACTAGAGACACTATAGAGACAAGTCAAAGAAACAGTTTTGAATATAAACTTCCATATATAATGCCATATTAAATCAACTATCTTAGTTCTGTCTTTCTATATGTTCATGTCGTGAGTGAATAAGTTTCTTCTGGGCGTATTCTAATAGTAGACCACATCATAAAACGTGATTACGGTAAAACGCAAGCAAATATTCAATAAAAAATTACAAGTAACGAATTCACGAAAAAAACTAAATGTGAATAGTGAGTAGGACGTATGGATAGATGAAAACGTACCTTTTGTGCTAGAAATTGTGAGAAGTCAAAAGTAAGACAGCTAAATAAATATGATAAATATCATATTTACGTTCAGATAAAAAAAAATAAGATACAGGAGATCATACACTATATTAACTAACTTTTTTTCAGTGACATAATATATAGCATTTTACATGGCAGTCCCATTGTATATTCTAATCTAGAAAACTCAAATTTAATATACAGAACACAGACAACTAACAAACACAGGTTCAACGGTCACTTTAGGTGATTCACATATCCGAAATGACAATGTTTTGTAAATTTAAACGTAGCGTAGTTTAGAACCAAACGACCAAGTCCATTATGAAGTAGAAAGCTTCCACAATCACAGAGTATTTTTGCTAATTCATCTCGCCTTCGGCGTCTATAAGTGGCGACCGCCACCGGAAGACGCTTTTTTTCGCCCTCAAGTCCGCAAACCCTTGAGAGTGCCGCAAAATGTCTTCAAAATGACTTTTTCTCGTTTTAAGTACATTTCGACATTCGCTTTTTTGCAAGTCTTACAATGGTGCTTGAGTAGATGCACTTTGGTTTGCGATTTGAGTTTTTTGTATTCGTTGTGTGAATGGTTTTTTACAGTACTTTGTTTAATGTTTATCCGCGTTTAATATAAGCAATAAAAATTAATGCATAGTTATATTTCATTACCATAAAAAATTAAGGAACTTCCGTTTCCGGTTTTTAGTACAATAGGTACGTACGCCTAAGAATAGGGTAAAAACTACTAAAATCATCATGTAGGTATGTTCATCCAAATACTTAACCTAGATATTAAAATCACTTTCTACAAAAAAAAATACCGATCAAGTTTTTACTGCAAATAAGTAATTAATTTCGACAAAATTCCGATAAAAATAATTCAGTTTATCAAAAAAAATACTTACACGCTTCACGAATCCAGCATTAAAGTGTACTAAAAAGTCCAAAAAACTTTCACAAAACACAAAAAAATCCACCCAAGTTCAAAAATTCACAAGCACATCGATCTTTTAAATTTCGCGCCAAAGACACGTAGCGTGATACACCCTTCCCGCTCAATAGCTATGGGCCAACTAACCAAGCCTGCTTGTCAAACCGGGATTCCGGCCTGCCGTCTAGACGAGGGGTGTAACAGCACAGAGGGGGGAAATCACGGGGCGAAACCAACCCCTGCCAAGTACCAAGTACCAACGTTTTCCCAGAAAACGGCCAAGCTCAAACATCAATAAGGAAGCACCCGTTCAAATATTAATAAAACAGAATTTGTGCTTCAATTAGACAAATTCATTTGCCTGATATCCAAAGCAGTCGCGGATTTTCCTGAAGGCGATTTAACGCCGATTCGTTTGGAAGATAATTAAGTCGCTTTGAAATCCTAAAGTTTCATACTGGCCAAGGTAAGGGAAGTTCGTAACTTTATTTATCTTCGGGGCATGGACTTCGAATATCTTTACTTCTCTTTTCTTTTGAGGTAAAGCAGATCTGAACATTACTCTTCAATTAGAGACGTATTTCGAGCTTTTGAATGTTGAACTTTTGGATTTAATAGAAGTGGAATAAATTAAGTATTTTGTAGGTAATGTTACATATTTACAAGCTTTAAAATAACATAATAGCTAAACTAATCATCGTGGAGATACTATTATAAGTAATAAGATAATTCGTTAAAATATTTTTTGTATTGAAATATGTGTTACTTTGCGGAAGTTCATCTTCAAAACTTTTTTAACACTTCGATGAAGTACAAAATACAAGTCGTATTTTGTACTTCATCGAAGTGCAAAAAAACTAGAGATTCGGCAGAAATGTTTTATTTTATTTTTCACATTAATAAACGTTATCTACTATTGAATTTATTTCAATTTAGAACGTTCCTTTATACAGCCGAAAACAATGATTACGTAAACAATAAACAAGATTATTATTTTTAGGGTTCCGTACAAGGGTAAAATGGGACCCCATTACTAAGACTCCGCTGTCTGTCACCTGGCTGTATCTCATGAACCGTGTTAGTTAGACAGTTGAAATTTTCACAGATGATGTATTTCTGTTGCCGCTATAACAACTAATACTACAGAATTAAATAAATATTTAAGGGGGCTTCCATACAACAAACGTGATTTTTCTGCAATTTTTGTTAGATATTGATAATGGCAATAGGATACACTTCACATATTCACAGAATAACTAATTATATATTCACGTCAAAAAAAATGGGGTCTCCCATACAACAAACGTATTTTTTGCCGTTTTTATAGATAATGGAATGTAAGGAACCCTTCGTGCGCGATTCCGGCTTGCACTTAGCCGGTTTGATTTTTAATTTCAGTCATAAACTTACTCTGTATAAAAAGTGAATACCTAAAAACTTTAGTAAGCCTGTAAATTTTCACAGTAAGTATAAAAAGTTCAATGTTACTTCCGCACTATAAAACTCGGACTAGACGATATAAAACATCCATTTCTACATGTATAAAGTTCAGTGCATTTGGGAGATGAGAATAGTTAATCGGAAATCTATTTATAAAACGTCTGCATTGCTCTATACGGGACTAATCTCTACGGAAACTATGTAGAGTATGAGCAGATTAAGCAGTAGCGTTTAGAAAGTTACACACAAATTGAATTCAAGCTCACTGTGAGTAAATATTGCATTTTAAACCTGGTGCCGTAAAACCAGAAGGAAATAATGGTTTTATTGAATAGGTATTTCGACATGATAATGAGGGTTGATATATCATTTTTTATTTAGATAGATAGAATAGAAACTCTTTATTGTGTACAACAGAAATATAAATCACAAACAGATAGAAAACACTTACAAGCTATTGCCACAAGTGGCGGCTTATCGTAAACAGCGATTTCTTTCAGGCAGTCATTGGATTGGACTGGTGTTAAGTGTACCGCTATCGAATTAATATGATACGATGTAAATTAAAAAAATAAAATCATATCGCTTGGTATGGAATGGATGGTTCGGGAACTTTCATGAGAAAAGCTTTGATGAATAAATTCAAGGGAATTTAGAAACTTTAAGGGTAAGAAACCTTTTGTACCTATATTAATTCGGCAATATCCTTTTTTTTATGTAAAATAGGTTTGAGCTTGGCCGCCAACTCGCCTTATGTTAAGCGATGATGCGGCCTACGATGGATCACGCTTGCCTAGAAGAAACCGGTTCACTTTTGACTTGAAAACACCCAGATTGTAACTATCGGGGAACACCCATTCAGGCAGCGCATTACACATACTAGCAGTTCGCACAATAAAAGTGGAATCAAAGCGCTTCATCGGGTTTTCGGAATGTCAACCATAAAGCGGTGTCTATTTTTCGTGCCCGCTCTGGCAGTCCGATAGAAAAAAGGGCAGGAGGGAATTAAATCATGCAGATCTGATGCACACTCTCCAAAATGTATCCAATAAAAAACCGATAGACTAGCAACTTTGCGCCGATGCTCAGAAGCTTAGTCTGATCTAGGGCTTCGTTGCTGGTGAGCCTCTTAGCACGCTTCTCAATTGACTCCAATGCCCCGAGCTGGTACTTAGCTGATCCATCCCAAAGGTGAGAGCAGTACTCCATGCACGACCGAACTTGTGCTTGGTACAGTGTAAGCAACTGTTCCTTCGTTGAAATTTATTTAACGTTTATTAGGAACAGTTTTTATTATCCTGTACTCAATAGATATATACAGTGAAATTTAGTAGCGTCCTCCTTTTTTGAAGTCAGTTAAAATACGGACTGAATTGAGAACCTCCCACACAAAGACAGTAAAAAATAACAAACTCTTTATAGCGGACAGCATTAAAATTCATCATAATAATATTTCTATAGTGTTATGTTACTGTATACATCTGTATAGTAATGGTATTGATCTGGTTTAATTTTAGTTTCATTCCGCCTGCAAAAGAACAGCAGTGTAGCTTTTCAAGTATCCGTTAAAACTTACAAAAAATTACTTTGTAGCTAATAAATAGCTACCTACCTATTTGAATATAACTTGCTGTAACCCGCAACTTCGTCTGAAGGGAATTTACTAAAAAATATTAATTTAGTTCGCAGAGTTTACAAAAAGTTAATTATCTCCTTGTAAAGAACCCACGCTAAGCTTAACCTTATTTTTCTTCTTTGCGAGTCGATGTTTAGTTTTTTTGTAGTTCAATTTCGGAACCTTTGGTAATGTAAAGTTGTTTAAGTTAGGATACCTATGCTTAGGACGTATCACATCTTTCATATTTCTGGAATACTGTTCTCTCTCCAAAATTTACATGAGGAGTAGAGTTCATTAAAGTTCACTGAACCACCAACTAACTCAGTACTTTTGTCGCCTCAGAAATTCGCCTCATCATCACCGCTCTATTATTCAGTGCCTAAACAGGGGCATGTATAAAATGATGCAGCAGCAACTCATCTATTTGTCATTTCGCCCGCATCATGTTTGTAGAGGATAACACAGGATTGTTTCTAATCCTGATATGTGGTATTTTAAACTGTAGTAGCAGTCACACTTGGAGAAATAAAAAGTATAAACGTACGTAGCTTCTTAGAGTATTAATTTTGTTTAAAAATGTTAATGTCTTATAGCCTAAGCCGCAGTTAAACGGTCAGATAGTTAACAAATCAATAAATTTATAAATTTACTTGTTTTACTCCGCAGATAACCTCTAATTGACTATTGAAAAATTCTAAATCATGTTATCAATGGAATAAATCCTATCTGGGGCTCTATTTTTAAATCGCTCTAAGGACTTTTTCTATTTGCATACGCAAATAATCACCGGTGCATTTAAATGAGATTGATCCTATTTTTGAATATCTTGAATTCTATATTGCCGTAGTTCTGTCAGACTTTCTATCGATATAAAGCAAATTTGAACCACGTAAAGATACGAGTGATATGACTTGTTCAAAAATACGACTTTCGGGATTTCGTTCGCAAGTAAATCACATCGCATGAAAAAAGTACTACGAGCGATTCAAAAATAGAGCCTCTGATTATTTAACTGAGGATTGAAAAATCGGCCCTAAGTGCACAATTTATTTTTTTCAACTAAAGAGTAGAAGATAAATGAGCAAAAGAATTAATTTAAAAAGCGCGAAAACCACAATAACCTACATTTCCTACATTGTCCGCCATCGCAGTTTCAGGCGTGTTTATAAACGCCACGTCCAAAGGCACGTCAATAGCAAACTACATTAGGATTCTCAAGAACTAGATAATCTCGACCCAGAGTTAAGCTATGAAAATCCTCTGTCGAGATAGAGATTTGGACTGTTTGCCGGCCGCTTGGCGCCGCTCTGCATATAGTAATATCTTAGTGCATGTTGGTTTAGTTTTCTGTGTGTTTTGTATTTAAACTTGAAAAGATAGTGAACCTGACCTAAGATACACAATTTTGTTGAAAACATTTTTGAAAGAACGTTACTTGATTTGATTTTATGTTTTATGTTAAATTAGGTTCACGACAATTTTTATACTTAGAAATTCTTTTCTTGCCTCCTATACTAAAATCACTAAAACGCATTGACGTTTTTTTACGTTTGTCCTTGCGCTTGTTGGCCCATCCCACGAACTAACGTGATTGGTTTTTTTTTACATTTAATTTTTATTGCATGTTAGCGTTTTTACATGTACCAGTACTTAGGTTTATATGTTACAAGTTATTACATATTTATACTAAATGTTATGATGATATCATGCATTGATGCTTGAACATGGTGCATGTTTGTGCCATACATCAAGCTTAAATTTCCGGAGATGTTTTGGTGCTTCATTAACTTCCTATATGGGACGGGACAAGGTAGAAATCCACTTGTTCACATCATACACATCGAATAAGATTCCGCCGAACTCATGCTAACTATTTACTTAACTGTGATAAATGGTCACATTTTTTTTTTTTTTATGATGCTATGGGCTAGCGTTTGACCACAACTCATCTGATGGTAAGCGACGATGCGGTCTAAGATGGGGCACGCTTGCCCATGAGGTGCCTATTCACTCTTGTCTTGAAGAGACCCAGGTTGTAATTTATAGGGAACACCGAGGCAGGGAACGCATTCCATTCCTGTGCAGTTCAAATTAAGAAGGAATGAAATATAAATACATATTAAAAGTACTTAGTACAGAAAATATGTTTTTTTCTCCTCTCTGTGGTACTTAGTATACAGCGCGGTCTGATCTGTTCGCTGCAGCCAACCAGATTGATTTGATCTGATGAATGAGCCATTAAGACTATTTTCAAACTTTTTCAAAATATTTGTTATGATTTCATTAATTAATAATAAAGTCAGGTGAAATATTAAATTTTCGAAATATTTAGGGATTTGTCGGGGAGACTGAAAGATAATTTACGTGACAAAAATGCTGGCTTGCATTTTTGTCAGAAAGTTCAAGAGGTCAAAACGCGGTCTGCATTTTGGGCAATTTGCCTGAAATTATAAATTTGTAGAGATCGTTTGAATTAGTCTGTAAGCCTTCATCGTTTAGGGATAGTTTAAAAATGATCTTAAATTAGTTTTTATAGGTTTTTAAGTTTTGTGTTTAGTATTCTTAGTGATAAGTTAGTAGTTAGGTGTAAGTTTTGAAAGATCAGCAACGGTAGCACCCTAACCACTACCGATGTGACCATAGTTTCGACTAGAGCACTCGGGGCGTAAATCCGAATGATGCAGGTTCAGATCCCGCTAGTCGTAATTTTTTGGAATTGTTTTTAACATTTAAATAGTAAATTATAAAGTGTAGAACAATACTTCAAATATAAAAATTACTTAATCAGAAACTATTTTTAGTTTGATGGGTTGCGGAAGGAAGCGTTCAAACATTGATTATGGTTTTATGGCTCTTTTGTTCCGTTGCGTTGAAGTTTGATAGGTACTAGTGGATATAACTAGAGATTATTGTTCATTTTAATATTCTCGCGTTAAAATAAATTATTAATTATAAAATATTTTTTTTAAACAAGGTATGCTTCTCAGCAAACCATTTCATTTGGTACCCATATCAAGAAGGTAGATATGGCTCCACCATCAGGACCATGGTCATCATCTAGGACCAAAGTGCTTGGAAAGATAAGTCCAATGAATCCAAACTCGACGGATTTACGTCGTTTCGTTTAGGAGTTCCAATGGCCACCTTCTGTCTACATCATAGGACCAGCTCAATAGTACCATAATTTTGCATTGTCACTGACATAAGTATGCCAAATTTCAGCTCTATCGGTTGAGGATAACTAGTCTAAAATTCAGTTGAAAGATTTGTTTCACACATACCTACATACATAATACGAACAGGGCATTTTTTTTCAATTTATTTAAGGATCAACAAACAAACACCAAATTAAATAAAAGCTTGTAAAAATCAGTTTTCTCCACAGAAAAGAGAAGGGTAAAAAAAAACGAAAAAAATTAAATCTAAACGAAAAAATTCTCACTTCAGTGGTTTTCCCATTTCGCACTTTTGTTGTTGTTTATTTATAAGCAGTGTAATAAACACTGTTTAATTACAGCATTAATCTAAGTAAACGCGTTTTACAAAATAATTAAGCAATATTTAAAGCGCTAATATCGTAACTCTACTCGGAATCTACTCCCACTTCTCGTAAAATACCACCTCCTTGCGAAATCAAGCATCGCAATACCGTACGTTAAACTAAATTAAATTCCTCAGCTCTTTCGCAAACATTTTTTTATGCAAATACACAGTTCGAATCGCTGTAAGCGTCAAACGTTGATACTCCGAAAGGCGCGATCCTCGAACGTGCCTGAACTTATTAAACCCTGACTGCTTGAGCTACTCCAGCTACCCGAGCGATTCGAGCGCTCCAGGATTTGAGTAGCTTTAATTTCCACTATGTTGTTAAAATTCAGCGCTGGAGCGTGAGGATTATCTTAAACCAACTCTTGACATCGCGCCAGGTGAGCTCGTACTCAAAAATCTAAAAGGTTTTCTTGCTATTTTCTCGTATAGTGACTACGTGAGAACTGTAGTTATAAAACGCTGATTCCAATTACCAAAGCAAACTATGGAAGGTCAACACTCATGAGAGTGTACTCAGACGGTTGTAAAGAGTTTCCCCTTCGCTGACCAGCCTGCCCCCAATGTTTACAAGATAGCCTGGAATCGTTCCAACTTTCACTACCTAACTCATTAGCGCTGTAGTGTTAATGCAGGATGCCCGTGAAATCTTTTTGGGAGCACTTCACTTGGCGTTTTATTCTGTCTCTGTGCTTCGTTAAGGCTGAGTGGTTATTTGGCTGGTATTTTCGGCAAGTTGTAAAAGCGACATAATTATTTTAAATTTTAGCAACTGTTTGTGACAATTTTGAGTGGATTTTCTACGACAAGTTTCCTGCAATAAGTCCCGTTACTATTAAGATATATTTTTTATGGTGAACAAGCTAAAAGTTTAACCACAATTCACATAATCGTGGTCAAATGCAGCGTGGAATGGAATAGCAGCGATTCCAGCGAAACGTTTAGAACTGCGTGATAACTTATAACACTTTTTTGTGCCCCGGATTCGATCTTTTACCACCTACACAACCAAACTCTTTACAAAACGACTAAATAATTTCGGTTCCATAGACATCCTCTATAAAAAATACAGCTGCCGGCAACAATGAGCCTTATTCTGATGGTCACTTTTGTTCAACACCGATCATATACAATGGGTGACATCAGAAATCACCCCGTCTCTCGACAACAATAGACTCGGCCTGTAATAAGCTTTAGGACTGATCACAACTATATATCGGACAATACACGTTTCAGACCCAAGCTCGAAAGACACAGAATACAAATATTGTATACTACCGATTGGTGATTCTGAGGATTTATCTTCGCTTTAACTGTCGATACATACTAGTATATCTGTGCTCGTGATATCCCATGTTACGCGTGGGTCGATGTCGTTTTATTTTGACAAACGGACGTAGATTCCCTTTGTTGACTTTACCACCATATATCAGCGGCTGACACATAATTTTGTGACAGAAAAAAATTCGTGAATGGGAATTTTCGAATACGCTACGATAAACGTAAAAAGTGTATCATTGTCATTCAGAACGCGTCTCTCTAAAATGGCTTTAAAAATTTACGACTACTTTACTAAACGCAACTTCTATGTTACACGTCATAATATACTTGGTACCTATATATAGATACGTGTAGTTGGAATAGAGAACAAATTTACATAGAAATGTTACCTTGTGGTAATCGTAACAATTACACGAATGGTTTCTTGTTATAATACGAGTTAGTGATATATCGCATCATCAATAGAATTTCAATTCTCGACCACCCGCTTACTTACTAACGATGTCGTTCCGAGACAATACAAGTGGCACAATGCAAGAATAACGATCTTCCAAGACTGTCCCATTGGTACTGGTAAATAGCCAAAAACAAAAGACGAATATAAATCACTAACACAGCACCCCACGCGTCATTTTACAAATTAAATGGTGATCTAAACGCATCCTAAAATGCGCTTTAATCACCTACAAATAAAGGTTTCATGTTTCAATGTTATTCAAATATTAAAGCTGTTAAGTTCTAACCACTTCCACGTAAACAATAGGCGCTTAGTACAATGTTAGCATTATTGCTTTACGACCGCAGTAACATAATGATTGGGTCCATTGTCGGACATAGAATTCTTCTAAATGCTACGCGGGGTGTCAAAAGTCCCTGCATATTCAATGCGGGTGGACATTGATGGAAAGGACACAATATTTTTACCGCGATGGGTGACGAATTGAGCTGAATACTCTGAACAGCTTGCCTAACAAAAGATCCATTACTTTGCAGTTTTCCAAAGGTTGATTCTTTGTAATGCTGTTTAAAACTACCAATATTCAGACATTTTAGCTCAGTTGTCTTATTTTCACATCAATTAATCATTGAAGTCATCATCATCATCAATCTTGATTATCACACTTCTGTGTAGAGGCCTCCCTTTCTCTTTATCTTTGCAGTCTACGGCAGAATACGGGACAATTCGCCCTTACCTTAGTTATAAGCTCTATACCCTCGTACCTTAGTTCACTGCAGGACATATGCCTCTCTCAAAGCACGCCATCTTCGGCTAGCTTTCAGATACTTCCAGGTGCCTTAAAATGTCGTCACTTCATCGAGTCTCATAGTTTTAAACTATCACAGCTGTTCACTACAGTTATAGGTTTATTAACGCGATATTTGCCATGATAAGGTTGTGGATGGAGCTTCCAATATTTTGACGCTGTTATATGCACCATATTTACGGGAAGAACATCTCCGTGGCTTCCCATCTATAATTCTGTGACAAAATTGACCAGCCCATCCATAGATATATGCTGCAGCTTTTATAAAGTCGTTGGATTGCATCATTTATTAAAGCTGAACTTATCCAAATTCGGTTGCACCACTTGGTTACTACCGTACATCATGTATGGTCATTTTCATGATTCGTATGGGGAAACTTTAATTCTTATATGAATGATATGTATAAACGATATAACTTTAGGTAAACTTCTTCAAAAACAACAGTAGCTGTTATGTTCCAAAGCTTTTAGTTTCAATTTTCTACTACGCAAACAAACCCAAACGCTTACAAATTATTTTCCCCAATTACCACCTTGCTGTCACTGAAAAAGCCAACACCCCTACAACTCCGCCATTACTCAATTATCCATAATTAGTTTATCAAGGTTCCAATTTCCACGCGGAAGGTAGGCATCTGCAAAGTAAACTCGTAAACTTGACCACGAGCCTAGCTTAATTACCCTGTGTTTTCTCTTTCACTCTGTAGTGCGAGAGCTTGCAGACGCTCTGTATAAGGTATTAATAAAAAATAAGTGAATGAATTAAAAATCATTTATTTCAGGCACTTGTTTGACCTACACATTACAAATTAAAAATAAAATAATATCACGCTGTAAAGAAGCGCTCGTCTAATAATATACCTAATCTAAGTGTAAATCTTAAAACCTAAAACGCTTACTAAAAATCTATCCAGGTTAGAACCTACTGCCCCCATACCAAACGTTACGTTATGAATACTTTTTATCGGTTACGGAGTTGTGTGTAGAGTGGAAACAATCAGTAATACGCACTTATATACAAACTAAGATATCATGTTTAATATCAATGTTATAGTGATGTTTGCAAATTTTTCAATGTTCTTTTTAATAGAAAAACAAAGATTTAGAACGAATACAACTTCAACTATGTAGACCTAGGAAATGGAGTACGTCAAAACTATAAGTAAGACAGCACATGTTTTATTAATGTTCTATTTTATCAGCAAACATGCTCCTTTAGAGACCGATTCATAGCTTAACGCAGTTGCAGGCAGCTTCATATCTTAGCAAGCGCATACCGAGTATTCAATTTAATTGAAGTGCTTAAAAAAACGAATTTTTCACCACTACTTAGGTAAATTATAGTTTAAACTGCCGGATGGTGACTTTTATTCTCTTGTATAATTTTATAAACGAAACTTAATTTGACAGTTCTAAACTATGTATGTATTGCCATCCTTTTGTCAGATATTGACATGAAAAGAGATGCCGATAATTCTAGTCCTGTCAGTTTGGTTTAGTCTATTCAGTAGTAGATCAGAATCGAGACTATTGAGTCAAATTCTTAAATACTTTTGTGTCGCAGTGTCCATATCCAAGCAGCTCATTAAGATTGACCGCCGTCTATCGGTCTACCCAGAGGGTGAGTTGTACAGACAACCCCCTGGACAATTTACGAACGAGGAGCGTTGTGTTAATCTAATTGCCGCTTTCACGTTTAGTTTTGTCCTCGCCTTGACCTTCGTAAATGCATTTCGTTTATCCATGCCGTGACTTCAGTAAAAAGGAACTTAGATTTAGCGTTTAAACCTAAATCTGATTCTTGTCGTCGAACAAGTGTGACAGTTTTAAAGTTAGAGACAATAGTTTAGACTAAAGTAAGATTCAAGGGAAGTTATATTATATTATCGTCCTTTGTACGTAATATTATCCTTAAAAGCTAAACTAAATAATTCCATTACCAAAAAAAAATTGCAAAGTCTATGTTGGAGGGCTTTAGGTAACCTAAAATCTATAGAGTTGGCCTCTTAGCCTGACCAAGGCATATTTTTTTTGGAACTACCTATAATATTTGTAAAGTTTTTTAGACTTTAATAGTTACATATACAATCAAAACGAAACAAAGTAATTTGTCAGAAAACTACAAAAAATAATAATTTAGAAATAAATTCTTTCTAAACACACCAGAAAAACAACACAATTACCAAACGTTTTTCTTCATCACGCAAGATTGCTTGCCGTAACATTGGGCGGCGGGAATTTCTTTTGCGCCACCCCTAACAATCCAAATATTGTTGTAACTCATCGCATGACAGCCCAAATTAACACATTGTGCAATCTCTACTCCCTAACCATATACACGTATGCAATTACTTTTGTACAAAAGTTTTCTACAGGATTAGTTTGTAACCTACCGCAAGGTTAGGTAAGCAAGCACCATCTTTTTCAAATTATGTTCGAAACTGAAATTAGTTAAATTATTGTTGGTATTTTTGTTGTTGTTAGTTATGTGGTTGTAGTTAGTTGTTTGTTTTTTCACCATCATCACCATCACCGACAAGACGTCCACTGCTGAACATAGGCCTCCCCTTCAAAACTACATTGAATGACAATCTGCCATCTGCAATAATCTGCATCCACTGGATGTCCGTGACTCTTACGATGTCGTCAGTCCATCCAGTAGGATGCCTACCAATGCTGCGTCTTTCGGTTCGTGCATGTAGATATTTAAATATAATATGAGTAATAGCGTATTTGTAAATTTTTCATGTTTTTTTTTGTTTTCATTGTATTTCAAGAACCGGGTGACTTTTCGATGTGCCTAAACAATGCACGAGTCTGAACCCAGTTCCACGCCGGCTTCTTTGTTTAGCGTTTGTCGTACCTACTTGAGAGTGATGCGATGTATTTAGTAGAGATTCTGACTGATAGCGCAAATTCTTACACGTACTAGACATAATAATAATAGGACGCAAATTTTTGGATGGGCATATCTTCAAATTCAAAATATTGATTTTTTGGAGAATGTAGATACATAATATAGCAGGTAGTACTTCTAGGGATCTGAAGCATTCGATCCTCAAAGGATTCTATGGATAGGTTTTGAAAGACAGAATTAACATACACTAAAATACGCTACTCTGAAAGTTTAACAGGTCGAATCACAATACGTCAACCTTTTTACCGATCATAATATTTTTGCAATAAAGTACACCTTTAATAAACAGTACCTAGGTATCTCAAAAAAATTAAATAAGAAGTAAACTTTCAAACTTTTGAAACGAGGGTGAGGGTTGTACCAAAAGCCCTTCAAGTATTGCCAACTCGAAAGGCAGAGGTGTTACGACGAGATTTCGTGATCCATCCAAGATTAATGGCACTGTCTTCTAAACATTAGAAAATTTTAGAATCGCGTGCGGCCGACACGGTGTTGCTAATCACGCGATCGTATTTTCTTCAGGGTAGTGAAATGGATAAAGCACTATTCATAATTTCGTGGCAGGTCTATGTGGAACAAAAGCAGTGACTTGCAGTTTCTGTAGCCCTCTACTGTTTTGATTTCTTTTGGATGGCTGTAAAAAGTTTTTCTTGAAGTTTTTACAGTCTTCAAAAAATTAAGTTCTTAATTTATTTATTTTTTTGTTTGACTCCGTATAAATATCAAAAGTAGTTCGAGACCTTTGAGGTATACCTATGTACATATGGAAGGATAATTAAATAATTATGATGAAAATATTTTACCTCGAGGATGTAATATAAAGGGATGGACCCAGCTTATTAAAATTTCCATATAGTTGATTGTATTTTTTTGGTAAAAAGTATTATTAGGTACGTAAATTGTGCGCTCACTTACAGTCACAATTACAGTTATATTATTTATTTTATCCTAATAAATCGTCAATCGTTGTTAATAGGCTCTAAGGCATATATTTGCAGCAAATGATTGAATTATACAATATACATTAGATTTAAGGCACTAGATAAGGTTTGTCAAAATATGTCAGACATTCGAATTACTTATTTATAATCCAAGACCTCATATAAATTTTATCAAATTATATTGACCTCTTCAATTTAAGTCAGAGCAATTCTGGTAAGTTACCATGGTAAAATTAATTATTTTTCTTTCGAGAAGCTCCATTGTTCCTATTAAAAATCATATAATGAAAAATAACTTCACTGTACCTGAATGTTAATAAAATAGAGCCTCCGGTCAATTTCCCAAAATGCTTTCATCAAACCATCCTAGTATTATGTTTTCTTATTACCTTCATAATATTTATTCTTTGCATTTGTGTTTCCAGGGTTGTGATTCTTACGACTTTTAACATAGAGCTGGGTTTAGCGTGAGTTTTTGAAGGAGTCAGCGTCGTTTCAAGTTGAGGGTCCATTTCTTTCGCCGTCCATAATAATGTCGGACGATTTATCAAATCGCAATTTCGTAATAGATACCCGCTTGATGCGACTGATGATAACAATTTATGGAGAGTTTCTATTAGTTGTTAAATTTGGGTAAGTGGTTCTCGCAAATGTTTGTGAAGATAAGGGATTTTGTATGCAGTTTTATAGACTCGGAAAATAGTGAGAACCTTTGTTAACAAGTATAAATTGTTTTTTTTTATAAATCTCCCATAAAAAAGGCTGTGATAATCGACAAACGACTAAACAGATTTTTATTGAATAATAGCTAAGAAAACTCTCGACCAAGCCATCTTTCAACCAAAACAAATAAGACACAGATACACACGTAAAATTTATAACAGCCCTCATCTAGCGCCGGGGGTTAAAAAAGGCGAATGAAGTATCAAGAGCACATGCTTATAGTAGAAGTTTTATAGTCGTGTTTACAAATTTTTTCTTCGCAGCGTATATTATACGTCTATAATTAGGTACTATATGTACTTCAGTAAAGAAGTGGCAGGGGGCTGGCCATATCTATCGCAGAACTGGTAACCTTTTGATGGACGCATTCTAGAGTGAAGACCAAGAATTGCAGAGCGTAGCGTAGGCCACCCTAATACTAATTGATTATAATATGATGGAGCTGGGAGTAGCTGATAGTGAAAAAATGAAGATTGAGCTGAGTGACGTGTCTTGGGAGAGGTCTATGTCTTCTATATACAGCAGTGAACTAAGATAGACTTATTATAATGATAGTGAAGCACGTGTATACTAAACTCCGGAACAATAAGCTTTATAGCCCCTGAGTAAAACGTCTATGACGTAGGTCCTTTGTTTGCTACGAAACCTTTAAAATGTTCCTATAAAATGCATTCTTGTGCTCTAAAAATCTATGTCATCTTTTGAAATAAAATAAATAAATTCTGTATTCAAAAATAACAATACCATAAAATAAGAACATGTAAACCATAAAATGTCCGGTCATTTTCCAGATTCTCTTCGCTTGACATTCAAACATCGGCTTCGTTATCTGGAGCACTTGTATCAACAACGCGGACAAGGAATATTAAAGAGACAACATAAATTACTCGAAAGAACACATGACAATGCCCGAAAAAGACGTCAGGAACAACCAGTCATTTGAATCTATTGTCATCTGAATCTTCGTAACTACATTCAGAAAACAATCATTTTGATTCCATCATAAAAAACGCCACACGAATATCACCTTAAAAAGCGTCATGTTTAAACAGGTCATGAAAAAAATGCCTCGAAACACGTGTGGGATTATATTTGTGTCGGAATACAAAGAGGCTGTGATAAAACAGATAGCAGAAGCTACAAAAGGTTGTAACAAAAGGCATTATTACGTACAAACACACGCGCCCACGCTTGCCTCTGGCGGCATATCCTGCTATGATACGTGTAGCTTTGGTGCCAAATAAATTAAAAAAATCTGTTTGTGAGCCCGTTTGGATTAAGGTATAAAGAGGAAGTTTTTAAATACATTCAATTTTTAACACGCTTTTATTAGGTTGGTATAAGTGTAACGGAATCTTCATGATTGACATTTGATTTTCACCCCTATCAGAACGTCGGATTGATTTTAAACTTTGCACACTTATCAAGGACCGATGACAATGCAATAATTTTAATGAATTAATTAGTTTGTCCCATTACCCTTACTGGGATCTTCAGGATTAGCGATTTTAAAGCGTGTTTTTTTTAGTTTAAACTACGAGAATGATTAAACCTCACATGGGTTTTAAAATCAGAAGTTTCAGTTAAGTATAATAAAATTATGGGAGAGTGCACGGATACTATTTGGCTTTTGAGTTAAAGTGTTCTCTTAAGGTGCATTTGAACTAATTTGTGTTGATCTAAAATAATTTACTGAGATTCAATCCTAATTAATCTTATTACATAACCTGTAAAACAGGTTCTTGTAATATCCATGAAATTTCATGGACATTATATAACCATGTGCGCAAAAATTGGTGCGGTTACACAGCTGTTTTTACCTCCGATGACAAAAATGAGGGGTGATATAAATTTGACGCCTATCTATGTGTTGGTAAGTAACTTCGTTGCTCCCAAATGGATGGACTGAATTCGATGTGGTTATATTTTTAATTGAAACGGATTTAAAGTTGTGAACACTTTCCAAAATTGCTCTGGGGTTTCTATTCATAATCATAATATTTATTTTTAAATATAGTTATACGAGTCTAAATTAAAAAATAATTTGATACTAAGTGATTTTAAAAGTAAAACATAGAAGTATAAGTAGTTAAACTAATCATTGATCGGTACACTGGATTATATTAAATTTGTCAATTACGTGAAAACATTCCTACGACTTTAGTTGAGTACCTAAGTACAACAAATATTGCAAATTTTTAGCAAATGCAAATAACACTGTAGATGCATGTAGTACAGTATTGTTTTTCAAATAGAATAATGTGATAACGCCTCTACAAAAAACATTCCACTTGATTCCAATCAGAAATATAATACAACAGAATCCAACTAGACCATCATACTCACAATAATTCACGAACCCATCCTCGTTCAACAAGTCCAATCACTTAGCCACAGCACTACACCGAAACTGTTCACATTACCAAGTCGCGATCTAAGGCGGAAAAGTCGCCCAAACGTGCGCCTCGGCTAGCCGCTGAAACTTCACTGAGGGGAGGGTAGGTACGAAAGCCTCGATAAGGCTCAAGCTACCCCAGCCGCGCGCATCTCCTACCTTAAGCGCTATGTTGCTGTATCAGTGATGCAGCTTCGGAAATGTGCCTGAACGAGGTACGCACACTAGGATGTTAGCTTTATTGTATAGACCCAAAGAGAACGGGATTATTTAAAAGAGGAGTAAATCTTAAGGAGTCTTAAAAGGACGACAACGTGATGGATTTGATGTTACTATTTATTTTATGTATCCATAAAGAGGTTGACGTCGGTGACTGCTTATTAGGCAACCCATCTGCTATTTTGCCATATTTGGCATAAAAAGCGACAAACGCATAAAGAAGAATTACAGCAGAATATGTTTATAAGAATGGCCTATACGAGTACCCACAGTAGTGGGATAAAGAAGGCTGACGATAATGATGTGATATTTCGCAGTGGGCAATTCAGAGCTGGTGATGATAACAGGCATGGTTGCGTATGGTTTGATTGCTTTCTCCGAATTAAGTTCACAAACACTAACAAAACTGTATTTTAATGGTCTCCGACCTTTGCCAAAAGTGAGCCAGTACTGGTTTTAAAAAATTGTGATTTTCATTTCACATTTTCCCCGCATCTCCAAAACCACCTAACTTCAGTTTCTGTCAAGAGCAACACACCGTTTCGAGCACTCTATACATGCTAAGCGAGGGTCCCCTTATGTTCGTGCAATATCGGAAGCAGGTAAGAAATGTTTCGCATGACTCGAGAGGGTATGATGACGCGTAATAAAAGACCAGCTGTTTTCATAGTCAGAGTTACGGCGCGCCTTATGATTTTGTGATATCGTATTTATAAAACCCTCCTTGACGTGTCCGTCAACGGCAAACCTGGCTAACTCCAACTTGCCTCAAGGTTTGTTTTACTCACAGCTAAAGAAAGGAAAGTGCGCGATTAATATAATGCCTAACGTGATAGCATTTAAGCTAATTTGCTGGTGAGTTATGTGATTGTATGATTGCTTGAGCAATGCTGCCCACATTCAATCTTTATGCATACTTATCTTGTCCGGATATTCTAATGTCCATAAGAACATTACATCAATTTGCTAGTATGCTCTTGCCGTAGACAAGACAGAAATCACACTAAAATTTTATGAAAGTTTGGATGGATGTATGGATGGATGGATGTTTGTTACTCAATAACGCAGAAACGGCTGGATGAATTTGGATGAAATTTGGAATATACATTGCTTGTCCTGGATTAACACATAGGATACTTTTCATCATCATTATCATCGATTTCATCACCACGCGGGTGAAACCGCGTGGCGCAGCTAGTAAAACATATTCGTAGATTTTGCTTACAATTCCCTCAGAGTTTTATAGTTTCTAACATCAAAAAAAAAAAAACGTAATGATTAGAAAATGATAATTTTTTTTCGTTTGTAAAATATACAAACTAAGGCTTCGGTATATTAAAATACGAAAACGAAACGAATTTAGCTCGTGGTAGCGACTCAAGAAATATGCAGAAGTTCGGGCTGGACTCAAGCAGCAGACTGATATGAACTGACTATACTAATGACTATACTGACTATACTTTTTTAAGGTTTTGGTCGAATAGTTAATCAGTGGATAAGAGTGTGTATTTAAAAAATGCGGCTGACGCTGATGGTTGTTAAGGGCTTTCCTTAACGCCTAATTTTCTTATAACTTTAAGCCGACAAAACTCGAAAAGTATTAGGGTTTTTTTTTTATTTGTTAGACATGCAAACAAAACATTTGCAAAAAAATGGGGACTTGAAATTCAGCTTTTTTCAATTAACGAAAGAATTTATATACTAGTTTTTTTGCCCCGCGACTTCGTACGCGTAAATTTTCATATAAACCTTCAATATTTTTTTCTTCCCTTAATCCGGCCCTTGCGCAAAATAACATAGCCTCTACTTCAATCTGGTCATAGCAAAGCATATTCGTGAAAACCGTATTTAAATCCGTCTGCATTTTCTTCCAGGGGTTTAGGAGATGTGCGTGAACAAACAAACAAAAATTCTAAAAACTGCCTTAACATATTCAGCTGCTTATTTTAAGTAGCCCTGTGTGAAGTATTGATAGAAGCATAAAATTAAAAACACCGTCAACAGTTTTCAAATCAAAAAGATAATGTGACCACAGTGCAGAGCATGTTTTGAAGTTTTCTTTTTGTCTAAACCATAAAAAGTATATCATGTCATGTCGGGATGATACATCTCTTAAATTTGACTGTCCCGCTTGACGTTTTGAACTCAATAAGCCACTTTATACCAGTTTAGTTTTGCGTTGATCGCGTTCATGTTGATGGTGAAATCGGCCCTAAGTTTATATACCCTGCATAAAGGGTGCAGCAATGACTTATGTAGTGGCTGGTCACAAAACCAGACCACAGACATAGATATATACGAGTACATTTAAGTATAGTCAAACTTAACCTAGGGTGAAGTAATTTTGCAAAACAAAAAGAATAATTATATATGAGATCATACAAAATTTATGACGCTACTTTCTTAACTATTTATAGATCAATATTTATTTTCTAATTATAATTTTCTAAATTTTAAAGTCGAAAAAATCTTTTATCTCGTAATAACATTTTTGGGTTAGAAACTAACGAAGTTGGTTCTGGAAAAGTGTTATTATTTCTTTCTTTCTTTATTGCGTCCGGAATGTTGTTCTATAGATTTATTATCATGTACAAAGGGCCTTTTTTGAATTATTTCTATTCGCGGGACTAAATTAAAATAGGATGCAGTATATTTTGTGTTTGTTGTACATTTTATATTAAACGCTAACATAGAATAAAATGCCGTAGGAGTATTACATTCTCTTGATGCATTGGATTGAATCACCAAAGAGGTTGTAAGGCCTATGTTTTTATAAAATCCTTGATCTACACGTTCATTCATCTAAGAAGGTTCCTTAATTTAAATAAAAAGTTTTAATCTGGCTGATTATCTGAATGACAGTTGACAGTTTCAAATTTTTACTGGCTATGTCAATAACATTCTCTTTAATTTGGACCTCTTTGCTTGAGGCCATGTGACTATCCTCATATTACGTTTCGGGTAACGAAGAAAATAATCATTGATTTTTAAATTTCTTTTGTGTAATAATAAAGAATTAAAATAAATGATATAACATAGCCTATGTTTTAATCTGGTAATTTCTAAGCATATTCGTGAAAACCGCATTTAAATCCGTCTAGTGGTTTAGGAGATGTGCGCGGACAAACAAACAAACAAACAGACAAAAATTCTAAAAACTGTCCTATCGTGTTCAGCTGCTTATTTTAAGACGCCCTGTGTGTTTTTTTTTTGTTATCTGCAACTACAGTTTTTTTTATCTCTACGTTTTTATTATATGTATAGATTAGGTATGTGAAACTAGTAAAAAACACATCAGTCATAAAACTGCACGTCAGAAGTGAAAATTCAAGTAGTAATTCATCTATTCTACAAGAGATGGTGCTGTTTTAAAATATACGGTACAGCGTGACAATGTCGCGTGTTCCATGTTCACCCAAAAAGTGCTCAGCGCTTAAAGAAGTTTTCACATGTTTTTTTTTTTAAATACTTTTCCAGTTTTTTCGAGTCAAAAATGTGTGAAAATTAGTTGCTGAGTTAGCATTTGAATGACTCGAATTTATTATTTTGATATTCATATCCCCATCATTCTACATACAAACAAAACGAATATAAACCCCACAATTAATTTCCACGGTGAAAAGCACAGAGTTTGCCACCATCAGTAAGATAAATGCATTTTCGTGTCACACGTCGACCAAAATACTTTTCATAGCAAAAAAAAATTACGTGGGTACAATAAAAACTTGAGTACCCGAGAAATTAACGATGTACGAGTTGACAGCGGCTGAAGCTTATCTTCTGCTAAATAGGAGGGGGACTTATTTTATATTCGTTGTATCTATTTTTTGGGGCATTGAAAATTAAATGCTTTTCCGCAATTTAATTCTTTTATTTCCGCGTTTTGTTCTGTCTTTATTGCAAGCGGTGTTTTGTTGGACCGGAGATTTATGTGTTTTAATTTTATTTTTTTATTGCGAATAAGTCCGCGTTTGACCACCAACTCGCCTGTTGGTAAGCGACGATGTGGTCGCAGATGAAGCACGCAGACTTAGAAGATACCTATTCACTCTTGCCTTGAAAAAGCCCTAGTTCATAAAGATCTAGTTAATAAATCTTTATAAGATCATGTACATATTATGAGAAATGTTTTCAATGTGTTTTTTTTTAATAAAAAAAAACAGACACGACGTTAGTTCATACTGTATCATGGTGCATACTGCTTTAAGCTAGATTAAATAAATGGCGCTTCACAAGCTGCAATAAACCGCATGATCGCTTAATATATCAGGCAAGGTGGCATTCAAACGCAAAACTATTCTTAAAAAAAATGGATTTAGTGAGAGATGCGATGAAAAAGACACGGACCACTAAAACCCAGATCGCAGACCCACGAAAAAAAAAACTGGTGTTCAACACAATTAGTTGAGTGTTAATGTTTTTTTTGTTTTTTTAATAAATATCTGGGACATCATTGCACACATGGTCATCTGACCCCAAACTAATCAAAGCTTGTAATATGGCTGCCAGAGACTGATATACGTTCATATATATTTTTAAATACATACTTAAATAGGTATAACACCCAGACATAAAACAAACACAAATGTTCATCACATTTGTGTTCTATTAAATAACTTTTTTTAAACAAGACAAATCCAATGATCCCAAACTCTACGTTACGTCGTTCCGTTTAGGAGTACCTATGGCCACCATCATCAGTCCATCTCGATGGTACCATAACATAGCATTTTCACTGAACTTACATAAGTATGCCAAATTTCAGCTCAATTGGTTGAGGATACCTTGTCTAAAATTCAGTTGCAAGGTTGCACACACCCCACACATACCAGGGCAAGTTAAAAAAAACCTTGTAAAAATGATGAAAGACACAATCATGTGAAATAAAGGACGTAAGAAGCATGTAATCTTAGCAAGAAACGTAAATATAACGTATACAAAAAGAAATGTTCTGTACGTACTTACTAAGCACTTTGCAGCGTCGGTAACATACCTCAGTAGCCAAATTAAGTTGATCTCCTGAAACGCGTTGACTTTCCTTTAAGAAACTTGATTTCTTCGCAGCCTTTACATTAGTAATAGGCCACGTTACTCTGGTGGTTTCATAAGATACATTTTCCCTTTTGGACTATTAATCAACGTCGCCTAAAAGCCTCAGTGATACAGAAAAAAATTAACACCGAATTCAGTACAGTTTGTTTTGTAGACGAGTAAATACGGGAACACGTTCTGCGATGATTCAGACCGGCCATTTATATAAATAAAGTTTATTTTTAACTGACTTCTAAAGTTTCTTCATTCGGCAGTATTTTTTGTTTATGTTTTGCGATATTTTCGCGATTGTGAACCTATTTGATTATTCGTTTTTCATATCTCGATACATTATAACTATAAGACGAATCTAATTTAATAAAAACGAGATCTAAAAAAGAAAAGAAAAAAAAAAACTTAATGTCGTATAATTTTTACAAACTACATTTTAGTAGTCGAGTTATCGTTCATAGTTTCAAACTAATATTATAAATGCGAAAGTGTGTCTGTTGGTTTGTTTGTCCATTTTTCTCTTAGCAACAAACGGAGCAACGGATCGACATGTTTTTTTGCATAGATATAGTTCAAGAGCCGGAAAAGACATGACAATAGGATACTTGTTATCCTGGAAAAAAATATCGCAGCTAAACAATAATTGCTAGTTTTTAGAACAGTAATAAAAAGTCTAAAACCACCGTCATGTTTACCATTTAATCTTCCGTATCTATAGGTATCTTTCAAGATAGGTGTTTTACAAGGAAAATGAAAAGCCCTGCTTTCATTTTTAAAGTTGGACGCTGAAAGCTCTGATTGAAACACAAACAAGCGCAAGGCATAAAGAATAAACGACCACCAGTTCTCATTTTCTGTCTACGCTGCGATTTAAAAGCGTGTATTTGGCCACAGTCATGACATCTAATCCATTTGCCCGACCACTGTGGTATATTCTATTCTGACAGGTATATATTGCGTATGAATTCGAAGAACTCGCTGAACTCCCTAAGAATCTTTGAGTGGTAGTTTGGAGTCGCATTGAAATGTAGCGTTTGTATTCTTATTGGGTAAGTACTAAATAAATTTACATCCCAAACGCCAGCATGAACGAAGCTCGCGTATCTTTAACAGTAAAAAAACTATAAAACACGCTTTAAAATCGCTAATCCTGAAGATCCTGGTAAGGATAATGAGACAAGTGTGTAAAGTTTCAAATCAATCTGAGGTTTTGAAAGGGGTGAAATTCACGTTCAAAGATTCCGTTATATAGATACATGCCAAGCTAATAAAACCCGGGCCCCGGGTATGTCCTAAAACTGCGACCAGAACCACCGGAGGATGGACAGCAGCGTCCTAATAGTACACGGTGAATGTACTGCGATCCCCAAGCCGCCTGCCAAGCGTGGGGATTATGGCAACACCCCTCTCTATGGGGGAGGCCTTGTCCAACAGTGGACGTTAATTGGCTGATGATGATGTGAAGCTAATAAAAGCGTGTTAAAAAACAGGAGGTTCTCAATTAGACTTTTTAATGTTAGGCGATATATTTGCCAATTGTGTACTGATTTTAAAGATTGTGTTTCCGAACAAATTTTTTTCGTTGGTAATCCCAACAAAAAAAAATATATCGGGATGATACCTCTTTAAAATTTGGCTAAGTCAACCAAGCTTCGTTCATTTGAATTATTCTGCAAACACCATTTTCTGAAATATGAATTTGACCGTAATTATGGCCATGGCTACGGAACTCTACCATATGTATATCTCGAGACACACTTGGACAGTTATTTTATTCTATTTTGTTGTAATACTAGTTTTAAATAATTAAAGAAATACCATAAACTAAACATGGAAAAGTAGCAATTTTTCACGAATGTTTCTTATAATTTTTTATTCATATTCAACGAACGGCATGTAAATAGGAGACTAACCTTCCCTCTTACTTGAAGTTGGTTAAAAGCGCATATTTTTCTAGATTTGCTTGGTCAAAGTTGTAATTTTTTTGGCGTTGATTTAATCCCTTAAGTATAATATCAAACACGAATCTACTGCAATATGAAATCCGTTACCCAAAATGATTTTATACCTAGCTTCCTCCGTTTTTAAAATACTAAGCATTTCAAATAAGAAAGTTTTTATGATAGTCTGTGAGTGAGTACGCGCAACTACATTTAGATAAAACTAGGTAGTATGCAGTTTATATCCTGAAAGATATAGGTTCTTTGATGACCAATAAATGCATAGTTCTAAGTAATAATGGTAAGCAGGTAAAGTATTGGGCCCCACTTAGTATCAAATATGATTAGGTATAACACATTTAACAATACCATTCAATTCAAATCTAGCCTAATTTAACATCACACAAAATTCTACTCAAATCGCTGAGTTAAGCCCTGTAAACTTTGATTATTAATCCATGGATTAATTAATAAGGTGTGCACTTAAAAGAGAATCTCGTACAAAAAGGCTTAAGTGGAAAGTTGTTCGTATCCCGGTAACGCCTGCCCAATAGAATTAGCTCAGTACGTAAGTTTCAGGTTTTTTATTCTATGCTTTGCAACTGTACTAGAATAGCGAGAAACAATGATACAGTGAAATATTGAGTGTAATATATAGTTACCAAGAAAGAAGTGTAGATAAGGATATACATTAAAAGTTATATTTTTTTCCTAGTAGTTATATTTTTTTCCTAGTAGGTAAAAAAACAATTAAACGTTTGAGTAGCGTAGATTTTCCATGCTAAAATCTTATATACTAATATCTTGTATCAAACATTTAAGATTTTCTATCTTCATTGATCTTAGGCCCCTCTAAGCTATTGCCCCTGGGGTAAATATTATGATTATTTTAAAGCTCTAAATTCTAGGTGGCACTTATTCGAGTATACCATCAGATGACTGAGATGCTTGTCTCATCACTAAGCTGCACAAAAAAGAGTATCTATATGGAACCCAAGAAAAAAGATAGAAAACTCACATTTTAATAATAATAAAAGAAATAAAAACAGCGTGTGTAACAAAAGACAGAGAATCGTGATCGAGCATGATACCAAATTACGTCATCATTAAATCAAGATAAAGAGTTTTAGTGAATAATTAATATATATTAAAAAAACACTTCAAGAATATACCTACGTTGTTAAAACAGAGATTGACAGTCCTCATCAAATTTGCTGAAACTTTGGTTTTTGTTGCTTTTATCTAAAAGCGTTGAATAAATTTAGAAAAAGGGACCATCTATGAATTGTGAAACAAAAAAGAATCATCAATATCAATTCATAGTTATTGGCGGAGTAATAACGTTGTAACAAACATACAAAAAAAAATACAGTCGAATTGATATCCTCCTTCTTTCGCTGGTTAAAAACAAGCCTATACTAACGTCATAATGTCATGACTTTTCAAGTAGGTAGTAAAATACTGACTCTTAGTATGCTGCTACTGACAAACCCTTAATCCTATAGCGAGTCTGACGAGCCTTGAAAAAGCGGGTGTACACCATTGAATTCCAGTTTACAGCTGTAATCTGCATATAAAGCACGTCAATGAATAAGTCACTTGTCGATACCGGGCTTTACACATTGAGTAGGTATTTTTCAATGATGTATGACTCGGGTAAACAAAGGTTTTATTTGAAATTGGAATGTGTGATGATAAAATGTTGTAAAAGAGTCAACTGACATATTTTTTTTAGAGTTTAGAAGTTTACTTGGCGATTATAATTAAAAACCCTAATACATAAGAGGAACCCCCAAAAGTAACAGGAGTTTTTTTTTATATTTTTTTCCTAAATTATATTATATAGCCATGATAACATAAATAATAATTGTAATATATAACATAATTATTACTAATTATGTTATATATTACAATAAAAAATAAAAAAAAATTACATAAATATTACTAATTATGTATTTTATTTTATTTATTTTTATAGCCTGGATAAGTGAATTTAGTGTATCGGAGCCCCCTTAAATATTTATTTTATTCTGTTTTTTTTAGTATTTGTTGTTATAGCGGCAACAGAAATACATCTTTGAAAATTTCAACTGTCTAACTATCACGGTTCATGAGATATAGCCTGGTGACAGACGGACATACAGGCAGACAGTCAGACATACCGACGGACGGGCAGCGGAGTCTAAGTAATAGGGTCTCGTTTTACCCTTTGGGTACGAAACCCTAAAAACTAGCTGCTTAAAATTCTGACACCATACCTATACCTGCAGACAGGTCGTGAAATGCTTTAAACACAATTAATACATTGGGCTTGGTACTGTTAAACACAATAAAAAAGCGAATGAATGTAGCAGAAATAGTCAACTCATAATCCTGAGCCTTCCTTGTCCCAATGCTAGGTCTTTCTCTTTCTGCGCCAGCTGCCTTGGTCTTGTGCTAATAATCGAGTCCGGATTCGACTCGTCATGTATGTATGTATGACAACATCTTCGACCACCTCGATGACCAACGCTCCACTTACCTGTGTTCGGCCACAACTCTATCACAACCTTACTACACCTTACACTTAAGTAATGCATAAGATTTCTTTAAGAAGTTTTTCATACTTTGTACCATTCTGAAGATATAATTATGACACCGTTATTATGACAACTAGCTAATGCCCGCGACTTCGTACGCGTAGCGCAAAGTAATTAGTGGGTGGACGATTAGACTGACATATCCAAATATAAATGTTACACTAACGAACACGAACGGAACTTTAAATAGGCACAAATCCATCGGATTATTTATACTGAATATTTTATAGATTTTATAGATAATACCTACACATATCACATGATTGTAGATTTATTGCTCTCCATTTTAATGCGGATTGTCATACTATCGTCATAGTATGATTTTAGTCTAGTTTTAATCTGACTCGATACAGGTATCCCGACATGTCCATAGTTTCAAATATATTTCAAGCAAATAATATATTACTTTCACTGGTTAAATACGTTGGAAGTGTGGAGCCATGGAGCCAATAATGAAAAAAAATTGGTATAAGTCAAGCAAAATGTCATGCATGACAAACGTTATTATTGAATTATTAGTAAATAGTAAGTAGGAAGCATGGAGCGGTATCTATAATTAATCGCTGTTATTTAACATTACTCCGCGTAAAGACTGCCAATCAATGATGTCTAAATAATTTTTGCCCGCCTTCTGCGCCTCGACCCTTCCAACAACTAAACCGCTTTCGTTCACCACCATAACATCCAAAATAGCTGCTAATCATAGATCAGTAACAGATTAGATGCCGCGAGTTCACCTACTTTGCGTGTCTGTTATTGGTCTCAAGTTTGATCCTGGCAAAAAAATGTATTCATTTTAATCTCCGTCGACTTGGTATATTAGCACGTCAGAAGTCAATACAAAAATAAACGTACTTTAAATTACGCCATAGTAAACTGTAAAACCTCTTCAAAAGCAGTTGGCTGTCCTGAAAATAACAAACACAAAAAAAAACTATTTGGTGCAGTCTATCGGAAGTTATGCGGGTACATACATTTCGGCGATTCGTTTTTATTTCATTATCATCATCAGCCAGAAGACGTCCACTGCTGAACATAGGCCTCCCCCTTTAACCTCCACACTGAACGACATCCTGCCATCTGCATCCACTGGATGCCCGCGACTCTCACAATGTCGTCGGTCCATCTAGTGGGAGGCCTACCTTCGCTGCGTCTTCCGGTTCGCGGTCTCCACTCAAGAACCTTACCTACTTCCCCATCGGTTAACAGTTCTTCATGCGATGTGGCCTGCCCATTACCACTTCAACTTGCAGATTTTAATAGCTATGTCGGTGACTCTGGTTCTTTGGCGAATATCTATATTTTTATTTACATATAGATTATATGGAAACAGCCGCTTCAGTCTTCCTACCTACCATGTCTGCGAGTAGAAGTCTGTCATTACGACAACATTACTATAAAATAAGCTAGATGGCGTTATAAATAATTATTAAAAAAAAAATTTTTTTACTATTTATTATCATAAATTAATATAGCCTATGTTTCAATCAGGTATTTTATAAGCATATTCATGGAAACTGCTTTGAAATCCTTCTAGTAGTTTAAAAGATGTGCGCGGACAAACAAACAAACTGACAGCCGTCAGATTTGTAGTTCCATAGTTTGAAAATAGACTGCGTACTAAAACGATGTTTTGCGAAAAAAAAGGAAATTTGCTTAAACTTTACGAATAATATTATTAAAAACGTAATAAGGTTGTTACCGCAAAAGCTAGTGGACTGTAAAATCGTGAAGAAGCCTATGCACACGCAAGATCAATAAAATTAGTTGAAAACAATATTGTACTCACCGAGATTAACCGCCGATCGCTGCCACCAAATAGTACCGAACCGAACTCGTGCAACCTAACTGAAGCACTTGCAGGATGATGATGATCTGACAGCTGACTTTGACAGATCAGCTGTGTCTCTGATTGGTCGTCGGCTCTCGACGTGTGGTTGGTCGAGGGTATGGAGGACACAGACGCGCGAAATTTGAGAACAATAATGATTACAGCAAACTTCATCAATCCAGCGTGAACATACCTTCCCCCCAAAAGAATGAATTTTATAATGGTAGTTTGCACAGTTTAGACACAGGCCGGAGCAATGTGTTGTTACGCGTTCGTACTTCTACAACACGGACAGTCGAGTTTGCACCGGGCAACAGTTTAGTGATTCTACCCCGTCTCCATTGCAAGGGAGGATAATTATCCTCTTTTATGAGAACTAGATCGTCTACTTTAGGTGGTTCCGTATGGGAAGTCCATTTTGAACGTTGCTGCAAAGTGTGGAGGTACTCATGGCGCCATCTATGCCAAAAATGTTGCGTAAGCTTTTGTATTTGTTGGAAACGCGTTAAACTGTTCAGGTTAACGTCATCATATGGGTATTCCGGTAAAGCTACCAGAGGTTGGCCGATTATAAAATGACCCGGAGTCAAAACTTCGAGATCAGAAGGGTCCGAGCTCATAGGACAAATCGGTCGGGAGTTCATAACTGCTTCAACTTTAGTAAAGAAGGTGGTCAGTTCCTCAAACGTGAGACGCCGTTCACCTAATGCACGGTACATTAGACTCTTTGCTATTTTAACTGCTGCCTCGAAAAGTCCACCCATGTTTGGACTACTCGGAGGGTTAAAGAGCCAGTTTATATTACGTTTAACTAGCTCGCGCTCTAGTTCCGAGTGATGATCTCGTAAATACAAGTAAATATCCTTCAGATAGTTATTCGTTCCAACATAATTAGTTCCGCAGTCTGATCGGACTAGAGATGGAAGACCTCGTCTAGACACGAACCTAGTAAATGCTGCTACAAAGGCTTGGACTGATAATTCGGAAACTACTTCCAAATGTACAGATTTAGAGCTTAAGCAGCAAAATATACAAAGATAACTCTTAAATATGCGTGCGTTCTTCATTGTACTACTTTTAATTGAAAAAGGCCCTGCAAAATCCGTGCACACCCCCTCAAACGCTCTTGAGCATCTCACGCGGTCTGGAGGTAAGTCCGCCATAAATGGTTGATCATGTCGAGGCTTTGCCCTAAAGCATTGCACACATTTGAATGTTACTGATCGAGTTAATCTACGCATTGACAGAATCCAGAAGTTACGCGATAATATAGCTGCCAAGGAATTTGCACCGACGTGACAATGTGTCTCATGATAATGTTGTACCAAGAGAAGTGTGAATTTATCTCTTCCGGGTAGAAGAATTGGATGGCGTGCCGAGTAAGGCAAATCTGAACGTTGAATACGACCACCAACGCGTATTAACGAGTCTTTATCCAGAAACAAATTAAGTTTTCTAGCCGAATCCCGAATTGGTTTTCCCAATCGTATGGCTGAAATGTATTCGCTGAAGTTTGATTGTTGCACCAGTTTTATTATGTTAGTTAGCGTTTGCCGACGTTCCGAGACCGAAACATTTTTTCTATTGAAGCACCGAGATACCGAAGCCGAATTATCTGTATTGTCAGATACCGAAACCGAAGCCGAACCGTCTTTATTACCAAACGCCGAAACCGAATGTTTCAAAGTATGGCCCTTGCGCCGACACTTGTGAATAAACCGAAACACAAAAGCCGCGACCTTCACTAGCTTTTCAAAAGAGCTATACCGATCAATTAATTCCAAAATACTATCTAAGGTTGGACCTGTGTCTAATGTAGCTGTATTAGAAACAAATTGAGATCGTAACCCAGGTAAATTGTGTGGTACTTCTAAGTTGAGAGCAGGCCACTGATCCCTCGGCTGACGAAGCCACTCTGGGCCCCACCACAAATGATGTACTAATAGCTGCGCTGCAGAAGTTCCCCTAGTCCCGACATCCGCACAGTTCATTGACCCCGGCACTTTTCTCCACTGTATAGGTAGATTGGTATTGTTAATTTGTGAGACTCTATTGCCCTGAAAAACTTCTAGTTTATGCGGAGGAGTGTGTAGCCACGCCAACACGATTGTGCTATCGGTCCATCCCACAATCTCAGACACTATAAACGACTGTTCCGCCAAGCTTGATGAAACATGTTGCAGTAAGTTTGCCAGAAGGGCCACTCCACTCAACTCCAGCTGAGGAATAGTCATTTTTGTTTTAAGAGGTGCGACTCGAGACTTCGCCATAACTAACTGCACCGAAGCTCCATTCTGAACATTTTCCGATCGCAGATAAACCGTTGCCGAATACCCTAATGATGAGCCGTCGGAAAAGCCATGCAAAGAGTGAGATAAGTCTCCGACTGATTTTATACAACGAGGAATTGAAATTTTCTCAAGGTTAGGTAAATCCGCAACAAAGTCCCGCCATTTAACTATCAAGTGTTGAGGAGCTGGAGCATCCCACTCGACACTTTTAGCTCCATCACTCAGCATCTCCTGAAGTAATAACTTTGCACGAAAAACTACTGGAGAAATCCAGCCTAGAGGGTCATATAATCTCGCCAGTGAAGATAAAATACTCCGCCGTGTCACCAAGCTTTCCGAAGGTAAATTCCGAATCCGATAAGAAAATGAGTCAGACTTCGGGTTCCATTGTATGCCTAAAATCTTAACAAAGCCTAAACTTTCATCCTCATCCTCGAAACAACGTGGTAATTCGCAAAATTCCTGGGGAAGATCCGATAGAAGTCGTTTATCATTAGAGGACCACTTACGTAATTCGTACCCTGCCGTCGACATAAGCTGGACGAGCTCGTTCCTAATTTCTCGTGCTTCTTCGACAGAGTCCCCTCCTCCATTTAGATCATCCACATATGAATTAGTCAAGAGTAGTTTTGAGGCTCTGGGATACCGACTCCCACCCTCCGCGGCAAGTTGATAAAGACAACGAATAGCAACAAAGGGGCTCGACTTAAGCCCGTAGGTATTTGTAGTAAGTTCGTAACTTTTAATCGGTTCCGATGGACTGTCTCTCCATAAAATAAGTTGATACCTACGATCCTCGGGGCGGATCCATGTCATTCGAAACATCATTTTTACGTCACACACAAACACTACCAACGGCAGCCGAAAATTAGTGATAACTTTTGTGATGTCATTTTGTAATTTTTCACCCGCGAATAGACAGTCGTTTAAGCTTACGTTACTTCCTGACTTTTGACTTCCATTAAATACGACACGAATTTTTTCTACGTCTCCTGATCGTTTAAACACACCATGATGGGGAAGATAGTAATATTCCTGTCCCGACGCCACATCAAAATCACTGAGTCGCATGTGGCCAAGTTGTAAATATTCTTTAATGAAGGCGGTGTATTTTTCTTTAAATTCCGGTTGAGCAGACATACGTTTTTCTAATCGTAAAAACTGGCGCATTGCAATTTGTTTGGTGTCACCGAGTCGAACTGACCGATCAGGAATTAGAGGTAGTTTAACTATAAACTTCCCATCCGAACATCGATTGACGGAGTCTACGAATAACTTTTCACACTGAATATCAATTGGATTTTGGATTTTTACCTTAGGGGGTTCTTCAGATTTCCAAAACTGCTCAACCATTTCCACCAAGGATATTCCCGAAAACCAACTCGGGTGACGGGGCACAGACGCGACACCATCACTCACGGGTCCGAACACTGCGTAATCGAATATCGTTTCAAGAGCGTAAGGTCCGCCGGGCCGCAGGGCAATTTTATTACCTCCTACAATCTCGCCAAGGATATCACATCCAAAAATTATATCTATCCGCGACAAGTTTTCGAAATTTTTGTCCGCAAAACGCACATCTCCCGACAACTGAAGTCTGGACGCTACATACGTTGTAGGAGTCTTCAACACTACACAATTCACAGTAAAAACGACATTGTTATTCCGTTCCGAACTAAAATTTATTGTTACTACGTAATTGCTGTGCTGCGCCACTGTTCCGCCGATACCTATTAACGGAGTAACTGTAAAATGTCTCTTCAATCTCAGTAATTCCACTAAGTCACTGCGAACTACCGAAATTTGCGAGCCGAAGTCTAGCAATGCCCTAGCCTTGAACACTTCACCGTTTGCCGATCTTAAGTTGACAATAACCGTAGGCAAAATAACATCTTTAAAATGATTAGTGGGTAACGAAGAAACATTATTACAGTTATGTGTTAGTTGTCACGCGGAATGGTCATAATTTCCGTAAGAGGGCGCTGAATTAACAGTATCTAATGCCGCAGAATGCTGTTCAGCGCCTACAATCGAATGAAACTCATTCATACCCCCATTATTATTTTCACTATCAAACACCTCATTCGTACCCACACCTGTTGTATGAACCATACGTTCGTTTTGTGTGCGCCGATTTTGATCGCTATAGCCGTTGGTCGCTTGTGGTGCAGAAAATGCATTAGTCTTTGATTCTCGAACCATGGTACAAATTAAACTGTTATGACCCGTATTACCGCATTTCTCACACGGAATAAATGTTTTACATTGAAATGCCGAATGTTTACCGAAACATTTGAAACACATTTTGTTGTTTCTTATCCAAATCCTACGATCTTCAGCTGAGCCGTTTTTAAACCGATAACAATTGACAACGTTATGAGTCGGAGACGAACAGAAGGCGCACCCTTCCATCGCGCACGGGTTATCGTGTGAAGTCGCATGCGCACTCATTACCTTGTTCATGGGTCGGCGCGACATATCTGAAGTTAGCCGAGTTGATAATGTTTGCGAAGTATTTGCCGTATCAATCAACCTACACTCATTTTGTAAAAAATTTAGAAAATTTTCAAACGTAGGTATTTCACGCTCAGTACCTCCGTGGATTTGCTCGAACCGATTCTTTAACTCCAATGGCAGCTTAGATAGGCTGATGTGAAGCAATATGTAGCTCCATTCTTTAACAGGGAAACCGAGCGTTTCTAGACTGCGACTAGACTCGAGTAATGGGTTCAAAATAGATGTTCGTAATAAGTAATTTCTTTTCAATGGTTCAATGTTCAATATCCGAGATATGTGGCTATCAGCGAGTAACCGTTTGTTATCATATCGAGCATTTAAAATCTCTAACGCAATGGCGAGCGAAGTGTCAGTCATTGGTAAGTGTTGTATCAGCATACGAGGCTCATTTTGCAAATGTGAAATGAGGTAGTGCAGCTTTTCTGTGTTTGATATATCTGTGCGTGAAAGGACTAATGAATCATAGAGGCTTATAAAGCTACACCAGGTGAACACATCTCCCGTGAATTCTATAAGTGATATCTTTGGAAGCCGAGACAACTGAACTTCACCAGAAATTGGCTTAGTTACCTTATCTTTGTCCTGTGGGCTCAAAAGCTCAAAATTCTTGGCATCTAGCTCATCGTACAGTGACGTCGCACTTTTATACGGATTATCGTATTTGTTCGACTCTAAACTCTCGCCACCCTCCAATAACTTTTCATAAGCAACCGTTAAATTTTCATAATGCGCCTTAAGCTTACGCAACCTAGCACATAGAACGCTTTTAGGATAATTTGGTGTATGTAGCAGTTCAACAGAATTGTTAAACCAATCACATTCTAGTTTAAATTTAATTTCATAAGTTTTCGCCATTTTGTAACGTTTCGACGACGACAACGACTATGCTTGAATCAGATCCGGCCGATGGACCAAAATATGTTACCGCAAAAGCTAGTGGACTGTAAAATCGTGAAGAAGCCTATGCACACGCAAGATCAATAAAATTAGTTGAAAACAATATTGTACTCACCGAGATTAACCGCCGATCGCTGCCACCAAATAGTACCGAACCGAACTCGTGCAACCTAACTGAAGCACTTGCAGGATGATGATGATCTGACAGCTGACTTTGACAGATCAGCTGTGTCTCTGATTGGTCGTCGGCTCTCGACGTGTGGTTGGTCGAGGGTATGGAGGACACAGACGCGCGAAATTTGAGAACAATAATGATTACAGCAAACTTCATCAATCCAGCGTGAACAAAGGTATTCAATAATTCCTAAAATAATGAGTGTAAATGGATCGTAGTTTCACAAATATGAAAAGTGCGTCTATTATAGGTAAATACGACACTTTACCTGAATCACGCAAACGGGATTTTTTTTTGCAAGTTAAACCGATATCCGGTATTGCTTCTACTTAGTTAGAAGTCATGTGTGAAGGTATTTGATCTACACATTTATAATATGGTAGGGATTATGCTAATGGAAATTTTAAAGTATAAAGCACCTTATTGCTACAAGTACGAAGACTATCCAAAACAAAGGAATAAAGAGACAAGCATACAAAATCCCATTTCGCTCATCATCACGTCTGCAATTAAAATTTGGAAATTCCTCCCCGTTCACAAGTTTCAAGCACGGCCGCCTACAGAGGAAGGTGAAAACTCGAAACAAATTGTGTTAAAACGTAATAGAAACTCGTTTCCCGTAAAACTTTATATCAGATTACGAAGAAAATTCAATATTTAAGATTGATTCGGGCAGATGTTTGAAGGGCAGCCCCGACATCTTGCTAAAAGGGCAATACATGGATAGGTATGGGATAAACGCCTTTTTGTATTGAGTTAGGGTGCCGTTTTCAGTTGCTATTTTATCTTTGGAGTTACTGTAAATAAAACGTGTAATCTTGCAATGATCCAGTAAATCTAAGGTCTGAACTCTGGCTTATGATACTATCTAACATTAATCAAAATCTGATTTCAGAATGATTAGTCGCCATGAAAGTATACCTACCTCCTTTTAAAACGAATGTAACAAGTTTTCTTTTTGGTTTCAATTTAATGTTAATAATATTTGGTCAGCATTCAAAACAGTCCATTACTACAGAGCCGTAATAGAAATTAAAAAATATGGCCAAGTACGAGTCTGACTCACATACTGAGGGTTCCGATGGAACAGTTAAAAAAACAGCAAAACAGCGCAAAAACATAAATATTTTTCCACGTAAGCATAAAAAGTTTTAACAAATAAAAGAAGAAGAAGTTTCTTTCATTCAGTCCGGGATCTTTAGCGTGAGCCGACTCACACTTGGCCGGTGTTTGTTTGTTGTTTCATTTCATGATGATTTCATCATAATAGATATGTGTGTATCATGCTAAGTCTGCAGCTTGTACGTCACCGTTTTTTCACTAGAGTCCGCCACTTATTTTTTTTTATTGGCTATCTCACATCATCACATCATCAGCCAATTAACGTCCACTGTTGGACAAGGTCTCCCTCATAGAGAGGAGTGTTGCCATAATCCCCACGCTTGGCAGGCGGCTTGGGGATCGCAGTACGTTCACCGTGTACTATTGGGACGCTGCTGCCCATCCTCCGGTGGTTCTGGTCTGCAGTTTTAAGACATACCCAGGTCCGGGTCAGCCCGCCACTTTTTTTTATTTTTATTGGCTATCTATTACGGTTCAAAAGAAACAGCTGTTAATGTCAGGACAGGGACAGACAGATAAACAGCGAGACTTAGTAACACGGTCTCGTTGACACCTGCTGAGTACAGAACCCAAAAATGGCTTGCCTTCTCAAACTACGTAGAAGGCAATTATGTATTCTGGTTGAAAATAGTCGCGCCTTTGTCAACTTTGCAAGCGAGACGAATGTAAAAGCTTTTTTACGGGACGACCTAAAACTCGAAGAAAATGAAAGGAAAAAATAAAACGAATTTCATACTTAAAGCCGGGGAAATTTGCATGATATTACAGCTCATCTGGCCCGCGAGGTTTGTGTACGGCGGTAAACGATCCGAAACAGAAATTTAAATTTTTTCACTCTCATTCGAATCTTTTGGAGATCTAATTAAGTCTGTAATAAGTAATGAGCTTTAAATTGCCTACAATTCAGGTTAAAGATAAAGGAAGATATCATTCAGTTATGAAATTAGTAATGCAGAAAACTCAGTGGATATACAAAGTTCTTGAATACATTTCAGTAATTTTGTAATAGTTTTTAGTAATAATTCTCTCAGTTTAAAAAACTAAAAAACATGCTTTAAATTCGCTAATCCTGAAGATCCTGGTAAGGACGATGAGACAAACTACAAATTATTGCATTGTCATCGGTCCTTGATAAGTGTGCAAAGTTTCAATCAATCCGTCGTTTTGAAAGGTGTGAAAATCACGTTCAAAGATTCTATTACATAGTAAATACATACCACCTAATAAAACCGTTTAAAAAAGCCACCAAGTTAGTACAATTTACAAGGTTAGACGGAGCGATGATCGGGCCCGTTTTATAAAAAAATATTAGTCTATTATATCAGTAACTAGCCCGACGTTCCTTAACTTCGGTGATCGTACAAGAACTGATGGTGAACAGAGATTAGTCACCAGCTAGCACTTGGTTAGTATTTGTTATTTATCCAACCATGCCAAGTTTGACGCTTGTAAGTTTTTACACTAGAGCAAATACAAAAATACATTTATAAAAACGTTTGTTGTTTGTTTGTACGTTTAACACTTTTGTTTTGACTTTATTATTATTTCTTAGTTAATCCGCCGTAACATTACATATTCTGTGAAAATTTCAATTGGCTAGGTATCTATTACGGTTTGGAAGATACAGCCGTTAATAGGTAGGACGGACAGACGGACAGACAGACAGGGTAGGCTTAGTAATAGGGTCCCGTTTACAACTTCTGGGTACGGAACCCTAAAAATTAAAATAAAGTAAACAATTATCTTTTCGGCTTATACTACTATCGTTCCGTATAACCTCGTATAAGTAGAACAAGTGGAGGCAGGCAGGAATTTTTATCTCGCCGGACTCTTGAACTTGAATGACAGTAGATAATTACAACGATTATAATTATTATGCCAATTACTACGCTAAAATATAAAATATAAAGAAGTGGGTCATATTTATTACAATAACTTAAACAACATTCCAATACTAAAAAATTCTAAAAAAACGATATGTTAATACCTAACTACTAAACTAATATATTTAACCGCTACCAGTGGGAATCGTCCCCAAAATGCTGGCCCCATTACCACGTTGTATGGCAATGCTCACTCTTTGAGCAAAGTAGAGGCCAGCATTCTGGTCACGAGTTGCATCAACCAGACGCTAGACGTGATGATAAATATTTGAAAATTTTTTTGGCTCCTAATCCCTACGGGCCCATGGTTTCGACCCCAAAAGGCTCAAAAATGTACCCACTGAATGTACCCGCTCAAAAATGTACCCCCTAAAGAAGTTGAGTACATTTACCTTTTTTCGGTTTAGTACTATCGTCTTATTAACTTTGTTTGGTAAAAGTATTTTTTTCAACAAGGTTGCATCATTGCATCACCCTTACAAATGAACCGTGTAACCAGCACATGTGTAAATACATACTAAGTCTTCCCTTTCTATGACTAAACGCCCCGAGGCGTCCAATTTGTAGAAAAGAATCCCACAAACTCTGTGTTACTCGCTCGAGATCACACCATGCACTATTTGAATTTGCGAAATTTCCTCCCTAGGGAGGGTAGAATCAATTTAAATTTTAACTCACACTTAATACACCCTTGTTTTGCATCTAAGTGGTGTGTTCAAGTCACCCTCTATTTGGGAGGAATAAAATAAGTTGAGAAGACAACACGGCTGCAGGCTTCTTATGACTGTTTAAAATCAAAATAAATAATGAAGAAACCAGTATGTAATTTTAAGCTTAACTCCAGATGGTGAATGGTGGTGGCAGTAGTACTGGTGACAGAACAAAAATGTGAATTTTAAAAGATTATCTTTTCTGATTGATTTGGATATGTGGTATTTTCATTCGGTGCGTTTCTGAAGAACGCCTATTGCCCACCCTGAGGCACAGACTAGGTAAAGCTATTACGTGAAAGTCTTTGCCCTGAGGCTTTCCACCAGAGCTATAACTTCAAACGTTTAAAGAAACTGAACAAAATCCCTACCCTGAAAAGTAGGCAACGCATAAACAACGTTTCTGTTGTCCATAGACGCCGGTAACCATCAGATGGCCTGCTTACTTGAACTCTATTAAAAAAAAAAAAACATTTCATGGGACAAGTAGGTAGGAGAGTTGTATTAGAGGAGCAGTTGTCTTTGAGTTTGAAGATAAACTTCTGCAAAACAACACGACGCAATTATTAACCAAGGAGCTACTATTTCGATAAAAAGAATTGAAAAAAGAAAGTTCTTAAATTCAGCTCCAAAACTCACCCAACTTGTTAAAAATCCATTGGAAACTCTTCGACATTTATCCCATATTCGCTACTTTATTTGATAACCATTTACATACAGATGAGTACCCGAATAAAATAAAACAAAACACTGTTTAAGCTTTTCATCAAAGTCACCGACTACGTTTCAGAATCTTGAATATCAAGTAAGAGCCAAAATGAACCTAAATTGCCATGAGTATTCGTAAATTTACGACTATATTCTTGGTGCTTCGTACACCGGCCAAATGGAAATTGTAAATTTGAGAACGCTTGGCTTGCACACAACCCGTTCTCATTTTCTAAGATGACCCTAGTGTAAATAAATCTCATCTCAGCTGTAATGAAAACGCCAGACATATAGCATTCAAGTGCATTTATTGCTGACATAATGGCAACACAACGAAGACACGCATTGCCTTCTATACGAACTTTTTGAACAACACCATTTTAGCTTTCGTTTCCATGAATGAAAGTAACACAAAGATTAGCTAAACTATCACGGAAAATGAAATGCCAGCTGTTCAACTCTACAGTATAGATAAGTATAAAAACTTGTTAAAACCAAGGACGTTTAAAAGAATAGGCATGTGGCCTTATGATTAATTTATTATAATAACAAGCTTAGCAATAAATATAACTAAATACATTACACATACTGAAAATATAAATTGAATCAGCTGATTAATCACTGAGATATGAGCGTTTACAATTTTAGGTGGGAATATAAATAATAAATAAATATGTGGGACATTATTGCACACATGGTCATCTGACCCCAAACTAAGCAAAGCTTGTAATATGGCTGCCAGAGACTGATATACATACATATATATTTTTAAATACATACTTAAATAGATATTAACACCCAGACATAGAACAAACACAAATGTTCATCACACAAATGTTTGTCCTAGATGGGAATCGAACCCACGCCCCCAAGCGCAGAAAGTAGGTTCACTACCAACTGAGCCACCGGGGCAGTCAAAGAGAGGGGATACTCCATCCCTTTCTCGCAAAGTGTGTGTTGGTATAGCATTTGTATGCCGCGTCTGAGGCGTGACGTCATAGCTCAGTATAGTGCGCTCTCTGTCTAGCATGAAATTAAATGCTCATAACCTATTTATTTTTGAACTTATTTAAATTTTGTTTTCGTTGATAGGCTCTATTGATGACCAGCTTTTTTATATGAGGTAATAAAAATTTAAGTCATCATGCCTATTGGGACGTAACCCGTCAATTAATCCGCCTTTACACGTTAGAATAAGACTTCAGGATGTACCACAACCTCAAAAATATTCTTATTTTAATCTTACATTGAATTTCGTCTTGCTCTTTCATTAGCCGAGAGAGCGAGACAAAGCTCAATTAGTAAGATTAATAAAATAATGCTTTTAAGAATGTAATACGTTCTGACGCGAAATGGCGGATGATCAGATTAATAACTTAAAGATGGTATGAGTGAATAGTACGTTACAAACGGACTGGCTTTTTTATGCAAATGACGAGCACGTTGTTCGCTTGATGGCAAACGTCACACTTGCCCATAATAATTATGTGCCACCTAGAATTGATAAATTACCCAGTTTGCTTTTGAATGTCTTAGATTGTGCGTTCTTTCGTCTATGTTCTACCTTTTTAAACGTAAAGACGTTTTAAAAGGTAGAATTAGTACACAAACCCCTTGTATTAGAGTGAATGCTTTACTTTATAGACGGTCATTCGAAATACAGCTCTATTAACCATTATGATCAATTGAGATAAGTAAAGTGCTCTAGATGCTTAATTTCTAGATTAGTTACGCTTATCTTTTCTCTATTAGATAAAGCACGCGCTCTTTGCAGCTTGCTTAATTGAGAAATTAGTTGATTGAAGCTTTATTGTGTTTTTATTTTAAGGGGATTGCTCATCTACTAGCTACGAGCAGCGATTTCTCCTACGTAGAACCGTTCATATTTCCAAGACAAAAAAGAACCTATGTTACTTCGTGGCTCTTTAACCTAAACCAATGCATTATGGGTTTTTTTTTCAGTGGTAGTTCAGAGCTCTTTGTTGGGATTTTAACCCACCTCCTGCGGTTAGGAATTTTAACCCGCAAACCTACTAAGCCATCATCGCTAAATGATGCCTACACGTTCTTATCTCTATCACTGGTGCTTTTTTCCTACTTCCCTAAATCACTATTTCCCTCCTATCTCTACTCATATCCCTACCATTCAATATTTAAAAGTGAAATATCACTCGCTCACAGACTGACTGACTCGTCACAAAATCTCGAAAACTATTTGACTTACGAAGCTGGAATTTGGCAGGTAGATTTCTTATGGGGCGTAGAGGTCTGCTATGAAAGGATTTTAGGAAACAGCCTAATCAAGGGGGACAGTAGAGGGTTAAGTGTGTATCGACGGCAACGCGACGCGCGCGATGACAACGGATGCTGATCGGGTGCGGGGGTTGGGGCGCGTAGAGAAATACGGCGCGCACTGGAGCTCTTCCCCACTTGAACCTTTATGTCTGTCGGAGATACTCCAGCACACCGGAGCTCACCACATTGCCACCAGTCTCACGGTTACTCCTACGAACTCCATGAAGGCACGGTTACCAGTCGGTGGTAGCAATCGGTGACATAAAAAAACTTAAATCTAGTGAAATTATTGGCGGCCTTATATTAGGAATCTCTTCCAGGCAACTAGTGGCCTAATATGATTTATAATTCGAAATATTGTCTCTTATACCACTCTAACTTTCCAGTCAAATCATACTTTGACTCGCAAGACTTACCAATTTTCTCTGGCAGCGTTGCAGTAAACACTGGCACCATCGCTCAATTCTGCGACTGTAATTCAGATTTCGAGTGGAAATATTCAGTGAATGCAGGCAGAAAACGGTGCAATTGCCGCGAGTTGTTTAGCATAATACGGTGATACCATTACGGCACAAAAGACATCCGCTCCACCCGAGAGCCAACGGTAAATATACGAGATTTTTTTATGAAAAATGTTTGAAAGGCATAATTGGAATGAAAATTTCACTGCCATGGTTACGAGTACTTAGTGGTAGGATGTTATGAAATTAAGTGCATATGGAGATGTATGGCATGTACACTATTTTTGTAAATAAATTTTAAATTGACATCAAGCACTGCTCTCTGCGGTTAAGCATATATTATAGTAAGCGACGGTGAGAGCGTGGATGAAACACGTTGATCTAGAAGAAATTTATTCACTCTTCCAGGGAGGTAGTTTCATTCTTGAGCAGTTCGTATCATAAATGACGACCCAAATCGTTGAGTAAGAATCATTGTAATTTCCACGAGGAAGGGATGGTAGTGGTAGTGTGCAGTCCTTTTACTAGTCATGTAGGGGGAGGGTGGAATAAGGTCATGAAGCTCTTGCGCATACTCGCCAGAATTTATCCGATAGAAAATAGATAGATAATTCAGCGGTGCTCCAGGCTTTGCAGATTTGCTATGTATGTTTTTTTTTTTGAAGTCGGTCAACAGTTGGTTGGAAAATATCTCGAATTGTTGACTGACTTCAAAAAAAAAACTTTTGTTCGGTAGGTATACTTCCAATTTAGTCCTATTGTCACCAAGTCAAGATCTGATGATGGGATCCCAGGTAAATAGAGAGCAACTCTCAAATTTTATAGGCACATATTACGTTTTTCATTTACATTTTTAAGTCGGTTTTTAATGTGATCCACTTGTAATACTTATTCTGCTATTCGGGGTGGACTGAAATCCAACAAATCATAGATCATGACAATCGGTCCAGCCGTTCTTGAGTTATTTATCACTGTGTGTTTTCCAAATAAAATAAAATAAAAATAAAATAAAATGGTGTGGCTAAGCCGACTTTATTTTATGTTTATGTAGAACAACATATAGAAGATTATAAAACCATGAATACCGGCAAAGTTCTAATGAAGAGCGTACTTATACTCAAAATGTATTTATCAAACACTAGCAGCGCCCGTGGTTTCACCCGCTATCATACAAGAACTATGAACTTTTGCGGGCTTTTTTGCCTATACATGCTTATTCAGGGTATTAAATATCTACATACCAAAATTTAAATAAAATCTGCTCAGCTGTTATGAAGTTGCATTGAACACACAAACTTTCGAATAATTAATATTAAAGTGCTTTGAAACAAAAATTTGACGTAATTTCATATATATATATATTGCCTTTTTTACTTATTTAGTCTTTTTTCTTTTGATTTAATGTTATACAGACAAAATGCATGCTCTAAAAACTGCTTAGTATTTCGCTTTCGTACTCGCCGGAACTTAATGGGCACTTAACTGCCACATGCAGGTGTCTGAGTATTTATTTATTTAGATTTTAACCCATCTTATGACAGTGTTGCACAGTTGCAAGTAATGCCATGGGAGGGTTATTGTTTCCATTAGATCAAGAGACAAGAGTGAGTCGGTTTCTTCTAGGAAAGCGTGCTCCATCGTAGACCGCATTGTCGCTTAGCATCAGGCGAGTTGGCGGCCAAGCTCATGCCTATTATTTCATTTAAAAAAAGATATGGTAGACGCAGATATGCTTGAAGGCTCCTTCGGAGGTCGGATCACTTTTCACACTCCTTTATCACTTACCTACATTTTATAAAAAAAACCGACAAACTAATTTAAATTTCACTTAACTAATTTCTGTTGTGAACAAGTGTAGTTATCTATCTCTCTATGGTTTTAGTCTACTTTTGGAGCATACATTTGCGGGCGCTGGTCTAAAATCCAAAGTTTGAAACATCTTTCGACAAACAATAGTTTAACATAACCCTGAAATATTATGGATACTGATGTGGTTTCCACAAATTTTATTTATATTATTACACGGGAATTACTCACGTATGATTAAGCCGGTTATTCTGACTATAGTTAGGTACAACTGCATTCGGTAGTGTTTTTCAGTGCGAGTGCGCGCGTTCGACTCCGTCCCGCTTTACATCGAATGCGGTTATAACTATAGTCGGAATAACCGGCTTAATCATACGTGAGCAATTCCCGTGTAATATTAACAAAACCCCTGAAACATGTTTGTTAAAATATCTAGCAATTTATTAAAACTATGTAAAACAAAATATTATAATTTTGAATGAAGGTTTTAAATATGACCTATCTGTATTGTAAGATTCAAGTTTCTATGTCTTATAGTTTAAAAATGCAGGGGGGGGGGACCAACTTTTTGCCACTTTGGCGGGCCATATTTCGCAAAGTATAGACTTTATAAAAAAGTGTATCAAACCTTACAATTAAAATTTTAAAAGACCTTTCAACGATACCCCACACGAGTAGTTGTAGTGAAATTTTTTTTAATCCCCATTTTACATGTCCATCCACATCCACCCCTAAAATGCAATATTATAGATTTTTTGTAAAATTGAGATCTATATTACAACTGTCATTATGCGAAGTTTCATGCACTTATCTTAATAGTTATAGAAGTTAGAAGGTTCTAAAAAATTCGGACGGACAGACAGACAGACGGACAGAACGAATTTATAAGGGTTCCTTGTCGGGCTACGGCACCCTAAAAAAGCATGTTTAACATACACACAAAAGAAAATAATGCTCTAGAACAAAGAACACGAAGAAACCAGCAACAAAGTGCGACCTAATTTTCAAAGCTGCTTACACGCGTCGTACAAAATTCATGTATCTTATCCCCGAGCTGAATATAGGGTACTATTTCTATACTTTACATTGTAAGTTTGCCTGAAGCCTTTCAACATGAGAAGAGCATAGCACGCGCGTGTTCATTTGATCATTTAATATATTGTAAAGCCTAGGTGTTACATGGAACCCTACTTTTCGTGTGTGAATTGCCTCAAGTAAGAAATGCTGAACGTCTATTATGATGATAGTATACTCTACTCTAACGTATAGACAATCAAATTTCACACTTCATTTGGGTTTTTTTTCCGTAGACTGCTGTTTAAAAAAAAATGTTTTTTTTTTAATTTTAATTTTTTTTTGCAGCTTCAGTGCGAAATAAAAATTGAACTCGATATAATATTACAATAATAATTGAAGAAGCCACATCTTTTTGGCAAAACTGGCGAAATGGGCTATGCTTCAAGCAATATAATTATAGAAAATTCATTCATTCTAATAAACAGATTTAAAAAACTTGAGTTAGTTAATTACGTAACTAACTCAAGTTTTTAAATCTGTTTATATAATCTGTGTATATTTTTTGAAGTAAAAACTTCTTTAGGAGCGTTGCGCACTTTTTGGGTGAACAAAATCATGGAACTCGCGGCATCGTCACACTGTCACAGAATACATAATACACAACAATGTACCATGTATTTTAAAACAGCGCCATCTCTCGTAGTAAGTTTTCACTTCTGACGTGCAGTCATATGACTGATGTTTTTTTTATAGTTTTCAGTAGTATCCAATTTTTTTTAAAGTTCCTTTTAAATAGTGGAAAACCCACAGATGTATAGAAACACCTTAGTCAACATCCTAAAAAAACGACCAAATTTCATCGATGGCCAATCAGAAGTTATGAGCGATTAGATTTTCAAGATTAGTAAAATTCTTAAGTTGACCCAATTTCCTACTGAGACACAATATAAAATCTACCACTTTCCAGAATCTAATAATGAAGTTTTGGAAGATCATAAATCTCTGAGAGAATAAATGAATCGACTTCGTGATCCGGCGCCCAAAGCGGCGGTTACTTATGAACCCATTTTAGCATTAGCGTTTCATTCGCTTTGGTAGAATGACAGCCATTTGAATAATACTTGTTTGATTGTGAGAATGCGACTCACGAAATTACTATATACGAATACTGTAATGAATTCTCAGGGTTTCGCAAATATTACACATTAATACCGATTTTTACCGCGTGTATTTTATTTCATTGCGTTTGTTTTATGGGATCTATAATGAGTCATAAAATTAATAAAGTATCAAGCTCCTTTCAGAAATCCAAGACATCTAGACATCGGGAACACTTACTGCGTAAATATAACATTTTAATTCAAAATGATTGTCGGTACAAGTAAATAATTTTATAACATTTCCGTCACCTAAAATAATTGTGACCATAGAAAATGCAAAGTTTTCGGTATATTAGAAATCAAGAGAATGTAAAAACATGCGATAAAAGCCTAATAACCTCTTTATCGAGTTTTGGCACCAACGTAAAAAAAAAACGTATTGAATTGAGAACCACCCTTCTAAAATCGTTAAATATTTGCCGTCCACTTTGTATTGATATTGTGGATAGATATTACCACTTCAATTATTATTGTTTTCCTCTGAACTGTTTGTTTGATGGGTCTGTAATGAACACTGTTTTGTCTTGATCCTCTGAACTCTTGGTTCGCTGGGCCTGAAATGAACACTATCATAAACCAGACATGACAACTAATTTTAGCAACCATGGATCATCATTATCAGCCAGTTCCCACTGCTGGGACACAGAATTTCTCTCGATGGGCCCTAACCCAGCTCAGTGCATGTCCGATTTTTTTAAATCTTCTTGGACATACCGGCTTCCACACGATGAGAGATGGCATCGAAAACTGCACAATAATTTATTTGAGTGCTAAATAAGTCATCAGTGCAGGACTGAAGATTGAACCGGGTGCCGTCAGATTGTGAAGCGCACATGCTACCACTCGGCCACAATCGGTCCATACAACCATGGTTATACCCAATTTATTGAAATATTTATGTAAATAATTACCTCAACACGATCATGTATGACTTTTTATAATTAGATACGGGAGTTCTTTCATATTCTACGCAATAAACGTAAATTCATTTCACTACCGTATCCGACCTTAAACACTGGACAGAAAAAACGGTAGTTGAATATAAACCGTTGTCAGATTAGTTTAAGGTTATGAATCATAAAATTAACCCGCCATTCCGCTTTCAGCTTAAATTAAAGTTTAAAAAAAACAGGAAAATAAAATTCATACTAACGCTTTAGTATGATTTTTGTCTTTTATAGCAAAATATGCAAGTCGTTTGGAAGAATGAAATAAATAAATAATCATAATTGATATTATGAATGTGATGGTGTATTTGGTTGTTGGTTTCTGTTTGTTCCTCTTTTACGCAGCTAGAGAGCAACGAATCGACGAGATTTTTTTCTCAGTGATAGTTAAGGCTGGAGAATGACATACATGGATTTTATATATCTCGGAAAATATCATCATCATCATTTCAGCCATAGGACGTCCACTGCTGGACGTAGGCCTCCCCCATCGATTTCCAAAAGTGCCGGGTGGAAGCGGCGTGCATCCAGCTTTTTTTGTGGTTTCTTTCAAGTCGTCTGTTCATCTTGTGGGTGGAAGTCCTACGTTACGCTTACCGGTCAGTGGTCTCCATTTGAGAACCGTTCTACCTCATCGCCCATTTGTTCTGCGTGTTATGTGCCCTGCCCACTGCCACTTCAATTGCTAATCCGGTGAGCTGTGTCAGAAATGAGGAAATTTCCATGCGGGTGCAACCCCAGAGCGTGGTCAGAAAATTAATAAATGAGAAAAAACAAACATAGCGATTTCTTCTTCCTAGTCGTTACCGCTGTTGGCAGATTAGCCTTCATCAGTGAGGGTGGTGACTCACTACACAATCCATCGTTATTCGTCGCGTATTGCAGCTTTTCTCGAGCACACTGCGAATGTTTACGGAACCGTTAAGAGCAGCCTTTATTTGGCTGGTCCACCGTAATTGTGATCTGTACCGTGGTCTCGTCCCTTCAATCTTACCCTGCACCACAAAGCGTTCTATGGAGTCGTCACCGAGTCACTAAACATAGTAATTTGGGCTCAGTGAAATTAAATTTAAAAAATATTTATTATTTGATTTATGGATTCTATAATGTTTGTTCTCAAAGAGTTACCCTCTAATATCTCACTGTTTTCTTAGTAAGTACAGAATAAACATCAGTTTGTAGGTACTTAAGAGTAAAGTATCAAAATAAAATTGTCGCTTAGAATTTTTCGCACAAACGACAAAAGTTTTGGCAGGTCTCCTGAGAACACCTATAAATCAAGTTAATTTATAGAGACGAAAAACCGCTGAACGCTTTAAGTTGATACGAGATTGCATTACTCTTGACTAATGCTTTTTTGCGATTAGAACTTAAGTGACACTGGTATTCTTTGGAATTTTTGTTGGTCACATTTTAAAGGAAGGGATTGTCAAGCTATATAAAAGTGATTAACTTATTGTACTACTTCCCCAAAAGACCCCATAGACCGAGCTGAGGGCATGCTTTTGGAAGTGCTTATATCGTACAGTGGATTAGGGTAGGCTGATCATTAAAACGGTGATGACTAAATTTCGAGAAAATTAGTGAGATTATTTTTTTCACGAATTCATACTAATTTCCACGTTTAAAAGGATGATTTAGACTAGTTATTGTTTATGTTGGCTGTATGGCTGTTTGTGTATGGCTTTTTTAAATATCTTCAACACAAACGTGTTGAAGATATTAAAAAAAAATACGATATTAATAATATTTATTTACAAAAATAAAAACTACGATTTTCATTTCCACCCATTTCACGAGAAATGGGTGTTTTTTTCTTGTATTATTTTATTTTTACTTGGGCGGACATTTCAAAAATATTATAATATTGGGTATTCCATATTGTATTGTCTCCAGAATTGACGGTGTATGCAAAATGTCACCAAAATCTGTTTGGAAGAACTGGTTCTAATTCAGCTTGCAAGATTTGACCTAAACAAAAAACGAACATTGCAGATAAAAAAAAAAATACTAAGATCTTTTGAAATAATTATCATTAATTATAAAAAACCGACTGGAAAATTAATAAATACGCAATATCTTCTACTTGGATGACATATTTTGCTAGTTATTTTGATGTAAAATCCAAACTACTAAACCAATTTTGATGAAATATCTATAGGACCAATCTAAAAGCATTTCCTTTCAAATAAAAAGTAAATTAAAATTACGGATTTCCGACGTAACAAAAAAAATATATACTCTTTTAAACACTGTTTTAAACTATCACGGTTGTTCACTAAAGTTATATGATTATTTACGGGATATTTACCGTGGTAAGGTTGTGGAAGGAGCTCCCTCACATACACTCTTTTTTTTGAAATCGGGTCAAAAAGTGAAGTTTTGCTATTATGAGTCAAGTTGACGATGGTGTCTGTGCGCCAAAGTTGACAATGTTTGTCCATCCTCTGGGCTCCTAAACATTTTGATATTATGTTGTTGTTTTCTTCTTCTTTTTGTTAGGCCCTTCATCATCATCATCATTTCAGCCTATCATGTTCCTACTACTGGGACACATGCCTCTCTCTCTCAGAGAAAGAGAGAAAGAGAATGGGCCGTAATCCTCCAAATAAAGACTTTTACCTTAATTTAATTACAATTTATTTAACAAACTATAGGAATGTGTCAAATAACACGTTTCTCTATTACAGGGAAGATACTTTGATTCACAACTCGAACGGTTTTGCTATCTTAATATGGTCTTCTAACAATCTTTGTGTGGTCAAGTCTGGGACTAGTTGATTATGAACTTGGTTGGGTATTATCTGGATCTGGTGGTTGAAACAAAATTAGAATTTTAACACATTGTTAGAGATGTGAAACTTTTATAAGATTGTTAACTACTGTGGTATTAGTCGTGCCTTTCTAGACACGTGACTCATTAATTTTGCAGACTAAAAATACTTTTTATGAGATCATTAGATTTGCTTTTTAATTGTGATCGCGTCTCGATTGGGTTCGTTTAACTTCGAGTTCGATTCGAATTAGTGTCGTTATCGAGAATGTAGCTATCACGCTCAGCCGAGGGAGCTACGGTGCTACGCCGTAGCTCGTAAACGACATAAATCTACTAAGTATTATTAAAAGTGACTAACTTGTATATAAAGTTGAATGGTGGGAGCCACCATCGTATTTTCTAAATAAAATTGAGAGTATTACTTAGAAAAATAATTTCTTTCATTTGAGCATCTCCACAAATAAGTTTGTCATGCTGTAGTGGAAAATGATATGGGAATGTTTTCTTGGAAATATATATTCCTGTCCTTTTAATAAGTAAATATTTAATTTGTATTTTTAGTATCTCATATTATTTGTGTTTTTACTGTTTTATCTCTCTTAAATGAATTGATCAAATATTTTTTTTTTTAGATGACTAAAACCGTGCGTATTTTTTTACAGAGTTACACATAATGGTGATACTAAGCTGAAAGGAGGTCATTGGTCACAATGTCATTATGATTAAATATGAATATAATATCAACCCTGAAATTGCATAAAAATATTAGCTTCTTCATACTTTTATCTATGTGTGTGAATGACATTTCCTTATGGAAAAGCTGGTTTTGTGTTTTTTGTGCAATGTCTTTAAACTGTGATTAAATATAAACAGATTCCATCTTCGCATGCTCTATTTGAGGGCACAACGTGAACAAAGATAAACGTTAGCCTATCTTATATATAAATATATTTTTTATTCTGTTTGCTGGTAAGCGCATTGTTTGAGAAAGGCTAGACTGTTTTGACTATTTATTTTATAAATTTTAGTTGTGTTTATAATTAGATTTATGGAAAGAAAAATTGGAGTTTTCCCGAAATTTTTTAATTTGCGGAAAAAAATTACGTCGGTTTTTTGAACTCCAAGTACAAAACTTTTATTTTTATTTGGACAGCAAAACATCTGTCGGGTCAGCTAGTATGGAATATAAAAAAACATGGTCTCATAGTCAAAGCTAATCATAATAATGATTATAATCACTGTGTAACTGTACAGGATTTTTTTTTTACTTTTTAACCAACTTAAAAAAAGAAGAGGGTTCTCAATTAATTGTTTTTTAATGTTTGTTACCTTAGAACTCCGTAATTTGAGAACCGATTTATATATTTTTTTTAATTGAAAAAATATTACTTATTTTCAGATTGGTCTCATATACATTTTATCAATATCGATTCAGTAGTTTGGTATTAAATCAAAATAATTGGAAAATTTGGTTACTTTATCACAATATTATATCATCCGATTGGAAATAGCATACTTAAAAAAAATGTGTCTGTTTTTTAAATAAATAAATATCTGGGACATTATTGCACACACTGTCATCTGACCCCAAACTAAGCAAAGCTTGTAATATAATTGAAATTATATTAAAATGTGGTTTTATCGCTAAGTTATTTACCTACCATCAAAATAACCGACTTCAATTCACGTCGAAACGTATGAAATTCACAAAGAACAAGTACCCCCGAGCTTAGTATCTTGAGCACGAACACGATACCGAGTAAGCAGCATAATGAAGCTAATTAATCTTCCTGTATTATTTAGTTAGTTACACACACTAAGCAATTTGCAGGTGAAACTGCTAACGGAGTTAATGTCAGATTGTTGTGTATTTACACAGTTATACAAATATCACAGTTATATGATTGAAAGCTATGTGTATTTGTAGATTTCTATTGTCAAAACATTAAAGGTATTGCGTTGCGTATTCCAAGAAACCCTTATAAATTCATTATGTTCGTCTGCTTGTCTTTCCATCTGTCTGTCCATCCGTACTAATCTTTGAGAACCTTTTAACTTCTATAGTTGTAAATAGATGAAAGTTTGCAGAATTAATTTTTTGGTATAGATCTCCAATTTTAAAAGTATACAAAAGTATAATTATGTATTACATGAAAAATAGACTAGATTTTTTTTTGCTGCACTCCTTTGAATGGGTTATCGTTGAATAGGTCTTTTGAAATGAAGGTAAGATTTCACACATCACTTTTAATAACTTTAAAGTAGCGTATAATAAAGAATGTTTTCTGTTTAGCTAAACCATAAAAAGTACATAAATATATTCATATGTCGGGATAATACATCTAAGTCCACAAAGCTTCGTTTGAAACGCTCCTGTAAAAATAGAATTATAATTTCATAACCTATGTAATTTTTCATCTTGACAGTATGGAAACTTTCGTATCTATTAAACGAAACCCTATCACATCGACACATTCTTGTTTTTTTTAATGTATACTTTTCAAAGTTCTAACGGTAAAAACGTGTGTGCAAATTAGGGGTTGAGTTTAGCCCTAAGTTTTTCTAACAAAACTAGTAAAATAAAAACATAAAATACTACGTACGTTCCTAGTATTATTAAGCTTACAAAACTACATACTACATCTGCACATTTTCAGGTTCAAATAACACAGCGTAAACAGCCAAAACAAGAGTTAGCAGTGGCACATTCTCCACTCGGTTTCACGTTCCCTCGGGCTCAAGCCGCTCTTAATGAAATGAAGACGTTCACAGTTTACGCTCCTTTCTTTGCCGAGACAGTTTACGTGGTTATACAATACAAGTACACAATATACTCAAATAATACCAAATGGTGTCTACAGAAAATGTATCATTTCGATGAATCTGTCAAAATGTTGCTCCCCAGACATCACAGCTGGGTTTTTTCCAAGGACGTTATTAAACCTAATTGGTTTTTACATAAATGTTGACACTAGCTATTCATCTTGCTGGACGCATGTCAGTGAAGTTGGATAACACGCATGTTGTGAGTAAAATAGTGAAAGTGGGATGAACACTATAGAAATAGCGAGTGGCAGCTTTCGTAACAACCCCGCAGGCCTTCATCTCTTTCATACAAACGTAAAATTTGAATTTTTCGAAAACTTGTCCTAATTTTATGGATGTATATTTTTTGTAATTTTTTTGGTATTTATACCTAGATTTTTATTGAGGTTTTTTAATAATGTATATTGCTAATTTAAATATATATATACACACCTCGCAGATCACTCATAAAAAGTGTTTTCGTAAGTGCATTTCTGCTGAACTGCTGACGGAGTTCCTGAGGTAACAAACATCATAAAATAATAAAATTAAAAAAATACAACCCAATTGAAAACCTTTTTTTTTTTTTTGAAGTTGACAAAAATGCCTAAGTTTCCTTCTTTTTTTAACAAAAAGAGAGAATACACGTACGATTACGCACGTTTGACTTTTGTGCAGGTTACTTGTACAATGTGCAAGACGCATTCCTGAAACATACCAAAAATTTAGCACTTGCTCATTTTCTTAGGAAGATTTTCTTCAAAACAGACTAATGAAGAGTTCAGTGTGTTGTGGTAACGCTAAGCCAGTGAATGACTGGTTAATTTTGGCGGCTCAACTACGTGAAGCTTGTTTGAACGCTAAAATGTGCCTTCATTTTCCACGTTTCAAGATATTTGGTGAGAGAATACAGACCGTCTGGTTTGAAATTAGGTATGTCTTGGCAAGTTTTTGGAGATCTGTGTTTGTTTTACTGTAAATTGTAGTTGGCTAGATGAGAATAATGTTGTCTGCACTTCTTATTTAATTCGTTTTGGGATCCGTTTTAATATTGTCTTACTTATAAAGGTTATGTTTAACTCAAAATTTGTGTTGTAGAAAAGAAAGTTACATATAATCTTTTTATCTTGGGCTTTCATTAGGCACTATTTGCCAACTGCCCAAAAAAAGTGTTTTTCAGCATTCATTGTATATTAACCCCGACTGTTAATGACTCTTATAAAAGTACTTGTTCTTAGATTATTTCAAAAAGCATATAGATGTCTTCAAAACGTAATATCCACAGCCATAAGCTTACCTGCACCCTCTAACAAGAACAGAACTTCATCCCCAGATGCAGTGAAGGCGCGGCAGATTTCCGCCATATAATTTCACCCCCGGCTGCATGTTAGAGGGAAGAATAATTCTATTTGGCCTCGGAAACGTTCAGTAAACATTTTCATTAGAAAAATGTCTGCGATATATAAATTATTCAGTGACCATTACCTGTAGTTAAGGTGCTTTAAGCATACTAGCTGTGATTCGTGGTTTCATCCACTTTGACAGTCCCATAGAAAACGTATTTTTATAGGAATAAAATAAAAATTGTTACTTAAAAAAAACTTTTTAAAAACAGTATTTTTCGTATTCTTCTCAGTAAACCCTTTAATTTGATATTATTTGCTATAATGGTTGATAAGAACATTTTGTCCGCCATCTTGGAGAGTTCACCATATTGTTTTTTTAAATCTAGGACCAAAGAGCTTCGGAAGACAAATCCAACGAACCCAAACTCGACGGGGTTACATCGTTTCGTTTAGGAGTTCCTATGGCCACCTTCTGTCTCCATCATCAGACCAGCTCGATTGTACCATGACATTGTATTGTCACCGAACTTAGATAATTATGCCAAATTACAGCTAAAACTATTGAGGATAACTAGTCTAAAATTCAGTTGCAATATTTTTCACACACATACATACATACTTAAAGGGCAAGTATAGCATATTATGTCACACACCAGCTCTTGAATTTTGTGCAAAAAAATGAAGTTTATTGCTTGGTTTCTGCGTGAAATAAAGAACAAACAAACAGACAAATCAACAAACACACTTTCGCATTAATTATGTTTAGTATGATGCATTTTGCAAACCACATTATCATCTTTATCAGCCTATCAGGGTCCAACTGCTGGAATACAGGCCTTCTTTCAGAGAGGTGGGCCGTAATCCACCATGCTGGCCCAGTTGGTGAATGTTGGTGGACATGTAGATTGTAGATGGATGTCATAATAATTGTGTCTTTAAACATTTGAGGTTCTTGGACATGCCGGTTCCCTCAGGATGTTTACTTTCACCGTTGTTGTTCGATGCCATGGAAACTGCAAGCAATTTATTTAAGTTTAAGTACGAATTAAATCAGTGGTGTAGAGCCGAGGGTCAAACCGAGTGCAGTCAGATTATAAAGCGCACATGCTACTGCTCGGCCACCAGCGCTGGTAAACAAAGATAGTTTTAGATATTTCTTAATACGCATAATTTGGTTAACAATTCTTTTTTTAAATTATTTAAATTGTAAATTAAATTGTGGACCGATTTTCAAGTTAACGACCACTCACAAATCAACCATATTGCATACAGTTATGACTAATTTCTCAAATTCGTGACTTTTCTATGGTTGAGAGACTTGGCGTTTGACCACAGCTCAACTGATATTTATTGATGGTGAGGTCGAAAATGGTAAAAAAAAACACACCTATCCTGGAATGGAAATTGGCTCAACCTAATGTCTCTGCGCATGTTGAGCACCTCTAGGTGTTCGTTGCTCGCGAGCTTGGGATCGTCGACAATTCTTACAGCTCTACGCTGTATTTCTTGATGCATCAAGAGGCTCAAGTTGACACTTGTATGGTCCTTTCCAATTATGGCGCGGAACATTTTTTGAATTCTCTTTAATTGTTTAAATACACTATTGTTCATTCAGAAATCCCAGGTATGAAACCCAGATATACTTACACCAAGACATTTCAGCAAACTGCGACGTTTTTCTATTTAATATAGTTAAAAGGGTTGCGACGGTGTGTCGGCAGTAGGATCAAAGGTGACTGATGTGTTTTCTTTGCATAATGTAATTGCTTCCAGCGAAATCGATTCCAATAGTTTTTCTAACTTTATTGGAATGCGGTGGTCATGTTGCTTATTGGTTTTTAATATTATGGTAAGAAAAACGCGATAAATTAATGAAAATTGCTAGATTCAATTGTCTACAAGGTGCAACTATTAATATATTCAAATATCTTTACAGAAACTAGTTACCTTACCTAAATCTTGTTACGCAGTTTTCCTATATTTTAAATGTAACTACGTATTTCTTTTATAATAAAAACTTGATTATATTTTTTCATACCCGCTGGGAAATATGTTAAATAAATCTTGAAAAAAAAAGAACAAAACCGTACCAACACATGATTTCGTGGCAAACAAAATTACAGTTTGAATTAAAAAAAATAACACTTTTTTATTCTTTCCTCTTGGGAAGTCTGTGGCGTCACGTCTTGTGTATTTTTCAGAGTCAAAGTGTTTAAATATTTTCAAGTTTTATTGGTCAAACAAGTTATTGTCACAGTTAAAGTCAATAAGTTTAGATTATTATTTCGTCATCAAGAGGTCAGAGTCAAGCGAAATAAGATGGTCAAGTCAAAGCCATTCCTTAGGAAAGTGGTAGAGGCTTCACACGAGGCTTCTATGGAAACGACACGAAAATGATGTTTTGCATTGTTATATCACTTGACGTTTATGAACATTTAATAATTCTCTGAAAATACAGAATTTTAAGAACATAATACAATGAGGCGACATCATAGGCTTTGTTCATGTTGGTTCCTAAAAACCCAATAACTATTACATTACACAATGTGTTTTTTTATGTTTAAAGCAGCTATGCTCGGTGGCCATACGCAAACTTTATGGAATTTGATCTAAGATGCTTTTTAAAGTATTAATATTCACATCTGATGTATATTTAATGTACTATTATTTAGCTTTTTACATTATTATTGCAGCTGTCAGAGCTAAAATATACGTGTACAAAGTATAATTGTATTGGAAATTACTTAATCCTCGACTGACTCCGGCAGACGAGTATCTATCAGTCCAAATCACATTACCGCTTCTACCCAGTAATGAACAACGAATGAACTCACATCAATCACGGATCGGGTAAGCAATGTTTTAATGGCATTATTTCCTAATACCCGACGACAATTTCCCGACTAACACGATTATGTTGCGGATTTTGGAACGCATTGCGGTTTGGGCTAGGGAAGTTTATTATAGTTTGAGATTTAAAACAGCGGTTTGAAACTCTTGGATTAAATAAAGATAGAAGCAAGGAAAGAAAACCAAGGCAAGCGTCCAAGAGGCTCATCAGCAACGAAGCCCTAGTTCAGACTAAGCTTCTTAGTCTTGAGTATCGACGCAAAGTTGCTGGTCTATCGGTTTTTTATTGGATACATTTTGGAGAGTGTGCATCAGATCTGCATGATTTAATTCCCTCCTGCCCTTTTTTCTATCGGACTGCCAGAGCGGGCACGAAAAATCGACACCGCTTTATGGTTGACATTCCGAAAAACCGTACGCATTCCGAAAAACCGAAACGCTTTGATTCTACTTTTATTGTGTGAACTGCTAGTTTGTGGAATGCACTGCCTGAATGGGTGTTCCCCGATAGTTACAATCTGGGTGTCTTCAAGTCAAGAGTGAATCGGTTTCTTCTAGGCAAGCGTGATCCACCGTAGGCCGCATCATCGCTTAACATCAAGTGAGTTGGTGGCAGAAGAGCGTGAAGTCTGAAAGTAGTACACCGACAAAGAGTCGCTCTTATATTATGAATTAATTAAATGGGGTTTTTCGCTATATCGTATATAAGCCATCAACGTGGTTGATGGATATCTTAACCTCCAGATATGACCTACGTCTAACAGTAGAAAACTGTCAGACCTACATCGATATGATTGGCAAGCGTCTGATGAGTATAGCTGATTCAAAAAGATAACCAACTGTAGGTAATTCGTGGCTGAAGATTAAAATCATTGTGTAGACCATGATCCAATAAAACAATCTTTGGTATGTATAACGACGTTCGGACAATTTTTGACTGGCTAAACTTAATGGGTTTCCGTCACCAACATGCTATTGTGACAGTTATTCCAAAGTTTTATGTTTATAAGTTTTTGACTTCTGTCGGCAGTCCCCATGGACTGCCGACAGAAGTCAAAGTCATAGCCATGGGACTATGCCTATTTTTTGTTTTGTTTGAAAGTGATCGATAGTGTTCTTAGCTATGATTCAAGAAACCCGTTTATCAAAACCAAGCCATTTGAAGATAAACAGCGCCTACCGGTTTTTTTTTTAAAATTTTCTAATTATACTTGTTCAAAGCTAGTTTAGTAGTTAGTAGCGAATACAACTAAAATGACGTCAGAAAAGAATTAATTAAACTTTTAAGAGAGAAACAAATAGAAATGACCGATTAAAACTTTGATTGCCAAAATGTTCATCATTATTAAAAAGCTTTTATTCTATTAGGTACCACTAAACCGCCTATGATTTGTCCATTAAACATTTACGAAGTTACTTTGCAATACTGTCTTATTATAAAACTTTATGGCCCATAGTTCGAAACTGTTAACGGCCCCTAATTGAAAACTTTTTGAATGGCTTTAATAGAAAAGTTTTGCATAAAAATGTTTCAATAAAGATTGTTTTGATGGCAAGGACTAGGCATCAACATCAACGGCGAGTACATCACTCACCTTCGGTTTGCCGACGATATTGTGTTCATGGCAGAATCGTTGGAAGATCTCAGCATTATGCTCGAAGGCCTCAATCGAGTCTCCCAACAGGTGGGCCTTAAGATGAACATGGACAAGACGAAAGTCATGTCAAACATCCATGTTGTGCCCACCCCGGTATCAGTTGGGAACTCCGTTCTAGAAGTTATTGGCGCGTACGTCTGCCTAGGACAAACAGTCCAACTAGGTAGGTCCAACTTCAAGAAAGAGGTCAATCGACGGATCCAACTCGGCTGGGCAGCATTCGGTAAACTTCGCAACGTCTTCTCGTCCAAAATACATCAGTGCCTTAAGACGAAAGTCTTCAACCAGTGTGTGTTGCAAGTGATGAAATACGGAACTGAAACGTGGCCTCTCACTATGGGCCTCATTAGCAAGCTCAAGGTCGCACACGAGCTATGGAGAGGGCTATGCTCGGGGTTTCTCTACGAGATCGAATCAGAAATGAGGAGATCCGTAGACGAACGAAAGTTACCGACATAGCCCACCGGATTAGCAAGTTGAAGTGGCAGTGGGCAGGGCACATAGCACGCAGAACAGATGGCCAATGGGGCCGAAAGGTTCTCGAATGGAGACCACGGACAGTTAAGCGCAGCGTAGGACGTCCACCCACAAGATGGACAGACGACCTAAAAGAGACCGCAGGAAAACGCTGGATGCAGGCCGCTTCCAACCGGCCCTTTTGGAAACCGATGTGGGAGCCCTATGTCCAGCAGTGGATGTGCTATGGCTGAAATGATGAAAGATTGTTTTACTAATACTGATAGGAAATTTACAGGTGTTTTTTTATTTTTATTTCTATTTCACCCAACGTGATACTTGTTCTGATTTACTAAAAATAATTCAAAAGCGATAGTACCCGAGCGGTAACATAATTATGCGCATTACAACCTGATGGCAAACAGCAATGACTTATTTATAAATTATGTATTGTGCAGTTTCGATGTCATCGCTCAATAATTATCAATATAAAAAACCGACATCATCAGAACTGGACCAAATTGAAATGGAACCAAATGAGAAGCACCAGCTGTCAACTAAACAAAGAATCATCAAAATCGGTTCACCCAGTCAAAAGTTCTGAGGTAACAAACATAAAAATAAATTAAAAAATACAGTCGTATTGATAACGTCCTCCTTTTTGGAAGTCGATTTAACATCTAAGGAAAACGGTAGGTAGGTACTAGGTACGTCCAAAAACTGTTTCAAATAACATTAATAATACTGAAGGGCTCTCTAGGCTCCTAACTTAACTTTTTATAAACAACTTTGTTCCGCCAAGCCATGAAAGTATATCTTTTTTGTTTTATTTTCTTACTCTACTAGTTCTACATTTCTCATCATTATGGGGGAAACCATGCCATTAAATAAATTTTAATAATTTTTCTAACTTCGATAGTGTGAAACTATACGAATGCTAAATCAAACAAAGATGGTTTGCTTTTCAAGTATTGACAGTTTAGAATTGCGCAAAAATTATGATCCAAGTTGCCACCATATACGTAGTTCATCGGCGTTGCTTCAATACCCTTATACAAGATGAAAATGTTTCTAACTCTAGTAAACATTTAAAGTTACAATCTTGGTAAGTTTTGCTCGTCTTGAGCTAACTATGTTGTTGTTCACTATACCTATAAACTTTAATTGCATGCATTCTTTTCATCAGAGGAGCTGAAAATTATCTTTGTAATTGTAATTTAAGTTATATTATTATTACACAGCTCCATAGTAACAAATATAAACTAGCATTAAACATAATATAAAAACCGGTTACTTTAAGAAAATTTGACGGATAATTAAAGGTGTTTTTTGTTGCCGTGATGGGTCTCGACCCCCAGCATTGGGAATCGACGCAAGGAGGAGGAGGAAAGTTGTTTTTTAAGACTTTACTTAGCAGATCTGAACAGTTTTTTTATTACAGTGAAGGAAAAGGTCAACTTAAAAATTTGTAAACTGCATGTTTTTGCATAAAATTACATATACCGGTAAATATCTTGAAAAATTACCTTCACTGTGCATTAGTAGATTTTTGGTCTCTATGGCGAACCGAAGGGAGTATGAAAGGATTTCGCCGAATGACCACAATTAAATAATCCACTTGTTTCACATGTACGTTTAAAAAATAAAATAAAAAACATATTCAGGATACCTAACTACAGAAAAGAATCAGATTAGCCCGCTAGTGGAAAAAAAAATAGTGTTATGATAGTAATACGAGCACAATTTACTATCAAGAGAATTCCTACAGCCATCTAGTTTTCTTTCATATTATTCCGTCAGAATCTCAAACTTTTCACGAAAAAAATTGCAGCATAGCTCCAAAGCTCGGTTAGAAGACGCAATCCATAATATGATAAAGGGCACCCTTCACCCCAGCGTGGGTCCAATTCCCCTAAAAATTGAATTAATTTCTACCAAACATTCGATTGAGCATCAATATTAATGGGAGAGCATTTTTCTCTTTTTGATTTTCCCTTCGCACTGATCATAATGAAGATTAAATAACATAACGTATGCAGAAGTTTTTCCAACACTGTTTCAATGCATTGTGTATATACAGTTTTTTTTATTTCTTTCCTCTTGACAGGATTTTGGCTTCGCACGTCTTGTGCCAGTTTAAAGTATTAAAATATTATCTCTAGTTTTATTAAATATCGACAAATAGGGCAATACTTGAAGTAATGCCCTAGTAAAGTAGTCGAAACTTTACTATATAGCTTTTATGGAGTTTTAAAAACAATATAAAATTACACGTTTCACCTCGCTATATCACTTGCTCAAACTTGAGGTCGTTCATGAACACTTACATAATAACACTTAATGTCATTGTGGTATTTTCTTAAACTTGTGTATTTTTGAATGTGTGTAATGATGGTGTATTATTATTATTTACTTTCTTGGGTCTAGCCGGACATTTGGTTGGCATTGGTGGGGTCAAAGCCAACACAAAGGGGCCCTTTGGAGTATAAAAAATACAATTATGGAATGTGTATGAAATGGAATATGAAACTATTGTACAGTATAGGATTTAAAAAAAAACTGGGCTATTAAGGTAAACAACTTGTGGATAAGAGTATCAGATCCCCCCCCCCCCCTCTATAAAGGCTGCCGTATCTTGGCATCGGAGGGGCTGTTGCCTTCGCCTCTCCCTTGGCTTAGGGTGTAGAGAGGTGGGCTGCACTTTCACTAAGAGTCTGGAGCTTAGGTTCTTAGCTCTTGCGAATTCCACCCCCGGACGACCGGTTAAATATTATTATTATTAATTTATGTTTGAGTGTGTGTAATAATGGTGTATTATTATTAAATTTAATATAATAATCCACCATTATTACACACACTCGAAATTACACAAGTTTAAGAAAATACCACATATTTTTTTTCACGTTGGTGCCAGAACTCTTGACACTTGAAAGTATCAATGAATTCAAAAGAAAAAGAAACGAAATAAAAAGAAAGTAAAGAAAACACTTCGTTGAGTGTTGATGATATTTTTCGATATTTTTTTCGTGTTAGGTATCGGTGTTTATTCCAAAGTATATTTTTTATATAATGATAAGTATGATAATGGTATCCTTGAATATGTCCATCGTCTAGAGATACACACGGTATACTCAATACACGTACATAGTAAAATATCTCATCCTGAAAACTATCATATTCAAACAAAGAGTACAACAAAGGTCGGGAACGTATCTGTGATGCCCTTGGTGTTACAGATATCCATAGGCGACGGTGATCGCTTAGCATCGTGTGGCCAGATAGCTTGTTTGCCACCTATGGCAATTTTTCCAGCGAAATTACAGGGCACACAGAGATTTGATATCTTATATCTCGGGGTGACGAGCGCAGTGCATTGCCATCCAGGGATTTGAACTGTTGAAGTTCCAAATTCTGAGTGGCGTTGAGCTGTTATGAGCAAGCGTAAAGAGCCATCAGGCAAATGATTTCGCTCGTCTCGTCACTCAGTATCATAAATATATATATATCAACCAGCAGTCGACATTTTAAAATGATAAATCATTCTCATGAAATGCAGCTCAATCCATTGCAAATCTATCCGATAGCCACCCAATAAAGCCGATACACATGATCAGGCCCCCGAGCCAAACTATCATTTAGTATAACATCGTACACGAGCCCTTATCGGCACAGGCACGTGGCATACACACAGTTAGAACTTAATCCATCACCCCACGAACTCTTTGATGTTAACACAATAGTAGGGTCTGTTTTTTTCTGTTTGGGGTTTCCGGCCAGTACTCCCAAATATTTTTAAATTAAAAGTGTTGGCTCGTGTTTGGGTAACGGATCCTTTGGTGAGAATTGAATGTGCTGGGCAGGAGAACAGGTACGACTTAGGGCCGATTTCACCATCAACGCAAAACTAAACTGGTATAAAGTGGCTTATTGAGTTCAAAATGGTGAAACCCAAATTGACGTTTTGAACTCAATAAGCCACTTTATACCAGTTTAGTTTTGCGTTGATCGTGTTCACTTTGATGGTGAAATCGGCCCTTAATGAAAGACCAACTTGTAAAATAAACAAAAAATAATTACATTATGTAGAATTTTGTAAATAAGCTGACTGTGATTTGTGCTTGATGACTTTGCGATGTACTTACCTACTAAAGCTGGAGTTTGTTTGAAAAACATTTATCATTTAGAATGATTAAAAATGTTAGAGATATAAATTTTACCATAAATAAAAACTGGCCAAGAGCGTGTTAAGACACGCATATGCTAGGGTTCCGTAACCAAAGCGGTAATCGTAGTCACATTCATGTAGTTCAGATATTGGTGGTTATAAAAAAAAAACGAACTAACGAAGCTCTGTGGACTTAGCCAAATTTCAGAGATGTATCATCCCGACATGGGTAACATATACTTTTCGTGGTTTTGTCAATAAGAACACAGACAGACGTTGTCGTTGTCGGACAGACGGATGAACAGAACGAACTTATAATACCTAATAGGACTACGAAACCCTAATAACAAACTTCAAAATTAGTAGGTGCACTACCAATATTATTGCTATTGCAAAATCAACAGGCGCTCAAACAATATTTTTCGAATTTATTGGAACTGATTCAAAAACTACAGAACCAAAGTCACTAAAATATTAGTGAGACCACATTGAGAGCTTCCTACATAATAAAAAGAATCACGTTAAATATGCAAGCTCGAATTTGATCGATCCTATGAGGAAAGGTCTTCTGGGGTGCAGGAAAAGTCTGATTCCCCACTCCCAGCGACGGCTCAAGCCGAGATCCATACCTTCGAGGTGCCCTTGAGCTACCCGTCCAAGTTACAGTCATAGGGATGCTATGGTGATATTGGTTGGAAAAGCTGCACTTTGTGATGGAAACAAGCCGTACTATTACAGTGATAGTAGTGGCCAAAATAAGCCAACTTAACCTACTATTATAAAATTGTCGTAACCATTTGAATCTTTGCAAGTATTCGAATGATATTACAATATTTTGACACCATCGAGCTGATTGAGCTGATCTGATGATGGAGGTAGAAGGTGGAATGTTTAAATGGCTCGAATACCCTGGATTTTGGGGACTCTTTTAGATTGTTTTCACGAGTTATATCAAGAGTTCCAGTATCCATCTCCCGGCTTCATCATCAGATCCTCGTCACTAAGTATAATGACTTTTTGAGTTTGTGATCCATTTATTGGTTGTCCCATAAACGTATTTATTTTTTTTAGTTTTTCTAGCTTTAGCATTTTTATCCCTCTGGTGCTCTCAATTCAAAATCAAATCAAATCATTTATTTGCTAGAATACATTACAATAATGAGGTTTTAAAATTATTTTTGGTTTCACAGGACCTAATTTACTAGGATTATTTGATTTCTGATCGATCAGCTAATCAGTCTCAAGTTTCATCCCCATTTCAGACAACATTCTCAATAGCCAGATAAACGTCCACAAAATAATTCTATTATTTGATTTCATTGGGGCGGAAAGTAAGGGTGTCGCATGTCACAATGACCGTCTCTTAACTGTCTGTTAGGGTACATAAATGCCAATATTTACTGTAATTGGCACTGGAAAAGATGCTGTGAATAATTTGGTTACATTTTGATCTTGTCACGTTAACAAGTAATATTATACACGTAGAAAGTGTACCTTTGACATTTATGTTTTGTACCTACAAAAAATGTGACCGGCGAAAGAATGCGTCTGACATTGACACTGATACCCTCAGAAATAATAAATAAATGGAAGCGTTATTATACTTACTGCTTCCCCTTTAGCACTTACACCCCCCTCGGTCGTCCATTCGTTTGCAGTTGTGTGCGCTCAATATTGAAGTGTGCGTTTGTAGAACTAGTAAGAATATGTCAGTGTGTGCTATACGTGTTTACTTCACCCCTCTAGTTTTTGGCAGACTTGTATTTCGGTACTAGCTCGAGTTTAAAGGCAGATCCAAACTATATATTATCAAAGCTGATACCTATCACATTTATAATATTAGTATGACATAGTCCGGTTACTGAGAGAATACGTCTAACAGCTGCAATTACGTTGTAAAAATCTAAATGAAAACATTTTCTTTTCATATTTTACTGTTGTACATTGGCTATCAGATACAATCTTACGTTAAAAAAACTTCCAAAAAGGAGGAGGTTATCACAATTGTTTTTTTTTTTGTGTTTGTTACCTCAGAACTTTCTACAGGGTGAACCGATTTTGATGATTCTTTTTTTATTTGAAATCTGGTGCTTTCCGTGTGGTTATTTCATTTTGGTCCAGTTCTGTCATTTTTATGAAGTCGGTTTTTTGTATTTATAATTATTATTTAGCTTTTTGCAATATTATTGCTGCTGTCAAATGCTTGGACCGAGTTTAGTTTACTTTCACTTAATGAGTGTTGTAACAGAATAAATGCCAATGGTTTACCTTGGATCATTTCTGATGTTGTCTACAATGAAGCATAATTATTGCCAGGAAAACCTTAGCCACTCGTTTCTAACACATTCAATTTGTTAAATCGTTCAAGGAATTATCCTTACTAATGTCTGTATTCGTATCAAACAGCTTAGTAAAATCTGTAACTCTAAATGCATACCAATTCTAGCCTCCAGGCAAGCCATGGTTATCTCTAACGACTGCGCCCGAGGTGATCCCTAAACAATATCCCATTCCTCGGTCTGGTCAGACCATGATGGCATAGACTGCTTCCTGACTACTAATGTCTTACCAGACATTTATATCTGCCTTCCACTTGACTACGCAATGAGCTAAGGAAATTTAGACATAACCTCCGGAGCAGACAGAGTGTTATAAGTTTAACGTGAGTATCGTGTGTCTGCCTGTTGCTTGCTTAACTTCCAAACGGCTAACTGATTTTGATTCAGTTTTATTTTTGTTTGAATGGTGTCTTAATAGAGAGTGAGCGAGCTATGATTAAAAAAAAGTCTGTTCAGCCGGTCGAAGATTCATCATCATTACCTGAAATTAATAAGTAGATGCAAACCCAACAAATAAAATATATAACGTTACGACGAGACTCGTTGATACATTTACGTTATATTTATTCATTTAAAAAACCGACTTCACAAAATTAGTATGAAATGTGTGGGTTCGATTCCCATCTAGGACAAACATTTGTGTGATGAACATTTTGTGTTTGTTCTATGTCTGGGTGTTAATATCTATTTAAGTATGTATTTAAAAATATATATGTATGTATATCAGTCTCTGGCAGCCATATTACAAGCTTTGCTTAGTTTGGGGTCAGATGACCGTGTGTGCAATAATGTCCCACATGTGCATGTATGAAATTTGATCATATACCTAGTATTATCATCCAGCTAATAAAATTTTCCAGTTATGTTGATTGAAAAGCCAAACCAACTGAACCGATTTTGAAGAAATTTCTATATGACCAATCTGAAAGAATATCCCTAAGAAACGGAAAAAATTAGTTTCCAAATCGGTTCATAAATGATGTAGTTCTTAGGTAACAAACAATAAAATAAAAAACCACCGAATTGAGAACCCTGTTTTGAAGCTGGTTAAAAGCATAGCAACTTTACCGCTCCGTTAAATAGTTAGCACGAGCAGTTACTAGTTTTCCTTCCCCGCAGTTGGAAAACGAAGCACGTGGCACCGTTCAGTTATACTCACCTCGATTTGAGACAGCCAGACACTGGGGAAGATTTCATGTTGGTACCTAGGTACCTACTACATTTTTGTGCATTTTTTTTTTGATAATGTAAAATTAAAGATGCCATTTTTTTATATAACTTAATTTTTAAAGAGTGTTTGGTCAGACATGAACATGCCACCCTCATTGGCCCATTCTTAAATCTATATGTTCTTTTCTTAATACAAAGCTTAACTATATTGCATAGTATTCTGCACTCCTCTGATAAGGGATCAGCTAGCACACTGTTACACCACCCAACTTCTTTTAAGTTAAGGTTGGTATACTGGTGGAAATCGAACCCTTCAGCATCTGTCTGAACACACTCCATCACAACATGACACACGTTTTTGCTACTCCACACTAGACGCCTTAAGACAGCTAAAATACTTAAGAATATATTATATATATATATATTGATTTAAAAACAGAAAAAGTATGTATAGAAAAAGTCGAATTAAATCGTAGATATAAAAAAAAACAATTATGTACTGGGAAAAAACTAATTAACACCTAACTAACAAAAAAAAGAAACTCCAATAATGTTTACATCATAACACATTACTATAAACTTATCTGTTCACTAGCATTAATTAATTTAATAGCACCTTCCAATAAGGTCTTACGATCAGGCCAAATCTCTCCGAAGTAGTAGCACTAAATCTGCGGATCCCATCGGGTGCCAATAACACCGTAATTACCCTTCGCAGAGTCTCTGTTAATCTTGCTTAGGATTACCCTGCCCCGAGCTCAGTTTAGTTAAAAATTATTGGAACATGTAGAATTGGATGAAGAGGTATTTCTATTTTAGATTGAGTATAATGTTATTTCTGATATATGATAATTGTAGTGTAATACGAACTGAATAATTATAGTTTTGGATAGTAAACAATTTCAAATACTTCTTCCGGTAATCTTCCAATCCAACTTTTCCCATATTTCATTACAGCCTACCGCCATAATCCCTGTCCTTCCGCACTTTATCTTTCGACAAAGACGAGGGATGATTATTCTACCCGCATAGTGGTCTGAACTTCACGGTCAAGTGGAATCCGGACACGAATCGAGATTAAGCCTCTGTGGGACCTAACTGACGGCAAACAATTATTAAACTCAATACGTATTTAGTTGGCTGGGTTTAGTAGATCATGAAAATCTCTTTCATCTATATCTTCATCTGAATCATACATTTCAACGTTTTGTTGTTATTTTGCCACGTGCAAGTTCAAATCTGTTGTTAATGATTACAATTTAAATTGTAATTTAAAATTGTCCTTTTTGTATCAATGAGAAATCTTCAAAAGATACTCGGTTGTATTGGGTATTGGTATTGTACATTTTATTCGCTGGTATAGCCATATTATGTAGGATTGCGCCTATTTAGCCAAAATCTACATGGTGGTCTGTGCCTGTGCCTGATGGATTCTTTGTGATCTCCATAGAACACAGGGAACTTAGAAATACAGGGTACATATGTGTGAGTATTCATTTTCCGTAACGAAAATAATGATAAATATGAACAGTTTTGTCATAGCAGAGAAAATTTGTTATAATGTGAAATTACAAAATAAACATAATCTTATAGGAAGTAATTATGAATATCAAATTTTGTATTACAAATATTTGTATTCTAAAGTAATACTTTAATAAATTGTTATGTTCAACAACTACATCAGATGACTACATCATGTATCAGATATTAACTACATTAAAGTAATTTCATGGGAATTAAACTTTTTATTTTCTTCTAAATTAAGCTCAATAATACTAGTTTAAGTATTCATAATTATTTAGCTTGATTTTTATTTAGTTAATAAAAGTTGGAAAATAGTAAGTATAGTTATCATTAAAAATATATATGATAATTTGACTATGTTCACTAAAATATTCAAAAATACACAAAAAGTCGTTGGAAATTGCCGCTCTTTTGTACGATTGATATACATAAAAAATAACGGTTTTAAAAACCGTCCTTGCAAAACATAGGCAAAAAAATATTGTTCGTACTTGTATTTGCACGAATTGTTCACTCAATTGTACAAAAAAGCTGCGATTTCCAAAGACTTATTGCGAAGTGTCAAAATTCATAATAGGAGGTAAGGAAACCCGCTATCTCGCGGCTTTTCCGGACCATTGAGGATGGTTCCTGACGCGAGAGAACGATGACATGTGAAGAATCGACCCTTGGCTGTGACGGAGTTAACTAAAAGGGCATCCGATATTTTGAAGCGTGCTAATATTCTGGGTTCAGTGCGCTTTAAGGGTTTAGAAGGATGTTAGTACGTTCTGAAACACGTGTTAGAAAGATTTTTGGAATCTGTGTAACTTTTTTTGTGATTATTATTCATCGAGAATTTATGGAATACATAATTATGAAAAAATATATATTCAAAAGCGTTAATTCTGTTTCCATAACCAACGTTTACTTGGAAATAAAATACAAGGTTACACAAAATGGTGGTACTAAGCTGAAAGGAAGTTATTGAATTCTTTAATATGAACTACTTTTACTATTATTCCAACCCTGAAAATGTGATAAAAATCTGCTGTTTCATAGAAAGACATCATTCACATTAAACTTGATTTATAGAAACAGCTGATATTATTATTTATTATTTTTCGATTATAGAATTTTTCAGGAAAAGTTGTGTATAATGATGATAACAATGATCTCTTTCAAAGAATGCCACCACTCCATAAAATTCCTATAAACCCGTATAAGTGGGACATGTGGAGGCAGGAAGGATATTTTTTCTCGCCAGCCTCACGCTTACCCTAATTGATAGGAATTTTAAACGACAGTACTTACAACGAATATATTATGTCAATAACTTTACTACACCTAAACATACAAGCTAAAATAAGAAGAAGTTTAAATAACATTTAGAAACACAAAAGCTCCAATGTCTAGACTTGATATAGTTCCCAAGTTCACGCCAACTCCAATTCTACAGACTTCCCATTAGAGCCACCTTCAAAACTTCAGCAACTTGCATTTTCCGTAACGAAAATAATGATAAATATGAACAGTTTTGTCATAGCAGAGAAAATTTGTTATAATGTGAAATTACAAAATAAACATAATCTTATAGGAAGTAATTATGAATATCAAATTTTGTATTACAAATATTTGTATTCTAAAGTAATACTTTAATAAATTGTTATGTTCAACAACTACATCAGATGACTACATCATGTATCAGATATTAACTACATTAAAGTAATTTCATGGGAATTAAACTTTTTATTTTCTTCTAAATTAAGCTCAATAATACTAGTTTAAGTATTCATAATTATTTAGCTTGATTTTTATTTAGTTAATAAAAGTTGGAAAATAGTAAGTATAGTTATCATTAAAAATATATATGATAATTTGACTATGTTCACTAAAATATTCAAAAATACACAAAAAGTCGTTGGAAATTGCCGCTCTTTTGTACGATTGATATACATAAAAAATAACGGTTTTAAAAACCGTCCTTGCAAAACATAGGCAAAAAAATATTGTTCGTACTTGTATTTGCACGAATTGTTCACTCAATTGTACAAAAAAGCTGCGATTTCCAAAGACTTATTGCGAAGTGTCAAAATTCATAATAGGAGGTAAGGAAACCCGCTATCTCGCGGCTTTTCCGGACCATTGAGGATGGTTCCTGACGCGAGAGAACGATGACATGTGAAGAATCGACCCTTGGCTGTGACGGAGTTAACTAAAAGGGCATCCGATATTTTGAAGCGTGCTAATATTCTGGGTTCAGTGCGCTTTAAGGGTTTAGAAGGATGTTAGTACGTTCTGAAACACGTGTTAGAAAGATTTTTGGAATCTGTGTAACTTTTTTTGTGATTATTATTCATCGAGAATTTATGGAATACATAATTATGAAAAAATATATATTCAAAAGCGTTAATTCTGTTTCCATAACCAACGTTTACTTGGAAATAAAATACAAGGTTACACAAAATGGTGGTACTAAGCTGAAAGGAAGTTATTGAATTCTTTAATATGAACTACTTTTACTATTATTCCAACCCTGAAAATGTGATAAAAATCTGCTGTTTCATAGAAAGACATCATTCACATTAAACTTGATTTATAGAAACAGCTGATATTATTATTTATTATTTTTCGATTATAGAATTTTTCAGGAAAAGTTGTGTATAATGATGATAACAATGATCTCTTTCAAAGAATGCCACCACTCCATAAAATTCCTATAAACCCGTATAAGTGGGACATGTGGAGGCAGGAAGGATATTTTTTCTCGCCAGCCTCACGCTTACCCTAATTGATAGGAATTTTAAACGACAGTACTTACAACGAATATATTATGTCAATAACTTTACTACACCTAAACATACAAGCTAAAATAAGAAGAAGTTTAAATAACATTTAGAAACACAAAAGCTCCAATGTCTAGACTTGATATAGTTCCCAAGTTCACGCCAACTCCAATTCTACAGACTTCCCATTAGAGCCACCTTCAAAACTTCGGATAAGTTCCAACCTATTGATCCCGTTTCCAGATACCATAAATCAGGCCTTGATCACGGAATCCCATTACTTGTACGTCGATAGCCTTAGCTTTTTCTAGCTGTAGTGAAACTAGAACTAGTGAGGCGTATATAACTTAATATTCACGGTACAAACTTTCAAATGAAAAAAAAAACTGTATTATTTGTGAACAGTAGGCTGTGGCAAGAACAATGTTATGAGTTTATGTAATAATTATAAAAGTCCTAGACACAAAAGAAGATTTAATATATGCGTACATAAAAAGACGCAGTCACACTAACATACAGAAGAGTACCTTTACATATTTAGGTGGCAATATAATAGGTATTTATTTAATACTTTATTGCACACTTACAAATTAAGTACAATGCATATAATTTTTTTAAGGATTTGTCGGGGAGACTGAAAGTTTCTTTGCGTGACCAAAATGCTGGCCTATATTTGGGTCAGAAAGTTAGCCTCGCCATCCAGCGAGGCAACGCGGCCAGCATTTTGGGCACTCTACCTGAAATTAATTATCATTTAGGACTACTTAATTAACTCTATTCTAATTGTTATTTAATTTATGATAAATTGTACTTATCTTAGTACAATACACAAATGGAGGTCTATGTTTAGATATAAGACCGAACATTCTAATACTTGTAGCAGACAAAGTGCAGAGATTATTACTAGTGTGTATTTACATACATATTTATCGTACATACATAATACGAAAAACCAAGCCACTTTTTTGGACATTGTCGCGGCACCCTTACAAAAATTTCTGAGGGTGTCATAATGAGTCTTACCTAACTTCAGAGTATTTAATTATGCTATAAATTCCTATAATATCCTATTTCTAATCCAATTATAGAATAAATTATGAGTCCGTAATAGAAGGATTTGTGGTTTATATTTTTATTAAAAAAACTATTACAAATGCAACTACATGACAATAAATGATATCCTATTCTTTTCTATTCTAATAGAAACAAAAAACCACTGATATGTTTTGTAGTTGGAAGAAAAATTAAGGTAATTTTTAAATTAATAGTGTAACGTTTTCAGTCCTCCCGCTACAAGTCTAGAGGTCTTTTCTATCTAAAACGCTCTTGGAAAAGCGCCAGTTATAGAGGCGTCCTTTCGTAGCTTTATTTATGGCCAGTTAATAATTTGTTTCAATTTATAGAGCTTGGGAGCGATGCACTTGCGATACTCGTCTCGACTGTGTTATTGAACAAATGCTTTGTCTAGAATACGAGTACTGTACTTAAGTTCCAGACATTAAGTAAATATTTTGTTTGAAGTTTGAATGACCTTTTTGTTCAAACTTTCATGTTTACTTTTTTAGAATACGAACACAAAATAATTTAATTATTATTAAAAAATTACAGAAAATTCCCTCGGCAGATAAAATTGTAAGCAAAATTCAATTCATATATTATCATCAAAATAACGTATTTAAATTTACTCGTATTATTACTACGTTTCGATTGACCCGGTATCCTACAGACACCGTACATACTATTTCTGGAATCAAAAATAATCTATGTCACATCGGCATAAACTTGTAATTTTGATACGTTAACTATTTTGATGAACAATTAAACATTTCTCAATATTTAAAGAAAACAAACGAATGTGAATAAATAAACAGGTTGTCCGCAAAAATACCCGTAAACCCCAATCACTCATTACCACTCCAGTTGTCGCAAATTGGGCTGCCTGTATACGTGATCAGCATTTCTGAGCTCATCCGATAAATCAAATTCTTGTAATGAAACGTCGGAATACAACCGTGCGAAACCTAAGGCTAGGTGATATTGGATTATTTATGAAAAGTTCCGTAAGGTTATAATCTCGGACTTTTTACAAGAAAGATGACCATACCACCAGTTCACCTACTTTGCTTGTCTGTGGCCTGTCTTAAGTTAATAAAATGCTCCAAGTTAATTGAGTTTAATCTCCAATTGTCTTTGCAGAAGCATAACAGACGTCAATACTAAAATGCCAATGATATAATAAAAAAAAGTTGTGTTTGTAGAAGAACATACAAAGATGCGTTTTTTATTTGAAAGCAGATTTTATTGCAATAGTTTTTAGCTTTGCTTGATTAAAATTAGAAAAAGTAAATGACAGTGTTATACATACAGTTTCCTATTTAGGACTTACAACCCCCCCACTTCCTTTGGTCGTCCATTTCATCATCTCGTTTGCAGTTGTGTGCCGCTCAATATTGAAGTGTGAGTTTTAGCGTTTGTAGAACTAGTAAGTCGTGTGCAACACGTGTGTATGTGTACCTCGCCCCTTTCAGTTTTTGCCAGACTTTTTTCGGTACTCTAAACTATATTCTTGATCAAAGATTTCAAACAAATTTCAATATTTTTAACCGACTTCCAAAAAGGAGGTGGTTGTCATTTTGACTGTTTTTTTTAATGTTTGTTACCTCAGAACTTTTGAATGGGTGTACCGATTTTGATGATTCTTTTTTAATATGAAAGCTGGGGCTTTCAATTTGCAATTTGGTCCAGTTCTGATAAATTTGGTTTCATATTGATAATTAATAAAACTATAGTGTCAAACATTATCAGTAATCAAAATCACCCATCGCACCCGAGCATTCTAACAAGTTTCCCAGTGAATTACGTTTAGTAATGTGTGTTCACTCAAACTATTCTCAAATGCTCAGGATGTTCAGCTAGTACATGAACTATGCAGCTATGTATATTGTGCAATTGTGAGCGCTTGCACGTACGAGCAATATCGTAAGAGAATTCTTTGGTGCACTTCGCACTTTCTTTGAAATGGCATGCTTAACGCTTTAAAGGAAAAAAACTTGAGTGCAGGTAAATTTTATGATTTAGAACTGAACTATGAAATTGGTGTTATTTGAGCTAAGTAAGGTAGAGCCGTGCTAGCGACTGCGGCGCACCGTGACGTGGCCAAGCCTTTAGACTCTGACTGCACTAAACACCATCACTTTTTTTTCATGACATTTTTTATTTAATTTTTTTTTTTGGTTTATTACGTCTAACATTAGTTATTACCTATCTTTATTTACAATCTCGGTGTCTTCAAATCGCGAGTGAATCTCTTTCTTCTAGACAAGCGTGCTCCATCGCAGACTGCATCATCGCTTAACATCAGGCGAGTTGGCGGTCAAACGCAAGCCTATTATCAATTGAAACATATAAATCCATTGCTTCGATTTGATATTCTTTAATTTACGTACTTGTTTTATTCAATATTTTTTTGTCGTATTTTGGCAAAGTTTGTGACATTGAAATTTTGCAAGCCTAATCGAGGAAAAATAAATCTGGACAAATAGAGAAAAACAAATATGTATCTAGACATAAAATATACGTATTGTGACATTAAAAAACATGTGTTTAGTTTTCTTTCTGGTTTAGTTTTTTTTTAGTGATCTGTCCAGTTGTACGAAGTACTTATTATGTCCATGTTCAAACCGTCAACATTTCAAACGAAGCGATTGCATTTTCAATCAGTTGATGGCTCACATGCCCCAAGCAAATCACGTAGGCACAGCCGAGTCCCATGTCACGCTAATGGGAAACAGTTGTGAACCAATCGCTACCTGTTTTGTAGGGATTACACGAATTCTGGAAGCTTGTACTCATAATATACTACGAATCTTTATTTTATTTATTAGCATTGTGTGGTGCAAAATTCTTAGCAAACAAAACTAATCCAAACAACTAGAAAAGTTAAAATACCGTAAGAGAAAGCTTGAAAGGGTTGTACAAGATTACTTGTAAAATTCAGAGAAGTAATTCGTTTTTTTTTTGTAGTTTAACGTTTTGGTCTGAGGTGATATGCACGCCTAGCCGATTTGTTCCCCAGAGATACACTTTCCCCGTAGAGACACTTTTCGAAAAGTCTCGCTTCTGTTCCTTAGAGATACACTTTTTTTTAATCCTACTAATTGTTCCTCATAGGTACACTTTTCGGTACTATTGTGCACGAAATATAATTATATAATATTAAATAATCGACATTTATGAAAATCTAATTTTTTTTTCACCAAATCCAAGTACCAGGAATGCATAAACCATGAAGAGCTTTCCCCTTCGCGATCCATAATAACACTTTTTGTGAATCTAGAGTGAAATACCTCTGCATCGTTTCTGTTATCCTGGTACCTGGTTAGGGACAAATTTGTCATCATTAGCCTACTCTTATCAGACGGACTTGAGCCACTCTCTCAGGGTAGATGTGGGCGTTGACAGATGTCATTGTGACAGATGTCAGTGTCATCATCACCAGGGGATCTTTGATCACCTGCACCTAGGTGACCATAGTTGTTTTGGTATATTTTAATCATCATCATCAGCCAGAAGACTTCCACTGCTGAACTTAGGCCTCCCCCTTTAACCTCCACACTGAACGACAGCCTGCCTTTTGCATCCACTGGATGCCCGCGACTCTTACAGATTTGTTCCCCAGAGATACGCTTTCCCCGTAGAGACACTTTTAGAAAAGTTTCGCTTCTGTTCCTTAGAGATCCACTTTCGGCTAATACAATAATGTCGTCGGTCCATCTAGTGGGAGACCTCCCTACGCTGCGTCTTCCGGTTCATGGTCTCCACTCCAGAACCTTTCTTCACCATCGGTTATCGGTTCTTCGAGCGATGTGGCCTGCCCATTGCCACTTCAACTTGCAAATTTTAACAGCTATGTCGGTGACTCTGGTTCTTTGGCGAATATCCACGTTTCGGATTTTATCGCGCAAAGAAACTCCGAGCATAGCTCTCTCTACTGCCCGCTGAGTGACTCTCGAGTGAGTGAGTGAGTGAGTAAGTTTTTCCAAAAGGCCAAAAGTTAAGGACCACCCAAGGTCTTTTGATCACCCATGAATATAAATAAAAAATGGTTCAAATTAGAAATTTCATCATCATCATCATTTCATCCTATCATGTTCCCACTGCTGGGACACAGGGCTTCTCTAAGAGAGAGGATAGGCCCTAACCCACCATCATCATCATTCGCAAAGTATCCCAAATTTAAAATAGAAACTTCATAATTTCAACCTATCTTTCCCACTGCTGGGACACAGGTCTTCTCTCAGGGAGAAGATGCGCTCTAATCCACCATCATCATCATTAGCTTACTAGATGTGGGCGTTGACAGATGTCAGTATCATCATCATCATTACCCTACGCTTATCAGACCATTGCTGCTGGATTTGGGTATCTCTCCATATGCTGACGAGGGCGTTAACAGCTGTCAGTGTGACAGCTGTCAAACTTTGTTGGATGATATCTCGGAAACCTGGACTGGCAGTTTCTTTACAAAAGTGATAGATCTCGTCGAGATCTTAATTTCAGATGACAGCTGTCAACGCCCACATCTACCCTGAGAGAGTAGCTCAAGTCCGTCTGATAAGAGTAGGCTAATTATTATGATGGTTTACGTTGGTAGAGATAAGTGGAACAGCCCAATTTGTCGATACCAGGTTAACAGAAACGATGGAGAGGTATTTCACTCTAAATTCAAAAAAGTGTAATTATGGATTACTAGCTTCAGCCCGCGGCTTTGCCCGCGTTGTTCTAGGGAAAAATTATACGCTACTGAATACGTTTTATGTATTTCATCTGGATATTGATGGTCGGTAGATACATGGTGGGTTATGAGCAGATCTAAGGTTAAATTCCTGGCCTGGCAGGTGTTTGAATGATGAATAGAGTTAAATAACTGTATCCAGCGAATCACGCGACCCCATTTTTTTTTACTTTCCCTGTATGTCGCGTTCCACTTGTGGTCTAGCGAACCCCACGACCTATAAAGTTTTTTTTTTTTTACATTTTTGTACGTCACTTGTGCTCTAAAAGTCTCTCTACGGGGAAAGTGTATCTCTGGGGAATAAATCTCGCCCTCGTGGGCCGATTGCGGCTTGCTAAATCTGTTAAACAGTTACAGTGTTGAATGATTGAAATTATCCTACAGGAACTTACATATTTTCGGTATAAAATAGCCATAGTTTTAATCCAGGGAATATGCTCCCTCAATACCAAATTTCGTCAAAATCCGTTAAACAGTCACAGAGTTGAGTGATTGATGTTATACTACATCTACAGGAACCATACTTTTTTTCGGGGTAAAGGCACATAACACATAGGCTAAAGTAGCCTATGTGTTATTCTGATGTATAAGCTATATTAAAGTAAAGTTTCATTAAAATCCATTCAGTAGTTTTTACGTGAAAGAGTAACAAACATCCATACATCCATCCATCCATCCATACTAGTATGATGTAGTAGGATGGGTCGCGAAGGGGAAAACCTCCATGTTCCTGATACTTGAATTTGGTGAAAAAACTATTCTTGATCCTCATAAATGTCGATAATTTTTTTATTACTCGTTTCCAACTCTAATGCAGTGGGTTCAAAGGTAAATGCGAATTACCCGTGCTCCCACTAGTGGGTTGAAGCCGGCAGGTGGACGGGTCGTACTTCTGCAAATGCCAGTTGCATCTGCACCATTGGGCAATGGTGCATACGGTACGATGTGAAAACTTTAGTTGCGTTTGCACCGTTAATGGTGCAAACCATACAAAGCAGTTGCGTTTGCACCATTGATGTTGCAATGCAAATGGTGCAAACGGTACATCGGGCATAATACTAGTGGTGCCGTTGATATTTCTTTTTGGCCTTCGATATTATAATTTTTTCTAATCGACACAACTAGTTGCGCCTAAGGGAAAAGAAAAGTCCAAACGGCTCTACTAGTTGAGCCTTGCAGTAGAGCCTAGGGTCCGAAACTCCTTTTTGCTAATGTATACCTACGTAGATATCCAAGAGGAAAAATTAAATAATTATTATGACATTTCATTGTCACTTTTCTTTTGTTTTCTTTCTCGGGTTTGTAATGTGCAGTTATAGTTATTTAATAAAAATAATTCAATAATTATTATTTGGATCAATTTTAATAACTTGGAATGGATAATGCGGGAAGTTCTAGTGCACGAGTACCAGAACTTATGTTTGTTCTTACAAAAAAAGGGAAACAAGCCCTCATACGAGCGGGACATCGCTACGTGTTAAAGAAAATTAATAAAAGTGGCTCTGGTTTGTGGCGTTGTGAAAATAAACAGTGTAACGCAACACTAACGTTACATGTTGATAAAAAAACAATACAGAGAGAAAAGCCGCATTCCTGTGAACCTGATTCCAAAAAAATGGAAATTGAAAAAGCCCTCCACCAATGTAAAGAGCAAGTTTGCCAAAACTTGACCCCTATACCCTCACTATATGAAGAGCACATGGCGAAATTCAAGGAAATCGAGGAGTATCTGGATGTTGTTCCGGATTTTCGTAAGGTGAAGAACGGTTTGTACAATGCCAGGCTCAAGTTTTTCAACACAAAAAGAACAGTTTTTAAAAGGTTAAGCGACGTCGTCATACCACCAAAGTTAGCTGAAAATTTTTTACTTTGTGAAGATGGAATAAATGACAAAATTTTAGTTTTTATGAGTCAAGATTCACGGGCAGCTGTTTCGACAATCAAACACGTATTAGTCGATGGAACATTCAAGAGTATTGCTAAACCGTTTTATCAACTGTTTACAGTACACGGTGTCATAACAAATACCGAAGAGAAAACTGTAATTGTTCCAATCATTTATGCTTGTTTGCCGAATAAGCTTGAATTAACGTATTTTAGGTTTTTTTGTTTGCTTAAAAAACACCTGCCAGATTTTAAACCTGAAATTCTTCAAAGCGATTATGAAGCCGGTGTAATGAACGCTGCCAAGGCTGTTTTCCCTGGTATAGATATAAGGGGTTGTTTATTTCATTTCTCACAAGCATTATGGAAAAAAGGAAAGAGTTTGGGTTTAACTCAAAGAGCACAGAAAAAAGTAATTGCTTTATATGCATCAATTGCGTATTTACCCTTAGAGTATTTTCCTGAAGCAGTAATGACTATCGAAAACATTTCAATCTATGACGATCAAATTACTTTGTTTCATGAATACTTCATAAAACAATGGATGAGGCCCGACATCATGCCTTCCATTTGTTTTTATGGTCAGAGACACCGCACTACAAACTCAGTAGAAGGCTGGCATAACCGTTTAAATAAGAAAGTCTCAATTAAACAACCAAATTTATTTCTGCTTATTCAAATATTAAAAAAAGAAAGCGTGTCTCAAGAGTTTCGGATGAAACAAGCACAGACATATACTGAACGATGCACGAAAACTCAACGTAACATCGATCGATCGATAGATTTACGCATTAACAAAATTGTAGAAGATGTTATTACCGACAAAATCGATATGGAGCAGTGCCTTAGGCGTCTCTCATTCATCCGTTTAAAAAAACAATTCCACAGTGTTGAGTGATTTTCCAGTGTTGTTTTTTTACATTTCGCCGTCCCCAGCGAAAAGTTTTTTTTTTTTTTTTCTATAAATAATAGGCTTGCGTGCGACCACCATCACGCCTGATGTTTAGCGATGATGCAGTCTACGTTTCACCCGTGATTTGAAGACACCCAGATTGTAACCATCGGGGAACACCCATTCAGGCAGCGAATTCCACAGACTAGCAGTTCGCATAATAAATGTGGAATCAAAGCGCTTCGTACGGGTTTTCGGAATATCAACCATAAAGCGGTGACGATTTTTCGTGCCCGCTCTGGCAGTCCGATAGAAAAATGGGCAGGAGGGAATTATATCGTGCAGATCCGATGCACACTCTCCGAAATGTATCCGAAAGTAATGTATAGTAATCGAAAAAAACAAATTTTGCAGGAAAAATAAATAACCGTTTTTGCCGATATTTTCTAAGCAGTCTTACGTATCGGAATCATTTATATACCAAACAAATGCTTATTTTTTTTTCAAATGAAGGTAAATGATTGTTAATTTTAATTTCTTTTTCAAAATGAAGTAAAAGCTAAAAGTATTTAATACCAAAATTGAAGATACAACTTCAGAACGCAAAGTAATATTACCATTTTATTCGCGGGAATTATTGACAATGACATACACAGTAATAGCTCATAGCGATATTATTGACTTGAAAATAGTGGTATTGTTTATATCGGTAATACATAGTTGCAATAGTATTCGGTTTGTTTAACAAGCTATGATGTGAACAATATAATTGAATTACACTAATATTCCATGGCGACTGTCGCGTAAAGGCGAAAAATAGAATACTATATAATACAACTCATTATTTTTTTAATACCTAAATATATTTCACTAGATGAATAAAAAACCATTTTGAGTAAGTTTTTATAAGTTCTATGTTATTAAGTGTTTTTAAATTTATGTTTTAGTTATTAAAATTTAGCATACATTTTTCAATTATACTTAACAATTACAGTTTCAGTTCAAATAAATAACTTTCTTTCTTTATTTCCTTCTATATATAGCTTCTCAGCAACATCTTAATCAGAATCAATGAGTTCATCTTGGTTTTGATTCGTAAGTTTCATAGCTTGAAAGTGTCTTGTAAAAGCCATGGTAGGCAATACCTAGGCATGGCTTCGCTGGCAAACAACCCATGTGAGTTTTCATGCAGAGAAATCGTTTCGGACCCTAGGCTTTTCTGCGAGGCTCAACTAGTTGAGCCGTTCGGACTTTTTTTTCCCTTAGGCACAACTAGTTGTGTCTAAGGGAAAAAAAAATACCCTAGGCTCAACTCGGTCCCTAGGCTCTACTGCGAAGCTCAACTAGTAGAGCCGTTTGGACTTTTCTTTTCCCTTAGGCACAACTAGTAAGTGTCGATTAGAAAAAAAAAACGAATCCTCAATTCAAAAAAGAAATATCAACGGCACCACTAGTTTTATGCCCGATGTACCGTTTGCACCATTGGCTTGCAACATCAATGGTGCAAACGTGTTGTATCGTTTGCACCATTAATGGTGCAAACTAACGTTTTCACTTCGTACCGTATGCACCATTGACTAATGGTGCAGATGCAACTGGCATTTGCAGGAGTACGACCCGTCCACCTGCCGGCTTCAACCCACTAGTGGGAGCATGGGTAATTCGCATTTAACTTTTGTAACAACTGCATTAGAGCTGGAAACTAATAATAAAAAAATAATCGACATTTATGAAAATCAAAAATAGTTTTTACACCAAATCCAAGTACCAGGAATGCATAAACCATGAAGAGCTTTCCCCTTCGCGATCCATAATAACACTTTTTGTGAATCTAGAGTGAAATACCTCTGCATCGTTTCTGTTATCTTGGTACCTGGTATCGGCAAATTGAGCTGTTCCACTTGTCCCTACCAACGTAAACCATCATCATCATTATTACCCTACTCTTATCAGACGGACTTGGGCCACTCTCTCGGGGTAGAGATCTTCGTTTCAGATGACAGCTGTCAAATGTAGTTGGATGATATCACAAGAACTCGACGAGATCTATCACTTCCGTAAAGGAACTGCTAGTCCAAGATCGATAGTTTCCGAGATATCGTCCAACAAAGTTTGACAGCTGTCATACTAATGAAGATCTTGACGAGGTCTATCACTTCTGTAAAGGAACTGCTAGTCCAAGATCGATAGTTTCCGAGATATCGTCCAACAAAGTTTGACAGCTGTCATACTAATGAAGATCTTGACGAGGTCTATCACTTCTGTAAAGGAACTGCTAGTCCAAGATAGATAGTTTCCGAGATATCGTCCAACAAAGTTTGACAGTTGTCATACTAATGAAGATCTTGACGAGGTCTATCACTTCTGTAAAGGAACTGCTAGTCCAAGATCGATAGTTTCCGAGATATCGTCCAACAAAGTTTGACAGCTGTCATCCGAAATGTAGATCTCGATGAGGTCTATCACTTTTGCAAAGGAACTGCCACTACAGGATCGTCAGTTTCCGACATATCGTCGAACAAAGATTGACAGCTGTCACACTGACAGCTGTAAGCTAATGATGATGATGGTGGATTAGAGCGCATCTTCTCCCTGAGAGAAGGCCTGTGTCCCAGCAGTGGGAAAGATAGGTTGAAATTATGAAGTTTCTATTTTAAATTTGGGATACTTTGCGAATGATGATGATGGTGGGTTAGGGCCTATCCTCTCTCTTAGAGAAGCCCTGTGTCCCAGCAGTGGGAACATGATAGGATGAAATGATGATGATGATGAAATTTCTAATTTGAACCATTTTTTATTTATATTCATGGGTGATCAAAAGATACCAAAACAACTATGGTCACCTAGGTGCAGGTGTTCAAGGGTACTCAAATAATAATTTAAATGGAGTCGCCTATTATCACCCAGGTGATCAAAGTGGAATAGACCAAAGAAAATTTGTTTTAGTTTGGTGGAGTCTAGTTTTTTTTTTCTCTAGGGAAAAATATAAAAAATATATATATAGGGATTCAAAAACTTTTCTATTTAAGTGTATTAGCCGAAAGTGGATCTCTAAGGAACAGTAGCGAGACTTTTCGAAAAGTGTCTCTACGGGGAAAGTGTATCTCTGGGGAACAAATCCCGGCAATGTACCTAAACTAGCTTTCAAGTGATGCTGTCGAAACACAAGGATAAGTAAGGTTAAGTATAATAAATCTTACTATTTACCCTGGGTGATATCCTCCTAAAACTTCAGTACAAAGATGACACAATTATAATATAATACTACCTCGCCATCATACTGTAAACCTCGCCATCATACTGTAGAACCTCGCCATCATACTGTAGTCATTGATTTCCACCCGCTGCTTAGCTTTTGCTTTCGCTTTCAGCACAATAACTTAGGTATGGTGCCGGTCCCAAGCCCGGGCAAAGAGCGAGGGCACTAAGGGGGGTGGGGTGAACGGCATTTCAAAACATCCATTGGTATGCCGAGTACTGCACCCCCCTAGCGGCTGCCCGTGGCCGGCATGTGGGTGGGGAGTGGGTCTCTCTTGTGTTTCTAGAGTCGAGTTTCTCGCCACCCTCATGCGAAACTTCGGGGGGAAGTGGTGTGGGCAACCACTTTCACCTATTGCTGAGCGCCCGGCTAACTGTCTTTTTTGCTCCACAGTACTTTCCGTAATAATGATGAACAGTAGTAAAACAGTTAGCGATTTGCCCTGCGATCCGGCTAGCACCCGGCGCCCTCTGGTTTCCGGGCTGGAGGGTGAGAAATGGGCTACCGAAGGCGACGGCGAGGTGGCGTCCCAGGCCTCGCCGAGCGCGGATACCACTGGACCGACGAGGATGAAGGCGGAGACGCCGGCCGCGTCTATGCGTGAACCTGGGCCAGTGCAGAAGCCCGGAGTGGAGGTGGTTCGGCAGCAGGAGCAGCGAGGCATGGCGACGGGGCGTGAGACGTCTGAGCACGATGTTGGAGGGGTAGGCAACCGGAGGGAATTCCGAAAAATGAATCCCGCCCGGGGTGCATATCGCGGCACCAGCCGCCGAGCTTTAGCGAGGCAGCGCAGGGCCCGCGACGCCGGGTTGGTGGACCAGTACCACCGGCTGCAGCGAGATAGCGCGATTCATCTGCAGGGCATGGCGGAGCTCGCTCCACCTGTTGTGGCATGCATGACGCGCGCCGTCTTACAGGTAGCGACCCCTGCCAATGTGATGACGCTGACGGACCGTCCGGGTTTGGTTGCGGAGGCAACAACCGGACGACCCAGAAGTGAACTGCAGGGGCAGGGGCCGAAACCGAAAACGGCACCGCGAGACTTGTCGCTTGCTCTCGACACTACACACGTGTCACGCGGCCCAGCGGCCCTCGACTCGGTCGCCGCCCACCTTACTGAAACAAACCCGGCTCCGCGCCCCTCAAAAGGCAAGGGGAAGGGCAAGGGCAAGAAGGGGGGCGCTGGCATTGAGAGAGCGGTCGTGGAAACCGTCGTGACCAACATGGACACTCCACACTCGGGGGAAGGGGGGGAGATTACTCGAGGCGCGAAACGGCAGCGGAGCTCAGACATGGTGTCACCCACCGCGGTCGTGGCGGCTGACAAAAAGGTCTGCCATCGCGAGCTTCCTGTCGTGGATACAAACATGCGCGACACACGCGACACACATACGACATCCGCGGATCCGCTGTTGCCCGGCAGCAGCGGACCCGCGGCTACACAGAAAGTGGGTGGCGACGGCAAGTTGTCGTACGCGGAGGCGACCAGGGCGCACCACAGAGTGGTAGTCCTGGACCGTGGCCGTGTGCCGATGGACGAGCTGCGCGCTGTCCACGTGAGGGCGGTCATAGAGCGAGCAGTCTACGGCGTCTTCATGAACTCACTTGCGGTAGACGGTGACTCGCGAACCGACACTCAAGTGCCGAAGTTCGTGATGATGCCTGGACGCTTTCGCGGCGGTGTTAGGTATACACCCTGGGACGATCGTGCGCTGGCCTGGCTCACGACCATTGTCGAGCGCACACCCACCTTGTGGGAGGGGACCGGCGAGCTCATGGTCGTCCCGGAGAGCCAAGTACCGCGACATTACACAGCGGTAGTGTATATTCCGGATTTTGGGCGAGGCATCAGCGGATTGCCAGCTAACCAATTAGACTTCCTCATCAAGTTTTTGGTGTGGGGCAATTCGGAGGTAGGCGTGGAGAGGTGGCGTATTTTCACACATGAGGTGCGCCACGTGGGTGACGCTTGCAACCATCTCCTCGTTGTGGGAATATCACCAGAGGATGTGGAACTTCTCAGGCGCGTGGACTTTCGACTGCATTATGCTTGCGCGAGAGTCTACGTGAAAGTGAGAGGCTACAGCTTAGCCGGGAGAGTCGGGTTGGGGGCGGCGCCGGAGGTTAGGGGCGCGGGAAGCGCTGCTTTGATAGGCGAAACCTCGTCCTCGGCACCCGGGGCCGAGGATCACACGGCGCTCGCCGAGAACTTAGGGTGGACGAGGGAGTACGAAGAACGGTTGCTGGAAGTCGGCGCAGACGAGGATGGTATTGACCTAAAAGGGCTCAATATCTTCTCGCCAGCGTCGATGGACACGGACCAGACCGAGCCCTCCCACGTCAACCCCGACGTCTAATTAGGAGGTACGTAGGAACTCTAAACTAAAAATGGATTGCCAACAAAGTAGAAACAATCAGTCAAACACACACACCTCTGCTTCAGCAGCTGGTAGCACACATAGGCTAGGCGTCAGTACTACACTCGACATCATACAGGCCAACACCCATCACAGCGTCTCAGGAACCGCCGCCTTGCGGGAAGCTCTGCAGAAGCGTCATAACACAATAGCACTGGTTCAGGAACCATACCTAATCCGTGGGAAGGTGAGCGGTTTTAATGGTATTAAGGGTAATGTTTTCTTTCCCCCCGTGCAAAGCAAAACGCGTACTTTTATATATATTCCTCAACCATATAAGGCGTCCTTGGTGACACACTTGTGCACTGATGACCTCACTGTAGTTAAATTAGAGACAGGCCTCCAAGGTAATCTCAGCACTGTGATTTTGGCCTCAGCATATCTGGACATCACAGAAGAAGCGCCCCATCCAGCACTAGAAGAGTTAATACAATTCTGTACAACTAATAAATTACAATGTGTGGTGGGCTGTGACTCCAACGCTCATTGCACCGTTTGGGGCAGCCCAGACACAAATGAGAGAGGGAACGATGTGCTTGATTTCATCCTCAGGCACAATCTGAACTTACTAAACCGAGGCTCCGAACCTACATTCGTGACGTCTTGGGCAAGAACGATAATTGATATCACTATGGGCACCGATGCAATCTCGAGAACGATCAAAGATTGGCGTGTGGCGACAGACGAGTACTCTGGTTCGGATCACAGATGGATCAGGTTCAGCTTGACAGTGGGTGAGCATGAACCACGAACCTACAGGAATCCGAAGAAAACTGACGGGCCGATCTTTAGAGAAACGCTCGAAAAGGCGATGTCAGAGATACCACGAGTAGACCCTACGATAAAACTGTCACCGCAGGAAATAGAGACTACGATTGACAATTTGGTACGCGCTCTAATACAGAGCTACGAAAAGGCTTGTCCGTTGAAAAAGGAAAGCTACAATGAAATTCACAAAAAAGACAAGTGGTGGAACAAAGAACTAACAAAGCTTAGGAAGAAGGTCAGACACCACTTCAACAGAGCCATGAACACTGATGCACTGGTGGACTGGCAAGAATACAAAAAGATGCGACACCTGTTCAAAGTAGAAGTCAAAAAGAGCCAGAACAGTTCGTGGAGAAAATACAGCAGCTCTATCCAATCTGAAAGCGAGACAGCTCGACTCAGGAAAGTCTTAACTAGCGACACGCAAGTAAAGTTAGGAACTCTGAAGAAGACCGATGGGACCTACACGAGTTCGGAACACGAACAGTTTGAAGTGCTCCTACGGACACACTTCCCGGATTGTCAACTAGATGACAAAGAGGGATGGGAACTTCACATCCAGCACAGACCTGACAATGAAGACTGGGTTTTTGCAGACTCTATTGTCACGGAGGAGGCCCTGCTCTGGGCCATAAGCACCTTTCAACCACACAAGGCTCCTGGACTGGACGGTATATTTCCAGCTCTTCTCCAGTGGGGCCTAAACAGGATAAAAATGCATCTTACTGTTATATTTAGATCATGTTTATCTTGGAAGTACATACCTAAAGCATGGAGAGAAGTAAAAGTGGTCTTTCTACCAAAGCCGGGAAAGGCCGATTACACCAACCCAAAGTCTTTTAGGCCGATAAGCCTTAGCTCGTTTTTGTTAAAAACACTGGAAAGACTCTGCGACAAATACATTAGAGGTGGACCATTGGTAGACAATCCCGTCCACAAAAATCAACACGCATACCAATCAGGTAAATCAACAGAGACTGCTCTCCACCAGGTGGTCTATAAGATCGAATCGGCACTGGAGAGCAAACAATCTTGCTTGGCTACTTTCATCGACATTGAGGGGGCTTTTGATAAAACCACTTTCCCTAGTATCGAAGAAGGTCTTAAAAAACAGGGAGTAGACAACAGAGTGGGTGCATGGGTCACGTCAATGCTCTCTAACAGAGTTGCTAGCATTGAAACGACGGGTACGACGCGGTGCCGTGTCACGAGAGGCTGCCCGCAAGGAGGAGTAATGTCTCCACTACTCTGGGTGGTGGTAGTCAATGAACTCATCGAACTCCTCAACAAGGAAGGCATTGTTACTGTAGGATACGCGGATGACCTGGCAATCATGGTCTCCGGACTCTTTGAGGCGACTTTATGTGAAAAGATGCAAAAGGCACTTAAAGTTGTTGAGAAATGGTGTGAGCGACACAGCCTTTCTGTAAACCCACAAAAGACGGAGATGGTGCTATTTACTAGGAAAACAAAGACCATGAATCTCACAACTCCGTCATTGTTTGGCACTAAACTAACACTCAGCAAGGAGGTTAAGTACTTAGGCATTTGGCTAGACAGTAAACTCCTTTGGGGAAAACACCTGGATTATATCACCGCGAAGGCAACCAACATACTATGGCAATGCACCAGGGCGGCAGGAAAGGACTGGGGCCTGAAACCAAAGCTCTGCCATTGGTTATACACAGTGATAGTGCGACCGGTTCTCACCTACGGTTGCGTAGTGTGGTGGACTCGCACAAATCTGGCAACCGTCATCGCGAAATTGCAACAGACGCAAAGACTTGCATGCTCTCTAATCAGCGGATGCATGAAAAAGACACCTTCGGCTGCCCTAGAGATCATCCTAGGTCTGTCTCCACTACACCTGCATATACAACAGGAAGCGATGGCGTCAGCACTAAGGATCAAATCCACGAACCAGTGGAAAAGCACAGGTCCGGTTACTAACCACTGTAGAATAATCGACCGAGCGACTAGGATTATTCCTGAAGCAATCCTAGGTACCGATAAGATAGCCAACACACATCTTGACAACAAAAAGTACGAGTTGATAACAGACGACAACGTCCTGGACGGGGTATTGCCCTCGTGGAATATATACACAGATGGTTCAAAAAAGAAGGAGGGAGCTGGCTGCGGCTACTACTCACCCGAGCTCGGACTCAAGGAGTCCATGGCCTTAAACAAAACAACGACGGCTCTGCAGGCGGAGGCCATGGGCCTACTACTGGCAGCAAGAGCAGTCTGGCCTTTAAATGAGTTTCTCACGGCCCCCGAAGATCGGGACGGCAGAGGAATCCTTATGTTTACAACTGACAGTGCGGCTACCATCTACGCACTCAGAAGACCCGTAACAAGATCAAGAGTTACTGCTGAGTGCCATACAGCCTTACAAACACTCGCGAGCAAGTACAGAACGATAGTGAGATGGACGAAAGGCCACGGATCCTGCGTGGGTAATATAACGGCGGACACCCTTGCCAAGGAAGGCGCTAGGAAACAGGTAAGGGATGACGCAATGAGCCTCTGCAAACCATCGGCAATGGGAGTGCGAGAACTACTGCGTCATCACACCGAAAAAGAACAACAGAATCTGTGGGACAAGAAAGATGACTGCAAGCATGCTAAAGTTGCTTTCCCAATTCTTGACAGGAAGATCACGAACAATCTATTGAAGTTGCAACGACAGGACCTTCGCCTGATTGTAGGCCTCATAACCGGTCATTGCAACTTGAATAGCCACTTGTATAAACTGGGAGCCACGGACAGTCCACTGTGTCGTGGCTGCATGAAGGAGAAAGAAACTGTAGAGCATGTGCTGTGGCATTGTGAAGCCACAGAGGAAACTAGAATCGCTACCGGGTTGCATGAGGCTTCGCTACCTTCATCATCCACGTCACCACATCACCAGCTAGACTGCTTTTCATCGTCATCATCATTATGCACAATTCCATCTAAGCCACTGGAGCAACTGTGCCAGCGCCCCAGAGCCTCACTCCGATATTTCAAGGAGTTGGGTTGGCTCGGGTAACTGCTGGTAGGGGGAAATGCACAATACACCCCAAGCGGGACGTCAGTGCAGGACTTATCGCCCCCATCTCGAATAAGAATAAGAATAAGAATATAATACTAATTGTTGTTCGCGACTTCGTACGCGTAGATTTTCATAAAAACTTTTAATCTGTACGTGTTGAAAGTTTTTTGGGGGTAGAAATTGTGTTTCGGATAAGACAGTTGTATTATTTTGAACAATCTATAGTGCTCGTGTAATGTTTGGTATAGATTTTATTGTATGTATAATTATTAATATAAAAAACCAACTTCATAAAAATGGCAGAACTGGACCAAATTGAAAGACGGGAAGCACCAGCTTTCAAATAAAAAAAGAATCATCAAAATCGGTTAACCCAGTGAGTTTGAAAGTTCTGAGGTACCGAACATTAAAAAAAAAACAGTCGAATTGAGAACCTTCTCCTTTTTGGAAGTCGGTAAAAAATATATTTTGACTGCAAAAATTAGTCAAAGTTAGTTTTGACTAAGGGCGTTGGTCAAAACCAATTTTGACTGGTTACGATTTCTGACTGTAACAGATACCTACACTTAAGACTCATACAGACCAAACTGGGGCCCGCACCACGGCTGCTACTCAGTTGCTGCTGATCACGCATTGCTCAGGACCTGTGCTGCTGCTAACACGCGTTCGGTAATGCATCAAATACAAGCAGCACCTCGTGGTTTTAATCATGAAATTTTCTGGATGTATATGTAGCCTATGTATTAATCCAGGGGATATAATTTACCTCTATATCAGATTTAATTAAAATCCATTCAGCTTTTACCTAGTTAAATACGCACCATCATACTCAAACACACAAACTTTCGTACTTATAAATCAGTACAATTTTATAGTTAAACGAATACTCAAAGTTTTTTCATACATTCTCATTCAAACCACTCTAGAAGTAGATCCAAACTAACGTTCATGTAGATTACCCGAAAACCTGAACATGCAACCGCTACCACAATTTATAAAGCAATTTTAAGCAGATACTCTCGCCTGATAAATCAATGCTGGTCCAAAACTATCGGAACATTTATTATGGTTACGGATGAAAAACGCCAATACATTCGGTGACCAGTTTATGTAGACCCATAGAATTACATTGAATAATCCGCCGTGAGATATGTTTTACGGGTCGATGGAAGAGTACTATATCAAGTCTTAAATTGATGGTTATGTTCATCCCCATCCACTTTTAGTCAACATCATTATTATGTTTTTATTGAGAATTTTATCTGAACTGTTTAAATCGCCCTTAAAATAAGTCTTCAAAAAGAGCACAAGTTGCATCTAGATGACAGTACATTTTTGTAGTGGTAGGACTCTTTTGCAGGGGTCCACCTGGGGAAGTACCCTTTGCCAGTTATTCAACCGCCAAGCAGTAGTGTGCAAACACTACTGTGTTCTGGATTGAAGGGCAATGTTTCCAGCGAAACACACACACACGTTACAGGGCACACAAAGATTTGACATGTTTATATCTCGGGGTGACGAGCGCAGTGCATTGCCATCCAGGATTTTGAACTATTGAAGTTCAAAATTCTGAGTGGCGTTGAGCTGTTATGGGCAAGCGTGCAGAGCCATCAGGCAAGCGACTTCGCTCGTCTCGTCACCCAGTATCATAAAAAAAACGAGTATCATTGTTATATTCAATAACTTAAAACAAATGTAAGAGTTACTGAAATTTGATCATTCTAATATTATAAGCGCGATAGTTTGCTTAGAGCAAAAACAGAGCAAAAGATTGACGTAATTTTTTAACCGACAAAAAAGGAGGACGGTTCTATGTTTCACTGTTTTTTTAATGTATGATTTCTCGGCCAACGGGTGAATGATGAAAAAAATGTTTGTCCAATTTGGTTCCATTGCCACCAAGTCAGGATCTGATGGTGGGATCCCAGGGAAATCGAGGGCAACCCTCAAGTTTTATAGGCACTTATATTTTTGAAGTCGGTTTTTAATGTGGTCCACTTGTTGCGTAATATTATAGATAATTAGAGCGCTGCAGAAAAGCATTGTTTTTTTTCCTATCCCGGAAGTATAATAATCCCGGAAGTATCAGTTCTTGATGGAACATCCACGCGGATTGTACTCACGTAAGATTAAGTTGGATAAAGCGAGACAGAAAGGCGCGCACTCAGCTTGAAAAAGACCGCCGAATGCGATTGAAAAATATTATCAGAATCAATAATACCTTAATTAAAAAAAAACTTACGTGAGGAATTTCCATATTATAAAGGCAAAATGTGTAAAAACCACGTCAGTTTCCATAATACAAATAAGTGAATATTCGTAGTCTTGCATTTTTCAGTGAACTGAAAAGATGCGGTCTACGATAGAGCACGCTTGACTAGAAGAAAGCGATTCACTCGCGATTTGAAGATAGTTGTTCGCTCCGAACTAGGAACTCACGGCCCCTATATCTTTGCAACCTCTCGACCGATTTTGTCCAAATTTGAACCTAAAATTGTGTAGCTAAAATATACCACGTGCTTAGAAAATAACTTTGCGTGTCTATCATGAAAATCAAATCAACGATGTAAAAGTTATAATAAAAATGCCGACATGTCCCATTAGAATCTGAATTCACTCTGTCAATTATTCCCGAAAACTTGCACCATAAAAAAATCATCAACATTAGATTCACAAAGCGCATTTCCCAGAAGCAACGTAGCTCGTGTATAAATTTCGTTTACTCACGTAAGCACTTCTAAACAACACCTGGAGTGCGATTTTTGAATCGCTCGTAGGACTTTTTCTATTCGCATACGCAACTAATCACCGGTGACTTCAAAAGCGAGTGATCCAGTTTTTTGGTATTTTTGAATCGCTCGACTTCTGGGTTGCCGTGTTTTTACAAAACACTAATATTTTTCCATTTCACGCAGCACCTTACAGATTTGTACAATAACCGGCAAACCGGTAACTTCCGCAAAGTAAAGAAACGTCAATAAAAAAAAAAAACGGTTGATTATTTGTAGTCTGTGTACAGTATGAACAATTTATCTGTACATTTGAGTAGAGTAGAGTAGAGCGCTACAGTCGTATTCTCGTAACCAAACTGACAGCTATCCGTAGAATGGTTATAGTTTCAACATTTGACCAACTGTTTAAATAAGTTAGTCGCTTCTTGACAACAAAGCAAAGAGAATTAAAATACTAAATACTAATTTTATGTCTTGTTTTGCATTTGCACGTTATTGTGCCGCGGAGTATGTAATAGTGAGTTACCTTCACAAGCCACTAATATAACACAACATCGGAAATGAATACAGTAATTTGCAAAAAAAACATCGCAATTCTCATCCAAAAAACATATATATGATCATATGTTCTGTGTATCCGCCATTTTTTTCACATCTGTCAGACTTTCTATCGATAGAAAGCTATTCGCATGATATAAACCACTCGTACAGTTACGAGTGATATGACTAGTTCAAAAATCCGACTTTTCTGGATTTCATTCGTAAGTTGATCACATCGCATGAAAAAAGTCCTACGAGCGATTCAAAAATCGCAGCCCAGAGCTATTCTGTAACAAAGAGCTTACGAGGTTCCCGTCACCTTCCGTCAGTTGATTCCATCATGTTGCAGATCGATCGATCCAGTTCTAGCGAAGCCTCGTTAAGGCTACGTGATCGCAATGGAGATCGCCTATTTATACACATTGTCGGCTTCAGTAGCACTCTCGACACTCAACTTTCTCCACCATAACCACTCAGTACAGACCTCTACTAACATTTTCAATCACCTCTTTCTCACCTCGTTTAACAAGACGAGTGAGACGGTCGGTCGGACGGTCGGAGGTCGTGTTTTACTGGTTTACAAGTCGTAAAAAGTGGAATGAAACTAGTTGGACGTTAACTATGAGATGAATGGGAACTTTTCAAATAGTCGGATGGTGATTGCTCGTCAGTTTTTTTGTATTCATTTTAACGTTCGCCTCTGATGTTAATCAACTAATAGGATGTTTGATTTTTGTTTTAAGTCAAAAATAAATTGGAAAGAATCAGTAGCACTTTGTTTTAGATAGGTGTCTTTTAAATCAAGCTAACATTTCAATGCTGTATTAGGGGAATGCAAAATTAAGGTAGTAAAGTATTTCAAATTGATGAAATAATACCTAATAAGGAAAGTTACAATAAAATTTAGTCATATTAACCAACTTCAGTACCTATAGGGGGTTTTATGTGCACAGATTACTCGTCCATATGTGAAACCATTCTCGTGAATATTTATTTATACTAATATAAGAGGAAAATCCTACAAAAGTAGTCCTACAAAAATTTAATTGAGTTTTGCTCAGTAGTTTCCAACCTACTCCAAAAATAAGAATAATTTTGTTTGAACGCCAGTTAGTAATTTTCTTAGAGTGCTTACCAGTTTTGAAGTCAGTTTATAATTTATTATGTTTTATGCCAGCACATTACAAAAAAAATATATTTATTTTTACAGTGGAAATAATTACCTAGATCTACATTTGACCATTACCTCCCTCGATGTCAAGCAACGCTTTGTCCAAAATACCTTCCAAAATTAGAACGCATACACGATGCATATTTTTATCATTACAGTCATCCAGAACCATCCAATCATAGCTGGACGCATTCAAATGAACCAACAAAGTGATTACATTGCCACAAAACTCACGTAGGATTAATAATCGGACTGGCCAGACATCGCACGCAGGACATCGTGCCAGGAATACTAAATATTGAGCCCAGGGACCATACGGCTAGCGATTCTGTTTAGGTGATTTCGAAAAGTTGCACGACCGCAAACCATATCACGTCGCGTTAAGGTTTACGTTCTCGTGATTTACCGCACTGCGCTGTTTCGAGCCCACGTTAAAAGGTAGCTGTAAGACCCTTGTAGTTGCTTAATACGAGCTTTCTGGGTGCATTTTAAGGTTAGATTAAAAAGTGCATGCAAGGGTTGGTGTAATTTTAATTAGTGTTCGGATTAAAATTCGTAGAATGCTTACAAGCTCAGTTTGGTTTGTTCGTAGCTTATACGTACGTATAATAAGATTAATGTGTAAGTTAAGCTCTTTACGATGTACTCGTATATTTATACGTCGGTACGTAGAGTAGTAATAAATTATGTGCAGTTTCGATGTCATCTCTCAACAACGGTGAAGAACGTCGTGAGAAAATTGCTATGTCCAGCCTCATAAGTTCAAAGACATATGCCATTCAACAATATGAATTGGGCCAGCAAGGTGGATTAGTGCCCATTCTCTCTCTCTCTCGTGGATTATCCATTTTGTGGATTGACAGCCCCGTTAGCTTAGTTGGTAGTGAACCTGCCTTCTGCGCTTGGGGGCGTGGGTTCGATTCCCACTTAGGACAAACACTTGTGTAATGAACATTTGTGTTTTTTCTTTGTCTGGGTGTTAATATCTATTTAAGTATGTATTTAAAAATATATATGTACCTACATTGTACGTATATGAGTCTCTGGCAGCCATATTACAAGCTTAGTTTGGGATCAGATGACCATGTGTGCAATAACGTCCCAGATATATTTATGTCCCAGATATTATTTATCCTACCCATAAAAGCGCTACAATGACCGATGGTTGACAGGTTATGCCTTTGAGCACAATCTCACCTGATGCTAAATGATGATGTAGTCAAAGATTACAAACACGCCTACACTGGAATAGGAATTTGCTCTGAAGAGCGGCTGCCGGAACGTAGAGATAGGTGCTAGCCAGCTGGGTGTTAGAAATTACCCTACCACCATGTTATGATATTTTCCTTTCACGGTATTCTTTTTGAATTTGAACTCCAAATTCAGATCATCCAAATAAGAACTCAAACCCTTCTATCAACGCTACGAAATTTACTTGCCGCTACCTGTGTGACAAATACTACCCTATGCCATATGGCACCATGGTTGTAAACAGCATCGCAAACAGCTCCATAATATCTAAACATACTTTGCCATCCTCTTTATTTCCTGAAAACTATAATCTTCAATTGCCAGAGTAATTAAGTACCTTCTAGGTCTACGTGCTCCATCTTCAGCCACAACATATTCGCTTTCAATCAGGGGCCCGATTCTACTAAACCAATGGTTTTTGCATTGTTAATGAATTTTCTCAAAAATTGCCCTTTTGACAGTTTTGACATAGATAAAGTGTCAAAAGTGAAAAACAAAATTGTTAATGAATTGCCTTAAAATGTAATTTTTTTACACTTTTTGTATAAAGTGTAATAAGTAAAAAAAAATAGGCAATTCATTAACAATTGAAAAACAATTGGTTTAGTAGAATCGGGGCCCTGGTGAGTTGGTGACTAAACATCATCATGATCATCATCAGCCAAAAGACGTTGACTGCTGAACATAGGCCTCCTCCTTTACATTCCACACTTAACGAAAGCCTGCCATCTGCATCCACTGGATGCCCATGACTCTCATAATGTCGTCGGTCCATCTAGGGCTGGGAGACCTACCTACGCTGCGTCTTCCGGTTTGTGGTCTTCACTCAAGAACCTATCTGCCCCATTGCTTATCAGTTCAAACGTAAACCAATTCTATATATATGTTTTTTTTTTTAAAACATTCATGCATAAATGAACCTTCTTGTTTTTATTAAAATCTTTCTTTGTAGCCAAAAACCAGCAAGTATTAAGGCCGTTCTAGATACGAATGCAGCCATTGTTCGCGTGTCTTCCGCGCATTACCTGCAAGCTACGAGCCTCTTGGGAGGTGACCTACTTCGGAGCCATATCCCTAAGTGCTTACGCATCTAGGTTATTGTACTATAACAGTATTGGAATCGATAGGCTGATACTCGGTATCGAATATCGCTTTTACCGCAGATTGCGTAAATGGAAATAGTTTGGGAGCTAACTACGCAAAATCATATTTTTTTTAATATATTTATTTAACTCGAAAGAAATTTTTGTATTTGAGGTATAGTTGCGCTTTAGTATCGACAGCAACAGCTTTAGGTCAAGTTGACTTTGGGTTCGATAGGAAAGTGGCTATATAGGTTAGAGCGCTCGGGACGTAAACCCGGATGGTGCGGGTTCGAAACCACCCGATTGTCATTTTTTTTAATGGTTTATAACATTTATTATGTAACGATAAGATATTTTCATCACTAGTATCTAAATACGGGTGGTAAATATCACAACCTCCCTAAAGTAATATAAAAATCGAATTATTCCCATATTAAAAAATACTATTGAGCTTGCTTTTTCTTTTCTTCAACCACGTAGGTCCGTACTGTCAGAAACTTTTTACTCTGTGAAATAAAGTTAACAAATAATTATTTTAAACCTCTGTGGTGTGCTCCTGGTACTTTGTAGCTTTTTTAGCGGGGTATTGAAAATTAAACTTTTTAAAATACTTTCTGAGTTAAAAGCTGGTAAATAATATCCTAACAATTTTATTTAAATTTATCATAAAATATCAATAAAATGAGTACAACCGATGAAGAACCAATGAATTTAACACCAGTTGATAAAATTGTAGGCAAAAACTAGTTGAAATTCTTTTACGGCGATTTTAATATTTTATGTTCGAGTCATTTTTTTTATTACAGTTTTATATTTACGTTGTCTTAGATGAAAAAAAAAACAATAAAAGCTTGTATTATTCTGCGAAAGGTTTTTGGTACATTAAAAATAACCTTGTATAATAATTATAACTCATAGAATGATATAGCTCATGATATTTCCTTTTTTTATGATGAATTTGGCTAGCGTTTGACCACAACTCACCTGATGGTAAGCGACGATGCGATCCTGTCTTCTAATAGATATTCCATAAACTTTTTAAGCACAAATAAGTTTCAAAACGTTTGGCTCTCTGTCTAAAATCTGACTTTCCGGGCGGGTAAATAGAAAAAACAATGTGTTCCTGCCAAATGGAAGCGGTCCACAGTTGAATTGAGACCTGCTATCAATATTTTTTTATATGAAACTATTTTTTTCGCATACCAGTGAGGTTAAGCTTTTAAAACTTTAATCGGAGAGCTTTTTCACAGATATGGTGGACAAACACAGACTTAATTGCGATAAAAAAAAAAACACATAACGTGTACACGTACATGAAATTATATTTTAAGCACAACTACTATAACATACTACCAATAAAATACTACCAATAATTAAAAATTACATAAGGATAAGAGCTAGCCTACCTCTAGTCTCGCCATAAGCGTTCGGGAATGTGCTCAACTGAAAGCAAGTGATAAAACGAGGCAAAACATGTATTTTCGTCTTGTTTCCAAAACCCCATAGAAACCTCTTGTAAAACCTCCACCAATTCACTGAGCATGAGTTTGAGTTGACCGAGACTTGCTTTGCTTGACTCCGACTGTGGTTATGACTTATTTGATTATATTCAGATTAACTTGATCATATTTCAATGCTTTACACTGGCAAATGCACAAGAATTGCCACGCCAAAATCCTCTCAAGGGGAAAGAAAAAAAAACATCAAATTTTGAAATTAAAATCAACAGTCAAATCTAGACCACGAAAGCCGTACCAATGCTACATAGAACTTACGTAGAATTTAGAATTTCCCAAACCTAATTCCACCCGTGACTATACGAAACCTTATCGCGCTTTAAACGTTAGCTTGGGATACCCTATTACACGACAAATCCCAAGATAGTTGAGACTAGTTGCATTGTCAACTTTGAAAATGAGCGGTCCGAACTATGCACTTGTTGAAATTCACATTAACTCTTATTTCAACACGATTAAGAGTGATTTTAATTTCTAAGTAGTATGTTTAGTGTGGTAGATGTAAGAGCACTCTAATGCCAGCACGTGGCGCAAACGCATACGCGTTTAATCTCGTGCCTTTGATGTGAACTTGTCCCTTGTTTGTCTAAACGTACACTTTGATTACTAGCTCATTAATTTTGGATTATTTGAGACGGCACCAACAGCAAGGCATGGTAAAGTCTGCTGCGGCCGTGTTGCGGTATCAAATGAACATTAACTATATCAGATGAGTGTTCAAATCTTAATCTGGGAAGGAAACTTGATTTATTGTGACTGAATTATAGAATTGCTTAGTGTAGCCTGCTCCTTCCCACAGCTAACTCACTCATACATTTTCAACATTCATTTTATGTTAAAAATCACTTAGCAGGATAGTTGATTGAGTCAGGCGTTACTTTGCGGAAGTCCATTTTCAAAACGGCCAAGCGCTCGACGAGTCAACACGTCCTGAGGATGCCTCGTGAAGAGGCGAAACACGTGTCGACAAAGTGCACTAAGGAAACGGGTATAATTTATTACTTTTTAAATTCAATTAAAATACATGTCATTTCAATTAATATACTCGTATATTTTATGTTTCAGAAATAATACATTTTTGTTTTCAGATTTAGTATTAACATATTTCATGTGTCAGAATTAATTAATTTTTGTTTCAAGCAATCTGAATTTTTTATATTTTTTATAATTAAAAATAATTCAGAATTAATTAATTTTTGTTTCAGGTTACGTTAATTTTCAATTTATGTAATTAATATAAGGTCGGGGAAAAGTTTCTTCGTATTTTATAAACAAATTCAAGACATATGTTTTTCAAGTTTAATTACATTTAATTATAATATATATGTACCATTTTGTTCGATAACTTGTTGCCATCTTTTAGGTAGTGACATGACCCCGTTGCTGTAGAAATTTTGGGAATTCTGATCAATAAAATGCAACAAGTAGTTTTGACAGTCCTCTCTTGATGTTAATCTAACACTACCCAAAGAATTCTGAAGAGATCGAAACAGGTGGAAATCTGAGGGTGCAAGGTCAGGGCTATGTGGTGGATGCATTAACACTTCCTAACCAAGCTCTCTAAATTTTTGCTGAGTGGCCAAAGATGTGTGCGGTCTGGCGTTATCATGATGAAAGACCACACTCTTTATGTTGATCAATTCCGGCCGTTTTTTCTCAATTTCTTGTTTGAGTCTCATCTGCTGTTGGCAGTAGAGATCCGAATCGATGGTTTTGCCCGGCGGTAAATGCTCATAATGAACGATGCCCTTCCAATCCCATCATACACACAGCATCACCTTATTACGTGTTAATCTGGGTTGCGCTACAGTCTGTGGTGCTTCACTGCCCTTTGACCATGATCGTTTGCGCACATTCTTGTCGTAGGTGATCCATTTTGCATCACCAGTGATCAATCTTTTCAAAAACGGTTTGGTTTCTTTACGTTTCAATAGAGAATCGCAAATGAGTACACGATTCATTTGGTTTCTTTCAGTGAGCTTGTGTGGCACCCAAATATTGAGTTTTTTTGTATACCCAGTTTTTTTCAAATGGGTCAAAACTGTTTTGTGGTCAATCCCCAGTTCTTCAGCTACGTTGTAACTACTAATATTCCGATCTTGGTCCACTTTTTCAGAAATGGCATCTACTTTATCCGTAACAGGGCGACCAGAGCGAGCTGCATCTTTGACATCAAAATTCCCGGACTGAAAACGCTTGAACCAACATTGTGCTACTCTTGATGACACTGCATTAGGTCCATAAACGTCACAAATTTTATTCGCGGCGTGTGTCGCATTTTTCCCTTTTTTGTTATAAAATTTCACAATATATCGAATTTGTTCGTTAGATTCACTCATTTTATCGAACAAAAAAACAATTGAAAAATGGCGGGAAATTGCTTTTTACTTTTTATATTCCTTTTTTAAAATGTCATATTTTTAATTGTATCAAAACCAGCCAGATACAAACAGTACAACCCATGAGATTTTTACTACAACTTTATACATACAAAATACGAAAAGACTTTTTCCCCGACCTATTATTTTATATCAGGTTAGGCAAAATTAAACTCAATAAAATTAACATTATCAACAAATATTTACCACGTAAATTTATCACAAATTCCTTATTGTACTTGAAGCGACGTAGAAGCGCAATTACACTAGAAATTCATGAGTAAAACAGTTTTTCACACTTAGCAGGAGTTTTAATAACCAATTGCGCATTTTTTTTTAATAACAGCAATTTTCATATTGACATGTTTTATTTTGGCGGAGAAGATGAAAAAAGCTGTTATTCCAACTCCTCCATACTTTAAAATATTAACATGTAAACTATTTGCAATGTTGTTCTAAAGATCAGTTGTGTTATTCTGATCACTATTTTAAAAAGCAATCTGTCTTTTATCATTTTTTTTTAAATATGGGTAATAAATAATGGCCAAGTGTAAGCCGGTAAAAAAAAATATTCATTAAAAGTTATACCGAGCGTCACTTGCAATATATTAACTATGTGACGGCGTAGCAATTGCTTGGCTTTTTTGGTAGGCGGTAAGTCGGACCAAATAGTTTTTTTAACGATAATTATTGTATTTTGTGGTGGTACGGAACCCTCAATGCGCGAGCCTGGCACGCACTAGGCCGATTTTTGTGAATTTTAATTAGTCGTAGAAACAAACATTGTTTGTTATGATTTACAAACGCTGCCTGGTTAATTAAAAGAATCCCTGTGCTATACACGATAATTTTAATTTACCAGCGAGCTTTTTACGGCAACTTCTGCACATAATAACGAACAACTTTTGATCTTGCGACGTTTGAAATTTTTAAACTATAGCTTATTAATAATAGGTCGGGGAAAAAGTCTTTTCGTATTTTGTATGTATAAAGTTGTAGTAAAAATCTTATCCGTTGTACTGTTTGTATCTGGCTGGTTTTGATACCATTAAAAATATGACATTTTAAAAAAGGAATACAAAACGTAAAAAGCAATTTCCCGCCATTTTTCAATTGTTTTTTTGTTCGATAAAATGAGTGAATCTAACGAACAAATTCGATATATTGTGAAATTTTATAACAAAAAAGGGAAAAATGCGACACACGCCGCGAATAAAATTTGTGACGTTTATGGACCTAATGCAGTGTCATCAAGAGTAGCACAATGTTGGTTCAAGCGTTTTCAGTCCGGGAATTTTGATGTCAAAGATGCAGCTCGCTCTGGTCGCCCTGTTACGGATAAAGTCGATGCCATTTCTGAAAAAGTGGACCAAGATCGGCATATTAGTAGTTACGACGTAGCTGAAGAACTGGGGATTGACCACAAAATAGTTTTGACCCATTTGAAAAAAACTGGGTATACAAAAAACTCGATATTTGGGTGCCACACGAGCTCACTGAAAGAAACCAAATGAATCGTGTACTCATTTGCGATTCTCTATTGAAACGTAACGAAACCGAACCGTTTTTGAAAAGATTGATCACTGGTGATGAAAAATGGATCACCTACGACAAGAATGTGCGCAAAAGATCATGGTCAAAGGGAAGTGAAGCACCACAGACTGTAGCGAAACCCGGATTAACACGTAATAAGGTGATGCTGTGTGTATGGTGGGATTGGCAGGGCATCGTTCATTATGAGCTTTTACCGCCGGGCAAAACCATCGATTCGGATCTCTACTGCCAACAGCAGATGAGACTCAAACAAGAATTGAGAAAAAACGGCCGGAATTGATCAACAGAAAGAGTGTGGTCTTTCATCATGATAACGCCAGACCGCACACATCTTTGGCCACTCAGCAAAAATTTAGAGAGCTTGGTTGGGAAGTGTTAATGCATCCACCATATAGCCCAGACCTTGCACCCTCAGATTTCCACCTGTTTCGATCTCTTCAGAATTCTTTGGGTAGTGTTAGATTAACATCAAGAGAGGACTGTCAAAACTACTTGTTGCATTTTTTTGATCAGAAGTCCCAAAAATTCTACAGCAACGGGATCATGTCACTACCTACAAGATGGCAACAAGTTATCGAACAAAATGGCACATATTATATTATAATTACATGTAATTAAACTTGAAAAAAATATGTCTTGAATTTGTTTAAAAAATACGAAGAAACTTTTTCCCCGACCTTATATTAAACATATTATTAATAAACTAGAGTTATTTAGTATTGTTCACCTGCCTACGTTTATTAATATTGCTGTTACAAAATTAAAATATAATTTTTTCTTTCTTTCAAAATGCGCAGGATAAAATAATACAGCTGTTACATGACAAATTTATCATAATATGGATGTTTTTTTGTGAATTTTCAATACTCGAATCAAACATTATATGTATATTATGTACAAAAGCTGCGCTTAAGAGGCGACTGGTTAATTAAACCTTAGTTTAGTAAATCAAGCTGGTTTAAGTAACCCTAAGTAAAGTTTCAATTAAAAAAGGAAAAAAAAGTAAAATTGTAAGTAAGTTTTAATTTGTTTTTAGTTTAGAGATTCGTCAAACAAACTGTTATACCAATTATAGGTTGGTTATAATTAGTATTATAATATTTATATACCCACATGGGCATCCCTAGAACAGAACCCCACTATTGTCGCTGCGGAAGCGAGGTTGATCGCTCTGGGCACCATGGTTTGTCTTGCCGCCGCAGTGCTGGACGCTTCTCACGCCACGCCGCTCTGAACGACGTCATCCGTCGGGCTCTTGCCACCGTTAACGTGCCGGCTTGCTTAGAGCCGAACGGTATTTCACATGACGATGGCAAGAGGCCTGATGGCTTGACGTTAATTCCCTGGAGTCGTGGGAGGCCTTTAGTATGGGACGCAACTTGCGCTGTTACGCTGGCTCCCTCTCACCTCCAGAGCACATCAAGAGCGGCTGGTGCAGCAGCGGAAGTGGCGGAAAGCCTCAAACGGAGGAAATATGAATCTCTCGGCAAGGGATACATATTTCTTCCATTTGGAGTTGAAACCATGGGCCCGTGGGGTCCGGCCGCTCGGGGTTTAGTTAAAGAGCTGTCCAGACGCCTCATAGATGTGACGGGTGATCAAAGAGCTGGCGCTTACCTTGGCCAAAGAATAAGTTTGGCCATTCAACGTGGTAATGTCGCTAGCTTTTTAGGTACCCTACCCGAAGACAGTGACCTTAATGCAGTTTTTTACCTGTAGTTTATAGTTTTGGATAGGTATTCAGTTTAATTTAGATTTAATTTAGGTATTTATTTAGCTACTTTATTATTTTAAGTTTTAGTTTTTAGTTAATATTTAAGTTTATGTTAATTTTTTGTTTTTTAAGTTACCTTTGTTTCTATACCCACAAAAAATAGTTGAGAGAAGGTAAATGTTTTTGGGATAAGAAGTGTTTAAGGCTGTATGTTTGTACTTATTTATGAGATACCATTTTTATCCAAATGGACCAATGGACCAAACGGCTGGACCAATTTGGTAGCGGTGTTTTGTGTTTGAAGCTTCATTACTGTGATTCTTTTTGATAAAATTTATTGTCGTTTAATAGCAGTAAATTATTTTTGAAATTGATTGTGGGTTATTTGTAAATTTCGATTTATACTTGTTACTCATTTTTTCCAGCCCATTAAAGCTTAGACCCCAAAGTAAATAAACACAAATGACTTGTAGGTAATTATATTTTCCTCTCGGTTGGTAAACATTGGTAATGAAAAAGCATCTGTTATGTATGCAGGACGGCAGACGAATACGGAGATTATTGCTTTAGTCACAGGTTATAAGGTCGTGATCGCACTGGGACTTATACTATAGAAATTGTGTAGTACTGTACTGTAGAAATGTATTGCAATGACGTACATCATGTTGGTGTTCATTAAATAAAATAAAAATTAAATTTATAACCAATATATTTTGTATGAAATCATGGGGAAAACTGCAATTAGGCTAGGTGTTCCCAGATAATTACAATCTGGGCGTCTTCAAATCAAGAGTGAATCGGTTTCTTATAGGCAAGCGTGCTTCATCGTAGACCGCATCATCGCTTAACATCAGGCGAGTTGGCGGCCAAGCACATTTTTTTTTTTTATTTAGTGTAAGCTGGTATACCTTTCTTGCTTAAACTGAACGCTTCTTCATACATTCTTTATCCAAATGCTCTGCACTCCTTTCCATAGTTAGTAAAGAGGCCAAAGAAATTTATAACCGTATGGATATCGCGTCAGTCCGCTTCAAATTCCTAATCCGAAGGTAGACTAAAAACCAGCGAAATACATTATTATTTAGCTGCTAAACACACAGTTTTGTACAATTAAGCTTAATATTTACTGCAAGCTAAATTGGACTTTGGTAAAACGAAATAAAATTTAAATCAGTTTATCTGTATTTCTAAATAAATAAATAAATAATAAATAAATAAATAAAATGTATTTAAGTGATTTTAGGAAACTTATCTGAATGTCGTATACCATGTGTTTGTAAACAATGTAAGAGTCGTATAGTTTTAGCTAGGATGATATTCTGTAATTTTTATTCAATAAGTATGTACCGAAATTGAGTGCATACATTTTGCTATCGTTTATCCAACGATAACTTTTTCGCAAGTGCTCGTACTAAGGCCACAGGTCGTTTCATAGATAATGGCATAATGCTCACTACAAAACCAAGGTAGGTGTACAAGTAGCGTGTAAAAATCAATAGCTAAGAACAATCTCGATCAAGTCACCTTTCAAACAAAAAAACCTAAATCAAAATCGGTTCAGTCGTAAGGGAGCTACAATGCCACAGACAGACACACAGACAAACAGAAACATAGACACAGATATACACGTCAAACTTATGACACACCAGTTTTCGCGAACGGGTTTAAAAAATTGAATAACCGAAAACTAGATCCTATTCCATTTATTTTCGCATGAACCGAAGTAGTTCCATGAAATCCCTAAAACTATTTATCATACGAAAAATAGACTAGCAACTGACTGCAAGATAGTGCAGTTTAACCTTAAAGTTACAGTGTATCCCCATCGCGTCGGAGGCACATTAAATAGGCGTTAGAGCTTCCTTCCGCTTTTTGTTCGACTGCGATTGTGAACGGCAGAGGGACGTAATTGTTATGGAGCCTGCTGAAAAGGCTTATTTGCAGCATGGCTTTCGAAATTCGGCTTTAGTGAACTCTGGTGAAATTTTGTTTCTGGATTTTTGCAGGGGACGCAATAAAAACAGCTTAAGAATTACCTGCTGCACACAAGGAAACACATCCAAACATACTTCATATTTGTGTACTTAGCGTATAGTAGGATTTTAGTAATAAATAAAAATTACTTTCAATACTCTACTGTTTTTTTGTGATGTTAGGGTTAGTTCCATAGTGAAAGTTAAATCATATGAATGAGTACCTTATTTTCGCTTATCACTACCGTTTCGCGTATGTATCAGTATAAGAAGTTACATAAATGTTACTTAAGTATGATAATTACGTTAATCACCAAATTAAATAGCTTTATGAGTAATCTAGACCAACACTACCATTGTAATGTTTAAAAAAAGCAGGTTTAAACAGTAGAAGTATAAGGTCGGGGAAAAAGTTTCTTCGTATTTTATAAACAAATTCAAGACATATTTTTTTCAAGTTTAATTACATTTGATTATAATATATATGTGCCATTTTGTTCGATAACTTGTTGCCATCTTGTAGGTAGTGACATGATCCCGTTGCTGTAGAAATTTTGGGACTTCTGATCAAAACAATGCAACAAGTAGTTTTGACAGTCCTCTCTGGATGTTAATCTAACACTACCCAAAAAATTCTGAAGAGACCGAAACAGGTGGAAATCTGAGGGTACAAGGTCAGGGCTATATGGTGGATGCATTAACACTTCCCAACCAAGCTCTCTCAATTGTTGCTGAGTGGCCAAAGATGGTTGCGGTCTGGCGTTATCATGATGAAAGACCACGCCCTTTCTGTTGATCAATACCGGCCGTTTTTTCTCAATTTCTTGTTTGAGTGTCATCAGCTGTTGGCAGTAGAGATCCGAATCGATGGTTTTGCCCGGCGGTAAAAGCTCATAATGAACGATGCCCTTTCAATCCCACCATACACACAGCATCACCTTATTACGTGTTAATCCGGGTTTCGCTACAGTCTGTGGTGCTTCACTGCCCTTTGACCATGATCGTTTGCGCACATTCTTGTCGTAGGTGATCCATTTTTCATCACCGGTGATCAATCTTTTCAAAAACGGTTCGGTTTCGTTACGTTTTAACAGAGAATCGCAAATGCGCACACGATTCATTTGGTTTCTTTCAGTGAGCTCGTGTGGCACCCAAATATCGAGGTTTTTTTTATACCCAGACTTTTTCAAATGGGTCAAAACTGTTTTGTGGTCGATCCCCAGTTCTTCAGCTACGTCGTAACTATTAATATGCCGATATTGCTCCACTTTTTCAGAAATGGCAACGACTTTATCCGTAACAGGGCGACCAGAGCGAGCTGCATCTTTGACATCAAAATTTCCGGACTGAAAACGCTTGAACCAACATTGTGCTACTTTTGATGACACTGCATTAGGTCCATAAACGTCACATATTTAATTCGCGGCTTGTGTCGCATTTTTCCCTTTTTGTCATAAAACTTCAAAATATATCGAATTTCTTCGTTAGATTCATTCATTTTATCGAACAAAAAAAACAATTGAAAAATGGCGGGAAATAACTTTTTACTTTTTGAATTCCTTTTTTAAAATGTCATATTTTTAATGGTATCAAAACCAGCCAGATACAAACAGTACAACCGATGAGATTTTACTACAACTTTATACATACAAAATACGAAAAGACTTTTTCCCCGACCTATTATATATATATATACCAAAGATAGACTAAACTACGAATAAAGGAACGAGAAATCTAATTTTTTTTATTCATGTATGTTGTATATATCCATTTTTTGACGGATGAATATGACAGAGCACAATCGCCTAATGTACTGATCATGTCATCATGGATGGCTTTTGATGATAGCCCCTTCTTATGGAGGTACTTAATGACGGCACGCTGCTCGATTTGCTCCATTCGCGGAAATTATGTCCGATTGCTTTGTTAATAAATTTATAAAATCACAACTAATTATCGCACACGTTTCGAACTTCACACAATGAACTAGTCTGAACTGAACTAAATAATGTGGGTAGATTAGATTTTTAGAATTGAATGGATCTGTGTTAGGCCGAGTACTTTTCAATCCACCTCGTATGACAAACCTATTCAAAATTCAATCTAATTTTACCTTAAAAGCTAAAATGACTAAGCTCTATTACATCCGAAGGGTGTAATTCATTATCCAGCAATTAATTTCCGTAATCGACCAATAAATAATTCAGATTAACTCGTACAAATTAACCGAGAAACTCGTATTAATCATAATAAATCAAATGTTCGCGAACTGGAGCGTACTTTGTCCTGGGAGGGTTTTTACGGTAAATCAGGTGTAATTTCTGATTAAATATCTACGATGGTAAAAAACAAACATAGTTGATTGAACCAGGCGTTACTTTGCGGAAGTTCATTTACAAATTGTTTCTTTGATGAATTTCTACTAAAAATACAATAAGGAATATTGGATCAATTATTTATGTTTTATTTTACTGAAATGTATCAATGATTAACCTAACCTGTTACAAAATATAATTAAATCTGAAAAAGGAACTGCTGGTCTATTCTGCAAACTAAGTGAACGCACAAGTGAGGTGATAAGCTAAGTGAACGTGTATTTTTCTTGTCGATTACTATAAGTAGAGAAATGTCAAAATGTCGAGTGATCGCCTTTGACTGTAATCTTTTACCCTTATAATTCGATGTTTTGACATTTATCTACAGAAATAGGCAAAACAAAATCACATTCATTTAGCTCATCACTTCACTTGCGCGTTCACTAACTTGCAGAATAGCGTTCCTGAACTGAACTATGTTAATGATACTGTAGGTACTTTTCTTACGGAAATTTATAATGATACTAATTTAACCTAACCTAAAATTTAAACAAAATATTCGTTATGGCACCTGAAACTAATCTGTAACAATGATAATAATTATTATAAAATTATTCACATACAACTTCATTTGCGTGAACTTTATAATAACCCCTGCAGATGGAGTTGATAATAAAAATAAATTTGATCACCTTTTCTCAAAATCTTTGTGTAAGTAGAGACACTGAGATCAGACATAGAGTAAGTAATGTCTTAGTACAATTATCGTTTGTGATCCTATATTTCCGTGTTTCGTTCGTAGTAGGTAAACATTAAATTTACCACGCCGTGTTTCATATTTCATTCCGTTGCAAAAAACACACTGAAATAAAACAAACTCCCAACAGTTATCCTTAAACCAGCCCCGCAGCCCACTGTCCCGAGTTTGCTATCTCGCGAAAGCAGGTGACAAAGTAAGAAAATAAAGTTGGTAGTCTTGGACATCGACCGACATTATTCAAGTTTATCGCTCCACTGGCCGCCGTACGACACCGCAATTAGAGGATTTCACGACGCTTCTGTTTAAATACGCAGTTAGGGATGTGTGTAACTCAGACGAAATTATTCATAGCTTGTTTTTTTTTTGTGAATACTTCTTTAAGCGCGTTGAGCACTTTTTGAGTGAACAAAAATAATGGAACTCGCTTCATCGTCACGCTTTCACAGAATACATAACACACAACACTGTACCGTGTATTTTAAAACAGCGCCATCTCTCGTAGAATAGGTGAATTACTACTTAAGTTTTCACTTCTTACGTGCAGTCCTATTACTGATGTGTTTTTTTTTCTACAAACGCTTTCCCTCTACAATATTCTAGAAAAAGATTTAACACAAACTCATGCAAAACAAACATAAAAGACAAGTCTGTTTAAGTATAGTTTGACAGTCTTTGTTCTACAAGAAACTTAGGTAAAAGCAAGAGCGATCAGTTCATGAATCCTAAGAAATTAATGTATGAGTCGATAAAAAGCAGCCTTTGCTTACTTAGTAGGTACTTAGTATTTGTCACAAAAAAAACATAATTCGTACAACATTCCAATGGTATTTGTCACAAAATTATTAACCTACGGTAAACTAGAATTGGCTTCCATTGATCAAAAAACAGGCGAGCATTAAAAATATAATCGATTCGATTAGTCATTCGATATAATTGACACAACATGGCGCATCTCTACGCGAAGCTTTTAAGGCCATTCGAGTGTTTTCGTCTTTTTAACGGTTCAGCGTTTTTGTAAAATACAACAGAAGCGGTACAACTGTACTTGTAACGCAGTCGTTGTGTTCCACGCTTTTATTTTTGATGATAATGAGTCCGTGACATAATTTTGCGTTTGCGAAACCCATATTTCAGAGAGAAACATTTTGAGAAAACGCCCTGGTTTAAAAAATTTAACGTGCATTTTAACTGTACCACGAATATTACATGTTTGTTATAGGATTATTTGAGTATTTATAATTTCAGTCATAGATTCTATAGTCTATCTGAAACGAATAAACACGTAAAACGACAGATAAATGTAATTGTAGCTAGTACGTAATTAAATAAATATTATATTTCAATTTAAGAAAACTGTAAAGTGACGTAAATGACCCGTATAAGCAGAGCGTAATACTTAACAATGACATAATTTTTATAAAGAATAGATCTACGCTTGGCCACCAAATCGCCTGATGGTAAGCGACGGTGTGGCCGAGGGTGGAACACGTTGGTCTAGAAGAAATCTATTCACTTTAGCCTTGAAGATGCCCAAACAAGACAATGGGTTGGATTTTGAATGTTTAGTTGACATTTTTCAACTAAAAGTAGTGTTGGCCGTCTTTATTTTGTGTATTTTGTATTCTGAAATAAAAAATAACTGGCCAAAAGCGTGTTGATACTTGATACATCCATATGGTAGGGTTTCGTGAGTCCATTTTTCGTAGCCAAAGTCATACTCGTATAATTGTGGTCACAATCATAGTTCAGAAATTGACACAGAAAAAATCGAAAGAACGAAGCACTTGGACCAATTTTCAGAGGTGCATCATACCAAGATATTATTTTGATTACTTAAAAATCTTTACCAGTTAGTCTACGTGTAAATTTTTCCAAACTCACCCATGAAGGGTACGCAAAAGTAATTAAAACAAAATGGCCACAACTGAAAACAAAACACGTAAGACGGAGTTAGAATATTAATGCGGATAGACTCACCCCAGCTCGTATTGGACCACACTAATACCGAATGATCTCCTCTCGAAAAGGGGGAATGGAGAGTACTTGTAGGAATCATACAAGTCCACAAATGTATGTCGTACAATTCCATAAGTGTACGAAAACTCGAAAAAAAACCATGACTTTTATGACATTATCAAAAATACATCAAAATTGGACGAGAGTTTCATAAGAACTGAGATTATTGTTCGATAACTTACAGAAGTAGAAAAAACAACACGACGAAGAGCAATCTCTTTCTTTTCCCAGTTTCTGATTTCTCCGTCCCTTTTTCATGTTCGGCAATATTTTTAGATATCGGTCCAAGTATTTTTTAGCCCTGACAGATGTAATCACATTGAAAAAAGTTCAATGAACACATTTTGAACTGACTTCAAAAGTAGAGGGGTTCTCAATTATTTTGTATTTTTTTTTGTTTGTTATCTCAGAACTTGGTCATTTATAAATCGATTTGGAAATATAATTTTTTACTTAAAGAATATACTTTCAGAATTTTAGATAGGTCACATAAAAATGTCATTAAAATTGGTTTATTAATTTGGTTATTAAATCAAAAAACATGCCAACATACATACATGCAATTGCGTATTTACTAATTTTGAAGTTGGTTTTATGAATTGATAATTAGATTCATATAATGTATTCTAGTATTTCGGCTACCACCTTAAATCTTACGTTCAAAAATATAGCAAAATTGACTAAAATTTACACTTTCCATTCAGTTTTTTCCTAATCTGCTGAAGCTGTCATCTGATAAGTCTACTTAGGAGAGGTCTACATCCAGCAGTGACTAGTAATAAATAGCACAGAAAAAAAATGTTTAAATTAGAACGGCTGTCAAGGCATTTATGTAAGAAATTTATTGTAGCCAGTTACAATCACAGAAAAGTTTTTTTTTTTTACTTCTCTTATCTTTGAACGCGTTGATCTAAATAAGAATTTTTATCACTGTTTTAAACTATCATGGTTGTTGACTAAAGTTATATGATTATTTACGGGATATTTACCGTGGTAAGGTTGTGGAAGGAGCTCCCAATATTTCGGCGCAGTTACATGCACCATGTAACTCCCGTAAATAATCATATAACTTTAAGAATGTTCATTGTTCAATCAAGGTTGTGTCACAATACCAGGCGTCTATTTACTTCTGTTTTCTATGAGTATTTGCTGATTTTGATGATTATGATAGATGATGAAACTCGTTTGTGGAATTGTAAACTTTGGCTCAACGTAGAACAGGGGGCTACACCTTGCAGATAAACGGACGAAGCGGCAGTCCAACAGGATTAAACGACTTTGTTTTTGTGTTCGGTGAATTAATTATGAACAGCGTGTAGTATCGAGTGCATTCGTGGTTCGTGTCCGAGTAATTTACGATCAGGAGATTTGCCTTTACAAACTAAATTAATGCTAACGTGTGATTTATTTAATTTAGATTTTGTTTCTTGTAGGACTATAGCTAGAGTAATTTTCGGCTATTAGCACCACGGAATTTGTTCCTAGTGTATGGACGATCCTAAGACGATATTAATGTGCCTGTGTTTATCTGGATAGTGCCTTTTCTTTATATTTTCTCTTCTCTGTCTTTCGTTTTGTACTTAATAACATTTATTTTGATACATGGTTTAAACCTGGTACTAGTCCCAGTCCCAAAGTTAAACCGTGTTTTGTAATAAGGCTGCCAGTGTTTTCAGTGTTATGCCACACTTACACCATAGACTAACTTACGCGTATTTTTTTTGTTATATTATAATTGCTTAATTTAATACCTGTGAATAAAAATTGTTCAACTAATTTTCTTTAGGTCATCATCATCATCATTATCAGCGTATTATGTTCCAACTGCTGGGACACAGGATTTCTATCAGAGATAGAGCATGGGCCCTAATCCTCCAATATTTTTTTAGGTGAATTTTAGAAACTCGAAAATCAAATCCATTGTTTTTATTACTCTTCTTTGCCATACAAAATTGAAACGTTCATAACTCTACAACCATTGCAAACCGTGGGCTACGCTTAACCATTAAAAAAAGTAGTTAAAAAAATTCAAAGATGTCAGTCAGTCTTACTGGTCACATTGAAAATTCCAAAGAAAGATGTAAATCTTTAGCCTCATCATCATCATCAGCCAGAAGACGTCCACTGCTGAACATAGGCCTCCCCCTTTAACCTCCACACTGACCGACATGCTGCCATCTGCATCCACTGGATGCCCGCGACTTTCACAATGTCGTAGGTCCATCTACTTTACTTTTCTACTTTACGGTTAATCTTAAGCTTACCCATTAGTAATTAATACATTTTCGAGATCAACTCTAGTGATTTTTTACTCTAGCCTACCATAAAAAACATGACCGTCATACAAAATTGAAACGTTCATAACTCGACAACCGTTGCTCACCGTTGTCACCATTATAAACAGTACACAATTTTCAAGGATGTATTTCTTGTCTCACTGGTCACATTGAAACATCCAAAGAAAGATGTAAATCCTTAATCAAGACAAATAATCCACCCTAGTCTGTGCTTAATAGATTAATGGGCACAGGTAAGGGTGGATAATATGATTATAGTCAATCGATGGCTCCCTCAAGATCAGGGGGCGAAGACACCACGCTGTGATATTTATAGGCAAAAACGATTTTAAATTATCCCGTGCTTCGCATTATTTGAATTTTTAAAAAGAGCTGAAGCGTCGTTTGATCCTTTCATTTCTAAACTTTCACGTAGATAATAGAAAACAACGATAGAAAGATTAGGTAGAACCAAGTTTACAATATTCTTGGCAATATACATTTTGACATACACTTGGCACTTATAAATACCTAGATACTTTGGACTTGTTTTTACTTTTAGTATTTATTTTACTATTGATCTTTATGAGAAATGGATTGGTCGGTAGATATTTTTGTCATAATCATGGCTATAGTATTTATTGGCTGTAACTTATAAAAGGTTTTTTTTTTAGTTATTAAAATGGAATATGTATTTACCAAAATTCCAACGACAAAAAAAAGTAAGATTAGGCCGGTTACTCTGACTATATCAACCGCATTCGGCGGACCCTAATCATACGTGAGTAATTTCCGTGTAATATAAATAAAATGTGTAAAAACTAAACCACGTCAGTTTCCATAGTACGACAAAAAAAAATTCGTTAAAATTACTAAATTTTGTTCATGGCAATCAAAACAAATTTAAATACCTAAATAAATGGTTTTCTGCGACAAATTCTATTTAGATAATATTATTTGTTACTATCATTAGATAGCTTAGTATCTAGATTAATATTTTCATCCTGTTTTATGAGGTGCCTGTGTTCATCAAAGATTGAGGAAGAGCCATCACAAAGCTCTTATGTTTCCTAAAATATGGACTATTTTCAGCCACCCAAGAGAAAAGTACCATTAAGCCTGTCGACTATTTATTTCAGCAGTTCCACAAAAGATCAAGATTCCTTAAATATGACTGGAAGAATAACAACATTCATCATCCTAAGGCTCAAGGGATTTTCGGGTCTATACTATTCAGGAGGGAACCAAATCTTTTTACGCCTGCGGTATTTGGTTCGCTCCGACGTTGTGCGGTCCTCATGACGGATGTGTGACGACTATAAATAGTCTCACATGTATAGTATATTTGTATGTATGTAAGAAAACTGAAGGCTTTTTACCTTATACTTCTTGCTAACTGGAGTATAGCTTAACATTAAATGGTGGTAGGTAATTCCTTGCTAGAAATCCATACAGATTAAGATAAGTACTACCCGAAGAAGGTAGACAGATACCAAACACGACTTCAATATATGAAACAAAATCAGACTCTGCAAGTCTTAAAAACATGGCGTTTATAATAAAATTTTGTTATATAATTAGCTACCTAAATTCATCAGCAATTTGCCCATACCAGAAATAAGAAATCAAACAATTATTTGTAAAAAAATGCATGTTATAACCTTAATTACAATATTCCATTTGTACTATGGAAACAGACGTAGTTTTTTTTAATGATGAAATGGGCTAGCGTTTTTTATTAGCGTTTGACCACAACTCACCTGATGGTAAGCGACGATGCGGTCTAAGATGGGGCACGCTTGCCCATGAGGTGCCTATTCACTCTTGTCTTGAAGAGACCCAGGTTGTAATTTATAGAGAACACCGAGGCAGGGAGCGCATTCCATTCCTTTGCAGTTCGTATTAAGAAGGAATTTTGGAAACGCTGTGTACGGACTTTACCAAAGTTCACGACGTAAGGATGGAATGACCGCCTCGATGATCTATGGCGGAAACTGGATGACGGGATCAGCCTGAACAGCTCTTGTGCACATTCATTTCAGTTTTCACACACTTTGTTTATATTAAACGGGAGTTACTGATGTTATACTGGTATTAGGCCGGTTATTAATTCTGACTTTAGTTTCAACCGCATTCGGTGGTCTTTTTCAAGGTTAGACAGCGCGCGCGACTCCAAGCTGTTTGCACTGAATACATTCAATCGAAACACTGATCTCCAGTTCTCAGGCCTGAATACGGTCAAAATATAATATTCAAGGTTTAAATCTGTCAATAAACATTTACCTAGTTTCACAGGGTGGTGGTAGATATGTGCCTTTATGATACTGGGTGATGAGACGAGCGAAGTCGCTCGCCTGATGTCTCTTCACGCTTGCCCATAACAGTTCAACGCCACTCAGAATTTTGTACTTCAACAGTTCAAAACCCTGGATGGTAATGGACTGCGCTCGTCACCCCGAGATATAAGATGTCTTTCTGTGCTTGGGGGCGTGGGTTCGATTCCCATCTAGGACAAACATTTGTGTGATGAACATTTGTGTTTGTTCTATGTCTGGGTGTTAATATCTATTTAAGTATGTATTTAAAAATATATAATAGGTCGGGGAAAAAGTCTTTTCGTATTTTGTATGTATAAGGTTGTAGTAAAAATCTCATCCGTTGTACTGTTTGTATCTGGCTGGTTTTGATACCATTAAAAATATGACATTTTAAAAAAGGAATACAAAAAGTAAAAAGCAATTTCCCGCCATTTTTCAATTGTTTTTTTGTTTGATAAAATGAGTGAATCTAACGAAGAAATTCGATATATTGTGAAATTTTATTACAAAAAAGGGAAAACTGCGACACAAGCCGCGAAAAAAATTTGTGACGTTTATGGACCTAATGCAGTGTCATCAAGAGTAGCACAATGTTGGTTCAAGCGTTTTCAGTCCGGGAATTTTGATGTCAAAGATGCAGCTCGCTCTGGTCGCCCTGTTACGGATAAAGTAGATGCCATTTCTGAAAAAGTGGACCAAGATCGGCATAATAATAGTTACGACGTAGCTGAAGAACTGGGGATTGACCACAAAACAGTTTTGACCCATTTGAAAAAAACTGGGTATACAAAAAAACTCGATATTTGGGTGCCACACAAGCTCACTGAAAGAAACCAAATGAATCGTGTACTCATTTGCGACTCTCTATTGAAACGTAAAGAAACCGAACCGTTTTTGAAAAGATTGATCACTGGTGATGAAAAATGGATCACCTACGACAAGAATGTGCGCAAACGATCATGGTCAAAGGGCAGTGAAGCACCACAGACTGTAGCGAAACCCGGATTAACACATAATAAGGTGATGCTGTGTGTATGGTGGGATTGGCAGGGCATCGTTCATTATGAGCTTTTACCGCCGGGCAAAACCATCGATTCGGATCTCTACTGCCAACAGCAGATGAGACTCAAACAAGAAATTGAGAAAAAACGGCCGGAATTGATCAACAGAAAGAGTGTGGTCTTTCATCATGATAACGCCAGACCGCACACATCTTTGGCCACTCAGCAAAAATTTAGAGAGCTTGGTTGGGAAGTGTTAATGCATCCACCATATAGCCCTGACCTTGCACCCTCAGATTTCCACCTGTTTCGATCTCTTCAGAATTCTTTGGGTAGTGTTAGATTAACATCAAGAGAGGACTGTCAAAACTACTTGTTGCATTTTTTTGATCAGAAGTCCCAAATATTCTACAGCAACGGGATCATGTCACTACCTACAAGATGGCAACAAGTTATCGAACAAAATGGCACATATATATTATAATTAAATGTAATTAAACTTGAAAAAAATATGTCTTGAATTTGTTTAAAAAATACGAAGAAACTTTTTCCCCGACCTTATATGTATGTATATCAGTCTCTGGCAGCCATATTACAAGCTTTGCTTAGTTTGGGGTCAGATGACCATGTGTGCAATAATGTCCCAGATATTTATTTATTTAAATCTCTGTGTGCCCTGTAATTGCCTACTTTAGTATAATTAGCACGCATTCTGAACTACGCCAACAGCACTAAAGACAACCAATACGGCAGAAACAACATTTTCTTTCATTTCTTCTAGCGATATTGGTGCTTTTGGCGCTGCAGGCGTAATTTGAAAAGCACTCATAGTCGCACTAAAGAGGCAGATTTCAGAATTTACAAGTATTTAGGTCAAAAATTAGTTTTCTTGCTCATATACGAACTACTGAAATTATTTAAAGGAAATTTATAGAATAGACATCATGTGGAATAATGAAAAATGTCACTGTCCACAAACCCAAACAAAAGGGGTTGCACAATACACGTATAGACATTAGACACGTACCTTCACCCCTCAAAGTCCTAAATACACGACCATTTAACGTTTCATTTTAATCCCCTATTTACGATGTTCGTCAGTCGAAATAATTTTCGCGAGCCGGACACGGCGTTGGATTAATTTGAACATGGAAACAAAATGGCGGACAGGTAAAAGTTGCTTGCAGTTTGTAGCGAAAGCTTGGATTATGGGGTGGTTAATAATATATGAATTAGCTTCTTAGGATGCTAAAGTGGCTTGTGGAAGCTTTATTATTATTAACCGCAATTACTTGATCTATTAAATTAATAGATCAAGTAGATAGGTATCTAGATGGCCTTTGGTTATTTTGTTGAATGCGATTCCGGTTGTTTTTAACACGCTTTTATTAGCTTGGTGTATATATATGTATCTTTGTATCTATATAACGAAATATTTGATCTTGATCTTCACCCCTTTAAAAACGTCGGATTGATTTGAAACTTTGCACACTAATATAATATACCTATATATGTACTTGCGATAAAATTAATGCTAGGTACCATAACATCTGACTCAATACAAACAATGAGCAAGTAGGTACTCGTTATTTTAACTCTCTTCGCACTCTGCGCAGTAGTCGATTTTGAAGAGTCTACGACTGCACGTGTCGGCGCGATTTGTTGTAGTATATGTACGTGCACATGTGAAAACTTTTTCCTCTCTAGAGCTCTTTAATCACGATGTTTGCCGACAATACTACAAAAGCAACAATAAATTATGCAGATAAAAAATCTAATTACATGAAGATACATACCAATTCATCGTAAACTACTTACCTAAGTATCTACTAAATTTATATGTAATTGATTGATTTTCATTAGACTCTTAATTACAATTTTTTAATTTCCGCGACAAAATGTTTCATTCATTTTGATGCATAGATAAATATGTCAAAAAATGCGAAGTCTGTGTTCGGTGCGCATTTACCAATCCCATAAAACCTAGAACGCAAATCGCCGCCATCAATCTCGGGCATCGAATCAAAAATGGTGTATAAACAGTCCCGGCCGCGTCACGTAGCTGCCAGGCTTTGGAGCGAATGAGACAAGCCCCAACGCGGGCCTGAGTCGGGCCCCGATCAGCCCCGGTCCGCTTGATTTATACGCAGTACGCCACGCTGTGCGCTGAAGGTAGCGCCTCGTAATTCGAACGTGAGCGTAAATCTTGTTTAACGCTGAAGTAGGGATTTACTGGAAGAACTACTACTGTTTTTCAAATTATCTTTATCATTATAGTCAGCCAACTTTAGTCCAGTGCTGGACGTTGGCTTAGACCAAAGCATCGCCCTTAGCCTTTTCTTCATCTACTCTCTACCAACTCCTGCCAAAAGTTATAGGCTACGTTTGTCGATTCTTAGTCTTTACTCTAGTTTTTTGTTGTTGTTTGGCTTGCGTTTTACCGTTAACACGCCTGATGTTAAGCGATGAAGATTTTGTCTACCGGAGCGACTCTGCGACATTTCTATTAGTTGGTCTTAATTTTAAAAACAGTATAGTTACAGTATAGTTACAGAAAAGTGTATTGTAAAAGGTTAAGAGGTCCTGCAGAAATCTGGACACCAAGATTAAAGACACAAATTGCAATACCACTAATCGGCATTGAGCAACAAATTGTCTAGAAAGTAACTGGTTGTAGTAATCATAATGATCAGCAATTAGCCAGCAACTGAATGAGAAGAAGTTGTTCTACATAGCGACAGCTTTTTTATTCAATCAGGTCACTGCACCAAAATAAAATACGTGACATTTCAGGTCAGTTCATCAAGTCAGTGATTGGCTACAATCCTCCGTGCCTTTCTCCTAAACTTGCACTTCAATAAATCTCACTATCGAGCTCTTGAATAGCATCATCTGTACATTTACTTTAGTTACTAAATATCGTTGTGAAACTTAAATCAAGACAAAAATCTGTAAAACTCCAGTGTACATAACATATCCTAAAATTATTGTTTTTACTAGAACACCTAAAATTCAGTCAATGTTAGTTCCATCTCGTTTACATCCATGTTATCCTTTCTCCTCAGTGACGTCTCGCGTCGGATATTTGCTGGAAACGACAATAGACTCTGATAAACTGTTTGCCCTGCAGACACGTTACCTTAGATAAACCTGCATTATCTTGATGAAAACTATTCTGAACATAATGATATTGTTATTTTAAACAGTAATTATTTTATTCTCATTTATTTGTGATTGAGTGGCACTACAACGGGTGCTACGAAAAGCGTAGCACTTGCTACGTATGAATTCTTGATATGTACTATCACCTTTTCTGCATTATTCAACCACTACCTAGTTTCTTTTTATTAAATTAAACGCTAGCCACAATATTCGTTAACTTCGTTTATAGACAACTTTTTATATTTTGTCAATTTCCTTTTATCTTCAACTAGCTGTTCACGTGGTTTCAAGCGACTTGGTAGCGACAGCAACCTCCTTTGACTTAGATGTAATTTTATATTCTACTAGTTTTTTTTGCCCGCGACTTCGTACGCGTACATTTTCATATAAACCTTCAATCCTTTTTTCTTTCCTTAATCCGGCCCTTGCGCAAAATAACATAGCCTATACTTCAATCTGGTCATAGCTAAGCATATACGTGAAAACAGCATTTAAATCCGTCTGCATTTTCTTCCAGGGGTTTAGGATATGTGTGTGAACAAACAAACAAAAATTCTAAAAACTGCCTCAACATGTTCAGCTGCTTATTTTATGTCGCCCTGTGTGAAGTATTGATAGAAGCATAAAAGTAAAAACACCGTCAACATTTTTTAAATCAAAAAGATAATGTGACCACAGTGCAGAGCATGTTTTGAAGTATCTATTATTTTTGTCTAAACCATAAAAACTATATCATGTCATGTCGGGATGATACATCTCTGAAATTTGACTGTCCAGCTTCGCCTGTTCGAATTTTTCTATGACCATCCAATTTCTGAACTATGAATACGACCACAAGTATATGGCTTTGGGCACGGAACCCTGACATATGATTATCTTGAAACGCTCTTGGCTAGTTATTTTTTATTTCGCGTGCATTTGTATGTATACCTTGATTAAAAAGCCATGAAATGGAACTACTCTATTTATCTGTTAAAATATCACAGTAAAATTCATTCATTATTCTTATTGCAAATATACACTTTCTTCTTCTAGAAGCTAAGTTTATATACCCTGCATAAAGGATGCAGCAATGACTTATGTATAGTGGCTGGTCACAAAACCATACCACAGACAGAAGTAATTTTACCAAAAAAAACCATACTTATTGTGATAGGTTACTTAATTATATATGAGATCATACAAAACTTATGAAAATCTTTTATCTCGTAATAACATTTTTGGTTTAGAAACTTACGAAGTTGGTTCTAGAAAAGTGCTAAATATTATTTCTTTATTGCGTCCGGAATTTTGTTGTATTGTCATACAAATGGCCTTTTTAAAATATTTCTATTCGCGGGACTGAATTAAAATAGGATGTGGTATATTTTGTGTTTTAAATGCTAACATAGAATAAAATCTCCGTATGAGTATTATATTCTCTTGGAAATAAAATACATTGGATTGAATCACCAAAGAGGTTGTAAGGCCTATGTTTTTATAACATCCTTGATCTACACGTTCATTCACCTAAGAAGGTTAAGGAACCTTCTTTAAATTTAAACTGATTATCTGAATGACAGTTGACAGTTTCAAATTTTTATGGCTATGTCAATAACATTCTCTTTGCTTTGGACCTCCTTGCTTGAGGCTATGTGACGATCCTCATATTACGTTTCGGGTAACGAAGAAAATAATCAATGATTGTTTTATTTCTTTTATGTAATAATAAAGAATTAAAATAAATGATATAAGATAGCCTATGTTTTAATCTGGTAATTTCTAAGTATATTCGTGAAAACCGCATTGAAATCCGTCCAGTGGTTTAGGAGATGTGCGCGGACAAACAAACAAACAAACAAACAAATAAACAAACAAACAAACAAACAGACAAAAATTCTAAAAGCTGTCCTATCGTGTTCAGCTGCTTATTTTAAGACGCCCTGTGTGATTTATTTTTTGTTATCTCGCAATTACAGATTTTTTTATCTCTACGTTTTTATTATATGTATAGATATAGATATAGATAGATATAGATGACGTTAATCATCAGTTTCCTTATTCGAAAACATCATTGAGTGTAATATGTTCTATGTTAATGTACAGAATTTTTTTTTCTAGGGAAAATATTATAACACCGAAAAAAATTCTTTTGATCCGATGTTACAAATCTTCACCGGATTACTCGCCGAGCTAATCTGAAGATTGTCTGAAAATGTCATTGAAATCAGTACTACCATTACCGTACCAGTACCGGAGTCCGTAGGGAACATACATATATACATATGCACATCGCTTTTTATAAATAAATTTTGTGATTAGTTAACTCTCAATATAATTTTGCACAAACACTAAAGAAAAACCATGAAAACAAAATGCTTATACTTTCTTACAAACATAATCAGCTGCATGCAACCAGCAGGAACCATAACCATACATCTCCCGATAACTCATAACCTCTCAGCGAGACTTACCCAGTGTTTATGTCTAAATCGACAAAAAATCCCCGCACAAGTGTCTACACCCCTGCGCAGGGGTGATTTCCCCTATGGCAACACCTGCTACTTGCAAGATGGTTGCCAATGTAGTGCTAGCTCACTAGACATTTTCCTGCGTTTCTTACTATTTCTTGTTGAGAAAATGGGGTGCTTTAGTTATGGCATGTTGAAGCAGGACGTAAGCCAATGTTATAGACTTAACAACTGATGGAGCGACGCCAAGTACTTCGTTTATAATATGAAGGCGGAAGTATCACTCATTCTCTGACTGACTGCGTGACTCATCACGAAATCTCAGAAACTATTAGATCTAAAATGCCGAAATATGGCAGGTACTTTTTTTAATGGTTTGCTAGAAAAGAAATTCGCGAATTAAGGGGTAAGAGTTGGAGTAGGTAAAACAGGTACCTTTCGTGGTCACGAGCTGTACACGTTGGAAACGTCGTGCGAAAGGTACCTGTTTCAACCTAAATAAAATAATGCGCTATAAGTCCCGGTAAACATTTAAATTATATAGAAGCTACTACGTGTATGAAATCACGGGCAACAGCTTTTAGTCGTAAGTACAGTATCAGCCTATCATGATCCATAATCCAGTAAGATCTAGGACACAGACCTTTTCTCAGAGAGTGATAGGATGGACCCTAATCCACAATGCTCGCCCAGTGCATATTAGTGAATGTCATATCTTTGAACTTGTGAGGTTCTTAGACAAATCAGTTTCTTCACGGTGTTTACCCGGTGCTACAATTACATGATTATTTACGAGATATTTATCGTGGTAAGGTTGTGGAAGGAGCTCCCGATATTTCGACACAGTTACATGCACCATGTTCACGGGAAGACTGTAAATATCCCGTAAATAATCATATAACTGTAGTGAACAACCGTGATAGTTTCAAACAGAATAAAATGCTAAATGAAATAAATAATTGTGTAATGTGGTTGGTAGGCGTAGGCAGCAAAGCGCCAGCATAACCTATACCTTTGTTAGGGATATTTCAATATTTAATCACTTTTAATCAAACATTTGACAAATTCCAAATGCAAATAAACTCTTATAATATTTCTTGTGTTAAAAAAAACTTTAGATGGTTTTTTCAGTGGATGGGCGTTTTCATAATTTTTATTGATTTAGATTAAATAACACACACACATTTGGTAGCAATTTAATTTATTAATTATCAAGGTTAATATTGACACAGGTGCGAGTTAAATCAGGATTATTGTGTAAAATAACACAATAAAAATTAAAATAATCATAGATACAAAACTATGTATATCATAGATACAAATTATCATAAGTAGGTACAAAATTTAAATTAAAGTAGACAAGTTAAAATTAGCACAGTTTCAAAATTAGCTATAAACCGAAAGTTAAAATTATAAAAATAAATTCTAACATTAACATAATTATAAACAAAGCTGGGTATATCATAGTTACAAAAACAAAATATAACATGAGTACAAATTTTTCAAAACTATGTAACTGCAACAAAACCGACTTTTTTAACACAAATAAAATATGTCAAGGAGCTTATCAAGAATCGTGCATTTCTTCCAAGCGTATAGAGTAAGGCACGTCGTGCAAAGAAGTCCAGTTGACAGTGCTCGAAGCTGCTGCCACGTCTTCAACTAACTGGTCGCGGAATTCCAGCCAGCGACGTTCTTGGACGAATTCTTTGAAAACGCTCCTTTTGGACGGAATCTGATTGAAAAAAAAAATAAGTTGATGAAATTGGGTCTATGATATTTCCACACCACGGTTTCAATTTGTATGCGATTAAAGTTTTATACAGAAGTTTAGACGCAATTCACTGAAATAATTCATAAATATGTTCAGTTTTGAACAAAGTACATATTATTATAAACAGTGTAGAATATGACGCTGTTTTAAACAATCACGGTTGTATTAAAATATACGGTTCACAATTATGTAAAACTTGTCTACTCAAATAATATCTTTCACTTTACTTGTACTCAATTAAGAATAAAAAGAAGGTTGTGGAAGGAGATCCTGAAATATGCACCATGCGTGCACTTTGAACAGGTCCTTTTCATTGTTCCGTAGCCTGGCAAGGAACGCTTATAAATTCCGTCCGTCCGTACATCCGAATCCTTCTAACATCTATATTTATTAAGATAAGTGCATAAAAGTTTGCATAGTTATAGTTGTAATATAGATCTCAATTTTAAGAGTAGAAAAATGTATACAATATTGTATTTTAGGGGTGGCTCTGGTACGTGTGAAATGGGGAATATTTTTTATTGCACCTCCACGTGGGGTATCGTTGTTTTATTTAAAGGTTAGGTAAGGTTTGATACATAACTTTTTTTATAAAGTCTATCCTTTGCGAAATATGGCCCGCCAAAGTTTAGAAACGCAGGGGGGGCACGCCCTGCATTTCTAAACTATTCTACATTGAAACTTGTAAATTATAATATGGATAGGTCATATTTATAACCTTAATTTAAAATAATTTTGAACTCTATCTGTTCTTTTGGAGAAACAGCGATAAAACTAATAAATTCAAGGCGTTCTAGCTCAATGGTCGTTGACCATTTTGTAAAGTGATCTTTACAAAGAATGTTTCTCAATCAGTTTTCTCGATCGTGGTTAATCCATAAAAAGTATATAATGCTACGTTGGGATGATACATCTCTGAAATTTGGCTAAGTCCACAGAGCTTCGTTCGTTAGATATTTTTTTATAACTATCAATTTCTGGACTACGATCTTACAATTATAATTATGGCGTTGGTTGCGGACCATATGCTTTTCTCGACACGCTCTTGGCCAGTTATTATTATTAGTTGAGTTAAAATAAAGTGAAAGATATTATTTGAGTGGACAGGTTTTCCATAATTGTTAAGCGTATATAATATAACCTGTAATCAATAAATCCAACCTAATAGTGAGGGAAATAAAAGATTTAAAGACCTTTTTCTCCAAGTAATGCTGTATACGAGTCCAGATGTTAGCAGAGTTCCGTTGCAGCAGCCAGACCATTGGTAGCAACATACAATCAACATTGGTCAGCGCTATGATACGCCTGTCCCTCATGTTCTCTCCAAAACCAAAACTGGCGCCGGGGCTAAACTGACACACCTGAAGATAACCAAAAACAATTATGTAAACATGGACAAAAGAATATATTATTATCTTATGCATGAACGCTCGTTTTAACCAGACCTATAACAAAAGTTCCTCTTTCCACCTCCCATCTCCATTTTCAAACCTTCGTCACCTAGCGCAATGACCCCTCAAGATTTTTAGTTTTAAAAATGTTCGTCGTTCGTGCATTTAAATAGGTAAGTTCTGAAAAAGTATTTGAACTATTTTTAAAACAGAAAAATCAACCTGCATAAAGTAGGTTTTCAAATTCGGTGGTATGATGGTCGTTGGAATAATCTCAGGAACAACTTCAGGCACAGCGGTTAATCTGAAAAAGAATATGCTCTATAAGTATGTTTCTAATTCTAAGCTCTTAAAATTAGGGTTAGTACAGATATCTATTTCTCAGTCGGCAGCAAAAACTCAGCAAGAGTAGGATCATGAAAACAATTGTGAGAGTTAGTGCGAGAAGCATATAAAGATTTTACCGATTAAAAATTTGTGGTGACCTTCAGACCGCAAGATTTTTTATGCCGTAGTTTTCATTAGCACTGATGGTTATCATACGTGATGTAGTCGTGATTTTGGAACGCATTGATAGACTACATGTTTATTATACTACTAGTGAACCTGGTATCCTGGTAGGCAGATGTTATCCTGCTACAGACCTCGCAAAATAACTGGATCTCGACTACAGCGCCACTTATCGGCTCCAACTATACCTAAGAACCATCCATGTGACCATCCAATAGATAAGGACATAAAAAAACAGTCAAGCCGTGTACGAGGAGAATTACCAACACATGTACACCGGAATTTTATATACAGGGATATAAGGAGAGTGTATGCTAATCCAAAAAGGGTTAGTTATACTCGTCATTTTGAACAACTTTTAATAGGCCTAACCCTGAATTGAGAAAGAAATATCAGCTGTTCCATAGAAAACGATTCAAACTTGTCATGTCAAAATTTATTGTTAAGCTGTTTTTTTTTGCAATTTCAGGGTTAGTCCCATAGTAAAACTTGTTCCTAATGGCGAGTATAACAAACCCCATTTGCCTTGGTACCATTTCCTTATATAACTATGTATGAAGATTACCTGACAGATTCTCGATGATGCGTCTGGCTGTCGGAAGGTGGTAAAATGAGAGTTTGTGACTTTACAGAAGCCTTTTCACTCGCTATACTTTCCTTTTTCTCGCCTTGAACAGTTGTTTCAGCGTTTCTACTAGTAGCTGAGATTCTGTGTTGCTTTGTACTACTATCAGGCTTCAAGATACTTTCCGTTCTCATTTTTCCTGTGGTGAAAGATGTACGCTCTCCCACCTGACTTCCATCTTTTGTACCTGATCCAGTAAGTGTAGCTGACTGGGTGTCTTTATTTTGGTTTAGATTTTTGTAGGCGCCGAAATATTTTGTATCCAAATCTTGTTCGCTTTCTTCTTTCGGCACCTTTATGAATGCTAACCATTAGCATAATTATTGAAACAGTATTATTAAGACTAAGACCATTTGTACACAAGGTGAAGTAGGTGATTCAATTAGTGTTACGTCTTGTCGTGCGCATGATTATGTAAATTAGTATCATAAATTTTCATAGACGATAAAAAAATTGTAAAGTTAAATGATTATTTACGGGATATTTACCGTGGTAAGGTTGTGGAAGGAGCTCCCGATATTTCGGCGCAGTTACATGCACCATGTTCACGGGAAGACACACGGTAAATATCCCGTAAATAATCATTTAACTTTAGTGAACAACCGTGATAGTTTAAAACAGTGTTTAAAAAAATTGTAGTTGTAAACTTGTAACAGACTCGATAGATGGTGCTCTTAGCGAAATACATATTATGATTTGGCTCCACACGATTTGATCTTCAATTTTATGTGTTCATTTCTTACCGTGTGTGCAAAATAATTCGAATATTTACTAGATAGTTATTATTGTTTATTATTTAAAGGAACTGTATGTTGAAACTGTAAAACCGTTAAATTCAAATCGTCAGTTCGTTTTCAAGTTGCTGTTCCGTTAACCGTTATGTCGTCAAGTATCCTACAGTTACGTCACCCCGTGTTTGAACGGCCTTTATATAATGTGGCATAAACTTACGTAAGGATCGTAGAGCGTATAATAGTCTCTACCGAGATGATTCGTAACACTCATCTGAAGGGTCTCAATCATTTGACAACGACCAGACAGAATGAAGTAGACAAAATTAGGAACGCCCATGCCATCACCAAGGATGGTCTCATTTCGATCGTATGATTTCATCTTAGCCACAATGCAACCTTCACGACGGGCTACCTGGTTTAAAAAAGACACGAGGTAAAGTATAAGTATAGTAAACATCAGGTTCATCATAAGATTAGATAATTATTTATAAAAACACCACGAAAACAAGGATAACACATACATTAAAATAAAACTATTATCTAGGCTTCATAGGCAGCCTTATCGCTCGTGGCATCATCATCATTAATAGCCTAACATGTACCCACTGCTGGGGCACAGGCCTTCTCTCAGAGAGAAAGAGAGACAGAGAAAAAGATGTGCCCTAATCTACCATGATGGCCCAGTGCATGTTGGCTAATATCATATAATATATTTGAGCTTTTAAGATTCTAGGATATACAGATTTCCTCACTAGGTTTTTCTTCACCATATGTGAGTGATGCCATCGAAACTGGGCATGATTTATTTCAGTAATAAATCATTCATACAGGGCCAAGGTTCGAGTCGGGTGCCGTCAGTTTGTAACGCGCACATGCCTCCACTCTGCCACCATCGTTGTTTACATTTCGCCAGATATTGGTTGTTTTATTAATAATCAATCATAGTACAACAAACACAGTAATTATACCTATATTATGCTACTTACCTCATCCAGAGCATCGAAATAAGTAAACGCGGACATTGCGTGATTCACTTCATCCCATTGTTTCTGTACCGACGCTTGGAGGATATTTTTAAAATCTTCCTTCATCAGTGCTAACAGTTCGCAATGACCTGACACCAACAACAACAAATACTAACTGACAGAGTAACAAAATCTACCTAGTATGTATATTGGTCGTCTTGACGCCATCACAGTTTGATCGATATGAAGTTGGAAAAGATTAAATTTAGGTTACGAGCACAAAACCCGTCAAATGACATTGGTTTGATGCTTTATCGTGCAGGCCTTGCACATAAAACGTCGTAGCTTTACACGATTGTTTTCAAACAGGCCGCACAGATTGCAGACGGCTGCGCTGCGTTTGACACGTGTCTTTAGCTTTGCTTAATACGGACTGCCACACAGTGCATAGCGCGCGCGTGTCCCACTTTGTGTTGATACAAAGAAGGACACGCGCGCGCTATGCACGGCTCCATGCATCATCATTATCAATCAGCAATATCAGACAATCGTGTTTCCATTGCTGAGACACAGGCCTTCTCTCAGAGAGAGAGAGAGAGAGATGGGGTGGGCCTTAATCCATCATGCTAGCCCAGTGCATGTTGATGAATGTCTTTGAACTTTTGAGGTTCTTGGACATACCGTTTTCTTCACGATGTGTTTCTTTACCGTTGCACATAATTTATTTAAGTGCTAAATAAGTCTAAGTTGTAAGTAATAAGTTGTGCGGGGCCGAGGAACGAACCGGATGCCGTCAGATTGTAAAGCGCACATTATACCGCTCGGCCACCATCGCTCCATGATGTGGCTCCATAAATATGTGACATCGAAGGCACACACATGGCCTGTCGTAGATGCACCGGCCGGCCGAGCAAGCTTTGCATTCACGGAGCCACAGTTCCTCCCCCTACTGGACCTGCCCTGCCCACACACTCTCTCTTCAGTTAGCACGCACGTGGTTTTCAGGTGAGCTAGCTGTGTAATGGCGGGATCGCTACATTGAGGCACGTAGCTCTTGTATCAATCGTGGGCATACATGGTCATGCGCAGCTGTCTGTGACCGAATTTAGGCAAAATTGATCAAACTTCGCATAAATAATTAAAAATAAATAATATTTTCTTACCTTATCTAATTATGGTAGCGCCATATTATTGAACTAAGAAAGTGGTCAATATAAGTCAGATAATAATGAAACTTGGACAAATAAAGATTTTGACAACTATTGCGTTTAGGGGAATATGGAAATGACAAATTCAGGACTAATTATTAAAGTGCGCTTCAAAAAGCTTTAGAATAAACAATTACTTAGTTAAGAGAAATAGCTCAAGTGAACTCTAACCGACAGTCGAGCAGGTAGCAGTCCTCGGTATGTTATGTAACAGTGAGACTTCCCCAAACATATCGCCGGTATGCATGACGCCAATTTCTACTGAGATGTACTCATGAAGAAGCTCGTCGAAGACCTTCTGACTAACGACCACGTCTCCACTGACTATGAAGTAAAGCGCGTGAGCATCCTGATGCTGCCGAACTATCACTCGCCCCGGACTGTAATACCTGAAGTATGTCACTGCGGCTAGTCTTTTCTTCACATGCTAAAGGGAAAAAAGTTTATAGAATTGCACAGAAGATTGTTTAATCCTATCCTGCTAATAGTACGAGTTCTACTAATATTATAAATGCAAAAAAATATGTATCCACATTTAATTCCGTGACAGCGTAATGGATTTAAATAAAATTTGATATAGAGGTAGCTTATACCCTGGATTATAGAAATCCTATAAAATAGTGAGTGAAACTGTGAGGCACGGCCAGTCTCTCCTTATCTTAATTTATCGTTTCGTACATGGCTAACGAATAAATCACAGTAGGAAATGATGAAAATAAGTATAAGTCGTATTTGGTCGCGTATAAGCTGCAGTCAGCGCAGGCGCGGAGTAGTTCATGTGCGGTTTCGCGCTTATATTTGGAAATATATACAGTTCTTTGTATTGCAAAACGCGCGTGCGTTTCAGCTATACTGCTGCTGGTTTGGCCTGTACAGTCGTTTAGAGTTCTGCACAAAACGTAATGCACTACACTTCATTATGGATTAAACTATTTGGTCCTACTCAGAAATGATCCAACGATTAGTTTGACCTGCTAGTGAAAGAAAACACGGTGAGATAACCATAGCATGGTGGTAAGGCACTTCCTAGTGGCCGGCTGGCTAGCTACCACTCTCAAGTTGAAAATCTGTCACCAAGCACCTAACGGTGTCACTTGAGTTTCCATTCCAGGCTTGGTATGTTTGGCACCTTCTATCATCATCATAATCAGCCATAAGACGTCCACTGCTGAACATAGGCCTCCCCCTTTAACCTCCACACTGAATGACAACCTGCCATCTGCATCCACTGGATGCCCGCGACTTTCACGATGTCATCGGCACTTTCTATCACTTCACACCAAGTCAGTTATGCTAGCTTGTTAACCATAACAAAATAGTTGTCTTACATTAGGATATTTCTTGAAACATTTCAGTCCACCGATGATGCGATAGATATATTTCTTCTCGTGATCGGTACGATCATCTGCTGGTTTGTTTAAGAGAACTTTATCCTGAAAATCAAATTCATACCAACGATATTGTCAAACATTACACTATATTGTACTTAAATTGTTAATCAACTGAAAACTACATTTTAACGGAGAGTGACTTTATCAGGCTATAATATTCCCTCTGCTGGGACACACGCTTTCTCTCAGAGAAAGAAGATAGGCTCTAATCCACCATATTGGTGAACGTCATGTCTTTAAACTTTTGAGGTTCTTGGACATACCGGATTCCTCACGATGTTTTCCTTTACCGTTTTTGAGCAATGGCATAAAAACTACACATAATTTATTTCAGTACTAAATAAGTAATTGGTGCAGAGCCGAGAATTGAACCGGGTGCCGCACTTGCTAACATAAACATCGCTCCCATTTTTGCAAAATAATTTTATTCTGAAATATTGACTAAATGAACCTTATATGTGGCGTGTGAACACTACAATTTTATTTTTTATTTTTTTCATATCTCTGCAACTTGTACCTAGTAGATATGCTAATAAAAACGAATTCAGTAGATGAAAAGCTACCTATCACGATGAATACAGTTTGAATGCACTTACTTAGACAAGCATTTCATGGGTCACCTTTTATAAGAGTAAACCAGTACTTGCCTACCGCTGTTGCTTTGACAAAAATGCTACAACATGGGAAAGGCAAGTTAAAAGGTCAGCAAAGTATTTTTGATACCTCTGGTATACGGTTTACGTATCTATAAGCAACGGTGACTCTTTACAATCAGACAGCCCGTCTGCTTGTTTACCACCTATGACATACAAAATCTGCTTACCTATGATCGCGGGTCAGTTTTCCAAAAATTGCTCCAGTCAAAGTTTTGGGCTGATAGGAAGGATCAAATAACTACAAAAGAACGGTTAAACGGAACGGAACACGAACGAACGGGAACGGTAAGGTTGCCTGGAAGAGATCGCTTATAGCGATAAGGCCGCCAATTGTTTTACTAGTTTTTAAGTTGTTTTTAATGTTACCTACTATGTACGTTTGTAATTTTTGGTGTGAACAATAAAGAGTTTTCTATCTATCTAAAGACTAACTTTAATAGTCAAAAGCTGTTTCTTCTTTGCTTTCCCTCTGACTGCCTGCTGAACTCGTCTCTTGACGTCTTCTACTCCTTCATATTGTTCTACATCTTCAATCAGCCAGTATGCGTTGGCCAGCACTAAACGATAGAGTGCTCGGAATTGGCATTTGGCTTTGAACTTCTTTTTTAATAGTGCTTCTGGATCCTATAAAAAATGACATTATGATTAGATGGAGCCTATCTTAAGGCAGAGATATACTGCTAGGCAGCGCTGGCCCTGGGATAGAGTGAGAAGAGTGGTTGCTCTAGGCACCAGATAGCAAGGGGAGCCAAATTTCCAAAAGCAGAAAAAAATCGAGCGAAAAATGTAATTTTGATAGCGCCTCGTGTCTCTGTGCGGGGGCGGCGAGCATACTTGCATTGTTAGTAACCAGCATACAATTTTGATGTGGAAATAGTTTACATCTTGGATTAGCACATGGCACCATACATTTTATTCCGGAAAAATTATCGATTGTTGTACGATCGTTTTCGGAAATTAAACGCGCCGATAAACAATCTTGCTCTACCCTGATCAAAGACAAGGTCCAGTGCTGCTGCTAGGCAATAGGCCTCTCTCTGGCTATGCCATCACCCTTGAGTTAGTGTCAATCAAATCGCTTATTATGGATATCCGTTCGTTCTGTTATAAGTTCTGTAATGAACCAAATAAGCCCTGGTCCAGATTCGACTCATTAAAAAAAAAAAAACTTATTTTTATAAAGGAGTTTTCTCGATATTTGACTTTTTTTTATTATGCAGTAATAGGCTTGCGTTTGACCACCAACTAGTCTGATGTAAAGCGCGATGCGATGTCTACGATGGAGCACACTTGCCCTGAAGAAAACGATTCATTCGAGATTTGAAGACATCAAGATTGTAACCATCGACCATGCCACTCCCATAAATCTAATTACTTATTCAACCCATTTATGGAATCACCATTTTAACACAGGCTCAGACTATTTCGGGGCTCACAGTTAAATGGATGTACAAATAAGTAATTTTGTTGGTTATTCTTAAGAACTGTAACACTTTCTATAAAACTAATTGTATTTTCTTTTTATGTAACTTTAAACAAACCTGCTAACTATATGAGAATATGCTTGAAGTACCAGGGAAAAATTATTTACACTTCAACACACTTATAATTATATAAGACATTTAATAACTATGTGCATAAGAACTTTTATTGATACCACATTTTTTATGAAAAGCGGCCACAATATTAAAAAATCTCTTTCAGACAACTTTCTGATATACCTACGTCCAGCAGCGAATGGATAATGATATTAAGACACCCAGATTGCAACTGTTAATATATGTACTAGCTAACTGAGTAATCATGTAGCTTTTATTATTTTAATTTGAGTTATAGGTTCAAAATAACTAACCTCTTTCTCCTTCTTTTTCTTGGTAGACATTTGTGTCGACCTTTAAATGACTGAATAAAAAATTACACCGACAATCACTTAATTTAATTTTAAAATGATTTTAAGTGCAAATAAGGATATAAAATGTTGTATTTGAAATGAATTTATAAACGAGATATTTTTCACTGTATTTTTGTATCCATGGATGACGTTGATTTGTTTTTATGACTTGACTAACCGATCAAAGGAGTTCTACGTAAAAGTTACGTTATGTTGTATTTAAACTTTTTGGTTGTTTTTTTTATGCTTATTTCAAAAAGTAACAGACTCTATCTAAACTCGGTCCAATCATCTATTTTCCATGACACCAAACGTGCTAATCTATAGGGTAAAAGATACCGTGATAAGATACCTCCGTACCAAATTTAAATCAAATCCGTTCAGATGTTCTTAACTTGTTATGGAGTTGAATGCGGACAAATATATACCTACACTTAAAAAATATATACCTACTCTTTCTCGTAATACAAGTATGATTTCACATCGTAATGTAACTTTTCTATACGTATTTATAAGGCTTTATGCAAGACGGAAAGTGCAATTTTCTTCCCCCTCATGATTATGTGGCAAGCTGTGATGTTTCTCCGCATGAAAAATGACTTTGAATATTAACGTTAAAGTGGAAATGATATGACCATTTGTGCAACTGTTTGCCTTTAGGACTGAAAATGAAGTGTTAATAAAATGCATGTTGTTTTACTTTCTTGGAAATTTATAACTTTGGAGTTATTTGAATGATACAATGACTTTATTGGTCTGTGAAACTAGGTGGTATGATAAGTACATAGGTGTCAAACAGTTGTGTGCGCTCTAGATCCTACCTAGAAATGGTATACAGACATCATGATGACTACAACTACAAAAAAAAAGAAATTAATTACTAACTAACTAAGTATATAATATTGCTATTTTATCTAACTTAATATATTAGGCAACCTCAAATACTTCCGCATACAATTTAACATAAATCTCAATAATAAATTCTTAATGCACAATACATGTCAACCAGAGAAATTAAGTAAATGTGAAATTAATAAATGTCAAAGAGAAATAAAAAATAAAATAGTACAATTCAGCTAATGTCATTTAAATTTTTGTCATTTAAAAACATATGTACAGTGTAGTAAGCCTTCTTCATTAGTTGGTAATTTAGTAGATTCTTAAAGATATTTAAGTCCTCTTTACTTCGAACAGCCTCTTTTATGTTTGTCTACAAAGTAATGTAGGATTGATCAATAAAAGATCAATTTTATTTTTAATCAATTTTTATTTTAAATTGTTATCTAAATTGGACAGTGATATATATGTAAGTATTACGTATATTAAATTCATTGAAATTGGATGATATCATCATCTTAAACAATTACTGCAACAAATTAAAATAAAGTTTTTAGACCTATTAAAAATTTACTTAAGTTTCTATGTGCGTTAAATAACATAATTTTTAAATATATTGAGATCAAAAACTCTAAGTTAATTTATTCTTTGCAATTTACCTACTACCTTTAGTGCTTAAAGCTATTTTGGATACACTTACCTTTGTATACAAATTATAACTTATGGCTCGACTAGGTGTTCCACATTGTATACCTTCATAAAAAACTAGGGATGAATTAGGAGTAGGAAACGGAACAAAACGAGAGTTTTCAGTTTAAAAATGCATCAAAGTGATATAGAGCCGAAACGGGCATAAAATCGGGACCAAAACTAGACTTTTTGCGGCCGAAACTCTGGGGAACGTATCTGGAATAAATCGTTCAAATATCGAGTCTAGCAATTGGCCCTGGAGCCGTACTGTCACCTGATTTTAGAGTTGGTTCCATAGTAAAAGGTGTTGATAATTATGATTACTATATACCCCTTTCAGCTTAGTACACCTTTCCGCGTTACCCTACATATACAGGGATTTTTGTAACTAGCCAATAACGTCTCGCAAGCAGCTCCCTACATCTAAGTTAAAAACTTTTGTGCGATGACGTTTTACAAATTGTAACACATTAAACAAAAAATTCTCTTATTTTCAAAATTGGGCTTAGCCACAACGAACAGCTTGGTAAATTCATAATAAATAACCTACACATTAAAAGAAAAAAGATGTGTAAAATATAAACCAAGAAAATACAGAAGTCTACATTTTAAATTTTGTCGTCATGTTCTCTCACAACACTCCACTTTGCGTCGATTGCACTGTCAATCAACGCCTCAGGAAGCCGTTGGGACTATCACCGTTCGTCATCAACCCTGTATCGCTCCGTCCCCCTCTCACCTACACGATAACAAGGACAGCTAGTGCACATAACAGGTTGTGCCGAGCCGGATATTTGTACCGGATCTTATTTACTGCTCCAACAGCTTGCCGACGTGGAAATTCATTTTCATACGCATATTAATGTGTGTGTTCATAAGGCCCGATCAGACTACGGTACAACACTGTTTTATAGCTTTATAGATTACCACTGGAATCCAACCCCGTCACTAGTTCTGGCATTAAATTTATTTAATATATATATATACATGGGAACTGGTAGTTAGTCAGCATTATCTGAAAGGCGGCCTCAGTACAGACTAAAAATCAATCAACATTTATAGAAATTCACAAAAAAAATACGGCCGTTGCATACAAAAAAGTTATTCACTCCCGGTAATATGAAAAAGTCGTTTTTTTCGTGAATTTTGATAAGTTGTGGAACAAAAGTTGTTGCAAGCACCCACTGATTGATTACCAGTAACCCTGTATAGAGCACATCCCTGATATTGTCCGTTTTGTATAACTGTGCGGTTTTGTATAAATGTGCCCATACGAAAAATATAAATTATAACGCGAGGGTAACTGACATATTTTTTTAAGGTTGGTCCGTTATTAACATGATGATGACGTAGTTCTGAGTTGTTGTTATATTATGTTATAGGGGTTAGTATTAGAATGGCTAGACCGCAAATGAGTTGCAGTTATAGCTTTTAACTAAGTGTCCTAGTTTTTTAAAGGCCTTTCAGACGATCTTTAATAATTGTATCATTGCTTTTCCCGCACTCCATCGTGCTACTTACAGTGTTATTTATAACGTACCATAAACCACTCACAGGCAGATAAATTTCCTACATCATACGTAGCAAATTTTGTTTAAAAAATTTTCACAAAGCTTATTATATTCACCAATACAATAATGGTATGATTTATTTTGTAATTTATAAGTAAATGTAATTTATAAGTATCTCGAGCGTGGCAAACTATAGGCCTATTTCGCTAGCGACGATTGTGGCCAAGGTGCTTGAACGAGTCATTTACTCCCACACCAGCTCAATGAGTATTGATGACGGACAATTCGGCTTTCGCCCACAAGTCTCTACGGACATGGCAATATTTTCACTTAAAGAAATTGTCAAGTACTATACTAAGCATGACACTACAGTATACGCATGCTTTCTTGATATAAGTCGCGCATTTGACACAATTAATCATGAGCTGCTGTGGGAGAAAGTGCACGACGCAGGAGTCCCACCGGAGGTTGTTGGTCTTCTGACGTATTGGTACGGCAATCAGACCAACAGCGTTCGATGGGACTCCGTGATGTCGGATAGCTACCGACTGTCATGCGGTGTGAGGCAGGGGGGGGGTCACCTCTCCCGACCTATTTAACCTCTACATAAATGATTTGATCGTGGAGCTGAGCAGCACCCCGGTCGGACTCAGGTTGGACGGTAGATACGTCAACAACTTGAGTTATGCTGATGACATGGTGCTGCTTAGCCCCTCGATTAAAGGCTTGCGGAAATTGATGACCATCTGTGAAACATATGCTCGTAGTCATGACCTCACGTACAATGCGAAGAAGACAGAGATGGTGGTATTTAGGTCGGGAAAGGGACCATATAACGTACCAGAAGTTTACCTTAACGGACAGCCTGTTAAAACGGTGGACAGCTTCAAGTACCTTGGCCACATCGTGACTTCAAAATTAAAAGATGACAGCGACATCGAGCGTCAGAGACGCAGTCTCTGTGTTGTGGGGAACATGATAGCTAGAAAGTTTTTCAAGGCAGCGTCTGATGTGAAAATTACGTTGTTTAAGTCTTATTGCCAGTCTTTCTATACGTGTCAACTCTGGACATTATACACGAAAAAATCCTTTGACAACATTCGCGTGGCCTATAATAACATCTTCAGGCACCTGATGGGTCTGAGGTGGTGTTGTAGCGCCTCCGAAATGTTCACCGAAGCTCGAGTAGCATCATTTCACGCTATACAGCGACAAAGAATAGCATCGTTCATGTCCAGAGTTGACACGTGTAGAAATTCGATTATAAAGAGCCTGGCCGACAGGCTGCTGCTGACTGATACGTATAGACGATGGGTGAAAATTGCCACTTAAAGTTATTTAATTTAATTTAGTTATATATATTTATTTATTTATTTTTATTTCCACTATTTACTGTGATTTAATTATTTGATTTATTTGATTGTAATATGGACCTAGTGTCTGAAATAAAGTTTTTTTTATTATTATTATTTAAGTGCAAGTATTTTTTATATTTTATAAGTCAGCTTCTTCTCAATATTTTTCCAGGACGTTGCGTTTTTTCCATCGCCACGTAGTTATTACCATAAAATATTGTATGTATTTATATATTTTATTGTATGACTGTTGTATTTGTATGGAAGAAAAATAAGTCAAACTATCAGGTAAAAATCATGAAACAAAAGTTGATAAGTATGAAGTATAGGAAAGACGCCTGCGCGAGGTATAATATAATAATAATATAATATAATAATAGTATCGCGACGCAGAACGGGAACAGCTAAGCTAAAATTAATTAGTCTAGTCTGAAAAGGCCTTATCTATCAGATTTACGACTCTACGTTGAAAGCTTGAACATGAATCTACGATGTCCATATATTGTACATGGCAGTCATGGTGGTAGGTACTTAGATAAATAAAAATATATTTAAAAAAAACTAACATTTGTATTGTACACCGTACCTGGCAAGAACATGAAATACGTTTCCATTCTTACAACCGTGTACTACTTTATATTTATGTGTTCCTACCATAGTCTGACAAATAAATAATTTAATTTGATTTAGAGTTACGTAATGGTAGGTGTAAATATTCGTTAATATGTGTCAGTATTACCTAATATTCGTTATATTCAGTTAGATTCCCTTGAAATAGTTTACACGGAGTTTTTGCGTCAACGCGGAATAGTCGTGTTACCAAAAGTTATATTTCTGGGGTGTCCATGTGTAATAATGGTAGATTATTATTCGTTAAGTGTTAGATAATGAGAAAACGTGTTAATATAATATATCTCTGAATAAGATGCCTACTTATAGGTTATTGTTTTAACGTGTTTCTATTCACTGTTATTATTCTGCAAATTATTATACCACCAAAAAAGCGGTGTGGAACAAAACATGACAGTTGTAAACCGTCCTCATTATGACAACCGTATTCCTCTAAAATTATCTTATAATGCTAATTAGGTAAATTTTTATCTTTCAAATCCTACTCAAACCTTATAAAGCCGGCACGTTTACCGTTAAAAAGTTAAACATTCACAAACACTGTTCTTGAAAACAGTCAAAACGTAGGTAGGAATTAAAATGACCCTTGTTAAAGTCCTACCACTTTGTTGCCTTCATTTCAAATTCCTTACATGTAGAGAAGTATTTAATTTTGCACAGTCCACGTGCGTTAATTTATAATGGACATCGTAGTAATGTGAGAGATCTAAAAGCATTATTAAAATTGTTTCATGAGTTTCGTGTTAATTTTGTAGTTTTAAGCTTAGTAAAGAGAGGTGAGCTTGGGGGTGAAAATAATGTTCAAACGAGTTGGCTTGCTCAGTCAATCTTTTATCTTTAACTGAGTGAAGTAGTATTTGGCCATAAGTTCTTTTTGTTTATCATTAACATTCTTATTAATGGCTGGATCTTAGTAGGTACAACAACCAATACTGATAGTTACAATCTGGGTTCTAGTGAGCTTCCCTAATGTTCTCAAAAAATTCTTAGAATCAAAATGTTACTACACCCTAGACAAATGTTTGAAGGATAATTTCGACGATGCACAAATAGACCGTTCCTTTCTTAATATTGCCATACCCTAACAGGGTCATTTAATATCTGGTCCGCCATCTTTGGAAGTCCGCCATATTAGATTTAGAATGACTTAGCTAACCAAAAATTTCATCTAAATCGGTTGGGAATAACTTTTTTAATCAGTTGCAAGAGTTGACCCATACTAATACGGCAAGTGAAACAAAATCTATCAAAAAACATCCATTCGGTAAAAACCAAACACTTTATACGCATTAGTAGCTTTACCTAGTTTATGGCACTGACAGTATTTTCCCACATAATAATATTTGTCAATAAAAGATTCGATCGCTGACATTACGGTTTAAGTCGGATGATATGACCTCGTAAACACAAATACCGCGAGACACTCAACACTTCCGCGATATAAAACTGCCATAAAATCCTGTAAGAAAGACGCTTCCATGTTTGCGGTAGTAAAAAATCACGGCTGAATATGTGAATATTCAGACGTGTATTTGGGGAGCTCACGCACTCTAAGGCCAGAATTATGACCAAAAAACAGTAAAATTCAACATGGATATAAACTTTATTTTTGAAAAAAGTTTTCATTTTGAATTTGACATAAATAGCAAAGCGTTTGACATAAGAAACAAAGCAGTTAATAAAAGTAAAAAAAAAACTAACCTTGGTTTACGAAACAGAATAATCATGAATTTTATTGTCTTCAGATATCACCATAACATTATTATATACCCGGGAAAGTGTAAAAACATTTGCGTCATTTTCCATATTAGGTACGTATGAATGTGAAGATTTTTTCTGAATTAAACTCTACTGCTTTTTTACCACCCTCAAGAGGTCGTTTGACCAGAATGCGACCTTCTTGGCCGTTGTTTGTCGTTTTCAGACAAACTTCTGTGGTCGTTTTAACGTTTACCTATTTTTATTCGATCGGAGTCATTCACTGACTCTTTTACTGACTGTCTCTCTCCTACCACCATTTAAGAATTCTACTAAGTGACAAAGGTCAAAACATCTACATATACTCAATTTTCGAGTGACTATATTATTCAAACCCTGTTTTACACTTTTTCTTCGAAATTATGACAGATGAAATCCGAAGAGCGAATTTTGCGGTTTCGGCTTTACGTGACGGGGGCGAGAAATCCCTTGAGCCTTCCTTTGGAGAGGCACTGATGCTTTCACGGTGGGCGACTTGAAGTTTCGCTTTCCAGATTGGTGAGTTACTGAGTAGCGGTAGGTATTGGTTAAGGTGTGACTTTTGAAGTAAAACTGAGATAATCAATCTGAAACAGCGAATTCGATAACTATATTTTAGATGCGTTGTAAATTTTTAAATCTGTTGGGTGAGCTGTACTGCAGCAGAACTCTAGTAAAGTATTTTAACTACGTTCTTTTTTAAACTATTTTTATTAATTTATTCAATTATCAGGGTATACTCTTGTAACATAAATATTAACGTAATAGTCTAAGATCCCGCCATAGAACGAACGACCTTCACTGAGCTGGTTAATGGATGAAAAGTATTTTATATTTAATTAAATATGTCAATAAATGTATTGCAAATGGGTTGTCTACAAAAATTCAGTTTACGTTTCACTGGTTTGGTTAATAGACAAATTCCATACCAATCGAAAGTATGAAGCCCATAGAAAATGCAAACGTTAGGTTGACTATTTTTTTCCCGTCACAACTATTGGGTAGGCAGGTAATCGATACTAGTAACTTGCACCGGTCTGGTTAATGAATTAAAGTTAAATTAAAATAAAGATTATTTCATTACAAACACGGTGGTATAGGGTAGGCTGCGAAAAATCAGTCCTGAATTCCGGTTGTCGAGTTCCCAGCAAACCATCCCATGCGATAGAAGAGTACACAGCATTGCAGCTGTGTGTAGTTCATCCATTGAAAGAAAGAGAGTGCGCATGCTATTTCTCCTTGAAAATGAAAAGGATAGCGATATACTCGTACATATTTTTTATTTTAACGCGAATAAGTCCGCGTTTGACCTCCAACTCACCTGTTGGTAAGCGACGATGAGGTGTGCATAATTTTGGAGTATAGTCTGTGTGTGCAGCCATTAAATGTCCACTACTGGACAAAGGCCTCCTTCTTAGAGAAGGGTGATGCCATAAGTAATAGTCTGTGCTACAGTTAGATTGACTGCCCCGGTGGCTCAGTTGGTAGTGAACCTAACTTCTGTGCTTGGGGGCGTGGGTTCGATTCCCATCTAGGACAACATTTGTGTGATGAACATTTGTGTTTGTTCTATGTCTGGGTGTTAATATCTATTTAAGTATGTATTTAAAAATATATATGTAGATACGTATATCAGTCTCTGGCAGCCATATTACAAGCTTTGCTTAGTTTGGGGTCAGATGACCATGTGTGCAAAATGTCCCAGATATTTATTATTATTATTGATTGAAATAACTGGCCAAAAGCGTGTCGAGACACGCATATGGTAGGGCTCCACTACACTACACTAGGACTCCACCGTTTTGAGTCTTCATCAGTAGTAGATGCATTAGTATGCTCTTCAAAAAACGAATAAAAAAATCAATTTTATAAACTTTTTGGTTTGCATAGTTGAATGAAAAAATCCTCAATCCTCAATAGTTTGTTTGTTTGTCCACGCAAATCTTCTAAACCATTGGACGGGTTTAAATGCGGTTTTCACGAATATACTTAGCTATGACCAGATTGAAGTATAGGCTATATTATTTTGCGCAAGGGCCAGATTAAGGTAGGAAAAAGGGTTGAAAGTTTATATGAAAATCTACGCGTACGAAGTCGCGGACAACAACACTAGTAATGTAATATACATACCTATTACGTCGAAATAAGTATATTGGACCCACTCGTGTGAACCCAGTCATACGCCGACTTCGTTGGTGAGCGGTCGTCATACCTAATAGCGATACTACATAGTTAATAGAAATTGTGCCAGATGATTGCAATATATTTAAGTTTTACACAACTGGAACGCAAATTTTCAGATAGGTAGATCCTTATATTTATGTCTATGAGTAGATCAACCACAGACTAGGTATAGCTACTACATAGCCCAGACTTGTAGTTACGATTATTTTCAATGGAAACAATTCAGTCAAATACCTGAGGGGCGGGGTGAGGGGTTACTAAATGCTAATTGGCCCATTCAACGTCAGTTCAAAATGTAAACAAAGTATAGTGATGAGGTAACTACGGTATTGGTGGGAAATGACGTGAGGTTCAGTGGAATCAGTGGGCGTGTTTTTTATATCAGTAGGGTCAACTGATGAAGTGTCTGAACATGTTCGCCCTGCATTAAATGTCTAGTTATAGAAAGTGTTTGAGATCAACATACCAGTGGTTAGAGTTGCACACCACAGCCACAGTGACGAATGTCGTGATGGAACGGTTGTCAAGGCATTTTTGTAAGAAAGTTGTTGCAGCCAGTTGTACCCATATAAACGAAACGTCAGTCATTCGAAATCAGTTAGCAACTGTGACGCGGAGTTCGACGCGTTGATCTAAATAAGAATGTTTAATCAAGGTTCTGTCATAATGCCTGGCGACAGATTTTCCTTCTCATTTCCGTTTTAATTACTTTTCTTTTCTGTGGTCGTGACAATGCACGCTGTTCCGAGGATTATTACCTTCTGCCTATACTTTGATCCAACCATCTAGCGAAAGCCATGTGTAATGTAATGTAAATACTTAAAAGTAAATAGATTCATATAAGGTGAGTAGCCGGCCCTAGTTTCGGTGTTTTATATGAAAGATAGTTAATAAATTATATCACGAAATTACATTACCATATTTTAAATATTCTCGCAATTTATTAAAATTATTCCAATTCCCTAAAATCGTATATTCGTGAAATTCTCCGCAGTAACTCGGATAACAATATCAGCGGAAAACGTAAGACAAATAGCGGGCAAAATGAAATAACGCTAAATAAGCAATATGTAAAGTGTTGGCAAAGGCAAGCGGAATCAATACAGGTACTAGTTTTAAGTTATAAGAGATGGCGGTAGAAAAAGTATTATTTTACCATTTCTACATTAAATGTTTAGTCAAACATAAATATTTCATTTTCTTATTTTCTTTTCCGTTTACGCCCCAAGCAAGTGCTTTATCCGCTAGACTACGGTCGCGTTACTGTTGGCCTCAAAATTTATTTGCAACCAATCTAAGCGTTAGTGACGCCTATTTATAATTCTTGGTACTTGCAAGTATCTACTCAGTTAGAAACTTTACAGGCCACAAAGCTGCATGAGAAATGATATGTTTTTAACCAAATTCAAAAAAGGAGGACGGTTCTATGTTCTATTGTATATTTTGTTTAATTTATTTTCACTGATTTCACCGCCAACTCTTGATCTGCTAAAAAAAATTGCTCGGTCGGGTATACTTCCAATTTGGTCCCATTGTCACCAAGTCAGGATCTGATGATGGGATCCCAGGGAAAAAGAGGGCAACCCTGATATTTTATGGGCACTTATTACGTTTTTCATATATTTTTGAAGTCGGTTTTTTATGTGTTCCACTTTTTACTATCTCAAAAGTATATTTTTTATTTGAAATGTTGTTCTACATGTTAGGATTTACTATTATAATGTTATAGATAATTCTGCTGCAGTGGTAACATGATAGGCTGATTACGATTATGATTATAAATTACACTTTTAGTAAGCCCGTAAAAAACAAGAAGCCTTAATAAATATTAGAGATACAACAAAATCCTTGAAATTGAATCCTACCACCAATCGCTGCTTTCCCAACACTTGACCCACCTCTCTATAGGTTAGGTTAAGGGTAAAGGAGCAAACAGCTCCAGGGTACGCAAATACGCTGACGAAGACGCGGGTACTCGAGGATCTACCGTTTTTATCTGTCACCGCCACTCGACGGTACACCGCTTTACTGACTGCCCTTTGAAAGAACTAAGAAGTATTTTGTAAGCAATTACCTTATTTACATAAAACTCGACCACGGTCTTACTATCATTACTTACTAGCCACCCGTCCTGACTTAGCATGGGTGGACTATTAATAAATATAGCCTATGTTACTCAGGGATAATATAGAATTCTAATGGTGAAAGAATTTTTAAAATTGGTCCAGTAGTTTTTGAGTTAATTCGTTACAAACATCCAAAAATACAAATCTTTCCTCTTTGGAATATTAGTGTAGATATGCAATAGTTTAGTGTCATCCTCATCATCATCATTCCATCATAATTTTAGAAAATGGTACGCCTGGTTCATAAATGATGGATCAAACTCTGCTTTCATATAAAAAGACCGATCAATGATGCCCTATACTGGGTGTGGTATTTTTATATTTTTAGGTATCCCAAAAGGAAAAAGAAGGAACCATTATAGGATCACTTCGTTGTCCGTCTGTCTATCTGTATGTTTAAGCTCTTTTTCTCAGAAACATGTAAAGGTATTAAGTTTAATTTATATCATATACCTACTCAGGTCTGCCTCTTCTGAGTTTTTAGGGTCGGCAACTTATTTGTGATACTTCTGGTGTTAAAAGTATCCATAGGTTACGGTGACATCTTTTGACTTACTATCAGGCTGCTCATCTGCTTGTTTGCCACATATGGCATTAAAAAATCGTGCAATAATAGTTCCTCCTTAAAATGAGATCATTCGTCTGTAAAGTGGAGTGCACTAAACGCCGCGTCAGCGTTCAGGATCAGGAGGGCGTTGCTAACGTCACTACGGTTATTGAGGGCAAGGGTGAATTCAGCTGCCTTTATTAACATTTTAAATTTAAAGGCTCCAGAGAAAGGTTGATAGACACAGGTACCTAAGTTTCAGCATAGACAAAGTACTTGTCTATGGTTTTAATAAAAGATAAATTCTGAAAACTGAACGCTTCATTAAAATTAATTTAATTAATACTTATGTCTTCTATGTTCATATTTTACATCAGCTGAACTATGACATACAAGTTAGAGAGGCGTGCTAGTCTCTACATTAATAAAAAAACGTCTTTAATGAGAATTAGCTCTGCATACCGTTAGATTGGAAGCTTGGCGACAGCTTTTCTACTTGAGAGTGAACCTTAGAGTCCACCGGATGTGGTAGAAACTATAGTCAGAATAACTAATTTAATCATACGCGAGTAATTCTCGTGTTATATAAATAAAATAATAAATTGTTCAGCAGAGGATGTCTTATGGCTGACGATGATGATGATGATAAATAAAATGTGAGAAAACGTCAGTTTTTTTAATAAAATTTAATTACTTAACGCCTTTATTAAATAAAAAAATACTAGCTAAAACTCACACTAAATAAACAGTTAGATTGTCCATAGACCGTTGAAGATCGTTTAATTACTTGAATTTATTGTAAGTTATATTTCAATTGAGAGAGCACCTCTAGTATTTTATTAAGTTAAATGACTATTTTAACTTCAAACAAATGTTTATCTTCATCATCAATCTATTTAATGTTTGTCTCAAAGTACGCCACATAGTACGATCTTCTGCTTTACGCATCCAGTTGGTACCAACTGCCTTTTGCAAGTCGTCGGGTCCAGCTACCCACAGGGCACCTCAACGCGCGATATACGCAGGGCAAACATGCGAATACCGACCACAAAACACACAAAACAAGCTACCGGTATTTCACCAATGAATTCAATTTCTAGTTTAAAACTAAAGCGAGGAAATGTTGAACTCTCGTCCCCACAACTAAGACTATTAAATGTACTAAAAGCCCCGAACTGTTGGATGCTAAAATATTCAAACTGACTAAACTGTTGGGTGACCAAATATTTTTGGGAAAGAATTTTCATTAGCGGATGCAAGGGTGACCATTGTACCCACGTCGTCCCGTGTCACTGCATGCATAACTCTAAAACACTATAGCTCGGGTGTATGTCCACAAAAGTAATTTTACTAGGCACCACGTGCATATGTGCACTGTAGGTATATTACTCTGCCAGAGTCAAACTAGTGGCACATACACTTCGAGAAAACGTCAAAATCAAAATTAGTTGGCAAGAACCTAGATTCCACACAGAAGGATATAAACGTATAACGTGTACTTATTATTTACGTAAATATTAAACCCAAGGTCTCTAACATAGTCAGTATGTACTCCTAAAGATGCTTCTCTGTAAGCTCGTAAAGCCGAGTCACGATAATCCGAAATTTTATAATGAATACCGAATGAAGTGATTTAGTTTATGCTGTTCTATGCCAAAACTTTATTTTTAATCAGAACTTTACGCTTTTGGAGACATTATAAACATCAAATAGTTTTTTTAAATATATATTTTATATTTATCCAGATTCTTATGTCCAGTATCAGTTGGGAGCCAACCCAGATTGCTGGTTGCATTAGCACGCTGAATGGAAATGCTTATAATTATACTGAGCCAGAAAACGTCAGCTTAATTATGTTGTGCAGTATCTTAAAACACATTAGAGATTAATCTAATACTCCAAAGGTCTCGTAGTACTAATCTATTAGTAATCAAACCGTATTGACTTAACAATATGCTGAGCGCATAATGAGGAGTATGTTCAACATTAATTGGTTTGCAAATCCAATTAGATTGGCTCCGGTCGGCGGTAAGCACGTAGGGCTCATTATCGATTACTAATGACCTGACGTCTGAGGTCTGCACAACACTAGTACTCCAGATACTTGAACACATTTAATTGACCGAGGTAAGCGAAGATTTCAGAGTCCACGGGAAATCGACGTTTGTATGTATATTTGGTTGACGATCACGTGCGTAATATTGCGTGCTTTAATTATGGAAATTTGGCAAGCATGCTCGGTCTAACCATTTCAATAATTTTCATTCGAGTCATTTGCTCTGTCAGCCGCAATAAAAATATTAAAAAACTGTCATTTGACTAAAGTAAATCTTGTACCTGCAACAGTGTTACGTTCAAAAACATAGCAAAAGTGATCATAATTAGGTTTTTACGATGTTTTTGCAGCTTTCAAAGCAAACATACTTGTTGTTTTGTATGTAAGCGCCTCGAATGAAAATAGTTCATGCAAATATGAATATGAAGTTTAAATATGAGCAAATTGGTTCAGGGCTTGTGAAGAAATTATAGGTCACAGTTTGGGAACGACTACGCTATTATAAATCATATCTCTTACAGGTGTATGCAACATTCTATAGAAATGCTTAGACACTAAAACTTATATAAACGAATAAATAAAATCAAATATACATAATATTTGTAATATAATTTTTGAGTCTTGTCAGAAACTTTACTATTTTGTTTTTAAAAACAGATAAAAAAAAAACATAAAACTAAACCAACAACCCACATTCTTCAGTCTTACCGTGAACATGGTGTATGAAACGGCGCCGAAATATCGGAAGTTCCATCCATAGCCTTATCACGGTAAATATCCCATTAATAATCATAGAACTGCTATACACTCCAAGCATCATATACGACATGGGCTTCATTTCAAATAAGAATAAGATCGGTCCTCTTCAGGGGCATATTTACCCTAGGGCCAAAAGAGCCATGGCCCGGGGCGGCAGGCTGTGAGGGGCGGTTATATACCTACTCCGTTATACCCCTGCCTTGGTAAAATCAAGTAGTTATGATTAAGAAAAACATAGTCATCAACACCAACCATTTTAAATCGAATGTTCTTATTCGATTTTAAACGGTTTCTTTCGTTTTAAACGCATTGGTTTAGTTCGTTTTTAACAGTAAAGTTGGGTTTAAAACCGGCCTTACATCTATAATCTCAGCTCACGTGAACACACTAGGTACTGCACTTTATTTTATTCCTAATCAAAACTTTTTGCTTTTTTCCCGTTAATTTATGGGGCGGCGAACCTTGCGGGCCCAGGGCACTGAATCTTAAAATACGCCACTGGTCCTCTTCCTTGAGTCCTTTATTTCTCATGTCTGAGGGTCATGACTACTGCCTCCCATTAGTCTATCTATCTTTCTCTCTCTCTCTCATGATCTTTTGCCTTTTTCTTCTATCTTGGCGACATGGAGTGCTACGTAGCCTGAAATGTGGTGCAAATCTGATCGGACCGATGTAATTATCTCTTTAAAAACTGAGGAATTGACCAAACTAAATAAAACTTGTTGGCCCCGAACGTATGACCATGCAACCCTTATAAAGTTTTACAAGCCCTTTACCGATTTTGCTCATATTAGCATGAACTACTTTCCCACTAAATTTTATGAAGATTAGATAAACGGTACGCAAGATATCATCAAACAAATTTGCAAACAAAACTTCTAGAAATTTGCTGGTTAGTTACAAAAAAATATTTATTCAGCTCTCAGCACTGTAACACGTTCCATCCAACCCCATCACTCAAAGGGCACAGGTCCCTAACTAACATCATTGTGAGGCCAACTTGCTAAACCATTTCCATAGCAGATGCTGCATCAGGCGTTATGCATTCTGCCTTTGAACCGGCAATAATTTAATTGGAGAGTCCCCTATACGATTCGAAGCTTCATAGCAGTTGCTGTAAAGTTTCAGCCGTCTTCGATGGACAAACTTTGGTCGCAAGAGCGCAAACTAGTCGCCTAGACAGCGTTATGCCTCGATACAGTAAACTTGATAAACTAATTATGTTTTAAGGACTTAACTCGGGCCTAATCACAATTGACCCTCCAAAACTTGAAGTGTTTTTCATTGTTCTACACGTTTCACATGATCAATGACATTCGTAAAATGACATTGGTAAAAAACTAATTTTTAGTAACTGTTACTGTAAAAAAATAGTATATATATTTTTAGTGGTGTGTCAAAAGCACATTGTTGGAAGAAGCCTTAGTAGCAGAATGCCACAATGTTAAAGCAATTTTTTTTATATACACACATAGTTAAAAAAGCATATATACCTTAAAACCTAGAAAAGACTTCGTCGATTAAGATATATTATGATGATGTAACGTCATCGTCTGGAGAGACAGATCCTATTCCAGGTTTGGCGTCCAACTTCGACCACACTGCCACTTAACAACCGATTAGATCAGCCAATAAAAAATATACTAACGTCTATATAGACGTTTGTATATCAACATGCTCTTGGCAGTCATCATCAACCATTTTATGCCCACTGGAGACTAAAACGTCACGTCTTCTGCATGCCATGTATCCAGCCTCGTATACCAGCCCCGTCTACTACTATCGTACAGAACGATATCGTCCGACCAGAGAGTGAGAGAGCTGTGGTCGTTTTTCGGGTTCCGTACCAAAAGTGTAAAACGGGACCCTATTACTAAGACTCCGCTGTCCGTCCGTCTGTCTGTCTGTCCGTCTGTCACCAGGCTGTAGTATCTCATGAACCGTGATAGACAATTGAAATTTTCACAGATGATGTATTTCTGTTGCCGCTATAACATCAAATACTAGAAAACAGAATAAAATAAAAATTTAAGGGGGCTCCCATACAATAAACGTGTTTTTTTGCTCGGTTTTGTTCGATATTGATAACGGCAACAGGTAGACACATGAAATATTCACAGAATATTTAGTTATATATTCACTTTAAAAATAAATAATTAAATTAAAATAAAACAAATATTTAACGGGGGTTCCCATACACCAAACGTGATTATTTTGCTCGTTTTTGCCCGATATTGTTAACTGCAACAGGTTGATGCTTGTAATATTAACAGAATATTTAGTTATTTATTCACTTAAAGAAAATTACAGTGGGGCTTTATACAACAAACGTGATTTTTTGTCTTTTTATCGATAATGGTACGGAACCCTTCGTGCGCGAGTCCGACTAGCACTTCATCGGTTATTTTTGCATGGGCAACGTTCATCAACATTCTACGCAGCGTATGTAGGCCTCCCTCTAGATGAACTGACGACATTGCGAGAGCCGCGGGCATCCAGTGGATGCAGATGGCAGTATGGCGTTCAGTGTGGAGGTTAAATGGGGAGGGTTATATTCAGCAGTGGACGTCTTCTGGCTGATAATGATGATGAACATTCTATAACTGCTTTGGGTTACCGTCCGTTAACACTCCAAGCAATATGACTGTAAAGAAATGAAGTCATTGTTAATTCAGACATAATATTTAAATATTAAAAAGGTAAATGCTCACATTTTCATTTGCTTTTTGTCGTAGTCGGTATAGATTGCAATTTATTTCTGATATTCAAATATTTTTAATTTTCATTGCACTATGTAACGAGGTTTTGAAACATAACGTATTCTAATATAAAAATACGTCATATTTTAAAACGGTATACCTACGTAACCTACCCAGTGAACATTTTCATAGAGGACCTCGTAGGTACCTACCTCATTTATCAAACTCAGCCCAGTCGCTTAGGATCTAGGTGGGATAATACAAACATGTACCGTACGTAAAACTCAATACCCTAGCTTTCGCGCGGCTTTGCATCGTCGGGGAAAAATAAATTTGAAGTGTCTGTATGTAGCGATGCGACTGGCGCTTCCTTTCGTTTGGATATGACTTGATCACATGCCATCGATACCAATGCTTCCTATCCATGAATAGATAAGGGTACCAAGTCTTTTTCAGGGGTTTCAGTTACTTTAGAAAAATACAACGTCTGCACTTGTAATGATGTTTACTAATCTTAAAAACACACATCAATTATTCGGTGGCAGAAAGGAAAAAGTGTAGTTGTTATGTAAAGTTACATAGATTCTCAACAATATTGGTACATATATAAATAAAACCGACGTATAAATTCTGGGCATCATGGCCAGCATTTTAACGAATGCCATTTACTCGTATTGGATGATTTAAGCTTGGTTTAGATTGGTTCAGCTTATTTTAGATCAGTTTAGATCGGCTTAGACCGATTTAAATCAGTTTAGGCCGTTTTAGATGATGGCTTTTGTATCATTTTCGTTTTATTATCTTAGATAAATAAAAAAAGTCACAAATTATCACCTACCAATGAGTAATTTAAGCCCTGGCGTGTTTCTGGCTCAACTCATAAGCATTGCCATTCAGCCTGGTAATGCCGCCAGTATGCTGGATACACTGCTAACGGATAGTGCGCTTGAGCATTCGGATTATCTTTAGACTTTCAACGGTCTATGGACAGTCTTAACTGTTTTTGTAGTGTTAGTATTGGCTTGTTTTGTTTTAATTAATATGGGCAATTGCCCCGTTAAAGTAATTTAGGTACTTTTTAATAACCCTCGACGCAAAAAGAGTGGTGTTATAGTTTTAATGTGTGATCTATAATTGGCATCGTACGAGTAGCTCCTAAATGTTTAAACCGTATATTTTAATTTATTTGAAAGGTGACTTCGACTGACTGATCAAGAGAGTTCTAAGCTATGATTCAAGAAAAGTTCTATTCAGCAGTTTGAAGGATTATAAATACCTATACAGGGTTACTCATAAACTCTGTACTTAGCCGAAAGGAAGTCATTATAATCATCATTATGAACAAGTTTTACTATGGGACCAACCCTGAAATCGCGAAAAAAAACATATATTTTGTCGAGTGTCAATGACCGTTTTCTATGGAACAGCTGTTTTTTTCGCTGTTTCAGGGTTGGTTCCATTGTAAACGTTGTTCATAATGATGAGTACAATGACCTCTTTTCGGCTAAGTACAGGTTGTAATGCATAACCCTGCAGATAGAGCGCCTATTTTTGGGATTCTAGACACATTTATTGCTAGTTATTATCGAAGCTTATTTATTTTAGCGTTTGTTTACAGATACGATTAATTGCCTCAGTGACAACCCTGCAGTTGAGTTCGTTTACATAAACCTAAGATTTCCGTCGTCAGGGTTGTCGCACCGTGTCGCTGTACGCCATCACGCCGCGCCCGCTACCTATCACTTATGTGCCTAGTTTATAGCTAAAATCCACAGAAAAATGTGACAAGTAGGCACAACAGTAAATTCTAACTAAAACATAATACTACTATATCTTTTTTTTCTGTAATTATATATGTTTGACAAAAATAATAACTAACTTCACAATTAATTGGATTCATCCAGAAGAAGTATTTATATTTTATGTACAAAGAAATCTACGTTTGGCCTCTAACTTACCTGATGGAAAGTGACGGTGTGGCCGAGGATAGAACACGTTGATCTAGAAGAAATCCATTTACTAATTAGGCATCTTCAAGGTTAGAGTAAATAGATTTCTTCTAGATCAACGTGTTCTATCCTCGGAAACAAGGAGGATAGCAGGGAGTTCCATTCTTAGGCAGTACCGACCCAAATCGTTGTGTACGAATCTTTGGAGTTTCCACGAGGAAAGGGTGGTAGTGTGCAGTCCTTATACTTGTCCTAGAGTAAAGGGGGGGAGGGTGGAATAAGGCCATGAAGCTCTTATGCACACTCTATACTTTTTTTGTCGTAAATACGATATGATTTGTTCATTGAAAGTACGTCTGTGGTGATGAATATCATTCATTCTATTTAAAAAACTACTTATACTCTATACACGGACATATAAAAAACTATTTACACTCTCTACGGAAAATGACGACTATAAGGCATTCTCTCTTGCGCAATTCTATGTAAGTGAAAAAGGAGCCCGGAGGAGGGACCCGGGTATGTCCTAAAACTGCGACCAGAACCACCGGAGGATGGGCAGCAGCGTCCTAATAGTACACGGTGAACGTACTGCGTTCCCCAAGCCGCCTGCCAAGCGTGGGGATTATGGCAACACCCCTCTCTATGAGGGAGGCCTTGTCCAACAGTGGACGTTAATTGGTTGATGATGATGTGTGTGTGTGTGTGTGTGTGTGAAAAAGGAGCGTAAATATCAATGATTGGGTAGTAGGACAGTTTAGATCTAGTAGCTGCAGCACAAGTATTAACTAATAAGAATATGGGAAATAAGTAAGTCTGGTTGATAGCTCAAAATAGCACCATTCACCAGAAATGTTTTTGGTTTTGATGGCTAATGTATAGCTGTGAAAATATCAAACATGGTTGACATGCAAGGAGTTTCTAAATTATGGTAGTTTGAGGCGCGTCCACTTTATGGGGCATCCTTACTACGGCGTGGCTCATTACTACTTAAACATTTTCATAAGTTGTCGAAAAATTAGGTCCCCAGAAAAGTGAATAAACTGCTAAGGTTTTCTACTGTGACACTAGTCAGTCTGCGTGTCTGATATTTTTATGTGCGGAAACACTTTCCACAGTTTATATAGAGAAACCCCGAGCTTCCTTGTCTTCGCGACGTATCATACATATATTACGTGCCATGTAAATTTGTGATTCAAAACTAAGAATACTTAAGTGATTAAAATAAAACCTATAATAATATTTGACCATTTACATGTACGTAGTCGAAGATAATAATATAAGGTATAAAATATAATTTAAAGTTAAATGATTATTTACGGGATATTTACCGTGGTAAGGTTGTGGAAGGAGCTCCCGATATTTCGGCGCAGTTACATGCACCATGTTCACGGGATGGTGCATGTAACTGCGCCGAAATATCGGGAGCTCCTTCCACAACCTTACCACGGTAAATATCCCGTAAATAATCATTTAACTTTAGTGAACAACCGTGATAGTTTAAAACAGTGTTTAAAATATAATTTTCTGTTAATTACCTCGTCTCACGGATACATTACGAAACAGTAACATTACGTACCACACCAATCCATTCATTATTAAGAGTTTTAATTTTTAACCAGTTTCACTCTCGATGGATGCTTTGATAACATGGAATTCAAATAATAATCATAATGTAAAACGCGGACCGTCGCGAATCAAAACTGAAAACTTAAGCCCAACGCCGATTTCAGCCAAATCGACGTCGCGACGTTCAAGCGACTATGTCAAACTCAACGCTTCGCGATTCAGAATAAGGTAAACAAAAAGTTCATATTTTTCACTACCCTCTTTACGACTTAATGAGTATTTTTCAATGTATTAACATTATATGTTTGTGTAAATGTATATAAATAAATAAATATATGGGACATTATTGCACACACTGTCATCTGACCCCAAACTAAGCAAAGCTTGTTATATGGCTGCCAGAGACTGATATACATACATATATATTTTTAAATACATACTTAAATAGATATAAACTTAACTTAAATAAATATAAAGGCAGTTCTAGCCTATATTTTTTCCGACTTCCAAAAAGGAGGAGGTTATATGTTCGTCTGTTTTTTTTAAAGATAATATAAAAATAAATTATAATAAATTTTAACTAAGTTCTACTAAAATTTTTAACTATTAAGACAATAAAGACCCAAATCAATATACGTGGTTTATGTAGATACAAAATTGTCTTGAGAGCCGGCTATAACCCTTTAAGCCTTTGGACTCGTGGATTCTCAGTATTGGGGAATAGACCGCATTCAAGCGAGCCCAATCAAGACAATGGCATGGTGTGATGTGGCCCGCGCTGATGTAGAAGGAAGAAGCGGAAATGCTCCAAGCATTTGTCAAGTCAGTTTATGTGGTAGAGCTTTTTAATTTCGTCATTTGGCCAACACTATACAGGGTTACGCGGAAAGAGTGTACAAATCTGATAGGATTTCATTATAAACAACTTACATTCCCTGACATTTTGTCGAGTGTGAATGACCGTTTTCTATGGAACAGCTGATATTTTTTCGCGATTACAGATTATTCACATAGTTAAAGTATTGTTCACAATGATGGGTACTATGGACCCCTATCGGCTTAGTATATCTTCTCTTTCCGCGCAATCCGGTAGAGAGATAAGTTTGGTCAGCCTGTAGAAATAATCAGAAAATAAGGACTGTCAAGGTCAGGTGGCATGCTGGATATGTGTATAATGTTATCGGTCAGTTTATTAATATCTACAGTTATGATGACACTTCCTGCCACAACTAGCTCACTCGTTCTCTCTTTAATTTTGTTTTAGATAAAACTAAAAATGATTTTGTTTTTAAAATAACTTTGCAAATATGTAAAAGCAATTTCCATTGTCCATGTTGATATTTTATTTTTATTTTGGCGAAACACATCCAAAACCTTTTCCGCCAAAACAAAGTAATATCACGTAAAGTACTCCGATACATTTAAATCTTATTTTAATTAATTTACCCAGTCGGTTTTTTTTTATTCTACTGTCCCTTTTTTAGTAAACCGTAAAGACCGAAACACGATTAAGGACATTTCACTCGATAGAAAAAATATATGAGAGTAACACTCATTTGAACTTTTCTCCCGTTGTTTTTTTTTATTTTTTTATTAATTGAAATACTTATTTACTATTTAAATGATGTCTACGAAATCTTAATATATAGATTTCATAATTATGGAGGGAACCGTATACGGTTCCTTCCATAATTAAAAGTAGGAGTAGTAAAGTAGTAAGTTTTTTAAAGTATAAGCTGTAATGTAAAATGTACCTATAGGTACATTTTACATTACAGCTTAATACTTTTCGAAAATTGAGAAAAACCTAAAAAAAAGGTATCTAAACGCAAGGCCTCGAAACGCCAAGGTTTTGCTCCACTAAATGCGACATTAATTCAATATATTAATACTTATGATCATCTGTAGTAACAAAGGTTGCTCAAAAGTGGGAAAACCTCGCAATAAACTTTTAAAAAATCCCCACTTTTGCATGAACACTAGAATTCTATCCCATTCCACCTCACCCACTTAGTTACTTACTAACCAAATTTCGATTGGTATACTTTCTTTTAAATAGTTATATTTATCACGGCTAGTCGTGAAATACATAAGTGAAATAATTAAGTTTTTTACAAGTATGTAATTTCGATATTTTTTTTGAGTAATACTTAGGTAATGATGAGTAGGTGTCAAGTAAGAAAGGCGTCATCTTTCAATCAGCTTTAGGGTCTAGCTGAGTAGTTTATTGCAAGTAGCAAGAACTATAGATGACATCATCAACGCTTAGATTGGTTGTAAACACAGCTCAAGAATTTGGAGGCCGACAGGGCTGCCGTATCTTAGTGGATAGAGCGCTCGGTGCGTATACACGACGATGCAGGTTCGAATCCTGCAGATCACCAATTATTTGAATGGTATTTAGCAATTTAAATAAGTATAGGTTACCTTAAAAAAATACATAATTAACAAAAAAAAAACGAAATGCTGCTGACAGTATTATAAATTTATTTTATATCAAATATCGTACGTTCCCTACAGTTATAATAAAGTAAAAAGTAAGCTTACAAAATTTATGAAACACTTACATACTTTCCGAGTATAATAACTACATACCTACTTCACTTGTTTCTTTTTTTATTTGTTTTACACAATTACTCGAAAAAGAAGTATTTATTTGTTAATATTTTTATTGACGAAATAGCTGTATAATTTATACATTGTAGAATAATTAAAGGTAAAAAGTTGACATTGTAAAACCACATCTGTGTGTGTGTATCTGTACTGGGAAAGCTATAATGTTCTACGTCATACAAAGTGGTTTTTATCTTTCCTCTTGAGAAGATTTTGGTTTCACATATCTAGTGTATTTGCCAGTGTCAAATGATCATATTTTCAAGTGTTACTAGATAATGTCAAAGTCATCAAACAGTCAGTCAATCAAAGTAAGTCAGGCTCAAGTCAAAGTCTTGTCTTAGTAAAGTGGTGAAACTTTACTGAAGAGGCTTCTATACGTATGTATACGAGACGTATGTAGTCATGTTTTATCTCGTTATATCCCCCACACGAGCATGTCTTCAACACTCGAAAATAAAATTATATGCCAATTTTTTTTTTTTTTCACATTGGCGCCAATACTCTATTTTAAAGAGACTGAAATTATCTTTTTCCATCTAAACTTTGAAACGCAGTATAGGTACGCGTTTACTTATAAAGTTGTGTGTATAATAGTGTGTATAGTAGTGTATCCTTACGTAAGTACAAAGCTAATGCTTATGTTGGCTAATTCTGATAAGCTCCTAAGTAAGAGTTGCAGTTAGGACAGTAGTGGTTTGCATTTTGGCACGAATCCATGCAGTAGGGCACGCAAACACATGGCCAACACCTGAAAAGAAACGTGTTTTTTATTGATATGACTACATACCAAATTGACGAGTATTCTTATAATGATTAACAGTCATTATCAGGTAATAATTAAAAAAATAATTTTGGTGTTAAAAATACACTTTATGCGACTTGCGCACGCGCACACTGGCGGTGAGGAGATACGAGAGAGGTGCACTTCGTGTGCATAATATGGTATGATAGTTGACGTATAAGGTCGGGGAAAAAGTTTCTTCGTATTTTATAAACAAATTCAAGACATATTTTTTTCAAGTTTAATTACATTTGATTATAATATATATGTGCCATTTTGTTCGATAACTTGTTGCCATCTTGTAGGTAGTGACATGATCCCGTTGCTGTAGAAATTTTGGGACTTCTGATCAAAACAATGCAACAAGTAGTTTTGACAGTCCTCTCTGGATGTTAATCTAACACTACCCAAAAAATTCTGAAGAGACCGAAACAGGTGGAAATCTGAGGGTACAAGGTCAGGGCTATATGGTGGATGCATTAACACTTCCCAACCAAGCTCTCTCAATTGTTGCTGAGTGGCCAAAGATGTGTGCGGTCTGGCGTTATCATGATGAAAGACCACGCCCTTTCTGTTGATCAATACCGGCCGTTTTTTCTCAATTTCTTGTTTGAGTGTCATCAGCTGTTGGCAGTAGAGATCCGAATCGATGGTTTTGCCCGGCGGTAAAAGCTCATAATGAACGATGCCCTTCCAATCCCACCATACACACAGCATCACCTTATTACGTGTTAATCCGGGTTTCGCTACAGTCTGTGGTGCTTCACTGCCCTTTGACCATGATCGTTTGCGCACATTCTTGTCGTAGGTGATCCATTTTTCATCACCAGTGATCAATCTTTTCAAAAACGGTTCGGTTTCGTTACGTTTTAACAGAGAATCGCAAATGCGCACACGATTCATTTGGTTTCTTTCAGTGAGCTCGTGTGGCACCCAAATATCGAGGTTTTTTTTATACCCAGACTTTTTCAAATGGGTCAAAACTGTTTTGTGGTCGATCCTCAGTTCTTCAGCTACGTCGTAACTACTAATATGCCGATCTTGCTCCACTTTTTCAGAAATGGCAACGACTTTATCCGTAACAGGGCGACCAGAGCGAGCTGCATCTTTGACATCAAAATTTCCGGACTGAAAACGCTTGAACCAACATTGTGCTACTTTTGATGACACTGCATTAGGTCCATAAACGTCACATATTTAATTCGCGGCTTGTGTCGCATTTTTCCCTTTTTGTCATAAAACTTCAAAATATATCGAATTTCTTCGTTAGATTCATTCATTTTATCGAACAAAAAAAACAATTGAAAAATGGCGGGAAATAACTTTTTACTTTTTGAATTCCTTTTTTAAAATTTCATATTTTTAATGGTATCAAAACCAGCCAGATACAAACAGTACAACCGATGAGATTTTACTACAACTTTATACATACAAAATACGAAAAGACTTTTTCCCCGACCTATTATTTCCCACTAGCCGGCTCTGTCAGTATGATTCACACCCTAGCAGAGTTATTTTATCCACCTCCTTGCTCTATCATGCAAAAACGTATCTAAAGATGCAAAAACGTGCCATAAGAGTTTTGGTCGGTGGTAAATTTGACGAAACATGCAGAAGGCATTTTAAAGAATTACGAATATTAACGTCAGTATCCGTATACATTTTAGAAGTACTCAAATCTTCTCACTTAAAATTTGCACTTCAGGAATAGGCCTCCATTAGCGTCAGTTTCTGTCCACTATCAGGCGGACGCGATGCTTGTTTGCCGCTCGTTTTATAATATTTTAATCCCCATCTTAGTATATTGCTGCAAAGGGCTAAAAACGGGGTTTTTGCGAAAAAGGACTGTTAATAGAGTTTTTAAAAGTCGTCAACGTATCAGTGATGGCCCTGGTGTTACAGGTATCTATAGATGATGGTGATCTGACACGTTTGCTCAGCCTGATGTTTGGCTTTTCACTTCCAGGCTTTCTTCGCCTCTCCTTCAAGTCTCGAGAGTGTCCTACGCTACGTTTGCAGATTCGTGGCCTCCGTTCTAAAATACGACTTCCCCAACGGTTATCAGTTCTGATATTCCCACCTCATTACCACTACAATATTACCGCATTACTTACAAAATCTAGAAAATAGGTATACAAGGAGGAAAAAATACTCACAGGAAACAGCACAGAAGTAGGGCAATAAGATGGGTTTTGGAGGTGGCTTTCGTCTCAACCCTGGTTACGATGTTCGCCCTACATGACGGGCAGGTCGTCTGGGTAGGTTCAGGGCCGACAGCAACTACTGTAGACATCTTTACGCAAAATAACTCTTATAAGTAATCGGTTATACTTAGAAATACTAATTGCGTGTTTGATTAGCTCGTTATCGCACAAAATAATTTTAGTACGCTAAAATTTTACAAAGTAGTTTTAAACATGAAGGAAAGTGCAACTCAGCGTGTATTTTTCACACAACTTTGAGCCACCAAAACTAGAAAATTATCTTTTATTTTGTATCCAGTAAGGTTCCGTTTCATTTAATTACGAACACAACATCTCATACTGTCACTTAATATAAAGACACATCATCCTATTTGACCTCAATTGCTTCAAACGAAGGGTGAATAATGTCATCTAAGGTAGAAAACCCACTGCCAATACTCCTGGTATTGTAAGTGTTCGTAGGCAACTGTGACTATTTATCAACTGGTGGCCCGTCGCCAGTTCGTATACTTACTATACGATTTAAAAAAAAACAGAAAGGATAACGCAATCGGAAATCTAAGGTCACCGAAATTTGAAACGGTCTATCATAATATTGAGTAACTCTCAACTGAGAAACCTCTTAAATAAACATAAACTCCAGAAAAGTTATAAAATATATAATTGTATTTATATACGAGTACTCTATTTATATACTCTATTTCTATCGTCTATAATCATCTATCCAAAATAATCAAAGCAGTCAAATATTACTACATAATTTTGTATCTAATCAATTTCCCATTAGCACCATCCACAACTACTGTTAACACTTACCTTGATAATTGACTGACAGCAAAACTTATTAAAAGAAAAAACACGTCCTATTTGGGCTAGGGATGGCACTGAACTGGCAACCCAAGGCCGATGTAGTGGTCGATGCTTACAGGGTGGTGCTCTTTACTAATGTTAAGAATTGTTTACACTGACACGTTCTCAATGATTTTGTTGTCAGGGCAGTTTGTCACGCGATGGCTACATACTGAACTACTGACCGGTAGTATATTTATTTCTATTTTATTGTGCTGGTGGAACCAAATTATTTTGTGGTATAATATTTTGTGGCTGCGCCCACATAGCATGTAAATTAATAACTGTGACTGGTCAGAGCTCTTTCACTACAATTAATTTTTGCGCATCCCTTCGAAATGAATATGATAATAATGATTAGGTACTTGTATTTATATATAAAAAATGCACCTCAAGACATAGACGAGTTAGGAAGTAGACAAAGTTGACCGGAGGCAAGAAGGCCTAATTTTTTACATAAGTTGGCTCGGTAAAACTGGAAAAGTTTAACTTTTTTGTTAGCTTACTCATTTCACATATACCTAGTAAAGTACTTTCTGTAAGGATACCCTATATATCCAATATTTAACTCGAGTGTATAAAACAGGTCTATAAGTATTACGAATCGCTTTTAAAGAAATCATGTTTATTTTATATTAGCAATTACTAAAATTATCTTATTCGTTCAAATGTAGAATGCAAAGTGATGTCAGTCGCCGGCTCAGCACCATCCTTCGACCAACCATCCCCTCCAAGCCATCTTTCAGGTCGTTAGTAACGGTCCTTGATTGGTCGATGGTGCTACGCCAGCGCCCTCTATGTTAAACTTAATTCAAATAACGTGCTGAACAGTGCGGTCAACGTAGGCGATTTATCGCCATTTAGGCTACTCAGGACTAGAATCAACGACGAAAAAATCTGAAAGGCGACTGGTCGCCCTTTAGGCTACTTCAGGGACAGAACTGCTTTTAATAAAAATCATAGTTACCATAAGGTCTGTATGTGGTATTAAAGAATGATGGCCACACTATTAGTGTATGGTGGATTAGTTTCTAGGCGGGGAATACCCAGAATTTGTCTGAGCAATTATGAAACCAAATTTAGGAGGCAATGAATTGGAATGGACGTGTATTACTGTTTGTGACTATCGCAATTATCTATATTATACTGACTATTGTAGTTTGGGAAGACGGGAAAATGTTTTGTCACTTTCGTTTCGTTCGCTTTGTAACTTCCTGTGCGTCATGTGCGTGTACAAATCCGCCACAAGATGGTTGGCGTTTTACGCAGCTGTTAGTACAAACATTAACCAGTGGCTACAGAACCTGAAATTCAGCTACATTAGGATACTTATACTGTGAAAAATGCCGATATCAGTCCCGGTGTTGTTGGCAACACTGGTGCTGAAGTCAAATCAATACAAATCAACAATGATGATATAGGTGGCGCTAATGTAGTTCCGACTTAAATAAACATAGGTAAAAAGCGAAGGCGACAACATTTCTTTCAATTAGAAACGACTAAAAAGTTTTTTTTTAAATATTATTTATCATTATGAAAATTAAAAACCCAAATTGAACATTACACATTTTGCTGGGTCAAAAATTTGTAATAATCAGTCAGTGAGTTGACACTTTAAAGGTGGAAAGGGCGCAAGAGTGGCGCCCTCATTAAAAAAATCATAAGGTTCGCTTGATGCCTTTAGTCTAATTCATACTGCAGACAACCTTGCCGCTCTTTTGTACTTAATGGAATATTCGTTAAATCATTAGTGGTCGCTGCAAGTTTCTTAGTGTGCGTGAAAAATTAGTAAGTCTGCCGTACTTACAGTTTTTCGAGGTATAGTAAAAACAGTGGATGAAACACGGAGACATGTGAACACGAATGATAATTGTACTAAGGCAAAGCAACATAAGGCAGAGGTAGGGCCATATTTCCCTTGTTTGTCTGATCTGAGAGTATAATTGTGACTTAGATCTGGAATATCCAGTATCTCCTGCGTATGCGTTCTTTCCCTTCACGCTCTTGCTTTCCATTTCCCGCTGACCCATTATCTCGTATTTACCATGGTGATCCATAGGGATTCCTGATTTCTCCGATACCAACTAAAAGCCGCACTTTTGTATCTTTTGCTGTGTTCTACAGGAATTTCACTCATAGATTTTCTTCAAACAATCACATTATTATGTCATAAGTACTGGTGTAGCGGGCATTTTCCGCAATTAGGCCATTCATTGGCCCATTTTAAGTCACCCGGCTGCAGCTAGTTCAGCCACCCGGTCACCTCCAAGAGAGCCAGTTAGCTCACACATTATTAAATATTGTGTATTAAGTACGTCATTTAATTTTTACATGTGCATTGTATAAAATTCAAATTGACTTTGAAATCTCAGACATCACTATTTTCACAGTTTTTGAAATTCGTATATTTGAATCAATTGAAGTGAATGAATAGTCTTCAAATTTCACTTTTTATTTTTCAAATGGAATAAAAAACTACCACTTTTAGATTTAGTGAACGATCAATATAAAAAGAGAATTATATAATTGTATATGCGGCTTTATATCGGATGAGTCATTCCTGTGATGTTGTGACGTTGTTACAGGATAGGATGAAGTGTATCCAGTACATTCGATTCGAATCCAGTTTCATCCTCAATTCAAGTATTTTGGCAAGGTTACTCATAAATTTATTATTTTTATAGTAAGTACAAACAAGAAAAATTGCATTATTGATGTAATTAGTTTTGGTTGGTTTTCATAATTTAGTTGGTTTCCTTGCGATCTCATATTCTATTTTGAAAGTTTCATTTTCCTACGTGATTCCCAAACTTCAATTGGAGGGCCTTACTTAAAAACGTTATTCCAGTTGATCTATGCTTAAAATTGCTCTCTCAACTTCTCGCTGACGGCAATCGTCACACGCGAAAACGAGACAAACCAATTATAAGCATAGATCAACTTGAGTAATGGTTTTAAGTAAGGCCCTCAGTGTGTTATAAAAGGGACCTTAGTGATATTAAAGTGTATCTGTGCTAAAATTTGTGTTTTCCGTGCTTTTGCTGAATCTCAATCAGCTTGCAAGATAGATAGATAACTATTTATTGTTTACAACAGAAATTACATACATAAGACAAAAACAACGGCAAAAAGAAATAAATGGCTGCCTTATCGATAGCGATCTCTTCCAGGCAACCATAGTATGGAGAGGACATACAGAAGAGGTAAAGAACGGGCGTAGCTTTGACCTAAAGAAACAAACTAACATACAAAAATTGCAAGTTAAAAAGTTTGAAAAATAAAACTTCGTAATATGTTCTCATATTATTAAAATTGTTTATTGGATCGGATTCTTAAATATAACGATTAAAATGCAACTTGAAGTACAACGCTATAATAAAGTTTTCTAACTTTGGTAGCTTCCCAAGTAAGCCTTGCAATTAGGACAGTAGTGCGTCGCATTTTGACATGAATCCATACAATACGGCACACACACGCATGGCCAGCATCTGGAAAAAACGTAACAAATCATAACTAATTGAAATTGATTGAGAAAAAAATTGAAGAAAAATACCTTCTTCAGTGCTCATCACCGTTATTAAGGAACAGGTGTGAAAAATTAAATGGTTCTAGACCCTGCGTCTTCGGCATTATGAAAATAAATGATTGTTTTTCTGATTTTTGTTTCGTCCCTTAACGTCACTGACATTAATATGTATACCTATATCTATAAACATTAAGGCCAAGTTGTTCATCACTACTTAGTAAAGTAACACTATTATTAATGTCAATATGGGTATTGCCAGTCGGCCTCACACAGTCTATAATTATTGTAGATGTACAATGTAATCTAATATGATCCATACTGTTGTGTACCTACCTAATTTAATACTGTAAACCAATAAGTGGATTAATAGTATAATTAACCGACTTCAAAAAAAGAGGAAGGTTATTTTCATACAAATTTATTTACAACTAGCCTTCACACACACACATCATCAGCCAATTAACGTACACTGTTGGACAAGGCTTCCCTCATAGAGAGGGGTGTTGCCATAATCCCCACGCTTGGCAGGCGGCTTGGGGATCGCAGTACGTTCACCGTGTACTATTAGGACGCTGCTGCCCATCCTCCGGTGGTTCTGGTCGCAGTTTTAGGACATACCCGGGTCCAAACAACTACTTGATTTGAAACTAGCCTTCGCCCGCGTGGAATTAAAAAAAAGTTCAGTTAGCAGAGTATTCCTTGTAAAGAAATACCCACGCTAAGTTTAATCTCATCGTGTTTTCTTCTTTACAAGTAATTTTTTCTCATATAGTTTAAAAAACGGGGTTTTTGTGGTAATTTATTAGCCTAATTTACTCCTTACAACATCAGGTTATCTGCTATTGAAAGTCCCGTAAAAATCAGTCTAGCCGTTTCGGAGACTAGCCGGAAGCAACAGACACAAAAAATGCCTATGTAAGGTAAGCCTATGTTTAGCAGTGACTATGAGCAGTCTTCTGACTGATGATATGATTTTTACGGCATATTTACCACAATAAGGTTGTAAATATCGGGAGCTCCATTCACAACCTTACCACGGTAAATGTCTGGTAAATAACCATATAACTATATATGCAAGGCATAAAGCATAATCCCTGGTGATAGGAACTTACAAGAACAAGCAGAGCAGCAAAGCAATCAGATGTGTCTTGGTGGTGGCCGTCCGTTCTACTCTGGTCATGATTGTAGCTCCGCATGATGGGCAGGTGGTGCGAGCAGGCTCGGGGCCTACAGGTACATTCGACATCTTTCCTATGGACAAAATAACTATTATTATTGAAATGAAAACTTCTTTAGGCGCGATGAGCTCTTTTTGGATTAACAAATATCATGGAATTCGCGTTATCGTCACGCGCTACCGTGTATTATTAGTAAAACAGCGCCATCTCTTGTAGAATAGGTGAATTACTACTTATGTTTTCACTTCTGACGTGCAGTCCTATAACTGATGTGTTTTTTACTGTATTTATTTTCATTCACGGGTCTAGCCTTAACTTATGAGAAGCATTAGTAAGGCCAAAGGCAACAACAATTAACCCTGTTTAATAAATCTACTTACACTAATATTATAAAGAGGAAATATTTATGTTTTTGGATTTTTGTGTTTGTAACGAATTAACTAAAAAACTACTGGACCGATAAAAAAAAATTTTCACCATTAGAATGCTACATTATCCCTGAGTAACATAATTATGCTAAGTATATTTATTACTAGAATGTTTAAAAAAAAGGCCACCCGTGCGGGCGGCTAGTAATATATAATTATAGAATGTGTGTGAAACATATTCACTCACGACTTATAGGTAGGTACCTACGTAGATTATAACTATGGGGAGAAAACGCAGGAAGAGAGTAGGTATAGGAGGGTGAGTCACACTTGGTAAGGATCCTAAACTGAAATCTGAAAACACTTGTAGTGGTAGGACTCTTTTGCAGGAGTCCGCCTGGGGAAGTACCACACCTTTGCCAGTTATTCAACCGCCAAGCAGTAGTGTGCAAACACTACTGTGTTCCGGATTGAAGGGCAATGTTTCCAGCGAAATTACAGGGCACACAGAGATTTGACATCTTATATCTCGGGGTGACGAGCGCAGTGCATTGCCATCCAGAATTTTGAACTGTTGAAGTTCAAAATTCTGAGTGGCGTTGAGCTGTTATGGGCAAGCGTGAAGAGCCATCAGCCAAGCGACTTCGCTCGTCTCGTATCATATATACACGTATAGCATGATAAAAAAAAACTTATTTGTAAAATACATAAGTAGGTATAACTAATATATTGTGTGTTCTAATTCTAATATAACTCTCGGTGCGCAGGTTGAAACGCACTTGGCTTGTTCACATCATTTAGTTGACATCTAAGAATATGGGAGGTCTTTTTTTTCATTTCATGATAAACAATAAAATGATAGCTATTGATTGCGTCCGATCCTCTTTTGTGATTCCTAATTTAATCCACATTGTATGTAACTCACCTTGATAAAAAGTAACAATGTGCACGTCCTAATTCAGCTTTGAGTGGCACCAAACTGACAACACGTTCGTACAGAAATCACTAGTTATAAAGCTATGTATCCATTATGTTTGCATTCCGCGCTCTAGCAACTGGTCCAATGGATACAACAAGCAAGTCATGCAACTCTCGCTGTGCTATTGTGCTCCTCTTTGTGGCTGCAGTCGCACAAATACTTAACTTTTTTATAGCTGACAGGTTAGGCATTTGACCGCGTTGAGCGTCCTGTAGAGATAAGAGTGCAACGTTGCACGGTCCCGGAGCTCGAATGTAGATATCCACTTACTGGAGCAGTTGCAGTATCTAAGTACCTACCTACTACTCGACTCTTTCAGGATCGTTTAGTGTTATTGATTATTAAAGGGTCGGCATGGTAGTTGTGATGCATCTGGTGTTACAAGTAGCCATAGGCGACGGTGACTGCTTTCCATCAGGCAGCCCGTCTGCTTATGGCATTAAAAAAAAACAATAGCCCTAACATATTTAGGCTAAATTTTGACTTTTTATGTTTGGACGTTTGGGTATTTGACCACGTGGAGAGTTCACTGCGGAGATAAAAGTGCAACGTTGCACGCTGCAGTAGAGCGATTGAATCCATTTACTGAAGCAGTTACATCATATAAGTACTATTTTACTCTTTCACGACAATGTAGTGTAGCTATATATTTCAGCACAATTATGACAATTTTATAGTTGACAGTTTGGGCATTTGGGAGCACGAATGTATTATGAGTCTTTCATGGTATAGATTTAGCTATAGGTACCTGACTTTAATATACAGGGTGTTTGGTAGAGGGTCCGACAAATCAAATGAGCGTGTTCGGGGGCCCATTTGGAGAATACAAGTTGGCCAAAAAAAATCCCTGACCCCCCTAATTTTTTTAAAGGTTTTTTTTGTGAATTTTCCCATTTTCACCGAAATTGTACCTATTTACCTCCATAACATTTGTAAAATCTGTTTTAGACCGGATGTTTTTACTTGAATTTGGTCTCTAATACACCTTCAGGCCACGCAAAGCAAAATTGGATACAAAACAGAGCTAAATAACTGATTTAGAGCTCATAGAGTGAAAAAATGTAAATAAAAATTACCTCATAGTTCAACTTTCACAGTGATCTAAAAAAAAAAACACTAGCAATTCTGGAGATAATATGCATTTAAAAACTTCTCTATTTATTACTTATTACAATGACATACTAAATTGGTATAATACTTACCAGCTTATTGAGTTAAAATAGGATTCTAAGTAACAACCCTAGAAATAAAAAAATGTGTCATCTACGTAAAGTAAGGGACCAATTACGACGAGCAGGTATAAAACCATTGTTATTAGTTCTTCTTTCTCCGTCTCTCCAAGAATGCAGAGGCAGCGTGCTAAGGCTTTAAGCTACCAGTTGTCTAACCAATAAAATCAGTGTGACTGATTATCAGTCGAGCTTTGACTGCTATCACTGTTTGACGCGTGTACGAATAACCCAACGGTTTCTGTTTTCTGTTTTGATTTGTTAAATTGTTACCTTGTTGATTGTTACCGTTGTTGTCTGTTACCGTTGTTCTGTTACCGTTGTTGACTGTTACCGTTGTTGACTGTTACCGTTGTTACTGTTGTTTTTGTTGACTGTTGTTGCTGATTCTTTCTGCGCCGACATGACGGAGTTTAGTAACGAAGAATACGCCGACATGGTTTTTGCCTATGGCCGAGCTGATGGGAACTCACGTGCAGCCCAAAGAATGTACAGAGAGTCGTATTCCAACAGACATGTACCACATCACACCACATTCTCAAATACTTTCCGGAGACTGCGGGAAACCGGCACCCTACATTTTAGGGAACCACGACTCAATGCTAGACAGCATCGTGTTGTTGTAGATGAAAGTATTCTACAAGAGTTCGATGTGGATCCCACCACCAGCATTAGAAAAGTGGCCCGTGACTTGGGAGTTTCGACATGGAAAGTTTGGTCAGTAGTCAATGCAGACGGAAGGCATCCTTTTCACTACACTCCGGTGCAAGGTAAATTTAATTTATGACATTAACTCTAAACTGTGTTCTAGATTCTGACGCTTGAGATTATTTTGATCACTCTCACTCTTATGACTTTTGAAACGAGAGAGAGATAATGACCTAGATAATATCTCACGCGTCAGAATATTAGAGCTCCTGATTGCTCATTTAAAATACGAACCTTACATAAATTGTTTACTGGACAATGGGCTTTGCTCAAATTCTCTTGAATAGTGGATTGTAATTTTTTTATTATTATGACTTCGGTGGTGTATCGAACTCTACAATAATAATAATAATTGCCGTACAAGTTGCCCATCTCATGTTCTCAAACGGTTTTGTTTTGGTTTCAGGTTTAGTAGAAGGGGACCAAGAGCGGCGTTTGCGGTTTTGCCGTTTTCTTTTACATACGGACGTAGATAATGACGAATTCCTGAAGACCATTCTCTGGACGGATGAATCTAAATTCACGAGAGAGGGCATCTTTAACCAACATAATCTCCACAGATGGGAATCGCAAAATCCTCGCGCGACTAGAGAGACCTCACACCAACATAAGTTTTCGGTCAACGTATGGGCAGGTGTCATTGGGAGAGACCTCATAGGACCCCATTATCTCCCAGATACACTGAATGGGGAAAATTACCTAGAATTTTTAATGAATGACCTACCGGAATTAATGAGTGACCTGCCGATTTTTGAAGATGACCGGGCAGTTGTATTTCAACATGACGGCTGCCCGGCTCACTACCGGAACATAGTACGCGAGTACCTAGACAACGTTTTCCCCAATTCATGGATTGGGAGAGGTGGCCCAATTGAATGGCCCGCACGTTCCCCAGACCTAACACCACTCGATTTTTATGTCTGGGGACGTGCTAAAGAGTTGGTGTACGAAGTTGAAATAAACACAAAAGAAGAATTGGTGACGAGAATTGGGGATGCTTTTTCAAAAATGAAAGTAGAAATGACGCTGAACACGACTACAAAAGAATTACGCCGTAGATGCCGGGCGTGTATTCATAACAGAGGAGCTGTGTTCGAACAAAATTTAAATTAAATAAATAATTGTATTTATTTCTGTTGTTTGAATTTTCCCTTCTGCCTCATTTATTCAACAAGTTGGTAAGTTTTATACCAACTTAGTATGTCATTGTAATAAGTAATAAATAGAGAAGTTTTTAAATGCATATTACCTCCCGAATTGCTAGTGTTTTTTTTTTAGATCACTGTGAAAGTTGAACTATGAGGTAATTTTTATTTTCATTTTTTCACTCTATGAGCTCTAAATCAGTTAGTTAGCTTTGTTTTGTACCCAATTTTGCTTTGCGTGGCCTGAAGGTGTATTAGAGACCAAATTCAAGTAAAAACATCCGGTCTAAAACAGATTTTACAAATGTTATGGAGGTAAATAGGTACAATTTTGGTGAAAATGGGAAAATTCACAAAAAAAAAACTTAAAAAAAATTGGAGGGTCAGGGATTTTTTTTGGCCAACTTGTATTTTCCAAATGGGCCCCCGAACACGCTCATTTGATTTGTCGGACCCTCTACCAAACACCCTGTATAAGGTCGGGGAAAAAGTTTCTTCGTATTTTTTAAACAAATTCAAGACATATTTTTTTCAAGTTTAATTACATTTAATTATAATATATATGTGCCATATTGTTCGATAACTTGTTGCCATCTTGTAGGTAGTGACATGATCCCGTTGCTGTAGAATTTTTGGGACTTCTGATCAAAAAAATGCAACAAGTAGTTTTGACAGTCCTCTCTTGATATTAATCTAACACTACCCAAAGAATTCTGAAGAGATCGAAACAGGTGGAAATCTGAGGGTGCAAGGTCAGGGCTATATGGTGGATGCATTAACACTTCCCAACCAAGCTCTCTAAATTTTTGCTGAGTGGCCAAAGATGTGTGCGGTCTGGCGTTATCATGATGAAAGACCACACTCTTTCTGTTGATCAATTCCGGCCGTTTTTTCTCAATTTCTTGTTTGAGTCTCATCTGCTGTTGGCAGTAGAGATCCGAATCGATGGTTTTGCCCGGCGGTAAAAGCTCATAATGAACGATGCTCTGCCAATCCCACCATACACACAGCATCACCTTATTACGTGTTAATCCGGGTTTCGCTACAGTCTGTGGTGCTTCACTGCCCTTTGACCATGATCGTTTGCGCACATTCTTGTCGTAGGTGATCCATTTTTCATCACCAGTGATCAATCTTTTCAAAAACGGTTCGGTTTCGTTACGTTTCAATAGAGAGTCGCAAATGAGTACACGATTCATTTGGTTTCTTTCAGTGAGCTTGTGTGGCACCCAAATATCGAGTTTTTTTGTATACCCAGTTTTTTTCAAATGGGTCAAAACTGTTTTGTGGTCAATCCCCAGTTCTTCAGCTACGTCGTAACTATTAATATGCCGATCTAGGTCCACTTTTTCAGAAATGGCATCTACTTTATCCGTAACAGGGCGACCAGAGCGAGATGCATCTTTGACATCAAAATTCCCGGACTGAAAACGCTTGAACCAACATTGTGCTACTCTTGATGACACTGTATTAGGTCCATAAACGTCACAAATTTTTTTCGCGGCTTGTGTCGCAGTTTTCCCTTTTTTGTAATAAAATTTCACAATATATCGAATTTCTTCGTTAGATTCACTCATTTTATCAAACAAAAAAACAATTGAAAAATGGCGGGAAATTGCTTTTTACTTTTTGTATTCCTTTTTTAAAATGTCATATTTTTAATGGTATCAAAACTAGCCAGATACAAACAGTACAACGGATGAGATTTTTACTACAACCTTATACATACAAAATACGAAAAGACTTTTTCCCCGACCTATTATTTTAGCAAAATTATGACTTTGTTGTATAGCTGATTTATGGATTGAAAATTTTTGACCACTTGGAGCACTCTTAACACTTGAAATTAATGTAATAAGGTTTCACATATATTATAACTTTTCAATCAAATCAAGTTGTATCCTTTAATCCTTTGCGAAATATGACCCGGCAGACTGTAACAAAATTGTATCCCCCTCTGAATTTCTAAACTATCAGACGTAGAACCTTGTTACTAGGTTCTAGGGTCTACTGTTATTATAAAAACTATTATGCAAATTGTTTCAAACATTTTGAGATCATAACTTTTCGAGTTATGTTTAATAATATAACTGTAATAAATTCAAAACATTCTAGCTCAAAGGTCATTGTCCTTTTCGTAAAATAACTTTCACAAAAAACCGATTTGTTTTCTCTTTGGCAAAACCATGAAAAGTATATATGGAATTCGGCTAAATCTACCGCACGAACTTCGATCGTTCGATTTTTTTCAATAACTACCAGTTTCTGAACTATGAATCTAAATGTGATTAATTATGTCAATGATATGATAACAATTATTATGGCTTTGGTTACGAACCCCTACCATATGCGTGTCTAGACACGCTTTGGCCAGTTTGAACCTTTTTAACGCATCACTCCTTAAGATTATTATTTTTAACGCATCACTCCTCAAATATTATTTAAGGCATGTAGTTTTTTTTGAAATGAAGACATGCGGTGCTCCAAAAAGTGATCACAATTTAGTAAACAGGATCCTTCAATTAAAGTTGTTAATTTGGCCAAGGCCGTTATGAAATCGGGTTCAGTGGTTAAGTGGCTTACACACTACAAAATAAAACTACAAAGTGGAATATTTTCAGAAAATTTACTACGTATTATTAAAGCATTGGTTATTTTTAAAGCGTCATATTTATCTTCTATTCGCTATTCTTCTATCTTTTATTCTGTGCAGAGAGAGCATTTATAAGATGGCAACTAAGTGAATTTACAAAACGTTGAGTCATCAAACAAAAAGTACACCTCCTTTGTTTTATTTTTAATGGCATTCAAATTTCTTCCAAATTATCAAAGACGTGACGTAATTTTAATTTTTAAATCAGTGGCATTTCGTTTAAGTTTAAAGATATCAAAGAAGGATGGCTAAATTTGCCTGGCTCTAGAAAAAGGAAATAATATGCCATTCATGTTGCACTGTAGGTATGTATGTGGAAACCCATGTTATATTTTTGTGGTTTTCTTAAAATATTAAACATAATTTGTAAAGCTGGGAATTAAAATTAACTTTGATGCATTAAATTATTGTAGATGTTACTTATGTATATTCTGAACACACGCTATGGTCCTCAAATGGACGTAACAACCCTTAAAGGGTCAGGAGTGTATTTTAAAATACAAATCATTACCGTACTCACTGTATCACCGTGTATAGTATTTTGAACTCATTTCGTATTTTCATTTTTAAGGCAACCTTATACTGGATTCACACGCGCTGAAAACCATCAACGTGATTTAAACTCTGGCATTTAGAGATCTTAATAGTTTTCTACACCAGCCTTGGTAGGCATGTATTGCCAAGCCAGCCAGATAGGTTATGAAATTTAATCCAGTGGTTAAGGCCCAAGTTCAGCAGATGCTCTCTGCTCAGTTATGGCAGATTTGTGTCTTTCATTATTTTTACTGCCTTTAGTTTTCCTTGATGCAACATGGAACAGTTTGCTTGGTCTGTCTTGGTCGCTTTACTTAGTTAATTTCGTACAACACGGGATGCTGAAAAGGAATCTTGTCCTTAGATAAACGCAGACATTGCGGAGTCTTATTATGAGTAGTAAATATGGTCTTGATGGAATATTTGTCAAGATTTCGACCTATTTTAACTGTCTCGTTAAATAAATAATCGAAATACCAGGAGCTGCATCCACAACTAATCACGGTAAATATCTCGATAATAGTTGTATAATTATACTCGTATATACTATTACATATAACATTCTTATTTTAGGTCAGTTTTTAAAATTAAGGCATCATGTAGCTTCCCATGAATGCACTGCAATAAGGGCAGTAATGGTCAGTTTTGTTGCAAGAATACATGCAGTATGGGAGACACATACAAGGCCAGCATCTGGAACAAAAATAACTTATTAGGGCCACTACGTCCTTGGAAGTAGCCTTGGAACGATGTAAATGAGAGGTTTTGACGTTTAGATGACATTTTTTTCTCTCCTCATGCGAGGACTTTGGCTTACCACGTATTGTACACGTACATTTGCCAGTATCACATCTTCAGCCAATTAACGTCCACTGTTGGACAAGGTCTCCCTCATAGAGAGAGGTGTTGCCATAATCCCCACGCTTGGCAGGCGGCTTGGGTATCGCAATACGTTCACCGTGTACTATTAAGATGCTGCTGCCCATCCTCCGGTGGTTTTGGTCGCAGATTTAGGACACACCCGGGTCCAAAAAAGAAATACCAAATTTTATTGAATATTCTCAAACGTCATGGTCACAGTCGGTAACTTTTCACTACAATGATACTGGCAAACAACTTAAAGCAAGTCAAGCTAAGAGTCAACTTAAAGCCAGTCAAGTAAAATGGTGAAGAATTTACTAAAGACTTCTACGGATTGTAGGAAACGAACACGAAAATACATATGTTCACCTCATTATATCACATTTTATCAATCTATTATATTTATATATTTTTGTAAATAGTATGATGTTAAAAAGTAACTGTCCAATAGTTAATTTATAATGTATCTCCCTGAGATCGAATAAGATAACTAGGTACTCTTTCTTACCCGAACATAAACAAGCAACATGCTAAGAGATGCGTCTTCGCTGTAGGCCTGTGGAAGATGACAGTTTTTATCTCCTGGTTACACATATGACATGTGATGAAGGTGGGTTGGGGACCGACGGGTTTAGGTCCAGATGTCGAAGGCACTATGGGCCCTAGGATCACTGGGGGGCCGTATGGAGCCACACCGTTGTGATACGAACCAATGTAGATGTCAGCATTTGTCTGTGATGACTCAAAAGACGGCTGGGACATTATTGGAGTGGTCATGGTAGCATCCTGAAAATTTGAGTAGATTTCTATACAATGTGTAATTAAAATAAATTAAAATTAAAATTTCACTTAATAATTATAATTTTATATTAAATAAATAATTTTAATTATTAAATAATCCTATGCTCCTAATGGTTAATTTTTTTAGCCAAATACTACTTTTGTATTAGCTGTACAACCGTTCTGAATGAAAAGTAAACTCAAAGCCATAACTGATTTCCGCGATAGTCATCGAGTTTAAGGATAAGGTACAATCAACAAGAAAACATGCCCAATTTTTTTGCAATCCTGTTAACTGGTTTTTATCCCGTTCCACTCAGAAACTTTAAGCTTTAATGGTTCATAACCTAGCTCAAAATATACATCCAAAGCGAATGATGATAACATATCACAACAATACAGTTAACGACTCTGAAATAAATAATAAGCTAAGCCATTACCATCGCGTTTTTGAAAATTAAATAAGCAGAAATGTAGTTAAATATATAAGAAAATGCGACATTATTTAACAAAACGTATAGCTTACTTACAAATTTGTTATATATGAGAAAATTTCACTCGTCAACTGTATACAGCCATAATTTTTTTAACATTTCTAGGCTTTTCTTGTAATTCATTTTTACAAAATAACTGGAAAGTAGGCACAAGCACTGAATAGCTAGTTGTCTCTATACTGGTTTATCTGCTGATTATGACAGGTGTCTGATAAACTTACTGATAATATTCCGATTGGAGATAGAACTTAGATAACACTGCACTGTCTAAACCATACCGATTTTACAAGTACGAAAGCGTGTTTCTTTTTCACGCATTAACAGAACAACAGATGGACGTGATTTTTTGCATGTAGATATTTGGAAGGCCGAATTTTATACTTTTTATACCTGAAAAAGATATAGTTTCTGAAAAAAATTAACACCGCGGAGTAGCTAATATAGGTATTAAAAACAAACCTCATATTTCGAAGAAATAATTAATAGTACCTACTTATACCTTATCATTTCATAGACACTTTATTACATTGTGTAGTGTAAAAATTTCTAACAGGATAATAACGGTTTTATGTTTGCACAAATATTTATCATGTAGGTACCTACTGCTTGGCAGAAATGCAACATGGCCGATGTGTACGTTATTGTACCTACGTGTATGTTACTTTGAGAGCCAAAAATAATGTAATCTATAGGAACTCCTTGATAAATAGTATCTTTTTGAAAAACATGATTATTAGGTACTTAACTTGAAGTCGAGAATTTACTCTGCGTTTTTTAGTTACAATAACCACGAATCATAGAATTCTGTCTAATTGTCTTTGCCAATAATATACTGAATATACAGGGCCACTGGTAATCAGTTAGCATCCTCTTGAGAGCGGCCTCTGTACTTCAAAACAAACAATGACATTTCGGAATTCGCGAAAAAAAAGCCATTCTATTAAAAAAAATAAAAAAATAACTCCCACACAAAATATATGAAACAGCCATTGATGTAAGGAAATAGTGGGAAGATACGGGACGAACTCCTTGACGTGGACCGCACAAATTAGTCCCACGGGCCTAATCGAGTTCAATCACAATCGAACTGGCGTTTGTGATAGCATGTGAAGTACTTGTCAAAATTTTGTTTGAACCGAGCCATATTTAATGGGTACAATGTTTGGATGTCACGCGTCTTCCCCCTTTTTCAAACAGTCATTGGAAACGGCAGATTTTTTTTCCAATTTCGTAAAGTCGTAGAAAAAAAGTTGTTTGTTTTGCCGTATTGACACCACCCTTAAGAGGTTTTAATTGATTACCAGTAACTCTGTATATTATGTTGCTGGAAAAATTAGTGCAACATAATCCATCTTCAGGGTTGGCCTCATAGTAAAAGTTGTTCAAAATAAGTACTTATAACAAACCCCTTTTGGCTTAATATGCCCTTTCTTTATAACCTTATATAATAGGGAGAATTTTGTGATTCTTGGTTATTCTGAACTGAACAATGCGGAGTTCACTCTGTAATGTAGGTAATATAGTTCACTCTCCACTTCAAAGTAGCACTTAATAAAGCTATTCAAACAACGACTATTTAGATACTTACGATACTTTGAGATAATTGGTAACTCAGAAATTCTGATAAGAAAATACCAGGCGTTGCTTTTGAGGACATATTATTTATTTTCTTACTTCTTTAGTTAATTAAATAATTATACCTTATCTCTGCATGGATAGGCACAAAATATCTTACCTGAGAATCATAAACTCAGCTTCAATAAATGAAGAAATGGGTGGACGCAAACTTATAGAGCAAAAACCGTCAACGTTCTTGAAAATTTTCAAATTGTTTGTAATTTCCGGCTTTACTTTAACTTGTACCGAGCTTGTTGTAATATGTATTCATTAATTTATTAATTTTAATTTATATTCTTTAAAACAAATAAATACTTTAAAAATATGTATTATATTTAGCTAAATATACATTACCAGCTGCGCCTCGTGGTTTCACCCGCGTGGTGATGAAAAACTGTGATAATGAAAAATACTTTACGACCTATTCGCACACCTACCAAATATACATAAAAAATGGCATTAAAATCGGTCAAGCCATTTAGGAGGTGTTCGACACCACACAGTGTCACGAGTTATTTATATATATAGATAAATAAACACCTGTTAACATAATCATCACATTTAATTACAGAAAGTTTCCTGTTTCATAATAAAATTTTCGTACTTTCTAAACTGCATTCATGCAAAATTACAAAATACATATATGTTTGCGATCTATTAACTAGAACAGCAATATTATTGATATAAGTAAATATTATTTAGTAATAATAATTTTATAAGCAACCGTTACGGTTTTTCATAATACAATAGGGTTTTTTAGCTATAGGTACTTATAGTTAACGCATTATCATCCGATTCGTCGGGTCATATATCGTATATCTGTCCATCTCGATCGCATTTAAAGGTCTTATGACGTTAATTGCTCGACGACTCAGTTTTTAATGCGTTTACTATAGCGGCGCTAGCAAAGCAAGTACCATTTTGCCCCTATTGGGGCTTTTAGCTCTAGTAAATTAATATGGGAATTTCGTTACTGATTTTTGTTTTTATGTCATTAAAATTTGACATTTTTAAATACAAAAAAAAAAAACGTTTACAAAGTTACAAGCTTAGCCGATCACATTAGAAAAAATATTTGATACAAACCAGACATAATCGTGTGTATATCGGATGTATTTCAAGATAACGGAAAATTTCAAGGATCTCACTTTACTCATTATAAACTAATTTTACTTTCAGACCAACTCTGATATTATCGCGACCTAAAATCAGCTGTTCCTTACACTTGTTTATGGAAAAACTAATATTTTTGTAGGATATCAGGGTTAGTCCCAAAGTAAAAGTTCTTTATAGTGATGAGTAAAATCCTGTACCCTTAGTACAAGATTTGATAGTTTTCGAAAACTTTTTTTCGTTTTCGTATTGTTCCATACATTTCAGCAAAGCGCCTCTAGCGGAAACGCGGAAGAACTAAAATCGGTAGTAATCGGCAGTATAGGTTGCTTCACTCGAATACAAAAGAAGGTTTCGAATAGCTTTTAGCCCAGCAATGTATGGAACAAAACGAAAACGAAAAAAGTTTTCGAAAACTATCAAATCTTGTACTAAGGGTACTGAATACGTCCATCGTTTAGAGATACGTGTATACACGGTATACCTAACAGTTACTCTTGCATTTAGTAATAGGACGTTTAGTTCATGTTGAACTAGAAAAAGTTGTAGATTATGTACTTACTAAAAGTATATAATACAATATTTTCCAAGGCAATTCATTCATCAAATAGGTGCATCGAGATACAATACTTATAGAGTCACAATCTCTAAGTGAAAACAGTCAAAAAACGTCCAAGCGTTGTTGGGCATACCTAGACATCAATTATATTATTTACAATGCCACATTTACTTCAATTTAGACGTTATGTCGCTTGGATAGTGTTCAACGTCGATTGTCCGATAGATAGAGCATCGTAGCACTGGCATCGCGCGGCGTTGAAGTTGGATCGCGGTTGGCTTAGAGCCGTAACAAACACGTCAACATGGCAAACGTCCACCACCTCAACCAACGAGAGAAAAAGAGAGAGAGAGTGAGAATATAATTTCTTTTTCTCTCGTTGGTCAGACGGCGGTTCATCAGCCAAGTTCAATACGTCAGTTACGGTAATTACAAAGAACCAAAAAGTCTCGCCGAGTTTTGGTTCGGTTAATTTTTGGCACGATTGTGACTCTATAGGTATTGTATCGCGATGAATAGATGACAATAATTGCCTATTTAACACAGGATATGACGTAATTATACAACATCCAGAGCGCTGTGGTAATAGTAACAAATGATAGCTCGTCATAATAGCAATTTATAATTGGTAATATAATATTACCTTATCAATATTTGCCACATAAATTAACTAAATACTCACAGAATGACATTTTAACCATTATGTTTTAATTGTTCTAACAGTGTTTGAACGAATATATATTATATCAGCAATATCAGCATTAGCTGCGTTGTTTTGACACTTCTTTGTGAATGCATTTTTCATTGTGTGTATGATTTAGGTACCTACTCGTGTTTTGTGCAAACACATAATATTTAATAGTATCACCAAAATAATTTATGGTAAATAAGTATTCACCATACAGGGCTATTTGTAATATACCAAAAACCTCTTGCAATCAGTTTTCCTATCTTACAAGGCAACTTTTGTTCTGTCTTTTCACATAAGTTAACACCATAACATAAACACTGTTTTAAACTATCACGGTTGTTCACTAAAGTTAAATGATTATTTACGGGATATTTACCGTGGTAAGGTTGTGGAAGGAGCTCCCGATATTTCGGCGCAGTTACATGCACCATGTTCACGGGAAGACCGAGAGACCGGGGGGAGAGGTCTTCCCGTGAACATGGTGCATGTAACTGCGCCGAAATATCGGGAGCTCCTTCCACAACCTTACCACGGTAAATATCCCGTAAATAATCATTTAACTTTACCATAACATAAGTTATTTTTTTTTTTTTGTGCATGTCGACCAAGTAGACAGCATTCCTCGTTATTTGAAACCGTGCAGTTTTATTTTCATTTAGAGCCCTAATTAAGGATTTTTTTGTTTTGTATAGAAAACAATAATTAAATTCATATAAGTAGAGAAATTAAATAGAACAGGGAAATTAAATAGCAATTCCTTCTCAGATATTTATGGTATTTAAAAAAAGTCATTATAGATTAAACAGCTGCACTAATTCTATTTACACCACCTACTTAGTTGAGCAACATTCGTGATGGAGTAAAAAATGCATCTATTTTTGGCATATTAAAAATAACTCTATGTAAGATCTACACTGCCAAGTTGACCAATAGTCGTGACAGAGATTAAAGATAAACAATATAACATATCATCACATTGGTAAGTACATAAGTTATGCGCAAATTAGGTACCTAATCACGTGATGTTACGTGATGTTGCCATATTCATTAGTTTTTTCTTATATTTAAGTCACATGTCAAACTGAAAGGGCACTTCAATGCTCTACTAGCATCCGTTCCACCACGACTCTTAGCCAAATAGTGCAGACCTAAAGTTTTTTATACATATTTCATTCAGGAATTGGAAAGAAGCATTCCGTAGCATTTATAGTTAATAGGTAGTTTCCGTCAACGTAAACACATTTTTCATATGAAACTTCATACTATTTATCTCATGTAGGTTCCTAAATATGAATTGCAGTTAGGGCAGTAGTGGTCAGCATTTTGGCATGAGTTTACGCAGTAAGGCACGCACACACATGGCCAGCACCTGAAATATAAATAAGTATTATTAATTTAAAAACCAAAAATCTGCATCTAAGACACTAAAATAATGTTACGGTCCAGTTAAACAAGATCTTCGCATCTAAAGCTTAATGTAATTCTCCTTGTTAAATTCGTGATTATAAAAGTAGTTTTTCCTCTGAGGTGTAATGCTATGCTACATCTCGCAAGGGACCGGGAAATTGCAGCCAACTGTTGGCTTATAAGGCTTTTCTTACTGCTCACTGTCTGTCGGTGTCACAAAATCAACATCGATCTCGATCAAAATCGAGAAAAAAAAACTGTGGAAAACGTACACTGCGTTTTACGCGTTCCTTTTTGCCTGCAATATATGGAATGAGCTGCCATCCTACGGCATTTCCGAGTAGGTATAGCTTTATTATGGGGTTCTTCAAAAGGGCTGTTAATAGAGTCTTTAAGAGTCGGCAACGCATCTGTGATGCCCCTGGTGTTGCAGGTATCCATAAGCGACGGTGATCGCTTACCATCACGCAGCCCGTCTGCTTGTTTGACACCTTTGGCATAAAATGCAATCAAATTATGCCGAAACTACAAAGGGTGAACAAAATTAATAATAAAAAAGTGACCTATAATTGGTAACAGTATTTCGTGTTAGTTCCTACAAAGTAAGGCATTGAAATTATATGAAAATAAACTAAACTTGACAGTTGCTGATAAACAGAAACAATTTTGTTGTGAGCATAGCAAGTTTATTGCAGATAGTATTATAACATTTTTATTTCGTCAACCTTGTCTCATCACTCTAAAACTAACCTAACCACGGGTTCAAGGTTAAATGATGTCATTGCTTAGTCTATGGCGCAGACCTCTTTTTTTATCTATGGTATGTGGATTACCACAGAATAAGGACTCCTTATGCTTATAATATTCTGTGCCCTTAACGCATTACAGCAACATCTGTTATTTCATTCTAAAAATAGGTATCACTTCATTGTTTGTTTTTCAACTGGATGTTTGCAAAATGTAAACATTGATAAGATTGTGGTGTGGACTATGCATAAGCTTTACTGCATACATTGTTGGTACGTGTAATAAATACGTTTTTGTTACGCATTAGTGAAAAGATAACAAGTTTGCAGTTTATTAAAGAACATAATTTTGAAATGTGCTCTTTATGGAATGGGTGTTCCCTTATAGTTACAATCTGGCTATCAAGTCACGAATAAAGCGTCACCCATCGTAGATTACATCATCGCTTAACATCAGGCGAGATGGGGGAAAACGCAAGCCTATTCATTAAAAAACTCACTACCTACCTACGTATCTACTTAGGTTTTAGTTTTCAACAAAATCACTCAATCAAGGAACATAATTTAGTATATTTTTCTCCATACATGGTATTTATCGTGTCACTAATTTGAAGAACACACTTCTACGAAAATTAGACTTTATGGTCCCGACCTATTTTGTCTTTTTTACCCATTACTGGGCACACTAAAATTACTAAGGCCATTCCGCTTTTTTACAAACACAAGGTAGTCCCATTAAAGCAATCAGTAAAGTAGTGGAGACTTTACTAGACGCTTCTATGGAGTTTTAGAAACAATAATGAAAATACACGTGTCATCTCATTATGTGACTGGCCCACACTTGAGCACGAACACTAAAAAATAATCCACCATCACAAGTTTAGAAAATTAATAGTATGAGACGACTTTGCACATTTAGTTTTTTGACATAGGCGCCAGAACTCCGTAATATTTGAATGTTCAAAGAGGTTTGATTGCGTTTTTCCGTTACATAAAAAAGAGGCCGAATCTTCAAGGTAGTTGTACCTAAACAAGGAAGTCACTAGAATTGAATTTAGTAGTTTTTACTACATCATTCATGATACTAGGACCAATGGTGATTACTTCCTTGTCATGGCGGGTATACATTTCGTGCCTCCTCGTAGCTATCTAGATTTTATGTTTAGAGGCTTCGACATAATATTTGGGTGGGGGCCATATCTGCATTAGTATAAAAACCTCACAAGAAAGACTAAAGTAAAAACTAATATATGCGGCCTTGCTTAGAAACATAAGCTTAAAACTGCTCTGTCAAATCTCGCTGATGGAAATTATCACGAGTGAAAACCACATAAAGATTTTTTAAGACTGCTATTTTATTACAAAACTACTATTATTTTTTCCTTTACCTTTACCTTTTTCTTTCAAAAAGGGTTTATTGTTATACATGTGTATATTGTTTAACTATGCTATTTTTGATAACTGTTCCATAGAAAATGGTTTAGTCTCAGTAATATACTCAACAAAATGTTTTTATGCCATACGCGGCAAACAAGCAGACGGGCCGCCTGATGGTAAGCAGTCACCATCGCCTATAGATACTTTGTAACACCAGAGGCATCACAAATACGTTGGTATGGAATACTTTTATTGCCACTTCAGGATTGATCCCACATTAAAAGATGTTCGTAATGATAAGTGAAACGAACTTCTTTCGGCTTAGTAATTCCTTTTCTTCGTAATCCTGTATATAATTTACTTTTATACTCATAAAGTATTATATCAAAAATAGTTTGTGGTTGCCTAATATTTTGTTAAATTAAATAACAATATTATAGTCAGTAATTAGTAGTTTTATCCTAATCGAATCAGAAATGAGAAGATCCGTAGACGAACGAATGTGACCGACATATCTCATCGGATTAGCAAGTAGAAGTGGCAGTGGGCAGGGCTCATGCACGCAAAACAGATGGCCGATGGGGCAGAATGGTTCTCGAATGGAGACCACGGACCGGTAAGCGCAGCGTATAGGACGTCCATCCACAAGATGGACAGACGACCTAAACGAGACCGCAGGAAAACGGTGGATGCAGGCCGCTTCCAACCGGTCCTTTTGGAAATCGATGGGGGAGACCTATGTCCAGCAGTGGACGCTGCAATAATGATGAATAATACTTACAAGAAAAGGAACAGCGCAAGTGCAACTACGTGGGTTCGCGTGGTGGCTTTGTGTTCAATCCTGGTGAGGATGGTGGCTCTACAGGAGGGGCATGTCACTTGGGTAGGCTCCGGACCCACTGATACGATGTTCATTTTTATCTGGAAATATTGAAATATAAATTACAGTTTTTTTTTTTATTCAATACAATATAGTTCGTATCTTTACGAGTGCTACGGATTAATTTGGCATTCGCATATACAGAATGATGGCATTATAGTGGCGTGTCTGTAGTGTGGGTTATATAAAGCAATATATAATATATCAACAAAACAAATAGAACAAAATACCTGATCATGTACCTTGTTGTTTCAAATTTTATGAAAGTTTAAAATATTATCTGATTTGCCCTAAAACCAATTATTTCTAAGAATGTATTTGTAAACTTACTGTTTTCTACTTATATTACATAAAAAAAATACCTTAGACTCTAAAAACACTTAAACATTGTCCCGATTAAGCAAACATTTTTGAACATTGTACGAATATGTAAAAAAATTACACCGACGTGCAGAAAATATTTCCCGTATTTTTTTAAAACTGTTGTTAATCAGGATTTAAGACAACGTTTAAGCTTTATTAGACTCACTATTTGTGCTTTTTATGTAAGTAATGTAAATTATAATTTTCAAAGTTTAGTTTCGTACTTTACAAATGCAATTTTGGAAATCATTAGTTCAAAAAGTACATTTTCACATAATAAAAAAATACTGCATAACCCATTAACTTCTTTGTACTAATGTAGATATTATTGTACTATTAGGTATGTCTTCTGTGGTAAGTATCACATAAAATATAGACTTTAGCCTCGATAGACACGCACTTAAAGTAATAAGCATATATAATGCTATCATTCTGTATATTTCATGCAGTAGGTAATACAAACAAACCGTTTGTAATTATGTTACTAAGTAATCCCTGCGAATTCTAAAATCCAATCTCGCGTGTTTTCACCAAAAAACGCAAAACATTGCTTGATGTGTAATTATGAGGACAAGATTTAAATTGTTAGATACTCTGTTTTTGAACAAACAACAATTACCAATCGTTCAATAACTGAGTTTCTATCAATTTAGATGTTATGAGTGATAATTTTTAAAATTTTTTTTTTACTAATAATAACTTACATATCAACCAACAGCAGTTTCACAAGTCACGAGTCATAGTATTTAGCTCGGCTACAGTTTTATTTTATGTATAGACAGACTAACTTAATAAGTTAAGTATTAGCAAAATTTTCAAAGTTACACCTATAGCAATTATTAAAATGCTAAAACAAGAAATTGAAATTCATTTCATACGATTTTTAGGGTTCAGTACCCAAAAGGTGAAAAAAAGGTACTATCATTCGACCCGTAACAAACAGCTGAAATTTTCACAGAATATGGTAAAATTAACGGCGGATTAATAAGATTAAACTATAAAATCAAAAAGTAAATTCTGAAGGGGGTAATACGACAACAACAAACAACAAACTTTTTTTAACGTATTTTTGTATTTGCTCTATTTTAATTGATTAAATAATGGCATGATTAATTGATTATAGTACAGAGTAAACAAGCTCTAAAGTAAAACAACAAATAATAAATACTTGCCATCTGAGAGTCGGTGGCAAATTTTTGTTCACCGAAGTTTAGCAACGTCGGGCGCGCTCAGTACTTGGATGTGTGACCACCTGGGCATGATGTTGTCTTATTGCACTACCTACTTTTTTGTACTTGAGTAATTTAAAATTTATGTGGGTTTACGGCATCCTCAGCGCACGAGCCCGATTCGCACTTTGCCGGTTTATTATAACCTAACCTAACCCAACATTAATACTCACTACGGTAAGTAACTAAGTAATGAAATCTAAATACATTTTATGGTCGTTGGTCCTACTGATCTGACAGTACCTACAATCATCATCAAAATATTATGTTAACCAACCAAAAATTACATAAATGAATTTTCGTGAAGATCCGTGACATAACTTTTCTACGTGGGAAGATCACATTTTGTAACCACATAGCGAAACGTCCCGCTAAAACCTAGACTGGTAACCCCGGTATACGAGTATAGCTACGTTTAAATGACAAACGTTATCACCATTATAATTGTCTACATTTCTAAAATTATACTTGGAAACACTTCGTAACTATGACAAGGTCATGACCTGGCTACTTCTCATTATCGACACGCAGTAACCGGGACACTTCCCAGAAATGTCATGGACTATGTTGATTTCAAACAACAATGTGGGCAAGTAGGTAATACTGTACGTAACTTTGTTAGTGTTGTTACACTGTTGTCTTTGCTTTCAGCCAGATTAGGACAGGAACCAAAAACAACATTGAACACCTAGGCACATATCTAATTTTGATAATAGATCCCAAAAAAAATGTTTTGAGTGTTTCAAGTCCCGAGTGAATCGGTTCTTTCTTAGGAATAAATCTCAGTCAACGATGCAACGACCACGCTTGTCTAGAATCTAGGCAAGCGTGTCGATTTGGACAAACGAATAAAAAACCAGACCGAACAAAATAAAAGTTAAAACTACTTACAATATACGTAATCCTATCACTTATCGATATGAAATTAAATTTATCAATATTATTCGATAAATATATATTGCAAAACACGTGTTGCAATCGCAGAGTCTTAGCATAAACTAACCGGCATACTGGGCCAGGTTGATTATTATGTTTGTGAATCACAGCCAGTAGTGTTGATGATAAGGTCATCGCCCGCTACAGGAAGCAGCACTCTGCTTCCTCAAAGCAAGCAAAGGAGAAAGTAAAATGCTACTATGATATGACGTCAGCACACAGATGAACGCTTAAAATATTTTTGGGGGCAACCGGTATACAAGGTTACACGAAATAGTGGTACCAAGCCGAAAGCAAGTTATTGTTCTCATCATAGACAATAAGTTTTACTATGGGATCAACCTTGAAATAACGAATAAAAAAACAGCTATTCCATAGAAAATATAATTCACACTCAGCTAAATGCACTCAGCTAATTATGGATGGAACATCTATTTTTATTTTATCGAAAATTAAATTTTAAGCCCATAGTAAAAAATACATGAAGACCTCCTTTCGGATAAGTAGATACCACCAATCCATCTAACCCTGAATAAAATAGCTACCAGCAATTTCTCAGTTACATAATCGTTTGCGTACATTTATTTAGTTTTAGTGTCTGGCTTGAAAAGCTTAAATACGAATCTAGACTTTTTAGTGTATAATAACTTATTTTAAAATTTTTAGTGGAATGGAACCCTAGCTAGTAAGCAATAGGTTTTAGATTAGATAACATAGAGTGTGGCATTACAAACGCCTGTAATACTAGATGTAAATAAATAACTGGTCAAGAGCATGTCGAAACAATTGTGGTCACATTCATAGTCTGGTTGGGTAAAGAAAAGTTCACTGAATTTATTCTTTCAAACGATGTATCATCCCGACATAACATAGGTATATGTATACTTTTAGTGGTTTACTAAAAAAGAAAACTAGGGCAACATGATTGGTAAGACCATTTTACGAAAAGGTCTTTGTCTAAGCTAGAACGTCTTGTATTTATTAAAATTTTATCGTTAGAACTAAAAAGTTATAATCACTTTAAATAAAGGTTTTTAATATGATTTATCAGCATGACAAGTGAAGAAGTTAGATCGGAAGTTTCTGTCTTTTTGTCCAAAAAAATTGTCTTTTTGTAAACTGTTTTAAATTTTAGAATACCGATTTGTTTTTTGTTTATGGCTATTCTTTAGGTACTATAAAATGGGCTTTGGTTTATAAAACCCAATATATACATACTTTATCTACCGTTTACCTATCTAAGTTTAGCTCCTTATAAAATTATTTTAATAACGCTTTAACAATGCCATCAGAGGTTTAAGAAAGCACGTGACTGAAGATAATAACAATATTAGTAAATATCATTCTAAAAGTATTGTATTAAATTTGTCTACAATTTTCCTATTGGCATTGACCTTACAGGAAATTTGGCGTGGAATCAGCGTGTACCTATATTAGCCAATTAATCAATTACGGATCTATGGGTATTTCGTATTATTTCATAGTTATTTTTTTTGTTGGCATAAATGCTAAGTAGTTTAGTGATTTAGTAATAGTTGTTTTTGTTTTGTTAATAAAGTCACTTAACGCTGCCTGAACGTGTTCCCCGTTAGTTACAATCTGGTGTCTTCAAACCGCAAGTGAATCGGTTTCTAGGAAGTCGTGCTCCATTGTAGACCGCATCATCGCAAGAAGTGGTAATCAAACGCAAGCAAAAATTGCTAAAACCTTCGCTGAGTAAATTAAATAATATTACATTAAAAAAAGCTTATATTATAAATAACATATTTTCAGATTTAAAACAAAACAGTGATGACTAACAATAGCCCTGAGTCACGCCTCTCATTAAAACAATTTTGAAGTAGATAAACGTCAATTATTAGAACAATTGTGGGTATGACAAACATCCTAGTGTAGTGAGTCATTAATACAAGTGGGTAATTATGACAGTAACTAATGTAGATGATAATAATCATAAAGATTAAGTACCTACGCAAGAAGGCTTTATTAAGTAATTCCTGGGATGTTGACAATGCACCTACTTACTACATAGATGATAAAATTTATATCAATACGTTGACAGGCTTGAATCTTGCAAACAAGGGAGATATGGAAAAAGGGATCATTTTGTAGCAGAGGATACAATTGATATAAAAACTAATGTATGAAACCTTACCTTCATTTTAAAAAACCTGTTTATTTAGTAATCTTTACATAACAGCGAATAGTTATCGAATTCGCTGCTACATAAATAGATAATAGTAGGTATAAAATAAAGTCGCTTTCCGCGTCTGTCTGTATATCCGCTAACTCTTCCAAAACCACACAACGAATTTGGATGCGGCTTTCACCATCAGTTAGATAATTGTTCACAGAAGGTTTATATACCTAATACATATAACAAATCTTACACCCGTGCAAAGCTGGAGCGGGTCGCTAGTATATGTAAAACCAAAATGCGAAAAAAATAACTTACGAACGAACTTCCCCAATTCACATGTACCAGACCTATCCTTATAATACTTTTTTAATACTTTTCAAATTGAGGTCTACCTACACCTAAAAAAACTGTATTTTGCACAGTTCTATGCACTTATCTTAATAAATAAAAGTTAGAAGGTTTTATAGTTTTAGGATGGACGGACAGAACGACCTTATAAGGGTTCTTTGTAGCACCTACTCTACTACGTAACCCTTAAAAACGATAACACTATGGAATACCGGCCCACTTGTTACCTACTTGGTGTACTCACACCTTGTTTTCTCTATTTTTATGTTGACGACCTAAAGACCTTGTTTATCTTACAATTACAAGATAACGTTTAATATTCGTGAAAGACAGCTTGCATTGACTTTGAGTCAAGGTTTTAAACGAAGTATTTTTTTTTTTATTTCACTTCTGTCTAAATGTTATTTGTCTATGTTGTAAACTGAAACAGCACCATTAATATACATAAGCATAACGTAACATCTACAGCGCTTATAGCATTTTATAGCTAAGAATATCCAAGAGAATAGCGACTACATTTATAAAACCGGCCAATCAAAACCACTATAGAAAAATATATATGTGTCTAATTGAAAAATAGCGTATGCTTCTCGCAAACGAATAGGATCTGGATAGCAACAATGATTGGGAGCTAAAGCTAAATTGGAAAATCTGAGGAACGTGGCCTCGACATTTAGACACAGATTCAATAATAGTTGGTTTAGACGTTTTTAGGCGCCTGCGCCACCGCGCCGCGCGCCGGTCTGGGCAAAAACGGCGTCTGCGCAAGGCCAGTCAAAAATGTCAAAATTAAACCATTACCATCTGAAACATGATTCTGAGGGTAGAAACTGTATTCTCTTATTCGAAACCTCACAAAAATCTGTACCTACGTAGTATATTTATATAATTTATCCGCCGCGTTGCTATTAATTGTCATTGTTGTTTAAATCTAAATACCATTAATAATTAGATACATAAACAATGATTAACATCGTTAATTTATTGAACAGTAATGAGATAACACTTACGTTTTCAAGGTTTCCGTTCGATATCACAAAAGCTAGACGTTGATATCCCGAATTATTTAAATGTTTGCCTTTCACCACACAGCACACGTGTACAATAATCAGCAGACTACAACTTTATGCCGGTGAGGTGACGGCACAGAATAAATCATAGTGTGAAGTGGGTAAACGAAACTAGTAGTGACGTCAGACAACAGATGTTAACGTCAGCCCGGTGCAACTTCGGTCCGGAATCTTGAGGCAATCAAAGTGAACATTGTTCACGTAGAACATTTTCTTGATAGGTACTAAGTTGTAAAAACTGTGGTAAGTATGACGATGATGGGGTACCTATCACGATTTCTTAGTATTACACAGTAGACAACTTATATCTCTTTATTTTTGATGTCAAAAATCTATTGGCGCGTCTTAGCTGGTAGTAAAATCAACTCGTACCTTCCAAGAAAAAAAGCCGTCGACGGCTTTTTCTCGGTTTATTTTGTTTCTTTTTTGTTTTACGACCTTTATTTTTCATTCTGACTTAAATAAAAACAGACACAATCTAATATTCTAGTACCAGAAATATAAATGACTTATCAGGCAAAACTTACCTATATCAGGCATACAGCCATAAAAGTTAAATAATTTGGCTAGGTAGGTACATTGTAAAGTAACTATAGTTATAATTATATTATAACATATAACTAATGATATGGTGCACTATTATGAACCTTTAATTTGTTGCAGACTTATTATTAATCGCATTTTTAATAAAATTTTAAAGCCATTATTACATCCATTTACAAAACATTGATAGCAATTTGGATAGCAATATTTAAAAGCTATCTTAAATGTGTAAAACTATTAGCGAATATCCCAATGGCTGTTTTGCAGCCACGTTATGAGCAGGCATTTAAACATAAAATATTATACCAACGCCGCTGACTGAAGAATTGAGATGGCTGCGGTAAAGTCAATTCTTATTGGTGTACCCTAGGTTCAAAATTCAGCGAGCCCAGGGAAGATAACGGCGTGGTGTGGCCCACGTCGTTGTAATGAAAAGGAACGGAAATGCTCCGAGGATTTCCCGGGAGTGTTGATTCAAGCAGTGTGCTAGGTACCAGTCCGTTCCTATGGAGGTCCCGGTGCTCTCAGTCTGGCATACAAGACCGCCACTCATTCAATAAAAAAAAACCGAGTCCAAAAATTTGTATACACGCAATTTTACTAGGATGACATATTTTGCCAGCATTTTTTTTATTTTAAATTTAAACTTTTAACGAGTTTTATACATTACATTTGTTGGCAAGGGTCTGATGATGGAACAGGGAGGTGGATGGAGGTTGATAGTGGTACTCTTATATGCCAGTAACCATCTTGAGTTTGGACTCCTTTCATTTGTTTTAACGAGTCACATAAGTCACTTTATATCTTTAAGATATTTTTTTATAATCATAATAATTATTACCTACCCATTACTGGAAAATGCTGGAAAGCGCCGGCTGCGTCTTATAAAACTGATAATGCAAAGATACGTACTGATAAAATTTATTTATTCATACAAAAATATATCAGCGCCGGGTTACACGGAATGGTACTAAGCCGAAAGAAGGTTATTACTCATCATTATGAACAACTTTTATTAAGGAACCAATCTTGAAATCTTGAAAAATATTAGCCGTTCTATTAAATACGTTTGAATAACATGATTCTAATTTAAAACGACGAGTACAGTGACCTCCTCTCGACTTAACCCCATCGTTCCATGGAACCTTGTAATCTTGTTATACCAGAAAATTAGAAAAAAAGAGGCAGTGTGTTATTATGTAGCGGAATTCCATAGACAAGATTCTCGTTTTTATTAAAAGAACGAGTGGAGTCTATCACGTCAATGTAACAAATTTCAACTTCTTCAAGCTAAAAATAAAGAGTTTTCAGTCTAGTTCATGTAAGTCCCCAAGTAAGCACTGCAATTTGGACAGTAGTGGTTCGCATTATTGCAGGACTTCATGCAGTATGGTACGCAAACGCAAGGCCAGCATCTGAAAACAATGGAAAAGAAAATATATGGTATATAAAATAAAATAAGTACTTAACAAAATGTTTATGGATGTTAATATCTGAATTTATAGTTTTAGGAGAAGAAAATACGAAAACGAGGGCAAATGCTAAGAGATCGCGAGAAGGAGATCAATACTGGTCTAAAATATCCAAACTACATAAATTATTAATATAATGGACTAGCATATCCTGTGTGTGTAGACATTCCCTCAGTAACTGTACATTTTGTCTTTTTTTCATTTCATTATGTATTTTTGGTAGAAAATTATCTTATGTCACTCTCTGGTCCCCCGACTTGCTGTTTGCATAAGTCTTAAGTAATTTATTGGTAAAATGGCAATTTACAAGTCATTGGAATTTCTCTTAAGTGAGAAAATATAGCATAATATTTACAGATTAATATAAAATTATATTAATTAATTAATTGCATTACAAAATATTTAATACCAAAACAAAAAATATAATAATAATAATAAAACATGACAAAGAAACTGTAAAAATTATATGACAAATTTATAAAATTCTTTAAAATTATAAAACGACTGCTCGAAGCCATTTTTTTAACCTATTTTTGTACGACTGCATACTCGTGGCTGCCGTTATTTCTTCAGGTAAGTGGTTATAAACCGTCGGAGCCATGACGTGCGTCAACTTGGAGGACTTCTCGAGAGAGCGTGGCACGGCCAAGAGTTTGTGCCTGTTGCGGGTGTGGCACCCGTGCATGGAGCCCCGCTAGTTGCTTTGTTACTGCGTAAAAGAGGAACCAACAAACACACTCTCGCATTTTTAATACGAATACGATGATAAATTTTAATATCAGATATCAATGTTTGTATAACTGCCAAGCAGTACGTTAGTTGCCAAACCGCAAAACGCCAAGCGTACCACTCCGGGAGCCGTATTGAGTCCATACTCCAAAAAGGCTGGACCGATTTTGACAGGATTTTCACTGGCAGATTGCTAATGATATTATGAGAAATAATCCACGTGGTTGAAATAGCGGGAAGCAGCTAGTTTTAATAAAAAAATAAAGATCTGTTTAATACAGAAATTTAATTTCATCTTTCTATTTGATTAAATCTGAACGCCAGAAATACAGTTTTCATTGCGTTTTTTCGTTGGCTGAAGCCGTAATAGTAACTCATACCATCGACACTAGTACCATTCTTGCTCATACTTACAAAAATAGACAAAGCAAAACAGCAATGACATGAGTTCTAGTAGTAGCCTTCCGTTCAACCCGTGTAGTGATGCTCACTTGGCACGATGGACAGACGATATGGGTGGGGTCCGGCCCTACTAATGCGACGTTCATTTTACTATCTGTAACAACACACAACACACACTTAAGAGTTTCAGTTTAGAGTCGCACGAAACAAACTTTCTGGCTAATTTAAGAACGCAAAAAGTTACAGAAGTATCTAACCTTATAATGGGAAAATAGAAATAAAAATTATTTTCGTCCTATCGATCGACACAGCGACGTTATCGAAACTTAATCAGTCTACTGAATCAAGGTGAGGTAATACAGCTGTAAAATATTTGAAGTACACACATATAGGTGTTGAGATAAGCAGCAGCCTTCCTATGGATGTCAGTTTATGATTATGATTGTGATAGTCGTCTGGTATCTCGCTCGGTTGCTTTATCAAAGTAGGATAGTGTAAGTGAAATAGCATGATAATAACATCACAATTGCTATCAGAATCACGAACTGACATCCATGGTAAGGCCGCTGGTATACAGGGTTAGACAGGAACTGATTTGCTTAGCCGAAACGGGTCATTGTTTGTACTCATCATTAAAATGTTAGCAACTTTTTCTTTAGGAATAATAATATGTTGTTTCATAGAAAACTTTCATTAACTGTATCTTAGAAAGCTTTTACATAGTTTTTACGTAACTTTTTTCTTACATTCATTTTCTTCTAGGCTTCTAATGCAGCATGTGTGAAACCCAATAGCGCATGAAAAAGACGAATCCTAAAAAGTAGGTGAAGTTTTTAGGCAATGCAAAATGAAGTTAAAAGAGATAAGTTAAATGTTAACAACTGTAGCAATTGCTATTAACAGGATAAAATGTTTGGAAAAGATATTTACCATTTGACGGTTGATGGTAATTGTAAAAGTTATTCATAATTATGAGTACAATTACCTCCTCTGAGCTTAATACAGCACTTCTGTGTAACCCAATATAACCTTACACAATTTTAAGAAATCGATGTATAAGCGGATACCTGTTGATAACACAGAATTTAGGGTTTAATCTATGACCAATAAAGTCATTTATAAAAATGACATTACGGTGAATCATTGAAGTACACAAATGACAATCTATTATAAGTAAGCCTTCGATCAAAAAATACATTTTAGAAGATTCAATAGCCCATATTTTTAATCCTATACCTACTGTACAATAGTTTTATATTCCATTTTACATATATACATTCCATAGTAGTTGTATTTTGTATTCCACAGGGCCTCTTGGTGTTGGTTTCAGCTCCACCAATGCCTAACAAATGTTGGGGGCTAGACCCGAAACATAAGTGACATAAAGGAATAATAATCAGTTTTTTTTTTTTTTTTTAACTTTCCAGGGTCCCTGTAAATAGAGACGATCAACAATAACAAAATTAAATATGTTGAAAATTAAGCAAGTTATAAGCATTACGATATATTACTAGGCAGAGATCAGTGCTGAGGGCTCCGGTGCGTTCCTCCGGAGATCCCGGAGCCCACTTGTCAAGCATTAATGCTGGTCACCGGGGGGGTTTATTATCTTCTTTTAATATTTAACTGCTATTTGTTACCAGCTAAACAATATTACGTTCAAAAACCTAACAATAACGGTCAGAATGTACAGTCATCATTCAGCCTTTTACACGCTTTTATTAGCCCTACTTCTATTTAACTAATAATGTAGTCAAATTTTGGAAGTAGATTTTAAGTAACTTCTAACTGTAAACTTCGCAATATAATATATGATGCGAATCATAATAAAATAATTTGGTACTATCAAACTGATCTAATGATTGAGGCAAAAGGTGGTAATGCCGCCAGCATGCTAGATACGCTGCTAACTGATAGTGGGCTTGAGCATTTGGATTGTCTTTAGACCTTCAACGGTCTATGGACAGTCTAACTGTTTATGTACCTAGTGTTAGTGTTAGCTTGTATTTTGTTTAGTTAATAAAGGCACTCGCCCAATTTTAATATTGGAAATCTCACAGGAAACATCTCTCTTCCTTAAATCACTCTGATAGATCAATCTAGCGAGATAGACCCCAACCATTATGTCGCGTTGTTGTGTTGACAAATCGTGTTTGTTTTGGTTATAATCTACTGCAAAAAAAGCTATGGCTGAGTGCAGTTAGCGTTCATACAAAACTCTATAGATAAATATTATTGAGGTCTAGTTACACACTGTACATTGTCTCATATTGAAATCGATCGATATTATTAGTGCCTGTGATATTTTATGACTCACCTGATAACACCTAGTTTAGAACAAATCAAACATGTTGGTGTGGAATGAACTTAGGAACAAATAGGCAGGTTAAATACAACTTCACCTTATCTCTATTTTCTTAGACAAAAGGGATGACTCTTGTATGATTGTAAGATAATAAAACAAAAAAAATACTGAGTACGACTATTTTATCGCTTTTGCATTATAAAGCTTTACAAATAATACTTCATAATAATTATGTATTAATAATAAATACGTTTATTGTAAAAATGATAAAAACTGTTTTTTTTTTCGATTAACATATCAAAGTAATTCAAACTTTATTGTCAATTGGTTGGCTTGCAGAGATCTTTAAATTAGTACTGTACAAAATGTACATGCCGGAACCCAGAAGAATAAACGGTTCCTGTAGTATATATCGTAGCTAGTGAAACCGCGAGGCACAGTTCTTCATAATTTCCCGGCATAGAACAACGTCGTCGAATAACTGAAGAGTTGGTAGCCAAACGTTAACCCATTACTTAAAACTAAAATGCAATGGTGCAATATACAATCTTAGGGTGCAACAGTATGCGTCGATACTATAGAAGGCCGTAAAGTTTTCTCTTGAAAGATCAACATAAGATGGTAAAGTTCTAATGATGATAAAGTTTCTTTAAGATTCATAGCTTCCAAGAAAAGCGTTGCAACTTGGACAGTAGTGATTGGTGTTCATGCAGGAGTCCACGCAGTATGGGATGCAGCAGCATAGCCAGCATCTGGAATATAAATCGTGGTGCTAAAGTATCTTCAATACAAATATACAAATCTTTAATTCGGGCATAATTTAATTTTATGGTAATGGATCCCAGGGGCTCTCAAACTAGTCAGAGGGTGTGTGACGGGAGCCAAAGACCAATGTTAAGTTTTTATATAGCTGAACCGATTTTGTACATAATGTTGTTCTATTTGGAAATAAAATACGGATATCTTACACTAATTATCCTCTAAAACTTGAAACTTTTATTAAACTTGACAGTGACTAAATTGATTAGATGGCTGGAGCCAAAACTTAAAATAAAAGAAGATACACGATTATTTTTTTAATACAGCCAATGCGCCCCTGTTCTGACCAATATTTTTGTTAGATCTTTTCGGATAAGGAACACTACTCCATATTCCTATTTCAAAACAAATTTATTGCCCGCCATGAAAGTTTATTTCAGATAATACCTACTTGATGAAACAATTATAATTTATCGAATATATATAAGGTCGGGGAAAAAGTTTCTTCGTATTTTTTAAACAAATTCAAGACATATTTTTTTCAAGTTTAATTACATTTAATTATAATATATATGTGCCATTTTGTTCGATAACTTGTTGCCATCTTGTAGGTAGTGACATGATCCCGTTGCTGTAGAATTTTTGGGACTTCTGATCAAAAACATGCAACAAGTAGTTTTGACAGTCCTCTCTTGATGTTAATCTAACACTACCCAAAGAATTCTGAAGAGATCGAAACAGGTGGAAATCTGAGGGTGCAAGGTCTGGGCTATATGGTGGATGCATTAACACTTCCCAACCAAGCTCTCTAAATTTTTGCTGAGTGGCCAAAGATGTGTGCGGTCTGGCGTTATCATGATGAAAGACCACACTCTTTCTGTTGATCAATTCCGGCCGTTTTTTCTCAATTTCTTGTTTGAGTCTCATCTGCTGTTGGCAGTAGAGATCCGAATCGATGGTTTTGCCCGGCGGTAAAAGCTCATAATGAACGATGCCCTGCCAATCCCACCATACACACAGCATCACCTTATTACGTGTTAATCCGGGTTTCGCTACAGTCTGTGGTGCTTCACTGCCCTTTGACCATGATCTTTTGCGCACATTCTTGTCGTAGGTGATCCATTTTTCATCACCAGTGATCAATCTTTTCAAAAACGGTTCGGTTTCGTTACGTTTCAATAGAGAATCGCAAATGAGTACACGATTCATTTGGTTTCTTTCAGTGAGCTCGTGTGGCACCCAATTATCGAGTTTTTTGTATACCCAGTTTTTTTCAAATGGGTCAAAACTGTTTTGTGGTCAATCCCCAGTTCTTCAGCTACGTCGTAACTACTAATATGCCGATCTTGGTCCACTTTTTCAGAAATGGCATCGACTTTATCCGTAACAGGGCGACCAGAGCGAGCTGCATCTTTGACATCAAAATTCCCGGACTGAAAACGCTTGAACCAACATTGTGCTACTCTTGATGACACTGCATTAGGTCCATAAACGTCACAAATTTTATTCGCGGCGTGTGTCGCATTTTTCCCTTTTTTGTTATAAAATTTCACAATATATCGAATTTGTTCGTTAGATTCACTCATTTTATCGAACAAAAAAACAATTGAAATATGGCGGGAAATCGCTTTTTACGTTTTGTATTCCTTTTTTAAAATGTCATATTTTTAATGGTATCAAAACCAGCCAGATACAAACAGTACAACGGATAAGATTTTTACTACAACTTTATACATACAAAATACGAAAAGACTTTTTCCCCGACCTATTATAAATAGAATAAATTGGTTGAGAAGTTATATTGTATGGTGTTCCGAAATGACAATGTTGTTTACAAAAAGAGGAAAATTCGTGCGTTATTTGTACATTTAAATGATTCAACAATACCTAATTGTAATAAATAATAGGTCTAATTAAAACGCAAAATGCAAAAGGAATTCAATGCATTCCTGATTATTGCCTGTATACCTACAAATAATAATGGTGAAAACCATTTAAATTACAACCGCCAACACTAAAGTTTATTCCTCTATAAAGTTTGTAATGAAAATGTTCTGCATTCAGTTTAACTTACCCGATTATAAAAAGCCCAAGGGCCATCAAATGAGTCTTCGTAGTAGCATTACTTTCAACTCTGGTCGAGATTTCACATTTGCAGAACCTGCAGGTGGTTCTGGTTGATTGTGGACCCATCGGCTGCGGCATTGCTACTGTAAATACAGCAGGGGCTGTGGTGGGTTGGGAAATTGGAGCTTGCGGACCAGATGGGTTAGGGTGTGCCCCAGGTGGAGGACCTGTGCTGTATGGTGGGGGGTTGGCTCCACCTGTAACCGTATCTCCATGATGATAGGCTTTTGCTGGAAAATTAGAAAATAACAATAAACATAGTTTAAAAGTAAATAAATTGCACATGCTACTGCTCGGCCACCATCGCTCTATCGGCTTCCGGTTCGATCCTCGACCCTGCACCAGTGACTTATTTAGTACTTAAATAAATTATGTGCAGTGTCGATGCCATCGGTCAAAAATGATGAAGGTAGACAGACATAGTGAAGAAATCGGTATATCTCACCTCAAAAAAATCAAAGACATAAAATCTCATTCATCAACATGCACTGGGATAGCATGGTGGATTAGGACATTTTAATTTATACTTTTTTTTATTTATTGTAAAATAGGCTTGCGCTTGGCCGCCAACTTGCCTGATGTTAAGCGATGATGCGGCCTACGATGGATCACGCTTGCCTAGAAGAAACCGATTCACTTTTGACTTGAAAACACCCAGATAACTTTTAAGCTAATAGATTTTATTTTATTCTATAAAGTTTTGGTGCTGTAAATCTACCAAACTGAAGCCTGGTAGGTTCCCAACACGGAAACTTGGCAACGCCTTTAAATTGTATTTGAGTTATCATCATCACTATATATATAAAATTTTCATCATCACTATCATCATCATCATCACTCACTATATATATAAAATTTCCATGTCACAATGTTAGTTACCGTACTTCTCCGAAACGGCTTTACCGATTTTTACCAAATTTTATATGCGTATTCAGTAGGTCTGAGAATCGACTACTATCTATTTTCCATACCCCTTCACCGATTTTCATCACCACGCGGGTGAAACCGCGGGGCGCAGCTAGTAATTATATACGTTCATAAGTGTACACTAATGTACCAATTTGAAGAAATAAATGAACTGAAACTGAACTGGCCTGTGCCAGCAGTGGGAACATGATAGGCTGATAATTGTGATGAATAATGAAAAGTAAATAATTCTACCTCAGTCTTACTTCAATTAGGCTAGTAAGTCTATCAGTTTGATATCGCATACATTTAGGGAAAAGTCCATCGGATCTGCATGACTTCCTTCCATCCTGCCCATATTTTTACGAACGGCCTGAGTGTTCATTAAAAGATGACACTGTTTCATAGTTGATATTTCGGAATTATTACACCCTGGAAGTCTTTAAGTGGCAAGTATATTCTTCTAGGCGTGCTCCATCGTACTCCACCGCTTAACATAAAGTGGTGGTGAGATAACAGTCAAGCGCAAGCCTATTAATCAATTTTTATTCATTAAATTATTAAAAAAAGATCAGTTTATAGATCACCATCATCATATTTGTTTCGTCTTTGTCAATTAATGAGATGTTATACGGAGTGTAACTATCTCTGGACGACAGATATATTTGAGGATATCATTGTACTCATCATTATAAAACCAGCTACAATCTTACATTCAAAAAGTAAAAGCGATCAAAATTTATTGTTTTCGTTCAGCTTCTTACAATGTCATGGCAACTGTCTGGTGCATTCTTTCAGGGGTCGCACTATAGTATGTATGTCACCATAATTACACTTTAATAAACTTTACATATTTTTAATGTAGGTATCGTTAGATTCCTATTTGTCTCGGGATCATTATCATAGGCTACATTTGCACACGCGCTATTTTATTTTATTTTGTATTACTAAATGTTCTATTGTCTTGGTATTTTGCTATCTCTTATTACATTAAAAACAAACTATTTTACAAATGATAACCCTGTGATATCAAAACTCTTATTTCTGTGTTCATCGTAATTTTTGCCTGAATTTAAGAATAAGATTTATTTTATTGCCAAAAACAATAAATAGGTACATAAGTTAAAAACAATGTTTGGCTATGTATGCTCAGCGCCGTACTGCGAGGTCCCGAAAGGTCACGCAGGTGGTTTTCAGCATACCCCTTAGCTCAGAAAAAATAAAGATGGTAGGTGAGCATTAGGCGACGGCGGGTTTTACTATACCTACCAACTAATTTAACAACAAAAATGAAATAAAATGAATACCAACTATTTGTTTCTCTGTTATATTATACCAAAGGATAACAATTAGTAGGTATAATTTGATAACAAATAATAACGTTTCTACATGAAACCGGAACCTACTGATTAAAAAACCAGTATGCAACATGGCATATAAGTTACGCTGGATTATCCGTCTTTGCCATTCTCGGATGATAAGTAATGTTTAAAACCTCATTCTATAACAATGGTCAAAATAGATTAAAAATATACTATGTAATTTATTAGTAAAATTCCTGTCAAAAAAACAATGAAATTAGATTTCTTAAATTGAAAAAAAAATAAAAACATTATTTTTTGCCGTATCTAATCTACTTTTCTTCACACAAATACATATAATTAATATAGTTCAAGTGTACTCACTTTCTGCCATTTTAATCGAAATTTTAAACAAAACTCACAAATAATCTCGTGCAATTAGGTTAAAAATTTAACAATGACTGATTGTGGGCAACTAAAATTTGACAATAAATTAAACGAAGTTGAGGAAACGGGACTGATATGTTGACCAATAGCATTGCACGAAACTGTTTGTATACTTCATTGGTCGATATCTCTATCTAATGAAGAAAACGTCTTCTCCCAATTACAGTGTGGCGTTTTTGAGGACACTTTACACATTTTGATGGAGTGCGTGCGGAACGAAGCATTTAGAAAACATTGTTTCAATATAAATGAAATTAAAGACGTCAGATTTTGTAACTCGATTCTAGCCTGTCCCGAATCTGACAAAGCATTTTTTTATATAAGTTAGTAAATTTAGGCCTTAATCAATAATGTTAAATGATTATTTACGGGATATTTACCGTGGTAAGGTTGTGGAAGGAGCTCCCGATATTTCGGCGCAGTTACATGCACCATGTTCACGGGAAGACTGAAGAAATTTACCACGGTAAATATCCCGTAAATAATCATTTAACTTTAGTGAACAACCGTGATAGTTTAAAACAGTGTTTAATCAATAATATTATTATTTGTTTTTAATAATGTATTTGTTTGTCAGTTATTTGCGCTGAATAACAGGGCGATGTGGTCGCTAAGCGACAAAGACATTTAAACAAATTAACAAAAATCCGCTTCTTTGGGACCTATTCTCGCCGCACGATAATTATTATTTTGGATATTGTATCTCTATATTAAAATATTATGAGAGAGAGAGAGAGAGAGAGTGACTAAGATAATCTCATGTGCGCGAGAATAGAATCTAATAGACACCGCTTTAAACGAAATTTCGATTATTTTTTTCAGTTTCGTTTGCATCCGCTTTCGAAATGGCAGCTTTACACGGTACAGTGATACTAAGACGAAAGTAAATAAGTTGCATACATTTCATTAGCTATGTTTTTTAACAGCACATGTTTTTTTTCGTATCGAAAGACTTTTTAGGGTTCCATTGTTCAACAAAGAAGTTCGTTCTGTCCATCCGTCAATGTATAAAACATTACTTTTATATCAGATGCAACCTTTGCGAAATATGGGCCACCAAAGTGGCAAAACGTTGATTTTCTCTTTATTAACTATCTATGAGAAAGAAACTTGTAACTTGCCACGCTGATTATTTTAAAAACCATAATTCAAAATTAATGTCAACATTGTGTGCTCACAACTTAAAAAAAAAAAGACATAATAGCTCAAAAATTATTGAACTTTTTCGTAAAATTATCTTAGCAAAGCATGTTTCCAAAGTATTTATTTCTTTTTCAAAAAAATACAAATAATAAAATAAAATATAATATAAATAAAATACCTATATGTAACATCAGGATGACACATCACAGAAATTTGGCTAATTCCACAGAGCTTTGTTCGATACGATATATAATACTTTTTTACGAAAAGTCTAATTCTAATTTTATAACCTAGGTAATTTCTAAACTATGCAGTATGTAAACTATCTTCTCTAGCTGATGAGCTATCACAATGCGTGTCTTGACATGCTTTTGGCTATTATTTCTTATTTACCTTGCAGCATGTTTGTGTTTATAAGAAAAGGATTCTGGTATAGTTACTTTTTTCTTCTGGTGTAGATAATAAAACAATATATTTTATTTTTTAAACTGACAAGGAACTAATTTCCACTAAAGTGGGATTAATGTGAAGAATGTTTTCTTGTCAGTAAAATATATTTAAATTTTGTAGCATCCATAAAAATCACAACAGTAACAATTATACGTAATAATCACAAAAAAAATTAACTACATGTAATATTTTTATATTTTTTTTACTGCAGAAGAAGTTATTTATAACTGTAGTAGATTTAACTCACTCTAGATTACCCGTGTGACTACTAATCAGTTTCTTATGCACCCGGATGTTTTGCAGAAATTTGAAATAAAGATTTACTACTCAATAAACCATAAATAAAGCAATTACTTTTAAGTTTAAACAAATACAATATGAACGCTATTTCATGTCCGTATGGTTAAAATTCCTATTTCTGTGGAGAACTCTATCTCTATCAATAAACTTATAGCTTGATCTATGTTATAAAAAACACATTAGAGAGTATTTATAATATTTTTTCAAACAATGATTACCATAAATCTAAGTTTATCACTTGTCTATTGTTTAATTTCATAACAATATAGATCACTTGTTTACTTTTTACATTGTACAAAATAATGGGGAAATCTTTATCCATGTTACTAAAAAAATACAGCTATAGATAATATAAAACAATGTTGAAACCTTAATTTTTTGTGTGGTAAACCGAAGATTTCTCTTTGATAACTTTGTTTTAGTAGTAGCTTAAAACATTTCTAGTTTTCTATTTCGTAAGTACGTATACTTCGTTTTAATCTTAGACAAGGGGTCCCATATGAAACATATTTTTTCCTTGTACTTCATCGATTTATTTTAGTTATTGTTCAAGTTGATGGACCAGCCTGAATGTCCAGTCAGCGTAGATAGAGAAGAAAGTATTAAATAACGTCAGTTGATTATAATTTTTCCAGCTTAAATTTCCAAGTATGCATAACTAAGAAAATACAATTAAGAAATTTTCTATTTTGTTATTTACCCTGGTCTTTACCGCATAGCAGACTAAGTCAAATAAGTATCGATTAGTGAGAAAAAAGTTTTGAAGTTGAACGTTCGCAAAGTAACGCCTGATTCAATCAACTGTCGATTTATGTCTCAGATTTACTATATATATTTTATACCTTCGGTACGCTATGAAAATTACATACAGATCCTTATTTTGCTTCGTGCGTAATTATGCGGAGAACGATTGAAAGTTATCTAAGGGCCGATTTAACCATCAAAGTGAACGCGATCAACGCAAAACTAAACTGGTATAAAGTGGCTTATTGAGTTCAAAACGTCAATTTGGGTTTCACCAACATAAACTGATCGCAGTTAAGTTTATGTTGCTGAAACCCAAATTTGAACGTGACGTGACGTTTTGAACTCAATAAGCCACTTTATACCAGTTTAGTTTTGCGTTGATCGCGTTCACTTTGATGGTGAAATCGGCCCTAAGTTTAAATCTAAATTGTCAGGCGTTATCAAAACTTTTTCTTTAGATTTCTTATGTGAGGTAGCTCCCAACATAGGCGTTACAGTTCGGGCAGTAGTGGTCCGTGTTCATACAAGAGTCCATGCAATACGGGATACAGACGCAGGGCCAGCATCTGTGAAACAATAAAATGATTTTAAGTTCTTTTTTAACGGACAAAGATCTCGTCAACTGCACACGGACACGCTAGAAGTTTGACCACGGATACTGCAAAGTGTACGAATCATCAGGAATTAAAATAAAATTATTAGTTATAAAAACAAGCTTTTAGGCGTCCACCATATTGAATTTAGTGTGACGTCATTTTTATATTTTGTATTCTTCTCTGAAACCCTTTCATTTGATTCCCATATCATGGGGTTGGATGAAAATAACTAGTGCGCCATTTATTTTTATGCACCCACAAGTGATTACTTAAATAACCATGCATTGTCATCTAAAAAAACGTGTATGCAAAATTTCAGCTCTATCGGTTAGGGATATTTATTACGTGTTGCATAACAAGGAAAGTTAAATAAAAGCTTTAAGTAAAATACACGCGATACCGTTAAAAGTTGTTAATTTCAATGTGTATTAATTGCAAAAACCTAGGAAATCATTATCTTTGCTTAAAGTTAAATAAATAAATAAATAACGACTTGAATGAAATTCACCAAAAAATGGAGGTAAACTTTATGAACAAATATTATGGTGGTGGTCGTTTCATTGATTCTACTCGTATTTCACACATTTTAGTGATAAAATATATATAATCAGATTTACTTCGTATTAAAGTTAAATGATTATTTACGGGATATTTACCGTGGTAAGGTTGTGGAAGGAGCTCCCGATATTTATTTTTTTACTTCGTATTATATTTTAGCCTATTAATTTAACAGCTATTAGAAAATCAAATGGGCATTAAATTTTTTGTATGTTGTATGTAATAACTTTTTGAAAGCCTAATCTACTGAGAAGACGCTTCCAAAAATTGATCAAATCAATCATGAAAAATCGACCTTAATAACTAAACAAAATACAAGCTCATATACTTAATACCTACCAAACTTTCTTTGCGTATTTGGTTCATGATGGTTTATTACGTACATTGCACCGTCATGTGGTTTTCCATGTTATTTTAGTTGCACTCAGTAGTTTTATCTGGGGTTTCCTCGTTTCCCATATATTTCTTTGTTAAATAATATCATGCACGACCTTCATTATTTATTGTTAAATAATTAAGGCTGTTGTGTATGCTCTTTTATGATTGAAATGCTAGGCGTTTGCCAGTTCACCTGATGGTGGTAGTTGACGGGGAAGTCAAAGGTGGTAAACACGCTTGGACCCCTATTCACACTTTTTCGTTATGACAATTTAGTATAGCTGTCATGACGAAATTTTCTGTGCAATCGGACTTAGCGGACGTAGAACGAAATCATAACACCTACTTTTGACAGCGTTAGTATACAAAAAAAAACTGCTATTACCAAAATGTTTATGAGAACCCAGTATCAAATAGTGACAAAAATACTGTCTTATATAATTTTCTGCGTACTTAAGTTTTCCATTTTCAGCCATTACAACACTGGATGGGATGGAAATGCTTCGACGGACCAAAAGCAGAGGCAGCAGGATTGTTTTGTAATACAAGAAATTGTATGAAACACTACACAACAAAAATGCCGGAATAAAACTTAATAAAACAAAACATCGAAATAATACATAAATTAAACAAAATTAGTTTATTGGATTCATAAAATAAAATAAAAATAACTGCTTCCTCGTCTCTGGTTCCAAAGTTACAGCAGTTAAGATGGCGGCTGGTTCCGTGTATACACATAAACATAAGTCTTCCCTCTTTCGTACGAAGATTTTTTTTCCTCGTTGGCAACGAGTTTCGAATCACTATAGTAATTCTTACGTAAGCGGCCAAAGCGCCGGCAGTACTTGACCAGCACAACCACGGAGCGTTTGATATGGTTCATCGACTTATTTTGTTACAAAAATCGCGCGGTCCCGCGGCGCGGTCTAGCTGTGCTACTGCTTACACGAGATGGTTTCATAATATTCACAATTAGATTCGGGATAAACCCAAAAAAATTACATTTCAATGGGCAGCAATCATCGTCACACGCTTAAGTAGACGACATGCTGCTACCTAAATAATGAGCAGCAAGTTCAGTGATAACAATTAATTATATTTTAATTACGCATTGAATTAAATAATGGTAGTTTAATGAATTTACTATCCAATCGAGATCTCGTGCTTGGTTTCATACATTGACATTCGTTAGACATCGTTATCGTTATCAGCAGTCAACATCAGACTAATTTCATCAGGGATAGGCATCTGTCGAGTCACTTGGCTCGATCTTCACTTTGTCACTTTTAGTCATTGCCAACTGGTCTCCGTGTCTATGATATCACTCCATTGGTGGCAGGAGGTACAATACAATAACTCTTTATTAAAAACCACAAAAACAAGGATAACATTATAAATAGGGGTAAGCCTAGTCGTGGTTTTTGCTCAAGGACACGTTAATTTTACCCTGATTATTATCGGCTTTTCTGCAGATATGATAGTTTAACATTGCAATACATTAAGCTACATTGCATTGGTAACTCGGTATCTTCAATGCATGATTTAATTTTTCCTACATCATCCACAGCTTTACTACTACTGCTGGGTTTATGTTTCTATCTTGCATTGCTTCGGTCCTGTACACAATGTCTCTGAAAATATGCTATGGTACCTATATAGTACGTATTCTTTTCATATCTCACTGTAGCGACATTGAACTTGCACGTAATGATAAAAATAATCTTAGTCATGCTGATAAAATGCTAAAGATATTGACAGTCTCAAAATAATTTATTAATTTCATCGGAATTCTTACCTACTGCTACATTATTTTCAGAATTATATTGCAGCACTTTATTATCTCTATTAGGTATTCTATCACGGCTATTGATATAAAATGCCATAATTTGAAATATACACATAATATATACCTTTGAGTACGATATTTTAAACAAAAAAACTAATACATGTAATATTGTCGTTGTATATATGTCTAAAATTTCGTATATAATCGTATATAATAAGCCATCGATATATCGATGTATATATCGATGCTATACGCAGTTTGGCAGAGATGTGTAAGTCTAATATGTTTTTCAGTGAGATAATTCAAATAAAAACAAACAAAAATTGAGGCTAAACTGACTAAGCTGAGGTTATCGTGACTCACCAATCGTAATCAAATTGAATGAAATATTATGACAAAATTTTCAGGCCTCAAATTGTTTGTAAATTTAAGTGTAACTCAAATCCTATATTATTGGGGTAGTAGTCGAATACCCTAATTAGCTATTGAATACCTGTTATACCTGTTATAATCTCGGATTTGAGTTTATTTAATTAGTAACTTTTTGACAGGTAGCTTTCTTACATCATACTTTACAAGTTTTGTTCCATTAGCTTACTATTTTGATTTTTAGTTATGTATTTTTTGATAAATATGTTATTATACCAAGGATGATCTTTTGTCGATGATTATACACAACTTAAAAAACAGAAAATTTACTAGAACTTAAATATTAATCTATACCTGCCTATATACAAAACTACCTGTATTTTTTAAAATTAAATAATAGGCTTGCGCTTGGCCGCCATCTCCTGATGTTAAGCAATGATGCGTCCTACGATAGAACACGAAGTTACCTCCTCTTTATGAACAAAAAAATGGTTCTCCTGTTGATGGGTATATATTTTTATTTTATTTTTATAAATAAAAAATATGCAAAAGTCGGCTCCTTGGTTTTACCTGTAATGTATTAAATGATATCCTGCGCTAAGTATGTTATCTATATTCTTATATTAATCCAAATGAATTGCCGAAATGTATGTACGTGCATAACTTCCGAACGATTGCACCATATTTTTGTTTGTTTGTTATTGTCAGGGTAAGGTTTGTATAAAAGAAAATTTAAAAATAATGTAGGACTATATCCATAGTGATCGTTTACTATCAGACAGTCCCTTAGATTGTTTGCCACCTATGGCATAAAAAGCCTATTATGAAATCACTCACCCTAATACACAAAGCAGAGCAGCAAACAAATGTGTCCTCATGGTAGCTTTAGATTCAACTCTTGTCACGATTTCATAGTTGCAAGACTTGCAGGTGACTCTAGCAGGGTTCGGCCCCATATGCTGGGCCATTACTACTGGAACTACTCTAGGGACCACGGTGGCATGGACAACGTTTGGGCCGTAAGGACCAGGTGGGTGTGGATACGCCCCTTGTGGCCCAGAAGTGTAAGGGGGAGGGTTGGCTGGCCCGGAACCATCCACGATTGTTGTTCCATGGTAGTATACTTTTGCTGGAAAAAAGGAAAAATTACATCAAACAATGATTGCGAAACAAACGTGTGATGGATTAAGGTGGAGAAAAAGAGTCACGGAATGGATTCCACGTGAAGGAAAAAGGAAACGTGGAGGACAAAGGAATAGGTGGAGAGACATTTTCACGAATAGAGCAGGACCCGGCTGGATGGCGAAAGCAAAAGACAGGAATGGAGAAGGCTAGTGGAGGCCTATGCCGAAGAGGCAACTTCTACAGATTTAATTTATAAAGCAATAGTTTAAAAACAAACTATAGCATTATCTCTATATATTATATTATTTTATGTTAGGTTAAGTTTAGATTGTAAATTTGTAATATTTGGAGTAGAATTACAAGGCTTTTTATTTTATTTATATGGATTTAAATCCATATACACGCTAACACAATCGTAGCCCTGTTTGTTTAACCTTTTTTATTGGAAAAAAAGCTTACGCTTTACCGCCACACGTTTGCTAAGAAGAAACGGATTCACTAAAGACGCCCAGAGTGTAACTATCAAGGAACATCTGGACTGGAAACTTATTCTACAATCTAGTGGCTTGCACAATAAAAGTGGAATCAGAGCGCTTTGATCAGATTTTCGATTTGTTCCTTTAATAAACCATGTCTAATACACCTAAAGTACTTGTTATGTTACAGTAAGTCAGTACAACTAAGTTATAAATCTTATCAAACAAGCAACAGAATTGATAAGATAATGCTATTGATTTCTTGTGTATTGTTCGAAAAAAAATATCGATTAGTAACTACTTTACAGATTGTGATTTAATGTTGTAATGAATTAAAATTGTCTTTGTTTTTTTTAACAACCCACAAGTTATTTATGAGCAATAAACACATAGGTAAATTTGAGCCTAGATACGTACAGTACAGTAATCACACAACTGTTCTTTTTTCGGATTTTACTGGATATAAATACAGGAAGGATAACTTTTGCACTGGATATGTACTTAGATTGTATATGTATTTTATAGCTGATTGTAAAGCTGAGTTATTTTCGTGAAATATAATGTTGTTATAGAAAAATGTTTCTTAGGTACAGGATCATTGAGTGCACAAGCATGCACTCAGTGTACCGCTCTATAAAGGTACAGGTGAACAGGTAATGCGTATTACACGCAATGTACATATCTTCTTGGTTTCCACTCACCACCATCATCATTTATTCTTAAAAGCACTCTCACATTTTTTGGTTAAAAAAAAAAAACAAGGAAAACTTAAAGTTTGGAGTTCTGAATCTATCAAATAGTAGATCATTTTTTATCGCAAATAAGTCCGCGTTTGACCATCAACTCGCCTGTTAGTAAGCGACGATTTGGCCGAAGATGAAGCACGCAGACTTAGAAACCCATTCACGCTGGCTTTATCAAGGCTCAGATTAATATCTCTCAGAAAACAAGGAAGCCAGCAGCTTGGCCGTATGGATTAGAGACGTAAAATCGAAATGAAAATTCAATTCCTGTAATAAATATATTCGTATTTTCTATTGAATATAACGGCTTAAAATTTTGGAAAACTCAATACTTAGCTATTTCAACTTATTACCTCCAATTTACATAAGTAATTTTTCGAAAAACTCTCGGAGGAAAAGTGGATTTCGTTAAACTATATACTGACATAAAAAAAAAGTTACAGTATACTTGTTTTATATTCGTCTTGACAATTACAGGTTAAATTTTCGTTTAATGTTTGAAAATCCAGATACCTAAAATAACCTATTGCAATTAGTAATATGGCTCTTAAACATAGCCTTGTCTGTCTGTAAAATACATCGTCTATTATTGTAAAATATAGTCTTGCCAGTTCGTGGATACTAAACTATCCACGTTCAAATTTAGTGCCACGGTTTGCTTTCTAGCCATTGGGTGAGCTGACAACCATTATCAGGCTGCTGACAGCTGTTGTCATCATCATCAATCTTCCCGACAACGATCACTGATCTTATACATACATCTATAACCTCACTAATTTGATAGATTTACTTACTTTCTTCCATATCTGCGGTTTCAATTAAAATTTGAGCACTATAATCAAATGTTACGTTGTCACTTCAAACTCCGGTACTTCGGTCTACAATTCGATTATGACTGCACCAATGCCCAAATTGAACACAGATATAGCTGATAGCTATTATCATTTGTAAAGATAGCACATTGATAAGAAAAACAATCAGCGTTAAAGAAAATCTAACCTTGTGGCAATAATATTCTAAAGCTATTTTTGGTGGCAAAGAATAGGTAATTTTAATAACGCAACAAAGTACGATTAGTGATTGTTTTATCAATATCTGATTCACAAAATATCCGCAAAGATAGAAGGAGACTACTTCATCGTCATTATATTGGCAGTTCATTCATCTAAATTTTTGGCAAGTTTTCCCTTTTTTAACGCTAAGCTGTTAAGTGAGTTTTTGAAAAAAAAAAATTGTTTCTTCCTGCTACCGCTGCACTGTCAGCCACCATTCTGGCAGAGACCTGGTCCACCTGCCGTCACCATATCGGGCCAATTGTCATGCCCAACACCACACTACAATAGTTTATCTATCCGGGATCAGATTTCTTCCTCTTTGGTCTTTCTTCGGATCTCCATATTTCAAACTATATCGCATAACGTTAGCCTAAATAGCTCGTCGAAGAATACTATTTACTATAATATAATACTTACTCCTCTAGCGTAACGAACCAAAGTATGTTTTTGCCTCCGATACTATAGACAATGCCACTGGTAACAATTTCATCAGCTTTGATTTTGCACAAGTCCGACTCCATAGCGTCAATACAGTGGTATCTGAGCTGACCATTGGCAGCCACTAGCAATTTGCACTTGGCGTATCTTGGAATCACTATTATTTTTTAATTTCTATGAAATATTTTCTTGCCCTCCATCAGCCCTAATCAAACGAATGTGTTGCCTTGACTTAGCATTATACTTTACAGGAATGTTTTAAGGGCCTCATAATTATCTTTTTGTGAACGGACTAAAATAATTTAACTGAAATGCCATAAATGTCTCTTAGTGTTGGCCTTCGCACTACATTTTTCGTGTTGTTCGTCTGACAATTGGGTTATCTGAGTTCAAATTAACGAAGATAAGCCAACCAAACAACAAACCGGGCTAAATTGCTTGGTAACCATAGCATCCTATGATATGAGCACCCGTGTACTTTACTTTTATACTAAGTTAAACATTTTATTACTCACACCAGAAATGACACACATTGGGCAGGTTAACAGAATCAGAATCAGAAAATATTTATTGTACGACTGATACATTATTAATATTATGCTAGATGTTAGTGCAACAATTGTATTTATCAGTCTACTCTCATCGGGCATTCAATATTTACATTTGCAATATTAATATAACATGTTTGTTGTTGGTTTGCCATCGATTCAAATCACCCAATTATTTAGCTTTTTACTTCTTCCGAAGTTAAATCAAATTTGTGCTAATGAGTATTTGATGTCGATTTTGTAATACCATTATCTATACTAAACTTAAAATCCCGAGTAACACGTAAAAATATATGAATGCATTTTAATTGATTAATTTTAATTTTCTACCATTTCGTGGTCGAGCGAGATATAAGCAAATAAGTAAAAAAAAAAACAACATATTTTGAGTGCTCCTATCTAAAATTTCAGTACTTTGTTAGCAAAATCTCTTACTTTCAACATTTCCGTCTACTATAGTATCTTTAGAGTGTTTATTGCCCACATCCAACGTGGTGTTTTGTCTTTCGTCCGATAAAAAAATATTAAATGTATAAACAGTAGGTAGCAAGAAATAATGTACACCAAGCAATCATGGACTAATAAAAGATAGTTGACGAAAGCTAGACAATTTGTAATCCACATATTTTACAGTGCGTATAAAGAAAGAAGAAAATAAATGTATCTCTATGATTGACAAACCTTTAATTATTACTTACATTATCATTTATATGTAAAGTAGTTACTTATTTAATTACTTTAAATTTATAAATTACTTCTTTTATTTAATTATTTCAAGTAATTATTAGCCTAGGTAATAACTAATACGTAATTAAGTTAGTAAATTGACTTACATGATAATAAATTATGTAGTTACTGTCAGAAAGTCAGACTGCTTATTAAGATTAGACTTTATGCAATACAAAATATAATTTATTTATTTACTTTTATAAATAAAACATTTTGCAATAAAACTATGGAAGAAAATTACTCAAGTTAATGATAGATTTAAGAAAAACTTATTACAAGTGCACGTAACACAAACCATAATCCTGTGTGATTATGGTTTGTTACAAACCATTTTTTAAGATTGATAGTTTCCAATATACGCGTTACAGGTCGGACAATAATGGTTGGTGCTCATGCAGGAATCCACGAAGTATGGGATACAGCAGCAACACCAACAGCTGGAATGAAAGTGGTGTGAATATTAAGGTGGTAATGTCAGCTTCAAATTTTCACACAACTTTGGTATTCGGCTTTTTGATTGGCACGCCGTCGAAGACAGAACAAAATATATTATACTGTTTGAAAAGCGTTTATCGAGCCATATGAAGAGACATACTATACATAAATTTTTATTTGCTTTTCAATTTTATTGGTTTCCTCAAATCAAGAAAATGCGTTAAATTTTAAATAAATATTTTATAGCAATTAATTGCCAAATCAACTGGCGCCTGTATAAAATTATAAACTACGGAGCCAAAGAAAATGAAATTTTTGTAGGACCACCTCAAAAGTTTCTTCTACATAATAAACTAGTCGACCGTCCCGGCTTCGCACGGGTGTAAGCTCGGCCTTCGGCCTCGCTACAAAATATTATATATGTTAGCTATGACACCCGGAGATAGAGTAGCTTCCCAACAGTGAAAGAATTTTTCAAATCGGTTCAGTAGTTTCGGAGCCTATTCAATGCAAACAAACAAACAATCAAATCTTTCCTCTTTATAATATTAGTATAGATATAGATAACTGGTCTAGAGCGTGTCGAGACATGCAGCGAGCACATATCGAGGGCAACTCTCAAATTTTATAGGCACTTATCACGTTTTTCATATATTTTCTAAAGCTGTTCAAATATTTGCGTCTGATAAATCATCATCTCATATAAATAAGCTGATGATGAAGGGACAACTCCTCAACAGTTAGGAGTAAAAAGAAAATTCTTTCAAAATTATACGTACATTATATGGACAAATAGTTGTATTCTTCCAGACTATTTGAACCGACTTCAAGAAATGCGGAGGTTCTACGTTCCACTGTATAATTATATGTATATTATTTTTTAATCTATGCTCACCGATATCTAGGCCAACGGTTGACGGATTTAAAAAAATAATTGTTTGGTATACTTCCAATTTGGTCTCATTGTCACCAAGTCGGGATCTGATGATGGGATCCCAGGGAAGTCGAGGGCAATCCTCAAATTTTATGGGCACTTATTAAATTTTTCATATATTTTTGAAGTTGGTTTTAATGTGGTCTACTTGTAATGTCCTTAATTGTGTATGTGAAACTGTGTATAAGAAATTAAATTAATAAAGATGTTTTTCAAGTTCTGGGAAAGATACAATACAAAAAACACAATCCCATTTTGAGTAGTCCCGTAAAAATTACTCACCCTATTAAGCAAAGCAGAGCAGCAAACAAATGAGTCTTAGTAGAAGGTTTAGTTTCAACTTTGGTCACGATTTCACAGTTGCAGGACTTGCAGATGAGTCTAGTAGGATTCGGGCCCATCTGCTGCATCATTACTACTGGAACTACTCCAGTGACAACAGTGGGTTGGACCAAAGTCGGGCCGTGTGCAAGTGGGTGAGGATATGCCCCGGGTGGAGGCCCATAGGTGTAAGGTGGAGGATTAGCAAGCCCGGAATCGTCAACGATTGTTGCTCCATGGTTTACTTTAACTGAAATACAGAGAAGCATTTTCTAAACAAAATTTTCAATCATGTAAGCGGTCTGAACATGACCTTTGTGTTCACCCAACTATGTAGGTAAACTAATTAAAAGTATTAAACCTTTTAGGGCTGAAATATAAGATAAGTTAACTGAATATTATGTTACATTTTAGTGATTGGTCTATTAGTAAATATAAATAAAGCAACAGGCCTGGCTTCGTAGATAATGCATCTGCCATCTCTGCAGGAGGTTCCAGGTTCGATTCCTGGCCGAAAACATATTTGAATGATAAATTTAAATGGAGGGTTATTGATAATTAACTAATTGTCCCGCAGGCAGCTTCTCTACATCATACTTACATACTTTTTTCCACGACTTTTTACAATACCTGATTCTTGAACAATTTGTTTTTGTAGATGAAAGAGTAATCTCCTATGCCTTGCCCGGGCCTACACGTTCTTTAGCATTTGCACTGCATTAAGTTATATTGTTTGTCCATTATGTTAATCGCTTTTTGGCAGCTCATACAGAATTGACATACCTAACTTTGTATATCCCACACAAATAAATGTTTGATCTAGCATTACTTACATTACGCCAACTTAAGTAACCTTGTAAAGTTCACTTAAGTAAATTGTATCACTTGACAACAGCTGGTTTGATTTGACTAATATTTTATTTCAAATGTACATAATAGACCGAATGAGATTAGAAAAAAAATTGGAAAAGATTCCGGGAAAATGGAAAATTTGAAAAAAAAAATAAAGTGCTATTTATCTATGGGATTTTAAATGACCATGACCATGAACATGATTCAAACAAATTAATTTAAATTTCGATGGGACAACGACTGTTGGGTCAGCTATCTGTAAATATAACCCTAATGTAGGTACTTTTGTACAAAAAAAAACTAGTCAAGTGTGAGTCACCTAAGGTGATTGTGTGAATAAAGCTATAAATAGTATCAGTTACGGGTAAATACCTGCACTGATAAGATATCGGTATCGATTTCTTGTATGTTGTTTCAAAACATTTTAGTGATTATGAACTCTGTTATAAAACATTTTTTTTTTTTGCGTCATTGTCTTTTTATAGCTCATCTCATCAGACATGTATATTAAGATTAAACGACCGACAAGTTATTTTTAAGTGCAACTTTTTAGCCGCGTTGAGCGATTTTATGTAGGGGTAAAACTTATGGGTCTGTGACACCGACTTGCCAATGTGGCGTTGCCGTCATGCTAATGTTTTTAAGTTTTCAATTCTTTGTCGGCAGTTGCCATGACTGCCTATTGTTATTTTCTTTGTTTTATTTTTTATTCCTATTTTTATAAAAGAGTTTTGTCGATATTCGATACAATACAACATAATGATCTTTCTAAACGGTATTTTTAATTCATAAAATTTTGGACCCAAACAAAAAATTATGTATGAAAGATATTTTTAACACGCTTTTATTAGTTTGGTATGTATCTACGTAACGGAATCTTTGAACTTGATTTTCACCCCATTCAAAACGACGAATTGATTTGAAACTTTGCACACTTATTAAAGACCGATGAAAATGCAATAATTTAAATAGTATGTCCCATTATCCTTAGCAGGATCTTCAGGATTAGCGATTTTAAAGCGTGTTTTTAGTTATGTAAAATGCGTAAATTATTATTCTAGAAAAACCTATAGACGACACACTTAAGATGGTATATTTCACCTATGACTCGAAATTCAAATTTCAAACACTTTTTTGTCCTACTAGGTTAATACCTATTGTAAATTAATAACCTATTTGTTAAATAAATACATATTTATTTTAAGCAGTTTGAATGTTAACTAGAGAGTAGGTATAAAATAAATTGTTGATTATAGAGTACAAATACGGTTCATTTCCAGGTAGTTTATAATTTTGGGCTAGATTTGATCCTAAGCAGAAAAGGGTTAAATCTAACCCCAAAAGGACTTAGTTGACAACCTTGGTTAGCTATCTAGTTAGCTTATTTTATAAATTCACTTACTTTCTGACATTTCTTGGGTTAAATGTAATACACTAGTAAAAAGTTACGTTGTCAAACTCAGGTGTGTGCGGGATCTGCAATTCAACGATGACTGCACCAATAACCGAAAACTTATTTTGCTGTTATCTGTTATCATTGGTGATAAAATCAATGATAAGGAAAACAACCAGCTTTCAACAAGAGGTAATAAATATACCTCGTGACAATATCTCCAAGAACTGTTTTATAAATGCAACGAAGAGGTGATTATTTATGTATGTATGTTCACTGTGTCAAAAATTTCATCTAAATTCAGGAATGATCACCATAAAATACTGTTAACTAAAATACGTGGTGATGACATGAAAAATTGGGGTGAAAAAATAAATTTGACTGCACTTCTCATATGAAGTATTAATGAATGATCATCATCCCCATCTATAGCCTTCCTTATCCCACAGCTGGGTATAGCTGGGCTCTTTTGATATACCATCTGCCTAGGTCCTGTGCTAATCGAGTCCAGGTTCGACCCGCGATAGTGACAATATCGACCCACCTTGTAGCTGGATGATCTACGCTCCACTTACCTAACTTCTTGTCATTGAAAGTTAGGTTTGGTGGTATAGATGTACTCATTCCGAAATTGTATTGCGCATCAAATACCGATATCGGGTTATTACGAATATTAATTTATATTACATTTCTATGCTTGAGACAAGCCCAGACCTAGACACAGACATAGACATATATTTATTGATAATTATAGGAATTACAAGTGAAGTATACAGTAATAAATGTTACAAGTTGCCACACCATAATTATTACGCGCTATCTTAATATCGAAAAGTCAGTATATTCATACATCAATGGGGCAAAAACTAACACTGAAAGGCCGCTTTGTGTTCATAAATTAAGCAACGTGGATTCGGATGATGTTACAAATAGACTATTAATGCTATAAGGTTATAAATAAACTGGGATATTGAAGTGATACAACTTGCGCATGGGAGATCAGATCTAAAGGATGAAAATCGGCGCCAGCCTTATTTTGTCTCATCTTAATCTCACTAAATGCAATTCCATTTCTTCTGGTCCTGGGTTTGTTCGGTCCGCCATCTCTTGAGCTGGCTGGGTGGTTGTGTTTGTTGCCTGGCCATTCGATTCCACAATAATTTTGTTAACATAAATAATATACGTATTTATGTAGTACGAATCGGCTATTGAAGCGATATATATGAAGAGATATAGAGATATATATCATCAGGGCAGTAGGAAAGCATTAGATGAGGCTGGACACTATACTTAATTGCAAAGACATTGATTTGCGACATTTTTTCACCGGACTGTCCAAGAAGGAGGGTAATGTTTTTCGGGCGTAAGGTAAGTATGTATGTACGTTTATTTGTATTTATAATGTTTCTTTAGTAACTTATTATAGCCTAAACGGCTAAACCGATTTAGATGTGTTTTCATTTTAATGTATTATTAGCAGTTGGTTTATCTTCGTTATGTATACTTGTTGATTTTATTTTATTTGGGTTGAAATTGTCACCGTAATAGCCATGCATTAATCACATTAGTCTCGAGATCTATTTTACGTTCTTACGTTTAATCAATATCACATAAATATTTTATTCTCTTCCATATAAACCCCAACATTACAACTAGTGACTATTACGTAATCTATGGCACATATGTGCAGGTAGGTGATTATCGGACGTAGAGGGTAGTACGGACAAACATGGGGTGGTTTGTCAGCGAACAGATTGGTTAATCTTGATGGAAAAGCTATTTTACTAATGGATAGGCCTCGACCTGCGAAGCCGGGACACGGTCATTTCATTCTTATACCTAAAATAAAATGTTTATGTTCATAACTAGATTATCATAGCACTCAAGTAAAATCAATAAGGTAAGTCATTAAATTGTAATGATTAAAATAATTGGACCAGACGAAAATCATGTCCAATATCCATGTTACGAGTATATCCGTGCCAGTAGCCGTTGGAAACGATACTCTCAAAGTTGTTGACCAGTATACCTATCCTGGACAGATTATTCAGTTAGGTAGGTCGAACATGGTCAAAGGCGGACTTATTTGCGAATAAAAAAAAAACTTAGGCAAAGAGGTCGCCCGAAGAATACAACTCGGATGAGTAACGTTCGGGAAATTACGTGACAATCTTTTCGTCCAAAATACCACAGTGCCTAAAGACAAGGGTCTTCCAGTGTGTGTTGCCAGTGATGACATAATTATCTTACTGATACGCCATTTTCACAAAAAGCTGCAGCAAACTCTTAAACTTAGCCTACCAGGGTAGATATTATATAAATTCAAATTAAACGTATCAAAAATAGTATTTCTATCGGACAGCACGTTTCTGCGCTCGGAAAGCGCGCTTCCAGTCGGCTGCGCGCCCGTACGTACAGCTCAGCACCGTACTGCAAACTGGAGTGCACCGTCGCGAAGTAACACGCGCGAGACACGTCCGCGGACACCACTCGGGACACCCGCCTGAGCGCGAAGCACGCACTGCTTACTTTGCCGCACACTTTATGAATGTGGCGCTCCCACGTCATGCACCGGTCAATCTCGAACCCGAGAAAGGAAGTACTTTCTACCTGTTCAACCCTGATACCATTTAACATGACTTTTATTGGCTTCGTGGCATGACCTGAGGGACAGAAGTGAATAAAATGAGTCTTCTTCAGGTTTAACGCCAGGCCATTGCCATGAAACCATCCGTCGAGGTTAGCCATTACGTCATTTATGTTCTCCTCTAACTGGTCTATGTTAGGTGCCGTGATGATGGCCGTCACGTAAGTCGTTCAACAGGAGGGAGAACATTATGTTCGAGACTGACGATCCCTGAGCGACACCCATGGTTCCCGACAGAGGGTCTGATTTATTACAGCCATCTCCAGCGTCGACCACCTGAGAGCGCCCCCGCATCATGTCCGTAGGTACCTCATATGGTTTTCCGGCGATGACGTAGTGTTTGAGTTTCAAACTTAGTGTTTCGTGGTCGGCGACGTCAAAGGCCTTGGATAAGTCACAGCACAGGACAGCTACTTGCTGTTTGCGCTCGCGATCACCCAACACGCGACGGACCACCTCGCGAGTTAAGGATGTCGTAGATCGCCCTTCGCGGTACGCGTATTGACGCTCTGAGAGGGCGTTGGTTACCGTCAAATAGGCTACGATCCTGGAACTTAAACCGTTCTCGAACAGACTGGTCTTATATTTTATTTCAAGAATGCTGCGTTATATCCTAATCAATATAACCTGTCAGAATTTAGATCTGCCCTGACACTGAATACTCATTTTTTTATGCTTACAATGAGGTTTCTGCTTGTTTGACACCTATACCATAAAAAAAGGATTTTCCTAACAACCATAATTTAAACTGAAATTAAAAACTAAACCAATAAAATTAACTTCTACTACCAGGCATTATTCTCAAAATGCTGGCTGCATTGTCAAGTTAAATTGCAATCCTAACCAACTAATGCTTTGAGCAAGGTAGAGCAGTATAATGATCGGGAGATTCTTCGACCAGCCGTTTAAATATCTACTATTATTTGTTTATTAACCCACTTCCAAAAAGAAGGAGGTTATCAATTCGACTGTTGTTTTTAAATGTTTGTTACCACAGAACTTTCGACTGGGTGAACCGACGTTGATGATTCTTTATTTTATTTGAAAGCTGGTGCTTCCCGTGTGGTCTCATTTTTATTTAGTCAAGTTATGATATTTTTATGAAGTCGGTTTTTTATATATTTTTTCTTATTTTGACCGCTTAATTACATAAACTAGTATATAAGCCTACAGAAATAGTTACGTAGTCTTAAACGACGCTCAAACAAAACAAAGTTCTACGAAATAATGGCTTCCAGACTTTTTGTTTCCATTACAAGTGCTACGTCATCAGCATATTGGCTCATTATGAGCTCTCGTTGCCATTCACTCCTGGCTATACAAAGGGCTTCTATTCGTCCCAGTGACGCCGGCGCGGGAAGCAATCCTCCTAATTGAAACGTCGCACCCGTCCCAGCGTCAAATCTGGATGTGTGTCAACAGCTTTTTATAAAGGTGAGTTTAGGCTGGCAAGACTTTTTTCGCGATTTACTTTATTGTGATATTTAACAGAAACTTTTACACAGTAAAGGGAAATATTTAGTAACGTGTTATATCCCATTGAACCCCATACAATGATGTATTGCACAACCACCGAGAACGTCACCGCCGTCCACATAAAAGGAGCCCACGAGTACCCCGCGTCGCCTTTCGTCTCTTAACTTCAGATCGTTAGGACATCCCTTTCTATTAATTAGCAATTAAGAAGTTTATGTAACTATTAATAATAAATAGTAATTATAAATCGTGGTTTTTTTTAAATCCACCGTGGCCGCCTCTCGTAATTGGCGCAGTCGGTAGGATAGTAGAGTCAGTGCGTGCGTAGACTTTCACCGTGAACACAAATCTGAACATTCATGTGAACAGACTTCTACTAGTGCGTGCTGATAACGTCTCAACGTTTTATCTACTATCCGGAAAGAAGAACCTGAGAGTAGCCACTGGGAAGCAGCGAAGGTCACACGACATCCAACAATTGATGAATCATCGTGCATCGCCACCGCAATGATACTGTGAGTTGCACAATTCTAAGGATTAAGTAGCTACTTCATTCCTTTCCCGTAACTCACACTTCCCAACATTTTCCAACCACGATTTACTAGGGGAATCGTTCCCCAAAGAACGTCCTCCCGCATAGCGCAGAGGGACGCTTTTCGTAACTTAAATTTAATAGAAGAAGAAATAGATTTCAACATGAATACAACCGATAAGAAAATTGATAGTATAATAAGAACGCTTAAGTTAGTACCCGAGTTTGACGGCACTCCGAATGCCTTAATTAGGTTCTTGTCATTATGCGACAAGTTAGTTATAGAGTATATTAACCCTGAGCCAGGAAACGAGCTGACCAACTTAGCTCTAATAAACGGCATTCTAAATAAAATCACCGGTCCTGCCGCAAGGACCTTGACCACGAATGGGGTCCCATCAGACTGGCATAGCATCCGAACGACCTTAATAAATTCTTTTTCGGACCATAGGGACGAGACCGCCCTTTACACTGATCTCTCACATCTAACCCAAGGTTCAGACACGCCTCACATATTTTATGAGAAGGTTCAAAATTTGCTCAGTTACATAATGACGTACGTTGAACTTCATGACACTATTCTTACCACAGTGCAATCGAAAAGAATTTTATATCAAAATCTAGCTTTAAAAACCTTCCTCAAAGGTCTAGATGAGCCTCTAGGCTCACGCATTAGGTGTATGCGACCACCTACCCTAGAAACAGCACTGATATATGTACAGGAAGAAATGAACGTCCTGTACCTACAAAATAACTTACAGAAAAAGCCCATGCCCTCCAGCTTCGCAGGAACACCCGTAAAACCTTTCAGCTTTGATAAGTCTTTTGTACCTCAAACGTTCCGACCTCGTTTTGGAATGCCACAAATAGAAATGAATAAACCCAGACCAATTTTTCAAGGTCCAACTAGAACCCAACAAATGTTCCGAGCATTGCCCCGATCCAACATGTCGACTGGTTTTAGAATTACCCCACGACAACCGAATTTTCAACAATTTCATAACCGGCCGCAAGTCCCACAGCCTATGTATGGCGTAAGCCACCCAGTAGCAAGACCTTTACCTCCGTCTCGACAGGTACATGACTGGAGAATTCATGGTAACCCACCACCAAATAATTACTTCAAAACTCGCGAAGTGAATACAAATGAGTTCTACGAACCTTACCAAGACTATGAATACGACTATGACTATTACTATGACCCCAACCAACCTGACTACGAGTATTACAACTATGACCCCGTACCAAGTGAAGAAACTTCCGCAGTTGTCTGCGAAGAGACCGATCACGAGCAAAATTTTCCCAAGGGTCAGACGGACACTGCCCCCGAATAGAAATACACGTTCAGAATAAGAGACGCCTGCCCTATATAACATTCCAAATTCATCCTGATTGTCCGCCTTTAAAGTTTCTGATTGACACAGGAGCAAATCAGTCGTTCCTGAGTCCCGAAGCAGTAGATCTATATTTCCCAGACTATGCTTTAAATTACGACCCATTCATTGTGACAAATGTACATGCCACTACTAAGAACAATTACTCCATAACCATACCTTGTTTCAGAGAAATCAAAGCATCCGAACCAATTAAATTATATGTGTACCGATTTCATGAATACTTTGACGGCTTAATAGGGTGCGACCTTTTACAACATTGGTTGGCTAAAATCGATCTAGAAACAAAAACCCTTCAGACTAGATCAGCATCTATACCTATACGTATGTATACGTCCGATAACGTCAACTTATATGAAGACGTTATTCAAGCGAGATCGTCGAAATTATTAAGACTTCCAACAAACGTGCCTGAAGGTGAAATCTGTATTGAAGACCAAACTATTAGTGGATGTCATGTAAACGAGTGTCTATCCATCGCTAGACATAACCGTGCTTTCTTAGAGGTATCTAACCCCACGGACTATGACATTATCTTTTCATTAAGTGAACCAATCCGCGCACATATATTTAGCGAACAGACTTTACCCATACCGACATTTGACACCGCCACCTGTCCTCGGACTCGCGATGTCTTATCACGGTTGCGCACAGATCATTTAAATGTAGAAGAGACAGCTAATTTAAAAGCGTTATGCGCTAAATATGCAGACGTGTTTTATCTAGAAGACGAGCCCCTGACCTTCACCAATCAAATTAAACATTCAATTAATACTACTGATGAAGAGCCTGTGCATAGTAAGACTTACCGATATCCCTACATACATAGAGAAGAGGTCCAAACGCAAATTCAAAAAATGTTAGACCAAGGTATTATACGACCTTCCACATCTGCGTGGAATGCCCCTATTTGGGTAGTCCCTAAGAAAATTGACGCATCTGGTAAAACCAAATGGCGAATAGTCATTGACTTTCGGAAATTAAACGACAAGACCATCGATGATAAATACCCAATACCCAACGTGACCGACATACTAGACAAACTAGGCAAATGTCAGTATTTCTGTACCCTAGATTTGGCATCTGGTTTCTATCAAGTGGAAATGAATCCTAGAGACATTCACAAAACAGCCTTCAGCGTTGAACATGGCCATTGGGAATTTTTGAGAATGCCCATGGGATTAAAAAACAGTCCATCTACATTCCAACGAGTAATGGACAATGTGCTCCGAGGCCTACTAAATAGGATCTGTGTAGTCTATTTGGACGACATTTTGGTCTTCGGATCCTCACTTCAGGAAGTAATAACTAACCTCAGTACAATTTTCGAACGCCTTAGGCAATCAAGTCTAAAAATACAAATGGACAAGTCCGAGTTTCTCAAGCGCGAAACTCCATATCTAGGTCATGTAATCACTCTTGACGGTGTGAAACCTAATCCCGATAAAATCAAGGCCATCTCGAACTATCCTATTCCGAAAACTACTAAACAGATAAAAGGATTCTTAGGACTTCTAGGATACTATCGACGCTTCATACCCAACTTTGCTCGCGTAACCAAACCTCTGACCGCCTGTTTAAAAAAAGGTGCACTAATTTCCTTGACCCCTGATTATGTGAACTGCTTTGAGCACTGCAAAACCTTGCTGACAAATGACCCCATTTTGCAGTACCCTGACTTCTCCAAGGACTTTATCCTGACAACTGATGCATCAAATTTCGCTTTGGGCGGTATCTTATCCCAAGGTACAATAGGCTCTGACAGACCAATTGCCTATGCATCTAGGACCCTTAACGAAAGCGAGACCAACTACTCAACGATTGAAAAGGAACTCCTTGCAATCGTATGGGCAACTAAGCACTTTAGGCCCTATTTATTCGGACGTAAATTTAAAATAATTACTGACCATAAGCCCTTACAGTGGCTCATGAACATAAAAGAACCCGGTTCGCGTTTGACTAGATGGAGATTAAAATTAGCCGAGTTTGATTACACCGTTATACATAAGAAAGGCAAATTCAATACCAACGCTGACGCTCTAAGTCGTATAGAAATATACAATGAAGAGACCGATTCGTTACAAGTGAATACGTCACAAGCACCGCGTCATGACGATACGTCATCAACTGTGTCAGCGACAAGTACGTTATCTACACTCACGGCCCCGGACAACCCAGTACACAGCGGATCGTCTACCGAAACAGCTCACACTAGCGCAGAACAACCTATCTTAGATATTCCTATCAACGATGATCCCCTTAACAAGTTCCGGAAACAAATCATCATAAATATAGTCAGCCGCCTAGCCCGAACAAAACCGATAGTCACGAAACCCTTTGACAATTACCTTCGAGTTTCAACCGAAGCCTCTGAGGAAAACCTCGAGCGAGATATCATAGACGTAATTAAAAAACATGTAGACCCAAAATTACGAACTGCGATCTTAGTCCAGCCCATAGGTAAAATGCTCAGCATCGTCCCTATCATTCAAAAAACATTCCGAAGTTCATCTATGAATCTAGTGCTAGTAAAAAAGAACATAGAAAATGTATCCGACTATCTAACTCAACAAGACATAATACGCAAGTACCACGACGGGAAAACGAATCACCGTGGTATCAATGAAACATATAACTCACTATCACAGAGGTACTTTTGGCCTAAAATGAAATCTGATATTACTAAATTCATAAATATATGTGTAGTGTGCGGTTGTGCTAAGTACGGTCGTAATCCCATACGACAAGAATTTAGAATAGTTCCGCCTCCGCATAAACCGTTCGAGATTGTGCACGCTGACGTATTAACCATAGAACAGGATAAGTACTTAACTATCATAGATTCATTCTCCAAATACGCACAAGCTTATTTGATGACTGACTGCACAGCTCCTAAAATCATAAAAGCCCTTCTTAACTTTTGCACACACCACTGCTTTCCACTTACCATCACGACTGACCAAGGAACGGAATTTACGAATCAAGTAGTTGCCGAATTCCTTCGATTACATAAAATCCAACATCATACAACTGCTGCAAATACACCAAACGAAAACGGAATGATAGAGCGTTTCCACAGTACTCTTCTAGAGCACCTGCGTATACTGAAACTGAAACATATGAATGAGCCTGCTATAAACTTGGTACCTTATGCCCTCATAGCTTACAACAGCTCCGTGCATAGCTTGACAAAATGTAGACCGTACGACTTAATCACAGGACACTTTGACCCACGAGACCCGACCGACTTAAATATCACGGACCGATTATTGCAAAAGTACATACAAGACCACCATAGTAGAATGGAAACAGTCTACGAACTTATACATGACTCATCGTTAGCTGAACGTGAAGCTTTAACGACACAAAGAAATAGTGACAGAGACCCTATTATAGACTATTCGACTGACGAAGAGATATTCATACGGAACCCAGCAGCAGACCGACAAAAGTTAGCATCGCGTTTCACCCATGATAAAGTAGTTACTAATCTACCTATTCACATTTACACTTCCAGAAAACGCGGACCCGTTGCTAAGCGCCGACTAAAACGACAACGTAAGACTGATAAGACTAGAGACTCTAATTTGTTACAGATACCTACTGATACTGACGCACCTGGCCCAAGCTCAAGAAATCCGACTCGAAAGCCTTGATAATGGACCTGGGATCTTACCTTTCAAACTGGGACCTACTAAAATAGTTTCCCACTATCATACATTTCTGCAAGATATCGATTTGGCTATTATGAATAAGCATTTATTATACTCACGCAACCGACTGACAGAATCAATTCAGCAATTAACTAATACGAGCTATCCCCTATTCAAATCTCAGATAAAGTATCTTTCATATAAACTAGATAAAATACAATTGCAACTAAGCACATTCGAACCATCCATTAGAAATAAAAGAGGCCTTATTAATCCTCTCGGTACATTAATCAAGTCCATATCCGGTAATTTAGACAATAATGACGCCTTAAGGTTCGAAACTGTTTTACATACCTTAAGATCGAACGGATTAGCTATTGCAGATAAGATGAATGAACACATAACTTTATATAAAAAGTATTCCGTTCAACAAACGCAGCTTTTAAATAATCTTACTCATAACCAGCATAAGTTAGAGAACGCGTTATCTTACGTCATTAATATGACGTCATCTGATAGCGAACGCGCACTTAGATTATCTTATATCGCGCAACTTTTCGTTGTCTTAAATGACAATGTAAGAGAGTTGTCCGACGAAATGATTAGAATAGAAAATATATTAGCTTTTAGTCGCACGATGTCTTTGCACCACTCTATTTTATCTATTGAAGATTTAAAATTAATGCTAGGTAAGTTACGTGAATTGTATAACACGGATGAAATTTTGAATTTAGATTATAGGTATTACTATGATATAATTAGTTTAGGTTCTTATTATTCGGGTAGGAAAATCGTGGTAGTCCTTAAGTTTCCTATCACTCTTATACTAACCTTTTCCTTATTCAGATTGTGTCCCGTTCCAAATAAAAATCACGAAGTTATTCTCCCTCCTTATCCTTATGTAGCTACTACGTCTAAAGAATTCGTGTACATGGAGGCTGAATGCCCGAAGGTTGACTGCGTACGCATCTGCAAACAACATCTCGGACACCAACTTCGAACTAAGCCTGACTGCATAGAAAAACTCATTAATTCACAGGAGATAGATGAAACGTGTAAAATCACGCCTATCTCCCTGTCTAAGGAAGCTCTAATAGAGCTAGACAGTCAGCACAACGTCGTCTCGTTCCCGAAACCTACGAGAGTTCAGTTATCCTGCGGACCAGATAAGCACCACATACTTCAAGGCAGTTACCTCGCAATGATACCTAAATCATGCAAGCTGCAAGCGCCGGAATTTACATTGACCAACCTCGACGATAAAGTCAACGGAATTACTGTCGAAATCATCGCACCACCAATGAATCATCTTCCCAGAGTTGGAGCAACCTACCGCCTGACTTCCGTGAATCTCAGCTCATTGCACAACATTCAGAAGCAGATCGAAACTGAGACACCTGTTCGACTTATTGCAAATACCTCTGACGAAGTACTTTATCACACGACAATACCCCTTTACACAATTATAACTGGAATAATTGTTGCAAGCTTAATTGTTGCATTATATCTACATCGACGTATGACTCAGAAGATGCAGACTGGACAATGTATAGAAGAGAACATTGAGCTACCAGAACGCCGTAAGCGAGACGCAATATTTGCACTAAACGTTAGCAAATAGTTGCTCATCTAAGGGGTGAGGTGTTATATCCCATTGAACCCCATACAATGATGTATTGCACAACCACCGAGAACGTCACCGCCGTCCACATAAAAGGAGCCCACGAGTACCCCGCGTCGCCTTTCGTCTCTTAACTTCAGATCGTTAGGACATCCCTTTCTATTAATTAGCAATTAAGAAGTTTATGTAACTATTAATAATAAATAGTAATTATAAATCGTGGTTTTTTTTAAATCCACCGTGGCCGCCTCTCGTAATTAACGAGAAATATTTAGTATAAAATTTAAAATAAATAAACAATAATAAATTTAATTTTATGAATATAAATAAATTATTTTAATCTAAATTTATTATTAAAATAATAAATTTAGTATAAATTTAAATATAGTTTAGAAAAAAAACGCGCTTATGTGATTATTAACGGGATATTCCGTGATTATAGATTGGATAAAGCTCGCGATATTCCAGCGTAGTACATAATGTGCACAGGAAGACTGAAAAGTGCGACTGAAAAAAACATTTCAATACTTGACACTCGCAAATTGCACAATAGGAACGTGAGATGCCAAAATCCTGTCATGAGAAAAGATAAAAAAACAGCAACACGATAGCTACTACTTATCTATACGATACTGTGAGGCTACAAAGTTGACAGACAAGCTATGGTAAAATGACTCAGCAGAAAACAAAACAAACTGTCTACCACAATAAAAGATAAAAAAGCGACATCCGCCAACCGTCCAAACTTCCCGTCTCGAAAAAGGCAGACACTAAAAAGTCTCCAAAAATATGCACTCGCAGAAAGTAAAACGGAAAAACCAAGTCCACGTAAAGTTTCACGACATACTTGCCACTACAAGTGACCGTCAAGCATCCGTCAAGTGATCTCGAATGTTTCATAACTTTGTTATTGCTTTTCTACGCGTGTGGTTTGAATAGGAACATCACAGAAACGTAACTATGAGTAAAAGCGTCATATTGATAAGAATTTGTTGAAGCAAATATGAATAGCTTCTCTCTCTCTCTCTCTCTTTCGACAAATGCGTATCAACAGCAGCACAATTTGCACGTGAGCCCACACGTTTTGTAATTTACGAAACTGTTTGAGTAGTACACTACACACACGAAAGAAGTAAATGACGAAAATTATCAAAAAGTGACGGGAGGTGAGAATCAAGACCCGTAGATTAGAATATGGAGAATATTTCATGCTAATATTTTCGTGCTTCTCATGCACGGAGGAGGAGAAGGAATAGACTACTGGACAGATAACTTTTCATTGACTTGTAAAAAAGTCTTACACGTTTTATATTTTTTACTGACCATAAACATAGGCAATCATCGAAAACAAAATTATTATAATAAGTATTCAAAATATAAAGAATTCTAATTTCTTGCAAGAAAGAGAGCGCAATATATTTGAAAATGGCGTCTCTTGTGCCATATAAACTCCGTCCGTAATAATTCTGTCCCTTTTTCGTTCAACGTGATTCAACCTAAAACTTTAAGGGCCTTACTGAAAAATGTTACTCAAGTTGATATAAATTATAATGCTATGTTTTAAAATGCTCTCTTAACTTCTCGCTGACGGCAATCGTCACACGCGAAAACAAGACGGAGCATATTTAAGCGTATGTCAACTTGAGTAACGTTTTTAAGTAAGGCCCTAAACGCTTATACCTCAGAACTTTATCAGGCGATTAGATATGCGGTAATGGAATTCGTAGTATCAGGACCTCTTAAACTAAACTACAACGATAAAAATGAAACATGAAAGGAGTCTATGATTTTATAATCTGTAGCGTATGTTCATGAACGTTTTCCTCGTTAAATGTTTTCCATGGGTTTTAATAATAGAAGGTATGCGGAAATAATATGCAAAAAAATGCAAGTTGCCAACATTGTTAGTGCAAGCACGGGTATGTTATTATTAGTTTTGCTCATGAATATAGAAACTTGCACGCTAAAAACAATTTATTTTCCTTTTCTTTTTAATACTACAACCTTCACCACAAGTATAACTTTACTATGGATACAAACATAAATTATGTTAATATATGTTTTTTGTCGCTAACGGCAGTTTGAGAAAAACTTGTCGCCTCGCGTTTCATTATCCAAAAGTTGTGTATTTTTAATGTGAATTTTATAATTATTATGGATTAATTTATTTTGTTATTTAGTTAGTTAACGTGCTCGAGAATAGAAAGTGATAGATTGAGGTGAAATGTTGACTTACTTGAAACACCTTATGAAATAACATGGTATATAGGGTTACACGGAACGGTATTAACAGAGTTTAAAGGAAGTCATTGTACTCACTATAATTATCAACAAGTTTTACGCCAATTACGAGTATCATATTGTATGCGCCATTTCAAGGTTGGTCCCGTGCCCGAGTAGTTACCAAAACAATTCACAAAAACCTTGCAAATTTTATAAGTTTTCTTAGCTTTACGCTTTTTGAATTCTTCATCATCTGTCTCAACCGGAGTTTTTGTATGTTAGCCTAGAAATGTTTGTAGTATAAACAGATGGCGCAAGGTAAGAAGCAAAATGCTAATATTACACTATCTGAACATAATCGATTATTTACTACAATTATTATCTATTGTCGTACTGTTTTTATTTTTACGTTGCACTGTTTTTTCGAGCCTTTCGTGACTTCACTGACTGGCTTCAGCGGAAGATCAGCGCTGTTTGGTAAAAAGCATTATGTTGAGTGGAGGCCATTTTTGTGACACAGCTTCACTATCTACCTTAGTACCATATTATATATATATGTTGTTTATTTTAAGTTGTTGTTACAAAATAAATATTTCTCTCTTTCTATCGATGACTTTCTAGCTTTACCTAATTTGTTACCGATATGTATCAGCTGACTCTAGAAGTCAGCTGATACATATACCTACATTTTTATAAAACAGCATTTCGATTTTGGCATTGTATCAGTAATCAGCTGCACTATCACCAGTCTTCAATTTCGGAAGCGTTTGCCCTTTCGTTGAGCAGATTTTTTTGATATTTCAGGGATAGTTAAAAATTGATTATAATGATAATTACAACATATCTTATCGGGTTAGTATTAGTACCATTGCTCAGTGAAACTTTGTACAACTATCCCATGAGGTATAAAGTTTTGAACGGCACTTCTCACAAACTGACGACCTAATTCCATTCGAGCGGTTTACAATCGCATATGCAAATGGTTAGCCTGCCCGAGGGAAGCTCACTACCTCAGACCCAAGGAGTTAATGTTTTCATCCATTAACTCGGCCCAGCATTTATGAAATTCGTGCTCGCGATCCGAACGAGATTATGCGGCCGGCTGACATGTTTCTAAATGTAGGGCTGTACTAAGCTACAAACTTTATAAAATTATACAGAATGCTCTTTTACACGATGAACATTTACAAGGATATTTATTTATTTTTATTATCTTAGAGAAAGTAACGGTCTTAATTAACAGAGTTAATAATTAGCTAGAGACAAAATGGCTATTAAAAATTTTCTACTTATAGAAACAAAGTACATTATATTAACGCTAAACATGTGAATAAAAGATATAGAAGTAGAATATTATTAGAACAAAGAAAAAAGCAATAGACTCGAAATAAACTAAGAAGTGCACTTAACAAATTAGGAAATAAAATTAATATTTAAGACAGAATGGTACCATTCTTTTTTATCATATCATATCATAGTACTCATCACTACAAACAATTTTAACTCTGGGACCAACACTGATGTCGCGAATAAAATCTATTGTTCCACACACTTCGATGAGAATTAATGTCATTTTTTCCATGGAAGTAGTACATGTAGCTTTTTTATGCTATATCATAATATCAATCTGTGTATGTGGTATTGTATATGTCCATCATCGTCTAGACATACATAATGGTAAGGTGACGGGGACGGTGCTAGCGCATCAGGCCTATATAAATATTTGGGAATGAATAAATAAATATTCGGGATTTTTTGCACTGTCGTTTGATTACAAACTAAGCAAAGCTTATATTATGGCTGCCAGAGACTGATATACATACATTTAGTCAGGGGAATGAGCTACCAGAATGGGTGTTCCCCGGTAGTTATATACTTGGCGTCTTCAAATCACGAGTGAATCGGTTTCTTCTAGGCAAGCGTGCTCCATTGTAGACCGCATCATCATTTAACATTAGGCGAGTTGGCGGTCAAACGTAAGCCAATTCCAAGTATGTATTTAAAAAAGGGTAGACAATTAATTACCCTACGGCGGATCAGTAGTATTAAGCAGTCATAATTTTACATTTGTATTCTAGGGTTAAGGTCACAGTTTGGGGCAAACTAGCTTATCTCATAATAACTGGTGGTTCGCATCAAAACAAAAGTTTTCTTATTATTTTAGCTGAAAGTGCACATTTTACAAATGATTACCTCATAAGAACTAAACAAGCTTACATATTTCATAAAAAATTATAAGGCACATTCTTATTGCGGTACCTAGTTGGCGAGGCAACCCTACGCCCACAGCGAATACCTGCCTGATGGCACCTGAGGCGTTCGCTGCGTCTTCGCCTCACCCACTGTCATTAGACCCCTGATTAAACGCAACCCACCCCATATCTCATCCAATTACATCCCTAACGAGGGGGGTGGGGTAGGTCAACGTATTCTGGTAAATCTAGGGGTCTAAACGTATTTGCTAATGGAATACAGATGTGTGGAACAACATTCTGTGGTACCCCGTAAATGCTTACACCGTGTTTCTGGTTATACCTCGTCATAACCTTACGTGCCAATGTTAAGTAATGTGCGATAATGTTTTTGAAATACCAAATTATTATCCTGCTTTCTATGCTTTAAATGAATGTTACATAGGGTAAGTGTATTTGTACAAAAACGAGATGACGTTACCATAGTTAGCAATACATACATACTAAAGTTACATTTTTTTTTATGATACTGGGTGACGACACGAGCGAAGTCGCTCGCTTGATGGCTCTTCACGCTTGCCCATAACAGCTCAACGCCACTCAGAATTTTTAACTTCAACAGTTCAAAACCCTGGATGGCAATGCACTGCGCTCGTCACCCCGAGATATAAGATGTCAAATCTCTGTGTGCCCTGTAATTTCGCCCTGTGTTTTATGATTTTGTGTAATGCAGATAAGGTTCTTAACGCAAGGTATTTTCGGTTTAAGTGTAGGGCAAGAAAGATCATGTGGATCACACTGTGTGCGACTACCACAAATCTTTTATTTTTGTGGATGAGCATTCTTGTGATGGCGGCTAGTTCGGCGATAAAACTATATTCGACGCCGGCATTAGGTTGCAGAGTTCTTCAGAACATAATTGTATAATTATTTTCTGAAGAACTCTGAATGAGTATTCATTATAGAAGCGATAGAGTTTACAGAGCGATCCTATCTCCCTACGCATGCTAAGCGGCTCTAGGTCTTCGATAAGCTTGGGGTCGTCAACAATTCTGATAGAGCTACGGTGTAATGCATCAAGGGGCTCAAGTTGATACTTGGGTGCACCGTTCAAAAGGTGGGAGAAGTACTTAATTCTCATGAGGACGGACTTACGCTTTGTAAATATTTAGTATTTATACAAAACTCGATACTGGAAAGAAATGTCACCGTAGGTTCGTAGTGGAATGTCTAAACTCTATTCTTATATTTCGGTCAAAGGCCCTTGTGTTTGTGGTTTGTCTCATCTAAATTGTCACGTAGAAGCTATTAGTTTGTCGACAAAAACATACTCTAAGAGCCTCTTCAGATTATGCTTTATTACTTACTAGCAGAAATAAAGCATAGCTTTGTTTGCGTGTCAGCCAACTTAGAGTAAAGGCCTTGCGGCCGGGTCAAAAATAACTTCCATAAGGACGCTGCTGCCCATCCTCCGGTGGTTCTAGTCGCAGTTTTAGGACATACCCGTCAAAGGGATACCTTAGGAGTTATTTTTGTGTATTATTATTGGTTAATATGCTTGCGTTTGATTACCACTTTGCCATATATGAAGCCATGTTGCAGTCTACGGTTTGTTTTATTTATACCAAGTTCGTGATTTAGTTGCGAGTGAAGGCAATACAAGCCTGCCGGTCGATTCTGCAAGCTAAGTGAACGCGCAAGTGAAGTGATAAGCTAAGTGAACGAGTATACATATTTCTTGTCGATTACTATAGAGAAATGTCAAAATGTCGAGTGATCACCCTTGACTGTAGTCCCTTACCCTTATAATTAGATATTTTGACACTTATCTGCAGAAATAGGCTGCTATAAATAATCTGCTAGTTTGTGGAATGCACTGCCTGAATGGGTGTTCCCCGATGGATACAATCTGGGTGTCTTCAAGTCACGAGTGAATCGGTTTCTTCTAGGCAAGCGTGATCCACCGTAGGCCGCATCGTCGCTTAACATCAGGCGAGTTGGTGGTCAAGCGCAAGCCTATTCTACAATAAAAAAAAAAAAAAAAAAAAATAGGCAAGAAAAAATCACATTCACTTAGGCTTCACTTGCGCGTTCACTTAGCTTGCAGAATAGATCGGCTACAAAGCTATGACGCGATATATTGTAATAGGTCGGGGAAAAAGTCTTTTCGTATTTTGTATGTATAAAGTTGTAGTAAAAATCTTATCCGTTGTACTGTTTGTATCTGGCTGGTTTTGATACCATTAAAAATATGACATTTTAAAAAAGGAATACAAAACGTAAAAAGTAATTTCCCGCCATTTTTCAATTGTTTTTTTGTTCGATAAAATGAGTGAAGCTAACGAACAAATTCGATATATTGTGAAATTTTATAACAAAAAAGGGAAAAATGCGACACACGCCGCGAATAAAATTTGTGACGTTTATGGACCTAATGCAGTGTCATCAAGAGTAGCACAATGTTGGTTCAAGCGTTTTCAGTCCGGGAATTTTGATGTCAAAGATGCAGCTCGCTCTGGTCGCCCTGTTACGGATAAAGTCGATGCCATTTCTGAAAAAGTGGACCAAGATCGGCATATTAGTAGTTACGACGTAGCTGAAGAACTGGGGATTGACCACAAAACAGTTTTGACCCATTTGAAAAAAACTGGGTATACAAAAAACTCGATATTTGGGTGCCACACGAGCTCACTGAAAGAAACCAAATGAATCGTGTACTCATTTGCGATTCTCTATTGAAACGTAACGAAACCGAACCGTTTTTGAAAAGATTGATCACTGGTGATGAAAAATGGATCACGTACGACAAGAATGTGCGCAAAAGATCATGGTCAAAGGGCAGTGAAGCACCACAGACTGTAGCGAAACCCGGATTAACACGTAATAAGGTGATGCTGTGTGTATGGTGGGATTGGCAGGGCATCGTTCATTATGAGCTTTTACCGCCGGGCAAAACCATCGATTCGGATCTCTACTGCCAACAGCAGATGAGACTCAAACAAGAAATTGAGAAAAAACGGCCGGAATTGATCAACAGAAAGAGTGTGGTCTTTCATCATGATAACGCCAGACCGCACACATCTTTGGCCACTCAGCAAAAATTTAGAGAGCTTGGTTGGGAAGTGTTAATGCATCCACCATATAGCCCAGACCTTGCACCCTCAGATTTCCACCTGTTTCGGTCTCTTCAGAATTCTTTGGGTAGTTTTAGATTAACATCCAGAGAGGACTGTCAAAACTACTTGTTGCATTTTTTTTATCAGAAGTCCCAAAATTTCTACAGCAATGGGATCATGTTACTACCTACAAGATGGCAACAAGTTATCGAACAAAATGGCACATATATATTATAATTAAATGTAATTAAACTTGAAAAAAATATGTCTTGAATTTGTTTAAAAAATACGAAGAAACTTTTTCCCCGACCTTATATGTACCCCATTCTGAAAACACCTTAATACCCATCCCAATCGTACCTTTAGTTTACATACCTGAAGAATTAAATAGTCAAAGCGAGGGGGCCCTCCTAATAACCCTTCTAAATCCGACGAAGCGAAAACAACAGCCCCTTGTTTGACTCTTCATTTGAGCACAACAAGGTAATTCAGTTGTGACACGAGAATTAAACTGATAAGGTGCAATGCATTGAAAGTCAAATGTAAGATAAAAGGTGATAGGTATCAAACAACTTGGGCTTTATATCTAAACATTTAATTTGCATTATAAGATAAGATAAGATAATTTAATTGCATAATAAACACGATTAAATAATACACAAAAAAAACACAATCACAATGGGTGGGTTAAAATAGTAGTCAGATTGATTCATGTTTTGCCTAATCCTGTAGCAACTATGTAGCAATGATGGCTCAGTGGTTCATAATTTCAGCCTATCATGTTCCCACTGGCGGATGATGATGATGATGATGATGTTCCCACTGCTAGGATATAAGTCATCTCTCAGAGAAATAGGATAGACCCTAATCCATCACGCAATCTCAGTGCAAGTTGATGAATCAAAAGTACTGCCGGTAACAAGTGGATGCAGCCAGCGAGAGACCGGGGAGAATGGCATAAGCAAAAGGAGGCCTTTACCCAGTTGTGGGTCATTCAGGGCTGATGGTGATGATAATGTCTTTGATCTTTTGATGTTCTTGGACATACCGGATGTTTCACTATGTTTTCACTGTCTTTGAGCGATAGCATCGAAACTGCACACTGTATAGATTACTTATCGATCAACGAGTTCCATCCTCGGCCACACTGTTGGTTACTATCAGGCGAGTTGGTGACCAAAAGTAGATCATTAAATTTTATTTAAAAAAAACTTAATTTTTACATTGGTGCAGGGCCGAGGATCAAACTTGGTGCCGTCAGATTGTAAAACGCACAAGCTATGGCTCGGCTACTATCACTCCTCTGATTATTTTGACATTGTACTTCTATGATTACATAGAACACAGAATTCTATGATATACACAGAAGGACATCAATGTAAAATTGTATACATAACTAATTGTTACCCGTGTCTTCTAACGCTTAGTTTTCATTGAAACTTTTAACTACCTTTTACCCTCCTTAACTCGGCCCTTTCGCAAAATCTTAAGCTATTTAAACTGTATACACACAAAAAAATATAACAGCTTGTAAATATCCTCTACTAATCTGAAACCTCTCTTTCAAAAATCGAATGTTATCCGAAACAATTCCATTGCGAGGGCAAGGGCCAATAGAGGAGAGTTCGACCGGAAGTGACGTTGCAGGTAGATAATAACGTGCGGCGCGCCCTTGCGTTGTGCAGCTTCCGGCGGCCGGGGTTCTGACAACGATAATCTTCAACATGGGTAATTTCCAAATTGAACTAGGATGGGAAGGAGTCGTCCTGTTCTCAAATTTTTTTTTCGGTACCTGCTCGCAAATAAATTCAATAAAATTTTCAAAAAGTGAGGACATTATCCAACACATGATAAGGCGAGGACAAAAATGTTAATAAACTATCACGGTTCACTACAGTTATATGATTATATTAAAGGGATAAAAAATAAAACTTTTGGATAATTTTGGCATTATATTAGCTGTAAATAAATGACTACAACGTTTTTAAGACATTTAAAAAAATAAGTAATATTTTGCACGTATTAACATAAGTAAACTATTAAAGTAACCTAAACGACGTATACAATTCATTTGAGCAGTGCGAGTGCGTGGTTTGTGGGCGCGTGTCGATAGATAATGTAAAAATCTAGAAACACATTCATTGTTTTTTATCTGTATCAACTTAAAGTTTGAAGGGTTTGAGCATTATTAATACTTATTTTGTTATATCTGTCATTTTTATATATAAAAAGAAATTTATAACTTTTACAGCAGTTGCAGCAATAATTAGATTTTCTTTGCGTAGAAAAATACAAATAAATAAATGATTAACTGATTTAGTAATAAAATACATTTATAATTTTTAGCAGTAAGCCGACGATATACTTATATTATTGTTAAAGAACGTGTTAGGTTTGAAATGTGTTTATTGAATTCACTATACTACTAAATTTACTACTTAAATACTTTATTTCAATTTTATTGTTTCCAACGGTCGCTACGACTAAAAAATGAAAGGGAAACATTATGGCGGGTTGCAGGTAAGAGCCAGACTAGGGTTCTGGTCTAAGCAAAAGTGCAGTAAGCACCTTCAATATTCTACATTGTTACTCTGCCCTGATATAATTATATAGATTTAAAGTGTTATACATTATTAAAATACATGTATATGAAAGGAAAAGACAGACAACAGAAAAGGGGTTTTATTAAATATGTATTTCATCACTTGTTGTCAAAGCCATAGGTTCAATAGCTACATGAATAAGCGACTGGCGGCTGGTAGGGATATTGTAGTAACATAATCGACTCCGTAGTTTTCCCTGTTCCACGCACCCCAACGATCTAGTGTAGTGACCCGGCGCGGCGCGCCCCGCAGTAAACATCACGGGGACACCTGGGCACAGCACTCGATGTCTTGCTGCTACACTTCTAATGAAATGTCAATATTAGTCCGGGGGATAAGGCTTTTATTGGTACTTACTCGTACAGCACAAGACGGCCAAGGTTATAGACGTGCGCTAAGCTTGCTAATAAACTTGCTTCTAAAGTTGAAATAATAAAAATAAAAAAACTGGCCAAAAGCGTGTCTAGACACGCATATGTTAGGGTTCTGTGGCCAAAGTCTTATAATTGTGGTCATATTCATAGTTATAGGTATACATATAGAAATTACATGGTGATTTAACCAAATTTATGAGATTTATCAACCCGACATAACATATACTTTTTATGATTTAGTCAAAAAGAAAACTATTTGGGAACCATTCTTCGTCAAGATTATTTTACGAAAGGGTCAATGACCTTTGGGCTAGAACCTCCTATTTATTACAGTTTTATCGCTATAACTCAAAAAGTTATGATCAGAAAATGTATGAAATAATTTTGAATGAAGGTTTTTAATAATGATCTATCAGTATACGAAATTAAAGTCTTCGAAAAGTTTAAACAAAATCATGATCTAGTCCGAACAGTAAATCACTATGTTATTCTTCCTAAAAACTTCTCGTACCAGGAACCTTCCCTATACATTATGCCAATAAACTTAACATGTAATCTCCGCGGTATTTTTTCAAAAAGGCCCACTGTCCTTTGTGTTTGGTTTATGGCGGGCCAATGTTGTCGGCGAGTCAATGCTGTGGAAGTGCGTGGATAGGCCAAGATATGGCTCGTATAGCTAACACACGTCATAAATATGGCGCAATGGATTCTCTTGGATGTTTAGAATTTTTACCCGTAACATCTAAGCTAAAATGTGTTCCGGGAATTTGATTTATTGGTTTTATTTTTGGGGTAGAGCTTTCGGAAGTAACATAATATAAGATTTGTGTTTGTGCAATAGTGTAGTTAGTCGGTTCATCATGAATAGTGCAGTTAGTCGGTTGCAATAGTGCAGTTAGTCGATTAGTGCATTTAGTCGGTTAGTGCAGTTAGGCCGTTAGTGCAGTTAGGCGGTTATTGCAGTTAGTCGGTTAGTGCAGTTAGTCGATTCGTCGTCGTTGATTTTAAATCTCTTTACTCTGGACAATTGACCTTTTTTTTTTCTTCGTCAATTTCTATCAATTATCCTCGTTATTATTTTTTGCCTTCAATCCGAAACACAGTCATGTTTGCACACAACTACTTGATTGTGAATAACTAGCAAAGGTGTGGTACTTCCCCAGATGGACTGCAAAAGAGCCCTACGACTACAAAAGCATGTGTGCCTTCACGTCCCCCGATATATTTGGTTAGGCAAACAGCTCCTCCTCCTTCTCCCCATTTTTTTCTAATCCACCAGATGCCGTCATCCCCGTGCACCAACCCCTGTATTTTTCTCCTATTTTATTTATTTATTAAATAATAAGCCTTCGTTTGGTCACCAACACGCCTGATGTCAAGCTATGATGCGGTCTATGACAGAGCATGCTTGCCTAGAAGAAACCGATTCAATCGCGATTTGAAAACACCCAGATTGTTACTATCGGGGAACACCCATTCAGGCAAAGCACTCCACAAGCAATATCATACAATAACTAATTGAAATCCAAATTCACTAACAGTTGAATTCACTAACACTATCTCAGCACTAGCACGATTGTTCCACTGGGACCGACTGGATCACTACATGCCACTACTGTATCCTAAACAACGTTGGCACTTGAAACTCACAGACAAAGTTGCTAATTGATCTTAACAGGGACACTCTGCTGTTCAGCAGTGAATATGACACAACGTAGTATTTTGACTAGCTACAGACCTCAAATTTTCACTCGAAAACGTTAAGGTCATAGTTTGTAATAATAAATAAATATTTGGGACATTTATTGCACACATGGTCATCTGACTCCAAACTAAGCAAAGCTTGTAATATGGCAGCCAAAGACTGATATACATACATATATATTTTTAAATACTGTTAAATATAAATGTTTATCACACAAATGTTTGTCCTAGATGGGAAAATAGTAATAATTAGCGTGTATGCATGTATGAATGGAAACTGGCGTGGTCTTTACACATTTTGTTTTTAGAAGTCGTAAATTAGTACATCAATTATATTAATTCATTTATTTTGACAATCGAATGGAATTGAATTTATTTAGTAATTTAACGTATTATTGGTTAAGATCGTTTTAAAAGTACAAAGTACTTATGTGTATTTTTACGTAAATATCCACACAATGTTTGAGAAAATTAGTATACAATCGTTGGCGGTAACTGGGCATTATTTGGCTCAAGTATGCTAGGCTCGGCTGAGCCTCTACCTACATTTTCACGTTCAGCCACAACTGTCCCTGTTGCCTGCAGTAATCCTAATTTTTACTGATATTGCTATAGCAAAAGTAACTATAATATGTCTCTCTGTTTATTCGTTTTTCACGACTTGGCCAAGCCAATCTTAGCGAAATTCAGGAAGACAATAGTGTAAATCCTGTGTAAAAACTGAAAAAAAAACATGGGTAACACCGCGGTATTTAGCTAGTGTTCTATAAATATAAGAACAAAAATTATGGATCAACGCGGATTTGTGTCGCAACAGGCCCCAAGGGACGACGGGGTTCATTGGATCCATAGGGTTATGTTATGTGCTAGGTCACGCCACGTCCCTCCATATCAATGGACGGAGGAGAGTATTACGTATGAATCAGGACGGCGACTGATATAATATAAGGGCCCATGGGATGCATTCCAATGAGAAATTAATAGCAGGTATCTACATGAATAACAATTTGAAAGGTAGGTATTGATTAAAACAAATAAGTAGCTTGATATTAGTTTTTATTTTAAAGATTCCACTCCCTAATGTTGTCAACGGACTAAGCCTACGCTGTCAGCCTGTCCTAACTTTTAACGACTGCATGTTAAGAACAGTAATAGATAGTCAGTTATTTTTTACAAAATATATAATGTTACAGTATAGCTAATTGAATAACAAATAATAATAAAATCAAAAAGTAACAAACGGTGAGTACTCATACAACAAACGTGTTTTTGGGTTTGCTCTAGTATAAAAACGGTAAAACGTATAAGCGTCAAACTTGGCATAATTATAGTACACACTCTAAAGTAAAACAACAAATAAATGCTATATTAAGTTTTTGTATTTTGTGGTGATGTGGGGATGTACCTATAGGTAATGAGCTTAAACATTATATTAAATGTATAGGATTCAAAACATCCCCACAGTTGGGCAGTGGTCTCCCCCCTCCATTTCACAGCTAGTACGATCACCCGCCAGATACAAGGACTTGTGCCAGCGTTGAAAAAAACCTACACTTAGTAATTTACATTTTTACTCGTATTTTACTAGTTGTAGTTTCATATTTTACTTTGGATTAGTGCACTAGTTCACTAGTCTAAAGCTAGGAGATGCTTGCACTCATTTTGAAAATGTGAGAAAACCAAGATTCACAGCAGCAAACATACATTATATTAATAAAACACTGTTTTAAGTTATTTGTCTTCCCGTGAACATGGTGCATGTAACTGCGACGAAATATCGGGAGCTCCTTCCACAACCTTACCACGGTAAATATCCCGTAAATAATCATATGACTATAATATTAATACATATCGCATATATTAATTGTTTATGCTATCAGGTATACCTTTTGTCTTGTAATGTTACTCTGATGGCACTCAAATTCATTATCATTATCATCAGTCCATATAGATCACTTAAGTGGACACTTCAGTGGACCGTCACTCACTTGAACAAGTGCTCTTTCATGGCACTCTAAATGCTTAACTCAGTTCTCTTTTTCTAGTTAAAGCTCAAAGCCCAATAATACCAACTCCAAACAATCTCAACAATGCTGAAATTCTGAAACACAACAACTTGTAAAGCAGCAGCACCCAGACCGCTATAAAAATGTTATTTCATTTCTAATACAGATTTTGCCCACGCGTAATTTCGCGACCGAAACACGTAGCACCTGCACTGCGAGGGCATCGAGTGCTACAGCGTAGCACACGCGTAGTTCGGCTAATCAGCGACCGTTATTTCATTCTACTCACGTAACCCTGTGGACTCTACACTACAACCTTCTCACAGAGAAGAAAATGAAAAACTTCACACTATTATTGTAAAACAGTTTTTTTGCTTGTTTCTTATACATTTTTGACACAACGGATGAACCGATTTTGATTAAATATGTGCCTAGAAGACAGACATAATTAGCAGTTGTGTATAATTTATACACAACTGCTAATTACCTATCTAATAAGAGCAACAAAATGTAGGTGCTTGGTCACAACGAGTAACTACCGGAGCAATGTGTGCAAGCACTAATACAAACAACTACATTGCTCTTATATACGTGAAATTATACTATACGTGAGTGTGTGGTTATTGTTGTCTTATACGTGTCGACACTACCCAACTATAATTATCCTACACAAACCTAATATAGATTTGTAAAACATATATTTAGAAACCGGTTATTTTGTAAATGATAAAAAAATAAGTGTCTGAAGCTTATATATTTTTTGTTGCGATTTTTTTCTTTCCTCTGAACAGAAAAATAAATAAATTTTCTCGGCAACTTGATTCAATAAATGCAACATTCTAATCAATAATACAAGTATATATTCAGTTTTATTTAAACCCTCGATAAAAGAGCAAACAGCGGAATCGATTTCCAACACCTTTCAAACAAACAAAAAGCTATATCAAAATTTGTTTAGCTGTTTGGGAGCTATGACGCCACAGACAGACACACCGATACCTACGCACGTAAAATTTATAACACCCCTTTTTTTGCGTCGACAGTTAAAAATATCTGGTGGGTATGAGTTGCTATTTGTCATTGTGTGAGTTCTATAGAATCCCCAACACAGTGAATCCGTTTATTGCAGGTGTTTCTCTGTTTTCTACTCTGTTTCAGTATCACTTCAATTTACCTGACTTTCCCTGCGTTAGGGCAGGTCTGATTGGGCTTTTATGTAACGGATAGTGATAGTAGGGTGCTTTGATGAAACCTATAATTTAACTTGAATCGCTTATGAATTCAAATTTCGGAGATATTATCGTGTAATTTAATCTGTGCTGGCATTTGTAGCTCACCATAAACAGGGATAACTATGTTTTAGCATACACTTGTTTGGTTTGTAATATTATTTAAAACTAGTGTTGCCCAGAAGTTACACTTAACATGACTGGGACTGAATATTTTATTGGTATAAAAATACCCGTAATTTTTTTCCGCTTTGATTCGACTTTTATTATGCAAACCGGTAGACTGCAGAGTGCACTATATAAATATGTGTTCCCTGATAGTTACAATTTGATGTGGTGAGCAAGTGTATGCTACTTTATAGTATTTTTTCAGGACTAGCGACGCGCCCCGGCTTCGCATGGGTGTAAGCTCGGCCTTCGGCCTCGCTACTATGACCCGTTCCAGGAACACAAAATTTCACGGAAATAATTGTACATAACGATGAGTAGAAAGATATTCTCGAAAATTTCCACTGTCCAATCAGTCACTCAGTATACTTACTATATATATATAGTAATACTTAGCATACTTTAATATACAACACTGTTTAATCCAGCCAATATCCCGCTATCGCAGGTTCCAAGCAGACGTTTCCATTTCCCGAATGCTGTAGCGTTTTTAAAGTGTCTAAGCAAGTAATTGGTCTGCCAGTTACCGTGCAGTAGATTTGTAAACTTCCATCACGATCTGGTTTATACTGGTTTAGTCTGTTACACTATTATTTCTTCTGTGCTATGGTTTGGTTTTGTCTGGTTCCGGCCAGATTGGGATTTAAAACTTTTCATATGAACTGCTGGGGCTTTTTAATCCGCGACGCAATTTTTATTTTATTTTTCTTTAAGGGGCAGCTAAATGCGTTTGGCCATCTCCGCGCGTTTAAACGTTTTTGAATACAATAAATCACCGAGAAAGAATTAAAAAGAACTAACGGGCATTATCTTAAGAATAATATTGCAAATAGTATAAAGCTATTTTCATGTGTCTATTTTATATGATGGTGGAGGAGATAGAAAAAAAATTCAACCCAAACGCAGCGAAATGCAGGTAAAACAATAAATATTCCAATTTCATATGTGTATATATCAGAGACACAATAAAAATATACTTTTAATATTTAGATCTATACATAAAAGAATTTTTATGTACCTAACTTTATTGGAGCTAGAAGGTTCTAAAGAATGAGGACGGACGGACATTTACACGACAGACAAACTGGCTCAACTCAATTTGCGCGACTTAAAATTTCAATTATGTGCGACAAACAGACAGACCGCTGTGATGTGACACGAGCCATCTTTCCTTTGATGTCCCTTGTCCATCCGGGTACAGTACACCAACTCATCTATACAGTTGGATGGGGAAGGTACCACCGCATTCTCTAAACAACTCTAACAGCCATCCGTAGATTTTTATAGTTTCATCATTTTGTCAACTGTACAGATAAGTTGGTTAGCCTACAGTCTGAGAGCCAAGGTTTAATTGCTGGCTCGTTATTTGAGGATTATTTACAGAACCAGCTTTTAATCATACTGATTGCAATAAGTATTTTCCGTGTGTAAGTTGCTTAATTGCCGTTAAATTGAAATGCGTTGGGATGAATGTGTTTGCATTTTAAAAGGGGTTATCGATTGTGTTAGAAGTAATTTTAAATCGAAATTGACGAGCCTAAATTAAAAAAGCCCTTAAATTACTCTCCTCAAATAAACAAATAAAAGATAATTTATTAACAAAAAATACAATTAAATTATAAAAACACATTTAAAACGCATGCACATTTGTGTTTTATTTAAACACATATTTAAGTGCTTAAACAATAGTGGTCACTCTTGTATCAAAAAAAAAGCTTTACAATAAACAATACAACACACACAACACCAACATTTTTTTTTGTGTATTTATATTTTTTGTATGTCACTGTGCTCAATGCTCACTGGACTGTTTTAGCGAAATGAGAAATTAACAAATAGATAAACTTTCGAGTGCCAAAGTTAATTTGATGTAAGTAATCATATCATTGACGTGAGTTTGTGTAGATAAGTGGTAAGATAACCTTAGATCATGTATCTAAGGCTTGGTTGCACCATACTAGTAGTTAAAATGTGTCAAATTTGACATTAACCTTAACACTGACTTTAGCAGTTACTGTGAAATACGTAACACCAGCATATTCTCTACCATAATTAAAGTTACCAGAATATTTAGATATAATAAGACGTTATTTACCCCATATGCATAACTGGAATAATATTTTATGCATCTGACAGATTTACCAGCATGGCGTGGGCAGTAACGGTTAACAGTTAAAGTTATGACGTAATTTAACAATAATTCTCAGATGGTGCAGCAATTTTTTTGTCTAACCGGTACTTTAACTGAAATGTCGATGTTTGTTTAAGCTAAAGTCAACGGTAAAGCTACCCACCCTAAGATAACCACAACCCGACGACAATGCCTTAACTGATTTTGATTAAGGTATATAAGGCTATAAATTCCTTTAAGTTCAGGGATGATTACTGGGTAGGTGACGTCGTCATAAAACAAGATGACGGCGCCATGTAATGTGGGGTAAAAAATATATATTGCACTGCACTTTGAAGTATCAAAGTCTTTAAAACTGAGAGTGAGCATTGGTACATTCTCCGGTGTATACCGTTTGCCAAATGATCTGCTAAAAATACTGGCGTCAGTTTTTTTTTTTCAAAGGAACTTTTCAATTGCGTAGATCAATTAATCAAAAAACTTTCTTTCTCCCAATCTCTCTAAAAGATAATTAAACTTTAACAAGGGCCATCTTCCTGTTATTTGTGTAATAAAGAACAAGATTCGCGACATAAAATCGAACATCAACCTCCGATACAGCTGTTGGCAATGAAAATCTTTACAAGCGAGGCTGAGGGCTGACGCTCAAGACAACGTCATAAAAGCTTGGAGCCCCCAATCGATGGGGCTTCCGTGATGCCTCCACTAAATTCTTAATACCTCACGTAACTGTTAAGGTTAGGAGGGAGACAACGCACTTTAGTTTTATTGTGGAGCCTTGAGCGCGAATCGGCTGGTGTCCTACGAGGGAGGGGAAAATGAAAGTGCGGGGAAAGCTATGATTTTATTTGAATAATAGGATTTGATTTTATTTTAAATATGCATTTTTTTTTTGATGCTAATTTTTACCCAAGGCCGATTTTCTGCTTTTAACATTGAGCGACTGCCAACTGCTTTACGTATATCGTCACTCTGTCAAGTCTTAAGGCGTCCTACGCTATGTTTGTCGAGTTTCGGGCTAAGTAGCGTGCCTTGAGAGAAGCTTTTGTTTATTTAATTACATATGTGGCAAACAAGCTAACGGGCCGCCTGATGGTAAGCGATCACCACGGCCTATTTATACCTGTAACACAAGAGGCATCACAGATACGTTGCCGACCTTTAAAATTTCTATTAACAGCCTTTTTGAAGATCCCCATTATAGTAGTAGTATCATACCATGATTACTGAAATTTAAATTGTCTGTCAACGCTAGAAGCTAGATTTTTTTATCGCAATGCATCGCTCTTCACATCTCTCGTAGGACGACGGTATAATCTGAAACAATGTTAGTATCTTGGTGTCGATCGATGATAATGCACCAGAGAGCTCGGGGGAGATCTATGTGGAAATTCTGAGTATATAAAGTTCGAGTTTGTTTTAGATATTTTAAAGATATTTTCAGAAGCTACCTTCACGAATTTTCTATTCTTTCGTCTACATTACGGAACCTTAACTGGTTTTTTAAGTGTGTGAAGAATGTTTTATAGCGTCAATGCAATTTGAGCGAGCGATGGCAGCCGAGCATGTGCGCTTTGCAATCTGATCGCATCCAGTTCGATCGAGCTGCACAAACTTAAAATAATCGTCCTTAGTCATTTGTAGGCCACGCTGCCTTGACTCAATAGTCGGCGTTGTGCTTAAAATATAATTAACGTAAATTAACGTGTAATATAAACAAAATGACGTACAGATTTATTTTCCAGAGTAAACCACCTCTTTTCTCATTTTGTGTAACAAATGAAAAATGAGGCTGGGAGGAGAATGATTATAATATAAAAAATAAGATTTTTCTCACTCGGATTGCGAATATAAAATAAAGTAACGGTGCTTAAGCGATAAATGAGCGTGGAAATAGCACTTTTGAAGAACTTAAACTGTCTACTTTATAGAATTAGTTCTGTTGATCTGAAACTAAATCTTCTCTTCTTTGTACTTTCTTTGTACTTTGTACTTATTGAGTATTGAGTACTTACTCAATACTCAATAATTTACTGCACAGTATGAAATCTACATACAGATCTATAGCATCTACTTAAAGATCAGTTCATCAGTTTAAGATCATAGGTCATCACGTAACGACCCTGAATGTGTATAACAACAAAGTGCATAGCGGATCGATTTATTTCATAATTGATTTGTATTTCAGTACTTTTAATATACACATGTCACATGTCACATCTACAAGTTTAGTATGCGTTATATTACAAGGTTACGCACTTAATTACATCTCGTGTTATAGATAGAAGAAATAAACGCAACAACTATATCAATAATTAATCCTATTCAAGGGCTGGGCACGAATAACTAAGCCGATTACATCGACAACCGGCAGCCCTAACAAACGCACAGGGATGACAACCCTCCAAATGTATAGAGACTTTGTGTCAGTACATAATCTTGGGGCGCTCTAAGAAGCAACAAGTTAAAAAAAACGCAAGCACTCAGTAATAAATTCATTGCTGCATTCCTGGAGCTGGAATCTTAGAAACTGCCGGCTAAAAAGGGACCCTTGGGCTCGTGGGTGATCAGATTTGGAGATCTGACATGCTATACAAGACCAAGAACAATACCAATTTTTCCCACTTTGGCGGGCCATATTTCGCATAGGAAAGACTTTATTAAGAAGTGATGTATGAAACCTTCATTTTAAAAGACCTTTTCAATACCCCACTTGTGGAGGTGCAGTGATAAAAAATCATACCCATTCCACATTTACCAGAGCCATCCCGAAAATGCAATATTATATATTTTTTATACTTTTAAAACTGAGATCTATATTACAACTGTCATTTTGCAAAGTTTCATGCACTTATCTCAATAATTGTAGAAATTATAAGGTTCTAAAAAATTTGGACTGACGGACGGACAGACGGACAGACAGAAGCACAGAACGAATAAGGGTATAATAAAATATAAGGGTTCCTTTTCAGGCTACGGAACCCAATTTTTTTTTATTGCTGCAGTGGCATGCAACGAAACCATTTATAAACGAACGTGAAAATTTGTGGGCCGACCGTAACTGGCGGAAGCCAGCATACGTGAGTTAAAAAAACGGTTGCGTCCCGCCTATATTCATCCGCTACCTGAATATCTTGGTCAAGATTCGAGGCCACAAAAATATGCACAAGATTAGGTACTGTTTAGGTGAGTACCGCAATACTGAGACTTGTTAGCGTTAGATCCAAGTTCGTCTTGTTAAAACTTCACTCAGGGACTTAGCTATGACATGCAAACAAACCAGGGCTTTAAAGCATGTAAGAACTTTTATTCGAGAACATTCTACATGAGGGACGAACATGTTTACGGATGCGATGCTAGAATTTTAAGTTTGTACATTGAAATTGAAGAGTCGTGCATACCAAGTTTTATTTATACAGAGAATTTTATGCTATTTTTATAATAGCGTTCACAATCTATTATTGACTGAAAGGAATTTAATAACATATAAGCACGGTACGAGAGATATGAACGATCACAAAAAATAGTTTAAAAGTAAATAACAAAGCCATCTAGTGGAAAAACGCTAAACATACACGCCACGCAAGATGTTTGGCATCTCTCCGCTAGATGGCTCTATCAGTATAATTTACGCAATTTATGAGTTCCACTTTCCACTGATCCACTTCTAATTACCTAGTTCAATAAAATTAAGTGAAAATAATATAAAGCGTGTAAAAAAGAACAAAAAAGGCTGGAAGCATTCGAAACGTTGTGATGGAGACACATGGAGAGAATTTATGTTGGACAAAAAAAAACAGAAAGTATTAGATAATATTGTTAATGAGAAAATAGTCTGCGAGCAGGTACAGAGACTAATAGAAATGGCAGGATATTTGGCCACCTTGGACGACATGATAAAGTAACAAAAACTATTTTAGATGGACATCCGTCTCTCTAACATAGTTTTTGGAGGAAAGAGAGGACCGGAGAGATCAAGGAGAGGCTATTTCTTAGACAAGAAAGAAAGCTTGAAATGTCGTAAGGCCTAAAAGTTTTTCCACTTAAAAGACCTACGAGTACATACCACTGCTCTTAAATGATGAATGAATTAAATATTAGCAGCAGGATCTGACTAATATCTTTTTGTTTTATAGTTTTTATAATTCTTTGTATTTATCATTTCGAAACACAATTTTTTTATTATATTGTAAATACGTTTCGGGTATGATGTTGTAAAAAACATAGGACACAATACTCAGGTATAAACATTATAAAAATAGTAGTAGTACTTTCCATGGATGCCGCAACTAACAAAATTGTTCTACATGTTTCTGTAACTCAGTACAAAAACATATTTTATTACTTGTAACATAAACGTCAGTTTTTTATATTATGGACGACTAAGATTAAATACAGTTATATTATTACAGTTATATGATTATTTACGTGGATTAAATAACCAAACGCTCAAATTTACTTAAGCGAACACAAAACGGAATACCTACTACAAAAAATGGTAACGTGTTAACACAATCCGACCCAACCCGTGTCACGGGCCAGACTTTCCGGATTTGGTTAACAAGATTAGAGAGCGAAAAATGCGAGACAATGAAGCTGAATTAACTGCAAATGGGTTGGCCCACATTCTGTAACATCACGTTGGACTTACTGTTAAAAATATGCTTTACATTTGATTGGTTTTTAGACGATTCGAATCAAGTTAGATGTCTCTAACTTTGTGTGTCTATTTTCCATCATAATCAGAAGCAGTGCTTCAACTCAGCTCGCTCACATCATCTTGGCATTTACAGCATGATCGACATCAGTAAAAAAACACTCCATATTAATATGTAAAAACGTTTCGAAAGTAGTTTTGGTCTTGTGAATGTAGTTAAACTACAACTAAATTACTCTTGAAACACGAAAAATGCGAAGCGCTGGGTTTTCATACAATTTTAGATGCAACTTCTAACTTGATAACGATCTGTGGTTTTAAAAATAACAAAAAAACTAACAGTCAAACCTTTTTTTCATTGACGTGAATTTACAATATCAGCCATTCCATAAAGCATAGCCACAAAATGTGTGGAATAGCTGTATTTTTTTTTTTGCGACATCAGGCAGGTTTGGTTCAGTAGAATTTGTACATAATGTAAATTGGACCTCGTTCGGCTTAGTAAATCGTTGGCAAGCTGACAAATTCATGTCATGTTTTGCATGACACAAACACTTTGTAGAGTACTGCAAACAAAGCGACATAAGTCTGAACGACTCATAAAACCCTCATAAACGAACTGTCCCCATAAATTACGACAGATCCTGGACTATTAATGGAATAGTTTAAGAGCTAGTTCGTAATTAAGCCTCCCTGCCTGCTGGGTAATGAGCTCTTCATCCTTGGATCGAAGGGTAAAGTGACGAGATTCAGGGTAGGTTGGGAGAATTTAACTAGAATTGGGGTTATTTTTAATCACACACAAAGATCCTGGGAAAATAACAATACAAAACTCGTAGAGAAGAGTTACTGCAGTTTTTGTCTACCTTTGGTTTTAAAGACATTTAAGCTATATATATTGGGTCAGTGTTTAAAAATATCCGAACCAAAGTTAGTCGAAAAACATAGTAACATTTTAAGGTATTATAATTAGTATACATTTATTGCTAATTAAATAGGGGTTATATTAGATTGGCTGTATTTTTTTAAGTATTTAAATGTAAAACGTAAAATAAATTTTAATACTCATCGTAAATGTTTTGTAGTAAACTTAACATCGATATATTCGTGAATTTGTGAGTATTCATTGAAATTTAGGTAACAATTTTAACGGATTTAATGCGTGTATTTTACATTATTTTATTTAACGTTTCTAACACTTTGCAGTGTGGTCACAGGTATACTAGATGAAGTATATCTATATAAATTTTAGGAAATTAGGTACAAGTACCGCCAAAAAAAAAACGTAGGAAAAAAAGTAACTCTCTTAAATCCATTAGAAGTGTTTAATTTATTTATGTGATAAACGCAAAAACCTAAAAAAGGATTAATTTGTTTGGTACAAACATTTTTGAACTCTGGTTCGATTTTGTTTTAAGATAATTTTGATTTTAAAAAATAAGTCCACCTAATTAACCCACGTATTCCTGTACTGTCGCGGCATCCGTGTACTATTTGCTTTTTTTAACACGTCTGCGACCCCTCGATAAATTGTGACCTTTGTTGGGGGATGAAACGACTGTTGTTTATGTATGTAATTCTGCTCCCGTACCTTCGCCCTGTTCAGAGAATTAAAAACTTTGTAGGTTGTATTTTAATTTAACTAATCATAATCATAAATCATATATTTCCGAAAGAACAGCACATAAAATTCCTTATAGACATACAATATAGAAAAACACAAAAAAGAAGTCTGCATTGGGCCCCAAGCTAGGCAAAGCCTGTATCTTGGGTACCCGGAAAGATCAGAACATACGTACTTCCAGAAATAGCGCTGACAGTATTTAACAGTTTCCAAATATTAGTGATAAGTGACTATAAATTAAAACGGAGAAGAGAACAAAACATTTATTACTATTTCTCATTCTTATTAGTATTATATTATTATATTAGTACTTAGTATGTGTGTGTGTGGTTTGTGAGTATGTGTGTTTGGTAGTGTGTGTGTGTATGTGAGTGTGGGCGATTGCTTGTGAGTGAAACAGTGGATGCTTAGTATTTAAAGAAGCCAGCGTCAGGAGAACCAAGATGTATCTTGCGCAAAGACCTCTTTGCGCTTCATTTCGGAGAACCTCACTAGTCTTTCTGTTTGATCCCCGGATAGCGAGAGAAGCCATTTCTGTATTTTATTTTTAGATTCGGCGAATGTTTTGTTTTGTATGTCAATTAATTTACAAACAGAGTTATAGGTAAATATATGTACATATTTAGGTAGGCGGGTGGCAAACGTAGTATTTACTCTTGGAGAAGGCACATCACGAGTGCGATTTTGCCTACTAGGTTTGACATTACAGGACAAGTGATGACTTTTGGCAATAGCCCGCATGACAAAAAGCTGTCGAACCCTTAGCACCGAAGCTTCTTCGTACAGTTTATCCGTAGGATACCTGCGTGGCTTGCCCAGTAAAACTTTTAGCGCAGCTCTTTGTGCGCGTTCCACCTCGTCCATATGTGTTTTAGCTGCGCCGCCCCAAACGCCTATGCAGTACAGCAGAAGCGACTGGCACAATGACTTATAGACTAGCATTTTGACTTCATCATAAGCAGATGCTCTTAAAAGCTTCATAATGTACAACATCTTACGGATTTTCTTTGAAACATACGAAATATGTGACGAGAAGGATAAGTTTTCATCTACCATTACTCCCAGGTATTTCGTTGCTTTAACTCTACTTATTGAACTGCAGGAGCATTTAGATAGGGAAGTTCGAAGATCACAGGCAACTAGACAACTGTTATTGTGTAATGATATGTCCGAAATCACAGTTCCCGTGGCTTCCGTGATATGGAAAGCAATAAAGTTGGACTTTCTGACGTTAAGAGTTAGGAGGTTTACGTCAAGCCATCGGGATAGCACAGACATTCCATATTCAGCTTTTTTAGTTACTGACGCCCAATCTCTAGCATGGAAAATAGCGGCAGTATCGTCAGCGTAACAGATAAGTTTACAATTTGGTATGTTTAGCCCGAAAATGTCATCCATGTAGATCGTGAAAAAAGTAGGAGCTAATATACTGCCTTGGGGGACGCCAAAGGCAATCTGCATCTTGCTGCTCGTGTGTTCTCCTATTTTGATAAGCTGATGTCTGTTAGATAGATAACTAGTAAACCAGCTAAGTGAACATCCTCTAATGCCAATGCTTTCAAGCTTTTTTATCAGAATCAATGTGGAAACAGAATCAAACGCCTTGGCCAGGTCTAGAAAGACCCCCAAGCACCTCTGCTTTCTGTCAAGATGAGACGCCACTGTTTCCGTAAGCAGTTGAACTGCGTCATCGGTTGATTTGCCCCTTCTAAACCCAAACTGATGTTCGCTGAGCAGGTTGTATTTTTCAATGAAATCCACTAGCCTCTTATTGACCAGCTTTTCGAGAATCTTTGAAACTATACTGAGAAGCGAAATGGGCCTGTAATTATCTGGATTCGTTTTGTTACCAGATTTGTGTATCGGAATAACTACAGCCGTCTTCCAGCAATCTGGAAAGATTCCTGAGGCCATGCTAAGATTGCAAATATGAATCAGAGGCCCGACCAACGAATCTTTAGCGTATTTTAGTATTAGAGGAGTAATGGCATCTAAACCTGGGGCACTGTGGGTTTTGAGATTTTGAATTATGCTGACAATTTCCCTGTGGTCTGTAGGGGCCATAAAAAATGAATTTGTGCTGTGGCTAGGAAAGGACAGTCTTTGGCAGTGCGATTCATGAGAGGTATTTAGCTTGTCTAGGATATTTGAGGCCAGGTGCGCCCCTGTATTTGCAAAATGTGTATTGCAGCTGTTTAAAGCTTCCTGGGAGTTAACTGTGCTCGTTAAAAGCTCATTTGCACCCTTTTTAGAACTTGGTATGTCACAAACCTCCTTGATGGCTCTCCAAAGACCTTTGGGATCGCCATGGTGCTGAGCAAGCTTCGCGTTGGCATGTTTGGTTTTGAGCCGGTTCAGCAAATTATTACAAAAATTTCTGTACCGGGTATACGTTGTCTTAAGTGTTTCATTTTGAGGGTCTTTTCTCAGCTTTAGGTGGAGGTTATCCCGGTGTCGCATACACCTTATTAGCCCTGGCGTGATCCAAGGCTTAATATTGCTCTTCGAACGACTAATATTAATATTTTGAGTGTGTTTGTGAATGCACTCTGACAGGGTTTGGTTAAAAACAATGACCGCATCGTTAACATTGTCTTTTTCAAAAACTAGCCGCCAGTCCTCCTGTTTCAGATCGTTGGAAACGTCGTGAAAGTTAGTTCTGGAGATTGCTTTATTTTTTACTCTGCAAGTTTTAGTTTTTAAGGTCATTCCTACTAGCAAAATATCATGATCAGTGACAGAAGTTTTGCAGATTATGCCGAGACTTTTCCCCTTAGATTTTATAAATGCGTGATCCAAGCAAGTTTTCCCTCGAGTTGGTTCTGTTACTGTTGGAATAAAACCTTGACTCGCCATGAGGCACTGGTAAGCCGCGTTGTTGCCACTTGGGGGTTCTTTCAACAAATTAATGTTGATGTCGCCAGTGACTAAGACAGTGGCAGCGTCCTTAGTACTAGCTATGGTATTTTCGAGGGAGTCAATGAACCTATCCAGGTCATTCACTGCCGGGGATCTGTATATGCCTACAATTTTTAGACATTTTTCCACTGATACAACAAGGCAATTAGCATCTTCAAAGACTGGCTCTAGAGCTGAGGCAGACCAGCGGTCTTTTATATATATAGTAACTCCACCACATTTATTGATGATTTTTTTTGTATAGAAAACCTCATACCCTGGAAGTTGCGGAACGTGGGAATGCTCCTGAAGCCAGCATTCCGAGAAAACCAAGGCATCAAAGTCGCAGTCTAGACGAGTTAGGGTTGGTAGAAGGTTAGTAAGGTTATGGTTTAGGCTTCTTATATTAAATGAAAGGACTTTAAAGTTGTAAGGAGTAATGTGAACCTTGCAAAACTCTGGCATGTCAAAAGTGCGACATTCTACTCTAAGGGTTTCGTCTAATTCTTCGTAAATGTCTAAATTACCCATTGTCATAGATTATTGACATTAAATGATGGGTATTTCTACTAATAAAATAAGTCGCACTATTGAGAGCCACTAGATAAGAAAGTGGTCTGTGTATGTGAACATTTTTGAGGTTGCTCTTGAGCCATTGGGTGTCAGCAGAGTCAGTCCTAGAAAGACCCAATGGAATGGGGACCATATTTAGTTCCACTCTGGAAGTTAATGTGGGTAGTCGGATAATAAATGTGTTGATGTGTGTTCGTGTGGGTGTGTAATGAGGTTTGAGTGAGTGTGAAAACAGATTGTGTTCAGTGATAATAGGGCAAACACTAAAGTACAATTTTATAAAACATGATCCACTTAAAGCTATAAAAAAAGTTATTAAGACATGCAATTCATTTAAAATGACAATTATTATTAATGTGATTAAAATGTATGCAAAATAGATATCTAGAAAGGTCTTGAAAATTACCGGCAAAAAAATTACTAGTGTAGAAATAAAATACTTAATTATTATTAAATACCAAAAACGGTCAGAGTAAATCAGATTAATGTTTTTAAATAAGGGGACCGGACATTGCTGGGTCTTGTACGAGATTTTCACTGGGACTTGCAGGCAGAACGCGGTCCAGGTCTGCTTGGTTGAGGATAGGTATGGCCGGTTTTCCTTCGTCTCTGCGCAGGTGAACTCTGCCCTTATTAACCCAGCAGAATCGAAAGCCAGCATCCTTCGCCCGCATTCTGGCGTCTCGAAATAACAGTCTGTTTGTCTTTGTGAGGTGTTCATTCACGTAAATCTTGCGGGCCGGGCCTTGAAGGTTTAGGTCGGCGGAGGTGAGACCTAGGTGCCGGACTTTTGCAGCTCTTAAAAACTCATCTCTTTTTGTTCTTCTGGTCAGCTTGACGATTATCGGTCTGGGAAAGTGAGTTTCCTTGGTGTTGTTTTTATGATTTTTTGATCCGGCCCGAATAACCCAGTCAATCTCAGTCTCGTGAAGGTTGACACCTACTTTGTTTGCCACCACCATGAACATATGCTCGAGGTTTTCGTTGGGAGTTTCGTTGACGCCTAAGATCTCCAATTCTTTACTAATATAGTTTTGTGACTGATGATTTATTTGGTCTTTTAGCTGAGTAACTTCTTCCCGTAGCGACGTTATGACCGAGTCTGTGTTTATCGATGCCGAATCTCTCTCTTTAAGTGCCTGAATCCTTGTGTCAAAGCTGTCAAGTCTAGTGTTACATTTCGCCATCCCCTCCGTCAGTAACAAGAGACATGACTTTATTTCCGCCATATCGAAACGTAGTAAGCGCAGCTCAGTGGCCACGTCGGGCTGGGTGTCGTCTATCCCTTCCCCCGATGAGATAGGTGAGCCAAGTGCTGGGCGCTTTTGCGCTCGCGTCCCCGTGGTATTTACGCTTGGGCTCTCGAGGCGATCGCAAGTACGGGAAGGAGTGTTTTTCTTTGGCTCACTATCGGCACGGCATGAAGGGCAAATCCAGTCCGTTGCCTTTGCGGGATCCGACGACAGAGCTTTGACACAAATAGGGTGATAAGTTGAGTTACAGTCACTACATTTGAGAAAATTTATTGATGTTATGGTTTGTTTACATTCGGCACAGATAGGTTCCATTTTATTTGACCGGTTTACAAGCAGGTATTTATCCATAGCGGGTCGCGTGACTCAGCACTAATAACGGCGGCAAGGCGTGGAGTGAGCAGCGCAGATAGTGGTCCGTTGAGCGCGAGAGTGCGAGAGGGACGCTTGTAAAAGGCTCGATGATGAGTCATGCGCTCGCGCCTCTGCGCTGCGTAACTACAGCTGATCGTGTCAGCTGTTTTAGAATTTAAATTCTTAAATTTAAACTGCTTATATTCTCTAACTGACAAGGCTTATGAATAAACAGATAAGCGTACCTTGTATAATTCACTGTGATCCAAACACTGATGTAATTTTTGTAGACGTATAACAACTTTTAACCACTATATAATTTTTTGAAGCAGAGTGATACGTAAGGATGTGCGCACGTCAACGCTTCCCCGCGCGAAGTCAGTCAAGTCAAGTCAAGTCTGTGCACCTATGTGCGGAATTAAAATTTGAAATGTTGGGTTTAATTTTATTTCAATCATAACTTAATTATTGAAGTATTTTTTTTAGTTTGAATTAATAAACCGAAATAATCAAGAAGAGTTATTGTATTTTTTTCAAATTTACTTTTTTGTAGATCGCGTCATCGCTTTACATCAGGAAAGATGGCGGGGAAACTCAAACCTATCGTGTATTACCAAATAAAAATAAATAAATAACTTATTAAAAATCAAAATTTGCAATAATAAAATAGACTTCGTAATAAAGCAAAAGAAAAAATAGTGAATTATTCCTGCCTTGATTATTGAAGTGGTAAACCATCGCAAAGTGATTTTTCCAGCAGGAAAATAATCTTATATCATTTTCAGTATTAAACAGTCAAACACATCAAAGAGCTCGCAACTAGGGCAAGTTGCAAAAGGGACCTTAATAACATTGTCAACTAAACAAAACATCGGCTCTACGGCGTAGCACAGAGCTTCGTAGCCTCGTAGCCGTAGGCGACGGCTCTACATGCAAAGCGTACATGACGGGCGAATATGTCACCCGTAGCGTAGGCCTTGATATATGACGGGACCACCGAGCTGTTAACTTATGGAGTTCCTTACCTTACTTTTTAGAGATGGTCACTTCTTCTGAGAAAAGTATCGATAACTTAAACATAAAATCTTAATATTAGATTGTTTATAAGCAATAAAATCAATAAAGGTAGTATAATTTCAGCTTTTATCACCTAAATCAAAAATCTATACTATCTTCATTTTTTGACTCTACGTACACTCATAACAAAATCTTGACAACTACTCATTTAACCTACGAAACTGAAATTTGATACCTGATTATTTTACTTTATTAGTAGATATCCGCTTAGGATTTTGCGAAAAGGTCGAATTAAGGGTAGCAAAAGAGGTTTGAATATTTACAGGAAAATCTACGCGTGTGAAGTCATGGCCAACAGCTAGTAGCTAATATTATATACATTACAGTCGAGCAATTGGACAGTCTGTTTATGTAGTGTTAGTGTTAGCTTGTATTTTGTTTAGTTAATAAAGGCACTTGCCCGTTACAGTCGATACATTACACAAACCAAAACCACAATTATCATGCGTTGTTTTCACTTATCGATGTTATATCATCCCTATTCATCCACTTTAAATTCATCGCGCCGCTCTTGGCGACAAACGACTAATCTCCTGATATATCGACCTACCTTCCTTATCTGAGGCGTATCAGAAAAATGCCCCTTTATCAAGCTACAGGGTTATTTCGAACAAAGCCAACGGTTTATAATAGACTGGTTTTAATGAAAATACCAATTTATCGAGATGATTTTATACAATACTGACGATAATTATATACTATATTGGTCTTAAAATCACGTGGTTTTCTCAGATCAGAAAAACAAAGCAGATAATGGTAATGTGGCGTGGCAGGTGAGAATGCATCTGGCATAAACCACCGGAACTCACCCAGCAGACGCCTTGTCACCCTTTTTTGCATGTGGACAGTTAGTTCACTGGTGTCGCTAAAAGTTTCTTAGGGTGCGTGAAAAATAAGTATAGTAAAAAAATATGAAAATGAAGACATTTGAACACGAACGATATTAAAATTGTACTAAGTTATATCTTATTACCCTTGTTTGTCTGTCTTGAGAGTTTGTTATGGAAATTAGTACGATGATACAAGCAAGTCACTCGCTTGATTGTAAGCGCAAAGGGCAATGGAATTTTGTGCTTCAACAGTTCATAATCGCGTCAATGCACTGCGCTCGCTGCTGAGATATTGTTAAATTACTTTACGTCCTGTAATTTCACCAGAAACATTACCCTATAATTTAAAAGTAACGGAGATAATAGTAGCACAAGATCTTGCCCCTTGTTTCATTAATTTATAAACATCCTGTAATTTTAAGAAAACAGTTTTGAGTTAAAAACTTTTATCACAAAGCAAAATGTATGTTAAGAAAATCAATTCTCTGTTTCCAACTTTGTTTCAGTATCAATAGACAAAAAAGACTAACGATAAAAAAAACAACTGGCCTTTTAGTATCACTTCTAAATAAACTCAAATAAAACAGGCCAGTCTTGTAAAGTCGCCAAAACAGAAAAACTCACAAATCCCAAGAAAACACAAGTCTGCTATCTTCAGCAACTTGCGGATTGAATACTCTTGATACTTCAACTGTAAAAGCTTTGACGCTTCTTCTATTTTTTCTTTTTTAGGAACCATCAAAGTTTAAATAAGAAATTATTTAAACTTGGACGATAAATATCAATTGAAAATAACCGACTTCAAAATTAGTAACATAACGAATTCCCCAGTTATTTTGATTTAGCCAATATTAATGAAATGAATTTAAGGGAATCTACAATTATATTCTTTCAAATAAAATATGATTTTTATAAATCGACTTATGAATGACAGAGTTCTGAGGAAACAAACATTAAAAAAGTGAACCCATCCTTTTTAGAAATCTATAAAAAAAAAAAGATCAACGAAGATTATTTACTCGAAATACAAAGACACACGATAGTGACAGCCACAGACCTACTACCTATAGATTTTCAATGAGCGTGGCTAGCTCAGTGCCTCTCGCTTCAACAAGGTGTGTTGCCACATTAAAATTATTTGCTTTAAGTTAGGGTAATTTACCTACTATGACTTGTAGTGAATCTCTTCAATGAGTAATTTTGGAAATCTTGTGAGATGGAAGGATATCTGATAATCTGGATATCTAAATACTTATGAACAAAATAAATTAATATTAAGATCCAAATCCATCCGTTTAAAGGTAAGACAGCTTTAAACGGACAACTGTATCTTTCGCGCCGTAATATCGTCAGTTGAAACTTACACAGAATATGTAATGTTACGACGGATTAACTAAGAAATATAATTAAGTCAAAACTAAAGAGGGTACACATCCACACATACAACAAACGTTTTTGTTAAGGTATTTTTGTATTTGCTCTGGTGTAAAAACGGTAATCGGTACAAGCGTCAAACTTGGCGGATTATAGTGCACACCCTAAAGTAAAATAACAAATAATAAATACTGGCCACTTGCGAGTCGGTCACACATTTCTGTTTCCCACAAGTTAGGCAACGTCGGGCGCGGTTGATACTTGGATGGATGACATCCTGGGCGTGATGTTGTGTATTTGCACTACTTTTTGTATTTTGTGACGGTACAGAACCCTCAGTGCACGAGCCCGACTCGCACTTGGCCAGTTTGTTTATTTTCATGGATGTAATTATGGATAACATCCCAAATAATGAGATACTTAGATAAAACTCTTTATTATTTACAGTACACATTTCACACACGATAAATCAGACTTCAAAAAAAGATGATTTTGTTTTATTTGAACAAAATCACGCTGATGATGATTTATGATGATATATTTTCTTTTATTTAAGTACATTTAAGTGTGTTTATTAGACCCTGAGCAGCTGCAGTTGCTCAAAAAAATAATTTTTCCCTTTCTGATATTGGATTCGGCATTGAAATGACTGGAAAAAATTCTACTATGTTTTCCTGGCACCCAATTTTCACAACCAGTACCACTGATCCATTTTATTCGTAAGCCAGGATCAGTTGGAAACCTGCAGAACGAATAATTAATGTTAATTGTGGTGGGTAATTTCATTTATAAACTGGCAACATTGATGGTTATTTTTCTCAGTTAATATTTTGATAAAACTCATACGAAATACCACAAATCGACCAAAAAACGGACTAATTATGAATAAAATATTTACGAATTGATATCCTGAATTTATTTAGGTGATCATTACAAGCTCTATATGTTTACTTACGTGTGAAATGATATTTCAACGTTCTTTCTCTCACTGCGGTACTTGCAGCCCAAAATGATACAACCAACCATTGTAAATGTTTGTTTTACAATTATTTTTCAGAGGAAACACGCATTTATCACATAAAATCCCCAAAAAAATACAATAAACAATATTCAGACCCGTTTTGTTTGGCACAGAACCGTCAGATTTTGACATTTCTGGTCCAAAAAACAGGCCACGCCGATAAGGACAAAAAAGTCTAGTTATGTCCTTTTTGTACTTGTGCTGAGCTATATCAATTTGTCTCTTTCACTGAAATATATTGCCGATCTGGTTGTGTATATCTGTGGTGACAGCGTATTGTTCCTATTACGAAACAGCCACATTCATTATTTTACACTTCATCCTTATTGAATATTTCTTCGTTATGTTCCACTGGAATCCCTATGCATTACAACGGGCTTGCTCCAACTAAAGGAGTTTAGTTACGTATCTAACTAACGTAAATCTAATTAACACCACAATGCAATGGATCAACTATTTGTCTGATTTTACTAGATTAACTCATAATAATGTTTTTTACAACCCACTTCACAGAATTTTCTACTCTCAGTAGTGGAATAAAATCATTAAATTCAACAAAATTAAAATGTATGTGTGTGAACCTCACACACACACACTAACACACAATCACAAACAATAGAATCACATTGGTTTTTTTCTTCATAAAAGTATCAAGATCTTAATTATTGCGTGCTCTGCCTTGGAGTAGAAGGAGTTTGACAAAGCTTTTATTGTCGGTGGATCCCGCCCGGCGAGCTACGATAACGACTTCAAAACTTGGGGCGAACTTGACTGCACTTGGAGCACTTTGTGTCTTTGTTTACCATATTATTCTGATGTGCTGTAATGTATCGTGAAATTAGAGCTTTAGTTAGTTTACTTTTGGTATTATTAATATTATTTCGCCATTGACTTGTAAACACATGGATGTTGGTTGGCATTAAATTCATAGTGTTTGTATTAATTAATGGAATTACTATAGTAGTAGTAGACCGAGTGAAGACATATCTCAAATTCTGTTGGATCAAATCAACGTTTAAATTTATTTTTGTGGGTTTGTGTATTTGTTCGATAACTTAATCATAATATAATTATAGTATAGGATAAATTCTTGATCCGATCTTCATGTGATTTGTAAACAAGTAACTCATTTCAATACAATTTTTTGATATATATATGAACAAAATCAGTTAAAGGTTGAGGACACAATAGCGTTCGTTAGGTTGGTGTGAATCACTAATTAATATGATTCTATAGCATTTGGTTTATGACATGTCATTTTTAACATTAGCCCGATATCCATTATTTTAAATATCGTTGCTATTCGCAATTACCTTTTTTAAAATATTTTGTTTGTCGGTATTCAATTTCAGCAACATTTCATTGGCATCACATTCAATTCGAGGTGTTACACAGTTAATTATACTCGTGCGTGCACTGATTGATATGATCACTTTATTGGTCTGTGTAACTAGGTATTGCAGATAAATAGACAATCTGTGTTTTGTGTAATAGGCTAAATAGCTTAGTGTAATTTAGTGTATATTTCGTTTAGTTAATATTATACTCCTATATTTCCTTGTCCACTATTTTAATAAATAGTATATTTATGATGTCAAATAACAATTGGATCGGAAGAAGTTTTAAACATATAATATTATACACAGAAAAGAGAATTCTCACTTCAGTGATAAATATAGCATGCAAATTTTCAAGGCTTTTTTTGTAATTGGAAAATTACCTCATATATACAAAATGTCAAATACCATAATGAAAAAATTCCTATATAAACTGGTACGAACTATGTTAACCTCTTTATTATTATGTGATGTTAACGCCATTTTGACAGTTGCCAACCTTATAACAAAGAATTCTAGATTTTATCTTGAAAAACAAACTTTAGATCAGCCACAGTTCCATCGCTGATTAGTTTAAATAAATTGACTTGAGACTATGTTACTGCCAAAAAAAATCGTGACCAGATTATTAGTGCGACACAAACAAATAAGACATACAACACTTTAACACTAAAATATGGCTCCAAATCGCCTCACAAACTTGAGTCGGATCAGATACGAAGGAAAATGGAGCTACTTTCCCCAACTATCCCACGATTAATAGTCTGAGAGCCGGCAATATAAATCTAGTACGATAACGTAGAAATGACTGAGCGCATCGCATTATGTTAAACTGTGAGCAATTTCTTTGGAAACTATCTGGGACTAGAATTCACTAGATTAGTCTGGTTTCATATTTCATGAAACACTATTTCTGTATTTCATACAAAGACTTTGTGTCACTGATTTCAATCAAACGGCAACAATAGTTTGATTGTCTCCAAACCTTCAACGGACTTTGTGTAGTCCAACTGTTTGTATAATAGACTAATATTTTAGGTATTTAGTGTTATTTAGCATGCTATTTTGTTTTTTATTTAGCATGCATGTATTTTGTATAATCAAAAAAGCACTTGCCCTAAAAATGTGTGCTCTTGGCAAATAGTGATACTAAAAATTAATTTTAATTAAATGGGAACTATTTATAAAACAATGTTTTAAACCATCACGGTTATTCAGTACAGTTATATGATTATTGACGGGATATTCACTGTGATAAGTTTGTGGATGACTAGGAGGTTAGATCGTTTCGTATTTAAGTAGGAACCGGCCACCATCCAGTATGATTTCAAAATTCCAAAGACATAACATTCACCAACGTGTATTGGACCAGCATGGTGGATTACGGCCCATCCTCTCTCTCTCTCTCTCTGTGTGTGTGTGTGTGTTGTGTGTGAGAAAGCCTGTATCCCAGCAAAGGGAACATGATAGGCTGAAATGATGAAGATACGCCACGGACATACAAAGTAGGTGATTTCGCTGGGTTCGTCCTGTTTTGAGTTCACCTAGCCACAGACTTTAGGCCCGCGATTTGTTGCATTTCCGTTGTTAAAAAAGAAATAAATAAATACGTCAATGTTTTAGGTAATGGTTTTTCTTTATCCATTTCCTGCTCTCTATATTTTTCTTTTAGTTATAAATAACGCCGGAGCTATTAAATACTCAAAATAAAGAGCCGTTAACTTAGCTTTCAAGAAATTAACAGCACTCGAATTAAGTGTAAAGCAAAGCAAGACTTTAAAATGCACTTCATTTCTACTGCTCATAAAACCGGCTGCCACCTCAAACTACGATTTAAATAATTTACATTTCTTTGAATATATCTGGTTTTCGTTCTAAAACTAGCTGCACCATACTGCACTGTCCGTATTTATCTAGATTTGTCATAAAATAAAAAGGGTTACCATAAGTTTAACGTGTGTATTTGTGTGTCAAGAAAATATGTTCGCCGTTGAAGTCATGTGAAGATAAATAAAATAAATAAATAACAAAATATTAAAATTGCGAAAGTGTGATCGTATGTTCCCATTTAACGTGCATAGCAACAGATCTACGTGTTTTTTGTTTGTTTAGATGTGTATGAGTGCCGGGAAGTAACTTATATCATGAAAAATGTACGGTTCCTGAGAGAATGCGCATGCGAGTACAACTGCGATTCAGCTTTTATGCAAAAATATATTTATATAAAATATATAAAAATTAACCCTTATTTCTCCTGGTCACGCTATAACTTGAGAACGGCTTTACCGTAATAATTCATCTTTTTTAAATGTTTTTCAATACTTCGTAGAAGGTTCTTACATTTACTCTACTTAAAAACGGCTGGCCGATTTGGTTGAGTGTGATCCCGGAGCGGGTCATAGTAGCGAGGCCGAAGGCCGAGCTTACACTCATGTGAAGACGGGGTGGGTCGCTAGTTATTTATAAAATTCAACAATAGTTTATTAAATATAAAAAAGTTTTCTTAACAATGAAAAATTAATAAATAAAAATAAATAAGATTAAAAGTGAAATCTATTTAATTACTAGCTGCCTCGTCTGTCCTATCTACACTAATATTATAAAGAGGAAAGATTTGTACCTATTTTTGTATGTTTGTATGTTTGTAATGAATAGGCTCCGAAACTACTGAACCGATTTGAAAAATTCTTTCACTGTTGGAAAGCTATACTATCCCCGGGTGACATAGGCTATATTATATTTTGTAGCGAGGCCGAAGGCCGAGCTTACTCTCGTGCGAAGCCGGGGCGGACGGCTAGTCTTAAATATAAATAAATATCTGGGACATTTTAGCACACACGGTCATCTGACCCCAAACTAAGCAAAGCTTGTAATATGGCTGCCAGAGACTGATATACGTACATATATATTATTAAATACATACTTAAATAGATATAACACCCAGACATAGAACAAACACCAATGTTCATCACACAAATGTTTGTCCTAGATGGGAATCGAACCCACGCCCCCAAGCATAGAAGTTAGGTTCACTACCAACTGAGCCACCGGGGCAGTCAAGTCTTAATCTAAATGTTTATTTTATTTTATTTATGGTTGTCATTTTTATGCATACGTGTATAATTATTAGCTTGGTAGTCGTTTCTAAGTCATCGTCATCATCAGCCAGAAGAAGTTTACTGCTGAACATAGGCCTTCTCCATATAATTCTAGACTGACGACAGCCTGCTATCTGAATCCACTGGATGCCCACGACTTTCATGATGTCGTCGGTCTTTCTAGTTGGAGGAAACCTACGCTACGTCTTCCAGTTCGTAGTCTCCACTCAAGAACCTTTCTTCCCCATCTGTTATCGGTTCTTCGAGCGATGTGGCTTGCCCATTGCGTTTTTAATTAAGACCGCTCAATTTCATTATGGAAACTTACATGGTTTTCACACATTTTGCATATATACATTACACATGAATTACTCAAGATATTCGGATGGTCTATAGTCGGATCAACCAACTGAATCATACGTGAGTAATTCCCGTGTAAAAATAATGTTATAACATAAAGACCGCTCATGTTTTTACTTTACTACACATATACAGGTATTGGTATCTTTTAACATTCAGACTCCCAATGGCCTACAGTAAACAGGTATTTTACGACTGTCTAGGTCCTAAAACAAGCGTAAACACAAACGTAATGCCCTAATTTTCTACAATACCAAATAGAGATTTTCCAAGCTTTTGTGTAAGGCAGTTAATTCAATATAAATAACGTCTCGCTTAATTCCCTAGACAAAAACCAGGCCTGTGCTGCCACGCGTAACAAAAGGCGAAACTTTGCTCACTTAATTTAAAGTGTCATAAGCCAGTGTAGAATCATAAAACAATATAATAATTCAGGAGCGGTTGAAGGCTCGAGAGGTACGAGCGTCGGCATTGTGTGTGCATCAGGCTGTCTGCTTCAAATCTGCTTTGCGAATCCCTTTTCATACAACTGCCGGCTTAAAACCTCATTTAGCGGGGCCTCAACGCTTCTCCCACTTAAACGTTATAGCCCAGGAAAATTGTCTCGTAATTTAAATAACTTTGTAGAGACCTTCCATTGTCTCTGGTTTCTGACGATCTCTAGTGCATAAATCTTGGCGATGCTCGGCGTCTTCATTTTTGTTATACGTTTATGCTGGCTGGAGTCTTAATGTTATTAAACATAAAAGTGACTCGAGTTCTCTGAAATTAGACTCGATTCTTTATATTTTAAATCTTTTGTTATTTCCACATACTTTTTCACTCTGCAGCTGAACTGAAAGTTTTTGCATCAGAACATTTTGTTTCCCTGAACTTTTCTATCACAACTAATTAACAAACAAACCAACATTTCCTTCGCATGTAACTGGTTCTGAAACTACAGTAACGACCGGTGATCAAAACATGGTTCCCTGGTATCAAGACAAGTATAGACTTGTTGACACCACTAAGCCGGTGCCATGGAAAAAGTTTCATTGGCCTAAGATATTTTATTACATATCATTGCCATTGGCTCGTTTCTTAGACAAACTTCAGTCCGGTGCTGAACTGCAACCTTGTTTTGATTAAAATCATTGGCGGTTCTTGTGAATAATTTCATATCATTTCTATAGAAATTCGTCATCTAGCCTACCTGTGATGGGCACTGCAAAATTTTCGAAACGTTATGAATTAAAATAATTTAAAATTCATGCAATTAAAATGTTCAATGTGATAAGTTGATCCGGAAAGAAAAAAATTATCTGTACATAAAAAATAGCCGAATTTATGTGCCTTTTTAATGTGGCTATTTTGTTATCCTTATAAAAATAACCTTAAAATTGTATTATTTCCATACCATTTTCATCATCATCACCAGCCAGAAGACGTCCACTGCTGACAACTTAAATTCAACTTTCAAAAGTAACATTAATCCATCTGACAAACCACTTTATCAAGATAAGCTGCTACACATTTAACTTAACCAATTGTAAGTAAAGGCAACAGCGATTAAGTTACAATAACACGAGAAAGTTGGTAAGTTTAGTATCGGTTTGGATAGAAAAGGGCGATGTAAAATATGTGACAGTGAGGACACGCTTCGCGGAGCGCGGAAGAAAATGTACCCTCTACTGCCTTCTAATATCTATCCGGAGATTTAGAAACCTTTTAGAAAGAAAGGAAAGAACAAGAATTTAATATTAGGACAATTTAGTTTTTCTATCGTTGTTCAACGAAACTGTGAAATATATCATCATCATCATCATCAGCCATAAGACAACCACTGCTGAACATAGGCCTCCCCCTTTAACCTCCACACTGAACGACATCCTGCCATCTGCATCCACTGGATGCCCGCGACTCTCACAATGTCGGCGGTCCATCTAGTGGGAGGCCTACCTACGCTGCGTCTTCCGGTTCGCGGACTCCACTCAAGAACCTTGCTTCCCCATTGGTTATCGGTTCTTCGAGTGATGTGACCTGCTCATTGCAACTTCAATTTGCACACTTTAATAGCAACAAATTAAAACTAGTGAAACAATTGGCGGCCTTATCGCTATACGCGATCTCTTCCTGGCAACCTTAGTACACAATTTTTATTTCAAAATACGGCTGCTGTAGCTGTTTTATTTCGTGTATGATATTTATGTTGTGAACAATAAAGAGTTGGTCTAACTATCTGTCTACACGGTATTCCAAAAAGTTCTAGGTTTTCTTTTCACTTCTTTTTTTATTTTTATTCAGTTAAATTAAAATTTTGATCGTAACTTGAAACAAGATAATCTTGACCTGGAAGGAAAACATTGTGAGCGTGTGCTAATAAAAGCGTGTTAAAATAGAGCTATATCCTGGCTAAATAAGCTACTTTAAACACTGAAAAATTAATGGTTCCAGTTATAACATTGTTGAAACCTTAGGGCCTTGATAGTTAGATATAGTTTACTGCTGCATAAGGTACGGTGCGTATTCTATAAGCAATATCTGGCTGCTAAATCCCCCTTTCTTTACAAGTACCAAACTGTTCACTTGGCATCAAAAAGTCGTTTCACCTCGCTCATTACAGGGTGCCAATCACATCGTCTCGTGTGAAATCATAACTCAGCAAGACGCCAACCCCTCTCTTAAATCTTTGGGGAAGCGCCATCCATTGCGTTTAATTATAGCCCGACCCCGGTCTCTCTCCACTACCTGAAGATCGTTAATCTTTCTTAAAGATATATACCTTGCTTGGAGCGCTTTCATCCCGCTCTCTTGGCGATAATCGCTTCGTGTCGCACTACGTATGCCATCTAGCCTACAGCGCTTAAGCCGCTGTTTTGATACAACCAGGGTCGGATCACAAGTCACGAATAGTTGGGTTGCAACCTAACAACAGTTTCTTCAACACGTAGCTTGGTAGAGCGTCTACGAGTTTGCGGCTACGCGTACATCCCTGTATCAAAACAGGAAAGTCTTTGAACTCTCCCCCTTGAGTATTAAGGCGGTAAGTACGGCTTTACGTAGCCAATCTCGATTTCGACGTTTATGTTTATTGATTAGCGGCAACGCGGCTGATTTCAATAAGCTACATTAACCAATTTGTGTTTGAGTTTTGACGGTTAAAGTTTACTTCAAGAAGCTATCGAGTTAATTGAGTAGCGGTTCACGTCAAATGTCTACTTTGAATTCAGATAAGGTAAGTTTGGCAGCATTTCAAGGAGATTAGTGTCTGATTAATGAAATTGGTTATTTTGTTGTACCTACCGGTGACTTTAAGCATATTTTTGTTTAAATTATTATAAATCACAATGTGGATCAAAGTGCATTATTTATCAGTTTGACGATGATACGTTTTGTGCCAGTCATTAAAATTATTGTTTCATTATCATTTCTTTAGTAGTAAGCAAAAACGTACGTGTAAAGGTTTTTTTTCCATATATTTTTGCTTTCGGCCACTATCTCACCTAATGTTAAGCGATAATGCAAGGAGCACGCTTATCTAGAAGATACCAATTCATTGCGATTTAAAGACACTCAGATGTATTGATGGTTCAGACCTTAATTAAACGAAGTTAAAAAAATAACTTAACGAAACGAAGGCCCAGAATAAGGCGTAACGATCTATGAGCATGCTCGAGTGTAAGACGAGAAAGGCTTTCATTGGTCAACTCCGTGTAGTAAATTAATCATCCTCAGATGTCTTTGATGCTGGTCTCGCGAGCACTGCACACATTCCAGCGACCAGTGTAAATACACCCCTCGTTCTAATTTACAGGCACTGTTTACTATAACTACAGGTATGGCTTTGATGTCTATGATATCCGGTCTGTTGACTCACTACTCTCTGATTGTAAGTTAGCTTTTAGGGTAATTGAAAACTATGTGTAAATGGAGTTTGTACTTAGTATTGTGTTCGGCAAATTTTAGGTAAGTCAGCTGATTATTTATGTATGCTTAGTATTTATAGATTGTAAGTACAATCCAAGGTTACTTCTTATCTTTGTCTGTCTTTCCGAATAGTTGTTAGGAAATACAGACGAAGGTAAGGATTTCCGCACCTCTACTGTTCAGTTCAAAAAGGCAAGTGCAAGTAGATTGTACAAATCTAAATGAAAACCGTAATTCTTATCACTTATGCAAAAATATTAAACGAATGACGTTTATTAAGTTTTTGTACATATCTTGTATTTATTTTTAAACTACTGTAAAATGAGTAGTACTGTAGTAGTAGTAAGTTTATAGCACACTTACAAATGATGTAGAAATGCACAAATGAAGGACTTAATGCTAATCATTTTCTACCAGTCATCCACCAGGTTAGAAAGAAATTATTACCACTATAGTTAAAATTTTAATAGAAAATATTTTCATCCATATTTTTACTATATTAATGCAGATGTCAGTACTAAAAAAATAAAAAAACGATGAAAAAAAATTACATTCAAGATTTTTCAGAACGATTAAAAATCGTTTGACGGCACATGAACGGTTAGTTAAAGAATAATTTTGTTCTCTTCTCTAAGTTCACGAGCTATTAAGCTGATCCTTTCGGAAATAGAAGGTCCATCACAGGCCATTTAGTTAACAATCGCAGCCTATCAGGGCCACGCGGCACCAGACACCGGAATGGCAATACCGGACTGAGACCGGACCGATCGATGCTCCGTCTGTCGCCGGTATTCCGGTGCTAATCCGGCACGCAAAACCGAAATAGTGCATCATACTGGTTTTGTAACAGTAGCTAAGATCCATCTCATTCCAGTGCGTTAAAGCCACCAAGCATTTATCAGAGATAAAAATTGTCTATAATTTCGGTTTGTCGGTTTCTTCTAGGCAAGCGTGCTCCAACGTAGACCGAATCATCGCCATCAGGCAAATTGGTGATCAAACGCAAATAAATTATTAAAAAGAAATGCATTTGCATGTAAAAAAACACATGACAATTACGCTGTACAATTGCAACCAAAATAGCTCACTCGTATCATGTACATGAAAATATAATGGCTATCATAAATGGGGCGGAAACATAGCGCAAACGTAAATCACGATCAACTCTATTGCCAAACATTGTTTTACCTTATGTGTTCATTGTTTTTGGCAATAAAATAAATCTTATTCATATTATTAAACTCAATTCATGCCCCATACGAATAGGTATTTTTAGTTCAGATAGTTACACAGATATAAACTTTATTTATGCACAATATAAATTCCCTTCCAAAAAAAGATTTCCCGTGTAAACACTTAGTAGGAACATTTTCAACTGCAATGTGGTCGAGCCTCAATGTTAAGGGTAATTGCGTTGCTAGATAGCTGGTCACAAAAAATCTTATTTATATTCATATTATAATTAGCTAATTATATGCATAATGGGTACACGTGATTAAAGATGTTAAAAATTATATCTATGAAAAAAAAATTAATATTATCATTACTACATAATCCAATTATTACAAATCAGCTTTAAAACAATTTATAAAAAAAAAACGTCTTTTATTTTCTCGCCATTATAAATGTGGCTTAAATCACTTAATTATTGAATACAAACACCATTTAAAACATACTGTAAACTAAATTAACTTAATAAATACATAAATCTAATTAAAATTAATTTTATCATGATAAATGTTAAGTTTATATTGCGTATAATTATGTCAAATAAAATTTTAAAATAATGACTTCCAAAGTAGGGCATGACTTAGACTTGACCGTGACTTGCTATGCTTGAATCTGACTGTGACTATGTTTAGGATTTTCAATAGCATAAGCCAATGTACTGCCTAACTATTTCTATAGCATGCGGCCGGTACGCAGACCGATATGTCAATTATGGTATTGGACAGGTCGCGGCTGCGGGGGAAAAGTTCCAACATGACCGACGGATTGTTTGAAGTTCCCGTAGAATAGGTATACACGTACCTAGTCATGCAATGATTGCTTCATTGTACACTCGAATGTATATTGAAACAATAGTGAAAGAATTAATTCTACGTAAATTCCAGGCCCGTCTCAGTCAAGTCTATTATAGAATTTCCATCTGGACGGAAAAATTAATATCTCGGAATAAATCCCACGTGTACTCCGTTTTTAGAGCGTAATATTAGATCTGCACAAAGTACAGGCTCTATGTTAGAAGGCACAAGCTTGAAGTTTCTGATAATAGCTGACAAAGTCACTTTCATTTCCATCATTGCGAATTTCTGACCTGCAATCAAAATGAAGATAGATGAATACACCAACGCAACAAAGTCAGCGAAGACACACACAGCTGCGATAGATAACATACGAAAAACAACAACCAATAAGTACCTATACTTAACATGATATTTTAAAGAATTACATTGTTTCCACTATTTCATTAAAATCAAGTTCCTTATCTGTGACACTATAATAAAGTCGGCTTTCAAGCTTCAATTGTCGGGCCTCGCATTTTGACTGCCAACTCGCCTGATGTTAAGCTATGATGTGGTCTACGATGAATCACGCTTGCCTAAAAGAAGCCGATTCACTCGTGTTTTGAATACAATAGATGAAGAGTTTTTTCACCTAGTTTCTCTTATTTGAGACCGCGTAATGTCCATTAGAGCCTTAATGAAAATACTTAATAAATAAAAATTATAATGAAGTTTAATATTTTGTTTGAGAATGGAATAAGAGGAATTATGAAGAGTCATGGAACAGTTGTTAATTTTGATGTAAGGAAAAGGCCAGCGAGGAGTTTGGAAGTCAATTAAAAATAGCCGTGTATTAATTAAATTGAAGTGTATACCTATGCAATTCCTCGGTCCTGCGCTAAAGAACATCCAATTGAAGGGTTTGTTTCCACCACTTTCAATGCGCTCGGGCCGAAATGTTAAAGGATCTTCATGCACATTGGGGTTCCGTTGCATTTGTAGGATACTCACTACAACTGATGTATGTTTAGGAATCATTATTTCTCCGAATTCTAAAAATAAGAGGATGACATTAAATATGTTTATGTTTTTTTTTATAAAGAATAAGAATTTAATATAAGGACAATTTAGTTTTTCTATCATTGTTCAACGAAACTGTGAAATACTACAGTTATATGATTATTTACGGGATTTTTACCGTGGTAAGGTTGTGGAAAGAGTATATTTGCCGATATTTGCACCATGTTAACGGGAAGACATCTTCCCGTGAACATGGTGCATACCGTGTACGCCGAAATATCGGGAGCTCCTTCCACAACCTTACCACGGTAAGTATCCCGTAAATAATCATATAACTGTAGTGAACAACCGTGATAGTTTAAAACTGTGAAATACTATATAGTTTTTTTTTATGATACTGGGTGACGAGACGAGCGAAGTCGCTCGCCTGATGGCTCTTCACACTTGCCCATAACAGCTCAACGCCACTCAGAATTTTGAACTTCAACAGTTCAAAACCCTGGATGGCAATGCACTGCGCTCGTCACCCTGAGATATAAGATTTCAAATCTCTGTGTGCCCTTTAATTTCGTTGGAAACATTGCCCTTCAATCCGGAACACAGTAGTGTTTCGACACTACTGCTTGGCGGTTGAATAACTTGCAAAGGTTTGTATTTTTACTAGCTTTTATTTAACTTGCAATGTTTGTTTGTTTGTTTAGGTCAAATCTTGCAAGTTGGATTAGAACCAGTTCCTCCTAACTGATTTAGCTGAAATGTTGCACATATACCTTTAGTTCTAGTAACAATAAAATATCTAATATTGTGATATTTTCAAAATGGCCGCTGCCATAACACGGCGGATGGTGTATATTTTTGTGATTTTGCTAATATATATCAAATTAAAGAACTTGAAAAGTAAGAAACCTCAAAATGAGTGACGCCTAAAAGCTTGTGTAAAAAAAATCTTTTTACTATTTTACTGTAATATTGTCTCCACTTACTTGAGTCTCGTGTAATGTACCGTTCAATAAATGGAACTGAGGGATATAAGCGTAGTGATTCCTTTATCACTTGCTCCAAGTACTGCATTTGCTGAAGATCACTGCGGAAAATAAATAATTTGAAATATTTGGATGTCAGGTTATTTCAGGCACTTATTTGAGCAATAATAATCTACAAATTAAAGACTACAACTAATTTTAAGAAAATTAACGTATATACGTTATGTAAAATGCTCCCGAAGCCAAAACGCTATAGGTACTGGGTAATTTTTAAGGTTCCGTACCCAAATGGGTAAAAACTGAGCCTACGCTGTCTGTCCGTCCGTCGTATGTTTAAACGGCCGTATTTTTGGAACCGTAATAGCCAGTAGAAATTTTCACAGCATCTGTATTTTACGGCGGATTAACTAAACAAATATAAAAAAGTCGAAAAATAAAAACAAAATGTACCAATACAACAAACGTATTTATTTACGTACTTTTGTGATTGCTCTACTGTGAAAACGATAATATATTACACACCGATAATAAATTATGGTACACACTCTAATATATAACAACAAATAATCGCCAAATGTGAGTTAGTGACAAATTTTTGTTCATTACCAAGTTATAACTGGTAATTTCGTTACTTAGACGACATCATCATTTCTTTCACCGAATCTAAATTGCATATTTTACTAATTTTGGAGTCGATTTTCCAAATTAATAATTATTGTATTTTGTGGTGGTACGGAACCCTCAGTGCGCGAGCCTGACTTGCACTTGGCCGGTTTTATTTTACTATTGTCCATACCCCATACCTACCGCTACCCAATTGAGTCAGGGTCCACATGGACCGTGCCCTAAAATACAATTGACCCTTGGATTGGGTTCCTTACATCTGACGATATAAGACAATACCTCAAAATTTATTTATATAAATAATCATACTTACCTAAATGTTGTGTCTCGATTCAAATCATCTCCAAAAATATTCTTCTGCTCTTGAAGAACTTTGTTCTGTACATCTTCATGTTTTGAAATACAATAAAGACAAAATACAATGCCAGATGTCGTTGTATCATGACCCTGAAATAATCACACTAGTGAAAATTCAAAAGTTACATTTCCATGTTTGTTAAGGCGCTACTAGTATTTAAGACGACGCTCATCTGTCAAAGCTAAAACTTTATCAAGTTTTTTACATTTTAAAAGAAAAAAATAATCATTGTTATAATTTAAAAAACTTATTGGGCATTTTTTAAGTATAACAAGTTGCAGACGCGCTAAAGTAATTTTTATGTCGATTTATTTTGACGAAAGACCTTTTTTAGGGTTCTGTAGCCCGACAAGGAACCCTTATAAACTCGTTCTGTCCGACTGTCTGTCTGTATGTCTGTCTGTCTGTCTGACTGTCTGTCTGTCTGTCTGTATGTCTGTATGTATGTCTGTCTGTCTGTCTGTCTGTCTGTCTGTCTGTATGTCTGTCTGTCTGTCTGTATGTCTGTCTGTCTGTCTGTCTGTCTGTCTGTCTGTCTGTCTGTCTGTCTGTCCGTCCGTCCGAATTTTTTAAAACCCTTTAACTTCTATAATTATTAAGATAATAGAATTAAATTTTGCATAATGACAGTAATAATATAGATCTCAATTTTAAAAGTATAAAAAATATATAATATTGCATTTAAAGGGTGGCACTCGTACCTGTGAAATGAGGATGAAAATATTTTTTTCACTGCACTTACTCGTGTGGAGTATCGTTGAAAAGGTCTTATAAAATGAAGGTAAGGTTTCATACATCACTTTTTTATAAAGTCTATACTTTGCGAAATATGGCCCGCCAAAGTGGCAAAAAGTTGGTCTCCCCCCCCTGCATTTCTAAACTATAAGACATAGAAACTTGAGTCTTACAATACAGATAGGTCATATTTAAAACCTTCATTCAAAAGTATTTCGAAAATTATCTGATGATGACTTTTTGAGTAACAGCGATAAAACTGTAATAAATTCAAAGCGTTCTAGCTCAAAGGTCATTGGACTTTTTGTGAAATGGTTATAACAAATAATGTTACTCATTAATGTTTAAACCATAAAAAGTATATGCTATGTCGGGATGATACATCTCTGAAATTTGGCAAGTCCACAGAGCTTCGTTCGTTCGATTTTTTCTATAACTATAAATTTCTGAACAATGACTACAATTATATGCCAGAGGATTGTTTAAGGACAGTTGTTGTACCAATAATTAAAAATAAGACAGGTGACTCATCGGATAAGAGTAATTATAGGCCCATATCGTTGGCTACGACCTTGGCGAAAGTGCTGGACAGCCTGCTTGATAGCATATTGAGCAAACACATTAATCTGAACGATGCCCAGTTTGGTTTTCGACCTGGGTTATCTACAGAGACAGCGATACTCTGCCTCAAGCACACTGTCCGGTATTACACCGACCGAAAAACACCGGTCTACGACCTGTTTTCTCGATCTCTCGAAGGCCTTCGACTTGGTGTCCTATGATGTGCTCTGGAAGAAGATGAGAGCGGAGACCAGTCTGCCAGATGACTTGATCAACATTTTTCATTATTGGTATAACCACCAAACAAATGTAGTGAGGTGGGCGGGAGAAGTTTCCGACGCATATGGGTTGAGATGCGGTGTGAGGCAGGGGAGGTTGACATCTCCACGCCTTTTCAACCTCTATGTAAACGGACTTGTCCAGGAACTGAGCAGCGCTGGCGTGGGATGTTCCATAGATGGAACTTTTGTTAATAACATCAGTTACGCCGACGACATGGTGCTGCTGGGTCCCTCGATAAGTGCCGTCAGGAAACTTCTCAAGATCTGTGAGGAATACACTGGGGCCCATGGGCTCAGGTACAATGGAAAGAAGAGCGAGTGTTTGGTATTTCAATCAAAGGGTTTCAAGACCAGCACTGTGCCTCCCCTCATACTGAACGGTGTCCCTTTGGCTAGAGTCCCACGTTTCAAGTACCTGGGTCACTGGGTCTCGGAGGACCTCACTGATGCTGAGGACATTGAGAGGGAACGCAGGGCGTTGGCTGTCAGAAGCAATATGTTGGCACGCAGATTTGCTCGTTGTACTGCAGCAGTAAAAATTTCGCTTTTTAAGGCTTACTGCCAGTCTTTTTATACGTGCAGTCTGTGGATCAACTATTCGCAGAAGACAATCAACGCCCTGCGTGTGCAATACAATAACGCATTTAGGATGTTGCTGGGGCTGCCCTGGCGCTGCAGTGCATCAGGCATGTTTGCTGACGCTCGAGTGGACGGCTTTCATGCCATAATGCGCAAGCGAGCCGCCTCGATGCTAAGCCGCGTCCGGAGCAGCACCAACAGCATTCTGAGTGTTGTTGCAGGTCGGATCGACTGTCCGGTCATTAACCATGCAGTGCGGTTACATGTCCATATTAATAATAATAGATAAACTGCTGACATTTGATTTCGATTTTATTTTGTTTTATTTTATTTTGTGACATTTAATTTCAATTTTTTACTCATTTATAGTTCATTTAATTTAACCTTAATTATTGTTACTATTGACATGCACCTAATTCTAATTTTATTTTATTAGCTGATTTTAATGTAATTTGTGTTTTTAATGTAATGTATATGGACTTGGTCTGAAATAAATGATTAATAATTAATAATAATATGGCTTTAGTTACGGAACCCTACCATTTGCGTGTCTCGACACGGTCTTGTCCAATTATTTTAAATAATTGTTCGATCTCCGTCCACCATCGTATAGAAAAACAACGCGAAAATTGCTTTTTACTATTTATATTGCTATTTTAAAAATAATGCCAGATTGGTTTTTCAATTTTCACTCAGTAATGTTTTAACTTCAAAATCTTTGAAAACTTCCTTAAGTGATGACTGTAGCCGCTGAGAGTAGACTTAATTGTAGACATAACATCATTAAAAATACGACTGTTGTAATACGTTATTATCAGTTAAAAATTAACCTTGCTCTACCTAATCTTATCTAATTAAAATAATATGTTGGTATTCATGCTGATAATGCGACTTTGAATATCACGTCATTGACGTGACCGGCTAGCTATAGTATGAACGCGTATATAGCTGGGCAAACCTTAACTGGGTGAAATGATCTGGGTGTTTTCAAGTCAAAAGTGAATCGGTTTCTTCTAGGCAAGCGTGATCCATCATAACCCGCATCATCACTTAACATCAGGCGAGTTGATGGCCAAGCGCAAGCCCATTTTACAATATAAAAAATGTATATCGCTCGCGCATGTTTTTTTAAGATATATAATTACTGTCTGTTTTTGAAAAATGTGCTTCGGTCATTTTATAAACATTAATTAAACCAGTATTCTGTTTTAAAACAAACATATACGGCCTCACTTATAAACGGTACTTACTTAAGTTAAGCAATGCTTAAAATTGCTCTGTTACTTCTCGCTGAAGGAAAAGTAATAGTAAGGCTGTAATTGTTATAAATGTTTACATAAACTTCGCTAAATAACCGAAGATTTTTTTTAAATAGACAGTAAATTTAAATAAAAAAAACTTCAAAATGCGCGAGTGAGATAGCGGCGCTCCATATTCTGAGCCTTAAAGGTCAAATTGAAGGCGCAATGTACAATTGACTATCATCATTGTATGCGTAGGTGAAAGAAGACTGAACGGGACTTAATGATAAGGTCCTTAACAGCATTATGAACATAGCTGTACCGCTCTCATCTCTCTACGATCTCTTCCCAACCCTAGCACTGAATGTTACATGCGGTGAGATGGCGCTTTAGAACATTATTATAACATAACAGGCTTCCAGGTGTGCCTTTTCCCTTCTTCAGCTGCGAGTAGAAGGAAGGATCCATTAATCGTCCTTGGTAGAAGACTGCTTTAGGCAACCTCAACATATCCATACATGCAAAATGTCCACACCATCTCAGTTCACCATGGAAGGAACAAGAACTCTAATAGATACATACTTAAACTTGACAATCAAAGAATTAATCTTTAGCACTAATGTGACCGATAACCGATGGGGAAGAAAGGTTCTTGAGTGAAGTCCACGAACCGGAAGACGCAGTGTACTCACACTAGATGGACCGACGACATTGTGAGAGTCGCAGGCATCCAGTGAATGAAGATGGTAGGCTGCCGTTCAGTGTGGAGGTTAAAGGGGAAGCCTATGCTCAGCAATGGACGTCTTCTGGCCGATGATGATGATGACTAATGTGACTATAATATATACGTGCATATACAAGGGCAATTTACTCATCATTATGTTTTTTTACTACGGGACCAACTATGCAATCACGACAATTTTTTATCAATGACCTCAATGATGAATAATGAGTACTATGACCTAATTTCGGCTTAGTACAATCTATATGTGTAACCCTGTACTTACGTTCTTATTCATGAACGCCCGATAAGCTAATATATAAATATCTTTGATAAAATAAAAATTTGGGACATTATTGCACAACATCTGACCCCACATGGTCATCTGACCCCAAACTAAGCAAAGCTTGTGATATGGCTGCTAGAGATGATATACACACATATATATTTTTAAATTCATACTTAAATAGATATTAACACCCAGGCATAGAACAAACACAAATGTTCATGACACAAATGTTTGCCCTACCAAGAAATTGTTTATTTAATTCTCGCAGTAAAAAAATATCACGCATGTACCTATTTGAGATAACGATGTTTATAAAACAGATAGCCTTATCGAGTGTTTTTGTATGAGGTTCAGAATATACGTACGTGGAATAGCAAAAAAATATTCTATGGCACCGCCAAGTAGGTAATCTTGATTAGACTACTGGCAATAAACAAAAACTTTACAGATTAAGAAAAAGATAAAAATTAAGTAACAAAATCTGACACTGGCAAATGCACTAAGAGTGCCTAAAGCGCCTGAGCTCGGGAGATTCAAAATTCACCTTATTAAACGTCCGCGCTCAGGCAATCCACATTATAATAAATAATATATAAATATATATATATAATATATTATTATTTTATTAATATTATAAATGTGAAAGTAACTCTGTCCGTCTGTCTACATAATTACGGCTAAACAGCTTAACCAATCTCGATAAAAATTTGCGGGGTAATAGTATGTATCATGAGGACGGACAACGGCAATTTTTTCTGAAGAAGTCGCTGACGATGTCGCGGGTACAGCTAGTCTTGTTTATACAATTAAAAATATGCATACAGACCTCGAACAAAAAAGTATCCACTTCCTCTCTAATTGCCAAGTCGTCAATTTTCTCCCCCTCTATGTCAGAAAGCAGCAGCAAATCCAAGAAAGCATGTTTGTTTTTTATACCTGTAATATTTTTATGCAATTTAGTGACTAGAAGAGCTAGTCGCTGGCCTAATGGCCTAAGAGTCACGCTTGCCTATTATATTTTAGTGCCACCCAGAAGTCCTGCGTATCAATGCATTGCGCTCGCCACACTGATATACGAGTTCTTGCCAAATCCAACCAAATGGATAAAGTCCAGATTTAAATAAATCAGTATCATCATCATTAAGGCCGCCCATTATACTGCCGTATATTTATTTTTGATGTTAGTTTAAGTTTATTCTGTATTTTTCGGTGTGTAATAAAGAGATATTGTATTGTATTGTATTGTATCATTATCAGCCAGAAGACGTCCACTGCTGAACATAGGTCTCCCCCTATAACGTCCAGACTGAACGACCTGCCATCTGTATCCGCTTTGGATGCCTGCGACTCTCACAATGTCGTCGGTTCATCTAGTGGGAGGCTTACCTACGCTGCGTCTTCCGGTTCATAGTCTCCACTCAAGAACCTTTCTTCCCCATCGGTTGTCAGTTCTTCAAGTGATGTGGCCTGCCCATTGCCACTTCAACTTGCAAATTTTAATAGTAGCTATGTCGGTGACTCTGGTTCCTTGACGAATATTCACGTTCTGAATTCTATCGCGCAAAGACCGCGTTGGACCTTTTATGTCTTTACAAACTCGCTAACGGAATTTTAGACACTCCGGACTTAATTTACCAATTATCCCTAACAAATCCTCGAACGTTACCTAGAGTATCGCGCTTCAATCTTTTCTCTGCTCCGAGTTCAAGCTCTGACCTGGGATTCAATGCACCCTTGTCTAGAATGGTGCGTCAGTATAACACTCTGTCGAAGACAACCGATATCGACATATTTGGTGACAACGTTATTAGTTTTAAAAAGTCTCTAAGGTCTCTGACTATATCTGAACAGTTTTTTTTTAATAATATTATTATTTGTTTGACATTTATTACTTGACTTTTTAATTTTGACAATAAAATAATTTATTAAATTAGGTACAATTTATTTTTTTATTACTTACCTAGTTCCGATATAGGAGACAAGCTAGTGATGCCGTTTCTTTCCAATTCTTCTCGCCTGGCAGCAATCACTTTGTTCGATTGTCCATATAAAACAGCCAGAGCTTTGTCTTGTCGCTTTTTGTTGAATAAATTGAAACAAAGATCATTCCATATGAAAGGGTTCCGCATACGAGCTGACGCAATTTTTGATATACTGCAAAAATACGAATTACACGCCTATGCATTTAATAGTCTAGGTGCAAGACGCGGGCGAACCCGCGGTCAAAAATAAACTAGTTATAAACCTTAATTAATAAGTTAGTAACCTTGAAAAAATAGTAGTTACCTGTTTACTTTTACTTTGTGCAACAGAACCTACCTTAAATAAAGTAGTCCTGACAAGTATCCAAACTAGTTTCGTTAATTATTTGTTATGGTTATTTAAAGGGCCACAAAACAGTAATATTGAAAAATTTATATTATTAATTTATCAATTCATTTGGTTGATTCTGCTTGTACTATTTTGTAAACCTTACTATTTGATATAGTAAGATTAATTTCCTGTAATTGACTTAGTTATTTTGTTGGTTAGATTTACGACTATAAGTTTACCTAACTAAATAAACAGGTAACCTATATGTAATTGAACATAAAACGTTGTGTTATATTAACTCCTTCTTGGTGAGGCTGAAATAACCTATTGTAGTTAAAAAGTACCAATGCTGGGTTGATCTTAATTCTGGATATTTTGTCGTGAAATTTGTACAGGACAAATAGTAAATCCATCCATCCATCCATCCATCCATCTATCTATGGCTATAAAGTTACATATAAGTTCTACAACAGTAAATACAGATGAGATGTTAGTTATTTACGTCCACTTCAATATGAGCTTTGACTGGTAAATTTAACGGCATTCGTACGTATTACTTACTCTTCAATAGCTTTTACATAGTCGGAATGATTATCTTCCTGAGCATTAATTGATACACCCATTATAGATTCTGTAAAAATAAAAATACCGCTTCTTAGGCAACGCTTTCTTAGTATTTATTGGACTTCACTTTAGACCAGACGATCCGTGTGGATCTCCGGAGCGGAGATTAATTGTTATGAGGCCTTCAATTTCGGAACTTTTTTACAGTTTGTAGCAGGGGCTTAATTTAATAGAACTTCGTTGTCAAAAGTATCTCCTGGTGCTTTATAAGGAACAAACTAACAAACCATCCCAGCCCAACACCCGCTAGCAAGCGAAAACTACGTGCGGACCGTATGCATGCATAGCTGTGAAATTAGGCTAAGGCCATTTCAAACAATTGAAAAAAAAAATGATTGTCAGATTTCTAAATCGATCTTTTGACGGCAGCGCTTATTTTTCACATGACTTCGAACAAACAAATATGAAAATTACCTATACCTACTTTTTTGTTTTATTTTGCTAGCTCCACTAGTCTTCCATACTCAAAGACGTACAGTAAATTCAAAATCTAATTTTTTATATTATCTATGTTATGTCAAATCTAATTTAAACGAGCAATTCTTGTATATTATAGGTAAATTTATTTCGTGACTTTTTTTCACATGGTATACAATATTTTACATCAATGATGTATACGGCCTTACTAAGAAGTACGATGGGCGGCCTTATCACTAAATTATTGAAAAAAAAAAAACATAATTTCTTACCTGTAACATTGTCCAGGGCAGCCAAAGCTATGACAGGGAACAAATCAAAGGGCTTTCCGTTTGCTAAGCTCAACAGCTTCTTTACAAGAATTTTTTCATTTTTACAAAAGACTGGTAGAAAAGTTTGAAAAATATTAAAATGGAAAGCTGGAGTTAAAAGTTTTCTGTGCTTTTTCCACCTCCTACCTGCAGAAAAAACCATCATCGTTATCATCATCAGCCTATCATCTTGGGAGACAGGCCTGCTCTCAGAAAAAGAGAGAGAGAGAGAGAGAGAGAGAGAGAGAGGGAGAGAGAGAAAATATCATGTATGTTGTATGGGAGCCCCCTTAATACTAATTTTATTCTGTTTTTAGTATTTATTGTTATAGCGGCAACAGAAATACATCATCCGCGAAAATTTCGACTGTCTATCTATCACGGTTCATGAGATACAGTTTGGTGACAGACGGACAACGGAGTCTTAGTAATAGGGTCCCGTTTTACCCTTTGGGTACGGAATCCTAAAAACCCCAATAAAACAGCCTTAACAACAACTCAACAGGCTAAACATAACAACAACAAAAAAAATTACATGGCGTCGTTAAAAACTGAGAGTAAGTCCGTTTTACTTTTAAATTTGAAAACATAACTTACTGCTTTGTAGTGTAAACTGTTTTTACCGTGTACTTATGAGTTAGATTAGTTACTAACCTGAAGATGTTAAGAGCCCATCACCCAGCCATGGTTTGATGCAGTCATAAGATCTTCCTTTGGTTATAAATTCTGTGCTGGAGCATAAAGGCTAAAAATTAAATATTATCATCTCAGAAAACAAATAACAAAATTAATTTAGTATCATTGCCTGTTTATCTATGTTTGTTACATTTTACTTAATGACTATACAGCTCAAACAATCACGATGAAATTTTGCATAAAAATAGTTAACATCATGATCACTAACATAGATTATATTTTTATTGTTAAAATTGTGTCAAAACTGGATATTTATAGGAAAACCGCAAGTCAAATACAGTAACTAATATAGGTACATTACTACTAGTTTTTTTCTTAATTAATTTTTTTCTGGCTAGTTCCTTTATTAACTAAACAAAATACAAGCTAACACTAAATTAAAGTATTTTTAGATACATTGTAATAAATTATGTAAATAAATGTATATTTTGTAGGAATAAAAATTCACCAATTTACTTTACCTCAATGTATTTTGGGTGGGCCAGGAGCATGTATCTAAAAATGGTTAAGTGGGCTCTTACAATATCTCCGTATTTAATATTAATATTCACCAGGCTTGTGAACACATCTGGAAAATAACATAGATTCCTATAGAAGCTAATCGGGCGTTTTTACATCGAATTTTTACTGTATTTTTATTCTAAAGTTGTCAAAATGCGTCATGACAAAAATGAGGTCTCAGTTTTTTCCCTTACAATACCATGATTTTCATTTAAATAGTGATTATTTGAATTAAGTGAATACGATAAATTCCATGTATAGTCACACAATACATGTAGTACAAGCATAGTAGAGAAATTGTATCGTTGTGATTGGTGAATATTTGCTGATTTCTTCAGTGTTGTATATGCCATAGGTGGCAATCAAGCAGACAAGCTGCCTGATGGTAAGCAGTCACCGTACTGATACTAGTAACACCAGAGGCATCACTAAAAATGTGATGCTATTTGTAATGACTCTATTAACACGTCTTTTAAAGAAGCCTGTTGTTTGTTGCTTGTCGAAAATACCACGAAACATTCCACATTTTGCAGGTAGAAGGATTCATTTTGTAGAATGTGCACAAAAGCTGTTTAAGCTGATCCAGTCAACCAATTTGGAGGAACAAAGGTCATTGAGGTAGTCATTTCATCCTTACGTCGTGAACTTTGGTAAAGTCCACACACAGCTTTTCCAAAAAAGGAAAGAGTGTACCTGCTAAGCCGACAAGAGTTCGTTACTCCTCGTTATAAACAACTACTATGGGACCAAACCACAGACCAATCATGAGATCGCAAAAAAAAATCTGTGTATAATTATTATTTTGACGAGTGTGAATAACAGTTTTTTACACAACAGCAGTTTGTACTACAGTTATATCATATATACAGTTATTTACAGGATATTTACCGTAAATTTGCTAAATTCGAGAAAAAAAAATCATTAATCAACGTGATCTGTCATTTTGTATGAAGACAACTTGTTTTACAACAACTTGGGTAAAAAGTTGTTCATTTTGATGGGTAGGACAACACCCTAGATCTAAATGAAAAAATCTCTCTTCTATGCCCTTGAGTACACCTTTCTGTTACACCCCGTAGGTAACTATACTTAGGTACTTACGTTCACTATCTCCTAAGAACATTAAAGCATTCCCTACCAACGGTAGTGGGAATGGTCCAGGAATATTTAACCGCTTACAATCACTTAACATATAAGCCCAAGAAACTATCGCCACAAGTAAAATACACGCAGAAATTAATAAAAACATAATTAATGAGTCAAATTGCCTTTAGTGTTTTTAAAACTCTTTTAATGTTTTTATGTCGCAAGTAAGGGCTTGTTATATTTTTAACTTCCTTATTAACCGTGGGCACTCGAACATTACTTGGAAAGAACTGAACCAAACCAAAACTTATCAGGGGTCACGGCGGTGTTGTTTAAACGGATGCCGCCGAGAACCTTGATCAACTAACTTTAGAACAGGATGTTCTTAATTCGACTGTTTTTATTTAAGGGTTCCGTACACAAAAGGTATGTCTGTCTGTCTGACCTACCTATTAACGACTGTATCTTTTGAACTGTAACAGACAGAGAGTTGAAAATGTTTTTTATTTTTTATTTTCTAGAAAAAATAAAAGTTGGTCAACGTATTTTTTAAAGCATTTTTTTTAATTGTAGAATAGGCTTGCGTTTGTCCGCCAACTCGCCTGATGTTAAGCGATGATGCGGCCTACGATGGATCACGCTTGCCTAGAAGAAACCGATTCACTCTTGACTAGAAGACACCCAGATTATAACTATCAGGGAACACCCAATCAGGCAGTGCATTCCACAAACTAGCAGTTCGCACAATAAAAATAGAATCAAAGCGCTTCGTACGGGTTTTCGGAATGTCAACCATATTTGCTGTAATATAAAAATAAATTAACGTACAAGCAAGAGTCAAACTTGGCATAATCATGCTAAGTTTGACTCTTGCTTGTACGTTAATTTACACACTCTAAAGTAAAACAACAAATAATAAACACTGGCCAAGTGTAAGTATGGTGACAAATATTGGTTCGTTACTTAATACAATTTTTCTTACTACTAACTTAAAGACTTTGCTTATTACCTATTGCGATAAATGGCACTTTAATCAGCACCGGCCCTGAGGTATAAGCGTTTGTTATAGGCGCCAAATAGCAATACACGCCAAAATGCGAAAAAAATTATACAAACAATAACATTATCAAGGCGCCTCGTGCCTTGGGCGGGGGGGCAACTTGAGGCGACTTGCATTGTTTATAACAGCATAACATTTTGATGTGGAAATAGTTTATATCCTGGATTAATACATGGGCTACTTTTTATTCCGGAAAATGATCGATTCCTGTACGATAGCTTTCAGAAATGAAACGCACCGAAAGACATCTCGCTCTACCCTGATAGGGCTGGCGTGGCGCTGTAAACGCGCAAGTGTTTGTCTCGCGGAACCTGCGTTGCTTTTTATGTAATTTAATAGTACAAAACAAATTAAAGGCCAAAAATCTCGTATACAAACATTTTCATGGGTCTCAATATCCTTCCTACGCTCTCATTTGGTATTGGTACGGAACCATCAGTGTGCGAGTCTGATTCACACTTGGCCGGTTGTTGTTGTTATGTTACGCGATATCATTGTCAACTGAGAACCGTATTCATTATCTTTTTTAATTTATTTAAAGAAAATATTCTACCTACTACACTTAGTGAAGTGTGAAAAAGTTGGAAAAATATCTGTTGTTCTAAAGAAAAATGTCATTAATACTCGAGAAAATGTATGGAACAGCTGTTTTTTTTGGGATTTTATGGTTGATCTCGTTGTAAAAGTTGTTCATAATGATGGATACTGACCCCTTTCAGCTTAGTATACCCTTTCCGCGTACCCTAACATCATCACGCTTCGTTATTGTCCACTCCCAAAAGGTATAAGAAAGCGTACCGTGAAAATAAATATTTGGCCACCTCCAGATAATTTAGTTGCCCTGCACCTCAGGCTTATTAGATAAGTACTGAAAAAATCGCAGTGATCGTTGCTGTCAAAATAGTTATAAACGCTTGTTTGACGTTGACTTGTGATTATTCCTATTTTGACAGTGACGATTACTGTGATCGTCACGGTCGGTAATAGTGTAAGAGCTAGCAACGTTTTCGAGAGAGAATTTCAGGTAGGCTAGTTTTTAGATATGCTATCTCTCTCACTCCCCCGGACGTCATACGGGCTATCTGGCTGGTGGTAGTGGTTGCGTTCATCAGTGCGCATCCTAAATGTCCAGGTAAAATATCGATTTTTCAAATCATTTTAAGAAGTTTTTTTTTATTTTTATTATTTTTATTGAATTTTTCGCAACATGAATCTATTATTGCCAGACATTTTTATCGTTGTTTAAATTGTGCCAGACGCTAATTTTGAATTGAAAAAAATTTTTTTTTCAAAATATTTCAGTATCGCTGAAATTTTTATATGATGTTATTTAAGTATCTAAAAACCTAAAATTAATTTGCCAAACAATAATTCGATTGTTAAACCTTCAGCCAGACCGATCTAAAAGTGAAAAGTGATGTGGTACCATTTTGCTTGGTCTAGGAATAGTTGTCGAATAAATTACAGAGAAAGAATTAAAAACTATTGAATTAATTGTGGATTAACATAGCATTAAAATAATTATTTATTTTTGTGCAAAATTAAGGTAATAATCAATCTCAAGGATGCAAGTAAACAAAAATTATATTGAATTATCTTGATAATTATCATCATCATCATCTTCATCACTGCTGTCATTTTCATTGTCATCGTCGTCTTTTGGATTATCAACGTCTTGTAAGCTATTATCTGTAAAAGAATGAAAAATTTTATAATCTTTCGGCAAAGAAATTTATTAGTATTTTATTTTCAATTTTTACCTTTAATGATAATGTCGGCAACTAATGATGGTAACTGCTCTCCAACAAACCAGATAAAATCATATTTATCGTCATTTATGGTCCAGCCAGTAGCTTGAGGTGATAGAGATGTTGGGTGTTGTAAATGAGCATTTCTCCAAAACTTTGTTACGTAACGAATTCGTAGTAAATGCTGATACAATTCAGCTTTGCATGGTGGTAGGCTTGATGGATCAAAATTACGAATTTTTTTTTCAAAATTATCATCTGATTTTTTAGACCGATAAGTGTTTGAAAACAGATGAAACCGAACTTCATTGACGTTCCAAGAATCACGAGCTCCGTAAATGTGACAAATAAACTTTTCTAAGATCTTAAATGTCTCATCCAGCAATTCTTCATCATCTGTTATAATATTTTGACAGGCTAATTGATACTCTTCTGATTGCTCTAACAGTTTAAAAGGTCGAAGTTTACCTTTCCGGAAAAAAGCTGGTGTGTAGTCGCATCCTGTTCTCAATAGGTGTTAATCGTTCTAACATTTGCAATCGGGCAGAAATTGGAACAAGTTCAGGAACAATGGCTTCAAAGGTTCGTCTTCTTTTTGCTGGTGGTGGTAGCATGTCGGACTGATCACTTCTACAATCGATATCATTTTCATTAGGAGCATCATTATCAATATTTTGACATTTACGGAGCTCGTGATTCTTGGAACGTCAATGAAGTTCGGTTTCATCTGTTTTCAAACACTTATCGGTCTAAAAAATCAGATGATAATTTTGAAAAAAAAAATCGTAATTTTGATCCATCAAGCCTACCACCATGCAAAGCTGAATTGTATCAGCATTTACTACGAATTCGTTACGTAACAAAGTTTTGGAGAAATGCTCATTTACAACACCCAACATCTCTATCACCTCAAGCTTCTGGCTGGACCATAAATGACGATAAATATGATTTTATCTGGTTTGTTGGAGAGCAGTTACCATCATTAGTTGCCGACATTATCATTAAAGGTAAAAATTGAAAATAAAATACTAATAAATTTCTTTGCCGAAAGATTATAAATTTTTTCATTCTTTTACAGATAATAGCTTACAAGACGTTGATAATCCAAAAGACGACGATGACAATGAAAATGACAGCAGTGATGAAGATGATGATGATGATAATTATCAAGATAATTCAATATAATTTTTGTTTACTTTCATCCTTGAGATTGATTATTACCTTAATTTTGCACAAAAATAAATAATTATTTTAATGCTATGTTAATCCACAATTAATTCAATAGTTTTTAATTCTTTCTCTGTAATTTATTCGACAACTATTCCTAGACCAAGCAAAATGGTACCACATCACTTTTCACTTTTAGATCGGTCTGGCTGAAGGTTTAACAATCGAATTATTGTTTGGCAAATTAATTTTAGGTTTTTAGATACTTAAATAACATCATATAAAAATTTCAGCCATACTGAAATATTTTGAAAAAAAAAAATTTTTTCAATTCAAAATTAGCGTCTGGCACAATTTAAACAACGATAAAAATGTCTGGCAATAATAGATTCATGTTGCGAAAAATTCAATAAAAATATTAAAAAAAAAAAAAAACTTCTTAAAATGATTTGAAAAATCGATATTTTACCTGGACATTTAGGATGCGCACTGATGAACGCAACCACTACCACCAGCCAGATAGCCCGTATGACGTCCGGGGGAGTGAGAGAGTAGCATATCTAAAAACTAACCTACCTGAAATGCTTGTTTTCCCGACGTTGATAGCTCTCGTACTATAATAAATTATATGATGAGTGATATTCGTATTTAAAAATTTATCAAAATTGTATAAGAAAGGCTAGACGTTAGCGCCACTAGCGACCTGTTTTTATGACTTTTTCGACAGCAACGTCCAACGACCTATATAATATAATGATATTTATATTTGTTTATTCCACTTTGATCACCTGGGTGACCAAAGTGGAAATAATTAGTGTATTTTTTTCAATTTGTTCGCCTCAGAATCAAAACGCCCAGGTGAACAGTAGCTACTCATTTTTGTATCTTTAAATTATAAGTCAAAAAGAGGTGACCGTCACGGTCAGCACGAAAATATATTTTGTTAAATTATTTAAAAGTTATTTGGGATTGTGATGGCTAGTTTGCTAATAAACCTGCAGTATTATGTAAGCAAGACACCGTTATAGCTTCCATCATCAGTAATCGTGAACAACAGTAGTTGCTAGACATTATTTTGACAGCACCATTGTTATTATCGTCGTGGTCGCAAGTTACCCAATAAGGCTGCGTGTTAAACCATCTCAGTGTTCATCTACCCGCAGAGTCACGTACGCAAATAGTCAGCGCAGTCTGAGTTTGCTATTCAGACTAATTTAATTCCCTCTTCAGCCGACGGCCTAAAAATACACTCATTTGAAATTCCAATGCAATTGCAAACGTGTCCTTTTTATAATCCCATTTAGATGCACTCCGGGGCTCGATTAAATGGGCGTCTGTATTCACGGTGAGATGTAACCTTTGGATGTATGAAAATCCGAGTGTAAAAGCTGCTTTAGTGTAATATTAATGTAGTGCTTGTACTATTATTTATTTTGTGAATTTGCCAGTACTTCTAGATCAGTTCAGATAAATAATAGCATCGATTTTTTAACAAAGAAATATTAAAGTTTTAAAGTTTTTTAAGAGCCCTATCACATTTTTTTACTTAAACACTTTTACACGAATCAAATCAACAAAAACTAGATTTTTGGCTATCTGATTCTGTCATATAGAAAGTTCAATTACTGTAAAAATATGATATATAGGATAGATTTGTTTTTTCTATTGAAAATAACGGCTTAAATTTGTAGGAATACTCTTTATTACTAAACTCTAGGGGATAAAGTCTGAGAGCTAATTTCGTTAAATTACTGACACAATAAACATTTTTTTCTAGGCTAGGCTTTATTTTATTGTTTTAGTCTGAAAATCCAGGTAATTAAATTAAACTTTTGCATTTTGTATTACAGCTCTTAAGATTGGCGCGTTTTAAGTGAGTAATTCCCGTATAATATAAATAAAAACATATGTGAAAACAACGTCAATTTCCATAATAAATCAATACATTTTTCAATTTATAAGTTCGTCTATCTCTATGCTAAAGGAGGAGCGAACTAATCCACCAAGTCTGAATCCCGGAACTAAACGTACAGTTGCAATTAAATTACTAATATAAAGCAGTGAAGCAATGGCAGCAAAACTGTGAATGTAATGGGAACTTTTTGTGTTCTAAAATCCCTTTAAACCATGAGATTTTAGAGGAATTTAGCTTGCTTAGATTTTGCACTATTCAATGTAGAGACATATACAGGTTGATTTTCGGTAAAGCGTAAATCCGAAGGGGGTCATTGTACTCATTATATTATGAACTACGTTGACATGTCACAATCCCAATTTGGGTTTTTTCTCGCATTAGGGTTTGTTTTCTTTGTTTTTCTGTTGGATTTAGTTGTCAGCGACATCATCTTCGAAGACCGACTTCATGTCTTTTAACAGATTTTCCCTTTCCACTTCGATTGAACGCGGATTCTAAGAATGAAAAACAAATTTATCTTATAATACTTTTTTATATTGCTTCCAAACAAGTAATATTAAGTTGTGATAATATATATACGGCTAGTTAAAGTTTTTCACATAATATATGGAACTGTATTTGCAATTATCGTACATGGTTGACGGATGCATAGTACATAGCTTATTTAATTTATATATTACGAGTCAAAGAAACAATACATTTTTCATGAGTCGCTTAAATTGGAACGCCGATGTATTAACGAGATCTAAATCCATTTTTGGCCATTGTATTATAACACCTGTATTTATTTATGTATGTAATTATGTATGTATGTATGTAATTATGTATGTATGTATGTAATTATGTATGTAATATGTAATTGTATATCAATTACCTTGTATCAAATACAATATTATACTCGATACAATGTGATTACTGCTTTGAGAGTATGCAGCATCAAATCACCGAAAATAGCAATCGGTCAATAGGCCCAATAGTGCACGTCCGTCGGTAATAGTCCGGACAATCCGGACGTCGGTCGGGCAGTCAGCACTGAGTCCGGTGATAATGCTCCCTGAATAAGTGATACGTTAGACCCTAAATAGCAGAAACCACGTGAGCGTGGCTGGTACCGTGTATGACAGAATCGAAGCTTGGAACGGCGTTATGTATAGGTGAATGAATGGAATGGTGGACTACTACATAGAATGAATGATAAAAGCTGATAATTCGCGTTGCATCAAAGACTAGATACCAAAACAGGTGAAAGAAATGGGAAGACTGTAATAGTAAGGACTATCCAGAGAGATGCACTGAGTATGGAAATGGCACACCCTGAATATATTATACTGTACAATGTCTCCTGGTACGAAGTTTTGAAAGGATATACGATTTCTTAGGTTTTCGCGATTATTACATGTAAATAAAAAAATATAATAAACATTTCAACAGATTTTACATCATTTTAAATCCTCACGTTTCGAACACTTTGCAATGACCGTGCTCACAGGTAGATTAGATGACAGATGTCAATATATATATATGATATGAAATGAAATTATATACAATTACCGCCACCCGGCTTTTCCAAGCGCCGTGCATCTTGCATTTCTGCCGAGCTTGTGATTTTATTAATTTCATTGCAGTATCCCAAAAAAGTGGTACGTACTTCCCAAGCAAATTCTCAAATTCAACTCAACTATTATAATTTGAATCAAATATGTTTATGGCTACCTATGCTTGGAGTTTATCTACGAGATCGAATCAAAAATGAGGAGATTCGTAAACGAACGTATATAAGTTACCGACATAGCCCACCGGATATTTTTATATAAGTTTATATACATTGCTGTAGAAAAGTATACTAGAGTAGTTTGATTTCTTACTATGGAGTTATTAATAAAGTATTGTGTTGTGTTGGATTAGCAAGTTGGAATGACATTGGGCAGGGCACATAGCACGCAGAACAGATGGGGCTGAAAGGTTCTCCAATGGAGACCACGGGCCGGTAAGCACAGCGTAGGACGTCCACTCACAAGATGGACAGACGACCTAAAAGAGACCTAAGGAAAACGCTGGATGCAGGCCGCTTCCAATCGGCCCTTTTGGAAATCGCTGGAAACCTATGTCTAGCAGTGGACGGTCCTATGGCGTCCAGAAATAAAACATAACCATAATTTTACTTTTCAAATGTAAGGTACTGATTGTTTATTCCACTGCTGACTGAGAGGGGCTTGCAGTGTGCTTCCGGGCATTTGGATGCATTAAAATAACACATAATAGAACGATCAGTCTCTAGAAATAAATACATGACGCGGCGACGTACACAGAAATAGGTTCAAATTACCTGAATTTTACAATACTCGTACGTGAGCAATAAACGTTGCTGTTGAATTCACAAGAATTGCTAAGATAAATTATCTTTAAAAATATATGCAACTTTCAGTTGAATATTGAGAAATAAAAGGAAGGCGTTCACAATTCACTCATTGGCGTTAAGGCCCTCTTTTCTCACTTTTAGCAATGTTGAACAATCTTGTTTTAGTTTTTCTATCGTTTTCTTTTCCCATCCTCGATTTCTCGATGAGTAAATCCTCAAAAATTGCGAAATGCATGACTGTGTACGTGTGTAAGTGCAATGGTTTTGCTCCACTAAATGCGGCTTTTGTACAATATTATTAAGCCTTATGCTCATCTATAGTAACAAGCGTTGATTAAAAGAGGGAAAACCTCGCCTTAATAACCAGATTGTAATTGTTTCCACCGTGTGGCCTACTATTAAAAACTTATGCCGTGACTTTCTGGTGACTGTTAACTAGTTTTTGTTAGTTTTCCCGTGAATGAGACACCTTAAATCATTTACTTACCAAAACATGGTAGGTATATAATTATACCCACAAAGTAGGATATAGGGTCGTACGAATTGAAATGTTGTATCTCATGACGTTGCCAGATGCGGAGTACAATTGCAAGGGGGAATATATTAGTATAGTTCAAAGTGAAAAATTATGTCTGTGTTAGAATACTGTTTAAATCGCTTATTTTATACTTAAATTATTTAAAGAAAGATAAAACACGTCCATTACTGTCCTATATAAATGTTTTTGTTTTGCACAAAACATTTTAATTTCACTGAGAAACAGAAATTCTTTTGTTTTTCTGCAATTTTTTCACCGACGTTAAAAACAGAAGAGTTCTCAATTCGACTGTATGTTTTTTACGAGATTACTCCGCCAATCATGAATTGATTTGATTATTCTTTTTTTGGTAGGTACTTCAGAGGTGGTCCCATATTTTTTTTAGCATAATTGTCTCAGCGCTCTTTGAAAAAAATCTACATAAAAAAACACAAAAATGACGTTTTGGTTTGTGGTTCTCTCCAGCAAAAGTTTTGATGTGGACTTTCAATCTCTGTTTTAACTATATTTTTACTTTGTAGTTTAAGTTTGTACGTTTAGAAAAGTCTGTACTTAGTAGGTATTTTTTTTTTTTCAAAAAAAGTACTTAATTATTTACAACGAATATCGAACGCAGTTCAAAACAGAAATAAGTTAAAATATTTGTGCCGATGGTATCATTACATAATTCGTATAGATATTTATGTTAATGTCAATTTTACAAATTTAATATTGGAGCATGACATTTCCTGCAATTAGTTTTGAAAATATGCAAATTTAATTTGCCATCTGACCATAGTTAAAGCTCACAACCGCAGGTAAATCTAAATGCTATTCCAATATTAGTTCAAAATGTCGATATAGCCATTATTTACTGCCCTATTCATTAATATTGAATCGTTTGTCAAATTAGCAAATAACGTATAATTTTCTAGAGCGCAATAACCTGTTATTTTCCATGATTTATAATACTCCAATATTTTATTAAAGCTATAAAACATCTTAAGGGTGCTTCGTAAGGAAACCCTTCTAGCATTATTCTTTATTGTGTTGACAATATTTTTAGATGTAAAAAACCTTTTTGTATATTCCCACTAGTGGCGTTGAAACTCAATCTCTATAAATTATTTTATTGGTTTTATGTGGTTACCCCAGCACCTCATTTTCGCATTTTTTGGTTTGCCAAAACTTAAAAAGGTACTTACATACCTACTTACTGCCTTACTAAAACAGCTACTTAAATTAAATAATGCTAAACATTGCTCTGTTAACTTCTCACTGACGGAAATTGTCACACGTAAAAACGAGACAGAGCTATTTTAAACATTGTTTAACTTAAGTATCGTTTTAAGTAAGGCCACCAGGTAATACCGCGAATGTTTTACTTTTTTTTTCACATAACACACTCAGATCAGACAAACAAGGGAGAAATGGTAAAATGTCATGACAAGTGCGACTGGCCTAAATCAGGTTTGATGCCTTGAGTCGAACTCACCCTGCAGATTGATATGCCAACCTTTTTTGGATGTGCTATTAGTAAGTATAATGGCATCACTGCAATTCTCTTAGTGTGCGTGAAAAATATATCATCATCATCATCATCATCAGCCAGAAGACGTCAACTGCTGAACATAGGCCTCCCCCCTTAACCTCCACACTGAACGACATCCTGCCATCTGCATCCACTGGATGCCCGCGACTCTCAAAATGTCGTCGGTCCATCTAGTGGGAGGCCTACCTACGCTGCGTCTTCCGGTTCGCGAAAAATATATATCTAATGAAAAATATATAATATATGCGTGAAATTTTTACTGAATATTTTAGAACGAATAAAGAAGATAACACTATCTTCTTTATTCGTTCTGCTTAAATTTTACATAAGTACATTGAATCATTATGTAATGAGCGAGTAATCTTGCTATTTGACATGATTTCCGAGTTGCTTATTAAAGAAGGACAGTCTTAAAACTTTTGATATAATCGTTAGGCTTTAGGTGGCACAAAAATTACACAGGTCTGTCCACTCAGCTCATACAAACTTTTTACACCTGTACATAATAGAGGATGTTATGCCCACAAAAAAACCGTTAAATAAAACTGACTACATCCGGTTATGCTCGTAGCATTAAGGATTACGTTTAATAAGCAAAGTGTTGCATGCTAGATTATATTTAATCATTTTAATTTATTACAATGTTATCGTGCGAAAACAGTGCGATTAAAGTCGCAACAGAGATAATGGCAGGGCATTTTTTACGTTGAATGCGTTTAAGTTGAATTTTTAAACACACAATCAGCGAGTTTATCTTGTCTTATGTTATTTTAAATGTCAAAGTTTATATGTCAAGTTTTTCATATTTAAAATGTCAAGTTTTCAAATTTAACATAAAATGTCATAAAAATAATTATATAGGTAATTGAAATGATACAATGGAAGAAATCGCTTAAGGCGATAAGGCCGCCTATTATACTGCTGGTTTTACTCGTAGTATTAATTTTAAGTAACTTTGTAATATATTTGTATATATTATATTGTACATGTATGTCATCAGCCGCTGTTGCTTAGCTTTGTCAATTTGATATATTTAAACAAATATGAGCACCAGACTGGATGATAAAAGCGAGAGACAGGAATCCATGGAAAATACTTGGGGAAGCCAAAGAGGTGACTAACACAAATAACCATATCATAGGCTCCTAATATTTCACAGGAACATTACTAGCTTGAGAGATGCGAGAATAAAGCAATGCAGTATGAAACCGCACTAGGTGCCAAAACATCTTTTTGCAGTTTCCTTCGCTAAACGTCTGGCGCAACCCGCCTAGCCGTCGCCGGCGACATTAAGATACTACCGAATGTGGTAGCTAAAATGTCTCTTTAATTCGATACGTACGTAAAATACGTATCAAATTCTATACTAAGATTTTCGAAATACAAAATGTTATGTAATTCGATAAGTATTTACCTATTTACGCACGTAAACGTTCGTACTTCACATAATTAATGTAAGTAAACCTGTAATTCACAAAAAGAAACACATAAATTGTTTCACAGTTGTCGGCGTAATCGATGTTTGGTCATACATAAAAAAATGATCAAGTTGAGAAATTACCTCCTTTTTTGAAATCTGTCAAAAAACCTTGTAGCGAATCAGCGTAGCATACTTCGTAGCACACCTACACTGTACTACGAAAGGGACGATTCAGTGTTTTTTTTTTACTATGTCCACTGGAGCATCATGGTCAAAATACCGCAGTTTTAACGTACGGTCAAGAAGACCAAAAAAATACATTTCCTTTCAAGTATTTGAAAATCGATTACGTCGTAGGTATATTTGTAGAACTCCGTAGACGAAAAACATAATCGACGGATTCTCTCTCTATCTCGCTGTAAACCATTGCAAAAAAACATTAAATGTGTTTGTGTATACCTCAGACTAACTCTTCCATCTGTAGTGGCTCTAAAAAGACTGGCCTTCAGCAGCATTTTATCTCACTCGTTTTACCATCGGTCTTGTAATTGCCAAATTTATGGCGCCTCCACTAACGCAATTGCGGGGGCAGTGGCATGTATCACTCCAAATTAGATTCGGTGGCAATGCGCAAAATGGTTGTCAGTGAAAGTGGCCATGGAAGTTTATTTATTAAGCTTATAAATAGAAAAAAAATGTTTTTTAATATTATAATAGGCATTTTGCTTCTAATAAGTGTTTTTTCTAACTAAACACAAGTGGATCACATAAAAAACCAACTTAAAAATGAACAGATACAGTAATTACGTTTACTTGTATTGAATGTTTTTTTCAGTTATTTTGATTTAAAAACCAAACTACTAAACCGATTTTGATTAAATTTACATGGGACCACCTCGGAAGTATGGCCTATCAAATAAAAAAGAATCATCAAAATCAATTCATAATTGGCAAAGAAAACAGTGAACATACATAAAAAATAAAATATAGAGAGAACCTCCGCCTTTATGAAGTTGGTTAAAAAGACAAGCTAACTAACTCAAAATACCTAAACTAGTTAGTCCATGATACTTGGATAGACCGTTGAAGAGGGTTACCCCATATTTATAGATGTAAATAAAGGAACTTCACGTCACCCTCAACCGATGTTCACCACTATGCCACATCACCACTTGACCCCACGTGAGGATTCGAGGTTTTTTTTATTTACGTCTATAAATATGGGTGATAGTCGTCAACGGATCACACGGATCAGTTGACAAAACAATAATAATGTATGTACTTATTTCGCGTTTCACTAACTAACCACGTGTCATGAAAGCCGTATGATTATTTGGTGAGTCGTTGAAGGCAAATTATATTTTACCTATAATTGGTTGAAGGTCTAGAGACAATTTAAATGCTCAATCTCACCAGTTGGCAGCATACCCAGTATGCTGATAGCATCACCACCACAGTCACCACGCTGAAGGGCAGATGTTTTGAGCCAGAAATAGGCAGCATTTTGGTCACGCGTCAAATTGGCTTTTTAGGGTTTCACACCAAAATCACACTAATCACTGTGAGTGTACATGTTTGTAATAGTTTATTATTTCGCGATTTGAAAACTATATTTTAATGTTTATCGGGACTTATCGCGCAATAGTTTATAGGTAAATGTAAAAATAGGTACCAGTACAAACATTAAAACACATGTTTGTAATTTTCTGATATAACTCCATAAGAGTTGAACGGATTCAAATAAAATTTAGTGTGGGGGTTGTCATGTTTATAAGGATATTGTGGTCGATTTTGAAGGTTTACTTGACAGTTTTAAACATATGAAAAATACTTTTTTATTTTAAGATACGAAATAAAGATAGCAACACTTTTATTTAGTTCAAGATTTTTAACTAACTTCGAAACCGATCCCATTATATTTCATTATATATGCCGAAAATTATATTTTTTCCCGGTTTATAGAATAGCGGGTAAAACCACGGGGAGCTGCTAGTATTAACATAAACTCCTAATTTAGGGAACTTTACGAATGGTATAAAAAGGAGCTCATATTTTTTTCAGTTCCCAAACGGAGATCTAGCACGTAAGTAATATGCATTAAAATTACAATCGAATTTAAGAACCTCTTCTACAAGGAGTCCTTCAAAATCTCCAGATCGTTACCCAGCTCGTTTCCTCACATTATTAATGTGCACAGACATGAAGATAATTAAAGATAAGACAACAATTTCAACTTCAAATAACAGGTGAAAGTTCACAAAAGCTCCTGTCGAGCCGTAGGGAACAAATCCTTTGAAATTCCGTATTTATAAACAACTGTATAACTGCCGGTCTGCCAGTTTGTTCTCAACTTTTCGGCCCGCGGCGTCTTCTTTAATTTATTTCATAGCCAACTTTTTCACGCGGGTTCACGTGTAAGGTAAGGTGTGTAAAGTTAACAAAATATAGCTTTGTCAATATAATATGGGTGAAGAAACTAGTCTCGTTGGTCACAAACATTTTAAAAATCCCTTTACCATCTAATTTTAAATCTAATGCCTTGCTAGATATAACTTTTCTTGGTGTGCCTGCTTTTTGATGACTTTATTTTTAGGGTTTCGTACACAAGTGGTATCAACGGGATTCTATTACTCAACAGTCTATCCTAAGTTTTGGCAGCTGTATATCTTTCAAACCACAAAAGATAGCAATTTTTAACGGTGGATTAACAAAGAAATATAATATAATAAAATCAGTTAAAAATAAAGGTTTAAAATAAATATAAGACTGGCCTGTGTGTGGTCCCTGTGTGGGAACTATGATAGTTTGATATTAATGATGATTATGAATAGTATAGCGTTTTGACTTGGGGAGCGTTAACGGTATGTATTACATTCCGTTCCATTAGTTTAAATATGTGTTTTTTTGTTTAATTAATCGTTAATAAACGTTTATTACGAATGCCTCGCAGCTTCTTAAATCTCGATAACAGCTCCCTCTAATATCCAATAATGATTAATTGGATTGGTTAATTTGATTTTCCTCCCGATAAGCATACATGCCCGAGTTTGGAATAACTTCCGAGTGAAGCTATCGGAACCAGACGTTAGTGGTTTAGATCAGGTACGATATCCAAAATAGAACTAACTTCTGTAAGCTACAAATCAGCAAACGTGTTATAGAAGACGCCCTGCTACTTCACGGAATAGGCTTTTTTGCAGAATGTATACCTCTGCCAGCTGTTATTCAACCACAAATCAGTTGTGTGCAAATACTGGGTTACGTGGAAAATACTGGATCCTGGTATATGGACTTATGGACTCCTTTTGGCTTAGTACTAAGCCAAAAGGATAGTACCCGTCATTAATGAAGTTGTTCATAATATGAGATGATAACAACTCTGAAATTGCAAAAAAATATCACTGTTTCTTAGGAAACGCTCATTGACACTTGAAAAGTGCCCGTATGTCCCGTTATTAGCAAAAATCTACGGCATCGATAGAACTATTATCAGTAAGGTTATTAATAACATCCGATTTTGCAAAAAAAAAAAACATTATTCTAAGTTATTGCCACATAATATAAAAAGTACTGGTTAGTCCTGTTGTTAGCAAAAATCAATGGCATCTATAGAACCATTATCAGCGCGGTTGCTATTAGCAACATCAGATTTTGAAGAAAAAAAAACTCATTCATAACTACACAGAAAATAAAAAAGTGCTAGTTTGTCATGTTATTAAAAAAAATCAACGGCATCTATAGAACCGGCTTCAGGAACATTAATGGATACATCAGATCGCAATGAAGTTTTCTTATAAAATATTGGCTGAGTTGTTGCCACATAAAATAAAAAGATGCCGTTTGTCCTATAACTCGTTTGGATTCAAAACGGTCGTTTCTGGGAAAATTTATAGCTGAAGAGCGACAAATATTATTATGTTGATTATCACAATATTATACTTGGGCTTGGGGATCGCAGTACGTTCACCGTGTACTAATAGGACTTTGCTCCCCATCCTCTGGCAGTTTACTAAAAATATTCCGAACATAATTATTTATTAGGCTATATTTCAAAGGTCAATCAATCTCTAAAAACAAACTTTGAAAGTTCGTAAGGTTCATTATTGTTTTGTGACACTTAATTTCGATTAAGTGTCACGCAACAATAATTATTTAAAATTACATTAAACCACAATCCTAACGATTACATTTGAAGTTATTATCCTTAATGTCAGTTCCAAGGTGATGAAAAAAGGAATTTACAATGAATCTGATTGTCTTTCGTACACGCAACAATCGAAAGTAGGCCAGGGTCTTACGTAACTTATTTTATGATACACAGGATGTCAGGAAATGTTACAATATTTGCAGATGCGTTCGATTAAATTAATCATCAAGACGTCCGCTACTGAACCTGGGGAGGCCCTTAGAACGCCACATTGAATGACAACCCACCATCGGACACCCGCGACTCTCACGATGTCCTCAGTCCATCTATAGTGGGAGGCCCAAGGACTTTTTATGATCCTTTGTTCAAGAGGAGGCTTATCTGTGTCTTGTGCGACGAAGCCAAAGGCACATTATGTAAATTACGTGAGCCCGACAATTCCTAATTGCCGCCAAGGCTTGTGTATCACTTATTTTAAACATAGCCTGAATATTACCGTAAACACCTCATGATATTTCCGGTCATATTATACAAACATCAGAACATGTTTCAGGAAAAATATTTTAGTAATCAGGTATATTTATTATTATTAGACATAGATCAACGTTTTATTTGGCTACCAACTCCCGTAATGGTAATATGACGATGTGGCCGAGAACATGTCGATTTCGAAGAAATATATTCACTTAAAAATGTGTAGTTTGAAATTATCAAGATTCATTTATTTTGGTTATTTATTTGTCCAAATTACAACTATCATTACTGGAATGTCCTAATTCAATAATAATATAAATTAAATTGAACATTAAATTAATTTTACACATAATAATACAAATTAACCTAGTTAAACATTAATGGTTGCCTGGAGGAGATCGCTTTTAGTGATAAGGCCGCCACTTATGACACTAGCTCCTTAAGTGTTTTCTATCTGTATGTAATTTTTATTTCTGGTGTACACAATAAAGAGTTTCTATCTCTCTATCTATTATTTTTTACACACAAAAACTCACTTCAGATAACATCGTCATCTTGAATTCTGCAACCGAGCAGACAAATAAATCAATTTATCGGCAACTCGATGCAACATGTGTATTAAAGGTGAAGGGAGATGACAGCAGGGAGTTCTTCTGTTCTTGGAAAGTAATAAACATGAACAAAATCTGAAAATGTTTTTCTGAACAGCCTATGTCCAGACATGTATGGGCAAATACCCCCGTGGAACCATCCGATTTCGCATGCAGTCGTGCGACAAACGTTTTGTGAAAAATTTCTACGGAATCCGCACGCTAATGCCTACAGGGCACGGAACCCTGTCGACCTATATACTGGATTCTACCTTGAGGTTTTACTGATGAGAAAATAACGTAATGGCTTTGGAGTGCTTTGTTTTAGCTTGCTTGCAACTTAAGTAATATAATTAGTTTGAACATGTACGAAAAATTGTTTATTTTTAAACACCCTATAGAAGAACTGATTATTTTAAAACTGCTGAACAGATGATTATCCGATGATTATCTTGAATCATAGCTAAAAGAAAAACACACCCTCGAAGACACACTGTCGAACAATTACACCTTTCTAACACAAAAAAAAACTATATAGGCTATCTCCCGTGGAGGAAAAAAATACTGAGACAGCACCGCGAAATCGCGTATGAAGCATAGTAATGGTGGTGACGTAATTTAGTGTGTGCGAGGTCTTGCTGAAATGTGGTGGCTGATCGGCATAACATGGTGTAAATGTGTGCGTGAGGCGACTTGTACGTACGAGCGGATCGGCTTTTTTCTTATTTCCCGTATTTTTTCTTCCTAGCTATCTTCTCTGTTTGTCTGACATGAGACTTGGCCCAACTAAAAACACCGAACGGCTAGCTATTTTACAATCGTAAATTTGCAACAAATATCGCCACAATATCCCTTAAAAAATTATACAAATAATTCGAGATACAGCTGACAAATTAATTACCATATTTTATTTAATAATACGGATATTTATATTCGTACAGGAAAGTATAATGTGATCGGAAACAATCAAAAATCACCCAATGAAAACATGCGCAACCAAATCATGTCCCACACATACGTTGTGCGGGATTTATGCTCGCCTTTAACCACAACTCTGCTTATTTAAAAAATATTCAGGGTCCAAGAGAAAGGGCCGGGAGTGAAATATGCTATGTATCTTTCAGCCGAAATTGTGATTGGGGTTTAGGGAGCGATAACCTTCTCTTTATGGCCCAATTTTTGTCGGATAAACAATGGAATTTGAAATTTTATCGCGAATTTCGCATCGGAGGTCGTTATCGGATGGTAGACTGGCGGATATTGGGCTTTTTGTTTTTATTTCGTAATTAATTTTGGCCATTTTTAATTTACGTCGAAAGGTTGGATTTGGTTGTGATTTGCTTTTAATTTTGTTTGTTTTGTTTCAGTGTGCAATAAAATTCCACGTGTTTATGGTAGACGAATAAAACAATAGACATTTTGGGCATGAATAGGTATGTTTAAAAGATATTATTAATTTGGATTATCCAAAGTAGATTAGGTAGTTTGATCACATGTATTTTGAACTAACCCCTTACTACCTACTACTTCGAAACTATTTAAATTCAGGATTGGCTCAAAACTTTTGAATATTCATAAACGCTTAAATAAACATTTTGTAGGTTGAGGCTGTGAGACAGTTTTAAACTGTCCATCTTTATGGCACAAAGGGTGCATGTTAGGACTACAACACACTAGTTTATATCATACCCTCTTGGAACCTCAACAAGTTATGATAATAGGTAAGTAAGCTCGCAACAGGTAAATTTCGTTAAGTGAATTTATTATTATGTTTTAGCGGCTAAATTAACGGACTCTATACATTTGTTGATAGATAGATAGATAGAAACTCTTTATTGTGTACACCAGAAATAAAAATTACAAACAGATAGAAAACACTTATGAGCTAGTGCCACAAGTAGCGGCCTTATCGCTAAAAGCGATAAGGCCGATTTGATTTCGCTTTGATTTTTCTTTTGTTCAATTATAATTGTAATATTGCGTCTAACTTACCTCTTACACTAACTTAATTCAAAGGTAGTTGAAAGCAAAAGAGACTTTATTTGCCTTATTAATAACAAAACCTATCCTTGGTTCGGATATTTTTAACACAAACTCGATTTATTGTTTTAAAATGTATTAGCAGTCAGCAGAAAAAATACTTTTTAGTATTGCCACTCGAAAAAAGGAATTTGATTCAACAATAACAGTCAATTTTTTAATCACTGAGTGAATAATAACATTTTGAACTTGGAACAAGCACTAATTATGCACAAAAAATACTTTCTGGACGTACCTCCTGACTGAATGGAGCCATTCCATTAGGTTATACAATGGTAATAAAATAAAAAAAACGCCTATTTTTTTAGTTTTTTTTATGTATATTTTATCAATTCATTGAGATATCCAATTGAAATAAAAAAATAAAAATATTTTGCCTATTTTATTTAGTTTTTTATCTGTTAACGTGGTTATTTTATGACATTGTTTTTTTAAATCATATAATAAAATGAGTTCTTCCAGTGGCGAAAGTGATAAAGATAAATATTATATGTACTATTATTTGCCCGCCCCGGTGGCTCAGTTGGTAGTGAACCTAACTTCTGTGCTTGGGGGCGTGGGTTCGATTCCCATCTAGGACAAACATTTGTGTGATGAACATTTCGTTTCAAAGAACGTTTGTTCTATGTCTGGGTGTTGATATCTATTTAAGTATGTATTTAAAAATATATATGTACGTATATCAGTCTCTGGCAGCCATATTACAAGCTTTGCTTAGTTTGGGGTCAGATGACCATGTGTGCAAAAATGTCCCAGATATTTATTTATGTTCTTGCAGACAATGGTAAAAAGTATAGAGTACACGTAAAAAAATCATCTCAGTACTTGTATTTCTCACACTGCTCAGGATTATCCTCTAGAATCCTTCGCTGCTCTCGGGATCCAACTAAGTCCCTCGTTATATTTTTCCCTTGTTGTATATATGATCTACTATTATTATTATCATTTAAAGATCATGTTAATACCTACAACATACAGAAATATTATCTCTTTCAACCGTTTTAAATTTAATGTACCTATATTTAATTAGTGGAGGTGAAAGTTTAGAGTGCGTACCTACAGTGTAATAAGCCCTAATGTTTGAAAGTCAACAACAATGAGACTCCGTTTGCAAGCCCCCAGGAAACATTACTGTCATGCAAATTTAACGGTCTTCGGAACTAATTACTTCTCTCCGCACACACTGAGATAAAGCTTTTATGTTTGTATAGTTATCGAACATTCTAGACCAGAGTTAGACGGACGAGCAAGGTGTAAGTTTCGTACGCGTAATAGATAAGTTTGTTTTCAGTTTCCTAGCTTCATTATGGAAGAGGTAAGTCGGTGTGGATTTTTAGCGTTATTTACCTCGGTGAACAAATATTCGCGTGTGGGTTTGTGCAAACTAAAATGGGTTTAGGCGTTGCTTGGGTTTGTTTAGATGAGAAGTGAGCTTTACTTAAAATCCCTAGTTTAAGAATATTCCCTCGTTAGATTAAAAAGAGTAGTGAAGATTAAAATAGTTACTAGGCTTTTCACGCTTAGGTATTATACATTATACAACTTTTTTGTGACCACGGACAATGCAAAGTGGTAGAAACGTCAGAAATTTAAATAATCTAAAGTACACGCGATTATATCAATTGAAAGTGTTTAATTTCAATTAAATTTAAGTGTTTTATTTTAAGTTTATAAATTAATAGCTTTTTATTAAATATTAGTTATCATAAAAAAGTTTATTATCTCTTTCAACTACAGAGACAAACGTATAAATCGAAAATATATAAAAACCCCCTTCAAATTCAAAACGGATTTTAACAGATTTTGTATTGTAAAGCTGTCAAAAACTTTCATTATAAAAATTATGAATTGATCCCACTGCCCTGCTCCCCTTGCCCTGTTAATTAGTATCTATGAGTAGGACAAATCTTGCAACTGAATTTTATCTCCAACTGATGGAGCTAAAATGTTGCATACACATTTAGTTTCGATGACAAGCATGTTTAGGTAAGTAACGTCATTCTAAATCCAATATGGCAGACTCACAAAGATGGTGGACTTGTTATTTTCTATGCACTATCATAATATGGGTATCAAATTAAAGTGCTTATTGAGAAGAATAAGAAAAATTAATTACGTCATGAAACTCAATCTAAAATATATTTTTTTCAATTAATAATATTTATTTTCTGTGATAGAGCCGCTGTAATACACTAGCAAAAAACCTAGCTAGTACCTAGTTGTACAGGCATGCTCTAAAAGTTTCATTCAAGATTGATCCGGCACAAATAGGTCACCGCATCGTCACAAATTTACAATACCACAATAGATAAACTGGGACGGGTAGATCCTTTTGTTCGAGCAAAGCAACCTGGGCTATTATCAGAGTGGCTCGATGTTTCTAGAAAATATTGCAGTGCATTGTATTATTTGATCTTTAATATAGCCGACACTGCAGAGATAAGTACAGTATTCAAGTTATATAGCTCAGTTATGAGGTTTTTTGCTATTAATAAGCCTTTCCCGGAAAAATTTGCCTATGTTACTTTGTGGCCTATTATACTGAAAAATAAAGCAAAAATAAGGTTTCAATAGATTACTCTATGAAAAACCTCAGATGAAACCTGGGAATGCAGCTAGTTCTTCATAAAAAATATCGCTTTAGCCATTTTGATATGAAAAGGTAACTAACGGACAAAGGTCCAGAAAGAGAGAATCAAAATTTTCTTGCAAAGCACTTTATACTTGTATTATGCATAGGCCCAAATACCTACAAGTATAGGTTGACTCCTATTAATTCAAGCACGTATTCATGCCGTTTAATTATCCTAACAATCTCAAACAAAGCCGGCCATTAGTCTACGGGAATCAATATAGATGGCCAACAACCTACTCTACGAAGGACACAAGTATTGTATAAACATCACTAAAGTTTTACAAGTACTCTATTATTGCAATACAGTACTTGTAAAGTCTCCCCACTAAAATCATTAGTTTGCTGATCTTGACGGAGAAGATGTAAAGTAGGTATCTAGTTATAAATTCCAGCATAAACATAAACCTGTGAAAAATGGTCCAAGCGATACATAGATTATGATTATGGGAAATGGCTGGTTTTACCGAAAAAAGTCTTGACTTCTACCTGGATGGCTAGCTAATAAGTTTTTTTTTTTTTCTTTAAGGTTTCATGTCACTAAATTATAAATGTAGCTTGGCAAGTTGCCATATTTTGAAGTAATAGAGCTATAGCAAAATTTTGAGTTGGGAACATATGGCGAAGATTATTATCAACAATATCAACAAACACGTAGCACCTTATCTTCTTCGCGGCACCCTCATGCCCGCACTGTATCTACACAGAGATGATATTTTTTTACGTCGCAGATAATCGCATGACCTTAAGATAATTTTTTTTAATATTTCTGCTCGTGTGTAATGTTTTCTTGTAAAATATTAATCAACATATGTAATGTAATTATATCTTTATATGTTATCTTATGTGTGATGCACTTATTTCATAAATGTATTGGGAAAACTAATATGACGTCTCCATAATGTAAGTACTGATCACGGCGTAGAGGCAGCGTAGCAGGAACGTAGCGGTGGCGTAGCTTAGTTGATGTACAGCTTAGACGCACACCGTGTGCTACTAATCGTTAAAAATCATTGATAATCGTTATTGGCGTACACACATCATAACAAAATGATAATGACAAATTATACTGATTTAATGACATAAATGCGAAGTCTGTCTGTTTTCACTTACTCACGACACAGCTTTGCCGATCTTGATTACAATTGGCAAGGCAGTAGTGTGTATCACGAGGACGTATATACTATATAGGCTACTTTTAGCCTCGAAAAACATGGAAAATGGGAGAAAACAAGCAAGTGTAGTGTGTAGTGTAGTGTCTATCGTAGACCGCAATGTCATTTAAAAAGCAAGCTTATTTAACTATAAAAACAACTGACAGCAGCAAGTATAGGACGGTACATCGTGACAATTTTTATTGATGTTATAAGGAGTAGTGCAGCGGTTCGCACCGCATTTGGTTCGCACCGCGGTTTGAATCGCTGAATTGCTCTAAATTAATAGAGCCGTTCACACCGCGCTGTGAATCACTCTCATTTTTATACTTAATACACTCGCACCACGGCACCGTTTTTGTGAATCGCCGAGTATTTATTTACGATTAGGTAAGTTGCACCTGTAACAAAAGATTAAAAATACATATATGGTTGTTTTGAAGTCTTGTACGAAAGAAGAAGAAGTAAAGAAAAACGGTTAGAGGAAAAATTTACAACTTTAAACTGTTAATAACATTTTGAAGTATTGAAATTATGCAATAAAATTAAAAAAAAAAAAACAATAACGAACTAAGTTTATCACGTGTGACTTCAACAGTATGTCGTAGAACAGGGCCGTTGCATGTTCGACCGCACTAACATTACGTCTATACTGGGACAGGACAGATCGATCAACAATAAAACAGATTGATAACAAAATATCCACAATGCGCACTTAATTGAATACCGACGTTTTGTACGGATATATTCCTTTAATTTTGATATTGTAGCAACGATTAGGGATGTAATGAAAATTATTTGTTCTATCGTAGAAGCTTTTTTATTAAATAGCTTTTAAGTACACTGTAAGCTAATTGTTTTCACTAGTTAACAATTTTTTTTTTTTTTTATAACAACATAAAAAAACACCTTCACGGAAAGTGGGTGAAATTCAATAAACAATATTCCCTAATTTTTCACCCTTCGATGTGGAATATTTTCTTTAAATTTAAATTAGAATCATTGCAACCACTTCAAAAGCAGCGACGGTATCTCAGACTTAGCAAAACCAGTTAAATTTTGAAGTTGAAAATACAAGTAAACCAAAACAAAACACCTAAAATACTTAGACTAATAGACGAAAAAACAGTTGAATGTCTAAGATAATACAAATGTTCTAGCCCACCAGTATGTTCTCTACCATTTGGTGAGGTTTAAGTTGGCCGAGTCACAAATCAATCCTTTTAATAAAATTCAGCTAAAAAAAGATATACCACATAGTGCTTTATTAGAAATATTTATACATAAACAAGTAGTCAACTTAGCAAAACGGCTGAGCCGGTCGTAATGAAATTTGGCAAGAAAGTAGAGTACGTAATGGAAATAAGATGGACACTACTTTTATTTGCTTTCTATGCCTATGTTTAATATTTTCTGATTGTTATGTCCTTTCTGTGCTCATTAAAGATTTGTTGTATTGTGTTGTGGTTAGTTGAGTCTAAAAGAAAAAATTGATCTCTCTCAAAAAAAACTGTGTGGTTGCGTTGCATAGTTGTATATCGGAAAAAGTGAGAAAACGGGAAATATATAGTGTACTTTTTTAACTAATCGTATGTTTTGAGATATTAAATTATTTCTTAGGTTTAGCTTAGGTTTGCTATTAATACACATTTAAATACACACTTTTAATGGATTTTATCGCGTGTATTTTTATTTTTTGACGTTTAGAATACTTTACAGTATCTGTGGTCACAGGGAGACTCAGGGGTAGGTTCTCGTAGGTTTATAAAAAAATATTAAATGCACTTGAATGAGTAAACACGAGATATTCCTAATAGTAAATTTATGAAAACTTCAACGTGGACGATATACAATAATACTGGGTACAATTCTTACTAATATTGGCTAGCTAATTGTATCGATATAATGTCGAAATATGTATAAACACAACCCTATGATCGGTATTAATACCAGTTATCATCCATTCCCAGGCTCGAAGCGGGCATCAGGAATTTAATCTCTGGAAACGACCACGTCGACATTTGATTTTCTGAAGCAAATAAACAATCGGTATTCACTCATAAAAGTAAATTTTAACAGCTTTAATTTAATAAAAAATATCGTCCAGTACGTTATTTTAAAATTATAGGAATATTTCCATACAAAATGTGCGTATTGTGTATATTTTGTTAACGAACAAAATTGCCTTGAAGGTACTTATTCCCTTGCAAAAAAATATAGGTATTCGCTTTGGATTTATTTTTGGATGTAGGTATTTCGTAATAGGCTGAAATTATGGTGATGGATGACTCAGCTTTTTATAATATACTGCAGTTGTTAGTTGATTAGTAGTTAGTAGTTATGATGTACTGCAGTTGTTAGTTGATTAGTAGTTATAATATACTGCAGTTGTTAGTTGATTAGTAGTTAGTAGTTATAATATACTGCAGTTGTTAGTTGATTAGTAGTTAGTAGTTATGATGTACTGCAGTTGTTAGTTGATTAGTAGTTATAATATACTGCAGTTGTTAGTTGATTAGTAGTTAGTAGTTATAATATACTGCAGTTGTTAGTTGATTAGTAGTTAGTAGTTATGATGTACTGCAGTTGTTAGTTGATTAGTAGTTATAATATACTGTAGTTGTTAGTTGATTAGTAGTTAGTAGTTATAATATACTGCAGTTGTTAGTTGATTAGTAGTTAGTAGTTATGATGTACTGCAGTTGTTAGTTGATTAGTAGTTATAATATACTGCAGTTGTTAGTTGATTAGTAGTTAGTAGTTATAATATACTGCAGTTGTTAGTTGATTAGTAGTTAGTAGTTATAATATACTGCAGTTGTTAGTTGATTAGTAGTTAGTAGTTATGATGTACTGCAGTTGTTAGTTGATTAGTAGTTATAATATACTGCAGTTGTTAGTTGATTAGTAGTTAGTAGTTATAATATACTGCAGTTGTTAGTTGATTAGTAGTCAGTAGTTATAATATACTGCAGTTGTTGGTTAATTAGTAGTTAGTAGTTATAATATACTGCAGTTGTTAGTTGAGTAGTTAACTTGATTTAGTACCTATCACAACGCGTAACTTTATTTATAAACAAGTGGAACACATTAAAAACGGACTTCAAAAATATATGAAAAACGAAATAAGTGCCTATAAAATTTGGTGTTTGCCCTCGATTTCCCTGGGATTGCATCATCAGATCAGAATTGAAAGTATACTCTACCGAACAAAAGCTTTTTTTTATCGGTCAACAAATGGCGGTGAAATCGATGAACATACATAAAAAAAAGAAAATATACAGTGGAACATAGAACCGTAATCCTTTTTTGAAGTCAGTTTTGAAGGAATCAGTCTGTAATGCATTTTGATATAAGGAACTTTTATTATTTATTTCAGTAACTTAAACAAACAAAAAAATAACAACCACTTAATTCTTGGTCACGACTTGCATCAACCAGACGTGATGACAAATAAAAAAAAGATTAAGCATTTTGACTTTAAGTTTTATTCGTTAAAAATATTTATCTTCTATTATATTACCCTGAAAATAAACTGTTTCGTTTTTATATCGATCTATAACATTGTATAGATTGTTGAGGAACATGAAGACATAAAAGAACATTAGAATGAAAATATTTTTCTTGTTTCTTGTCGTTCTTGTCTCAACCCATGCAAAAAATAAGCAATAATCAATATTTGAAAAGTTTCAAAGCTTTTACCGATTGCTTACTCGAAAGAGAAACATCAAAATTTAAGCTCCCATTTAACGCATAAAAGTGCAGGTAAGAAAAGTAAAATCTCTATTGTGGGAAGACTTATTGACGCTGAAAGCTTTCGCTTTTTAAGCGTACTTCAGAAACCGCAATATTCGAATTATTTATTGTTCACGCTTAAAATTTTCGCCCCGTGTTCTACAATGAATATTTTACCGCACAATATAATGGTTTGACTTGGCTCTTACTTAAATCTTTAAGCGTTTAAGCGCGGAATTACCATTGATGTTTCAGAAATGAAGTGAGTTAGTATTTAGTGAGTATAAGCACAGAGTATAATCATCTATATAGTTGCTTACCACTTTATCAATAAACGTGGAATATCCATGGAATTACTCCGTCTTTTCTCTTTATCGACTAAGTTTAATATGTCTAAGAGAAACAGAGACAAAACACGCAGTAACCATTGAACGCGCTTATTATTGAAAATACTCATAATTTATTAATAAACGCGTATAGTAGAGAGTTTAGTATATATAGTAGTATTTCGAAGTTCAGTGTACTACTTTTAGTTCAGTGTGCTTTTATTTTTACCGACTTCCAAAAAGGACGAGGTACTATGTTCGTCTGTATGTATTTTTTTTGTATGTTCATCGATAATTTCGCCAATTGTAAACCGATTTGAAAAATTCTTTTTTAGTTCGAAAGGGTATACTCCGGAGGTCCCATTATCATCAAGTCAGGATCTGATGATGGAATCTCAAGGAAATCGAGGAAAACTAAGTAACCAACAATGTTTGACCCACTTCCCGGTTTCCGATTGAGCTGAAATTTTGCATACTTATGTAAGTTTAGTAATAATGCAATAATCTGGTACTATTGAGCTGATCTGATGATGATGGAGTCAGGCGGTGGAAAGTGGAACTCTTGAACGGCGAACAGCAAAGAAAGATAGATAGAATTAGACTTGGCTGGCACAGACTTCAAATATATGAGTGGCTAGCGCTTATAATAGTTATATTAATTTATTTTTCGCTTTTAAGTGCATATTTGTGGTTTTGAAGTTGTTTTTTTTTGTTAAAAATAATTTATCTAGACTTGGAGACGGTATTAAAATTGACAAACGACATTAGAGACTTTTTAGTCTCTTTATAAAAAATGGAACTAAGTTTAAAAATACACATTTAACAAAAATGCACGTACTCAGCTGACACTACTTAAAAGTGAATCCATTATTACCTTATACAATTTTTTCGATAGAGCAGGGTTCTTATTCACATTTTTCGTAACGACAGTTTAACTAGGATAAATAACGAATTTTGACAGCTTTAGTATATGGTAAAACTCAAAATCTGGCATGACGAAATTTGTGAATATAAGCCCTAATCAGTTCTTTTGTGGAGCAGTCTAACCCCACATTAACATACGTTACCTCTCCCTAACCTCAACTGCTACGAATAAAAACGAAGTGGATAGTATCCCTACACCACCGTATAAAAAAAACGCAAACGTCTCTCTTTCTTTTCAGCTTAGCTAACCTCTTAAAACAACTTAATATCCTCATGATAACGCCCAAATAACTCGAGTAAAAAAGTATCTTACATGTTTGGAGTTTGAGGAATTATACCTTTTAAAATGTACCTTGTATTAGAATTATTGTGGAAGCGTTTTGACAAGAGCTGTTTGGGAACATATCAATAGAATAAATGTTTAAAAAAACCTTTTTCCTTACGTAATTTTGACTCTTTGGTTGCGCAGAGTGATTTTCAAGGCTCTTTTGCATAGGTTTTATTATTATTTTTCTTATTTTTTTCGTAGGAGCCATAGCGTAAATGCACTAACAGGCAACGTACAGTGGTCTATTTTCAGAATGTATTCAACACTTGGCGATTCAACTCCTCAGACATGAGATATATTAAATTTTTTGGCGACAACAAGAGCGTTTCATCGCTAACTCTGGCGGGACCTTAGTATGTCAGTCTTTTCAAAAACGTTTTTACTTTAAAAAATGACGCAATTTCCCTGTTTTATTAAAGGCCCCCACCTTATTTCAGTTATTTTGATGCAAAATATCTCATCTTCGGCGAACATTATGCACTTATGATAGGAAGCCTTATTACATCAGGGGGCAATTTACCGCCACGTCTCCGTGGCTCCCGGCAAACGTATATTATACTTATCTAGTGAAAAGTGCTAATATTGTAGGAAAAAAGTTAAATGCTCTTATATTTTAATCACTTGAAAGTAAATTAGATATCCTACATTTAATTTAAAAAATGATATACAGAAGGAAATAAAACCACTAACATAACCACTATACCTATAGGTAGGTAACTAAAAAAACAACTGTAAATAAATTAAATTTCAAAGTTCAAATAAATGACATTCACCAACATGCAATGGGCCAGCACGGTGGATCAGGGCACATCCTCTGTCTGAGAGAAGAACTGTCCCAGCCTGAGGCGATAATGATGGTCATGAAGGGAAATATAGCCAGAATGCTGGCAGCATTGCCACACTGGATTGCTTGCTGAGTTTTTGGCTAAAGTAAAGATAGGATTCACTCGAGATTTACTAATAGTCGTATTTATAAATTTCATCTAGGAAAAAGGAGGCGGTCAAGTGAACTAAAGTCTTGGACACTATGACTGTTTTATGCACTTCCTTTCTTCCTTCCAAAAATGTGGGAAAATCAGAAAATGCTCGTGAAAGTGCAAAACGACAAGAAAGGTAAAAAATTATGAAATTTGCTGTATCTACATACATACATAGATACAGTAAAAGATACATGTAATTCACATGTATCTATCGATTAAAATCTATCAATATCATTGCTAGAACTTTCGCAAAGATACAGCCGAATATCCAGCTCGGTCGTACCATCCAGCAACAACCTACAACAACCAAATAGCTCTCAAATTAAAGCCATTATCTCTCATTTAGTTGTAGTAAGGCTTCGCTTAACCACCAGAGCTAAGTATTTGTAATGCACTTAAAAAAATGATAGAAATCAAATACAGTACAATTTTAGCCGATTGGGCATTATCTTTTAAATAACATTGCAAATACTACAAAGCAATTTGCATGTTGATATTCTATCTCCTCCACCAGGAGATAGGAAAAAACATCATCATCCAGAAGACGTCCACTGCTGAACCTAGCCCCCCCCCCCCCCTTTAACCTCCACACTGAACGACATCCTGCCATCTGCATACACTGGATGTCCACGACTCTCACAAAAAAAACAATTGTTTGACAAACGAAAATGGTGAAGATGATAGAAAAAACATTATTTTTCGAAGATGGTGGATGGGAATAAAAAAACTAGTTTCGAGAATGGCGGAGAAGATAGTTTTTTTTTAATTCGTTTTTTTTTAAATCTCTAACCTGTAAAATATTAACACGAAGTTTTATACTATTTTCAACGTTAATCCAAAATAATATACATTGGGTTTTTTCTCAGTCATTACTTCTTCAAAAACGTTGAAATGCTTCAATGAGAAAGCCGAGCGATTTTAGCTGCCCCTATACACACACTGCAAGCATTCGTGCATAAATTAGTCTTGTTAAGTGCACTACACAGGAATTTAATCCTCATATTTCGTCTGCTTGCAGTTCGGCATATCTTTTCAGGTCGAAAATTAATCGTACATAGTTATTTGGCGCAAAGGATTGTAAACTTTATGTTGGTAGACACATAGGTCAAGTTTGAGTATCATATTAGATTAGGCCGACGACTCTGAGTTACATATCTTACGCGTTTTGACTACTAAATTATAATACTTTTTGCTTTAACTTTAAGGTTGCGTTTTAAGAATGATTTTGTCGTTCTTAAAACTTTATGGAATGTAGAGTACCAATGTTTAATGGGGCTCATTACTTCGTGAATGAAATCGGATTACGGACGGCAACTTAGCTTGATCTCTCTGACTAAAACATGAGGGCTTGAATTTTTAATGAATATTATCGAAGTTTTTGATACAAGCTCGCTTCATTGTGTTTCGGGATTTGATTTTAAAGTAGATTAGAATGCAATCAAAGGGTGTGCTGGAAATGTTACGGATAAAACAGCTGGAAAATCTTTCATCGGTAACGGTATCGTATATATTAGAACTGTATTTGAATAGGTGAGTGTATTTACTAAAAACTAAAATTTCAGTCTTTAAGGGTATCTAAATCTGCAAAGTAACTATGCATAGGCTTCTTACTTTATTTACGTTTCTGAATATGGAGGTAAGTATGTAGGTAACTGTCACACCGTATTTTAACACGCTTTTAATTGGTATTTATCTATGTAACGGAATCTTTGAACGTGATTTTCACCCCTTTCGAAACGATGGATTGATTTGAATCTGTGCACACTTATCAAGGAATGATGACAATACAATAATTCATATTGTTTGTCCCATTATCCTCACCAGGATCTTTAGGAATAGCGTGTTTTTTTTGTTTTTATTACTGCGAGAATTATTTCCATTTTTGTTACAAATTAAATTACTCAATGTAGTAAATTAACATTATACTTAGATACAGCATCAGATCAGACACACAGGGGCGATATGGGAAAGTGGCTTGGCGGCTGTAAGCGAATAAAGCCTTCAGGTTTGTTGTCTTCATTTGAACTTGCCTCGCAGACTGAGCAGTTTACTTTTTATCCCTAAACATCTAAAATAGCGGGTGCTAGCAGGTTTCAGCTAGAAAATAACGAAGACAATGATAACAAGTGCCACATCAACAGGAATGGACCTGTCTCTTTGTCAACTGTAGAATAACTTGTTGAGAAAATAGTCGTATTTAACCGCAGAACGCCGTCGGCAACTTTTCGCTACACTTTCAAACGGAAACCCGAAAGCCTCTCTGTATTGTACTAGTTGTAATTTCTTCGCAGACAAGAGTGGCGACAATCCCGCCTTATCTTTGTACCTTGACAACACTTTCCCTTGGGCTCGCTGATGGGGCTGCCAGCTATATGAAATCTGCGGGCTTATGTGGGAATTTATTGGGTAAACGGCATGATTATTACGGTAGATATTACAAACATCAAAGTAGACTGGTATAGACACTAGCGCTACTAGCGACCGGCAGCAGTATTCGTAAATAAAAATAGTCGTACAACTGTCAGAATTTCTACGTCAAATAGATGATAGCAAATTACTATTTGTCTTTGACAGTGTCTGTACACGTCAGTACAAATAAAAGATTCGGTCTGGTCGATCGTACTCGTTTAATGGGTACCAATCCAAAGAAATAAAGTAACAAACTCTGAACTATGGTACTAATTGAACAAAACATTTCGTTTGCGCATTTTGAGGCGACACTAATGCCATCTAGTTTATTTTCCCGTAACAATATTCTTATAATACAATCGGCTAGGTCAGTCAATTTGCGAATCTTGCACAACTCACAATACAGTTGCCACTTTGAGCCAAGCGTGCGTGTTGTTTAGTCCGATTTTGCAAAGATTGCGAAACTTGTCACTGTTGCCAAAGAGGTAGCTGGGCAACGCTTTCCAAACTTGTCGTTTTTTGGTTACTTTTGCTAGAGTCACTTCGTCCTATGGTTTCTTGCTCATTTTGCAAGTCCGGCACAAACGGCTAGGTTGCTTAGCTCTCAAATCTTGCACAACTTGCAATACTAGTCGTCATTTCAAGCCAATCGTGCGCGTTGTTTAGTCCAACCTTGCAAAAATTGCAAAACTTGTAAACTTTTAGTCACTCGTGCTAGAGTGGCTAGCGTCAAATAAATAGATTATAATTCAGTGCGGATCGCGTAGAACTGTGACCGCCTTCGATGGCAGCACAGCCGTTAATTTTCTTATACAGTGTCAATTGTAAATAGCGAATACCGTACCTAATGTAATAGCCTTGCATTTAGTCATCTGGCAGCGAGATGGGTCGATGATTTAGTCGGTAAGAGCGAGATTGACATTACGCCATTGACCTAATATCTAAGCAATAACTATTATCCTATCTTTTATTGCTAGTAGTGATTTTTTATATGATTCAAAACTTTCAGTTAATGACATCGCATTTGATTGATACTACTAAACTCGACACTATCCTAGCTCAACACGACAAAAAATATTTTAGCAAAAAAATTAGATTCAGATTATTTATTGTATATGATTATTTATTACAGCCTTTACAACTATCAAAGATACAGCCAGCTGAAAGTATTATAAGAATCGTGTTAAGTTGAAATATTTGAGCCATCGGCCGTATTTATAGTTAATCAGCTATTTAGCATAGTAAATTACTACTGGCTTCCTTTTAGAATCTAAAAAACTAGCATTAGGTATTGAATGATGATGATTGATGATTTTTTTAAATTACAATTCTAATAGGTATTCCATAAATAGTAATGTAGTGATATAAAATAGTCATGTATCTGGCAACCCCTTAACATACTATTCTAAGATATATTTTCACTTCACCACTACTTTATTTTATAAGTCATAAAGTCTAGTTTTACGAGTTTTCGTGTAAAAGATACTTCGTGAAAAGACAGGATTTATGGGGAAACTTCGGAACTTTTGTAGTCGTTTTCATTTCACACACTACTAAGTTGAATGGATTTTGTGTTGTTTGCTTATTTATTTTATTCTTCGAATACATATCTAAATGCTGTGAATAACACATTGATTCCTAGTAATTAAGTATAATATAGGTACTCTTACTAGCAAAACCCGCAGTATTTTTTATTAAATAATAGCCTACTTCTAAAGGTACGTAAGGTGTGCAATAATGGGGAATTATTGTTTATTGAGTGTTCACGAACGAGTGTAGGCAAGTGCATGTTACCATAATCTTAAAAACATTCTCATAATAACCTAAGATTGACTTTTGTCTCGCTCTGTCGGCTAATGAGAGAGTATAGTGATTGATACGCGATGGCAGCGCCGCGTCCGGGGGACATATTTCAGAAAAAGCACTCTACATAGCTATTGAAATCTGCACGTTGAAGTGGCAATGACCAGGCCAAATCGCTCGAAAGACTGATAACCGATGGGGAAGAAAGGTTCTTGACTGGAGATCGCGAACCGGAAGACGCAGCGTAAGTAGGCCTCCCACTGGATGGACCGACGACATTGTGAGAGTCGCGGACATCCAATGGATGCAGATGGCAGGATGTCGTTCTATGTGGAGGTTAAAGAGGGAGGCCTATGTTCAGCAGTGGACGCCTTCTGGCTGATGATGATGATGACTCTACATTGAAAATCTTGTTCATAAATCCGCTAAGTTCTTGCCGGGGCGTGAATTCAGACCCCAAGTTGACGTCTTAAAACAAGTTCAAGTAACCAAAAGTAGAAATGTAGTTTTTTTACAACCGCAAAGCTTACGAGTTAGTTAAATGCAAACCGACAAAGAAAATCTAACTCATAAACCTGCTAAGTGCTTGCTGGGGCGTGAATTAGTCCCCCACTTTACCCTTATTTACGTAACAACTATCGCCTATTCTAGCGCTATCGCGGTTTCTAACGGCTGGTAACACCATGTAACGTATGCTTTGGTCTCACACCGAGTGCAGAAGACCGATAAATTGCATACAAATGTGCATACATATTAGCATAAATTTCAGCTAGTATCTTTGGCGTATTTTCTAATGATTGTTAAAGAAATTTGTTTTTACCATATCCGCTCCGAAATAGGTTAGTTAAATATTTGAAAAGTGATAACAAAGCTTTATGCAATGCACTATTTGGCGGGTGGAAATGTTCAGTGGCCCTTTTTTTTCTTCTTTTTTTTTTGTTTTCGAGGGGGAAATCTTCCAAAGATACCCGGCTGCATTGGGGTGCAGCCAGGTTATGTGGGATTGGACCCACTAAAACCCCCCCGGTGACCAGCCTTAGTGCTTGACAAGAGGGCTCCGGGATCTCCAGAGGAACGCACCGGAGCCCTCAGCACTGCGCTATGGCTCTTCCCGAGACAACTGCGTGTTGTCTCAGTCCCGACAACGTTGGTCACACAACGTACTCTCCCTGGGCACGCTTAAGTGGATGGTCAGAGCCCCAACTTTGACCATCCCGAACCCATGGGTCCCCTTTTAGTAGGCTCTTACTACAGGCAGGGGGTACCGGTGCCGTATTCTATTTCCCCGGCACCAGGGCTAAGGAGCTGGAGCGGCCGTTGCTGCCACCCCGGCGTCGCCGTCTTCGTGCAGGGTCTGCCCTTTCACGAGCGCGCTCTGCGATTTCTTTTTGAGAAAGCACGCTTTCGCAAAATTCAACCATAGCCTTCCATGCAGAACTGTCCGCCAACATTGCTGACACAACGCTGGGTAGATACAAGTCCTGACCAATCTTGTTCACGAGTATCCCTCTCTCTGCACTCCACGCAGGGCATTCCTCGAGTGTGTGTTGTGAAGAATCGACCACGGCCCTGCAGTGGTGGCATTGCGGCGTTTGTTCGCGTCCAATCCTGTGGAGGTACTCGCCAAAGCAGCCGTGTGTTGTGAGAACCTGCGTCAATCTAAATGTGACGTGATCCTTCCTCTTCATGTTCAGTGGCCCTAGTACGAGAACTTGAGACAAAGTTATCGTTACGTAAACGATAGCAAATGTATGAAAAATTCAGTTTCCTTTCACGTCCGATTGGCGCTGTTCAATTTATCATACATTTTGCTATCGTTTGCGTAACGATAACTTTGTCGCAAGTTCTCGTACTAGGGCCACAGTTTGATTTAAAAATTTAACCACCTTTTATATATTATTTTCCTCTTAAGAGGATTTTGGCGTTGACAATATAACTATTTTGACCATTACATTATAACCATTAAGGCCATCATACCGCTTAATTTTCCGTATTTTACTGCCATAACTGTCATAAGTATGCCCCAGAAAACTAGTGGAGTCTACTAGAGACTTCTATGGAATTTCGGAATCAACATGTAAACACGTTGTACCCCATTATATCACTTTGGCACCCTCGAGCACATTCACGAACACTTTATAAATAATAATCCACCATCATTAGATAAATAAAGGGCGAGTGCCTTTATTAACTTAACGAAATACAAGCGAAACGCGCCATTCCAGCCTTTTTTTAGAACGTTCCCTCAGATGAAACTATTTCGGTTCTATTTGCGCTAATTTTCACCATAAAAATGTGGTGAAAATTCGACATGAATATATCTACAGTTTCCTTATAGAAATGTTAAAAAGCACAGATACAAACAGACAAACTTATACACAACAGATATACAGTTTTTAAATATAGGGTAAATTACGGCCCTGAGGCTCGTGGCGCTAATGCAACCCTCGTTAAAAAGCTGTTCATATAACCCTCGCGTAAAGTAATGTAGATATTATTTTTAAAGTTATTTAACACTAGAAATAGTATTCATAAAACTGATCAAAATTTTATTGAACACCGAGTTGCCTCAAATTAGAAGAAGAAGAAAGAAAAGAAGAGAAGTATTGAAGAGCTTGTAAAGTTTTGGTCATGTTCTATAAATTGAATCACTCGAAAGTCCAGTCTTAAATGTGTGATATGTCCAATCCTTCGAATATTCAATTAGTTTAACGTTAATAAAACGTTTTTTTTGGCACATAGCATAAGAAGAGAATTTACGAATAAAGTTGTTTTATTAAAACTCTGTGTATTTTTACAATAGCTTTGAATAAAGTTGGCGCCACGCTACGTCCTTGTACGACTCCTTGAATGGGAATGGTCCGGAAGCAGCTCGTGGAGGCAGTCCACTATTTTCAAATTCAAACGTTCGTAGCAATGTTGTTTATGCATGCATACGAAATAAAGTGCTCGGAAATGGCGGTGTGAATAGTTCTTCGTTCAAAGAAATGTTTCTGATATGTTAAGTATAACAACAACAACAACAAAAATTATCAATGTAAAAAACCAACATCAAAATAAGTATGCGCTCAAATTTTTTTTTTTTAATAACTGGACGAGCTAAGCTGGACAAAAACCATAATCATATAAAAAAACCACACAATACATCAGTCATACGACAGCGAGTCAGAAGTGAAAACTTAACTTGTAATTCACCTATTCTACAAGAGATAGCGCTGTTTTAAAATACACGGCACCTTGTATTAAGTAGATATTCTGTGACAGCGTGATGATGGATGACACGAGATCCATGATTTTTGTTCACCTAAAAAGTGATCAACGCGCCTAAAGAAGTTTTCAGTTCAATAGTATTTTAGTATCATAACATTGGTATCTTGAATAGTTACAAATATTAGTTTAAAAAACTAAAAAATACACTAATATAAAACTCTTTCAAACAAACGAAAGAAACTAAAATCGAGAGGTTTACTACTAGTCATTGTAAAGCCATCCACCTCCTAGTTTCATCATCCAGTTCGATGGTACCAAATTATTGTATTGTCATCTGAATAACATAATATGCTTGCACAGTTTCAAATCGAAACGACAATAAAATCAACTTCCAAATTATTTTTTTCCATTGTCATACACAAGTGAGGCAAACAATCGTATATACTGTATCTATACAGGGTTACGCGAAAAAAGTGAACTAAGCTGAAAGAAGTCCATAGCACCCATCATTATGAATAACCTTTACTAAGGAAGCAATTCTGAAATAACAGCTGTTCCATACATTTTGTCGAGTGTCAATTATCGTTTTCTATGAAACAGCAGATTTTATTTTCGCGATTACAGAGTTGCTCCTATAGTAATAATTGTTCTTAATGACTGGTACAATGTCCCCTTTCGGCTTAGACACCCTTTCTGCGTAACTCAGTAGAATCGCGTGTGAAACCGCGTGGCACAGTCCAAGTATATTTCCCAAGTACTTATAATGAAACGGTACCATAAACAAACCGTCTGTACAACATACGTCTGTAAAACAGAGACATCACGTGCCAAGAGATGATAAAATAAATTCAGAGTATCCCTCCTGTGCGCAGCTAATGGGCTGTATCTGGATGAGAATAAAAGATCCGTCGATTAGAAACTTTATGTTTGCAATTTTCTGAAGTCCCCTTTGAGAGACGTTGAAGCTTAATGTGCGTAGACGAAGACGCTTAAACCTATCTGAGGTACCTCCTCGTGCTTGTTTTTTTTTTTGCAACGTAGCCTTTGCGCTTTTTTTATAGAGTCATCATACGCCAAATCCCTAAAAATATAAAGGGTAGTGGTAAGGAGAAACGTCTTATATGAGGGACAAGTTGAAAACGTGTCCAGCTTTGAGCTGTAAATATCAGTCCATCAAAAAACCCTTCAGAATTGAGCCAGCATAGATAAAGAGTACGGTATGAATGTAGCAGCTGTAGAAGGATTGAAGTGTGTTAAACAAAAAAAAAACGCTGAAGCAGTAGTTTTTGTTTTTCCTTGTTTATTTATCTATATCACTGAAGTGAGAATTTTTTCGTTTCTCTTTTCTGTGATCTATATAACTTTTGGCGATTTCTTTTAATTTTACCCTGCTGATATAGTAGCGCCACACTAATTTTACACAATTCCACGGACTTTTTCCCACACAGAGACAGTTATCCTTACCTCTACCCTCCATACAAAGATAATATATCTACTATAATATATAACCACTTAATCACGCCATGAGTCATAATTGGCTTGTATGTTTTGTAAGCCACGTCGCATATCGTATAACGCTTGTGATTGGAGAAAACAAAAGTCATTCGCGCCTAGGATTGGCCCGCTCGAAAAAGATCATGCTGAACATTTAGTATCTTTTCATCACGGCGGGGTACATGATGAGCTGTCAAGTGGTTATATAGTCTTTTCCCCTATTCCTAATAATTCTCGCAGTTTAAAAAACTGTAAAACACGGTCTCAAATCGCTATCGATAATGGGACAAAATATACAAATTATTGCATTGTCATCGGTCTTTGGTGATAAGTGTGCAAAGTTTCAAATCAATCCGTCGTTTTTAAAGGGTGAAAATCACGTTCAAAGATTCCGTTACATAGATACATACCAAGCTAATAAAGCGTGTTAATAAGTAAAGTAGCGAATGTACTTGACATTTCACACAAGTGACGTCCATTATTGCCAACATTTATAATGTCAGAGCGTGGTCAACGCAACTAAATAAATTTATAGTTGATTGCCCTAACTGAGACCTACCTCGCGACCCTAATATGTTCGCAAACCCTCGTCTTATTTTACCAACATTTCAATTTAAATTGAGTATTGAAATGACTACTTGCCCATAAAATTGTGATATATAGGTAAATATAGATATCTACCTTTCGCTCTACGATTCAACCATGTTATTATGGCCGTAGTCATGAGCTTACTGTGTTCAAATCGCAAAAGTTTAAAAATTACTATTGCCTGTAAAGTTTCCACAAGATCAGATCAACTACACGCAAATAATTATCTTCTAACAAACATACACATAAACGCCGACTTGTTTCATTAGAATCTGACTGAGAGCTCTCTTCGCTTGGCCAAATAATATGTACGAGTACATTACTTTACACGGACCGGTAAACAAACAGATTTTTAATGAGGCTGCTATTTGCGGCACGAGATTAGCAAGGTAGCGTAATCCATGTGAGCTTAAAATCGATAGTGTTTTATTGTATAGCGTTTCACTATACCCGCGAGGAGTTTACATATTTTTAAACGAATATTCACCATATTTTAAGGGTTTTTTTCTTCTTTCCTCTTGAAAGCGTCTAGTAAAGTCTCTACTACTTTACTGTGGTATACCTTACGACCAATGATATTTACCTTACGACAGTAAAATAAGGAAGATGAGGCAGTATGGCCTCAAATTTTAAATCTTAATGGCTTTAGCCTGCTCAGTAATGCAAAAAAACAAAAAAAGTGCTCGTGTTCTAAATCTCCATAGAAGCCTCTAGTAAAGTCTCCACCACTTTATGAATTGACCATGACATACGTTGCTTGTCTCTTGACGACATTTAGTGAGTATTTAAAATATTTCAATACTAGACACTGGCAAATGCACAAGACGACACCAAAATCTTCTCAAGATTAATGAAAAATACGAGTACTTCGAACGCTTTTTAGTGAAGAAATATCATAATGGTATGTATAATATTATTAAGCAAGTTTTAGGAATGCTTAGCATCTCCAATAAAAGTTTTTTTATTGTAAAAATAATACCTACTGAGTTCAGTATTAATTTATATAATATTAACAGAAATAATACAGCCATCCAATCATCTGTGATGCAGATCAAAGGAGCAATTCCACTTGACTTGAGATTATGCGTATTATTGGTTAACGCTCGAACAATATTCACTTATGCGGATTACCTCCAGGCGGGAAACTGTTGATCGATTTGATTAATGCATTGTTTTACTTTCGAGAGGTTCCTGAGGGCTGTTTGATTCAGGTTCGTATACCTAAGGATTGATTCAGTAGATCACTTATTGGAGGCTTCGACCAAAATAAAAGAATGGACGGGCCCTAACCATTGAACTTGATCAGTAAAAACGAGTCAAAACCGTCGGACATATACTTCAACACCTAATTATAAAAATGTACAGTATATATGTTACAAAAAATAGATATCGGTTTTATTTGTGTATTTACACTTCGGTAAAGCATACGAATTCATAATTTTGTCAGATGTTTCGTTATCGCGTAACAATAGACTCGTGTTTCACTTCCTACGGCTAGAGACCGACTGAAACGAAATGAGAGCTGGCGCTCATTTTGTAATCTTCAAAAATGCTCTTCTACTGGGCCCGTCCATTCATTTTATTTTGGTCGAAGATTGGAGGTAGGTTAGTGTGGGTAGTTAAACAAATTTTTAGCTTTTTGGGAGCTATTATCTATGAGTTTCAAATCAAATCATTTATTTGTTAGAATAGGGTAGGTACACATATAGCATACGGGGTGGTACAAATGGAAACGTATGTCATGTCCGTGCCAGGTGTAGCGTTAACATTTGAGTTCTTTTTTATTAGTAAAAAAAAATGTCAAAATTTTTACATTGGTTGCGACCAGGGAAATAATCTATAGAGATTTGGGATCTTGAAAATTTGGAGAAATGTAACTATGCAATAAAATAATTGGAGTATAGTCAAAACTTAACTGAAATTACAATAATGCTCCTATAATGTATAATATTTATGTATATGTCTATATTTTAATTTAACCAAGTAGGTATACTCGACTGTTCCTTAAAACATCACAAAGGGTAAACGCTCATCAAAAAGTTAAATCTAACAAAAGAGAAATCCGTACAATAAAACAAAATTCAGCCATTCGTGACACTCAGAAATGGGTAGAATTGACATTCAATTATCCGAAAAAAAACAATTCGGAATTTAAACATAATGCAAAAAGATAAATTGAAGCGACAGCCTTTTTGCAGCCAGTGTGGCGTTCAAATTAAAAATCGCGAAAATTGACGGTAGAGTGAAAACATATAAATCTGAAGGCTAGCGGAAAATTAAAAAGGATCCGGAGGCGTTGAGTTGTGGCACTGCCGGGAGGCAATGCCGCTTTACAGCGGCAGAATGGGAATCATCAACCAATCTCTTATTACTTTACGTAGCGATGCTTTTTTTATCCGACGATAATAGGAGCGAGTTCTCAAGTTGACACGGTTCTTTTTTTAAATCTCTAATATTATAGACCGCGCTCATATGAAAAAAGTTAAAAATATTTTTGTTTCATAAACATAGGCTAACACAAGTTTTTTGTCAGCTAGTAACACGCACTCGCTATGTCTATAAAGAATTTTACTGCGATTCCTGCACTGGGCTATATAGGCCTGTAACGCAGGAAACTGATAGGTTTTTTTTATTCAAAATATTGTTAGCACCTAGTTAGCATAATATTATTTTATTCATATTATTATTTAAGTAGTTTTCCTTAGGTATTATTTTTTGATTGCCTTAATATATAGGTAGGTAGGTTGTTTATTGAATTATTTATAGGTGCTTGTTTACAAATTGCCGGTTTTGATTCCTCGCCTATTAAATTGCGAAACCTTGACACACAAATACAAAATCTAATATAAAAATTCTCGCATAATATACAATTTCTCACAGGCAGCTTTCCTATCGTAAAAAATGCCTAACCACTTTCTTTTCTGTAAGATTTAGGTATTTGAATATCGTTTGAAAACTCACGTGATCACAGAAATGCGAAACACCTATGTAACATCAGGGGCCTTACGGCTAACTCTTAACGCGGGCTCGTATTGGCGCTGAAACAGCGCAGTTAGGAAAATCACACGAAAGTGAACCTTAACGCACTGAGATACTGTTTGTGGTCGCGCAACTTTTCTCATCACCTAAACAGAATCGCTTAAACCTTGTAGCCGGCCCCAGATGAGATAAGGGGACATTTATATAACCTTTAGTACAATTATTATCGTTCTTGTTCAAATACGTCCGTATTTCATCTACTTTTTTTCAATTAACCGCTAAACCTCTTAACGCAAAAACTGTAACGGCACGGTTACTCATTTTTACGCACACTATGAAACATGCAGAGACAGCAATGAACTAAATAATAGTCCACATGCAGGAAAAGGGCGGCAAGGTCGTCTGCAGGGTGAGTTCGACTGAAGACATCAAGCCTAATTTAGGCCTGATGCATTCACACTCGCCACATCACCTTGCCATCTGAGCCGGCCTTAGCCTTTGGCCTTTGATTAGGATAGAGCGACATTGTCTTTCGGTGCGTTCCATGTTTTTTTTAACGGTACTTAGTGACGAGACGAGCGAAGTCGCTCGCCTGATGGCTCTTCACGCTTGCCCATAACAGCTCAACGCCACTCAGAATTTTGAACTTCAACAGTTCAAAACCCTGGATGGCATTGCACTGCGCTCGTCACCCCGAGATATAAGATGTCAAATCTCTGTGTGACCTGTAAATTCGCTGGAAACGTTGCCCTTCAATCCGGAACACAGTAATGTTTGCACACTACTGCTTGGCGGTTGAATAACTGGCAAAGGTGTGGTACTTCCCTTTAGCTTAGGCGGACCCCTGCAAAAGAGTCCTACCACTACAAAAACATAACTATGATAACTATCGTACAGAAATCGATCATTTTTCAGAGATAAAAAGAATTCCATGTGCTAATCAAGCATATAAACTATTTTCACATCAAAATTGTATACTGTTTATAAACAATACAAGTGTGCCTTGTCACCTGCCCTGCCGCCCTCGCCCCTAGGCGGGAGGCGTTATCAAACTTTCATTTTTCGCAACAATAAAAAACGCTTTTGGCCTTTTGGTGCCCCTTGTTCTATGACGCCTAGAGTGACCGTGACTACCCCTGCAGGCCTAGCACAGGCCGTGGAAATTTTGTTTTTCGACCGTTTTTATCTGCGCGTAGACGCGACAGAGCTAGAATATAGAATATGGATTTGTCTCTTTCTAGCGGGATAAAAACGGTGGAAGGACTATCTGTCCACGGCCCGCTAGGCCTGCAGGGCCGACTCTGCTTACCATTTCTCCCTTGTTATTTTGACTTGCCAACCTGAACCTCTCATAACACAATTAAGAATTAATATATAATCTAATACAACAAAACTTTTGTTTGAATGGTCTCGGTATGTTTTCCCGTTCATATCTATATGTCTACTACAATTCCCACTGAATATGGACTAACGATCCCAAAATCAAATAATCGCACCTACGTCCCATTTGTGTCCAATACTCAACTAAAGAGCAGCAACTTATAAAGGTCGCCAAAAGAGAGAACTAAACAAATTCATAGAAGGTTATTCGTTTTGTTCAGTTAATACGGTGGTAGCTCCCTCGTATAACTCTCGAGATAAGTTGGTCGCACTACATCGTTTAGGATAATGATCCTGTAATGCGTTTGCAGTGTTGCCACTGCCGACGCAGGGAGTCCCAGAATTGCTCATTAGCAAAAACGGTTAATGTTAGTTAACTTGACTTTTGCCTTCGTTAGGACTATTGACGCCTGATACTTTGATTTTTGCCGTAATAATAAGTACACGAGTAAGTTATTTCGTACGAAGAAAAAGAAATATTAATTATGTACGAGTTTTGTACGAATAGTAAAATGTCTTCGTACGAAACTGCTGAGCTGATTTTATTCTAACGAAGGTGCGCAGTACTTCAAGTCGGAACGGTTGCTTTCACTGTACCAAGCCCAAGTTCAGTCGTGGATAGAGTACTGCTCTACATTTGGGATGGATCAGCTTAGTACCAGCTTGGGGCGTTGGAGTCTATTAAGAAACGTGCCAAGAGGCTCATCAGTAACGAATCCCTTCTTAGTCTTGGGTATCGGCGCAAAATTGCTAGTCTATCGGTTTTTTATCGTATACATTTCGGACCTGCATGAATCCCTCCTGCCCATTATTTCTATCGGGCTGCCATAACTAGGACAAAAATAAACACCACTTCATGGTTGATATTCTGAATACCCGTACGCAACGCTTTGTTTCACCTTTATCGTGCGCATAAAAGTCTGTGGAATGCGCTGAATATGTTCCCCGATAGTTACAATCTAAATCTTCAAATCAGGAGTGAATCGGTTTCTACTAGGCAAGCGTGCTCTACCGTAGACCGCAGGGGCGAAAGCGGTATTATTATGTCAAAAATAAAAAGTGATCACGTAGAACGAAACAATTTTCATTCTACGATACTGGTTCATAGTTCGCAAGTGTCAGGTAAATCCAAAATCATACGGGATCTTTCAAAGTCGATAGCGGTCAAAAAATTATCAAAAATTTATATAAATGTTTTTTTTTCAATTTTTTTTTTCCTGGATCTTTCATATTCACAAATTTTGTACTGACGGTTTTAAACAGCTTTACCATACTAAATCTGCTTATCAAAGGTAAAAAACAAAAAAGTCAATAGGACCCTGGATTGTTATTATTAACTAGTGCCTTCATAAAATTGTATTTATTTTTTCTAAGCTGTGCAAGAATGTGTACTAACACTTGGGATTTTCAAAGCGAAAATGAATAGAATAAGACTTAGAACTTATCTTCGGGCACGTAGCCTATAAAATAAACGGAAGCAATTTATTTTCCTCAATTCGAATCTAAAGCTATCCCTTCATAAAGAATTCCGGTCGTGCATTCTCTCGTTACGACCATCTTGAGATTTATGGCAACCCCACTGTCCACCATAATGTTCGAAATTAAAAAAAAAAAAACATTTTGTATTCTAACTAAAACATTACATTCGGCCAGGTATTCCGTTTTTTTTTTTTTTGTACAGTTATAGGCCAGTTATTACATCTGTCAATAATACATTTGATTAATATTTAAGCAAAAATCTATTCAGCCTGCATGAAACCATTTGGATCTTAAAATAGACAGATAAGGAAAGTGGACTGAACCCTACAGTACCGTCTTTGATTTTATGTGATTGGGTCGTGTATGGACTCTCAACTTTTATTTCCTCCTGGGATGACTATAACTTTGTTAAAGAGGTCGAGATTGTAACATTCAATCAGTTAAATGGCCCATGTAGGTAGATTATCTATAATAACAGAATGAATAAAAACCACAGGGTACAGTTAGTTTAAAATAAAGACTTTAACCAGCAAAGGTTTTTTTTTAAGTAACTGTAATTCACCCCGTTGTTTAATGAGTGAATTTCCGCAATTGTGTTTTTAGTACCATTGAACAGCACCATCAATGGCACTGGTGACATTAATTTGTGTCACTAATTGTACAACGCGGTTAATTTTTTTTTTATATCGATGCCTTTAGATATTTGGTACTATCCCCATCAGCAGTACACGCTGGAGAAGGTAGTACAAAAAAGTAAATATTATAAAGTTTAAAGCAGCGCCGGTCCTAGCCTTTGATCAAGAGCGAGATTGTCTTTCGGCGCGTTTCATTTCTGAAAACTATCATACAGGAATCTCTGTAGTGGTAGGACTCTTTTGCTGTAGTGGTAGGACTCTTTTTCTGTAGTGGTAGAACACTTTTGCTGTAGTGGTAGGACTCTTTTTGTAGTGGTAGGACTCTTTTGCAGGGGTCCGCCTGGAGAAGTACTACACCTTTGCCAGTTATTCAACCGCCAAGCAGTAGTGTGCAAACACTACTGTGTTCCGGATTGAAGGGCAATGTTCCCAGCGAAATTACTGGGCACACAGAGATTTGACATCTTATATCTCGGGGTGACGAGCGCAGTGCATTGCCATCCAGGGTTTTGAACTGTTGAAGTTCATAATTCTGAGTGGCGTTGAGCTGTTATGGGCAAGCGTGAAGAGCCATCAGGCGAGCGACTTCGCTCGTCTCGTTACCCAGTATCATAAAAAAAAAAGATTTTTCCGGAATATAAGAAGTAGTCCATGTCCTACTCCAGGACATAAACTATTCCCACATACATTTTTTGCTGGTTACAAACAATGCCAGTGTGACCTCCGCTCCTACCACCAAGAGGCGCGACGCACCATAAAAAAATTCACTAGTATATTTTTTTTGCTTTTGGCATTTTGGTACCCCTTGCTCTCTGGCGCCTAGGACGACCGCATCTCTCGCTCTACCATAATCCGGTGCTGCCTTAATAATTGCCATCCATGTTACAAATCTAAATACAAAATTAAATCTAAGACGCAGTACACAACGGAGAGTGACATTCTACCCTCATAAAACCCTCAAACGTCAATTTGCCGATAAAATATTCAAATCGAGATAAAATCTGGTATAAATCAATCAATAAATGCCAGTTACCCCGCGCCGGGTGGATTAAATTCTCTATAATTCAGGGAATTTCTGTCATTGATCAATTGGCTGAACTCGGTAGCTGGGAAGGATTATTAGATTTGTCGACAACAAGACTTCTCGACGCTTCTCGCTTTATTCATTACTAGCAGCATCTCGCGATTTCATCCGCTATCTGACCGGTATCATTATTTTTTCGGGATAAAAATTCAGGCTCCAATAAGATAAACAGAACATTCCGCACGCCGCAGATGCACTGCGAAAGTAGTGGTATAATGATCTATACAAACAGGGCCCTCACTGAAACACGCTCGTATCGCGGCGCGTTAAGTTAAAAAAAAAAAAGTTGGCCTTAACCTGAAAAAGTTGGCCTTTATTTCCTAAGGAATAGAGGCCAAATTTTTAGGGGTTAACTTAACACGCCGTGTTACGTGCGTGTTTTAGATATTGAATCAAGGCCCTGAGTGCTACGCGTCATTTTTATGCATCTCTAGATAACGAGTAACTGAATGCAAACTGCGTGGTTAAAAAGGGAACCGACTGATAGCGGTATAACAATCACAAATTACCTACGTCCTGTCACATTTTCAGACTGGTGAATACACAGACATTCAACGTTCAACAGTTAACCATTCAGACAGAATCTACGCCCGCACGCCCATCATGGCGACTGTGGAAAAGTGGGACGAAACTATGGGGGATAAATCTGGCAGAAATCAAACTTCTCATGGATATTGGTCAGTCACAAGAATACATTTTATTTTGAATTTTCAGCATGCCTATTGTATGAGTAACTAATTCATTTATATACAGAACACAGGTGAGATAGGGAACATCAATTTCCCAGTCACCATTGCTTTACACACACACTTTTACTTCGTACCTAGATTTCGTATAATATATTTTTGTAACGTAGCAAAAACTCGACTCATTTTTTTTATAGACATTTGTATTCATATCGGTTATTTACATGACGCTAGCTCGATTTCTCTTTTTTAAGTGTTTTGGTACAAGTAGTGTCAACAGAATCAAGATCCAACACGCTGAAAACATTTTCACCATAGACATGACTCTCAATGTCAACGAGCTCTTCAACAAGCGCCGGGCGAAGGGCACGCAACCGCTTGCTCAGCCACTGTGCCAGCAGCGTCGCCGTCGGGCGAGCCTCGGGCTCCCGGCGCCAGCAGGCACGCACTAGTGCACGCGTGTCGGCGCTGGCATCCCAAGGCAGCCGCGGCCGCCCACCCGCGAGCACATGTTGCAACACGCTGGGGGGTGGCTGCGTGCCGTACGGCCGCCGGCCCAGCGTCACCAGCTCAAACACTAGCACGCCGAAAGACCACACGTCAGATGCGGCTGAAGACACGCCCTTCGCGAGGCTCTCTGGTGCCATCCACAATACGGGAAACAGTCCGCGGCGGCACGCATACTCACCGTCGACAGTGCCAGTTGCGTGTGCAAGCCCGAAGTCCGCCAGTTTCAAACCACGACGCTCGTCCACGAGACAGTTGGAGGCGCGCACGTCTCTGTGCACTATCCCGCGTTGAGCGAGGTACGCTAGCGCTGTAGCAGCTTCTTGTGCGAGCTTTGTAAGAGCTTTGGCTGACACATGCACGTTTTCATCGCTCCCAAAACAGTTAGAGATTCTCGCGTTCGTTGTCTCTTCAGCAAGGCATCGTCGCACCCGCAAGTATTGCAACAAATCACCGAAAAACGCGTGCTCCATTAGCAGTAGCGGTGGCCCGTCAACCACGCAGACGCCCACGAAACGAATGATGTGCTCGTGGTTAAGCGTAGCCAATGTGCACGCTTCTCTCAAAAATTCGCTTTCCTCGGCGGACGACGCTTCTGCCCGCAGTGTCTTGGCGACAACGACGACGTTTCGATGCTTGTGACCTGACTCCCGCAGCATTCCGTGATATACACGCCCGAAGCGTCCCGTGCCTAGCTCCTGAAAAAGCTCCAGCTCCGACCGATCTACTAGGTGTTCGGCGAGTGCTTGAAAGACGCGTTCTCGTCTTGCTAGTATTCGTTTTGCGAACTCAGTCTTGATACGAAGGTCATGTGCCAAGAGAATTTTACGTGACCATCGTATTGCTGCAATAATGATGCCCATTACGACGAGTGTACCCAAGACAGCGCAGATGATCCATAACGTGTCGCGACAGCTAGGGTGAAAAGGATCTCCGGATGATATAAGGCATTGTGTAGAACCATCGGATGGTGGGTCAGCCTCCGCTGGGCACTTCTCAATATCATCGCCTAATTCACCGCCTCGCCACGTGACAAGGAGACGTGGCCGCGGCTCTGAGTCCCACTGCTGCACGAACACTAAAGGTGTTGTAACCCCATTTTCATCGTACGTCAAATTTTGCATGATGCCCTGTACGTGTTCTCTTTTTATATCGCTCCAGAAAGACCTGAAATATAAATTGATACTTACAAAACAATACAATATATTTTGATTCCACACCGAAAATAGCGAAAACATGGAGTATTTAGAATAACTTTTTATTATTACACATATTATGTTTTCTACAACACAACTCTAGCTGTAAAAATAATGTTAAGCAGATAGCAGCGTGATAGGAATAAGTATTTTTAACTAAAGTTATAATTTTTGACTCAAATGGTAAAAGTATAGGTTATTTTTCGCGAGGGCCGGATTAAGGGAGGAAAAAAAAAGGGAGGGTTGAAAGTTTATATGAAAATCTAAGCGTACGAAGTCGCGAGCAACAGTACTAGTAAGCTATACAAACAAAAGTAGAAAAGCACGGAAAGTTATAAATAACTAGTAGATCGTCCCGGCTTCGCACGGGTCACCCGGAGATAGTGAAGCTTCGCAACAGTGAAAGAATTTTTCAAATCGGTTCAGTAGTTTCGGAGCCTATTCAATGCAAACAAACAAACAATCAAATCTTTCCTCTTTATCCCTACCATATTATAAATGTGTAGATCAAATACCTTCACACATGACTTCTAACTAAGTAGAAGCAATACCAGATATCGGTTTAACTTGCAAAAAAAATCCCGTTTGCGTGATTCAGGTAAAGTGTCGTATTTACCTATAATAGACGCACTTTTCATATTTGTGAAACTACGATCTATTTACACTCATTATTTTAGGAATTATTGAATACCTTATTACGTTTTTAATAATATTATTCGTAAAGTTTAAGCAAATTTACAATTTTTTCGCAAAACATCGTTTTAGTACGCAATCTATTTTCAAACTAAGGAACTACAAATCTGACGGCTGTCAGTTTGTTTGTTTGTCCGCGCACATCTTTTAAACTACTAGAAGGATTTCAAAGCAGTTTCCATGAATATGCTTATAAAATACCTGATTGAATCATAGGCTATATTAATTTATGATAATAAATAGTAAAAAAAATTTTTTTTAATAATTATTTATAACGCCATCTAGCTTATTTTATAGTAATGTTGTCGTAATGACAGACTTCTACTCGCAGACATGGTAGGTAGGAAGACTGAAGCGGCTGTTGCCATATAATCTATATGTAAATAAAAATATAGATATTCGCCAGAGAACCAGAGTCACCGACATAGCTATTAAAATCTGCAAGTTGAAGTGGCAATGGGCAGGCCACATCGCTCGAAGAACTGTTAACCGATGGGGAAGTAGGTAAGGTTCTTGAGTGGAGACCGCGAACCGGAAGACGCAGCGTAGGTAGGCCTCCCACTAGATGGACCGACGACATTGTGAGAGTCGCGGGCATCCAGTGGATGCAGATGGCAGGATGTCGTTCAGTGTGGAGGTTAAAGGGGGAGGCCTATGTTCAGCAGTGGCCGTCTTCTGGCTGATGATGATGATGAAATAAAAACGAATAGCCGAAATGTATGTACCCGCATAACTTCCGATAGACTGCACCAAATAGTTTTTTTTGTGTTTGTTATTTTCAGGACAGCCAACTGCTTTTGAAGAGGTTTTACAGTTTATTATGGCGTAATTTAAAGTACGTTTATTTTTGTATTGACTTCTGACGTGCTAATATACCAAGTCGACGGAGATTAAAATGAATAAATTTTTTTGCCAGGATCAAACTTAACACCAATAACAGACACGCAAAGTAGGTGAACTCGCGGCATCTAATCTGTTACTGATCTATGATTAGCAGCTATTTTGGATGTTATGGTGGTGAACGAAAGCGGTTTAGTTGTTGGAAGGGTCGAGGCGCAGAAGGCGGGCAAATATTATTTAGACATCATTGATTGGCAGTCTTTACGCGGAGTAATGTTAAATAACAGCGATTAATTATAGATACCGCTCCATGCTTCCTACTTACTATTTACTAATAATTCAATAATAACGTTTGTCATGCATGACATTTCGCTTGACTTATACCATTTTTTTTTCCTTATTGGCTCCATGGCTCCACACTTCCAACGTATTTAACCAGTGAAAGTAATATATTATTTGCTTGAAATATATTTGAAACTATGGACATGTCGGGATACCTGTATCGAGTCAGATTAAAACTAGACTAAAATCATACTATGACGATAGTATGACAATCCGCATTAAAATGGAGAGCAATAAATCTACAATCATGTCATATGTGTAGGTATTATCTATAAAATATTCAGTATAAATAATCCGATGGATTTGTGCCTATTTAAAGTTCCGTTCGTGTTCGTTAGTGTAACATTTATATTTGGATATGTCAGTCTAATCGTCCACCCACTAATTACTTTGCGCTACGCGTACGAAGTCGCGGGCATTAGCTAGTATAATAATATTAGTATATATTATACAGAAAAGCTATTTTAGCTGACATTCTAAAGATTATGTTTTAAATGATGATCGGGACTTACGCGCATTATTTAATATAGGTAAAAATAGGTTAATAAGGATACTAAAGTTCAACTTACTAACCTAGATTGTCTATGACGTGTCCATGTATAGTTGTATTTGTCTCTTTTAACCCCCTCTTCGACCGTAAGTAGGGCATCTAATATAGGGGCAGCGTGTAGCGGCCAAACGCGTCCATTCAATTTTTTTTCCAGCTCCGTGCGTAATGCCACCTTATCAATTATATCCTTCTCAATAGTCTTACTGCTATCGCCTACCTTGTCTGTCTTATCTCGCTCTTTAACTTTTTCGCTCTTCCTCTCACCACGCCACCAGAATGACACAGAGTAGGGTCTAGTTACTGACGTGGCGTTATCAGCGGTGTCATATTCACGCACTATCCAGGTAAAACCTTTGTCTCGTGTCATATTAAGCTTCTGTGCAGCAGCGAGCACTGCGGCAGCCATCGCTGCACCGGTGTTTAAAAACACTTTCAAAAAACACTTTCGCATTGGCATCGAATAACTCTTGAAGAGCTTGTGGTGCAATCAGAGGCGAATTAACGTTTACTTCTCGTACCGTGAGCGTGACGGAAGCGTGCAATGCAGCTGACAGCACCGCGGCGAGCCGCGTTGACTCGGAAATGATGGCAATACGCTGCCAGGCGCAGGCGGCTAGAAGGCGTCGCAGCGCCAGGACAAGGTGCTCTGCGCTGCCGGTGGTCGAGCGGATCGTCGGCTGCAATGTTAAACTACCACTGTTCACGTCATAAGTAAGCAGCGGAATCTCAATCTTCATTGCAAATGACGCCGCAGCCAATGCTAAATCATTGGTTGTAATCACGCCTTCTATTTCTAGAATAAAGTTGTTTTTAAACCAATACATAAGCTTATGAAGCAACCAGTTGGTGTCGGTGCAGTCAATGAAAAATTCTTGAATTAGTATTTTCTTTCTGTCTATCAAAGTTGAAACATAGGTGTTTGCGTAACCTTCCATCATGCCTGTCATTATTAACTCTTTAATATAGTCTTGCAGTTCAATTTTACAGATAATAACTACCACCGTGCTCGGATTCGCGATTATTTGCCAATTCCTGAAGTGTTTCTTTTCTCGCAGTGCCCACCTGCAAGCTGCTTCCTCAATATTGCTTTTATTGTTCATGTTATACTCTGCTAATACGCTGTTAATGTGATCCAAACTTGGAGAAAACATAAGGAATTGCTCCGGCAGCGGTAAGCCGTCACTAAATTTTAGGGAAACTGAAAACTTCCTTGAAAGATTCGAGCTACAGTATGTATCATCCTTTCCGTATATTTCGTATGGTAACTTCACGAGTCGCACGTTCGTTGAATCAGTCCACTGATAATTGTCTAAGAAAAGAAAGGAATTGTTGGAATTACGAATAAAATCTTCAAGGACGAGACGCTCTAGTTCTTGTAACTCTAGTTGCGTTGAGGATGCAGCGTGATCGATAAATTCTTCGGCGCATGTTTCATCCCATTCATTCACTATGTAGATGATTCCATCAGCAGATCTTTTTGTTCTGTAAATAAAATGAACGGTGTAATTCGGTGAACGACATTTTTTACTGCAAAAAAAAATAATCTTTTTACAACAAATTCAAAGCAGCTGAAGTACTTATAATATTAGATACATTGGTACTCTTAGATACAATGTATCATTCACTCACCCTGCCATCATAAATCCACATTCACGAAGTGTGCTCTCGTCTTGGTAAAAGGTCCAGGTGGAGGCATTTGCGCATGCTGAAGATTGCGCAGCGTTAGGCGTCAGTCGTACCTGAAGGTGCGCAGCCATTGCTTCCACCGCCCTGAATGATAGGTAAATTGAAACAAATAATTTGGATGGTATCAAGAGGTGCCTGCACGGAACCGTCTCTCGTACGTTCACATTTGAAGATTCAAGGGGCTCCAGAAGGAAAAATTTAAATTCTTGTGAGATTTCATCTTGCTGAGCATTCATTCTTAATATAACAATCTGCCTTGCGGAACGAGGTGCTGCTAATATTTTTTCTCTTCTGACCTTAGCCAAAAGACCAAGCCAAACAAAATAACGTACTCGTAGGTTTCACAATAATACTGAGACGGCCCCTGGAGGTCACATTAACAATATAGAAGTTTGCTACAGTAGAATGTTTTTTTTCTTTTTCTAATCGTTAATCATAAAATAGGTTTTAGATTTAAGACCTCCTACAGTGATGCCACCTATCCAAACTTACAATTGCCCATTATGTTATCATCGTATATTATGTTAAAAAGGATAGGGGATGATATGCTTCCCTGTATGACTCCTATCTCAAACCTAAAGTCTAATGATCTCACTAGTTGTGTTGACCCTGATAAATCCCGTATCAGAAGTTCAGTGTTCAAGAAGATCAGTGCAAATTTAAAGAAACTCGCTCTCAGTTTTCACTTACAATTTATGAGAACAGCTAACACAATCACAGGCTTTCTGGAAATTGACAAAACACGTGACTGCTAGCATTTTAATACAAGTCATACTTACAATGTATTGCTTTCGATAGTAGGCGGGTCCATTAAGCCACGATACCGCAGCTTAATAAGAGCGGTGTTGAATCCAGCTGCTACAAGCGTGGCTCGCAACAGCGCAGCAGCGGCATACCCCTGCTCGCAGTCCCATAACAATGCCACACTGAGAGTTTGCTCTTCGTTTCGTTCACCTCTAAATGAGTTCCACTCCCATTCTTTTGGAAAGGAAAAATCTAAATTACCTACAATAGGTCATAGTACATACTCGTAGATTATCTGCAAACCCTTATCGCAACCTGACAGTCTCTTCTGCATATTGTGTATCCGAGAGTGAGCCGGGTTCTACTTTCCTCCCGTGTACCCTCCACTTCGATAGCTTCTTGTATGTTGAATTGGTTAACTCTCATTTCTCATCTCTCAGGAAGTTAAGCTAGGATTGCTTTGGGCAACCACGAAATCTTACTCCAGAAAATATAAGGTTAGGTACCTACACGCAGATTTAGATTATAATTTCGGGACTACCTTCTTTATTACAAAGGAAAAAACAGTTTTGTTACTGGAGGGGCGTGTAAATAGCCCTTCCTAGATGTGATTGCTCACGAAGCTGGAGTGACTACAATTCCTGAGTGTCAATAAGAAATCACTAGAACCTGCACTGACCTGCAAATGACCGCTTCCATCCCTGTCATCCTGAGAGCAGCTGGCAGATCTCCTCTGCAGCAGGATCTTTATTTCGCGTACAACCAGGTTAGCCGGCCGGCACCTTCACTAGTTTTTATAATTTTAGCGAGAGCGATGAAAAAAAACCTTTTTCACAAGTGCAAGATTCCACCATCAAATATATTGCGTTGCGAGACCTGAGTACGGGCGGTGTATGTGTCTGCTGGTGTGCGCGGGCGCAGCCTCACCCCCCCTGCTCAGGCGGCGGGCGCGAACCCGAGCCGCTTGTTGGCGACGTCGAACTCAGTGTAGTAACGTCCGATGAACACGTCTAAGAACAGCCAACGCCATCTCTCGTGATTCGATGCGGAACTTCGACGGATTCATTGACAAGGCAGACAGGTTTGCAATACTTATCAACAACTCAGAAAAGCGCGGTTTGTTTAAATCAAATCTAATTAAACACTTTCTACATTATGAAATTGCATGTATATGCATTGGCGCTTCACCAGTTACCTTTGCGAAGCATTTCGCAGGGAGTTGTAACATTATTGCTTGTATCGCTGTCATCTGGTATGACGGGTAGTGTCAATTTTGTGCTGGAAATAAGTTTCACAATTTATGCATGTTTCTTTTTATATCTTAGTTTAAAACATGATTACGGTTTTTAGGTGGATTATACATATCGCAAAACTTAAAACTGAACAAAAAAAACTTAGTATTTAACCATAATTTCGTTTTAAAACACTTATTCAATGATACGTCACAATATGTATTGTCATGTACGTATTACATTGGCAATACTGCATACTTATCGCGTTTGTTTATATGTGTATTTATAATTATGTATTTATCCTGTTACGTAAATTATGTCCATCCAATGGTTGCCTGGAAGAGATTGCTTTTAGCAATAAGGCCGTCACTTGTTGCACTAGGTCGTGTTTTCTATTTTTGTAATTTTTATTTCCGGTGTACACAATAAAGAGTTTTTATCTATCTAATATGTGAAACGAATGCAGTCTAGTTTATTTCCTCTACTACGTTTAGATTCTCAATTCGATTGTAGATACCTATTTATATTTATTTTGCATTATTAAGGAAACTTACAGCGTAATAGTATCTTATGAATAAAAATATGGCTACTGGGTCTGGGTTGCCTACCCGGAAATAGTAGTTAATTAATACGCGTTGCTTCTTAAAGTTACAGTATTTAAGTAGGTATATCATATACCTGGGTCACAGAATACATATTAGTACAATTATTAAGTTGCATCATTGTAACAACTATGTTTTACAATTAAAAACAATTACAATATGTTAATTAATTACAATTTGTAATAAATTACATATTACAAATTAAAATATCGTCTTTGCAACTATGTTTTATGATTAAATCCATTCAAAAGCGTTGATTATTAAATACAAAAACATATGTTACAAACTTAACTTTTTACAAATTAAAAAACTTATTGATATTTTGTTCAAATTAATTGCCAAGCTTTAGTATATTAAGCCAAGCTTGGTTTATCATATTTTTTTACTAATGTTTATTCCCATTATGACAAACTCCTTCCTCAATTGTTTTTAAACTTTATTTTCCAACTGAGTAAATAAACTTTAAATATATTTGGAACAAATATATTTTAAAAAAAATCTACTATTCAAATACAAAACAACGCGAGTTTATCCAATAATGCTACGATTTAATCATTAATTGTGATTTTTCCGTATTGCACGCGCCGCAAATCGATTTGTGTCCATTTACAATTTAAACTTAGCTCGGTAAAATAAGACCGTGTAGATCTCATTGGTGTTTAGCAAAATTGTGTCTGAGATGGTAAAAGTGAAACAGCTAGCAGTCTAGCACCTGTCTATAAAATTACACAACACCTTTGGTCCTGTATTACTCACGTATTTCTTTTTCTTGCAGAGTTAAACGTTGCACAGAGTGCGACCAGGAACAGTTTTAGCCATTGCATTACGCCTGAGATTTCTGTGGATTTCTAACACACACGTTCACTTCAGCACTACAATAACGCTTTTACACTTATAACTGGCTGAGGATTCCCTGTGACGGGGATTCTATGGAACAAACAAAAACACGGACAATTATCCTGTGCTGACGATGACTAATTTCATGACATTAACCTGCTTGTACCTACATACAGACTTGCCAATACCTTTTTCATAGTTTCACTCGCATGGACTCTTAGGAATCGTAAAGTAATAGGTTTTTCGATCGGACGGCCACGAAAAGGTGATTTATGGTTAATATTCCGAAAACCAGTACGAAGCGCTGATTCACTTTTATTGCGTGAATCGCTAGACTGTGGAATACACTGCCACGCGGTGTTTTCAAGTCACCAGTGAATCGGCGTGCTTCATCGTATACTGCTTCATCAACAAGCGAGGTGCCGGCCAAACGCAAACCTGTCAGGTATGTATAAATGCTTGCTTTGACAATAATTGTTGTGTTAGATAGATAGATAGAAACTCTTTATTATGTACACCAGAAAAAAAATACGGATACGGATAGAAACGGATAGAAAACACTTACGAGCTAGTGCCACAAGTGGCGGCCTTATCGCTAAAGGCGATCTCTTCCAGGCAACCATTGGATGGAAAGAACCATGGGAAGTTATTATAATAAAAAAGTTTAAGTCTTCTAAAAAGTTACGGCTCCTCAACTTACTCTATCCAAAAAATTACGCCATTCCGTTGCTATGTTGCTGCGTGAAAGAAAAACAAAAAAACTCAATTTTATATTAGTATGATTCTATGACCGGCAATAAAAATAAATAGATTGTATACTTAACGTATAATTTTGTATTGCGTCAGAAATTCGCACCAGGACAATTTTTATCGCTAAGCAATTAGTTAGGTACGTATAGGATGCACACGTCATGAGCGATGGTGACCGAGCACTAGCATGTGCGCTTTACAATCTGACGGCGCCTGGTTGGGTCATCGGCCATTAGCATACATATCAATGACTTATACTTACTAGTTACTTGTGTAGTGGGCATTTTCCGCAACTAGGCCATTCATTGGCCCATTTTGCGTCACCCAGCTGCAGCTAGTTCAAAAGCCATCAGTTCGCTGATGCCTGTGCAGGCTTCCCGGAGCATCGTCGGTGATCAGAGAATACCAATGACTTATTTAGTACTTACCTACTTTAAAAAAATGTGCAGTTTCGATGCCACCGCACATAAACTCCCGAATGCTATAAATCACCCCTAATGATAGATATCAGCTGGGCTGAATAATAAGCTGCTGGGCTGGACTTGGGTGGACAATATTAGAATCAATACCGACGAGGTAAATTAATTTTAAAACTAATACTTATTCAAAGTAAAAACCCTGTGACTAAAGTTGAATCATCGACTGTAAAACATTCAATAAAATTAATTAATCAAAGAGCAACGCAATTAAACCAACATTACTACAACGTAAATAAACACAAAGACAAGAATATTTATTTTCCGTCTTGAAATATTTTAAACGAAAACACGCATTGAGTAATTTAAGCTGCATTACGCCCAACTCTAAATGCGGGCCCGAATAGGTGCAGTTTGCAAAATCACGCGAACGCGAATGCTAACGTGCCGAGATACGGTTAGCGGTCGCGTGATTTTGCAAACTGCACCTATTCGAGCCCGCGTATTAGGTATTAAATTCGTGAAATTCGTCATAAGCAAAAAAATACCACGGTCAGCCATTTTTAGGGTTTCCGTACCTAATGATGTATTTCTGTTGCCGCTATAACAACAAATACTAAAAAACAGAATAAAATAAATATTTAAGGGGGCTCTCATACAACAAACGTTTTGTTTTATTTTTTGCTCGATTTTCCTCGATATTGGTAACGGCAAATAGGTAGGCGCTTGAAATATTCAAAGAATATTTAGAAGTATATTCACTTTCATAAATAATTAAATTAAAATAAAATTAATATTTAAGGAGGGCTCCCACACAACAAACGTGATTTTTTTGCCGTTTTTATAGATAATGGTACGGAACCCTTCGTGCGCGAGTCCGACTCGCACTTGGCTGGTTATTATGTATGATTGGTATCGTAAACAACTATTGATTTCTGGTATTGAAAAAACTCACGCAAACTATTAAAAAAAATGCACTCATCAAGGACGTTTGGAAGTAGTTAAAAATCATGTTCAAAGATTCTTTTACATACATGCATAGGTACATAGGTACATACATTTCAATCTAGTAAAAGCTAATAAAAGCGTGGTAAAAACTGTACCATTGAGTGGTATAGTAAATCTGTGGAAATCCGTTGCTGAAACCGTAACAAGTAACCACAATTGTAGTTGTTTCTGACGAAGAACGTATTATTCCAAAAAACAAAGACCATAATTTAAAGGGCCAATATTGTATGTGATAAATTGGTAGGCTCCTGGTGCGATATTTCAGTGGAATATTATGTTTTTCACGGTAACATTGTGTCGTATGTTCTCATAAGTTAAGGTGGACGTAATCAGAATATCATATTAGGGCTGGGGGGCCTGACGTTAAAAAATTTGAACCAATCTTATTCAATGTCTAAATAATAATAATAATAATAAACGCAGGGGCGGCTTTATGGCGAGCCGTCGGTGAGTGGCGACACCGTGTACCCCGATTCCATGGGGCTAAATGAGACCCCTGACCCCTGGTATGCCTTAACCGGCCGTCCAGGGGTGGAAACCGCAAGAGCTCAGAACCTAAGCTCCAGGGTGGAAGTGTTAAAGGGCATAACGCCGCGAGTAGCTCTTAGTGAAAGTGCAGCACACCTCTCTACACCCTAAGCCACCCACGCCGATGTTGCCCCTCCGGTGCCAAGATACGGCAGCCTTTATGGGGGGCCCATTCAGTGGGTGGCTAGTCATCACCTGCCTAAATATATTTTGAGATGAGACAGGATAAGGCAGGTGCCGTTTCTCATTCTATAGATCTGTTATTCCATCCACAAGTTGTACACCTCAATAGCCCAGACTTTTTTAATCCTATACTGTACAATAGTTTCATATTCCTTTTTATACATATTCCATAATTGTATTTTTTATATTCAAAAGGGCCTCTTGGTGTTGGCTTCGGCTCCACCAATGCCTACCAAATGTCCGGGCTAGACCCGAGAATGTAATTAAATAAAGTGTCATAATAATAATAATAAATACTGACGTATATTAAAGTTATATAATTATTTACGGGATATTTACCGTGGTAAGGTTGTAGAAGGAGCTCCCGATATTCAGGTTTTGTCTGTACCTAACTTTGAACTTTTTCACCAACCACCCGCATTCCAGTCTTCCCGTGAATATGGTGCATGTAACTGCGCCGAAATATCGGGAGCTCCTTCCACAACCTTACCATGGTAAATATCCCGTAAATAATCATATAACTTTAGTGAACAACCGTGATAGTTTAAAACAGTGTCTAACGTATATTGTACCGATAACCATATGCAACATGGCCACTAGCTAAAAAGGACAATTGTGAGACCCGAGTAGCACAAAGAAGACGGAAACGGACCATGCTATATAAGTAGGTTTTAGCTAGTTTTTTTCCGAAACGTAGATATATATGACTTCGCAACTTCGATCAATTAAAACAAAGAATATAGAACGCCGTACATGCACATCAAATATAGTAACATCAATGATACAAGTTATACATTTATTTATGGCACATCATGTTTACGTATCGCTAGGATACATTCTATCATTTATTTGCTCGCATGTAATCGAGCAATTAAATGATTTGATTGATTGATTGGTAGGTAACGAGAAATTGAATGCAAACTGCTGCAACGGCGCGTTTTGGCGGAGTTTCAAGAAAAAAACCGTGGTCGGGTTATTACAATATCCTCTGTTTGTTTGATTGAAACTTAGCAAAGTTGTCTTTATGTTGAAGAAAGAGCACACATGGACTTTTGGCACCAATGTGAATAAAACATGTCATCTTAATATTTTAGTTTCTAAAACCGAATTATTTTCGGTGGATTATTATTTATTGTGTTCGTGAACGTGTTCGAGTGTGAGAAATTAACATGAGTATTTTCGTATTGTTTTCAAAATTGTAGTCTCCACCAATTTACTAGGCCATGACTTTGACTTGAACGTGACTTACTTGGCTTTAATTTATCTTATTTTGCAATATCTAATAAAACACGACAATATTTAAATATTTTATTTATACTTGACACTGGAAAATGCAGAAGAAGTCAAGCCAACAAAATCCCCTAATGAGAAAAGCAGGAAAAAAGCACACGTAACGTACGTACGTGGCTAGATGCTCAGAAAAAATAAATGAAAATGTTTTGGAGCAGTTTGCCCTTTAGTTTAAAATATTACTTTATGCAATTTATCACAACTTAGATTGTTCTTATCTTTTGTAAGAAGTAACTATGGTGTTATTAATAAAATATGTGTATTTGTCACCTTCTTACCTTTTTTACCCCTAGTCTGAATTCGTCCACATGTACCTATCTGTAGGGGTTACCATTATTTCAGGCGCCGGCACCGCGGGTACCGTTTTAATTTTCCGCTACTCTTAAAATTTATAGTACGAGTGCTTGCGCCCCAATTTTAAACTCTTGAACTTTTATTTTCAGTCTTAGTTCAGTCCAGGGCACTTACGCCCAACTCTAGTCGCGGGCCCGAATACGTGCAGTTTGCAAAATCAGGTGAACGCGAACCTTAACTCGCCGAGAGACTGTTTGCGGTCGCGTGATTTTGCATACTGCGCCTATTCGGGCCCGCGTTTAGAGTTGGGCGTAGGGCCACAGGTACTAAGTTAGTTGCTTGTGATATCTGTGGGCGAAATACGAGTATTCGCTACGTAAAATACGTATCGAATTCCATAGAAATTTCAATTACGAAATCAAAATTTATTCAAAATTTATATGGAATTCGATACGTATTTTACGAAGCGAAAATTCGTACTACGCCCAGTACCTACAAGGCAAGCAAGGAGGCAAGTAAATAACCTGGCAAAGAATGTTATAATTGACAGTAAGGCAGTTTACAGCTCTATTGGTCCATATATAGGATATCGATTTTTTATGTCTGTTGTTTGGTCACATACCTACCTAGCATGGATCGTGAATTATTAGGCTACCGTTATACACCGTTAAAGTATTTAAAGGGCAGATTTTTGACTTGAGAGTAGTAGGTCACATTACCTCAACTACCTACCTCGGTACCTAGGTTTCTTTCCTCGAAAATAAAACGATTTTTTGGGACCTAAACCCTATATTAACTAACTTAAAATCTAATTGCAGTTGTAAAATTGAGAATAACAGCAAAAAGGTACTTATCCTACCAATATAACTTTTCTTAAAACTCCACACGCACATTTAACTTAACAAGCGAACAATAAAAGTCTTCACATTATCTTGACGAGTTTCCAACAAAATCCAAAGTTGGGCCAACAAAGGGCTGACGAAATTAACCGGCGAGACTAACAAACAATTTAATTGACTTAACCTGTAAATGCCATGTTCTAGTCAGTCAACCCTTTTACAGTACAGACAGTAAGGAATCTGTTTTAACGCACAAAACAACATGCTATCAGAATAACTTGATTTGAATTTAAAAAGTTAATAAAAAAAAATACTATGATGCAATTCCAAAGTCGATAGATAAACTGTTTATTGTTCACACTACAAATTACATATAAAAGACACGATAAAACAGCTTAAAAACTAGTGCAACAATCGGCGGCCTTATTGCTAAGAGCTATCTTTTCCAGGCAACCTTAGGATGGAGAGGATTCGTAAAGGAGGTAGAAGGCGGGGCGTGCTATATTAAATAGTGTGATAAATAATTTAACCGTACATTCTAATAATAATACATACTAAATAGTGATACATACTAATACTTAAATTACTTACAATTACGATAATATACTAATATATAAAAGTATAAAATAGATAAATATTAAAAGTCAATTAAACACAATAACAGCGTCAACAAGTACACTCAGAGTCAAATATTTTAATTTAGCGTTCAGGGTGTTTACCTTCAACGCTGTATTCTTTTGTCTAAAATAATCGAGAATGCATAAATTAATGATGGTACTCAATCAAATTACGCATATTATTGTAAGCGTTCAAAATGGTCTTATGGTAGGTATATCTTAGCCACTAATTTCTCTATTTTTATTATAATTAAAAAAATACTATTTATATTCTACCTAAGTACTTAACAAGCTCGTTTTGGGCCAGCATTATACCAAAATTTCAGATCTGTAACTTACTCCGTTTATAGGCGCTAGAAACCTGTAACATACTCGGACGTACGGACGGTGGAGCGACAGTCCAATAGAGTTACGTTTGCCCTCTGTGTACGTAACCCTAAAAAGGATACATCTATGTTTAAAGCCCTTACTGTATTTATTATTGAAGCCTCTGAGTTTGACGCAATTTTACTCAGTCAGTTTAGGTAAATTGAAGCGGTTTAAGACATTTATTTCTTTAAACTTTAAATGGAGTTTCCGTGCCAACGACTAGAGATTAGCATAAATCTCAAAAGGCTTAGAAAAAGATTTCACAAACGAACTATGTAAAATAGATAGATACCTAATCTACTTACCTAAGTATCCCTACCTCCTGTAGTGGTGATATAGAGCTCTTTCAGAGTCTGCTTGAGGAACCCTATCATTGACTTGGGGAGTACTCATTGCCATTTCCAATTTTATTTAACCACTAAAATACCGTACCTGCTTAGCAGTGGCGGAAAGAGAATATTCGCCAAAGAACCAGAGTCACCGACATAGCTATTAAAAGTTTACAAGTTGAAGTGTCAATGGTCAGTGTAGAGGTTAAAGGGGGAAGCCTATGTTCAGCAGTGGACGTCTTCTGGCTGATGATGAAAAGTGTGCCTTGCCTAGCCGTGTTATAAAATGTCTCCTCTTCATTGTATTGTAGGTTTCATCGGACAAATGCGAAAAAACACATGTCTCGTCAGCGCCATCTATCGATAGTTGCAGAACTATGTTCCTAGAGCGGTCAGAAATCCACCCATTCATTATTTTTTATAAGTAACTCAGAAGAAGGACTAAAGCCACTTACTTGCTTATACTATATGTATTCTGTGCTAAAGCATAGAAATAGTGTTAATTTAGCATAAACAAATTAAAAATGTTAACGTTCTTTAGGTGCTCATATATGCCAAAATTGTTGTTACCAGTACCCTTAGTACAAGATTTGACAGTTTTCGAAAACTTTTTTCGTTTCCGTATTGTCCCATACATTTTAGTAAAGTGCCTCTAGCGGAAACGCGGATGAACTAAAATCGGTAGTAATCGGCAGTATAGGTTGCTTCACTCAAATACGAAAAATAGTTTCGAATAGCTTTCAGCCCAGCAATGTGTGCATCAAAACGAAAACGAAAAAAGTTTTCGAAAACTATCAAATCTTGTACTAAGGGTACAGAACGAAACAGATTATATTTATGACCTCAAGAATAATAAATAAATGGAAGCGCTATACCTACAGTTTCCCCTTTAGCATTTACATTACGGATACACAAATACACACGTTAAACTTATAACATCCCTCTTTTTCCGTCGAGGGTTAAAAAGAGCTACACTATTTTAAAAAGTTAATCCTAGCCGAATCCTCAAAGCTCAAACAAATATAAACATTACATCACCAAATAACAGAGAAATATCACCAGTGGGTCCATAATTTCTTATTTGCCTTTTATATTGTAATGGCGGCTGTTTCATCCCGTATATCTCTACGCATTTTTTTAAACAAACAAAGTCTAATCTCGGGCGTGCTGACACCAACCTTGTCTCGGCAAATTAAATTACGCCTTTCCATGAATATTATAGCCAGTCTTCTCTTTCTATTGCATAACTGTGAAAATTAACTCAATGAATCGTAATATATTGTCTCTGGCTTAAAGGCTCTGGCTTTTCCCAATTTTAGAAAATTTTGTCATTCTAGGTTTGTCTACTTCCATGGTTAGCATAAATAAAAAAAATGGTGGGTTTAAAAATTGTGTCATATCAAAACTGAATGTTTCGCCTAAGGAACGGTACAGCCGGTCTATTCTGGAAGCTAAGTGAACGCGCAAGTGACGTGATAAGCTAAGTGAATGTGATTTTTTTTCTTGCCTATTTCTGCAGATAAATGTCAAATTATCGAATTATAAGGGTAAGGGACTACATTCAAGGGTGATTACTTGACGTTTTGACATTTCTTTATAGTAATTGACAAGAAAAATACACGTTCACTTAGCCTATCACCTCACTTGCGCGTTCACTTAGCTTGCAGACCGAAACACGATTAGGGACATTTCGCTTGATAGAAAAAAATATGAAAGTAACACTGATTTGCGCTGTTTCAGATTCATTCAAATACCTATTTACTAAATGATGTCTACCATATCTTAATATATAGATTTTATAATTATGGAGATAACCGTAAAGGTACTTTTTATGTTACAGCTATACTTTTCGAGAAATATGAGAAAAACCTCAAAAATACAAGTAGGGAAACGCACGACTGTCTGTAAGCGCAATTTTGCTCCACTAAATACGACTATGTTAAGCCTTTATGGTCATCTGCAATATAAAAAAAAACACCAATTTCTTTAGGAAAACTCTTAATATCAAAGTAGGTTTGTGAAATAGTATGCCATGTTTGAGAAAAGTTTTTTACATGTTTTACGTAGATATAAAGAAAGATCACCCCCGTAATCTGCACATTAATCAGGTGGAACCGTATAATCTGTGCAATGCAGCCGTGCATACGTTTCCTAACTCTCCCTTGCCGGCCGTAGTTTTTTATCGTAGAGCCAAGATAAATTTCCGGTTAGCGGGGGTCCAGCGTTGATTTATACCGGGCGTCAGTCAGCCGACGAATTACTGAGCAGCGATGTAAATCACCTCACCTACGTGTAGGTATAGTATTCGAATCGATACATCTCGAGGATCGAGTTGGAATGATGGTGGAGCAACGAACATTTATTTTATTAGTTTTTTTGAAGTGAAAACTTCTTTAGGCGCGTTGAGCACTTTTTTGGGTGAACAAAAATCATGGAACTCGCGCCATCGTCACGCTGTACCATGTTACAACAGCGCCATCTCTTGTAGAATAAGTGAATTACTACTGAAGTTTTCACTTCTGACTTGCATTCTAATGACTATGATGTGTTTTTTTTTACATGGCAAGTGTCTTTATTAACTAAACAAAATACAAGCTAATAATAACACTACAAAATAGTTAGACTGCCCATAGACCGTTGAAGGTCTTAAGACAATCCTAATGCTGAAGCCTTTGTTTAAGCATTAGTGGCAGTGCAAGAATTTCAAGCTCCAAAATACAAGTATAGACTAAGTTTACCTATGTTAGATTATATATCGATACTACAGGTATATGATTACTAACGAGATATTTACCATGGTTAGGGTGTGACCAATTTTTTTTTATGCTATAGGTGGCAAACACGGAGACGGGCCGCCTGATGGTAAGCGATCACCGTCGCCTATGGATACCTGCAACACCAGGGACATCACAGATACGTTGCCGACCCTTAAAGACTCTATTATTAACAGCCCTTTTGAAAAACCCCATACGAAGAAGCTAATCGGAAATGCTGCAGGAGCTCATTCCACATATTGCAGGTGTGAGGCAAAAAGGAACGCGTAAAACGCACAGTGTGCGATTTCCACCGATCTATGATAAATGTAGATGAACTTTCAGGCGGTGGCGGCTGGTGCGATCAAAAAAACTGCGATGCCGGCATCAGATCGAACAGTTCTTCAGAGCATTCCCGTTGTAAATGCGATAAAAGACACAAAGAGACCCGACGTCTCTGCGCATGCTGAGCGGCTCTAGATTTTCAGTAAGCTTGGGATCGTCGACAATTCTGACAGCTCTACGCTGTGATGCATCAAGTGACTCAAACTGATACTTTGGTGTTCCGTTCCAAAGATGGGAGGAGTACTCCATGTGAGGTCGGACACGCTTCGTTAAGGAAAAGTCTTTAGTTTTAAGTTAATCATGGTAAATATCCCGTTAATAATCATATAACTGTAGTAAACGACAGTGATAGTTTAAAACAGTGTTTAAATCGATACCACATTTTCCATACCATACTTTTGTTCTATTTTGTTTTATGATCAGAGTCAATTCATACCTGATGTATCTCTAGACGATGGACATATTCGAGGATATCATTGTATACAACTTTAACTATGAGACCAAACCAGAAATCACGAAAAGAAACAGTTGATCCATACATTTCGTTGAGTGCGAATGTCATTTTTATATGGAACAAGCTGATTTTAATTTGCGATTCCAGGTGATTTTTACTCCTATAGTAAAAGTCAGTCATACAGGTGAATACAATACTCCATGGTAGTTAAAAGTTGTTCATAATGATCAGTACAATGACCTCGTTTCGGCCTAGTACTGTCCGAGTAACCCTAGTGCAATCAGCACAGATGCATGGAACGGGAGTGTGTGAAATAAAAATAGCTACCTCCGAGAGGAGATTGCCGATTTTCCGGAGTTGAAATGACGTCCGGCCGGCCCGGATGTTGACCAGCAGGTACCGGACTACGGACAGTGTCGACATTCTCCAGTAAATAAAGGAACCGTCGCCTTTGAATTGGGTTACTCGGTTTTGATAAGATAAAAGGGTTTTTTGGATGCAGCTGGATTTTTTATATCCTGAAATTCACATTTTATGTGAATAGTATACCTACCTATATAGTATACTAGCCGTCCGCCCCGGCTTCGCTCGGCCTTCGGCCTCGCTACAAAATATAATATAGCCTATGTCACTCGGGGATAGTGTAGCTTCCCAACAGTGAAAGAATTTTTTAAATCGGTTCAGTAGTTTCGGAGCCTATTCATTACAAACATACAAAAATAGGTACAAATCTTTCCTCTTTATAATATTAGTGTAGATAAAAACGAAATACACAGACTCACTCACTCACAGACTCATCACGAAATCTCAAAAACACCTTGACCTACGAAGCTGAAATTTGGCAGGTTGGATGCAGGTTCTTTTGGAGAATGTAGAGCCAACTAAGAAAAGATTTAGCAAGGTAGACCGGTGGCATGTGGACTATGTAGGGGTGTCTTCCTTTTGTAGAAGGGGAAGGAGAGAATAAGTCTTTTAGCGCAAGGGTCACACCAAAATGCAGCCTGTAAAAAATTGCCAAGCACACTACCTTATGCCGATGCTCAAGGCTCTGCAGCTTCAAAGAAACCAGTTTTTCATCGCCTTTTAGCCTCACAGCTTGTTGCTCTACTAGACTCCTATTCCAGCCAAAGCGTGTTTACAACTTCGACCAAACCGACACTTAACATCAGGTAAGCTGTAGTCAAACGCCTAGCCAAGGCGTTGGACTACAGCTTACCTGATGTTAATAGATATCGACCCCTAATTTTCTTCCATTCCATAAACTCACAAAGAAAGTTATGACAAGTAAAACGCTTATTAGACAACAGCCTGCAGTCCCAAAGCGATGAGAAATGTTTAATGGCACACCAGAAATAATTAACGTGCATCAAAATTATGTTTATCAATTTAAGCTCTTTTTAGCTGAAAAAATGAAAATGAAAATGAAAATATATTTATTAACACAAACATAAGTTTAAAATAAGGAATGTAGGAAGACTATACAAACAGTTTATCAAGGCTTACTTATGCTTATGAGTGAATTATCTTAAGTATAAAATATAACAGCGATTCCCGCACTAGGCTAGGCCTGTATCGCGGGAATCCAATACGGTTTATTCATAGGTTTATACCTCTAGTTAAAATATTATAAGTCGATAATATGTGTATATATATATACATATGTATATATCAATATTAAAGAAATAGGTATTATGTAATAGGATTATGTATATGAATATATTATTATGTAGGTATATTAGTTGTATATGTTATGTTTACTGTGTTTTAATTTATTATGGTAAATGATTGATTTTAAATTTACATTTAAGATAGGATTTTCAATAAATTTTCCGTCTCCCTATAGTTCAGCGAAATCAGAAACTTAAAAAGTGTATTTTTGGCTTCGTAAACACTCTTTCCTTTTAATTTGCAATGTTTATTTACAACATTGTATACATGAGCCCTAACAAACTGACCAAAACGACGGGCAAAACTTGTATGTACTTGCGGAAAAGGTATTTTGTACGATCTTTTAATAATTTCGTCAGAATCAGAAACAGCTAGCACAGATTTATGTACAAGGAGTGAAATTTTGAATATAAAAAGCTGTCTAACGCTTAGAACTCCACTGTCCTTGAACACATCTGCAGTTGGGTATCTCAGTGGTTTCTTCATCATGACTTTTAATACTGATTGTTGTGCCCTTTCCGCAAGTATGATTAACGACGTTGCCGCACTACCCCAACAGGTAACGCAATAGTTCAGAAGAGATTGGCATAGAGTGAAATAAACGGACTTAAGTGTGTCTGGTGATGCGACATCTCGTAAACTCTTCATGATACCAATAACTTTACGTACCCGACCAGCTAGTGCATCAATGTGATTTTTAAAGTTTAAGTTTTCGTCCAAGATAACACCTAGATATCTAATTGTTCGGGATCGAGAAAGCGATTCACAGTCGCAGGTTCTCAGATTCAATATATTATTATAAATAGGTACCCCGTGGTTTTACCCGCTATAATAAAGGACCCATGAATTTACCTAGCCATGTATTAATTCAGGGTATATGACATTTTTGTAGTGGTAGGACTCTTTTGCAGGGGTCCGCCTGGGGAAGTACCACACCTTTGCCAGTTATTCAACCGCCGAGCAGTAGTGTGCAAACACTACTGTGTTCCGGATTGAAGGGCAATGTTTCCAGCGAAATTACAGGGCACACAGAGATTTGACATCTTATATCTCGGGGTAACGAGCGCAGTGCATTGCCATCCAGGGTTTTGAACTGTTGAAGTTCAAAATTCGGGGTGGCGTTGAGATGTTATGGGCAAGCGTGAAGAGCCATCAGGCAAGCGACTTTGCTCGTCTCGTCACCCAGTATCATAAAAAAAAAAACTACCAAACTCTTTTCTTTTTATTCCAATTCGTTTAGCTGTTACGAAGTTAAGTGAAAAAAAACATACACACTTATACAGAAACTTTCCCATAAATAATATCAGTACGTACAACGCACTGATATTATTTAATTAATGCGAAAGTACTATGTTTATTGTTTGTTACACTTTGTTTGTAATAGAGAAACGGATTTACTTGATTTAAAGGGTTTCGTACACAAAGGGTGTAAACGGGACCCTATTACTAAGCCTACGCTGTCTGTATCTCCAACTTTTTAACGGCTGTATCTTTCGAACCGTAATATATAGCTAGTTCAAATTTACACAGGATATGTAATTTTACGGCGGATTAACTAACAAATAATACTAAGTCAAAAAGTAGAAGCTAAAGGCATACAGCAAAAATTCATATTTTTGGCATCTTGTTGTATTTGCTCCAGCGTAAAAATGGCAGGTAGGTAGTAGGTACCTATAAGCATCAAACTTGGCAATATTATATAGTATAGTACACACTCTAAAGTTAAACAACAAATAATAAATACTGACTACACCACCATACCACTGGTTCGACAACGGAAATTAGGTAACGTCGGAAGTGGTCGATACTTGGATGGGTAACCGCCTGGGCGTGGCGTCTTTTTGCAAAAAAAATTTGTACCTACTGTAGTAGTTAAAAATTTAAGTTGCTCATAGTCTTAATTGAAGTTTTTGTACCTATTTTATGTTTTTTTATTATTTATTCACTAATAGGCTTGCTTTGACCGCTAACTCGCCTGATGTTAAGCGAATGATGTTATGTGGTACGAAACCCAAAGAGCGCGAGTCCGACTAGCACTTGGCTGGTTTATTTATAGGGATAGATAGAGGACCGGAGAGACATATTAAAGGATATTTTAACCCCGAAAAATTTAAGGTTCCTGAGGAAAATCCACACAAGTGAAACCGTGGGACGCAGCTAGTCTATGTATCTAGATATTATAAACAAAAAAGGGAATGCTGTACGATGGTATGTGCCTCACTTAAACACGGCTAGACCGATTTGGGTAATTATTTTCTTCTAAATGTTCGTAATAGCAAGGATGGATGGTACTAGATTCAAATATGATGGAAATCTTATTTATTTTTATTATAAAAACTAGCCGCCCGTCCCGACGGTTCATTCTAGTAATAAATAAATAGCCTATGTTACTCAGGGATAATGTAGAATTCTAATGGTGAAAGAATTTTTAAAATCGGTCCAGAAGTTTTTGAGTTAATTCGTTACAAACATCTAAAAATACAAATTTTTCCTCTTTTCTTTTATATATATTAGTGTAGATGGGTTTTTTGGTGTTCGATTAAATAGCATCCCAAAACGAGTCCCTTCTCCCTTTTTTAATCCACCTGAACCAGTTTTACGAGCGTCAACTTTCTCCGTATAAAAAGTTTCGACACCGAGCCTGTAGCAATAAACATCAGTGTAACGAGGCCTTTTTATGAACTTACTTATTGTTTTAATATTTTAAGCTGTCGTTGCCCTTATTAAACGACCTTCATTAAATTTTTACCTTTTGGTTAGTTAAGATAAGGTGTTGTCATCACACCTATTCAAAATGCGACAATTGGCTTTGGAGGATAGAACCCCCTCCTCCATTTGGGAACCAAAATCAAGTTTTTTCCTATGGGAGTTTGACCATTCAAACTCTAACCGCGAGCTCGATAGCGCAGTTTACAAAATAAACACGAAAGTACACGAAAAGAAAATGATAATATTATAAGTTTTACTTGAACTGTGAGCGTTCAGCCGATAGCGAACGGCATTTTGTAACTATTATTGTTTTACTAGTTACAACCCGTGGTGTCACTCGCATAGACAACTTCTATGGAATCGTAATTTTTCTCTGTATTTTTTATACAGAAAAAAGTCCCTCCGTTCGGACCTCTGATTATTATATATGCAAAAAAACAGGTCAATCTGTTACTACGTGAAAAGGAACAAATAAACCTAGGTATCTACTTTAGGAACACACTAATATACCTATTATGTAGTAAGATTCTCGAAGGTAATTTTATATTGAGGTGTTACTTAAATACTCTTACTTATGTTATTCTAAGGAAATACTATAATTCTGTAGTTTGGCTACCAATTGGCCTGATGACAAGTGATGTACTTGGAGCGAAGCGAAGTTTTTTCTTCTATATTCATCATCATCATCCAAAGCTATCCTCATTCCAGCGCTCGGTGCTTTTTTGGTGGTGCCATCTGCATCTATTTCAGTATAATTTGTTTGATACAATTATTTATGATATATGAAGGTAAAACTTCGAAGTCTATTCTTAGTAGAATGTCATTTAGGTACCTACTAAAGATCGTAACTGTGTATTTTTTCTTCCTTAATCAAAGTAACATTTTTAAAACTAGAAAATAGCTGTTACGGAAATATTTTTCTTTTAAAGTCCCTACCCGTTTCCGAGTAGGGCAATAACTCATGATTTATCACGCCAAGATATTTATTGGACTAATAAAATTTGTCCTTAGCCGCCTGCTTCCCACCTCTTCTCTGTGCAAAGTGTGAAATGTATGAATTTTAAACTGGCTAAGTCTCGATATTGCTTTTAGATGATAAGTTTTATTTCTCAGGCATTTGTTTGTTTGTTATTGTGCCCTTTTTTAGGGTTCCGTACCCAAAGGGTAAAAACGAGACCCTACTACTGAGCCTACGCTGTCTGTCTGTCGTCCTTCCGTCCTACTTTTCGTTGTCATAAACGGCTGTATCTTTAGAACCGTAATAGATAGCCAGTTGAAACTTTCACAGAATATGTAATGTTCCGGCGGATTATCTAAAAAATAATAAAAAAGTCAAAAATAAAACATAAGGGGGGTCCCCATACAACAAACGTATTGTGTTTTTAACTATTTTTGTAATTGCTCTAATGTAAAAAAACGGTAAAGCGTCAAACTTGGCATGATTGTAGTACATACTCTAAAGTATAACAACAAATAATAAATAATAGCCAAATGTGAGTCAGGTGACAAATTTCTGTTCATGAATTACCAAGTTGTGACTGGTAATTTCGTTACTAGGTCGTCCAGACCTAATCATTTCTTTCACCGAATCCAAATGCCACATTTGACTAATTTTGAAGTCGGGTTTTTTGTTGATAATTATTGTATTTTGTGGTGCTACGAAACCCTCAGTGCGCGGGCCCGACACTTGGCAGGTTTATTGTATTTTGTGGTGGTACGGAGACGGAACCCTGAGTACGCGAGCCTTACTCGCACGTGAACGGTTTTTTTTGATCTCAGATTTTTCCGAAATAGAATAATGAAGGAGAAATGGGGGTTTGCATTTGATGAAAGTGCTGTGATTAGAAAGGTGTAATTGGGCAAGTAAATTTCATATGGGGTGTAGGGGTGCCAAAAGGACCAAGTTATAGGGGGGAAGGCAAATGGAGGTTGAAAGTTTACATGAAAGTCCTTTGTTTCTGATGTTAGGGACATGGAATGTGGTATTCTGGTTAATGGGTTAAAATACTATATGAAGGTTTTTCGAAAACAGACTGATTAAGGAGGTGAAATGGGGTGTACAAAACTTTGAACACAAAAGTTCCATACTTTGTGTTGAAAGTTTTGTAATTACGAACGTACAATTAAGGGTTGTAGAGGTCCGCTAAGAAACTATTTTTAAAAGGGCCTAATTAAAGGTCATAGCACACTTATCAACTCGGAAACGGATCGTAACCATATCAACTCGAGCCGTTCAGTATTCTTTGTATGAAACTCCCTACTGCAAAGCACACTTATCGGAAACGTAACGTAAACGACTCGTCTTGGGACAAGCTCACGAACCGCGGCGCATCGCGCGGTCCCCGCGCTTACGGCTCGTCATCCACACGCTTACGGCTCGTCGTCCACGCGCCTACGGCTCGTCGTCCACGCGCTTACGCCTCTCCGTGCCACGCTTGCGTCTCTTCGTCCACCCTTGCCCCACTCACACTTCCCGCGGCCTGCCTGCAGCACACTATCATTCACAAGGCAACTTCCAGTCGTGTTGCACTTCACGATCAGATTCAAACTTTTAGGGGCTGTGTCACCCTCGTCCGTGGGAGAGCACTATTGTTCCGAAGCCCCACACGTGGTCCCCGGGTGGTGCTAATCAGGTGACGTACTAGTGGTAGGCTTCGGCCGGGGCTAGTGACCACCCACCGGACAAAGTCATGCCGCCAAACGGCCTAGCCGTGTTCCGGCATGTTGTCCGGTGACGCCGTTAGGGAAAACGGGTCGGAATAGTTGCTTCACTGCTGCAAGACCGTTCTGCCAACCATTGCTGGGCTGCACAGGGTAGTTACCCTGTGCAGCCCAGCAATGCTACCCTCCATGACTAGTTAGTCATGGAGGGTAGCGGGATCCGAGGCACGGTGCACCGCTGGCCGACCGCAGTTAGTAGGGGGCCCAAGTAGTGAGCTAGCCACTCATGAAAGGCTGCCCCGCCAACTCGCGAAAAATCCCGGAATGCGCCATCGTGCCGGTCGGCGACCGGAAGAAAGGGCCCGATGGACATCCCCGGGGGGCTCGGGCGTCCCCGCAGTCTCCAGACTAGTTCTTCATTTGTGTGGCCTCGCGTTGTTTGTCTATTGGTCAGCAGCGTGGAGTCTCATTCCACTGCCGTTTTCCCTCCGATTCATTTCAAAAAAAAAACTATTGAGACACAAAACAAGGAATAACGTTACACAGCGGCTGCACTCCCTTTCTCTCAAAGTGCACCTCAGCAATATCCGAGGTTTGCACTGTAATGTCGTGCCAGTCCACCACCACCTTGAGACTGAATAGCCGGCACTTTTGTTCCTTACGGAGACGCAGATCGGAAGACGTCTGACGAGGCGTATTTGTCATACCCAGGGTATTCCCTGGAGCACAATTTTAAGCCACAAGCTGGAGTGTGCTTATATGCCCGTGACGACTTCTGCTGTCGGCGTCTCCGTCAGTTTGAAGACCCTAGATTCTCCGTGCTTTGGGTACTGGTGGATACCTTTTATTCCACTTTTATTGTGCGAACTGCTAGTATGTGGAATGCGCTGCCTGAATGGGTGTTCCCCGATAGTTACAATCTGGGTGTTTTCAAGTCAAAAGTGAATCGGTTTCTTCTAGGCAAGCGTGATCCATCGTAGACCGCATTATCGCTTAACATCAGGCGAGTTGGCGGCCAAGCGCAAGCCTATTTTACAATAAAAAAAAACTGATCTAGTGCCAGCCAGGTCAACCAGCGGTCGGCGAGCCGTAAGCGCGGCGTCGCCTAGCCGTAAGCGCGGCGACGCCTAGCCGTAGCCGAGTCAACGTATCGGAGCTGCTGATATCCGCTTTGGTTACGCGCTTACGTTAGGTTGACGCCTGTTTGACGGCGAGGCGAAAAGCGATACGATTACGATCCCTTTCCGAGTTGATATGTGTGCTATGACCTTAAGGGGGAAAACATAGGTTGATATATGAAAATCCTTCGAAGTTAGGGAAATAAAATTTGGTATTCTGGTTAATAGATATAAAAAAGACGGATTAAGGAGTTGAACTACGAGTTTGAATGTTGTGATGAAAGTTATGCAATTACGAAACTCTAATTTGGCAAGTAGATTCCTAATAAGGTGTAAACGTCCGCTAAGAAAGTATTAAAAAGTATCCAATAAGTATCGCTATCAGCACCTTCGGGAAACTAAGGACAGAACTATTCTTTGACATTGCGAAGAAAGTGGCGCCACCGTGCTGATCTAAATCTAGGCCAGTTGATTCGGAATGGGTTAGCAATACCCGTACCGACACCCTTGCCAAGGAAAGTGCTGACACCCTTGATAAAACATGACGTAAATGGCCTCTGCAAACCTGCAAATGAAAGTGCGAGAACTACTGCGTCGTCACACCGAAACAGAACATCAGAATCTGTGGGACAGGAAAGATGATGTCTGTGGGACAAGAAGCATGCTAAAGCTGCTCTCCCAATTCTTAACAGGAAGATCAAGAACTATCTATTGAAGTTGCAACGACAGGACCTTCACCTGATTGTGGGCCTCATAAAGGGTCATTGCAACTTTAATAGTCACTTGTATAAACTGGGAGCCACGGATATTCCACTGTTTCGTGGCTGCATGAAGAAGAACGAAACTATAGAGCATCTGCAGAAGAAACTAGATTCGCTACCGGGTTCGTTTATGAGTTTCTATGGCTACCTTCTGTCTCCATCATCAGACCAGCTCGATGGTACTATAACATTGCATTGTATGCAATAACATCTAAATCAAACATTCTTAAAATTCAACTAAACATTTTAATAACTATTCCTACTTTAAAACTATTTACAAAATAATAATGACATCATACTTCATCGACCAGCTTGAATCTCTGATGCTGAGGTTCTGGTATAACATTGAAATATTTCTTCATGATGGTCTGGTCGGAGCGTCCTCCATAGTGACGTTGGACCCAAGTGTGGTCCCAGTTCGGGTCAAACTTCTCACATGTGACTACCACTTTGCCTGATTCCATGGCAAAGAGGGTACCATTGCGACCCAACCCCACCTGCAAAATGGAAGAATAAAGTTATATGATTATTTACGGGATATTTACCGTGGTAAGGTTGTGGAAGGAGCTCCCGATATTTCGGCGCAGTTACATGCACCATGTTCACGGGAAGACAAAAAAAATATATGTTATATGGAAGAATAAACTTAGTGGTGGTTATTAAACATCTAAGTAATGCCTTGATCGAATGAGTCTTGGTGAGACAATAAACTGATACTAGGCCGATAGATCTATCCTCGGGTCACTGAGGACGCTTCGCGAAGCCTGCGCAGGCATCAGCGAGCCGCTGGCCTTCCTGGAGGAGATCGAGTGGCTGGACAATGGATAGGGTGGACAATATAACAAAAATAGTTAATTCATACATGTTTTTGAAATTCAACTATGAAACAGTATTGCTTTTTCATGTCTGCCCTGGCTGTCCAATAGAAAAATGGACCAAACTATAGTCTATTAAATGTAAGTTGATTGAAATGAAGTATGTCAAAATCTTCGATTAGTGCTGGGACAATTCGGACCAAATCGAGAATAATGTGTGTGTCTATCGACTGGAAGTGTCTTGCACGAATAATATTTTTAAACCAATCTATATTTCTGTTGTAGTACTATTATGATGAGACTTTAGGATAATGAAATAAAACAGAAAAAGCAAGTACACATTTTTGTAATATAAATAAATCTATTGTTTAATCTAATGGTGTACATTCCAAATCAGTGTTATCATCATCATCAGCGTTTGAGTCACTTGAGAAATCCTGCAGATTAATAATAAATGCTATTCAATCAATAGTCAGTCTAGTATGCTATTCTAGTAGTCAGTCTTTGGATAAAGATGCTTCGTTCCGTAAAATTTACTAAGACAGTTGCTAGTAATTCGATATTATTATACTATATACAAAAGAAATCTAGGTTTACAAAAAAATAGTACGTTATCTGTACGAGTTTTGTACTTCGATAGTACGCAGAGGAAATTCTGAAAAAAACATTTAAAAAAATACTATTTAATTCACACAGCAAAATAAAACGATCGATTTTACGTTTATTGATTTACCATGTCCCTAAATTTTTTGTCAAGTTGACGTAACCTTGTTATGACAGAATGGAAAAATATGGCTATTGTATTGTGATAATCCACACTAAATGCAGTTCCGTTTTAAAATTCAAATATACTTTTACTATTTATATGTACAGCACTTGTAGTTCATAATAGTTTAAGACGCAGAAAACTACTGATCTTTGTGTTACAAGTAAATGCAATTCGCCAGACGTTATTACAAAGACATGCCCTGAAATATCGTCAGCTGTCGTTTCAATCCAGCAACATTTAAAGGACTATAGTGCTTAGTAGAATAATTCAATACACCTGCAACTTTATGTCGATGCTCAAACTCGTGATGCTCTTCTCAATGGACTCCAGTGCCTCTAGTTGGTACTTGGCAGATCTGTCCCAAAGGTGAGAACAGTACTACATAGTATGACAGTACTTTACAGTACAGTACACTACTATAAGCTGTCCAGCTTTTCTGGTGTGAAGTACAGTCTCACCTTAAAGAAGTTGCCAAGCTTTTTTGTGGTTTATTGAACTTTTGTCTCGATAGCTAAAGTTAATGTCATGGAGAGAGTAACATATTTACTAACTAGTATTAAGCCATAAGGTCATTTCATTTATCATTATACCTAAAAACTTTTACTATGGGACTAATTCTGGAATGTATCTTATAAACTTTCGTGATTTGAACCTAATCATGTTCTAAATGTCCTAAATAACCTGGGTAATGGGTATGTCCTAAAACTGTGACCAGAACCACCGGACCTATTAGTACAGGGTGCATATACAGTGACCCCCAAGCCACCTGCCAAGCGTGGGGAATATGGCAACACCTCTACCTAAGAGGATGGCCTTTGTTCAGCAATGGACGTTTACTGGCTGATGATGTGTGATGTGATGTTCTAAATGCCTATCGGATCTTATCACGCATTATAAAAAAACACTACCTATATTCGTGGACTGACCTATTTATAACTGTGTTAAACTCACATTCATTCCTGGATGGAAGCGGGTGACTCTCTGAGTGACCAGCATATGTCCCGCTTGAACATTGTGTCCGTCCTGTACCTTCCACCCTCGCCGCTTTGGCTTTACTTTGCAATTGGTGTTCTGTGTACTGCCACCGGTCTTTTTACTTGCATTACGTATGAATTCTGAAATTTTAAAAGATTACGAAATAATTTACCTAGTCTGGATAAGAATCATCATCATCATCCACAGCTTTCTTTATCCCACTACTGGATATAGACTTTTCTCTTGCTATGCCATCTGTCTCAGTCCTGTGCCAATATGGTCAAATTTGGACCAACGAATTTAACAATATTGTCAAGCCTTCATATCTGTTGTCATTTGATAATAAAATAAAATTGTATGAAAATGTCATTCGCTTGAGAGATGTCACGTAACTGCTTAAATGTAATTTTCATACAATTTTGCAGGTATTAACGCTAACAGAAAGTGGTTCTTGTCTAGACCCCCAGCTGATCACTTAACACAAGGTCAAAGTTTTATTGACATGCACCAGATTTTTGCACCAGGATGGATTTTTCAGGTTGGCCAAGCATACTCGAGCCAATGTTCACAGTGCCGTAAATAGGGCTGTGCCGGCGGTATCCAGGCACAGGGCGCAGACTGGAGGGGCGCGGAAATGACCACACCAGGACCAAGTTTTGTTTTCAAGGGCGCAGTTATAGAAGCTCGCACTGGGCGCATAAAAGGCTAGTTACGGCACTGAATCTCCATTGTTGATTGTATTCTATGTACTTTCTAGGGCATGCATTTTATTTTGGAGTCCTTTGTCAATATTAAAACAGAGCATTTCAATATTAATCAAGGTTTGTATTAGGGAGAATTCTGTGATATTGACATAAGACCAACAACGGTAACAACGTACAAAGCAACATTCCTAATTCTAGGAATGGTTGTTGGTTTATCACAATGATCTTATATGTTAAAGCTTACTGGTTTAACATTATTGGAGCCAACTAAGCAGATTTTCAATGTGGAGCAGGCTTTTATTTAAATTATTAGATAGTGTATTTTTATAACCTTACCTTTTACGACTGAACTAGTCCTTGCTACAGTAAATATAAAGTTGAACGACATTATATTAATAGCCAACCCTTCATTCAAGTTAACTATAAATAAGTGAAAAGGATTCAATTCTGCTTTACAAACAAATATTAATAACGTAGTCACGAACCGAACGAACGAGGTTATGTTTCAATGTTTTGACTTTTGTTTGGTAATTGGTTAGACAGTAGTAGACGGATGTTGGTTGTCATTGTCATGATCCTTGTAGTGTATTCATTTTTTTTGCCCATTGTTGAACAGGCTAAATTTACTAAGGCCACACCGTCTCGTCTTCTTTATTTTAATGTCTTGAGTAGTATTGACCCAGTAAAGTAGTGGAGACTTTACAAGAGGCTCTTCTTTTGGAGTTTTGGGATCGATATGAATATTAATACATTAGAGATCTGTCTGTTTATTAAACAAAATAACAATCATTTTTTTGAAAAAAAATCTACACGCATTGAAAGTTTACGCCATAAGCACCAGCTAAATATATGTATGCCTCAAGTAAATAATGCAATGTACCACAAAAGTTCATTTATAACAGCCATAAAAATCTACAATAACTAAATTTAAAAACTGTCTGAAGAAACGGCTCCTGGGAAATGTGTTTTATAACTTAAATGATTATTTTGATTTTACAAGCCAATTTAATCATATATTTGGATAGCATAGTTCAAAGGCTGATTCGTATAAATAAGTACATATAATTAAGTACAGTGTGAGTAGAAAGTTCTATTATTCTTAAAGACTATTATGTATAATTGTATACCTAGCTAGTACAACTACTGATCTCAATATCAATATATTGTTACCTTAGTTAATATCTAGTTGTAAGCACTTATTTATTGTATGTCCGTAAGGATAGTGACTGTTGATACTTATAATATTTGATACCTTTGTTAACACAGTTATACACAATAAAAGTTTATTCTATTCTATTCTATTCTATTCTATTCTACATGCTACACCACATTATATAACTGTGCCACACATTCACGAACACTTCTTATATAATAATCCAGCATTATTACGTTTATTACACATTAACACTCGTAAGTAGACAAGTTTAGGAAAAACCACACAATGATGCGACATGTTTTTTCCACGTTGGCGCCAAAAGTTTATTTTCTAAGTAATAGAGGCCAACTTTTTGAGGCAAACTTCAAGTGGCTACGTTAACGCGCGTTTACCCGTGCGGAGTAAGGGCCCTGAGGCCCTATTTCATACGGGCAAACACGCTCGTAACGCGGTGCGGTAAGTTAACTCCAAAAAGTTTGCCTTTATTTCCCAAGGAATAGAGGCCAACTTTTTGATGTTAACTTAACGTGGCATCGTTAGTGCGCGTTTGCCGAATGCAGAATACAGCCCCTGTTCGTGTAGTCATTTTAAAGCCGTAACAGATACATCGAACCACGAACCACGAACCGCCGTCTGACCAACGGGAGAGAACGAGTGAGAACATTATTTCCTCTCTCTCATTTTCTCTCGTTTGTTGAGTTGCTTGACGTCAGCCATGCTGGCCCGTCTGTTACGGCCTGTGGTTACGGCGTAGACAGAGAAAACAATAGACGCAATCACATTTCCTACTCTTTTACTCCGCAGCGAAACAGCCATATGAAAAAATAGCATGCGTGAAAAAGAAGGATCTATGCTTTTTGCCTCTTTGTCGTTGTAACCGGTTGACTCCAAGCTCTAATTGACAGTGTGGTGTCAAACATTGAGAGATTTTTGTGTTTTTTCGGAAATAAATCATCTAAATTCAATTCGTTATCCTTAAATTATTATCCTCGCTTGGTCAAGAGTATTGGATTTCGTCACAATGGTGCAGTGTTGTGTTTTGGGTTGTCAGAACAGAACAGAACAAGGTTTATCTGATGTTACATTTCACAGGTTTGTAATGGCCGTTTTTATTTACAATATATCGTCTAAAATCAATAAAAATAATAAATATGATGTATTGATGCAGGGGCAACATATTTAGATGTGAAGTTTTACTGCAAAATTACAAATTATACAAAAGCAAAGAAGAACGTAAACTCAAAGATATTGAGTTAGGGCTGCCATAATGTAGCTTTCAATTTTTCCCTAGTTTTCTAAATGTTTACCGACGATGTATTGATATTTGACAGATTTATTTTATGCGCTCAAATTAGATGCCATTACTGTATTATCGGTTTTGTATAGCAGCGTTTTTTTAACGAAAAGTGATTTTTTGTTTGTACTAAACTAATAGTAGAGTCGGAATCTATGTTATCTGTAATCACAGAATTTACCATATACTTAAATTTCCTAATATTTATTTACAGATTTCCATCGAATGCAGGACCGGTAGAGATTTGGATACAAGCATGTGGTAGATATGATTGGAGACCAACACGAAATTCCAGAATTTGTTCCAAACATTTTAAGAATGATTTATTTATAAAGCGTGGAGAAAAAAACTGTCTGAAACCAGGTGCTCTGCCAACTAATGATATTTATGTGAGTAACCAGAACCACTAACTATGACCAGTAAAAAAACAACTCATAAGTTTTCCACCAACGAGAATTATAACTTTAGTGAACAACATATAACTTCAGTGAACAACCGTGATAGTTTAAAACAAAAAACGTTTGTTGTAGACCTTTTTTTCCGATTTTATTATTATTTGTTATTGAATCCGCCGTAATTCTTACTCCTTACAAAAGCGAATGTAACTCTGTCTCTCTGTCTGGATGTTTGTTCGCTTTTCACGACTAAACCGATCTTAACGAAATTTGGCAGGAAGGTAGTATGCATCATGAAGACGGACATAGGGTACTTTCCCTCAAAATTTGTTGTCAAAAACTGCTTGGTTATAATTTTTATGGTTTCGTAATATTGAAAATAGCTTATTTGAGGGTGTATATGTGTAATGAGTAATTCCCGTGTCATATTACTAAAATAAGGTACATTCATTTTGCTGTGCCTTAATTTGCTAATTTTATTTTACAGACTTCTGATCTTACTTCGAAACCAGGGGGTTCAGATTCAACTGGTCAATCGACATTTTCAGGAAAACGACCTGAAACGCTAGATTTAGAAATGACAAGAAAACATGATATTGAAATCCCTCAGACACCACGAAGGAAAAAACTGGACGAGAAAAGACGAAAAAAGTTACGAGCGGTGCGTATATTAAATTTTTGTACCTTTTTACTCGACTATAAAAAGTATTATATAACCCTATGATTTTCAAAATCATTTCAATCATCTTTGGGTAATGGTTTGGTAATCTTTGTATGCATATATAGATTTAAATATATTACGTTCACTTGTATTTGTACCGTATCTCCTAATCTAATCTACCCCTTATATTAAAAATAATTGTTGTGAAAAATTAAGTCTATCAAAGCGTCTTAACAATTTTTTTTATTATTACAATAATAGGCTTTTGTTTGACCGCCAACTCGCCTGATGTTAAGCGATGATGCGATCTCCGATGGAGCACGCTTGTCTAGAAGAAACTGATTCACTCGTGGTTTTATGACACCCAGATTGTAACTATCGGGGAACACCCATTCAGGCAGCGTATTCCACAGACTAGCAGTTCGCACAATAAAAGTGGAATCAAAGAGTTTCTTACGGTTTTTCGGAATATTACATATAAAGCTGTGACGATTCTTTTTACCCACTCTGGCATTCCGATTCCCGATAGAAAATGGGCAGGAGGGGCAGATCCGATGCACACTCCGAAATGTATCCGATAAAAACCTTAAGACTAGCAACTTTGCGTCGACGTTTAGGACTAAGCAGCTTAGTCTGAACTAAGGATTCGTTGCTGATGAGCCTCTTGGCACGTTTCTCAATAGACTCCAATCTGGGTGCAATACAAAACAACAAAAGCACATTTTACCGTCACAAGAGTCACAAACCCACACACTCATTTGTACAACAAAACTCGTTTGCAATGACCTATAATTATTTATTTCTATTTGCAGGCTTCCGATCTTTCTTCAATATCTGGGGACTCGGAGTCAAGTGAAACTCAATCGGATATATGTGAAAAAACGAATGCGCTGCCTTTAAAAGGAAGGTCAAGAAAACGCAAAGTTGAAGAAGTAGAATCACCACGAAAGAAAAAACTTCGTAAAATTGCTGCGACCAGACTAAAAAAGTTACGAGCGGTACGACAAGTCAAACGACGGCTTTTAAAAAGGAATGCTGAATTAACTAATATTATATCGGAACTGAGAACGAAATCTCTGTTGTCTTACGAAGACGCAGAGTTTTTGAATTCAATCGACACAGTTAATCGCGACTTTCTGAGACGGTTCCTTGGTGTTGAACATAAAAACACTCGTTATTCGCCGTCACTACGAAAATTTGCTTTATGCTTACATTTTTTAAGTCCACGGGCTTATTCCTACGTACGCGAACAATTTAACACTTGTTTGCCTCATCCACAAACCTTAACTAATTGGTACCGTTCAGTTGACGGAAGTCCAGGATTCACAAAAGAATCTTTGGCGGCGATCAAATTAAAATCTAAAGGAACAGATAAGAAAATCTATGTTTCCGTCAGTTTCGATGAAATGGCAATTAGAAAAAGTGTGACGTTTTCAGAAGGTGATTTTTTTGGTACAGTTAACTTTGGATCAAGTTCAGGTAGTGACGATGTTCGATTGGCCAAACAATCTTTAGTGTTCATGGCCACTGCCATTAACGATTCGTGGAAAATTCCTGTCGGATATTTTTTAATTGACAATCTGTCTGGTGAACAAAAAGCAGAATTAATAAAAAGCTGTGTTCAATTACTGACGCAGTCTGGCGTTGAGGTTGTATCAGTCACTTGCGATGGATGCCCGTCTAACTTTGGAATGGCTAGAATTTTAGGGTGTGAAATTGACTCTAATAATCTAGAAGATATAAAAACTGATTTCAAAGTCGATGTAGATGGAAATCAAAAATCTATTGTTTTCTATCCTGATCCTCCGCATATGCTAAAACTTATTCGCAATATTTTGGGGGACAAAGGTGTGATTTTGAATGACGAGGGAGAAATTAAATGGGAATATATAAAAAATTTGCATAATCTACAAGATACAGAAGGATTGCACTTAGGTAATAAACTGCGTAAAGCACACATTGATTTTTCGAAACAAATAATGAAGGTCAAGCTTGCGGCGCAAACCTTCAGTAGCTCTGTAGCTGATGCAATTGATTTTTGTAGATGTGAGCTTAAATTACCGGAATTTGAGAATTCTGCTTGTACAACAGATTTTGTTCGAAAAATTAATAACTTGTTCGACATTTTGAACAGCAGAAATATTAATGCATATGGCTTGAAAAAGCCATTAAACAAGAAAAATTTTGATGAAATAAGTTCGGTTTTAAATTATATGCTAAATTATTTAAATAATTTGAAATTCATCGGCGGTCAAAAAATCAACAAATCAAATAGAAAGACTTCGATAATAGGTTTCAGCTGCAATATTCGCAGTATTTTATGTCTATATGAACGATTAGTTGAAACAGGTAATTTAATATTTTTGCCTTCATACAAATTGTGTCAAGATCATCTTGAATCTTTCTTTAGCGCCATTCGAGCAAAAGGAGGGTTCAATAACAACCCTTCTCCCGTGCAGTTTAAAGCAGCATATAAAAGACTGGTAGTTCATGGTGAGCTTAAGCATGTTGCTACTGGAAACTGCACTATATTAGAAAATATAGATATTTTAACATACACACACTCAAGATATGAAAAAAAAATCAACTCGAGTCTTTCCGTGCTAAGAGATCCTATTGCAATGGAAGAATGTGAGAGCCATGAATTAAATAATGTATCTTATGATCATGATTACCTTCCAGATCCTGGCAATCTCACAGAATACTCTGAAGACGTAATTGCTTACATAGCAGGGTTTGTAGTCACAAAAATTTCGAAAATTATAAAATGTGGCAATTGCCTGCAGAGCGCGATTGACGCCTCTAAATCAATAGGGCGATTAATCAGTAAAAAAAATAAGGGGGGTCTTTGCTTTCCTAGTAAAGATGTTGTCGATATATGCTTGTTAACTGAAAAGGTTCTTAAGAGAAATATGACTAATTTAATCACACGTAAGAATGCGAGACAATATTTACTTCACGAAAGTTTTAAAATATGTAGCTGTAAACACTTCTTTAAATGTCATGGTGATATATTTGATTGTTCACCTTTAGATAATCACGAGCTTCTGCTCACAAAAGCGATCATATGGGAGTACTTAAAAGTGAGACTACACTATGTAGCTAAGCGAGTATCAGAACCTAATGAAAAAATAAGAAATATATATAGTAAACTGATTTTATTTAAACATCAATAAAACATTAAAATTTGAAGACTCAATTCGAGTTGCCTCTTCATAGAATAAGGGAGGCTGCAGACACAATCCTTTCTTCACAATATTGTGTCTAATAGATTTGATTGCTCATCCCTGCTGGCTGAAGTCAAGCTTGTCTCGCCATCAATCTCATCTCGCAAAAGCCACCTTCGTCTATGTATCCCCCGCCATAGTACAAATTATCGTGGAAACTCTTTCTTTTTGCGTACGTTTACTAATTTTAACTCTAACTTTTCTCAGCATGTTGACTTATTTTCAACGAGGTACAATATTTTCAAAATTTTGATTAATAAACAATTATTTTCAACAGGCTCTTAATATAAAGGGCAAGTAACTGCTTATTCGTTTGGCTTTGTCATCTTTTTCGATTCAATCATATTTAACGTAATCATAAAATAGCAAAATAAACCTATAAATACATTAATCAGTAACTTTATAAGAGGCTTTATAATCGTAACTTGGCTATTATGTATTGATTTTGTTCTTATTTCTGTTAATTTAACTTAATATATCTTCATGTAAATACTAATTATCAACTATCTTACCTACTGTCTAAATTCTACCTATCTATGCAGGCCTATGTTGGTGTTGCAACGAGGCATTTACACAATTTTAGTTTATATTAGTGAAAACTTTTTTCTGGCTTTTGTGTAACTATTCATTGTATATCTACCGTGTTTGTTAGCAGCTGTTTGTTTTCCTTGTAAAATAAAATAAAATATAACCTGAAGTTTTACTGTTTTTTATTTTATTACAATAGTAATAAAACCCACCCTAACTTCCCTATCTTCTATGGAGCCATAATAAAGTGGCAACACTCTTAGAAAATATCGCTATCTCTTATCCGGTTACAGCGTACTTGTGTCCATTGGTTCCTCCGTCTACGGGTTACGGCTATGAAGATTGTTATGTCATGTTCGATTTTGTTTTAGCCACAGACCTACTACCTATAGATTTTCAATGAGCGTGGCTAGCTCAGTACCTCTCGCTTCAACAAGGTGTGTTGCCACATTAAACTTATTTGCTTTAAGTTAGGGTAATTTACCTACTAGACGGGTAGTGAATCTCTTCAATGAGTAATTTTGGAAACTTTGGAAAATCTTGTGAGATGGAAGGATATCTGAAAAATACTTATGAACAAAAGAAATTAATATTAAGATCCAAATCCATCCGTTTAAAAGACAGCTTTAAACGGCTGTATCTTTCGCGCCGTAATATCTTCAGTTGAAACTTACACAGAATATGTAATGTTACGACGGATTAACTAAGAAATATAATTAAGTCAAAACTAAAGAGGGTACACATCCACACATACAACAAACGTTTTTGATAAGGTATTTTTGTATTTGCTCTGTTGTAAAAACCAAACGGTACGTAAAGGTATTCGGTACAAGCGTCAAACTTGGCGGATTATAGTGCACACCCTAAAGTAAAACAACAAATAATAAATACTGGCCGCTTGCGAGTCGGTCACACATTTCTGTTTCCCACAAGTTAAGCAACGTCGGGCATGGTTGATACTTGGATGGATGACAGCCTAGGTGTGATGTTGTGTATTTGCACTACTTTTTGTATTTTGTGACGGTACAGAACCCTCAGTGCACGAGCCCGACGCGCACTTGGCCAGTTTATTTATTTTCATGGATGGAATTATGGATAACATCCCAATTAATGAGATACTTAGATAAAACTCTTTATTATTTACAGTACACATATCACACACGATAAATCAGACTTCAAAAAAAGATTATTTTGTTTTATTTGAACAAAATCACGCTGATGATGATTGATTTTCTTTGATTTAAGTACATTTAAGTGTGTTTATTAGACCCTGAGCAGCTGCAGTTGCTCAAAAATATAATTTTTCCCTTTCTGATATTGGATTCGGCATTGAAATGACTGGAACAAATTCTACTATGTTTTCCTGGCACCCAATTTTCACAACCAGTAGCACTGATCCATTTTATTCGTAAGCCAGGATCAGTTGGAAACCTGCAGAACGAATAATTTATGTTTATTGTGGTGGGTAATTTCATTTATAAACTGGCAACATTGATTGTTATTCTTCTCAGTTAATATTTTGATAAAAACTCATAGGAAATACTACAAATCGACCAAAAAACGGACTAATTATGAATAAAATATTTACGCATTGATATCCTGAATTTATTTAGGTGATCATTACAAGCTCTATATGTTTACTTACGTGTGAAATGATATTTCATAGTTTTTTCTCTCACTGCGGTACTTGCAGCCCAAAATGATACAACCAACCATTGTAAATGTTTGTTTTACAATTATTTCTCAGACGAAACACGCATTTATCACATAAAATCACCAAAAAAATGCAATAAACAATATTCAGACCCGTTTTGTTTGGCACAGAACCGTCAGATTTTGACATTTCTGATCCAAAAAACAGGCCACGCCGATAAGGACAAAAAAGTCTAGTTATGTCCTTTTTGTACTTGTGCTGAGCCATATCAATTGTCTCTTTCACTTGCTTTCACTGAAATATATTGCCGATCTGTACCCTTAGTACAAGATTTGATAGTTTTCGAAAACTTTTTTCGTTTTCGTTTTGATGCATACATTGCTGGGCTGAAAGCTATTCGAAACTATTTTTCGTATTTGAGTGAAGCAAACTATACTGCCGATTACTACCGATTTTAGTTCATCCGCGTTTCCGCTAGAGGCGCTTTACTAAAATGTATAGGACAATTACGGAAACGAAAAAAGTTTTCGAAAACTGTTAAATCTTGTACTAAGGGTACTGTTGTGTATATCTGTGGTTTTAGCCGTAATACGCCAGCATTCCAATAAAAAAGAATCATGAAAATCGTTTCACCCAATCAAAAGTATATAACAAACATAAAAAAATAAACTGTCGAATTGAGAACCTCCTCCTTTATTTAAGTCGGTTAAAAACCATACGGACACACACAAATGAGTACGTAGTACGTACGTATGTGACTTTTACATTTGAGGTATTTTATTGTGACTTGATTTAACGCATTAATATAACTAGAGTAGCATGACTTCATGAAGGTTAAGTAGGTATATACCCGAAAATATATATGCAAATCAATTCAATGCAAATATTTGAAAATATATATGCAAATCAATTCAATGCAACAAATTTCGCCACAATTAGTTGACGCCGCTGGTGATAAGAGAGCTGGCTCATAGCGCAGATAATTTCTATTTTGGGAATGCAGCCAGCGTTTTTTTGCTTTATTCAATGTTTCAGAAAACTATTTAAACTTTAGCAGCAACTCAGCATATATTGCTCAGTTGCTGCCACAGACTCACTTGTGGGGTGAGGCATAGCCGAGGCCAGCATACTTAGAGCCAGCATACATTTTCACGTTCTTCCATGCATAATAGCTAATCTTGCTGGCTACTGTAGTAATGTACCAACAGAGACAATAAAACAAACAGTCCAGATCAAAAAAAAACAAGGTAGAAATGCCTTAGTACAATTATCTTTCGTGATCAAGTGTCTCCTCTTTACATATAATTATATTTTTCACTATACTGCTAATTAACACTAGAACGGTCAGTACCTATTGCTCACTAATCTTCTAATTTTTCACAAACACACAAAGAAACTTGCAGTGACACTAATGAACTAACTTTATTATCAATCAATCGTTTACTTACATTCATGTTGGTAAACTCATATAAAAGTAATACTTAGTCCACATGCAAAAAAGGGCAGCGTCGTCTGCGGAGTGAGTTCGACTAAAGGCATCCAGACTCATTTAGACTGGTTGAGTTCGAACCCACCACGCCACCTCACCATATCTCCCTTGTTTGCATGATCTAAGTTAGGTACCTACCTACTATAGCGTAGTTACTGGTTTTTAGGGTTCCGTACCAAAAGGGTAAAACGGGACCCTATTTCTAAGGCTCCACTGTCCATCTGTCACCAGGCTGTATCTCATGAACCGTGATAGGTAGACTATTGAAATTTTCTCAGATGATGTATTTCTGTTGCTGCTATAACAAAAAATACTAAAAAACAGAATAAAATAAATATTTATGGGGGGCTCCCATACAACAAACGTGATTTTTTTGCTCGTTTTTGCTAGATATTGATAACGGCAACAGGTAGACACTTGAAATATGCCCAGAATATTTAGGTATATCTTCATTTTAAAAATAAATACATAATTAAATTACAATAAAATAAATATTTAAGGCAAAAAATCATTAATTTTTAGCCGTTTTTTTTAGATAATGATACGGAACGCTTCGTGCGCGAGTCCTACTCGCACTTGGCCAGTTATTTATACCTACTGCCTCTCTTCAAAACCTTCTTGTCCACTTAATTCAAAATCGTAAAAGATTGTCTAATAATAGTGACATCGTTAGACACATTGATATTTAATTATTCACTAAGTAGTTATGTAGTAGACACGTAATTTACTAGTTTTATTTCCACAAATCTACACTACACTTGTGTAAATATGACATATAATATATGTCATTATAAATTTTAAATATAAAATTTTGTATGATTTGTATCACCATCTCAATAGAAACTAGGTACCTACATACTTAAAAAGTTACATACATTATTTATGTTACCTACCTATTTGAATAAGAAAATATAGGTACATTTATATAATACTCGTATATAGCAGATATGTTTTTGCTCAGTTCAGTTCACATCAACAACCGTTTGGGTGATCACGTTTAATGTTTATTTTTTATTGTTTTATCTAAATATTAAATTACATTTATATGATAGACAAACGGTCTATTAAAACAAAATTTACCCACTGTGCTACATTTAAATTGACTAATAATGGTTTTGATAATATTTTTAGTGGCTATTTTACTAGTAGCGATAATTTCTTGGGCTTATTTATTGACTGATTGTAAGCGATTAAATATTGTAGGACCTTTTCCACTGCCATTACTGGGAAACGCTCTTATGTTCTTAGGAGATGCTGCACGTAAGTTACCTTCCCTACAAATAATACAACACATACATGGACTGCTTCATCATCATCACATCATAATCACCCAGTATAACTCCACTGCGGAACATGAACAAAGACCTACACTTTACCCTTACACTTAGCCCATTACTTAATTTTAATTGTGTGTTTTGTTTTTAATTAATATGGATGTATATAAAACAGGAATAAAACTATTTTCATTTTACTTCTTCCATCAATAAATTAATATTATACATTGACATATTTGATACGTAATAATAATAAAAACCTAAATACATTAATGGTGATAATCTAACGTGGTAATGCCGCCAGCATGCTGGGTACGCTGCCAGCTGATAGTAAGCTTGAGCATTTGGATTGTCTTTAGACCTTCAACGGTCTATGGACATTGGACAGTCTAACTGTTTATTTAGTGTTAGTTTTAGCTAGTATTTTGTTTAGTTAATAAAGGCACTTGCCCTAAAAAAAAAACATTACAAAAAAATATGCTTTTTTTTTGTAATGTGCGTTAACATAATACATTAATATTTAGGTGTCATAAATTTAAATATCTCACAGGCTGGCGGCATTCGCGCGCTGTAATCCCAGCGATATATTTTAGGCCAATAGTAGCCTGTAATAGTACCTACTCATTATTAAGAACACCTTTTACTATGGGACCAACCACGATATCGCGAAAAAAAAACAGCTGTCCCATATAAAAATGTCATTGTCACTGATACGTAAAAACACAAATATTATTTTGGTGTTTTGAAGACTATTAGAATAATTGTCAACACAAAAAACCGACTTCACAAAATTAGTATGAAATAGCCAATTTGGTTAATTGTATGATCACGTCATTCAGGTATTAGATAATATTTTCCAGTTATTTTGAATTAAAAGCGAAACAATTGAACCAATTTTGTGGAATTTTCTTTGTGATCAGTCTGAAAGTATATATCCTTTAAAATAAAATAAAAAGCATTTTCCAAATCGCTTCATAAATGACGGGAGTTCTGAGGTAACAAATATTTAAAAAAAATACAACCGAATTGAGAATCCCCTCCTTTTTTGAAGTCGGTTAAAAAACTGCGTACACAGAAACAATGGCCTTTGTTTTTTATATCCTTATTTGTATCGCAAGAAAAAAAAATATGGAGACATTACTTGTTCAACGAATTTTATGGTATGTATACTACGTATTAACGAATGGAAAGTTGAGTGACCGATTGCCCGGGTTTCTGATTGACATTATCAACAAATAAAAATACTTATATAACGTGAGATTTTAACACTTTAATAAAGATGCCACTTTGAAACTGACTTTAAATGCACTATAGCTGATTTTTAGGTCTTTTTGGAAGACCGAAGCAGGTAAGACGAGATTTCGACCTCCTGAGTCCGCGCAATTAATTGTAAAGTAGACAGAATATAGCTCAAGATGTTTGCGGTTACTAGGTTATTTTAACAAATTCTGACATTGAACTTCGTTCAAAAATTATGCAATTCACTTGATAGCAGACCTGCTTAGGTACATAATCTGCCTTGAAATAATTTTCAAGGCGGAATAGTATTTAATATCAATTATGTAGTAACAACGTTCTAGGTATAACGGTGAAGAATAACATCGTGCAGAAGGTATGTCCGAAAGCCTCAAAAGTTCAAAAACTTATATTATGACATTAACCAACATACACTGGGCCAGCATGGTAGATTAGGGGCCATCCTCGCTCTCTGTGAGGAAGGCCTATATAGAGGGGTATAGTTTTGTTGTTTGAAAGGTGACATGATCGAGAGTGTTAGCTATGATTCAAGAAAACCTGTTCAGCCGTTTAGAGATTATCAGCTCATTGATCAAAGTTTTTAAAAATTTTCAACATGGTGTTCAAATTGCGACCATGTGATGTCCAATGCGTTGTCCGTGTAGTATGTGATAGTTTTGCTTTTGAAACCTAATTTACATTGGCAAAAAATTACAAATCATAATAGGTATTTGTAAACAGTTATTACTATTACTGTGGCGTTGAGCTGTTATGGGCAAGCGTGAAGAACCATCCAGGCGAACGACTTCGCTAGTCTCGTCACTCAGTATCATTAAAAAAACTTTTTTTTTTATTATTACTGGTTGTTGGGTTGATGTGTAAACTTGATTTAGAATAATACTTACCTACCTACCTCTAATATCGTTTTTGAATGGTGATTTGAATAACAGGACATGGTCACATTGGTCACAAGCCTCATTACCGATAAGGTTTCACCAAATTTCATGTGTTGCGTTACCGGCGTTCTTGCCAATTCGGAAGAGCAGCACAAGCGGCGCAAATATTACGTCACGAGCCACGAGTAATCGGTTTCTTTTAGGCAAGCGTGCTCCATCGTATACCGTATCATCGCGTTGGCGATCAAACGCAAGCCAAATAATATATATAAAAAAAATGCTGATATTTTTTATTAAGTATATATATTTAGTATTATTTTCGCGATTTTAGGGTTGGTCCCATAGTAAAAGTTGCTCATAATAATGACAATGACTCCTTTCGGCTAAGTACAGCTTTGCGTAACCCTGTATAATGTTATTATTTGATTTTTTCAGACTTTGTCACAGTCATCGTAAATTTAAATGTCAAATACGGGGACGCAGTTCGAGTTCATTTACTCACTGCCAGGTACATAATCGTGGCTCACCCAAAATACATTGAGGTAATAAATACATTTATTGTGGTCAGCATTACGGCTACCTATTGTAAACGATTAAGTTTAGGTGCTTATGAAAATTTGCGCGACCGCAAATCGTATCTCGGCGCGTTAAGGTTCACTTTCACATGTTTTTTCAAACTGCGCTGTTTCGAGCCCGCGTTAACAGTTAGCCGAAAGGCCCCATTCGGATTTTATTTTTATAAAATGGAAACTTTTTTTTAGCCTGTATGCTCCAGCACTGAGCTTATAACTAAGGGAAGATCTTATGATTACATTAAGCCATGGTTAGGCGATGGACTTTTGACATCTTCAGGTTAGTTCAAATTTAATCATAAAATGTTTAACAAATACACTTTTAAAAATAGGAAAATAGTTCGTGAGGACTATTTACTTACAAAATGTTACAATTTTATTATTATTTCTTTGCAGGTCGACGGTGGAGGAAACATAGAAAACTTCTTACTCCAGCTTTTCATTTTAACATTTTGCAAACTTTTCTACCCGTATTCAACAAAAATGAAAAAATTCTTGTTAAAAAGCTGTTTAGCTTAGCCAACGGACAGCCATTTGATTTATTCCCTATCATTGCTTTGGCTGCTCTTGATAACGTAACAGGTAAAAAACAACTTTTTTTTTTTGAGAAGATCTAATGGTATTTTATCAGGCACAACTTAAAAAAACAGAAATCTAACGTAAACTTAAATACATATTAACTAAAAACTAAAACTCAAAATAATTTATCTACTTAAATAAATAATAAATAAATAAATATGCGGGACATTATTGCACACACGGTCATCTGACCCCAAACTAAGCAAAGCTTGTAATATGGCTGCCAGAGACTGATATACATACATATATATATACCCACCTATATACAAATAAATATATTATAAAACAAAATTAATTAATTAATTAGGCAATTAGGTGTAAAACAAAAAGGTTTGACCATGACAATAGTTCCTAAGACACTGAAATTTCTGTGTGATGTAGTAGGTAATGTTAATAGATTACGGTTTACAATCTTTGAAGTTAGGTATTTGTAAGTACCTGAACATGATAACCAACGCGAGCTCTCGATGGAAAATTACTCTGTCCAAAATTCTTTATTGAGGTACAAATACATAACTTCAAAATTAAAAAGATCCGAGTTAATTTATCAACCGTAATCTATAAACATTACTTTACCCACTGCAAAGTTTCAGCGACAGAGGAATTATTTTCAGGGTGTACATTATACAACAAAGTCGATTATACAACAAGTCATACAAAAGAGAATGTAATTCGTGGGACTAAGTTGGATCCCGAGAGCAGCGAAGGATTCTAGAGCAGAATCCTGAGTGGAGCGAGGGATACAAGTATCGAAATGCTTTTTTTTCACGAGTTTATATACTCTACTTTTTAACGTTGATTGCGAGAAAATAAATAGTACTTAGTTAGTATAGTATTTATATTTACCACATTTTATTATATAATTGGTAAGTAATAAGAGAGCAAAAGATTAAATATAAACATTAGAAATTTATAGTGCAATTCGAGAACATTTTTCTAAATAAATTCTTGTTTAGTTTTGAAAACTAACAGATTTTGGCGTTAATAAATTATTTTCGATAATTACTGCTTAATAACAAAATGGTTCCCGAGTCAATGTCTCATTTTCGTCACTGGAAGAACTAATTTTATTAGGTATATGATGATCACAGATCTTACTAATTATGATGAAAATAGACTTTTCAATGTCTTAAAACAACCACAATACTCTAAGCGTAGCCAAAGATAATGAGCGTAGCGACACATTCATAATAGAACAAGAAAAAACAAAAATTAGCGGAATACTTTTTACTTATTTTAATTGGATAGCCAATGGAATAAGCTCATTCATCCAGCCAGTACGTTCAGTAGGTAGGTACGTTTTATTTATTTTTTGTACATAGTTCGTAGAATAATATTATCCTAGTTCCAAAATCTAAATGTTTTTATTCACTCAGTGAGTAAAAGAGCATTTTATTCACTGTTGTCGATGAATCATATACTCTTTTTCGAGTGGCACTGGATACAATCGTATTAGTATGAAAACTAAAACATTGAGATTTTTATTTTCCTTCTGTATTATTTTAAGTCAGCTACCTAATTTTGTAATTCCAATTTTTCAGAATCAATAATGGGCGTTTCAATTAATGCTCAGGAAGACAATCACTCTAATTATGTAAAAGCTATTGAAGAGTAAGTTGACGAAATTAAATATTTACTATAAAATTTACTTCTAAGTCAACCAAATTATAAATTATACAAATCCTTAACCTTGATTTTGTTTAATACTAGCTGCGCTCCGCGGTTTCCTTCGCATTATATCCTCCTTGAAGCAACCTTCTTGATGGTAGCGACAGCAACCACCTTTTTTTCTATGATGTAATAATGTCAATGTACATATAGACTTTCATTCTTGTTTTTTTTTACTAACCGACTTCCAAAAAGAAGGAAGTTATCAATTCGACTGTATTTTTTACACGCTTTATTAGCTTATAGCGTTGGTATGTAATTATGTATGTAACGGAATTTTTGAACTTGATTTTCAACTACTTCAAAACGTCGAATTAAATTGAAATTTATCACACTTATCAAAGGGAACATACATACATACACACATCGTCTTATATATACATATATATTTATACATATATATCGCTTAACATCAGGCGAGTTGGCGGCCAAACGCAAGCCTATTCCTAAATAAATAATAAATATAGATCTACAAGGATCTATCTAAGTTACATAAGAATAATTCTTCTGTACGTGTGTTTGTCACCTAACTCCTCCTAAACGGCTGGCCCGATTTAGATGAAATTTTGTATGTATATTTCAGTGGGTTCCCCCGGTCCCGGTCGGGCAGGAAGACGTATGCCGGGTCCGCTAGTACCTATACTTATAAACATATTTATTGTTTTGTTGCAGTATTTCAGAAATCGCGTCATCTCGTATGCGGAACCCTTTCATATGGAATGATATTTGTTTCAATTTATTCTACAAACAGCGACAAGACAAAGCTCTGGCTGTTTTGTATGGACAATCGAACAAAGTGATTGCTGCCAGGCGAGAAGAATTGGAAAGAAACGGCATCACTAGCTTATCTCCTATATCGGAACTAGGTGGGAAATATACGATAAGTGGATCACATTAAAAACCGACTTCAAAAATTTATGAAAAACGTAATTAGTGCCTATAAAACTGGAGGGTTGCCCTTGATTTCCCTGGGATCACATTGGAACAACATTGGTGACAATGGGACCAAATTGGAAGTACAACCGAACAAAAGTTTTTTTTTTTTTTTATCGATCAATAGTTGGCGGTGAAATCGGTGAACATGCATAAAAAATAAACTTTCAGTGGAACATAGAACCGTCCTCCTTAGAATCCTCCTTAAGAATAATTTTGTATTGTAAATAGTTATTTGCTCATGTTTAATTAACTTCTTTTTCAGTAGGTACCTACATTTTGTTATTATATTGTCCACTTTCAGTGTACCTATCTATAAACGTGTTCAATTAAAATACCACGAGTACCTCTACCGATTATTTGTTTGCAGGTATCAAAAACAAACAAGCTTTCTTGGATTTGCTACTGCTCTCTGAAATGGAAGGGGAAAAGATTGACGACTTAGCAATCAGAGAAGAAGTGGATACATTTATGTTTGAGGTTAGAACGGGCACTGGGGGCTCTGCTCGTCTACAGCTCTCTCGCTTGTACATTTTCACATTATTGAAGATACACAATCAGTGAGTGTGAATTTTCAAAAAGTCACAAAATAATCCCTTAGTGTCTATATAACATAAAAAATACAGTTTGATATATTTAAATTTAACGGACCAATATGGTATGGTAACTAGTGTTTTTTTTTGCTTGTAACGATATTACTTATATAGACACCAAGAGATTATTTTGTCTCTTCTTGAAAATTCATACTCATTGATTTTATATCTTCAATAATGTGAAAATGTAGGTAGGTACGAGCGAGAGAACTGCAGACGAGCATAGCCCCCTTAATTGCAGTGTGACACGGTTTGTAATGAATATGGTCAAAACTGGAAGTAGGGCTGTCCTAATTTCTCTTTACTATTAAAGAGAAGAAGATCTTTAAAATAGCGCTATTTCATAATCGCAGCCGTGTCACCCTATATCTATTTGTATATTTTGTAACTAGTCTTACTTTTTTGTCTATTTTATCATTTCATTATCAGTCAGTATTGGTAAACATCCATAAATAAACATTGAAAATAACAAATTTATCTATTGGGGCAATAAACTTTTTGTTTGTAACGTGCACACTCTGGAATTTGAACCCGGGCATGTCCTAAAATTGTGACTAGAACCACCAGATGATGGGCAGCAGCATCCTCACTGAACAGTGAACATTGCGATAGCCTAGCCGCCTCCAAATTAGGGAGATTATGGCAACCCTCATGACAGATAAGCGTTGCGTATACGGCCCCCAGTCCCCGGCTACTCTTCTATCCCTGGCAAAGGTAGCGGGTCAGGTAACGGTGGAGTAGGTGGAGTCTGTCCCTCTGGGGTATGAAGAATCTCCTGGCAGACGCCGAATCGGAAGATGCTGCGTAGGCAGGCCTCCCACTACATGAACCGACGACATCGTGAGAGTCGCGAGCATCCAGTGGATGCAGGCTGTCGTTCAGTACGGCGTGATAAAGAAGAGGTCTATGTTCAGCAGTGGAAGTCTTATGGCTGATGGCGATGATGACTGAATTTTACAATTACCCTCTTTAATTCACTAGGTACTTGATTTGTTAATTAGGTAGTCAAATATGTTAATTATTAAGCTGAAATTATTCGTAAGGATGTTGTAATGACGGTTTGAAGGTATTCTATATGTCAACCCCAAAATGCTTAACATGCTCAACATGCGCAGAGAGCTTGGGTCTCTCTGTATCTTTTATCACATATACAATGTGGAGTGTTCTGAAGAACTGTTAGATCTAATGCTGGCGTCGTGGATTATCATCGCACTAGCTGCCACCGTTTGAAAGTGCATCCACATATTATAGATCAGTGGAAATCGCATACTGTGTGATTCACACGATCTTTCTTGCCTCACCAAAATGTGGAATACTACACTCCGTGGTGATTCCGAGAAGCTACAACATGGGGTCCTTCAAAAGACGAGTCTTATAGGGTTGGCAACGTATTTGTTATGCCTCTGGTGTTACAAATATCCATAGACGACGATGACTGGTTACCATCGGTGGCCCGTCTGCTTGATTTCCACCTATAACATAAAAAAGGCCCAAAATATACAATTATAACGGTCTATAAAATTATAAATCTCTGTTCCAGGGTCACGACACTACGACATCCGGCATAGTTTTTTGTCTTCGTTGTATTTCAAAACACGACGATGTACAAACTAAAATTCTCCAAGAGCAGAAGAGCATTTTTGGTGATGATTGGAATCGAGACGTTACATTCAGGTATAGCCTGCAAGTTTACAAATACGATTTTTTTTTTCTTAAGGGATAAGAAAGGTATAAGCATTATCTGCTCAACGTATAAGCATTGCCATTCAACGTGGTAATGCCGCCAGCATGCTGGGTACGCTGCCAACTGATAGTGGGCTTGAGTATTTGGATTGTCTTTAGACCTTCAACGGTCTATGGACGGACAGTCTGTTTATTTAGTGTTAATTTTAGCTAGTATTTTGTTTAGTTAATAAAGGCACTAGCCCCCTTACGACAATATTTTCTATCGTATATAACAACTCCTAAACATTTGTATGGCTATTCATCCCCAGTGATCTTCAAAAAATGCAGTACTTGGAGCAAGTAATCAAGGAGTCGCTGCGTTTATATCCCTCAGTTCCATTTATTGAGAGGTATACGACTCAAGACTCGAGTAAGTATTACAATTAGAAACCTATTAAAGTTATCGCTAAGTCATCACACACTTTATGAGTGTGCATCAGGTTCCTTATTATGCTGGTAAAGGTGAACAACTACCAATTATAGATTTAATTGGTACCTACTTTACCTAGACTGCAGTTCCTGGAAAATATAAAACGCTGCTCTCGCGGCTTAGGTTGCTTATTTTATTTTAAAAGGTATAAACCTGGAGAAAATTTGTCAGGCAATTATAAACTCATTTATGAACTAAACTCGGTCCAAATATTTGTTAGTTCTGACAGCTGTAAAAACATTGTAAAAGTAGAATAAATCATTTTCTTTTAATATTTCAGTATGTCCAACCTTAACCTAGCGAAAGTGATCAGAATTTCCTGTTTAAAGTTCTGTCAGCATTTTCAATGCTAAGGCAACTGCCGCAGACGCACATTAGCTTTTGAATGGTTTCTTTTTTAAGTTTATTTTGGGAAGTACTTAATTTCCTTACCAGCTCTTGTCTTATTTACTTACAAACAAATTTTTGGTGACATTCATGATAACTCAGAGCTTGATTACTATGCTTTGTCATTTTACATCATCTAAAGAAGCAGTTTGCACAACCACACTTAAAAAGTGCATAATAATCAATACAAAACATTACAAATTGCAATAGTGCAACTGTTCTCAAGGCATCCTATACGTGATCTAAATAGGTACTTATCTGCAATTTCCATGTGGTTGATATCAAATTGCTCCAAAGCATTATGTAGTGCAACTAGACACATGCTACACTTAATTATAGAGGAAGCGACCTTACAATAATTGTCACTCACTTGTCACTTGTTCACTCTACTGTTTCCGTGTCATATTATACCTATACCATGGTATAATAATATACTCCGCCCAGGTATGGCATGTCGAGATACAAAGGTCACGTGGGTGACCTGTTATTATTCTGAGTGGGTGACACATCAGGTAGGTACTCCCCAATCTCCGTTTTAGATATAAATAATATATTAAATTCGTCTTTATCTGGAATTGCTTCGCTTGAGTGGACAAACAAAATGAAAATTGAAATGCTTCATGTATTTCATTATTTACAAACTTGTTTCCCAATTTCTGTGTTTGTTGCAATGAAGTGGCAACTAGGCGTTGACGTAAGCATGTGTCACTTCCGGAATGCCAGGACCTTGTTTTATTAGATGATGCTATCTACTTGCAGGCCTCACACGAGCCGTGGACTAATATAGTCTTTCCACCATTTATACTTCGCGAGAAAAAGACAAACGTATCCATATTCTAGCTCGGGCGGATAAAAACGGTGGAAAGAGAATTTGTCCACGGCCCGTGCTAGGCCTACTTGTTGGGTGGACATTATTTTCATCTAGATTTAAGAACATGTAAGCGGAAATGATTCAATTCAATTCTTTATCTAGCAAATAACTTGACAGTTCTGTATCATGACGTTACTTAATTAATCTACGAATTTATACTCTAAATTAACGAATATTTACAATAAGAAAAAAATTATATGGCATAAAAATTTAAACAACAATGAAATAAACAATTAAAAAAATATTGTACTCCTCACTGTACAGGTACACCATGGAACTTTTTATACATGACGACCATTTTATTAGCGAATATGTTGACATGTGGTAGCGCATTGAGGTGGCGTTGCTCTTGGCAGATAGGGGATTGTTCGGTGTTTAAGTACCTATATCTTTATTTGCAGCTTTTTTCTTTGTTTGACAGAATAAAATCGTAACGGTATCGTATTTTGGTACTGCATCAAAATCCTTACAGCAAATTGCTAGTTAGTAGTTACCAACTTTAATATACTTAACTAAATAATCTGACGTGAGTAGATATAGATAATGGTAATAACGACTATAAACGCTTTTTGTTTACTAATGTTCCATCTCCATAAATATCTACAATTTGTGTAGAATGTCTGGTCCATTCAAATTGCTGTAGGTAATACAAATAAATTCAGGAGAAATTCAAGTATTTCAAAATTAAATTACTATTGTTAGAACAGGTAAATATTTTACTATTGATGACGTAATCACCATCCAGACCCCGCTATCCCCCATGTCATCAAAAATAAGCCAAGCAAAGGCCACTACATATTAGGTACCTCTATACTTGAATTGCCCCTCAGAATCGTTATACAGAATACCTATAATACCGATCTATATAGTATTGTTGATGAATTTTGATTGACTTAATTTAAGTACATAATATCAAGGATGATTTTAACTAGATCGTCCTTGATAATATTGAATTGACAAATGTTTTAGTTTATTGAAATTTAATTTTTATTTAATGAGATTCTCGGGTCTAGCCCGGACATTTGGTAGGCATTGGTGGAGCCGAAGCCAACACCAAGAGGCCCTTTTGAATATAAAAAATACAATTATGGAATATGTATAAAAAGGAATATGAAACTATTGTACAGTATAGGATTAAAAAAGTCTTGGCTATTGAGGTGAACAACTTGTGGATGGAATAACAGATCTATAGAATGAGAAACGGCACCTGCCTTATCCTGTCTCATCTCAAAATATATTTAGGCAGGTGATGACTAGCCACCCACTGAATGGGCCCCCCATAAAGGCTGCCGTATCTTGGCACCGGAGAGGCAACATCGGCGTGGGTGGCTTAGGGTGTAGAGAGGTGTGCTGCACTTTCACTAAGAGCTACTCGCGGCGTTATGCCCTTTAACACTTCCACCCTGGAGCTTAGGTTCTTAGCTCTTGCGGTTTCCACCCCTGGACGGCCGGTTAAGGCAAGCCAGGGGTCAGGGGTCTCATTTAGCCCCATGGAATCGGGGTACGCGGTGTCGCCACTCACCGAAGGCTCGCCATAAAGCCGCCCCAGCGTTTTAAATTTTATGATTATTACTACGAAATATTGTTACACCTATCTACTCTAACCTACCTACAGATAAATTTTATTGTTATTGTATTCTGATTTGTAATTTATATTGTAATTTTTTTATTTAATGACTCGTTACACGCCTTGGCGTAGCTGTAAGTGTGACGAGTATTTATCTATAAATAAATAAATCATAAATAAATCTGAAGGGATTCCCGTTGTGTAGCTGAGCATTTTGTATGATCTTCCTATATTTACCTAAAAACTTATATTTTCAGAAATCGGTGAACTTATGGTACCTAAAAATTCAGCTATTATTATAAACATCCTCCAAATGCAACGGAACCCTGATGTGCACGAAGATCCTCTAACATTCCGACCCGAGCGTATCGAGAGTGGTGGAAACAAACCTTTCAATTGGATGTTTTTTAGCGCAGGACCGAGGAATTGCATAGGTTCGTTCCAGAAAACACTATTCAAACAATATGAAAATACCTGCCTTTTTAGCTTAGGTTTTACCTACCTACGGACTTACAGAGCCTGTGTCGGTTAATAACCTACAGGCAAATATACCGGCCAGTGGGTGTGTTTTTGAGCCGTTTGGGATCGAAACCATGGGCATGTGGGGATCGGTAGCCAATTTATTTTTTTATTCTTCATAACTTCTGTTCGGTGCAGCTCATGGCCAAAATGCCGGCCTCTACTTTGCTCAAAGGGTGAGCATTGCTATACCTACAACGTGATAATGGGGTCAGTATTTTGGGAACAATTCCCGCTGGCAGAATAATTTAGAACAACATTTTTGTTGCAGGTCAGAAATTTGCAATGATGGAAATGAAAGTGACTTTATCGGCTATCATCCGAAACTTCAACCTTGTGCCTTCTGACAAAGAGCCTATTCTTTCCGCTGATCTTATATTGCGCTCGAAAAACGGAGTACATGTTGGTTTTTTTCCGAGAAAATAACTGTTTGGGCGTTATTAGATAATATTTTGTCTTACGATCAAAGATAGCAAGTACCTGTAATACCTATAATAGATACTTACTTTCTTTTACATTTTGTGGAGCATTGTTGCGGTAGAAGTTAAGGTACAAATTAGAAAATTGTAAGTAAAGTCAGGTAGTTAGTTAGGTACTTCGGTACTTTATGGCCAATAAAATATGTAAATGATGTCTTGGTTTTTTTTAATGATACTGAGTGACGAGACGAGCTAAGTCGCTTGCCTGATGGCTCTTCACGCTTGCCCATAACAGCTCAACGCCACTCAGAATTTTGAGCTTCAGCTACAGTTCAAAACCCTGGATGGCAATGCACTGCGTTCGTCACCCCGAGGTATAAGATGTCATATCTCTGTGTGCCCTGTAATTTCGCTGGAAACATTGCCCTTCCACCCGGAACACAGTAGTGTTTGCACACTACTGCTTGAATAACTGGCAAAGGTGTGGTACTTCCCCAGGCGGACCTCTGCAAAAGAGTCCTATCACTACAAAAATTGGTTGTATCATTCATCATCAAATGAGTGCTCCGGTGGATCAGTTGGTATTGAACCTACCTTCTGCGTTTGGGGGCTTGGGTTCGATTCCCACCCAGGACAAACATTCATGTGAAGAACATTTGTGTTTGTTCTATGTCTGGTTGTTAATATCTATTTAAGTATGTATTTAAAAATATATACGTACGTATATCAGTCACTGGCAGCCATATAATACAAGCTTGGCTTAGTTTGGGGTCAGATGACCGTGAGTGCAAAAATTTCCCAGATATTTATTTAATGTTCCATATATTTATCATTAATTTTAATTGTCTATCAAAGTAGGTATACATACTAGGTAACCTACATGCTTTTTACAATTTTTTTAATTTTGCTATAGCAGTTAATATCCCGCAAACGCAAAGCTTAACGCGCCGAGATACGGTTTGCAATTGCGTGATTTTGCAAACTGCACCTATTCGGGCCCGCGTTTAGAGTTGTTGTTTACCTGTTATAGGATAGGTAAACGATTCAGTATAGGTGATTGCGAAAAGTTGCGCAACCACAAACCGTATCTCGGCGCGTTTGCGTGATTTTGTAAATTGCGTGTACAAAATTAACTGCAGGTGCGGAAGTTCGTACATAGGACAAACGAAGCGAACTGTCTCATGCCGCATCAAGGAACACATCAAGGCAGTCAAAAACAATGAGAGACACAAATCTGCCATAGCTGAGCCTCTTTTTTTTTATTTTATTTAGAAATAGGCTTGCACCGTCAACTCGCCTGATGTTAAGCGCGATGCGGTCTACGATGGAGCACACTTGCCCAGAAGAAACCGATCCACTCGAGATTTGAAGACACCCAGATTATAACCATCGAGGAATACCCATTCCGGCAGCGCATTCCACAGACTAGCAGTTCTCACAATAAAAGTGGAATCAAAGCGCTTCGTACGGGTTTTCGGAATATGCTTACCAACATGGCTTTCTTCCGGTAAGGTCAACCACATCAAATCTCCTCGGATACGTTAGTGACATATATGATGCATTAGAAGCCAAGTTCGAAGTGCACGCCATCTACACCGACTTCTCAAAGGCGTTTGATGTTGTCGACCACAGCCTTCTTATCCGGAAGTTAGGCCATGCAGGAATTTGTGGTTCTTTATTGCGTTGGTGTGAATCCTACCCTAACCCGAACCCTAAAAATGAGATATGGAAAGTCATAAAAGAAGAAACCAATAAATATCATAAAGAATGGACATGGGATATAACAGACAATAATACGGACGAAGAAATTAGATAATGAACTAATTCCTAATCATTTCAATGACTTTTTCATTTCAATAGGGAAATATCTCTGTATAAATAATCCCCCAGACTGCAAGAAAGCTATGACTTTTCTGAGAGAGTCCTTTGATGAACAACCTGAGCTTAACCTTCCAAGAATATCATCATATGATTTAGTGAAACTAGCACAGCAGAAAATTTATAATTCTGATACTAAAGATGTGTATGACATATCGGGAAACTTTTTATTCCAAATAATGCTAAATTTAGATGACCATTTTACATTTCTGATTAACAGCACTCTTGAATCAAATGTATACCCAAAATCACTAAAGAAGTCGCGTTTGTCACCGTTGTATAAAGGAAAGGGAGACACAACATCAGTTAACAACTACAGGCCGATTACAATCGTACCTACAATATCTAAAATTATTGAGTCCATAATATCGAATAGCATAGTTAATCACATGAATGAAAATAAGTTATTGACAGAATCCCAACATGCATACAGAAGTGGTAGATCTACAATTTCAGCCACTCACAAAGTCATAGAAGCAGTAATGGAGGGCTTAGAAAAGAAGAAAAAGGTAGCAGCTGTGTTTGTAGATCTGTCCAAAGCGTTTGATTCTGTTAACCATGAACTTCTACTTCAGAAGCTTGAGGTGTATGGTTTCAGAGGAAAGAGCCTAGAACTGATGAAATCCTTTTTGACAGATAGAGAACAAACCGTTGTAATTAAAATAAATTATAAAACAATTAGATCTAGATCGCAAATAACTAACATAGGTATTCCTCAGGGATCATCTCTAGGAAATATATTATTTATAGTTTTTCTGAATGATGTTTCCAGCCTTAATATACCCGGAGAAATAGTACAGTATGCAGATGACACAACAATAGTTTTGTCGGCGGATACGACAGAAGAACTTCAAGCTAACATTAGAGATACCATGCACAAGCTTAGCGAATGGTTTAAATTTAATGGACTAAAACTTAACGCAGATAAAACAAACATAATGTTCTTCAATGCCGTATCCTCCGACCAAATGCCTGTTTCTGTCATTCTGCAAGATGACACAACATGTACCTCATCAAATCTTGTGAGACTACTAGGGTTCGAAATTGACCCAGCCCTGAAGTGGAGACATCATGTAGATGTAACTTGCAAGAAAATGGCAAAAGGTATATATGCGATGAAGCAACTCAAAGCAATGACAACACGAGATAATTTAAAAGAGATCTATTATGCATATATCCACTCTACTTTGTCATACGGAATAATTCTGTGGGGTAGTTCCACTGATTATGAGAGAGTACTAAAGATGCAAAAACGTGCCATAAGAGTTTTGGTCGGTGGTAAATTTGACGAAACATGCAGAGGGCATTTTAAAGAATTACGAATATTAACGTCAGTATCCGTATACATTTTAGAAGTACTCAAATATGTTAAAAAAATATACATGAATGTAAAATAAAACAAGTGAAGAGTAAGCGGGCCATACGAAATAATAAGATACTATTAGAGACAACATACCCAAGACTAAACATGACGAAAAAGAAACCAATGATTACGGGCCAATCTTTGTTTAATCAACTTCCAGAATTTGTAAAGTCCATTACTAACGAAATCCAATTCTCCAATGCTGTCAAAATGCTTTTGTTAGATAAGTCAATATATACGATTAAGGAGTTTTTTGATAATGACTATAGCCATTTAGAGCCTGTTTGAGAACTCGAACATCTACCTATTTAATTTTATATGATTATTGTTTATACCATAGCCCTTTTACAGCTGAATATTAAATTATTAATTATTAATGTTGTGACACGACGAGATCGGTGTGATGCCCAACTCATAATATTTAATTATACTAAGATGTTGTAGTCGGCCGATCAATAAATGATATTCTATTCTATTCTATTCTACCTTCGTAACCGTTCCCAGCTCGTCAAGGTCAGAGGTTTTAAATCCGCAACAAAGATGGTCCCATCTGGAGTTCCTCAGGGTTCACACCTAGGTCCTCTCTTTTTCTTAGTTTTTGTGAGTGACTTGTGCAAAACTATTACGTCAAAATACCAAATGTTTGCAGACGATCTCAAATTGTATAGAGTTATTCGTGATGAGTGTGACGTAATGGCTTTGCAGAATGACATTAACATGGTCAGTGAATGGTGTTCCGTTAATGGAATGACTATCAACACATCAAAATGTTTCCACATAAAGTTTATAAGAAAAAGGAACGCAACCCCTGCTAACTACTATATTAACAACTCTCTGATTAGTGAAGTCACTAGCATGCGTGACTTGGGCGTGATAGTGGATACTAAGCTTGACTTTCGTGATCACATAGATGCCATAAGCAGGAAGGGATCGACGAAATTTTTTAGGGACCCAGAAATTCCAATCTTGTTATTTAATTGCTACGTAAAATCACTCTTAGAATATTCCAGTCCAATCTGGAGCCCATCATACGCAGTGCATATTAACCGTTTAGAAAGACTCCAAAAACAATTTCTCTACCACCTTTCGTTTGCGAACAATCTCTGCCGAAAACTACCATCTTACAAGTCTAGACTAGCCCATTTTAACATGTCTCCTCTTGAGCACAGACGGAACATAGCTGATATCGTGTTTCTGCACAAAATAATAACCGGAAAAATAGATAGTCCTGATTTACTCGCAAAATGTAATTTGCAAGTTCCTCGCTCTAGCAGTCGCCTTGTCAATAGAAAAACATTCAGCCTCTCATCCTGTCGAACAAATTACTACCAACATTCACCAATGTATCGAATGTCTTCCTCTTATAATAACATTTGTAAAAATTTAGATATTTTCAATACTACATCAAGCAAAATCAAAAAACATTATAATTCCTATCTTTAATTTAAGTTTAGTGTATTATAGGTATTATTAGTATTATATTCATTCTCGTGCATGCAGTGTTCACTTCTAGGAGGTCGTGCATTGCCATATTTAAATGTACCTACTTAAGAAAATGTATCTGAAGATGTTACGGCCAGTTTAGGGAACCATTTATTAAAAAAAAAAAAAAAAAAAAAAACATGAAGCGGTGTCGATTTATAGTGCCCGCTCTGGCAGTCCGATAGATAAATGGGGAGGAGGGAATTAGATCATGCATATCTAATGCACACTCTCCGAAATGTATCCGATAAAAAACTGATAGACTAGCAACTTTACGCCGATGCTCAAGACTATGAAGACGCGGACGCATCTGCTGGACGCGGGTCCTAACCACTGGATTGAATTTCATAATCCTAAAATTCTGTCCACCGAGCGCCACTACATACCAAGGCTGGTAAAGGAAACTATTGCAATCTCGAATACCAGATCAATCGAGGTGATGGTTTTCAACTCGCCATTGCGTGTAATCCAGTATTAGGTTCTCTTAAAAATAAAATTCCGCGTTCAAAATGTGTTCGAAATACTAAACACAGTGATACAGTGAGAGTGTTTTGTCGTGACTTAGGTTCGAGTTCCATTGATAACCGTAGCAAAAGACTAAGAATGAGGGTAGATCGTTTTGTCTGCGCCTAACTTTGAACTGTTCGACCAACAACTCGCATTTTTCAGTCTTCCCGTGAACATGGTGCATGTAACTGCGCCGAAATATCGGGAGCTCCTTCCATAACCTTACCACGGTAAATATCCCGTAAATAATCATGTGACATATTTACAAATTTTAAATAGGTATTTAATTTTGTAAGATTTGTATCACCATCTCAATAAAAATTAGGTACATACTTAAGTAGGTACATAAATTATTTATGTTACCTACCTATTTGAATAAGAAAATATACATAAATATATATGTAGCAGATATTTTTTTTGCTCAGTTCAGTTCACATCAACAACTGTTTGGGTGATCAACTGATCCCGTTTTTTTTTTAATTAATTTAATTAAATTACATTTTATAATAGACAAACAGTGTATTAAAATAAAATTTAGTAAATGTATAAATTTACCCACTGTGCTACATTTAAATTGTCTAATAATGGTTTTATTAATATTGTTAGTGGCTATTTTAGTAGTAGCGATAATTTCTTGGACTTATTTATTGACTGATTGTAAGCGATTAAATATTGTAGGACCTTTTCCACTGCCATTACTGGGAAACGCTCTTATGTTCTTAGGAGATGCTGCACGTAAGTTACCTTCCCTAAATATAATAACACGTACATGGGCTGCTTCATCATCATCACATCATCATCAGCCAGTAAACATACACTGCTAAACATGAACAAATACCTGCCTCTTAAAGAGGGATGTACCTACCACACGCCCATTACTTAATTTTAATTTTGTGTTTGTCATTTAGTTTGATGATAATTAATTAATATTAAACACTATTCCAGTACACGGTGAACGTACTGCGATCCCCAAGCCGCCTGCCAAGCGTGGGGATTATGGCAACACCCCTCTCTATGAGGTAGGCCTTGTCCAACAGTGGACGTTAATTGGCTGATGATGTGTATGTGAAACACTATTTCGCCTTGAAAACTGGATTCAAGGACTTGATTTCAAGGTAGGTATTTATGTACCTAAGTAGGTCAGCTCTCAAGGGAATTGCATAATTTTTAAACGAAGTTCAATGTCGGAATTTGTTAAAATAACCTAGTAACCGCAACCATCTTGAGCTAAATGCAGCCTACTTTACAGTCAGTTGCGCGGTCTAAATCTCGTCTTACCTGCTTCGGTCTTCCAAAGAGACCTAAACTTCAACTATTGTGCATTTGAATTCAGTTTCAAAGTGGTATCTTTATTAAAGTGTTCAAATCTCACATTATATAAGTATTATTATGGATGTATATAAACCAGAAGAAAACTATGTATATTCATTTAATTTTTTTCTTCAATAAATTAAAAATAATAAAAACCTAAACACATTAATATTTAGGTGTCAAAAATTTAAGTTAAAGATCTCAAAGGCTGCCGACAATTGCGCGCTGTAAGGCCAGCTATATATTTTAGGCCAATAGTGTCCTGTAATAGTAGTTACTCATTATTATGAACACCTTTTACTATGGGACCCCGATATCGCGAAAAAAAATCAGCTGTCCCATATAAAAAATTTCATTGTCACTGGACGAAATGTATGGAACAACAGCAATTTTTTTCGAGATTTCTGCATTGGTCCCATAGTAAAAGTTGTTCTTATTGATGTTGATATCGCCAAATAGGTATACTTACGTAAAAAAAACACAAATAATATTATGGTGTTTTGAAGAATTATTGAATAATTGTCAACATAAAAAACCGACTTCACAAAATTTGTATAAAATTGACACATTTGGTTAATTGTGTGATCACGTCATCCAGAGCCCTTACCCCTAGCTCGAAAAGTTGACCCGCATAGGTGTTATTTGTCTAAACGGTACCATCAACTACGATAAGCGGTAGTTGTTTGATAGCCTATAACAGCCGCGGCTATCAAACAAGTACCGCTTATCGTAGTTGATGGCACCGTTTAGACAAATAACACCTATGCGGGTCAACTTTTTGAGCTAGGGGTAAGGCCCCAGGTACCAAAATTTACCAGTTATTTTAATTTTAAGCCGAAACAATTAAACCGATTTTGATGATTTTTTTAAATCGCTTCATAAGTGACGAAGTTCTGGGGTAACAAATATTTTAAAAAATACAACCGAATGGAGAACCCTTTTTTGAAGTTGGTTAAAAAACTGCGTACCCAGAAACATTGGCCTCAGTTATATCCTAATTTGAATCGCAAGAAAAAAATTATAATATGGACAGGAGTCATTACCTTGTTCAACGAGTTTTATGGTTCGTATTAATGAATGGATAGTTGAGTGACCGCTTGCCCGGGTTTTGTTTGAAATTATCAAGAAATGAATTCACAAAGATAGTTTTAAGGAATTTGTGTTATTTCTGTAATTAGATTGTATTAATTGAATGTTGCTACGCTATCGCATTAGGTAATATACCTGTAAAGGTAGTTGTAAGTTTGGAAATAAAAATAAATAAATAAATAAAAATAATAACTATAATAATACTTATATAATGTGAGATTTGAATACTTTAATAAAGATACCACTTTGAAACTGTATTTAAATGCTCAATAGTTAATTTTTAGGTCTCTTTGGAAGACCGAAGCAGGTAAGACTAGTTTTATACCGCCTGAGTCCGCGCAATTAATCGTAAAGTATTCTGCATTTAGCTCGCGATGTTTGCGGTTACCTACTAGGTTGTTTTAATAAATTCTGACATTGAACTTCGTTCAAAAATTATGCAATTCACTTGAGATCAGACCTACTTAGGTACATAATCTACATTGAATTCACTTTTCAAGGCGGAATAGTATTTAATATTATGTAGTAACAACGTTCTAGATCTAGAAGGTAGGTGAAGAAAAACATCGTGTAGCAACCAGTATGTCCGAGAACCTCAAAAGTTCAAAAACATATAGTTATTATGATATTCACCAACATACACTGGGCCAGCATGGTAGATTAGGGGCCCTTCCTCTCTCTCTCTGGGAGGGAAGGCCTATATACCTAGAGGGATATAGTTTTGTTATTTGAAAGGTGACATGATCGAGAGTATTAGCTATGATTCAGGAAAACCTGTTCAGCCACTAAGAGATTGTTAACTCTTTTATCAGAGGTTATTCAAATTTTAAAATTCAACATGGTGTTCAAATTGTGACCGTGACGTCTAATGCGTAGTCAGTGTAGTATGGGATTGTTTTGCTTTAGAAATCTAATTACATTGGCAATTTACATTGGCAAACAAGAAATCACAATAGATATTTGAAAACAACTATTACTATTTTTTACTATTACTGGTTGTTGGATTCGTGTGTAAACTTGATTTAAAATAATACTAACCTACCTCTAATGTCGGTTATGAATGTTGATTTGAATAACAGGACATGGTCACAAGCCTCACTACAAGGTTAGGAGGCTTAGGGATCCGGCAAATTTCAAGTGTTGGTTCTTTCTTGTCCTCATTTCATAGTACTCATAATTTAATAGATAAAATGTTTGCACCATCTTTAGGCCCTTCCAATGTAGTTGTATCTCATTCGAATGCTTGGAGGCTGGCTTGTCCAAATACCGATTTTCCCAGGAGCTTGTCTTTCCGGGCTGTGGGATCGGCCGATCTGCAAACTAGCACGGAAATAGCGATTTCTTTTAGATACTTGTTTTAGTATTGCAGATCACGCTCGTAATCTTGCAGTCTCTGTTTGGGAATCGGGACATTGGTTGCCATGCCTTCTTTTAACACGGGTAGTATTTTAGACCCAATCGCATTTCGTCTAGCTGTCAGCTTACGCTTTGTTGCAATATGCTGTTAGGCCCACCGCTGTCAGTGTGGTACTGCAGACGACCAGCTCGGTCACCATGGACTCTCTTGCTCGAGAAGCCCTGATCGTATTGGCCGACACGCCAGCCTGAACGACATCATACGCAGGGCTTTTTCCACCGCTAATGTCGCAGCAGTGCTTAAACCGAGCGGTCTTGCACGTGACGATGGAAGGAGGCCTGACGATATGACACTTGTTCCCTAGAAGTTGGGACGACCCCATGTATGAGACGCGACTTGTGTCAATACTTTGGCACCGTCACATCTTCCTGAGACACAAGGTAGGGCTGGTTAACGCAATCAACGCAAGGAATTAATACATCAATGACTTCCTTTAGTACAGTCTATATGCGTAACCCTGTATAATGTTGTTATTTTAAGTATCATGTGGTTTTTTTCAGATCTTGTCACAGCCCTCGAAAATTTATATGTCAAATACGGAGACGCTGTTCGAGTTCATTCATTAACTGCCAGGTATATAATCGTGGCTCACCCAAAATACGTTCAGGTAATGAATAAATTTATTGTGATCAAGGGCCTTACCGCTACCTATTGTAAACGATTCAGTTTAGGTGTTTGCGAAAATTTGCGCGACCGCAAACCGTATCTCGGCGTAATAAGGTTCACGTTGGCGTGTTTTCACAAACTGTGCTGTTTCGAGCCCGCGTTAACAGTTATCCGTAAGGCTCCAGGTACCTATACGTAGGTTTATATTTAATTTTATTATTCGTTTTCTGATTTGATAACATGGTTACTTTATTTTTAGCCTGTATGCTCCAGCACTGAGCTTATAACTAAAGGAAGATCTTATGATTACATTAAGCCATGGTTAGGCGATGGACTTTTGACATCTTCAGGTTAGTTCAAATTTAATCATAAAATGTTTAACAAATACACGTTTAAAAAAAGTAAAATAGTTCGTGAGAAGGGAGAACTATTTTACTTTGAAAATGTTACAATTTAATTTTTATTTCTTTCCAGGTCGACGGTGGAAGAAACATAGAAAACTTCTTACTCCCGCTTTTCATTTTAACATTTTGCAAACTTTTCTACCAGTATTCAACAAAAATGAAAAAATTCTTGTCAAAAAGCTGTTTAGCTTAGCCAACGGACAGCCATTTGATTTATTCCCTATCATTGCTTTGGCCGCACTTGATAACGTGACAGGTAAAAATACAACATGTTTATTATTTCTTTATTTTTGGGAAGATCTAATGGTATTTTATTATGCACAACTTAAAAAAACAGAAAACGAACGAAAACTTAAATGGTATTAACTAAAAGCTAAAACTTAAAATAATTTATCTACTTATACCCACCTATATACAAATAAATATATTATAAAACAAAATAAATTAATTAATTAGGCAATTAGGTGTAAAACTAAAAGGTTTGACCATGACAATAGTTCCAAGACACTGAAATTGCTGTGTGATATAGTCGTAGTAGGTAATGTTAATAGATTACGGTTTACAATCTTTGAAGTTAGGTATTTGTAAGTACCTGAACATGATAATCACCGCGAGCTCTCGATGGAAAATTACTCGAGGCATTTTTTCTTATTGAGGTACAAATACCTAACTTCAAAATTAAAAGATCCCAGATAATTTATCAACCGTAATCTATAATCATTACTTTACACACTGCAAAGTTTCAGCGACAGTACATTATACAACAAAGTAGATTATTCAACAAGTCAAACAAAAGAGAATTTAATTCGTGGGACTAAGTTGGATCCCGAGAGCAGCGAAGGATTCTAGAGCAGAATCCTGAGCGGAGCGAGGGATACAAGGATCGAAATGCTTTTTATTTCACGAGTTTATATACTCTACTTTTTAACGTTGATTGCAAAAAAATTAATAGTAGTTAGTATAGTATTTATATTTACCACATTTTATTTTATAATTGGTAAGTAATAAGAGAGCAAAAGACTAAATATAAACAATAGAAATTTATAGTCCAATTCGTTAAAACATTTTTCTAAATACATTCTTGTTTAGTTTTGAAACGGTCGCACCTAATAGATTTTGGCGTTAATAAATTATTTACGATAATTACTGCTTTCTATCAAAATGGTTCCTGAGTCAATGTCTCATTTTCGTCACTGGAAGAACTAATTTTATTAGGTATATGGATGATCACAGATCTTACTAATGTGATGATAATAGATTTTTCAATGTCCTAAAACAATCACGACAAGCTCGCTTCGAGAAGCGTAGCCAAAGATTATGAGCGTAGTGTTACATTCTCTTTGCACGATACCTAGTAATAGAAGAAGTAATATTTGGCCAAGAGCGTGTCGAGACACGCATATGGTAGGGTTCCGTAAGAATATTTTTTACTTATTTTAATTGGATAGCTCAATGGAATAAGCTCAATCAGCCAGTCAGTACGTTCAGTAGGTAGGTATGTATTTTTTTTTATTTGTACATAGTTCGTAGAATAATATCGTGCTTGTTCCAAAATCTAAATGTTTTTATTCACTCAGTGAGTAAAAGAGCATTTTATTCACTATTGTCGATGAATCAGATGATCTTTTTCAAGTGGCAATGATAAAAAATAATTTGCTATTCCTAGTTCATCGGATTACAATTAGGAAGGTACATAAAATAGGTACCTATTCTATTTATACAATCGTATAGTATGAAAACTAAAACATTGAGATTCTTATTTTCCTTCTGTATTATTTTAGGACAGCTACCTAATTTTGTAATTCCGATTTTTCAGAATCAATTATGGGTGTTTCAATTAATGCTCAGGAAGACAATCACTCTAACTATGTAAAAGCTATTGAAGAGTAAGTTTACGAAATTAAATATTTACTATCAAATTTACTTCCAATTATAAATTATCTACAAATACTTAACCTTTTTGTTTAATACTAGCTGGGCCCCGTGGTTTCAGTCACATTATATACCTTCTTGAAGCAACCTCCTTGATGGTAGCGACAGCAGCCCACTTGGACATAAATGACAATTCCTTTTTTTCTATGATATAATAATGTCAATGTATAGACTTTAATTCTTGTTCTTCTTTTTAACACGCTTCATTAGCTTGGTATATATGTAACGGAATTATTGACTTAATATTCAACTACATCAAAACTTCTTCAAATTGAAATTTTTCACACTTGTCAAAGACCGATGACAATGCAATAATTTAAATAGTTTGCCCCATTATCCTTACCAGGATCTTCAGGATTAGCGATTTTAAAGCGTGTTTTTTTAAAACTATTTTTGTAGGGATAAAAAAAAAACTTTTGATCCAATTGCTACCAAACTTAATTCACAGAATCACTTACTGGGCTAATCTGAAGATATCCTGAATTTAATCAATATCGGTCCGACCGTTTCGAGATCCATAGGGAACATACATACACACACAAATCGTCTTATATATAGAGATATATATACATATATATCGCTTAACATCAGGCGAGTTGGCGGTCAAACGCAAGCCTATTCCTAAATAAATTAAAAATATAGATGTCTTCAAATCACGAGTGAATCGGCTTCTTCTAGGCAAGCGTGCTCCATCGTAGACCGGATCATCGCTTAACATCAGGCGAGATGGCGGTCAAACGCAAGCCTATTTATGCATTTAAAAAAAACTAAGTTACATATCTTCTTAATAATATGTAATTCTTCTGTACGTGTGTTTGTCACCTAACACCTCCTAAACGGCTGGACCGAATAAGATGAAATGTTGTATGTATATTTCAATGGGTTCCTGGATGGTTTGAAAACACAATTGGACCCGGTCGGGCAGGATGACGTATATAGGGTCCGCTAGTATACTTATAACGTATTTCTTGCTTTCTTGCAGTATTTCAGAAATCGCGTCATCTCGTATGCGGAACCCTTTCTTATGGAATGATATTTGTTTCAATTTATTCTACAAACAGCGACAAGACAAAGCTCTGGCTGTTTTGTATGGACAATCTAACAAAGTGATTGCTGCCAGGCGAGAAGAATTGGAAAGAAACGGCATCACTAGCTTATCTCCTATATCGGAACTAGGTGGGAATTATACAAATGAATCACATTAAAAACCGACTTCAAAAATGTATATTATGAAAAACATAACAAGTGCCTATAAAATTTGAGGGGTTGCCTCGATTTCTCTGGGATCCAATCTAATCTTGACTTGGTGACAATGCGACCAAATTGGAAGCATACACTACCGAACAAAAGTTTATTTTATTTTATTGATCAACAGTTGGCGGTGAAATCGGTGAACATACATTGAAAAAAAATACACTTGAACATAAAACAGTCCTCCTTTTTTGAAGTCGGTTAAACACTAAAAAATAATTACCTATGTTATGAATAGTTATTTGCTCATTGATTTACTTGTATTTCAGTACCTACATTTTGTTTTTATATTGTCCACTTTCAGTGTATTTCATTGATTTACTTATATTTCAGTACCTACATTTTGTTTTAAATTGTCCACTTTCAGTGTACTTCCTACCTATAAACGCGATCAAATAAAATGCTACCCACTGATGAATTTTTTGTTGCAGGTATCAAAAACAAACAAGCTTTCTTGGATTTGCTACTGCTCTCTGAAATAGAGGGGGAAAAGATTGACGACTTAGCAATTAGAGAAGAAGTGGATACATTTATGTTTGAGGTTAGTACGGGCACTGGGGGGATCTGCTCAAAATAATCCAGTGGATTAAATAACAACTTTGTGGAAATTCACACTCACTGATTGTATATCTTCAATAATGTGAAAATGTACAAGCGAAAGAACTACAGACGAGCAGACATGGTCAAAACTGGAAGTACGGCTTTCTTATTTTCTCTTTAGTGTTAAAAAGAGAAAAAATATCGTAAAAACAGCGCCATCATCCACATAATCGCAGCCGTGTCACCCTGTATCTATACTCTACTATGTTCAGCAGTGGACGTCTTATGGCTGATGGCGATGATGACTGAATTTTACAATGACCCTCTTCAATTCACTAGGTACTCGATTGGTTCATTCGTTAGTCAAATATGTTACTTATCAAGCTAAAATTATTCGTAAGGATGTTGTAATGACGGTTTGTAGGTATTCTATATGTCAAGCATAAAATGCTCAACATGCACAGAGAGGTTGGTTCTCTCTGTATCTTTTATCGCATTCACAATGGGATTGAAGAACTGTTCGATCTAATGCCAGCGTCGCGGTTTTATCATCGCACTAGCCGCCACCGTTTGAAAGTGCATCCACATATCATAGATCAGTGGAAATCGCATACTGTGCGATTCACACTATCTTTCTTGCCTTCACACCTGCAAAATGTGGAATAGGCGACTGTGACTGGTTACCATCAGGCGGCCTGTCTGCTTGTTTGCCACCTATGACATAAAAAGGCCCAAAATATACATTTATATCGGTCTGTAAAATTAAAAATCTCTATTGCAGGGTCACGACACTACGACATCCGGTATAGCTTTTTGTCTTCGTTGTATTTCAAAACACGACGATGTACAAACTAAAATTCTCCAAGAGCAGAAGAGCATTTTTGGTGATGATTGGAATCGAGACGTTACATTCAGGTATAGCCTGCAAGTTTACAAATACGACAATATTGTCTATCGTACATATTATAACAACTCCTAAACATTTTGATGGCTATTCATCCCCAGTGATCTTCAACAAATGCAGTACTTGGAGCAAGTAATCAAGGAGTCGCTGCGTTTATATCCCTCAGTTCCATATATTGAGAGGTATACGACTCAAGACTCAAGTAAGTATTACTACGTATTACAATGAGAAACCTATTAAAGTTATCGCTAAGTCATCACACACTTTATGACTGTGCATCAGGTTCCTTTATATGCTGATAAAGGTAAACAATTTTGTTTAATTGGTACCTACTTTACCTAGACTGCAGTTCCTGGAAAATATAACACGCCGCTCGCGCGGCTCGCCGGCGGGATCGAAGACCCCCAGGATCTGTCAGAAGATCGGATAGATTCTCTCCAAATAATCATTCAGTTCAACAACCTACTAGGGCCCTAGGGCACACCACTTCTGGGGTGCCAGGGCAAGTCTGATCCCCACTCCCGGCGACGGCCCAAGCCAAGGCTCGTACCTCCGAGGTGCCCTTGCGCTTGTCGCCCAAAAATCTAAATCATGTTGACCCAACGCCCTCTGCGTTCACCAACTAGTCCGGTCAAGCTGTAGAGGCCGCAAGGCCAACAGCAATAAGTCACATTAGAAAATCATAATTTACTGTTTAAAGTTCAGTCAGCATTTTCAACGCTAAGGCACAGTCTAAGGCAACTACCGCACGCATTCTTTTTTAATTTTAATTTATGCCCATTTAATATTTATTCAAGCAAACTTTCCAGAAATAATTATCAATATAAAAAACCAACTTCTAAACATTTCAGAACTGGACCAAATTGAAATAGGACCACACGGGATGCACCGCAGCTTTCAAATAAAATAAAAAACATCAAAATCGGTTCACCCAGTCAAAAGTTCTTAGGTAACAAACATAAAAAATATAAAAATATAAAATACAGTCGATTTGAGAACCTCCTTCTTTTTGGAAGTCGGTTGAAAATATTTAAAAAAGTAAATATTTTATTACTTATTGCTGACGTATGAGTAATCACCATCCAGACACCGCCATCCCCCATGTCATCAAAAATAAGCAAAGCAAAGGCTATTAGGTACCTCTACACTCGAATTGCCTTATAATGAATACCGATCTAAATAAATCTGAAGGAATGCCGGTTATCGCTGAGCATCTTGCTTGTATGATCTTTATTTACCTAAACCCTTATATTTTTCAGAAATTAGTGGACTTATGATCCCTAAAGACTCAGCAATTGTTATAAACATCCTCCAAATGCAACGGCACCCTGATGTGCACGAAGATCCTCTAACATTCCGACCCGAGCGTATCGAGAGTGGTGGAAACAAACCTTTCAATTGGATGTTCTTTAGCGCAGGTCCGAGGAATTGCATAGGTTCGTACCAGAACACACTATTCAAACAATATTAAAAATACCTGCCGATTTTAGCTTACCTACGGACTTTTTAGTTAACCTACAGTCAAATATACCCGACAGTGGGTGTGTTTTTGAGCATTTTGGGGTCGAAACTATGGGCAATTGGGCATGTGGGGATCTAATTTTTTATTCTTCATCACTTCTGTTCCATGCAGCTCATGACCAAAATAAGCCTCTACTTTGCTCAAAGGGTAAGCATTGCTATACCTACAACGTGATAATGGGGTCAGTATTTTGAGAACAATTCCCACTGTCAGCGGTTTTTGTGTTAGTACCTACCTAGTTAGATTAAATTTCTGTAAGTACATTATAAGTGTATCCAACATAGGTACCTCAGTTCCTTAAGACGAAAGTCTTCAACCAGTGTGTGTTGCCAGTGATGACATACGACACTGAAACGTGATCTCTCACTATGGGCCTCATTGGCAAGCTCAAAGTCGCACAACTAGCTATGGAGTTCGAATCAGAAATGAGGAGATCCGTAGACGAACGAAATTTACCGACATAACCCACCGGATTATAGCAAGTTGAAGTGCCTGGCAGTGGGCAGGGCACATAGCAGGCAGTACAGATAGTCGTTGAAGCTGAAAGGTTCTCGAATGGAGACCACGGACCGGTTACCGCAGCGTAGAACGTTCACCCACAAGATAGACAGACGACCTAAAAGAGACCGCAGGGAAACGCTGGATGCAGGCCGCTTCCAACCGGCCCTTTTGGAGATCGATGGGGAGGCCAGCAGTGGGTGGATGTCCTATGGTTGAAATGATGATGATGATAATATAAACACTTGTTTTTTACCTACATCTATTTTTTCCGTTTATTTTTAAGAAAATGGGTACGATTAAAGTTAGATACATCCAAACTTTCGCATATTTGTAAATTTTGTTATACTTCAATAATGTGATAAGTTAGTAAAATATGCTCGGTATATTTTATGCTAAGATTATGTTTATGTATGAGTATGAAATCTTTGATTTTATGTAAAATCGTCCTAACTGCCGAAAGACAGGTTTAAAACCTAGATGCCGAGCTAGGTTTTAAAACTGTCTTTCGGCAGTTAGGACGATTTTACATAACAGCCACTCAAATATTATGTTAGCAACCACGTAGCCTAATATTCGCTCATAGTAATTAATTCATTGTAAGTAATTGTTTATTAGTGAATAAAGATTTATAATTATTACGATTATGTTGCGACGGTGTGATCGAAACTATAAATTCTCACCTACATCCTTATTTACCTACAGTTTTTCCTTAGTACCAAATTTTTTGCTCTGTCTTTTGTAGTTGCGTGGTTAGTTTTGGTTATTAGTGACGTTATTTCACTTATGTGTATGTTTTAGGTACGAATGCATAATACCTTGCAGAAGATAATAATATTAATTAAGTATATTAAATTAACGTAGCTAGTAGTTAGTTAGTTAGTAGTTAGTTAACTACGTAGTTAGGTACTTTTTTATGCGGAATGTTATGCATCAGTGTTTTGTTGTATAAATAATTTAGAACAACATGTTTATTGCAGGTCAGAAATTTGCAATGATGGAAATGAAAGTGACTTTATCGGGTATCATCCGAAACTTCAACCTCGTGCCTTCTGACAAAGAGCCTATTCTTTGCGCTGATCTTATATTGCGCTCGAAAAACGGAGTACATGTTGGTTTTTTTCCGAGAAAATAACTGTTTGGGCGTTTTTAAATAATATTTTGTCTTACGATCAAAGATAGCAAGTACCTACAATGCTTACTTTCTTTTACATTTTATTGAGCATTGTTGAGTTAAAAGTTAAGTTACAAATTAGAAAATTGTAAGTAAAGTCAGGTACCTACCTACTTAGGTACTTTATTGCCAATAAAATATATTTATTATGATGTCTTGGTTGTATCATTAATTTCACATCACATTAGGTAACCTATATGCTTATTAAACCGTCTTCCAAAAAGGAGGAGTTTCTCAATTCGACTGTGTTTTTTAAATGTTTGTTACCTCAGAACTATAGCGTTGAGCTGTCAGAATTGTCGACGATCCCAAGCTCTCTGAACATCTAGACCTACCTAGACCCGCTCAGCATGCGCAGAGACGTTGGGTCTCTTTGTGTCTTTTATCGCATTTACAACGGGGAATGTTCTGAAAAACTGTTCGATCTGATGCCGGTATCGCGGTTTTTTCATCGCACCAGCCGCCACCACCTGAAAGTTCATCCACATATCATAGATCGTTCGAAACTGTGCGTTTTACGCGTTCCTTTTTGCCTTACACCTGCAATTTGTGGAACGAGCTCCCTGCGGCATTTCCGAGTAACTTCAATATCTTCTTTAAAAGGGCTGTTAATAGAGTATTTAAGGGTCGGCAACGTATCTGTGATGCCCCTGGTGTTGCAAGTATCCATAGGCGACGGTGGTTGCTTACCATCAGGCGGCCCGTCTGCTAGTTTGCCACCTATAGGGCATTAAAAAAACTTGCGACTCGGTGAACCGATTTTGATGATTATTTTTTTATTTGAAAGCTGGTGCTTCTCGTGTGGTCTCATTTCAATTTAGTCCCTATAGCAGATATTAGGTATTCAATAATACCTGAAACAAATATTGTTGCAATAATAGTACTTAGTGTATGGTCTCCAATGACTTTAAAAGACTTTAGTTTTTAATTTTTATCACGTAGGTTGAAGGGAAGGTCATACTCTTCTAGTGTTTCTGAAACCGGACATTTGTAATTAAAAAAAACGGTTTTTGAAAATGGAACGGCGGATATTATACAATGGATTTAACATCTAAACGAAAAAAAATCTCACTTCAGTGATTTAACTCGAGAAAATATATGTGCCATGAATTTTTATGATTTTTGCTGTGACTTAAGTCAACTAGAAACTTATCAGAAACTTCAATTGGCATGTTGGTAAAGAAGCTCCATTTCGTAGCTCTGTGTATTCGGTTTAGTGAATTTAAATTTGGGCGGTGATCATTTTAGAACAATTTACCTACGTGAAGGTTGGCTGACGTCTGCTGATACCGAAACTAATATATCTACCATACGACAACTGATTGAAACTGATAAAAAGATACTTATCAGCAAATTCGTACTGTATAAGGTTTTTCACTTAGGTACCTACCTACAAAGCTTTGCACTCTATGAATACCGCATAGAAACGATTGCGTGAAGAGTGGTGCTGTCATGCATGCATGCATTAATGGTGGCACAATACGTTAGCTGACACGGGCCAAAAAAAAAACAACTGTGAACTGTCTCTTCTAAATCAAACTTTGATAATCTCAGTTGATAATATACCTATAGTTAAATCAAACAATGGTATCAATGGAGTTTTGGCGCTAACGTGAAAAACATGTCCCTCATTGCATTTATTTTATAATAATATAAAGGTGGATTCTTATGTATTAAGTGTTCGTGGAAGTGCTCGAGTGTGAAAAAGTGATTTAACGTGGTGAAACATGTCTTATCGTGTTGTTTCCAAAACTCCATAGAAGTAGAGTCTGTGCAAAAACAGAAACGTCGTAGGCTAACGGTGAACCTTAGCCTTAGATTAAAAGATCTATGTGGTGAACTAAAAACATTCAATTAACCATTCATGCAGTTAGCACACGCATGAGCTCAAACCTACGTTTCTCTTTTTGCACAGACTCTATCTAGTAGTCTCCACCACTTTACTAAGGTATGACTTTGACTTAGTTTACTTTTCTTGCATCTGAAGTCAGACGTTTGACGATATCTAATAAAACTTAAATGTCTCAATACTTGACACTGGCAAATGCACAAGACGTGCGACGCTAAAATGTTCTCATGAAAAAGAAATAAAGAAAAACCGTTTATTGTCATTATCATCAGTGACAATCATGACATTGAAACATTGAACGGATTTTTTTTACTGTCAGTCAGGTATCACCTAGGCCTAGTTAAAAATCATAACAAATTACAATTTCAAAACAAATAAAGAGAAAAACGTGAAACAGAGTAATTAAATCCTTCTTAAAATGAGTTCAGACGCTCTCAACGTCGCACGACGGAAATTGAACGAGGTTTTAGATGATAAATCTACAAAATATTTCGGCCACATAAAGCAGTGGTTTCGAATGAAATTTACGAAGGAAGAATTCGATATGGAGGCTCGAAAACTCCTGACTCCAGATCAAGTGCATTTTCATAACGAGTTTTTGCTAGCGCTCTTAAATAAAGTAGAGGGTTTGGCGGAGACTTCGCTTACTATAGCTCAGGAGCGAAATAGTTCCCATAACAAGAATGTTAGAAGGCACAAAAGAAGTTCACGTACGTCTGAGAAGTCTAGCTTTGATGCTGTGGAACTGGTGGACTATTTGCCGCCAAGTTCGCCTCCAGGTGCGGGCAGTGACGGTGTAAAGTATGCTGCACAGGTATGTTCATAGTATAGTCTACCAAATGTGCAACTAAAAGCACATAACTTAATCATTTGTTATGTTATTACAGGCTAGGTGCAGGTAAATTTGATAAAAAGGAGTTTGTATAGAAGAGCTTAAAGAGTTCCAACATGACTTTATAATGATTGTTCAACAGATACCTAATACTTTTTACCATTTTTTGCCATTTGCCATCTGAAACACAGTTGCACTCACTAGTAAATGCCACTCAAGTCATCTGTCCTAAGATGACTAAGTTATTTGTTGTTTAATCCGCGTGGAAAAGATATAATAAGCCTTAAGGGTTCCGTTATACTCATCATTATAAATAACTTTTACTGCGGAACCGATCCTGATATATTGAAAAACATCAGCTGTTCCATAAAAAAAATTGAATGCAGTAAACTGCTACTACTACTACCACCTTCTGCGCTTGAGATTCTCACCTAGGACAAACATTCATGTGCACATTTGTGTTTGTTCTATGTCTGAGTGTTAATATCTATTTAAATATGTTTGTTTTATGAACATAATTATATCAGTCTCTGGCAGCCCAAACTAAGCAAAGCTTGTAATATGGCTGCCAGAGACTGATATACATAAACATATTTTTAAATTATTGATTGGACTATTATATTGTATTATAATTTGACATGAATAAATAAATAACCAACACAATTAATAGAATACATACTTAAATAGATATTAACACCCAGCCATAGAACAAACACAAATGTCCTTCACACAATTATTTGTCCTGGGTGGGAATCGAACCCACTCCCCCAAGCACAGAAGGCAGATTTACTACCAACCAAGCTAACGGGGCTGTCAAGTCATTGGATTTGATCAATTTAATTTACCACCATCCTACTCGTATCAATAAACTATACATCCACTCATCTAAAGGTTGTCGGGAAGAAGTTGCTTGTAGCGATTAGATCACCTTTTTCTAACCTATTGTTCTTACTGAGGCATCAATAAAGTGTCATTGTATTGTTATTTCTTTATGGAGTGCATACTGTAGATTACACTGCAATTTTGTTCCAGGAAATTTTCCTCCCCGATCATGCATTAGTGGTGGGGCGCTTCATGCTGGCAGCCTGGGAGCTCGGCCTGGAAGGTGTGGACGATGACGCAGCTGACATCATCGTAGTTGCTGTACAGAACTTCCTCAAGAATGTAATCAGTAGTGTTGTCTCACAGCGTAAAGGTAACATAAAACTCATTTAAACACTTTTAATCTGCCTTTGGAAATTAGAAAACCAATTGATATAGAATTTGTCTTATGCCCGGAGACATCTGTCACACCAAAAAGGTTCATATCTTGGTACCCCTGAGATGGGAAGAAAACAGAGAAAGGTCACAGTGAAGGTGGGAGGATGATCTCTCAAAACGGTGGTGCGAAAGAGCCAGAGAGAGAAAAATGGCGACTTCTAGAGGAGGCTTATGTACAGGAAGACCTGATCATGAAATTGGTGCACAAATTTTCTAGAAATATAATACAACACAGACTAGGTAAAGCTACTAGTTATAGAAAGTCTTTGTCATATAACCTGCAAAGGAATTACATGCACGGCCTGGCTCGGTGTTCCCTTTAAAGTACAGCCTGGCTCTCTTCAAGACAAGAGTGAATAGGCACCTCATGGGCAAGCGTGCCCCATAGTCACATTCCATCAGGTGAGTTGTGGAAAAACACTAACCTATTTCATTATACAAAACAACTTTTTTTTTAAAGTTGTTCGTGTAAATAGTGCCCCTTAATTTAATTACAATCTAGCCTAATATTTATTTATTTAAGGTTAAGGTTTTTACTCTTCACTTTCCATCTGGTGAATTGTGGAAAAACACTCGTTTGATAATACAAAAAAACCTTAAACCATAACCTTTTTCCCCCTCTATTTTTAATCCCCAACGTTTTAACGTGTGTATCTGTGGCATTGTAGCTCCTAAACAGCTGGACTTATTTTGATTTAGTTTTCTTTGTGTGTGTAGTGAATGGATTGAAAGTGTTCTTAGCTATCTTTCATGAAAATCGGTTCAGCGATTGGAAAATTATCAGCTTTTTTAATGGGGATAAAAAATAATATAGAAGTTACAGTAGAAGAAACTTAAGCTAGTGCCATAAGTGGCGGCCTTATCGAGATCTTTTAATAATGATAAAATCAAAAAACCCTATCTTCTCTTAATGTTTTTCTTAATGGCGATGATGTTTATAATGATTGTTCATTTGTTACAAAGGTTACAAGATGCACAACAAACACTTCATGTACGATATCGGTGGGGACATGCCAAACATGTGGCTGCGGAATACCGCCAAGCTGTATGACCCTCAGGCCGAGGGACGCGTTAACGTAGATGATACTCCAGATGGGCTTGGGCCAAGGTGTCCCCCTACCATTGACGAGATGGAGCATTCCGCTGCTTTTGAAATTGCTTGCAGGTAATCTGGACATTAATTTAATCAACCCTAGCTATGCCCTGCGGCCAGTGATTTTCCAATTCTCCTGCATTTTCTATGGAGACATCCAGTCTCTGAGAGAATTCATGGTTGAACGCATGAACTGGACCAGCAGTCTCCGATTTGAACGATGCTAACCTGGTTAATTCAACGCAGCTAAGACCCAGGCATGTCTGATCTCCGCCATAGGCTCGCCGCTCTTGTTGGTAGGTAATACCACAGAAAATATTTTTTTAGAATGGCTGTTAAGGCATTTTTGTAAGAAATTTGTTGTAGCCACTTGCACCCATATAAATCCATAGCAGCTGTGTTAGCAACTGTGACGCGGAGTTCGACGCGTTGACATAAATAAGCATGTTCAATCACATATCTGTCACAAAACCTGGCGACAGAGTTTCCTTCTCATATCCGTTCTATTTACTTCTCTTTTATGTGGGTAATACAGCTCTATCTCTAACTGCATGTTTTCCTTCCAGTGTGCCAACAAAAGAGCCCAATGATGAAAAACTCTCGATAGACGAGTTCTACCACACTCTACAGACGGATCGGAATGTCATCGCATGTCATTCAGTGTATGCTGTGAACATGGAGAGGTTAGTGCTTATGTTGAACCATCCTAGCAATTAAATCTTAAAGCGTATACAGCTTCATGTGAGCTTTAAAAGCAATGACATTTAAAACAATGGATATTGAGGCAGCGCTCAAAAATTATCAAACCAAAAGTAATACCATACAAACTATTAAGGCAGTTACTCTAAACTTGTTGCAAGCTAAATTAAACATTGTTTTAAAGACGTAAGATTTTAATTAATTTGTAGATATATGTATAGTATAGTGTATTAATTTAAATAGGTATATCCAGGAAACTTTTTTCGTGAATTTTGTACTAGAACCAACATCCATATGTTTGTAAATCGATGCTTAAATTTACGCGATTATTACACATTGGAATTAAACACTTAACAGATTTTCTCGCGTATGTTTTATTCATTATTTTAATACCTGTCGATTCAAACAGGACTGTAAATGTGTTGCTGTGGTCACGGGTAGAATGTTGTCAAAATGTTTACAACTAGTGACCCGCCCCGGCTTCGCACAGGTGTAAGTTTTATTATATTATTCTAGAATGATATAACACAGCCTATGAGTATACCTCATAGGCTGTGTTATGTCATTCTAGAACTAAGCATATTCGTAGCCAGTTCAGTGGTTTAGGAGATGAGCACCAAAATAAAAATGAATACTTACATTTAAATAAAAATTTATGCATCATTTAAACAAAAGCTTTTTTTTAATATTAGTTTGTTTATAATAAAGGTACACGGATAATATAAAAAAAAAATGCTAGGTAAAACCAATAATTTTGTATTTATAAAATAAAATTCAATTGACGAAGGAATGCTTAAAATATGAAGAACCAATCAATTAAATAAAACAAATTGTATTATAATTATGCTTACTTATCATAAAATTAAAATAGTTATAGTAAAAATTAATTACATTATCTGTTTCAATGAAAACTAGATGCATCCCACGGGTTAACACAGTTTTTGTAATTCTTCCATAAATAAAGTTATATGATTATTTACGGGATATTTACCGTGGTAAGGTTGTGGAAGACCGGGTCTTCCCGTGAACATGGTGCATGTAACTGCGCCGAAATATCGGGAGCTCCTTCCACAACCTTACCACGGTAAATATCCCGTAAATAATAATATAACTTTAGTGAACAACCGTGATAGTTTAAAACAGTGTCTTCCATAAATTTCCGAGAAAAAAATTACATATGAGATGTAATGTAGAGTACTTTTTACCATAGAAAAATAATGGTTGCAGCAGTTTGTTTCCGCGGGTGAAACTGCAGGTTACAATTATACCAATGCTAATATATCTTCTTATATAAAAGGCGATGTGTGTGTGTATTTATCTTCCTTCTTAAAATGGCTGGACCGGTTTTGACGGGACTTACACTAGCAGATAGCTGATGATAATAAGAAGTAATCCATGCGGGTGAATCCGCGGGGCGCCGCTAGTAATAATAGAAACGACGTGTGTATTTATGTATGTTTCCTATGGACTCAAAAACGGCTGAACCGATTTTGACGGGACTTTCACTGGCAGATAGCTGATGATATAAGGAGTAATCCACGCGGGTAAAATCGCAGGGCACAGCTAGCTTACAATAATGGTAAGTGACTTTGACACAGAATTAATGTGTCTGAATTATTATTACAGTCCAAGACAAAAGTTGAGTAGGTATTGTTAAAAATTATTGTCACAATATTCTTTTAATACAAATATTGGGATCGATTTTGAAGGTTTCGTTGAAATCCTTAAACTAAAGCCAGTTGCAGACCATGCGCAGTAGCTTGCGCAAGCACTCGCGCCGACGTTCAAAAGTAAATAGCCAATCGCGTCGCGACGCACACAACTCGCGTGCGAGTGTGTGCGAGTACGATGCGCAGTGGGCGACTCGCGAGTAGGGCGGGGAAACGAAGCGTTACTTGCGCAAGGACCAGCACGAATGCTACTACGCACTTCCATTGCCACTTGCACTAATGCCTGCTTTACACTTTGTTGAGTATCAAGTGCGGGTGTGTAAGTAATTAGTAAAATCAACGTGTAAACGAATACGCTGTTAAGTGATAAGCGCGTAATAAGTTACAAGTACAGGTGCGAAGTCAAGTAATTATAACCCGTGTCTATTTTTACTGTCAAATATAGGTTGTAGTATTTACTTTTGTATTTTTGGTTAAGGCCACTATTTTTTGTTAATGTAATTCCTTTCCGTGCACGGTTGCCTGGAAGAGATCGCTTTAAGCGATATGGCCGCTTGTTAAAAGCATAGATAATTACTGTAACGTATAATGTTATCCTTGTTTTTGTGGTTTTTAATAAAGAGTTATTGTATTGTATTAGGTACTCGCGCAAGTCCTTGCGTAAGCTACTGCGCATCGTCTGCAACGGGCATAAATAAAACGGTCTTTATTTCGTAGCCTAAAATAAATAAAAAACAGAAATATTTTTAGTATGTTTACAACTGACCATAAAACCTTCAAAATCAACTCCATTATTATTTAGTGATCATTTGTATTAAAATTAATATCTACCGAGATTTATTATAATTTTGAAAAATTATCGAGAGGTGCTTGTCGTGCGATTTGTAAAGCCGTATGATAATGAAACAAAAAGCAACTGCATTTATGTGCGCTCGCGTTATGGCTGTAATCGGAATAAAATGGAGTAAAGACCACCACCAGCCAGCAGCCGGACTAGCCTCTCCATAGTCTTCCTTCCTACCAGTTAACAGATTCTAAATTTTATTCTCTGTTTGAAAGGTCCATTGAATGACTTAAGCTATAATTATTTCAAAAGGGCTTTGAATATTTTTGTATGGATGGTGTTCTTAACGTGGCTACTTTTTTAAATTCGCTTTTCACAATAAACAATGAAATGATACATATTTGGATAGAAGACAAATTTTGATTTTTTCGGTCCAATATTGGGCGAATTTTGGTATTCGAAAAACTGCTAAAGACATTCAGTTGGCAGTTACACCAAAAAATACAAATAAAATATTTTATAATTATGATCTTTAGTGTGCACACCAGAAATAAAAGTTACAGATAAATAAACTTAAGAGCGCCGTAAGAGGCGCCTTTCCGCTAAAAGCGACCATTGGATAGATGAATTTACGTCATTATGTAATGATTACTAAAAAAAGAAACTCTTTTAATAGCAAGTTAATTTACCTGTAATTATCTTCGAAATCTGACCCTTTAGGTATATGTTATTTGTCATTTTTCCTTTGTAAAAGTGTTCCCTATCCAAATGTATAACTTTTATTATGCCACGATTTTGAAAAAAAAAAACGGCTCATTTTAGGGCCAAATTCTTCAAAGCCCTTTGTATGGAAATCGAATATTGATATACGTTACCGCGGTGTGGCAAAACAAATAAAAACAAACTAGGTCTTATCATTTGCCATTATAAGGACAGCGGGCACCGCGCGGCACATCTAGTGTTAAAATCTTATGTACTAAAAATCGATCCTCTCTCACTCGGAGATTGCAGAGTTATTTCTGGGATTACACCACTGAGCAAAGCACGCGTGCAGTGAGGTGACTGTGGTGCTGAAACATGTGGAGACGCGGTCGGGGTAACGTGTGGAGTCACTCTCGGGGCCACGCGTGGGGACGCGGCCGGGGTAACGCGTGGGGACGCGGTCGGGGTAACGTATGGGGAAGCTCGCGGGGACCCTCCACGTCTCAGGTGCCGCAATTCTTGTCCTTCGCCTTCCGGGGGAACGCTGCCAAGGAATCTGCAAATAAGATAACAAAACGTAAATATTCGACCAGAAAATTAGTATTTTTTTCTAGCTATTATATATACTTATAACAATAAGTTCATACAAAAAAGATAATGCTATAGATAAACGGAGGGTATTTTACAATTTATAAATATACTAGCGACCCGCCCCGGTGTTGCAACGGGTTTTATTATGTATATAAACCTCCCGTGAAAAAAATATCGAACTGATGGTGAAAACATCATCAAAATCCGTTGCGTCGTTTGGGATGAGTTAGCGGAGATACAAACAGACAGACGCGGAAAGCGACTTCATTTTATACTATGTAGAGAAAACATAGTAAGTAGTTAAGAAGTTTAAAACTGTTCATTTTCTTTCTACCAGCTTAATATATAGATACTTTAATTACATATACTTTATATCTTGTGAAAAAAGTTTGCAATCCTTGTAGGAGGTAATAAGTATCTGGAATATTCTAGAACTGCTGAACAATTTGTAAACATTTTTCTCAGAAAGCTGCATTTTCCCTGTGTGGTATATGCTAGTATCGTATAAAAAATCTACCTTCGCTTCTTCCAAACAATGAAGCCGAGTATCACGAGGAACACTGCGATCGCACCGAAGGTGATGCCCGTCGCAGATGCTGTAGACATCGTGTAAAGTCCTGAGTAAGAGAAGATTCGTTGGTACATAACTACATAACTTTTCAAGGACAGAGCGAATAGTTATCTTCTAAGCCTGCGTGCTTCATCTTTGACCACATCGTCGCTTACCAACGGGCAAGTTGGTGGTCAAACGCGAACTTATTAGCGATAAAAAACATACGCTCCAAAAACATTACCTTCCTTCTCGAACAGTTGGATAAAAAGAAAAGTCAGTGAATCAACAGGCTGATGATGATTCTAACCTTCTACATCCAGTTTCACAGTATCACTGTACCCTTTCCCGTTATCCATCCCAACGCCACATGTCCAGGTTCCCACATCTTCGTACTTGACTTTTCGAATGGTGACCGCGCAGTCGCCGCGATCCAGACTCTTGTTGTTTGGGAAATAGTAGCGCCCGAGGATTGGCCTGAAAACATTTATGAAATGATAGTGAAATATTGAATGACCAGTTCAAAACTACTGTAATTTAGCTACTCAGTGATCCAGAACCTATTATTTTTATTGAATTTTCGCTTGCCTGCCATCTTGCGTAATGGTAAGCTACGATGCGGTCTACAATGAAGCACGTATTTTTTTTTTGTTTTTTTCAAAATAGGCTTGCGCTTGGCCGCCAACTCGCCTGATGTTAAGCGATGATGCGGCCTACGGTGGATCACGCTTGCCTAGATAAAACGGATTCACATGCGACTTAAATACACCTAGATTTTAATTATTGGGAAACACCTATTCAGGAGCCGCATTCAATAGTCTAGCGGTTTTAGCTTGTCTTAAGTTACCTAATAAAAGACGCAAGTGAAACCCTTGGTTGTCGATAAAAAAATGTGGCTTGTTCTTTTTGACTATAGGTACTTAATTGGAAACCGAAAAATATTAATTACCGTGATAAAAAGCTTGTGTTCATCCAGGGCATAAGCTGCTACATCCATACTAAATTTAATTTAAATTCGTTCAGCCGTCACGGCGTTGAATGCGGACAAATATACATACAAACTTTCGCATTCATAATATTAGTGCGATCATAGAACAAAGAATTCTGTTAGGTAAGACAATGCAGCCCGATCTTTGGATTCTCGCTTCCAGTCACTGCATCAAATCATACATACCTACTAAGGCAATACATATTATAAATTCGAAAATGTGGCTGTTTGTTTGTTCCTCTTTCACCCAACAACGGATTGACGTAATTTTGAGCATAGATATAGTTAAATAGATGGATGGATATTTGCTATCCCATGAAAAAAAACTGAGGGAATTCCGACTCGGGTAAAACCACGGAACGCCCTCCAGAATTGCCCAAGAAGTCTGTTCATGACAACTCTGAATTATAACAAAGACAACTATTTCGTTTTTGTCATAATCATAATTCTTATATTACTATCCTTTTCCCACGATAACAAATTATTAGCAGAAAACTAACACCCCCCAAATATCCCGTAAATAATCATATAACTTTAGTGAAAAACCGTGATAGTTTAAATCAGTGTTTAGAAAACTAACAATCTCAATCAAGGGTTTAACTCTACTATCAAAATAGATCTAAACACTTACTTGGTCACGTTCACTTCAGAGTTTATACTAAACGGCATGTCATTAGGCGGCTCAAACCGACAGTATTTCAAAGGCGTGAGGTCCTTCGCCGTGGCGCAGACAATCGTCACTGATTTGCCGTGCACAGCTGTTATGTTCTTTTCCAAAGCTGCCAGCTCTTTCACCACTCTAACATTGATGTGCTGCATTATTTCCACGCCGATGGAACCTTGGCTCCCGATGTGGCAGCGCCATACTCCGCTGTCATTTTTTGCGGCTTTAATCTTGACAGTGCACTGGCCCGCACTTAGGGATGCACCTGAGAAACTATTAAAGGGTCATGGTTTTTTATTCGAAACTACATTAAGTCACCAACTCGCCTGATGGTGCGCGACGGTGTGAGCGAGGATGGAGATCTAGAAGAAATGCGTTCACTCTAGCCTTGAAAATGCCTAGATTGTGGTTCTCAGATTATAAGGACAGCAGAGAGTTAAATTTTTGAGCATTTACTCAACACTGTTCGTGTAGTGGTGTGAAGGAGGGACCACATGACCTCACTGTCACAAAGCAAGTGGAGAAGTGTGGAGATGCCAGCCGCACGTACTAAGATTCCCCGCCACGAACGTATAGTCCAGCTGTCCTACCGACAATTTTTTAAAGAAGACTAATGAAAATAAGCAATTGCAATTTGTCTAATTTTGAATTACTTACGAATATCTTGTTTCATTTGGATGTATGAATCCACAGTAGGCCATGGGCGTATCTGTTTTACATCGAATGATTATTGTTTCACCCACCATAGCTAGAATTGTTTCCACTCCTTGAATTTCGAAAGAGCGATAAGCTGAAAACAGTCAAAAAGAAATAATTACAAAAGTTAGTTTAGTTAAAACGCATCAAGGAATGGTGGTCTTAAGCCCAATGGAGGTCAATTAAAGTAATAAGAACAAATTTTACTATAGGGCTAAACCAACAGTTTTATTCCGCATTTCAATGTGGAAAAAAGTCTGCTGTGCCCTTTGCGCCATTCAACTTGTCAAGTGTGAACGAAGTTTTTCTATGGGACATCTGACTTTTCGCCGAGATATCATTTTTTCGGTTGGTCCCATAGTAAAAGTTGTTCACATTGATGAGTATATACCTACACACGATGTCCTCCCTTCGCCTTAGTTTTTTATTGCAAAAAATCTATGCTTGACTTGACCACCAACTTGCCTGACGGCAAGCGACGGTGTGATCGAAGATGGAGCATGTCGATTTAGAATAAATCTATTCACTCTAAAAAAAAAAAAAAAATACTATTCGGTGGTAAGTACCACCGTTCCGTTCAAGTACAATATATGGAGATTGTCCAGAAAGTACAAAGTACCTACTTACATGTCAGTTTCATGAAAGGTTTCACTGACATTAGTGTCAAGATATTTAGATAATTTTATCGGACACTACACCAGACGCGTACTAGTTTAGACACGAAAAACACGACAAGCTCACTACCGACACAGAATCGTATCAATTAACAATACTATCATCATCATCAGCCTATCATGTAACCATTGAAATAATGAAATGAAATATTTATTCGTAGCAAAGCTACAGGTCAGTTGATTACATGTTACATGTTTGTAAATTAATTATTAATTAAATTAAATTATAAAACTAATTTTTAAATAAATTAAATTATGCATTGCTGGGGCACATGCCTACTCTCAGAGAAAGAGAGGATGGGGCCCTAATCTACCATGCTATCTGGCATGTGAATGTCTTATGACTTTGAACTTTTATTTACAGGTTCTTGGTCATACCCACACGATGTTTTCTTTCACCGTTTTTGAGCGATGCGATGGTAATTATACTTTAAAGTTGTGATTTCATTGTCTAACACAATACGGTGATTCACTTCATGTCACGGTGTTAATCGGTGATGGAACGACCTAGTTGTCCTAGTAGTAGGGCGGTTGTTTCATTATCAATTTGCTTATACAAAGTATATTTTCTTGCATGTGCGAATGCCGATATATGTAGTGAGTTACGGTCAGCGTACGTGTTCAGTTTATAATACTCTATGGTGTATGTCGTACTGCGATGAGATCTTTAGGGCTTCGTTAGTTTTTTACTTGTTTTCCTCCAACTTTACCGTCACTAGGAACCCATGAGCTAAGTAACATCAATATCGCCATCACCGATAGTTAGTTACGCAAAATAACACTCTCATACCTGCTGATATTTTGATAACACCTATTAAAATCACTACGAAAAACACTTTCATCGTTGATTCTATACGATTCGATTCAAATGATTTATTATCAGCTTCTAAAAAACTGTTTGATCTTCCAAATAATTATTTTAGCACGTCAGCACAATAGCATTGCACCCACTGATCTAGTGACGTTTATTTTGAACTACCCTCTTGCCCGATAAAGTGTCAAGAGGTCCCTCAATTAACGACTGTTGTTATCAGCTGTTATAAAAGTGGCGGTACCGTAGATATTTTTCTAATGTGGTTTATCTGCAATTTGTAAACTTTAACTCACATTATGCTTTTATTAGCTTTACTTATAACTAACGTACTATGTAAACAAATTTTGTAAGTGTATTTTATCCTACTTGTAATTGTCGTATCGTTTTGAAACTTACTACTCAGGTACCTACTTACTAACTTCTTTGTTTCCTGAGGGGCAAAAGTGAATAGGCATCTTCCAAGTCTGCGTCTTCTTCGACCACATCGTCGCTTACCAACAGGTGAGTTGGTGGTCAACCGCGGAATTATAGCTCATATTATTTCGCGGTTTCAGGGTTGGTCCCATAGTAACAGGTGTTCATAAAGGTGAGTACATAATTCTTTCGGCTTAGTACAGTCTTTATGCGTAACCCTGTGTGTAATCCGCATAACAATACAATAATTTGGTACCATTGATTTGATCTGATGACGGAGCCAGTAGATCGGGGACACTACGAGAATGGTGGAACTCTTCAGTAGCTACTAGTATACACCCCTCGAGTTTGGGGGTCATTTGGTATGTTTTAACTAGTAGGTACCTGCCGCGCGATAGAGAGATAACGCGACAAGAGTTACGTGGTAGACAGAGAGGCAACCTCTAGGTAGTTAGTGCTCGCACGTCCTGAATAGCACTTTATTGTGTAGTAGCTAGAGTTGCTACTTATTTAAATGATTTTGCGGAATGAATCTTCTGTACTTGTATGTATTATGTGCCTCAGATCAAGTAAAAAATACAGATGGATTATGGCGTACTGCCAAAGAGAAGTCAATATCGCTTCAAAAACTACGTGAATTCCCAATATAAATACACGGACTCACGCGCACGTACGCATTCAAAACTACGTGACTTTCATACTAAAAACGTCAAACGACTACGCACACATGTTTCAAGTGTACGGCGAACACAAAAAGTGACTTCACTTTTTGTGTTCGCCGTAATCCCATCTGTTTTTTTTATTTGATCTGACCTTACCTATGAACTTGTTTGACAATGAAACAGCCTGATAGAAGTTTATCTTTATTTAATTAACACTTAAATTACTCTGTAAACAAACTATTATCACAAACTCGTTTCATAGTGTGTCTCCTCAAAAATGTCCTACAGTATTTCCGTTTGTTTGTTGGCTCTGGCCTCTGACAGATGCAATAACATATCGTTCAAAGTTTTTGGTAGAGAAAACTGTGTCACTTTCCAACAAAACAAAAAAATTAAAAATAAATAGAATTTATATGGCGTACAGAGAAGTGACGTCAAAATTTGCTGTTTCGCGCTCTCTGTCTAGCGTGATATTAAAATGCTTATAAGTTGCTTATTTTTGATCAGATTTTCATTTTGTTTTCATTAATCAGCTATATTTATGGGCTTCAGTTTTAAAAAAAACAGTCATCTAGCCTATTCTGATTACATTGGCTAGGTCTTTGAAGGACTGTAGCAGGTACCCGATATAATATACTTCAGTAAAATATAGGCTCTGGGATGCTGGCACAGTTGCTCCAGTGGCGTAGATAGAATTGTGCATAATGACGATGAAAAGCAGTCTAGCTGTTGTGGTGACTTGGATGATGAAGGTAATGATGCCTCATGCAACCCGGAAGCGATTCTAGTTTCACAATGCCACAGCACATGCTCTGAGACGTGGTCCTTAACTGTTGGCCTTTTGGAATAACTCAGAGTCACACAACGGGCAGTGGAGAGAGCTATGCTCGGAGTTTCTATGCGCGTTAAAATCTGGAACGTAAATATTCGCCTAAGAACCAGAGTCACCAACATAGCTATTAAAATCTGCAAGTTGAAGTGGCAATGGGCAGGTCACATCGCTCGGAGAACTGATAACCGATGGGGAAGAAAGGTTCTAGAGTAGAGACCACGAATTGGAAGACGCAGCGTAGGTAGGCCTCCCACTAGATGGACCGACGACGTTGTGAGAGTCGCGGGCATCCAGTGGGTGCAGATGGCTGGATGTCGTTCAGTGTGGAGGTTAAAGGAGGACGCTTATGTTCAGCAGTGGACGTCTTCTGGCTGATGATGATGCTCTACAGTTTCGTTCTACTTCATGCTGCCGCGACACAGTGAACTGTTAGTGGCTCCCAGTTATGCAATGTTATTGCAGCTGTCGACTAAAAAAAATTAGAATGAGTATAATTGTTTTTGTGTAGATAGAAATTAAAAGTAATTTAAAAAGTTATATCCACTGGGGCATTTATTACACGAAACTATCTGATTCACTCTATTTACAGCCGTACAACAGTCAACAGATAACACTTATTATAACTTCACGGCTTCCTTCTATTTGTTCTGTTCTTTTTACTTCGTTCTATTTTCTTATCTGTGGAGAGTTCTTGTTGGAGTTTCCTCAGCATTTGTGGAGTTATTAAACCCTGGGGATTAAAAAGAGACCATTAGAATATACTGATATGTATGTATGGATTGTATGGAGGAGCATTGAAAGCAAGCAAGAGAATCGGTTTCTTCTAGGCAAGCGGGCTCCATCTTTGTCCGCATCATCGCTCAACATCAGGCAAGATGGTGGTCAAACGCAAGCCAGTTTTCAATAAAAGTTGTAGAAATATAGACAATTATTATAAGTATAGATAACAAAGACATTTTATATAGTTAATTAATCAATAGCAGTGACTTCTATTTCATATTATTTTGTTTTAATCTATATTAATCGATATTGTAGTGATCTCGTGTCACGGTGTTTGTGGTCGCACTCCTCTGAAACGGCTCGACCAATTTTTATGTTTTTATTTATTTATATTTGATTATATGAGAATGGGTCGTAAACGTAAAGTATATTTCATCATAATCATCAATTTTTCATCACCACGCAAGTGTAACCGCGGGGCACAGCTAGTTGCGTTTATAAATTTGGGGATAGACTTATTTGTACTTACTCTAGCTACAAGCATGTCAGACAGTTTCCCCTTGGGGTCGTCTTTGGCAGTGGAAGATGCGTTCAACATAGCTTTGGTTGCTTTTCTGCTGCCGCTGAAGGAGTCCATTTTTTCCGGGTCATCGCGCAGCATTTGCTCTGAGTTTCTCAGTAGCCTGGTGAAAAAAATATATTTGAGTTATATAGACCAAATTGAATTGGGAAGCACCAGCTTTCAAATAAAAAAGAATCATCAAAATAGGTTCGCGCCGACGAAAGTTCTGAGGTAACAAATACAAAAAAAATCCCCAATTGAAAACATAGCCCATTTTGGAAGTCGGTTACAAAACAAAACTAAACGAATAACTTAAAACCGGATAACTTTACCTTTTTTGAGTAAGTAATTTGTAATTTAATTTGCCAATTTAAGAATACCAACTTTCATCAAAATTTTATTAGTAGTTTTATGAATGAAAATGACATAGCTCCGGGCAGCGGGTCATAGCTTATTAGACCAACTCAACACTAAACCGGCGAACAGTGACAAAATCAAATCACACGATGACCACGCCTAGTTCACTCGATATGCGTCATTTGAAATTCTGCTGTACGCAACAATATATGCTTTGCTTTTAACTGGGTTCTTGATGAATGGGTCTAATGAACAATGGCCTTTATTTGGTTCTCTGTAAGTACGCCTATAACAATCTTTGGGAAAGAGGAGATATGAATAACTAACGGATGCCTGGAAGGGACCATTTCAACGACATCTTTTTCATCGGTCTTCGATTTAATACCAGACCTGTTAAAAGAGCTACAAGGACTTCATTATACTAGTAGTTATAATATTAGTAGTTTGAGTAGTAAGAACCGAAAATTTTGTCAATTAATTTTATATAGTCAGTCAGTCAGATTTCTAGGCCACCCAGAGGCCTCCGACATCGTTTAACAGTTGTAGTCATAAGACAGAAAATCACTTTTACATGTCATTGCGGTAGCGCTTAGTTGTAAATGCCACTCACGATCACCCAAAGACTGGCCGTCTAAGGTGTTTTTAGGTTTAAACTCAGCTAAGACAACCAAGGGAGATATGGTATGGTAGTGTGGCAGGTGCGAACGCATTTGGCCTAAACCAGGCTTGATGCCTTTTTTTCGAACTCTGCAGACTATCTTGTCGTCCTTTTTTCATGTGGACTATTAGTTAGTTCATTGGTGTCGCTACAAGTTTCGTAGTGTGCGTAAAAATGAGTAAGTGACCATACTTAGTTTTTTGCGGTATAGTGTTTTTTTTTTTTAATGAAAAATGGAGATATTTGAATTCGAACGATAATTGGTACTAAGGCATATCTTCCTTATTTGTCTGAGTTATTCCTGTCTGTCCCCTCAATCCGTACTCATGAAGGGACAAACAGTAATGAAAATTCCTATCAGTCCCTGATTTTGAATCCGGGGACAAACCGGAATAAATATTACCTGACTGTCCCCGAATTTGAATCAAACGAACTGATCTGAGAGTTTAAAAATACTTGATGAATAAAAGCACGGAACATAGATCTACCTGGTTATTTGGAATATTCCTTGCTGTATGATGGCGTCGAGTTCTGATTCCATTTCCCGAACCAACTTGACATCGGGGAACATATCCGAGAAACGATAACTGAAAAATAATTGTCATTAGTTAAAGCACAGATAATTATTTATAACACCGTAAAACGAGGAAAATTGCGTGATAAGATAATTATCAATTTAAATTATTTTTTTCATAAACTTGACATCGGGGAACATATCCGAGAAACGATAACTGAAAAATAATTGTCATTAGTTAAAGCACAGATAATTATTTATAACACCGTAAAACGAGGAAAATTGCGTGATAAGATAATTATCAATTTAAATTATTTTTTTCATTATGTGTAATGTATTTAATTGTATCCTTTGCTAAAGGTAGACTTCCGTGCGTCGCGGCCGATCGCAGCGACGCGTAACGATAATATAACGAATGCGTCTAACGCGCGCGGCTGATGCGACAAGTCTTCGCACTATGATAATGTATTGCGCTACTTCGGAGGGCTGCGTCATACGCGCGCGGCTGCGATCAGTCGCGAAGCACGGAAGTCAACCTTTTATTTGTAATAAATGAAACATCTGTGTCCTAATGTTTCATTAGGATTTTGCATAGTAGATATCATGTATAAACGCCCGAATCGAGTGACGTAATCAAACGAGCGCTCCTTCCCCCGCCCGCTAAAATACTTCACGGTACGCGCAGAGCGATAGTCGCACGCGCTGCATCATTGAAATAAGCCACGTGTGTGAGTGTGTCGTCAGCGTAGAATATTATTGAACAAATTTTAATTTTGTTTTCGTTGATGGAGATTATCAATAATAGCTTTTTTTTAATAAAAAAAATTTGGGCACAAGCGTATTCAAGGACACGTCCGATTCAAAACATGGTTTAGTTTATATATCTACTGTAACACAGACCTATTAAAAATAGGTTAAATCGCCCTTCAAGATTTGTTCACAATCTTGAAAATTTGTTAAACACTTACAAAGTAAAGGTTTTAAAAGCGTGTTAATGAAATGTTCCCTCACCTCAGCCACAGGTAAAGCTCGAGTATATCGAAGACGGACTCCAAATGTACCAAATCCATGATTGTTTTTGGCGTGGGTAGCGGCCAGTCCACTGCGTTACTCAACCAGTTCTTGGTCACGGGCTCGTTGCGGCTGTATTGACGGACCATCTGAGGACGAATAATGGTATTGAAGTCATACGGCAATTTTTTTTTCATCACTCTTTTTTTTATGCCATAGGTGGCAAACAAGCAGACGGGCCACCTGATGGTAAACAATCACCGTCGTCTATGGATACCTGAAACACCAAGGGCACAGACGTGTTACAGATACGTTACCGACCTTTAAAGACTCTATTAACAACCCTTTTTGTGAACCCCATATTGAAGCTACTCGGAAATGCCGCAGGAGGGAGGAGGGAGCTCATTACACAAATTGCACTTATCCATAAAGCCGGCAAACTGAAGTAGGACTGGGCCGGCTACGTAAGTAGAATGTCGAATGAGCTGTAGGCTAGAACCGAATGGCTGCCATAATGCATGCCAGCCAGAATGCATGCCTTACGACTTCGTGGAAAGCCAGGAAAAAGATAACGGAACGAGCTTGATTCCCACGTAAAATACTGGTCCGCCATAGCACAGAACAGAGAGTGGAAGAAAACGAAGCAGGGCATTTGCCCTGCAATGGGACGACCACGGCTTATCATAATCATTTCAGCCTTAGGACGTCCATTGCTGGACATAGGCCTCCCCCATCGATCTCCAAAAGGGCCGGTTGGAAGCGGCCTGCGTCCAGCGTTTTTCTACGGTCTATTTAAGGTCGTCTGTCCATCTTGTGGGTGGACGTCCAACACTGCGCTTACCGGTCCGTGGTCTCCATCCGAGAACCTTTCAATCCCATCGGCCATCTGTTCTGCGTGCTATGTGCCTTGCCCACTACCACTTCAACTTGCCAATCCAGTGGGCTATGTCGGTAATTTTTGTTCGTCTACGGACTGCCCCATTTCTGATTCAATCTCGTAGAGAACCCATGCTCGGGGGTTCTCTCCATAGCTCGTTGTGCGACTTTGAGCTTGCGTATGAGGTCCATAGTCAGAGACCGACGTTTCAGTGCCGTATGTCATCACTGACAACACACACTGGTCGAAGAGTTTCGTCAACGGCTGAAATATGTAAAACTAGCCGCCCGTCCCGGCTTCGCATGGGTGGAGATTTTTTTAAACATTCTTGTAATAAATGTAGCCTATGTTACTCAGGGATAATTTAGCATTCTAACGATGAAAGAATAATTAAAATTGGTCAAGTAGTTTTTGAGTTAATTTGTTATAAACATCCACAAATCCAAATATTTCCTTTTTATAATATTATATAGTGTAGATAAATCACATCACACTAATATCATAAATATGTGAAAGTTTGGATGGAGGGTTGGATGGATGGATGTTTGTTACTCAATCACGCAGAAACAGCTGGATATATTTGAATGAAATTTGGAATATACATTGCTTAAGTCATCATCATCATCGATTTTCATCATCACGCGGGTGAAACCGCGGGGCGCAACTAGTAAAAAATAAAATTCATTAAGTACCTTGAGGAATGTAGCGCAGACGAAAGGCAGCTTGTTGTTGATGGGTGCGCAACAGAAGACGTACCGCGCCCGTAGCGGCAGCGGCACGTGTTGAATCATCTCCGCGAGGAACTTGAACCCCTCCGTGTTGCACATGAAGTAGAGAGAGTCGTCTACCGTGCACAGGTGCACGAAGATATCCTGGACAAGGAGAATGAGGTGAGGGAAGTTGAGATTATAAAGTAAAAAAAAAACTAAGGTGTAAGCGCACGCGATATTTCTATTGTATCCTTTTCGGACCTCAAGACACAGGCCTAGCCTAGTTTGAGGCCCTCAGGCAATTGTTTTATTATAACTGTATTTTATGTGAAATAAGTTTAGTCTTGAGCATCGGCGCAAAGTAGCCAGTCTATCAGTTTTTTTTCGGATACATTTCGGAGTGTGCATCGGATCTGCATGATCTAAGCCCATTTTTCTATCGGACTGCCAGAGCGGGCACGAAGAATCGGCACCGCTTTATGGTTGATATTCCGAAAACCCGTAAGAAGCGATTCCACTTTTATTGTCCGTACTGCTGGTCTGTGGAATGCACTGCCTGAGTGGGTGTTCCCCGATAGTTACAATCTGGGTGTCTTCAAATCACGAGTGAATCGGCTTCTTCTAGGCAAGCGTGCTCCATCGTAGACCGCATCATCGCTTAACATCAGGCGTGTTGGCGGTCAAACGCAAGCCTATTTACGCATAGAAAAAAACCCTAAACAGAATCATTTAAAACTGTAGCCGTAAAGCCCCTGATCTTCTAGCTTGAACTTACCATTAAGCTGCTGAGACTAGCATGAGGTAGGTGGTAAGCGTAAAGCTCCATCTGTTCTGCCGTGGGGTGTAGACCGGCTTGACTCACTGGGTCGGGCGGTTTTGACAGTAAAGTCTTTAGTGTTGCCAGATCTTCTGCCTTAAATGTGGTGACATAGCCAGTTTCCCAAGCACTGCCATATCTGCCTGCCCGACCTTGAAAATAGGATAATTATGTCTATCAATTTAAAAAACCTATTTCTTAATTAGCAAAAAAACCTGACTTCAAAAAAACACACGTCACAGGTGAAAAAATATACACAAATTTACTTCGCCCACTGGTGACATCAGCGATATTTTTTTCCGCTATGTCAGGGTTAATTGGTAAAAGTTGGTCATAATGATGAGCATAACGAAACCCTTTCGTCTTAGTACACCTTTTCCGCGTAACCCTGTATATATAGTTGTACTTATATAAGTACATAACTTGTAATGGACCTACTGTTGAGGCTCACCTGCTATCTGTAAAGCTTGTGATATACTGATGACGTCCATTTCTTTATCCCCGTCTTCATTTATCACTGGCTTTATTAACGAGTAGAAGATTATCCTCCGTATACTCCTAAAAATTAAAAAGAATTAAATTAAAAAAAACAGCCATGTGGGAGTCGGACTTGCGCACGAAGGGTTAAATTCCGTACCATTATCTATAAAAACGGCAAAAAAACACGGTTGTTGTATGGGAGCACCTCCTTATTCCTAAAGTTTTATTTTCATTTAGTTAATTATTTTTAAAGTTAATAATATAACTAAATATTCTGTGAATATTTCAAGTGTTGCCGTTATCAATATCGAGCAAAAACGAGCAAAAAACTTATTATGGTTCATGAGATACACCCTGACAGACAGACAGACAGACAGACAGATAGACAGGCGGACAGCGGAGTCTTAGTAATAGGGTCCCGTTTTACCCTTTGGATAAGGAACACAAAAAAAATATAGTGTAACATAGAACCATGCTCTTTTTTTGAAGTCGGTAAAAATTAAGACGTTTGCTGTTTTCATCTCGCTCATTCAAGCTAAAACGTCAACCCCTCACATACTGCCTGCTATTTCACCGTCTGTTATAAAATACTCACAAATTAATGCCAAGCCCTATAGCATCAGTAGCGACCATAACTTTGCATGAACTGTCTGGGTCGTTGAATTTGTTTGCTTGTGCCAATTTAGTCCCTGGAGGTAGACTACCGTATATCACAGCCACTTCGTGTCCTCTGCAACAATGACAGGTAAGTATATTTTATTGGAAATTTCCATTTTTATTAGATAATAGGCTTGCTCTTAACCGCCACCTCGCCTGATGTTAACTGATGATGCGGCCTATAACTGACCACACTTGCCTAGAAAAAACTGATTCACTCGCAAGTCTCGCAACTCACGACACCAGGGCCCTGATTCCATAACTACAAACACGCTCGTAACGTGGCGCGTTAAGTTAATGTCAAAAAGTTGGCCTTTGTTTTCTAAGGAATAGAAGCCAAATTTTTAGATGTTAACTTAACACGCCGTGTTGCGTGCGTGATTTAGTTATATGGAATCACGGCCCAGATAGTAACTATCAAGGAACACCCATTCAGGCAGCGCATTTCACAGTATAGCAGTTCACAATAAGGGTGGAATAAGAGCATGGGTTTTCGGAATATCAACCATGAAACGATATTGCCATCTAGAATTTGCCTTTCTCTTGTCTTGACGAATTTGATTTAACTTTTGGAGTTAAAACTTTTTTTAATGTGTCATCCATCCATCGCGGCTGTACCACTGAACTAATAGCCGCTATCGCCAGAAAACACATTATATATAGATACGTAGAAGTCTTTGCACGCACTGTTTGGTTTAATAGATTAAACAAATCAGCTCATAAGGACGATTAAAACAATGGCAAAAACAAAATAAACTCGGTGAGTAGAATGCTGAGTGCATTCTGAATCTGTAATGTAAAAGGAGCGATAACACTGAGTATTCCTCCTAGCCTTTCAAAACACTGGTTAAGTGCGACTTGGACTCGCGCACCAAAGGTTCCATCCAAAAAAAAATTTTTTTTTCATGTAGGTCATGATTTTATAGTGCTACCGATTAGAACTCGAGTAAATATTCGGAACTTTCGGGACTTTTTTTTGCACATGATCATCTGCCCCTAAACTAAGCAAAGCTTGTAATATGGCTGCCAGGGACTGATATACATACATATATATTTTTGAAATACATACTTAAATAGATATTAACACCCAGACATAGAACAAACACTAATGTGTTTATTAATTGTTGTTTTACTTTAGAGTGTAATTATGACAAGTTTTTTTCTTCTTATTACTTAGTAAATCCGCCATATTAAGTGAAAATGTCAACTGGCTATCTATTACGGTTCAAAATTTACAGCTGTTAAAAGGTAGAACAGACAGACAGCGCAGGCAATAGAATCCAGTTGACACTCTGCGAACGGAACCCTAATAAAATAGCTTTTGTAACTTTGCTTGGTCTTTATTTCTAATCTAGTAAGAGCTAAAACTTGCACAAGCTGCATAATGATTGGATACCTGCCTCACGGGACTGACCTCTGTTCTATCGCTCGGCTTACACTGTAAATGTCGTTTTTATTGAAGCACACTATGCAGTCTCCTGGTTGAACATGGTCTAGGCTGCCTAGCGCTGAGTCCTGGACTTTTAGCTCGGTCAGCCTTTTGTATGACCGCACCTGGAAACATAAACAAGGCAAGAGTGAAGTCTTCTAAATCTGCGTGCTTCATCTTCGACCACATCGTCGCATACCAACAGGGGAGTTGGTGGTCAAAAGCGGTATTATTCGCGATAGAAAAAATAAATAAATTGTAGAATAAAGCTTGAAGTTGTGATGCGAGATGCGAGTATGTGAGTCACTATCGATCTGATAGGCTCACTGTATCATAATAGAGTCGCATTTGCAGAGCAAATTTTTTGCAAAACTGTTTCTTAGACAAAGCACTAGCCTAGTCAAAACAGTCGCAACGTCCAATGAACAGTTTTGAAGTTTTTTTTTTATGCCATACGTGGCAAACAAGCAGACGGGCCGCCTGATGATAAACGATCACCGTCGCCTATGGATACCTGCAACACCAGGGGCATCACAGATACGTGGCATTAACAGCCCTATTGAAGAACCCCTTATTATAGCTACTCAGAAATGCCATAGGATGGAAATGGGCTCCTCCACATATTGCGTCATGTAACTTAACAACACTTACTTCTATATCCTCGCCTGTAGTATTGCATATTTCCTCTATGAGATTGATAGCTCCAGCCTCCCCACATAAATGTATTTCATCCGCCTGCAGACCTAATATTGCTCTCGTCCACGCCCACCCTCTGCCTCTGTCGCCTATCATTTGTATCTCGTCTATGATTGCCACTTCATCTGTAACAGTACAGTTGAAATGTTACTAATGGTATAGAAAATATAGACTACATGGTCAGACAAGATCCCTGACTGAAAAATTTGTTTAATGCTGTTCAAAAATGAGTAAAAACATGTAATATGTTTTACGTTTAACATTGCTATCTATTTGTTGATGCGTCAGTTGGTAGCAAACCTGCTACCAACGTTCGTCTGCGCTTGGGGGCGTGAGTTCGATTCCCATCAAGGAATACATTCATGTGATGAACATTTGTTTGTTCTGTTTGGATGTTAATATATATTTAGGTATGTATTTAAAAATATATATGTAGGAATATCAGTATCTGGCAGGCATATATAACAGGCGCGGATCCAGCCTTCAAAAAGGTTGTCACAGCCACCCGAAAATCGGGCAAGTGCGAGTCGGCGTATGAACCTTTCTCGTGCATGATCGATATACCTAGTGCATTCCTACAAAGGAAATGTTTATAAAAAATTATATGACGGCCTGACCAAGATTTTGTACAATGTATCGTAGTTTCACGCGGGTAAAGCTGTGGGCGCCACAAGTCACGTATTAGGGTTGTGGGCATGCTCATCGTGCCCACAACGGTGGATCCGCGCCTGATATATAAGCTATATAAGCTTGGCTTAGTTTGGGGTCAAATGACCACGTGTGCCAGATATTTATTTATTTAAATCGAAATCAGTTCAACTGTTTAGGAGCTACGGTGCCACAGACAGATATACAAATACACACATTAAACGTATAACATAAAGTTTCCAGTTTTTTTTTTTGTGTGTTAGTGAAACTTACAAGAGTGATTTAGCGAGGTCATTTCAACAGTGCATGCGACATGACTAGACGGGTTAAGCTCTGCTTCTTCTTTCACCAGTTGTTCAGAGTCTGAATCTGATTCTTCCGGATACGTCACCGTTGTGTATAATGACGCATGTCTTCTTTCTTCACCTGTTATTAGGTCGCATGGAGTCCCCTGAAATATACTATATGTAAAAAACAGATATAATAAAGGATACTGATAATAATATATAGATTGCAAGGGAAACGCTGCCGAAAACGAAGACTGGTGAAAGTGACGGTGATTGTTGATACATTAAAACAAAAAATGCTGTTTCTTTATGTTCGCAACGTATCGCAAACTATCAACTGACGTTAGAGAGCAACGAACGACCTGCGCCGCGAGCACGCTTGTACGCATTACATTGCCGATAGCCTTGTTGGTCCAGTTGGTAGTGAACCTGCCTTCGGGCCGTGGGTTCGATTCCCACCTAGGACAAACATTCATGTGATGAACATTTGTGTTTGTTCTATATCTTGGTGTTAATATCTGTTTAAGTATGTATGTATTTAAAAATATATTATGTATATCAGTCTCTGGCAGCCATATTACAAACTTTGCTTAGTATGGGGTCGGTAGAATATGTAATGTTACGGCGGATTAACTAAGAAATAATAATAAAGTCAAAAAGTAAAAACTATAAGGGGGATCCCCAAACAACAAACTTTTTTTTAAACATATTTTTCTATTTGTTCTAATGTAAAAACGGTAATATGTACAAGCGTTAAACTTGGCATGATTATAGTACACACTCGAAAGTAAAATCACAAATAAAAAATAATGGCCAAGTGCGAGTTGGTGACAAATTTGTGTTCACCACCAAGTTAAGCAACGTCAGTCGCTACTTGGATGGATTGCCTGGGCGTGATGGTGTCTTTTTGCAAAACTTTTTTTTTTTTGTTTTGAGTGGGGAAATGAGATTACAAATTTTGTCGAGGCGCGCATGCTAGCCCTGCTGGGAAAAGAGGGGGGATGGCTAGGTTTGAAAAAAATTATAAACTCGTGCTTTACCTTGACCTCGCCTGATGTTAAGCAATGATGCGGTCTATGACAGAGCACGCTTGTACAGACATAACCGAGTTACTCGCAACTTGGAGGCACCCAAATTGTTACTATGGGGAACACATATTCAGACAGCACATTCCAGTCTAGCAGTTTTCATAGTAAAACTACTGGGTAGAAACTACTTACATGTTTGTTAGACTTGTGGTAAATCTCAGTAGCCAACAGTTTCAACGGTCCACAGTAAACACCAGACTTTGCTTCCAAAAACCTCTGCATGGCATGATATGTTTTGCCTGAATTGGTTGGGCCTGCATGGAATACTATTTTTCTAACTTTGGTGCGAGCTTCTGGATACCTGTGCAAGTAAGTTTTTTTTTTTGTAAGGTAACTGTTCTGTACAGATATACAATTTTCTAGTTTTTCTACACTTTCCCAGTACAAAAAGTATCCTATTCTCAGTACAAGTGTTTATTTGCTAACGATGAAATAAAACGAGGAATGAAAACATTTTCTTTAATATTTCACTGAAGTAAGCCAGGGTCTCTTCCATTCAATGATCAGTGTATCTTTTATCATCATCATCATCTCTCATTCTACCTTATTTTAATTTAAACCCTTATAACATTCACAGGCCACTCTTCTACATTCCAATTTTTTTTTTTTATTGTTTACCAAAAGAAACGAAAAATACTGAGACAGCATTGTATGACAGGGTCTTGAACTGAGCAGTTGTGTGATCAACTTGAAAACTTAAAAAAGTCAACAAGATCTGATGTTATATATAAACTGGGGTATATAGGTTTAGGTAAGGTCGCGGGCATCCAGTGGATGCAGATGGCAGGATGTCGCTCAGTGTGGAGGATAAAGGGGGAGGCCTATGTTCAGCAGTGGACGTCTTTTGGCTGATGATGATATAGGTTTTACTGAGGTCTGTGCGGCAATATAAACACAAGTAAATTAGCTTGAGTGAACTCCATCCGTCGTGGGTCTGGCAATGACACAAACATACAATGCGCGCTTTTGGAGTGTGAAAAATAATCAAAAATGCCATGTTGTGGTTTTAGATAGTGTATACTTATACTGGGACGGCTATAAGGCTGTAAAGTTCTATGGGTCTTATGTAGGTAGCTATAGTAAAATATCGCCATGTTTTATGTGCTTTTTCATGAGTTTGATGTCTGTCTCTATTGGTAAAACCGCATTGACCTCGTTGCCCAATTTGATCCAGGTTACAGTACAGTTGTTCAAAGTGATGAGTACAACCTCCTTTCAGCGTAGTATAGTTTAGATGCGTAACCCTGTATTGCTGTCGCCGTCACACAATTTGGTCGCGAACGCAGGCAAGATGAAGCTGAGCACTGCACTGTTTCTTCAGTACACTGCAAGCCACGACCCATACGAGCCGAAGCACTGTGCGGCCAGTAGTTCAGCTCTTTTGGTTCACTGTGAGCCATGACCCGTACAAGCCGATGTGCCATGCAGCCCGTCACAGACAACTTTTTCGGAACAGTTCGAACGAATACTTTCTGTTGTAGTGAATGAATCAATCGCGCAGAGCTTGAGACCCGTTCTATTTGATTTGTTAATTCACAAACGACACATTGTTAATAATAATATATTACTCTATTTTTTATCTACTTACCAATTGGCAGGTGTCCTCAAGTCTGATATTTTTTTCAAGTCATCTAAGCAGTCTAAATGTGGGAATGCCAGCCTTGCATGTCTCAGGAAATAAGGAAATAAATCGTCCACATGGCCAGCACCTACAACATTGTATATTATTATGCACACATGCCAACAAACAATAACAAATGCAGAAAATCTTGGCAGCATGTCAACCTTGCAATATATCACTTATAGTGATGTGCAAATCTGGCGGCAAATCGTGTTCCAAACAATGTCTTCGAAATGACAAGAACGCCTGATGTAGTAACTGGTCATCCAAGCCATTCTCTGAAGCCAAGAGTCGCACCTCTGCTTTCTGATAAAATTTGTTAAGAATCTTGAGCAAATCTTGTTTCTTGAGGCGACCAGTGAACTCTTCTCCAATGTTTATGTCATCGGGATTAGGTTTTACAGGAACAGGAACGAACAACGCTGCAGGACCACCACGGTCATGTTTCTTCGTCCTTAGGAAAATATAACCTATATTCTCCGGTTTAGCTTTACGATTACATATAACACTGGTGCGAAGGAACGGATATATCGCTGGCTGTAGTTTGTCTGCATAGTAAAGGGTAAGTAGCCTTGTGAATCCTTTGTACATTTTAATTCAAACAAAAATAAATTTTCACTAAAAATTTCCCACCGTCCCCCGCCGACTGTCATTTTCCAGTAGATCCAAAGAGTACTTTATTATGAGTAGATCGGTGATGCCAGATGACATAGTTCATTCAGGCTAAAAAAAAACAGTGGCTTTAATTGATTATTTGTTTTTCAACAATGAATAATGCTGATTTTACAGTCACGCTGACTGTTAGTGCGGTCCAAAAAGAATACAATAGAAGAGTGCGGTTTACGGACCTCAACACGTAACTAGTTAACGCTTTTCTCATCGCGGCGCCTATAATTACTGTTCCATAACCAAAACACGCGGTGCGCATGCTAGCCATGCTGATTCCATAACTAAAACACGCACGTAACACGGCGTGTTAAGTTAACGTCAAAAAACTTGGCCTCTATCTCTTTGGAAATAAAAGAAATTAGGCCAAATTTTTTGGCATTAATTTAACACGCCGTGTTACGTGCGTGTTTTAGTTATGAAATCAGCATAGCTAGCATGCGCACCGCGACAAAATCTTGTCGTAAAGCTACTTCAATTTCTACTTTTGTTCATATCGTCGGCGAATCGGAATCAGAATTTATGGTGGTGTTGCCGCAATTTTGCCAATGTCTTATATCAATCTGTAGCAAAATCTGTCAAGCAAAAAAAAAACTAATCTGACAAGTTTGAATTGTCATTTTGTTCGATTCGATTTCAATTCAATTTCAAAGGACACGACGACGACTTGACTGACTTGCTTGATTATTCTCAGAAAGTTCAGCTGCAATCTAATTCCTGTGCGTTGATTTCGTTTCACATGATAGAATTCACAATATACACTAAAGGAGAATATTGTACTAGTGGTATCGTGACTTATAACAACTTACTAACAAAATGGGGAAGGCTAAAAAAGGGAAGAAGAATCAAGCTGCGGAAGATGGGTAAGTTTCGCATATGTTTCGGCAGCTCCTTGCGTAAAAAACTGCATGAATACGATGTTCTAATTTGTCATACCTTTGCAGCGATAGCGACGTAGAGACTACTAACATTGATAATGTGAAACCGGCGCTGAAAGGAAAGAAGTAAGTAACACTTGGAGGTTATCTCGCCCTACAGTATCGAGGATCTACAACCAGCATTCGCTGTATATTTAGTTTTGTTACCCATTCTTTTACTGGTTCAATAAAGCAACCATACACAAAAAACATTCATAAGTATAATTAATAATTGTACATAACTCCAGTTGTCAAACATTGTCTGTACTTTTCAGGGTGATAGCAAACTCCGATGAGAGTGAAGACGAGAAACCAAAATCAAAGGCCAAACACAAAAAGTCTGTCGAAGAAGACGTAAAGGAAGTCACAAAGAATATAAAAAATGTCTCCATTTCAAACAAGTCTCAAAAGAAGAAAGTGGAAAGTGATGGTAAGTCATTTTTTACATGCTTTTATTAGCTTGGTATGTATCTATGTAACAGAATCTTTGAATGTGATTTTCACCCCTTTCAATTTGAAACTTTGCACACTTATCAAGGACCGATGACAATGCAATAATTGAAACAGTTTGTCCCATTATTCTTACCAGGATCTTCTGGATTAGCCAATTTAAAGAGTGTTTATTTTAAGAATTAATTGTTTTACTGACGACATAAATCTTGAAATTATGTGTCAGTGCCACCTTTTTAATCTAGATTATAATACTTATAGTTTAAATAATACTCAATATAAAAAACCGACTTTATCAGAACTGGACCAAATTAAAATGGGAAGCACCAGCTTTCAAATAAAAAAATAATCATCAAAATCGGTTCACCCAGTCAAAAGATCTGCGGTAACAAACATAAAAAAATTAAATAAAAATAAAGTCGAATTGATAACGTCCTCCTTTTTGGAAGTCTGTTAAAAATAGAGGTTGTCTAACAAGTTTTTTTTTTCTGTTGTCTTACTCCTAGCTTGAATTACATTAGTATGTGGTCAGTCTTGTCTAAGATACTGAAATATAAGAAAGTAAAAGTACAGTAGAATTCAAATATAACGACTTCGCTTATAACAACTTTGCTTAAGATGAATAACCGCTTTTAGCGACGATAATGTTTACTCAAGTTAGGTTTCATAATTAGGTACTGAGAAAATATAACCGTTTAGTGTGACTCGGGTTTAAGCGACCAACTGCTTATAGCGACCATTATTTGAATATTCGTATTGATAATTCGTCCGGTTATTGCGACGCGCAATGTTTTATTTACACAACCTACGTACCAATACCTCAGCGCCCCAACTTCACCCCACCCCGCGCGCTTCACCTCTCCTTATTGGCGCGCGTAGATCACAGTATTTGTCACCTGTTATGATATAAGTTCATAAAGCTCGACAAATTGAGTTCTGTGAAGCGAAAGTGTTCTACAATTAAAGAAAAAAAGTGTTATATTACACCGATTAGAAGCCGGTGAATCAAATGCAACCCTCGCAAAAGAGTTTGGCGTATCTCTTTCTACAAAATATCCACAATAAAGAAGATAAACATGAATAAGAAAGATGTATTACAGTACATTATGTACCTATGTTTGTAATTTGGAATGTTTAAGAACCATTAAAATAAAGCATATTTGATTCATCATGTCAATTCATGTGATTCCTATAAAATGTTTTGTTTACCTAAATAGGAAAATCAATCTTTCGCATTTATAATATGTATTCGTGAATTAATTATGTACTGAAGAAATAATAAAAACAAAAAAAATATATTGCCTCTGAAACACAGTGAAAACTAGCTCGGAGCCAATGGGTTCGAATTTACTTTGTGCATATTATTATTGTGTCAAATAAATTAATTTTGTATATGTAATCCTGCCGTTTTGTACCGCCGGTCCCTTGAAGGTCGTTATATCAGGATTCTACTGTATTTAAGTTCCCTTCCATGTCTATGTAAACCATACCACAAGTAAACTATTGAATAGAGATAGCTCTATCTTTGTGCTTGGAAAGGTGCTAAGTTGAGATCTCACCCCACCGAAAAGTTTACCTACAACCGCTACTATGTGTGTGAAGTGTTATTTATTTTTATTAATTATGTTCTAGATGAGTCAGACAGTGAACCTGAAGAAAAACCCAAGAAAAAAGGCAATAAAAAGAAAGAGGATAAGAGTGCGTTCTCTCTCTTACAAATAGAGGACTCTGGTGACTCCGGCCCTGAAGCACCTCCATCCTCTGACGAGGATGACAAACCTGTTCAAAAACAACAGAAAAAAACTGCTCCTGAGAAAAAAGAACCAGCTGGGAAAAAGGGCAAGAAAGCTAGGAAGAACAAGGATGACAGTGATGATGATCTCGATAAAGTATTAGCTGAGTTGGAAATGGAATATGCCGGTGTTAAACCAGCTGAGACGGAGGCTCCTCAGCCTGAGAAACCACAAGAAGAAGAGAAACCCAAAACTAAAAAGAAAGGCAAAAAAGAAGAGCCAAAGCCAGATGAGAAAGAAGCAGAAGAAAAAGATGGTAGTGACAATGAGAATGACGTAACAATCAAAACGGCTGCTCAGAAGAAAAAGGAAAAAAAAGAAAGGGAGAAACAAAAGAAACAGGAAGCTAAGAAAAAAGAAAAAGAACATGAATCCAAAAAGGAACCAGAAAACGAATTTGAAAAAGCAGAGATTGTAGAAGAAAAACCTGCAGAAGATACTAAAGCTCCCTCTGAGGAAAAAGAAGCAACAGACGAAAAAGAAGATGCTGCTGAAAAAGACGGAAAGAAAAAGAAAAAAGGTGCCAAAGATAAGAAAGAGAAAGAAGAAGATACTAAAGGAAAGAAAGGCCCCGCAAAGAAGGCCGTAGCTGCCATGCAGGAAGCCTTGAAAAAAATGAAAGAAGAGGAAGAAAGATTGCAGCGGGAAGAGGAAGAGAGAATAAGGCTGGAAGATGAACGAGAAGAGCAGAGATTAGAAGCTATAAGACTGGAAAAGGAAAAGAAAGAGCGCAAGAAGCAAAAGGAGAAGGAAAGGAAAGAAAGACTGAAGGCAGAGGGTAAACTACTAACACCTAAACAGAAAGCTGAAAAGGCCAGAGCTCAAGCTTTACTGGACTCTTTGAAAGCGCAAGGCGTGGAGATAGGTACAGCTGAGAAGAAACCACTAAGACCTGGGACGAGGGTCAAGCCTGGCAGACTGAAGTCGCAAGTTTCACAGGAAGCTCCACCCACTCCATCGGAAGAAAAGAAGATTGAGCTTGATGGTGTGGAAAAGAAGGTAAGGCTTTTGCTACTATCACTATTTTTAAATTGATAAGTAAGTAAGTCAGATAAGGCTTTGTCTAGCATCTAGCAAATCATAATTATCTAGCAATAAGTAAACATCTTAGAGAAAACAAGTATTATTTTTTATAAAACGGGTTTCACAAAAATTAATCCGGTTACTCCGACTAAACAATAAGTACAAAGTCTCCACTCCGAGGTGGGTAAACAGATGAAATAATTCTTTATTTCACTTATTCCATGCAATTTTTATTATGGTGCAATGTGCCATGTATGAAAAATACTAAATTATGGGCACAGCTTCTTAGTTACGTGACATGTACCATTGTAACTAAGTTTACTGTAGTACTGCAACTCAGTTTATTGTACTACTGTAACTCATTTTACTGCACTGTATTATACCATTTCTACTATAATTACTGTGTGCTTATTTCATGTCTAATTTTATTGCTAGGAGGAAGAACCAAAACTAGAAAAGAAGGTGTCAGAGAGCGAGTCGGTGAAAGATGCATGGGATGCTGAATCTTCCGAAGAAGACGAAGAAGAACCAGCCAAGCCTGAACTTGTGACTCCTGTCAAAGCGGAAAAGAAGTCGCATGTACAAGACAAGAATAAGGAGAAAGAGGTAATGTGATTATGTGATTTTCAGTTACCAACAAGAGTTTTGCTGATATCTTCCTTTGTGATCGACAAGTGCGGCAGTGTGACACAAGCCATTACTGCAAAAGCTCTAACAGTTCCTATAACAGCATCCTACATATGGCCCATGTTGTTGTCTATATTTAGAAACTAGATTTGTACATTACTGTCGTGGTCTGTAATAAGTGTGTTGCTGACCGAGACTGAAGGTCAATGCCTTTATAGCGCAGATAGCAAGGGCTACAATGATGACCAAGCTTGAAGGCCATAGCTAAGCCTTAGCTAAACTCTCAGTCATCATAGCATGGCCAGCAGTGCGGTCATTCGGAGCAAGGCTTGTATACTGTTGTTACTCAAATAATGCGAGTCATTAAAAATAGCTTAGTTGAGTAACTTTTATTTTAAACATCTGTCTATATATTCTAACGCGCCGGCACCGGGGCCAATCATCATCAGGATTATGAGAATTACCCCAAAATATTTGTGTAAATTTTTACATGTATGTATTTCTATGTAGAGCTTCAGAAAAATAATATACAAGCCATAACGGCAACTAAGCGTTTATGGACTCACGTATGTTGGCCTCGGCACACATTTGCACGTTCGTCCATAAATGCTTTTGTTGCAGGATGCTGCAGTAATGTACTATACTTTTGAGGTCGTTACGACAGATTATTTGCATATTTTATGGTGTATGCAACTGAAGCTCAGCAGAGTGACATCATGCCGAAAACATATCAAAGATTGAACCCGAAAGACCATTGCATATTTTATGGTGTATGCAACTGAAGCTCAGCAGAGTGACATCATGGCGAACATATATCGAAGATTGAACCCGAAAGACCATGATACATTAAATCAATATTAACCTAAAAAAATCATAAATTTTTCTCCATGTGTCAACTGAAAAGCCGCGCAACATACCTCACAATACAGAAAAAAACTATTTTTTTTGTATAAATTAGAACGGCTGTCAAGGCATTTTTGTAAGAAATTTGTAGTAGCCAGTTGCACCCATATAAACGAAACATCAGTCATTCGAAATCAGTTAGATACTGTGACGCGGTGTTCGACGCGTTGATCTAAATAAGAATGTTCAATCAAGGTTCTGTCATAATGCCTGGCTACAGATTTTCCTTCTATTTACTTCTTTTCTCTATGCCTCATACCATCAGTTGGCTAAAACCAACTAATAAGGGATATATTAGTGTACCGATTTTAAATCCGCAGTTAAACGTTCAGATAGTTAACTTAATCAATAAACTTATCTGTCAAGTAAATTTACAGGTTTTACTCTGCAGATAACCTCTGACTATTGAAAAATTCGAAATAACGCTATCAATGGAATAAATACTATCTGATTATTTAACGGAGGAAAATCGGCCCTAAGATCTTTATTACATCTTTGATAAAAAAATGTGCACCTAACTAAAATTTTGCTGTATTTGATTGTTCACAGGAGGAAGAAGAAGATAGTTCCGAAGATGACGACGATGATGATTCGGAAGAGGAAACCAGTTCGGATGAAGATTCTGAAGATGATCAAATGACAGACGCTCAGAAGAAAAGGGAAGCTGTACTTAAAAGATTAGAGGTATTTTTTTTTTTATAAGAATATTACACGTATTTCTAATTTGCGACGAAGCCTACAGTTTTGGCTTACTAACATTAAATCTATAATAATCTTCTAACCACCTTAATATTAGTTCATCATCAGCCAGAAGACGTCCACTGTTGAACATAGGCCCTTCCCTCTTTGGCCTCCATACTGAACGACATCCTGCCATCTGCATCCACTGGATGCCCGCGACTCTCACAATGTCGTTGGTCCATCTAGTTGGAGGCCTACCTACGCTGCGTCTTCCGATTCGTGGTCTTCACTCAAGAACCTTTCTTCCCCATCAGTCATCAGTTCTTCGAGCGATGTGGCCTGCCCATTGCCACTTCAACTTGCAAATTTTAATAGCAATGTCGGTGACTCTGGTTCCTTGGCGAATATCTACGTTCCGGATTTTATCGCGCAAAGAAAATCCGAGCATAGCTCTCTCCATTGCTCGTTGTGTGACTCTGAGTTTTTCCAAAAGGCCAATAGTAAAGGACCACGTCTCAGTACCTACCATATGTCATCACTGGCAACACACACTGGTCAAAGATCCTTGTCTTTAGGCACTGTGGTATCTTGGACGAGAAGAATATTAATGGACTATTACATCAACAGAAACGTCGCCAAGACAATGAAGCAAACAAAGTCAACAACCCGCTCCGGGCGGCAGTAGTCTGCGTACTGGGCCACGTCGACACTGGCAAGACCAAGATATTGGACAAACTGCGGCGAACGAATGTACAGGATGGAGAAGCCGGTGGAATCACACAACAGATCGGCGCTACAAATGTACCCATTGAGAATATCAAGGAGCAAACGAGACATGTCAAAGGGGTAAGTTTTATAAGGCCCGGAAACCATCTAAGTGATTTTACACATGATCAGATTTTTTTTTCTGCTATTTGTCCTGCGTTGTGTATAGATTTGCCAGATCATTTAGATGGATTTCGGGCCTAAAATATAGACCCTGCTATATGAACTATCAATTTAGAATTTCCTTTTCCTATCTTTAGTCACAACACTTATATGATTATTTACGGGATATTTACCGTGGTAAGGTTGTGGAAGGAAGTCTTCCCGTGAACATGGTTCATGTAACTGCGCCGAAATATCGGGAGCTCTTTCCATAACCTTACCACGGTAAATATCCCGTAAATAATCATATAAATGTAGTGAACAACCATGATAGTTTAAAATAGTGTTTAACTTAAGTCCCATTTTAAGAAAGTTAGCAATATTTTCTTGATGTTTCAGGTGAATGAAATAGCGTTCAAGTTGCCAGGCCTGCTCATCATCGATACCCCCGGGCACGAGTCCTTCAGTAATCTGAGGAACAGAGGCTCGTCTCTCTGTGATATTGCTATCTTGGTGAGTGCAAACTTATACTGTAAGAAGCTGACACTACATTTTTCTTAGGATTTATTTTCGACAGATATGATGACTATTTCAGGAGTTAATGTTTTCTTAGGTTTTTCACGTTTATAATACATTGAATTAACATAATAAATATACACTTAACGGATCTACCTGTGACCACTAACATTGCAAACTGTTCAAAAGTAATGTAAAATACACGCGATACAATTAGTTGTTTATAACAATGAAGTTTTGATTTTTTTAGCTGGCTAATTATATTAACTATCACTCTCAATCGCAAACAATGACGATATAACCACTTGACAGCTCATCCGTTACCCCCGTGATGAAAAGGAACTGAATTTTGAGCAGGATCTTTTTCGAGCGGGCCAATCCTAGGCGCGAATTGAATGAATGACTTGTTTTCTCCAATCACAAGCCCCTCCCCCGCGACCGACGTGGCTTACACCGTGCACAAGCAAATTATGACTCAGGCGTGAATATCTTTGATCGCAAATATGCGATTTCACTCGAAGACGTAATACGAGTAAGAGGGACGGCAAAATTATGATCGCAAAAGCTTGCGTGCCGAAATATCCGAATTCCAAGACCGCGCTGCATTTTTTTACCAGACTCCAGACAGAAGGTACTATTTTTCGGGTCCTATATTACTTCTAGTTGTCTAAACGGCTCGATATATTTTAAAGTGCAGATGTCATTAAAATCGTTTTCATGTTCAGAATGTCATGCATTTTTTTTTTTTTTTTTATAAAATACTAGTTAAGTTTAAACCTTTTTTGACTCTTTAAGTATCCAAAACAGACAGGAATAGAAGGAGGAAAGGGGGGCCTTTGCCCTGTATCGAGACAATGGAGGCAAATATAATAATAATTCTAATTTTTGATACATTTGATACATTGTTCATTCGCTCGCTCACCCATTCATTCATACAAATAATTCAAATCATTAATTCAGTAAAATGCTCTTCCAGGTGGTTGACATAATGCACGGCCTGGAGCCGCAGACCATAGAGTCCATAAACATGCTCAAACAGAAGCGCACACCATTCATAGTGGCCCTCAACAAGATTGATCGACTCTACGACTGGCAGAGCGCGCAGCGGAAGGATGTCAGAGACATACTGAAGCTTCAGCAACATAACACTCAGTTGGAGTTCGACAAGAGGAGCAAGGATGTTATCGTACAGTTCTCTGAACAGGTAAGAACTTTGTAAGCATAAGTTCACTCAGTCCATAATGTTGTCATACAGTTCTCTTAGCAGGTAAGAACTTCGCCGTTCATTCTCTGAGTAGTTAGAAACTGGTTCATTCGTTATCTTATCTGAGGAGGTAAGAACTTTGTGAACAGAAGTTCACTCAGTTCATAATGTTGTCATACAGTTCTCTGAGCAGGTAAGAACTTCATCCGTTTATTCTGTGAGCAGGTAGACATTTTGTTCATTTTTTTATCCGAGCCGGCAAGAACTTTGTAAGCAAAAGTTCACTTAGTGCATAATGTTATAATAGTACAGTTCTCTGAGCAGGTAAAAACTTCGTCCGTTCATTATCTGAGTAGATAAAAACTAGTTCATTCTTTATCTGAGCCGGTAAGAACTTCGTTAGCTCATTCTCTGAGCAGATAGAAACGAAGTTCATTTGTTATCTGAGCAGGTAAGAACTTATTTTATTTGTTTTCTGACTACAGGTAAGAACTTAGTTCGTATATTCTCTAAGCAGGTAATGACTTTGTAATCTCACTACGTTCATAATGGCTGTCATGCTATGAACAAAGGTTTATAGTGAAAATTCATTGCATTTATGAAATTTTCTCAATCATGCTCGGAAAATCATTTGCTCATTACTGTCATGGTTTTTCCGTGAATATTCTAACTATGTTTGAGATACATTCCTGCCTTGGCGGTAATTAGGTAATGTTTGACTTACATACCATTATGTGTGCCTTGACTTTTTGAATTTTATGTGTCGTTCTACCTACTTTTCATGTTTTTTCATCAAACACCTTTTTCGGCTTGTCACGATAGCATAATGCATTATTATTCTAGCCACTTTTAGACCTAGTTACAAAAGTCTCTAATCTGGTTCCAGGGTTTGAATGCAGCGCTGTTCTACGAGAACCCCGACCCTCGAACATACGTCTCTCTAGTCCCAACAAGTGCTGTCACCGGTGAAGGCATGGGCAACCTCCTCACCATGATTGTACAGGCTTGCGAGGGGCCATTACACAAGCGACTAGTCTTTTCAGAGCAGTTGCTGGCAACTGTCTTGGAGGTAAGAAATATTTCGTCGTGCGGTCTTTACTGTTACTTTTCAAAATATCCTGTTTTTATGGTTTTTACCCACGACGGATTGGAGATGTCATTTCAATAAGTAAGAAAAGGATGGCTACAATTTCTGAGATGTCAAATTTAGTTTAGAGAATTGTACACCAGAATCGACGTCCTCATCCTTAAAGCCTTACATCAACTTATATGATACTATTACAGTCTACGAGAAAAAGACAAAACAGCGCTAACAATAACTAATCTTTTCCTTTAGGTGAAAGCTATTCCCGGTCTCGGCACAACCATAGACACAATCCTTATAAACGGCACTCTACGCGAGGGAGATACCATGGTGCTGGCTGGCACGGACGGGCCCATCGTCACGCAGATACGGTCACTGCTGATGCCACAGCCTATGAAGGAACTTAGAGTCAAGGTAAGATAATATTACATTAACAGGAACTAGCTACAAAATTATAGTAAGTTGCTTGGTAGCGTTTTCAACGCTGTATAGACGGCATTGAAGACGTTAGTGCTCGTCTTTGCTCGGCGAGCTATGGCCAATGTGTATTGCCAGCTAATAGAAGGATAGGACCTAAAGGAAGCTGGCATTCCATTGATCTAAGCATCTGACATTCATCATCATCATTTCAATCATCTGAATGGGTGTTCCCCGATAGTTGCAATCTCAGTGTCTTCAAGTCAAGAGGGTATCGGTTTCTTCTAGGCAAGCGTGATCCATGGTAGACCGCATCATCGCTTAACATCAGGCGAGTTGGCGGCCAAGCGCAAGCCTATTATCTATATAAATATAAAACAAAATCGGGTTTGTTCGAACACTTATAACTTGAGAACGGTTGGACCGATTTTCATGGTTTTTGATTTGTTGTGTTTGTCTCCGTCCCGAATAGAAGAATAACTATCAAATACGGCTGGATTGATTTGGATGAAATTTTGTGTTCCTGGAGCGGGTCATAGTACACCCATGCAAAGCCGGGGCGGGTCGCTAGTTTAATAATAAAAATAGGACGTCCTCTGCTGGATATAGGCCTCTCCCATCGATCTCTAAAAGGGCCAGTTGGAAGCAGCCTGCATCCAACGTTTCCCTGCGGCCTCTTTTTTTTTTTTTGCTTCTGACATTATGGCTACTTTATGTGGCTACGCGAGGCGATGTGGAGTTTTAGCGCCAACATGGAAAAAACTGTGTCGAATGTCGTCTCGTTGTATTTTATTCCTAAACTTGTGTATTTTCAAGTATTAATGCGTAATAATGGTGTATTATTATTTATTAACTGTTCGTGGACGCGCTCGAGTGTCGGTCGGGAAGTGATATAAAGCGATGAAACGTGGTATTTCGTGTTGTTTCCAAAGCTCCATAGAATCCACTTATAGAGTCTCCACCACTTGGGCATGACTTTGACTTGACAGTGATTTACTTTACTGTACTCTGACTGTGACTGACTTGTTTAACTACATTCCATCAAGCTTACTCATAATTTTAATACCTTACACTGATAAATGTACAAGAGTGCGATGCCAAAATCCTCACAGAGGATAGAATTAAAAAAAGCGAGATGATGCGGCGCGCTATGGGTTACTTGGTCACGCCCAGCCTGATGAGTACGTGTATCGGAATGCTGCCTTATTGTCAGAAGATTAGGGTCGATACTTGTATGCGGCATGTAGCATAGCTGCGGTCTACCAGCCTCAGTCATCTACATCGGAATGTAAATAAACTAATGACAATCCAATTTTCAGAATGCTTACATCGAGTACAAAGAAGTGGTGGGCGCTCAAGGAGTGAAGATCGCGGCTAAAGAACTTGAAAAGGCTATCGCTGGTCTCAATCTCTTAGTAGCCCAGAAACCGGACGAAGTAGACATTGTAAAGTAAGTCGTTCGGCTTATAATAATATCTTTATGAATGCAGCGGTGGCTTCGGGGTAGAGCAAGAGGTGCGGTCGCTCTAGGCGTGATAGTCATCATCATCATCAGCCAGAAGACGTCCACTGCTGAACATAGGCCTCCCCCTTTAACCTCCACACTGAATGACATCCTGCCATCTGCATCCACTGGATGCCCGCGACTCACACAATGTCATCAGTCTATCTAGTGGGAGGCCTACCTACACTGCGTCTTCCGACGTGGTCTCCACTCAAGAACCTTTCTTCCTCATCGGTCATCAATTCTTCGAGCGATGTGGCCTGCCCATTGCCACTTCAACTTGCAAATTTTAATAATTTATTTTATTTTTTAATATTTTTTTATAGCTATGTCGGTGACTCTGGTTCTTTGGCTAAGTTCTGGATTTTATCTGGCCTTTTTTTTTCTTTACGAAATACGAAGTAATATTTAAGTCAAATTACTAATTTATTTTGTACCTTCAAGGGAGGAAGTAGCCCGGGAACTGAAGAGCGCGCTGTCTTCAATAAAGCTCTCTGACCGCGGCGTGTATGTACAAGCCTCCACACTCGGATCGCTGGAAGCGCTGCTCGAGTTCCTTAGAACTAGCAAAATACCTGTAAGTACTAAATAATGACGCCAATTCCGTTATTTCTATACTAAAATCAATAGGCTACCTGACTATGTTTTATTGTCTTATCAAAAATTATCAATATAAAAAACCGACTTCATAAAAATGTCAGAACTGGGCCAAATTGAAATGGGACACACGGGAAGCACCAGTTATCAAATAAAAAAGAATCATCAAAATCGGTTCACCCAGTCGAAAGTACTGAGGTAACGAACATTAAAAAAAACATTCGAATGAGAACCTCTTCTTTTTTGCAAGTCGGTTAAAACAGGTGACCATAAATAGAGCCAATTACCAAACATAATATTAAAATGTGTTCCAAAATAAGAAAGATTTAAGTATTTTAATGTCTTGACAGAGCCCACTATACTTACAACTAACGTCACTTGTAAGTATTCCATACAAACTCCATACTGACACTAACGTTGCTTTGTGTCTCGGAATACCATACCTGGCGGACTATATTATTATTATGCCGTGGTTCTTATTATACAATATAATGTTTCAATTTGCAATTTTTTTCCAGTACTCTGCGATCAGAATAGGGCCGGTTGTGAAGCGTGACGTCATGAAGGCGTCTGCCATGTTGGAGCACGACTCGCAGTGGGCCACGATCTTAGCGTTTGACGTCAAGGTATGCATTATGTTTATTACTAGCTCCACACACGCACACACACACACACACAGACACACACTCAGAGAGATGAACAGTTTTTAATTTTATCTGTAACTTCCCGGGATATCAAACATCCATCACCATGCACCAAGGTAATAAGTAGTGCCAATTATTGTGACAAATGGTGCAACCATTTATTCATAAAAGGAACAAATTATTTGTAAAATTAATGAATAATAAAATAAATAATAGAATAAAATGAGGCCACGGAGAATGCCAATAAAATGGTAAAATTTTGGTCCAAAAACTTAATTTGAAATTGTATTAATTATTTACGAAACATCGTCTCGAAAACTGCTTAACCTACTAAGGTGAAATTTTGTCAGGTAGATTCTTTATGGTCTGCTAAGTAAGGATTTTGCGAAAGGGCTGAATTAAGGGGGTCAAAAGGGGGCTGAAAATGTATAATGAAATTCTACGGAACTAAGTTGAGCCGTAACGGTTTTAAGTGCGAGGTGTCGAAAGATAGTTATGTCTTTATCTTTGGATTAACATTCACGTTGTAGATCGAGCGCGATGCCCAAGAAATGGCGGACAGTCTCGGGGTGAAAATCTTCTCAGCCGACATCATCTACCACCTGTTCGACTCGTTCATGGCGTACAGAGATGAACTGAAGCAGAGGAAACGAGAGGAATTCAAGCACATCGCTGTGTTCCCTTGCAAGCTGAAGGTAACTCTATTTACAAAAGGATGCAAATTGAATAGTCAGTTGACACTTACAGTATATACTTTCCATTGCGAACGCATATTTTGACGCGAGGCAAATATTGTTGTAGGTCTATGGTCAATTAACAATGTTTTTTTTTAAATGCTTACGTGAATATCATGTCGATGCACGATGGGTAGGCCTGATGGTAAGCGTCAAAATCCTGCGCTTGTCACCCTGATATATTCAATGTTAATGTAATGAAGTTATTAATTTTCAATTTGTTTTTGCGCGCTACTGCTTGCCGGTTAAATGACAAGCTACTTAGGTACTTCCTAAATTAGGCTGCATAAGTGCCGAGTAAGAGTTGTTGTCTTACTTGATACTCAATACAACGTCTTGCGTACTGTGTACTCGATTGACTCTAGTGCAGCTTAGTAGGTTTTAGTACTGTGTACTAAACATTAGTATTTTATAGTATACTTTTAAAACCTGGTACCTACCTATACATTCCTCCATTATCTACCAGGTTTTAAATGTACAACCTTAAAGTAGAACGACACGGGACCAGATTTCAGTGTTGAAATATGTAAAAAGAATATTTAAATTTATTACCACAGGCTTACTATAGCAGTACTTATTGCTCGTATTTTCTGATGTTGTAGCAGCACAAGCAGCGCAGATATGCTAACCTCGGCAGTGGTTACATTTTTGAGGCGTTTGGGGCCAAGACATTGGGCCCTTGGGGACCGAGAACTCACCTCATTTTCAAAAATCTTTCAGAGCGCCTGATTAACGCGACGCGTGACCTAAATGCTGGCGTGTATCTGGCTCAAAGCATAAGCATTGTCATTCAACGTGGTATTGCCGCCAGCGTGCTGGGTATGCTGCCAAGTGATGGGTTGAACATTTAGAGTGTTTTAGACCAGAAGTTCCCAGACTTTTTACTCTCATAGAACATTTTCACAATTAAGCTGGTTCCGGTGGACCTCCTGCAGCTAGATTTCTACCGTATTCCTAAAACTCGACAGTTTTACTCGACACTCGACCCCCGTCCAGTCTCCCGTGGAACCTCTGTTTTAGATCTTCAACGGTCTATGGACAGTTTAACTGTTTTTGTAGTGTTAGTTTTAAGCTTGTATTTTGTTTAGTTAATAAAGGCACCTGTTGATATTGTCACCAGATCCTGCCCCAGTTTGTGTTCAACTCCCGTGACCCCATCGTAGCGGGAGTGATGATTGAGGCCGGCATTGTCAAGGAAGGCACACCTATCTGCGTGCCCAGCAAAGAGGTAACTACTAACTACCACAAACTGATATCCAAAAATTATTCGTATTACTTTATTATATGAGCAGAAATTTCACTGACAAATATCGCCAATCAATAATTATCTATATAAAAAACCGACTTCATATAAGTCAGAACAGGACCAAATTAAAATGGGACCACACTGGAAGCACCAGCTTACAAATAAAAAAGAATCATCAAAATCGGTTCACCCAGTCGAAAGTTCTGAGGTCACAAACAAACACGGTTTTTAAAAACAGTCGAATTGATAACCTCCTGAGGCAAGAGTAAATAGGTCTTCTAAGTCTGCGTGCTTCATCTTCGACCACATCGTCGCTTATCAACAGGTGAGTTGGTGGTCAAACGTGAACTTATTCGCGATTAGAAATAACCCTACAGTTATATGATTATTTACAGGATATTTACCGTAGTAAGGTTGTGGAAGGAGCTCTCGATATTCCGACGCAGTTACATGCACCATGTTCACGGGAAGACAGTCAGTCAGTTCAGTCTTCCCGTGAACATAGTGCATGTAACTGCGCCAAAATATCGGGAGTTCCTTCCACAACCTTACCACGGTAAATATCCCGTAAATAATCATATAACTGTAGTACAACCGTGATCAGAAGGGTCAGAAGGAATAAGGGTGAGAAAAAACGAGCAATACTTGAATATTTTATTTTGTCCACAGTTCGTAGAGCTTGGCATAGTGACGTCGATCGAAGTGAACCACAAACAAGTAGAGACGGCGCGCAAGGGACAAGAAGTATGTCTCAAGATCGAGCCCATACCCGGCGAGTCACCCAAGATGTTCGGACGACACTTCGACGAGACCGACTTCCTAGTCAGCAAGGTTAGTTACTAATTGTTTTTTTTTTTTATGATACTGAGTGACGAGACGAGCGAAGTCGCTCGCCTGATGGCACTTGACGCTTGCCCATAACAGCTCAACAACACTCAGAATTTTGAACTTCAACAGTTCAAAACCCTGGATAGCAATGCACTGCGCTCGTCACCCCGAGATATAAGATGTCAAATCTGTGTGTGTAATTTCCCTGGAAACATTGCTCTTCAATCCGGAACACAGAAGTGTTTGCACACTACTGCTTGGCGGTAGAATAACTGGCAAAAAACTGGCGTCTGTGGCAATCAAGAAAATGGACCATCTCCATAGAACCTCCGCCTTTTTTAAAGTCTGTTCTAATAGCCTGAAAGAATACAACTGTCGGTCCATATGTACGTATAATTATGAAATAATTTTCTGTCAGCTCTTAACCATTGAGGAGTTGTATTCTTCATCCAGCTCATCCATATGAGATGATGATTGTCAGATGCAAATACTTGTTTTGAAAGAATTTTCTTTCAGCTCTTAACCTTTGAGGAGTTGTACCCTTCATCATCAGCTCATCCATATGAGATGATGATTATCAGATGCAAATACTTGAACAGCTTTTTTTGTTAAAAAAAAATAGTCTTTTTTTTGTTCATAAGACCACGCTGACTTGAAAGAGCTATCTTGCTACTTTTTCAAAATCTTAAATTCAAGTCATCGATGCAGGACCGAGGATCGAACCGGATGCCGTCAGATTGTAAATCGCACATCCAACCGCCCGGCCAGCATAGCGGGCGTAATTTAGTTATGTCAAGTAAATTCGACTTCAATATTGCAATCACATCACACACATCATCAGCCAATTAACGTCCACTGTTGGACAGAGGCCTCCCTCATAGAGAGGGGTGTTGCCATAATCTCCACTCTTGGCAGGCGGCTTTGGGATCGCAAATTGCAATGTATCAACCCAATGATAAAGTCATCATCATCATCAGCCATAAGACGTCCACTGCTGAACATAGGCCTCCTCCTTTAACCTCCACACTGAACGACATCCTGCCATCTGCATCCACTGAATGCCCGCTACTCTAACGATGTAGTCGGTCCATCTAGTGGGAGGCGTACCTACGCTGGCGTCTTCCGGTTCGTGGTCTCCACTCAAGAACATTTCTTCCCCATCGGTTCTTCGAGCGATGTGGTCTGCCCATTGCCACTTCAACTTGCAAATTTTAAAGCAGCTGATTTGAGGAGGATTTGCTTCTGATATTTCATTACAATTCAGCTCATGAACTTTCGTATTTGTTTTTTTGTGTCGATTAACATTGATGTGAATAATCTTCATTCTATATTGACACAGATTGTGTAGGCAAAAAATATATGAACGGTATTTACCACAGGAACTGGACAGATAAATAAGCTTCACGACCTTCGATATGAACGCTACGCGAGATAAGCTGTTAGATATCAGTTTTGACACGGTACATTAATATACCTACTTTTGCAGTACGTAAACATCGTATATATTTAAGGCCTTACTTAAAAACGTAACTCAAGTTGACATACGCTTAAATATGCTCCGTCTTGTTTTCGCGTGTGACGATTACCATTAGCGAGAAGTTGAGAGAGCATTTTAAAATATAAATCAACTTGAGTAACGTTTTAAGTAAGGCTCTTAACGATCAAGTTAAATGTACAGGGGCCTTACGAACAACTCTAAACGCGGATCCGAATAGGAGTAGTTTGCAAAATCACGCGACCGCAAACCGTATGTCGGCGCGTTAATGTTCGCGTTCGCGTGATTTTGCAAACTGCACCTATGCGAACCCGCGTTTAGAGTTGGGCGTAAGGCCCCTGGAACCTTGATTTTTTTCTATATCTTATACCAAATTCAACCAAATTCGTTCAACGCAGTTCAGTGGAAGTTGCGCACACACACACTCACAAATTTTCGCATGTTAATACTAGCTGCGATACGCAGTTTCACTAGATTGTACATTTAAAAAAAAACACCGGAATCTTAAATTTTCCGGGATAAAATAAAAAGTGAAATCTTTTTATCGCAATATTTTCGATCTCCTTCGCCATCCTATAAAATACCAACACGAAAATTCCTTTTTACCATTTGCAATAAAAAAAAAACATGATGTGTGTTTTTTAATTTTCACTGAGCGATGTATTTTTTCCAAAATGTTGAAAAGTGACTTACCATACAAGGTTACGCATATAGACTGTAATAAGCCGAAAGGGGGTCATTGTACTCATCATTATAAATAACTACGAAACCATGTATATACTACACATAATTATAGCTCTAGCCTGTGAGCGCCGTTAAATTGTTCCCTGAGAGATATAATCTGAGCCTTTTCAAGGTAAGAGTGAATAGGTATCTTCTAAGTCTACGTGCTTCATCTTCGACCACATCGTCGCATACCAACAGGCGAGTTGGTGGTTAAACGCGGACTTACTCGCGATAAAAAAAAACACATCAGTCATAGGACTGCACCACTGCACGTCAGAAGTGAAAACTTAAGTAGTAATTCACCTATTTTACAAGAGATGGCGCTGTCTTAAAATACACGGTACAGCGTGACGATGCCGCAAGTTTTATGATTTTTGTTCACCCAAAAAGTGCTCAACGCGCCTAAAAAAGTTTTCACTTCAATAATTATCAATATAAAAAACCAACTTTATCAGAACTGGACCAAATTGAAATGGGACCAAACGGGAAGCACAAGCTTTCAAATAAAAAAGAATCATCAAAATCGGTTCACCCAGTCAAAAGTTCTGCTGTAACAAACATAAAAGACAAAAAAAAAACAGTCCAATTAATAACCTACTCCTTTTTGGAAGTCGGTTAAAAATACACGGTATAGAGTGACCGACCGATTTTTAACCGACTTCCAAAAAGGAGTAGGTTATTAATTGGACTGTTTTTTTTTGTCTTTTATGTTTGTTACCGCAGAACTTTTGACTGGGTGAACCGATTTTGATGATTCTCTTTTATTTGAAATCTGGTCCAGTTCTCATGAAGTCGGTTTTTAAGGTTCCTTACCCAAAGGGTAAAACGGGACCCTATCACTAAGGCTCCGCTGTCCGTCTGTCACCTGGCTGTATCTCATGAACCGTGATAGTTAGACAGTTGAAATTTTCACAGATGATGTATTTCTATTGCCGCTATAACAACAAATACTAAAAAACAGAATGAAATAAATATTTAAGTGGGCTCCCATACAACAATCGTGATTTTTTTGCTCGTTTTTGCTCGATTTTTATAACGGCAACAGGTAGACGCTTGAAATATTCACAGAATATTTAGTTATACTTATATTCACTTTAAAATTAAATTAAAATAAGACTAATATTTAAGGGGGTTTTTTATTTATTTTTGTTGATACAACGAACGTGATTTTTTTGCCGTTTTTATAGATAATGGTACGGAACCCTTCGTGCGCGAGTCCGACTCGCACTTGGCCGGTTATTTATTTGAAAGCTGGTCCAGTTCTGATTAAGTCGGTTTATTTATATTGAGAATTATTGTTTACCCAAAAAGAGCTCAACGCGCCTAAAGAAGTTTTCACTTAAAAATATACAGAAATGCACAAGTTCCGTCACTGCATTTTATACTTTGCCAGTCTGCAAACGCGCGTCTGCGCGAACGTGTGCTGGCTCACGTGACTTCTAATGAATGGGCCGCGCATTGCACAAGTTATCGGGTCCATTTTAGCTCGCAGACAAATTGCATCGATTGACACGAGCTATTTATAGACTGAACTAACAAACACGCGAACATCGCCTGTACTATAGGACCGCTGTGCCTTGTTGGTTGGTTTTAGACTTGCATCTATAGTTAATGAATGAATAATATGTAGCGCTCGTGGCGTAGCTTAATTGGGTCCGAAAAATCATCGTAGAAAGTCTGCGTCTATCTCACTCGGGCATTACAACGTTTTTAAAGATTAAAAAATCACTGAGGGGGCATCCATTAATTACGTGAGGCGTTTTGGGGGCGGGAGGGGGTCAAGCCGAATCTCACTCAATCTCACGTGGGGGAGAGAGGGGGTCTCGGCAAATATCACGTAATATTTTTCCCCGCAAGAAATACTGTAAAATTGCAAAAAAACGGCTAAATTAGGTAAAACATGTTTATAAATATTTTCTCCACTAAATCCTATACTTACAACTTATTACATACTAATACGTTATATACAAAATACAAGAAAATACACATTTTTAAAAATCTCACGTGAGATTAGGGGGTGGGGGAGGGGGTCGAGCCAAATCTCACGACATCTCACTAAGGGGGGAGAGGGGATCGAAAAATCACCAAAAACACCTCACGTAATTAATGGACGCCCCCTGAGTAAATAGGTACTAATATGACTTGCAACCCAGGGGCCTTACCCCTAGCTCGAAAAGTTGACCCGCATAGGTGTTATTTGTCTAAACGGTACCATCAACTACGATAAGCGGTAGTTATTTGATAGCCGCCAAGCTTTGTTATTTTCACGCACACTCGCATAGTAAAACGGATTTTCGTCCATTCAATTTAGACGCTTTTAAACGATGCAGCTTAAACGAGTTGGTTAATTTTAGGTACCTATCAGGTACCTACTAAAAGTTGGCTCGCAAAAGTGAAGCTAGGGGTAAGGCCCCTGGTAACTTTAACTATGCTAGTGAATACGCTGATGTTACGCATTTCACAGTAACTGCTAAAGTCAGTGTTACTGTCAAATTTGTCACTCACCTTAACTTTAGTAATTTTTAAACTTTCGCGATTTGAACACATGTTTGTGTCAGCTCGTGACCACGGCCATTGTAACATGTTCGTAACGTCGCGCGAAAGGTATCTATTTTTACCTATATTTAATAGTGCGCGATAAGTCCCGATAAATATTAAAACACCTTAACTTTGTATGGTAATAAATTTCAATTTCTGTCATTTTAAGAACAATACCGCTCAGTTTCTTTTTTAAGCTATTGAATATATGTAGATGTTTCACAATCAGAAAAAATCTCATCGTGCTTGTTTATAATAATTAGTCATTAAATATAGTTTTAAGCTCAAAAGTAAGTACTTCATTATCAAATTAAAAAGAACTCACCCCTTGAATTTAAATTTACAGTTACTCGATTAAATACGATCCATAAAATTAATTATGTAGGTAATTTAGTTTCCGTGAAGTAAGTTTTTTATTTTAAAATTGATTTTTTAACTAAATTTGTACCAAAAAGAGTAATAGTTTACTTTAAAACAGTAAAAACCCATATTTATCATCATTTAGTTGGCTTTCTACCTATTTTAGCAAAATTCCTACCGAAACCGATCTTCGGATGTTTAAATCTGGCAGCCCAATGTCCGTTATTCCCAGAATTGTTATCAAGAAGGTTCGGTTTCGATCCTGCGTAAATCGGTCTCCGTTCAAATGTTTGCTAACAAGAATAGAACGGAAGCCGCGCGTCGGTCGCTGTTGATGTTTGCGTCTACGCACACCGATTGTAAACTCACTGTTGCTAAAGCTACGTAAATTACCACCATCATCATCAACCCTGAATACATACACCCCCCAAATACAAATTATCCACGGCCTGTGCTAGCCACTGGGCCTCCAGGAGTATTTTGCCAGGATATAAAGTAGCAATTCAGGATAAAAGCAACATCCATACGAAATTTCATTTAAATCCGACAGTAACGAAGTTTAGTGCAGATAAACACACAATTACACACACACACTTTCGCATCTATAATATTAGTGTGATGTGAATTCTTCTCATATTTTCATATATAGGGTTACGCATATAGACTGTACTAAGCCGAAAGGAGGTCATAGTACTCATCGTTATGAAACTTTTACTATGGAAACCAAGAAATAAACACTCTACAAAATGTGACGACGGATTTTCGGTCACGGACTCATACCTTTAAGAATCAGAAACGAGCGGCAATAAAAAAGTTTGTTAAAATCAATTTTTTCTCGATGACTGTTTTCTTCAGGTTCCGTACCCAATGGTTAAAAACGGGACCCTATTACTGAGCCTATGCTGTGTGTCTGTCCGTCCGTCCGTCCTACTTTTAAACGGCTGTATCTTTTGAACCGTAATAGATAGCCAGTTGAAATTTTCACATAATATAATGTTATGGCGGATTCATTAAGAAATAATAAAAAAGGCAAAAAATAAAAATGAAAGGTAAAAGGAAACAACAAACGTATTTTTGTATTTGCTGGTGAAAAATGGTGATGCTTACAAGCGTCAAACTTGGCATGATTATAGTACACACTAAAGTATAACAACAAATAATAAATAATCGCCAAGTGTGAGTCGGTGACAAATTTATATTCATTACCAAATTAAGCAACGTAATTCGGTTACTTGGACGACCTCATCATTTCTTTCACCGAATCGAAATTGCATATTTTACTAATTTTGAAGTCGGGTTTTTAAATTGATAAATATTGTAGTTTGTGGTGATTGAACCCTTAGTACGAAAGCCCGACTCGCACTTAGCCGGTTTAATGCCAAACACAATTTCTCCAAAATCCATGGAATGTCTTCTCAGCTTTTGATCGAAGTCTCAGACCGTTTTCATGTAGCTATAGGTACCGGTTAAAGTAGCTGCCCTCACTGTCCATAGGGCCTTTTATGTTTTTTCTTCGCTACGACAATTTGTTCAAAACGCGATCAAGAGATGCTTTATGAATTCAATACTTGTATATTTCCTGTATTCATAGCGTTTGGAACGAGATATACTTTGATAAGCTTAAACATTCACTTAGAAACTGGGCGCTACTGGACAGTTCCTATCTATTTGTTATGTCAATTCCACTATCATCATTTCTATTTACTTATTCAAAAGCAAAGTCGCTCACTATGATTACAGAAAATATTATTAGATTAGAGCGTCGTTTCTCAACCTTTTTAACGCTGTCTCATTTATAAACGTATAAATTGTTTTTATTTAACTCCCTTTAAAAGAGCTGATAATCTAAAAATGCCTCAAAATATGATCTTGAATCAAAGCATTAGGCGTCGCCTTGTTCGTGGTTAGTGAAACCGGTCATAAGACCACGGCTTAGGTAGGCCTACAGGTTGAGAAACGACACCTTAGTTAGGCGTCGTTTTGTTCGTGGTTAGTGAAAACGGTCATAAGAACCCGGCCCCAGGGTCAACTATGTAGTAGCTAGTAGGTAGGCCTATATACAGGTTGAGAAACGACACCTTAATTAGGCGTTGCCTTGTTCGTGGTTAGTGAAAACGGTCATAAGACCACGGCTCCAGGGTCAACTATGTAGTAGGCCTACAGGTTGAGAAACGATACCTTAGTTCGTCGCCTTGTTCGTGGTTAGTGAAAACGGTTATAAGACCCCGGCTTCAGGGTCAACTATCTAGTAGGCCTACAGGTTGAGAAACGATGTATTATAGAATATCAGTGCTCTTTTACATGGCGGAACAACAATGTAGTCAAGTTTATCGCAGCAACCTTTCTAAACCGGTATGTATTCCCGTCGCGAGTCATTGAAAACGCCGAGTAATGCGGATGCGCATATCATGCACGATACGCATTTTAAATTATCTCTGTACTGACTGCAGTGGACGAAATACGAGTATTCGATACGTATCGAAATCGAAATTTGTATGGAATTCTGTACGTATTTTATCTGAGACAAGGGAGATATCATCATCATCATCAGCCAAAAGACTTCCACTGCTGAACATAGGCCTCCCCCTTAAACCTCCACACTGAACGACATCCTGACATCTGCATCCACTGGATGCCCGCGACTCTCACAATGTCGTCGGTCCATCTATTGGGAGGCATACCTACACTGCGTCTTCCGGTTCGCGGTCTCCACTTAAGAACCTTTCTTCCCCATCGGTTATCAGTTCTTCGAACGATGTGGCCTGCCCATTGCCACGTAAACTTGCAGATTTTAATAGCTATGTTGGTGATTCTGGTTCTTTGGCGAATATCTACGTTCCGGATTTTATCGCGCAAAGAAATCACGAACAAGGGAAATATGCCATAGTACAATTATCATCAACATCATCAGCCAAAAGACGTCCACTGCTGAACATAGGCCTCCCCCTTTGACTTTCACACACACAAGTGTGAGTACAATTATCGTTCGTGTTCAAATGTCTTAATTTATCATATATATTTTTTATCTTTTTTATCGCGAATTAGTCCGCTTTTGACAACCAACTCGCCTGTTGGGAATCGACGATGTGATTGAAGATACAGCACGTAGATTTAGAAAATCATACCAGCAGGGCCTTACGCCCAACTCTAAACGCGGGCCCGAATAGGTGCAGTTTGCAAAATCACGCGACCGCAAATCGCATCTCGGCGGGTTAAGGTTCGCGTCCGCGTGATTTTGCAAACTGCACCTGTGACAAAGTGCACTAAGGGAACGGGTATAATTTTTTTTTCAGGTTAGGTAAAAAAAAACTATTATTTAATTAATATTTTTTTTTCATGTTAGGCTTAATTAAACTTAGTAATATTAACTTCATTAATATAATTCATATTTTGATGGATAAATCTAAAATAAAAACCAGTAAGTATTTCGAGTCTTTTCCATCTCTTCCGCCATTCTGTAAAATATCAACATGAAAGTTGCTTTATACTATTTGCAATGTTATTCTAAAGATAATGCCCAATCAGTTTTCTTTAATTCACACTTAGTTTTTTTGTGTTTAATGTTGAAAATGAGCGAAAGAGATAGCTATGTACAGTGATCGCGGCTTCTATTGTGTAACTAGCAGCGCCCCGCTGTATCACCTGCTATTCTACAGAACCCTTTACCTTTATGTTGTAAAAAAGTGTACGTGTTAATCCAGGATACTTATAAACTAAATTTCATTTAATTCTGTTTATTCGTTACATAGTTGAGTGGGAACAAACAAACAAACGGTAGTATGATTTCAAAAGCAAAACACGTAATGCTGGGTTCGCTGCGGCATGTTTTCGTGTTAGCTAACACACGAACTGTTAGCTAACACGAAAACATGCCGCAGCGGACCCGGCTTTAAGGAAGCAAGATCAGATATTGATAAATGTAACTAACATAATGCTAATTACAAGTATTAGTAGTAAATAGTAACTTAAATTTAAAATTGTAACCGACTTAGCTGCAGTTTGACATACACGTTTAGTTTGGATGACAATGTACGGTTAGCTAAATTACGACATTCTAATTCTAATGTGGCGGACTCCCAAAGATGGCGGAACAGTTATTTTTATGCACCCCCTGATATGGGTTTCTAAATACATGAAAGGGTTTGATTATACGCAAAATAAAATGACGTCACTCTAAATTCATTATGGTGGACGCCCCAAGATGGCGGCCATTTTTTTATCTACCATCATAACATGGGTATTAAATGAAAAAGTTTGCTGTGAAAAGTACGATAAATAATTCGAAAAAGCTTGTTTCTACAGTTTTTTATTATTATTTAATTTATTCTACACTCACTTTAAAATCGATGTAGTTTAAAAAAAGTACTGTTCATTAATGAATTACTAAATCCATGAAACGTTCGCATGAAATGATAGACGATGCAAGAATTTCATTCATGAGTGGATGCAAGGCGGGTGGTGTGAACCCAATGGACTCAAGGCTCCCCCTTCCGCGAATTCATTGATCGCTTGCAGAGGGGTGCGGCGCGGGGTGCAGGGGCGGCGGGTCACTGGGTCGCAGGAGGGGCGGTGTTGCACCTAGAGTGCGACCAAATTATCTCTACACATGTTGAATGGCGCCACCATCGTCGTTTCTGAACATAACTGATGGCGTTCCGTTGATAAATGTTAGTTTCTTTGTTTGGCTAACTCACAGATAAATCGGTCGTCTTTGCCGTGCTCTGTTGCTAGGCAATCTCTGACGTCAGTGATCTCGCCTTTGTTTATGGATTCATTTTTCTTGGATAAAAAATTACGAGTAAAATGCATTGTTAAGAGTAACATATACAGTCTGGATGATCTCATGGCTTTTACGTCTTGATGTTCTACTAACTCAGTATAAACGATCATATTACCAGCAAAAAAACGAACTCCCTGAACTATATGGAAACGTATGGAAAGAATAAGCTGGACAGAAAAAAACAAACAAACCAGGAAGTATTAAATATTGTAGAGTAGAAAAGAAGTCTACTAGAAAGTATAGAGACTCGAAGAGGGAAGATGTTTGGTCACCTTGTACGACATGACAAATTAATGAAAACCATCATAGATGGAAAGGTAGAAGGAAAGAGAGGACCGGGCAGACCAAGACGAGTATTCTTAGATCAAATAAAAGAGAAGGCAAATGTCATGTCGTACAGGGAGGTGAAACGCTGGTAGAAGACCGTCCGGCCTGGAAGTTACTCCACCGACAAGAGCCGCGCTCTTAAATATTGAATGAATGAACTACTTTAGTCGCTGATAGCTCATTCCTGAACGTGTAATGATCAGAACATGAACAGTAATTTTAATTGGTACAATTTTGACTTGGACTGTGGTTCGGATTCTTTCTTTTATTGCTGGTTCTTGGTGTCATTCTTGGCATTCCCGTGATATATTTTTGTTAGGTACTGATATCTTATTTCGTAATATCATAATCTTTAAAACAGCAGCCATTCTGTAGTAGTTCTTGCCCTTAAAAAATAATAATGACTGCTAGTTGAAATATACCTTTTTTAACCCAAACTGTCTCACTGTTGGGCAAAGGTCTCTCTCATTTTCTTCCATGAATCCCAGTCCTCCGGTACCTCCTGCCAACCTCTCCAGAATGAGTCATGATCGTCACGTAAGGATTTCGTTGGCCTTCCTTGGCTGCGTCGTCCATCGCCACCCACTATGTCACACAGTGGCCTATCGATCGATTGCTCAAAATATACCTAACTTAAGTTTTATGTAGGTACCTATGCTAAGCTAACATAAAAAAGTAGCTTACCATCAAGCGAGTGGGTGGCCAAACGTATATCTAAGCAGCAATAAATTTCCCCATTAACCGATCGCGTGAGCAAATATAAATATTCTGGCGTAAGTCCAAAGTTTGTAGAGCATTTCAGAATGTATGTAAAGTTTCTTGAATGAGGGTTTTTCCATTCATACATAATCGTGAACGGTTATCTTCCCTGCGTATGCTCCGTGGTCATTGTGGTTTTCCTTACTTTTTACGTGTACCTATGGGAATATATTATCGGTTATTCATTCATAATTTCGTTTATCAGTTCGAAAATCCAGTATTTCGATGAAATCACCGCATGATTATTCAGCGTTCATTGTAATGGCGGTTTTTCCTCATGTTTAGGTAAAGGAATATTATCGTTTGAACTCATTTATTATTTCGTTTATCATTTCAAAATATCCGGTCATACAATCTGTTTTTAAAATAATGTATATATACGAATATATATGACGCAGCTACTTGCTCCTCTCCGCGTTTTTATTCGGGTTTTTTCGGGGAGTTGAAGCCATATTCTCATGGTCTTATTTACTTCCTTACCCAATATGATCCGTACTGCACCGTTTAATAGTAAAAATAAAAAGGCCAAGTGCGAGTCGGGCTCGCGCACTGATGGTTCTGTACCACTACATAAATTGTTGTTTACAAAAGTACAAAAAAGTTGTGCTAAAAGACTTCACGCCCAGGTGGTGACTCATCCAAGTACCGACCGAGCTGGACGTTAGGTATTTTCGATGATCGTACCTGAACCGGTAGTGAGCAATAATCACCGACTCGCACTTGGCCAGTTTTTATTATTATTTGTTTTAGAGTGTACTGTGTACTATAATCATGCCAAGTTTGACGCTTGTACGTATTACCGTTTTTACAATAGAGCAAATACAAAAACTTCATACAACAAACCTTTGGTTATAAACTTTTGGTCTTTAGTTTTTACCTTAATTCCGCCATAACATTCATATTATGTGAAAATTTCAACTGTGTAACTGTATAAATCACAAAAAATACTGTGAAATTAACTGTAATATAAATGCGATAGTAAATATGTGTGTTACTTTTTAGGGTTCCGTTCCCAAAGGTGTAAACGGGACCCTATTACTAAGCCTACGCTGTCTGTCTGTCCTACGTTTTAACTTTCGCTTTATCTTTCGGACCGTAACCCGTTTACACCTTTGGGAACGGAACCCTAAAAAGTAACAGACATATGTACTATCGCATTTATATTACAGTTAATTTCACAGTATTTTTTGTGATTTATACAAAAAATCCTTCTACCATATAAGAGATATGATTCATTCAGAATTCTTGAATATTTATAACACGAGAATATATCTCGTCTATTCTTAAATTCTCAATGGAAAACATTAATCTTTCTTTTGCACAATATAAAATCACTGAACTAGATTTCCGTCTAACGCGAAGGTCGAGCTATTTCTGGCTGTTCGTATACTTCACGGCTTTTCCTAAAGTTGTGAGTCCTAGGTACATATTAAATGTTATTAGACGCTGAAACTAAGCTGCTTTTATTAATCATTGATCGTTTACTAAAGTTTGGCATTATTTATGTTGCATCGGAACGCAGCTTATTACAAAGCTGTATTCTAAACAGTGTTATCCGCTAGTCCGTAACTATTTATAACTACCCTCCTCTTTTCAAAGCATTAGATTTAAATGATTTATTGGTAGCAGTACGAGGTGGTTGAATAATAAAATTAGTTCATACCTCATTTGTTCCTCGGCGGGCACCGCAAACTAAAAGAAAACAATATCAAACAAACAAACATAACCAAACAATCAATAATAAAACATCTAAGCAACAGTCAGTTTGTAAATGAAAAATTAGGTTTTTATTTTATTTTCAATTAGTCGGTTTTATTCCGCCGATTTTTATTTTCAGCCAGTATCTTTTTGATCTAATGCAATTTTTTTTTTTCATTTTTAAAATTGGTGGTTTATTTGGATATTAAAAATTAACATCAAAAATAATTATTTATCCATCTTATTTAAAAGATTATAAACAAATCAATTTGTTGTGAAATTAAATAATTTGGTATTAATTTAAAAAAAACTGTTATAAAACAAGCTTTTCGTATTCTTCTCAGCAAACCCAGTAATTTGATATCCGTACCAAGAATGGCCGCCCTCCGGCTCCATTATCAGGACCCTGGTCATCTAGGACCAAAGTGCTTGGGTAGACAAATCCAACGAACCCAAACTCGACGGCGTTACATCGTTTTGCTTAGCATTTCTTATGACCACCTTCTGTCTCCATCATCAGACCAGTTCAATGGTACCATAACATTACATTGTCACCGAACTTACATAAATATGCCAAATTTCAGTTCAATCGGTTGAGGATAACTGGTCTAAAATCCAGTTGCAAGATTTGTCCCACACTAACAGGGCTAAAAGCTTGTAAAAAGTAACTTTTTCGATTTCATTTCAACTCAAGTCTTTACTCATAGTCCTTAAGTGGCAACTTTCTGCTTATATCTGACTTCCTGGCTCCGAATCCCACGTTATGGCAACCTCACTGTTTTTATCTTTCCTCTTCATAGACTTCCTCTTCGGTGTATTTGTACCTGTTTTGTCATATCCTGACTACATTAAGTCGAGAGGTTCAGAAAATTCAAGTGGTTGTCTGTGTAACTTACCGCTTACTACTCAGCTCTTCATAATTATCTGTTTTGCTGCCATTCATAAATATTGGTGTACTTATTTATGTTATTTCAAGACAATCGTCCAAACAAATAGCCAAAAATCATCGTGAAACGGCCAAAAACAGTCTTAGCTTTGGCAGGCATTACGTTTTATGAACTTTATTTTTAGGTATCACTCCTTTAGCCTGGGGGCTGACGGGTAGGTTGTTTCAGTCTCAATTCGTGCTGCGATCAATGCTGTTGAGTGATGTGTTTAAAGATTTCTAAAAGCCTCGAGATAAAAGCTATTATATCTGTTCATTCGTCAGCTAATATGTCATGATCGACGTCCTTCCTCATAACGGCATTTAGGCCATGTTCGCTCGCGGCTTACAGTCTTTGATTTAAAGGCTATATTTCAACTGTATGTGAGGCACTCGAGGCTCGCACACATACGCAGACCCCCATGGCGACGGCACGCTCACATGCACGTTGACCGGGTCAAACCCCCATTCTAGAATCTCCATTGATATTTCGCAGTGCAGATTCATTGATGGCTACTGAGCTCATGTTGTATGAAGTCACGCAATACCGTATTTAAAATCTTGTCCGCGTTGTTTAACGTGATGGGAATGGTAACAGGCATGTAAGAAGGTTACATGCGCTCAGATGTATTATAATTTGCATCTCTAATCAGCTTGTATTGACATATTACGATTTAGGTAACCAGCAAAAGCAGGATGCACGTTTGTAATGCATCCTTCTCTAGTTTCGCAAATTTTGCGCCTTGTGCAACATACTTTCGGCATTCATTACTTCGTATAAGTACACCAATTAGGCGTATTTGAAGAACATGCTTTACAGACTGAAATAAAACAGGTTTTTGCAAGTAGCACAGCTTGTTAACTTTGAAGCAGAAATAGACGGAAACAATGTCGTGTTTTATTATAACAGGTAGAGCCTTCGTTATCACCTTGTGGTGTTTCATCGTACAGCCTTCGGGCTAAAAATACACAACTCATTTCACCGCAGTTTCCCGGAGGATAACTTTATTTCGAGCTCGCATCCGGGCTGCAGCGAGGTCGCCAAGCACTGCCGAGGGTGCGGGGTGCGGGATGACCCAGTTCCTCGCTTGCATAGCCTGCTCTACATTTCTCTATGACGTCAACCCTCCATTCACCCGGTATTGGTGAATCGATGCGCTCGGAACTGGGTCGACCTGAATGAACCACTTGTACATTCAACAAGACCATCTATTTTTAGCCACAAAGGTGTCTCCGATCCGTTCTCATGCTGCAGAACCAGTTTTTACGTATCTTTTTAGCAGGATGCAGTTGATTTCGACGATTCTTGCGTTAATTGTGATCATTTAATGAGTTTTGTAATATTCTGAAGTATATTTTGAAAGGCTTTAAGTGGACAATGAGTTTTGTGGTTATTTTTGGCAACCATTGAATTTTAAGTGGTAATTTCCGCGAATCCATGCTTTAAAATGTTTGTCTTGTTCGTTATGAGATCAGATCTCATGACATGCTCTGTTTCTGTTCATGTGTTGAAACTCGCTCGTGTATCATGATTGATGAATACATCAATGTATGTATTAGGCATTGTCAGTGCCGGATTTAGAGGTCTGGCTGGAGGCCTCGGGGCAACAAAGGAGTGGAGGTTAGTTTACTAGTGTTTACAGTCTGTTTTTTCCGTAGTCTTTATTGTGGGGGACCCTCTTTTGTGGAGGCCCCAGGGCTGTAGCCCCGGTTGCCCTCCCTTAAATCCGGCCCTGGGCATGGTAAACCATGTACCTACTTGTTTCCATGTCTGAAAATCTATTCTACCTACCGTGCCCCACCTTGATTCATAGTTTAATGTGAGTTGCGGCCACCTCATGTAGGCTGGTTAAACGTAACTAGACACTTCAATAGCGTATTCTTATTTGTTATTTTAAAGTATGTAACAACACCAATATAAAAATAAATATGTACTTCAATAGCCAATCAAAAAAGACAAGTAAGGGTTTTCGGCAATGATTTAAATTCGAAGAGCAAATGATAATAAAATATTACAAAGCAGTTTATAACTTCAATAGAACAAGCAATGCATGCGCAATGAGCATAAACGTCCCCAATAGTCGATTGAGATGCTAAATGATGCTAAGCATTTATCTACCATGCGACCAATTTATCTGTAGGGGATTGTCTACACAGATCTCGGGATCAGACTAAAATAGCCAACGGACCCCGGAGAGTTGTAGCCATTGATATCGTGAGCCGTTTCCCTCAAAGAAACAAATTAATATTTTATAAGATATAAAAAAAAATGAACTATTTTATTCAACAAAAAATAGTTTCAACTTATAAATGTCTCAGGGCGACAAGCGCAGTGCGCAGTTTTGAATTGTTAAAAAGTTTTTAATTCTAGATGGCACTAAATTGTTGTATGCTTAAGCGCATGTAGCCATAGGGCAGGCGAATTATCAAGTCGTTCGTTTAAAAAAATTAAAATATGTACAACTTTTATCAATTTGTTTCAGATATCTCGCGCGAGTATCGACGCCTGCAAAGACTACTTCCGCGATGACCTTGTCAAGACGGATTGGGCGCTGATGGTCGAACTGAAGAAGATCTTTGGAATTCTGTAAACCCACCTTCATAGTCAAGTTCTAGAACAACGGAACTATCTTCCGTAGCTTTCTTTGTCTGTTCCATCTAACCGTATGTCCCATTGTATCATAGAATCTCACGATAGCAGTGTTGTAGCCACCCTGTATTCTAACAGTAACCTAGCCGTTACTCGTAGTCGTTGCCAATAAATTTATAACTAAGCTGGATTGTGCTCGTGAAAACGAACTTCGGTCCGACGAAAGGGGAACTCTTTCTTTCAGAAGATCGGAATAAATACCTCATCATCAAAATATTGATGTTGCTTGACAATGTATGCCATAATATACTCCGCCAGGTATGGCATTCCGAGACGCAAAGGTCACGTGACACAAACCTACGTCATCGATGTTTAATATAACTACATATTATATTCATGTTTAACTCGAATTGTTTCGCATCAGCGAACAAACTGACTCTGACAATATCATTGAAGTGCTTATTGTATTTTATTTCATAGATTTTTAACAGATTTGGTTTCCAATTTCTTTGTTAGTTGCAATGAAGTGACGCTAGGCAGTGACGTAGGCATGTGTAACTCTCGGAGTGTCAGACCTTGGATCCTGATATAAGCCATGCCTGCCAGAAAGGGATAGACTGCTCTCATATGGTATCTAATTTGGATCGTTTCACTCTCTTATTGTATTACGATCTTTAAGGCCATTAAAATATGGTTACTTATAGTTGTTTTTTTATGTGTGCAATCCAGTTGAGTATAATATCCTTGGTCATAGCTTCGTCGGTTGGAAAATGCCAATGTTAGTTTGATGGTCTGTCCATAGTGTATTGCCATTTATTTTTAAATGAAATTACTAATTAAATTTTACGTATCGATTATTCGCGAAGAGCATTGTAAATACTACATTTTACAACTATTTATTTATTACGAAATTTGTTTTGATGCCATTTTGGTAATGTTTTATAATGTTCCTTTGGTAAGTTTTAATTGAATGGAAATTAACGATCGCGTCGGTGTGTTGCACACAGACCTTTATCATTATAGATCCCGTAATCACGCCAAGTAGTAAGTAAACCCAGCGCGCAGCGTCCCGCATTTTTTGACGTCACGAGAGCAATTTATCGATAATACGGAATCAATTCCGTGGCAAAATCTCAATCCTCCCACAAGCCCGCGGGATAAAAGTCATCAATCCCGTGGATCCGAGAGATTTGCGGGACTGCAAAATCGATCTAATTTGCAGTTGGAGCATTGATCCAACTTAAGGCAAGCTACAGACATGCAAAGTAGGTGAACACGCTGTGTCTATCCTTATAAAGGTCTGTGGTGAGTTGTGTTGATTTGTAAAGAAATGATTGTTACGTATTTCATTGTAAATACATGCTTGCTTGCGTTCATTTACAATATAATTTTGTAAATATGATTTGAATTTCGCCAACTGTTTTAAAACGTAACATTGCAATTAAACGATCTCGATTTTTAACAATTAAGGTGGCCACTCAGCTTTTAATTTACACATATTATACCTGGCAACACTTTAAAAGTAGGTACAGCTTTTTTGTTACATTTTGTTGCCATACTAGTGTTACATATTTTTTCCTAGTCGTGCACTCTTGGCAGAGAAGTCGTGGTAGCGTGGATGATTCAAAGAAGGCTTCACGCTGTCGTGTTCCGTTCCCAGGGGGTCTAGGCAAGAATCACTTTCTGTTAGCGTTAACGCAGTCACGTGACATCTCTCAAGCTAATATCATTTTCATACAATTTTATCTTTCCGCAGGCGTTAACGCTTACAGAAAGTGCTTCTTGTCTAGATCCCCAGGGCTGCCGTTCGTCTCGCAATGATTCTCCGTTTCTGGCGGCTGGTTGCATTGCGAGTACACTGAACCTGCGTGGACTGCGTGGCTTTTTTGATGAGGTCGGTCCTACGAGTTGGTGATCGACCAGGAGGGCTACCATAACCTCAAAGACATTCTTCTAGTAATCTTACATTGAGCTTTGTCTCGTTCTCTCAGCTAATGAGAGAGCAAGACAAAAGTCAATGTAAGATTATTAACAGAATGTTTTTTTTATTATGATAACCACCAGGACTTCGCTCGCCTTTCATTGCCCTGCCAAGCCTCTACATCGAATTTACGTTTCTGGACATAATATGCCCAAGGAACTTTACATAATTGGAGACAAAAACTGGGAGTGTAATTTTTTATTAATTTTAATTCTGAAACTAGTAGCCAACAAAATTAAACAAAAAAGGCGTATTTTTCGAGTTTCGTCGGGTTATAATTGTGAAAATGAAGGCGTTGAGTTAAGGCTTGAGCGGACTGTTGAAGCTCTGATATAGATAGGTTTAATCCACGGAGACCCACTCTTTCTCATTATAGTTAACAGTGTAATTGTGCAATGTTCCTCCTGGGAGTTTGGCACCGAAATCATATATATCGCCACATTATATTATTTTCAAAAACTTGTGTTTTATTAGTGTCACTGTGTAATAAATGGTGGATTATTAATTAATTACGTGCAAGAATGTAGGCAAGTGATATAATGTGTAAAACGTGTATTTTCGTGTTGTTTCAAAACTCTTTTAAAACTTGAAAATTATTAAACGCAACATTTACTATATGGACAAGATGTCTGAAGCCCAAATAAAAATTCTAGGGTGTTATTTTTAGCGTTACAAGCTAATTTATCTACAGAGTAAAACAAATCACACTTACGCTATAAACGATTAGTTTGAAAGATTGTGATGGATCTTCGTGATTTCTAACTATCTGTATTTATAAATCATGGATAACATGAGGATTCCTTAAAGACATTTAAAACTACAGATTCAACATTACCAATTAAACCGTACTGAATTTATCAAGTGAAATTACTGGGCATAAAGAGATACATCTAATATCTCAGGGTGGCGAGCGCAGTACATTGCCGGGCAGGATTTAGAACTGTTGAAGTTCTAAATTCTGTGTGGCGCTGAACTGTTACGGGCAAACGTGACGCTTACCATTAGGCGAGCTACTTGCTCGTCTCGTTACTCAGTTTCATTAAAAAAATATTAAAACAGTGGATTGATTCTCGAATAACGACCGTTCATAAAAACATATTGCTATCGCAACGACAAAATTAACGTTGCGAGTATTTCTCAAATGGTATGCTTTTTGCCTTGCTTCTTTCCACTGCTTTTTGACGCGTCGTCGATGTTGAAGCTATAGTATTAAATATCTTTGAGATTCGGTATCGAATAAATATGTTATAAAAGTTTAAACAACTCTGGCGCAAAGGTTGCAGCTATTATGTCATTTGTTGTACGAAAACATTGTGTTTTCGTAGAGAAGCGATGAGATATGAAAAGTTTCCTTCGTAGCGCGAACGGATTGCGAAACTGGGCAATAGCCCACAGAGAAAGCAAAGGAGGTTGTATTTTATATTGTAGGTATTTCCCCTTTTTGAAATGCTTTGTATTATATAGATGGAATCGGACATATTCTTATATTGAAAAAGTTTTATTAAATTACAAATGTATTTTTGTGTTTCATTCGTCCCTTTTTTGAGCTACGAGTTGAGAAATCTCTAAAAATATGGATAATTCTGTGAATGAAATAGAAGACTTGCAGTAAGGGGTTCTTCTGTAACATGCATTACCGATACCCACTTAGTTTTTAGGGTTCCGTAGGTACCCAAAGGGTGAAAACGGGACCCTATTATTAAGCCTACTCTGATCGTTTGTCCGTCCGTCCTAACTTTTAACGGCTGTATATTTCGAACCATAATAGATAGCCAGTTGAAATATTCACAGAATAATATGTAATGTTACGGCGGATTAACTAAGAAATAATATTAATGTCAAGAAGTAAAAATTAAAGAGGAGGGTCCCCATACAACATTTTTTTAAACCTATTTTTTGTATTTGGTCTAGTTTAAAAAACGGTAATACGTAAAGCGTCAAACTTGGCTTGATTATAGTAGGTTCACACTCTAAAAAAAATATTAAAAAGTAAAATAAAATAGAACTAAAAAAGTACTAAGTAAAATAATATATACTGGTCAAGTGCGAGTCGGTGACCAATTTCTGTTCATCGAAGTTAAGCAAAGTCGAGCGCGCTCGGTACTTACCCAAGTACCGAGGGCGTAAAACACATCAGTGTTTTTGCAATAAATTGTGGTTTGGAGTCCTCAGTGCGCGAGCCCAACTCGCACTTTGTTCGTTTATTTTAATTTTACGAATGTGAGTATAGTAACTGTAATGAACGTAATTGGAATAAAGCCGTTTTAATAATTTATTAAATAAATTGAATTACGCCAACACGTCAATTTTGTAGGATGGAGCACGTTGAGCTCTGATTTCACCCTTGTTAATGTGTATGTAGCTACTAATGTAAATTATGGTAAACGCTATTAACGATGCTTTAGGTATTAGAACTTCAGGAAGGTTGTACCTACCTACTTACTTTTAATTCCGAGAAATGCAGAAAAACTGCGATTTCCTACAAGATCTTAAAGAGATGAAAATAATTGCATTTATGTTATTCAGGGTTACAACGTTTTAGCCTAAAGAAGCTTATTGGTGTCTCATGATAATGAACATTAAACAACTTTGGTAAAAGGATAATTGTCGCCGAAAACTTCGTTGAACATGAATGAAATTTTTCGATAGAAAAGGCGATTTTTTCGCGATTGTTGGTTTTCTCGTAGTAACAGCTGTCGACAATGATGAGTACTACGAACTTCTTTCCGCTTAGCATACTTATAAATAACCTCCAACGCAGTATAGGTCTTGTTTGTGGTCAGTAAAGGTTCCCCAAAAGACATAATTTCTCATTCCACCCGCGATACACCAATGCCGAGGCGTCAGACCCACTTACTGGGTGGAGCAAACCATGTAGATACCTACTGCTCCACTTTTACTGCGCTTCCGTTCGCGTGACGTAGGTTATCTCACTGGCTGTTCCGCAATATTTTCTTCGAAATCGAACAAATTAGGATAACTACCCGTAAAAGTAGTTAGATTTATATCATGATGTTTTGGATGCCGTGTGTTTAGGTGTTATTTCCTAGTTTGGAGTGCACTTGATGTCCGTTACCATGGTTACTTGGTGCGTGTGGGCGAGGGGGAGTTATGTTTTCACGGTCTAGGTCACGCCCCGGGCCTGAAACGCGCATGCGCGAGCCCAGCTAGTTCAGGAACCTCCGCTGCCTCCAGTCGAGAACTTCCTTGTTGAGGGAACCTCTTATGATGCGCTTTAACTCCGTTGGTCATCAAAATAAATAACCTGATATATTAGGAAAGCAGGCCTTTCTATATTACAAGTTTTTAGACTAAAATGGCTTTGAAAACAAATATTATACAAAGTGTAAGTGAACGGAAGTAGAAACCAAAAGAAGTGCAGTGTACTTAAGAGTTTAAAGTGCATCAGATTGGTTAAAGTATGTAAGTATTATATATGCTTGTACACTACCTATGTTTATGCAACATTTTGTCTGGTCATTTTATTGTTTGTTAGTCGGCGGGCTTGTCGGAAGATTTCTAAATTTAGGCCTAGTCTATAGCGTCTAATAAATTCTAAAACACTTAGATTTAGATAAGTGCTAATTAGTATAAGTTTAATTTAGAAAAACACAAGTACCTTTAAGTTACATTTATATAACCCTCGATATTATAACTTTTAAGTAATTTAATCATTTTGACATTCTTAAAGCTACATTACTCTCGCGATACAAGATTCTGTTACAAAATTTACGAAACTAAATTTGAAAATGAAGTTGCCATATTTTTTTCATATACTTAGGTACTTATTATATATACACATTACTTTCCTACTAGAAAAAAACACCGTTCAAAATAGCGATAATTTTAGTCAGGTCAAATTAGTCTTGTAATTTTACGCAATAGTTTCTATTTATATACCTATTATTAGTTTAAAGCGACAGGTAAGCTAAAGTGGTGTCCTCATTAAAAAAACAACAGGTAATATACTAAAAGATAAGTGAATAAAAATTCAACACCTTCAGGTTCTCGAGACTTACCTACCTTCTGGAGAACCTTAATATGAAGTATTTTTTGAACTATTATTTTAGTAACATAAGGTAGGTACTTACATTATAATCATCACCATCGTCATCATCGTCACTATATATATAAAATTTCCATGTCACAATTTTAGTTACCGTACTCCTCCGAAACGGCTTTACCGATTTTTACCAAATTTTATATGCGTATTCAGTAGGTCTGAGAATCGGCTACTATCTATTTTCCATACCCCTTCACCGATTTTCATCACCACGCGGGTGAAACCGCGGGGCGCAGCTAGTATAATTATAAAATTCATCACCGCCAAAAAAGGCGGTAGCTAATCTGCAAAAAAATACTTTCATTACCTTCTCGGGAACCTGAAGGTGTCGAATTTTTATTTACCTACTTAGGTTTATTTTAGTATACTTACCTGTTATGTTTTGAAATGAGGGCGCCACTATAGATTACCTTTCTCATTAATTAAGAGAGTAAAACCCCGAATTAATAAAAAAGGTAATAACTTTTTTTAACGGCTGAACAGATTTTGCTCAAAAATATTTAGGAACGGCCATATTGAAATCAGCTTTCAAATAAATAAAAATAAAACGTATTTCATATAATATTATAATTATGGTACCACTCATAATAATTATCAATGTAAAAAAACAACTTCAATATTAGTAAATTTTAATACGCAATTTCGATTAGGTACTTGGATGACATATTGTTTCTAGTTTTCTCGTGTGAGATAACCGGGCGTCGTTGGATCAATGTTCCAACTAGCCACGACGCATAGATCAGTTCAATCTCCGTCGAAATATCACTTCCTGAGAAAGGTCTGTGGACACACTGCACTTGCACATACAGCGATGGCGGCGGCGCGGAATTAAATTAACAAACCAGTGGAGAGGTACTGGGTCAAACACAACCCACTGTAGAATTCTAGACAAAGCAACGAAAATCGACCCTGACGCATGTCAAGGCTCGGCCAGCACGTACTTGGACAACAAGAACTTGGTGGTTACGGGTTACGGAAGGAAGCGCTCCACTGGACATCGTGAGTAATAACAAGGATCCATAATAAGATCGTTCTTGGTAATAAATACAATGTTTTCACTGACGCAACAAAAATAACAAAGGAGCTGGATGTGGTTATCACGCGCCTGTGCTTGGAATCACGAAGTTATAGCCCTAAATAAGACCACAACTGCACTGCAGGCAGAGGCGATGAGTCTTCTGTCAGCGGCAAGAGACTCGGAACGTAACATAGGTACCTACATAACAAAAACAAGCAACTGACCATCACAGTCACCACTGACAGTGTAGCCATCATCTATGCACTCAGAAAACCTACATGTAGGTCTATAGTGATATCAGAATGTCACTCGGCCTTACAAAACTTAGCAGACACATATACTTAATGTTAAAGTTCAATGGACAAAAGGCCATAGCACATGACTGTGAGGGAAACAAAGAGGCAGACTCACTCGCTAAGGAAGTTGCGAAGCAGGAACTCAGAGCAGATGATGCAGAACTGTGCAAACCAAAAGCTATGGCAGCACGGAATCTGCTATGTCTGCTATGTCTTCACACTGAAAAAGAACAGCAAAATATTTTGAATAAAACAAAAGACTGTAAACATGTAAAAGCTTTCTACCCATCGTTAGATAAGAAAGTTACAAACAAACTACTCCAGTTAACTAGGTCGGACCTTCGTCGTTATAGGTACCATAACAGGTCACTATGAGCTTAACAATCACTTACTCAAAATTGGAGCCACAGACAGTCCTCTATACCGAGGCTGTCTACAGGAATACGAGACCGTGGAGCACGTACTACTGCATTGCAAGGCCACAGAAGACATACGATTAAGGTCGAGACTCCTTGAAGAAACTCAACAACAACAAGTCTCCAATGCCACAACACCTGGCGAAATAGGGGTAAAACAGTTAAGGCAGCGACCTAAAGCCGTGCTCCGGTACCTGAAGGAGCTTGGCTGGTTTGGGTAGACTGGCAGGGGCAAATGTACAATACACCCCAAGCGGGATGTCAGTGGTCAGGTCTTATCATCCCCACTTTAAATTAGAATTAGAAAGGTCTGTGGAGATACCATAGTGCAAATGTAAAGTTAGGATATCATATAAATGCTTACAATGTCATAAAAATACAATAAGACACTATCGCGATACCACATAAAACCAGTTTTCGGTTATCACGCATTAATGATTACAATTGCAAAAATTACACGCAGACGTAAGTGTAGTCATTCCTAATACTGATACCGTTATGATGTTTCCTAGACGTGCGTTTCAGTAATTTTAGGCCACGTGTAAGTTCATTCATGCGAATGATGAATGGGGAGCGGCGCGATGAGCGCTGAAACAGTCGGCCGCCGCTCGCCCGCGCGTACGCGCAGCGCAGCCGACGGCTACCACAGTTTAAACCATTCCTATTTTAATCTTACAATCAACTAGCTCTCTCTACTGTAGAAAGAACGAGAGAAAACCCAAGTAAGCTGAAAATAATGCTTTGAAATATTGTAGTAAGTACCTACCTTACCACCTGCGCGTACGCAATCAAAGTGACATTACTGCCCCGGATACTGCGCGCCGCAACGCGACTCACCCAGCGCACCACACCGGATCCCCTCGGTGCGTCATCTATTTATATCACTCTTCAAAACACACGATCGAACGTCGACCTTGAACGAACGAACGTAGGTACATTGATTTCATTCATTCATTAGAATTGCTGAATTGATCTCGAACGCACATCGCTCGCGGTCAGCACTATGTACGACGATTCGCCCATTGAAGATAATTTATCAGATGTACCGTCATGATGGTATTAATTGCATGACTAGCACTCATTCGGACCGCTTAGCTTTAGTCATGTTGTATGAGTTTCGGTTACACTGAAAAAACAAAGGTCAATTAAAAGTTAATAGGAGTTCCGCAGGCAAACCCCACAGCTGCTGCTTCGTCATAGAATTAAGATTAGGCATCTTAAAAACCTATTCCACAGCAATCAACTTCGGTTAGATTTCTGCCGTCCTTACAAAATGCGCAGTAAGACCTATCTGTGTTTAGACATAGTAATTACTGCACTCAAGGACGGCAGATTTAAATTATGCATGTCGTCTTTTATGAATCAACGAATTAATAAATTATACCAAACCTACCTATTTAGGACATGTTCTAGAGAGACAACAAGTCAACAAACGTAGCGTTGGCCACACTGAGAATCGATTTAATGATGATATACGTTAGGCAGCTAGAAGCGTAGCGCCGAAGTATGGTGAGTAGCTCCTTGGGAGGAGCATATCTCCAGCAGCCGACTAAGATAGGCTGCGATTATGATGATGATGTGTCGGTACTCTAGGCCTAGTTATTTAATTGATGTGGTCTCAGTTGTAGAGTATCGACCCGTGATTGTATTTCAACACGACATACGCACGGTTTTTAATTATGCTGATAAGCAGAGAACATATCGACAGGAAATTACTAATCGTCAGCAATACGGCTAGCAATAGCGGTGTCCCGTTGCAAGTAGGCAAGCTACCGGCGCAAGCGCAGCGCGACTCACCACTACACCACCGACTCGACACACAACACCCACTACCCGAGACAGGAAGCCCTTCTCTCTTTACAGTCTTTATCGCGACATCCATCCATCGAGACGCCCGTAAACATCCAGAAAAATAAAACAAAACGCGTGCCAAATATGCGCAACAAAAAATTGCCCATCCGGACTCGGAGATAAGAATCACTTTAAGGGCTTCCACTGAGATACCGAGCGATAAAAGAATTAAGCTCGTTATCTTTAAGAGTCAATAAGGCGGGCTTTTAAAAATCTTTAAGACGGTTATATCAATGTGGCGCCAGATTATTTTTTTCTGCTGAGATAAAGCTGGTTAGCTTTGAAACTAGTCGAGAGAGAGGCCAATTGTGTTAACCAGATTAAAAAGGAAACTATTCAAATGGATTGATTTTTATCAGACGACGCAAGAGCCTATATAATAATATAAGGTTTTTGTGTAATGTTTGAACATTATTATGTACGTACGTTCCCATCTATACTGACTCAAACGATTTTGATAAATGAGGCGTCGATAGATTCCTCTAAGTGCAGGGATGGTATTAACTGTTTAGATAGTCACCGTACTCTAGTGTAAAACGGTAATACGTACATGCGTCAAACTTGGCATGATTATAGTAGGTACACACAAGTAAAAAAACAAATAATACATAGGTACTGGTACTAATGTTCTACATCAGCCCGTTTGTAGAACTAAAGTCAAAGTTATATTTATTTAGAAGTTATGGTACTTAGTGTACAAACAGGTGGCCAGTTCGATTTTCGAATAAAGATATTTTTGGTGCAGTCCCTTGGTAAAAGTTTGCATACACTTTTTTTAATAATAAATATGGATTTTTTTATCCGACATCACTTTACTTCTACGTACTTACCAATAACATTGTGACAATATCAAGAGGTAAAATAAAGTATTGAATCGAAAATTTGGTTTCAATTTCAAATCACATACTATAGTGGGGTGGGCGACATACCTAAGAGTAGGTGTATTCGATGCGTAAAATACGTAGCGAAATCATTACAAATTTTGAAATTGCTATGGAATTCGATGCATAAGTATTTTACATATAGAATAGGTACTCGTATTTCGCCCACTGCACTGCTTACTACGAGTAATGCTATGTTCAACTCCAATGCTGAAATGACTTACTTATGTTAGGTTTGCATGATACATACTTTGACTATCTAGTCAAAGGATACATAATTGGCCATTAATGACGATATAACCACTAATTGGTTATATTATCTTTATTGGCCATTGTCAAGCAGATGCAAAAATAGTTTTTATTTTTACACATGGTCATCTGATTTCAAACTAAGCAAAGCTTGTAATATGGCTGCCAGAGATTGATATACATGCATATATATTTTTAAATACATACTTAAAAAAGATATTTAACACCCAGACATAGAACAAACACAAATGTTTGCCCTAGGTGGGAATCGAACCCACGCCCCCAAGCACTGAAGGCAGGTACACTACCAACTAAGCTAACGGGGCTGTCAATGTCAATCTAACGCAGAGCTATGCCTTGCCGTGTCATTTTTGTCTGACGCCTGCGAGCGTTGACCAAATGCAGCGTTAAAGTTCGCGGAAACAGATTTCATGGAAAGCAGACAATGGTCCGCATGTCTCTGAATCGGTCCTTCTAGGTACTTAGGTATGTACCTACAAGTACGTATATGCAGAATTCCTGTAAATTTCACATGCGCCTTAAGCTTGATTAAAACTTTCAGTAGAAAACAACTCGGAAAGAGTTAGGGTACGGAACCCTAAAAAGGAACCTGTAAGCACTTGAATGGTCAGATTTGGGGATTGACCTCTCATTCAAGTGAGCCCAGGGAAGACAACGGTGTGGAGTGGCTGCGTCGTTGTAGAGGGAACGGAAATGGTTTAAGCATTTTCCAGGTGTTGCTTCAGGCTGCGTTCTATGGGGGTACCGGTGCGTAATGTTCCTATAGAGATCCTGGTGCTCTCCGTCTGGCACAGAAGCAGGCCACTGAGGGGGTTTTAGTAGGTGCAATCCTACGTAACCTGGCTGCACAACACAGCCGGGTATCTTAAGAAGATTCTCCCAACGGTAACAAAAAAAAGTCATGTCATGACTTACGATACCTACCAAAAAATTTACACTTACAGTCCGCGGTCCGCACATGTGCGATTTGATATTTAGTTCACAAACTCAATATGTAGAAGTAAGTTTTTCAAGTAGGTAAAGTGGTGCATTGCGCGTTTGACCGGCACGGCGCGGGGGTTAAGTCGGCGGTAGTGGCGAGCGGACAGCGCGACCTCGTCCAGATAAATCTATCAATGAACGTGATAAGGGGAGCGCGTGTCACTAACGCAGGAAATGCCCCAGGCCGTGCACTCTGAACTGATCGCACCGTATCGCTGCCGAGCCGAGCCTGCCTACTCTTTACGAGCTGGGAGGAATGTGTGCCATCATCATCTTAGACAACCATTAAACAGTCACTTACCTTGTGTTCAGACAAACTGCTCAAGTCTTGTTATGATAAATAATACTAAACTAGAAAACATGCTTAATGTGACTTGTTCAAAAGAGCCCAAACTTGACGGGTTTATTAGAATCCACCTCCTGGCTCCATCATCAGGCCCTCGTCACCAAGTGTAGAGTATGGGACTCGTTAAAACAAACCAAACGTTTAAAACTCGAGGGTTCATTCAAGAGTTACACGTGACAATGCAATATTTTGTAGTGGTAGGACTTTATTGTAGGGGTCCGCCTGAGAAAGTACCACACATTTGCCAGTTATTTAACCGCTAAGCAGTAGTGTGCAAACACTACTGTGTTCCGGATTGAAGGGAAATGTTTCCAGCGAAATTACAGGGCACACGCAGTGCATTGCCATCCAGGGTTTTGAACTGTTGAAGTTCAAAATTCTGAGTGGCGTTGAGATGTTATGGGCAAGCGTGAACAGCCATCAGGCGAGCGACTTCGCTCGGCTCGTCTCTCAAAAAAATGTCATGGTACCATAGAGCTGGTTTGAAGATGGAGAAAGAAGGTGGCCATAGGAACTCTTTAACGAAATGCCGTAACCCCGTCGAGTTTGGGTTTGTTGGATTTTTCTTTCGAAGCACTTTGGTCCTAGATGATAAAGTCAATATGGCGGACGCACTAAGATGGCGAACAAAATGCTCTTATCTACCATCATGATATGGGTATCAAATAAAAGGATTTGCTGAAAATAATATGAAAAAGCTTGTTTTTAAAAAGTATTTTTTAAATTATTAAAGTTTATTTAACTTTTCCGAATCGCAAATTACAACCAATTGACGCATCAATCTTGCCTTTGTATTGGTTCAAAAACCAGATGTTGACAGAATTCTTAAAGTAGGTACCGCCCCGTTTAATTTAACCACAACAACGCAATTGAAGCAATTCTTTTCATAATGTAAACAAGAATAGGTAGGTTAGGTACTCTACCATGGCGCCTGCAGTAATTAGGTACAATAAGCTGACAATGGCGTAATTAGATATCCAGTCACATCAGCTACGTAGGTAGGTAGGTACGTAGTTTTCCGCCATTATGTGCGTTTATTACTAACCTAGGACTTATCTAAGTGAATTTTCCCACACTATGTGGAAAACATCTACCTACGTTCGTATATCTATGTATACCTACGCGAAGGTACCTACAGCTTGGCAAAAAATAGTAGGTATAAATTAATGAAGACTGCCCCGGTGGCTCAGTTGGTAGTGAACCTAACTTTCGTGCTTGGGGGCGTGGGTTCGATTCCCATCTAGGTCAAACATTTGTGTGATGAACATTTGTGTTTGTTCTATGTCTGGGTGTTAATATCTATTTAAGTAGATATGTATTTAAAAATATATATGTACGTATATCAGTCTCTGGCGGCCATATTACAAGCTTTGCTTAGTTTGGGGTCAGATGACCGTGTGTGCAAAAATGTCCCAGATATTTATTTATTATTATTTAATGAGGGCACCATTATCGCAAATAGTTCTAAATACTAGCAACCCTGTAGTGTTTTCCACAGTACCTAACCTATCGTCAGAAGAAAAACAGTTTTCGTTACAAGACTTTTTTTGCCAAGCTGTAGGTAGAATTCAGTTTGAAATAATAATAACAAGGCATTTAGGCTCAGATCAGAAGAACAAGAGAGATATGCCAATATTCAGTAATCGGTTATCGTTCGGGTTTTCTCCGTTTTTCTCTATACGCAATAACTTGTAAGAATGACACACTAAGAAACTTGCGGAGACACCAATGAACACACTAACGCACATGCACGTCTGTTACGTTCGATTAAAAGCATCAAGTCTGATTTAGGCCTGATGAGTTCGAACCCGCCAGGCCACCTTACCATATCTCCATTATTAGTTTGATCTGAGGGTTACAGTTTAGGGCTACAAATTTTGCAGTTAAAAGGTTCTGATTCTTAGGGCGTGGTTACACATCATTGTCGAAAACGTCGTCAATCTTAATAAACTTTTACACAACACTGAAGGACAAATGATCAACTTTCCTATCAAATAAGGTGCATACCATATTAACAGGTTGCATAACTAGGTATTGGTCCGCTTTCCACCAGCCCACGGCGACTGTGGGCTAAGTATTTGGCGTCGGAGCCAGCTTGGAGCTCGGTGGCCATTGCGAAATGATTCGACGAAATCGGAGGCTGAACGTAGGCGCACCAAATAACGCAGCCCACGGCTGGCTTTTATAATCAAGCCTCCATATTACTGACGTATAGGTTGGGCAACGTGTCGAAAGTAATGGATGCTTAATTTAAAAAAAAATTGTTGACCAGGGTAATTTTGAAGGGACCACTAACAATTGGACTTCCTACTTTGTGGCTGTGCTCGTGGTCCCATTGATAATGATTGACGTTGATAGGTATTCGAAAAGAATGCAATTTTTATTTTGTTTTGTTTGTCTTAATTTTTTTTTATAGTTACAATAAGCTTGAAGTTACAATAGGCACTGAAAAATGTTTTTTTTTCTGTGACATACTTAAGTATGTCATAGAAAAGTAAGTCTGTGTGCACAATATTTAATCACATATTTACCGTTTTTACACTAGAGCAAAGACAAAAATCACCGACCAGAACCACCGGAGGATGGACAGCAGCTTCCTATTAGTACGCGGTGAACGTACTGCGATCCCCAAGCCGCCTGCCAAGCGTGGGGATTATGGCAACACCTCTCTCTAAGAGGGAGGCCTTTGTTCAGCAGTAGACGTGTACTGGCTGAGGAAGTGTGTGATGTGAAAGACAAAAATACGTTTGTTGTATTGAGTAAGGGGCGGGTTTCAGAGACACATCCTGTCACAGTTTGACTTGTTGGTTTTTTCCCCCTAGTTTTCCCAACGAGTCACACTGTCACTATGGCGTTTTTAGGGTTCCGTACCCAAAGGGTAAAACGGGACCCTATTACAAAGGCTCCGCTGTCCGTCCGTCTGTCCGTCCGTCCGTCTGTCACCAGGCTTTATCTCATGAACCGTGACAGTTACACAGTTGAAATTTTCACAGATGATGTATTTTCGTTGCCGCTATAACAACAAATACTAAAAAATAAAATAAAATAAATATTTAAGGGGGCTCCCATACAAAAAAACGTGTTTTTTTGCAGTTTTTAATGATAATGGTACGGAACCCTTCGTGCGCGAGTCCGACTCGCACTTGGCCGGTTTTTATTTAAAGTCAAAGGTGGCAAACATGCTTACGATGGTAAGCTATCACCGTTGTCTATGGATATGTCCTGTTAGCACCAGGAGCATTACAGATACGTGGCCGACCTTTGAAGACTCTATTATCAGCCCTTTTGAAGAACCTATTATTAGTTATTCGGAAATGGCTCAGGAGCTTAACTACTAACCTTGGAACTATGAACAACAATATTAATTATACCATCGACAAATATACCTAGCTGTTGACACCCTTTGGGTACGGATAACGGATAGTTTAAAAATAAAAAGGTTATTATTCTGATTTGAAAAAAAAACGGACAAAAACGCGTTTTTTCTTCTTCTTCTGGAACATGTTTTTTTCATAAGTACTGAATCTCAAATTTGTATCACAGTTTTCGTTTAATTGACATACTAACCATAAATTTTAAAACTATAATACTATTATTTTCTGGTTCAGTATACTGAATATTAACAAAAATTCATGAAAATATTGGCAACATTGACTAAAGTTACCTAGGTACAATTTTCGATCATTATGTAAGACGTTAGGTGATTCAATAAGAAAAAAATTCAGTTCCTTAGATAAAACAATCATTTATCAATAAATATTACTTATCTGAAAAAAAACAGGTTTTATTTTTCTTTAAAAAGTGAAAAAAGCATTATGAAAAATAATAATAATAAAAGTTGTCTTGCTTACAGTCACGGCCATTCTCGTCAGCGAAAATTTAACTAGCATAGATAATTATCTTATCGCGCGTTTATGTATAAGAAGGTAAATTAATAAACCTCCTACAGTGAAACAAAACAGTCCTGTTATTTAAATGCGGCGTTTGTCATATTATAACGATTTACCTGTGAATTGAATATCAATGGTGCAACTTGGCAGTAGGTAGAGTCACGTTTGCTGTATACGGGATACCAGTATACAGGGTTATTTTAAATGTGACACAGACTTCTCGCAGCCAGCTTTTCTACATTTAATAGATAGCCTTGGTTTGGTAGTGAACCTTCTGAGCTTGGAGGCGTGGGTTCGATTCCCGTTTAGGGCAAACATTCATGTGATGAACATATGTGTTTGTTCTATATCTGGGTGTTAATAATATCTATTTAAGTATGTATTTAATAGTAGATTTTTATCCGAGGGGTAATAGTAAATAATAGTTCCGAGACGGGGTTTGGCCCCCGAGCGTAGCGAGGGCGCTAATAGTGCGAGGGACTAAATAAGTATTTAACCCCGAGGTAAACACTGTGCTTTTCATTACGAATACAAGGAAACTAAATATAAAAACATTAACTGACACTGGCAAATGCACGAGAAGTGCGGGACCATAATCCTCTGTGGACAAAAAAAAAGTTGAAACATGGTTCAATACAAATGTGAAAATAGAACATTTTTTTTTTGTGTTTGTCAGTTGTGGCTGATATGTACTTATTTATTTCAACCCGCTCCTCAAGCAACTTCAGACCTACTTTCCGAGTATGAGTAATGAAATATATATATACCTATGTATGGTAATCAGTCTCAGGCAGTCATATTACAAGCTTTGCATAGTTTGGGGTCGGATGCCCGTGTGTGCAAAAATGTCGCTGAATATACTTAACATCTGTTCCATCCATGTTTTTTCTTTTTCCATACAAATTAAAAATATCTAATATGGGGCTCCAAATGACAAAATGAGACGGATCACGGGAATCAGGAGCCGACTCTTGTACCTACTAAATATATAAAAAATTGATCAATTTTTTGAGAAAGGGCAAAAGTCATGAATGGAACTTACGATATGGGGAAACTCTCTGCGATAGGTCTCCGCTCTGGTACATTTAAAACTAGCTGCGCTCCGCGGTTTCTCTCGCGTAGATATTTCTTTTTCGTTAAATTTTTTCGAGATAAAACAGTCCCTTTTACAGTCTCTGTATAAAAATCCCGTCGATACGTTGCTCTGTTTCTGCGTAAAAAAATTACAAAACAAACCAACAAACAACAGACTTTCGCGTTTATACTCGTAACTATATAAAAAAACTCGGTTTTAGTATTTATTTGTTCTGACAGCTGCATTAACATTGAAAAAATGCTAAATGAAAATAATGATTTATGATGAATTTCTAAGTTTTTTAATAGTCATAACAGACACACGTACGAGTACCACGAACCGCTGCCGCCGTCGGCTTTAATGTAAGGCTGTTAATATTATAAGTTGACGATAACCCTGTATTGTGTGTGTGTGGGTTGCCTTGCTACACAGGTGTGGGTGCGCCCCCACACTGGTATAATAATAATTCTATTAATGAAGTATAGATCTTAACATTAACAAACCATGTCGCCTTTATTTCATGTTGCGTTAGGTCTAAAGGTTTTAATAAATATTGTCAAATTGCAAACATTATCTGGACAAATCTGACTTTTATGACGCATATGAATAAATTTTGATGCAATGTTTGTACTGTTTGGATAACTTTATAATGAAAATAAAGCAACACCTACACCTATAATTTACCTACTTAGAGTACACGTATGTATGGAATATGGATATTTTAAAATATTTGTATTCTATTATTTTTGCACATTGCCAAAATTGTCATTTTACTTGTGTTTTTATTGAACCTTTCACCACAACTGTAATAATAAAAACTTTCATCATCATCCTTATCAGCCTATTATGTTCTCAATGAGGCCTTCGCTCAGAGAGAGAGATGTGCCACCATGCTGGCCCAGTGCATGTTGGTGAATGTTCCTCACGATATTTTCCTTTGCCGTTGTTAAGCCATGGCATCGAAACTGCACACAATTAAATACTAAATGGTTGGAACTGGGGTTGGAAGTGATAATCCTTAGATCAGGCTGAGACTAGAAAACTAAGTACATAGTACTTGTCGAAATATTATAGGTACTGTACCTACCTACTTTAAAATTTCCCCCGCAGACCTAAGTTCTTGCGAAATATATTAGCGAGGTATATTATTGGCCTGTTCCATTTTGTTCTGTTATTTTTTTCTTATTATTGAGGCAGGCTTGCGCATGGCCACCACCTCGAAAGAGCATGCTTGTCAAAAAGAAACCGCTCCACTCGCGACTTAAAGACACCCAAGATTGTAACTATCTATCTCCTTTATCCTTTTTATTCCGTTTTTACTAATTAGTCCTAGATAGTGTAGTGTAGATAGTAGTAACAAAACGTTACAAGACAACGGTTCTAAATCGTCATTAAAAAGTTGCAACTGCAGCGTTATTTTGCAGACCTTTTAATGCATCAGAAGTGTAAAACTTTATTCCTTCATCATCATTGGTAACCCCGACTTAAACCAATGAAAGATTACGAAGGAAAGGACAATTTTCGTTTTTCTTGTAAATTGTATCCCTTCTTTGATACTAAGAATAATAGCCATTTTGTATACAGTTTCTGAACAATGCTCACAGATGGCGCTACTAGTTTCCTTAAATCAAACTTCCTCTTATTCTAAATCGGGACAGTTGTTTAATAATAACCTTATTAAATCTTAATAAGTCGTTTAACTGATAGCGTGTACACAGAATTCTATTCGTAAACGTATAAAATTAATAGTTTCTCAGATACTGAACGATTAAAGAGGTCTGTTATGAGACTGCATGTGAATATGAGAACGTAGAGGGAGGAAGCACTGATGACCTGTATCATAATCAGAGAGAGGATTGAGTCTGGGTAGTGGGGTTTCAATATTTCGGTGCGGCAGGGCGCAGGGTCGTCGACCGCAGTCTTCGACGTTGGTGCCGGCGTGCTATTTCGAGGCAGCTCGCCGCGCGGCGAGCGCGTCGACTCGCCCCGATCGCGCGCTGCCGCGCACGCGTAAACAAACAACATGGCTGAACTGTCATTCACTAACTCATTCATAAATGAACATTGCATTTGACGAACTGGATCGAATGCATTATCTCTACCTCGGCATACATTGTTGAGGCAATATTTTAAGATTCAAAGACTTATTCTAGAAGTAAATCTATAAAAGCGATGTGGTGGCGCATAGCAACACTTCAAGCGATTCTTTCCGCCTAGTTTCTACGGCTTTGGATCCTTTAAATTCAGGTCAATGACTACAAAAACTAAGTTTGTCGTAAGGTAACTTTATCGATTGTCACTGTTCAGATAAGTTGTGTTTGAATTATTGCAAAAGCTGGTGAGATTAGAAGACAAAAAATTGGTAGCGCACGGAATTGTTATACCTACCTATCTAAGAATATCAATGAGAGTTCTTATTGTGATTAATTATTTTGATACTACCTAATTAATAAGACTTCAAAGTGCTGTATTTAATCACGAGAAGCCAATTTACAATTAGCGTTATAAAAACTAATTATTATCAGAGAAGCGAGTAAAGTTGCGGACGAATAAGGCGTGCATTGTTCAAGACATGTGGACCGCAGCACATCTGTAGCGCATATTCAGTCCCGCCTTTTGTTCACTGACCATGTGGCCTGAGGACGGAACGCGCTAGTTTTTGTGGAACTTTTTCATAAAACGAAATTCCTGAGTATACGAGATAGATGTGATAGGTTATAATTATTATAGTTTCCCAGGCAGAACTTAATAAAGAAACAATGACGCGAACTCCCATTACCTACTGACAGGAAGAGTGACAATTGTTTTGTAAATTTTCATTTGCAAAATTCCTTATCCCTACCATATTATAAATGTGTAGATCAAATACCTTCACACATGACTTCTAACTATGTAGAAGCAATACCGGATATCGGTTTAACTTGCAAAAAAAATCCCATTTGCGTGATTCAGGTAAAGTGTCGTATTTACCTATAATAGACGCACTTTTCATATTTGTGAAACTACGATCCATTTACACTCATTATTTTAGGAATTATTGAATACCTTATTACGTTTTTAATAATATTATTCGTAAAGTTTAAGCAAATTTACAATTTTTTCGCAAAACATCGTTTTAGTACGCAATCTATTTTCAAACTATGGAACTACAAATCTGACGGCTGTCAGTTTGTTTGTTTGTCCGCGCACATCTTTTAAACTACTAGAAGGATTTCAAAGCAGTTTCCATGAATATGCTTATAAAATACCTGATTGAAACATAGGCTATATTAATTTATGATAATAAATAGTAAAAAATTTTTTTTTTAATAATTATTTATAACGCCATCTAGCTTATTTTATAGTAATGTTGTCGTAATGACAGACTTCTACTCGCAGACATGGTAGGTAGGAAGACTGAAGCGGCTGTTGCCATATAATCTATATGTAAATAAAAATATAGATATTTGCCAAAGAACCAGAGTCACCGACATAGCTATTAAAATCTGCAAGTTGAAGTGGCAATGGGCAGGCCACATCGCTCGAAGAACTGTTAACCGATGGGGAAGTAGGTAAGGTTCTTGAGTGGAGACCGCGAACCGGAAGACGCAGCGTAGGTAGGCCTCCCACTAGATCGACCGACGACATTGTGAGAGTCGCGGGCATCCAGTGGATGCAGATGGCAGGATGTCGTTCAGTGTGGAGGTTAAAGGGGGAGGCCTATGTTCAGCAGTGGACGTCTTCTGGCTGATGATGATGATGAAATAAAAACGAATCGCCGAAATGTATGTACCCGCATAACTTCCGATAGACTGCACCAAATAGTTTTTTTTGTGTTTGTTATTTTCAGGACAGCCAACTGCTTTTGAAGAGGTTTTACAGTTTATTATGGCGTAATTTAAATTACGTTTATTTTTGTATTGACTTCTGACGTGCTAATATACCAAGTCGACGGAGATTAAAATGAATACATTTTTTTGCCAGGATCAAACTTAAGACCAATAACAGACACGCAAAGTAGGTGAACTCGCGGCATCTAATCTGTTACTGATCTATGATTAGCAGCTATTTTGGATGTTATGGTGGTGAACGAAAGCGGTTTAGTTGTTGGAAGGGTCGAGGCGCAGTAGGCGGGCAAAAATTATTTAGACACCATTGATTGGCAGTCTTTACGCGGAGTAATGTTAAATAACAGCGATTAATTATAGATACCGCTCCATATACTTCCTACTTACTGTTTACTAATAATTCAATAATAACGTTTGTCATACATGACATTTCGCTTGACTTATACCAATTTTTTTTCCTTATTGGCTCCATGGCTCCACACTTCCAACGTATTTAACCAGTGAAAGTAATATATTATTTGCTTGAAATATATTTGAAACTATGGACATGTCGGGATACCTGTATCGAGTCAGAATAAAACTAGACTAAAATCATACTATGACGATAGTATGACAATCCGCATTAAAATGGAGAGCAATAAATCTACAATCATGTCATATGTGTAGGTATTATCTATAAAATATTCAGTATAAATAATCCGATGGATTTGTGCCTATTTAAAGTTCCGTTCGTGTTCGTTAGTGTAACATTTATATTTGGATATGTCAGTCTAATCGTCCACCCACTAATTACTTTGCGCTACGCGTACGAAGTCGCGGGCATTAGCTAGTTCTAAATAAGAATCTTGAACATAGATTTAGTAGCAAAAAAAATTTTAGGTCTATGATCTTGAAAGTGTCTGTCCCCCATATTCAAAGGTACCTAGCTCGAATCCTCAACTCACCCTTAAGTGGTGTTTTTTACGCCAAAACACTATTGACTGCGATAGCGCAATTTTAATAGTAGAGTTTGAACCTTACTTTTATGAAGTGGATAAGTGAACCTTACTTTTATGAAGTGGATAAGTGAACCTTACTTTTATGACCTCGTCTTTAAGTGGTGTTTTATGGCAAAACACCAGTTAAGGGTGAGGTCAGGATACTCCCATATTAAAAGACGTAAATAAAGGTACATACCTACCTGGAATCCTCACCTCACCCTTAAGTGGTGTTTTGCCGTAAAACACCACTTAATAGTACGATATCCGGCTGCAGGATTACTTCGGTCATCGAGTTTTTGCTTAAAACCAAATTTTTACGCATATTTATCATTAGGAGAATATATATCAACCAGGGTGCCAATAAAAAGGTGGCCGGCTACTATTTTTTATTAAATTATTGTTAATTAATTTATGGGGAAAAAATTATTCACTTGGTTTTTAATAAAATATCGTCCACTTCACGGCAATATATATAAACACTCTGAAAAACCACGGCCGCACCTCTTCGCAGCCAGGTGTAAACAGGTAAGATTTTGGTACAATTTTACGGTCATACGGTGATATTTATCATTTATATATCAAATTAGGTAAAGCAATTTTTTTCTTATATTGCTGTGAAGTAGCTATATTGTATATGGTTGCAATTTTTTTTCACCACACCTAGCGGCCACATTTTGACTGGCACCCTGGTTGATATATATATTCTCCTTATCATATATATGCGTAAAAATTTGGTTTTAAGCAAAAACTCGATGACCGAAGTAATTCTGCAGCCGGATCTTAGACTATAAGGGTGAGGTCATAAAAGTAAGGTTCAAACTCTACTATCAAAATTGCTCTATCGTAGTCAGTTGTCGATTACTTCTCTTTGTGAAACTTCAAATTCTATCCGTACTTAAACATTCATACATGAATAAATTGTTGGATTCTAATAAATTTTTATAAAACCACACCGCACTGTGCAAACAAAAACTTTAAAAAAGTATTAAGTACTTAAATAATTATGTAGTTCTCTTTTCGAAAATTGCTAGCCTTTTTTCAAGTTTTAGCTTTAGACATCTTGTCTATTTAGCGGACGTTAGCCACATTTTGACATTTGTCTATAATATATGACATTTTCCATATACCTACAAAAGAAGCCGCAAATAAACTTATAAAAACTGTTCGTTAAAAGTTTAATAAATAATGTAGCTATTTATCGCATAAGTAGCTAACTCAAAAAAAACGTATAAGTACCAAAAGTTATAAAACTTCTCCGTTAATAAAATTCAATATAAAAAACCGACTTCATAAAAATGTCAGAACTGGACCAAATTGAAATGGGACCACGCGGGAAGCACCAGCTTTCAAATAAAAAAAAACATCAAAATCGGTTCGCCCAGTCGAAAGTTATGAGGTAACAAAATTAAAAAAAAACAGTCGAATTGAGAACCTTTTTCTTTTTGGAAGTCAGTTAAAAATTGTGAAGCACTGGTGTAGTTCGAGGAGCGAGCAGGGCTCGCTACGCACGTGGTGCTAGTTGAAGAGTTGCCAACTGCTCCCTCCACCCGACACCGCTTCCTGTTTACCCGTCTGTTGGACACTGCGCCACTGGCGGACCTACCGAAAGCTATTTTACGTCACTCCTATAGCCAACTAAGTAGGTAATTACTAGGAATTGCTAGTACTAGCAGCGCCCGCGTGACGTTATCTGCGTCAATGATAAATAGTTTGATGTCATGTTTTTCAAACCCATTGGATGAACTCGAGCCCGTTTCTTTAAATAGGCTTGCGTTTGACCGCCTGATGTTAAGCAATGATGCTACCCACGATAGAGCAAGCTTGCCTAGAAGAAACCGATTCACTCGATACTTGGAAGACACCCATATTGTAGGTATACCTATATCGAGGAAAATCCATTCAGGCAGCGCATTCCGCAGTCTAGCGGTTCGCACAATAAAAGTAGAATCAAAGCGGGTTTTCGCAATATTAACCATGGTGTCACCTTTTAGTGCCCACCCTGGCAGTCTTATAGAAAAATTGACAAGAGGGAATTAGATTATACATATCCGATGCACATCTCGAAATGTATACAACAAATAACTGGCAAACAGCGTATCGAGACACGTGTATGATAGGGTTCCGTAAACAAAGCCATAATAATTGTAGTCATAGTTAAGATATTTGATAGTTATTGAAAAATTCGAACGGCGGGCGATGCAGTATGTCTTCGGTGGACCAAATTGTTCTCCGTTATTTCAGTGCAAAGTTCTGTTTAACACGTTTTTATTTGAAAGGAACCTAGCTTAGACCTTTATTCTCTATCTTACATTGCTTCACCTTGCTATAAACGCGTGACGTTATAACATAAAAAAGGTTGTCAAATGGCTCTGTAGTCTCCGTGACCACATAAATTCGTAACGTTACGTTCGTTCGTTACGTTATATACGTAGAATTGGCATATAATGTATGGCATAAATAACAAATATGAGGTTGTGCTCGTTGTGACAGTCAAAATGCAATGTGACGTGGAGCAAGCTAGCGCGATTCGTGCGCGTTTGTCAAGATCAATAGCATGTATATACTCGTAGTATCCAATCGGAAAACGCGTTTGATAAATGTGACGTTTCGTAATCATGGTTACCGACGTCACCGTGTTTAATCACGTTTACGGCATGTTATTGGCTTCATACAGAATTAGAGCCCTGAATGGCTAAATATTCTAGCGCAGCAGGGAACAGCACGAACTAAGTACGAAGCGTTTAATAATATCGTGACTTCTGTCGGATTGGGGTTTATGACTCAATTGAAAAGCCCTTTTGGGGCGTAAGAGCAAGCAGCAAAGTACCTTGGTTTACGATAAACACCAACAGATAAACGCGTTGAAAATTATTATTTATCTCAAATAGTAAGACTGTTATTTACAAATCATTAAAAAATCTTTTTTACATGGTAGTTCTATTGTATATTCTAATCTAGGAAAATCAAAATTAATACAAAAAACGCAGACAACCAACAAACACATACACAACAAACACATTGAACTTAAAAACAACTAAATTTTAATAAGAGAGGATGTTTGGTAACTGCTACCTAGTCATCAAATTAATTAAATCTCAAGCCCGGCGCAGCACTGCAAGACCTCTGGACACTGTGAGGGATATTTCTAGTAAAATTACTGGCGGTAGGTACCTCCTTGTAAATAATTTCAAAAAAATCTAGTGAAATCCGTCAACTAGTCTACCTGTAACCTAGGACAAAAATGCACGCGGTAAAATCCGGTAAAAGCGTTTAATTACACTATGTGCTATTCATTTTGTAAATCATAATTTGACATTGACTGCTCTTGAAGAATTTATATATTATATACTTAGCAAGAAAAATATACGTAAGTAGGTAAGTATATACTTAAAAAAATGGTATGGTCGAGAGTTTCGCGTAAATATCGGCCTTGGTAGCATTTGACCAAATATATTTTCTCATCGTAGCGTAGACAGATAACAGATTATATCCCCTTATCAAATCGATTCGTCCAATACCTGCATACCTACCTAACTTAACGAATAGCCGTTAGTTTTTTCCTCAAATATGCAGCGTGATTTTGGTTTTATTTTCAATATATTTTTTACTGTGGAAACTATATAGAATTGACTTTTGTTTTGAACCGTATTACACACGGCACGTCTAATGTACAGACATCGCATTTTTTTGCTACTGGTAGACCTAAAAAAATTGCATCCTTAATCTATGACTGGTAGTATTGTTTTTACATCTGTGTAAAATAGGTGTCAGCTATGCTAGCTTTGAAGTTTTTTTTAATGTCAAAATTCCTTGAACAAACCTACAAGCTACCGCCATAGTTGAAAACTTTTCATAGAAGAAATGAACTACCAATATTCAGGCGGTGAAAAGAAAATTGCCAGTCTTTTAAAGAAAAAAAATTTAAATCGCTTAATTTACGATTTGTGGTTTTGAAAAATTCGACCAAGTTCAAAGTGATGATGAAATAAACAGTAAGTATTTGTTGACCATAAACAATATTAGGTATAGAGCCATAAACAGTATACCTAATATGTACTTACTTTTTTAATATTATGGTTGGCAACCCTACTCCCAAGAGTACAGGGGACGTACAACACCCTTCAGGATTCTTTTATTAATCTTACAATGAGCTTTGTCTCGCTTCCTCGGCTAATGAGAGAGCAAGACAAAATCCAATGTAAGATTAAAATATGAATGTTTCTGAGGTTGTGGTAGGAGAACAGAATCTGTGCTCCCAACGATTTTTAACTTGCTTTTTGCATACTATGGCTTATTTCAAGGAAAATGAAATAAGTAAATGTTATTTTAACTTTTATAAACCTACCTACTTACTTAAATAAGTATATAATTCTAAGGTTAGTTCGGATTCGGACTCATATTTTGCTCTACCACAGTCATGCTGGGATAGGCTTAACGGAGGACGCAATTATGATGATTAAATGAAACTGGTTTTCAGTTGAACGCTTCACTGCCGGGATGTTGACGAGATATTCTACACGAGCAAGGAGAAAGTAAATAGCTCCTAAAGACGTTGATATACAGGCTAAATTTGCTGGTAAACGAAATTTAAAACGGCATGCACATTGCACAGTTAATCAGTATCAGATATAATAGAACGGAGCCATATATTAACTAATATAGTCAGCACTCAGCACTGCAACTGCATTCAAATGGATTGTGTGTAGAAATTTGCTTTAATGTAAAAGTAAAATATAATTTAATTTGTAGTTTAAAAAAACGGTAAATATTTTATGTTTTAACTGTAAATATTTCAACGGAACTAATGTTTTTGAATTATGTATATGCATATATGAGTATTAAATTAGGTGCCTACTACCTACCTAATTTTAGGTATAGAATACTAGCCGCCCGCCCGCGCCCCGGCTTCGCACGGGTGTAAGCTCGGCCTTCGGCTCGCTACAAAATATAATATAGCTTATGTCACCCGGGGATAGTGTAGCTTCCCAACAGTGAAAGAATTTTTAAATAGGTTCAGTAGTTTTTGAGTTAATTCGTTACCAGCATCCTAAAATACAAATCTTTCCTCTATATAACATTAGTATAGATAGATTATTAGTATAGTAGGTATATATATATATAGATATTAGTAATTTTATTTGGAATAAATGTGAACAGAATATAAGAAACAGTACCTAACTTAGTAGATTAACACATGGTGCGGCGTTTTCAAAAAACTACTTATAAAAATAGTGACGCACAATCGCGACACCAACATGCGGAACTCTTCATCCTGACAGCCAATCTTACATAAAGATAAAGTGGGATGCTACGAAAATTAAATCGCGGTTCTTTGATGTCGATTCAGAACTGTTTTAGTATTTGGAACTGGGATTGGTTTAAGTTAGAATAAATCTCATCATCATCATTTTAGCCGTAGGACATGCACTGCTGGACATAGGCCTGCATCGAATTCCAAAAGGGCCGGTTGGAAGCGGCCTGCATCCAGCGTTTTCTTGCGGTCTCTTTTAGGTCATCTGTCCATATTGTGGGTGGACGTCCCACGTTGCGCTTACCGGTCCGTGGTCTCCATTCGAGAACCTTTCGGCCCCACCGGCCATCTGTTCTGCGGGCTATGTGCCCTGCCCACTGCCACTTCAACTTGCTAATAAGAATAAATCTACTCCATGACAAAACTCCGCTAGTCAGAATTGGTTTAGTTTAGAAGGTCCTGATTTTTTAGGCAAATTTATTTTTGGTTAGTTCTTGTCTTATATTATTTTGCTATAGGTACCTAGTTTAGTAGGTGTTTTTATCTACTCTCTCTCTCTCTCTCTCTCTCTCTCTCTCTCTCTCTCTCTCTCTCTCTCTCTCTCTCTCTCTCTCTATTATTTCGTTAACGCTAAATACACTTATTTATTTCACAAAACAAATTATGGTCTTTTGTTTTATATCGAGTGTGTCTGATTTGGATTGTAGTTTTTTAGGGTTTCGTAGCCCGAAAAGGAACCCTTATAAATTGTTCTGTCGGTCTGACCGTCCGTCCGAATTTTTTGAAGTTATAATAGCTACAAAACTTTGTCTTATCGCTTTTGCAAATGAAATTTAAGTTATTTTATGGCTTCAATAATTTGAAAATGTGCGAGCTAGAGAACTCCGGACAGAAAGAGCCATCTAAAGATGTGAGGTTAGTTTTAAACTATGGTGGAGATGCTGATGCTCTAAGGATTAGGATTGCTCATTAGTTAGGTATTAACATATCGCTTTTTTTAATTTTTTTTACTATTGGAATGTTGTTTAAGTTATTGTAATAAATTTATACTAGGTCCTACAACAAAAGCGATACTGTATATGTATCGCTTTGAATAGGTAAGTAGTAACTAGCTAACTACTAAGTAGTACTCGTTTTGCCAATGTAAAATTAACATCGTATATGAGGATATCCTCGAGGATTTATTTTATCACAGAAAAGAGACTAAACGAAAAAATTCTCACTTCCGAAAATAAAAAATTCTCTCATTTTATCAATGCCGTGTGTCCACACAAATTGCATTGTTGGCGACTGGCCGATTATAGGCTAGTTTCCTTATTTATTTCACAAAACAAATTATGGTCTTTTGTTTTATATCGAGTGTGTCTGATTTGGATTGTAGTTTTTTAGGGTTTCGTAGCCCGAAAAGGAACCCTTATAAATTGTTCTGTCGGTCTGACCGTCCGTCCGAATTTTTTAGAACCTTCTAATTTCTAAGTATACTTAATTATTAATATAAGTGCATGAAACTTTGCTATCTGGGCCTTTTTAAGGCAAGAGTGAATAGGTATCTTCTAAGTCTGCGTGCTTCATCTTCGACCACGTCGTCGCTTACCAACAGGCAAGTTGGTGGTCAAACGCGGACTTATTCGCGATTAAAAAATATATATATATATATTTAGTTGTAAATAAAATCTAAATTTAAAAAAAAAAAAACATTTTAGAGGTGGTTCTGGTACACGTGAAATGACCTACTTCTCGTGTACCAGAACCACCCCTTGAAAAGGTCTTTTAAAATGAAAGTAAGGTTTCATACATCACTTTTTTACAAAGTCTATACTTTAGGAAATATAGCCCGCCAAAATGTCAAAAAGATGGTCCCCACTGCATTTCTAAACATAGGACATAAAGACTTGTAACTTACAATACGGACAGGTCATATTTAAAACCTTCATTCAAATTGTTACGAACATCATCTGATTATGACTTTATGAGTAACAGCGATAAAACTGTAATAAATTCAAGGCGTCCATAGGTCAATGACCTTTTTTTAAAATGAACTTAACAAAGAATGATTCTCAATCATTTTTCTCTATGATTAAACCATAAAAGTGTTTGCTATGTGGGGATGATACATCTGTGAAATTTTGCTTAGTCCACACCACAGACTTCATTTGTTCGAATTTTTCTATAACTATCAATTTCTGAACTACATTATGACTATAATTATATGGCTTTGGTTACGGAACCCTACCATCTGCGTATCTTGACACGCTCTTGGCCAGTTATTTATTTAGTTTCCAGTGTGAAAGTTTTGTTTAAAATATTTACTTAAATTTCTACCACCATTGTGCTTCTCATTATCCTCATCCAACACCAGCAGTATTACCAGTCCACCTATCGCTAACACAGCAAATTACAAATTGATACTTGGAAAAGTTTAAAAAAATATAAAGTCTGGAAATTTTCTGCTACTATGTTAATGACTGTTTTATTACATCAATGTACTAGGTACCTATTATTTTAATATGCTAGCTGTGTATTTTCGAACTAAACACATTGGGAGGCATATTGCTATGCATAATTGTGTTTTATCAATGCACTAACACATAATCATGGATTTTTGGAATAATGATTCCAAAAATCCATGATTATGTATGATCCACAAGTCAACAATGATGAAGTTATAATAGCTACAAAACTTTGTCTTATCGCTTTTGCAAATGAAATTTAAGTTATTTTATGGCTTCAATAATTTGAAAATGTGCGAGCTAGAGAACTCCGGACAGAAAGAGCCATCTAAAGATGTGAGGTTAGTTTTAAACTATGGTGGAGATGCTGATGCTCTAAGGATATTGTATTTTTAAGTAAGGTAAGGCAAGTAATCTCAGTTTCAATCAAAATCATTATTTAATCGACTCGAATCGAAATCAACAGCCCCGGTGGCTCAGTTGATAGTGAACCTACCTTCTGCGCTTTGGGGCGTGGGTTCGATTCCCACCTATGTCTGGGTGCTGCATATCTATTTAAGTATGTATGTGTTTATAAAAACCATATCTACGTATATCAGTCCCTGGCAGCCTTATTACAAGTTTTGCTTAGTTTGGGGTCAGATGACCGTGTGTGCAAAAATGTCCCAGATATTTATCATTTATTAATCCAACAGGATTTAACACCAATAAATAAATGTGATATACATACTAAAATAGTTTTACCTGTATACATATTATAATGATATTTACATTATTATCAATTGGGTATTTTTCTATGTGAAAGTACCAAAGTGTACAATCACTTAATACGGATATAGTTAGGTACCTAAACATATGTATAGGTTTGTATATTAATTATTTATCTGTGGAGTAATATTCTCGATGGTCCGAGTGGGCGTTGAGAACGTGGATATTTCGGGCCATTATCACGCGCCCACGCCGCGCTATTGGCAGAAAAATGTTACAAAAATACTTCGTCGCAATTCACAGTCTGTCTTATACGGGGTCAGCCACTGACATTGATACCAGGAACGATTGTTGAATATTTCCATCGGCGTGAAAGCCGCTGCGAGCACCGCCGCGCCACTGCTCGCGTTTGGACACCAGAACCTAAGATTTAAAAACCTGTTGGGTTTAACGAGGACACGTTAAGCATTTTAACATTTTCCCTTCTATAATAAGTCGAAACGTCTCGTAGATCTTCTTTAACATTCGGCGTTATCTGTATCCCTTATCATTATTACTGAGAACCGAGAGACAGACGTAATGGAAGATATGTGTTCCAGAGCAGTATGTTCTCTCGCTCGTTTCCGGTGGTTGTTTACAAAAAATATAGTATAAACTCGTTGTCCAAAGTATAGCCATACTAACCGGCCGAGATACTTGCTACGATTAAAAATCGTTACAACTTCCGTTCGGGTCCGAGTCTCGGAGCGAAGGCCCAGATAAAAAAGATATAAATAAGAAAAATAACATAAAGATCGATACGGTGGAACGGCGCTACCTGTTTTTTTCACCGCGTTTAGCTCTTAGTCAACTTTAACGTTTTTCTTTACCATTACGACTTGTAGGTACCTACAGCAGAGGTACCTACGCAACTACGCACCTATACATACCTGACAATTGACACCTATAGACTATCTAGCCTATAAACATAAGTAATAACAATAATAACTATAAGCATAAACGGTATAATAAGGTTTAATTTAAATGTCAGTAATGTACATTATTACGAGGATGTTTACTTAAATAATGTATTTAACTTAGTCTAGATAATATTTTTTTAATGATGATCACTATTATCACACTGATTATAATCACTAAGTAAATGATTTGCCCTAGACGAAACGTGTGTTTCAGGATCTAAAGTAATTGAACTATATTTTTACAGTTTAACCATATTATTATCCTGGCATTCAAACACAGTGGTGTTGTGTGTTGCTACTTGTGGGTTTTCTCTCGGAATACGAATTTGAGTAAGTTTAAAGTTGGGTATAAATTATAAAACTTTTTCTACTACCTCAGGAGCTACTATTTTGAAGTCTTTAATCTCTACCAAACTACTAAGTTCAAATAGATTATTTTATAGTTTATTAACCCAATACTCATTTTACTCAATATTTTATTGCAGACATTATGTAGGTACATGAAGTTCTTAAATTACATGTTTCAACAGAGTAATGCTTATGACCCTTTTAGGTTCATAACATAATATATTAGTGTTGTTAGTATTATTGTATGTCAGCTCTACTAAAATACTAGTCGAACATTAATTACATACCTACCTACAACTCTACAGTATTCAAACATACAATATACAATACGTATTGGTATCCTTCTCCAAACAAAATCTGTTAACATACGTAGGTACATCCAATGTCATTGCAATGCAATCATAAAAGTACAGAAGTGTAGAACGAACATATTGTAAAATCTAAACTAAATTTAGGTACCTACATCAATTACTAAGGTTTATGTCTTACATTCTTGCACATTTAAATCGAAACTTTAAATCATCCGAACCCTGCTATTACCCACGTAGTTTAAATTAATAACGGTCACAGCTATGTTTTTAAAATCTAATAAAACGATGATCGTAATGATCGACTCCACAGTAGATTTATAATGCTAACGATTGCGGCGGCGAGTGAATTAGCATCTTATGATGTCATGTATCCGGCTGCATCCATAAGAGGGGCTATAAATCGAACGGGTTAGATGTTTTACTTCATTGCAACCGGTAAGTAATAGAAGATATCGAATTAATAAAAGATGTCGATGAGACCAGACGAGATGCACAGCAATTTCATGAGTGCTGTGCTATGATAATTAAGTGTTCGAACGCGGTGAACGGTTGGTGGTGTGCGTGGGCCAGCGCCATCGCCAGCGCGCCGGAGCAAGCATATCAAGTCTGGTAACTATGCGGCGTAACTCCGGTAGCGGCGCAACAGGTCTGCGGCGGAGGCGCGGGCGCAGGCGCGGGGCGGTAGGAAATCCTTTGCGCACAAACGCACACATAGGTAGCTGCGCGAGTGTGCGCCATCCGGTTTTCTGTCCGTGTGCGCGTGGCGTAGAGACATCGCGCGCCTGTGCGCGTCTATCGAGCCGATCGATCAATGAGCTCGACATCGAGTCGGACTCTTGCCTGCATGCGACTCATTGATTAACGCTATCAACGTGGAATTGTTTATTCATTCATGATGAATATTTCTATTCAAATTACACACCTTTGCTAATTATATTTATTGAAAATCGACAAACTGTCGGGAAATTCAAATGTACCTATTTCGGATTGGATGAGGACTCATCGACTGGGTGGATCATGAATGAATTCACTGAATATAAATAGTGTAGGTATATAATGACCATATGTGTATCTAACAGAAAAATTTAGTTTATAAGGCTTTAACATTTTAACAAAATGTGGGTATATGGATAAACCCATTGTCTCCAAACTAGGTTCTAATAAATACTGTGTAATAAACCCGGGAGCCAATGGTCATTAGACACCACTTAGCTACGAAATGCCAAAAATACACACAAAATTAAATTTATGACAAATTATATGGTTTTTACAAAACAATTACCTACAGTTTATCAATAATAAGATAAGTTTAATATAAACGCTAAAATTCTCCAGCTCCGCAACACGACTCAAAATGAAGGTGCTTAACGTCGAAGTGCAAGCGATTAAAATTATACACTAGTTGCTGGTAGAATAGATGCAGTACCTATAATGTAATACATATTACGTCCTTGTTTGTAGTATTCCACTATAGAGTTAAGTAATTTACAGTGAAACAATCAATACTGACTTAGATCTTACATGTACAATTGTACACCCGCGCCGCCTGTAGTTTTCTTTTCTTAAGCCGTTTGAGAACCATTTAGGTATATGTTTTCCAAGCTCATTATCTCTGCTGAGAGATATTCTAGTCTAGTCAACAAGTTCAAAAACGTGTTAAATAGAAATAAAGCTCCTAAAAATATGTGCCATAGCTCATTCGATTCGGAATGACGTCTAGAAAAATGTTTTTTAAGGGTATATTAGCACATAAAAAATTGCAATTGTTATTAACAAAATAAGATAAAAAAAAGGTCTTTAGTTTTTCGTTAATAACTTTTAAAATAATGATATTTAAGGAATTTTGAAAAAAGATCCTGAAAGAGGAGGAAATTTCCAATAAAAAAGTCTTAACTCCCGGAACTCTATCTATATTATTTATAAAAAAAAATTAACGCTGGAAGTAGGGCTCCGCGAGGGCGTTACGGCATAGGCGCGCCGTCTAAAAAACCGGTATATCACCTAAAATATTTTTTTTTAAATATTAAATAACAATTTAAAATAAAAAAAATTATAAATAATATAGTTAGAGTTCCGGGAGTTAGGACTTTTTATTGGAAATTTCCTCCTCTTTCAGGATCTTTTTTCAAAATTCCTTAAATATCATTATTTTAAAAGTTATTAACGAAAAACTAAAGACCTTTTTTTTTTATCTTATTTTGTTAATAACAATTGCAATTTTTTATGTGCTAATATACCCTTAAAAAACATTTTTCTAGACGTCATTCCGAATCGAATGAGCTATGGCACATATTTTTAGGAGCTTTATATCTATTTAACACGTTTTTGAACTTGTTGACTAGACTATTCCGTGGAGTTCATGTAGAGTATTAGCGCGGGTAATTTTCCCCTTAAAGTTTGCGAAATGGATTGGTATCTCGAACGAGGCAGAGCAAAAAAAACTAGCATGTTAACGCCATGTTTTCTTTTGCAGGTGCAGAATTTTGCACGGGAGAGCATAACATGTAGGTAAGTAAACACAAATCAAATGATCAAATTGATCAAGCGAATAACAGCTATGTGAATTTACATTTTGCGTAAACACACGGTCCGCCATGTTATTTCACAGCTCATGTTTGTCTTTAGAATCGCTATTGCTTCAATTCAATTTATAGAATATGCATGTAAAGCGGAACCCAGTTTTCTCTGTGTACATAACCTAACCTAACATTATAAGCGCAGGGAGACAGTATTTGCAATGGAACATCAAAATAATGGAAGAGAATGTTCATTTTGGTGAAATTGTACGAAATTCTCGATCGACATCCGCGGTGGTACCGGTTTGGGCGAGTTCCACCGCCGAAAGCCGGCCGGTGGTATTACTGAGACAGATGGTGTAAAATCGAGTGGCGACGAATATTGACATGTGGTGTGTGCGTAGTGCTGGTGGGTGAGTGGTAGAGAGCGCAGGTGTGGGTTGTACTTAGGGTTGGCTGTTTGAATTGCGATATTTTTTTAAAACGTAGAAGTAAATGAAAGCGACTCGATTGAGAGCTCAACTTGGTTTGTTGTAAATAATATACCTAGTTGCTGAGATAGATGATAATACTCAAACGAGAGAAGATTGATCTATTAGCACAACTATAAAACAACTAAGTAATGATAACGCAAATGAAGATAATATACTTAGTTAAATAATTTCAGTTAAGCTAAAGATTAAGATCAGGACTACCATAACCTCAAAAACATTCTTATAATAACCTTACATTACAATACAATATATCTTTATTACACACCGAAAAATACAAATGAAACTCCCGCACAGTGATGAAATGCGACTCCCGCTCTGACTCGTTCCTAGTGCAAAGATTGGCCATTGCAATTCGGTATGCTAAAAAAAAATTACCTATGCCAATTCCGAAACCATTTCGAGATTTTATGTTACAAACCCTTATTTTTCTACTCTGACCTTTTAAAATGATAAGATGCCATTTATTTTAACAAAAAACTATGAAATCATTTGACTTTCATTGACCTCTAAATGACGTCACGTTTTTGCATTTTATTATCTGTGCTTTTTAAGAATAAAAAAATATAATACATTTGACACACTGTTCGTCACACAGAAAATATTTTTCTTTCATATCTGTGGTTTTACAGTCTAGTTCTTTTCAGAGTTGCCAATATGGGGTGTTTTTCCCTAAGCGTAGGGAAAAATCATGATGAAGGTTTTTTTCGGGGAAATAAATATCTGATTTAGAACGTTTTTACTGGAAGCACCTAGTTAATAGAATTAATTTTCACCACGTCAGATTAATTTGTTTTTATTATGGGTGCTACTCACAACGATATATAATGTTAAACATATTTTAATATGCCATTTGATGTATGATTAATAATTGATATTCAAACATGATGTCTCAACCTAAGATTAAAAAACACAGAACCTTAATAATCGAACAAATAAAATATTTAAATAAACGACATTTTAAGCTATCTGGTTACGTCACAATATCTCAATTTTCAAAAAAATATTTTAAAATAACTACTGAATAGAAAACAAAAATAATGAAATTAGTTTCTTAAAATAGCCTTATCTACGAAATAAAATATAAAAAAAAACTTTACATACCGAAGCTGTTGTTCGTAAGGCCCCAGTTCTGCATTCGCCCCGTAATCCTCTCTACTCCCGGACTCAGGAATAGTGAAGCTTTCTATCAGTGACAGGTTTTTTTTTAAATCGGTCAAGTAGTTTCGGAGTGTATCTTCTATAAACAAACTTAATAATCTCCTCGTTTTTTTTTTAATATAAGTGTAGATTATTATTAAATAAGGTAATGTTACTATGAGGCCTTATAATGGGATAATAATTTGACTAAATTAAAAGCCTGACATGGGGTATTTTTTTTAGTAGATGGCAACTCTAGATGGACTTTTGTTTTGATTGAATAGAGACTTACGAATTAGTAGGTGTCACTGTCAAGTGTCAAAGTAAATTCTAGTGTCTTTTTTTTGACTCGCGTGCTTTTCTTGGCTCCTCAACGCAACTACATATTTGTGCAAAAAAGTGACGTCATAGGTTTCAAATTTTCAAAAAAATATTATAAAATAACTACTGAATATAAAACAAAAATATTGAAATTAGTTTCTTATAATGACCTAATCTACGAAATAAAAATATAAAAAAAATATCAAAAAAAAACTTTACATACCGAATTCAGCGTGGGAATGCTGCCAGTGTTATGGGCACTTTTGCACCGGGAACGGTCCGGGGCGGGCTGTTTGATTGTACTATATTTTTTGTAATTAGAATTAAGTAGTTTGTAACGTTTATTTTATTCTTGACTAATAAAAAAGAATAACATGATAATTATAATACTGCATTATTTAAGTATTTTTGATAATTAATTTCAGTCTTTGATATCTAATGGGTGTTAATGAAACTTAAACTAACATCAAAAATAAATATACGGTAGTATAATAGCCGGCCTTATCGCCTAGAGCGATCCAGGCAACCTTTGGATTTCTTTGGAACATTGAGCCTTGTCTCGCTCTCTCGGCTAATGAGAGAGCGAGACAATATTTAATGTAATGTTATTGGTTATGGTAAGAATGTTTTAGAAATTATGGTAGCCCACCAGGACAACCCTATGTGTCGGAATAAGTACCAAGATGCTTGAGATTTGCATAGACTTCCTGCATCAGGTTGAATTTCAAAATAAGATATTAATGGACACATCCTTTATCTTAAGCAGTATTTGAAAGTTATTTTCATCATTGGACACTTGAACATTATTCTGAGTCGTAATTAGGTATTAAGTGAGCCCTGCTTATCAATGAATTTTTTGTACTGCAGCATCAAACTCATTTACGATCTAATTATGAACTTTTAGTACGAGAATAGTAAAGTTATATGATTCTTTACGGGATATTTACCGTGGTAAGGTTGTGGAAGGAGCTCCCGATAACATATAATTTTAGTGAACAACCGTGATAGTTTAATACAGTGAGAATAGTAAAGTTATTACCCTGTAATTTTTTACTCAAAGGTGAAACAGTAAGGTGTGTCAGTCAAGTAAGTTATTTCGAGCCAAGTTTGGTGTTATTTTCAAACTGTGCCAAAACCTTGTCAGTTTTTTTTTTGTTTTCATACTTAGCCAGCCAAGTATTGATAGAATTGAATGGTTCTTACTTCCTTGGTCCTTGAATTCTATTTTGAATGTGCCTAACCTATTTGGCGCGTGAATAAGTAACATGGACAACCCTACTACTGATGTGGCCAAAGTTCTTCGGAATTCGCCAACTGCGGCGGTTGGCGTTGGCTCGACGCTCGGGCGTCGCGTGGGCCGGGTTGCGGCCCGTTCGCCCACGACGCCGCCGCACCTAGCTGCCTGGCAGTCGAAGGTGTAAAGGTGTAACTAGGTTTTGGAACAACTGAATTCCTTTAATACATACGGGGACAGAGTCAACGTTTAATTTCAAGATATTTACCAGCAGTTTCGTCCATTTTAGCGATATTTTATGCAGACAGTCATAGCTTCATTTTTAGGTTTCCATATCCAAAGGGTGTAAACGGAACCCTATTCTTTTACTGAGACTATGATGTCTGTCTGTCCGTCCGTACTAGATTTTAACAGCTGTTAAATATATAACCAGTTGAAATGTTCACAGAGTATCTAATGTTACGGTGGATTAACTAAGAAATAATTATAAAGTTACAAAGTAAAAACGAGATGGAGTTCGCCATACAACAAACGTTTTTTAAACGTATTTGCTCTATTCACATACTCGTATGGTAATATGTACAAGCGTCAAACTTGGCATGATTACAGTAGACACTCTTAAGTAAAACAACAAATATAAAATAATGGCCAAGTGCGAGTCGGTAAAAATTTCTGTTCACCACCATGTTAAGCAACATCGGACGCGGTCGGTAGGTAGTTGAATATGACCACCTGGGCGTGATGTTGTCTTTTGGCACTACTTTTTGTATTTTAGTAGTTAACAATTAATCTGGTGGTACGGAACCCTCAGTGCGCGAGCCCGACTCACATGCCCACTTTATTTATTTCGCGATAAATATACAACCTATGTTTTCGTAGGAGTTGTTCCCAATCGGAAAGTATTTTTTACCCACCCAGTACCCGCCACTATCTCCAGAATTAATTTATCTTTAGAGCTAAAAACCATAAATATGTTATCTGCTATCGACTTCAGAACTGGACTAAACTAAAATGCGACCAAACAGTAACCACCAGCTCTCAAATAAAAAAAAGGATCATCAAAATCGGTTCACCTAGTCTAAAGTTCTGAGGTAACACACATTTAAAAAAAAAAAAACAGTCGAAGCGTTAACCTCAGTAGGTAGTTATTGGGCACGCTGTACCACTTGGTCGCTGTTACAACTTCAGGTCGTATGCTCGAGGGATATCGACTGCGTTGCTCCACCTTCAGCTATCGCTTCAGGTGGAGTTCAACGCGGTCGATATCCCTCGAGCATACAACCTGAAGTTGTAACAGCGGGCCAAGTGGTACAGCGTGCCCAATCACAATGTAAAATTGAGTCAAGATAGACATTTAGATAATTATATCACTCACCAAGTCGATAGTGTAATTTATAACTTCACATTTGAATACAAAGTCACTTTCACACCACTTACTACTCTTTATAGCGATGGTGAGATATAATAACGTAACATAATGTGTATGAAAAATTGTGAATAAGAAAGAAAACTAGATAAAGTTATAATTTTATAGGTACTGTTCAGATCAGAATAGATTTATTGTACCTAAGTGGTTTGCTATTACTTCTCAAAGTCTCTGCGTACTGATTTTCATCGGCAGAGATAACACAGGAGTATCAGGAAATGTGCACCAATTTCAGTGTGCGTACTAATGATCATCCCCACAAGAAATTGGTACAAGTTCTGCAAAAGTGACTGCGTACTAATTTTCATCCCCAGTCGCTAGATAGCAGTAATTTCCACTCCACATACTACATAGAAAATGTGCTCGATTTCAGTGTGCGTACCTATGATCGTCCCCACAAGAAATTGGCACATGTTCTGTAATAATGACTGCGTACTAATTTTCATCTGCAGTCAGGAAGTAAATAGCGAAACTAAGGTAACTTTAAATTCTAAACTTGAAGCTAAACGATATATACCCACTAAAATTAACACCATCAATTAAATTTAATTATTTATGTCACCATCGCATAGCACTACACAAGTTCACAGTAGAAAAATAACTAAAATGTAGCTAACGTGATATGTGTGTGTATACGCGGAGAAATTAAGTAGTTGACATAGACATATAGTACAGGAGCCCGAAGCTATTCAAATAACAATAAAGGTTACCGGTTATCTATGTGAAATTGGTCTAAATAACACCATTTTAAATATTGAAATCCAAGTCTCAAAGATCGTAAACCCGCCGTAACCATATACAGTGATAAAACAAAGATCTCAAAATGTGTTAATTATTTAATTTTCGAGGTCTTTGTTCAATTACCATAAGAAAGAGTAAGACTTTGGAAAGTTGTTATATACAGACATTAATATCATTTGAAGTCAGGGTATAAATTATTATTTAATCATTTACATTTAAGAGTACCAGTTCAAACTGAAACAGCTGACATTAGACCCTCTTTACAAACCATTTTCATATTTTAAGATGTATTTAGACTACGGCGGATTATTTGTAAGATTTGGGTTTTAGTATCTACTATGATGTAATTTAAACCAATTTCACAAAGATAACCTACTAACCTTTATTGTTATTTGAATGGCTGCGGGCTCCTGTACTAATATAACTTTATGCTTTATCTGCAAGTTTTATTACATATTCTGTGCCTTAGCAAGTAGTGGGAACGTTGTAAATTGATATTACTTGACCTCATTTCTGAATTAGGGTTCACCTATTATTTTTGTGATTTTTGAAAACGATTTTGCAAATTAAGAAAATATTAGAAGGATGGATTTGCATGAATTTTCGCTTATCTAACAAAATTCATCTAATGTATATTTTGTTTTAATTTTTCACATCTACCTATATTTCATAAGTACTAAATTAAGAGGTACCAATTACATTGTTATTGAGAAATAAAAGACAAGTAGACATACAAGATTTATAGAAAGTCTCGCTGGGATACAATCCGGGTACTATGGGTATGATTTGTTTATGATTCCTGACTTATGTCTAAATAATCGAGAAAATCGTGAGCGAAACCGCGGGCGAAACTAGTTAATAGGTTATATTAAGCAGGTGTTGCAGTGACGTCAATTCCTACCTTTAAATGTGTGTGCTGTATGCACGTCAGCATTTTCATGTAAAACTAATACGTAAATACTATGTGTTTTACAACACGTGGGAATGCCTAAGTCATCAATTTTCCTACCTAAAGCCTCGTAAATGCGGAAGTCTACAATTTCAAATCGATGCATGTATGATTATGATGTAAGTAATTAATTGCTTTTAAATTAGTAGTCATTGATTTGTTATTCTTGTCATATAATATGTGACTTAAGCTCTTTTGTTAAATTATATCATTTTATACGATTTTACGTATAAAACTCGAACCTGAAGGAATTGTTTCATACTGAATTCTGTCTTCGACGTGGACGTCAGCAACTTCAGCTTCACCAGCATCTTGAGCATCTTCATCATCATCAGAAGTACCCTGAGTGACCTCGAGTGAATTTAAATTCATCATGTAAGTGAGTAACTTACCTTACTCTTAATTTTTGATATAATTGTGTTGTCTTGAGTAAGCTGATTGTGATGTGGTAAATATCACACGTACTATTAATATTTAGTACTTACATAATGTTTCAGTCATTTACATAAGTTTCAGTACTTTTAATTTATCATGAATTAAATAACTGCGCTCGACGCTTGTCATGTTTGACCCCATATATTTCATGTTAGTAGTAATTATAAAGTTTGTAATCAAAGTTTTTTTTTCAGGTCTGACTCAGAATCAGAAGCAGTACCCATCATCATCCCAGCAGCGCAGAAAAACAAGAGAGGAAAGAAATCTGCAGAAACAACTGCCAGTATCGGGAAGAAAAGAAAAGGAGACAAAATTACTCAGAGGTATTTTTCTTTTGTTAGATACTTATTTATTTTAATTTTAAATACTTACATTAAGTTTTTATTTGTACTGTCTTTATTTTATTACTAGCCGGCCGTCCCGGCTTCGCACGGGTCTAGCTCGGCTTTAGGCCTCGCTACAAAATATAATATGCTCTATGTCACCCGGAGATAGTGTAGCTCCCCAACAGTGAAAGAATTTATAAAATCGGTTCAGTAGTTTCGGAGCTTTTTTCAATGCAAACAAACAATCAAATCTTTCCTCTTTATAATATTAGTATAGATTTATTATGTCAGTATAAACAAGTGTCAAGTAGTAATTCTTTAACTTTGTGATTTATTGTTGGTATGGTGGTAACCTTATAAACTATGGGTTTACTTGTTTAGAGTTATAACATCCATTAAAATTTTATTAATTGTTACAGCCTACGTGGAAAATCCCAACGCACGGACATTTTCGGACTAGAAGAAGCCGTCGAAGAGACACCACAACCCAAAAAATCAACCATCACCAGCAGCTTCGTCAACCGCGTGGCTAACGGCTCACAGCGACGAGTCGCAGACATTAAGGGTGATTATTTCATAGACCTAAAAATTTATGACTCTGAAGATGCTGATTCCACTGCTCCAGAGGAGCGGTGGAAAAAAGCACTGGTAAGAGCCAAACTCAAAATTGAACCAGACTCGTCGCAGTGGAGTAAGCTCCAAAGCTTTGTGAGGGACGCTCACAAGCTTTTTGAAGCTTGTGATCCAACATTTTATTCAGATAGTGTTTATTTCAAGGACAAGTAGTAGGATTGATTTGGAGTGTCCTATAATAAGAAAGGTCTATCATTTTGTCATTAAATATATTTTTAAGTTGTGTTCTTTTTGTCACTAGATTTTACGCGGTATAATTAAGTATACTAGAATTAATTTGTGTTTTCGAATAATTTAGATAGCTTTAGGTGGCCTTATTATTAAGAAAATAAATATTATAAAACAATATACTAGTATTGAATATAATTTCCACCTTTTAGGGAGTAAATAAATTTGAAATGCCATATTGCAAAAAATAATTATAATGGTTGTCATACACTGAGCTATAATAATATTCAAATATAACATACTTTCCGCACAATCTTTCTTATATTTTCTATTGAGGTATACTAACAGACAAGATAATTAATATTTAGATTTTTACACTTCTGAATATTTTGAACTAAAAATATAAAATATACATTATAGCTCAGTGTGTTATGTGCTTAATAGACGTTGCGAATAAGGCATGGTCGACTAATTTCAACTTCATTTACCTTTTACAATTGAGTGAACATCAAACTAGATTTTATTCCTGTCGCAAATCATTTAGATACGTATAACTAGCACTAATAATAATTAAATAAACGGTTAACATACTAAATTACTTGTATTGAACAAAGTTTCTATAGGATATTGGGAAGTTTCTATAGGGAATTGTTAGAAATTTAAAATGCCATTCTGCAAAACGTGTAACGTTGACGTTGAAAAAAAATGTTGGTTAGGTCATACACGTAGTACTAAACATAAGAACCGTACATTTTTACCGATGTGTGATGGTATAGACATTATTGAGTCAGCATTTCGCAATCGCATAGCGAGTTATAGAGTCAAAGTATCAGATGATAAGGAAGGAATTTGTGTACCCACTTTCTTTAATGCTATTCGCACAAAGATTAATTTGCTTCTTGATCAATCACTTCAAACTCACACTTGCATTAAAGTGAATTTTGAATTGTTTTCTATGTTTCTTATGTTTAAAAATGATACACAGGAAATGAAATCTTTTGCAACTACTAATTTTACACTTCATCTAAACTATGATTTCAATAACTTGTACACAAACATTTTAAACAGTATCATGAAAAAAATAGAAGAATTCCAAGAGAGAGACAGTGGGTGGACATTTTTAAACAATTGTCATCTGGAAATAAATATTTGTAAATATGAACCACTGCGAGGTTCAAACTTCATAAATTTACCAAAATTCATACAAAATAAAAAAGCGTGTTTAAACATTAAAAATAACGATGATTACTGTTTTTTGTGGTGTGTTATCGCTGCGCTTTACCCCGCAACCGAACACCCAGACCGGGTTACTTCGTATCCTTGTTTTCAAGACAAACTAAATATCAAAGATTTATCATTCCCTATGACTTTATCAGATATTTCTGTTTTTGAAAAAAATAATCCTGACTTGAGTATCTACGTTTATGGTTTAAGAGATAGTAAAGTTATAACCGGGCCTTTGTATAAATCAGAATCTAAGAGTTACAAACACCGAATTCATCTATTGTTCCTTGAAAATAACACGTCGTCACATTTTTGTTTAGTAAAAGATTTACCTCGTCTGGTGAGAAATCAATTAACAAGACATCATGGAAAGTTACATTGTTGCGAAAATTGTTTATTATTCTTTTCTTCAAATGAAGAGCTCGACCATCATGTTTGTGGGGGTATCGTTACTATTTTACCTGAAAAGGGGTCAGTAATACAGTTTAAAAACTATAATCGCAAGCAAGATGTTCCATTCGTCATTTACGCTGACTTTGAAACAATGTTACGTCCTGTACAAGGTTGTGAACTTGATCCCAAAATATCCAGCACATCTGATCGACATCATCACGTACCTGTCGCTTTTGCATATAATATTGTTTGCGTGCTCGATGAATCATATAACCGGTTCGTAAGCTATCGCGGGGAAGATTGTGTTACAAAATTCATAACTTCACTACTTGATGACGTACATAAAATTCATAAGATCCTTGGCAAAAAGACTCCAATAATATTTAACCAGCATGATGAAAAAGTATTTAATGAATCGATTCGTTGTCACATTTGTGGGCATTTAACGTGGGGTTGCAAAGTTCGCGATCATTGTCATTTAACTGGAAAATTCCGGGGTGCTGCACATGAGATGTGTAATCTAAATTACAAGCTACCAAAATTTATCCCAATTTTTTTTCATAACTTGTCCGGTTATGATTGTCACTTATTTATAAAAGAATTAGGAGAATTACCGGGTTCAATTAAAGTCATACCAAAGACAAAAGAAAATTATATTTCTTTTACTAAATATGTGGAAGTTGCCCTAGATGAATACCTGCAGCTACGTTTCGTAGATTCGTTCAAATTTTTGAGCACAAGTCTAGACAAGCTATCTCAAACACTAAACTGCAACGATTTAGTGCATATGCATAGACATTTTCCGGACAAAAGCCAATTCGAGTTACTGACTCGGAAAGGGGTTTACCCTTATGAGTATATGACGAAATGGGAATGCTATACGGAACCAGCTTTACCCCCACGGGAAAAGTTTTATAGTTCTTTAAACGATACAAATATATCTGACGCTGATTACTACCATGCCCAGCTAGTTTGGTCGCAGTTCAACATCGAGAATTTAGGTCAATACACAGACTTATATGTTAAAACAGATGTTTTACTATTGACAGACACTTTTGAAAAGTTTCGTAGGACAAGTAAGATGCATTATCAGTTAGATCCAGCCGCCTACTTGACTCTCCCTTCTCTATCATTCGATAGTTTTTTATTAGGTTCTTCCGTCCAGTTAGAGCTAATCAATGACTTAGCAATATTACGTATGATACAAAAAGGAATTCGCGGAGGTGTGTGTATGTGTACGCACCGCTATGCAAAATCTAACAACAAATATATGTCTAACTATGACCCAAATCAAGAGGATTCATTTTTAGTATATCTCGATTGTAATAATCTGTATGGGTACAGCATGTGTCAGTCACTTCCGCTGTCAAACTTTAGGTTTTTAAGCCAACAAGAAATCAATACTTTGGATGTAATGAAAGTATTAGACAATGCTGATGAAGGTTACATTTTGGAAGTAGATTTGTCATATCCAGATATCTTGCATTTATCGCATAACGATTTGCCGTTCTGTGGGGAAAAATGTATACCCCCACACGGAAAATGTATGAAACTCGTTCCAAATTTGTACAACAAGTACGAGTACGTAATTCATTATGTCAATCTTAAGAAATGCCTAGAACACGGTCTGGAATTGCGGAAAATACATCGAGTGATCGCATTCAATCAAAGTTCTTATCTGAAAAGATACATTGAGGTTAACACAGTACTTCGTCAAAAAGCTGAATCCGTGTTTGAACAAGATTTTTTCAAACTTTTAAATAATAGTGTTTTTGGTAAATCTTTTGAAAACACAGAATCAAGAGTCAAAGTGCATCTTGTAAATCAATGGAACGATAAAAACAATGTTACTAAAAAAAGAACAAGCGCTGATAAATTGGTTAGTAGTCCATACTTTCATAGTGCATCAGTTTTTTCTGATAATTTAGTAGCAGTTCAAATGAAATCTGATCGAGTAATTCTTGATAAACCAATTTACATTGGTTTTTCAGTCTTGGAATTGTCTAAAGCACACATGTACAACTTCCACTATAATGTCATCAAACCAGTGTACAATGATTGTGTTCAATTATGCTACACAGACACCGACAGTTTTATATACTTCATAAAGACACCCGATTTTTATAAAGACATAAAAGACTCGTTCTTGAATTATTTTGACACAAGTAATTACGAACGTAAAAATCAATACAATTTACCGTTAATGAACAAAAAAATACCTGGTTTGTTTAAGGATGAAATGGGTGGAAGTATAATAACTGACTTTGTTGGGTTGCGGTCGAAATTATATTGCGTTAAAACTGAAAAACGTACAATAAAAAAAGCTAAAGGAGTAAAGACATGCGTGATTCGTAATTTTGACTTATCAGATTATCAAAACGTGAATTTTAATGAAAGCATTGTACGTAAAAAGAACTTATTGTTTAAATCGATAAAGCACCGAATATTTACTAAACAAGTAAATAAAATTGTTCTCTCCGGAAACGATGATAAGAGACGTGTTTCTAGTAATAGAATATCTACCCTGGCTTGGGGTAGCACTTATATTTTAAAGTCATGATTAAGTATGTTTTAATTATGACCTAAGTATTAGTAAATAAGTACCTTATTATTGTATCCTTCAATGATAATAGAATATGATGTACTTACTTAGTACTTATAGTTTGTAATGTTTGTTAAGATTAGTTTGTAATTTAGTATGATAGACGATAGAAATAAATGATGTCATGTAATTTTGACTTTTACTAACTCTACTTCCTTAACCAATCATACCAACTTTCCTAAGTAGGTAGGACATCAATTTTAGTAGGTGAATGTGAGGTCTATATAAAATGAGCAACAAGTTGAAACAAGTTTGATTGACAGAGATAAAATAGATAACCATTGTCGTAATTTAATAGGTAGGTATTATAGTTACGCTGCCTGGGTTGATATTTGATACGTTGTGAGGGAGCGACAAGTTATATCCTGCTCTTTTCGATTGATGTCAGCATTATTTGTGTTAATTGCTATTGTAGTTTTGCACATTCATTAATTATAATCTAGACTGCAGGCAGGTCGCATGCAAAAATAATTTTTACAACTCGCTAAATAAATATTTGGTATTGATTTGCGTTCAACACTTGATTCTATAAAGGTGAGCGTTTTGTTTGATTTGGATAAATTTATTAATGTTCTTTAATGTCACTTATGGTGCATTTCTCTTATTTATCTCAATTTTTTTTTTTCAGATCAACATGTCAACTGTAAATGATGATTACTATTCCATGCCTTGCGCACAGGATCCATTAGCAGGCTGGGACTCGTTTGAGGCAGAACAGCGAACCAAACGCAAGCTCGAACTAGCTGAAGCTAAACTCGCTAAAGTTGAGGCTACTAAGAAGAAAAAAATGATGAAAAAAAGTAAGAAAGAGACGCTTTCTTATGTTATCAATAAATCTTCAGAGAGAGGATATAAAATGCTAAAAATTCAAGTATACGATTTCAACGAAGGGGAAAATACCTACAGTGAATCGGTAAGAGTGCAATACATAGTGACTCATCCAATAGATGAAGTGTTAGACTCAGTTCAAAGTGTTGTTAATAAAATTTCAAAACGATTAAGTAATGAGACTCTGTGAATTAATAAAATGTAAACATAAATAAAATAAAAATAAGTAAATTTTAAAGTAATTTTTAAATTAATGTATATATCCTTATTTATATTTTTAAATAAACTACACAGGTAATAAATAAGATTTTTGTTTCATTTAAATAAAACAATTTATTTTTTAAACATACATTTATTGATCATTATTACATACAATTATAATTTTTATCATAATTGGTAACATTTGTCAAGATAGTATTAGGTTATAAAATTGATTAGAATAAATTAGGTTATTGTATAATAACATAATATATTGCAATAGATATCTATAGACCTCATCAATTATCAACACAATCATAACCACCAGATTCACTAGAATCACTTTCCTCTTTGTCATTTTCAAAATTATTGTTTATTACATTTTTGTGATTATTTTCACTGAAGTTTTCGAAAAATTTGAATACATTCATATAGTTATCAATAAACCATTTTTTAACTAAAATTACATTTTTTAATGCGCAATGTTTTTTATGATATACACAATTTAGAGAGTTTTTACCATTTTGATTATAAAGTTGTTCCAATAACAATAAATTAGGGCATCCCTTTTCTCCAATGTCTATGATATCACAATTACTATTGCAAATATTTTGTAACCACTTAATCTTTTCCAAACCCTTAACGAAAACTTTTTTATTATTTAATAGAGTCCTGCTGACACGTTTAAATTCACTATAGTCGATGTAACCTTCGCTCCATAATATGCCACGATATCTTTCTAACCATGAAACTTGTTTCTTTTCCTTTTCTATGAGTCGAGAGAATGGGTAAGGTGGTTTCACTAAAAACACTTGGGTGTATTCTACCGTAGCCAAAGCCAATTCTTTGATGATAAAAAAGTTATTGGTATCTTTAAATCCTTGCAAATCCACTATAATGTATTCCGAATTCATGATAATTTCTTGACAGTGCTACTCAACGGTTTGTATTCAACGATGCAATCGTTTAGAATCAAACAAAATGCTGATGTGTTTTCTGGAAACTCAATGGCGGTTTCAAGTTCAATTCGCACGTCTATAGGTCCAGATTTAAGAGTTTCGTTTTGTCTCGAACAATCTATCACAAAAAGAGGCGCCCTAGACTTAAAGTCTTCGTAACTTAATAACGGTTCTGGCCGACGGTTGTAATACGACTGTTGAAATCTAGTGTAGCGTTCATATATAAGGGAATAGTTATCGTCAGCGAACCTGGTATTCAGATTTTCATATGGAAAATAGCAAGAGTTTAGAAAAACTCTTAAGTTTTCTATGTCACAATGGTCAAACTGAGACATGTCGGCATCGGCACGACGCATACGGTTTGTTTGAAATCCTACTATTACATATCGTGGTTTTTCTATTTGGGAAGAAGTTTTTACAGACCATGTATGTTTTCTAGTTTTTGGAAGAGCAGGATATTCATAAAGATCCCAATTTCTATAAACCATGCTGATAGAACGATCTTTTTCCAGGTATTTGAGTAAATTAATCCGTTCACGATCAGATACTTTCACATGGGGTACGCGCCAGTTTATGTTTTCTATTTCAACATTATGAACATATTCACCCGCTTCTAGTTTTATTGCATTGAGATTCGTGCTACTCCGAAGTAATATCAACTCATGCTTACAATTCATAATAATCTTATTATAATCTTCAGCAAAACCTAGTATTTTATTAAGAGGTATAGACACTGAAAAATTACCTGCTGCTTTATTTGTGGTACCATTCATATCCCACCCCCATAACTTCGACATCTTAGACTCGTTATCATTGATTGAAATTAGAGATTTCATAGTGGTAGTAATACCAGCATTTTTTATTTTATCTATTTCTACTCCATTTAACTCATATCGAATGTCTTGAAAGAAAAATAATACTGGGTTATTTGTAAAATGAACTTTGGCTACAGCAGCTTTTGTATCACGTTTAACTACATGTACAACGCCTTTTATGAATAGAGTACTTGCCGAAGGTAGTACGCATAGATCTTGTTGATTAATAGGTATTCGTATTTCGTCATTTTCTCGAAAGCTATTGACATATGGCTTATATGTATGATATTCTATGCTTTCAATAGAATTATCAACATGTATCGTATCTGTTATACTGAGCATACTCATTTTAATAATCCAATTAGTTTCAAAAACTTCTTATTTTCTTTAGTTAGTTTCACTCGAGGTCTTCTTTTGTTGATGACACGGTTTGAAATGTGTTTATTTAGTGTTTGTACTATGGTTTTATTGTGGTCAATCATTTTCTTCTGATGTGTAAGTATAGTTGTATATCTTCACCACGTAAGTTTACTAAATTATTCTTAGCATCCAATATTCTGACGGTAATTGAGCTGATATTATTCTGGTTAATTGGGAAATAAATAATGTTCTTGGGTATTTCAATAATTCTGTAACCAGGAGGTACGTTTGGAGGAAATTCGTGAATTATATGACTGGGTTTACCGTCCGTGTATGAACCGCTTATAATGTCACATTCGATTCTTAGCACGGTCGTCGAAAGAATGTTGACTGGATAAGAGGATTCATTTAATATATTCGCTTTTAAAGTTTCTTGGTTGAAACCAAATACTCGAGCTAGCAAAGGACTTTTTTCAAAATGTATATCTTTAGAACATATGATGGAAGTTTTTAACGTGTTGTTATTACAAATTAATTTAAAAGAACAGTCTTTCATGCTCTGTTCCAAGTAATCGTTTATATCACTCAGCTCATACGATCCTTCGGGTATTACAACGACTTCCTTATCACCATAATGTAATTTGTTATTGTTGCTATCGATGTTAGGTATAGAATTAAATGTTGAGAAGTATAGCAGACCGCATTCGTATTCGCCATTGAGCTCTAAGCCAGGTGAATAATTTATCGTAGACAGTGGACTGGAGCTTGATATGGATAGTGTAAAAGACATATTGATACTGACAACAACTTAACGATTCTTTAACTTAAATTAGATTTCCAGAAGTTCTTCAGATATTTTATGCATAAGTGTCCGCAATTTACAGAATCATAACTTTGATATTTCAGGTAATTATAATAAATTTCATGATTATTAAAATACCTCAGTAATTCTAGCGGAGGCTTTAAATCTCCAAAGCTGTCAAAATACTCACAATATTCATTATTTTTTACATAGGCTACCCAGTGAGTGCCAGGATTTTGATGATCATCTAGATTAATTATACCACATTCAATCCGCTTGGGTTTTTTTGGTAATCTATCTCTCATGTAGACACCTCTAAAATAAGGTATATTAGCACTATACGTCATTATATCAATGTCAGTCAGAGCGCGTTTGGGTAGCCTTGTATTTAGTTTTTTGGAGCTTTTAAAAACAAACCACTACCTTTTTTGTATGGTTTTAAATAGCATCCCTTTCCTAGTGCTATTGCTTCCATTGTTCTATTATGACGTTCAGATTCTTGTAGGTCAAGTTTTGCTGATTTATAATCATGCACAGCTTTTGCAACACCTGCAGCACCGCCAGTTAGAGCGCCCAACGCTGATAGAGCCGCAAATATTGGTATTAACGGTAATATACCTCCAGTTTTTGGTATAGGTATAACACGCGGTACGCGAACTCTATTTTTTGTAAATACTTTTTTAGCAACAGCATAAGCAATTTTAATGGCAGCTTCATTATTTTTTGGTTTTAATTTTTTCAGCGTTGTACTAATTTGAGTAGTTAAAGCCTTAAATTTTTTGACACCAGCACCTAATTTAAGTTTTGATTTCATAGCTTTATTTACTACCCAGGAAGCAATTTTTTCACCAGTACTGGCATCTTTAGACTTTAGTCGCCTTTTAGTCATGTTAATGAGTTCTATATCAGCTTTGTGACGATCACCTAAATTAGAATTATTTGAGTACGCAATGTCGTGTTGTTTACAAGCTTCGTCTAGTTCATTGACTCCTCTATCACCACGCAACATCCGTTTTTGCAATTTTGTACCGGGACCACAATAATTATATCCAGGTAAATGTAACTCAAACGGTAATTTATTTATCACTGTGTTAATGAGACCACCTCCTTCCATCGATGTTATCTTAATAATGTTTATTGTACGGTCTCAACCATTTTATATATAATGTTAAAGAAATGCATTTTTATTAATCCACGAGTTTTCACTTTCACTAAAACCTAACCATTTAACATATAGTTTATTACCTTTTTGTTTCAATACTTTTTCTACTAGGTATACGCCAGGACAATTAGTCTTTTGGAGTTCTTGTTTATAAAATGAACCTAATATTTTCTGATTATGTTGATCTTCTAAATGGTAAGTCACAGGCTCTGTTTCATTCACTTTAATAATTTTAAACAATTCAGTAGACCAATTTGGTGTGTAACCTTTTTGAAAACATCCTTTATATTTGCTAATGCGAACCTGATCTCCAACATTGAAAGTTTTTTTCTTTTTAGAAACAGTTTTTTGACTTTTTTGTATATTATTCAATACAGAAATTCTATTTGAGGTACAAACATTTTTTGGTTCTATTTTAATAGTTCGATGTATTGAGCTATTATACGTGTTGATTATTTCTTGTACAGGTTTACCTATCCACTTATAGTTTCCAGCTAAATTGAAATATTTGTAAAGTTTGTTTTTAATTGTTCTTATAAACCTCTCTACAATAGATGCTTTTTTGATAGAATGTGTAGAATAATGATTAATTTTAAATTTATTCATTATTTTTTTAAAAGCTTCGTTGTAAAATTCTGTTCCTAAATCAGTTTGCAAATTAATTGGAATCCTTCCTTCATTTATCACTTTTTCAAACGCGCTTGCTATTTCACACATTGATTTGCTTTTAACAGGAACAGCCCAACCAAATTTGGAGAAAGCATCAATTATAACTAAAATATATTTATAACCGGAATTGAATAAAGATATATTTTTAATATCAATTAAATCTGCTTGCCATAGGTCGTCAATATCTTTAATTACCACGGAGCGCCGCTTATAATTCCTTCTCGCTTGTTTGTGGATTTCGTTCACTATTCCTTCCTTGCTCATTTTTAGTTTCAAGTTTTCTTGGATATGCGGTTTGTTCACTTCGATTGTGTCTGTTATTATTTTCAATTTTTATCCTTATTTCGACAAATTTTGCATCTATTTCTTGCTTTGTGTAGAAATGGTTCTTAATAATTTGTTCATCAAACTCTAAAGCAGATTGATTAATTATTTTTTCGTGTAAACGTAGACGTTTATGAACGTGATTTCCAAATTTGTCCACATTCATAGCAGCAGAGGTATTGATAGCTGAACAGTTGAAATGAATCTGTAGAAACTAATGAAATAATATTGTTTTTATTTAGCTAATAACACCACATTCGCGAAGTTCTTCGATTATTGATATTATTTCATTGTCTAAATTTGAATTTCCGGCATCGCGAGATGCTATTAATAGCTGTAATCTTTCGACTAATTCATTAGGATCATCCCAATAAATATAGTCTACTTTTGTTTTTACTTTCTTTAACACAGGCAATAATCCAGTGCCCTCTACTTCTTGATCATGGCTTTCAGCACTCGTTGTGCTTATTGCTCTGTCTTTTATATACTTGAAAAGTGGTTTTATGATGTATTTGTATTTGATACCCTTATTGGTTTTGATTGGCTTCTTTGGATCATAATCACGGCGATGTACATTTGTATCTATTAACATTTGTTTATAATTTTGCTTATCTTCTGCAGTTATTTTCGACATATTAGGTGTTCTTTTAAATAATAACTCGTACAACCCGAATGTTCGAGGATACTTTTGTCCCCCTACAGATATTTCAAAATCTTTAAGAACAAAAGTTGCAGATCCCATTTTAAGTTTTCCACGGTCTAATCTAACACCAAATGGAATTTCTTTAAATGCGGCATCTGCTAAGCTCCAAGACATATCATTCGAGTCTATGGACTTAAAAGATGAGGCACTTAGATTTTGATGATCAGTGTTTTTATCTCCAACATCTTCATTTTCGTCAGAACTTTCTGAGTTGACTTCACTTGATTGCGTGTCTAATGTGTGTACAACAGGTACATCAGACATTCTGTGTTTTTTGGTACCTTTATCAGACTCATTGAAATCCTGGTACCGAACATTTTTCAACCGTTTAGGTGTCCTTTCAGTCTTACTTTCATCTGATGATACTCTATTTGCAATTAATTTATTAAGAGGTTCCGTTATTGGTTTTAACGCAGTTTCAATAACCAAATCACTGTTTAATTTTAAATGTTTCATCAACTGAACTTTTTTTTTTACGGCATCTGCTGATTTAACAATTTGTTGTTTTAATGATTTTTCTGAATTATACATAATATATATTTTACTGTTATGCGACCTGTTCTTTCCGATGATGCATTAATGAATGAATTTGATATTATTGTTAATGCCGTTATATATTATTTCTATCAAACTAGCTAATGGAAAACAACAAACGTATCAAATTTTTTCCTATAAGCACCTTTATTTTTTTCACAATCCTTATTTATTACTAAATAATTAAATGGGATACTCCAAATTTCTTTACACATTTCACGAAACTGATTCCAAGACATATCTGTATTGACGTGCTCATCGTAAACATGTTTAAGATTAATATCATCTTGTCTAAATAGAACAATCATATTAGCGTTGTCCCTGATTAATTGTTTTGGTATCTTGCTATATGTTTGGTTTAAATAAAAACAATCAATATTTTTATGTCTCCCTGTAGCAAAATAATCTCGAATATTATTCTGTTTTTCGCAAGCTACATCATCAAATATAAACACTGAATCAGGTTTTGCATCTGCTGTACTCAATATTTCATCATTTTCTTTATACTTATATAAATTTACGGCTGGTACCATTTTCAGAACATTATCGAAAAACATATACATCGGTTGAAATAAAGTTTTGGAGAATATATATACATTTAAGTATTTTAATCCGTGCTCATGTAATAGGAGCCCAATCATTAAATTGGTTTTTCCACAGTTTGACGGACCGCAAATTAAGCAGCGAATCGTATTTGGTAGAAGTTCACTATGTCTGTGTTTGTTCTTTTCTGACGGTAAAACACATAATCTGTTTAAATTTAATGTGCAAGGCTGTTTAATAAATAACATGTTTAAGTTCCTTGACTATTAGAATAGAAATGAAAGATTAGAAAAAAAATGCATCATTTATACTTTTGATGAAAAAAGCTTTATTGAACACAATACTGTCGCTTATTTAGTACGTTTCATGTAGGTGTTAAAGCGACTTTGTATTCAAATGTGAAGTTATAAATTACACCATCGACTAGGTGAGTGATATAATCATCTAAATGTCTATCTTGACTCAATTTTACATTGTGATTGGGCACGCTGTACCACTTGGCCCGCTGTTACAACTTCAGGTTGTATGCTCGAGGGATATCGACCGCGTTGAACTCCACCTGAAGCGATAGCTGAAGGTGGAGCAACGCAGTCGATATCCCTCGAGCATACGACCTGAAGTTGTAACAGCGACCAAGTGGTACAGCGTGCCCAATAACTACCTACTAACCTCCTTTTTAGAAGACTTAAAAAAATGTTTAGAAAGGTGTCCATGTTTTTTAGTTATTTTTTATTTGAATTCATATCGCACCTAAAAAGTCTACAATGAAGGCCCAAAGCCACTATGTATAATAATATTTACGGTTAAAAAGATTTGGCTTTGAACGTAAATGTCTAGCTTAACTCTACTAGATACGATACTAAGTTCGCTTACTGATAGGTACCTACCTACAAGATAAGGTTTCTTATGATGATTGGTGAGTCGTGGTCACACAATAAACATCTACACCGTGATAATCTGCTTTGGAGAATTATTCTCGTAATGAACCATTCAATAAATATAGTCGTAACGACTATATAAGTTTTTTAGCTAGTACATAATAGGACTATAGAAATAGTGGTGCAGGCGGTCGCGCAGCGATGGTGCAAAAGGGTTGCGTGCCGTGTAGATTTTGTTTTTATGGTGTTGGGATAAAGCGGAGGTTCGAATGGTGTTGTGTCGGCAGTTGCGCCGTGCTGGAGGTGGGAGGTGATGTCATTGGCCCGGCCGCGGCTGTGGACGCTCCACTCCACTCGCTCTCTGTCACAGCTACTTTTGCTTTTCGAGCGAACATTGTAGGTACATCCTGGAGCGGGCACGTCATTAGTTTGGTATTTTCTAATCACGACCAACTGTAATGGAATTTAGAAATGTGACGGTAAAATGGTGATGCTCAAGCCGTGTTAAGGAAAGAGATTTATGGTTCACGATTTCAACGACAAAAATTATAGATACAGAGTATTTACGATCATGGTGTATTCATGCTACCGGAAAGAACATTAGTTGTTTATGGGATACCAAAAGAAATTTACTTATATTACGAAAAGTAGATCTGAAGAACTGAAAGAATTGAATAGAATAAAATAAAAAGAATTGAATAGTGAATAAGATAAAACTTACAAAATTAATAACACGCTAGACGGTGATGGAGGTAAAACGGAAGGTTATTTGAAATTCATTCTGCTGACTGAAGAGTTAAAATATGTTTAAAAATACCTTTAAACTATTACTTGTACCTTATATTATAAGACACGAGATAATAAGCCAGAACGGCAGTAAATATCTATCGATAATTACTTGTCCAAAGATCATTAAAACGAACTTTTCCCTAAATTGGAAATCGATTAGAACTAGATATAAAATCGGCTAAGTTAGCAGCGCTACTATAGTCTATGCCTAATTTTGACGTTTAAGTTTTTAATGTGGTCTCTCTCAAAGAGAATATAAATCACTACGTTTAGTCTCTCTCTTTCTTGAACGAGAAATGACGCAGGACGTAGGCTCGCTTTGTAAACTAATTTTACGTTAATAAATCTTGACCTTTCGAATTTGAGATCTTTGATTTCAGAGGACTGTTCCCATCCGCAGTTCTCTCTCTCGCACATTTTCAAATTTTTGCAGATATAAAATCATATTTCTTTATGCTAACTGTCAAAAAGTAAGAAGAAGACATGGTACGCTGTCTATAATTACTTGTGACATCTTTTTAGGCTTGGTTTTTCATATTTTTATTGCTATATTTTACACTGCGTAAGCTGTTTGTTTTCCGTAAATAAATAAAAAAATAATCACATTGCAAAAAATATATATTATATTTTAATTTGACGTATATACATTTATTTATCGTGGTAACTAGCGAATTTTTTGCTTGTCACCTTGAATATTTACTGAAATAATACGAAATCAAAATGAAAAATTGATTTGTTAGCGATGTTATGATAGACAGAAAACATAGTATCACGGAGTCACTTTTTTGAAGTTCACTCTTAGTGATTTCCCTCCCTAATTCGTCAAATCCGAACACGCCCTTTTCCTACGTTGTTGTACAAATTCCTGAGTCGCCCACTTCCTAATTCGTACATTCCATATTAGTCTACTATGACTCAGGCGCGGATCCAGCCCTCAAAAAAGGTTGTGGTCACAGCCACCCGAAAATCGGTGCCCTTCGCATCGTTGCATGCGTTTTGCATCGTATGAACCTTACTCGTGCGTGCATGATCGATATAGTGCATTCCTACAAAGGAAATGTTTATGAAAAATTATATGACGGCCTGACCAAGATTTTGTACAGTGTATCTTAGTTTCACGCGGGTACAGCTGTGGGGCGTCACAAGTCGCGTATTAGGGTTGTGTGCATGCCCTTCGTGCCCACGACGGTGGATCCGCGCCTGCTATTACTAACATCAGGTGAGATGGCAGTTAAAAGCAAGCCTATTTTCAATTATAAAAATAAGCTGTCCGTCATGTGACGCCCAGCTGATCTGAAATATGACGGCATAAGATAACATCATGTTGTTTGCCGTCACGGCATATGAGTCGGTTTTACTACCAAGGCGCGCCAATGGAGTTATGAAGAATGAACATCAAAAATCTGCTTTACAATATTTAATAAACTCTATTAATTTGAAAAATACTTTAAAACAAGCTTTTCTTTCTCATATTTTTCTCAGCAAACCCTTTCATTTGATACCCATATCATGAAAGTAGATAAGAGCACTTTGTCCACCATCTTGATGCGTCCGCCATATTGAATTTATCATCTAGGACCAAAGTGCTTGGGAAGACAAATCCAACGAACCCAAACTCTACGGGATTACGTCGTCGTATCATTTAAAAGTTCTTATGGCCACCTTCTGTCTCCATCATCAGATACACCAGCTCGATGATACCATAACATTGCATTGCAGAGCAATTTCAGCTCAATCGATTGAGGATATCTGGTCTAAAATTCAGTTGCAAGATTTGTCCCACACAGTTAAATAAAAGCTTGTAAAAACGAATAGCACCGGGTGAAAACATAAAAAGCTAAAGCAGTTTTATGAAATAGGCCCATGTTGGTCGACGCAGTGTCCAGTGGGCACCGGTGAGCACAACACGGGCATGGCATGGCCGGGCGCGGGCAGCGGGGTGGCACGGACGGCCTCTCGGAAGGTCGACCGCCTCGCTACCGCCGCCCGCGCCGCTCCCGCGACACTCCACGCACCGCTACGTGGAATTTATTTAATTGACCACAATTATAACAATAACATCTTTGCGTTTGACTTTGTTACGTTGTTTGTCTTAGTGTAGTTTGTTCAAATTATCTTGTGATTCACTTGATCACAAATCTACTTATAGTATTTCTAATTCTAAATTTTCCCTTCCCGCACTTTCTACATTGAGTTCGCGTGTTTGTGTTCTAGGTTCGGATAAATTTCTGCTTTTATTGATACCATTGCTGACAAACTGTAACAGAAGAGAAACAATATTCCTATTCAAACTAATCACACAATATTTTTTTTGGAAAATTTAGGTATTTACCATTAATGTAATTTTTTTTTTTTTTTTTTATGCTAACTTTGTTCTATTTTGTTGGTTTTCGGAATAACTTTATTTAGAGTTAAGTAATCATTTTAAATTAAGTAAGTTTGAATATCGTTTATCTACTGAAAACTCTACCTACGTGGATCAAACTAAGCAGATGTAAATACGTACACGAATCATATGCATGTAGCTAAGTAGGTAGAGCAACGTAATGTCATAGTAAAAGAAATTGAGTAAGTTAACTCGGGGTTCATCCAAGAGACATAAATCACAGCCTCTGAGAGTTCTGAATATAATTTCCAGCACAATACACGGTTCCAAACTATGCATCAGTTCTTATGTCATAAGTTTATCAACCATGCCTTTATTAGACCCAAATACTTCAATACTGGAATATTTCTTGACATTTAAACTCGGGCCTTCTCCAGTATGATATATACCTTTTAAATTTTAACAACTAAAGATTCTCGTTACGCTATGGTGATGCTCTTATTCACGTTTCTTTTATCTGTGGCAAACATCCGGTATTATTTTTCGAGTCCGTACCGTTAGTACTCCAGTATTATCAGACGATTCGAGCTCACAATACGATAATGTATTTAGACAAACAACGCTCTTAAATGAACCTCTTATCAGCTTAAACCCGCAAAAGATAATGTTAATGTCATAAACAATACTATTTTATCATGTAATGAATGTGGGTATTTCGTAATACTAGTGCCTAAAGAATTCGAATTTTGCGCATACATAATTCAAAATGTAGGTAGGTTTTATCTCCACCTATCATCACGTGGAGATAAACACGCCCGCTGTTTTTCGAGTAAGGCTGACTTTGGCATAAAGAGTTTGCATCGAAGATGAGTACCTAGGTACACATTGAACCGGAAATCAGATGGACAAAATAACGAATTAAGCTAAATTCTATATAGACACGAAACATATATTATAACTACAAAGGAAGTACCAATGGAACCGTAGCCAGATAAAAAGGCATGTAGGTAGAGGAAGAGAGATTAAATCGATCACGAAAGGAAATCAGTACATAATTCTAGAGTAAAATATGAATGTTAAAAAACAGATGGGAGCAATTTAACTGCATAGGTGCAAGCGACGGCGGATGGAAAGTGCGGGTAGAGGCGAAGGCGGCTTCCGCTTCGACTCGCAGCCGCCGCCAGAATAACAAACGAAACCTGATTTCTATCGAGTGGGCCAGCGATTATAAACGCCTACTTCGACGTGAGAACGGTTCAAGCCTCTAACTCAGTATTATGGATACAATACAAACTTTACGAGCTTGTATTGTACAAGGGGCATATAATGTAACAAAATTGTTTCTGACGATACCAAGGGGCAAGTCACAGAAATTTTGCATTTTTAAACAACTTCGAATTAAAAAAAATTTGAAGAGAAAACTACTTTAGTCCCGTTGATCACTTTTTTGGTGAACAAAAATCATGGAATTCGCGTCATTGTCACCGTACACTGTACCGTGTATTTTATAACAGCGCCATCTCTTGTACAATAGGTGAATTACTACTTAAGGTTTCACTTCTGACGTGCAGTCCTATGACTGACAGTTTTTTTATAATTGCGTATTTAGCTGTTAGTATCTAAGTACTAATTTTGAAGTCGATATTTAAATTACGCAGATTTGTCAGATTTCTAAAGTTAAATGATTATTTACGGGATATTTACCGTGGTAAGGTTGTGGAAGGAGCTCCCGATATTTCGGCGCAGTTACATGCACCATGTTCACGGGAAGACTGAAGAATGCGGGTGGTAGGTGAAAAAGTTCAAAGTTAGGTACAGCCAAAACGATCTACCCTCTTTCTTAGTCTTTTGCTACGGTTATCACTGGAACTCGAACTCGAACCTAAGTCTCGACAAAACACACTCACTGTATCACTGCGTATAGTATTTTGAACACATTTTGAACGCGGACTTTTATTTTTAAGGCAACCTAATACTGGATTCCACGCACTAGCGAGTTGAAAACCATCACCTCGATTGAAATTCTGGCATTTCGAGATTTCAATAGTTTCCTTTACCAGCCTTGGTATGTAGTGACGCTCGGTGGACAGGATTTCGGGATTATGAAATTCAATCCAGTGGTTAGGACCCGCGTCCAGCAGATGCTCAGCTATGGCAGATTTATGTCTCTCATTATTTTTGACTGCCTTAATGTGTTCCTTGATGCGGCATGAGACAGTTCGCTTCGTTTGTCCTATGTACGAACTTCCGCAGCTGCAGTTGATTTTGTACACCCCGGGATGCTGAAATGGAATCTTGTCCTTGGGGGAACGCAGACATTGCGCAATTCTCTTATAAGGAGTAAATATGGTCTTTATAGCATATTTGTCAAGTATACGACCTATTTTATCTGTGACTCCTTTTAAATATGGCAAAAAAGTCGGCTGTCGTTCCACTTTTGGTTTCATCTGTTTCTTTTTCGGTTTGGTCTTACCGATCTGAGCCTTGTAACCGTTCCTGCGTAACACGAGTTGTATGTGGGATAGTTCCTCGTCAAGGTGTTCAGCATCACACAGATCATAGGCCTGATTTGTTAGTGAACTGACCACCGAATTAAGATGCCGGGGATGATGGTGAGAGGTAGCATGCAAGTAAAGGTCCGTGTGCGTCGGTTTTCTATATACTGTGTGGCTCAGAGACCCATCTTCTCTCGCTGTTATTCGAACATCCAGGAACGGCAACACTCGATCTTTCTCAACTTCTGCTGTAAACCGCATAGCATGATGAACACTGTTTAAATGTTCCAGGCATTTGCTAACTTCTGTTTCACCGCCCTTAAGTATGCAGAAGACATCATCTACGTATCTCTTCCAGCACTTGATTTCTACGGGACAGGTGGAGATAGCCCGGTCTTCAAAATGTTCCATCCACAGATTAGCAACCACGGGGGCCACTGGACTACCCATTGCTACTCCATCTATCTGCAGGTAAAACTGGCCTTTATATAAGAAGTAAACGGCGGATAAACAGTGTTCCAGCAGTTTGGCGTGTTCCATCGAAATGTTGTTGTCAGACAGTTTCTTTTTTATTACCTCTAAGCATTCCAGTACCGGTACCTTCGTAAATAGAGATTCGACGTCAAAACTGACCATAAGCTCATCACTTTCTACCCTAGTCTGCTTCAAAAGACTCACTAGATGTCTAGAATCTTTCACAAAAGATGACGTCTGACCTGTCAGTCCCTGAAGTACGCGTGAGACTTGTCGCGCCAGGTCACAAGTAGGGGAATCAATTTGGCTGACTATTGGCCGCAGCGGCACATCTCTTTTGTGGATTTTGGGCAAACCATACATTTTCGGTGGCTGTGAAGTTCTGGGTCGTAGGAGCTTCTTCAGAACGTCATCAGAGAAGACCTCATGACATTCTCTCACCAACTGGATGGTTTGCCGATAGACTCTCGCTGTAGGGTTATATTTCACTGGTTTATATGTTGCACTATCGCTGAGCAGACCCTCCATCTTACGGTCATACTCAGACACATCGAGTACAACAGTCGCGTTACCTTTGTCAGCTCTCAATACCAAGATGTCTTCATCTTCGCGTAACTCACGTAGTGCTGCCCGTTCTTCCGGCGTGATGTTGCTACACGGTAGTTTCGCATGACGTAACACTGTCGCGACATCTTGCCTTAACGCGTCGGCGTCAGTGCTTGGCACCTTGTTTTTGGCTATGGTTTCTTCTATGCAGCCAATGACGTCTTCGAAAGGTATGCGTGGTGGTGTAGGTGCAAAGTTCAGCCCTTTCCTTAAAGCGTCAATAGTAACCTCATTCAATAACCTACTCGACCGATTAACCACAGTTTGAACTTCACAAGTTTTGTCATCTTGACGATTCGAGTTATGTTTCCGTAGTAGGGCCTCAAACTTGCGCTGTTGTTTCAAAGCACTCAGTTCAAAGCACGGTAAATATCCCGTAAATAATCATTTAACTTTAGTGAACAACCGTGATAGTTTAAAACAGTGTTTGTCAGATTTCGTTAAAAAAGTTTGCTACAATCTGCTAAAAATTTGCGACAAATCCCAAGAACGACAAACCAAGGAGTTTTCATTTCATTATTGTATCGAGGAAGTGAGGACGATAATTTGAGTTATTTTTACCCACAACGGAACGGAAAGTTTAATGCGTTTGGGGTAAGATGTCTGTCACAAGTTTGCTCTAAAACGGCTGGACCGATTTCAGTGTGGTTTTTTACTAAACCCCGACGCAAAAAGACGTGTGTTATAAGTTTAACGTGAGTATATTTGTGTCTGTCTGTGGTATTGTAGCCCCCAAGAGGCTAAAGGCGATTTGATCGAGAGGGTTCATGCTCATACTCGTATCATATAGATTCATAGCTTTTTTTTCTCAGGCGTTTAAAGATTATCAGCTCTTTATCGGTGGTTTATACAGGGTTATAGATATGCTCCGTATTAAGCCGAAAGGAGGTCATTGTAACTCATCATTATGAACCACTTTTACTATGGGACCAACACTGAAATCGCGAAAAAACAATCAGCTGTTCCATAGAAGCTAGGGATTTCAAGGTTGGTCCCATGAAAAAATATACAGGGCTGTATATTTTTAACCGACTTCCAAAAAGGACGAGATTCTCAATTCGACTGTTTTTTTTTAATGTTTATGTTTGTTACCTCAGAACTTTCGACTTGAACCGATTTTGATGATTCTTTTTTTATTTGAAAGCTGGCTGGGCTGGTGGTATTTGGAAGTCTTTTCAGCGGTTTCATAGTTATAAGCTGTTTTCTGAATTGATCGTAGGTATTTTAATTAAGAAGTACTTATTCGAAGTGTGAATGAATTTATTTATAAGAATAGAGCTCATCGTAATTTAATTCATCTTTCTTGAGAACAAATACTAACAATAGCATCCTCGTCTCAAAATGGTAGTGTTTGCAATGCAATGGTTCCATGAATAGTCGATATGCAATTCAATGCAATCGTTAACCCGGGAAGGCAACAACGGTGTCATTTTCACTACCCATACCTATTTAGGCCACCCATTGTCACTTCCATTGTTTCATCATGATGGGCATCACATTTCGTAACAATTGAATGGCTTGTTGTTTTTCGTTAAGTGGAAATCTCAAATCGCCAACTAATATTGTTCTATTTCGAAAGATGGAAGACAACGAGTACTTACTCGATTTATAAATTATGCTGGACCGGTTAAGTCGACGACACAAAATTCTCTGACCACAATCGTTTGCAGTTGACAATGGACACAAACCCAGGTAGACGACTTTTTTCAAGTAAATCTATTCTTTTGCTCTGCGTTTAAAACTTAGATTTCGGTTGGTTATTGTTTTACGATTTGAATAACAAATGATTCAAACGGTGAATAGCTTAGTGTGAATCATACCAGGACGTTATCTTTAACGGAAGTCCATATTTACTTATAATAGCTGTGTAAACTTAAGGTCTCCATTCATTAGAATAATTAGAAATCCATTGAGTAAACATGTCGCCAAGAACTACAATCAAATTAGTCTTCTATACATGAAGCCTAAGCTTGTGTTACTTACCTACTTGAGAAGTAATTTTTTGCGTGTCATAGGTAACTTGTGATTATCAAGTTCATTCTGGAACTTCTTGGACTATACATATTCTTTTTGTTGGCTTCACTCACATATGAAAATTGTCTTTGGTTGCACCGATCTTGCCAATAGTTGACATTAAGTTGGTTGGTTTGGTTTTGTGGGCTGGTAGAGTTCACAGAAACGGTTCACAAAATTTGTGAAAAATATACTGTAATCTATGGTTGGTGCAATTTTGTTGTAGAATATATTTTTTTACTTTTTAAATTAAAAGGAGTTTATATTTGTTTAAGTTGTTATACCACCGCATAAGTGTATCTGTTATGGTGTTATAAGTGTTTTTTAATAATAAATTAATAAATAAGTTAGTTTGTTTTACGTTTTCAACATAACTAATGGTCGTATCAATTTCAATCTAGGATGTTATTCTTAGTAATTGTTTCCCATTTGATTTGGTAGACTACATTTTAATGAAATGCCTAAAGGCAAGGTATGAAATACCTAAACCCAAACTAAGCAAAGCTTGTGATATGGCAGCCAGAGACTGATATACATACATATATATTTTTAAATACATACTTAAATAAATATTAACAGTATGAAAGTTAGACTATGATTATGTATTACATAATCAAATAAGTTAGATAGATAAACTCTTTATTGTTCACACTAGAAAGTAAGTTGATAATTGTAGTTTCTTTCACGTCTAATAGTAGATAATCGAGCGAGTGCTGTACAATTTCATTTCGATCGTCACGTTGTAAATTATTTAAATAGTTTTCGTATTGCTGACTGTTGTGTTGAGTAGTTTCTCATGGGTGTTGTAACGCGGTTGTGTGACATCCGTCGACGTGAGGCGTGGCGCTGGAACGTTATCGCTCGTCCTTGACACAGAGACGTCGCGCCGCGTGCACAGCACAACGCGCTTATTGTCGCTGCAACCTTGCGAAAATTAACGCTCGCGATAACAGACGCCGTCGTCGTCGCCAGCGCAGCGCCTCGCCTCTCCACCTCCACCAATATAACGCGCACATGCTCTACTCAATGAATACGTTGTCTATGAATTTCATGAATTGGAAAAGGCTACTCGATTGCTTTGTAATTAGACAGGATGATATTAGTCTTGTTTAAGAGACTTCCGGACATCATTCGAAGATTAATGTCTTCGTCATCGTCTACTATGATGTCAAAATTTCCACAGAACAGGAGGTCGGCCGTGGCCGTTACGGGACGAAAGTGGGTGGTATCCTGGTGGCGCGACTCTCGCCGACCGGAAACCCAATTCCCGGATGCGGCTGTGCGGGGGGATCTCGCCGGAAGCTCGGTAAACGAGCACATCCGCTGCCGCCGCCCGCGCCGCAAAATTTGGCACCGCGAGCGCTCGCAGCCCGCTTCCGGCCTCCGCCCCCCGGACCCCTAACGCCGTTCTCGCCCGCGAAAATAGCGGCCAACCGCTCAGTGTACGCGGTTCATTCAGTATGGCCGCCTTCCATTCATAAAAAGGCTAGGCGCGGGCGGTGCGGCGCGCGGCGGAGGGAGCGCGGCTCTCCCGCCGGCCCGCGCCCGCGGCCGACGCCAGTGCGGAATGTGCTTGCGAACGGAACGGTCGTTTCGTCGGAGCGTAGCGCTAGCGCTCCCAGTTTTCCATTAAAATGTGTATAAGAATAAGTGCAGTGAATTCGCACGAGTTCGGAACGGTAAAGAAAATCGCCGTCGTCGAGATCAGGAGTAGAAATCAACGAAGAACTTCAGCGAGGAAGTGAGTAGCGGCCATATTGCAGTGATAACCGCGCGGCGGGCGGACGAGAATCGAGGCCGGTGCGTGGGCCGCCCCCCGCCCGCGCCAGGTGCCGCTCCGGACCGCGCCGGTCTCATGAACCTTCCCGTGGATTTGCGCGATCAAAATTTGGTGGTTCTGCCTCAATTTTGTGTGTCAGTGATTCTTCCGGCGCGGTATCGGTGCGGTAGGATCGGCCGCCCGATAGCAATGCGGCCGGAATCCAGTGTTGTGTGTGGGGCTTGTCGGCCCGAGTGCCCTTGTGTTGCGATGTGTGTAGGAGACGTGTGACCGTGGAACGTCTGTTTTGTAAGTACCAACATATGGCATCCTGGCGTGGGCTATGTCGCCCACCGATCAAACTTGTCCATCTGTGGTAGTGGAAATAAAAGCAGATAAAGCTGGTCAGTTTTAACATGCAGATCATGTAATCGGGCGTAGGTAGCAATTACATGGACTGCGAAGAAATCGAGCAAACACGAATGACGAGAAGTGACGCTTCGCCTCTCGCTTCGCTGGCCGCGGTCGCCGTGCCCGCTCCTGGCTCCGCACACGTGCAGCGCGCGACCAGCGCCTGCGCCTGCTACAACCACTGAACATTCCCATTTAACGAGTTTATAATGCTTTCAATTTTGCTCTATATATGAGGATTTCATCTGTTTGTTATGCCTTTTTGACGTGAACTTGACTCAAGAATCCATTCATCATAGTACACATTTGAATTCGAATTATAAATAGGCTTCTTTATGAACGGAACACTAGTGCAGAGTTAAAACATAAAAATACATGGTAAATGTGGAAAGACTCGGTGATATGCTTCTTTAAAAACATTATTGTGAATATCTACAAATAACTCAATAAGATTGCTTTTATGTATAGCAACAGAAAACGAATTTGACATAACTTGATAACTGGGAACGTTGATAAAGTGTAAACTGTAAACAATAGCAGCATAAACTTTTAATATCTTGTAACGAACTCTACAGATAACAAGGTATTTAGACAAAACAAAATAATAATAACGTTATAGCATTTACGTTTAAATGCATAAGTATAATATTTCAAGTAGGTATCTATCTATCAACTTTATAATTATAAAAAATATAACATTGAATGGCTGCATACAGCAGAATAAAGAAAACAAATATGAACAGCTTATAATAATACAACCTACATAACAAATCTATGGAGTCAAAGACATCAGCTGTTAAATTAAATGCAAATATAGATTTATTTATTATTAGATATTAGGTATAACACCAATTACATTCATTGATGTAGATTACTCAAACGAAAACAACATTTATAATAGCCATGATATACTATCTTGGCAAGACACTTCTGATAAAATCAAAACAGTGAATTAAGATTATAGCAATAAAAATAACAATAACTTGATAACCAAACTTTAGGTAAACGTGAACTTTTAATCGATTAATAACTACGAAATGAATGATAGCTAGCGCGATAATTCATCCTGGAGTTTAAATCGATCATCAAAACAAAAAGACATAAAACATAAAACAGACTCATAATTTTATAACGCTAAATGAGAATACCACTGATCAGCTGACACAAGCAGACGTACATCTATTTACGTACCTATCTATTATGCAACACATAGTCATGCAATAAATTAAGTTACCGTATGAATGCCACGAAGCAAAATTTGATTGAATGAAGATTCTGATTCCAAAATAAAACCATCTGATATCTTCTCAACCCTTAAAATATTACTGCTATGCAACTAGGTGTATACTATTGCCATTCAACGTGGCAATGCTGCCAGCATTACTGGCCACTTTTCCTTCCATCAAGGGGCTTTTAGATTGTTTTTATTTATTGGTACTTAGTTTTAGGTTTTTATTTTTGTTTCTTTTCTAATTTTCTTGTTTAAATAGAAACACTTTTAGCTGAGTATGTTATTATTTGAATGAACTTAATTTTTCGAAAGGACATCGGTTCAAATAATAATTATAATGCAGTACATAATGTATTATCAATCATTTGGAAACTTGGTAATGTTCTATTATTGTTACAAGAATCAAATCATCGGTTGTTAATGTCATTATAGAAACTAACTTTCTTTGACCATGACAAGTCTGTTTTAGTTGGATACACTTACATTACTACAGTTCAATTCTGCAGATATTTAGAAATTTGGAACAAACGAAATTTTGAATATACACAGTAATTATATAAGGAGCTATGCCTGATCAATGCAAGGGTACTAAAAGCATTTACGCATGCTTAATTTGGGGAGGCATTTAACGCCGACGCAAGGACCGTATACGGAGAGCCCAAACCGACTAATAAAATTGGTACCAGCTTGGCCTGAACGGAAGCGTGCAAAATTACACGTAACAATCTCTTCAGTTAATTTTAATTTGCTGCGACTATTGGTCACGAATTATGAACTAGAGCTTCAAACATTTCAGACGATGTATTCACGTAAATTGTGAGGCCGTGATCACGAATCTATATCAGATATATTGTAAGTATAGATTAGGTGGAATTGTTGTCTGACATGACATTGCAAATAGAACGTTGATGACTGTTACCGGCACAAAACATCGCTTTAAAATTCATACTTATAGTATGTGTAGATTATATCTGATATTACTATGCATGCTCATTGTCGAATCGGAATGAAACGCATGTTTTCTATTTTGAAGTGCTGTTGGTGGATCCTGTACAAGTAGGTATAACTTTCTATCGTGGCATATCTAGTCATCAGAAAAGATCGCATATAAACGAGGTAACATTGAACTGCACAGTACAAGACAAGTATATATTTCTGAACGGAAAGTCGCTATTGGAACTTTCTAATAGGGTGTCAGACTAATTCTTCAATGTTCGTCGTCCGTCAGCTCACTACCAGTACAATAGATTTATCGGTTTCAAGACGACACTTTAGTTTGTGCTACCCATACCAGAGTTACTTTGTATTGTTGATGCATGCCGACATTTAGATTGTTTACCCATACCAATGTTACGTTGTAATATGCTGTTGAGTGCCAATATGTTCGTATATGCAATCCATGCCAGTTCACATTTATAATCTTCTAGGTAAAGAAGATCCCAATAGATAAAGTTCATTTTTAGATTATGGTATTCAGGTACCTTAGATATAGCCATCGTCAGACCCTGAAGCTGTTGCTTCACCATAACAAACCTGTAAGGCACTTATCTGATAATAAATTCAAGAAAGTGAACGTAAATGACGCACAACGTTTCAAAAACTAGACATTGTCTTTTCCCACCAAAGCAACATAGCAAGACTGTGTCCTCCCTCTGCCCAGATCTGTTCTGTCAGACTAGATGTGATGATACGAGATAACATATATACTGATAGATGACAAATCAACTACCTACAAACAACTCATTAAATATAAAGGAAACTTTTATAAAGTAACACCCAATCAAATACCAAAGAAAAGGATATACCACCATCTGTGGACAGATAATAATTTCAAATTTTCTTCGAAGCTTCTGCAGTTTTTGTGAGGGGCCAAGGAGGGAAAGATAAGTAACACTAATAATTACAAAGTTATCTTAATTTGTCTGGAATATAAAGAAAAGCTCTAATTAACTTAATGTTCTTAATTTCGAATATATTAAAAAGCGAAGCAGGTTAAACCAGTAGCGCTTTCTTAAATAAGAGATAAAATATATTTAAATTCGTAATGACTATTGACCTATGACTGAAATTGATAGAGGTGAGATAAAACATCGCATAAAATATAGGTGCCTTCAAAATATGAAAATATAAAATAAGTTTTTGCTGTCACAATATAATAAATGGTTATTCACGTAATAATGATAAATATAATTATTTTGACAACAGTGTGAATTACATTCACGCAAAATAATCACTAGATATTCATCATTAGCAAATAGCAAGCATGTAGGAAACTTTCATTTTCGAATGACTTTTAATTTCGGTGATTATACTTTGAAGAGAATAGACGGTTTCATTCTATATTCCACTATTGACTAATATTTGCCAAAATAAGAAAATACCTTATTAATTTAGCAATAATAATACTGATAATAGGGTAAAGTATCAGATATTAAGTGAAGGTAAGATAATTGACACGTCACATTTTCATATTTTCAACACGGTGAGGTAAATTAACATTTCTATGCTTCAATAAATAAGTTAAAAAACCTTAATGTCTTCTCTGTCTACAAATAGTAAGAACATATACCTACTAACTACAAATTCAAAAATATTTCGATGTTTAGATCGCATAATCTTTAGAAGCTTATCAGTTTTTATATCGTGTTTATGAAAATTGGTGTTCATGTGTAAGTTGAACAATTAAATTATATAAGTTCTTGAAATATTTACTTTTAAATGTCATATTATTATTACTTTAAAAATAGTTTACTTAAATTGGTCTCTTAAACTTAGCATAACTAATCAAAAAATAAAATAAAATATTAAACTTTATTTTAAAGGCAGCTTAATAGAGTATTCCTTTTTTATTCATTAACTCTCTAATTGGCTAATAAGTAATTTAATAAACTTTAGTCTGCTTTGCCTCTACACTAACCCCTTTTATTCATAAAATCTAAAATGGGTTTCTATAGCAAAACGTGTTTGGTTCCGTTTATGTGACATTTAATATCAGCTAAAATGGCGAAAAATGCACGTTGATGAAATGAGGTATAATCGAACGTCTGGTTTTTTTTGCATAAAACTAATTAATGGCTGTAAATGTGTAGCCAGTACCTTTTAAGGTATACAAAATTCACGTATTGTTTTACTAGTTAGTTGCTAGATTAAATTGACCTCTTTGTTAGAGTTTTAAGATTATTTCTTAGATCACACAGATCACATTATACATAAGAGTATAAAGCGTTTTATTATTATTATATTTAGAATCTTATTAATTCTGTCATAGTATGTATTGCAATGTCAATATATTAATGCTAATTCAGGGTTTCTTAAAGTGGGGTCCATGACGCGAGTGCTAGGGGTCCACATTCCCGAGGTTTATTTACTAGAATTGAAGTATGCAGTTCTATTATTTAAATAAACAAAACCAAAAATCAAGTAATTGTTTTTAATTTAAAATTATCTTCGCAAGGGGTCCGTAGTGTTACTGAAACATTGAAAGTGGTCCGTGGCTATAAAAAGTTTAAGAACCATTGTGCTAATTGTTTTGAATATGACATGGCTTTTTTTTGTATTGCAATTAACGATAAAACTAATCATTTTGCTTAAATGTAAGGAGGTCATTGTACTCATCATTATGTTTTTTTTTACATTGGACCAACCCCAAAATCGCAAAAAAATCTGCTGTTTCATACATTTTGTCGAGTGTCGTGACCGTTTTCTATGGAACAGCTGTTATTTTTTTCGAGATTTCAAGGTTTCTCCCATAGTAAAAGTTGTTCATTCATAATGATAAGTGCAATGACCTCCTTTCGGCTTAGTACAGTCTATACGCTTAACCCCGTACACATAATTATTGTATTGCACGGGGGCATAGTGGCATACCCATTAATTTATTTGACATACCTATTTATTTTCTTGTAGTAGGTATATAGTTTTGCAAAAGTTTTAGTAATGAGCACATATTTTAGCAGCCATGCTCGAAATTTAATTTTAAAATTGATATGGGCATTTGCTTATATTTTACCTGTAATCTGCCCCTTGTATGAGAACTTTTCAGAAAATTGCCGATAAAGCAATAGTATGAAAACGCATTGTTAATCAAGTAGTTTAATCTCGAATTTTACTAAATCCCTATTCAACGACAAACACAGCGTCCGCAGCGATATTGTTTCTTTCTTTTTTAACCTCTCATTATTAGTTTCATTCTAACTAAATTTACTTAAAAAATTGACATCTGTTTCTTACAAATTGAAGTGAAAAGAGACGCAAATATGTTACATTAATGCAGTTAGAGAATGGTACAATACAATAGATGCGTTTATTAGTATATGTTTTTTTGTCAAAACCGCTGTAAATATAACCATTTCATAAACCTAACAAATGTTAGCCACAGCCCACAACTAAAAAGTAATTGCATTAGCACTCATTGCACTATTGATTTATGTGTACCTAAGCAACAAGCTAAAAATGAGCTTATTCCCTATGGCTATGCCCACGTGGGCTAGAAGTTCTAGCCCCAGAACTGCATGATAGGGTCGACATTCATTTATTTATGAAAAAAATATTATAAGGCACTTTCATTTCACATCATCATCAGCCAGAAGACGTCCACCGCTGAACATAGGTTTCCCCTTTAACCTCCACACTGAACGACATCCTGCCATCTGCATCCACTGGATGCCCGCGACTCTCACAATGTCGTCGGTCCATCTAGTGGAAGGCCTACCTACGCTGCGTCTTCCGGTTCGCGGTCTCCACTCAAGAATCTTTCTTCCCCATCGTTATCAGTTCTTCGAGCGATGTGACCTGCCCATTGCCACTTAAACTTGCAGATTTTAATAGCTATGTCGGTGACTCTGTTTCATTTCACATGCGGCATTAAAAATCAAGCACTCGAAAATAAAGAATCGCAAATACAAATTCACAAAATATATTGACACTGGTAATCAAACATAACCTAACTGTATGAGACTAATACACTATGGTTAATGTTACCTTTTAGGGTTTCATACCCAATGGATGTAAACGGGACCCTATTACTAAGCCTACGCTGTCTGTCCGTCCAGTTGAAATTTCCACAGAATATGTAATGTCACGGCGGATTAATTAAGAAATAATAATAAAGTCAAAAAGTAAAAACTAAAAGGACAACAAACGTTTTTTTTAACGTATTTTTGTATATTATCTAATGTAAAAACGGTAATACTTATAAGATTCAAACTTGGCATGATTACACACTCTAAAGTAAAATAATAAATATGGCCAAGTGCGAGTCCGCCTGGGCCGTGATGTTATCTTTTTGCACTACTTTGTATTTTGTGGTGGTACGGAACCAGAGTCAGTCCCTCAGTCTTTGGAGTAAATGTTACTAAAATACTAGGTTCGCGACTAGATTTCACATGTATTCTAAATTACATTTTAAACATTTTAATTGTATGTAAAGTCCATTGAGCTTTATTCGATCATCTTGAGAACATGTCTTCCTGGATCTATCATATGCGGCTCTGGCTCGACACGCTCTTGACAAGTTGTTTTATTGACTGAAGGCGATTAAATGAAAAAAAGCCCGAAACAAAATGAAAGTACATACCTACCTTTTACAGCTGCATCCTGTTAGCTTACGGATGCCACATGGTCCATGACAAAACAATATTAAAAAATATAAATACTTTTAGCAAAAGCGACCAATGCTGGTCATATGCAAAGAAATAAAAAATACAATGTGTAAGTGTAGGTAGGCTTCGGACGGGTTTTAATGATAAGGCGTTTAGCATCCAGGTCTTGTATTCGCTTCTCTTCGAAATTATTATGGGATGGTACCAAAGAAAGAGCACAAAACTAAACTTCCAGGATGACATTAGGAAGCAGCTGGAATTGCCACAAAAAGAATTGAACGTAATTCTCAGTAAGACGCCTATCAGGGAAGAGAACCTGGTGTCAAAGACAGCGGAGCCGATTTCAATCAATACACATACATATAATAAAATGAGTTTATCTTATTAGATATCTTTCTTTATATATATATATTATCATAAGATAATATAGATATCATAACAATGAATTAGACATGAAAATGAGATAAATTAACTTTGTTGTTAGATGAGAACGAAGAACATGACCAAATAATGAGAAGGCCAAAAACCAAAATAAAATTAAAGTTAAATGATTATTTACGGGATATTTACCGTGGTAAGGTTGTGGATGGAGCTCCCGATATTTCGGCGCAGTTACATGCACCATGTTCACGGGAAATATCCCGTAAATAATCATTTAACTTTAGTGAACAACCGTGATAGTTTAAAATCAAAATAAAATTATTCAAAATATTATTCCACCTACAATTTAGTTTAATTATAAATTTTAGATGCGTGGTCATCATGGAAACAAAATATTTAATGGGAGAAAATTAATTAATTGGGTACTAAATACATTTTTGTATTTTAATTTTGTCGAATTCTGCTGGTTATCGAATTTTTCAGTTCATCCTTGTTAAATGTACTTAAATAAATTATAAAATATTTAACTTAAACTTGTACCTACCTTGAAAACTTATTTTATGAATTTCATTTTACAGGATTATGCATGGAAATATAGGCACTATTATATTTCTTATAAACAAATGTGAACAAACAACAAAAGTCAAGGACTTTTTAGTAAAAGCAGATTACGTTTAGTAAAAAAATGTAGGTAATAAAATTAATTTCAATCATAAGTATAACTTTGTGAGCAAATCATTTTTTTAAATATTATATAATAGGCTTGTGCTTAGCCGCCAACTCGCCAGATGTTAAGCGTTGATGCGGCCTACAATGGATCACGCGTGCCTGATTCAGTCAAACATGATAATAGGTGACGAACAAAACAAAAGAAAACGAACTACTTAAATTTTATCTTGCTGGGAATAATTATCAATTTGGAATATTTATGCGAATTTTATCGAAATTTTGTTAACATTTTTTTTTTCATGTATTTCCATGTATAAGCCCTGAATACAAAGGCATGGAATATAATAATATTTTATTCGTGCTACAATTTTTCGTTACAATTTTAATATGTGGATTGTCGTGGATAGCTATTAAAATCTTTATGAGCACGACATAATCAGTTCTGTTATACAATAAAAAAAATACGGTTCATTGTGGTTATTTTTGGCAGAGTCGAGTAGGCCACCATCATAATTATTTTCTAAATTAAACTGAACTTGGTAATAGTTATACATACATACGACAGCACTAAAATGATTATAACCTTATCACGTCATAACATATTATTATTATACGGAATGGTTCAGAATAAACATAAATGTCAGTTAATATTTAATTTAAACTGTAGGTATAAGATCCGATATTTATTCAAAACCCCCGATAAAAGAGTAGATCGGCCTTCAAAAGGCTGAACCATTTTACTTGAAACATAGCTCTCATTCAAGTCACCTTTGAAATAAATAAAACTAAGTTATATGATCATTAACGAAATATTTTGAGACCTACGATGCCACAGACAGACTTATAACACCCGTTTGCCACACTGTTTACGTGGGGATTAAAAATCAAGCAAAAAAATTTTTTTCTTATTGATCCTTGTTGATTACAGTTTACCCTTTATTGCAAGGACAAAAAAGTGCTGTTTCAAAACCGCGAAACAACTTTTTTTTTCCGTCCTCGAGGACGCTGTAAGCCCAAGAAACCTCCACTGTAAGGCCTTGAATAGACCCCACGGTTTCCCGTAGTGCCACGGTAGAAACAACAAGGCAAGCGATGAATGAAAAGTCATATTCTTTCAACGTTAACATAATACAACCGTTTTGGATTTGGTTTGAAACTGAGTATAAAGTTAATAAACCAGCTAAAACGACAGCTTATCAAAATATAGACGCCAAAGTTTGAACGTTTGAACGTGCCATAGCCATGGATGCCATATGAAATGTACTACAAAGAGAAAGTGTTCGTACACCTGTCGGTCTGCAAGTACAAGTACTTAAGTGGAGAGCCACTCCACAGATGTTAACTTTTAACCGAGGAAGGCCTCTTTCGAGGACAAAGCTCAAAAACATATACCTACCAAGGTACCAAGCCAGGTATCTATTGCGACCAAAAATACAACTTTTTGGATTTTATAGCCGCTTACTACGCAATTCCACTACGATTTTCTTTTTGGTAAATATGTAAATTAAAACTGCGAATACTTTAGAATCTTTTAGAATTCCTGAGAATTGACGTATCTATAAATTATACGTTTTTGTTGTACCCGTGTTTTCACATATTATGAAGTAATCTAAATCCATAAACGTGGAAAAATATCGATTTGTAGACGATAATATTATCGAACATAGGAATTTTAAAATCTAGATTATTTTTATAATAATCGAGATTTTAGAATTTTAGCATTATTATAGCTCTCATTACAATTTTTCCTTAAAGAATGAATGATTAGAATGTGGCATGTTCGGCTGAAGCACATCAAAAGTGCATTAGAAAATGTGTTTTTACCGATATTGTCGTTGGGGTGCGCGTATGTGTGTATGTTTGTGTGATTATGATACAGCCTGAACGTTTTGACAGATTTAAAGAGTGAGGTTTCGTTAGATTCTTCTTTATACCCGGAGTGTCATCTAGGCTAGATATGTATTTTGAAGTAGGGTTTTTTCTTTTCTTTTTAAACTTATTTAGATTGATGTATTGAGTGTGATTGTGGCAATATGAGTTTTGTTTGAAATGTCCAATATACCTACACATAAATGGTTGTTAGTAACTAGTGATAATTATATTAACGATGTGGTGTTTGCTATCGGCAGGTGGGGACGATGAGGGAACAGGAAGGCGACGGCCCGGAGAGCCGTTAGCCGGACTCGATGGATGAGTATGGCGGGCCGGCGGCGCCGCCCCGGCCGCCCAAGCCGGCGGCGCGTGTCCACCGGCCGACGGGCGCGCGCCAGCCCACCGTGTCGCTGCTGCGGCCGCGGCCCGAGGCAGAGCGCGAGCGCAACGCGTACGTGGAGGCCCCGCGGCGCGCGCTCGCGGCTCCCCCGACCTCACACTCTGCATCCGCCGGCGCACACCAGCCACTCAAGCCGGTGACGAGGCAGCCGGCCGCCGCAGGCGACAAGCGGCGCGCCGGCGCCCTTGCGGCCGACTCGATAGTGTGCGAGGTGTGCGGCCGGTGCCGGTGCGAGCAGTGCGCCCGGCCGCGGCCGCTGCCTCAGCGCTGGCTGTGCGGCTCATGCCTATGCAGCGCCGAGGCGTGCGTCGACTACGCGTCGTGCATGTGCTGCGTGAAGGCGCTCTTCTACCACTGCGGGAGCGGCGAGGATGAGGCGGGCGAGCCGTGCGCGCGCGCGCCGCGGGCCGCGTGCGTGGCGGCGCTGGCGGTGCCGCTGCCATGCCTGTGGCTATACTGGCCGCTGCGCGGGTGCGCGGCGGCGGGTGCGGCGCTGTATGGCGCGCGTCGGCCCGGCTGTCGCTGCCCCGAGGCCGACCCTCCTCCGAGGCTCTCCAGTATTATCTAGTCCCGCCGCGCGCCGCGCGCCGCCCGCCGCCCGCGCCTCCGAAGCCGGTCGAGTTCGAGTCGAGCGGCACGACCGCCTTGTACAAATATTTATTGGGTGGCGGAGAGCTTCGGACAGCGCGGGGGTGGACTCAGTGACCGCAGTGCCTGCTCGAGTGGTGTGTGTGAGCGGGGCCGCCGCCGGACGAGAGCCCCGCTCACTGAGTGAATCGTCTACGAGTACCTTGTAAATATAGTTGTACTGTGTGAATGTACGTGAACGTGTCGCCCGAACGTCGAAAGTCTCAAATTTTCTTGAGACCATACGTGTCATAGAGAAACGTTAACGTTAGTATTTTGGATTATGAAAGAATCCAGAGAAGATTAAGAAATGAGATATAAAACATACTTATTAAGATGTAGATAATTTACCATTTATTTATTAACTGAATTTGTATTTATTTGTAAATAAAACGACGACATTATATTATAAATACGAATGTTTACTACATTACGCTGTTTTTCTCTTTCCTTTACATACATTAGACGAGAGCGGCACATTGAAAGCGCAGTAGCTTAAGATAAACTGGGCCAAATGTCACTTGCAGCAACAATGTAAAAAGAAAAAATATTTAAACTATGCAATCAAAAAAAATACATTTCAAATAAACATTTATACGTACCTATTTAAGACAGGACCAGATCTCGATTCATACAAACATTCGTGTTTTTTTTAAACCTACCTACTTGTCTGACTTTAAAAAAAAACTCTGGCAATCATTGTCATTATCATCATCAGCCAAAAGACGTCCACTGCTGAACTAAAGCCTCCCTAGAAGAAAACCTAGAAGCCTCCTTAGAACTCCATCCACACTGCACGACAGCCTATCCATCTGTATCCACTGCAATAACTTTGGCAATTTTTTTTAATCATTTTAAGTTCAACAAAGTATAACAACAATCATATATACATCGTATGTATATATATTTGTCTTAAAAAAGTATTAAAATGACCCAAGATCTGGATACTGACTTATATAAATAATCAATAATAGATTCTCGCTATAATAATGAAGCAATATTGAAAGCCGGGGCTGACAAATTATTATTATTCTGCCAGGAATTTTAAACTAAGTTACAATGTCAGCGCTGCAAGATACTGATTTTGTAAGCAAACATTTCATAGTAATCACAACAAACTGATGTTGAAGTAAACTTGATGACATAACTATGAGTAACTTTCGACATTATATATTTGATTCGCAGTCTATAAAATAAGGAAAGTGATACATTTTGACAGCAAACATATCAAAGAAATCACAACAGTCTGACACTGACGTTGAAGTAAAGTTTCTTGACATAACTACTAATAACTTTGAACGTATTATCTTTGATTTGTAGTCTGTAAAATAAGGAAAGTGGTCGCAATGTCAGCGCTGCAAGATACTAATTTTGTAAGAAATATATCAAAGTATTCACAACAGACTGATACTGATGTTGAAGTAAACTTTCTTGATGACATCCATTACTATGAGTAACTTTTTACATTAATATATTTGATTTGTAGTCTGTAAAATAATGAAAGTGATACTTTTTAAATAGTTTTTCGACGTTGGTGGTCGAGGAAAGCGAGTCAAAATATTGACGCCGATTTATCTGTGGTATCGTAGCTCCCAAACCACAGAATAATAAAAATACGTCACGTGCTTTACAAAGCGTAGGTACGTAAAGGCCGTATGTCAAATAGTATGTAGCCTTAGGAGCCTTTTACAGGTCCGTAGTACATTAAAATAGTGTACAACCCTGCAATTTGCCTCCCTATCAAATTTTTTTCTGATTCCATTCTGGTAGCATTTTGGCATATGAGTAAAGAAGAAAAAATGTTACATGTTTAATTCGTTTATGCTAAATTAGCGCTACTTCTATGCTTTAGTTCTTTTTCTGAGTCCCAAACGGAGACCAATAGTTACCTACCATTATAACAAGCAAGGATAGCTTACTGTCTGAAAGAAATGTGTACGTGCTTTTTAAAAGTTATGGACCTCTTTTCCGAAAGTTTACATTTTAATGAAATGTGTCAGGAGTTTTTTTTTCTATTTGAGGAGCTCCGGAAGTAACCGATAATTACATTTTATGCCCGATAAAATAAAAAATAACTGTTAGTCATTGTGCTCATACATACCATACATCACTCAGATTGCTGCAAATCTCGTTTAAAACACACTAAATAAAGCTCTAAAGATGAGCAGCCGGACCTAAACTCGACAAATACACTGTTTTTTTTATCGATTACATAAATTATTCTTTTGTGCTTTCTGTAAAGTTATAAATAATGTATTTATCGGCTTTTGTTCCGGAGCTCCTCAAATAGAAAAAAATATTTCTAATTTATCTTTTTGGTAGGTAAATATAAGTTCTGTTATCTTAAATCAATATTATATTCGAATTCAGCCTAACTTATAAAATGTTTGATTACTCTACGCGTAAAATTATCTGTCAACATTTCGCTGACGGAAATTCTCAGGTGCAAAAATGACACACAGCAGTAACTGAATTCTTGATAGAGACCGTTTATAAAAATAAAGCCCTATAAAGAGCTACATGCTTGGTTAAATTATTATTAGACTGTTATGATACGGCAACCGGCGTGATACGGATCACACCGGCTGATAATAAAATGCATGAAATCCAGAAACAGTCGTCTAAAGACTAGAAAGAATTCTGCGATGATATCTATGTTTCGTCTGGGGCCTATAAAAAGCCTTATCAGATCAAATCAAGCAAGGGATGTTTATATCTTACCTAAGTATGTAAAACGTACATTAGAAAAACACAATTCACAGAGGAATAATTAATGAGCCTGGTGGAAGGAAATGGGCAGTGATGCGTCAACAGCGATGTAGGTACTCGACTCAGCCGTTTCCTTTCGACGTCACCATCCAGGATGCACGGTACACGCCTCTTTATGCTCGTCTTCCCCTTTCCGGTCCCTGTTTAGCCTATCAGCTTCGACAGGAACTATAGATAGTATCTAATTAGTCATATTGACTTTTTATCGAGAGTACCTACCAAATGACTGTAAAGTGAATTTACAACCTGCAGTGCAGACACTGGAGAGAGCTTTTCATTAATGGTGATACGATTCATGTTTGGCGGGAAATTTAAATTTCAAACAGTTTTTTTTGTTCTTATAGCTAGGTCGGGTAATTATTGTGAAATTGCACAGTGTTCGCGAAATTTGTTGTTTGTTCTTTACATTATCATGTACAGCTATTAATCAGTAACTTACCATATTACTTACATTTGACAATAAACCGTTTGAAACAGCAAAAATTTGTTTATTGACAAATATATCTAATAATGTGCATTAGAGATAAATAGCTTTACGCGAGTTTGTAAAGAATAACAATTTTCCCAAATATCATGATCGTTTACAATAATTACCCAGCCTAGCTACAAGAACAAAAAAACTGTACAGTTTTTTTGTTCTTTTAGCTAGGCCGGGTAATTATTTTGAAATGGCACAGTGTTTGCGAAAATAAAGAACAAAAAAACTGTTTGAAATTTGAATTACACGCCAAACATGAAACGTATCACTTTAAAGAAGTCCTACGACAAACAGCAGAACTAAATTTCCATATTGTTGTTGCCAAGTGTTGTCACCGTGTTTGAGACGCTAGTGAGATTTTTATTAATTCGTCATCTTTAAAGAGTCGTGTACCTACCCAGTGGCGGATTTACACTTTTGCCGCCAGTAGTCTATTCAAATTTTGCCGCCTATACCGACCTCTACAATTCGATACTCTAATTCACACTCATATTAATAAAAAAACAATAAAATTGTCAGATACTTTATGATTTGTACATTATCGTCCTAAATACACCAGCTTTTCCCGTAATTAGTATGATAGTGAACTAGGGTATCGATGTGTCAGTTCCTAAGTAGACTATTTTTACAACACTATTCAGTTTGTACAAGAAATAGTTATTGGGTATGATAATAAAAGCTCAACCATGTACCACTAATAAGAGGGGTAGGGCTTTAGCCCCTATTTTGCAGCCCTTAAAATCTGCCGCTCTAGGCTCCAGCCTATTTAGCTTGCTGGTAAATCCGCCACTGCGTGTACCTACGATGCCTTAAAAGTTGCTAACAGTGCTGCTCGACAAGTGATCTGACTGATAGCGATTGATACGCGATGACAGCGCCACGTCTGGGGGACAAAAAAAATCCTCCGATGATCTCCTTTCATGAAAATCACTCAAAGCAGCGGAATGTTGAGAGCTGAAAACCGAACTCACCTACATCCAGGGGGCAAAGTATACGAGTACTTACGACTATGACAAGCACGTAAAATACGTATTTAATTCCATATATGTATATTGTAATTAATTACAATTTTGAAATTCAAAATTAGTATGGAATTCGATAAGTATTTGAATTATTGAATATTCGTAATTCGCCCACAGATGTGCAGAAGTGCAGACTGCATTAGACAAATAGGTCGATAGTGTTGTACAATGTAAGTACTTATAAAAAAAAACACAAGCTAAAAAAATAACCAGTGCACAGAGCAAAAAAGAGCATCACACACTAAGATCAGTATAATTTGGGACAACAGATGGTGACAGGCTGCCGGCGGCTTTGTGTGATCAGCAGATGACGCCTGGCAATGCAATTAAAAATGGAATTGCTACTGTACCTACTGTAAGAGGATGTACATTTTAGAATATCAACGTTCAATACTAATAAAACATAAACAGTGTATCTTCCTAAAGTAGGTCCTGAAAGAACTGTAAGGATCAATCCCATTTGATCCAAATATTTAGTTCAAACTATTTATTTTACCATGAATAAAGGAAATAGCTGAACCTGATATATTTCGGAGAATGTGCATCGAATCTTGCATGATCTTATTCCTTCTTGCCCATTTTTCTATCGAACTGCCAGAGTAGGCACGAAAAATCGACACCGCTTTATGGTGATATTCCGAAAACCCATACGAAGCGCTTTGATTCGACTTTTTGGGCGAACTGCTAGTCTGTGGAATGCGCTGCCTAAACAAGTGTTCCCCGATAGTTACAATCTGGGTGTCTTCAAATCACAAGTGAATCGGTTTCTTCCAGGCAAGCGTGCTCCATCGTAGAACGCACATCGCAAGCCTATTATGTTTTTTTTATGGTACTGAGTAATGAGACGAGCGAAGTCGCTCGCCTGATACCTAGCTCTTCAAGCTTGCCCATAACAGCTCAACGCCACTCAGAAATTTGAACTTCTACAGTTCAAAACCCTGGATGGCAATGCACTGCGCTCACCCCGAGATATAAGATGCCAGATCTCTGTGTGCCCTGTAATTTCGCTAGAAACATTGCCCTTCAATCCGGAACACAGTAGTGTCTGCACACTACTGCTTGGCGGTTGAATAACTGGAAAAGTGTGGTACTTCCCCAGGCGGACCCCTGCAAAAGAGTCCTACCACTACAAAAACAACTCTAAAAAAACCTGTACATATGAAAAAATAGACGTCTATTCACAGTGACCTATGCTACCAAGAAGATGCATCATTTGATGCATTGTCATCATTGATTGATTTGTGACCACCGCCGTCATTCGCGCTCTCCGGTAGAAAATAAACGAGCTCGAGCTATTTCACTGTCAAATCTGGTCAGTTATCGTCCACATTCCGTGACCTGTGCCCTTAGATGCATCATGAACTGGTGGCTAGTAACTACTCTGCTGTATGTTTGACTATTTTGTATTGTATACGTACTTATCACGTATATATAGTTATTAAATATCGTCAAACAAGTTATAATCACAGTCAGAGTCAAGCGAAGTGAGTCAAGTCAAAGTCATGCCATTGTAGTAATATGGTGCAAGATTTACAAGAGGTTTCTATGGACTTTTGGTAACAAGTGTAACAACAGAAAATATATGTTTCACCTTTTGGGTAAGTAACTCAAACGCGTCCACGAACACGAAATAAATTATAATCCACCTCGAAAATACACAATTTAGGAAAATAATACAACGAGACATGTTTTTTCATGTTGGCGGCAAAATACACAAGTTTAGGAAAATAATTCAATGAGACATGTTTTTTATATTTATCGGGACTTAGCGCGCAATATTAAATATAGGTAAAAATAGATACCTTTCCGATTATAGGACTTTTACCGATACAGTCAGTGTTGTGTGTCGTAGTGACAACCCTGCAATTTTTCAAGATCAAGTGAGGGTAGGAGAACAAAATACCCGCACTTCTCGCCGGACTCACCCACAGTTTTCAGTCAGCTCGTGACCACGGCCATCACGTGTAACATGGTCGAAACGTCGAGCGAAAGGTATCTATTTTTACCTATATTTAATATTGCGCGCTAAGTCCCGATAAATATAAAAAACATGTGTTCAAATCGCGAAAGTTTAAAAATTACTATGTTTTTTCATGTTGGCGCCAAAATACACAAGTTTAGGAAAATAATACGAGTACAATGAGACATTTTGTAAGCTTTCGTAATGTTATCTAATAATTATCAATATAAAAAACCGACTTCATAAAAATGTCAGAACTGGACCAAATTGAAATGGAACCACACGCGAAGCACCATCTTTGAAATAAAAAAATAAAGGTTCACCCAGTCGAAAGTTCTGAAGTAACAAACAAAAACAAAACAGTCGAATTGAGAACTTCCTTCTCTTTGGAAGCCGGTTAAGAAGAAGTTTCATATAAGTAAAATAGGTTTCACATATTATTTTTGTATTTGTTTACTAACATCTCAGCTACTCTTAGATCTTAATTTTGTGATATAAAGGCCACGCAAAATGCGTAGCGTAGACCGAGCAGGTAATGAAGCTTCATTGTTCTAACTTGACAGTATACGATGAGTGACCACACATTCCGATCCAGTGACACACGCCATTGTATTTCTAACGATAAAATATTCCATATAAAAGACAGGTTTAGAAATTAACAATTGAAATTCTTGATGGCCAATTGTGTGATTATCAAACAATGAAGAATAGACAAAGCAGAAATTTATAGGTTTACATTTACAGAATTGGATTTCTATATTTGGGTGTGTGATAAAAGATAACAATGAAAATTATGTATAAGGGCTAATCAGTTATTTGATTAATGACTTCTACAATGTATGATTAGGGAGTTTAGGAACAGCCCTTTTCAAAAAAGTGAAATGTGTAAGAACGACCCTTACTTTCAAAAGGCGAAACTATACTTATTTTTGGTTGCGCGCCGGATTTCGGCTATGCCAATGAGCCCAGTTTTTTTTTATTGAATAATAGGCTTAAGCTTGATCGCCACTTCGCGTGATGTTAAACGATGATGCGTCCTTCGGAAACCAATTCAGCGACATCTAGATTCAGCGCCGGCCCTGAGGTAGAGCAGAAGAGCGAGCGAAAAAAAGCGAGTGCAAAATTAAGTTTTAATGGCGCCTCAAGGCGGAGGGAGCATGCCAGGCGGCGGGGCACACTTGCGTTGTTTGTTACCAGCATAAAATGTTGATATGAAAATAGTTTATATCCTGGATTAGCACATCCAAGGAGAAAAATGAGCGATTTCTGTGGAATAGTTTACAGAAATAAAACGCGCCGAAAGACATTCCGCTCTACCCTTATCAAAGGCTAGGGCTAGAACAAAAGATGTTTGTTTTGACGTATTGAGAATGCTAACTGATTACCAGTAACCCTGTACAAACTCTTATTGGGGGACATCCATTCAGACAGCGTCATCATCATTATCATCAGCCAGAACACATCCACTGTTGAACATAGGCATCCTCCTTTAACCTCCACACTGAACGACATCCTGTCATCTGCATCCACTGGATGCCCGCGACTCTTACAATGTCGTCGGTCTACCTAGTGGGAGGCCTACCTACGCAGCGTCTTTCGGTTCGTGGTCTCCACTCAATAACCTGACAGCGAAATCAGACAGCGTTTTCCACTAATAATTTATTATTTAGGTATGCCTTATTTATGCATCCGCTTTAGTTTTGGTGAGGTCGAGTCGAGTGAGTTCGCGCACATCGCTGCACTACTAGCCGATAACGCCGCGGGTCACTGCGCAGGAAGTGCGGCGCTTCAAACGGACCACTACCTACTGCCACAGCCACAGATAACAGCATTGAGTAATCGACGGCCCGTCTCGGTTGCTTACCTATCTCGAAAGTAGGTATTATTTGATATTTTTCATTGGGAGTACCGAAGACGCGACGGTGGAATCCGTCTCACGAGAGACAAAGTCTCACAGACAGAGTCTTAGGAAACTAACACAATGAAGGAAATAAGTTTTTATCACGCTGGCGCCAAAATCCTTCTGGAACTTTTTCATTCCTTCCTCTTGAAAAGATTTTAGCGTCGCACATCATTATCAGCATTTCATGTTCCTGGGACACAAGCCTTCTCTCTGAGATAGAAGATAGGCCATAATCCACCATGCTGGCCCAGTGCATATTGGCGATTGTCATAATGTCTTTGAACTTTTTGAGATTCTTGGACATACCGGTATTCTTGCAATGTTTTCCTTTTTGTGTGAACTGCATTTGGTTAAGTACCTACGAATATCTACGTACGTAAATCTAGTTTTTTTTAATTGATAATTGTTATAATAGCAGATAATGTTGATGAGACCTACACATATTGCATTCAAATAAATAGATGTAGGTAGGTACGTACTGTGTACACAGTACACACACCATAGGTTTTATAACGTCCTTGGTACACATACTTACAGTTTTGAGGACAAGACCTCACACTCAATCAACGCTGACAACAAAACAGTGAACCGTCAGCGGCTTCAACTTTACCTACGAGTTTTTCTTTTCTCATTTACCTATGCCTGACGTCAAGCACATAGGTAAACATCGTCAGTCGAACGCCATAAATCGATTCATTCATACGACGTTTCGCTCCATCCATCAAAAGCCATAAATAAAAGATGGAGATCACTCAAGGAAACGACTTCTACTCGCAGTCTGACGTCAGGATGTTAAGGTAAAGGTATCTACACAAATTATGTGGAAATATTTTACATCCAGGATTAGCATATGGCTACTTTTTATGCCGAAAAAATGATTGATTTCTATACGATAGTTTTTAGAAATGAAACAATTTCGCCCTACCTATGCGTTGATCTAAGGCTAGGGCGCTGATCCCGGTTTCGTAATAGATATCGGTATGCCAACCGACTTTTTTCGAGGGTTAGGTACCTATATAGCTTGCACAAATAGTATTTGTGGGGGAAGTGAGAATACTTATGTAAGTATGCGTATCAATTCGAACTACGATAATTATGAATATAAAAATCCGACTTCATAAAAATGTCAGAACTGGACCAAATGGTAATGGGACCACACGGGAAACACCAGCTTTCTAATAAAAAAAGAATTATAAAAATCGGTTCACCCTGGCGAAAGTTCTGAGGTAACAAACAAAAAAAAAAACAGTCGAATTGTGAACCTCCTCCTTTTTGGAAGTCGGTTAAAAGTAAATACTTACACAGTTACTGAATATACCTACAGTTTCCCCATTAACTGTAAGTGTGTGACCCCCCTTGGTCGTCCATTTGATGACATTTTTAACAGACTTCATAAAAAGGCGGTGGTTCTATGTTCCACTCTATTTTTTATGTATATTCACAGATTGTTCTGATTTTGATGATTGCTTTTTTGTTTTGTAGGCCACTATACTTTACAGGTGGTCCCATCTAAATTTTATCAAAATCGGTTTATAAGTTTGGTTTTTAGATCAAAATAACTGAAAAAAAAATGTCAGCCAAAAATCTAAATTACGTAATTACTAATTTTGAAGTCGGTTTTTTAAATTTATCATTATCATCATCTCGTTTGCAGTTGCGTGCCGCTCAATATTAAGTGTGTGTTGTTTTAGCCGGGTATGTCCTAAAACTGCGACCAGAACCACCGGAGGATGGGCAGCAGCGTCCTAATAGAACACGGTGAACGTACTGCGATCCCCGAGCCGCCTGCCAAGCGTGGGGAGCCTCGCCCCCTTCAGTTTTTAACAGATTTTTTCCTGTACTAAATCCAAAATATATATGACCAAAGGATTAGTTTGTCTGAAAGTGGTATCGTGTTTGTCAATGAGAAGATTACACACGAGACATAATCGTATTCAGAAAACTGAAAAACAAGTGATGACATCATTTAGTTTTATTAGCCCACGCGGTGCTCTGACTTTCGGTAAGATAAGAAATAAATACTTATTCATTTTTCGCGTTGAGTCTGGAGAGTGAGTGGTGCTAACGCGGGGTTGCCATCCTACAACATCCACATTGTAGTTTTATAACATTTCTGTAAACCAATTGGTCCGAGTGGAGACCGCGGACCGGTAAGCGCAGCGTAGGACGTCCACCCACAAGATGGACAGACGACCTAAAAGAGACCGCAGGAAAACGCTGGATGCAGGCCGCTTCCAACCGGTCCTTTTGGAAATCGATGGGGGAGGCTTATATCCAGCAGTGGACGTCCTATGGCTGAAATGATGATGATGATGATGATTGGCCTGAAGATTTGTGTTTTTTTAAACCTTTTTCTTTCAAAATGCCATGCATTCCAAAAGTCCCCAAATAATATCGCCTCCTTTTTACTTTTAGATCTAGAGCACGCCTGAGACTTCCAATATTTTTATTCATTCGAAGATATTCGTCACTTACTTATTTAACTTCAACATAAAAAGCGTGACCTTTTTAGTAGCTTAAAAATAAACTGAATTAATAAATCTAGCATGGCAACCCAGTAAGTTTATCTTACGTCGTCGGGTTGATACCGTACAAATTGGCGACGTTGCAAACCGCGGTCAACGGGTCACGCGCCGCACTCCCGCAGATAAAAAAAGCGCCCTCTATGTCGCGCTGACCTACGCTTCTGCGCCTGCGCAGCCCACTTACTGGTCACCTCAGTCTGAGGATAAATGAGCGCAAAGTCAATCGAGCTTTTTGTAGGGTTAATGGTGACTAGCTAACAATCTCTCGCAGGCAGCTTCCCGACATGATACATGTATAAATTTAAATTTTTCTATACCCTAGGTAAAAGAGTGTATACATGTATCAATGTTAGCACCGGTTGAGCACATCTAAATTTTTCTTCATTATTCGCGATCATGAACCTCTGCATGGGGAAAAAGTAGGAAAAAGTGAAGATCTATTAAAAAGGTCAATTAGTTGTGATTGCACCCTGCGCTAACCTACAAGAAACATTTATTACTAGCTGCTCCCCGCGGTGTCACCCACGAGGATTACTCTTTATATCATCAGCTAGCTGCCAGTAAAAGTTCCGTCAAAATCGGTCCAGCCGTTTTCGAGTTTATAATATGAAGTTCATAATGATGTGTGTACACACATACACATTACACAAATCGCCTTATATATATTTTTTTCCGAGATAAAAAGTAGGCTGAATATCCAGGGTTAAGCTCCATCTATTAAAAAATATATATAAAAAAAAACCTATAACCTATAGAACAATCATCTAAAACTTATGTATCCAAATTCGTAAGGCTTTTACAGAGTTGAACCAGGACAAACATTGCACTACGCTGATACAAAATTATGCTTCTAATAAAATAATTATAACCTACCTACGTTAGCAAAAAATTCAACATTTGTTTGGTATTACAAATGTTTATAGAAATTTGTAGTGAATTAAGAAATTTAATTCCGTACTTACCTATATAATATATATTTGCGTAGGTATGTAATTACGTCTCGAATTCCATAAATACAAATTAATTTTAAACCTCGAATTTGAAATTTGTATGAAAATCATTGCTTAATGTAAGCAGTAAATATTTTTCGTACTTTTTCCTTAATTTTTGCCAGGTGTTGCCATGACTTTTTAAAATTCCAGCAAATAAAAAAAAAACTGTTTACTTCGATCGAAAAGAAATCTTACTGAAACTTTCCAATAACCTTTATTTTCCTCGTCCTAGCTACAATGTAGAACAAAACGGGATCCAGCTCAATCAAAAGCCCGCATCTCTGAGAACTGGATGGCGCAGCGCAGTTCTGTGGAAGCGTTGGCGATCCAGTTTTTGTGTAGGCCGACTCGTGGGAGACTTCTAGCCTATTGATTTTTTCCTTGTCTTGATACAGCGTTCCTAGAAACTTACCATCACAGATTATAAGTCTTTGTTACTATGACTAATGTTTGAATTTTGTAGCGAAGAACACACTGTACGTCTGATTGCCTGCACTTATTTCATACATCGTCCCATAGTTCTCCGATGTCCGGTCTCCAAAAGTATTATAGATTTCAACCTTCTATCAAAAAAATACAAAGATGCCGCGATGATGCACTAATCGCGGCAATACTCAATTTGTCTGGACTCAATACGCAGCCAGAATGGATCCACAGTCACGCGGTTAGTATAGTTGCACAAGCAGTAACATACCGTACGAGACGTAACAGACACGTCAACATAGCTGACGAACCACCATCTGAGACCACGGGAGAGAAAGAGAAAATTGTCTCTTTCTCTCGGGAGAGAAGTTCCCACAAGACATAATCGCCGTCTCGCTTGCTCAATGAAGGTTCGAGTTTTGATGATGTTGTGCAAATCGAACAGACATTAGAGAACTGAGCCGTAAATGTATAGATATACGGTTGGTTATGGTAAAATAGTTTCTATATAAATAGTATGCAACTATTTATAGATATGAAACTGCGGACGTTTAATAACTATCATTTTCTATACGCTGTGACTTCTATGTATAATTTTTCGAAGATATCAACCGACTTAAAAAATGAAGGATTTCAATTTGGCTGGTAAAGGCCTCAAAGCTCTCTATTGTTATTTTCACTGACGTATTGAGAAATACAGGTTTCACGAGGTTTCTCCGACTTTCCGGCCAGACTCCTGCGCAATCATGTGGCAACTGACACCAACGCAAATTTAGAGTAGAGAGGTTGTCGTTAGCTACCTTTACGAAAGTTAGTTCACTATTTATGATTAATTAATTACACTTTTATTCTGTAATCTGTGTATCACAACCTCAAAAATATTCTTATTTTATCTTAAGTACTTTGAATTTTGTTTCGCTTTTTCATTAGCGGAGAGGGCGAGACAAGGCTCAATTATGATGCTTTTGAGATTGTGGTACGCCTCCCTAGGGTGATTATAAATTTAAAAAACCGACTTCACAAAATTATATGAATACGTAATACGTTAGTACTTCCGAACCGAGCCGAATACAACAGAATTTTCCAGTTCATCATCATCATCAGCCAGAAGACGTCCACTGCTAAACATAGGCCTCCCCCTTTAACCTCCACACTGAACGACATCCTGCCATCTGCATCCACTGGATGCCCGCGACTCTCACAATGTCGTCGGTCCATCTAGTGGGAGGCCTACCTACGCTGCGTCTTCCAGTTCGCGGTCTCCACTCAAGAATCTTTCTTCCCCATCGGTTAACAGTTCTTCGAGCGATGTGGCCTGCCCATTGCCACTTCAACTTGCAGATTTTAATAGCTATGTCGGTGACTCTGGTTCTTTGGCGAATATCTACGTTTCGGATTTTATCGCGCAAAGAAACTCCGAGTATAGCTCTCTCTGTTGAGATTGGATCCGAGTTGGATTCTTCGGGCGACCTCTTTGCCTAAGTTAGACTTACCTAACTGAACAATCTGTCCAAGATAGGTGTAATGGTCAACAACTTCGAGAGTATCGTTCCCCACGATTACCGGTACGGGTACAACATGGACATTGGACATGACTTTTGTCTTGTCCATGTTCATTTTAAGACCCACCAGTTGGGAAAGGCTACTGAGGTCGCTGAGCATTGTATAAAGGTCCTCCAGCGACTCTGCCATGATGACTATATCGTCGGCAAAACGAAGGTGAGTGATGTATCCGCCATTGATGTTGATGCCGAATCCGTTCCAGTCCAAGAGCTTGAAAACGTCCTCCAATGCGTTAGTGAACAGTTTCGGAGAGATAACATCTCCCTGTCTCACGCCTTTATGCAATTGGATTGGTTCCGTGCTCTCGTCCTGTAATCGGATCGACATGGTGGCGTTTCTATACAAACACTTCAGCACTTCGATATACCTATAGTCGATATGACAACGCTGGAGGGACTGCAACACTGCCCAGGTCTCGATTGAATCGAAGGCTTTTTCATAGTCCACAAACGCTAGACATAATGGCTGATTATACAGTCTTCTGTATAATCTGGCGGAGCGTGTGTATGTGGTCTATGGTGCTCCAGCCTTTACGGAAACCGGCTTGTCATCAAACCTGCTTTCGAGACGGTTCGTAATGACTCTGGAGAACAACTTATACACATGGCTCAGGAGTGAGATGGGCCTATAATTCTTCAACGAGGTGTTATCACCTTTTTTGAAGAAGAGCACCACCACACTCCTATTCCATGCTTCAGGCGTAGTACCTTCAAGTATGACGGAATTAAATAACTTCTGGAGGACCAAAAGTACCGGTTTTCCACCCGCTCTCAGAAGTTTTGTCGTGATTCCGTCATCACCCGGCGCCTTATTGTTCTTAAGCTGTTTTAGAGCCATTCTAATCTCGTACAAGCTGATGTCTGGGATGTCCTCAGTGTAGTGTCGGGTCAGTTTAGCTCTCTTGTCCTGAGCTGCGCTGACAATAGGCTGTCGTGTTGAGGTGTACAACTGTCCGTAAAACCTCTCGCGCTCTCTCAGAATCTCCGGCTTTGATGAAATGATACTGCCATCCTCAATCTTCAGCTTCGTCATTTGGCTTTTCCCAATAGACGAATTCTTCGCGAACACTTTTGAGCCCTGGTTCTGCTCAATTGCGTCCCTAATACATCTTGTATTATAGGAACGCAGATCATGTCGCACCGATTTCGAGATTCGTCTATTAAGTTTGCCATATTCCGACATATCAGCTGAAGATTGCAGTCTCATCTCAGCCCGGTCTTCCAATAACTTAATGGTTTCGTCTGAGAGCTTCTGAGGTCTTTTTCGTCGTGGGGTCTTAAAGAACTTGGACCCCACTGCTTGGACAGTTTCCACCAGCCCATTGTTTAATTCGTCCACAGTTCCGCATTCGGCTAGGCTCTGGAAGCGATTATGCAGTTCGAGTAGGAAGTCTTTGGGGTTTTGGATTTGAGCATGACCAGGACGGAGCGTGGACTTCACCAGTCGAGACCTCTCGAGCTTGATGTTGATATTCAATGTGCCTCTGACAATTCGGTGATCGCTACCGGTTTTCACCTTGCTGATCACGGAGACATCATTGAATATTTGCTTCTTGGTCATCATGATGAAGTCGATCTCATTTTTGGTCGATCCATCGGGGCTCATCCACGTCCACTTTCTGGATGGTCGCTTCTGGAAGAAGGAGTTCATCAAATAGAGTTCCTCCCTCTCCATGAAGTCGACCAGGCGCTGGCCCCTCGGATTCTGCTGTCCATACCCATATGACCCCACTCTTAACTCATCGACATTCCGCGTGCCCACCTTTGCGTTGAAGTCACCCATAACAACGGTGATGTATGTTTCGGAGGTATGTATGGCTTTAGATATCTCCTCATACAACGCCTCTACTTCATCGTCAGGGTATGTCGAGGTCGGCGCATATACTCGTACCTGTATGACCTTCAGCGAATAACGATCGGTTATTAACGATTAATTTTCCAGTTATTTTTATTCAAAAGCCAAACTACAAAACCGATTTTGATGAAATTTCAATGGGACCAATCTAAAAGTATATTATTCCGATATAAAAAAAGCATCTTAACATGTTTTTTCCAAATCGGTCCATAGATAGATAACTCTTTATTGTCACACCAGAAATTAGATACATAAGACATAAACAACTTAAAACTTACACCAATCGTAAAATAAATGACGGAGTACAGGAGTGCGATTTTTGAATCGCTCGTAGGACTTTTTCTATTCGCATACGCAACTAATCACCGGTGACTTCAAAAGCGAGTGATCCAGTTTTTTGGTATTTTTGAATCGCTCGACTTCTGGGTTGCCGTGTTTTTACAAAACACTAATATTTTTCCATTTCACGCAGCACCTTACAGATTTGTACAATAACCGGCAAACCGGTAACTACCGCAAAGTAAAGAAACGTCAATTAAAAAAAAAACGGTTGTTTATTTATAGTCTGTGTACAGTATGAACAATTTATCTGTACATTTGAGTAGAGGCGCTACAGTCGTATTCTCGTAACCAAACTGACAGCTATCCGTAGAATGGTTATAGTTCCAACATTTGACCAACTATATAAATAAGTTGGTCGCTTCTTGACATCAATATTTAACAGGGTATACCCGTCCAAGCTTGCCATGTCGTTCAATTTATCACTGTTTTCCACATTTTCACAAAGTTATTTTCATTATTTTGATAAGGTGTGATCATATGTTCTGTGTATCCGCCATTTTTTTTCACATCTGTCAGATTTTCTATCGATAGAAAGCTATTCGCATGATATAAACCACTCGTACAGTTACGAGTGATATGACTAGTTCAAAAATACGACTTTTCTGGATTTCATTCGTAAGTTGATCACATCGCATGAAAAAAGTCCTACGAGCGATTCAAAAATCGCAGCCCTGGGGTAACATAATTTTAAAAAAAGCAATAGATTTGAGAACCCCATCCTCTTTTGAAGTCGGTTAAAAATCGAGTAGTTAGCTACTCGTAGTATTTGTGCCCTTCCCAATTGAATAATCAATCATTAACAGGAGTACATCACGACACGAGTGTAAATTCCGTTGTAATCGGATGTGGCGAGCAGCGGACGTGCGTCCGTCCGCTGGACGGGCAGGCGCGGACGCAGATACCGCCCGCATCCGCCCGCTGGCAATAGGGCCGGCCGGCGTATTCGGCGTTACGAAGATATAGGGATGAAACATATATGAAACGGATGGCCACCTGGCCACCTCTTGAAAGCCTAGATAATACATAGTTTATTATTCTTGTTTATGTGATCTTTTAAATAAAACCGGCCAAGTGCGAGTCGGACTCACATTTAATTAAACGCACGATTAATTCCGTACAATTAATTATCTATAAAAACGGCAAAAAAAATCATGTCTGTTGTATGGGAGCCCCCTGAAATATTAATTTAAATATTAATTTTAAAAGTATATAACTAATAACTTAATATTCTGTGAATATTTTAAGCGTCTACCTGTTGCCGTTATCAATATCGAGCAAAAAAAATCACGTTTGTTGTATGGGAGCCCCCTTAAATATTTGTTTTATTCCGTTTTTTTGTATTTGTTGTTATAGCGGCAACAGAAATACATCATCTGTAAAAATTTCAACTGTCTAACTATCACGGTTCATGAGATACAGCCTGGTGATAGACGGACAGACAGACAGACAGGACAGACAGACAGACGGACAGCGGAGTCTTAGTAATAGGGTCCTGTTTTACCCTTTGGGTACGGAACCCTAAAAAGAGTTATCATATCTTATACTCTGCTGGCGCAGTAGACCGAAGTGTGTCTTAGCATATGTTAGTATTTATTACACATATGGTCTTGGCCTCCATAGACCTAAAAGGTCTGCCGAGGCCTCTGACTCAAGAGAACGCCATCGGTCCCGGTCTCGCACTGACTCTCGCCAGTCAGCGAATTGGAGCCCGCGCAAGTCCAACTCTACGGCTTCTTCCTTCACAACTTTCAGAATCCGAAAACCACACAGTTATTTTTGTATCCTGCAGGGCAAAGGCTTCCTTAACACGTTTCTTACAATGTTACACAATACAACTCAAGCAGGACGCCAGTGGACTTATTTTTTGTACTTATTATTAATTTATCATACAAGAATTTAACAGCATGAATGCTATAGTAATTTTTAAACTTTCGCGATTCGAACACATGTTTTCATATATATTGTATTGTATCATAAGTATTGTAACATGGTCGAAACGTCGAGCGAAAGGCATCTATTTTTACCTATATTTAATAGTGCGCGATAAGTCCCGATAAATATGAAAACAAGCATGAATGCTTATACAAATACTATCACCATCAAACCTCGCAGAGGGTGTTTTCTGTGCTAGGTCATCTGCTGTAAAGAATTTGAACACTTAGATACGTTATTTTTTACGTACACAAATATTCGTACTTGGCCCACAGTACGAGCGACTATCAACGTAATTTTTTTTATAATAATTTATTTTAAATATGTTTAGTCCTTTTGGCCGTGTCATCTAGCGAAATGCCGTAATGCCATTTGTGTGTTTGCCTGACGTAGCAATAGCAAAGTACGGATGACTTGTAACCTAAACTCTGTTTCTTGATGGCAATCCTATATTCACAACAATAGGAACTCTGCTAGTTGCAATCAGTCCGGTAAGATAACGAGGGCGTGATAACAAACGAGAACCAAGCGCCCTCATCAGATGCAGATTTATTGGTAGTAAGGTAATCGGTGTCCGAGATTATTCTTACCTTACCTATACGTACTGCCTTAGCAAGTAGGTAGGTACATACGTACACATATTTACGTACCATGGTTACCTGTTCTAATTTAAAGTCTAATAACTTATTTCACAATACATGGGGTGTTACAATTTAAATTGTTACACTAATGAAGTTTCGCCATGTTTTAATTTAACAGGATGTTGTGTAATAATTCATACATGTCATATTCTCACTTTAATATTATAAATGCGAAAGTTTGCGTGTGTGTGTTTGTCGGCACTCAACTATGTAATGGCTGAACGGATTTGGAAGAAATTTGGTATGGTATGAAGGTTATTTAGGGTTCTAGTAGGGTTCCCCAGAGATTTGATATGCAGCTAAGCTATGAACGAGGTAAAGCTAAGCTACGACATTATGGGACCGTTTAAACTAATGTTAAGATGTATGATAGAATAGCGAACCGGATAAGATGTGCTATGAAGATGCGCTGCGTGAGTTAGCCGTGCTATGGAGAGGCGCGACTCCGCTACACGTGTAGGTACTCTACTCTGTACTACTTGATACTACATAGCTATTAGCTATACAACACCCGCGCTTCCCTGACGCGCAAAATTGACGACTAAAAATCTAAACAAACAAATATAAAGGGTTACGCGGAAAAGGTGTACTAAGCCAAAAGGGAGCCAAAGTACCCTTTTTATGAACAACTTTTACTATGGGAGCAACCTTGAAATCGCGAAAAAAACAGCCTATTTATATTTCCATACATTTTGATACATTTATACAGTGATGACATACGGAACTGAAACGTGGTCTCTCACTATAGGCCTCATTAGCAAGCTCAAAGTTGCACAACGAGCTATGGAGAGGGCTATGCTCGGAGTTAATAAGTCGGAATAGCTGATATTTTTTATCGCGATTTTAGAGTAATTGCGCCCGTATTTATAGTTGTTCATAATGATGCGTATTATGGAACTCTTTCAGCTCGTAGAATTTACACCCTTTCCGCGCAATCCAGTATATGTACATACGTAATTACGCATACGTAAGTATGATCGCTTACGTAATCTTCTACGTAAGCAGTAATTTAGTAAACCGGACGACTCTATAAAATCAGATTCTAAATTCGATTTCCGTTTCGATGATGTTGAAGCTAAAAATAACTGAATTGCTTCTTAACTTTTATCGTCTAGCTATAACATTATTTTTTATTTAGATTATTTATGCAGGGCTACACGGAACGGCGGTATTAAGCCGAAAGGAGAACATTGAATTCATAATTATGAACAACTTTTATTACGGTACCAACCCAGAAGTTGAGATCAGAAAAAAAAAACGAGACAAGCAAAAATCAGCTGACCCAAAAAATACTTTTCATTCACTCACGCACACACATCATCAGCCAATTAACGTCCACTTTTGGACAAGGCCTCCCTCATAGAGAGGGGTGTTGCCATAATCCCCACGCTTGGCAGGCAGCTTGGGGATCGCAGTACGTTCACCGTGTACTATTAGGACGCTGCTGCCCATCCTCCGGTGGTTCGGTGTTTTCATTCACTCACTCACACTCAAAGAAATTTATAGAACAGCTGAGGGGCCATTCAAGTATTACGTAAGCACCAGGAGCTGATGATGATGAAAGGGGGTCTTCGCTTCGATTATTTTTGGTGACATGGGGGACGGGGGTCATGGTTTTGGAAGTGATAGGACTCTTTTGCAGGGGTCCGCCTGGGGAAGTACCACACCTTTGCCAGTTATTCAACCGCCAAGCAGTAGTGTGCAGACACTACTGTGTTCCGGATTGAAGTGCAATGTTTCCAGCAAAATTACATTACACAGAGATTTGAGCACAGTGCATTGCCATCCAGGGTTTTGAACTGTTGAAGTTCAAAATTCTGAGTGGCGTTGAGCTGTTATGGGCAAGCGTGAAGAGTCATCAGGCGAGCGACTTCGCTCGTCTCGTCACTCAGTACCAATAAAAATAAAGATGATGATTATGTCAGCAGAATACCTATATTTATTTACTTTCTCTGATTTTTCTGCAAAATTTAATTGGTTAAATACCAAATAGGCATTAAACTCCTTTATTTATAGTCTTTAAATTTCTTATATCTAGACTTATTAATAACAATACAGAAACGTGAACAGATAAAAATAACCGGCCAAGTGCGAGTCGGACTCTCGCACGAAGGGTTCCGTACTATTATCTATAAAAACGGCAAAAAATCACGTTTGTTGTATGGGAGTCCCCCTTAAATATTTGTTTTATTTTAATTTAATTATTTATTTTTGAAGTGAATATATAACTAAATATTCTGTGAATATTTCAAGCGTCTACCTGTTGCCGTTATCAATATCAAGTAAAAATTTGCAAAAAAATCACGTTTGTTGTATGGGAGCTGGGAGCCCCCTTAAATATTTATTTTATTTTTTAGTTTTTGTTGTTATAGCAGCAACAGAAATACATTCCATTTTCCAATGCAGAAAGCATGAATGCCTCGAGCGAGGTTCACCCGTATTGAAAAGTATAACGACTGTGTGGAGGGAACGGGGGTGAATCAGGATGAGGGGTGCGTGCGTAGGCCGCCCACCCTAACTATGAATGAACTTGTGTCCACTGTCCACGTCACCAGCGATTACTGCCGAGCCGACGCTGATATTGATATTAAACATAATTAATACACTCAGCATGCCATACGATCCCTTGGAAGGCCCAGAAAATAATGGCGGGACGAGCTTGACTCCCACGCAACAGACTGGTACACCATAGCACAGAACAGAGAGGAGTGGAAGAAAGGAAGGGGGCCTTTGCCCTGCAATGAGATGACCACGGCTGAAATAATAATAAATAAAATACACTCTACAAGGTCACCCAGAACGGGCGTATTAAGCTGAAAAGAGTTTATTGTACTCACGAACAACATTATTGGATCACCTGAAAATCTCGAAAAAATATCAGCTGTTCAATAAATTTCCTTGTGTGTAAATGGCATATTTTTTGAACACCTGTTTTTTCGTAGCTTTATTATTTTCTGATCTCGATTTTTGGGTTGGTTCTTTAGAAAAAGATGTTCAGAATGATGAGTAATACAATGAGTTCCTTTCGGTAGTACGCCCTTTCCGTGAAAACCTATTAAATATTATAAAAGCAAATACTGTCTCTCTGTCTAGTGTCTGTTTGTACTTCGTCCACTTGTCGCCACTAAACAGCTAGACCGATCTTAGCAGGCAGGATGATAGTGAACATCATAAAGACGGACTAGGGTACTTTGTCTCCAGAAAATGCAGAAAAACTGGAAAATCGCGGGTAGCACCGCGGGATTCAGCTAGTAATATTGTAAATGCGATTGTAACGATGTAAGTATGTCTTTTCTTCTCCCTTTTCCTCTCCGTTTGTAAAATAAATAGGTTGAGAGCTTGTGATCTTTCAAAAAATATTTATATTATTATTTTAACATTTTGACATACGCTCGATACTTAGTATATGTATAGGATAGCAAAATTGATAATGATGATGTAGGTACTAACATAACTACAGCAGATGAATGGATGAAGTGGAGACAACTCACAGGCGTCATGAGTGACAGAAAATGCCCCTTCAGATCAAAGGGCAGATGTATAAGACAGCTATATTAGATCTGCTGTTCTGTATGGTTCTGAGTGTTGGCCGACCGATATACACCATCTAAACCAGAGACCTAGGTCTGTGATCTAAACAAACTGCACGTAACTGAGATGCTCATGCTACGCTGGTCAGCGGGTGTCATACTCTTGGACAAAATTCGGAATGAGTGCAGACGAGAGTGTCAAGGTTGCCCCGATAGCTGACAAAGTCAGAGAAAAACGCCTAAGATGATTTGGTCACATCCAAAGACGGCGAGAAGACCACATGTTGAAGCTTGCCCTGGACTTGCCAACCAGAAAACGTATTTATGGACGACCACCCGCCACTGGTGGACTAAGATCTCAAAAACGCTCAAATAACTGCTAATGATTAGCACAAAATCGTGCTCAATGGAGGAGAGTCGGATTCCATGTGCCGCGATGACTATATGGTGTTCTTCGAAGGACAAAGGTAGGTTATCTAAGTTGCAGAAGAATTTAACAGTAATAAACTATTTTTTTTATTTTTTATTTATAGTTTGTATTAGATTAGTAGATCATATTGATATATTAATACTTATGGATAAATTATTACAGTAAGATTCATGTTACTTTTAAATTAATCTCTGCGGTAGATAAGGTTAATATATTTTATTTATACTTGGGTAATAATGTGTGTTTATGTTTGGATTGTGCTTTTGTTGAATTAATGTGTTGAATTAGATACGTACGGAGTTACGGATCAAAGCCAATCCGCACCGTTGCCACATGAAATCGTTCATTTTGCTCGGATTTCAGAACCCGAGATTATGCAAACACTCTTCAGTCACGTCCCCCCATTTCTGAATGGGGGGGACGTGACGGGGGTGGGGTGTCTCCCGTCGTTCACATCACCCGTGCAAAGCGACCAACTTAACTGTACCGTTGAGTGAGGGAGCCACTTTCGTTGTGAAAAAATTTAAGCCTTCTGCGAGTTCTGTGAAATATTTTAGTTCTGTTATTTAGCTATCGAGAGTAACCGAGATAAGGTTCATTGTCTGTAGTGTGCTCGCGGATTTCACAAACAAATGGAGCAGCAAAATGAGCGAAGGCGATTCAGGTAACGGTAAACATTTAAGATGATGATTAACTACTATACCTACCTACCTAAACTATGTATAACTTCAGTATAAAATTCAGCTACTTACTTTTATTAAAATCATAGGAAATTATTTTTAGCTTGCAAAAAATAAAAAAAATAAAAATAATAATAATAAATGTACTTACATACTATGACATACATGACCAGATTAAATCGATAGCACAGAAGAGTTTTAGTCTACTTTTGAATCGGTAATTTTTGAACGCTGATCAGAAATTCATAGAACACTGTTTTAAACTATCACGGTTGTTCACTACAGTTATATGATTATTTACGGGATATTTACCGTGGTAAGGTTGTGGAATGAGCTTCCGATATTTCGGCGCAGTAACATGCACCATGGGAAGTCTTCCCGTGAACATGGTGCATGTAACTGTCATAACATGTATAATCATATAACTGTAGAAATCCATAGTTTTAAATATATTTGAAACAAAAAGAAAACCACAAAATAATATATAGAGGGCTACTTTCACACTCGTTATATAATTATATATTCACTGTGTTATGAGACAGATGAGTTAGAAAAACATAGTTGCAGTGTTGCATACAACAATGTTGCAAACATAAACACAAACTTGTTCCAAAAATGAAATAGCTGGTACTCCAGACTTCATTCACATTAATGAACGCTCTCCCAAACCATTTTAAACTAGAGCTAGAGTATTAGAGTAATGTAGTGTAATCACTAATTACAAAATGGAACAGCTGGGCGATATGAGTTGTCTGCAATCAGATTCATTCAGCGTACAATGTTCCTACTAACTGGGTCTAGAACAGGGGCGCCCAACCAATTTCGGTGGCGAGCCGTAATTACGAATCCTTACAATCTGGTGCGATGGGTAAGCCATGGGATGGGTGGGCCATCTAGTGGTTTAGTTGGGTCATGCCCCGTCCACTCATCGGCTGGTGTCACCCACTGGTACTGCACGGGTAATTCTGATTTACCTTTGAACCCACCCACTGCCTTAGAGGTGGAAACGAATAAAAAAATAATCTTCATTTATGAGTTTACATTAAATACAAATAAAAAACCTACTTATATATTTATTTTTGTTTGCTTAGCCTGTCTTGGCTCGCTGGGTAAAGGTTACTTTTACTTCCACTCCACTGGACAAGCAAATAAAGTTACAATTTACATAGCTATTTACAATCAATATATTTAATTCTACATACATATTACTTATGTAAGTATTCTATAGTTATTAGTACATATCGCACTTCCCTTCGTGAATTAGGAAGAATTTATATTTCGTTTGTTTAAATTATCTGCTCGCCCAGCATATGCAAATTCAACGCTGCAATCGCATAATTATAGATGCGGCTAAATAAATAAAACAAACTACAGAGTAGGGTGGCGGCATGTGACGAATAGCAGTGGTGGGCATCATTTACGTCATTCTTCATTTCACATCATTCATCAGTTGTTTGGCGGGCAACTTTTTGTATGCGGGCCTGGGGTTTGGCACCTTAGTAGAAAAAGTCGTGTTGCCGCAATTGAATCGAGTGACGTCGCCTCTTGGTAACAACACTGGATCAAGCCATGACAATGAATATGGCATGAACAGAAAGTAAAACTGGGACAAGTTAAAGACTTGTTTGCCTATTTGCAACAAACGCTTTAGGATTAGCACTATAGTAAATGGGCCGAGCCATGATGGCCGCGTGGTAGCTTATGCGATTAATAATCTGGCGGCATCCGGTTCGATCCTCGATCCTGCAGTCCCTGCACCAATGACTTATTTAGTACCTAAACAAATTATGTGTAATTTCGATTCCATTGCTCAAAAACGGTGAAAGAAAACATGGCGAGGAAATCTGTATGTCCAAGAACTTCAAAAGTTCGTTTCGAGTAGTGCGATAATTATCAATATAAAAAAACGACTTCATAAAAATTTCTGAAACAGGACCTAATTAAAATGGTACCGAACGGAAACCACCAGCTTTCAAATAAAAATAAAAATCATCAAAATCTGTTCACCCAGTGGAAAGTTCTGAGGTACCAAAAAAATATACGGTCGAATTAATAACCTCCTCCTTTTTGAAAGTCGGTTAAAAAGACAACATCACGCCCAGGCGGTCACTCATCCATAGGGTTAGCAAATTGTCATATCTGCACTTATATAGCTAAGTACTAATCTATGTTGATCTCGTGAGCCTACGCTACTACGTTCGATGTGGGATGAGGCGTCGCAGGGGGAGTGGGCGACGCGTGGGCCGCAAGCGTGGGCGAACGCGCCCACCACACAGAATACTTGGCATTTACTACGAATCCGCGCAACAGAATATACATAATTATGATAGTAGTTACTACTTGGCTACTACGTAAATCAGCGATCCGAGACAATCTGGTAACATCTAGTTGAAAAGTTATAACACAAAAGTAGCTCCTAAACGTTAATAGCAAAAATTTGTTACCGACTCGCACTTAGCCTGTTTTTTTTTGTTTGTTGTTTTACTTTAGAGTGTGTACTATAATCATACTAAGTTTGACGCTGGTACGTATTACCGTTTTTACACTAGAGATTATTATATATTTTTATACGTATAATAAAGCGTTTCTTGTATGGGAACCTCGCTTTAGTTTTTACTTTTTGATTTATTATTTATTTATTAGTTAATTCGCCGTAACATTACATATTCTGTGAATATTTCAACTGACTGTCTGTTACGGTTCAAAAGATACAGCCGTAAAAGGTACTCGTAGGACGGACGGATGGATGGACCGTCAGACGGCCAGACAGATAGACAACGTAGGCTTAGTAATGGGGTCCCGTTTACATACATTGGGTACGGAATCCTAAAAAGGAACCCTTATCGGACCACTTCGTCATATTTCATTGTTCGGCTATGTCCTTGTGATGAGGTTGGCCTACCCGGACCTCTGAACAGTCGGGCAAAGCAAGCGTCAAGGAAATTGCCTGCAAACATAGAAATCAACGCTATTTATTTCGTAACGCGCGCGCCTACTACACAGATTATCCAATACTTACGATACGACTATACTTATAAATAAATAAGTACGTATAGTTTGAGTCTAGGTCCTCAGCTCGGCAGCTCCCCCAACTTTGCGTGACTATTGTGACGTCATAACCCCGTATAATTATTGGTAGTTCAACGTGTGATGTCAGCATATTTAGATATGACGCGCGCCCTGAGCGAACCCTTTCGACCTTTGAAATTCTAGGCAAAGCAAAAGAAAAAATTGGTACGTACTACGTAGGTAGGTACTTAGTTATACTGCATGGGTAACGCGGAATGGGTGTACAAAGCTGAAAGAGGTCCATATTACCCATCATTATGAACAACATTTAGGTACTATGGGAGCAACTCTGAAATAGTGAAAAAAATATCAGCTGTTCCATAGAACACGATTATTCGACAAAATTAATGTATCCCAGCTGTACCTATAATTTCTCGAAGGGAATAGTTGAATTTTTTTCCGCGATTTCAGGGTTTGTATGGGACAAACCCTGAAATCGTGAAAGAATAAAAGTTGGCCATAATAATGTTGCTAACGTTGCTGTTCATATAATGGACCCCGTTCGGCTTAGTGTGAATTTCCAAAAACTGAAAAAACACATGTATCTATCGTGACATTAAAAACAAAGATATTAACAATTTGATATATTTAAATTTGACGGAGTAATATGGTAACAAGTGTATTTTTTTCTTATTACCATATTACTCCGTCAAATTTTAATATATCAAATTGTTAATATGTATCTTCGTTTTTAATGTCACGATGGACACCAAAACATGTTTTTTTTTCAGTTTTTGGAAATTCACACTCACTGATTTTATATATTCAATAATGTGAATATGTAGGTACGAACGAGACAGACAGCTGCAGACGGGAACAGGCACCTTAATGTAAACTGTCATTTTTAGTAGTTGACATAGCAGGACCTGGAGGTATATTTTTTTACACATGTACCAACTTTGTAACCCAGGCTCACAAGCTCTATAAGTTGAATAGCTTTTTATTTTTTATTTATCTAATTAGCAAAAACTTCACAGGGTGACCAGCTGTTCAGACAGTTGATGTGAAAAATTCGCCGCTACTGTCATTCATGGATGATGAATGAGATGGAGTCGCTTGACGATTGAAATCTAAATGACTAAAACAAAGATGTCATTGACTAAAAATAAAGTTTGTTTCCATATGGACATCGTAGAATTATGTAGATCGTCAATGGGCATCTATTCTTGGAATATCATCAATGTAGCTCAAGGATCTGCAATGTTCTGCTTGTGTGCAAGACCCTTTGCTAGTTTACAGGGTTATAAGAAAAGGTGTAGGTACTGGAGCGAAAGGACCTCAATGTACCTAAATAAACTTTTAAAAGTTCGCGATTTAACCACATGTTTTAAATGTTTTTTGGGACTTATCGCGCATTATTTTATATAGGTAAAAGTGGGTACCTTTCGCTCGACGTTTCGGCCATGTTACAATGGCCGTGGTCACGATCTGACTGAAAACTACGGGTGAGTCCGGTGAGAAGAGAGAGTGTTGTGTTCTTCTACCCTCACTTGACCTTGAAAAATCGCAGGGTTGTCACTACGACATACATCACTGACCGTATCAGTAATTGTTACCTACAGTGCGGTTTACAAACTTGCTTACTATGGGATTCCACGTAGCCGCTAACTTATAGCCGTAACAGACGTGTCGAACTTGGCTGACGAACCGCCGTGTGACCAACGGGAGAGAAAGAGAAAAAATTCTCTTGCTCTTCCGTTGTTTGGGCGGCGGTTCCTCAGCCATGTTGACGTGTATGTTACGGCTCTTAAATCCATCTTCCCGATTGAAATTGCGATGTTTCCTAATTTCAACCGCTTCCCGAACCATCCTAGAAAAAAACCTAAAACAATCATCCTTACTCATCAATCAAAAGTCAATGTACCTATACTCATCATTGTGAATAATTTTATGGGACAAATCGATCACGAAAAAATCAGCGTTCGAACACCTAGGAAAGGGCTAAAAATGCCATTGAACAGTTCGGTAAAAAACCGACTTCATAAAAATTTCAGAACTGGACAAAATTCAAAATCGGTTCACCCAGTCGAAAGTTCTGAGATAACAAACATTTTAAAAAATACAATCGAATTGAGAACTTCCTCCTTTTTGGAAGTAGGTTAAAAACGCGAACAGTGGCAACCATGTCTCTATTATTGAGTGTTGTCGCTGTCATCATGATGACGTTAGTTTATGATTACGATATCAAACGACGTCCTACGGCAACAGTTTTCCTATTTTTCATTACACGTCAATGGTTATAAATATAAAATCAGGGTCTTTATTTTAAAATCGCTCGTATGATAATTCGCACGAATATATCATGTGAAATTACTGACTTTCAAACAATTAGCAATTTTTACCAGGTATCTCTAACGTAACGTGTGGTTTGAATCATTCAAATTCGCTTTGCATGCGAAGTGAAAAAAAATCTATTGATAGAAAGAAAATTTGAATGGTTCAAAGCACTGCGTTAGCCTTTGATATGATTATATTAAAAATTGAAGTTTTGTTTGGGATTTCGTTCGAAAGACATTTCGCATGATATTATCGTGCGAAAGCGAACAAGTGATTCTAAAATAGAGACCCAGACTACCCAGAGTTGATTCTTTATTCGAAATCGATCGGGTCGGTTCGTGCGGCCGCTCGGCACGGTCGGGCGCGCTCGGCTGCGCGTGCGCCGCACTCGGCCCTGCAGGAAACAGGAAGTGGACTAACCGCGGGCTTCCGCTCCCATTCGAGCTCGCTAGCACTCGCTGGCTGCCGGACGCGCACTGTTTCATTCAGTAGTCGGGTATTTTGTGCCGTTCGAGTAATATTTATTATCTATAGGCTTAGGCATGTCTTTGTAAGCTTAATATTACTTCTAGTGAAATAAGTACCTTTTCAACTTGAACTTTTCATTATAATGGCAGCATTTTTGTCTATGGTTAAAGTCAAACAAGCAAAGCAAGTGTCAAAATTATTTTACTTACTCTGTGTCGTCATTTAAAGGTTTTTCGCCGCTCTTTTCTTGTGATATAATACTTATATTGTTACTAAAGTAGGTATATATGAACAAATAGACAGGGAATAACATTTCTCTCTCTCTCTCGTTAGTGAGACGATGATCCGTAACCCTATTTTCATAATGAATCATTCTATTGAGCTGTTCTATTGGGCTGTTGAGGTGAACAACTTGTGGATAAGAGAACAAGAGAACAGATCTATAGGATAAGAATCGGCACCTGCCTTATCCTGTCTCATCTCAAAATATTTTTGGCAGGTGATGACTTCACATCATCAGCCAATTAACGTCCACTGTTGGACAAGGCCTCCCTCATAGAGAGGGGTGTTGCCATAATCCTCACGCTTGGCAGGCGGCTTGGGGATCGCAGTACGTTCACCGTGTACTATTAGGACGCTGCTGCCCATCCTCCGGTGGTTCTGGTCGCAGTTTTAGGACATACCCGGGTCAACGGGTGACTTGCCACCCTCTAAATGGGCCTCCCATAAAGACTGCACATATTGGCGCCGGAGGGGCACATTGGCGTAGGTAGCTTAGGGTGTCGAGAGGTGTGCTGCACTTTCACTAAGAGCTACTCGCAGCGTTATGCCCTTTAACACTTCCACCCTGGAGCTTAGGTTCGTATATAGCTCTTGCGGTTTCCAACCCTAGAGGGCCGGTTAAGGCAAGGCCAGGGGTCGGGGTCTCATTTAGCCCCATGGAATCGGGGTACGCGGTGTCACCTTATTATTAGCGACCCCGGACGCGCACTATTTCTTTCAAAACTTTTGTAAGTATTTACTTTGTGCCGTTCTCGTAATATCATCTAGTCAGTAATCGCTTCGTGAGCTTTAAATTACATACCTATACAGGAAACGTACAAGTAGCGTAATACGAGATGTTTACGAAATACTCGCCTTGCTTACAGAACCAAATTATCTACAGAGTTAAATCGGCCGTCACGTTTGCATTTTCTGAACAAAACAAATGTGAAAATATGTCTTTCCCACATTTAGCAAACTCTATATCAACTATTTTCATTTATTTATTTGCTCTGATCGATTCACATGCACAGAGTCATCGACATATAGCTATTAAAATTTGCAAGTTAAAGTGGCAATGGGCAGGCCACATCACTCGAAGAACCGATAACCAATGGGGAAGAAAGGTCCTTGAGTGGAAACCACGAACCGGAAGACGCAGCGTAGGTAGGCCTCCCACTAGATGGACCGACGACATTGTGAGAGTCGCGGGCATCCAGTGGATGCAGATGGCAGGATGTCGTTCAGTGTGGAGGTTAAAGGGGGAGGCCTATGTTCAGCAGTGCACGTCTTCTGGCTGATGATGATGATGATTTGCCCTGATGATGTTCAGGGTCAGATATGGTCTGCAGTTCAACTAATCTGTAGAGCTATGGCTAAATGATAGAACTAAAACTTTTCAATGAAACGCCTTTAGTTTTCTACAGAAAATACGATTGTGCCTCCCTCATTCAATTGTACAGATATGTTGGTTGCTGTCTGCAACCGTACCCGGCACACTGAGAATTTCCTAATCAATATTAATCAATCGGAAATGAAACAAACTGTTTGCACAATCTATGTGCATTCATTAGTTTAATTGGACTGACTTATCGACCATTAACGTCTTTGTTGTTAGCGTCATCAATTCAACAACAAACAGTAGGTAATTTCAGCGACTTTTTTTCTTATATACAGGGTAATTTTTGCATAACTGCAAACCGGAATCCAACCCGGTATACCTTAGAGAAAAATATCTCTGTGCCAACCATGAATCGCAAAAAATGCTGTTTAACGTAACTATATTTTGTTAGGTCAAAGAATGTGTCAAAATTATCCAGCATATTTATTTTCGTGATTTGTCAGGTTCCAGGTGGTTTCACATAGTAAAATACAGGGTTACGCATGTGCCCTGTACTAAGCCGAAAAGAGGTCATTGTACTCATCATCATCATGAACAACTTTTACTATGTAACGAACCCTGAAATAGCGGAAAAAAATCTGCTGTTCAATAAAACGGTAATTTAGTTACACTCGGCAAAATGCATAACGATGAGTACAAAGACCTCCTTTCGGCTTAGTAAAGGGTATATGCGTAACCTAGTATTTTCATAAAGATTCTTTTTCAGATTTGGACTCCTAGAATTGAACTGTATACTAACTCAGGACTAAAACTTTATTTCGTGTGACAAATTGCCTTTGACGTCACTGGCTTTCACCCCCGGCAGTTGTTAAGGGTGGAGTATAATTAACCCCTCAGGGGGTCATTAGGGGTGCGATTACGAGAACTCAATGAACGTCATAGAAACACTAAAACGTACCTACTAGACTACTCATTGTTAAAATAATTATAAATAGATTTCGCGTGGGATATCGTCTTGTAAGTAGGGAGCTATTAATAGACGTTGTTACCTGGCCTAGACCACAATATTATAGGGTGGTATCGTTTTCATCCTATGACGTCACATCATATTAGTCAACGAGTTAGATAACAACATTTTAGCAACCAATAAATTAGTAAGACTGAAGGGTAAACTGAACATGGTTCAGTACCCTTAGTACAAGATTTGATAGTTTTCGAAAACTTTTTTCGTTTTCGTTTTGTTCCATACATTGCTGGGCTGAAAGCTATTCGAAACCTTTTTTCGTATTTGAGTGAAGCAACCTATACTGCAGATTACTACCGATTTTAGTTCCTCCGCGTTTCCGCTAGAGGCGCTTTGCTAAAATGTATGGAACAATACGAAAACGAAAAAAGTTTTCGAAAACTATCAAATCTTGTACTAAGGGTACTGTTCCACCCAACAAAAACGCAAGTTTGCGCATTCACCGCTAAAAAGCCCCATTTGTTGTAGCTCCTCATTTTGAAAACACTCCCCTCAAGGTATCGGAAAGCATTGGAATCCTAGGAGTCGAAATTTCTTCGAGTGTAGTTTCGCGCTCACATTACGAGTAAAGGCAAGCTCGCCTCTAAGAAACTTGGTGTGCACAACAAGGCGAAGCGGGACTTCACGCCGAGACAAAGAATTTTGCTTTACAAAGCGCAAGTACGACCTCACATGGAGTACTGTTCCCATATTTGGAACGGAGCACCAAAGTATCAGCTTGAGCCAATTGATATATTACAGAGTTGAGCTGTCACAATTTTCGACGATCTCGAGCTCACTGAACACCTAGAGCCGTTCAGCATGCGCAGAGACGTCAGGTCTCTTTGTGCCTTTTATCGCATTTACAACGGGGAATGTTCTGAAGAACTGTTCGATCTGATGGCATAGTGGCTTTTTCCTCGCATCAGCCGCCACCGCCTGAAAGTTCATCCACATATCATAGATCGGTGAAAATCACACACTGTGCGTTTTACGCGTGTGAGGCAATTTGTGGAATGAGCTCCCGTCCTGCGGCATTTCCGAGTAGCTTTAATATCGGGTTCTTCAAAAGGACCGTTAATAGAGTCTTTAAAGGTCGGCAACGTATCTGGTGATGGCCCTGGCGTTGCAGGTATTCATAAGCGACGGTGATCGCTTACCCTCAGGCGACCCATCTGCATGTTTGCCACCTATGGCATAAAAAATATATGGAATAAATCAAACGTTTCTTTCCATATTCATATCTATAATTATGTGGATCCCTTATATGCCTGTGGTAATTTAACTACTTAATAATTATATAATTAATTAAAATAAAAAAATTGAGTTTCTCGTATTCTTCTCAGTAAGTAAACCCTTTCATTTCTATCGCGAAGGTAGATATGGCTACCATGGCTCCATCATCAGGACCCTGGTCATCATCTAGGACCAAAGTGCTAGGAAAGACAATTCCAACGAACTCAAACACGACGGGGCTACGTCGTTTCGTTTAGGAGTTCCTTCCTATTCCTTTCCTACCTTCTGTCTCCATCATCGGACCAGCTCGTTGGTACCATAGCGATGCATTGTCACCAAACTTACACATGTAGGTATGCTCAATTTCAGCTCAATCGGTTGAGGATAACTGGTGGGTTATCATTTATCATAATCTCAAAAACAATTCTTGTAATACCTTACATTGACTTTTGTCTTGCTCTCTCATTAGCCAAAAGAGCGAGACTATTAAATAAATAAATAATAAATAAATATCTGGGACATTTTTGCACACACGATCAATTAAAGAGGTTAACCAGAGTCATCGACATAGCTATTAAAATTTGCAAGTTGAATGGGCAGGCCACATCGCTCGAAGAACTGATAACCGATGGGGTAGAAAGGTTCTTGAGTAGAGATCACGAACCGGAAGACGCAGCGTAGGTAGGCCTCCCACTAGATGGACCGACGACATCGTGAGAGTCGCGGGCATCCAGTGGATGCAGATGGCAGGTAATCGTTCAGTGTGGAGGTTAAAGAGGGAGGCCTATGTTCAGCTGTGGACGTCTTATGGCTGATGATGATGATGATTAAAGAGGTTATTAAAATATTTTTTTGAGATTTTGTCAACCCACCAGTCAAGCTCAACCGATTGAGTTGAAGTTTTATTATGGAAACTGACGTGGTTTTCACAAATTGTGTACCTACTCGTATCTGCAGCGTGGAAGTCGAACGCGCCAACCACTAAGTTATCATCGATAAATTACATATCTTAATGCCTACTTATCTTATAAAATTCTTCAAGCGATAAACTGTGGTAGTAGTTACTATAACGTCTCTATTTAAGAGACAAACAAAGAAGAAATTAAGGTAAATGTTGCGATATAATGTGAAAAATTCGGAAGTATCATTTCTTTTGACGTAAAAAAACTTAACAGTAATTTTTCTAAAGGAAACATTAAGAAGGAAATAATAATTGATTCGAACAGGGAACATACGTATCCGGTGACAGCGGTCGTCGGCAGGAAGTGATGCCATACGCCTCGCGCTGCACTCGCCTGCGGCGGAAGTGACGCGCCCCTTTCTTTCCCTCCTTCAATGCATGCGCTTGCGCTCATTGAGAGACCGTGGGAGAATCAGGACGGAACTACACTGCAACCAACTTCTCTCTACAGTTGAATGAGGGAACTACCATCGTATTTTCTGAATAAAGCTGACAGTCATCCCTAGAAATTTGATTTGTTCCAGAATTTTGACAACTGTACAAAAATGGTAGTCAGTCTGTACAGTAACCGTGACGTTCTCGTGAATGAAGATAAACCATCTACTTACGACGTGCTCCGCATTTGAACATTCTTAATTAAAATAAAGCCGCGGTAATGACTTCGCAATTCGGGCGGTTAATACTGAATGAGATGAAGTAGTGAATGAAATTTGGGGTTATTTTTACGTGACTATTGGTGAGTTTTGGGAATTTATTTTGGTTACTTGAAGCATTTTATCTACAACAGCTGGCAGTTTGATAATCTGGCAATACAATTTTTAATTTTAGATTTTGTATGGTGCACACAGCGAAGTTGCACTTATGTGCACCTTATTAAGTTCTGGTTTCACGTCATACCGAATCGTCATTGAAAAGTGACGTGAAAAGATGCATAAATAATCAGTCAACTTGTCGTTTGATATCAGCGAACGTGATACGGTAGATAAAGCGATTTCTAAAGGTGATTGATCTTTAAATACATTTTAACCTATTTTAAAATATAAAATTATAATATATAAATATTAAACTAAATAATAGGCTCGCGTTTGACCGCCATCTCAATGATGCGGTATATGATGGAGCACGCTTGTCTAGAAGAAACTGATTCACCGATGATTTGAAAACACCCAGATTGTTAGCTCTTGTTTGAATGTGATGTGGGTAATTTTTATGTCCGTCGCTGGTCCGGACGCGAGTTTTACGCAGGGGTGGGCACATTTTTTTTATAGGCTTGCGTTTGACCGCCAACGCGCCTAATATTAAGCGATGATGCGGTCTACGATAAGCACGCTTGCCTAGAAGAAACCGTATCACTCATGATTTGAAGACACCTAGATTGAACCTATCGGGGAACACCCATTCAGGCAGCTCATTCCACAGACTAGCAGATCGCACAATAAATCTGGAATTAAAGCGCTTCGTACGGGTTTTCGGAATATCAACCATAAAGCGGTGTCGATTTTTCGTGCCCGCTTTGGCAGTCCGATAGAAAAATGGGCAGGAGGGAACTAGATCATGCAGATCCGATGCACACTCTCCGAAATGTATCCAATAAAATTCTTATAGTCTTAACATACATTGAACTTTATCTCGCTCTCTCAACGAATAAGAGATCAAAACAAAATTCAATGTAAGGTTACTATAAGAATGTTATTGAGGTTGTGGCAGGCCGTATAGTGAAAATTAGTATAATAAAATTGTCAGCAGAACCTGGTTTGCATGAATTGAGCCCTAACAAATATATAGCTTTATGTACTATAGGTAGGTATATTAATTAGTAGTCGATGACAGTTTGCAGAACCCTAGACTTATTTGGTATTCGCATACATTCCGCGCAGCCTGGACAAGCTAGTTATTTGAATTAATTACTAATAGCTGAAGAATCTCGTATAGTCAGGTATTGAATAAAAGCATCAAAGTTATAAAGCAAAAATATAACTATTTTAACTTTGCATTTTTGATGTGAAACATCTATTGGCACGCCTTAGCAGTAAAACCGACCCGTGTGCCGTGACAGCAAACGACATGACGCTCTATTATGCCGTCATTTTTAAAATTTGCCGGGCGTCCTCAGAAGACACCCAGCTGTATTAGGGTACCGTCATGTTATGTAAATAGCACCAGCGGAAAACGGGGCATACCGTGGTTGGCGGAGAACATCGGGATATCTTTTTGAACGCACTGTTACAGGTTATCAATATGTTACACGTCAAAAATTATAATAATTATAAGCTTATTTAAAAAATAACACTTCTTTTAACAAGTAAAAGAAATTAAACATTCTGATTTTGGTTGTCAGAGTACTTGTAGAATGCCTGTTCGATAAGCCATTCTTTTAATTTATGTCACTTTCGCTCTTTCTGTTCCTATGTATGCTTAAATCTTTAAAACTACGCAACGGATATTTATGTGGTTAGTATATATAGATAGAGTGATTCAAGAGGAAGGTTTATATGTATAATACATGCATAATATAGTAGATAAACACTGATCATTTTAGAGGTTTCTAATGTGATGTCGTAAATAAACACATTTTTTGCGCTTACATTGCAAACGCTGACTGAACCCTACGAGATAGATCAAAATAATGTACTACAGTATTGCACACCTTAAAAAGATCTACAAAAAAGTCCGCAATGGTATATGTCTATCTCTTAGAGATAACCCACAATAAGCCATTTTTATCCTTTAGTTTTTACGAGAAGTAATGGCTTTTACAAAAGCGATTATAACCAATACAGCATTAATCCATATTCAATTAAGTAGCTTAAATTAAGTACCTTAAATACATTGTGCATTTAATATAGATTAATATGGCCCGTTACAGCATGTAATTTAAATGAATATTTTCGAATATATTACAGATTTAAAATGCAGGGACATAGCGGTTGTGGCGGTACCGGCCGGGGGCGTTATTTATCTACACTAATATTATAAAGAGGAAAGATTTGTACCTATTTTTGTGTTTGTAATGAATAGGCTCCGAAACTACTGAACCGATTTGAAAAATTCTTTCACTGTTGGGAAGCTACACTATCCCCGGGTGACATAGGCTATATTATATTTTGTAGCGAGGCCGAAGGCCGAGCTTACACTCGTGCGAAGCCGGGGCGGACGGCTAGTATGTATATAAAGACATTCTGTAGTATATTTAGTATCAGCATTGCACCCGTGCGGAGCCGGGGCGGGTCGCTAGTACGTAATATACGTAAGTGACTTTGTATATATATATCTAACAAGTTCGGAGTTTCATCAGGCTCATGGTGAATATAAAAACTTCTTCGAAAAAAATGCGGGCAAAAGTTGCCAGAACAGCTGACTCATCATATTCAAAAGAAAGCTTCTGCGAATCAGCCTCAGTGTCAAAGTCCCTTTTTCCCTATGAAAAGAATACGGTATTTTGCCGTGGGACCGTAGTCAACAAGCAAATGGCAGTTCCCGTTTTCAATCAGTGAGATCGAGATTATGGCCGGATAGAATGGAGTCATTTACCGACGCATTATGGAGAGTATTAAAAAATAATGAATGAACCGCTTCGGTCACCTACCGCTGTTATGTAGATAAGTTATGAATGGTAGTTTTGAATAGGATCAGATGATAACGTTGAACTATAAATTGTGTTTTAGATACATCTGAGAAACCACTGCGCTGTGAACGGAGTAAATTTTGGATCGTAAAATACCTAGGTACTTACTTATAGAAAAAAAAACGCCTGATTCTCTTGAGAAATATCTCTGTTCTGCACTATAATAATAATTATAGTAGGTATAGAGCCATGCAGTATTTCCGTCATTCTAAAAAGAAAAAGCAAATGGCTTAGCAAAAACTATCGTACTTTTTAGAGTTCCGTATAGTACGACAAGTAACCCTTATAAGTTCGTTCTTTCCTTTTTCGAGTGTAAGTATGGGAGCAATGGTAAAAAAGTTATTCCATTTTATTCTATAAATAACTAGCTGCGCCCCGCGGTGTCACCCGCGTTCCGGGATAAAAGTTGCCAAGTTACAGCTATCTGCCAGTGAAAGATGAAAACAATACAACCTTCTTGAAGCAACCTCCTTTGTAGCGGCAGTCACCTTATTTGACTTAGATGACAATTTCATTTTGTTTTCAATGATGTATTAATTATATCAATGATATAGACTTCAATAATAAAAAAAAAATTTTTTTGTAGGGAATATATTTATACACCAAAAAAAGTATCTGTTGATCCGATAACTACCAAACTTCGCAGGATCACTAACTCGGCTAATCTAAAGATTGCCTGAAAATTTAAACAAAATCGGTCCTGCCGTCTCGGCCATACAAACATACATCACCTTTTATATATGTACATATATAGGTAGATTAATTCTAGATGAACGTTACTGCACGTGACTATTCCCAAATCGTCTGATATTAATAATCTAACCTCGATACTGCACATGTAGGCCGAAACAAAAAAGGCGTCGTGAATGGGTCTAGAGTGGGAAGCGACCGATTGATAAAATTCAGGCTCTGAATGAAGCCATCTGGCGCGCCAGGTGTGGTGCTCCGAACAAAGGACCACTTCTGCAATAAAAAACGCCTGGCTCTGAGAAGGTACTCTTAATTTCAGACTTGAGGGTCTATGCAGGTAGATTAGGGGTTTGGATGGTGATGTATACTGTGCAGGGAATTTCATTCGCATTCATTTTGTAAAACATCTAAGGATGGATAGATGAATCAAGGCCATTCATGAAATACAGGGTTAGGCATATAGACTCAACTAATCCGAAATGAGGTCATTGTACTCATAACTATGAACAACTTTTACTATACGGCACCAAGCCTGATATCGAGAAAATGAAAACAGATTTCAGGGTTGGTCCCAGTTGTTCATAATTATGAGTACAATGACCTCCTTTCGGCTTAGTACAGTAGTCTATTATGCGTAAACCTGTATAGGTTTAGCCAACACATTGTTAACCCTATTTTAATGGGTGTACGGTGGGTGTGCCCGTACACCTAATAAAGTAGCAATTTTTATTGGGTTCATGTATCATATCCACTAGTAAGTCTAGTACCAAGCTCAGATCAGACAAACAAGGGAGTTAATAATATTGTAAGGCGGCGTGGCGGGTGCGAACTCATCTGGCCTAAATCAGGCTTGAAGTCTTTAGAACTCACCCAACAGATGACCTTGTTGCCTTTTTTTTGCATGTGGACTAATAATTAGTTCGTTGGTGTTGCTACAGGGTTTTTAGTGAGGCACGGACAGTCAGACAGACAATGTAGGCTTAGTAACAGGGTCCCGTTTTTTGGGTACGGAACCCTAAATATATAGAAACGCGCGAGGAGATTTCAGCGCGTTTTGATCTCGGCCTAAAAAAGAAATTAACTGAAGGTATTTCTTAGCTAGCGTGACGAAAGCATGTACAAATCGTAATTACAACGCAACTCCCTACAACCAGGCCGGATCTCTATTTATACATGCCGCGAACTTAAATTAATTAGTGCCCGTCATTTAATCTGAGGAGCTCTTGTAGGTGGGTCTGGGTGCGCCCGTTCCCACGCTGCGGCCGCTGCCGGAAACTGTACCCGCCGCGCGCCGCCCGGCCCCCGGCGGCGCCCGCGCAACGATGCTAAGCCCCGAATCGATCCATCGCTCACGCGTTCTTCCTTCGAGCCTAAAAACTACCTAATCCTACTCAGCTGCGAAACCGCGGCCAAGACACGTCTAGCGAAACTTATATTCATAGAGCGAATCTCTTTTTACAATTCAATTGCTCTTCCTTCCGTTTCTCTATGCTCGGGACTGCTATTCAATTACTTATGGCGACTTTTTAAATAGCACATCCATTTATTGTTTATGAGACGGCAACACTGCCTTAAATAGTAGGACCACAAAGGTCTGTTTGTGTCCGCTTTTGGAGTCACGTTCCTAAATACTGTTATTTTTACACAATGCATTTGTTTGGCAAGGAACCGGAAGGAAGTAGGTAGGCAGCAGTGTCGAAAGCTATTAGTGGGCTTTGTGAGATGTTGTCCTTGGCGGAGCTGCTAAAAGAACTTCCGGCCCTCTGCGCGACCGGGCCTCATTGTCTCTTCCTTCACATGGCGGTATGGCATACAATCGTAATGGCACAAAAACTGCCGGTTCTTAGTTTGGATAACAATAGAAGGAAATGGCTGTTATAGGGCCGATCATTATCCGACCGTTTACAGATTCGTAGTTATGAAGCAGGTTTACATTATCGTTCCAGGATCATTTGAAGGATTCGAGTCGATGAGATGACAAGACAATCGTGAGGGATGAGGACAAAATAAGAAATCCATGCCTCCCACAAACAAAAACGTGACTGTGAAGAAAAAAAACAGTTTATCTCTGAACGAAAATGACATTTCAAATCTTGAAGTGAGAACCTAAACTTCTAATTTGGTTTTATAACCGTTGTATCCGTTGTATTTAAATGATATCACCTGACACCTTAATCAGATGGGAGATAACATATCTATGTACGTACAATCTATCGTTAAAACCATCTCATCAAAGCAATCCGCGCAATGGTAGGTAAAATAGGGGGGGCAGGTAGAGTAGGGTTTCCCTTTTTCCAAAGAATCAGACTTCAAAAATTTATGTTTTCAAATATTTTTACAAGTAGGTAGTTACAAATTGTTTAACATTTTCAAACGGCAGAACCTTAGAATATAGGTGCTTGTTATAAGGGCATAACAGATTTTCTTGAATCAAACGAGTAGCTAAGAACACATTCGATCAAGTCGCCTTGGAAACAAAAAAAACAGACAGACACAGACGGACACACAGACAGGCACGTTAAACTTATAAAACCCCTCTTTTTGCGTCGGGGGTTAAAAATAAGCTGAGAAGAGTAAATATAATTTCCATCTGAAAGGACAGAACAGAAATAAGGAGATCCGTAGACGAACGAAAGTTACCAACATATCCCACCGGATTAGCAAGTTGAAGTGGCAGTGGGCACGGCACATAGCAAGCAGAACTGATGGCCGATGGGGCCGAAAGGTTCTCGGATGGAGACCACCAACCGGTACACGCAGCGTAGGACGTCCACCCACAAGATGGACATACTACCTAAAAGAGATCGTAGGAAAACGCTGGATGCAGGCCGCTTCCAACCGGCCCTTTTGGAGATCGATAGGGGAGCATATGTCCAGGAGTGGACGACTTATGGCTAAAATAATGATGATAACTAATCGAAAAATAGGTTGGAACATTTTTCAAACAAAGCTGCGTGTATACAATATTTGATCAATAAGTGAATCACAAACCCCGTACCAATAATCAAAACGTGATCCAGAACAAAGCGCAGCGAGTTATTCAAAACATTTCTGTACGTTCCTTGGGCCCTTACAGCAAGGCCTGTGTAAATGCGGGCTGAGGCCGCCAAGTCGACCTTAAAGGTTGCTTCGGGCGTCGAACCTCTTGTTATATAATAAACGCATACTTATGCGTTCTGTCGGCTGCGCCAGGCTGCGATGCTGAAACTTTTTTCTTGTAAAAGACACTTCTGAATTTAATTACAATCTAGCCTGATGTTGGGCTAGTAAGTAATTAAATTCTAACTTAAAATTCTACGTATGTTATTTAAAAAACTAAGAATGTTTCTAATACACACGTTTTTTGTTGTCTCTATTAAGGAGAAGAAACTTTGTTCACATGTTCTTTATACGAGTAGTTAGCACTACATTCAAGTTTCAAAAGGGTTTCAAAATCATACAGTAAAGTTAAGACATCTTGTGCATCTAACGATTCACTTAAAATTTTATCAAGATTCAGTGCAGAGTTGCTTTCGCATTATAATAGTGTGCATAAAGATTGACAGCCGAGTGCGCAGGATTCAACTTAGCTTTATGGTCTCGGATCACCTTGGAAAGCGCGTGCTCGCAAACAAAGCCTCCGTTTATGAGTCCGTCCCGAGCTCGCGTGGAGTCTCCCCACCGCGCCGTCCGCACCTCTGCGCTTATAGGGAAGAGCTAATGGTTCACGTTTCGACTCCCTATCGATTAAAATATTCATATCGATTGATCTTATATCCTATCAATTGATACCGATGCCGGTAACGATTATTATAGTTATTTTCAAATAGCATGGGCCAGCATGGCACTTGACAACCACCTCTAGTAAAAGACTAGTTTTCTCCACTAGTTTTCATAGTAGCGTTAGCTATGTTTTCGCCGCAAAATGTAAATCTTTAATTTAATTCTGTGACGTCAAATTCAATATCTACGAATCACATTACATTCTATCGTACTTTCAAACCATCTTTCAAGTGCCATGCTATTTGAAAAGGACTATAGATTGTCCTCAAGTTATTATACTATCTATCTAAAGGTCTTAAGGTTGCCTGGAAGAGATCGCTTTTATCGATAAGGCCGCCAATTGTTTCACTAGTTTTTAAGTTGTTTTTTATGTTACCTACTATGTACGTTTGTAATTTTTGGTGTGAACAATAAAGAGTTTCTACCTATCTATCTATCACCATAAACTAGAACCTAGGTAGAGATACACTTCCTGCATCAGTACATGGCGTTGTATTTTCAGTGGACGAATTATTATTTGATACGTAAAATACGTATCGAATTCCATACATATATTCTAAATTTAGGTACCTCGCCCGCATGCCGAATTCTGTTCTTTTTTGGAACTATTGAAAAAAAGGCTTGCTTTTAACCGGCATCTCGCCTGATGTTAAGCGATGATGCGGTCAACAAGGAGCACCCTGGCCCTCAAGAAACCGATTCATTCTTGACGCTTCGTTCTCGTTTGAGACTCATTTCCTTGATAATTTTTTAATAAGATACGGACATTACGGCGTACCGATTTTTTGAACGTAGGTAGGTGTTTTGGTGTGGCCATTTGGGTAACGGTTTTCCCTCGATTATACAGCTGTTTTTCTGAGAAGATTTCATTTACGTCGAATAAACGTAAATATCGTCTTTAAAATCCAAAAATCGATTACAAAAATGAAAATACTTTACATCCCTATAACAAATAATAACCAAACACACTCAGTTCCCTCTCCCTTCGACCAACACAGAAGTGACAGAAATCTGAAACCTCAAGATTTGTTTTGTTCTTGTTTTATTCCACAAAAATATTTGTAAAGGAGTCTCCTTGCTTGACTGCTACTAGGTATTTAAATGCATGGGCTTGGAGACAGCAGGCACTTTTGTCATTTTTCATAACGACGGCTTTAACATCAATAAATTACGAATTTTGTCAGATTTGCTAGGGTTTCAAAAACCGTTATGTCAAAATCTGTGATGAAGTCATAGGGAAACAATACTTATAGAATCACAGACGTGCCAAAAAATGTCCGAACCAAAACTCCAGCGCCTTTTGGTAAGTTGTAAGGCATAAGGCAACCGCGATCCGGCTACAACGCCGCGCGATGCAAGAGCTACAATACCATGGCGAACAAGCGACGTTGAACACTATGCAAACGACATAACGTCTAAATTAGAGTAAATGTGACGTTCTGATGTCTAGTTATTTACAACGACGCTCGGACGTTTTTTGTCTATTTTCACTTGGTGATTGTGACTCTATAGGTATTGCATCTCGATGGATGACATCTCTAAGTTTAGCTGTAAGAATTATTAAAGCCGTAACAGACGTACGGACTACAGAGAAAGAGACAATTTTCTCTTTATCTCCCGTTGGTCAGACGGCGGTCCGTGGTACGTAACGTTTGTTACGGCTATTGAACCTAAGTAAAACGAAAGTACGGTGTAGAGGTACCTATTTTTTCAATTACATAGGCATGAAACTATTTTTAGCTTTGCTAAAGTTATGTTTGATAGACAATACACTACTTAGCTGATCCTCGTCAGACCTTGGCGTCAAATCTAGTTCTAAAATGATATATACACAAAATATAAAATATAGATATTTTGTAAGTACCTATAGTTCTTATAGAGAAAGAAGAGCATACTAATACTCGTATCAAGGGATGCCAAACTTCCAATCAATTTTCCGATCTTTGCGTGTTCAAGTCTAGGGCTGATAGGTTATTTTTCATCGTCGACCGCATTATTACTTTCAATCACTTGAGATCGCGTTCAAACGTTAGCTTAACGTTTTGTTTTATGTAAGTATAAAAGTTTAAAAACATTTTAAGAACACCCAAATTTTAATAGATAGGTTGGTCGGCAAGTACGAGAAGTGCTTGGGATCCAGTCAGCAAATCAACTCTTAATACCGTGAGCGACTATTGACCGACCGTGTTCTATACACATACACATCATCAGCCAATTAACGTCCACTGTTGGACAAGGCCTCCCTCATAGAGAGGGGTGTTGCCATAATCCCCACGCTTGGCAGGCGGCTTGGGGATCGCAGTACGTTCACCGTGTACTATAAGGACGCTGCTGCCCATCCTCCGGTGGTTCTGGTCGCAGTTTTAGGACATACCCGGGACCCGGGTTTGTTCTATGTCTGAGTGTTATTATCTATTTAAGTATGTATTAGCGGCTGGTACAGCAGCGGAAGTGGCGGAAAGCCTCAAACGGAGGAAATATGAATCTCTCGGCGAGGGATACATATTTCTTCCATTTGGAGTTGAAACCATGGGACCTTGGGGTCCGGCCGCTCGGGGTTTAGTTAAAGAGCTGTCCAGACGCCTCATAGATGTGACGGGTGATCAAAGACCTGGCGCTTACCTTCGCCAAAGAATAAGTTTAGCCATTCAACGTGGTAATGTCGCTAGCTTTTTAGGTACCCTACCCGAAGACAGTGACCTTAATACAGTTTTTTACCTGTAGTTTATAGTTTTGGATAGATATTCATTTAAATTAGGTATTTATTTAGCTACTTTATTATTTTAAGTTTTAGTTTTTAGTTAATATTTAAGTTTATGTTAATTTTCTGTTTTTTAAGTTACCTTTGTTTCAATAAATTTAGTATACGATGATATTATCGGTAAAAAAATGAATAAATAAGTATGTATTTAAAAATACATATGTATGTATATCAGTCTCTGACAGCCGTATTACAAGCTTCGCTTAGTTTGGGGTCAGATGACCATGTGTGCAATAATGTCCCAGATGTCCTAGATGTTCTAGAATTACACGCGATAAAATTATAAGGTGGAGAATAACGCTAAAATAAATAAACTAGTTCTCAGGAAGACTGGAGCCTGCAGAACATTCAGTAGAACTTAATGAATTAAATCGATTGTATAAGGCAATGGTCAGGTCGGGTGTTCTGTGACTGCTGACTATTCTGTGGCCGGAGGCTACTAAATTTGGTAGGGCCGTAGTAACTGGTGTTCAAGCTAGGGCAGGGACCGAAGCCCTGCCGAGGTCGGAATGCGCCGGCAGGTGTGCCCTTATAGCAGTCTCGGGGCTGCTGTGGATAATCTACAATCAATCAAGTTTTTCGACGTCTATTACATTGAAACACTATTGGGAATGAAATGGAATGGTATATTTGAAATTTTATTGAATAAAAATAAAACGTTTCAGATCGATCTTGAAAGGCATAGAGATCACTCAAATTTTTTATTTTTTTGGATGAAAAAGTTATGATATTCGTTACTCATGTTGCAACGGATCCCAAGATAAAATTATATTTTTAATGATATCTTTAATATATATCTTTAATGACATGTTTGAACTTGATTTTAAAACATTGAAAATTTTGCAAGTACCGATGACAATGCAATAATTCATAGTTTGTCCCATTATCCTGAACAGGATCTTCAGGATAAGCGATTTTAAAGCGTGTTTGGTTTTTTTAAATTTGCGAGAAATATTATAGCCATGTTTGACGCAGTGGAAGTCAAGACTCAATATAATAAATTTGCAAATTCAGAGCCGGTGAGTGCGACCTTAACGTTAACAACGATTTGTATCAAGTAAGAGGAATACCATCTACATTTCGAGAGATTTCCTGATTCGGTTGTGTCGAAGTCAATTCAGTACGTCAGTAGGTAGTTGGTGGTTGGTTTAGAAAAAATATCTAAAACTGACTTCAAGACTATACTTACATGCACAAACTTAAACTAGAAAGTAGAAAAATGACAGTTAAAATAGAGATTGAACGTCCTCATTAAAACTTTCGCTAAAGGGTAAAAGTCATCTGAGTACCTTTTTGTTTTTTTCAAATGCGCTGAATCAATTTCGATAAAAATAAATGGAAGTATGATCTACCACATAAAAATAATCATCATAATCAATCCAAAATTGGCGGAGTAGTCGCCTAAGAAACATACAAAAAAAACATACAGTCAAATTGTGCCTTTTACTATCTTTAAAGTCGGTTAAATGATAGTCTCGAATGTTGAATGAAAGGCGTATCCCCAAAATTCTTTCGTAAGCAGATTTCGGGAACCACATGTCATTTCCTCTCCGGCCCCATGCTGGACGGGACCAGCGATTAAAAAACATCTCATTGTCAGAAGGGTTTCCAAGACAAAGGGGTAGTTTGCGAATCGAATTTACGCTGCACGAAAGGACTTAGTTTTTTTGGTGAAATAACACATGTATGTATAGCAGAATAAAAACCAGACAAGTATGAGTAAGACTCACACGCTGAGGGTTCCGTACAAACTTAATAAATATGTAGGTATGTAGATAGTTCATCCATTCCGGGAATCGAGTCTTGACGAAAATACTTTGGGTGTGACGAGATCCTATTCATAATCTTTGAAGTGAAAACCTGTGAAAAAATCATGGAACTCGCGTCATCGTCACCGAACGCTGTTCCGTGTATTTTAAAACAGCGCCATATTTTGTAGAATAAGTGAATTACTACTTAAGTTTTCATTTCTGACGTGCAGTCCTATAACTGATGTTTATATTTTTTTATAAATTTAGTAAGCAAAGCGTTTGACCACAACTCACGTTAAGTGAGGGTCTAGCCGAAGATGGTAAATAGACTAGCTTGGAATGGGACCTGGATCTCAAGGCTTCTGAAACACCGGTAAGTGCTTGGCGACAGACTTTCTACTTGAGGGTCGCCAGCCGAGTACTGGAAGTTTCATAAGTTGCTATGGTTTCCTTCAGTGCCAGCAAAAGCTCATTCACGCTTGTGGGAGCCGAACGCGTCAAGCACTAAGCTATCATCGCTACAATACAATTACCCACCCAATAGTGCGTACAGTAATCTCCAAGCTTGTTATGTAGGTACCTATATATACTAGGGATGCTTACCATAGACCAGAGTATATATGGCGGTGGTTCTATCGGAACCGGAATTTTCAAATTTTGTTTGTCGGTGTCAGAATCGGAATTAAAGTCGGAGGCGGAGGCAGAAAAGATGTATTAAGGGCAGGTCAAAAAAAGAAACAATACAAACATCAGCCTCTTTAATTTCAGTAGAAATATATTACACCTAGGCGTTGAAAATAAAATAGTAGATTATGCACTAAGGAAATAAAGCAGTGTCTTACGTCGCGGGCGGTATATTGAACCCTGAGCGCAAAGAGGGACTGTAGAGTTAACTCCCGAGCGTAGCAAGGGAGTTATACAGAGTCCTGAGTGAAGTGAGGTGTTCAAGCTGCTCAAAACGAAGACAGGCTTTATGCCAGAGGAGCATACTCATCTTTTCACACCTTCTGCGAGACAATAAAAAACCAGGTGAAACTGAAAATCACAGCACCAAACACCGTCTTTTGTTTCACATTTTTTGTAAACGCACCTTTTTTATTTCTGCTTATGGTGGCCAGTTTGATTTTCGAAGAAAAAGAAAAAAAGAAAGCATTTTTTACTTAGTTTTCCACGAGTTTCTACACGAATTTAACGTTCCAAATTCAAATAACTTTATTCCCTAGGGAGTTTCACACAACTTTATATCCCTTAAGAGAAAATGCTTTACTTTACGTTGAGGTTGCATGATATGTAATTGGACAATGTCGAGCAGGTGGTCTGAAAAACTGATTATAACCCCGATTCAAAAATGTCGGAATTGAAGTCGGACTCGGAGGCAGCGCCGGCCCTAGCGTTTGATCAGGGACTCAGGGTATAGAGAGATTGTCTTTCAGCGCGTTTCATTTCTGAAAACTATCGTACAGGAATAGATCATTTTTCCAGAATAAAAAAGTTGCCCATGTGGAAATCCAGTATGGAAACTATTTCCACATCAACATTTTATGCAAGTAACAAACAATGCAAGTGTTCAGGTGCGAGGCGCCTTCAAAATATTAGAATTTTTCGCTCGTGTTTTTTTCGCATTTGGCTATTTGGTGCTCCTTGCTATCTGGCGCCTAGAGCCTAGAGTCACCGCTCTTCTCTGCCCTCTCTACCCTAGGGCCGGCGCTCATCGGAGGTGTAATATCAATCGGAAGTTCCGACTCCTTGGAATCGGAATCGAACCTCCGTAACATCCCTAATATATACATATAACAAGTATGAATAGTAAGCATCCTCAATGTAAACAAGATATGGACAATTGAATCGAACAAATATTACGTCCGTGTTTATGTTGTGAAAGTGATGCCGTTGGCACTTGGCACTGAATGAGAGGTATTATCTGGCTGAGTTATGAGGTTATGCGCTGCGCCGAGCTGTCTCATGCAAGCCAGACCACCACTCGTGACTAAAATACCTATTCGATAACAAAAACACTAGCACACAAGCCACGTACAAAAAATGGTGGTGTCGTGCCCAGTACCGCGGTCGTTAGCTGTTTTTTGGGTAAAAATAGGCTCGCTGAATGAATATTTATTTACAACATATGGTATTACACCACAGAAGAAATAGTAGTACAAAGTAATACTTAACTAGGTATCTATCTACAAAGTAGTTAACGCGACGAGTCAGTGTCTATATTCTACACTGGTACCTAGTGACAAGAATGTAAAAAAACTCGACGCAAACTTTTAAAAATAAGTTGGCCATCATGGGACGCCTGGCAGATGTCAAACATGATGGCATAAGAGATTGTCATGTCGTTTAGCGTCACGGCATACGGGGCATTCACGGCATACCATCAAGGAAAATTCTACGGTAGTCCGGTTGAGTCTCATACCAGCAGTAATGATTTTTATCGACCAACATTTGTCGCTGACAAAATCAGGTTTATTGATTCTAAATGGCATAATAAAGTTGACAAGCTTCATCGATAAATACGCGCTTTTATCAAGTACCTATTAGATGCCCGCCCGCGACTTTGCACGCGCTACGGCTCGGACTCCGGGGTGGATCTAAAAGATATAATTTGTAAAAATGCTTTCTTAGTTCTTACCTTCGATATGTAAATAACACGTTTACACCCTATTTGCCCCTTATTGGATGAGTTTCCAAAAAAACGATGATACGACTAAATCTAACGTACTCGTAGTTACCTATAAACAGAAGTCTAAGTAGCAACTTCCATGTTTCCAACTTCTAAAATAACGAACTTACAAAAAAATTTCATCCTTGGCTTCTATGGGATGAATTTTCATTAAATACTTCATTAGTGTTTTGCTCACTTGTTTGTCTGATCAATGAGGTGCGGGCACTTTATGTGCCATAGTATACCAATTATCGTTCGTGTTCAAATGTCTCTATTTTTTAATCGACTTTAAAATAGGAGAACGGTTCTATGTTCCACTGTTTTTTTTTTGTATGTTCACCAATTTCCCCGCCAACTGCAACCGTTTTCAAAATAAAAAAAACTCTTTTGTTCGATTGGGTTAGGTACCTACTTTCAATTTATTCCCATTGTCAACAAGTCAGGATCTGAGATCCAGGGAAATCGAGGGCGTCCCTGAAATTTTATAGATACTTATTACGTTTTTCATACTATTATATATTTGAAGTCGGTTTTTAATGTGATCCACTAGTTCATAAAAAAAAATCACCGCAAAAACTGTATATACGTGATACGCTCACGTACAATTTTTTCACGCACATGAAGAAACTTTGTAGCGAACTAATACATTGTCCACATGTAAGAAAAAGGTGATGGGTTAGTTCCAGTAAAGGCATCGAGCCTTATTTAGGCCTGATGCGTTTGCACCCACCACGGAAGGGAGATAATTATGGTAAGCCTTATCTTGTGAAAAAAATGGCATGCTTCGCTTCGACCCAGTGGGTTCGGTGGTGCGTTGTCTTTCAGTAAATTAACTAATTAAAGTTTTTTTATATGTTGTTTCTCTAATATGGGAATTAAACAAGGTCACGTGATATGCATGCAGTACGTTGAATACTAAAAATGGCGTCTTCGCTATGGATGTTTATTGTTTTTGACAGCTCATGTACGCTTGTCAGGTATACAGACATGGCGATGTGCCGGCCGCAAGGAGACCATAGATTATATTAATTTGTGGCGCATCCACTGTATACAGCGTACTTTTATAGACTCAAAATATTAAATTTGTGACAAGGTAGTATAGTAAAATGTCAATGCCATTAGGTACGTAGGTCTGTGGTAGGTAGGTACTTAGTACAAAAGGAGAGTTTTGACTCCGACATGCAAAAAATATATCGTCTCATTACATTATTTTCCTAAAATTGTGTTATTCCTAGTGACTTGTTTAACGTATTAAAACTTGAAAAACTCAATACTTGACACTGGCAAATGCACAAGACGTGCGACGCCAAAATCAGAAAAGAAGAAGATAGTACAAAAATGGAACGCGCACGCGGCGAACAGGACACGGAGTGGCGCGCATGCGCGAACATTAGCATGCCACGACACGCGCGCGCCGGAAGCCGCGCGGGAACATGGCCGCACAACCAACATGGCGGCGCACTTACGATGAATCGATAATTAACGACGATAACTGATTTCATATTTCAAATCCATCCTTATTCATCCAAGATGTGATGTAACCTGGACCATAGCAGGAAGAGAGCGCCATCAGAATGCACGGCGCGCCAGATCCTTGACTGAATTGATCTAACGAAATTGATCACTAGAATCGTTAAATACTTGTCTTGTTTTGTTTTATGGAAGGTCGTTTGAAGTACAAAGTGTACCTAAGTATCTAATTTGTATTGCTTAATTGTCAATCTTGAGATGCGTGGTTGCACGATCGTCGTTCACCATCAGTCCTAAAGTCTGTGCGGAAAGAGAACCGTCATAAAATTTGAGGGCGCAACTGTGTTTTTTTAACGTATTTGCTATGGTGACAACAATGTTACGTCATTATAGCGCGACTATGATTCTTGATATTTCTACACTTTGTCAAATAAATTGATACAAAATTCTGTCTAAATAATACAACGTATTAATATAATAATCAAAATCATATTGTTTTGTAGTTCCATTTTTCGCCACGACGGTTCTCTTTCCGCACAGACTCTAACTGATATGATATAAAAAACTAACTACTAACCAATCAACAAAATAGTTACTTAAGTCCGGCTACCCCAAGTACGACGAAGTCGAAGGCTTATCCATTTTATCTCCTAAACATTAACAGGCGAGATAATAGAGTCTTAAAAGTTTGGAAACCCATATTTGTGATGCCTCTGGTGTTACAGGTACCTGTAGGCAAAGGTGACTGCTTATCATCAGGCTCCTCGTCTGCGTCTTTACCACCATAATATAAACACTTTCTCACATGACTATAGTATGAAATGGTTTGCTCGTATATTAGTTCCTAGCCGAACATTGTATACTTGCACCTACCTAATCTTGAGCAGAACGTTGCACTTGCCCAAATCTTGAGCAGGTAGTTGCACACTTGCACCTTCTTAATCTTGAGCAAAACATTGCACACTTGCACTTATGTAATCACTAGCCGAACATTACACGCTTGCATCTACCTAATCTTGAACAGAACATTGCACTCTTGCACCTACTTGATCTTGAGCAGAACGTTGCAAACTTGCACTTACCTAATCTTTAGCAGAACGTTGCACTCTTGCACCTACCTAATCTTGAGCAGAACGTTGCAAACTTGCACTTACCTAATCAGCAGAGCATTGCACTCTTGAACTTATCTAATCCTGAGCAGAACATTGCACAGTTGCACCTACCTAATCACGATCAGAACATTGCACACTTGCACTTACCTAATCACTAGCCGAACATTACACGTTTGCACTTTGCACGTACCTTATCTTGAGCAGAACGTTGCACTTTTGCACCTACCTAATCTTGAGCAGATCGTTGTACACTTGCACTGTAAACTACGAGTATCAGGAAAATTTGTAGAGCGCTTTGAGTATAGATCTAACTAAGGTAAAGCGCGTCATGGTGGTTTGAACTATCTGTACCTAACTATCTACCTATCTGTTTTTATTAAGATTTCTCTCGTTTATCCGTTGCAGCAGTGAGCAGCGCGTTTTTTCACCTACCCTCGGAAACGGTTGAGTGAGCCACGCTCTTGGCGTCACGACAACCGCAAGATGCGCCGCGAGACGTGTCCTAAAAACGAAGACAGATGGTTTTTATTACGAAAGTTTTTATTTTATTTTCAATCTTAGTATTACATTCATATTGACCTACCAAAAAGATGTGAATATAACTCGTTTTCAGTAGTATTATTTATTTATTATTATTTATTATAATTATGCAGCGTGCTAGTTGGAGCAATGATCCAACAGGCCACAGACTGGGTAACGTGTCTCCAAATCAAGAGTGAATCGGTTTCTTGTAGGCAATTAAGCGTGCTCCATAGTAAACTACATCATCGCTTAACATCAGCGAGTTGGCGGCCAAAAGCAAACCTATATATTTTACTTTTGCTAAGTAGGTGAACTCGCAGTGTCTATCTTGATAAATTGTCTATGGTAAGTACCCATCTACTATCTACATAATAATAAGCGACATTTCCTTCGTTTCCTACCTCGACGACACAGCTCACATAACAACTAAACATTGTGTAGCCTGCCTATTATTATTTATTACGTATCAATCTATTGTTTAATCTGTGCCTGCGTGCAGTCACTGTCCAGTCACACCTCTCGATACTCCAGCAATCGGATAACCCTTCGATAAATGACGTCGGAGTGACGTAGTGAGGGGAGGGAGGTCGGTGACCGGGGCAGAGCCGCAGAATAAACCGTAGTATGTACAGCAGCACCTCCGCTCCCGAGCCATCAGCCGACCCGGCGTAGTACAAGCCCAACTTATCAGTAAACAGTAATGAAGGAACAACCATCGTATAGTCCGAACAAAACCGAAATACACCTACCGAAAAAAATTGTTCCTTCATTTGACCACCTCATGACTCGATCGTATTATAAGTACCTACTTATTTTATTTTGTCATCGTCAGTGACAGATAATAAAGCTACTGGTGCATTTCGTGCCCATTGCTTCAGGAGGTTTGCTCTGACCTATTTGCCTTGTCACATCGTATCACACTCTTTCATAATTCACACCTTAGTTCAGATACCTGATTTGTTCTTCACACAAATAATAAAACACGAATCAGTGAACGTCGTTTTCAGTTATCGAACTTTATCACAGGTTTTTGCATTTCCTGTAGGTACTTCATAAATAATTAATTAACACGTAATAGTGAATTATATGAGAAAAAGGGATAAAGAGAGCACGGAACAGGCCTTTTGCAGGATTTTGCGAAAGGTTCGAATCAAGGGGGTTTAAAATCTACGCATACGAAGTCGCGGGCAACGTTAAAATACATTTGACGCTGACTGTTTTTTTTTTTGTAACTGATCCTGTAAATAAACCAGGCTGTATTGGGGTAGGTACAGCCAGGTAGTGTAGGACTGCACCCATTAAGACTGACTTAAAAAGTTAAACAATAATTAGGTAGATACTAAAAGTTTGTGCAAAAGTGACTAAAAAAAGAACTTCTAGAATCCTTTTTGAAGATGATCTAACATGACGCGAGAATAAATCAGATCTGCGCGACCGGACACGATATTTCAGAAGTTGAAGAATTTACCTCGCTGGCACGGTCTAACTCCAAACATCTTGAGTTATGAAGAGAGCTCCGGGCTAAACAGGAATAGTGTCAGTGGGAAGTTGTACAATATCCTCGTCCGCTGGTGACAGGCACGGATTAAGACTAAGGGCCCTAACATAACATAATACAGTTTTTTTAGAGCATATGCTGTGGCATTGTGAAACCACAGAAGAAACTAGAATCTTTACCGGTTTATTTGAGGGACCATCGTCATCCACGTCACCACAACAGTTAGACAGACTGCTTTTCATCATCATTATTTAAATTTACATCTACGCCACTACAAGTAAGTATATCGCAAGTTTCTTGTGAAGATATCTGCCCCGTCAACAACAACAGTAGGTAGGTACTAAACATTTATTTTTATTTTAAACAAATTAAATTTTTCGGTATGATGTATCAATTATACCGTGCCATATTGTTTCTTATTTTTTAACACGCTTTTATTAGCATGGTATATATGTATGTATGTAATGGAATTTTTATCTTGATTTTTAACTACTTCAAAACGTCGAATTAAATTGAAATTTTGCATACTTATCAAGGACCGATGACAATGCAATCATTTAAATAGCGTTTAATTTTTCGATTAAAGCGTGTTTTTTTTTAAATATATTAATTGTTTATTTTATTCTTGCGTGTATGCAGCGAACTTTCTTCTGAGCAACTGGGGCTCTCTTGGCGGATGGGGCCCTAGGCCAGTGCCTTATTGGCATAAATCCAGCCCTGGTGGTGATGTCACCCCGTCGGCACTCGGCGGAGGGTCAAACGCGACCGTTTACGCACACATCCTGCAACACTACAGAACTACTGAAACGGTCTACGAATTAATGATTGTTGAAATGCTCTAGGAATGCGATGCGTGTTTAGCTGCGGAAAACAAGGTTCAAATTGTAGATCTTAAACGAGTTATAAACAGATTGGGTTTTCGCGTTTTAACTGATATCTGTGAATAGGTACACATTTTAGAGACCACGGGACCCAAAGAATCTCTACCACATTCGAAAGTTGTCTGAAATAGATCGCTCTTAGCGATAAGACTTCCATGTGTGCCTATGTTTAATGTACTTTTCTTGCAATGTCCTTTTTGGTGGTGTCAATAAACAGTTTTACCTTTATTGTAAGTAGGTACTTCTTCCTGATGCAGTTTTGAAAGTATCCGCTGAACGGATTTGAGAAAAATGAATTTAAAGACCTTATGGGCTTTTTACCGCCGAGATAAGTAAAAAATACGTTTTCTGTAGAAAAATATTGAGTAAAACCGCGAGTCGCGCCAAGGAGGAAGGTAAAGGTACCTATCGAAATCAGAATAGCGATTCAGCTTTCGATTTTTTTTTACCTACATGTTTCTCTTCTTTCGAACACGCTGATCAAAGCTACTTCCTACTATGTATGTACAAGTATATTCAATGTTGCTCCACTTTACAAGCACTAAAAACTAAATGTTATCGAGCGATTTGCGTGTCAACAAGTGAGCTATTAATTATTCATCACTAATTAGCAATTTGGTAGTGAAGTGAGCGGCAGATCAAGCGCAGGCCATGCCGGAAACAGGAAGAGGGCAATCAACATTCCTAAAAATATCACACATTTGGTGCTCGTCCGGCGAACGTCGTCTGAGCCCGCGCCGCGCCTCCGCCTTCGCGCTACTGCGACGTTTCTATGCAGTAAATTCATTTGAATAAAATTTTAAGACAAGTAAAACTTAATAAAAGAAACTTCTAGGCACGCGTGCTCTATCATAGACCACATGTGGCAAGCTGGCGGTTGAGGCAAGAAACAAAACTTTTAGTAAAAAAACAATAACTTATTGGCCCGTTTGAAAACGATAATGGTATGATATCTACTTCTATACTCTTTAAAAATGTACGTATCGATTTTCCATATCGTAAGTTCCTATTCATTTCTTTGCGGTTTGTTAGTCAGCAGCCCTAATGTCATGAATTTTTAGGCTAGACGGCCTAACAGTTGATTAAACGACAATCAACCTAGCCACGGTGCGCTCTCTATTTGTTAAGTCACTCGCAGTCAATCCAAAGACTGTACTGAAGATTGCTAACACAAAATAGTATTGCTAACTCAAGTGACCTGTTAGGATTAGGTAGGACACTGATACAGAACTACCTAAGGCGCTACTGAAGGGCCTGAAGAATGCATAGTACACAGATAGGGTTAAAAGGAACGGGTTAGCCTTGTGTCCGAAGTAGATCGTTAACACGCTTTTATTAGCTTGGTATGTATGTATGTATGTATGTAACAGAATCTTTTAACTTAATTTTAAACTACTTCAAAACGTCGAATTAAATTGAAATTTTGCACACTTATCAAGGACCGATGACGATGCAATAAATAGTTTGTCCCATTATCCTTACCAGGATCTTCCGGATTAGCTTCAGTGTTTTTTAGTTTTTTAAACTGCGATAATTATTTTTAAACAACTTTTACTATGGAACCAGGGCTGAAATAATGTGGCACTAGTTCTTAAGTGTATCTGTATGTAATTTTTATTACCGTTGTAAATACACACACAAAAAAGTGTATATCTATAACTAGATATCTAGAAAAAATCAGCCGTACCCCGTACAAATAAAAACATTTACTCTCAACAAAATCTATGGAACACCTGGCATTTTTTCGCGATTTCAGGGTTAGTTTTATAGTGATGAGTACAGTGACTTCCTTTCGGTTTAGTACCACCGTTCCGTGTATCCCGGATTCGGCTAAAGATAGATATTTTCTGTGATATCATTTTTCTCGGGACAGAACAGCGTACAAATTGATGTTAATATTCCAAGAATTAGTTTGACTCTGTCAACATTACTTGAGCAATGTAAATATTATTACAAAAGTTGATTATAGATCTGTATTTATCGATAAAATAGGTTGGTAACGTCTTGGTTGCGGTGCATAGTTACCTAGTCCAGATTTTGCATAATCTAATGAATTAAGTACCTAGCCGAAGGCATACACATTTCTTCTAGGAAAGCCTGGAAAATCTTAGACCGATCAAGTCGCCATTCAAACAAAAAAAATATCAAAACCGTTTCAGCCGTTTGGAAGCTACGATGCCACAGTAGACTACACAGATACACACATTAAACTAATAACACCCCTTTTTTGCATCGGGGGTTAAAATATACCTAAGCTAGCATGTTGGGTAGGTATCTAGTCGTTCAGCCCGACCCAAAGAGTACTTTTTAATATAGGAAACCACGGCCTGTCGGCTTCTTGATCAAACATCCAGGACCTAAATCAAATGTACACACTTAGGTAGCTTATCACTCCATTACAATGTGTAATAACTGTAACCGATAACACCGACCTTCCTATCGAAAAAACTGTTCAATATTTATCGTTATAAATATTACGGATACGTGTTTACTTGTCACGCCCTGCGGCTTCATCCGCAACATTCAAAGTTTGGGACATGTTTCCGAAATTACTATAGACGGGCAATAGAGAGCTATGCTCGGAGTTTCTTTGCGCAGCAGAATCCGGAACGTGGATATTCGCCAAAGAACCAGAATCACCGACATAGCACCCATACATATCAACCTAGCCATATTCCGGAATATTTGCAAGTTGAAGTGGCAATGGGCAGGCCATATCGCTCAAAAAACCGATAACCGATGGGGAAGAACGGTTCTTGAATGGAAATGACGAACCGGAAGACACAGCGTAGGTAGGCCTCCCACTAGATCCAGTGGATGCAGATGGCAGGTTGTCGTTCAGTGTGGAGGTTAAAGGGGATGCCTATGTTCAGTAATGGACATCTTCTGCCTGATGATGATGATGATAGATATAAGTAACATTTCCACAAACTTTAGGCAAGCTTTTACGCATCCGCCATATTGAATTTAGAGCGACATCATTTTATTTTTCGTAATATTCTTCTCAGAAAACCCTTTCATACCCATATCGTGGGGTGCATTCAAAATAACTGGTCCGCCATCTTTGGGAGTTCGCCATATTGGATTTAGAATGACGTCACTTAGCTAACTATGCATTGTCATCCAAACTTTCAGCTCTATCTCATTGAGTATGTTTTAAAATTCTTTTGCAAGATTTGACCCAACTAACAAGGCAAGTTCAATAAATAAAAAAAAATTAATATCAATAAAATAAAAAAGTCAATAATTTTCAATAACGTTGCATTTACCGCCTCAAGAAACTCCTGTATACGCACTTGTATATACTAACACACAATCTTTCGCATTTATAATTTTAGTGCGATGTGGAGGGTGGATGTCAGTCGATAAATTATGATTCCCGGCAAGTGCGCTCGTAGTACTCTTCGGCATAATTATATAATTTCTATTATTTATATGCGACGATGCGCGTGAGCAGCGTGGAAACGACGCGCTTCCTTCGCGAGTACGTACACCAACTGACACGGACAAAAAGTAGGACATTTTTAAAGTGAAACATCTATTGGCGCTTTTACCAATAGAGACGTCATATACCTACCTTAAAAAGCACTAAAAAATGGTGATATTTTAGTAAAGCTACTTACATAGCACCCATAGAACTTTACAGCCTTACAGCCTTTTACAACCGTCCCATTATAAATATTTGACTTTCTAAACATACGACATGGGATTTTTGATTAATTTTTCATACTTCGAAAGCGCGCATCATACGTTTGTGTCGTTGCCAGACACAGAGGGACTGAGTTTATTCAAGCTAACTAACTTGTGTTTGTATTGCCGCACAGACCTCAGTAAAACGCATCTACCTCGGTTTATATAATAACATCATTGATTGGTGCGCCTTGGCAGTACAACAACCTCACATGCCGAGACGGCAAACGACATGACGCCAACTTTTTGATATGAAACATCTATTGGCGCACCTTGCATTAAAACTGATTCGTATGCTGTAACGGCAAACATTATTACGCTCTCTTATAGCGTCATGTTTCACACCTGCCGGGCGTTCCGTGACGGCCAAGTTTTTTTTATCGCGTTTAAGTATTCGTTTGAACACCATCTCGCCTGTTGGTAGGCTACTATGTGGTCCACGATGGAGCACGTAGACATAGAAGATAATATACCTATATTCCTCGCCCGACAGCCCCGTTAGCTCAGTTGGTAGTGTACCTGCCTTCTGCGCTTGGGGGCGTAGGTTCAATTCCCACCTAGGACAAACATTTGTGTGATAAACATTTGTGTTTATTCTATGTATGGGTGTTAATATCCATTCAAGTATGCAATTAAAAATATATATGTACTTATATCAGTCTCTGTCAGCCGTATTACAAGCTTTGCTTAGTTTGAATTAATCAAAAATGTCCCGAATATTTATTTATATTCATTGTGATTTGTGATATTGAAAAGTAAAAGTCCAAACAATTGCACAAATAACTTTTAAAATTTCGCGATTTGAGCACACGTTTTAAATATTAACTATATAAAGGGTTGGCAACGTATTTGTGATGCCTCCGGTGTTACAAGTATCCATAGCCAACGGTGGCTGTCATCACGCGGCCCGTCTGCTTGTTTGCCAGTTCTGGCATAAAAAATATATCAGGATTTACCGCACATTATTTTAATTAGGTAAAATTAAGTACCTAGGTACCTTTCGCTCGAAGTGTCGATTGTGTTACAATGGCCGTGGTGAATGAGCTAAATAAAATAATGGGCGATAAGTCCCGATAAACATTTAAAACATTTGCAAAGACATCTGAGCTATTTACACAAAGAATGTCAAATCGGTTCTTTAAATAGTTTAAATTATCCATTCAGCGATCTGTGTTCAAAAATTTTAAAAATGTGCCAGCGAAATAGCTGTTGCCGGAACCGGGCTGTCAAAACTACGCTCAACGAACAGAGTTATCTCTTTCGCACGTTTTAACGTTTTTAAATAAAATGAGAAGATAAAAAATCACAATTCTATAAAAACCTCCTCCCGTTGTGCTCCTCATCGTCTCAGGGCCGTGTCTCCATCCAATAAAATTTCAACACAAAAATTGCTTTATACTATTTTCAATGTTAGTAAAGATAGCGCCCAAGTGATTTTTTATGGTCAAAAATGCTAAGAACTCACAAAAGAGATAGCTATAGCTATAGCCATTGAGCACAGCCTTAAGTCAAAAAGTCCCGACAATAATTATCAATATAAAAAACCGACTTCAGAAAAATGTCAGAAGTTACAAAATTTTAAATGGGACCACACGGAGAGCACCAGCTTACAAATAAAAAAAGAATCATCAAAATCGGTTTACCCAGTCGAAAGTTCTGAGGTAACAAACATTTTATAAAAACAAGCAGTCGAATTGAGAACCTCCTCTTTTTGGAAGTCGGTTAAAAATGCTAAGAACTCGCGAAAGAGCTATATCCATTGAGCACAGCCTTAAGTCAAAAAGTCCCGACAAAACCAAACATGTCCGCAAAAATCGCAACGGTAGGCAACCCTACCCGCGGCCAGCGCGCTACGACGAACCGCGTCCGTACCTTCCAGTTAAAAAGGATGTGCTACCGACACGCATCATTTAATTCACAAAAAGTTCCTGTGTCGTGACTGCCTGACGAGCTTTTCCTTCGCGCCACGTAATCCGCTTTTCATTTCCTCCGGCTAAACGTGTCAGCGTACTAATGAGACACTAGGCCTTGTCATGGAATATATAGTAGTACAAGACTATTTAAGGCCTCTTCACACTAGGCTATAAGAGCTCACTCACTCCCGGTCAAAACTATTTCTTACTCATTTTTAGGGTTCCGTACCTCAAAAGGAAAAAAATACTCTTATAGGATCATTTCGTTGTCCATCTGTCTGTCTATCAAGCAAGACCGTTTTTCTCAGAAACCTCAACGCGTTTTAAGTTGTAATTTTCAGGTTGTCCGTGTCAAGATGAAATTAATATCAAACACTCAAGGTCTGCGATTCCTTGGAGCTATGAAAAAAGCAAATGAAATGAATCATATGAAAAAATCAAACTTATATGTCAATCAAAAGATACGGCTGTTTATATGCCGCATATTTTGACACTCGCAAGGGAATCAAAATGTTCAGTGGCGTGCATTGGGAGAGGCCTATGTCCAGCAGTGGACGGATGCAGGGTGATGATGAAGGGAATCAAAAGCTATAGCGTAGGTACTTCCCGTTGACCTAGAATTATAAAATTTGAAGCAAGGTCTCCAGCACGTATAAAGGAAAGAATCCAACAATATCACATTAAAACAATGTTTTTGCTATTACTAACTTAGATTTTGTAGTTGTTATGTAGTAGAAGAACCAGCTTGCCAGCTACAAAATTACTTTTGTCCATCAACCTTTTTAACATATATTTGTATCATAGCGTACTCTGAAAGGCCTTCTCGATTTGACGACAGAACACAATACAGCTATTAACTTTACGATATACCTACGTACGTAGGTACAGACAGAATATCAATTAATTAGATGCAAGTATTTGCCCAGCCATTCATTCATTAATTACCGAGACTGATAGATAAACACGCTGCGTAAATATTTTTACGTACCTACCTACTTAACATTAAACTCCATTGAATCAATAAATGAGTCATTATTTTAAAATATAGTGGAGATTATATAGGTATGCTCATTATTAGCTTTTTTATAGTAGGAACTAATAGCTTAATTTTTATATTGATTCGTTATTGCATTTTAGCTAATTGTTTTCTACATTTATAAGCCAATTAATGGTTTCTTTGCAAGCTGTGCGAAACATGCTAGAAACGGCTACTAATTTTATTTCATTCACCAAACAGACGCGTAAGTCTGCTGATTATACAACTGACGCGATCTGTCGTGTACTGCGTGAACTACTAAAACAATCGATAGTTCCTACAATACTATAGTTGGTCTTATCGGCACCGTGGAATGGGGGAGCTATCATCGTATTTCTGGGCAAAACTGAAAGCCATCCGAAGCAGTGCTTTTCATGAAAGAAGTCCCACGGCAAACTGTGGAACTAAATTTCCATGTTCTAGAATCTTGTTACTGTATTTGAACACTACTGAGATTTTTATTAATTTATCGTCGGTAAAGAGTCTTGTACGATACCTAAAGCTGCATAAAGTTTTCTCGAGAAATGATATTGATTGATACGCGATGACAGCGTCGCGTTTGGGGGCCTTTTTAACCGACTTTCAATAAGGAGGAGGTACTCAATTCGACTGTTTATTTTTTATGTTTGTTACCTCAGAACTTTCGACTGGGTGAACCAATCTTGATGATTATTTTTTTATTTGAAAGCTGGTGCTTCACGTGTGGTCCTAATTCAATTTGGTCCAGTTCTGACATTTTTATGAAGTTGGATTTTTATATTGATAATTATTTTCAATGCGTTCGCATCCGCCGCGTCTTCTCATCATATCTCCCTTGTTTGTGTGATCTGAGACCCCAACGGTTATCGATTATACGACAGATATGATACGGTAGCTGGCAGTGGCTGGAAGGGAAAAGCCGCAGAACGGACTAAGTGGCGTGCCTTTGAAGAAGCTTATGTCCAACAGTGGACTGAAATAGGCTGATTATGATGGTGCTGCCTGAATGGGTGTTCTCGGTAACTACCGGAAACTGTCTAAGTACAACCTGGGTGACTTCAAATCACGAGTGAATTTCTTATAGGCAAGCGTGCTCCGTAATAGACACATCATCACTTAATATCAGGCGAGCTGGTACGGTTCGCGCAAAACTTTATGAGCCCTCTGAAGTTAGGCCCAGTGGCTGCGCAGTACGCATATTATAGGTATCCGAGGGACTTTACAGGGCGTCGGGGAGGCCTCGGGCCTAACTTCAGAGGGCTCATAAAGTTTTGCGCGAACCGTAGTCAATCTCAAACCTATTATTAAATAAATAAAAATGTGTTTTTCCATGTTTCAGGTTAAATTTGTTTTATTTCCGGTAACTTAAAATTAGAAAAAATTATAATACATATCAAAACGGAATTACATACTTATAAATCATACAATTCCTGTATTATATCATACACTACTTAATCTAATGTCTGCAATAAATACATAAACTAAACAATATACTATCTATATACTCAAGCAAACAACATTGATAATTAAATACATACATACAAATAACACAGAGCAAAAATACATTTAACTTTTTATCTGTACAAGTATGTGAGCCGAACAAAGCTTCAAAGCAGAATATTTTGTCCTATGGCATTTTTTTACAATTGCTACATTTTTAACGTTAATTCCAATAAAATAAAAAAACAAGTGTAAAAATTTTCTAATTGACATTCAGTGTTTTAATCTAAAGTATTTTTAATTTTTAAACTTTCGCGATTCGAACACATGTTTTCATATTTATCGGGACTTAATAGTGCGCGATAAGTCCCGATAAATATGAAAACATAAAGTATTTTTATTTTTAACACGCCTTTATTAGCTTGGTATGAACTCGGTATGTATTTAACGGAATCTTTGAACTTGATTTTCAACTACTTTAAAACGTCGAATTAAATTGAAATTTTGCAAACTTATCAAGGACCGATGACAATGCAATAATTTAAATAGTTTGTCCATTAAGATTACCAGCATCTTCGGGATTAGCGATTATGGATTTGTTTTTAAATTTTTTATATTGCGAGAATTATTAGCGATTTCTGGTGACAAAATACGCTAGTTTGACTCTAGTTAGGATAAAGAAATACACTTTAAATATTTATAGTGTATTAATGTGTGTGAGTTTTATGTGTGTTTTTTTTATGATACTGAGTGACGAGACGAGCGAAGTCGCTCGCCTGATGGCTTTTCACGCTTGCCCATAACAGCTCAACGCCACTCAGAATTTTGAACTTCAACAGTTCAAAACCCTGGATAGCAATGCACTGCGCTCGTCACCTCGAGATATAAGATGTCAAATCTCTATGTGCCCTGTAATTTCGCTGGAAACATTGTGTTTATAATATATGAAAAAAAAACTTAAAGAATTACATTTTCATTTTCTAACGTATGCTACTTAATTAATAACTGCGCTAAAATATTGTGCTTTATCAAGATAATCATATTATCTCAATGTCTACAAATCTACACAAAAAAAATCTAGTGTTTTTATAAAAAGCTTTCTTATCGAATGTTAAAATTATTGGTTACGTGGTGGTGGGTGCAACTGTTCTGTTGTCCAACCAGTTGGACTAAAGGCCTACATAGAGACAGTGGTCAAACTTTTTTTTAATTTAATTTGAATTAAGACTATTACCAAAATATATATTTGTTACTTTGATTTACATAGATATGACACAATACATCACAAAGTTCGTTAATTTAACATTTCTAATGATTAAGTTTAAAATTAGCATTGATTTTAAAAAGAATATAAAGATAAAATATCTACTGAAATTGGTGGAGGTTGGGGAAACGTGGAAAGAAATGGCCTTTGACGAGGAGGCCTAGCGTGGGTCATGCAAAAATTGTCTTCACTTTCCACCGTTTTTATTCTGTGCCATCCATATTCTAATTTTGTCGCGTCTACAAAGTTAGAATATAGATACGTGTCTCTTTCTCGCGAGATATAAACGATGGAAAGACAAATTTGGTCACGGCCAGAAATTAATAATCTGAGTACAGTACCAAATGTACAAAAATAAAAAGTCTAGTCTAATGGATGGATCACGTTTAATCTTATGACAACTAAAAATAAAGATATTTTTCTATCAGAAAAAAATAAGACTTTTTACTAATGAAATATTTGAATTTTATTTATTAACTACATTTCATCGGAATTTCATTTTTTTAATATACCTAATTAATATAAAGAATGGACCTTCCCACATTAGCCGATATCGAAGGACAGGACAAAGATAAATTGCATCTCTCTTCATTTCAATATTTGAGAAAAGGATGGCAGCAATTTTAGAACTGTCCAATATCGACAACAATCCCGTGCAACTAATTCTAAACGCTTTCACACTGATAACCTTCACTTCACTGATATCCTGGGGTCTTATTATGTAAGCATGGTGGCTACGGTACGACAGCTGTCTCGCTTGCGAGCATGGTTGTTAGTTGGCGCGAGCGAGATAGAGCCACTAGACTTACACAATAAGGCGAGCGCTGACAATAACCAACACGATTTACACGGTATCAGCGACAACAGTGGCGGGGTGAAGAAAAGCGAACAAGGTGATTGGCAGCAATCCTTCGGACAATTGACGAAAGCTGCCTGAAGTCGGTTTTAATAAGTATTTTTTTAAACAAGCTTTTAGCTTAGAAAATGTAATCCGCCGTTATGGAGCGGAAGCCATATTGAATTTAGTGTGACGTCACCCACTTTATCACTTAAGGAGGTTAACCAACTTGTGGCCTCGACTATTTCAAAATGACGTCACTCATTTTATCGTGTCCTACTTTTAAAGCTCTTTCATTTAATAGCCCTATTAACAAGGTTGACAAAAAATATACACCATCCGCCATCTTGTGTCGGCGGCCATTTTGAAAATATTACAGTATCGGGTATTGCATATTGTTTATCACGAATTAAAGGTGTATGTTAAATCAGTTGATCAGAATCAATGAACTGGTTCTGATCAGCTTGCAAGATTTGACCTAAACAAACTAACAAACATTGCAATCTAAATAACAGCTTGTAAAAATTAACTGGCAACTAGCAAGCATTACAAATTTTGTAACGTATTGTAGTATTGAAGAAAAATAAAATCTGCGAGGATGATTCAGTGGATTCACTTCTACGATTGTGGCCAGAGAAGTACCAACGTAAGATCAAAGTGTCTCGGAAAACGTTACGTATGTTGACTAGTAAATGCTTACATTTTATTTGGGGCACGTATGTTAGATGTAGAAGAGTCTCACTCTGGACGTTGTGATGAGAAGGTCTCCGTCGAAGAACTTCGTCTCGATCACCACATTGCCACTTGAATAGAAGAAACTGAGTATTAAAGGTCAGACAGAAGGGTGTTATCAGGGTTGCTAGACGTCCCGTTTTTTGGCGGGACGTCCCGTGCGGGACAGCTTAAATCACGCCTATTTAAGCCTAATAAAAAAAAGCAGGCCCTCACGGCTACCTATTAACGCGGGCACGAAACAACAACTGCTTAACATTGAACTGAACATGATGTGGACAAACCGAAAATGAATAAAAAAAAAAAAAAAAAAAAAAACAAGGGCCATATCATCACCTGTTTTGAGCAATTCAGTTTAAGTGATCGCGGAAAATCAAGCGAACGCGAATCTTAACGCGCAGAGATACAGTTTGCGGTCGAGCAACTTTTCACACCAAGTTGAAAGAATCGCTTAAAACAGGTAGTCGTAAAGCTAGGGCTTTATATGTTCGCGCATTGTTCTGATTGATCAAATTATTCGACGTATTCAATATCTCGTTTTGCAAAGTCTGTTGAATTTATTGAAGTATGTAATAATAAATTTAGCTGCTGCTCTTTAATACTGTATTTTCAATATTTTTTATCATAACTCGTCACGTAATAAACTGTTTTGCATTAAAATCGTATTAGATATAACCATAACTAATATACATCTGATGACGAAATATGACATGAATTTTAATAAATACAATGTTATCAAGCTCCAGAATATGAGCTACAACCACATCAAATTTAGTTTAAATCCATTCAGCAGTAAACAAACACACAAAATTTCGCATTTCCTATGTTAATATTTGTGTAAATTACTTACTTGAGAACATTGGCGGGCATCATCTGAGATTCAGGTGCGGACTCGATCACGGACTGCCAAGTGTTGGTAGAGTTGGCGATCACGTAACCAAACTCGAAGAACCACTCCTCCAGGCATCGCCCTTTGAATAGAACTTTCTGGAATGGACAAAATACTTCACTAGTTACTTTACTTAGATATATAGATATAGGTATACTATTAGATAAATGGAGGTAGTCTTAATAATATCTCAAACTACCCACTTGTAATTGATATATCATTGTATACAAATAAACCTCATTCTGCGATAATCTGTCTTTTATTCAACACTAGCTGCGCCCCGCGGTTTCACCCGCGAAACCCGTGAAAATCGGTGATGATGATGATGAAAAGTAGCCTGTTATGTGTTAATCCAGGACATAAGCAATGTATGTTCCAAATTTCATCCAAATCTAACCAGCCGTTATTGAGTAACAAACATCCATCCAAACTTTCACATATATGATATTAGTTTTGTACTTTTATCATGCGATCAGTCTTTTGACTATAAGCAGATGAGGTGTAGGGTTCCTATATATGATATTAGTGTGATTAGTATCGTATTGATCATTGTCTTTATAACAGACTAGCCGTCCGCCCCGGCTTCGCACGAGTGTAAGCTCGGCCTTCGGCCTCGCTACAAATTATAATATAGCCTATGTCACCCGGGGATAGTGTAGCTTCCCAACAGTGGAAGAATTTTTCAAATCGGTTCAGTAGTTTCGGAGCCTATTCATTACAAACATACAAAAATAGGTATAAATCTTTCCTCTTTATAATATTAGTGTAGACTTCCAAAAAGGAGGAAGGTCCTATGTTCTTCTGTATGTATTTTTAAATTCTGCTTTTGCTTGCTGCTTCGCCCACGTAGCTACAAACGTAACCTTTCTACCCATTAGATTAGGTTTATAACCTTGTAATACGAAAGCTAACCTAATTTAGCATAGTTTAATAAACAAGTGAAAACATCTTACCTGTTCTAATCTAAATCTTTCCATAGACTCTACAGAGCTGAAGTTCATTTCTCTAGAGACCACGCGGCACTTTAGAATGCGCTTTGGAACCCTGGCTTCATGTTCCACTTCAGGGTTGGACATGTCTTCGTTGTGCTGCCATAGAATTTTCCCTGAGAATGTTGATTGCATCTACTATAGTTTTTACACATGATGGAACGGAGAAGGATATATGTTCAGGGGGCAGGGTCATATGTACTACATGTATTTTAAGATGTGTTATTTAAGAATAAAACATGTTAGTTAAGGTCTGCATGCATACATATGTCACAATAAACAAATTGAGTAAGGTTGGCCTGTCTCCTGTCCAACACATTATCTCAGGGGCCAGACGGTAGATGAAATTATTTTGTTGCACATTACGCATACGCATATGAACCTTCGTAGAGAAATTATGATGAAATAAAAGTTTGTTGTCCTGATTTAATTAATGTTTGTCCTTAATAGTTGAAGTGTAACATACCTGAGTCCGCATCACGGAGATTCATCCAATTTCTGTGGCAATGCTAGTCAAGGAATTCAAATAAACATTATTTGTGACCTTATGGTGGTGGTATGATAGTTATACTACCAACTTGTAACACAATGGTTTTATTTTACCCATATTGCGGATATTAAGAAACGTCTAGTAATACATTGGACACGACAGGTGGGTAGTTTTACAGGCTAATTCTTTATTTTACACCTATTATACTTATGAACATAAAAAGGATACACTTGAAATCCATTCAGAATAGTCTCCACACGATCTTGGTTTGCTCCTTCTGCTGACAGTACTTCCGTCATTTTTGTGGGAACTTGTGTATTTTTTGATCTTACAGAAAAAAATTATAAGTTTTGTTTTGTTAATAATATAATATTTGCTAATTACAATACACAGCAAGATTGGGATGGACAAGGGAAGGGACAAATCCGAAAAATCGGAAATCCTCACTACATCACCCCAAACAAGCACCACAAACACAAACCACAACAAAGCAACAGAAAGTTATATTAGACGGACGAGTGACAGACTCGATGACGTCAGTGTCAGTACAGCGCGGAGGAACTAAAATCGGTAGTAATCGGCAGTATAGGTTGCTTCACTCAAATACGAAAAAAGGTTTCGAATAGCTTTCAGCCCAGCAATGTATGGAACAAAACGAAAACGAAAAAAGTTTTCGAAAACTATCAAATCTTGTACTAAGGGTACTGGCCCACTGAAGTGAGAATTTTTTCGTTTAGATACCCTTCTCTTCTCTGTGGTCTGACTAACGGGAGAGAAGGAGTCATCCAGAATATAATTCCCTTCTTTTTTTCTCTCATTGGTTGACGTGGTTGACGTCAGTCATTTTGACGTGTCTATTACGGGTCTAACTCATGTTGACGTCAACCAACGAGAGAAAAAGAGAGGGGAATTATATTCTGACTCTTTCTCTCCCGTTGGTCAGACGGCGGTTTGCCACCAAGTTGACGTGTCTGTTACAGCTCTTAAATTTATTCTTGATTCTACTGTTCCTAGTTCCTAGTGTCACTATCACGCACGTCTGACTGACTCTGACATCATTATAGGGGGCACGTGCCTTTATTAACTAAACAAAATACTAGCTAAAACTAACACTAAATAAACAGTTAGACTGTCCATAGACCGTTGAAGGTCTAAAGACAATCCAAATGCTCAAGCCCACTATCAGTTGGCAGCGTACCCAGCATGCTGGCGGCATTACCACGTTGAATGGCAATGCTTATACGTTGAGCCAGATACACGCCAGCATTTTGGTCACGCGTCGCGTAACCAGACACTGAAAGATTTTTGAAAATGAGGTGAGCTCCCGGTCCCCAAGGGCCCAATGTCTCGACCCCAAACGCCTCAAATATGTAACCACTGCCAAGGTTAGCATATTTGCGCCGCTTGTGCTGCTCTGCCGAATTGGCAGCTGCACCAGCCCTACCCTGTGTCTCAGGAAGATGTGACGGTGCCAAAGTATTGAGACATCATTGAGTCTGTCGCTCGTCCGTCTAACTGGGCCCTTATTCCGCACGGGCAAAGGCGCGCTATCGTGGTCACGTTAAGTTTACCTCAAAAAGTTGGCCTCTATTGCTTAGGAAATAAAGTTCAACTTTTGAAGGTTAACTTAACGCGCCACGATAGAGCGCGTTTGGCCCTTGCAGAATAAAGGCCCTTGTTTGCTTTGTTGTGGTTTGTGGTACTTGTTTGGGATGATGTGGTGAGGATTTCCGATTTTTCGGTTTTGTCCCTTCGCGACCGTGTTTGTAGACAGTTAATCAGTAGACAGCTAATCGAATCAGGGCCCTGGGTCCTTATTCGCTAAATTTTTTGCCTCTATTCCTTAAGGGATATTGGGCAATTTTTTGAGGTTAACTTAACGCGCCGCGTTACGTGCTTGTTTGTAGTTAGTGAATCTGTGCCCTGGTTCTTTTAGCGCTGTTGGCGTAGATTCGGAACGTGAAGAGTTGGAAACTAATTTGGCAGTGACGGTGACTTAATATTTGACATCGGCGTGCAAGAGGTCGAATCTAAATCGATAACATACGATTCCAATTTTTTAGCACTATTTTAACGTTTCGTTATACGGTCATAATATTAAAAAAAAAAAAAAAAGTGATCATCATCATCAGCCAGAAGACGTCCACTGCTGAACATAGGACTCCCCCTTTAACCTCCACACTGAACGACATCCTGCCATCTGCACCCACTGGATGCCCGCGACTCTCACAATGTCGTCGGTCCATCTAGTGGGAGGCCTATCTACGCTGCGTCTTCCGGTTCGCGGTCTCCACTCAAGAACCTTTCTTCCCCATCGGTTAACAGTTCTTCGAGCGATGTGGCCTGCCCATTGCCAATTCAACTTGCAGATTTTAATAGCTATGTCGGTGACTCTGGTTCTTTGGCGAATATCTACGTTTCGGATTTTATCGCGCAAAGAAACTCCGAGCATAGCTCTCTCCATTGCCCGTTGTGTGACTCTGAGTTTTTCCAAAAGGCCAACAGTTAAGGACCACGTCTCAGTACCATATGTCATCACTGGCAACACACACTGATCAAATACCTTTGTCTTCAGGCACTGTGGTATCTTGGACGAGAAGATGTCACGCAATTTCCCGAACGCTGCCCATCCGAGTTGAATTCTTCGGGCGACCTCTTTGCCTAAGTTGGACTTGCCTAACTGAACAATCTGTCCAAGATAGGTGTAATGGTCAACAACTTCGAGAGTATCATTCCCAACGATTACCGGTACGGGTACAACATGGACATTGGACATGACTTTTGTCTTGTCCATGTTCATTTTAAGACCCACCTGTTGGGAAAGGCTACTGAGGTCGCTGAGCATTGTATTGAGGTCCTCCAGCGACTCTGCCATGATGACTATGTCGTCGGCAAAACGAAGGTGAGTGATGTATTCGCCATTGATGTTGATGCCGAATCCGTTCCAGTCCAAGAGCTTGAAAACGTCCTCCAATGCGTTAGTGAACAGTTTCGGAGAGATAACATTTCCCTGTCTCACGCCTTTATGCAATTGGATTGGTTCCGTGCTCTCGTCCTGTAATCGGATCGACATGGTGGCGTTTCTATACAAACACTTCAGCACTTCGATATACCTGTAGTCGATATGACAACGCTGGAGGGACTGCAACACTGCCCAGGTCTCGATTGAATCGAAGGCTTTTTCATAGTCCACAAACGCTAGACATAATGGCCGATTATACTCCTCAGTCTTCTGTATAATCTGGCGGAGCGTGTGTATGTGGTCTATGGTGCTCCAGCCTTTACGGAAACCGGCTTGTTCGGGAGGCTGGAAGTCATCAAACCTGGTTTCGAGACGGTTCGTAATTACTCTGGAGAACAACTTGTACACATGGCTCAGGAGTGAGATGGGCCTATAATTCTTCAACGAGGTGTTATCACCTTTTTTGAAGAAGAGCACCACCACACTCCTATTCTATGCTTCAGGCGTAGTACCTTCGAGTACGACGGAATTAAATAACTTCTGGAGGACCAAAAGTACCGGTTTTCCACCCGCTCTCAGAAGTTCTGTCGTGATTCCGTCATCACCCGGCGCCTTGTTGTTCTTAAGCTGTTTCAGAGCCATCCTTTCTACTCGTACAAGCTGATGTCTGGGATGTCTTCAGTGTAGTGTCGGGTCAGTTTAGCTCTCTTGTCCTGAGCTGCGCTGATAATAGGCTGTCGTGTTGATGAAATAGTAAAAATTATTAATTCCAGTAATTATCATTATGAAATGTATCTCAATAGATAATTTATTACACATAGAATTCCACCAGTCTTAGACCAAAAATTCTGAATTAACATTGCCTCTTATAAGGTCATAATTTTATAGCAATTAAAACATTACTGCGTATAACGAAATTTAGAAGAGAATAAAATATACAATTAAAAATGGATGACTTATAAATTTGACAGTTTGCAAAAGAACAATTGATGGTATTTTTGTACATTTTCAGTTTTCCATTGAATTAGTCACTAAAACTTTTAGTAACACACAATAAAACAAACCAATGTGCACATTTATTCCGTAGCATTTATGTGACTGCATTAGAAACGATCTCAGTTAGAGAGCAATTTCTATGAACTCTAAAAGCGATTCGGACGAAGCTTCAAGGTAACTATTTTACGTCGTTTTTAATTAATAGAACGTTGTTTGTGATTCATAAAACCCAAGGGCTCTCAGAAAATCTTGGAAAAATTTGTAGGTATTAGGAAGTGCGTATTTGAAAGTGAAGAAAACAAAAGTAAGGTTATGCATTACTTGCTATTTTTGTTCTTTGTTTTGGTTCGAATCCAGTAGTACGTAGAGCTTTGAAGTCACGTGAAAGCTTTTGTTTATAGGGGGAGCGAAGCGTCATCGTCAAAAAACACAACCCCTAGTAATCCTGATCCTGAAGAGCAGTCATCATCAAATTTATGTTCCACAACGGTTCCCAATCGCACTGAAGATACAATGAAACGAGCTGCTGCGAAACAATTACTCGAGAGATATTTCTACCAACTTGTAGATGGCTGTGGAAACCCCAGTTGCGACAATCAGTATTGTGCCTCTAGCGGAGAAGTAAATATTATAATTTGCATGTATAATGATAATATAGCCATTCCGTTTCATTGATAACATATCAGCTGAGGCTATTACCCAGATGCATTATTTTTTATCAAGAAGTATTGTTTTTGTTAATGACATTGTTTCATTGAAATGATCACAGATAATTTTCTATATTCATTTTGATTTGCAAATAATAACTGGCCAAGTGCATTTCGAGACATATAAGGTAGGGTTCTCTAACCAAACCTGTTTATTTGTGAGTTCAAACAAACAAAACTCTGTCGACTTAATCAAATTCCAGAGATGTATCATCCCAACAACATTTATACCTTTATGATTTAGTCAAAGAGGAAACAACTTGGAAAACATCCTTTGCTAAGACCATTTTACGAAAAGGCCAAAACCCCACACAATGATGACACAAGGGCATGCACCGAAAAAATGCTAAATACAAAAATATATATTTTTAACTTATAAAATTGTACTAAAACTGAATTTGTCCAAAGTTTCATGCCACCAACCATAACCTAACCCTCGATCCCCTCCCGTTGCCCCCGTTTTGTGAAATCTTAATATCTCTAGGAGTAAGAAGGCTCGTGATATTTTGAAAATTCTTGACTGTGACTTTGCTTGACTCTGGCTTGTTTGACAATATTTAGTAAAACTTGATGATTATTTTAATACTTGACACTCGCAATGCACAAGAAGTGAATAATAATAATAAGATACTGTCTACTTAGCTGATGTTTGGCCCAGCGCGGAGATATACTATCAGTTCAAGTTTTTTCTTATGAAATTGCCGGGCCACGAGATAATGAATAATGCTTATTGCTTTCATTCAGAAAATGATTGAACGGTATCAATGTTTTTTTATTTTTAGGCAAGAAACTTATCCCCCAATGAAGCAGCAGCTGAAGCCATTATATTGTTCTCTAAAGAAGCCCGCCTATGTGAAGCTCTCCCTAACAAAGTACCCAGGACTGAAGCAAATGCATGTGACTCTAGTGCCAGGTAAACTTCTATTTTAAAAAAACTTGGCGAGAAGGTGTTTAAAGTCGCTCAGCACATACCAGCTCCAGATCAGCACAATCTGAACAGTTCACTGTGTAACTGGTACCCGCGTGTTGTTTACCAGGAGGTCTCGTATTTTCGGTGCCCCTGCATTTTCCACACGACATCTTTGTTTTTTATTGACCGGTTTGCTGTACTACACCCTATTTCATTTTACTCAAAACTTTAGAGGAGTCCGCCCTCGTCTGTGTATATGCCGGGCATTGTCCATGCCATGTCTGCATCCTAAGTGTGAAAATATCTCCTCCAGTTTTTTGTGTCCAAAAAATGTTTAAAGTAGTTAAAAGTGCTCTGAAAGCTTACCAAAGTGATTCTCTCTTGCTAACTGCGATCATACAGTGTTAGTACTAGCTTTCATAAGGGATTTTAGTGCAAAAAGCGTAAAAATACGAGTGGACAAAAAGTCGTTAACAGTGCTATAGAACATACACCAAACCAAATCCTCTGTTCTATTTACGAAACTAAAGTGCTACCATGGCTCTTAACGATGGATTCAGTGCAAAAAGTGTTTAAATAACCAAAAATTCGACATTGGAATATAATAATATAATTTTTCGTATTAACATACCCTCACAGAAAAAAAAAAAAAAAAATAAAAAAAAAATTGTTCTTTCACCTACATTTTAGTATCATATTTAAAATTTCTTTCTAAGTATGCCATATTACATCAGAGTTGCCATATAAGACTTTTCACCCCATCTAAAATGGAAAATAGTGATAAAACCGAAAAAAATAAAAACAAAAAATTTGTACAGCAAATATTCCACCAAGGGCTATTTCTGTCAGACCAAAGTACTTCTTCTACCAATGTCATGGAGTCAAACGATAATAATGACAAAATTAGGACAGAATCCTTCAAAACATCCGAAAACATTACCAATACAAATGAATGGTCAAATGCCTCACGTAAAAGAGCGCGTAACAGTCCTGATGGTGGTGAGAAAAAACAACCTAAAACTAGTTACTGGCTTAAACCAACAAGATCTGAGATCCCGACGCAAAATAGTTTCGACCTCTTAGAGGAAGAAGTAGTTGAAATAAAAGATCGTGAAGAAAAGACCCTAAAGCCTCCAGCCATATTTATATCAAATGTTGGGAACATTAATCCTCTTACAACGTTACTGAGTGAAGTGGCCAACAATGAGTACTCCATCAAAATCTTAAGCAATGATGAAGTTCGAATTCAGTCAAGCTCATCTGAAGCATATACAAATATAGTCAAACATTTAGACAATAAAGGTACCGAATTCCACACTTACAAACCTAAACAAGAACGTAGCTTTAAAGTAATACTGAAGAACCTTCATCACTCTACAGAACCAGAAGATATTGCCAGTGAATTACGGACCCTCGGACATGAAACTACTAATATATGGAATGTAAAACACAAAATAACTAAAAAACCTATGCCAATGTTCACCATAGAACTAAAGCCAACATCCAATAATGCTGAAATCTATAAAATACAGACACTTCTCCACTGCCGAGTGAAAATTGAGCCGCCGCATTTCAAACGTGAAATACCTCAGTGTTCTAACTGCCAAAGATACGGTCATACGAAAGGCTTCTGTCACCACAAGCCACGCTGTGTGAAATGTGCTGCCTCCCACACTACTGACCAGTGCCCTCGTAAAGAACGATCAAATGACGTCAAGTGTGTACTGTGCGATGGGAATCATCCAGCAAATTACAAAGGATGCTCTGTCTACAAAGAGCTTCAAAAAATATCTTTTCCCTCACTGAGAAAGACTAAGCCTACTAACAAAAATAATTTGAGAGCGCAGCAAGAAAACACAAACCAGCATCAAACTACACGACAGAGAGAAGCCACTGAGCAGCGACAATCCACAGCAAAACCACCAGAACAGCCTAGGGCCACAACTACTACTTCATCAAACACCACGGAAAGGACATACGCAAATACACTTAAAGGGAAATTAAGAAGCCCTGCTACAGAACAGACACCAAACCACCCAAACGCCAACTCCCAATCGAGCGACATACAGGAGCTCAAACAAATGATGAAGGACTTAATGGACAAGATGGGGGTAATGCTCAATCTTTTGTCAGCAATCGTCTCACAGTGGACAAACAAATCAAATTAGTAATATGGAATGCCGATGGGCTATCTAGACATGATCTAGAAATAAAAGCATTTCTTGCTAGCCAAAAAATAGATGTTATGTTAGTAACAGAAACTCACTTTACAGCAAAAAGCTACATGTCAATACCTAACTATACAATATATTACACTAATCACCCAGATGGAAAGGCACATGCAGGTAGCGCTATCATCATAAAGAAAACAATTAAACACTATGAGACAAACAATTACTGCACAGATTATATACAAGCGACCAATATTGTTTTGTATGATATGATGGGTCAACTCACAGTATCAGCAATATATTGTCCACCGAGGCATGCACTCAAAAAATATCAATATGAGCATTATTTCAACAGCCTAGGAAATCGATTCATAGCTGGTGGTGACTATAATGCAAAACATACAAACTGGGGCTCAAGACTCATCACAACTAAAGGGAGAGAACTCAATAAAGCCATACAGACATTGAGTCTTAGCACTGCCTCATCAGGCAGACCAACTTACTGGCCTACAGACATATGCAGAATACCAGACTTAATAGACTTTGCAGTACATAAAGGGATACCAAAAACTAAAATAACAGCTACATCTCTAACAGATTTGTCCTCGGACCATTCACCAGTCTTGGTTACTATATCAAACAATGTAGTGCCAAAAGCCACTCGCTGCACTCTGCACAACAAAAGAACAAACTGGAATATGTATCGGGACGAAATAAAGTGCACCTTGAAAACTGACATAAACTTGAAAACTGAAGATGACATTATACTAGCTGTGGAACAATTTAACTCGTGCATTCAAAACGCATCATGGAACTCAACTCCTTCTCCAAACGGTAAAAATAATAATAATATAAATAACAGCATACCCCAGTCAATTAGAGAGCTGATAAAAAGAAAGAGAATTGCTCGCAAAAACTGGCAAACACTTAGATCTCCGGAACACAAAAGAATATTGAATAAGGCAATCGGTATACTCAAGAATGCACTTAAAGAACATGATAATTATATCACACAAGAACATCTACGGAATCTCGATGCCACATCTGCCACAGACTACTCTCTCTGGAAAGCAACATCGACTATTAATAAGACAGTACAAAATAATCCTCCTATAAGAACTAGCTCTGGGAGCTGGGCAAGGAGTGATAAGGAAAAGGCCGAGACTTTTGCAGAACATCTTAGTAAAATATTTACGCCAAACAGTAGAGAAATCACTGAAGAAGAGGAAAAATTTATAAATGAAGAGCTGGCTGCTCCCAACCAACAGGACTTGCCCATTAAATCTTTCACAAAAGGAGAGGTAGCAAATATGATCAAGTTGCTACAGCTTAAGAAGACGCCAGGATATGACCTCATCACTGCGAAATGCTTAAACGAACTGCCAAAAAATGGTATAAAGTTTTTAACACAGCTTTTTAATGCTATACTAAGATTTAGTTTCTTTCCCCCCCAATGGAAAGTAGCCACCATTATAATGCTGAATAAACCTGGAAAATCACCACAAGAAACGTCCTCATACAGGCCAATAAGCCTCCTGCCTATAACTTCGAAACTATTTGAGAAGCTCTTCCTAAAACGTCTGCTGCCCGTAATAGTCGAAAGACAACTTATACCTTCACACCAATTTGGGTTCCGACAAAGCCATTCCACTATTGAGCAAGTTCACAGATTGGTTGAAAAGATCCGCGATGATATGGATTGCAAAAAGTACTGTTCTGCTGTATTTCTGGACGTAACTCAGGCCTTCGACAGAGTGTGGCACGATGGCCTGCTGTACAAGATTAAAACTACACTACCAACCAGTTTCTACACCGTCATCAAAGCATACCTCACTGATAGACATTTCACAGTCAGACAGGGAGAAGAAACAACCAAACTCTACATCATCAAGTCAGGCGTACCACAGGGCAGTGTGGTGGGGCCCGTACTTTATACGTTATTTACCTCCGATCTACCAATAAACAAAACTTCAACGGTAGCCACATATGCAGATGACACTGCTATCCTAACCTCTCATACAGATCCAAATACAGCATCGCAGCTACTGCAAACTGACTTAAATTCCGTGATGAATTGGTTAAAGGTATGGCGCATCAAGGTCAATGAGACTAAGTCAGCCCATGTCACATTTACTTTACGGCGTAATACATGTCCACCAGTAGAAATGAATGGAAGTCAAATCCCACAAGTAGATGAAACAAAATATCTTGGCATACATCTAGATAGAAGACTCACCTGGCAAAAACATATTTTCTCAAAAAGAAAGCAACTTAGTCTGAAGCTACGTAAACACCAGTGGATGCTTGGAAAACAATCAAAACTATGTTTAGAGAACAAGTTACTTATATACAAAACTATCCTAAAACCTGTGTGGACTTATGGAATCGAGCTCTGGGGAACGGCTTCAAAAACCAACCTAAGCATTCTACAACGTTTTCAGTCAAAAGTGCTACGGATGATAACCAACGCTCCCTGGTATGTCACAAATGAGACGCTACACAAGGACCTGGAAATGCCCACAGTGGAAGAAGAAATAAGAAATAACGCCCTAACTTATCAAAAACGACTGCAAAATCATCCAAATGAACTAGCAAAGATGTTGATATCAAGAAGGCCTCCAAGGAGACTTAAAAGGAAGATACCCCAAGACCTAACAAAATAAGAAAAATTATGAGGATGGATGCGTCAATGGGCGTATTCCACACAAGACGCGTCACTTAAGACAACAGTTCAAAATAAAGCTTATTGTCTTCAAAAGACAGATTGCTTTAAAAAAAAAAAGGGATTTAAAAAAAAAAAAAAAAAAAAAAAAAAAAAAAAAGAAGCCCGCCTATGTGAAGCTCTCCCTAACAAAGTACCCAGGACTGAAGCAAATGCATGTGACTCTAGTGCCAGGTAAACTTCTATTTTAAAAAAACTTGGCGAGAAGGTGTTTAAAGTCGCTCAGCACATACCAGCTCCAGATCAGCACAATCTGAACAGTTCACTGTGTAACTGGTACCCGCGTGTTGTTTACCAGGAGGTCTCGTATTTTCGGTGCCCCTGCATTTTCCACACGACATCTTTGTTTTTTATTGACCGGTTTGCTGTACTACACCCTATTTCATTTTACTCAAAACTTTAGAGGAGTCCGCCCTCGTCTGTGTATATGCCGGGCATTGTCCATGCCATGTCTGCGCACTTTCCGCGGGGTGCTAGTGCGCGTAGTATCGCTTACAACACAGTGTCGACTAAACTAATCGATTTCGAATGGACAGAGCAGTGTTCTTTCATTGTCCACTATTATAACTTACAAATCTAATTCTAATTCAGTTACTCGATGTAGGGGGAAATGCACAATAGTAGGGGGAAATGCGCAATACACCCCAAGTGGGACATCAGTGCAGGACTTATCGCCCCCATCTCGAATAAGAATAATAAGAATAGTTAGTCGATTATAAGGCAAGGAATCGCTGGTCTGGTGCTGAGGTGATAAATGGTTGGCGACCTTTATATGTACATACGACCTTTATATGCCTCTTTAAATCGAATGCATAAAATAACCCCCATTCGGGTCCATAAACCCATCAAGTTAAAGGAGTTTATATGGAGAAAATCATAAATGTGATTTAAAACTAAATATGTATATATGGTTCATACAAATATTGAATTTCGAAATTGAAATTTGCATGGAATTCGATACTTATTTTACATAGCGTAAATTCGTACTTCGCCCACTAATGAGATGATGTACAAGTTACACAACGATAAACAATTGGGCAGAATGACAAACTCGCGACAACTTCAATGCACAGCAAAAAACTGGCCATAACTGGTAAGTGAGCAATTAGTGAACAGTAGGGCTGTTTGAATTGTGACTTGAATACACCCAGAGTTGTAATGAATTTGTACAAATGAAATTGATAGGTCAGTCCCCAGCATAATGTGAATGATATTTTCAGCACAACATGTACCACATCAAGAGCAAGAGATAATATGGATAACATTAACAATGAAGAGTCACCGGAATGCAGTAAATCCAGCAAAGAAAGCACATCGAAGGAGGAACCTGAAGCTAGTCAAAACATATCTCGAAAGGAGGAGTCCAAAACTCATAATCATAGCAGTGAGTTCTTTACATATATTTGGCAATGTCCTAAACCAATTGTTGAATTGAGGCAGTAACAATAATTTTTTACACTAACTCAACTGAGGGAAAGCGATGTGGCAATATGGATATCAAATATAATGTAATCTCTTAAAAAAATCCATTTATATAAGTTTACCTTTTTATACAGTTTTTCAACTCTCCAAGTGTCTACAAAAATCGTGCCAGTGATTGGCGAAAAAATTACTCGTCCGACTTTGTTGAAACTTGGTGTGTTAAAAAACGAATTAAAAAAGTAAAAAAATAAACTTTTTAGTCAGTTTTTCAACTCACTAAGTTTCAACAAAATCGGATGAGTAATTTACGAAAAAATTACCAGTACTTTCGTTTGATAGTGACCCGAGCTCCGGTCCCACCTTAAGTCTATTGGTCAGACCTTGAGACCAGACTATTCCCAGCAATTTACTGTCGATGCGAGTTTTTATGAAGTGATTGTCTAATCACTTCATAAAAACTCGCGTGATCCTCATTATAAACTTTGACAAAACGGATTATTACTCACATTATGTTTATCGTTTAAGACAAGCGTCCGACTGGTTTCAAACCCATTAGAGCTCCTTCATTAAGAATACCCGCGCTCCTAAAGTGTAGGCTGTATGTATTTTTAGGAGATTTTTTTTGCTATTGGCATGCTATTATATTCTCAGAAGCATAATTATGGAACTTTAATTAAATGGCTAAATGATTTATTATTGTCATAATAGGAATTTAATTAAATATAATTGGAATCATTAGCTAAATATAATTAGTAAAGTACTCTTATTTTAGCTTACAATAAATAGTTGCAGAATCCTATCTCTACTTCATACTCATAAACAGTTCATACAGCAAACATGGATACAGACTCAGACTTAAAATACAAATTCACTCTTCTTGTCAGAAAACTTGATGAACTGCTGTTTTCTCTATCAGATGGCGACCCGCTGACAGAGGAACGTATCTGCCAGCTTTGCGACGAGTGTCTCGAGACGCAGTTAAAAAGGCCTCTAATTAGAGCCTTGGGAGAGGCCTTCACACAGCCTGCCATACTCGCCAGGTGCTTCGCTAGGAAAATTGGTGAAAAAAGCAATAATGATGATGAACGGAAAAGCAATGGTGAGTTATTGGAAACTTTTTGGTCAGATTCTATGACATTTAGCACCTTAAGCCTCGCTGGCATTGATTTTCCATTAATATTTACTAGGTGAAGTGATAATGTTGAAGACTACTTTAGAGTAGTCACAAAACCTCACGAAACCAATTGAGTTAGGTCAACTAAATTACTGTTAGGTAGTGTATTGCTATCTTTAAAGAAACCGTGAACAAAGTATCTTCCCCTTAATAGAGAAAAGAGAAACGAGTTACATACTTAGTTTTGTTTCACGGTTGTTCACTACATTTATAATTATAATTATTGACGGGATAGTACTAATAGGACGCTGCTGCCCATCCTCCAGTAGGTCTGGTCGCAGTTTTAGGACATACCTGGGTCCAATTGCAATGCAAATTAGAATAATCATACCCAGTTTGGTATAAACTTGTATTTCAACAAATTGTCATGTAGATTACTGCACAACAAGCAAGCAACGATCAGATAAATATAAATTTATACCAAACAATGACTAGCTCAAGAAATGTGAAAATAAGATACCCAAATTTGTGACATGATTACACTTTTTTGGACACCAAACATTGTTTAAATTTAAATATTAACAGTAACTTTTTTCATTCCTGATTTAACCAATTCCTACAGATAAAGAGTCAAAAGAAATGTGCACATCAAGTGATCCAGACAAAGACGTTGACAGCATCACAGGACCAGAGCTTGATGTGGCATCCTGCAAGAGAGCATTTAAATATCTATCCAAAGTAAGTGACATCTAACATAGCATAGACAAGCACACACAGACACACACACACACACACATGGGGACATGGGGTTCTTCAAAAGGCGAGTTAATAAAGTCTTAAAGTCGGTCGGTCCGTCGGCAACGTATTTGTGATGCCTCTGGTGTTACAAGTATTCATAGGCGACGGTGACTGCTTACCATCAGGCGGCCCGTCTGCTTGATTGCCACCTATGGCATAAAAGAAAAGCTTCCAACTTCTAAAGCTTTTTTACAAGTTATGGCAAAGATCTGATCTGATGTGGGATAAAGTTTACCTATGCCTTTAAGTTTAATTTTCCATTTCCACAATGATTTGGGTCGTCATTTATCATACGGCCCAAGAATGGAACTCCCTGCTGTCATCCTTGTTTCCTGAGAACTACTATCTAGGCATCTTCAAGGCTAAAGTGAATAGATTTCTTCTAGATCAACGAGTTCCATCCTCAGCCACACCGTAGCTTACCATCAGGCGATAGGTGAACAAACGTCAATCAATCCTATAAAAAAAAGTTCTTTATACCTACTGCAGCAGTAAGAGCTAAAAAAACTTTTTTCTAGTATGGTAAAGTTGTGAAACAGTGACAAACAGCCAAACAGCTTTTAATACAGCCACTTTGCATGATTACTTGTCAGATGCCCCAAGACTACTACAGCCCAGCGTTAGTGTCATCCCTGAAGACTTTAGCCGACACGATGGTGATCGACCTGCGGATAAGCAGGAAGATGAGCATAGAAGAAATAGTCAACTGCTTCGTGATAGCGTTTGAAGTTCCTGATTTAGGCAGTAGTGATTATCTGGAGATCGCCTTGCCTGCTTTGTGCAATGCCGCTGAACACTTGCCGTTAAAAGGTAACTTATATAAATTTTTCTAATAATTTATATACAGGGTAATTTCTATATATCGGCACTCGATTTAACGACAAACTCCCTAAAACGTCGAAAATTACTTTGGTTGGTTTCCTTTGTTGTCCATACATTCTATGTAGCATCACTCACACCAATACTAAATAACGACAACAATACGTCATTATTAAGCAAACGTATTTAAACGTATCCAGTGTTGACATAATATGATACCTACTGAGACGTGGTCCTTAACTGCTGGCCTTTAGGAAAACTCATAGTTATACAGCAGGCAATGTAGAGAGGTATGCTCAGTTTCTTTACGCGATAGAATCCGGAACGTGCGAGTGCTACTAACACTTCCACTGCCACTTACATTAAGCAAAAAGTGTGTAACTCGTTGCAAATTATGCGTAGTAGGCACCTGTACTTGCAAGCTACTTTGCATGGTCTCCAATGGGCATTATAGTTTTAGAAGAGTTATTCCTCGGATTTAGTTTTAGGTATTAACAATGTTGTGTGAATTTGTAGTCCTCATGTAGTAGATAATTAATAATGAATAAAAAGCCCTCATACAAGGAGGCATTTCATGGACTTATGTGTTTTTTTAAATAAATAAAAATTTGGGGAAAAAATTGTTTCCATCTTATTTTTTTTATCACCTGTTTTTATTTTACTTCAAAAGTTAATTAATCTGATATAGTAACTCGTAAGCTTGTAGAAATAATTAACAGAATCTAAATCGAGTCAATATCATCGCAGATATCGCAAAAAATGTAAAGTAAGATCCCCAACGCTACTCAAAAACTTAAAATTTAATTACTTAAAAAATATTAAAGTTAGACCCCCTATTAAAGTTTTTTCGAGATTTTTTATGAATATTCAGAATAGCCCAGGCGGTCACTTGCCCACGGGCGACATTGTATTGTTTTTCTTCATCTATATTTTTTTGTCTAGCTCAAGCAAAACTAGCTCGCACGTGGGCCCATCATTGTAAAGACAGCCTCCGGCATATTCTGGAAACGCTACAACAACTGATCACACTCCGGGTTATATCAACAAACTACACAAGGCAGTTCCAACTGCAAGATGATAAGAATGTCACTTGCGCGACCAAGCTTATGAAGGTAAAAGGAGGGTAGATGTAAGATTTGCCTATCGTTCCTAGGGTTCACATGGAATCCTTTTGTCCGCCAGTCTCTCATCTCTATCTGTCTTGTCTGTCCGTAGTGTTCCGTTAAAACCTTCTAAAAGCCATAACAGACGTACTGACCACGTATCACGGACCGCCGTCTGACCAACAGGAGGGAAAGAGAAAATTTTCTCTTTCCCTCCTGTTGCTCAGACGGCGGTGCGTAGTACGTGGTACGTCCGTCTGTTACAGATTTAAAATCTATAGTTATAAAGGTAAGTGCATGAAACTTTGCACAATTACCACCAATTTATGAACTATGAATGTAACCACAATAATATGGGTTTGTCTATGGCACGTACCATATTCGTGTCTTGACTCGCTCTTTGCCATTATTTACTAACTTAACACCATTATCTCTCTGTAGACCTCTCACTATTGTTACCCCAATTTCCATTTCTATCACCTTTTTCGTTTCTCGCTCTTTGATTAATAAGCTTATTGTAAAAGGTTTTTTTTTTACAAACATTGTTAAACATTGTTGCTTAATTTTAATTCAAAGGTAGAGCTGTCAATTTACTTATTAGTAAAAAAAATAACTAATTTCCAAATATATTTACTCCATTTATAATAGAACCTGTGAAGGATATGAAGCCATTCTTATGTGTTGCATTCTACAAGTCTCCATTATTGTATTTTTATTTTATATGCTTGATAGGCTAGACGTTTGACCACAACTCACTTGATATTTATATAGATAATATATTTCTTATTTTAATACCTATGTCGGTGACTGGTTCTTTCGGCGAATATCCACATTCCGGATTTTATCGCGCAATGAAACTCCGAGCATAGCTTTCTCCATTGCCCGCTGTGACATTCTGAGTTTTTCCATAAAGCCAGCAATTAACCACGTCTCAGTACCATAATAATATGTCATCACTGGCAACACACACAGATTAAAGACCCATGTCTTTAGGCACTGTGGTATTTTGCACAAGAAAATGTCACGTAATTTCCCAAACGCTGACCATCCGAGTTGGATTCTTCGGACGACCTCTTTGCTTAAGTTGGACCTACCTAACTGAACAATCTGTCCGAGATAGGTATAATGGTCAACCATTTCAAGAGTATCGTTCCCAACGACTATACAACAAAGACGTTGGATATGATCCGTCGCGGGCATCCAGTGGTTGCAGATGGCAGGCTGTCGTTCAGTGAGGAGTTCTAAGGGGGAGGCCTATGATCAGCAGTGAACTTCTAGCTGATGATGATATTCTCATTGTTTTGTTATCTTTTGTTATATATGTTCAGTATTAATAATTTTGATTTGTTTTATAGATTGTATACTATGCGAACATGGTAGCCGGAGTGATGGAGTCGAACTGTCTCCGCGAGGATCCCATAGTGATTCCGAACCAGCAAGACCCACTCGATGACGTGTTAGGACATCTCTACCCGCCTACCTCCATGAAAGGCTCTAAAGACGCGAAGCCGGATGACCCATTAGGTAACCACTATAGCTTAGAAAAAAACTTTTGCACAGCGTTCCACCCCTGCCCGCCGATGGCTCAATTTGGCAGTTAGAGGTACAAGGTCAAAGTCGCACAACGAGCTATGGAGAAGGCTATGCTCGGGGTTTCCTTACGAGACCGAATCAGAAATGAGGAGATCCGTAGACGAACGAAAGTTACCGACATAGCCCACCGGGTTAGCAAGTTGAAGTGGCAGAGGACAGGGCACATGCAGAACCAAGATTCTCGAATGGAGAACGTGGACCGGTAAGCGCAGCGTAGGACGTCTACCCACAAGATGGACAGACGACCTAAAAGAGACTGCCGGGAAACGCTGGATGCGGGCCACTTCCAACCGGCCCTTTTGGAGATCAATGGGGAAGTCCAGCATTGGACGTCCTATGGCTGAAATGATGATGATGAGGTCCAAGGTGTCTGCCTACGGGCGCTGTCAAATTTAAACCGACCCTCGTGTATCCTTAAACCGCAACTGCAAAGTCTAAAGATGTTGGTCTGTCCATTGAATTAGAAATACATTAGAGATGCTTAGTTGTGAAAAAAGTCTTCATAAATTAATAGTTCATATTTTTTTTGTTGCAGCTATTGAATTAGATGTAAATGTCCTAGACGCTAGGAGACCATACCTGTCATTTGAGGAATTCTATAACGAACCCCTTAGTGATACAATTGAAATGGATATAGACTTCGGTAATTATAAGACAGAGATAAGTAGAGGTGAGTAATTTTTTCTTTTCATCTTTTTCTTTATCCTAAGACCTAACTCCGACCGGAGAGTCGAGATGGTGTTGCGGTAGTGGAAAAGTTTTTTTTTAGTTTATGCAAGGTTCGAAATAGTACCCCATTTAATAAACTTTAAAGCGAGGCCCAGCGGATGTGAATCAGTGAGTATGTATGCCTAGACGAATTTTTAATGTAACCTAATAGTGAACTGTGGGCTAAATGTGACTTGCTAATTTGAACCTAACAGTGAACCGGGAGCAAAATGTAACCTGCTCATTTGAACCTTACTGAACTGGGGGCAAAATCTGACTTGCTAATTTGAACCTAACAGTGAACCGAGTGCAAAATGTAACTAGCTAATTTGAACTTAATAGTGAACCATGGGCAAAATGTAATGTGCTAATTTGAACCTAACAGTGAACCAGGGGCAAAATGTAATGTGCTAATTTGAACCTAATTGAAACCCGGGGGCAAAATGTAACTTGCTAATTTGATCCTAATAATGAATCGGGGTAAAATGTAACTTATTAATTTAAACCTAATAGTGAACAGAGGGCGAAATGTAATGTGCTACTTTGAACCTAACAGTGAACCGGGACGTAAAGATTTTTTTCGGTACTAGTTCGAGTTTAAGGCAGATCCAAACTATATATATATATATTATCAAAGGTTATAAGTATTTATTTAGAAGTTGAACCAATCCTGGTGTTAGTATCACTACCCATAATTTTTATTTATATTTTTTCCGTAGGTAAAAAATTTGCGTTCCTAAAGTACCCGTTCATACTAACCCCTGCGACAAAGTCCCTCGGCCTGTACTACGAAAATCGGATCCGGATGTACTCTGAGCGACGGGTGTCGTTACTACACGCGGTGGTGGGGGCCACGCCTCCTATGCCTTTCTTAAGGCTCAAAGTACGACGCACGCATATCATAGATGATGCACTAGTTGAGGTTGGTAATATACACCTTATTTTATCTTACTGCCGCCGAATTACTGGGAGCTCCTTCCACAACTTTACAATAACCTTATAATAACCATACATTGATCTTTATCTCGACTGCCCTGGTGGCTCAGTTGGTAGCAAACCTGCCTTCTGCGCTTGGGAGCATGGGTTCGAGTCCCACCTAGGGCAAACATTCATGTGATGAACATTTGTGTTTGTTCTATGTCTGGATGTTAATATCTATTTAAGTATGTATTTAAACATAATATGTATGTAGGTAACTCAACACCTGTTTTCCATACTAATTCTTATATAAGAATTTTTTAAGTTTACACTTGTACACTAATATTATAAAATAAAATAAATAAATAGCTGGGACATTATTATTGCACAACCAGTATCTGACCCCAAACTAAGCAAATCAGTCTCTGGCAGCCATATTACAAGCTTTTCTTAGTTTGGAGTCAGATACCGGTTGTGCAATAATGTCCCAGCTATTTATTTATTTTATTTTATAATATTAGTGTACAAGTATAAACTTTGAAAATTCTTATATAAGAATTAGTATGGAAAACAGGTGTTGAGTTACCACCTTGAATTGTATTCCAGCTGGAGATGGTAGCGATGGAGCGCGCCCTGGACCTAAAGAAGCAGCTGGTGGTGGAGTTCGAGGGAGAACAGGGGGTTGATGAAGGCGGAGTCAGCAAGGAGTTCTTCCAGCTCATAGTGGAGGAGATATTCAACCCGGACTATGGCATGTTCACACACCAGCAAGACTCCCTTACTGTTTGGTACGTTGCAGTGTCACATCAGAATAAGCTGGTTGCCTGTTGTTTCATTTAATACAAATAACTTGGCTTAGCGAAGGATATAATTAAAAGTTATCAATATAAAAAACGACTTCAAAAAATTTGTATATAATGACCAAAGGTGGCTATTTGGATGATCACACTGTCATTCAGTTATATTGATTTAAAAGCCAAATTACTGAACCGATTATGATGAAATTTCTATGGGACCAATCTGAAAGTATATCTTTTCCATTAAATAAAGGATTTTCCAAATCGGTTCATTAAAAAAGCAATGTTTCCAGAGAAATTACAGGGCACACAGAGGTTTGACATCTTATATCTCGGGGTGACGAGCGCAGTGCATTGCCATCCAGGGTTTTGAACTGTTAAAGTTCAAAATTCTGAGTGGCGTTGAGCTGTTATGGGCAAGCGTGAAGAGCCATCAGGCGAGCGACTTCGCTAGTCTCGTCACCCAGTATCATAAAAAAAATAAAGACGCAGTTTTGAGGTAACAAACATTTAAAAAAAAACGAATTGTAAATCTTCTCTTTTTTTGAAGTCAGTTAAAAAACTTAATACACATACTGAAAAAATAATTTAAATTGGTGGATACAATTCTGAGATACCTATAAGCGTTTAAAGTTATTGGTGGCGATTGAGAGCGGATGCTCTGTCCCTTTCACGCAAAGCGTGTGTTAATATAGCATTTGTATGGCGCCTGTTGTTAAGTGATGATGTGGTCCAAGATGGAGCATATTTGCCTAGAAAAAACCAATTCGCTCGCGACTTGAAGACACCCAGATTTCCCAGCATATTCCACAGTCTAGACGTTTGCACAATAAAAGTGGAATCAAAACAAGTCGTCTATATAGTCATTGTAGTTATCATTATGAACAAATTTTTACTCTGTGACCAACCCTGAGATCACAAATTGCAAATCAAATTATGTGCAGTTTGTATGCCATGGCTCAACAACGGTGAAGGAAAACTTTTGAGGAAACCGGTATGTCCAACAACTTTAAAAGTTCAAAGATGTATGACATTCACCAACATGCACTGGGCCAGCATGGTGGATTAGGGAACATCCTCTATCTCTGAGAGAAGGTCTGTATCTCAGCATTGGAAACATAAACTGAAACGAACCCAACGAAACGAGATCTTGAATAAAATATAAGTTGATCTTTAGAAACATTTCATTCGCACTCAACAAAACGTATGGAACAGCTGATATTTATTTCGGGATATAAATTTTTTACCGACTTCCAAAAAGGAGGAGGTTCTCAATTCGACTGTTTTTTTCTTCATGTTTGTTACCTCAGAACTTTCGATTGGGTGAACCGATTTTGATAATTCTTTTTTTATTTGAAAGCTGGTGCTTCCCGTGTGGTCCCATTTCATTTTGGTCTAGTTCTGAAATTTTTATGAAGTCTGCTTTTTATAATGTTTTTTTTTTGTGTTGGTCCCATAGAAGAAGTTGTGTGTACAATTATATCCTTTCGGCTTAGTAAACACTAAGCATATAATCCTGTATATGTTTGGTAGTAAAAACTATGATATTTTGTTGCCAGGTTCAACCCCACGTCATTTGAGACTGAAGCCCAGTTCACGCTTATCGGAATAGTGCTGGGCCTAGCAATATACAATAATATCATACTCGCGGTCAATTTCCCTATGGTTGTGTATAGGAAGCTAATGGGAAAGAAGGGCTCTTTCGAAGACTTGGCTGATTGGAACCCGGTGAGCACATTTTGGAGTTTTCCATTACAATTTTTCTGAGTGACACTGATGTCGATTCTGATGTACCATTCTCTAAACTAAACTTGACAGTTCTAAAATAGTTGCCAACCTTTTCTGATGTATTGAAATAAAAAAGAACACCGATAATTTATAGTCCTGTCTAATTAGTTTAGTTTAGAGAATGGTATAACAGAATTTACCCCATTGTAGACCAATAGAGGTCAGGTCAAACGTTCTGTACCACCACAAAATACAAAAAGTTGTGCAAAAGACAACATCACCAGGCGATCACTCATCCAAGTACCGACCGCGCCGACGTCCCTAACTTGGTGGTGAACATAAATTTGTCACTGGCTTGGCCGTTATTTATTCTTTGTTGTTTTACTTTAAAGTGTGAACTTTAATCATGCTAAGTTTGACGCTTGTACGTATTACCATTTTTACACTAGATGACTAGAACAAATTAAAAAATATTTAAAAATAAAGTTTGTTGTATGGCGACCATTCATGTGAGAACATTTGTGTTTGTTCTATGTCTGGGTGTTAATATTTATTTATGTGTGTACAAAAATACATATTACAAGCTTCGCTTAGTTTGGGGTCAGATGACCTGTGTACAAAAATGTCTTAGATATATTTATTTACTATAATTATTTATTTGCAGACTCTCTACAACGGTCTAAAAGATATGCTTGAGTACAACGAACCTGATTTAGAAGAAGTTTACTACCAGACATTCAGGATATGCTATCAGGATGTCTTTGGAAGTACCATGTTTCATGATCTAAAGGAAAACGGCGATAGTATATTTGTGACACTGGACAATAAAAAGGTAAGAACGATGAGATGAGCAACTCATTTGCATGATGGTAAGCGCCATGTTTGTCCATAATAATTGCGATCCATCCATCCATCCTCCCAACAGTTCAGTTCGCTCATTGATGCATCCAGCCTCTTTTTTTTTCATTGGTTAAATCTTGGAGCATTTCCCTTTAAGCCACCTTCGAAACCTTCTTGACATCTACATTAATATTATAAATGTGAAAGTAACTCTGTCAGTCTGTCTGTTTGCTACATAATCACGGCTAAACGGCTTAACCGATCTCGATAAAATTTTGCGAGGTGTATGTAACATGAGATCGGACATAGGGTATTTTTTTTAAGAAATCGCAGACGCAGTCTCTGTTACAGCTAGTTAACATATATGCTATTTTCAATTGGGTCACTTTGCGGTCGTTTTTCATAAAGGGCGTTATTTCTTATTGCATCTTCCACTGTCGGCATTTCATTTTTTTTTAAATATATTATTAGCCTTGCATCTGATCGCTAACTCGCCTGATGTAAAGCGATGATGCGGTCTACGATGGACCACGCTTGCCAAGAAAATAGCCAAAACCCGTCCGTCCGTCAGTAAAATTTATCCATCCTAATGAAAAATGTGTCTTATTCCAGGAGTTCATAGAGCTATATTCAGATTTCCTGCTGAACCAGTCGGTGGAGACGCAGTTCCGCGCGTTCAGGCGAGGTTTCCTCATGGTGACTGACGAGAGTCCGCTCGCGGCGCTCTTTAGACCTGAGGAGGTCGAGATGCTGGTCTGCGGCAGTAAGGTATGTACTTACCTAATAGTTCAGGGCTGTCCAAAGCGCGGCCCGCGGGTTATGTTTGCGCGGCCCGCGTACGGTACGTACGGCGAGTCGCTGCGGGTAGATAGCGAAACTTACCTGATAAAAATTTATCATTATAAAAAACCGACTTAAAATAATCATCAACGAAAAAAAGAATCAATTAAATCGGTTTACCCAGTCAAAAGTTCTGAGGTAACAAAAAAAAAAAACAGTCGAATTGATAACCTCCTTTTTAGAAGTCGGTTAAAAAAATACAGTCCGGAGTCAAGACTGCACGTCAGAAGTGAAAACTTAAGAAGTAATTCACGTTTTCTACAAGAGATGGCGCTGTTTTGAAATAAACGGTACAGCGTGACGATGATGGGAGTTCCATGATTTTTGTTCACCCAAAAAGTGCTCCACGCGCCTTAAGAAGTTTTCACTTCAATACGAACCCTATACTATTTTACATACAGCAGGATTTTAAATACGTGTGAGTGCCATATGATAAAAGAACGTATAGGAACCCAACGGAATCCCTCTTGCCCATTTTTCTATCGGACTGCCAGAGCGGGCACGAAGAATCGGCACCGCTTTATGGTTGATATTCCGAAAACCCGTACGAAGCGCTTTGATTCCGCTTTTATTGTGCGTACTGCTGGTCTGTGGAATGCGCTGCCTGAGTGGGTGTTCCCCGATAGTTACAATCTAGGTGTCTTCAAATCACGAGTGAATCGGCTTCTAGGCAAGCGTGCTCCATCGTAGACCGCATCATCGCTTAACATCAGGCGTGTTGGCGGTCAAACGCAAGCCTATTAACGCATAAAAAAAAAAAAAAACTGAAGACCAGCGCTGGTTAACAGCCGGCATTATGCTGGGTTGGGCCCGACTTGTGACTTGTAAACTTTGTCGTTTTTAAAACGTTGGGCAAAGGTTAAAATATATATATAGAAGGCGGACAGGAAATAGACCGGAACTTAGCGGCTAGAGCAATGTGGGCGTTTACCCGAATCAGCGCAGTTCCTAATATTCTAGCGGTCGACAATTTTTAACTGACTTCAAAAAAGGGGGACTGTTCTATGTTTCACTGTATTTAAAAATAAAAGTATATTCACTGATTTCTACGCCAACTGTTGACCGATTTATTTATTTTTTCTGTTGTTCAGTACTTCCAATTTGATCTAATTATAACCAAGTCAGGATCTGATGATGGGATCCCAGGAAATCGAGAGCCATCCTAATTTTTTTTTTTTTTTTTTTCATATTAGTCGGTAGTAAGTCGGTTTTTAATGTGATTCACTTGTTGAATTGTCTATAACATTTAAATTGTCTTCCAGAACTTCGATTTCAACGAGCTAGAAAAATCAACGGAATATGACGGCGGGTACACTTTGGATTCGCAGACCATAAAAGACTTTTGGAGCATTGTACACAGCCTCGCTCTCGATGACAAAAGAAAGCTACTTCAGTTCACCACCGGCTCTGATAGGGTCCCAGTTGGAGGGCTTAGCCATTTGAAACTAGTTATAGCAAGGAATGGACCAGATTGCGACCGCCTCCCCACCGCACATACATGCTTCAATGTCTTACTCCTGCCTGAATACGAGAGTAAAGATAAACTACAAGACAGACTGATGAAAGCGATCAACTATTCTAAAGGCTTCGGAATGCTTTAACGTGCTATAACTGCTTTAACCATGAACAAACAGAAAGCTAAAGCAAGAAAGCTTAAGCTGAGGCTACATCGTGTGGCGTTGTGGCATGCTATATAGATGTGACACAAACAATAACATAGTATCGTTGAAATGAAGGGCGTTTGTAATTACCCCAAAAGCGCACTCGACGTCAACCACGCAACAAACTAAAGTGATCCAACACCACAAAAAAAAAACTGTGTAATGTCGGTTCTTATTAGCGCCAAATGTATATGATTATTTACGGGATATTTACCGTGGTAAGGTTGTGGAAGGAGCTCCCGATATAAATACGGTAAATCTCAAATAATCATATAAATTTAGTGAACAACCGCGATAGTTTAAAACGGTCTTATTTGCGTCGTTAGCTTTTTTGCGGACCACGTGTAAAGTCAAAACGACAAGTTTTGACACTTGATATAAATCAAACAATGCTTCTAATCTAAAAGAATCTTATAATACGACTTTATTTCAACGCCGCTAATCTTATTTGATGTTGTTTAGGCCTCGTTTGTATAGCATGCCTCAACGCCGTACGGTGTTGCGTTGGTGTAATATCAGCTTTAAAGAGTATTGTTGTAAATGATCCCAGATGATGTATTCGTATCGTTTAATTAATTAAAGTTTGTTTATTTATACAGAACAGAGTTTTAATAAGACGCGAATATGGGTAGGATATTTTATTAATGGTTAAAAATAATTACAAACTATGAATAAGGCTACAAATGTAAAAGTAAAACACAAAAGATTAGGAACTCTTTACCGCTAACTATTCTAGATATTGAACATTTGTTGAAGGCTTAGCTTACATTTTTGAAACACCTTTCATAAATTTTGAGGTTTCATATCGTTTAAATGCAGGCTTATAGTATATTGTACAATCCGATTATTCTATTTATGCGCTCTTTAAAAGTATTTTTTACAATTTCTGTGCCACAACAGGTCTAAAAATGACATGTAAATTTGTTCCTAATTATAACTAGATGACCTAGATCTTTTAGGATGAGTGAGTAATATAAGACCCGTAACAGACACGTCAACATGGCCGACTTCGACCACGTAAACCAACTAGAGAAAAAGAGAGGGGAATTATATTCTTACTCTCCCGTTGGTCAGAATGCGGTTAGTCAGCCGAGTTCGATACTTCTGTTATGGCTATGTCTATACACAAAGCTAAATTTCTTGCTATGTAACATTGATGCAATGTCGCTCATAAATAGTTTTATTTGCTAAAAGTATTCGTTTAGCAACAAACGTTGCAAAAGCATGGTTGCCACCAATCGGACACGTTTTAGAACATTTTTGCAATGTTTTATTAATTTTTTAATCATTACTCATCAAGATACAATACCTACAGAGTCAAAATCTCTTTAGTGAAAACAGTCAAAAAACGTCCGAGCGTTGTTGTACATACATAGACATCAATTATATAGTTCACAATGCCACATTTACTTCAATTTAGACGTTATGTCGCTTGCATAGTGTTCAATGTCGCTTGTCCGCTAGGACATCGTAGCACTGGCATTGTGCGGCGTTGTAGTCTGATCGCGGTTGCCTTACAACTAACCAAAGAGTTTGGGTTCGGACATTTTTTGACACGATTGTGACTCTATAAATATTGTAATTCAATGACATTACTATACAATAGAACCAATACAATCATGTGCGGAATTTCAATTGCAGTTAATTTTTTCATATCATTAACCGAGCACATACTTTCGCAATGATTGAAATTCAGGTGACAACAGTGAATTTTGTATAATAATATCTCCTTTATTTACAAATTTATCTTCCTATAAAGTGCTCTATCAACTTCTAGCTGACAAAGTATCAGACTCAAAACCACTAAGCACATTTTAGAATAAGATACCGAGCAAATATCAATAACTGAAGTTCAGTCGATCGTAGTTATTTTTATAGATTATGTACCTAAGTAGACGTCAAAGCGAAGGTCTTCTGGTGCGAGAGGACAGTCTTCAAGCGAAGGTCGTGGACTACGAGGGGGAAGGGGCGGCGGCAGGGTGGGTCGGGGGGTTTCAGTGGAGCTGTGCCCGTCGCGTCCGTTGACGCGCGTCTGACGTACGCAGCCCTGGGGGCAACAAGGAGACCAAGCTTGTGAGTATACCTGCTAGGCTAGCACACTCGTGCCGCGATATGTTTTCTACTCTTTTTTACACAGCGTTTGTGTTTTTTATCGTAGGGAAAGAGATGGGCATTTTCGTAGCTTTGACACGTTTTCGCACGAAATGTTCTGGAGGAGTAGACAACTTTTTTAAGACGTGCTCGTTGTCCTTATTTTATTAAAGAAATATTCATAACATACAATTTTGTTCTAACGAAAAATCTGGACATTCACAATCACTGTGAATCAAGTTTTACCTTCAGTGCCGCTTGGATCTTTTATAAAACCGTATTCTATCAACGACTTCTCACGCAGTAGACATGGCTCGTACACCTTAAGACAATACATTAGCGCATGTGTCGCCTTTACGCAATCGCACGTAAGAACAGACCAAACAGCGTACAGTTTCACTCCACCGCACCTCTACTAGTTGTCTAATTTGTTGGCATTGCAAATCTATTTTTGGGTACTAATGTCTACAAATTTGGATTTGCGGCTTCAAGATCTACTTGGAATTACAATTTTCGAAAGAAAGATTCTAATATTTCATGTAAGTATAATATATTTTATGATCCAAGAGAACTGACCCTTTGTCATACAGGTGTTGTCGCCTCCTTTGGTTTAAGGGTAGCTTAGGCACTCGCATAGACATGAAGTGGCGCCAATTCCCCGTGACTGCCAATCGAGAGAAGCACAATTATATTTCCTACGACTCAAGTAGCTTATAGACGGACCTAACGCTCAAAATATGATACAAAAATATTCACAATACGCGCATTTTAACAATTTCTAAATATTTCGGCGTCTACCACACACTACCACAAGTGTATATGAATATGTTTGCATTGCAATTTAGTTATTTTTAATAGTCTAAATAAAAATAAACATTTATGAACACTGTTTTAAACTATCACGGTTGTTCACTAAAGTTAAATGATTATTTACGGGATATTTACCGTGGTAAGGTTGTGGAAGGAGCTCCCGATATTTCGGCGCAGTTACATGCACCATGTTCACGGGAAGACAACGTCTTCCCGTACCACGGTAAATATCCCGTAAATAATCATTTAACTTTAACATTTATGAAGTCGTTTAAAAAGCTATCGATGACGATGACGCCAACTTGAGTCGCAAGAAGTATATAGTAGAGTGCGTAAACTGCCTTGACACTATACGAGACTACAGTGCATGGTTAGAAAACAATTTTTAATGACAAACCTAATAAAAGTGCATGCCATACTTGTATCAATGTACATAATTTACACGGAAAGCATGATCATAAAATAACGGCAACATCGCCCGATTCGGAAGTGAAAAATTATGAAAAAAAATATTTTAATTTTTTTTGTGTGTTATTGTACTCGTATATGACTTACATCAAGTTTCATGTTGATATGTAACAAACAGGATGGCGGAGAAAATCGATAAAATTGTCTTGAGATCCTACGCCAAAATAATACAACATGAAAACATTACTTTGAAACGTATATATTTTTTTAAAGATTAAGATAATTGCCCTTTTTATATGTTTACGTAGTGTTTTTTTTCGATAATGGCAATTATGTGCGAGGGAGATAGCTGTGGCGGGGAGGCTCTTAAGATAAGCAAACCGGGATTGCAACTACTCACGTAACGCTGATGTCTCGTCGCCGGCGCGCCCCGCCCGTTGTGTGTCCAGTGTTAAAGCTCTAACAGACGCTGACCAACGAGATAGAAAGAGAAACTCTCTCTAGAGCTTTTCTCTTTCTGATGTCTGTTAGCTACTTTAGTTTTACCTGTGTCTGGCGTCACAGGTGCAAGCCTGTGCGGAGTAGGCGGCGGCGGCGGCAGTGCGGCGCGCGTGTCGCTCGCAGCACGCGCGGTGCGGCGCGTGAGTCGGCTCTGAGTCGCGTCTCGCCGAGCGTGACAGCGACGCGTACGTCGGTGCCGCCACTCGCTCCACCTGCCCCGGACCAACATTAGGGTAAGAGCTTTTATTACCTTCACTTTTAACCAAGGGCGGCAAGACGGGGGCAAATGCAACGTTATTTAAAATGATGTACTCTTAGGTTGGGAAGCTCTGAACGAGCGCTTACCCACAATCTTTGGCTCCTGCCCGTTTTTTTACCATAACATAATTATTTAACTACAATTTAACCAACATGTTTCTCAATAAAATGAACCCTATGATTCTCCTCGTTCAGCCGCGAGCTTGTTGCTGAGTGTTTGTCAAGGCGTTCAGCAATCCATCCGGTCTTAGCGGGTTTTGGTTGACCTGTCGCTGTATATCTTTCAGTGAGGTTGTGAATCCCACCACAACTGTGCCGTGTGGTGACACTGACAAAGCAAACTCCTACTAAGCTGTATTCCATATGAACTCCAAGATTCTTTTCATCGATTCAAAGGGCATTTATATTGTCACCGCCTGTACGGTTCAGCCTATTTCGGTGGTCAATCGATCTGCATTGAAGAGTGTAAATTTACCTCAAAGCTGTTCTTTCGCTTGCGCCGCCTGGCTTCACCAGACGCATGTTCCGGCCGCTTGCGGCGCTGCGGCGGCGGCGCGGGCGCACTAGCTCCGAACAGCCCGCGTTCCTGCTCCGCCACTCTGATCATGTACTTCGCATCTAGCCGGGTGATCTCCTGTCGGCAGCCTAGCGATCAGTTACACCCACCCTCACGGAACGGTACAAATTATGATAAAAAAAATTTTCTTATCCATATGGCCAAGAAACCACAAAGGAAGCGAATCGCCTGGCTGTTGAATGATTAGGTGATCAAACACTGTTTTAAACTATCACGGTTGTTCACTAAAGTTATATGATTATTTACGGGATATTTACCGTGGTGGTGGTATCGGGAGCTCCTTCCACAACCTTACCACGGTAAATATCCCGTAAATAATCATATAACTTTGATTAGGTGATCATATAAAAAAGTGTTTTAAAAGCTCCAAGTGTGCCGTTGCGGCCGATTTCGAGTTTTTTAGAATATGTAGTTATATAATAGGTCGGGGAAAAAGTCTTTTCGTATTTTGTATGTATAAGGTTGTAGTAAAAATCTCATCCGTTGTACTGTTTGTATCTGGCTGGTTTTGATACCATTAAAAATATGACATTTTAAAAAAGGAATACAAAAAGTAAAAAGCAATTTCCCGCCATTTTTCAATTGTTTTTTTGTTTGATAAAATGAGTGAATCTAACGAAGAAATTCGATATATTGTGAAATTTTATTACAAAAAAGGGAAAACTGCGACACAAGCCGCGAAAAAATTTTGTGACGTTTATGGACCTAATGCAGTGTCATCAAGAGTAGCACAATGTTGGTTCAAGCGTTTTCAGTCCGGGAATTTTGATGTCAAAGATGCAGCTCGCTCTGGTCGCCCTGTTACGGATAAAGTAGATGCCATTTCTGAAAAAGTGGACCAAGATCGGCATATTAATAGTTACGACGTAGCTGAAGAACTGGGGATTGACCACAAAACAGTTTTGACCCATTTGAAAAAAACTGGGTATACAAAAAAACTCGATATTTCGGTGCCACACAAGCTCACTGAAAGAAACCAAATGAATCGTGTACTCATTTGCGACTCTCTATTGAAACGTAAAGAAACCGAACCGTTTTTGAAAAGATTGATCACTGGTGATGAAAAATGGATCACCTACGACAAGAATGTGCGCAAACGATCATGGTCAAAGGGCAGTGAAGCACCACAGACTGTAGCGAAACCCGGATTAACACGTAATAAGGTGATGCTGTGTGTATGGTGGGATTGGCAGGGCATCGTTCATTATGAGCTTTTACCGCCGGGCAAAACCATCGATTCGGATCTCTACTGCCAACAGCAGATGAGACTCAAACAAGAAATTGAGAAAAAACGGCCGGAATTGATCAACAGAAAGAGTGTGGTCTTTCATCATGATAACGCCAGACCGCACACATCTTTGGCCACTCAGCAAAAATTTAGAGAGCTTGGTTGGGAAGTGTTAATGCATCCACCATATAGCCCTGACCTTGCACCCTCAGATTTCCACCTGTTTCGATCTCTTCAGAATTCTTTGGGTAGTGTTAGATTAACATCAAGAGAGGACTGTCAAAACTAGTTGTTGCATTTTTTTGATCAGAAGTCCCAAAAATTCTACAGCAACGGGATCATGTCACTACCTACAAGATGGCAACAAGTTATCGAACAAAATGGCACATATATATGTAATTAAACTTGAAAAAAATATGTCTTGAATTTGTTTAAAAAATATGAAGAAACTTTTTCCCCGACCTTATATTATCAAGAAGCCTTAGGCTAGCTAGACTACAATCGCTTAGCAGCCATACCTGCCAGTGCGGTATATCAACCTATGAGTTTAGATCCCGTGCCTTTTTTGGTCCTATAGTGGCGTCTTACTGATATCATACGTTTGGTGCGATGCGTAAGAAGGGTCATAAAGTTTAGCAGCGATCTAGTTGCGCAAATTTATAGGGGAAATAATAGAAAATCCAACCTTTTTCCGTGGTTTCGTTTCTACTGGTGCATTTATAACGCTAGGTGCTGGAGTTTCCTACAAAACCAAAAAACATAGTTGAAAGCCATGCATTTCGCGTATCGATAATGTTTCTGACGTAGGTACGTACCTTCCGCTGTATAAGGCCTAGGTAACAACCGTCCCTGTCTAGAATGTAATTTAGATCAAGCCCATTTCCCAGATTCGGTAGAGTTCCTACTTCGAAAAGGTCACAATTTGGCACCTGAAATAATAAAAATGTGTTATATAAAAATAATAGGTATAAGATATCTCAAAGTTTACGCGGATGAGATAAACAAATTACCGGTGCTTCTTCAGCTAGTTAATTTTATTGATCATCAGTACCTAATCTGAAGATAAGACTAAAACATTCATTTCAAACTAAAGGCGCCATTCTTCCTTAACTAAGATCAAAAATACGATTTTAAGGTTAACAATTTGAATAAAATGCCTAGCTGAAGATTGGTTAGGCCGGTATAATTTTTTGCAAAAGTTGTAAGAACCATAGATAAGACTTACGAATATGTTAGGGTTATCTTGATCAGGATCCCTGGGTACAGCATCTGTATCTGGTTGAGGCAGTTCCGGAATTGGCCTTGCTTTATGCGTCCCCGGTCGCGATCCCTCCACGCTCTCCGCTCGTCGCTTCAACGATATATTCTCGCTTTGAGGCCTGCTCCTATTAGTGCTGAGAGGGGAGCTGGAAGGGGCTCGCTTTGGTGAAGGGCTGCTGATTGTGTCGTCCATTTCTTCGTTGTCAAGATCTGCCTGCGATAAGTCCGCCTCCAAATTTATTCCCGATTCGACGGCTGTTGGGTCAGCCGCAGCCTTTTGTGGGCTCTGTGATCAGGAAAAAACAAATTGACGAGACTACTGACAGAGATATAACACCTCATAAGTGTGAAGAATCTGGTTGGTTCATTGAATAACAGACGCTTGGTCTAGAACTATAAAAAATCACAAAACTGTGACTATGTTGCAATTTTCTTTTAAGATTTACTAACATGCTGTCGATGTTTTCTCTTCAGTAGAGCATGCCTTTCCCTCGCCAGTCTATTTGCTTCTGCCACCGCTCGCGTCACCTGTGCTTGGTTTTCCGCCTCCAATGCCGAGTGTGTTTCGTATAAAATCAGTTGGATCTAAATCATATTTCAAATGTAATATATCTTTCCAAATTGACACAATTACAAATAAATAAATAATATATAATTCCAAATACTTACGCAGGCTAGAGCTCACCTGAGGTTTTGACATCAGAGTTCGTAAAGTTTTCTTTTGCTCCTCCAGAATTAGCTGGACTCTTTGTTTGCCCTTTGAGTCTATTTCTGATTCTGTGAGAATCTATAGACAGAAAATTAGCTTCAGTATTAGTAGATACCATCCGTTTTACAGAGATCGGTAAACATCTTTAAAACTTCCTTGATTCCGATTTCCTTGAGTCGATTTTTACGAGTAAGTCTCTTTGGCAGATTGAAGGGTACAAATGGGTTTCAACCACGTATCAAGTCAGTGCGATTGGTTGTAGTGTGTGGATGCGTGTATGCTGTAGGTAGAGTGTAGTGCGCGTACGAGCGCCAACTTTACTCCACTACGCCGCTTTTTGCTCAAGATATTTGTCGTTAACTATACTAGAGCGTAATGTGAACTTAGTCTGATTTAAAAAAAAAACATTGGCGTACAGGATCCAGGAATCAAAAATGAAAGAAGACTTCAAAATTATCCTAGGGAATTTTCTCTAGTTGGAAATAAAATAATGTTGGTGCTTATTTTTAGATTTACCTCAAGCATCGCCAAATCACCGCCACGACCGCAGACCAAGTCGATCGGGTCTGTGACGGCAGAATACGAGTTAGGTGGAGTGGCCAGAGCAGCCACCACCCCGTCCAAGGCATTGACGACAGTCGGAGTATCGCAGTACACATGCTCGCTCAACACGCATACTGGGGCGTCAGAATGTGGTGCTTCAGATGCCTCGATACCAAGCTCACGTAGAGCTAGTACGTAGCTTCCTACCCTAAAAATATCTATGCTATTATTGCATGGCAGGCACTAAAGACTGAATAAGTAATAAACATGATACAAATTGTGCATGCGTTTTTAAATGTATGTATGATTTACTCTTGTTTTGTGCAAATAAATTATATTTATCTTTACCGCCCTGATACAAATATGTACTAAAGTACAAGAAAAAGTTAAAAGATAAAAAAGTTCTAGCACTCCTGAGACGATATCGCTGATAGAGCAAAATAAAAAATGTTACGAATGCTGACTATAAGTGAAACAATATAGTTAGTAGGAGAAAAAATTATTTGTAGAGGTGCATGCTAACTTACTTGTCTCCAGCACCGAAGACAACAAGTCTCCCTAGCTCTGGAATTGTGGGTGCGGCAGGCGCCTGGGATTTGAGCACTGCAGCCAACTCCCTCAGTTGAGCGGCGAGATACGCGGAACATCGTGGAGACGACGCGTGAGTTTGGGCCACGACTCCGCGCAACGAGTGAGCACGAAGGGCCCTGCATAGTGTCGAAGCTCCTTCACAGAATTCTCGCTCCTAAATACATAGATCGTTCTAATAGAGTGAAATATTTTGCTATGGGCAGATTCAACAAAGCTTTAATTCAATTTTAGTTACCTATAATAATTTCTGTAACCACAAAAACTGACCTGCAGTACAATGACTCCATCTTTCACGAGGTCCAATTGGCCAATGCCAACGTTTGGAGGTGGTCTCAGTGTTATGAATCTGACAAAATATGACACTTAGTTTACGCAAACAGAAGCAAAAGGCACAAAAGTATAGTTCAGACATTTACCTTGGACAAACTCTATCAAATCTGTATTCTCCAGAGCAAAGTTGACGGGAATTGCTATAAGAATATCCCAATGCATGCAGTTGTTTCACCAGCAGTGCCACTTTTCTGGAAAGCATCACAAACTTAAAAAAATAGCTGAAAATCTAGTTAATGCTCAAGATGCAGCAACACAACAAAAATCGCCTGTGCAAAAACAGAAACGGCAAGGCTCACACTTCTTCAGGAGCCGACATAAGAAGCTTGAATAAATCTGATAACAATTAGGAAACATACTTCGCTTTAAAGGTGTTGACCCAACCAGTCACAGTATTTTTATTAACGCACGCTGATATTCGTTCCTCCCTTAAGTGCGCTGGTAACAGATCTGAAAGACTGAAAATAAACGAATTTGTTTTGTCTTCTTAAAAATAATACTAATAATTAAAAATGCGAAGAATGTTTATTTGGTCCTTTTCACGTTGCAACAGAGCAATGGACGTAATTTGGTGCAGCTAGTTGGAATGGCTATTTTTGTAATGAGGAGATAGATTTACCAGAAAGCCTTATTCTTAATGCGGATCCTGGCGATGGCAGCTGCAAAGTGAACTCTTTGCTCCCACAATTCGTTCTCAATATCCTTGAATGGCCACCCAGCTTCATTCAGAAGATTTGTGGCGCGTTCCATGTCTGCTCTAGGCCTGGCGCCCCAGCGACGTCTCGCTAGCTCCATGAGGAAGAGCCATGCTGCGTGAAGGTACTCTGCATACTAGGGGTAAAGGAATGAAGAGGGTTTCCCCTTAAAATGTTTTTGTATGTTCATTACTGAATGTGAGTGATAAGAAATGGTAGAGGGAAGACTTAACTTCAAAGAAAAAATTAATAAGATAACACTGACCGGCACTATTAGTATAATTAAAACATCATCAAAATCAACATCGTTAAAACCAGATTTAATGTTCTTTATTTTTTCTTGTAAGCAACAATATTCACTTGAAAATTCTAAGTGCTAAATGGTGTTTGAAGAGATTGGCAAAGGAATGAGCTTTTAACACGAGTCTCTTCGTCGTTTTATCGTGCCTACAAATGGAGCCATTAACGCCCTTCACGCCAGCCGCCTAGTTTAAACATTTCAGCACGAGACGTTCCGTGCCATCCAAACTTTCCATTTTATCAGCCCGCGCCGATCTACCAATGCCAATTCTTTCGCTTCTTTCGCTCGCACAAATAACTGCTCATAAATATAAAGCATATTTTCGTGCTCGTCGTCAACGTTTGAAAAATAAATAGCTTTGGTCACGATAATCACGTAATGCGATTTGAATTGTAACATACTTTTTATTGCAACATCTTGTCAAACCTACCCTAACTGGAGTCACTACGTTTCAATAATGGCTCTTAAATATGCAACCTTGATTTTTATCAGGGAACGCTTTCGCCTTCGGCAAAGTTCAAGAACGAAGTTAAATTGGCATAAAATAAAATTTTTGCTCTTTGAGACTTTGAAAGCGTAGACATGCTTATTTGAAGATACCTTTTCGGATTATTTTGTATGGATTAAGCGATTAAGTGTCTTGGGAATTCTGTACTAATCTGGGTTTATATTATTATTCGATTCGGGGCCGTAAGTCCTGCAGTTTCTGCAGACAGTGACGAGGTAGTATTAAAGTTGCTCTAGTGACGTGTAGATACGTGGAAAAGGATTGCATTTTTTATAAATTATAGAAAGTCAACTCTTACAGTCAAGTAACTTACCTCTGGAAAATCTGTGAAAAACTCAACATCTTCGATTGCTTGGTCCAAAATAGTCTTATCTGCAAAGAAACGTCACGTCTGTATGAGTTTCCAATTCGTCACACGTGGGAGGGGCCGATGTAACCGCAAAATCAATAGGTCGCGTGACAAAAGAAGTTCAATGTGAATAGATTTCCAAGTGCTGAATAATAAAAAGGTAAAAATCGTACCAGTAGCCAGAAATTCGTATTGACATTATCATATTGTTATTTACTTATCTGCAATCGGTTTCATGGAATAGATTTTGCGAAGGCTCTTTTTAGGTCGTTGTTTAGGACACGTTTATATCGATGACAAAGAACTGCACGGTACAACTAAAAATCCATTTGCAAAAACCGAATTCCAGTAACCTGGTTGAATAGCTCTTAATGACGAGTTAATGACTAACTTTAAATACCTCAAGTTGTTGTATAAATTAGACTGCTGGTGTTTCCAAAGTGGGTTCAAGTCTCAACTTCAGCAAACTAAATCTAAGCTTTATATACGTAAACATAACAAACTAGAAGCAAAAGCTATTACGTAGCGGAGGGAGTCGTTCCAAGGTGTGCACGCAAGTAGGTATCCATTTATCGCGACACAATCGTGTTGTGTGATGAAGTTAAACAGCTAAACCAGACCCAAAGTGGCGTGAGGTAATCTAAAGCTTTGCTTCGAAATTCCCAAAGTTCGGGACAATCATTTCACGACGAAACGACTGTAGCTTTTGTAGGGACACCCTTCGTAGATTTATTCATATTTTACGATTTTTCAAATGCTATCAAGTTGTAGTTTTTATACGTCCAAACTTTTGAACGTTTGAAACAGCAGTTAGGGGTGTTTTGAAAAAAGTTTTTTTTTTCATGCAACTAATTTCTGTTTTAACGACAAAGTGGCTCAATTACCCCAGATAGCTTATGTACTCGTATGTAGTATTCTAAAACTTAGGTATTAAAAAGTAAACCATGATTTATACCACCGGTGCGATCCGGTGGTGCCCTCAGATCAGACAAACAAGGGAGAACCTATAGAACTAAGTCTCCAAAAAAAAGTTGGCAGTCGGGGCGCCCTGCAAATGTGAATCATGACAGGATAAGAGAGCGTCATAACGTTTGCCGTCACGGCATAAGAGTTGGTTTTACTGTCAAGGCGCGCCGATAGATGTTTCACATCAAAAAGGGCGGCAAGATCATCTACAGGTGAGTTCTATACTAAAGGCATCAAGCCTGATCTATGCCTGATGCGTTCGCACCTACCACGCCACCTTACCATATCTCTATTGTTTGTCTGATCTGAGGTGGTTCCATAGTCCCTGACTGTAAATTATATTCATTGGGAACCTTACATCGAAATACGTCGTAAATTATTGAGTAAACGCATCGCATCTCCTGTTCGTCTGAGAACTCGACAGGCAAAGGCGGTTTGCTGAGAAGGCGCGCAGCTTTCAGAACCTGTGGCAGAAAAAAAGTAAGCCACGATGTGTATTATAGCAGATTCCTGAATACATGCATCATTAAATGAGTGGAGCAATATATTTGTTTGCGAAAGATTAAAGGTTACTTGAGCAGCATAGTTTAGGATTGACGTGCGAGTGTTTTGGGGTTTTCAGGACAAAAAGTTTACTGTCTCTCAACATATCTTAAGCTGTTTTTTTATGTGAGATTACTGACGTATCTCCCTTGCCCCTTTGCCTTTGCTACCCTTGCCTCATCGAAAAGCAAACAAGGTCTTAAGTGAGAAACACTTGCCAAAAATTAAATAGGTATTCAGGCAATTTTTTTTTTCAGGCCCCGGTTCCTGTAGGAATACTGGTGCCTTCCGTCAGGCAAAGAGAAAGGTCACCGAGGTTTTAGGCACATTCTTATATGTTCTGCTGGATGTATCACAAATCTTAATATTCTACCTCAGTTACCCAAAAACAGGTTTCAGGTTAGTTTATTTTCGCAGTCAGTAGAGTTCCTATTACGCTGGGAACCAACCTGTCCTATATCCCATACGGGCCCGGGGGCGGTTTTGACCGAGACAGGAGGCGGTGCATGAGGGTTCTGCGTGGACAAGACCAGGGACCAGGGTGCCCACTCCTCGGGCGGTTCTTCTTGTTTGAGCGGTGGCGTGCTGCCATCATCGTCTCTGCACATTAAATGTTTCTAGTTTAAATAATAATCAACTAGTTTTCATTAACTGCTGTTAAAACTAATGATTTTCAGAACTATATTATTATATCGAAGTAAAAACGGATTAATTGAGGTATATATACTTATAATTGAAATATTTACGTATATATACCTAAATACAGAAATTGGCGGAAAATTTGTAGCGTTAAATGTACTTGCGAAGGACATTTACTACGGTCCGCAATCCATTATATACATAGGTCATAGCTACAGTCGCTTACTAAGTAGGAAGCAGCACTCTCCCACTTCGTATGCCGTGACACTCTCCCACTTCATAGGTCACACCACCAGCTAAGTAGGCGTAGTACTCTCCCGCTTGGTATGCCGTAACACTATCCCAATTCATAAGTCGTAGCACTAGCCCACTACGTAGGCCGTAGCACTATCCCACTTCGTACGCCGTAGCACTATCCCACTTTCTTATTCTTATTTAGGATGGGGCGATGAGTCCTGCACTGACGTATCGCTTGGGATGTATTTTGAATTTCCCGTACCAGTATCTGCCTGAGCCAACACAGCTCCTTGAAATGCCGGAGTAAGCCTATCTGAGGAGCTGGCACAGTTGCTCCAGTGGCATAAATGGAAGTGTAGATGATGATAATAAAAAGCAGCCTAGCTGCTGTGGTGTCGTGATGATGATGATGCCTCATGTAACCATATCCAACTTTGTAGATCGTAGCACTACTCCACTTCGTAGATCGTAGCACTATACGACTTCATATAGGCCGCAGCACTAGCCAATACACAGACCGTAGCACTATCCCACTGCGTAGGTCGTTTACGTTCAAAGTACAAAAATGAATTTAATTATCTTGTTTGTGTGGCTGTGTATGTGTGTGAGTGCGTGTGCGTCCGTGCGTGCGTGCGTGCGCGTGTGCGTGCGTGTGTGGTAGATAAGTTATACAGACACCAAAACAAAACTTGACTCACGGTTCAGGAGGTCTATGCTCTTCTTCGTTCATAGACTCCATGAGACTTCGGCTATCTATTTATCAGTAGTCATCTCGAAGAATAACTCTGTTTGCGGATTCACGATACTGAAAATTAAACCGGACAGCATCCGGATAGAAATGAACAATGGTACCTATCAATCTATATCAATCAAGTTATTTGTGGAGCTTGTGTGTTAAACATACCGTCTCTTGAAAAATCTTTCGGTGGATTTGTGGAATTATAACGTTAAATAATTTAGGTTTTTTTTTTTACCTTTTACGAGCTCGACAATAATCAACTGTTTCCTGTCAGAGTGGCAAGAGTTTCTTTTTTTTTTAAGATGTAAAAAGATTTTGTTCTAAGGTTTCGTTTTCGTGATTAAAACTATGTATTTAGTTTGCACTTACATCACAATAACTACTATAAAGGGACCATATCTTCGACCATGCGATCGCTTTCCATCACGTAAGCTTACGATAAAACGTTAGTATGTAAACAGGGCTAATGGTAATAAGTTAGCACCCAAGAGCAGCCTCAGTACATCAAAATAATAATTTTTTTTTCTATGACTTTACGGAATTCGGGAAAAATATATCAGCGTTTCCATGCAAAAAAAAAAACATTTCCGACAAAATGTATGAACAGCTGATTTTTTGTGTTAGTAATTATTTATTTAAAAAATATTTTATTATCGAGCCGTCAGGCGAGCGATTTCGCTCGTCTCGTCACCCAGTATCATAAAAAAAAATGCAGTAATTAATATTACGAAGCAATGTAAAAGCGTGTTCAAAATGTGCTCAATGAAATGTCTGTATCAACGACTTTATTACTAAATCGTCTGTACTATACTATCCAATCGGCTAAGTTATAATGAGAAAAGCTAATTCCACCCTCCTCCCTTTCCATGTATATTGGAGGTCAGGTCACGGCCAAATCACATACAATCAGTGTGTCAGACAATTCCATTGGCTATGTTTATTTTCGTTTACCCTAGTCTGTTATTAACCTCATACAAGTCATTATCTATAGCAAGGATAATTTTCTATATGATCGTCCTTGGATGTACGTAGTGAAAGTGTTGTGTGCCTTGATTTCGCCTCCGCCGACATTTAATTTTGCGTTTATGTAGTAGACGTAAGGTCGTTTGATTTGTTTTATGTCATAGACAAGTTTCCCACCAAAATATAGAAGCTATAATAGCGCCACTAAGGGATCACCGTCATCATCATCGTCGCCCTATGATTAACCACTGCGAGGCGTAGATTTCTCCTAGTAATGCACTAATGAATATTTTAGAAATCGATAGTTTCATTATCGACTGATTATGGCGATGTTGAAACTGTACCTATTTCGGTCCACAGCTAGACATATATAAGCTTCTCCCAAAGCACGCCACTCAGCTCGATCTTTGGCTTCCCGCCATTGCCAGCTGCCTTACGTATATCGTCACTCCATCGAGTTTAAGGGCATCCTACGCTACGTTTTGCCGAATCCGTGGTGTCCTCTCTAGAAAACATCTAACCCAACGATTATCGGTTCTGTGACAGATGTGACTGGCCCATTGCCACATCACGATTGGTGATGGAAACTATTGAAATTTTTAAATGCCAGAATTTTTATCGAGGTTTTTCAACTCGCCAGTTCATGGAGTCCAGTATTAGGTTGCATAAAAATAAAAATACGCATCCAAAATGTGTATACACAGTGATATTAGTGAGTGTGTTCCAGTAATAACCGTACGTAGACCGGTCTACGTAACAATAGCAAAAGACTAAGAAAGAGGGTAGACTGGGGCCCGATTCTACTAAACCAATTGTTTTTGAATTGTTAATGAATTTTCAAAAAAATTGCCCTTTTGATAGTTTTGGCATAGATAAAGTGTCAAAAGTGAAAAACAAAATTGTTTTTAAATTGTTAATGAATTGCCTCAAAAAGAATTTTTTTTACACTTTTTGTATAGATAAAGTGTAAAAAGTAAAAAAAATGAGAAAAACAATTGGTTTAGTAGAATCGGGGCCCTGTTTTGTCTCACCTAATTTTGTAACTGTATGCCTCTGGAATTTCCTGTTTATATAATCCACGGAAAAAGGAATCCTCCCTTCCCTCTTCCGTGATAAAATCATTTAGGTAACTATAGTCATAAAATACTTGCTCTAAAACTTTCTGCATGGAAACCAAGTAGAAGTACTGCTTGAGCCTATACTCCTTATCGCTCGGCAGCACCAGTTTCTCCGCCTCGCTGGTGTCTCCATACTGCCTGGCCGCCTCTTCCTGCAGCAGCAGGTCAGCCAGCAACTTCGGATACACGCTGAACAGGTCCCCGTCGCTTTGCTCGCTGAGCGCCACCCATAACGCAGTCGGGTCGTATTTCGCCGGCATTTTTCACACATTTCAAGTTATGTAAAAATTTAGTAAAAATTTGAGTTTTGCATTTTTTTATAAAACGGGTTTCTATCGATCGCACCTACGTTTAATATGTTTTAAGCCATATATGTAGGAAAATTACAAAACGTTTTTATCAACCAGTCTAGTTTTTGTAACTTTATTATTAGGCACGGAAATGGTATCTCTATTCCGTGTTGTTAGGATATGCGTATTTTTTCGCGGTTGGTCCGTTTATACGTACAAAACGTTATCCCGTCGAGAGCTGCCCGCCTACTGGAGTGAGCCAACCTTCGCGAAACCACCAATTTGATGCCAACTTGTTGCTTCTCGTGATAGCTTTAGTGAAAAAGTGCTCCATTGCGGCGACAAACTATAAGTGTTATAGGGTCGAGCTCATAGCGCAATAGCCCTAGCTTATCTAGGTACTTATCAACCGACTTTAAAAGGAGGTTTTCAATTCGTTTTTTTTTCTGTAAGTTGTTAGGTAATTTCTTCGTTGAAGGTGACCCGATTTTTATTTAAATAGGTACCTACATATCAAGAGTGGTCTTCTTATTTTTTATATTCCTACTTTACAGGATAATACCCCTAATTAGATAATAATAAAAAAACACAAATTAGTTCAAAATTCAAATTTTAAATTCCTTATATATGAATCTCGTTTATAGAACTAGAGCTTCCTGTGAAATTTATTACGGGTGTTAGCTTGGCCTCCGGCCATGCTACTATGACCCGCTCCAGGAACACAAAATTTCATCCAAATCGGTCCAGCCGTTTTTAAAGTAGCCCATATGCTATTCCAGACTATAATCTATCTCTGTGCCAAATTTCATCTAGATCCGTTCAGCCGTTCTGGCGTGATTGAGGAACAAACGTCGGTCCATCCATCCATCAATCCAAACTTTTACAATTATTGCGTCTGACGTGAAAATGTCCAAAGTTATTGGCCGACTGCAACGCAGGCCTCAGAGCAAAGATAATTAGATAATTATCGACGATATAACCACTATATATTTATCTTTGTATCGAGAGTCTACTCCACGGGGACATTTCGCGTTTGTATGTAGGTAGAGGTACCTATGTTTGTCGTCGTACAAACATAGCGTACCTATATCGCTTGCGTACCGTTGAAATCAGATCTTCCTGAATGTAAGCAGTTCATGCAAAGTATAAGCACAATGTTTATGATCAAATATGAGTAAACTTGGTCAAGGGGTTGTGACTTGTGACATCTAACGGGATTATGCGATCACAGTTCAGGGCGAACAACTACCTAGTTAGTGAGTACTTTGATTTTACGACATGTACCTTATCAAAGCCTAGTTAGTGCGTAAGTGTTTATTTAATTTTTATATATTTTGCTAATTTATTTTATGACTAGCTTTTTTGCCCGCGACTTCGTACGCGTAGATTTTCATATAAACCTTCAATTCTTTTTTCTTCCCTTAATCCGGCCTTGCGCAAAATAACATAGCATATACTTCAATCTGGTCATAGCTAAGCATATTCGTGAAAACCGCATTTAAATCCGTCCGCATTTTTCTTCCAGGGGTGTAGGAGATGTGCGTGAACAAACAAACAAAAATTCTAAAAACTGTTCTTTACATGTTCAGCTGCTTATTTTAAGTCGCCCTGTGTGAAGTATTGATAGAATCATAAAAGTAATAAATAACACCGTCAACAGTTTTCAAATCAAAAAGATAATGTGACCACAGTGCAGAGCATGTTTTGAAATTTTCTTTTTGTCTAAACCATTAAAAGTATATTTCCGGCCAGTTTCGCTGGCCACGGAACCCTGACATAATGCTTGTCTTTACACGCTCTTGGCTAGTTATTTCTTATTTCGCGTGCATTTGTATGTATACCTTGATTAAAAAGCCATGAAATGGAACTACTCTATTTATCTGTTAAAATATCACAGTAAAATAAAATTATTTCTATATTCTTATTGCAAATATACACTGTATTCTTCTAAAAGCTAAGTTTATATACCCTGCACAAAGGGTGCAGCAATGAATTATGTAGTGGCTGTTCACAAAACCAGACCACAGACATAAACATATAAATTTAAGTATAGTTAAATCTATTACATAAATATTATATATACTATTCAAACTTAACCTAGGGTGAAGTAATTTTACAAAACAAAAAAAAAAACATACTTAGTGTGATAGGTTACTTAATTATATATGAGATGATGATACAAAACTTATGACGCTACTTTCTTAACTATTTATATATCGATATTTATTTTCTAATTATAATTTTCTAAAATGTATCGTCGAAAAAATCTTTTATCTCGTAATAACATTTTTGGGTTAGAAACTTACGAAGTTGGTTCTGGAAAAATGTTATTATTTATTTATTTCTTTATTGCGTCCGGAATTTTGTTGTATAGGTTTATTTTCATGTACAAAGGGCCTTTTTTGAATACTTCTATTCGCGGGACTGTATTAAAATAGGATGCGGTATATTTTGTGTTTTAAATGCTAACATAGAATAAAACCATGAGAATGTAATATGGAGCTTGGAGCTTCCCGGTGTGGTACTGGATGTAGATGCGACCTGGGCTATAGGGACAACGTCATGTATGCGGTCGGCTAGGTCTGCCAGCACTTCGAGTGATGACGTCAGCTGCTGCGAAGCAATGATGGTCTGCGTGCTGTTCGGTAGGCGGCTGGTCCAAACCATGCGTAAAAAGTCTTCTGGAACTCCGGGGCCTGCTAGGTGTCGTAGATGACGTAAGAATTGAGAAGGCTTACGATCACCTAGCTCCTCGTGTGTTAAAAGTTGGTGTACCTTTTTTTCTCTTGATGCGGACAAACGTTTAATTAGCTCCAGCTTGAGTTTTTCGTACTTCTCGGTCACAGGCGGATTGACGATGATGTCTTCGACTTCAGCTGCGTATTGCGGGTCAAGTTGTCCAATCACATAGTAGAACTTGGTGCTATCTGCAGTGATGTTGGAAATCGCGAATTGGCCTTCGATCTGGGCGAACCAAATCGCCGGCTTCTCGGGCCAAAACGGTGGAATTCGCACGCCAACTCGGAATACATTGTCATCATCTTTATTCTTCGTGTCAGCCGCAGTGGTATCAGTACGATCTAGCGGCATTCTGACCTTTGTCGGTGGTGTACGGTCCATTTAGTGGTCACCAATTATAGTGGATTTGTACTATTTATATAGAAGGAGAGGGTTAAGCTACCGACAATGGAAGAAAATAGCTGAGTCCGAAAGAAATTATAAATTTAATGCAAAGAAAAATCTTAGACAAATCTTAGAAAAAGCGAATGACAATTCCATTTGAAAATCGGTGTTCTTTTATTTTTTTTCTTTTCGCGCCCCAGCGCCCCACGTCGTGGAAAATTGGAATGAAATTCACGAAGGTTGGCGCAAGGAGTATGAGTACGCCACACTCCTACTCCATGCACTGGAATGAATCACCAAAGAGGTTGTAAGGCCTATAACATGCTTGATCTACACGTTCATTCATCTAAGAAGGTTAAGGAACCTTCTTTAAATTTAAACTGATTAACCGAATGACAGTTGACAGTTTCAAAATTTTAATGGCTATGTCAATAACATTCTCTTTACTTTGGATCTCCTTGCTTGAGGCTATGTGACGATCCTCATATTACGTTTCGGGTAACGAAGAAGTAAATCATTGATTTTTATTTTCGTTTATGTAAAAATAAAGAATTAAAATAAATGATAAAAGATAGCCTATGTTTTAATCTGGTAATTTCTAAGCATATTCGTGAAAACCGCATTTAAATCCGTCCAGTGGTTTAGGAGATGTGCGCGGACAAACAAACAAACAAACAAACAAACAAACAAACAAACAAACAGACAAAAATTCTAAAAACTGTCCTATCGTGTTCAGCTGCTTATTTTAAGACGACCTGTGTGATTTTTTTTTTGTTATATCGCAATTACAGATTTTTTTATCTCTACGTTTTTATTATATGTATAGATTAAAGACCTTGTTAGTAATAAATTCAAATATCTGACCCACTTATCGTACCTACCCATAATATAAAAGAGAAGAAAAAAATTTCTTTTCTGTGTACATACCTATAATGTAGGTATGTGGTACTTACCTATTTACTACGGTACTGATCCTTCCTGGCTGAGTTTAAAGCACAGTGAATAAATACATAACGTCACTTTGACAAACCAAAATACATTTTGTGTCTTCGACACAAAATAAAACTCGTAAAAATGTAAATAAATATATATAACAATGTTCTGTAAATTCGAATCTCTATTACACCCAAACGCAAATATGCAGACGTCTTTTTAAACCAACCCAGTCTTAGACTTGTTACAAAGAATGCAAACGGAAGACAAAATTGAATTCATGACCAATGAAGAGAGCTACACACAGCGCAGAATGCTCTTTAAGGATATCTGGGAAACCGCAATGAACATTGATGAAAAAGACGATATTATGAACAAACCTAAAGTAATTAAGTAAGTGTAGCTTCCTAATTGAATCAGGTATTACTTTGCGTAAGGTCAATCATCTTTAAAACTGTTTCCTTGATGAATCTTGATAATGCTACCATGGATATTTATATATGTATTTATGGTATCGTAATGTAACATACGTATGTTATGTTAGGTATGCCCTTCGTACACAACGCTTCGCAAATCTTCAATACTCGTCGATTTTAGTCTCCAAGCGACTACCGCCATACAAACCCATTGAGGTTTGTACAAGAGTCGCGACGCGACTCAATGTATGGTGGTAGTCGCTTGGAGACTAAAATCGTCGAGTATCGAAGATTTGCGTAGCGTTGTGTACGAAGTGCCTTACGATACCACAAACAGAGTACAGGAGCCTTACACCCAATTCTAAACGCGGGCCCGAATACGTGCAGTTTGCAAAATCTCGCGACTGCAAACCGTATCTCGGCGCGTTTAAGGTTCGCGTTCGCGTAAAATCACGCGAACGCGAACCTATTTGGCAAACTGCACCTATTTGGGCCCGCGTTTACAGTTGGGTGTAAGGCCACAGACACACAGATACACACGTTAAACTTATAACGCCCCTCATCTTGCGTTGGGGGTTCAAAAAAAAAAAATCCACTAACTGCTTGCAATTCCTTCAGAACACTGCGTTTAGACGAAGTGGACAAATGTGTTGTGGGGAGAACGAAAAAACAGCGAATAAAGAATTTGAGACACGTTTGTAACAGGATATTAGACTTCTGCGACAGGCAGGATGCTGACGATGTGTTTTACGAACAGGTAACTACGGAAATATTTGAAAGATACCAAATTTAACTTTTAGGATGACGAACCATGCAATACTGCGTAGGAATTGCTGGGTCTATTGCAACTTGGGCATGCGGCCATGTTGCAATAGACCCATCTAAATACGTGGCGAGTACCATCTAAATACGTGGCTCTGCTAGATAGAGTTTATAAGGGTTATACGGAAAGGGTGTAGGTACTAAGCAGAATGGGTCCGTTATACCAAGGACGATAATACATACTAGTTATCATCCTTGGTTGTACTCATAATTATGACAATCTTGTACTATGACTATGGGACCAACACTGAAATCGCGAAAATAATTATTAGCTGCCATACATTCTGTCGAGTGTGCATTAATGGCCATTTCCTATGGAACAGTCGATATTTTTTTTTATGGGTTGGTCTCATTGTAAAAGTTGTATATAATGAAGAGTATTATGGACCCCTTTCTGCTTAGTATACCCTTTCCGCGTAACCCTGTATAAACCGTACCTAGCAGAGGCACGTGCACGTGTTTATATTTCTGAAAATAAAAACAAAAAATGGGATGTTGATTTGTCTACCTAGATTTTTATCTTTGCTAGATTATCTATCCTAGCCTATTATTTTCTTTTTGCTAACGGTAAACTGCACTGGGATACCTACCACCAGGATATGTCGGACTGCACCTACTAAAACCCACTCGCTGGGCTGCCACAGTGCCTGGCTGAGGGCACCGAGATCTCCATAAGAACGGAGTGCGTTGAGGCTCCTACTCCTGGAAAATGTTCAGGACATCTCCCCTCCTCCCCTGAAAACGAGGCGGACCACTTACCTTTGTCTTCTCTGAGGTCGCTTGAATCAATCTCATCTTGATTCTTGTTGCTTGATCCATCTAAGCTGTTCCTAAAGCTCCAAATTCACATATAAGCGCCTACTCTATTCTTCTGAGCAAACGTTGTTGTTCTCAGTTGGCAATCGATGGACAGGAGCCAATCAAGGCAATACACAAAATAGACGTAAAACATCCGAAGAAAAAAACGCACAGGGGCAAAAAGAAGATGAAAAAGGCTAAGAGCTTGTTCGTTCCTCAGAAAGATATCAAACACGTGAAGACTACAGTTTCTGAACGAAAAGCCGCAGCAAAGGTCAAAACTCTGAGGATCCCTTCACCTGTTCTTGAGAAAAGGACGACTTTATTGAAGCCTAAAGCGAAGGCGGTAAAGTCGAAGCCAAGTCCAGCGAAGGAAGTACAAGCATCAGCACCGGTAGAAGCAGGCAGCGCCAATAACTCCAATGACAGTCACCCGTCTGACACCCGCCGTAAGCCTGTGAAAAAGAAACGAAGCAGAAGGAAAAAGCCGTCGGATTCTGCTGTGCAAGCATTAGGTATTTTACTAAATTCTATTGAAACATGATACTTATTTTTAACCGACTTCCAAAAAGGATGAGGTACTCAATTTGAAGGTCTTTGACCAGTGTGTGTTGCCAGTGATGACATATGGTACTGAGACGTGGTCCTTAACTGTTGGCCTTTTGGAAAAACTCAGAGTCACACAACGGGCAATGGAGAAGGCTATGCTCGGAATTTCTTTGCGCGATAAAATTCGAAACGTAGATATTCGCCAAAGAACGAGAGTCACCGACATAACTATTAAAATCTGCAAGTTGAAGTGGCAATGGGCAGGCCACATCGCTCGAAGAACTGATAACCGATGGGGAAGAAAGGTTCTTGAGTGGAGACCGCGAACCGGAAGACGCAGCGTAGGTAGGCCTCCCACTTGATGGACCGACGACATTGTGAGAATCGCGGGGATCCAGTGGATGCAGATGGCAGGATGTCGTTCAGTGTGGAGGTTAAAAGGGGAGGCCTATGTTCAGCAGTGGACGTCTTCTGGCTTATGATGATGATGATTACTCAATTCGATTGTATTATATTATTATTATACACATATTTATTTCTGTTCTTAAATTTAAGTTATAAATAGTTTTTTTTTATGTTTGTTACCTCTTAACTTGCGACTGGGTGAACCGATTTTGATATATTTTTTTTATTCTTTCCGTCTGGTCCCATTGAATTTGGTCCAGTTCTGAAATTTTTATAAAGTCGCTTTTTTATATTGATAATTATTGTGATTGCGTTTATTATGGACCGATTCAGTGGAATTTTTTGTGTGTTTTTTTTTTATATCTCGCAATAACAGCATTTTTTAATCTCGACGTTTTTGTTATAATGTATAGAATAGAAGGTAGATCTATAGAAGATGACACTGAATGGCATCTATGCCTGACTGACAGAATTTCTCTCACATCTGAGTTGTCGTTTTCTAGTCAGACTTTCACTCATGTGTTGTACGTTTTTTCAGGTATGATGAAAACTAAGACTGGACATTTACCACGTGCTACGCCAAAACCAACGACTCTAACGAAACCGCTTCCTCAGCTGACAAAAGTATTGATCAATTAAACTTTTCCGTAATGAGCTAACCTGCATGGAAATAAATAAGCCATCTAGCTATTCTTGTTATATAAGGTCGGGGAAAAAGTTTCTTCGTATTTTTTAAACAAATTCAAGACATATTTTTTTCAAGTTTAATTACATTTAATTATAATATATATGTGCTATTTTGTTCGATAACTTGTTGCCATCTTGTAGGTAGTGACATGATCCAGTTGCTGTAGAATTTTTGGGACTTCTGATCAAAAAAATGCAACAAGTAGTTTTGACAGTCCTCTCTTGATGTTAATCTAACACTACCCAAAGAATTCTGAAGAGATCGAAACAGGTGGAAATCTGAGGGTGCAAGGTCTGGGCTATATGGTGGATGCATTAACACTTCCCAACCAAGCTCTCTAAATTTTTGCTGAGTGGCCAAAGATGTGTGCGGTCTGGCGTTATCATGATGAAAGACCACACTCTTTCTGTTGATCAATTCCGGCCGTTTTTTCTCAATTTCTTGTTTGAGTCTCATCTGCTGTTGGCAGTAGAGATCCGAATCGATGGTTTTGCCCGGCGGTAAAAGCTCATAATGAACGATGCCCTGCCAATCCCACCATACACACAGCATCACCTTATTACGTGTTAATCCGGGTTTCGCTACAGTCTGTGGTGCTTCACTGCCCTTTGACCATGATCTTTTGCGCACATTCTTGTCGTAGGTGATCAATTTTTCATCACCAGTGATCAATCTTTTCAAAAACGGTTCGGTTTCGTTACGTTTCAATAGAGAATCGCAAATGAGTACACGATTCATTTGGTTTCTTTCAGTGAGCTCGTGTGGCACCCAAATATCGAGTTTTTTGTATACCCAGTTTTTTTCAAATGGGTCAAAACTGTTTTGTGGTCAATCCCCAGTTCTTCAGCTACGTCGTAACTACTAATATGCCGATCTTGGTCCACTTTTTCAGAAATGGCATAGACTTTATCCGTAACAGGGCGACCAGAGCGAGCTGCATCTTTGACATCAAAATTCCCGGACTGAAAACGCTTGAGCCAACATTGTGCTACTCTTGATGACACTGCATTAGGTCTATAAACGTCACAAATTTTATTCGCGGCGTGTGTCGCATTTTTCCCTTTTTTGTTATAAAATTTCACAATATATCGAATTTGTTCGTTAGATTCACTCATTTTATCGAACAAAAAAACAATTGAAAAATGGCGGGAAATTGCTTTTTACGTTTTGTATTCCTTTTTTAAAATGTCATATTTTTAATGGTATCAAAACCAGCCAGATACAAACAGTACAACGGATAAGATTTTTACTACAACTTTATACATACAAAATACGAAAAGACTTTTTCCCCGACCTATTATTATACACATGCGTGTGTTGGATTAGGTTGTCATAAGATAACTCTATTAAAAGACCACACAAAAAAGGAAATCATACATTACAATGAAAATATTATCTAGGTTATTTAATAGGCGGCCTTATCGCTTAAAGCGATCTCTTCCAGGCAACCACAAGTGATAGCCACAATATAATATAAAACGTACCTAAATAGGTCTTTCACCCGAGATAAACAGTCTGCTTTTCTTTTCGTATATATATGGCGAAAGTAAAAACCTGATAGTAACACGCGTTTTCCGAAAAACACTACTCATTTTTCAGCGCGCCAATTCATAAAAGCATCGTAATTTCTTTTGATTTTTGGCGGTAAAAGGTTTTCCAGTGGTTTTTCACTAGGTACTGTTTTAGGTTTTAGCCTTTTCTTTAATGAAATCAAGCGTTAAACCCATATCTGAATCAGATGAACTCAATTTACACAAATAGATATGAGATAAAGTTTACGAGGTATTGAATAATGTCTAACAAGTCGGTTACAGTCAGAATCAAGCAAAATAAGTTACGGTCAATGGTAAATAAGTACAATGAGGTGCCATGTTTTTTTTCACGTTGGCACCAAAACTACAGCATGCATGCACGCACTCATAGATCAGAGTATATATATCGGGAAACATGCCTGCATGCAGCGAGCTTAATAAGGTAACCAACTCATCTCACTGTGTATGAGGTGCCTTTTAAGTCTTTGAAACAGAATAATAAAGAGATGTGATATTCTTTCTTCTGATGTCTTTGATTTAATTTTTTTCTGAGGACGTCACTACGTGTCCGGTTTTTTGGCGCTGTCTCGTCATTATTCTGAGGGCGTTGTCCTGAAAAAAATGTGTACTTTGAATCAAGAAAATGATTCAAAGAACACATATTTTTTTCAGAAGTGTATTTTCGAGTGTAAATCTGTTATTAAGAGTTCAAACATGTGGTCGAGTGTGGAAAATGGTATAATGAGGTGAAATGGGTATTGAGTTGTTTCAAAACCTCCTTTAAAGTCCATACAAATTCTCCAATATTTTTTTCTAGGGCATACAATATAATTTTTTTTTAATTTTTTTATTATTATATTAGCCTGTATCGTCCCACTGCAGGGCAAAGGCCTCCCTTCCCTCCTTCCACTTGTCTCTGTTTTCAGCAATTTGGGTCCAGTCTTTCAAGTAGGAGTCCAGTTCATCCCTCCATCTCTGTCTAGGCCGTCCGGGAGGTCGTTTGCCATCCTGAGGAAGCCACTGTGTTGTGGTTTTGGCCCAACGATCTTCCGACATTCGACTGATATGACCGGCCCAGTCCCACTTTAGGCAAGCGGCCTTCTGAGCTACGTCGGCAATCTGAGTCATGGAGCGCAGTTCTGTGTTTCTTATCTTGTCTGTAAGTTTCACTCCTCGCCTGGAAGAGCTATTGGTCCATGAAAGATCACATGAAGGGACCACTACCACTCTCCTTAAAACTTAAACTTATGGACATGTGTGTTCTTCCCACCCTCACATATGGCGCTCAAACTTGGTCATTGACAAAGTTTCAGAAGTCCGCTCTTGCAGTATGCCAGCGAGCCATGGAGCGCAGTATCTTAGGAGTGAAACATACAATATAATAGGGCAAAAAAATATAATAGGGGGCAGTACCCAAGTTAAAAATAACGGTAAAATATTATGTACGACGTGGCGGTATGACTTTAATGGCTTTAGCCTGTCCAATAATGAAAAAAAAATTACAAGTCACGTCAGGCACTACAATACGACTAAATGAAATTGTTTAGATTGTTACCACAGACCTACTACCTATAGATTTTCAATGAGCGTGGCTAGCTCAGTGCCTCTCGCTTCAACAAGGTGTGTTGCCACATTAAAATTATTTGCTTTAAGTTAGGGTAATTTACATACTAGACGGGTAGTGAATCTCTTCAATGAGTAATTTTGGAAACTTTGGAAAATCTTGTGAGATGGAAGGATATCTGAAAAATACTTATGAACAAAAGAAATTAATATTAAGATCCAAATCCATCCGTTTAAAGGCAAGACAGCTTTAAACGGCTGTATCTTTCGCGCCGTAATATCGTCAGTTGAAACTTACACAGAATATGTAATTACGACGGATTAACTAAGAAATATAATTAAGTCAAAACTAAAGAGGGTAGACATCCACACATACAACAAACGTTTTTGTTAAGGTATTTTTGTATTTGCTCTGGTGTAAAAACCAAACGGTACGTAATGGTAATCGGTACAAGCGTCAAACTTGGCGGATTATAGTGCACACCCTAAAGTAAAACAACAATTAATAAATACTGGCCGCGTGCGAGTCGGTCACACATTTCTGTTTCCCACAAGTTAAGCAACGTCGGGCGCGGTTGATACTTGGATGGATGACAGCCTGGGTGTGATGTTGTGTATTTGCACTACTTTTTGTATTTTGTGACGGTACAGAACCCTCAGTGCACGAGCCCGACTCGCACTTGGCCAGTTTATTTATTTTCATGGATGGAATTATGGATAACATCCCAATTAATGAGATACTTAGATAAAACTCTTTATTATTTACAGTACTCATATCACACACGATAAATCAGACTTCAAAAAAAGATTATTTTGTTTTATTTGAACAAAATCACGCTGATGATGATTTATGATGATATATTTTCTTTGATTTAAGTACATTTAAGTGTATTTATTAGACCCTGAGCAGCTGCAGTTGCTCAAAAATATAATTTTTCCCTTTCTGATATTGGATTCGGCATTGAAATGACTGGAACAAATTCTACTATGTTTTCCTGGCACCCAATTTTCACAACCAGTAGCACTGATCCATTTTATTCGTAAGCCAGGATCAGTTGGAAACCTGCAGAACGAATAATTTATGTTAATTGTGGTGGGTAATTTCATTTATAAACTGGCAACATTGATTGTTATTCTTCTCAGTTAATATTTTGATAAAACTCATAGGAAATACCACAAATCGACCAAAAAACGGACTAATTATGAATAAAATATTTACGCATTGATATCCTGAATTTATTTAGGTGATCATTACAAGCTCTATTTGTTTACTTACGTGTGAAATGATATTTCATCGTTTTTTCTCTCACTGCAGTACTTGCAGCCCAAAATGATACAACCAACCATTGTAAATGTTTGTTTTAGAATTATTTCTCAGACGAAACACGCATTTATCACATAAAATCACCAAAAAAATGCAATAAACAATATTCAGACCCGTTTTGTTTGGCACAGAACCGTCAGATTTTGACATTTCTGATCCAAAAAACAGGCCACGCCGATAAGGACAAAAAAGTCTAGTTATGTCCTTTTTGTACTTGTGCTGAGCCATATCAATTTGTCTCTTTCACTTGCTTTCACTGAAATATATTGCCGGGCCCTGGATTGTTACTGAGAAATGTCGCAGGATACTTTATTTCTCTTTCTATATTGTTGAAAATGACTTTCAGTTGTACCGCTCATCATGGTATGTCAAACCATAACCGAAAGTCGAAAGACGTTCTGAATTTTGCCAAGCTCTTTTTTAAAGAGTTTTTTTTTATTGATGCATTTACGAATTCACTTAACCCAGCAAATTGCAGCAAATAAAATAAAAAATCATTGCAGATTTGTGTTAAACTCTGAATATGTTGGGTTACAGATCAAATAAAGTGATTGTTCACTAATTTTTTGTGGTAAGCTTAGCATTGCCTTATGCATCTTAAAAACCCGATCGGAATGTGTTGTTTTGGTGTTTTTGTATCGTGTTATTTTGTGATCGTAGACAGTATTATTATTGTTCCCACGCTCGTCCGTGGTTGTTGTAGATTATAGTTGAAGAAGCCACGAGAATGTCTGAGCACGATCTGCAGTTTCAAGCTGATTTGGAAAAAGCCCAGGCTCTCAGTTTGGAAAGTCTGGCTTTGGAACAGTTTCGAAGGCAGAGGCTGCTAACCAGTGCAGGTAACTGACGTAACTGTTTACACTACACACAAGATAACTAGAGATCCAAGGTCCTTTTGCCTCTATTTTGTATCACTAATTTTAGGATACAGTTTCTGGGCGAAATAGCAGGTTCAATTGTTACCAACAGCTTCTTTTGAGAAAATGATTTTAGTAAAATAGTGCTTGCTTATTTGTCGTAGTCTGAGTGGTTGCCCCTGGTGTCAGGTATTTTAGACACACTGAAGACTCACAAAATTAAATATAACATCAGTTATTCATTCATCAGTCAATTATCATATAGATACATACCAAATTTACATACAACACTATACCAGTGGCCCCAGAATATACTGTTCTGGGTTGCCTCTTCTGATAGATAAGCTCTCTTTAGGTACTAAGATGTGTTTGGATATCATCATCATCAGCCAGAAGACGTCCACTGCTGAACATAGGCCTCCCCCTTAGATCTCCACACTGAACGACAGCATGCCATCTCAACCACTGCTGATCATAGGCCTCCCCCTTAGTTCTCCACACTGAACGACAGCTTGCCATCTTATCCACTGCTGAACATAGACATCTCCCTTAGATCTCCACATATATTTATCACTGACCTTACAGCCTGCCATCTTATCCACTACTTCCCTGCGAGTTGTGATTCTCACAATGTCGTCGGTCCATCTAGACCAGGTAGGTAGGTAGGTGGTGGTGTGGTCAGTTTGGTAATCAAGTGCACTGAATTCAATAATTTCTATTAATGACCAGTTATTCTCTGTTACCACTATTAAAAAAAAAACACTTCCCATACCTCAAAGCGCAGACGAGAGCTCTCAATCAGGGTTCCCAGGTATGCAGTTAATACTTACTCTTTATGCTGTTAATACTTACTCGGACGCTTTATACAAGCATATATATTTTTTTACTCATAACCTTTTTTACTAAAAAGCTTATAATCTTCAAACGGACAAGAAGATTTTCTGATCATAGCTAAAAACACTCTCGATTGAGTGACTTTAAAACACTATATCAAAATTGGTTAAAAAAGCTATTTAGGAGCTACAATGCCACAGATGAGATATAGGTATAGATATAGGTACCTACTTAGTAGTTCATGACTCTATATTTATATTTTTATCTATCAAAATATTACTAATAAACGAGACTAAAAGTTTCTTTGCGTGACCAAAATGCTGGCCTATATTTGGGTCAGAAAGTTAGCCTCGCCATCCAGCGAGGCAACGCGGCCAGCATTTTGGGCACTCTACCTGAAATTAATTATCATTTAGGACTACTTAATTAAGGTATTAACAAAGAGTATTTAGTATCCACCATTACTATACATTATCAATCATAAATACGCAATTTTACTAATAAGTAGGTAGTTAATAGGTATGTGTTTTCATTTATATATAGATTATATTTAAATCCATGTTGAGGACAATCCATCATATATATTGTTCATAACAATAACTATAAATACATAGTAAACTACGACAATGACCAAAACCCCCCCAATGACAGACACAATGTTGTCGTTCAGCGTGGAGGTTAAATGGGGAGGCCTATGTTCAGCAGTGAATGTCTTATCTGATGATGATGATGATGACATAGTAATTAAAATCTATCTGGGGGAGAAACATAACAGATTTAATAATAATTCATATTTGTATGAAAGACATAAGGTCAGTGATAAATATATATGAACCAGCTAACTAGCAAGTGGTTTCAACCAAGTGGGCAATTAATTCCTTATGTTTTTTTTTAGTTTTCTGTTATAAAAAGTATCCTATAACTCTTCGACCCTCCAAATATTACTATAATAATATATCATGTCATTATGTTTATTAGAGATGCCTCAATAAGCCTAATATTGTGGTGGTGGTCTGGCAGTGCTCATCGACATCACCATCCCACATGGTGAGAACGTTGTCCCACCCCACCACGTAGGATGTTGACTTGACGTGCATTGTCCTGATAGACATCATAAACTGTGTTATAGCATAGAACCTCACCTACATGTGAGGTGCTCTCACTAGGCTGTTGAGTCAAGGGTCAGATACAGAGGGAAGTCATACTCGACACGGCATGCTTTCTATGGAGTTTCCTCCCTCAGTCTGTACTTGTGATTATCGGCAGCTTGGGCAAGGATTCCATAGTGTAAATGCTTATAATTTACTAGCGATAGTGGCAGAGCAGTAGCATAGGTGCGCTTTACAATCTGACGGCACCTGGTAGTACCTAAATATGTAACTAGTTCAGTTTCGATGCCATCTCTTAACTCAATAACTGTGAAGGAAAACATCGTGAGGAAACCGGTATGTCCAAAAACCTCAAAGTTCAACTCATATGACAGTATAGGGAACAAGATAGGCTGAAATTATATCATAATTTCAGCCTATCAGCCTATCTTGTTGTTAAACAATGTTTTAAACTATCACGGTTGTTCACTAAAGTTATATGATTATTAATTTCCTTCCACAACCTTACCACGGTAAATATCCCGTAAATAATCATATAACTTTATCTTGTTGTTATTTCTAAAATATGATGATAATTTAGAAATAACAGAATGTTTTTTTTATTTATTCAGTAATAGGCTTGCGCTTGACCGCCAACTCGCCTGATGTTAAGCGCGATGCGGTCTACGATGGAGCACGCTTGCCCAGAAGAAACCGATTCACTTGAGAAAATAAACAAACAAATAACTAAAATTGTCATTCAGTCATTAAAAATAATAATAAGAGTCTCATAGTGGCAGTAAGAAGGTGGTCGCTGGTACTCTGTTTTCACATGGTAAGATGGTGAAGTCCATTTAATTATTACCAACACTTCCTTACATCTGATGATCAGCCAAAAGCTTGTTTGTAAAAAAGATTATTGAAGTGACAATGTGTGATAACACAATCAGTTATTTTATTTATTTAAAAGTATTGCATGTGTAAACAATCTGAGTGTAAAAAGATTCATCTTCATATCTTTGAACTGTTCCTGTTTGTACTCAATATAATATGTTCATTAAAAGTTACGTTTTTACTATTAGTTTCAGTTTAACTAATAGTAAAAACGTTTACTTTAAAAAGTTTAGCTAATTGTATCATAATTTTATCTTGAATGTTTATTAAAGGTTATACATTTCAAGGGTTTATTAAAGGGTTTTCCATGCAGGTAAAACCGCAAGGCTAGTTATATCTATTTTATTATTTAAAACTGTAGGTATATAGTTCTAATGACAATACAATCACCACATTACATCTACCATTATATGGTACCATTGAACTGGTCTAATTATGATACTGGAAGGTGGGTAACAGAACTCTTGAATAAATATTGTGAACCTATTGAGATTGGGTTCATTACCTTCGTCTTAATGGGTTGTTTTTATTGCAAAGCTTGTGTTTAATTTATTTTAAAACTAGATAAATAGACAAATCGGTCTAGTCGTGATGCGCTTACCAACTCACCAGCAACTCACAGTATTTCTTTTTAACCGACTTCCAAAAAGGAGGAGGTTATCAATTCTACTGTATTTTTTTTTGTTACCTCAGAACTTTTGACTGGGTGAACCGATTTTGATGATTCTTTTCAAATAAAAGAAAGCTGGTGCTTCCCATTTGGTCTAGTTCTGATGAAGTCTGTTTTTTACATTGATAATTATTATTTGAATATGTTATTTCAGACAGTAAATTAGATTTTCAAAACAAAACTGTACACCACTAGTTGAATTGCGTTGTATCAATCAGAGAGGAAGTAGGGTCAAACACCCACTCAATGGGACATGATTCGAATGAAATCATGATAACTTGTTAACTTATTACTGCTTAAAATTGGTTCGGAGTTCAACACTCCCTGTTGTGTTGCTAAAATATGTAATCATTATTGATTTGTGTTTCAAGTGTTTGTGAACTCCAGCCGCGTGAGAATATGGGTTTTGTTTGTATGTACAATTTGGTTGTGTTTTTCCCAAGCATATTTAATTTCTGTGTGGAGTAATTGACTCTTAGGAAGTTGAGTTTGGTAAGTGGAGAGTTGGTCATCCGGCGACAAGATGAATCGACGATATTGTGCGAATCATAGGTCAAACCTGTGTCCTTATTCCATAAGTCTAGTGGCAATGGGCACACAGAGATTTGACATCTTATATCTCGGGGTGACGAGCGTAGTGCATTGCCATCTAGGATTTTGAACTGTTGAAGTTCAAAATTCTGAGTGGCGTTGAGCTGTTATGGGCAAGCGTGAAGTGCCATCAGGCGATCGACTTCGCTCGTATCGTCACTCAGTATGATAAAAAAAAAACTGGAATGCATGTCATACCTTTGGCGTGCATGGTGCGAGTAAGTACAAACAGTATGACACATGGTCAACATCATCACATGCCTAAAAAAACATGTATAAGTTGACAAAAGGCACGGATCCTGGAGTCTGTGAAGCTGCACTACAAATTAATTAATTTAAAAACCTAGTGTTTTCACCCATACATATTTAACGCCCATTTGACTAGTTGCACCGTGGTAAGAGTCGCGAGAATCCAGTGTATGCAGATGACAGGCTGTCATTCAGTGTGGCGTTCTAAGAGGGATGCCTATGTTCAGCAGTGGACGTCTTCTAGCTGGTGATGATGATATTTAACTTAGCCTTCATCATCAGACTGTATCTACTCACTGCTGGGTAAATACTTGTGCCATTGTTTCTGTCTCAGACTAATCTCATCCAAGTGTAACCCGCGATGGGCCTGATGTTTGAACTTACCCTTAGAGGTTATCCATAAATTACGTCACACGTTAATGGGGGGAAGGGTATCACCGGAATGTGACAAGGGGCAGGGGGTCAAAAGTTTTGTGACGTCACATGTTAAAATACAAAATCCATAACGCGAAATTTATATGTGAATAAAAAACTTTATCTATATTTGATCTATATTTATCAATAATTTAGCACTCTCGCTATGAGATTATCTCTCATGCAACAACAGTTCACTTCTAGAGCGGCGTTGTAATGCACGTGAGAAACTAAAATTTAAAAAAAAAAATTGATCATATTTAAATACATGCATAAATTTGAAAAATGCTCGTCGTCATACAAGGGAGGTTCTGAAAATGTGACAGGGGGTGGGGTTAAAAAGTCCTAAAATTCGTATGGCGTAATTTATGGATGGCCCCTTACCATACAATAAATATTAGCACACGTAAGATCAAACAAAATACCTATGAGCTAGATTCTTTGTTCAGCAAAGTTTACTATCAAATTTGTATACAAATTGTTATCAGTGTATCAGCTATCAATAGCCAATGATCTGTCGTTTGTTATCATCAGATAATGTCCGCGAGGTGGCCAGCGTCAGTGGCCGGAGACGCGACGAGAGTGACGGACCGCCGCCCGCGCTGCCGCCTCCGCCACGCAAACCGCCTCGAGGCAGATCCGCGCCAGACAACAGGTAACCATAACACCACGGTGTAAGGCTCAAAGTTCAATTGCAACATTTGCGTGTGATAGAACCTTTTATGACTAACTCGTAGGACCTCAGCACGGGTGATTTTTGTCACCGGGACTGTTTTGTCCCTCTAGCAAGTCCAAAGTTACATTCCAGTTTAAAAAAAAAATTTAGAAATAAGGCTTTCTTCTGGTCGCCATCTCGTCTGATGTTATGTGATGATACGGTCTACGACGGAGCACGCTGCCCTAGAAGAAAGTGGCCAACCCGTGATTTGAAGACACCTTCAGACAGTGCATTCTTCAGTCTATATAATGGAGATAAATGGAGGTGCACGCACTTTGCGATGGGATAGCGAACGCTCACCTTTATACATTTCTTTTCTACAGACTAGACCAGAGTGACGAAACAGTCACGGCGACAAAAATCATCCGAGTCAGGACTATAGAATTTTATTGGGTCATGGCTTCTAAATAATGAGGTCAAAAGTGTTGTCTTATTTTCTTTGTAGTGTTAAAGAGAGAAAAACGTAGTTACAGCGCCCCATCAGCGCTCTTATCCACATTTTCATTATAAGCCTTGGCGCAGTGTAAATTTGGTAACCGCAGTCAAAAGGTAACCATAACTACAAAAATATAATGCTCTAATTCAATTGCAACATTTGTACGTGATAGATTGATTATTAGTGACTAACTGGTTGTTGACTGAATTGTGGTGAAATTAGATTAATTAGATTGTATGGATTTTGAAAGTCATGAAAGTACTTGATAATGAATCGGTGTGGTCTGGCAGCCATACTTGAGAGCCAGTTCCTATTCCAGGCTAGGTGTGTTTACCATCTTTGACCTCACCGACGCCTAACATTATGTAAGTTTTAATCAAACGCCTAGCCTAGTCTATTGTAAAAAATAGTAATAGAAAATACATGTGCTTTTTTGACTTTCACATGGTGTTGTGATTTAATTATTTAATTGACATTTCCTGCATTGCAATAAACCTGCTGGCTACTAAGCATCGTCTAGGCGTATAACTCTAATGTAGAAAATTTTAAAAGGCTGAATAAAAATTTATTCTGATTATTTTTGCTTGGTATTTGAACGTAAGATTGTAACTGCTATTCTAAGTACTAAGTAATATACTAAAAGACTCTTCAAACTAGGATTCCGCAAACATACAGAACAAAGACAGACAACTAACATCCAGACGAAGACTGATATTTAAATCATATGTATTCAGCTTTTTACAATGTTGTTTGTTTTAGCTGTTTCAGGCAAAAAACATGGACCGAGTATACGTTAACGCACAGATCTTTATCAGATTAGAAACCTATCATTAGTTGGATCAAAGCTCCAACTAGCACGTCGTATCATTTAGTTCAATCTTCGTTGTCTTGACTCCCTCACGTCAAACGTCAATACAAAAATTAAAAAAAAAAAATTAAAAAGGGTGCTCCACAACTTTATAGGGTCGTAATTCCTTCCGCTTTCGGCATGCCTGTCCTCCTTTCCTCTTAGTTCAGTCCAGCTTCAATTTTCCTCCACTTATCCACTCATTTCTCTTATTACGATTTGATGTTGCTTCTTTCAAGATTTTTTTCAGAATCCCCTCTGTTTGCTTTCGCTGTTCATTTTTAAAATTTTAGAATTTCGACTTGAACAAAACTTGACAAATTTTATATAAAAAATGGATATGAATGAGGATGAATATGAAGGAATACTACAATGTCACAGTAGGTACAAAACCACGGCACGCTACGTTTTGTACCGTTTGCCCGCGGTGTCTATCTTGATAAAGATCTGTGCGGTAAAGTAACTTTGTAGTATGTAAAGTATACATTGGTAAAATAATAAAATTCTCACTGCATTGACATAATATCATGAGTGATGGTATCATTCATTTTCTTCATGACATTCCCTAGGTCCGCCGGCGGGAGCCCAACCAGAGACGACAGCAGAGACCTGATATCATTCGCGAGCCCCACACCCAAGAGTGCGCCAAAAGACCCACATGAATCATTAAAGGAATACATTGAACAGATTAATAAGTATGTTCACTCATAGTTGATTGAACCAGGCGTTACTTTGCGCAAGCGCATCTTCGAAACTGTTTCTTTGACGGGATTCTAGTGTATTTCCTCTTTAACATCGCATTAAGTACAATAATATGGGATCAATTATTTTTGTTTTACACAACCGTTAAAATAAAAAATATAGACTTGCCGCCAACTCGCCTGATGTTAAGCGACGATGCGGTCTACAATAGATCACGCTTATTTCAATGATTCTTATTTAACCTTACTCATCACTAACTTTGCACTTTGGCCAGCTTATCTTTAGCGGCTTCTTTCTACGGATGTTAGGGGGTTTTCCATATATTAAAAAAAATATCATCAAAGATCTGTACTGATTAATTGGGGCACCCTCATATTTTAAACCCCGACAGCCACCCGTAGAAAATTCATCCATCGCACTAAGACGTTGAACAAAAAGAAAATGTCAGTTGCAATAATCTAGCGTGACTCGCCTATCGCATAGATAACGCATTACGATAATACGCCGATATGGTGCTTTAGATAAATAAGTCAATATCAATAAAAACAACTGTGCACACATCTACACATTTTAAGTGACTTAAAAGGTTCTCTGTACGACTGTATTTTTCTTGTCAGTTCATTAATAATCTACCAATTTTGTTTGCTTTTCCACTGAATTGTATATAATGTAAATGTTGACACGGTAACATTTTCTGGCGCTGGTTCTGTACAACAGCACAAACAATGGAACACATCCTGCCCTCAGTGTCCGGATAGCTCGCTGAGTGATTTGATGAAGGCCTCTTTTCTTTGGATAGGCGATACCGACCACTGGTCAAAACAAAACATGTAATGTAACCATCGACGTAAAGAAAAACAAGACATACTTAATGTGGCCTGACATAAACTTTTCGCCTTTTTTTGTTAAGTGATGATGGCTGAGCGGTAGCATGTGCGCTTTTTCAGATTGTAAAGCGCACACTGCACCTGCGCATCTGGTTCGATCCTCGACCCTGCACTAATGACTGATTTAGTACTTAAATTAATTATGTGCAATTTCTATGCCATACCTCAACAACGGTGAAGGAAACCATCCTAAGGAAACTCGTATGTCCAAGAACCTCAAAAGTTCAATGACATACCCTAACATGCACTGGGTCAGCATGCTGGATCCTGGCCCATCCTCTCTCTCTGAGAGAAGGCCTGTTTCCCAGCAGTGGGAACATAATAGGCTGATAATGAGGCGCTTAATTGACACACGACGTCGCCTTCATTTAATTTTTATTTTGGTAACAAGCGCACTGCGCGAGTCGCGATGCTATATTCTTTTTAACCGACTTCCAGAAAGGAGGAGGTTCTTCGACTGTTTTTTTATGTTTGTTACCTCAGAAGTTTCGACTAGGTGAACCGATTTTGATGATTCTTTTTTTATTTGAAAGCTGGTTCTTCCCGTGTGGTCCCATTTCAATTTGGTCCAGTTCTGTCAGTTTTATGAAGTCGGTTTTTTTAATGATAGATAATTATTTTACGCATTACGCGAGTCGCGATGCTATTTGATTATTCGATATATTCCGAACTCCAAAGTCCGCTGCTCTATTCTTTTGTGTAAAAATAATAATCATATTTCAGACAACAAACCGAAGAGCTCGCTGTAACTACGCCCGAGAACGCTAACATGAGCTACAACCGGCCTCCGTATGGCCCCCCGCCCGGTTCATACGCGCCGTTCTATGGATACGGGCAGCCAACGCAGCATGGATACGGACATGTGCCTCCGTATCCACCAGCCAATCCTTACGGCATGCCAGCACCGGGGACAGTTCCTGGAGCGATGCCGGGGACAGTGCCTGGAGCAATGCCGGGGACAGTGCCTGGAGCAATGCCGGGGACAGTTCCCGGAGCAGTGCCACCAATAGCATACCCTTACTACTCACCACACATACCAGAATCACCCTACATGCCCCCAATCTACGGCCAGCCAGTCCCCTACAATCAGACTCGGCTGGCTTCACCATCACCGTACGTTGGTTACCCGCCGCCTCAGACCCAGTCTACCTACAACTACACCACCACCAATATGATATCTCGGCCTCCACGACCCGCGAGCATATACCCACAGTTAAACCAGCATACATATCCCCCAATGCAGAGCAATGTGAATAATAACGTGTCCGGTCCAGTCAACATATCGAGTCCAAGGCCCGAACCCCAGAACGGTGCTGAAAAGGAAATCTCGAGAAAAAACTCAGAAGTTAGTATCGCTGTAAGTATTAATTATTGCTATCACTTTCAAAGTAAGTTAAGATTGCTTGCATTTAGACATTGACAATAAAGTCATCTATACATATAATAAAAACGTAGAGATAAAAAATCTGTAATTACGAGATATCAATTAAAAACACACAGGGCGTCTTAAAATAAGCAGCTGAACACGTTAAGACAGTTTTTAGAACTTTTGTCTGTTTGTTTCTTTGTCCACGTACATCTCCTAAACCACTGGACGGATTTAAATGCGGTTTTTACGAATATGTTTAACTATGACCACATGTGATGGCTATGTTATTTTGCGCAAGGGTAGGATTATGGAAGGAAAAAGGGTTGACATTTTATATGAAATGCTACGCGTACGAAGCCGCGGGGAACATCACTAGTTAATAAATAATGTCTAAAATAAATGGCAGGAATGATAACGGCATCTTTGAGTCTTGATAAGAAGTGGCAGTATTCCCCTGAAAATTAATTGAAAAATCCATTGTTCCTGAAATAGGTCATTGACACTTATCATACGAAACGAAGACTTGTCCTATAGCAATAATAATTTATAACAAACTAGCCGCCTTCCCGGCTTCGCATGGGTGGAGATTTATTTTTTAAACATTGTAGTAATAAATATAGCCTATGTTACTCAGGGATATTGAAGCATTCTAATGGTGAAATAATTTTTGAAATCGGTCCAGTAGTTTTTAGTTCATTTGTTACAAACATACAAAAATAAAATTCTTTCCTCTTTATAATATTAAGTGTAGATGTAGATGAGTAGAATGACCCTCTTTCAGAGCTTTCGGTTTAATGTTATGCCTAGAAATAAATATCTGCGAAATTATTGCACACATATTCATCTGACCCCAAAATAAGCAAAGCTTGTAATATGGCTGCCAGAGACTGATATACATACATAAATATTTTTAAATACAGACTTAAATAGATATAACACCCAGACATAGAACAAACACAAATGTTCATCACATGACTGTTTGCCCTAGGTGGGAATCGATCCCACGCCCCCAAGCACAAGGCAGGTCCACTACCAACTTAGCTAATGGGATAAGTCCCGATAAATATAAAAACATTAGCTAATGGGGCTGTCAATGTGTATATTTCGGACTATAACTCTGAAAATCAATGGACATCTGTTTTCACACGCTTCTCATTATAAATAATGTTTGTAATTTTTTATCCCAATTAATGTTGTTTAATTTTATTTCCAGTCGAATGAATCAGCCGACACGTTAGGCAGTCTGCCGAAATCGATGAATCTGATAGACTTTGGTGGCAGAAATCCATCAGGCCCAGGTAGCGTAAGAGTTAGTGTCTTGGAGGCCTTCGATCCACTACTAACAGAACAGAATCATCCCGGTGAGTGACCTGTGTTGCATTTTTTTTTTGACGTAAATACGTCTTTAAATTTGATTCCATAGTGGGAGGCACAGACTAGGTATAGCTACTACGTAGCCCAGACTTGTAGTTACGATTATTTTCAATGGAAACAATTCAGTAAAATACCTAAGGGGCGGGGTGAGGGGTTACTAAATGCCAATTGGCCCATTCAACGTCATTTCAAAATGTAAACAAAGCATAGTGATGGCGTACCTACGATATTGGTTGGAAATGACGTGAGGTTCAGTGGAATCAGTGGACGTGTTTTTATATTAGTAGTAATGTCAACTGATGAAGTGTCTGAATATGTTCGCCCTGCATTAAATGTCTAGTTATAGAAAGTCTTTGGTGGGAGGCAATAAAAAAAACTGATGATAGCAAAATCGGGGGATACAGTTTGATGCTGCAGCTACATATCTATCATCTACATCCAAAATCTAATTACACCACTCGATAGCTAAGGGATCAAAGAATTCGTAACGTTGAGTGAGATATACTAGCTGATGCCCGCGACTTGGTACGCGTAGCGCAAAGTAAAACGTACACGCAAAACACGGCCGTGTCCACGACAGCCACATCGCATTTTTTTGTGTGAGAATTTAATTGGTATTTTCAATGTAAAACTAACAATTAATTGGAAAAACATATTTAAAAATTCGGTGACCGTCAGGCTGCAGTTAGACGACGCGATTTTTTTTGTCACCGCACTCTCATGTACTCTAATGTCAAATAAATGTAAATTCTATTTCCTAGACAGCAACATTTAAATTTCGAGGAATCGCGTAACCGCGCGTTTACCGCGCGGCCCCAGCGCGTCTTTCACACGGTCTTTGCCGTTTTAATTTAAAACGTATGTGTAAGCGTATTTTGCTATAACCGCGCGGTCTTTGGACACGTGAATGCGATCGTCGCGTGGAGGCCGCCTAGCGAACTCGTTAGGTCAGCTCGAACAAATTTGTGCCATATAAAAGCGCCATCAGGATCCATTGTTGCTTTCCTGTCGGCCTTCAAGTCTTTGAATTGTCTTTTTTAAACCAATATAAAGAAATGTTCTTTATTACTTGTGAACAAGGTCAAAATTAAATTTTTTTCACTGAATTTGCTAATTCTCTCTCATTATTGTAGACAATTAGTTGTGCTCATAGTCTTTTCTTCCTTGTCATTGTAATATAATCATTGTCATTCTTATATGATATTTGCTTAACTAATTTTGTTGTTTGTTTGAATGTTTAAAATTATCTTACAGTCTATTAAATGTACCTTGATTGATATGACATATTATGTTAAAATCCTCTCATAGTGCTGTGACAATTCGGATTAAATCGAGTATAATGTGAAAATAAAAAAAATATTGTTCGGGCAAAACACTTCCACGTCGATAACGACTTGTTTTGCCTTTCATAAATCGCATAAGTAACTCAACTAATTGTAACCTATAATATGTTTGAGTTTTTATGGATTAAAAGCAAATAACCCATCCATATTTATGTTGTAGTACTATCATGAGACTTTAGGATAATGAAATAAAACAGAGGAAGCAAGTACAAAATTTTGAAATATATGTAAATCTATTGTTTAATCTAATGATGTACATCCCAAATCAGTGTCATCATCATCAGCGTCAGAGTCACTTGAGCAATCCTGCAGATTAATAATAAATGCTATTCAATCAACAGTCAGTCTAGTATGCTATTCTAATAGTCTGTCTTTGGATAAAGATGTGTCCATACGTAAAATTTACAAAGACAGTTGCTAGTACTTAGATATTATTATACTTTATACAAAAGAAATCTCGGTTCACAAAAAAGTAGTATGTTATCTGAACTAGATTTGTATTTCGATAGTATGGAAAGCAAATTCTGAAAAAAAAACATACAAATAAGTACTATTAAAATCACATAGCAAAATAAAAGGATCGATTTTACGTTTATCGATTTACCACATCCCTAAAATTTTAGTCAAGTTGACGTAACCTTGTTATTACAGAATGGAAAATATTGTTATTGTTTTGTGATAATCCACGCTAAATGCAGTTCCGTTTTAAAGTTCAAATATACTTTCTATATGTACAATACTTGTAGTTCATAGTTGTTTTACAGGTAGAAAACCATTGATCTTTGTGTTACAGGTAAATATAATTTGCCAGACGTTATTACAAAGACATGTCGTGAAATGCCGTCAGCTGTCATTTCAATCAAGCTACATGTAAAGGACATTCATACTCTGTATTTAACCTTGACTGTGTATTTTAAAATTTATTAGGGGCTTATAAGCTAGTTGTATGCAATCAATTCCTAATATAATTTGATAAGGTAGGCTGGTAGAAAGTTTTTACAGATTTGCGTTAGCTAGCTTGTTTTTTTATAAGGGTGTTTTGTATTTGGGTTTGCTTGGGGCTGCCGGAGGGCCGAAGATCTGTCGGCCGTCCCAGGTATATGATAGTATAGATGGAAAAGTGAAATGGGAAAAATCCGTAAAAGCTGGACATTCAATCGCTGCTACTGCATAACTAGTAGTAGCTGTTTCTACATGGAAAACAGGCCTAACATTTAAAAGTTAAATAAAAACAACTTAAAACCTAACTTTTCGCTTAACATCAGGCGAGTTGGCGGTCAAACGCAAGCATATTCATAAAATAGAACACAATGACAAAATTCCCACAACAAAGATAGCACTTTGGCAATTGCGAACCGCATTCAGAGAGTTGCTAGGTTTCTACCTAATCCGAACCTGCTTTATCTTGATTAGAGTTTCCTTCTTGTTCACAAACATCGGTAAGGCCGACGTACCCGATAAGGCCAGAGCACGAATTAATATTAATGAAAATTAAAAGGTACTATGATTCGGAAACCCCCACAAGTAAACAAAAACCAAACTTGCTAAACTATGCATTTCTTCAACAATTTCAGCAGAATACGTAACGGCAAGCGAATGCTCCGGAAACAGTGTGTATGAAGAGTACGACCCATTAGACTTCCTATACGGAGAGACAGTGATGCGAGATACGCCTGTTTACGCGACTATAAGCAAGAAAGAGAAGACTATGATGCCATCTCCACCGCCCAAGTCGATACCAGCCGTGCCCGCTGTTGCCATACGATCTACTACTGTGAGTATAGCTGTCTTTTTCTAACTTCGTTTGAGTGAGTGAGATAGTGAAACAAAAAACCTTCTCCACCGCCCAAATCAAAAAGGTGCAAAATGCCAACATTTTATATTGGCAAATTCTACAAATGCCTAATTTTAGAAATGGCCATTCCTACAAATGCCTTATTGACAAAATTCCGAATTCTATAATTGGCAAATTCTAGCGAATTGTTGTTCTTAAGTATAGCTATAGAGAAGGTATTGGTTGAGTAAGATACCGTTATGTTATACACACAAGTTAGAAAGAGAAAGATGGCATTATGCTGCCATTATACATATTCCCATTTTTTACATTTGTATTTTTTTAATTCTATTTGACTAAAGGAGAGTTAATATAATGTTAAGAGGTTGACAACGTATTTGTGATGCCTCTGGTGTTATATGTCTAGTCAAGCCTATGTCGTATAAAATAAACTTCATAATAAACTTTTTTTTTTGTTTACAGAATAAGCTTTACGACTGCATAGTGAAAACAAGAACGAGAAATTACGATAATGAACACAAGGCGCTTTTACTAATGGTCTTAGATGTTAGAAGTGAGTTTTTTTTTCATAATATCCGTAATTAATCTGAATAAAAGTGAATTTACAGTTATATAATTATTAAAGCACATAGCACGCAGAACAGATGGCCGATGGGGCCGAAAGGTTCTCGAATGGAGACCACGGACCGGCAAGCGCAGCGTAGGACGTCCACCCACAAGACGGACAGACGACCTAAAAGAGACCGCAGGAAAACGCTGGATGCAGGCCGCTTCCAACCGGCCCTTATGGAAATCGATGGGGGAGGCCTATGTCCAGCAGTGGACGTCCTATGGCTGAAAATATGATGATGTTGAATTATTAAAGGGGTATAACAGTGATTAAGGTTTTTTGTATTACCTCTTCACAGACTCCGGGTCTGTACCCTTCGTCAACTTATACAATGTTTTCAACTATTACTAATCTACATAAAAAAAAAATATGTTTGTTGGTAAGCACATCACTGAGATGAGAACGGCTGGTCTGATTAGGCTATATTTTTTATGTTTGTAAGAATCCGAATATGTGTCTGAAGAAGGTTATAAGTGAAAGAAAAATTGGAAAGGTTGCCCGGAAAATTGAAAAATTAGGGAAAAAGAAAGTGCTTTTTTTCTACGCGGTTTTTGTATGAATTCAACACCGTAACTCAAACAAATTTATTTAAAATTGGCCAGGACAATTAACGTTTCACATAACATAAAACAAATAACATAACCATGATAATAACTTAACATAACATAATTAAGTTGCTTAACATCGGGCGAGGTGGCGGTCAAATAAAAGGTTATAATTTAATAAAAAAAAAAAAATTGTGTTATATATACATAACTGTAGTGAACAACCGTGGTTTAAAAAAGATTAATGTCTTTTTTGATTATTAATTTGTTTCAGAAAAATTCAACCACGGGGATGTGAAAACGAATCCGGGTCACGTGATCGCGGCTAGGTCCGGTGGTCGATACCCACCGAACACTAGCATCAAGGTACTAGTCCACCACGCTCACTCCGACGAGCCGATCACATTTACTTCCGACGGTGAGTTTTGACCTTACTAAATTCCAAATGGTCAATAAACTTGAAAGTGTCACTGGTAAAAACGAGATAGTACATCTCAGTCATGCACACTAGTTTCTTCCATTTTTTGGTATTTTTTCAAGGCTATTATGAAATGCTTATGAATGTTATGCAGGATTAAAAGCTTGGGGTGTACTAAGCCAAAAGGAAGTCATTCTACTCATCATTATAAAGCTGCTTTTATTCGCTATTTTAAGGTTGGTCCCATAGTAAAAGTTGTTGTTAACGATGAAAAAAACGGCGTATTTCATTTTAGGCCGAATTGACCTAGGGTGGCAAAACTTGGTAAGTTTATTAAGTAGTTGTGCCCTATTACGGTAAAAAAATTGATATTTATTGTAATAATGACAAAAGAAGACAAATAGACGATTTACTTTGACTTATAAACAATAAAGTGACAGATGTCAAATGTGATGTATAATAGCCGTAACAGACTTGTCAAACTTGGCTGACGAACCGCCGTTTGACTAACGAAAGAGAAAGAGTGTAAACATAATTTCCCTCTCTTTTGCTCACGTTGGTTGACGTCAGCCAAGTTGACGTGTCTGTTACGGCTCTTAAATTAGCCCTAATTTAGTATTAGTTTTCGTACACGGTGACAAAGGACTCTTTTGCCGCCTTTTTTGTCCGCCTGGGGAAGTACCACACCTTTGCCAGTTATTCAACCGCCAAGCTGTAGTGTGCAAACACTACTGTGTTCCGGATTGAAGGGCAATGTTTCTAGCGAAATTACAGGGCATACAGAGATTTGACATCTTATATCTCGGGGTGACGAGCGCAGTCCATTGCCATCCAGGGTTTTGAACTATTGAAGTTCAAAATTCTGAGTAGCGTTGTGCTGTTATGGGCAAGCGTGAAGAGCCATCAGGCGAGCGACTTTGCTCGTTTCGTCACCCAGTATCTATAAAAAAAATCGTTCCCGGGATCTTGATTACAGGGAGTAGAGTTGCGGAAATCTACCATGGGCCTAGGGCAGTCAATTAACAGACCTCTTTTGGCTTAGTACACCCTTTCCGCGTAACCTTGCATCTATTCACTAAACCAGTTATTTTTAACAAATTAAACACCTGTTCGGTAGCCTTATATAGCTAAAGTTTTTGTTCGTTTTTGCAGTTGAATCGACAGTAGAGCATGTGATATTAACTGTAGTCTGTTCACTGGACGAGGATATTAGAGACGACATGTCTGGATACATGCTACGGGTAAGATATAAAATAAAACGGCCAAGTGTGAGTCGGGCTCGCGTGCAAAGGGTTCCGTACCATCACAAAATACATAAAGTACCCATTCAAGTGTCGACCGCGCCCGACGTTGCTTAACTTTAACGAACATAAATTTGTCATCGACTCACTCTTGGCAAGTTTTATTATTTTACTTTAGAGTGTGTATTATTGCTTGCCAAGTTTGACGCTTGTATGTTGTAACGTTTTTACACTAGAGCAAAAAAGAAAAGTAAAAAAAAAAAACCTTAATATGGGGACCCCTCCATTTAGTTTTTATTCTATGACTTTATTATTATTTCTTAGTTAATCTGCCGTAACATCATATATTCTATGAAAACTCAAACTATCTATTACGGTCTGTAAAATACATCCCTTAAAAGGTAGAATGGACAGACAGGCAGCGTAGGCTTAGTAATAGGCTCCCGTTTACACCCTTAAAAGTACAGGTAGTTAATCTCACGAAGAACGGTCCTTACTTTAAAACCAATTTCATAAAAGGAGGGAGTTTTTAAATACATGCCTTTTTTTCCTTCTAATTGATAACAATGCAAGTGTGCAATGCACTGTTTGTATGTTAGTTTTATTTTTTTCATAAATGAGACAAAACGAGGGATTACAATTAATCGTGTTAATTTTTCACCTCCTTTTTAGGGTCCCGTTTTACCCTTTGGGTGCAAAGGGTAAAACGGGACCCTATTACTAAGGCTCCGCTGTCCGACTGTCTGTCTGTCATTCCTTCCGTCCGTCTGTCACCTGGCTGTATCTCATAAACAGTGATAGTTAGACACTTGAAATTTTCACAGATGATGTAATTCTGTTGCCGCTATAACAACAAATACTAAAAAGTGAATAAAATAAGCGATAGCGAATACGAGTGACAGCTGATTTATAAAAATTGGTATTCGTAAACAAATTGTTTGTTTTAGGTTTGGGGCGCAAAAGAATACCTGAACCCGGGCAGTGTGCTTAGCGAATACGACTACATACGCGAGTGCGTGCGTCTTGAGAAAGACGTAACGCTGAGTTTACACGAGGGGAGAGATGACAGTCTCGCGAGAACTGAACGAGATGACGCGAGAGACTCGCATCTGACGTTAGACGATCTGATACCGACGCAGGGCGCGACGCCCATGTTGTCGTTTGACAATTTGTCTATTCTACTTGGTAAGTGACGTAACAATGGGTTTACACGAGGGGAGAGACCAATCTCGTCAGAACTGAGCGAGATGATCGATATTGTTGATTGCTAGTGTCTTGCTATGCTGGTTTTTCTACAAAAGAGCTCATTGTATCTTTTAAGTCACTTTTAACACTAATATTAGCTTCACATCGTCGCTTATCAACAGCCGAATATATAGATTCGTGTAAAAAATATATATTAAAAAAAACTTGTAATAAAGCAAACAAATTTTGGAAGTCGATTTGAACCTTCTTCTATAATCTGACAATACAATAATTGGATACCATCGAACTGATCTGATAAAGAAGCCAGAAGGTGGAGTAAAACATTTCAATGGCTCCAAGAAAACTCTTCGAGTTTAGGCTCGTTTGGTTTGATCCTTTTTCTCTTTTTTTTTTACTTTATACGCCGCTACCAAATATTGCCTACTTTCTTGTCGTGCGAAAACGAGACAGACGTATTTATATAATAAATAAATAATCAGGGACATTTTTGTACACACGGTCATCTGACCCTAAATTAAGTAAAGCTTGTAACATGGCTGCCAGAGACTGATATACGTACATACATATTTTAAAATACATATTTAAATAGATACTAACCACCAGACATATAACAACCACAAATGTTCATCACATGAACCACTCGTCCAATCGCTTGGTTTCTCCGATCTTCAAAATCATTCCGGAGAAGTAATGTTACACTTTCTTCCGTTATAGAAACGCTAGAAGGCGAGTTATCCCGTGCAGTAGGTGTAACGAGCGGTGAAGGTAGCTGTTCTCCTAAAGCCGTATTCCAGGCGGTAAAAGCAATATGTGCGCTCGCCGGTGGAGTGGAGACATTACACGTCACTCACACGCTCAATGCGTTTGCGCAGGCTTGTACTGCTCAGGTTAGTAATCTCAGAAAAAAATGGAAGCGTTATACCTACAGTTTTCTCTTCAGCACTTACACCCCTCGGCCGTCTATTCGTTTACATTTTGAGCACATCATTTGCTTTTGTGTGCCGCTCATTATTGAAGTGTGCGTTTGTAGAACTAGTAGAATATGTCAGTGTGTGCAATACGTGTTTACCTCCCCCTTCAGTTTTTGGTAGACTTTTTTCGGCACTAGCTCGAGTTTAAAGCAGATCCAAACTATATATTATTAAAGTTAGTAATGCTACCTTTTCTCACGTTCTCTCGCAGTAGGTTTCACAGACCGTTCATTTTTCCGCGATATTGGTGATGACGAGTATTCCAGGTGGTGAAAATAATATGCGTACACGCCTGTAAAGTGGAGACGGAATTTCTGCCATTCTACATTTCATTTGAAGTTTCATTTTTCAAGGAAAACGCAAAACATGAATGTTGCTTTTACTTGTCTGATCAAGGAGGGTAATGTTTTTCGAGCGTATGTGTGTATGTGATAATGTATGAGAGATGTATGTTTGTGTGTTGTTATGTGACATCATGTAGTTTAAACGGCTTGACAGTACCCTCAGTACAAGATTTGATAGTTTTCGAAAACTTTTTTCGTTTTGTTTCATACATTGCTGGGCTGAAAGCTATTTGAAACATTTTATAACATTTCAGCCTACCATGTACCCACTTTTTGTCATTTTTATTATTTCTTAGTTAGTCAGCCGTAACATAACATGTTCTGTGAAAATTACAACCGGCTATCTATTACGGTTCCAAAGATCAGCAGCCTTTTAAAGGTAGGACGGACAGACAGACAGCGTAGGATAATAGGGATAGTAATAGGGCTTAGTAATAAGGATGATCAGTAGCGTAGCTGGGTAGTCAAAGGCCTGGTGCAAACAAAATGAGGCCCTATCTAAACTGGGTTAGGTTTTATCAAGTAAAAATATAAATACTTTAAACTTACAAAGCTGCTTTATTATCAGCTCTTTATTATGCTCAATGCTACTTACTACATGTATGTGTACGAAGGGAAAATAATAGCTAATTAAGTTTGAGGTTTATTGGTCAGGGTCAAAGGGCCCTCTGAGCTGGAGGGCCCCGGTGCACGGACCGCCTAGCCCTCCGATAGCTACGCCACTGGGGATGAAGTAAGGAATGATGGTTTTTGATCACAGGGTAATAACAACGCTGTAACACCAGAAATTCAATCCGACAACGGTCCATACTGCTCAGTCTCCCTCCGGTCAGCCACTCGACGCGAGACAGTTGCATTGCAGTGCTCCCGAGTACGAGATGCAGTACGGGCGCTCATAGCACTCTATACTAGGACTAGACTTCTCGACTTCAAGATTACTGACAACCAGTATCTGTCGCCTAACAACCCAGCCAGTGAGTACATTCAATAATGGAACTGATTGCTCAGGGCCCCTACGCCCAACTCTAAATGCAATTAAAATTTTCTGCATCAAGTTTTTAAACCCTGTTAATAAATGACTACAGTGACGTTACAAACAATCAAACAAGTTCTTACTCTCCATACAATTGTTGGCACTATTACTTGCATGTGACGTCAAAAAAGTTTTTGTTTTTTCTGAAACTCAGGACATTATTTTGTAGGTTTTAGAAATCGAATATATTAATACAGTTAAATACTCTATTATTCCTGGGGTCTTACGCCCAACTCTAAACGCAGGCCCGAATAGGTGCAATTTGCAAAATCACTCGAACGCGAACCTTAACGCGCCGAGATACGTACGATATTTATTAACGGCGTTTAAAAACTGAGTGCGGAATTATTTTATACAGTCAAATATCCTATTGGTAACGTACGTCTTTAATTTTAATACCAATTTAATGTTATGTTTGCAGAAGCGATCCCATCGCATACGATATCGGAAACTACCCTATTCTGTATTGAAGCGGTACACTGCCTGCCACTCTGCTGGGCGCACGACGAGTACTTATTTAACGCACAGGTAACAATTTGATATATGTAGTTCATGCCAAATTGTATAAATATTCAATAAAAGGTAAACTTCTTACAGACTATAAACCTAGCAAACGCGAGAGTTAGCGAATGTTTTGGCCTCTGTTTCATTTATGTTTTTCTTAATATAATCTACTAGCCGCCCGTCCCGGCTTCGCACGGTTGGAGATTTATTTCTAAATATTCTTGTAATAAATATAGCCTACTCGTATGTTCATCATCATCATCAGCCATAAGACAACCACTGCTGAACATAGGCCTCCCCCTTTAACCTCCACACTGAACGACAACCTGCCATCTGCATCTACTGGATGCCCGCGACTCTCACGATGTCGTCGGTCCATCTAGTGGGAGGCCTACCTACGCTGCGTCTTCCGGTTCGTGATCTCCACTCAAGAATTTTTCTTCCCCATCGGTTATCGGTTCTTCGAGCCTTCGGTTGTGGCCTGCCCATTGCCACTTTAACTTGCAGATTTTAACCGGATTGAATTACATGCTATGTTATAAAGTTAAATGATTATTTACGGGATATTTACCGTGGTAAGGTTGTGGAAGGAGCTCCCGATATTTCGGCGCAGTTACATGCACCATGTTCACGGGAAGACCATGCTATGTTATTATGTGAAAGGGCCGGATTAAGGGAGGAAAACAGGGTTGAAAGTTTATAATATGAAAATCTACGCGTACGGGAAACAACAGCACTATAACATAAAACGTAATAACTTTACCAGAGGAATATACAACTGTTACAATCTTATTACTATGTTGCGTTTATACACCGAGCAGTCCATAATTTTAAATAAGTGATTTGCATTTGCAAACTGAAGCCTGTAACAGTTGTTGATAAGGCTATATTTTACATTGCAGGTGTACCACGGTACGCGCGCGCTAAAGTCTCTACGACTCACACAATCTTCTAAAATAGAGGGTGCAGGATTCTATCCGAGGATTATCTTCGACACTTGGTTAGTAAACAGATGTTATAAAATCGAAACTACCATGATCAGCTTAAAGTCCCGGATACACCTCTGAGAGCTTTGGATACACTTCTTAAAGCCCTGGATACACTTCTTAAATACCTAAATACACTTCTTAAAGTCCTGGAAACACTTCATAGAGACCTGGATACACTACTTGAAGCCTTGGATACACTTCTTTAAGCCCTGGATACACTTCTTAGATACTTGGATACAATTCTTAAAGCCCTGTATACCCTTCTTAGAACCCTGGATACACTTCTTAAAGTCCTAGATAAACTTCTTTAAGCCTTGGATACACTTCTTGGATACACTTATTTGCGGCTCATTTACGTGACGCGGGACATGTTATAAGCTTCCGCTCTCAGAGAGTGCGCACGAGTCCCGCGTCAGTCTCGCGCCCTTTTTTCTGAGCGGTACTTAGAACGTTAACTCTTCTTTCTCGTTGTAGTAAGTAGCTTGACATCCACGGTCGTGTTCCTTAGAAAACGGTCATTGACACTACATAATGTATGAAACAGCAAAAAAAAAACCCGCGCTTTTACGTTTGGTCCCATAGTAAAAGTTGTACACAATGATGAGTACTATGACCTCCTTTCGGCTTAGTGCAGGGCATATGCGTAACTCTGTGTTGTCATGCAAAAGCAGAAACAGAGTGATAAATATAATAAAATAATAAAAGTGTTTGTATGTAAGATGAATAAAATATTTATCAATATAAAAACCTATTTCATTAAAATGTCAGAACTGGACCAAATTGAAATGGGATCAAATGGGAAGCACCAGCTTTCAAATAAAAAAAGAATTAACAAAATCGGTTCACCCTCAAAAGCTCTGAGGTAAAAAAACATTTAAAAAAAAGTTGAATTGAGTTCCTCCTCTTTTTTGGAAGTAGGTTAAAAAGAGAGAGATGGCTAGAATCAACGACTAACTGTGCTCTGTAATTTTACCCGCATGGATACATGATCCCTCAGCAGGCCTAGCACGGGCCGTGCACAGATTGTCATTCCACCGTTTTTATCCCGCTAGAAAGAGACAAACGTATCCATATTGTGTAGCTCTGTCGCGTCTAAGCGCGGATAAAAACGGTGGAAAGACAATTTTTCCACGGCGCATGCTTGGCCTGCAGGAATAAATAGTACATTTTTCTAGATAAAAAGTATCATATGTCATTCTCCGGCCCTCCACTTATGTCTATGCAAAAACTTACGTCGATCCGTTGCTCTGATGCTGCGTGAAAGAGAAATAAACAAACACAATTTCCCATTTACAATATTACTAGCTGAATCCCGCGTTGCTACCCTCGATTTTTCAGTTTCTTCGCATATCTGGGGGGACCTCTCATAAAGAGATGCACACTATCTTCCAGCCAGATTTTGTTAAGATCTGCATAGCTATTTAGCCGTGAAAAGCGAACAAACAGAGTTACTTTTATTAAATCAGTTTATTAGTATCAGGATAGTATGATGTAGCAAATAGTTCGTGATTTTATATCTCCAAATTTATATCTGCAATTTTAACCGACTTTCACAAAAGAGGAGGTAACTAATTCGACTGTTTTATTTTAAAATCTTTGTTACCTCTGAACTTTCGACTGGGTGAATCCTATTTTGATGATGCTTTTTTTATTTGTAAGCTGATACTTCTCGTGTGGTCCCATTTCAATATGGTCCAGTTCTGTCAATTTCATGAAATCGGTTATTTATATTGATACTTCTTATGATAAAAATTTCGTCCGTGCTTATTTCTATTTAACATCAGCCATTCTTATTACCCAGGTTAAACTTAGAGGATCTTCCAATCAGCACTCTCCCCCGAGAATCTCGTCTAGTTCTAACCCTCTACGGCCGCACACAACGAACGGACGACAATCAACATCAAAACGAGAACAAAGAGAACGGAGAGAATGAAGAGAACAACGACGTGCTGTTTGAGCAGGTCGAGTTGGGCTGGGCTTCTATACAGATGTTCGATTATGATGGGTGAGTGTGATCTTTAGTACATTGAGATAAGAGCTTCATAACACACGAATAACTAGATTATAATGGGAAGGGGAATGTTGTTCCAGCAAGTGGTTGGGCTCGACGGGTGAATGCCGATCAAAGTTCGTCCACTAAATTAATTCTGATATTGGAATGCGCGATTATGCACCCTCAGTACCATTATGGTAGCATTCAGAATTAAACGCAAGTCTTCGAGATATTCTGGATAAGCGGCGGTGCTGCGAGCGTAATCGAAATGAGTGTACCAATCTGAAAGCTATCTTATTGTCACATTAATTGACTAGATGTTTAGATGCGGAATAGTAGCGCGATTTCGATCGCTTTCGTCGGTGCTATTCTGATGTAGGCAAGTGAACTCTTGTTTTAACGTTTATCGGGACTTATCGCGCAATATTTTTTGTAGGTAAATAATAGGTACCTTTCGCTCGAAGTTTCTGTGTAAGTGAACTGTTGCAATTTTGTTAAATCCTGCTTGAAGTGTTGTTCGTTTGTTTGATAGCATGCTAGCGTCGGGTAACTACGTGCTAGCGCTGTGGCCGGTGGCTTGCGACCGGCGCATCCCGCCCGCGCCGCACCCCAGCCACGCGCCGCCCGCGCCATACCCTGTCGTCAATATCGGTAACTACTCTCACTTTTGTAGCATCCAAATATTTTGCGCTAGCGTTTTTTATGGTATCATATTTTTAACACACTATCCGGAGAACTGTAGCGGTCAATTGCTAGCCTATGAAATCACTTATGTCATCAAATCGCTTAACATCAGGCGAGTTGGCGGCTAAGCGCAAGCCTATTTTACAATAAAAAAAATATTGTCCAAATAAAATACAGTAGACCAGAAATCTTTTCCGATCCACTAAGGATCGATCTAACTTACACTTATAAAATATACGTCTACTCGTCAGTTAGATTAGCTAGAGAGTAACAACTTATTAATCTTTCTCTCCTGCAAGTTGAATGAAGCTAATAATGTATCGTTTTCCCCCAGAAATCCCCCTATACACGCACACAGGAGTGAAATGGACGGAGGACGAAGAAAGACAACAGGCGATAACTCGCGAAGGGTTACCCGCCTTCGACAGTCTGGACGGTCACACGCAATCACAACTCCTACATCTGATAGAACAAGGCGCTTACCAGAGGATGCCTACTGAATGCCGAGAGGTAAGTCTTTACATCTGAAACTCTTACATTTATAGAACAAAGCGAGGCGCTACCACAAATTGACAAAGCTAAGCAACAGCGGCTAATGACATACATGTATCATTTCAATTACTATGACGACTATTTTTGTGACAATTTAAATCTGCTTTTTTTTAATATTTTCCAATCCAAAACTGTATTACTGTGACAGAAATGAAAGGATTTGTTATATTATTTTAATTTATTTAATGACCCACTTTGGGGTTAATATAATATTAGCAGATCTTTCTAACCCTGCATATCTGACTTAAATAATAAAATACCTAAACCAATGTTGTTTATAGATAATGTGGGAGAAACGCGCGTACCTGGTCCAGCTACCAGGTGCGCTGCCCCTGGTGCTACTCGCGGCCACCAACTGGTTCGGCGAGCACCGAGACCAGCTACTCTCACTAGTGCGGCTCTGGGAGAAACCTTCGCCTTTGAACGCCATGCATTTGCTGCTGCCCTGGTAACTGGCTTGTATAACTTGATTGTTTTTGTTACTTACCTATAATTTCTTACCAATAGGTTTTCTGACAGCTGGAGGAACATAGTTCTGCAATCATCGATAGATGGCGCTGACGCGACATAATTCAAATTTTTGTCGCATTTGTTCAATCAAATTTTCATTACAAAGAGGAGACATAGCACGGCTAAGCAAGGCGCACTTATGTACCTACTAATTTCTGTTGTACCTACAAGATATTAGAGGAGACAAAAATTGTCTTTTTAGGTATTTTAAGTACTTTTATTTTAGGTACTGTATTAAACCTTAAACCAAAATTTTCATCGAAGGGAGTTATTCAAATTATGGACATATTAAACACCATGTTTGAGAAAAAGAGCATAATTATCTTGAATCAGACGTTTACGTTTACGGTGTTGATCAGAAATGTTCAGTAGGCCTATTAAACTAAAATCTGCAGTCTCGTTTTTAAACATGACCCTTCTCGCGTTCGTAAAATTGACAAAGCACTTTATAGGATAACTAACTGAATGTTTGTGAATAAGGGTCAGTTTTGATTGTAGCATATTGTCCGCAGTTTCCCCGATGCTATGGTTCGTGAAATAGCAACGCGGCTACTGGAAGAGATGTCGGACGATGACCTGTGCCGTGTACTGCCGCAACTGACTCAAGCGTTGCGGCACGAGACTTACGAGCCCAGCCCGCTAGCAGGTTACTTACTATTAACTTACTCAAATTAGCTTTCTTGAAGAAACTCCATAACAACAAGTCTCCAACACCACGGACACTACAAACACTTCATAGATCAGTGGCAATCGAACACTGTGCGATTTACGCAATCTTTTTTGCCCCACACCTGCAAAATGTGGAATGGGCTACATTCCGCGGTGTTTCCGAGAAGCTACAACATGGGGTTCTTCAAAAGGCGAGTTTATAAAGTCAAAGACCTACGGCATAAATAAATAAAAAACTGGTATGCTGTCCAAGGCCGTGCTCCGTTATTTCAAGTAGCTGGGGTGGACCCATACCAGGTTAGATATGGGATGCAATAAACACTCGATGAACCGATAACCGGGCAAGAAAGGTTCTTGAGTGGAGACCACACACCGGAAGATGCAGTGTAGGTAGGCCTTCCACTGGATGGACCAACGACATCGTGAGAGTCGCGGGCATCCAGTGGATGGACATGGTAGGCTGTCGTTCAGAGCGGTGTTCAAAGGGACAGGCCCAGTGCGTTATCTGCAGTCGCCTAATGTTCAGCAGTGGACGTCTTAGGACTGATGATGATGAGTTATTTATTTCACCATACATATCATCATTATCATTTCAGCCATAAGACACCCACTGCTGGAAATAGGCCTCCCCCATCGATTTCCCAAAGGGTCTTTTAGAAGCGGCCTGCATCAAGCGTTATCCTGCGGTCTCTTTTAGGTAGTTGGCCATCTTGTGGGTGGACATCCTACGCTGCGCTTACCGGTCCATGGTCTCCATTCGAGAACCTATCGGCCATCATTTCTGCGTGCTATGTGCCCTGCCCACTGCCACTTCAACTTACTAACCCGGTGACTTTCATTCGTATACGAACACACCATAAACATAATTTTCAATAATCTTTGAAATATTGATATAAGTGCGATGGTAAGGAAACATGGTAAAGGAATAAGATTTATTTATTGCCAAATTAGCTTACATTTCATGTTGATCGTTTTACAGGGTTATTGCTATCGCGGGCGCTTACCTCTCCGTCAATCGCCCACCGATTCTTCTGGCTGCTAGTACATTCACTCCCTAATGTACCACAGGTTAGTGCTTCACATAAGTTAAGAGTTGATATTTAGTCAGCTCAAATCCAAGATTTTTATATTCTGTGGGTTCTTTAACTAATATTTTGTTCTCACAGGCTCCTCAACAAGAGTTTCTCGGTATATCGCTAGAAGAAAACGCTACAGAATCCTCAGAAAACGAAGCGTGTATGACGGCTGCGTGGCGATATAGGCTCATGCTCCGGGCGTTACTCGCTACCTGCGGGGAAAGCCTTCATAAAACTCTCGTCAGGCAACAGTTGCTCGTCAAGGTAAGATGACTATCGCTAAAGAACGTGACAGATTTAGAGAGATAGAGTCATAACGACTTTACATTTCTGAAACAATCCAAAGTAAAAAAAAAAAAAAAAAAAAAATAGGTAGATTGAGCACTAAAAATTTAATTTCAAAATAAAGACATTGCGTTCATTAAAGATGTCAAGCTGCCAATGTGGTTGAAGCTGTCAAAGTGGTGCTTTCTTTTCTTTCCTCTTTAGAGGATTTTGGCCTCGCACGTCGTGTGCATTTGGACACACAAAGTCTATATCAACCAATTTTAAATTATTATTTGTAAATTAATTGAGTGTTTTCTTAAAAAAATGTGTTGGGATACTTTTTTCCCAAAGAAAACTGTTTTTCTGGCAGCACATGTGATTGGAACCATATCTAAATTTTTAACATAGCTGCGTTATTTTCAGACGCTTTCAGAAGTAGCGCTAGGTGTGAAGAGCGCTAAAGACGCGAACAGACAACGAGCGCTTACTACGGGCGGAGAAAAGTTGGCAACTATGCTGCGGCAGGAACCCGCGGCATTGCCGCTGGCACTGCACAAATACGTGCACGATGTCGATATAAAGTAAGTAAACAGATGCGCCCTAAATTACTGATCATTTTTGCTTCGACTAGGTCGGTGTTTCTTCTACCATTCAAACACCAAATTAGATAAAGGCAAAGCAAAAATGACATAATGGTACTGAGATGTGGACCTTAACTGTTGGCCTTTTGAAAAACTCAGAGTTGCATGGCAAACAATGGAGAGAGCTGTGTTTGGAGTTTTTTTGTGCGATAAAATCTGAAAAGAGGATATTTGTCGAATATCACTCACTGACGTACCTGTTAAGATTTGCAAGTTGAAGTGGCAATGGGGAGACCACATCGCTTCAAGCACGCATAGGAAAGAAAGGTTCTTGAGTGAAGACCACGAACTGGAAAGTATAGGCCTCCCATTAAATGGATCAAGAACATCGTGAGAGTCGCTGGCATCCAGTGGATGCAGATGGCAGGCTGTCGTTAAATGTAGCGTTCTAAGGGGCCTATGTTCAGCAGTGGACGTCTTCTGACTGATGATGATGATGATAAAAGCATTTCAATACTATGCATTTTTCCGGCTTCAATGTTTGGTGGTTTATGTCATTTAGTCTGCATAATTAATATAAAGGTGCTCTCTCAACGGGATCATTCGCCTGTTATGTAACATTAGAGATTCGAGCATTACGTCAGTGAGAGAGGAGAACCGAACATTACAGTGCGCAACCTGTAATGATACGATACATTCTGTGATATTTTGTAAAAACCGAATCTAAAATGTTACATAACAGGCGAATGCTCGTTAGTCAGGGAGGCACTATTGTAACGTAATGCTCAAAATTGAATCTAAAATGTTACATTACAGTTGAATGCTTCCGGTGAGGGAGCACCTTAAGACTTCCTTAAAAATTAACAGTATTGGTTGCTTTTGTTATTTTGTTCTGTTAATAGTCTTTAGTTGTCGGCAACGTATCTGTGATGCCCCTGGTGTTGCAGGTATCCATAGGCGACGGCTATCGCTTACCGTCAGGCGGCCCGTCAGCTTGTTTGCCACCTATGGCATAAAAAAAAATCTTCCGTCAACTGAAATACTTTTTATATTTTTATTTACAGATCATGTTCCTACTTCAACTCGAATACTCTCCCTTTGAAAATCAACTTTATTGGAGTTGATAATGCTGTGATACCTGCTATGTTTAAGGTAACCGATGATATGCTTTTAAAGAATTTTTATGACATACTCACCTAATAAAAAAAAAGTGTTGCTTACAAATGAAACTGTAGTGAAAAGGTAAATTTTTAACTAACTGATGACCGGTCGAACTCTGTGGTAGCACGATCTTTATGAGCTCGAGGGTCTGGGTTCGATTCCCGGCCTTCAATATCCTCAAATATTGACATTATCTATATATGTAGCTACTTTTATATATATATACGACAGCATGCTGGGTACGCTGCCAACTGATAGTGGGCTTGAGCATTAGGATTGTCTATGAGCAGTCTTAACTGTTTTTGTAATGTTAGTGTTAGCTTGTATTTTGTTTAGTTAATAAAGGCACTTGCCGCTTTTGAAAAAGATAATTTTACAACACAAATGAATTCGCTAATATGAACTTTTTTGTAGGTTGGTGATGATTTGCGACAAGACTCATTAGTGTTACAAGTGATGAAAGTGATGGACAGTCTGTGGCTGAAAGCGGGCTTAGATCTACGGATGGTGATGTTCCAGGCTTTGCCGACAAGTAGCCAGCGAGGTAACACATACTACATACGTTCATGTACATAAAATATCGCTTATAATAATTTTGGCTTGGATGTAGGCAGCTTAAGGGCCCTCTCACATTTTTATCAAATATAAATATCTAATAGAGAAACTTCACTTTTTTGTATGAAATAGATCTGTAGTTTTTAATTAAAAATAACGGCTTCAAATTTTGGAAAAACTTAACATATCAACTCCAGTCTCAGAATAAAAAAATAAATGGAAGCGTTATACCTACAGTTTCCCTTATAGCACTTATTCGTTTACATTGTGAGCACATCGTTTGCAGTTGTGTGTGCTTGATAGAAATGTGCGTTTGTAGAACTAGTAAGAATATGTCAGTTGTGCAATACGTGTTTACCTCGCCCCCTTTTGTTTTTGGCAGACTTTTTTCGGCACTAGCTCGAGTTTAAAGCAGATCCAAACTATATATTATCAAAGACTCCAATGATTACCTCCAATTTACAAAAATAGTTTTTCGTAAAATTCTCGTGATGAGTCAGTAAATGAGTGAATGGTATTTCGCTTATATAAATGTATAGATAATACCAACATTTCTATTCCCAGGCATGATAGAAATAGTAACGGAAGCGGAAACCCTTCGAGTGATCCAGACTGAGTGGGGTCTTACCGGCTCGTTCAAAGACAAACCTATCGCAGAGTGGCTCGCCAAACACAACCCGTCAGAACTAGAGTATCAGCGGGCTAGGGATAACTTTACCGGTAAGGTTTTCATTACCAACATAACTAAATCTAGTATGGTAACGCATGATTCCTGAAAGGACAGTGTTCAGGCCCAGCTAACAACAAGATCAGAAGAAAACAATTGACCGTTTCGTCTGTGTCCACTCGGACCACACAAAACAGCTTGCAGTCCACAAACGTAGAACACAGAAGCCAACTTGACCTTGAAAAAACTACAGCTAATAGTTTTTTCTTTATTTTTTGGCAGCGTCTTGCGCCGGTTACAGCGTAGCGACATACCTTCTAGGAATCTGCGACCGGCATAATGATAACATAATGCTGAAGACCTCGGGACATCTGTTCCACATAGACTTCGGAAAGTTCCTGGGAGACGCGCAGATGTTTGGCAATTTTAAAAGGTGAGTAATGGAGTCGGGGTCTTGGAAAACGACTTTGGTATCCCCCAACAGATGTAAGAGAGAGAGAGAGAGAGGGAAAAAGTATTTTTTTGCTTGTGACTTGTTAGTTTTTAGATTTAATCCCCCATTTAAGCAAGGCTCAGATAAGACAACTAAGTGGTGGATTTTCGCGGTTTTTTTTGAAGAAGGATGAGAAATGCTCGTAGCATTTTCCCGGAGACAATGTCGTATCCTGAACCCAATCAGAAAGTTTCGATTCAACATCTAAATTCTCCACTTCCATCATCTACATTCAGGATGACAAGGAAGGAGACTATAGATCTCGAATTGAAACTTTCCAATCGGGTTCAGAATACAGTAGATAATGCCTTAACCCAATCTGCTAAAGGGGTTACCTGTGTATATTTAGAGATTCTAGAACATTGTATCAGGCTTTCCAGATAACTCGGTTGCATCGTAACGCAACCGTATGTAGCTGGATGAGTCTATGCCTCCAGTCTTAAATTGGAAATATACTTTTGTCATGTTGGCTTTCAGGGACCGCGCTCCGTTCGTCCTAACCCACGACATGGTGTACGTAATAAACGGTGGTGAGCGTCCCACGCAGCGCTTCCAGCACTTTGTGGAGCTATGTTGCATGGCGTTCAACGTAGTGCGGGCCCACCACGACCACCTACTGGACCTGTTCGCGCTGGTGAGTGCATAGTCACCCTTGCAACCTTGTAGTTTAGTCAGTATGCAAACCGATTGAACTGATAACAACAACTTTTTTATGCGGTATTAAATACGACCACATAGCCCACCGATACCGAGATAACCCACTGGATTAGCAAGTTGAAGTGGCAATGGGCAGGGCACATAGTACGCAGAACAGATGGCCGATGGGGCCGAAAGGTTGTCGAATGGAGACCACGGACCGGTAAGCGAAGCGTAGGACGTCCACCCACAAGATGGACAGACGACCTAAAAGTGACCGCTGGATGCAGGCCAGGCAGGGCTTCCAACCGGCCCTTTTGGAAATGGATGGGGGAGGCCTATGTCCAGCAGTGGACGTCCTATGGCTGAAATGATGATGATGAAATACGACTCAAAGAGACAATTTATTGTCTTACATTGACCACAACATATCTATCTATGGCAGCGTATCTGTTATGTCTGTTAGCTCGTTTGCCACCTACGGCTGACTACTATTTGCCGACCATGCATTGTTTTCTTTCGTCGTGAAGCTAAATCAAATTTTGTCTCTTTCTCTCTAAGTTTATCATGATTTACAGCATCTCGTTCACTCTGGACATTTCCCACGCCTTTCTGCTCCTTGCGGGGCCCAAGGCTATCGTTACTCCAAGGATTGTGATATCAAGGTTATGGTTACAGATGGCGATGTCAGGCGTGCCCGGCGTAACAAGCGCGGCTGTAAACTACGTGCGAGCGGCGTTACTGCCTCAAGCGACTAACGCTGAGGCAGCGGCGGCATTCGCGCGTTTAATACACTCCTCACTGAAAAGCAAGTAAGTAACTACAGTTTGGTCCTTCGAGCTATTCAGGCAGCAAGATCTTTGCTGCAATTTATTGCTTACTGGCGTAGGTCTCGGTCTTCTGCCTTGTCGTTACCTCTGATATGCAAGGAACACTTGTGCAAAGTTTCAGGCTTCTAAACCCAGCGACTGTTTATTGTCAGACAGTGAATACATTTAAGATTTATAATTAGTAGATAATAAAACTTGCAGCTAGTGCGGAATTCTGTAGGCTTCCTTGCCCCCTTTTTTTAAAGGTAGCAGATAGAGCTTGCAGAAGTTTTCTAGCATATATTAAACTTTTTTTTAGAAAATAAATTTCTTTTGTTTGTTAGTACCAGTTAGAAGACGATAGGGAATAATGGAACTAAGGACGAGGTCTGTAAATGATAACCTAGCAGTAGGTCTATTCTACACGATAGGCCTATAGCCTTCTAACGATATTCTACAGAAGAGAATATTTTTTTTGTTTAAATTAAAAGACATTATTGTAAGAAATTTGTTGTAGCCACTTGCACCCATATAAACCCATAGCAACTGTGACGCGGAGTTCGACGTATTGACATAAATAAGAATGTTCAATCACATATCTGTCAAAATACCTGGCGACAGAGTTTCTTTCTCATTTCCTTCTCTTTTCTGTGATCATGACATACAACCCAGCGCAAGAATTTGCCATTTGACTTTCTTATATAATGAACCCGCTGCCATTTGTAGTTTATTTCGTTTTACTATGATGTGTTTGTGTAAAACTTTTTTTTTTGTGATTGAGCGATGGTGGGCCAACTGTTGCGTGTGTGATAACGTTAGATCCTTTTAAATAGTCTGGGGGTACTCAAATAAAATATGTGCAGTTTTGATGCCATTGTTAAAAAATGGTGAAGGAAAACATCGTAAGGAAACCGGTATGTCCAAGAACCTCAACAGTTCAAAGATGACATTCACCAACAATCAACATGCACTGTACCAGCATGGTGGATTAGAGCCCATCCTCCCTCTCTGAAGGAATGCCTGTGTCCCAGCAGTGGGAATATGAAAAGCTGATAATGATAAATTATCATGATATATTTCTTATCTACCAGGTTTACACCAATAAACTTCTTCCTGCACAACTTGGCTCAACTGCGTGCGAGCGGTGACCAGACCACCAACACATCTGAACTACTCTCCTTCATGCCGAGGACTTACACGTAAGTTTATCTAAGGAACGGCAACGGAAATAAACTTTTGGATTCCATACGATAATAGAATTTATCGATTTTAATGCCTTAGGTGGTAAACAAGCTATATAATAATAACATGACATAAAACGCGTCATTTATTTTCTTAGTATTAAAGTTACAATTTTTTATGCAATATCCACAGTGTAGCTCAAGAAGGTCGTCTAGTCAGTGTAGAATGCCTCGGCTACGAAAAGCGCTACGACCCGGAAAAGCACTACGTGTACGCTCTACGGATATACAGACAAGGACAGACGACGCCGTTCGTGCTGTACCGCTCCTACAAGCACTTCACGGAGCTCTATCAGAAGATCTGCCTGCATTTTCCGCTCGCTAAAGTACACAGGTTGGTCTAATTTATTGTATTTATAACCGACTTCCAAAAAGGAGAAGGTTCTTAATTGTTTTTTTTTATGTTTGTTACCTCAGAATTTTCGACTGGGTGAACCGATTTTGATTATTCTTTTTTTATTTGAAAGCTGGTGCTTCCCTTGTAGTCCCATTTCAATTTAGTCTAGTTCTGTCATTTTTATGAAGTCCGTTTTTTAAATTGATAATTATGAACCGATTTGAAGTAATGTGTAATAGAAGAGAAGTTAAGGCTGAAATCCTGAGACAACAGCAATCGCAAAACATTCTTATTTTAATCTTATAATGAGTATTTGCTTTTTCTACTGGTGGGAAAGCAAGACAAAGTACAATGTACTCGGAAGATCAAAATACGATTTCTTATGAGATTATGGTACGCGATTATGGCGAAATATCTACACTTATATAAAGAAATGAAGCTTGTGACTGTATTTTTGTTACATGAAAAGAGCGGCAAACAAGCATGCGGTCCGCCTGATGGAATACCTGAATGTATACTTAAAATTCTGATAGATCTGTGACTTGTAAATAGATACACTTTTCTGAGTCTCTGGGGATGATTGATATCCCTAGCTAGACGCTATTGACCAATTATATCGCAATATTAGAAATTAAAAGAAAAAATAGGCGTCTAATTTTGCCTGTAACAGGCTGATTTCAATATCGACGTAGTTTAAATTCCACCTCCTAATGGTTCCATTATTTTAAATAAGTGTATATCAAAAACAGTTTCCTTGAAGCTAGAAAATGAGATATCATTAATCGCGTTAACAAAGAAGAATTTACTAATCTAGTAAAAAAGATAAGGAGATTAACAAACCTCTAATCGTTCGTTTTTAATATTTAACATACTAAATTTATCTGCAACTCGATAACAAAACAGGGAAAACGAATTCCTTGCATTCTTGGATATATAAATTGAAGACCGTTTTTATCTTTGCCTCGGGTATCTTGGAATTTTTATTTTTTCCCTCGCTTTGAGAACCCATTGGCTTAATGTGGGCATATTCCACTTATTCCATTGCACAAATCTATGAAGTGGCAGGATTGGTCGATGGCGCAACGTACATTGTTTCTACAGTTATACAAAGTATATTTTGTTACTGCTGGCCTTTTGCAAGAAATTGTCGCACAGCGCTCAATAAAGAGAGCAATGCTCGAAGTTTCTTTGCGTGATAGAATCCGGAAATAGGATATTCTCCAGAGAACCATAGTCACCGACATAGCACTAAGATTCGCAAGTTGAAGTGGCAATGGACAGGCCACATCGCATCGAAAAACCGATAACCGATGGGGTTGGGGGACTAAGTTCTTGAGCGTAGACCACGAACCGGAAAACGCAGCGTAGGCAGGCCTCCCACTAAATTGACGATGTTTGATGGATGGATGATGTTGTTTTTTTTTTTTTTACATAACTATGTCTATACGGTTATGATACAGTATGGTACACCCTTAAGATTATTCTTTTATATTCAAATCATTTATATGGCAACTAAACACAGGGCGATATTATTAAAACAATAATATATAAAAGTCACAAAATTATATTAATCTATGCTAAACAAAACAAGCTAACAATTTCATGTTTCGTTGTTAAAAATAATCTTTAATAATAAACACGAATTCTTTAAATATAATCATCAGTCATTACCTATCTTAATCTGGGTTTGTACAATCTTATCGACTAAATTATATAATTTCAAGGAATAATTATATGGACCCAAAACAATGAACACTGCTCTATAGTATGATGTGATCTAATTTGTCCTTTTGAATGATATGGGACGACCGGTTATAACACCGGTTTGGTCCGAACATCACTTCCTTTAGTCTGATGGTCAAAAATTTATATCCAGACATTTTAACCTACTTCTAAATTATCGTATCGATTTGAGACTTGCAAGTATGTTTTGTAATCCGAATGACAATACAATAATTTGGTACCACTACGTGGTGAATAGTCGAAATCTTCAAAAGTGTACTATGTTATTTGTATATAATTTCAACTAAACAAAATTTGGCAGCTCTAAAATTGTTGCCATCCCTCTCTCACACATTGAAATGAAAAGAGACGCAGTTATTTATAATACTGTCAAACTAGTTGAGTGAGTATGACAGAATTGACGCCATGGGCAACTAGTGAACACTTGGTGACAAGGGTGTAGTGATGGAGTCGGGAGGGTGGAACTCTTTAATAGTTACCAATAGACCCTTTGAGTCTGGGATCCTTTGGGCACCTTTGTTTGGTTTTAACAAGTCACATAAGCGTATTCTTTAGTTTTTAAACTATTATAATATTTTTATTAGATAAAGCCTAAAGCTTTATCAAGCATCACTGTTTTCTTTAACCTCGCTCGTCACTCCAAAGTTGTAATTCAAATCTATTACTGTCTGCTTGTTTTTGCTCCCCCCGCCTCCGATCACGGTGGTCGGCCTGATGGTCTGTTGTCGGTGCTGAGAGACCATGTCCCAACTGCCTGTATCCACTGGCTTGCTATAAATTACGTTTCCACTTCTATCGCTCTGGCCTTGAACGCTTGTGCTCGTCTCTGGTCCCGGTTTTGGTACGTCCGAGTAAGGTGGCGGTCCACTCGATCTGCTTATTGAGCTCTCGAGAGTATTAGTTGAATATTGCTGAGGTGTTGGCGCCACTGGAACCGCGGCTTGTGGTTGAGGTGCCGGCTTCTTCCGGTTTGGCTTTTTCTCTCTCTTTGGCCTAGTTGGTTGCGCCTCTCTCTTTTCTCTTTCCCGCATTAACTTTTCCTGCTTCGCTTGCTCTTGGGCGGCTTTCTTTTCCCTCGCCTTCTGTTCAGCCAATCGCTGTTTCTCTAGTTTTTTCTGCTCTTTTTCCTGGTTTTTGGTAAGTTTTGGATTTTGTGCTCCATTCCGGTGATCATCTTGCGGCGCGCCGCGAGGATCTTGTGATACTTCGACTGTGCTGTGGCGCAAGTTTGGAGGTACATTTCTGACTTTCGTCAAGTCAGTTGTACTTTTTGTGGGTCGTATTTGCTGAAGCAATTGTTCCGATGCTGTAGACTTCTTAGTCTGGTCGAATGAGTTGTTATATCCTGGAAATGTAAAATTGCCCCTGATAACATAGATGCTAGCTGCAAAAACGGTACGTTTTATAAAAAGTTTGAAGGCTATGTGCGTCTTTTTTTAGCATCGTAGCTCTTAAACGGGTGAATTGATTTTAATGCTGTTACAGTTATATGATTATTGATGGGATATTTACCGTTGTAAGGTAGTCAATAGAGCTCCCGATATTTCGGCGCAGTTACATACACCATGTAACGTATGTCGTATGTGCTGTTGTTTGAAAATATGTTTCATTGCTTTGTTGTCGTTGTGTTTGTTATGAGAGTATCTAAAAATTCTGTATTTCTTAGCTATGTTTGATGTAAACTTTAATACTTCGATTAATTATGTGCAGCTTCGATGCTATTACTTAAAATAGGCGAAGGAAAACATCGTGAGGAAACCGGTAAGTCCAAGAACCTTAAAAGTTCAAAGACATACGACATTCATCATCATGCATTGGGTCAGCATGGTGGATTAGGGCCCATCCTCTCTCTCTGAGAGGCCTACGTCCCAGCAGTGGAAACATAGTAGGCTAATAATGATGAATATGATGAATGTGTGTCATTTAAAATAAGGAAAGGTAAAACATGCTTACCGAAGGAATCATCCCTACTCGTCCTGTAAGCACCACTCACTGTCATGTCCGGTGACAGCTCCGATTGTACCCCTTTCTTGTTACTTTTGCCGAAGAAATTCAGCGAAGCCTTGAAACCCCCAAACATTGTATCTCAGTACGTATTAAAACAAATAAACGTTCAACACCTGCAAAGAAAGAAAATCATTGAAGGTATTCCTTATCTGTAAAGTAAATTTAGTCGAAAGATCTGGGTCACATACGAATACGTTTAGACTGAAGTGAATATCTTTAAAATGACTGATCAAAAGTAGACAATTTCAGAATTCAGTACATACGTTGTAGTTTAAAATTTGAGAAATTAAAAAATCACAAATTAAGTAAATGTATACATTAGCAATAACAATAGCGGTCGGTCGTTTACTGGTGAATCGATACTCGTATGTTAACAGATTAGATATGGCAAGTGCTGTGACTTCAATAGTGACTAATCTTATCATATTACAAAAAAAAAAAAAAAAAAGATCACAACCGGCGTTGCAATTGTTGTTCACTAATTGGTAAACTGACACACCTCGTGTTAGTTGATAAGTAAACATAATAAATTCTAAATGATAAACAAAAATTCGTAATTTTGTCTTCAGGTAGGTATAGCAATTTTTTTTGTGGATATAATTGTCTACCAAATTAACCACTGTTAAAACTGTAAACTGTTTTGGCTACAGTTATATGATTATTTACGGGATATTTACCGTGGTAAGGTTGTGGAGGGAGCTCCCGATGTTTCGGCCAAGTTACATGCACCATGTTCTTGGGTAGACTGAAGAATGCGGGTCTGGTCTCTTAGAATGCAGCTTTCGCTATTCTGGGTCAAAAATAAAACGGGTATTTCCCTTTACATTTTGTCAGTCATGCTTGTGATCAGTCATCAAGTCATATAGATGTTTATCTGTGTGAAAGATGGTTTCTTTATTTCTCTTCGTGTTTAAATTCCGCCTTGTTGGACTGATAATATACGGGAATTCATACTTATACAGTTTAATGATTCACACATGATGTAAGTAAATTTATAATTTTTATCAGATCCTGTTAAAATATCATGTTAACAGTCTGATACGATGCCGTTCAACTCTACTGAGTCATTTGCTTTGATCTACTACGCGCTTTCATATAATTATTGGTTAAATCAAATAACACTGGAACACTCCCTGAAAATTGTCAGCAATATAGTGGTTCGGTGAAAATAGGTGTCATAAAGTTGAAAATAAAAATACATTCTTTGTAAATTCTGCATCTATCTTCAAATAGTATTTGGAGTACTGATGCTAGATGGTACAAGTGATGGTGGATGGGCGGTAGCATGTGCGCTTTACAATCTGACGGCAGAAGGTTCGATGTTCGGCCCTGCACTAATGACTTGTTTAGTACTTTTATAAATTATGTGCAGTTTCGATGCCATCGCTTCACAACAGTGTAGGAAAACTTCGTGAGGGAACCGGTATGTCCTAGGACCTCGAAAGTTTAAAGACATCATTATGACATTCATTCACATTGACATTCATAATTATGCACTGAGCCAGCATGACCTCGAACCTTAAGCTGGGGATACACATGCCCGTAGCTTGCACACTAGCATACCAGCTTTTTGCACGTGCCAGCTACTGTCATGTCATGCTAACTGGCATGTCTGTAATACTGGCATACTGGCATACATGCAGCTAGCACAACGTTTGATTTACTTGCATGCCCGTTGAGGCAGGGGACGCGGGGGGCTGCTAACTACTAAATACTGGCATGCAAGGATACAACTTCCATGCCAGTATTACTTGCAAATGTATCCGCAGTGTGCCAGTTACTCGTACATGCCAGTAACGTTCATGCCAGCTACTTTCCCGATTTACTGGCATGTGTATCCCAAGCTTTAGAGAAATGCCGTAGATCGGCTTGCCTTGTGCTGCCTGCTGCTGTGTTGCCAGTAGCGTGCCTTGGGAGAGGCCTATGTGCAGCAGTGGACTAGTATAGGCTGATTGTGATGATGATGAAGAAATCCTTATCATGGTAAATAGTGTCCCGTTAATTATCATACAACGTACCTAAATGCTTCGCTAAGTATCTGGTGGACCATTTCCTTATTTGCCTATGTATAGTACTAGCCGCCCGTCCGGGCTTCGCACGGGTGGAGATTTATTTAACACTCTAGTAATAAATATAGCCTATGTTACTCAGGGATAATGTAGCATTCGAATGGTGAGAGAATTTATAAAATCGGTTCAGTAATTTTTGATATAATTCGTTACAAACATAAAATAATCCAAAAATACAAATCTTTCCTCTTTATAATATTAGTGTAGATTAGGGCGCTTCTCATCTGCGCTACTTAAGTTGTTTGCCTAACCATAATAATGAAAGATACCTAACAAACAAATCTACGGCTTTCAGTCTTCCCTCCGGTCTCCACGTGGGTCGATCAAACATTCGCCAAGTGGCGGAACAGCGCTTCGGTCACGTGCAAGCGTTCCTCACGTCACTCTTCAGTCTGGCGGACGAAATAGCACACTCTGACCTCGTCTACACCTTCTTCCACCCTCTACTGCGAGACCAGCAAGACGTCGAGCCGCAGAGGACGAGAGGAGGTTAGTAAACCATCCATAACTCAGACTACTTCGACACAATATAGATTAGTTAGTGTCAGCTCTAATCATCCCATAGATAACTAAGTGAAATGAATAGTAAATGTTTCAGTCTTCCCTTCTTACTAGCGCTTGTGCGTGGTCTGTGTAAAGCATCAGACGATCTACCGGGCAAGCATGCGTGCCGCGACAAAATTGTGTCGACTCTTTTTATCGTGCCAAAGCGAGACGGGCGTATATGAATGTCGCGTTCTCGCTCGACAAAGTGACGACAAGATTTTGTCGCCATGCGCATGCTAGCCATGCAGGTCAGCATGACGATGGACGGCATTTATACTTTACAATCGGCACGCGGTTCGATCTTTGGCCCTGCACCAATTACTTATTATGTACCTCAATAAATTATGAGCAGTTTCGGTGTCATCACTCGAAAACGGTGAAGGAAAACATCGTGAGGAAACTGGAATATCCAAGAACCTCTAAAGTCGTCAAAGTCATATGACGTTTAACACTGCATATGCACTGGGCTTGCATGGTGGATTAGAGTCCATCTTGTCTCTCTGAGAGAAGGCACGTGTCCCAGCAGTGGGAACATGATAGGCTGATGTTGTTGTTACCACAGTTTATTTTTTTATTAGAACTGCTGTTAAAGCGTTTTTGTATGAAATCTGTTGTAGCAAGTTGCACCCATATAAACGAAACGTCAGTCATTCGAAATCAGTTACCAACTGTGACGCGGAGTTCAACGCGTTGTTCTAAATAAGAATGTTCAATCAAGGTTCTGTGATAATGCCTGGCGACAGATTTTCCTTCTCATTTCCGTTCTATTTCCTTCTCTTTTTTGTGGTTGTTACCTTAGGTTGGATGACACGGTAATTTGTAGGTCCCGGTTGTTTGTCCGAAAACACCGACTGGCTCGATATAAACTCTAGGGCTGGACACTAGGCATATATGAACTAACTCATAATGAAATATCGAAAACTAATTGACTCAAGAAGCTGAAATTTGGCAGATATATTCCTCATAGGGTGTAAAAGTCTGCAAAAAAAGGCGCGAAAGGGCCGAATTAAGAGGGCCAAATGGGGTTGAAAGTTTATACGAAAATCTATTCGTACGAAGTCGCAGACAATAGCTAGTATTTTCTTTGTATATTATTTAATAAAAAAAGACCGTCATCTCGCCTGATGTTAAGCAATGATGCGGCCTAGGGTGGAGCAGCCTTGCCTAGAAAAAAAAACGATTCACTCGCGATTTGAAGACACCCAGATTATAACTATAGGGAAATCCACAGACTAACAGTTCGCACCATAAAAGTGGAATCAATCGTTTTCCTGAAGACAGCATCGGCACAGATGACTATCTGATCTGTAGCTCCAATTTAATACAAGTGATAGTTTAGTACATAGTGATCTGTGATAGTACATAGGTATTATCATTATAGCGGTGTTCCGACCTAGTTAACTTGAGTTTGTTAGTTAATTTCTTATCTATTGATTAGAAGAAAGCTTTTGCGTGTTTGCAGGCTGTTATCACATTAATATAAATATTAGTCTTGAGCATCGGCGCAAAGTTACTCAATACTCAATATCTGCATGATCTAATTCCTTCCTACCCACTTTTCTATCAGGTTGCCAGAGAGGGCACCAAAAATCGTCACTGCTTTATGGTTCATATTCCAAAAACCCGTACCAAGCGCTTTGATTCAACTTTTATTGTGCGAACTGCTAGTCTGTAGACTGCGCTGCCAGAATGGATGTTCCCCGATAGTTCACGAGTGAATCGGTTTCTTCTAGGTAAGCGTGTTACATCGTAGACCGCATCATAGTTGTAGTAAGATCTGTTATGTATATTTTGCCGTCCTTTTTCTGTCTGGAGTCAGTAATTGTATACCATGTTATGACTGAGTCTATTCTATGTTTCCCAGGTGAAGCAGCGGAAGCGGAAACCAGCGGGTCTGGTTCTCTCAAGATGTCTGTGCAGTACGCGAGCGGAGTATTATCCGTGCTCATATTACACGCGCAATCTCTGGCACTCACGCCGCAGGGCCTGCCGCCCAACCCTTATGTCAAGGTAGTAAGAATCACCATGAAATATCATCCTCACTAACATCATATATCTTTAAATAAATACAGGGTGTAATGAAAGGGAAACATATTATGGCCGATTGGGCAGAAAAGTTCTCAAAAGGAGACCACGGACTGCTAAGTGCAGCGTAGGACGTCCACCCTCAAGATGGACAGACAACCTAAAAGACGATTAAACCGACTTAAAAATTAATTGGCGCCTGAACAAAAATATTCTATTATTGCTGGTTAGAAATTACTAAGGCAAAGTTATCAAAAATAAAACCGGCCAAGTGTGAGTTGGACTCGCGCATGAAGATTTCCGTACCATTATCAATAAAAGGAAAAAAAAACATGTCTGTTGTATGGTAGGCCCCCTTAAATATTTGTTTTATTTTAATAATTTATTTTGTGAATTAGTGAATATATATAACTAAATATTCTGTGAATATTTCAAGCGTCTATCTGTCGCCGTTATCAATATCGAGCAAAACAATTACGCTTGTTGTATGGGAGCCCCCTTAAATATTTATTTTATTCTGGTTTTTAGTATTTGTTGTTATGGAGGCAACATAAATACATCTGTGAAAATTTCAACTGTCTAACTAACACGGTTCATGGGATAAAGCCTGGTGACAGACGAACAGACAGACAGACGGACGGACAGCGGAGTCTTAGTAATAGGGTCCCATTTTACCCTTTGGGTACGGAACCCTAAAAAGGGACGTAAATTTGTAAAAAATACGGATCTTATTGAAACTGTCTCTTCTTTTTTGAAGTCTGTAAAAAAGTGAAATAATTAAAGCTGACGCGTTTTTAGGGTTCCGTAGCACGACAAAGAACCCTTATAAATTCGTTCTGTCCGTCCGTCCGTCTGTCTGTCCGTCCGAATTTTTTAAAACCTTCTAAGTTATATAAATTATTTTTCCAGGTTTACCTAGTCCCGGACCCGACAAAGGAAACTAAACGCAAAACGCGCGTACTGAAACGCAATTCTCATCCGTCATTTATGGAAATGCTCGAATACAGATTACCCATAGAAGTGGTGGAAACTAGGAGCTTACAGGTACGTTAATTCTTTTCATCCACATGTTGCCTGGAAGATACTACTTTTAGCGATATGGCCGCCACTCTCTTGTATTTTTAACCTACTTCCAAAAATGAGAAGGTTAGCAATTCGTTTTTTTTTAATGTTTGTTATCTCAGACCTTTCGACTGGGTGAACAGATTTTGATTTGAAAGTTGGTGCTTCCCGTTTGGTCCCATTTTAATTTGGTCCAGTTCAGACATTTTTATGAAGTCGGTTTTTTGTATTGATAATTATTTAAATAAATAATTATTGAAAAGTTTTTAAAGCTCATTATTTATTAAAGTTAAATAAATAAATAAATAATAATAAATATGTAGGACATTATTGCACACACGGTCATCTGACCCCAAACTAAGCAAAGCTTGTAATATGGCTGCCAGAGACTGATGTATATCAGTCTCTGGCATACATATACAGTGTACATATATATTTTTAAATACATACTTAAATAGATATTAACACCCAGACATAGAACAAACACCAATGTTCATCACACAAATGTTTGTCCTAGATGGGAATCGAACCCACGCCCCCAGCACAGAAGTTATATGATTATTTACCGTGTTAAGGTTGTGGAACGAGCACCCGATATTTTAGCGCATTTACATGCACCATGTTCCCGGGAAGGATGTTCATTATATATTATCTTTACAGGCGACAGTATGGAACTACGATTCGTTACAAGAGAACCAATTCTTAGGCGGCGTGGTGATACCCCTCAGCACCTTACCGCTGCGGCAAGAGACCGTGGCGTGGTACCCTCTAGAATACATACCGCGGTAGCTATCACTCGCCCGCTCCGCTCACGGAGCACGGATTTCATATTAGAACAATTTAGCGAACGTGATAAAATGCTACTTTCGACGTTAATGGTCGTTAAATTCACGAGCAAATACCCTTTATTCCAAAAGCTTATGGTCGATATTTGCAATTATCGGGCTGGCTATTCTTGTGCACGTGATACTGTTTCTGTCCCCTTCGCACTTATGTCAATTTGAATTAGTGTGAAGGTGACAATACTACTATTGCACGTCCAATAATACACCTGTCAGTGATAAGCCAATTTGTATTAACGGGCCTACGAACAAGGTGTAAAATTATACTGAGACCAAAAATGGACCCGCACACTTATATCCTTTCCACCTGCTTGGCAGACCGACCAATTGCAGAGGTGGCAAGATTATGAAATTAACAATTTTCTATAGACAGCTGCCAGTTTTGTTCAAAAAGTACGTCGAGTGGCTCCCCCACTCGATTATAAGATAAGTTTGTCGCACTGTCCTTAGTGCACATGTCTGCTAACTAAATATAAAAAAAATTGACGGAAGATAAAGTCAATATATTGTCACATAGTAACGGGCATTCTTTAAGTTATTTTTGCTTATACCTTGTACGTAGTGGGCGAATGTCCACATGGATTAGCCAATGTATCGAAGGTCACGTTCCGAATCACGCCATCAGCGCTTATGAGAACATACGTTTTCGTCTGGTGATGGCATTGATTCGGCATGTGTCCTTTATTGGGCCAAGTGTTTGACAACAAGTGCCCTATTAAAGACTATATATTATGTGTATTCACAAACGCTTGTCGCAAACTATTCTTATGTGTTATGTATTTTTATATAGCTTTTCTAGAAAAAAGACAGCATACAGCAAACAAGTTTTGCTATTGGTGTATCAAATTATGAATTAAACTATTTCTATCTCAAATGTATGGTAAAATAAAGTGCCAAATGCTTTGCATAATATAACATTGGGCTCATAACCATGTAAAGGTACCTACGTGTCTATTAAAATATGACATATCAATTCTACATTGGGGTCATAATCTTGTGAAAAGTACATATATGTGTCTATTAAAATACGACATATCAATTCTAATCTACTTAATAATTTAAGGTAACAATTCAGCGTCTAACGGCATGTCATTAAACGAAACTATGTTACCCTAAAACAAAAAAACTTTGTTAATGTCTTTCTTTTGTTGTATTTAGTTGTAAAAATTACTTGTAAACATTTGACAGGCTAATGTTGTTCTAAAATTAGGCCCTGAGTTAAGCCCTTAATACACAATAATTATGGCAGTTTGAATTATTGTTATATTTAACGTGATTTCGTATATTTTCGGAGCAGCTCTTATGTTATATTATGTATTAACTCCGTATGTCTATAAAGTTGGAATGGTTATTATTATTAATCTGTATTTTTTTATCAGTGATTGTTTATTGGCTTAAGTAGTCACATTCCAGAATAAATGTACTATTTTTATATTAATTTACTAACTTTGTAGTAATCGTGGCGTGATCTATACACCTTTATACCTGTTGTAGAACAGTTTATGCTGTCTCCTAAATACTTATGCAGAAACACTTGGTAATATAATCTGTTTTGTTAAAAATAAAACTTGCTTTCACAGCGAAAAGATCAATTTTATAGCATAGATTGATTTATCAAGCGTTTTCGCATACGAGGGTAATAATATGACATCTATTTTGTATTACCATTCGCTAAACTAACGTAATCATTGTAATCTTTGACACTTTTAAAGTGAAAATACGATGGCAACCGTTTTAGTCTAAAGGAGATGTATCAAAATGGGCCAGGTTTATGTACACTGCCTCAAAAAATTGATAAAAATTCGTCGATTAGGAAAAGTGCATATAACTTAGATGTATACTTCAGCGGTACAAAAAAATATTTGTCTCGACTTTTGGCTGGTTTTTCAATATGACAGCCTCAATGATAATATACTCTGAGGAAAAAATTTCGCTTTGTAATCTGTGGGCGAGTCATTGTTCTGTCACTGTCATGTCAGTTGGTCGAGTTTGATCAGTTTAGTCTGAAATAAATGTCAAACGTCAAAATGACACCTTATCGCCATGATGATTTCCTTGTGTGTTGCAATTCTTGCGTGATTTCTTGTTTTGCATTACCAAACTAAGCCATATTTTCCATAATTAATAGTAAAAAGCATTTTTTTAATATGGCTACATATATATTTTTGGGTATGGTGTACCTACAAACGTCTGGCCCAGGCTCCGTACATCTTGAAACATCTTTAGTTTTTGCTTTGTATAACAGAATAGACAATCTCACATAAACCTGATTTAATAGTTTTTTTTTTATTGTCATTGTTGCTGTATTGAGGTCTGCATGAAAATACGCTCAATGCATATTTTAGGTATAGGTTTGTAAGTCATTTCATCTTATGAATAATGGTGATACAGTGTGTAATGCACAAAACATGTTTTGCTTTATTGTACGTTTAAAGGCCACCGCAGACGATGAACTGTTAGTCAGCGAGACTTGGTGCGCCTAAACAGAACAAATAGAACTGTATTGCGTATTATACTGACAAGACAGACTGAAAAGACTACTCATTGTGTATGGATAATTTGTACCAGCGAGGACAAATACTAGCAGGTTTTTTTTCCTGTGAAATGGACATAGCGCTTTTAATTGATATACTGCCGCCCAAAGCCAAAAGACTATTGTTTTTATTTTAGGTCTAAATAATTAATCTATTATTTAAAAAAAATCTTCACGAATCATCAGAATTTTATTAAAAATTATAACAGAAAATTTGTCGCCGATTTCAATAATTGAACAAAATTATGTTTACCAAATAAATTAGGTTTTTTAAATTTTTTGATGAAAACGTTGATACACTTCGTTACTATTACTAAGATATATACGCTTTCTTTCATTATACACTAAAGTTCTATGTGTTCTGTTATGTCACACAAGAAGTCTCACGGAGTAACACGGACTAAAAGTGCTTGTATGTGATGGCCTTTAAATTGTTTTTGCTTTACCGTATACTACGATTATGATACGTTTAGAGATCTGAATGGATTTATTTACTCGTCATTTAATGTATTAAATCTATTTAATTTTTCGTTACACAAGTATTTTGTTAATCGTATTATTTAGCTTTACACTATTTATTTACAAATGGATGGATATGAATTCAAAATATTTTAACGTAACCAGTGGCGGATTTGCAGTCTTGGACGCCCTAGGCCCCAGGTCATATATCAAGTACCAGCCCTTTTTCTCAGTCATCAGTGAATTTTTTGTCACAATTGGCCGCCCTTAATATCTGGCGTACAGGGCCTTAGGGCAAATCCTCTACTGAACGTAACTGTTCATTGATATTAATTTGATAGTTTTACACGTTTATATGTTTATCGCGGTCTCATGTTTAAATGAAATCAAATATCATAGATAATTGTAAAAGTGGCTTCCAAGCTTGCTCAAGCGCAGAGCAACTATACCGATCTTGTAATCGTTTGTCGGTGTAAAAATTGTATATAGTTATCATAACTTAGATTTTTATATGGTTCTCGACACATGGTGTGACGTGTTTGAAACTAGTTTTTGATTCGAGTTGCATGAATAATCCTAACAGGCCCTACGCCCAACTCTAACCGCTGGCCCGAATACGCGCTGTTTGCAAAATCACGCGAACGCGAACCTTAACGTGCCGAGAACGGTTTGCGATCGCGCAACTTTTCGCAATCACCTAAACTGAATCGTTTATAACAGGTGTGCGTAAGGCCCTAACTCTCGATTTGGGAATGTTTTGTCCTTACTTACATTAAAATAGAAAAGTGAAGCAAAGATATTTTTTTAATACGTTCTAAAATCGCCAGTTAAAACCAAGTTGTTACATAGGTCCAGTCAGTAAAAAAACAGTATAAAATACTTTTAAGTGCGCCAGTTAATAATAAATAAATATCTGGGACATTATTGCACACATGGTCATCTGACCCCAAACTAAGCAAAGCTTGTAATATGGCAGCCAGAGACTGATATACATACATATATATTTTTAAATACATACTTAAATAGATATTAACACCCAGACATAGAACAAACACAAATGTTCATCACACAAATGTTTGACCTAGATGGGAATCGAACCCACGCCCCACAAGCGCAGAAAGTAGGTTCATTACCAACTGAGCCACCGGGGCAGTCATGGGCCGTATTACAAAATGCACCGTACGGGGTGGCATAGTCATTTTATGACAAAACCCAATTTTTTTAAATAATAAAGATTAAAAAAAAAAATGCACCGTTCAATTTTAGGTATTTGTAATTTCGGGCATAAAACGAAAAAAATATAAGCCGTAATTGTCAAGACTAATATAAAACAAGTAAATCACAACATTAGAAATCCACTCTCAAATATTCCCTCCAAAAGTTACACGAAATACTACTTTTGTAAATAGGAGGTAATCAGGTAACATGTTGAGATTTTTCAAAAATTGAAGCAGTTATTTTCATAAAAAAATACAGTCTATTTAATACAGAAACTGAATTTTCTATAGATCTTTCTATTTGATAGAATGAGAACACCATAAATCCAGTTTTCATTGCTTTTTTCGTCAAAAAATGTGAGAGGGCCCTTAAGACTCTGATTTAAGGAAGTATGACCACCGTGAAATAAACCAACTTCGTTTGCGTGCAACTCAAAAATAAAAACCAGTTTCAAACGCGTCGTATTATGTGTGTGAGCTTAATAATAAATGATCGATGCCTTACGGTCTAACGGAAACATAATAATCGAGTGTTGTCAATACCATAAATAGTAGAAAAAAAATCAAATATAAATGCTCTCATATCAATCAAGCTTTTTATTTCTTGTCATATAACAATATCTTCATCGGGCGCAGGTTTTAGTAAATATTCATTTACGTCGTACTTTCTTTTTTTTAACCCCTCTTTGCCCATATAGTAAGGTAATCTTTCACTTGTAGGGAGGTAGTAAACGCCTGGCTTTTCAAAGTCTGTGTCTGAGCCTAGAACGTTGGTAGTTATATTTCCGTTGTAGCAGTCGCCGTGTCTTGCTTCCGCAACGGATGGACAGCGCGCGGCGATGAACTGGTCAGGGTTCTGGAGCGATAGGATCCAGTAGGATGCTGCGCGGACGTGGCTGCAGAACAGGAAACACGGGAGGATGAAGTTACCAATCATAGATGGCTGATACTCACCTGTAAAGAAAAGTGTGCTTTAGTCAACAGATATAAAAGAAAAAGAGATTTTCAAAGAAAAGGCATTCGGTGAGTTTTATTTATTTATTTATTAATAGCTTGCGCTTGGTCGCCAACTCGCCTGTTGTTAAGCGATGATGCGATCTAGACGATTTATGTAGCGCCTGAAATAGATCTGCGCCCATTGCTAAAACAGCCACAGATGCGGTCACATAATCTGCCACTCACCAGAGCTAAAGTAGGATTCTCAATAGACGGTACACTGCCGGGAGCCAACAAGGGATCATAATAAATTTGTATTTTACTTACCTCCATTGGCATAGAAGTCCACATGACCCAATGGATCCGCGATGCCAAAACCGTCTATGTTTGTGTGAATTACGTCCACTTTGTGCGCAGCGCTGGGGTTCAGTCGCTCGCTCGAAGGCAAGTTACGGAAACACGGACCAGCTGGATCTAAAGCTGCAAAAAATTGTTGCTGTTAATCATACCTAAGTACTTAAAGCAGCAAGCCATGGCTGTAATATAAGTTGACGATTTTTTTTATTTCTTGTCGGACTTGCGGTCTTGCACTGCGTCAGCGCTACGTCCACGTCCCCTTTCTACTACAGAACAAGTAGGAAAACGGCCCATTACCACCCATACATTGTGCACTTTCCTTGGATACGTACCAAACGTTTCGATTCTACGTTTCTAATCCGTACGGCCAAGGATTGGAACAACCTGCCGGCTTCCTTGTTTCCTGAGAGATATAATCTGGGCCTTTTCAAGGCAAGAGTGAATAGGTATCTTCTAAGTCTGCGTGCTTCATCTTCGACCACATCGTCGCTTACCAACAGGCGAGTTGGTGGTCAAACGCGAACTTATCCGAGTTAAAAAAAAAAAAAACGATCGTGCTGGTTTGGACGGAATGGTCACCCTCCGCGATTCGCGTTCGCTTGATTATCCGCACTGCGCTGTTTCAGCGCCATTACGAGCCCGCGTTAAGAGGTAGCGGTTTCGAGACACAAATGCAACGTGGGTGGTACAAACCTACATCATCGACTTTTTTTAGTGCTATAGTTGGCAATCTAGCAAATGGGCCGCCTGATGGTTATCGGTCACCATCGCCTATGGATACCTGCAACACCATGGGCATCACAGATACGTTGCCGACCCTTAAAGACTACTAACAGCCCTTTTGATGAACCCCATATTGATAGCTGCTCGGAAATGCCGCAGGATGAAGCTTATTCCACAAATTGCAGGTGTAAGGGAAAAAAGACGCGTAAAACGCACAGTGTTTGATTTCCACCGTACTATGATATGTGGATGAACTTTCAGGCGGTTGTATAAATATATAGTATGTATATCAGTCTCTGGCAGCCATAGTAGGTATAAACTGCGTTGTTTGGGGTCAGATGATCGTGTGTGCAAAAACGTCCCGAATATTTAAGCCATATCATACCTGAAAGTCTATGCGGTTTGTCGCCCACAAGATCCTTGTACTTCTCTGAAGCAAAGGACGCTATGTGAGCTCCGAGGCTCCCGCCTGAGAACTCTAGGTGCCTCGGAGCGAGGCCGTTATCGGAGAGCGTAGCGAGGAACTCCCCCAATAGATAACCCAAGGGCTTCGTCACTCTCGCGGCTCTGCAAATGTTAATAATTTTGAACAATTAGTACGGATAGGTGGTTCAAATCGTTCGTATCAAACTTCAGATCTGACGAACAAGGGAGATATGCCTCAGTATAATAATAATTATCGTTCGTGTTCAAATGTCTCCATATTTCATAAATTGTGGTAGGGCGATTTTTATACATATGTTATTTATATAGGATTTGTCTCTAGGTTGCCTGAACGCCGCCTAAATTTCTCTGTAACGTCTACTGCCCCCCGAAAGTCTCCAGCTCACATGGGGGCGTTATCGCCTACTTTGAAAAACCGACCTGATATAGAGGATACCTAATCCATTTTTTTAAGAGCCACCTATGTGTCTTTATGTAATAAATTCGGCCAAGCGGGAGTCGCTCGCGCACTGAGGGTTCCGTACCACTCCATAACTTGTTAGCTACTAAGTACAAAAAATTAGTGCAAAAAAGACAACATCCCGTCAACGCCCAGGCGGTCACCCATCCAAGTACCGACCGCGCCCGACGTTGCTTAACTTTGGTGATCGTACCTAAGAGAACCGGAGGGGAACAGAAATTTGTCGACGACTCGCACTAGGCCATTATTTATTATTTGTTGTTATAATTTAGAGTGTGTACAATAATCATGCCAAGTTTGACGCTTGTAAGTATTACCGTTTTTACATTAGAGCAAATGCAAAAATACGTTTGTTGTTACGGGGTATTTAGGCCCTTAAGTATTTACTTTTTGACTTCATTATTATTTGTTAAGTAACATTACTTACCTAAATATTCTGTGAAAATTTCATACTATCTATTACGGTTCGAAAGATACAGTCGTTAAAAGGTAGGACGGACAAACAGGCAGACAGCGTAAGCTTAGTAATAGGGTCCCATTTATTTCATTTCGGTACGCAATCCTAAAAATTAAATAAAATTTATCATTTTCTACGTGCTATTTCCTATGCAAATAAATAGACAATAGAGTCGCGTGACGAGGCAGATGAGATCGTTCACTTCACACGCGATGTATTTATCGATCAAGTTAACCATCATTACTTTCTCACGGCATGCGGAAACGAAACAGTGCATGGAATCAAGGAAGAACTCGTTGACGATGGAATTTGTTGTTTCCAGAATCTGACGACAGGACAAATGAAACTTTTTAGTGCAGCATACATACATACGAGTACCTACGTATAGTGTGGACAAGTCAGTGCCTTATTTTTACACAACTTTGAACACGAATTGATTGAGAACATCCTGTGGGCGAAGTAGGGACGAGTATTCGATGCGTAAAATATGCATCGATTTCCACAGAAACTTCTATTTCGAAATACAAAATGTGTGTAAATTTTGATAGGTACGTATTTTATGTATTCTTCGCCCACAGTTCGCGAAGTACGAATATTCGCTACGTAAAATACGTACGTAATTTTTTTTTTATGGTATTTGATACGTAGTTTGTACGTAGCGAGTATTCTTACTTCGTCCGCTGTTCTCAATTCAATTCATTTTTTTAAATGGGTGAACGCTGATTGTTTCGGCTTTTGAGGACGCCTTTTTTTACAATATTATTGCAGTTTAGCGACTATTACAAAGTAACAAACAGGTACAGGTATTACAAAGTACCTTACCACTAGTCTACTCGTGATTTCCTACACCGGAAGCTCACACTCATTGTTAGAACCCAAACGTAGGTACATCTACCTACATCCTGTGGCCTAGTGCCCGCCACTACTTTTATCATCGCTGCAAAACGTCATTCATGTTTGCAAGGATAGTCCTTTAAATGTAGCTTGATTGAAACGACAGCTGACGACATTTCAGGGCATGTCTTTGTAATAACGTCTGGCGAATTGCATTTACTTGTAACACAAAGATCACTGGTTTTCTGCGTCTTAAATTATTATGAACTACAAGTGCTGTACATATAAATAGTAAAAGTATATTTGAATTTTAAAACGGAACTGCATTTAGTGTGGATTATCACAATACAATAGCCATATTTTTCCATTCTGTCATACAAGGTTACGTCAATAGTAATTTTTAAACTTTCGCGATTCGAACACATGTTTTCATATTTATCGGGACTTATCGCGCACAAAGCTGCGGTAGTTCCTACATAGGTCAAACAAAGCGTACCATAGCAGAAAGGATCAAAGAACATATCGCAGCCGTCAAAAATCGCCAGACACAGAAGTCGGCTATAGCAGAACATTTGCTTGAGTCGGGGTCCGGTCACTGGATCGAGCTCCACGACCCGAAGGTCCTCTCCACTGAACGGCATTATTTTTCAAGAATGGTTCGTGAAGCGGTTGAAATCAGAAAACATCGCAATTTCAACCGGGAGGATGGATTTAAGTTAGCGGCGTCGTGGAATCCCATAGTAAGCAAATGTACAAACCGCGGTGTAGGTACTAGGACTTTTACCGATACAGTCAGTGTTGTGTGTCGTAGTGACAACCCTGCAATTTTTCAAGATCAAGTGAGGGTAGGAGAACAAAATATCCGCTCTTCTCGCCGGACTCACCCGCAGTTTTCAGTCAGCTCGTGACCACGGCCATTGCAACATGGTCGAAACGTCGAGCGAAAGGTATCTATTTTTACCTATATTTAATAGTGCGCGATAAGTCCCGATAAATATGAAAACAAGGTTACGTCAACTTGACAAAAAATTTAGGGACACGGTAAATCGATAAACGTAAAATCGATCATTTTATTTTGCTGTGTGAATTAAATAGTTTTTTTTTTGTTTTTTCAGAATTTCCTCTGCGTACCTACTATCGAAATATAAAACTCGTACAGATAATGTACAATTTTTTTGTAAACCTAGATTTCTTTTGTATATAGTATATGTAATAATATCGAATTACTAGCAACTGTCTTAGTAAATTTTACGGAACGAAACATCTTTATCCAAAGACTGACTACTAGAATAGCATACTAGACTGACTATTGATTGAATAGCATTTATTATTAATCTGCAGGATTTCTCAAGTGACTCTAACGCTGATGATGATGATGACACTGATTTGGAATGTACACCATTAGATTAAACAATAGATTTATTTATATTACAAAAAAAAATACTTGCTTTTTCTGTTTTATTTCATTATCCTAAAGTCTCATCATAATAGTACTACAACAGAAATATAGATTGGTTTAAAAATATTATTCGTGCAAGACACTTCCAGTCGATAAATAAAGACACATTATTCTCGATTTGGTCCGAATTGTCCCAGCACTAATCGAATATTTTGACATACTTCATTTCAATCAACTTACATTTAATAGACTTTTATAGTCATACTTTATTGGTAACTAGCTGCGCCCTGCGGTTTCACCCGCGATGGCGTGACCAAGGAAAATAGTGATTCATTTTTAACCGACGATTAAGGAGGACGGTTCTATATTCCACTGTAGGTATACATTTTTATGTATGTTTACCAACATCTCCGCCAATTGTGGACCGATTAAAAAAAACTTTTGTTCGGTATACTTCCAATTTGGTCCTTTTGTCACCAAGTCAGGATCTGATGATGGGATCCCAGGGAAATGAAGGGCAACCCTCAATTTTTATAGGCACTTATTACGTTTTTCATATATTTCTGAAGTCGGTTTTTAAAGTGGTCCATATGGATTATACAATTACAAGTCAATATATAGTAGTAGTTATAGTAGTTAACAATAATCTAAATGCATGCTCTTTCTACTCTGTGCCATAGTATTACTAAGGAATACTTACAAAGGGTAGGTTCGCACCAATATGGGGAAGATCTCCAGGACTATGACGTTCCTGCCCTTGGCAAGATACTGGGCGCACATAGATCGCACCAGCGGGGAGAACGAGGCGTCCATATAGCCGCTGATCACAACCTGGAAGAAGATACTTATTCATATCTCATGTTAAGAAAAGTTAGTATTCATATCACTGCCAAAACGGGTATTAAAAAGATAGTGCAATTTTCAAAGTTCAGATCCTAATATTGATAACCACAGGTTTAATTAAAATCTCTACATGGCATGAAATTGAGTCGCTTTCCGCGTCTGTCTGTATATCTGCTAACTCAGGGGTCAGCTTGAATCGGGTATTTAGATCAGATTACATCGAAAGTATACTATGTAATGCATTGACGACTTTACCTACTACTGATAGAATTAAACTGGCAATGAAAAATAATTCAAAACAACTCGACTACGGCTGTATATTCAATTGAACAATGGCCAAATGTTTGCCTACAAGTCTACTATTTTTACTGAGTATCTATCTAGGTATGAATCTTTAATAAAAAAAATATATACAAATTGTATAATCATCAGATCTTCACGTACCAGGAAAACATAAAAAAATCAGACGTCAAGACATCTCTGGATACAAAAAATACTATCGGTAATATTTTTTTAATTAGAAGATTTACCGACTTCAAAACGACTTATGATACTCCGGATTTACAGCCAATCTAGCGACACCTGGGGCTCTACGCCTAACTCTAACCGCGGGCTCGAATACGCGCAGTTCTCAAACGCAACTTTTCGCAATCACCTAAACTGAATCGTTTATAACAGGCAAGCGTAAGGCCCCCCCCCCCTGGCGCATCTAAATCTATCAGGCAGGAGGCAAAACTTTGAGTATGTACCAGTGCTGGATTTATATTTTTTACGTATGTAGGACACTTTATTTCCGCCGCCCCATGTACCTTTCTAAAATAATAATTTTCCATATGTAGTAAGAAAGGAACTAAAATCTGCCGCTCCTAGGACGCTGCCGCCCCTAGGCCGCGGTCTATATGACCTATTGACAAATCCAGGACTGGTATGTACCTATACCTACCCAAGCTTTCTGCCAATAGTTTAAATTACAGTTTAGCTATGGCGCAATTTGTCATTTTTCTATTGACGTCTGACGTGCTACTGCCAAGCAAAGATAATTACATTAGAAACATATAGACCAGGGTAGAAGCCTTCAAAAATGGTAAAAAATGAAAAAAATAGTAGTAGGATGAAACCCATTAGAAAAGGAGGGGAATATGATAAAAATGAAAGGAAAAATAAATTACAGGCGATCTGAGTTCGGAAAGTGAGAGGGGGGGGGGGGGGGGGGGGTTAAGGGTAAAAAATGGTTTATCTCGATTTCCGGTAACTTGGTTGTTTGAATTTTTCACATAAATTTTGACGTTATGTAAAAAATGGTGTATATAAAAGTTGTAGATCTTTTTATTACCTACAACTTTGCCATTTAACTTTTTTTCATAGGACTTGTAGTTTTACCGGAAATCGAGATAAACCATTTTTTACCCTTAACCCCCCCCCCCCCCCCCCTCCCACTTCCCGAACTCAGATCGCCTGTAATTTATTTTTCCTTTCATTTTTATCATATTCCCCTCCTTTTCTAATGGGTTTTATCCTACTACAATTTTTTTTGGTTTCAAAAATTATCTACCCTGGTCTAATAGATCAGAGCATAGATAAAGATCAGAGTATATATATAGAAAGACTGCCAAGTTGGAGATCGAGTTGAATTATGTTATCAAAGAGAATACAATAGAAGATATGTTATGTGCAAAGACGTTTTAAAACTGCACTACGCCTTACAACGTCCTCGGTTGACGGCATAGATCAGAGTAGACGGTGTCTATCGAAAAAATACTTCGGTGGTATGTAGCTATATATTCTATTGAAGATTTATCAAAACACTGTATAAATCAATAAAATTGAGTGAGAACATCCGTCCTTTGCAAATACATATTAGTTCACCTGTGTTTTCATCTTCTTTAGGTCCAAATGCTTAGCAGCACATAACGCCCCACTTGGAGACAGATTACACGTCTTCTCTCTCCTCAGTACTCCTTTTGTGGGGTTCATGACGACCACGTAGAGTGCGCGTAAAGTCTTCTCCGATATCACCGTGCTGCGGTTCATTCCTGGACCTGTTTTTTGGTAAATATCGTATTATCACTATTATCGTACTTATTTTTGGGTTTGATCAATCTGTGTCTTAAATAGCAAACTCACATCAAATGTTTCATTCAATAAAACTACCTACTGTCGGTGTTTAATATTGGATATGCCTACCTACACCTAATACCTACCTACAGTAGGTAATGACTTCTGTGCCTACATTAGAGCGGACGAGAAGCGGAGCGGCGCGGCGATCCCCTGGGACCTAACCCAACCTAACTATAATACCTATACGACGCGTCGTATTCTAGTTAGGTTTTTTAAACATGTGCATCAACATCGTCATCATCCACAGACTTTCCTGCCCCATTATTGGGTATAAGCTTCTCTCTTGCTATGCTATCTGCCTCAGTCCTGTGATATTCTGAGCCAGGTTCGACCCGCGATGGTGGCTCAGAATATCATCGACCCGTCTTCACAGAACACTACTTATTTACTCAAAAAGTCTATCTTGCTATAGCTGGATGACTAATGCTTCGTTCACATATATCAGTCTACATGTTTTCACTGAACCTAACTTTAGAAATGTGTTATGTGCATTTATTATTTTTAAGACTGTTAGTTTGAAAATTTATATTTTTATGTTCGTAGAATCCATTGGCTCTGTATTTGCGTTTAAACCTTTCCTTTAATGTGCAAAAAGACAGCCGTCGTAGCTTAGCACACGCGCGATCCTACTACGGTTCTCTTTTTGGACAGACTGTAACTTTTATTTTTCTTATAGTTCTCCTGTGAACGGAATGGGACCCTATTACTAAGCCTGCGTTGTCTATCTGCCCTATACCTTTCAACGACTATAGGTATCTTTTGAATAGATAGCCAGTATTTTTTTATGTTACGGTGGATTAACTAAGAAATCAAATCAATTAATATCAAAAAATAAAAAATAACCCCCATACAAAAAACGTTTTTTTTAAACTTATTTTTGTCTTTGCTCTAGTGACTAATAGGTACGTACGTACAGGCGTCAAAATGGGCATGATTATAGTAGATAGATGTCTACACACTCTACGAGTTAAACAACAAATAATAAATACCGACCAAGTGAAGGCAAGAGTGAATAGGTATCTTCTCAGTCTGCATGCTTCATCTTCGACCACTTCGTCGCTTACCAACAGACGAGTTTGTGGTCAAAACATATTTTTTGGATGCGGTACCCTCAGACTCGCATTTGACCGGTGTTTATTTTTAGGTAGGTATAACTTATCTCATTTACGTGTACGTTCATATGGTGTAGCGTTTCAAGTTGCGTGTCTGAATTTCATCATGGTCCATGTCCATGTGCTATGCCCGATAAAGCTTAGAAAGGCACTATCCACCAGAAGCATAACTACATACCTACTACTAATGTAGGTAGCACAACTGGAGATAATAATGCTGGGTACGATGCCAACTGATAATGGGCTTGAGCATTTGGATTGTCTTTAGACCGTCAACGGTCTATGGTAAGTCTAACTGTTTTTGCAGTGTTAGCTCATAATTTGTTTAGTTAATGAAGGCCCTTGCCTATTTATAATACGGTAACAATATTCTGTTCAGTTCTTATAATATTGATTTGTTCGCCAAATCGCGGAAATCTAACAGTCTCTGCGACCCATTCGATTATATAATTATTATAAAATTCAAGATAAATTAATAGCTGGAATATTTTGTTATACTGTGGGTATACACTGTTTTAAACTATCACGGTTGTTTACTAAAGTTATATGATTATTTACGGGATATTTATTTATTTGTCTTCCCGTGAACATGGTGCATGTAACTGCGCCGAAATATCGGGAGCTCCTTCCACAACCTTACCACGGTAAATATCCCGTAAATAATCATATAACTTTACTGTAGGTATGTTAATATCAAGAACGATCGTTAGTCCATCCTTGGTTAATATTTACAAAAAAATTCATAGTCAAGTTCGTGTAAGTCAAGGTAAAGAAGTCGTCAAACAAGATTTGACAGATGTTTTAGGTTCAAAGTTATTATATATGCAAAGGACAGAGGCCTTATCTCAGAGATAGAGAGAGAGAGGATGGGCAGAAATCTTATATATACCTAGGTACTCGTATTATAGGTATATGTAAACAATTCCATTTATTTTTCCTGAGGCCCACCATGCTGGCCCAGTGCATGTTGGTGAATGTCATATAGGTATGTCATTGAACTGTTGAGGTTCTTGGACATCATACCGGTTTCCTCACGATGTTTTATACATCGTTTTTGAGCAATGGCATCGAAACTGCACATAATCATCGGTATAGGACGTAGTAAATTTAACTCGATGCACATGATTTTATTAAATTTCAGTAATAAATAAGTTAGGGGGTGCAGGCTGGGCCAAGGGTCGAACCCGATGCCGTCAGATTGTAAAGCACATATGCTCAATAATAGTCCGGTCAAATTAGACCAAAAAATAAGATAGGTACTTGTAATGTAAGATACTAATTTAGGAGGTTTAAATAAAAAAGCTATCAATAAACTCTTAATCTACTAATTGATTTTGATTTGGTTAGACACTTTTTTTTTATTTTGGCATCATACATTTTGTGGGCATAAGAACTTGTCGTATGTTATAAGTATTTATGAGGCAATTAAATATTTTCTGTTTATCAATAATTATACATCAAAAACAGTCGAGGTTAAAATCTCAAAATATATGGTACATAACTGAATAATAATTGCAAGCAACCTTTATAGCCTTATATTTGAATGTCTTTATTACCTACATCTATGTGACCTTCGCGTGTTCTATGTTTCCGATAATTGTCGACATACTTAGGTTACATATTACAACAAATATAAATAGAAAATGACATAAAAATGAGCTCAGTCAATCCAATCTAGGCAATCCAAAAAAAAACCTAAGCTAAAAATATCGTCAGGATTTTAAACTGCATCGATTCGGGTATGTTGTTGCACTATATAAGTTACTAGCCGCCCGTCCGGGCTTCGCATGGGTGGATATTTTTTTTAAACATTTTGGTAATAAATATACCCTATGTTACTCAGGGATAATTGTGGTAAATGTAGCATTGTAATGGTGTAAAATCGGTGCAGTAGTTTTTGAGTTAATTCGTTAGAAACATCCAAAAATACAAATCTTTTCTCTTTATAGTTAATATTATAGTGTAGATTGTTCGACTTCACGCTGTTTGAGATTTAGTATAGATTTGGGTAGATAACACCTTAAATATCTTAATCCTGCTGGTAAAAAGTTACAAAAAAATATTATAGTAGATTATGCTCTAAGGGAATAAAGCAGTGTCTTACGTCGCGGGCGGCATATTCAATATGCCTGAGCGTAACGATGTATTCTAGAGTTCGTTATATAGAGTCCTGAGTGAAGCGAGGGGTTCAAGCTGCCCAAGATGAAAACAGGCTTTATTCCAGAGGAGCATACTCGACTTTTCACACCTTTTGCGAGACAATAAGAAGCCAGGGTTCATTGAAAACCACAGCAACAAACACCGTCTTTTGTTTAAATTTTTTGTAAATGCACCTTTCTTTCTTTTTTTTTAGTTCTGCTTTGGGTGGCTAGTCCGATTTTCGAATAAACCTCTTTACAATGCCATATGGGTATTTTTTTACTTAGAGTTTTCCCCGAGTTTCCACACCAATTTAACGTTCCAAATTCAAATAACTTTATTTCCTAGGGAGTTTCATACAACTTTATATCCCTAAGAGATAATGCTTTACTTTACGTTGAGGTTGCATGAAATCTAATTAGACATTGTCGAGCAGGTGGTGTGAAAAGATATTAGCTCAGCCAACAGACGTTGTCTTATATTCACATCGTTGTTAATTTTTATAATTTTTTCAAAGCTAGAAAATTTAAAAAAAAGTTTAATGAAATCGGAATAGTCGTTCTCAAGTTATGACGTGACCAAGGTAAACAGGGATTCATTTTTAGGGTTCCGTACTCAACGGGTAAAACGGGACCCTATTACTAAGGCTCCGCTGTCTGTCTGTCACCAGGCTGTATCTCATGAACCGTGATAGTCAGACAGTTAAAATTTTCACACATGATGTATTTCTGTTGCCGCTATAACAATAAATACTAAAAAACTGAATAAAATAAATATTTAAGGAGGCTCCTATACAACAAACGTGATTTTTTTGCTTGTTTTTGCTCGATATTGATAATGGCAACAGGTAGACGCTTGAAATATTCACAGAATATTTAGTTATATATACAATTAAAAAATAAATAATTAAATTAAAATAAATATTTTAGGGGGGCTCCCATACAAGCAACGTGTTATTTTTTTTGCCGTTTTTATAGATAATGGTACGGAACCCTTCGTGCGCGAGTCCGACTCGCACTTGGCCGGTTATTATGTACCTATATAGATACTCGTAATTCAAAAAACAAAACAATTTTTGTATAGAATTTAAATTTTGTGGTTAGTTAGTTTTTTTTTTTGTGGCTGAGAGGATTTGTTTTTGCATACGAGCACACGGACCCGTTACGCCCTCTTTGCTTTGTCAGTAATCTACTTCTACAGTCAACATGTTCTGTCCGGTTCAAATGCTTTCGGTCATTAAAAAAGTGCTTTCTGCCATGACATTTAAATTTTATATAGACTTGTTTTTTGTGATAGTCACTGTCGCTCAAAAATAAAATTACAAACACAAAACCTACCGGTATTTTACCTGTTGGTAATGTATTAACAAATTATATATTTATGATAGGTAAAGTTTGGGTAAGGAGGCAGGTGGTCCAAGTCTGGAACTCGTCCTAGAGCTAGAGACCACTTATAGGTACACCTTTTAAAACGTGATAATGGTCAACTGGGCCTATTTATTGGTATAAATATAGGGATTTGTCCTACTAAATAAATATTAATGGTCAACTGGACTGGATAAAGCTAAAAAAAAGTTTAAAAACTTACGAAAAATCACAGAATATCCCCTTATTTGGTATCTACCAGTTACGTATACGTAAAAAGGTTAAATTTAATTTTGACAAGATGTTAGTGATGTTACAAAATGAAAAAAAAAAAAACGCTTACTTCTTACAAGGATCTATATTTGCTTGTTATTACGATTTACAAATTTACATCTTTTCTCCAGATCAAATAAAAAAATACAATATTTTTGTTATGATGAAGGTGCAATTATTAATTTATGTTAAACCAAAAAATATTAATTCAATCGAATTTTGTGTAAAAAATAAAAATTCTATCAGTTTTTTTTTAATTAACTGTGTATTAATTTAATTGTATAGGTAAATCTTTAAACATTTTTTTTGAGATTAAAGTTCTAATACTCACACCTAGAACGCACACATCCTTTGAATAATCTATGAACACTCACAATCAGCCATCAACCCCGCTGGGCTGCCCGTGCCTGCATCCCGCGCACCCAACGCTACCCCACAGAACAGCAGCAGAACACCTCTCATCTCGATCCGCCATCAACAATAATAATAAAAAATAATATACAAAACGAGTGACCGAGAGGCTGGTGATCTCGTAACTAACTTGAACGATACTAACTTTAATGTATTGAGTTTCCTTTGCGCAGAAGGCCGCTCGTTGAATACTTATGAGACAATTAAACCGTGAACCATGTAAGGTTGCAGCGTCATTCGGGACTACATTTATAATTAATATATTTATATTTTATCTGGCCTTAAAAACCTAAACTACTTGGCCCATTACATTTATGCAAAAACAATTGGACTGCCCATATACCGTTGATGGTCTAAATAAAATCCAAATGTTCAAGCCCATTATCATATGGCAGCATACCCAGCATACTGGCAGCAATACCACGCTGAATGGTAATGCTTATGCGGTGAGTTAAAAAAAGCCAGAATTTTGATCACGCGTCACCCTGAAAGATTTTTGAAAATGAGGTGAGCTCCTGGTCCGCAAGGACCCAATGTCTTGACCTCAAACGGCTCAAATATATATAACTACAGCCTAGGTTAGCAAATTGCGCCGCCAAATTGGCCACCGCCGCATCGTAGCGCTACTTTGTGTCTCAGAAAGATGTAACGGCGCTAAAGAATTGACACAAGTTGCGTCCCATCAAGGGGCCGTCCCAACCTCCAGGAAACCTGTTTATAACGGTCAGGCCTCTAATAATTATTTATCAGTAGCACCTCAGGATACCTAATAGGAGAAGGCGGTCTTTCTGTTAGCGCAGCGTACTGATATAGGAACACAGAGCAAGTACATATAGAGAGGGCATAAGCTACTGCTTATGACTTTCAAGTGTCCACACAAATAGCTCCATTTTTTGTAGAGTTATTAAATATTCAAAAAATAATGGCACCGCATTGTATGCGTTATGCCGTAGCAAGTGCGTCTGTATTTAACCCCCGACGCAAAAAGAGGAGTGTTATAAGTTTTACGTGTGAATAACTGTGTGTGGAATCTTTCTGTGGCATCGTATAGCTCCTAAGCGGCCGAATCAATTTTGATTCAGTATTTATTTTTGGAAGGTGACTCGATCATGATTGTTCTTAGCCATTTGAAGATTATAAAGCTCTTTATCTTCTTTTTTTTATTTTTCAATTTATTTTTGTTAGTATCCGACTAATGGTGGATTTACATTGTTTTTGATAATGGGCGCCCGTCATTTATCGCAGTCCAAGAGAATGTAATACTCCTAAATCGCAGTGTTGTAGAGAAGACTGCGGGGTGTACGAAAAAATTTCAACCCGCGCATGAAGTTAAATGTCCTTATGGCGTCCTCTATAGCATCACTAGTGACATATCACTCGATGGTTGCTTCTGCTATCTTAGTGTTCAGAATAACTTATACTTATCATTTATTTTCAAGATTTCGTGATACTTGAATGTACATAACTTATTATTGTAGGTGCAACTTAAAGGTAAATAAATATGACGGTTTTATGCCAATGTGTTTGAAGTGGTAGGTAACAACAATTTTCACATAAAAAATAAAGTTAGTATGCATCAAAATATGATAGGTACGTAGAGCTGTAGTCCGTGTACCCAGAAAAAAGAACCAAGATAAAGCCCTGCAGCTTTATCTTGGTACTTTTTTCTGGGTACTTCTGGAATCTAGAGTATGTTTTAGTTTTTTTTCCAAATTCTTTAAACGATCTTTTCTCATTCAAAGTTACTTTGTACTCGTATGTGTGCTTACTTCACGTTTACAACCAATGCGCTCGGCGCCTTTGCACGAGCATTATGTCTAGCGGTTGCGTGACGAAGGACGGTTAAAGTGAACCTCTCTGACTTTGAAACATTTAATTGATATAAACCTCTAAAAGCCACGAAAACATTCTGCATGATATTTTGTACTACTGCATTTTTTTTTGCCTTTATTATCTAAAAAAATATAAGCTATCATTAAAACATAAATTATTTGGCCTATTATACAAAAATAGTTGGACTGCTCAAAGACCGTTGCAGGTCTTTACACAATCCAATATCAAGCCCACTACCAGTTGGCAGCGTGCCTGGCATTACCACGCTGAATGTCGATAATAATTATTCTGCACATCTGAATTATCCAAAATTGTCTAAATACACATTTAAGTACGGAGATATATAACGGCGCACAAAATGTCTCCAGAAATTATACTAAGAAATCAAAATTAAATAAGTTAATAGGCAAAATTTCGTTGTCCTTCATGCTGGCTGCATGAAGGACAATTGTAGAGCATGTGCTGTGGCGTTACATTAACGGAAGAATCTAGAGTCAGTTTCATTAATATCCATGTCACCACAACAGCTGGACTGTTTCTCACTATCTACATTTCTACGCCACTGGAGCAATTGTGCCAGCTTCCTAGAGCCATGAGCTGGGTTGGCTCGGTTAAAAGCTGGCGGGGAGAACTGCACAATACACCGCAAACAAGATCTCAATGCAAGACTAATTAATGCCCACATCTCGAATAAGAAGGCTAAGGCGGGAGAGCTAAGTACCAACTTACTGTGCATATTTTTAAGGAACATATTTTTCCTGAATGATTACTGTAAACCGGCTTTTGGTGATTATACATTTATTATCATCAATATTATAAATGTGAAAGTTTGGATGGATGGATGGATGTTTGTTACTCAACCACGCAGAAACGGCTGGATGGTTTTGGATGAAATTTGGAATATACATTGCTTATGTCCTGGATTAACACATAGGATACTTTTCATCATCATCACTGATTGTCATCACAACGCGGGTGAAACTGCGGAGCGCAGCTAGTTATTAATATATTTCAATCCTGCATTTATTAAATCATGTATCAGCTTAAGTGGCTTGCCTGATAATATATTTTTTAGGCAACCTCGGACAAAGCCATAAAACAACATGCAAATGGAAAAAAATATGGTGTTGCTCTGAACTGGTTTAGTAAATAGAAGAATTAAATTTAAATTATCCAAAATATCTACCAATTAAAATGAGGATATATTGAGCAACTAACAGTTTAATACAGCAAGAACGATCAATGGATCCTTGAATATAGTCACCGTTGCCGAATCTCCATTAATAGCATAAAAATATAAAATTATTAATCGAATTATACCGGGCATATCTCTAGACGACGAACATATTCAAGGATATCATTACAGAGATACAACAATATCAGGCTATCATGTTCCCACTGCTGGGACACGGGCCTTCTCACAGAGAGAGAGAGGATGGACCCTAAGTCCACCATGCTGGCCCAGTACATGTTGGTGAATGTCTTTGAAGGTCTAGACGTACACCTGGTATTATCACGGTTTATGGACAGTCTAACTGTTTATTTAGTGTTAGTTTTAGCTAGTATTTTGTTTAGTTAATAAGTCACTTGCCCCGTTGAAAAAAATTATCAGATATCTTTTAATATATACCTACTTAACTGGTCATGAAATGTCTCAGAAAGGTTTTTTCAATCAATCGTAGTTGATTCAACTCACATCTGCGGATTTTTTGGGAGTAAAATTTTCATAGAATCTGTTTTAAGTGTCTTATAAAATTTGCGACAGCACCGCTTCGTCTGCAGGAGAAGTGAAGTCTACACGGCATTTAGTGAGCTAAGCTTCTCTAATAGATTTCAATGTATAAATGTATAATTGCCAATATGCTTAGACCCATCAAAGAAAGCGTAAAAATTACCTGAGAACCTGACTTATCGATTACGCGAGCCGAGGGTAATGCGCTTTGATGTGATTGTTCCAAGATTTTTTCCGAGATCGGCTGCAGAAAGCCAATCAGGTACCTTTACCTCGTACGTTTGTAGAGACGCTGCCGCACCGGTTTACCAACGCTCAGTCCTGCCCCGTGCCGACGGCCGCTCACACGCACGGACTTTCCAAACAAAAATAAACCAGCTAAAAATAAACAATGAACTCTTTTCACAAGTGGCTTTAAAAAGTTTTTACTACTTCGCATCGGAAGAAGTTGAAAACGTGAATGATGAATGAGTCGGTGATATTATCGAATGACACTTGGCAATGGTACAAGGAAGCGGTGTTGTCATGGCTGGAGCACCCTGGGGCGGAGGAGCACGAAGGGCTGAACATGACGGTGCTGAAGATGGACCAGGCTTACATGATGGCGGCGTCTGATAAGGATGTGGGGGTTTACAGCGTTTCGGATGATTGTTTTCGAGTGAGTGTTTATCTGCGAGATTGTTTTGTTGTTATTATTGTATAAACAAGTTTGAGTATACAAGTATGATATATAGGAACTTTGGTTGGATTTATATACAGTTTTGTATCCAGTTTTTTCAGACTAACATCTACCTACATTCTACACTGACACTCATAATATCTTACTACTGTTTATAACAGTAAGATATTCAATTAGTTCTTAATACTTAGTTAACTTTTGTCCTTAATAGGGTGGCCTTACATTTTAAATTTCGGTGATAAATGTTGGCAGTCAAGTCTAAATAATAGCTGTTCAAAATTCATTTGAATTTGATTGCTCATTACAAAATCATTCGACGCTGTTTGTCTAGGTCTTCGGCCAACATATTGCAAAAACGAATTGCAACTTACAGTTTTGAAACTATTTTCGAGCGGATGTTTGTTACTTATGAGCACAGATAAAGAATGATCTATTTAAATATAGATTAATTGTGTGCTTCTTAGTTACATTTTTACCCAATTTATCTACGAAGTTTGTACTCTCAGTTATATCTACTGGCCGCATCGTCCGTTGTTATGAGGTAAATATTTACAAATATTTGTTTTAATCATAGACCTAATTTTTTTTTACTAAATCTATGGTTTTAATATTTTTCATAATGACCAAATAAAGAATGGGAAAAGCCGTTTATTAAATTTTTATGGGAATGACGTAGCAGGAATCTGCAAACCATCATCGATGAGAGTGTGACAACTACTGCGTCACCACACCGAAAAAGAACAACAGAATTTGTGGGACTAGAAAGACAACTGTAAGCATGCTAAGGCTACTTTCCCAATTCTTGACAGGAAGATCACGAACAATCTACTGAAGTTGCAACGAACCTTCGCCTGCTAGTCGGCCTCATGACTGGTCATTGCAACTCGAATAGTCACTTGTATAAACTGGGAAGCTATGGACAGTCCACTGTGTCGTGGCTGCTGTGAAGTCACAGAAGAAATTCAAATCGCTACCGGGTTGCATGATGCATCATTATCTTGATCATCCACGTCACCACAACAGGTAGACTACTTTTCATCGTCATTATTTACACTTCCCTTTATGCCGTTTGAGCAGTTGTGCCAGCGGCCTAGAGGCTGGCATTGACGTCCCAATCGGGAAGTCAATGCAGGACTTATCGCCTTGAATAATAATAAGAAGACACGCTAAGTTGTAGATCTATTTTGTTTGACTTATAAAAACAGATGAATCCGATTGACAGGATCCGAAACAGACCCATTCGATAATGATTCTGTCCTATATATATTAGATAGTAGTGTCAAATAGAATGTATTTTCTTTCTTTTCTTACTTTCTTTTGCATAAAAACTCTAACATCACGGGTATTAGCATACCTACTTATGATTCGTATATACTATATCTAGTGGTCTATATCAATAAATAATTTTCATCATAAGTGGAACCTAATTACCTATCGTGTATAATATATCTGACTATGTCAAGGTTTCTTACAAAACGGTGCGACAGAATACATGAAGGCATTTGCTTACAGTACTGAAGGCCGATTGACCTTTCTTTCAATACGAGGAAAGAATTGTATTATAAACGCACTACAGATCTGATCAAAAATAATTGGAGTTCTGTGAAACGCACTTATTTCGCTTGTTTCGTTAGTATTTTTAGCCCACTGTCCAGAGGGTAATATTTTTCTGTATGTTTGTTTTCTTATTAATTGCTAGAGATCGTTACATCTAGTCTGATCTCTGAAAACTTTCTAGACTATCAATTTACATAAGAAAATTATGTATACAACGTGTTTTATAAAGGTGTAGTAATACTGAAGGATATGCATGTACTCATCATTATGAACAATTTTTACTACGGGATCAAACCAGAAATCGTGAAAAATACCAGGTGTTCCATAGAAAACGGTAATTGACACTCGACAAAATGGTTGGAACAGCAGATTTTTTTCGCGATTTCAGGGTTCGTTCAATAGTAAAAGTTATTTGTAATGATGAGTAGGTACACACATACCCTTCAGTATTACTACACCTTTAGTATACACGTTGTATATACATATTTGGAATACAAAATAACTAAAATTATTATCTAGACTATGCTCTTCCACGTTGTCCTGCTAGCTACAGCCTGCAGTTGCAACCTAGGGCCTTACGCCTACCAGTTATAAACGATTCAGTTTAGGTGATTGCGTTAAGTTGCGCGATCGCAAACAATATCTCGGCGAGTTAAGGTTCACGTTCGCGTGATTTTGCAAACTGCGCGTAGTCGAGCCCGCGGTTAGAGTTAGGTATAAGGCCCCTGGAATAAGTAATGGTAGTAGAAAAGTTCGATAACAAAAGGCTACCCAGTCGATCTCCTTCAAGATGGACAGATGAAATAAAATTACACACTGGTATGCCCATAGCCCTACAGACTGCAGCATAGTCAAGATTCTGGAGATAGAGAGAGAGAAAGTTTTTTTGTAAGGCTTCCTCGATAAATCTTGAGAACTCATTCCACCCCCAAACGCCCTCCCAAACAAGGATAAATGCGGGAAAACCCGGACGGATGGCAATCTTAGTCATAGGCTACATTGCAGCCGGATTTTTAGTAACACAAAATGTTTATTTACACTCTCATCGTATCCATCATCACAATGTACTTCGGTCGGACGTCTTCAAACTGGGCGTTTCGAAAGACTATAATAGATTAATGATCACTAAGAAAGACCATAAAATAAAAATGATTTACGCGCTCTCTTGCAGAGGGGGACTAAAATATTTGTATCTATTATTTGAGATGGTATTTTGAACATTTTACACATGCCTGCTTTTTGTATTTTAAAAATAAATATTCGATAATTAAAATAGAGTTAATTAAGTAGTCCTAAATGATAATTAATTTTTGTAATTAGATAATAAACTGTCATGCATTCATTCAGCAGGCTTATAACATGGAGGTCGTCCACTGCTAGATATCTATGCTCACAATTCTTTAAACGTAATGATGTTTTCATTACTATCAGTAGGCACTGAATAGAACAATGTATGTATCACAAAACATCGCGACTTTTTGCAACACTTTTTGCGGACGTACGTTTGTTTTCTTTTGGTAATTTCAAGGAAATGGCCATCGTATACCTACTTGTTATTCTCAGCACATTCTTGACAACGCCTACGTCGTCAACTCATTCAATAATTTACCTACGGTGTTTATTTGATTTATTGCTGACTAAGCTCACAGTCTTGTAGGTCTTTTCAGGAGCGTTGACTTATCGACTATATCGATCGACATGCCATGGGGTTTCCCTGAGAAATAACATGCGTTCATTTCCGCGAAAGCGTTACCCCCTATAAACAATGTCATGGTGAAGGGTTTTATAAATTTCATCACAAATTGCGTGCCATAAAACGTCTCCGTGGAAGAGAGTGGTGTATTTTTCAAGTAAGAGTTAATTACCATTAAGTACTTAACTAATTAATTACGTAATGATTTTATTATTTTAAGCCGGATATTTCACTTATATAGTTTACGCCGTCACGCGTAGTTGGCAATGTAAATTTGTGCTGTCGTGCAAATATTGAAGATGTATGTATGTATGTCAGGCAAGCACGATGCTGGACGGACTATGCAGCAGAGAAAATACTGGCTTGGTTGAGTTAATCTTAGATATATAGCGGACTAGTAGATGAACTAATTGCAGAGGTAAATCTCGGAGCATGTAATGAAGCAATCGACAAGTTATGTTTGGCATTGAAATAACCACATCATTATCTTCACATAATTATTTAAAGATAAATGTGGTTCTATTCTATCATCCATGGTATGAATAGAACCTACCTATAACACAAAGTTCATTTGTATACTGTATCTATAATAGATAGTAGATAATAGAACTTAAGTATTCTTTTTTTAAATCTTTATTTTAAGTGCTTTTTCGCAAAGTGAATATGTCACTAAGTAAATTCTTGTGCACATACCTACGTATTTTTCATAACAAAAGCTTGCACAAATAAAAAAAAGTGTCATAAAATATTTTTGAATCTAGTGAATTCTACCGCCCGACTGAATCTGACAAAATTATAATACAAAGTCTTTCCACAAAACCCGGTCCAAAACTGAAATTACTGGAATGATCTCATTGGTAAAACATTCGGGTGCGTACGTTTTTATCTGCACGACACCGAGCAATGTTTGGTTTCAAAGTCAAAAGCTTCATTTTTATTATGTTGATTCAAAATAAAAGTTATAAAATTGCACAAAAAGTTGATAAAAGTGCTTAAAAAGTTCATGACTGTTGTAAATTATGCAGGTAGCTCACAATAATACCTAAATTAGAATTTTTCAAGGCTTGCCAATAAGTACTTTGACCGTAAATTGACGATCCTCTTTGAGTTATTGTTGAATTTAATTCTCAACTTGATTAAGATTAGACTAACTCCTTTTGTTGCCTGTCGATTGCTCATGCATTTATACTTACACAGAAGTTGCCAGATTACACTGGATATAGTAAAGTATTATAGGTGCATTTGTTTATTGTTCCCAGTGTCCCTTCGAACTGCAGAAGACAATACCCGCTGGCACAGAGCAGTGGTGGGTGACCAGTACCACTCGTCGCGCCACCTGGCGCGTTTACTCCGACTACGCGGAGCCTTACGTCACTGCTGGCAACACTTCGTAAGTAGCATATCATCAAAATATTAAAGAAGTCTACAAAACATTGTAACAGTATTTACTGCAACGCGTGCGCGAAGCAGATCGTAATATGGCGATATTTGTAGGTATGTCAGATCCTAGCGTCTGTATTTAGCTGCGGTACTGCAGCTAAATACAGACGCTAGGATATATGTATGTAGATATAGACCTGAAATTGATGAGGTACTAGGCACCTTTAAGATCCAATTTGCGATACAACTTTTGAAGCTTCTGCATGATATTAATGGTACACTTAAGATCAAACTTAAGAACAAACGCAATTTTTTTTTCTAATATTAATTAAGATCCGACCAGCTCTACATTTTGGGAAGTTTTTACAGTAGGTTGAGAGTACAAATCCAACGTAGTTTTTCATCTTCCACAGAGGTCTTCTTTGTCAGCTGAGGCCAGATCTGGGACAGTTCGGAGTGTACAAACTGAACACTTCCGAAGAAGGCTGCGAAATCATCACTTCTAAAGAACCCGTTGATATTTATAAACGTAAGTTTTTTACCGAATAATTTCTTCAAACACCATTATGAACTGTCAACTGAATTTATGTAGGTAGGTACGGGAATTGATGAAGCCAAATTATAAAAATATACCTTCTCCTTACAATTTTTTCGTCTTTTTCTATTTTATAAAGTAAGCGAATATTTCTTCTGTATCGAAATTACCAAAAGTATGACGAATCAAATTTATTCATCCACAGTCTTCCTTATTCCATCCCTGGGTATTAATTCTCTTATAAATGCCATTTTATCTCAATACAGCGCTGATTCTGTCCAGGATTATTCGCAAATTTGAGAAAACCGTCACCATCTCGTTGAGCAAAGCGTTGTATATCCAGCAGGATGAACAACGCTTTGCTCACCATGTCTTGGTAACAAATGTTGCCTCCTCTTCTGTTGACCTTACTCCTTTAATATAACAATTAAAATATATATTGTTTCACACTCATTAGTACTTCCCCACTAGGGTACCCTGTGTGGCCATGGAACACGCACAAAGACCAGAAAACTCACACCCAGATCCAGATCAGATATTATTAAAATTCATCATTTAATCTACCAGGCTGGGAATCGAACCCGGGACCTTCTGCTCATAAGGTAGAGGTGCTACCACTGAGCCAATCCAGTCCTCAAATAAAATAAAAACACTCAGCAACAGCTCGTTTACATTGAGTATTTGCATGCATATGTTACAGATTTGAATATCACATCATCAGAACCCTTGACACATAAACACAATCTCGGCGTTATCCTTATATCACCTACAAGACGATAAATATCACCGGTTTATCTTGAAATTCGATCAACTCCATATTTATCTTTGAAGGTTTAACACTAAATACTAAACTATTACTCAAAATAACTTCTAAACTATACTAAAGATACATCGTGTTATTTTAATGATATTTGGGAATGAATCTTTAATGTGAAAAATAATAGTGGATGAATGTATCTTTATTGTAACCACTATTCACTACTTAGGCACACACATTCTTTCTGGTCGTTATATATTTATTACAAAACAGGTATTTTGACCTGTCAAGGGCAGGATGAATCAAGCATGACTGTAGTACTTGATACAATGCGCAAACCTGACAAGGGAAACTCTTTCAATGCATGTCGTCCTTGATAGTACATATAACTTCCTGTAGGTATTCTATGTTAATCATGTCCAAGCCTCCTTTACAATGTAAACTATTGCACAGAACTTACATGAATGAGTAGGTACAATGATTGTGATGTCATCATCATCATCATCCTTTCAGTCATAGGACGTCCACTGCTGGACATAGGCATAAATATTTATAATTCAACCTATTCATAAAATGATTCAAATCTACTATAATCAAAGGATGTTGTAGTTTTGTAGTTTGCAATACATCGTCCGAGGGCAAACCTTCAAACTTTTTATTTACATAAGAAAGTTTTAGGTTTTTTTATTCAGAATAGGAAACAATTAATTAAGACCTAAAACTACTTAAATATATTAAAAAAAAAAAAACAGTCTAAAAGACACTTGGAGGAAGCTTTGCCCCTCTCGCTGGACGTTTATGGCAATGCTTAGTTTTTGGCCAAACTACCTAGATGCCAGCATTCTGGTTATCAGTCGCCGCCACCAAAAGTAATACTTACATTTTGTAATACATATTTGTATAATTCATTAAAGTTTTAAAAACTCGAAAAACGATAGTGGCGCATACCAGTACACCACAAAGTTAGGCAATAAATTGATAAGATAAATGATAGATCGAAGCAGTCACGCACCAAAAGGCGGAGAAAATTGTGAAAATCTGGCGTAACTAATATAAGTGGCGGCGGCGATGGGCCCAGCGAAAGTCGTATTTCCAAGTGCCAAAGTCATAATAACGTTTGATTACTTTATTTACTGTAAACCCGAGGATGAAAGTTGTCTTGTCACGTATAAAACCGCTGTAAGGCACCTGTCACACCACGAACGGTCTAGATCACGTCTAGATGGAGTTCTAAGTTCAGAGTTTCAGACCGGTCAGTCCGTGACTGTCTCTTGAGAAACTCTGTGTGTGCGATGCCACATTCAAATAACTTAAAATGCAAAACTGTCGCTGTGACTCTGGCTTCTGACGTATTTCCTATTTCCTTTGGTTACGTTAAGGTGAAGAGTTCCCACAGAATTAAACCAAACGTAGTGTTACTCGTTCAATGTATCAAGAGTTTCTCCCCTTTTCGCAATAATCACTTAAGGCAAATGTGCAAAGCTCTCGCTTGCGCTCTAGTTCCCACTGATTAGCCAATATAACTGAGTGTGCGTACTAGTGTACGCACATATGTACGTACTGCTAGTGCAGACCATTGTTCAGTGACATGACATTGCCTACTATCAAGAATAAACACCGGCCAAGTGTGAGTCGGACACATGAATTGTCCGCACCCATTTTTTTTTATGGTACGGAGTGACCTGACAAGCGAAGTCGCTCTCCTGATGGCTCTTCACGCTTGCCCATAACAGCTTAACGCCACTCAGAATTTTGAACTTCAACAGTTCAAAACCCTGGATGGCAATGCACTACGCTCGTCACTCCGAGATATAAGATGTCAAATCTCTGTGTGCCCTGTAATATGTTTTCTTTGTAGTTTGTGATTTCTAGCGTACGCACTTGGTCGCTGTTTACCGCCGCTATTTTGGCCGCTGGTGTGTTGTTTTAGTTTAGAGTGTGTTTTACTTTATAATCATGCCAAGTTTGACGCTTGTACGTGTTACCATTACACTAGAGCAAACGAAAAACGTACGAAAATACGTTTGTTCAATATTAACCTTTTAATTTTCACTTTATTATTATTTCTTAGTTAACCCACCGTAACATTACATATTTTGTGAAAATTTCAATTGGCTATCTATTATGTCCATTATGTACAACCGTATCCATACTACATCCGTTAAAAGATAGGAAAGACAGACAGCGTCTAGGATTAGTAATAGCGTACCGTTGACACCCTTTGGGTACGGAACCCTAAAAAGGGTTAAGTATGCGCATCATCACCATCATTTCGTTAATTGTACTATCATAATATGTGCCTGAGTCAATAGGTACTATATTATCAGATTAAAATAAAGGTACATAATAAAAACTATTAAAAAACAAAAGCCTACCTAGAGATATAACCTAGCTTATATAAGCAATAGTAAAAAAAATCACACCTATTAGTTGGTCATCAAGATAAGTCTTGCGTCGACTGGATACCTAATTATCCACCAAACGCTCGTCAATATAGGCAAGAAAAAGGCAAAAGATGTAATCATAGGTACGTATGATCTAAAACAAGAGAAATTGTGTTATCAGCTAACATAAAGCTATCTTATCGGCCGGCGGCTATAGAAAAGTGTCATGAACCGTTTGCAGATCACGATGCAGGCAAGTGGGCAGACTAGTGGGCGTTGTTAGCCCGAATGCTTTGTTCGGTTCCATTCAATTTGTCTTGATGGGCATCATCCGTTTGTGACGCGACCCAGAAAGCAAGGACTACGTCTTCTATATAAGAACTTAAAATGTCTTGCAATTTGAGACAAATAAATGTTGTATCTTTTTAATTATTTGTTGGACCTTCCTTTTGTTGCGTATATAAAAACAATAAAATATGAGTGTGTCAATAAACGAATATAATGTATTCTTAGGCACTCTAAAGTTAAAAGTAAATACCCTATGTCTACGACTTGACTTCTCAATGTTTCATATGCAAGCATTCCCTGGAAACCTTATTATATCTTCCATAGATGGAGTAGAACAGATCCCAGAAAGCCATTCTTTGATGTTCCACCCTGCTTTCCACACGGATATCCGTGTCTATCACTAACGCAGGTCTGGTATTCTTAGTAACTTGCGGCCACACCACTGGAACCAACTCTGACGTTTGGGCTGAAGGGTTTCTACAACAAAGCAAAAACATTTCAAATAATGTACCTGTAAGCATGCTGAAGCAGTTGCTCGAAATGTTAGCTTACCCATATTTAATGAAGTTTGCCCATAAATATGTAATACGGTCGATGATTAACTGATCTTCCTCAGTTCTTTCATCATCGGAAAGCTCGAACAAGTACTTCAGCTCAGCTGAATGTCCTGCACCTTCAGCCTCTGAGTTGCCGATGTAACCAAATACATATTCATAAACTGCACCAGCGTTTTCATTCAGTAGCTGATCGACTGTCCTCTGTGTTGGATGATTGAAATCAAAATCAGACTCAAAGTTTTCAAGAGCTGAAGCAACATCTCTAGAAACAGATTCATCACCAATATAGAAATGCTTGACTATCTTAGCAGCATCAGAAGCAATGTCGTCGTCTAAATTAAAATTACTCTTAATTTTCTCATAAAAAGGATCGCTGTTGTAATAGGTGTCACCAAGGGAATCGCGTTCCTTGCTCGTATAACCGATCAAAACTGGTGTGTTTCGTACTTTCCTCTCATTAGATAAGGCGTAAGGATCGTTATCGACAAAGTTATCAATACCACTGAAAGATCTTTCTCTGCATGGCTTCAAGTTCAAATTTAAATCTAAAGCCGCTACTGCGACCAAATCATGATCCGTCAAAGTTAGATACTCTAATGCTTCTTCAGTGCTAGTCGTATTCAAGCCCAAGCGTTCTGCTAGTTTAATAGGAGCATTAATGTCTTCGTTCACGAACATTCCTCCATTTTGTGGCGTTCCACTTTCTATGATGGCTTTGTGGTAAAGCTTATCGTTGTTCGAGTACAGATGTAGCAGAGTTGATGTGGCTCCAGCATCTTGTCCAGCAATAGTCACATTATAGGGGTTCCCGCCAAATGAAGCTATGTTCTGCCTTACCCATTGCAGGGCTTGGTACTGATCTTTGAGACCTTGGTTGCCTGGGATGGACGGGAGGTCAAGACAAAGGAATCCGTACGGGCCCAAACGGTAGTTAAACGTGACTACTACTACTCCATGTCTCACTATATTGCGGACTCCGCTGTATTGACCACCGCTTCCACTGCTAAAGTCTCCTCCGTGGATCCAGAACAACACTGGCAAAGGATTGCTGGAACTGGCAGCACTTGGAACGAATATATTAAGTTTTAGACAGTCCAGGGATGTAGAAGCGTCTGATGACAACTGTGGGCACTTCACAGAACCATCGTTAGCATTAAATATGACCTCATTGAATGGTTGTGGTGCGTCTGCAGGCTGAAATAGAAAACAATATATTTCATTAGCCTTTTACGACAATAGATACTATAGTTAATAAGGTATAGATGTTTATAAGGTGATGGCAGGTAGTTGGTAATTTCAGTACTCAAAACGGGACGTGATAACCTTCAATTATTATCTGTTATCTCTGGTCATTGACTATGTGAGTAGAAAACAATAATGTTTATCGAATCACTTACGCCGAACGGATTATCTATATTGACTTGCGCGTACGGTATTCCCAGGAACTTTGAATAACTGCCATCGCCTGTCTTCTGACCCCTCACTAGTCCTTGACCGCTGATGAGCACTAATGGATCCACTCTCACTTCTGCCCCAAACACACAAGCAACGGACATTAACACGCATACTATAGTCCCTTTCATTTTGCCAGTTGCTAAACACACATGAAAAACGGCAATGCAAGTAGCGACTCCTTCAACTTCTGATATATAAGTAGGTACTTATATTATTTATCTAGACGTTTCCAAAAGGTAGATTTGGATGATTTATTTATCTCAAGTGTCTACGTAGCAACAGATAACTGCATTCCATACATACTGTATAGTGACCGGCTAACATCTCTGAGTAAAAAGTCGTTTAGAGGCGTAAAAGTTGACACACACTACAACTAGCGTGCGTACTGCTTAAGTCGACATCCTCTCGTACCTACTGGTCCAACAAAGAGACTTAAAAATCGGCTATTGCTAAGTTAAGCTAATTTTTACGTTACTTTACAGTATCTTACATGGTTAGGCGGAATAGGTGTACTCAGTCGAAAGGGGTCCGTAATACACGTCATTATGAACAACTTTTACTATGGGGACCAATCTTGAAATCTCATAAAATATCAGTTGTTCCATTGATAACTACCATTACACTCGATAAAACGTATGGAACAGCCTGATGTCTTTTTGCGATTTCAGGTTTGGTCCGATAGCAAAAGTTGTTCCTAATGATGACTAGGTATAATGGATTCCTTTCGGCTTAGTACATCCTTTCCGCGTAACCCCGTATAACAGGTCCATCCCGTGCAGCGAAATGTTCAATAATCATGCCATTTTGTCGCAAATATTTTATTAGGTGGATAGCCCTCACGCCTTAGAAGGCATTGTCTTTATGCAATCGTAATCTGAATACATTGTGTGTGAAAAAAATGAAATTTTAGCCAGTGTGGCCGTGACATAACCGGCTCTGATACGTCACGTTACATACAATCAAAATGAACTAGCTGCGCTTCGCGGTTTTACCCACTATCCCAAAGGGAAAAAGTGACTTTCTATTTATCCAAGGTATTGACTACTTCTGGGTAAAAATTACTTTATACTCAGTTTGATTACAGATTAAGGTTGCCTAGAAGAGATCGCTCAGGCCGCCAATTTTATTTAGCAAAAGGCAGCCTGTCTGTGCTACCTATAACAAACAAGAAGACAGGTTGCCTGATTGTAAGCTGTCACCGTAGCCTATTGATACTTGTAATCCCATGACATCTCAACTATGTTACCAACCCTTTAAAATTCTATTAACTCGCCTTTTGAAGAACCCTAAGGTGTAGCTTCTTGGAAACACCGCTGAAAGAACACTAGATTCAACTTTTTTGGCTTGTATGTTATTTCTGGTGTGAATATCCAGCTATTTATATGCACCTACCAAATATTCACATAAATAAATACTTATTACGGAAGAACCTTCATGGACAATACAATCTATCTGCTATTGTTGTAGGTATTGTCGTAGGCATTAGTTAGTAAACAATGATTGTAATTAAATTTAACTCCCGGTTTTGCCTTAGAGTATACCTACTAACACCAAATAAAAAGGTACTGGTTCAAATATCACAATTTAATCATCCCTTTATTTAGTCTAGAAATTTTGGTGACCAAGGTACTTTTTGTTCGCTATTAGCATATTTTACTCAACGATCAAATTCCGCATTGCAACATATCGAGATTATACGGTTATACATACGGTCTGTTAAACTTTTATCAACGACTAGCTTCTGCACGATAAATCCCGTCACGATACCGTCTAGCTCCCATCCCGCTCATGTCACTCTCCCTTCTCACCCCTGTTGTCGCTCTCATCTCATTGTCATCTTCCTCTTACCAACCCCTGTGTTCTCCTATTGTTTTTATCTTATAAGTACCCACTTTAGCTCAGTGGCGTGGATTGGGAGAGGCCCATGTCCAGCAGTACAGTTAAAGGCTGATGATGATGATGACCCACCTTGCCATCGACACCGCCCAGGTTCTGTAATAGGCAATATCAGTACCTTCAACCCGCTCCTGTCTCGCTTCTTTCAAGCTCCAATGGTACTCTCGTGCCATTCCACTTGGCACGAGCTCCTATCTGCCCCGTCCGTTATTATTATGATGAAGCGGGACAGTAGCATACCATCCTCATCAACGATAGTTGAGGCTATCGAGTGTAACATATTTACAATCTTCCAGCGTTGCTGCTACTCCTAGGAGTCCTGGTGTCAATATGGGTGTTGTACGGCATCGTGAAGCTGATCATGTCACGGGTGAGGCAAACTGGCAAGCTTCGGTACGGCGATAAGGAACTAGCCATACAGCAGAGATTACGAGCTCTTGACACTTTCAGAGGGTAAGACGTGTCGTAATCTGTTATTTTAACTAAGCAACATAAGAACAAAATTGACAAGTGTTTCATCATTTTTTGAAAATCAGTTCCAAACCCCTCACCGTAATCATTTGGTTAGATCTCCCTTCTCTTCCCTACCCCAAATTGCATTACGTAATTAGTTTAAATTGCGTTTTTTTTGGTTACAACTCAGCTACTTATTTCAAATTTTGTGGTTTTTGTCCTTAAACTCAGACCAAGCATTTATTTCCTGTGACAGCTGCAATAATGTTCTAAAAAGCCGTATAAAACCACAAATTCTGATCACTTTCGTTAAGTTTTTGAACGCAGGACTGTAGCAGGTACAAGATATTACTCCAGCGAAATGTTAAAAGAAAACGTTTTTATCCAGCTTTTTACACCTGTCAGAGCAAATAAATACTTGGACCGAGTTTAGTAGGATATAACTAAATAAAAGATACTTATATACGTTTCGAGTTTTGCCGGGTCAAATATGGCGTTGATTTTAAGCTGTTTGCATATATTTTTTCATATTTGTCTCTTTTCCTTATAGAATCGCGATAGTGTTCATGATATTTGTAAATGACGGCGCGGGGGGCTACTGGTGGCTGGAGCATGCTACTTGGAACGGCCTCGTGGCTGGAGACCTGGTGTTTCCCGCCTTCCTCTGGATTATGGGCGTCTGCATACCGCTCTCTGTCAAAAGTGCCTTCGCCAAGGGCATACCGAGATGGAAAATTGTATTGCAAATATTCCGGGTAAGTTTTGATCTGCTGTAGTCGCCTTCTTCTTCTTCTGCATCCCGCTTTCTGTCAAGTGTATACTGAAGGGCTTACTGAAGTGAAAGAATGATCATCATCATCATCAGCCAGAAGACGTCTACTGCAGAACATAAGCCCCTCCCCCTTAGACCTCATATTGAACGACAGCCAGCCATCTGCATCCAATGAATGCCCGAGACTCTCACGATGTCGTCGGTCCACTTAGTGGGAGGTCTATAGGCATATACCTATGCTGCGTCTTTCGGTTCGTGGTCTCCACTCAAGAACCTATCTTAAGTGGAAGATTGTTCTGTACACAAGGTTTTATGCATACTAAGCCTAAATGAGGTCATTATACTCATCATTATGAACAATTTTTACTATGAACAACCGTTCCATAGAAAAAGGTCATTGACAAAATGTATGGAACAGCTGATTTTTTTCGCGAAGAGGTCGCTTGAGATTTTCTGGAAGAGATTTCTTATAGCGACAAGGCTGTCAATTACTTCACTAGTTATCATTGTTGTCCTATTTATGTCATTTTGGGTGTGAACAATTAAAAACTTTCCTTCCTTCTGTGCTTGGGGGCGTGGGTTCGATTCCCATCTAGGACAAACATTTGTGTTTGTTCTATGTCTGGGTGTTAATATCTATTTAAGTATGTATTTAAAAATATATATGTACGTATATCAGTCTCAGGCACCCATATTACAAGCTCTGCTTAGTTTGGGGTCAGATGACCGTGTGTGCAATAATGTCCCAGATATATTTATTATTTATTTATCTATCTATTTAACACAAAAGCATCTACGATGTGTGAAAATATGGTTCCAAAAAAATCACGGTGTTTCAATTCACCATTAAATGGACACAATAATATATAAAAATAATGTCGTTATTGGTTTTGATTACAAATCCAGCAGACGTTTTCGGACCCGTTTAAGAACAGAAACATTAAACAGGTACGAGTAACATTACAGACCTTTAATGGTATGGTACCTTACGTAAGAAATATCAGTGGTGACTGGTTTCACGAATCTCTCAGGTAATACTGAGGTGGGCAACCTTTAGATCCAGTATTGTTATGTAAAAGTTACAAGACGCTGCCTCTTGTCTGTGCTACTTAAAGCCTCAAACTAGTACAAAAGACTAGTCTAGTAGTTGTCCTAGTCTAAGCCTAGTGCTTTCCAAATTACCTATGTAAATACTTACCTGTCGTTTATGGCTACATTCCAAATAGGTACATACATATACCCTCTATTACATATTTATTTATTAAAGAGCAAAATTGCTTAAACATATCTGCTAGCCTATACAAGCCGACATAAAACTATCTTAGTTCAAACAGGATTAAGTAGTCAGGAATGCCTACTCCAAGTAGCATAGGAAATTGACATCCTTTTCTTCATTTCTCTCGTAGGTATATACTAACGCAAGTACTTTATAAAAAACCTGCTCGGAAACAGGATAGCAAAACCTGATCTCCAGTCGTTCGTAGACTCCTAGCTGCACACGTTCTCGTAATGAACATTAGAAATTAAATACTATTTCGCCGCACACTGTGCGTTTCCGAGGTCTTTTATCATTTTATCAAATAGGTACGTATTACCTAGATCACTAGTTAAGTATGTACGTAACGTTACTGAGTTCATATTATTATAAATGTGTATATTTTATTCAGAGTTTTTTTTTTTAAAGGCACTTTAATGTCATTTTATATGTGTCTGATTCTGATGCGGAGCACGTCATGCGTTCACTTTCAAATTACATCAGCATCCGTATTTTGTACCTATTGAATACTTATTCTCATTACAATACATTCTCGAATGTTTTGTTTCTTAGATATTTCATTGGAAATTCTCTCGCGTGCTGCCTGAGATCTCTCTTCGTACGCGGCGAGTAATTTCATCGTCCCCTTATCCATTTCTGCGTTCGTTTAGCAACTGTATAAGTACAATGATTCAAAAAACTGCGCCAATGTACGATAATTAGGGCGTTTTTAGTATTTTAATGGCAGATATTACGGACATATTATATTAGACGAATACTTGATATACGACCTAGAAACGGACGTGGCCCGGTTTAGTGAACGAGCGACCAACTTATCTGTAGGTAGTTGGACAAATGACAGAACTATAATTTCCCATTGAAGAGTTTTGGGTTTGTTAATAAAACACGACGGTGGCTTTCTCATTCAACTCTACAGATAAGTTGGTCTCTTAGAAAGGAGGCTGCTGATGATCCCATTCATTAAACAATGGTCCGGTAGACAGGCGCTGAGATAATTATCCATCCATCTATATACGCGTAAATAGTTAGAAATCCATTTGTATGTCTTTAGAAAGTTTTCACATTTGCTGGAAGTAGCATAGTGGCCCAACTAATTGTTACAGTTATCAAGTTTGCTGATCAGCAATGATGATGATTCAGTAGCTACAATGACTCGGTGGTTGGCGTGTTAGAATTCCAACCTGAAGGGTTGGGGTTCAAATCCCAACAGTGAGCTGGCAGTGAAGGAAATTAACGAGACGAAACGCATGGTTGAACATACTTTTCATTGCTAGCCTAGTTATTCTGCTGAGATATTCACATACATCATACTAATATCTACTCGACTGGGAATCGAACCTGGGACTTCCTGCACATAAGGCAGACGCGCTACCATAGAGCCACACCGGTCGTCAGTATCGTATTTCAATAGGACAACGTTTTAAATGATATTACAGGAGTGATGCCAAGTAAAAAAAAAAAAGATCTAAAGCGTAGTGCAAATAATTATTCTGCGAGGTATAAGTACCACAAAAAATGTTTTATATACGTCCTAAGTACGACATATTAGTGTAGTACAGCCTACCATATTCCCACTTCTGAGACGCAGAGGCTTTCTCTCAGAGAAAGAATGGGCCCTAATTGACCTTGCTAAACCATTGCATATTAGTGATAGTCATGTCTTTGAATTTTCGAGGTTCTTGGACATACCGTCTTACTCACGACGTTCATCGAAACTACTGCACATAAGTACTAATTAAGTCATTGGTGCAAGACCAAAGATCGAATCAGGTGCCGTCAGATTTTAAACCGCACATGCTACCGCTCGGCCACCATAGCTCACATCATCATACCCTAGCTTTGATTAGATTTTACTAATTGTTAAAGCATAAGTCATAAACTCTAGTCAGTTACCTACTGGTAAAATACTGCCATTTTGAGTTTTTGAGCTAGAGCAAGCAACTTTGCTGGTCACATACAGGCATTTTGTATTTTAGCTTGTAATTTAGGATAAACCATCTTTATGGCGACGCTGGGCGTCGACATCGTTTATAGAATCTCGGCGTGACCGACTCTGTATGATGTGTTAACGTAGAAGCGTTTGGTGGTGCTCGCACCACGCCCCGCATCTCTATGGAGCCTTAGGGCTCTTTCTCCCATTATCAGCATCCTAGTTAACTGCGTGATTTGTTTGTTTATAGCGCTCATGCATGATGTTCCTGCTGGGCATGTCGTTGAACACCATATACGGTTCGAACATGTTACAAGAGCTCCGTATATTCGGCGTGCTGCAGAGACTGGCCGTCGCGTACCTCGTCGCTGCTGGGTTCTACGCTCTCACCGCGCCTAAATACTACAAGCCGCCTAGGGTGAGTTTAATCTCCTAATCTACCTAACTTACTAATAGGTATATTAGCACCAATTTTATGTTGATATCAGTCTATTAGGTCCATTATCCATTACCCATTTTACTCATTTACTATGTCCCACCAAGCCATCACATTCTTGTGATTTGTGGCAGTGTCTGTAATATTGTCTTCAATAATATTTAGTAGCTTCTATATAAAATAAGATCTACTAAAATAATCTTATAAAATAATATAAATGAGTAAAGTAAATATTTATGTATATAATTATATATATATAATTAGGTAGATATGCAGCATTCCTAAATAGAAATTGGCACAGCAGTAACCATTTGCCGTAAACCATCATTGTCAGAACTGAGACGTTTAGAGAAAATATTTTTTACGTAACGTATATATTAGTTAGCTTTGTGCATGAAATAAATGCTCCAAGCATCTATTTACTCACCACGCTTGTTGATCATAAATCCAATAATTTGTACGAATATCATTGCAGGGTGCATGTGGGCAGGCGTTGAAAGATGTGCTGTCGTGCGTGTGGTGCTGGGCGCTGTGTGGTGTGCTCGTGGCCGCACACAGCGTCATTACATTCACGCTGCATCACCCGGACTGTCCTGCGTGAGTCCGCACCTTAATTTTACCTGTTTTGTTAAGTCTCAGAAAATTCAATCAAAGGGTTAAGTTTATGACGTTGGTAATAAGTGCTTAATTCACTGATACTGCTCGGTAACCATTCAGGCCTGTAGTAGTACCTGCCTAAGACCAGTTCCTCAATGTTCGATTGTTCGAAGTACTATTAAAAATAATGAGGCATTGCTCTGCTGCATTACACAGAACTGTCATTTAGGTCGTTGGTCCGGAAACTTTTCCGGAGCGCGTCACGTCACACACCACGTCACACACTTTTTACACACGATAGGATCAAAAGAGATATTTAAATACGGCATATTTCACAAAATTGCTACCATAGGTACATCATCTATACAAACACGAGCAGATTAGGTATTTTATGAATTTTGATATGCAGATCAGAAAGCAATTATTTGCGACGCTACAAAAGGTAGGTATATAATTCATATCTGCAAATTTCATCCCCAGATACTAAATACACCTATCGTAATCGTTTCGCAAAATCGTAATTTCATTATTGGGTTCACCACTGTCCCTTTGTGTAAAACCGAACACCCTTATACCAAAAGCTGTGGCTGAATATGAATAAGATTTCATTTCTAGTGGGTATCTCGGCCCCGGCGGGAAGCACGACGACTGGGTAGCGCCAGAGTGTAGCGGCGGCGCGGCAGGCTACATCGACCGTCTGCTGCTGGGGGAGTCACACTTGTTCCAACGAAGTGACGCGCGGCTGGTCTACGGTGGTCCGCCTACTGACCCTGAAGGGTTGTTAGGTAAGAACGCGATAGGTCTGTGAGTTGCCTCGTTGAGGTTTATGCTCCTGTCGGCTGCCCCCGTGGCTAGCCATTGATACGACACTGACCGTGATGCTAATAATATGGATATGTCACATATCGTGAAGAATTCAACTACTTGTAGCGCTAAAATTATCGTCCAATTTAATCACTCCTACACTCTCCACACCGGGATTCTTCTCGATAGACGCAGATGTGGCAGAGGCATAATTTTTATGCTGACTCAAGTTTGTAGATTTATAGAGTTATTTTTAATTCAGCTAAAACTTCTCGCTGTCAGCTTCCCCAATTTTTTTTAGGAAACTTGTTAAGTTTTGTGGAAAGTCATGAAACAAGTTGCCCGGTATGATGTAGGGAAGCTGCCTACGAGAGGTTTTAGGTATATTAAAAATAACGCTGTGTACGTGCTGCTGATGTGAGAAAGTGGTAAGTAGGTACCTACCTACTCGTGCAAGATGCACTGGAATGGGTGTTGAAATAGTGTAGTTATGTTATGAGTGTGTCTGATTGTTCTTTGTTGTGTAGCAAACCAGACATGGCCTACATCCAACGTATCCAACTATATCCTTCTGCAGGTTGTCTGACATCAGCGGTACAAGCACTGCTCGGCGTACAAGCGGGCGCCACAGTGTTGTTACAGCGGTCTCATAAAGCCCGTATTTCGCGTTGGCTCGCGTGGGCACTCGTATTCGCGCTTGCCGGTGCACTGCTGGCCGGCTTCTCGAGGGAGCACGGAGTCGTGCCTATCAATAAGAATCTGTGGTAAGTAAGACTATGAGGCTGGAAGCATCGCATTCCAGCAGGCACAGAATATATAATAGAAAGAAAATATACAGGTAAATTTCTAGTAAGTGCATGGTCATAATGGTCATTTAGAAACCTATAAGTACTCAAACCAAAGTATTTTGTCTTAAGAAAATGGTGGGATATGCAATTTCTTTAGATGACAACACCGATTAAAGAGTAGTATAACATCGATTGTATGTAGTAACACAAATTAACATGACACTTGTTTGGTTTGACACACAGAAAAGAGAAAACGAAAAAATTCTCACTTCAGTGGTTTGACATTACCTAACCATCAGTGAGCTGGTAACCTTTCTGCGTCCTTCTTCTGAGGCTGTGCCATTCTCAAATCAGCTCACTGTGCCATTATCACACACATATAATAATAAAAATCATTATAAATAAATGCCCTGTGATGTTTGACTACATGATGATGTACATACAGGCAGCAACTTCGTTGTGTACAGGTATATTTTGCCCTTATATAGGCGCAGCACGCCTTTTGCTGTTAGCAGCAAGTGATGATGACTGAACGAACGGAGCTCAGAAGAAGGCTTTAGTCATTCTTCTAAGAAACAGAGAAAATGATTTATGTCAGAGACAAAATAACTATGAACGGTGTATGTCGTTGTGACGTTAGGCCATAAATAGAAACTATCTACGTCGGTACAACGTTAGGCCATAAATAGAAACTATCTACGTCGATACAACGTTAAGCCATAGATAAAGTAATTACGATCGACGACGTCGTGGTGACTTTAAACCTTAAACTTAATACGTCGGGCGGTGCAACGTTAGATTAGTTAATAAACTAGAAAACTATGTTTTCGAGTGATGAAAGGCCATCAGAAAAATTATTATGATTTACGTGTCTGAATATGCCTCTTAGATCACTTAATTTAATGTACTACTTAATCAACGTTATTATTAAAAAGAGTTATTGTAATCCAAGTATGGTTTCATTAAAAAATTGATATACGTACATATATATTTAAAAATATATATGTACGTATATCAGTATACGTACATATATATTTAAAAATATATATGTATACGTACATATATATTTAAAAATATATATGTACGTATATCAGTCTCTGGTAGCCATATTACAAGCTTTGCTTAGTTTGGGGTCAGATGACCGTATGTGCAAAAATGTCCCTGATATTTATTTATTTTTTATTTATTTATTTTCCAGGTCAATATCCTTCGTGCTGGTGACGTCAGCATGCTGCTTGGCCCTCCTGAGTTTCTGCTACACCCTGACAGATGCGTGGCGTATCTGGAACGGGGGGCCTTTCCGCGCCCCTGGACTAAACGCCATAGCATTGTACGTAGGGCATTCGGTCTGCGCACATCTATTCCCATTCCACTGGAAAGTACCCAATATGAGGACCCATACCCTGAGTTTGATTGAAGCGGTGTGGGGAACGGCTTTGTGGGTCATCATAGCGCATATAATGGCGAAGAAGAAGGTCTTTATTTCTTTGTAGTTTCTAGAAAATATAAGTGTCTAACTGTTTAAGGTACTAACACATATACGAGGCTACGCGGAAAGGTTGCACTAAGCCGAAACATTCATCACTACAAATAACTTTTACCAAGGTACCATCCCTGCAATTGCTATAAAAATATCAGCTGCTCCTTACACTTTCTCGAGTATGAATATTTTCTATGGAACAGCTGATATTTTTTTCGCGAATTCAGGGTTGATTCTTTAGTAAAAGTTATTTATAAGAATTGGTATTATGGACCTTCTTCGGCTTAGTACGCCCTTTCCACATGAGTCTTTACACTATAAGTTAGAGAGATAAGGTATAAGACTGAGCGTTGTAAAAATTAAGGTGCTCAAATGACTCGTTTTTAGAGATTATGAACTAGTCTACAGTTTTTTGACTATAATAAATAACCCCTTATTAGATGAAACGTCTTTTCACTTTATTATTATTCTTTTTTCTTGTACCTATATACAAGAAAACAACCAAACGTCGGGGTTATGGGGAGTATCACAGTTTTTTTTGTTTATATGGGAGTATACACGGTAACACGAACTGATTATACTTCATCATTATTAGCATAGTGAAATGTAATCAAGTACGCAACAAAATGTTGTGAACAGTAGATTTTTTTCAGTTTTAGGTTTGGTCCCATTGTATAAGTTGTTGATATGTTGATTAATAGGACCTTCTTTTGGCTTATTACCATCATTATGTGTAACCGTACATTTGACATTTGTGGATATGAGCGAAGAAAAAAAAAACAGTGTGCGATATTATACTTTGAACGTGATGTGTATTATGACGAAATTGTATAGACTGCTATTTAAAATAGATATATGAATAAAAACCATCGATATACAATATTTGATGCTTTATTTAGCTCAAGGGTGACAGTAAAATCCGAAATGTCATTTGAAAATAAAAATAAAACAAACGATTCAACAAATCATGACTCAAGGTAACAGAATAGTTTTAACAATAAAACTATATCAATAAAATTACGCTAAAATAATGTTACGGACGTAAAGACCTCGACACACCGAGTGAATAAAAGCTCGAAGAGAAATGAAAGCTTTCAATCCTACTGGCGTGTACTCGGTTTTCATAGACATAAGGCGCCTTCTACTCTCAGTAATGATTCGATCGAGACTGAAAACAACATCAGGGATCTACTTAATTGGGATGCCTTAAATATAGTTGACAATAATTTAGCTGAACTAACTACCCAAAGGTTTCAAGTCTCGACGGAACCCAAAATGTGCGATGCATACTAAAACACAAAAGTAAGTAGTTTGTTGGCATTTCATTTATAAGTTTTATGTCTCAGACAAGTTCACCTGCGACAGATACCACATTCATATAATTCATTCCATAAGTTAAATATATCAACTAGATACTTTATATAATTTACATTAAGTCGTTTTCAAAATAAATCACTCATTTGTAGACGGTAAATGCCATATTAGGAATTGAATTCTTTTTAATATTAAACATAACTCCATAAAGTAGAGAATGCTTTAGATATAATTACTCTATGTGGACTTACTCGATATTGGTAAAATCAATAAGTGATTAGTCAGGCACGCTCATCATACTCGTCTAGTCGTTCCTAATAATACACTACCATATAACTAGAGACCTAACTTGTAGCGATAAATACACGTATAACGGTGTTAAGGTATAATTTAATTTTTCTAAAACTGTTTAGAAAAAATCTCTTAAAATATATCTCATTTCTATAAATCCGACCCCGGAATCGGGATATATCGACATATAAATTGAATCAGCACTAAGAATGTATAAATATAACATTTCCTTACATTTCTAAATAGGAAGAACATTTAAAAATGTACACGAGAACAAAGGTAATTGCACACACAGTAAAATATAATTATTACGTAATAATATGCCGATTATAATATAATTGCCACGAGACATGAATAATTGATTTAAATTTACCATTAGCAGGTATAAATTAACAATATTAAAACAAACCAATAACTCGTCCTGGCTAAATTTATAAATTATGCTAGTAAAATTTTATAACAGCTCAGTTACTATACAATAAAAATTCATATAGAGATAACCACAAGTACAAAACGGTTAGTATAATTTGTACAGCGTTGTTACAAGTTGATATATTTCTATGATTACAGTATAATTTAATAAGTACTCGAGCTCACTTTAAGTCACTCATATTCTAAAAAGAATTATGGAATGTTGAATGTATCAATAATAGAATGTTAGATATGTAAAGTAGTAAGAATGTTTGTCTAAAGACCGCCTAGAAGCTTAAAAATGTCAGGTAAAGAGCAAAACTCTATCTGTTGGCAAGACAAGAAGGGAATTAAAATGGAAATTATAACTTACAATTAAAAGAATGTTGGAATAATCGTGGCTTTAAGCTGGCAATTTAGCATCTAAATCTTCACATAATTTCAATGTGACAAAACTTGTTTGTTTTATTTTATTTTTAGTTTTAAAGAATGTTATTATGTGAAAAGTAGTTGCTGACTCTTGAGCCTTTAAATTAAACCGTTTTACATTAAAATACTGCTTGTATTGAGGCATTTAGCTGACATTAAGATAATCTTAGTGTTAGTTACGTTAGTTTTGCTGAAGGCATGCCATTTGTACTTGTCGATCAACAGAGCGCTGCGTTAACTGAGATTGAATACAGCTAATCTTTCTACTGGCGCCTCGATAATGAGGCGGCCGACGGTTCTACGAGAGACTAGACATAACCGAAAACGTTTGAACTTCTAAACCAGCAGACGCGAAGCAACTCTGCGTGTAAACACTTGTAATTTTAGTACTTTTGTTGAACGTAAATATTTTTCAACATTATTCATGGAGTCGAAAGATGTTTTATTGTATTTAGTTTTTGTTTAATTAGCGCGCCTTGGCAGTAAAAGCGCATCGCATCCCGTGACAGCAAATGCTCTGTTATGCCGCCATGTTACAAATCTGCCAGACGTCCTGTGACGGTCAACTTTTTTAAATAGTAAAAAGGCCCATTAGTTACAGGCCTCTTAACTGAATCGTTAAGCATTTTTGCTGTATATTGAGAAAATTTGAAAAAATAATGCATGCTTGGGATTACCGGTAGCTAACCGTCCAGTGGTTTAAAAGTTCAACGGCTTGTAATAAAAATCGGTTTATTGTGGGGCCCGTCGTTAGATCCATAAGTCTAACGTTATCTTATACACAAGGTAAAATCTCTAGGACGATACACATTTCGCTATAAATGCAAATTCATGGAATTCAATATTTATCGGTAAGACGCATACATAATGTGTGTAGATGACATAACATACGATTCGTCTTACAATATTATGCTACAAAGATTCCGATAACACAACACCGCACCACTATGGCGAAGTTTAATTTTCAAATAAGTAGTTTTAAATAATTATGTTAAACATGCATGATTCTCCACCAAAAATACGCTAGGACCGACAATTGAATGTTTAGTCGTTAGTCACATGCCTATTTGCTAACTAAGATTTAAGTCGATGCGACGTTAGGCCATAGAGAAACTAACTACGGAATACGTTAGTGCGACATCAGGCCATTGAGAAACTATGGTCAATGTCTCTAGACGTTAGGCCATAGATAAACTAACAACGGTCTACATGGGTGCGACGTTAGGCCATAGAAAAACTAACAACAGTCTTCGTCGTTGCGACGATAGGCCATAGAGAAACTAACAACGGTCTACGTCGGTGCGACGTTAAGCCATAGAGCAACCAAGTTTTACGTCGTGTTGTGACGATAGGCCGTAAAGCCACTACCGTCGGTACGACGTTAGGCCACAGATCGCGCCAGCGACAGTCGATGTTGCGTTGCGTGCAGTTGCGACCGTCATCTCATAGACACATCAACATACATATCGTATGTTTTGGGTAACAATTACAATCCTTAACCTAATTGCACATTTTAATAAAACACGCATAATATATTAAAACTTAATAATAAAATGTTTCCGCTTTTACAGCACTATTAAAATATATTACGAGATTTCAAACAACACGCGTAAATATATCTATCGTTAAATCTAAGAGCCCAGTACTATTCCCTGTCGTCCATTCCTCGCCCGCACTCGGTGTCGGAACTGCGTCTCCAGTTGTATAACTATTTACTAACGAATAAGTATAGTGAGCAACCATTCGAACGCTGAGCCTTTCGCTTTCGGTGCGCGATACAAATGTAAATACATCCAAAATATACGTAGAAATATACTATTCGAAAAGGGCCAGCGTTTTAATTCGACAGACGATATCTGATCGACCGCGAGAAGCTACGCCTGTTCTCACAGCCTGGTTGATTCGCACGGCGCGGGGACGCGGGGGCCGCGGGGGGACCCGGCGACGTCGAGCGAGGGGCACGCGCGCCGCAAGCGAGCGGTGACGTCACGCGCGAGGGTCACTTGCGGCCCCCGCGCGCCACGATTGCCTGCAGCGACGCCACTTGAGTTGCCAGGTTGGCGTTCTTCTGTTCCAGCGTTTCTACCCTCTTTCTGTAGTCGGAGTTTTCTGATATGAGGATCTCGACTTTCCTTTCTAATTGGTCCATGTATTCTTTCTTTTTGCGTCTGCTTTCTTGTGCTGATATCTGAAAAAAAAAGACAAAAGTATCAGTTAATGCTTTGACTTGACATCTATCAGAGTACTAGCCTGAGATGGGAGGGTATAGCCCCACACCAGAACAATTAACTTTGCATCTAAATAAGAACTTTTTGGATCCTTTAAGACAAGCAACCTCGCAGCAGGCCCAAGAAAAGGTGACACAACGATATATATCGATAGGAAACAATGGCTCAACATAGAGAAAAATTGAGACAGAAGAGGAGCCTTCACCTGCAGTGAGATTAATAAAACCGCTTATAACAAGTGCTTACTTTATTTTTTATTTTCCTCCTGATCTTCTTGAGAGACTTCTCCTCGGACTTGGTGAGCGGCAGGCGCGTTGGTACAGGGTAGCCTTCCGCTAGGAGCGTGCGCTTCTCCTCTTCTGTTAACACTAGGGTGCCCGTTGAGCCTTTCTGTAATTACAAACATAGCATTTGTCATTGTAAAATCTTCTAGCAAGATGCGGATGTTACAAACGGAAACGGATGTTACATATAATTTAGGGTTTACAATGTTTTGCTTTTCGCCAGGTCGTTGTTGAATGAGTTTATTGGGTGATTGCCCATCGATTAATTTGGTTGATGTCTCAACTTTATCTTCATCTGTCTCAGGAGGGCATGTACAGCACTACGACTGGATTAGACGGCAAAGGGTGGTTTCCCTCTTCACGCTCCTGGCGCTCAGTATCAGGGTGAGATACTAACCGGCTGTGTGCTGATGAGCGGCGTGTTGATGGGCTGCCGGCTGTGGTGCGACACGTAGAGATGCGCGCGGCGCGCAGGCGCAACTGTGGCCGGCGCCGGCACCTCGTGCGCGGGCGACAACGCACCCTCGCTATCTGAAGACGATAGTGATGACGGCGGTGTCGGGGGCAGGTTGAAACCTGGACATATCAAAAACCGTACGATTGAGAATTTGTAGAAAAGATATCATTAGATTGATACTTTGATCACTTGATTGCATGTGGTATTTAGAGCTGCTCATACGTACCTAATAAAAATTGTCTACTCTAAAGTACAATAATGGTATCGTGAACACGTTATTGAAAAAGTATCTAGCTAGAGTGCAATGCCTGGTTGCAATTAAACAAAAGTGTGACTTTCGTGATGTAAAATCACTTGCGAGCATATTTCATGGTCCTTCAAGCCATTGGTCGCATCCAAGCCACTACTGACTGACGCGACAGATGGGTTTGTACGGTTGTTTAAGTGCATCTTTAGCTGGCAAGTTCTTACTGGGTGTTGATCCACCGAGTCAGATCGTCTTCAGATGTCAAGTTTGGAGTGCATGTAGTAGGTGAATCTTCTCTACTTGTACTTATATGTATTCTGTGGCTGCGGTTTATGGATGCCTCTGATAAGTCTATTAAGCAGCTTAGTAAATCTTTATAATCTTGTAGGTGAAAAGGTCATACCTGATCCCGTAGAGCTGGAAGTGACTTTGATGGAGAGTTTGTTGGAGTTGAGCGTGGTGGCAAGCCGCGGCGCTGCGCTCAGCAACAGCTGCGGCATGCCTGCCGCCCCCACCTTCTGCAGCACGGCTTGTGGCATGTGGATGGTTCCCGTCTGAGAAGTGGGACAGGAACAACTCAATAAAAGCTTAGAATACAGAAAGAGTCCGACGGAGCTAAGCAGTAATAGATATAGAAAATAGATGTCACTGCCTGGACAAAAAAAAAGGCAAGATGTTTGGCTACCTTGTACGACATGACACATTAATGAAAACCATCAAAGAAGGAAAGGTAAAAGAAAAGAGAGGACCGGGAAGAACATTGAGAGCTTTCTTAGACCAAATAAAAGAGAAGGCAAATTTCATGTCATTTAGGTGAAATCGCTGGCAGAAAACCATCAAGCCTGGATGTTACTCCAATGATAAGAGCTACGCTCTTAAATGTTAATTGAATAAATGGATAGGAAAAACGATGAGAACTGGGTAAAGTGGTGTGCCTTGAGACTGACTGTATCTAGCAGTGAACTGATGATGATGAAAAGCTAGACTAACAGTGTGGAGATAACTGAATATTGTGCTAAGACATCTCTTAAAGTCATTGTGGTTTCTCAAATCATGAATATCAAAATGAACTGTTATGATCATGGAGGTGTGTTAAGATTTCTCACGCTTCTCTCGTGAGAGCCGTTATTTAGGCACAGTTTAATTGTCGGCTCAGATCACAAGCAAAACAAAAATTGCCAGTTCTTATACCAAGAATTTGATGATTTTCAATTAGCACCTGCTGTTCTCTAGTTAATATCTCGACACCCTAGCACTTCAGATTTAGGAGGGAAAGCTTTCTTACCAAGATCTGTGCTGAGCACCCAAAGCATAATGAAAATGGTTTTATCTATAGAAATCACTTTGTATTTTGAAGGAAATAAAATCGATTGCACAGAGAACCTCGATGTCATGGATGACTCGCTCGTGATTACTAGTTATACCTACTTATATTAAGATTACTCTCAGATAAAATCTATGGCGCTACTTTATAGGTAGGTTAGTTTGTTGTCTATCTGGTGAATTCAACCTTCAAGAAGACACCTTGACACTGATATTTGCATTACACTTTAAAAAATAATCTCGATCTGGGTTGCAAGTTCAGTGGTTCAGTTCAAGTAAAGTTGGTGTCAATTATCATCCGCGCTAAAAGACCCGCTCCATTACATCTCCATTACAATAAAACGTCGATTACAATTCCAGCGATACGATTTCGCCCAGGATTCCATGCGGCACCTTTCGGCAACATTTCGTCGAAAAATCTGCCAAGTGCCTGATTATCTACAGTAATTATTTTGGCAATTATGTTGATCTCACGAATGGGTCCGAAAATCTCGCAACTCTGTCTGGTGAAAGTTGCAGAGTCAGTCAGATACACGAAACACTTAAACTCTAGTGACCTTTGGTATGCGAGATGGACTATTCTATTTTTTGTTCGAGGTCGTTGAATGGTGTCAAATGTTTACTTGTGATCTTCAACTAAAGTGATTCTATGGGGTCGGGTTGGAATACTAATGGTTGATAATGGTATAGACTCGGGAGATTATATATTTTTTACATAGAATATGAGATTTTTTTAAATGAATCATAGAGGATTTTTAACTTACTGTGTGGTCAATAACATAGTCGAGGTGCGTGAGCGACGTGGTGGGTGTGGGTGAAGGCGGGCAGGAGGAAGCAGGCGAGTCGGGCTCCGACTTGGGCTCGGCCTTCACTTCCCGCGGTGGGGAGTCGCTGGAGCGCCGCCGGCTGCCCCACGCGCTCGCCGGCATCGCGGGGTAGCACTCGTCTTCCATATCTGGAAGTACGAGAAACATTCTGTCACTAAAACTGATCAAAATCGATGAAGAATTTTATATGAAGTTGGGGTAAAATAATGATACTGATAATATTCAAGTATAGGTAATTATGCCTGGCGGCAACCTAGATCATTGTCATCTCTTGAAATAAAAACACATTGTTAAAATTAACAACGAGTTATCTCTTTTGCCATTTCGAAGATAGCATAACACTGAGTAAGAATTAAAAAAAAAGCGATTAATCATTATCTTTAGAATAACAATGCATGGTATAAAGCAATTTTTATGTTCATGTTTTATAGGATGGCAGAGAAGATAGAAAACCTTTCGAAAAAATTGTTTTATTTTAATCTCTGCTGCCAAAATAAAACAAACAACATCAACATTACACCAAAACGTTTGCTGTATTTATTAAAAAGGTTTGCTCAATAATTTTAGCATTTGAAAGGTGACTTGTACGAAAAAGTTCTTAGCTATGTGCCTATGATTCAAGAAAATCTGTTGAGTCGATTGTAGATAATCTTTTTCGTTGGAGTTTTTAAAATTTATACCCACTTTTAGAATGTTAAAAATGTGCAAAAGAGATCATTCTAGTCGGTAAGCGCGGCCAGTGGATTTTTTTATCGCTCGTATGATATTTTGCACGAAAACAGAATGTGAATGCAAAACAATATGACTGACTTTCGACGAAAACCCAAACAAAAGTCGCATTTTTCAAATAATTTATAAATACGCTAACGCAATAATTATCAATATAAAAAACCGACTTCATAAAAATGTCAGAACTGGACCAAATTAAAATAGGACCACAAGGAAAGCACCAGATTTCAAATAAAAAATAATCATCAAAATCGGTTCGCCCAGTGAAAACAATTAAAAATAAAATACAGTCGAATTGATAACCTTCTCTTTTTGGAAGTCGATTAAAAAGCGGTTTGAAAATTTCAAATTTGCTTTCTACCAATAGAAAATCTTTCATTTATCATGATATTTTCATGCGAAATCATACGAGCGATTCAAAAATCGAGCCCCAGGTACTTGATGAAATTAGATTAATGCACTTCCTTGCCGCATGCGCAGCGCAGTAATCAAGTGGAACAGCTCAGTGGGAAGTTGCACGATGCCCGTCTACCCAACCCGTCTGTTTTTTGTGGTCGTAATACTCGCTAAACGCTTTGATAATTGAATTCCTGCTATGTAACTAATTAACAGGTATGATTGCTTCGTTATGAAGCAAAACGTGATCAAATTTGTACTGAATTCAAATTAAATTGTTGGTAGTAAAGGGGGCAAGTTTTGGGTAAATGTACAGCCAAGTGAAGGTACGAAATGCACATTTGATTGACCCCTATACGCTTTTTACAACCGTAATCCAAAATTTTTACAATTTAAATGCCGTATGGTAAAAATAAACATCTTTGTCTCTCTGTAAATGCATTCGACACACATTACAGTGACATCATTAAGTAGCTGGCGTGATCATCAGCGGATCGTCTATCATGCTTGCCTATATCATTTTAATGGGCTATATTAAGGCCTATTTGATGGGCCATAACAAAAAGATTTAAGGGCGCTATCTTAAAATTACAAACATTCAGAAGAACACCGGTCATAATGATAACTTTTATTATCATAGGTGATACTTAATGTTTCTCTTTAACTAAGTACGAGGATATTTACAGTTTGCCATTCGAATCAATAATGCACTTAAGTTTTGGACAGTTACAACGGGCAATACATTTAACTGTTCCTTTAAGGTGCAGACAGACTACGTTTGACATTCGTGTGTAATGAGCATTCTCGCAAATGTTAATTTCAGATGAATACTCAAAGGACATGTGGATTTTGTTAGCGAGGGCATCCTAATGAGCATTCGCGCAAGACAGCCAATAATTATGTGCTATGAAGACTTTGCCGAGTTCAATTGCAAATTTGTATAAGAATTAGTGATGCTCAATCTTTGATAATATATAGTTTGAATCTGCCCTTAAACTCGAGCTGGTACCGAAAAAAGTAAAAAATCTGAAGGGGGCGAGGTAAAAACGTATATACTGCACACGCTGATATTTTTTTACTAGTTCTACAAACGCACACTTCAATATTGAGCGCACACAACTGCAAAAGATTTGATTAAAATGTATACGAATGGATGACCTTTTGTAAATGCTAATGGGGAAACTGTAGGTACGTAGGCACTTCCATTTATTTATTTTGTCTGAGTGCTCCGATGTGTGAATCTATTCGCGAGTATCTCGGCGCGTTAAGGTTTGCGTTCGCGTGATTTTGCAAACGGCACCTATTCGGGCCCGCGTTTTGAGTTGGGCGTAAGGCCCCAGGTCTATCTGCACCTTTACAGTCCTCAGCCCTGACTTGTGTCTGACATTTCTCGAATAATGGCCAGTCCATCACCGTCCATTCACCCAAGTTTCTTTTGGCCAAAACGAGTCGTAGTTGGCTTTTCTGCCGATTAAATTTAACGAGAGGCCTTTGTAACGGTTAAAGTTGACATATATTGTTAATGATTGAACGTAAAATTAACTAATTGTTATGGCAGCCATTTAGTTTTCTTGCATTGGTAGCAAGTCTGTCGGCAAACCGGTTAATTTGACGAAGAAATATTGAGCAAGCAATTCGTTATTCTTCATTCATCAGGAAGTACAATACAACCTGTATTTATGGTACTTGTTGGAAATAGACTATGTTTGCGTCACTTTGAACTATTTTTAGGGGTAGAGTCTAACTCTTGCTCTAGAAACAAAAAATAATGATCTATATAAAAAACCGACTTCATAAAAATTACAGAACTGGATCAAATTGAAATGGGACCACACGGGAAGCACCAGCTTTGCAAATAAAAAATAATCATCAAAATCGGTTCACCCAGTCGAAAGTTCTGAGGTAACAAACAAAATATATATATAATACAGTCGAATTGAGAACATCCTCTTTTTTGGAAGTCGGTCAAAAAAACCGTTGATCCCATCTCTACCAAACTTCACAGGATCACGCGTTGGGCTAATCTGAGCATTGCCTGAAAATTTCGTCAAAATCGGTCCAGCCGTTTCGGAGTCCATAGGGTACATACACACATACATACCCAGATACAAACAGACAGGCAGACATATATACAAAGTGAAAATTTAATTTTTCATAAACTTTTTTAAAGTTTGCATCACCAGATTGTTATTTACTTTAATTAAATAGATTTCAATAACCAACGTTATCTATGTATTGACAAGCGCGTGCTTGATAACTGAACGGTTCTTATCTGCGCCAAACGTGCGGGCATCGTAAGAAAACTCGCCTTTAAAATATACAGTACGTAAAGGTACACATAGACGAGTCCTGAAAATTGTATGAAAATGATATTAGCAGTCACGTGACATCTCTCAAGCTAATGTCATTTTCATAAAAATTTATCTTTCCGCAGGCGTTAACGCTAACCACAGATCTACTAGTATATTTGTGACGCTAACAGAAAGTGGTTCTTAACGGACTCTTTTTCTCCTCGTTCCTCTTGAGAGAATTTTTGCGTTGCAAGTCATGAGCATTTGCCATTTATTTCAATTCTAGCAGCGCCCCGCATTTTCACCCGCTACCCTAAAGAAACTATGTTTTTATAGGAATTAAAAGTAGGTTCTATATTAATTATGTAGGGTATCTAGTTCCTAAAAAGGGAACTTAGGAATTAGGGTCCTAGTTCATTTTGATGAAATAATACATTTTCATCATCATCATCAGCCAGAAGACGTCCACTGCTGAACATAGGCCTCCCCCTATAACCTCCACACTGAACGACATCCTGCCATCTGCATCCACTGGATGCCCGCGACTCTCACAATGTCGTCGGTCCATCTAGTGGGAGGCCTACCTACGCTGCGTCTTCCGGTTCGCGGTCTCCACTCAAGAACCTTTCTTCCCCATCGGTTATCAGTTCGTAGAGCGATGTGGCCTGCCCATTGCCACTTTAACTTGCAGATTTTAATAGCTATGTCGGTGACCCTGGTTCTTTGGCGAATATCTATGGTCCGAATTTTATCGCGTAAAGAAACTCCGAGCATAGCTCTCTCCATTGCCCGTTGTGTAACTCTGAGTTTTTCCAAAAGACCAACAGTTTATTTTACTAAAACTCATCACATTATTTTACCTTGGTAATAAATTAAATTATTAAACACCTAAAGAGAATCAAAACCTATACACATAAATGTTTAGGAGTCAAAAATTAAAATTAAGGATCTCCGCGACCACCACTTTCCCGACCAAACGTGCTGGCAAATCACGCTGGCGGCATTCCCGCGCTGTATGGCCAGTAATATATTTTGGGCTAGGTATTGGCCTGACCGGGATCACGGCCTCTCTCAAATCTGGGCCGGCGCTTGAGTGAATTTTCTCGTTATGGCACCAAGGAGCTCACAAAAATTATTTTACGACACCTCAAAGTAAATAACATAAAACAAGAAGAAGATTGTCAGTCGTAAGACTAAAATGTATATATGGTCCATAATTAGACAAAAAAATATATATATTAAAGCTTAGGTAAAGCTTCTCTATACCTAGATACAAGCTATACTGACCTACTCACAGTTAATTAGTAATAATATTGGCTAATATGTATCAGATCTGAATGCCAAACAATCTCCGCATATCAAAAAGGTCACTTATATCAAGTCAACATCCAGTTAGGTAAGTTAGGTTAGTTTTGAGCAAGTAGGTAGGTATTATAACTGTTCCAAATAGCTATATTGCTCCACTGCACCTAACCTAATTCACAAACCGGTACTGTAAGTATGCGTCAACAAATGACAATGATTCAGTTTATCTGGTGTCACGATTCCTGATATAATAACATCAAATCCAATTAGATTGAATGAGAATTCCTACAATGTAATAGAATTCAGAAATCTGGTAGAGACCCTTTAGTTAATGCACATAATACATATAAGTACAAGGTTAATGTCACAATTGCATGTAACTTTAGTGAATGTAAGCTTCTATGGAATAATAATAGTAACCGTGTACCCCGATTCCATGGGGCTAAATGAGACCACGACCCCTGGCTTGCCTTAACCGGCCGTCTGGGGGGTGGAAACCGCAAGAGCTAAGAACTCAAGCTCAGTGAGGGATAACGCCGCAAGTAGCGTTTAGTGAAAGTGCAGCACACCTGTCAACACCCTAAGCCGCCCACGCAAAAGTTGCCCCTCCGGCGCCAATATAAGGCAGCCATTATTTGGGGGTATTTAGTGAGCAAGCCATCACCCGCTACAATATCTTGACAAGGGAGGCAGAAATCCTTTTTATATCGAAGCCGAATTCTAAAACAGGTAATAGAGAAACCGAACTCATAATTTCATATCTATGTATCTTACTAATCATTAGGTAAAATCTTTAATGACATTCGTTTTTTCATTAGGTATCGAAATTGCACATTGAACCGTAGAAATTGACATTGTAAATTATCTACAGACATCGGACAACTCTGGAATGAGTCAAATGTTATCAATCAGTGACACTTGGGTGAAGTTATTGGGAAAATAACGCAGGATTCTGTAATCTAATAATAGATAACTAAGTAATGTGTATCATGATGTGAATGAAGAGACCAATTAAAAGGCAGAATAAGCATATTAAAAGTAAATGATAACACTTTTAGTTTACCCTGATAATTAAGATGAATGATAGAAAATTTTGCAGTTTTAGGACTTGGGTATGTCCTAAAACTGCGACCAGAACCACCGGAGGATAGGCAACAGCGTCCTATTAGTACACGGTGAACGTACTGCGATTCCCAAGCCGCCTGTCAAGCGTGGGGATTATGGCAATACCCGTCTCTAAGAGGGAGGTTCAGCAGTGGACGTTTACTGGCTGATGATGTGTGTGGTGTGATAGAAAATTTTAAAGGTGGTAAAAGGTATAAAGCATCAATAAATAGATAAATAAATATATCTAAGACATTGCATATGCGGTCATCTGACCCCAAATTTGCCTGCAATGCAAGTTGTTAATTTCTACCAAACAGTTTCCAAGACTCATACGAGTCATAGTATTTAGCAAGCTCGCTTCACCATAGCAAACATAAATCAACTTTCCCTCTTTTCATTGTCAAAACACAAAGGTAACAATTTCATGTATTTACAATCATAATTTATCTACGATGTGAAATAACATGCGATGCGACATGGGTGTTATGATGTAATCAGAGCGTTTAACAGTCCCAATGACGCCATGTTTGCTATAGACAGCGCGCACCAGCTGTGAAAACTATTCGCACTTGGGGCATTATTGTTAAAACATTTTGAATAATATTCCCAAGTTCTCACACATTCACACAATCAACGTATGCCCGTGACCATTCATGTCCGAATACGAAACTAGGTGTACGTCATGAGACCTCCTTTTGCACAAACAAAACGTATTTTATTGACCGAGCGAACAGATCTTAGATTCTAATGGGACAAGGCGGCGTTTCTATGTAAGTACCTATGTTTGTATATTTGTTCCATGAGAATTTGCGTATATCGACGATCTGATTTTCATGAGGAAAACTATTGCAATACGATTTTTAATTTCAAATATGACAAAAATCGGTTAAGGAATCACGGAGATAAGGGTTGCTAAGTCTCAGTTCGGGGCAAACAACTAGTTAACAGTTAAAAAACAACGCTAATGTGACTAGCTAAAACAAACTCATTGAGCCCAAACTCGAAGGGTTTACTGGTAAGCTATTGAAAAGTTCTACTCTTCCACCATGGCTCCATTATCAGACCCTTATCACCAAGTGTAAAGGGATTCATTAAAATAAAATAAATGAGCCCAAATAAGTATTACTGTTTTTGCATTAGAGCAAATTATGTTAAAATTAACGTTTGTTAAATGGGAGATTTAGATTTACTTTTGTACTTTATTATTGTTTCTTAGTTAATCCGTCGTTACATTACATATTCTGTGAAAATTTCAATTGGCTATCTGTTAGTTCGAAAGATACAGCCGTTAAAAGTTAGGACAGACGGACGGACAAACAGCGTATGCTTAGTAATAAGGTTCCGTTTACACTCTTTGGGTACGGAACCCTAAAAATATTATAAAGATCTAAAACACCAAGACGAGTAAAGAATCGCAATAATCAGTATGCCTCAGATGTCTACGCTAATTACGTGATAAAATGCCAGTGTAATTAGCTGATCTAAGAATGAAAGTCTGTTAGTACGTTCAACGAATACGGCGTCTGTCTGCGCTGCGTGAATGGAGGACGTTTTCCAGCAATGACTCACTTCCAATTCAATTGAGTGCTGTTGAAGCAATTTGTAAATTTTCATGTCTCGTCGGTAAGCGGGACGTGATTTTTAACGTTTTCCTCATGTTTACAATCTTAAGGGTTCCACCGTTTCCGTGAAAGTTACGAGACAATTACATCGGACAATGTAATTGGCGGAACCGGCGACTTTAATCGAAACATTTAATCGTATCTTATATCTTTTGATTATATCGAGTTCGATAGCAATTATCTACTGAAATGTCAAAGTAGAGCACGACATTTCTGTTTTAACCATGTCTTTATTGATGCTTCGTGTAAAATAAAATGTGGCGTGTTCTGGCGGGTGAGGTTACTGGACAGCTGGTTAGCGGCAACAAGTCTCCGGCTCACTGTCTCTTTCGCATATTTTCAACATTATTGAAGATAAAACGAATTATACAAACTGATTGGGCATTATTATACATATAATTTTTAGAAAAAACGTTGTAAAGCAATTTTCGTGTTGAGATCTTATGGTATGGCGGAGGAGATAAAAAAAAAACTCGACCAAATAGATATAATTCTTTTCCGCCAAAATAAAACATATCCTTATAATAAGAACCTATCTTCCCCATCGGTTATCGGTTTTTCGAGTGATGTGGCCTGCCCATTGCCACTTCAACATGCAATTTTTTATAGCCATGGTGACTCTGGATCTTTGGCGAATATGCATGTTCCGGATTCTATCGCGCAAAGAAACTCTGAACATAGCTCTCTCCATTGATGGCAAGAGGTTACCTACAATAGCCGGGGCATTGTCAATGCGTTGAGTATCTTTAGGAAATCGATTCTCCCTTCGTTGAATCAGCCCAAATTAATACATTAAAGGAAAAACTTGAAGGTGGTAAGCCATTTCACAACTTACAGGTACGTGGCAGAAAAAGTAATTTATTTTTAGTTTCACCATCTCAATACACGAAAAAACCTTTGTGTGATGAGTTAACGAAATAATTATATATTTATTTAGCCTTTCACTAACTAAACCACACATGGTGATGATTTGGTGACTAACCTATTTACCTACCTTATATAGGTACTTGAAGAAATATCTAGTTTATATTTTTATTATTCATAGGAACACTCTTTTATTTACATCGGCTACGCTCTAACCTTATTGTCAGTATTATAGGCACATATGTTAAGCTAATGTACATATTATTGAATCTATGTACTTTTCAAGGACTCAGAGTTTGTTGGCAATGAAATTAATTATCATTGCTATTGTATTTACAGTCGAAAACAATCGGTGTCGGGGGAAACGAAAGGCATGAACAATTTTTTTGTTTTCAGGTGGAAAATACCTGAGATATGAACTTCTACAAGTGTTAGTTGCTGATGTAACTACCAACACACTAAGGAGCTAGATATCTAAAAACTTAATGTGAAGAAGATTCGTACTCAAGATCAATTTTGAGGAGTTGTAAATGTTTAAGCGTAAGATAGAACGATGGAAAACCTTTGCCAATTAAATTTAGCTTTTGCCCGCGGCCTTCCTGAGTTATAAATAAAACATAGCCTTTGTCACCCAAAGATAGTGTTTTTACCTAGGTATATAATTATCAGAGAAAGATTTTTTTAATTTTGATCAGTATTTCCAAGCATACAAACTTATAAGCCTTAGCTCTTTATAATAATAGTGTAGATTGATAAACCTTTAGTCGTAAAAATGTATGATGATGCTGAATAAAAATGTTCAAGGGTAACCACACACTCTCCGAAATGTATCCGATAAAAAAACGGAAAGACTAGCAAATTTTTGCCGATGCAAGATAAGTGTAAACTAGGGATTCGTTGCTGATGAGCCTCTTGTCAAGTTTCTCAATAGAGTTCAACACCCTAAGCTGGTAGCTAGCTGATCCATCCCAAAGGTGAGAGCAGTACTCCATGCACGACTGAACTTGTGCATATATCTTTATCTCTTCCTTTCTATCTTTCTTTCTCTCACTCAGTTCTTCAAGATATTTACAAGCGACCGCTGATGTCTTTCATTGTGGCCTACCTAAATCATCAAACTGAACCAACCACCGAATCTCGTCTACCAAACACCATCTCCTAAAACTTGCTCAGGCTACAAATATCGTACCGCACAACAGATTTCATAATTATTTGTTTCCTAGACTTATAGATGGGAATGGGAAAAGATACTTACCATCAACTTTGGTATGTGGTGAGGGCGGGTTGGAGTCGTCTGAATGCAGGCTGTAAGAGTGCTCCGTCTTTATGGGTGCGGCGCCAATTGCTGCGTCTGTCATGAGCCGGTCGTGGAGCACCACGCCGCACTTGGAGTCGCGCTCCACCAGCCAGTCCGTCATCTCCGTGTCTGATTCCAGCACGTCTTGCATCTCCTCCTGAAATAGCAGAGAGGATTTTGTAAGTATAGATACAAGCCAACGAGAACATACATCTACCCGTTCAGTATATAAAAATTCATTTTCCTAAACCAAAAATCAATGAGATTAAATACTTTTACAATACTAAGCAAAGAGAATACAATAGAAGAAGAGACGGGACACCATAGACAAAAAAAAGTTTGCCAAACGTCAAGTCGGAGCGAGATTTTATGTCAATAATTATACACGATTTAATGTCAGGTTTAATAGGGATGTGCCACCTCCTATCCAAAATGTATCGATATCGATTTCATACCTACTACATATGGAATCCAATATTATTTATTACAGAACCTTGCGCCACTGGTTTTGTTTTAGTGGTGCAAAACAAAATCTGTGCCACAACATTCAGTATATTGTGATTTTTGTAAGTACAATAAAAACACAGACTAAAATGTTGTATTTTATTTATTATCATCTTCATCATTTTCGTATAGCTACAGTAGTAAAAACATAATTGTGCACCTGACGCCGGACGCAACGCCGACAGACTGAGTTGTGTAGCGCACATGCTACCGCTCGGCCACCATCGATTTATAATACGGTCAATCAGTTCTGGTCGTCACGGCGGTAATTAATTGTAGGATGAAACGACCTGAAATAGATATTGTTATTATGATTTTTTAAAGTTACGTGAAAATGTGTTCTTTTTCACGAAAAAAGTCCCGCACAATTTCAAAAGTTTGGACTTCAAAACTAGATGATTAATTTAATTAATTAATTAACTAAATGATTAATTAATTTTTAATTTGTCATCTGACAATGGCTTAGCACAACAATGGTCTTATTGATGGAACTGCAGATTTCTTCAACTGTTTTTTTCTTTTGTAGTCCTTATCTTCAAAATGCTTTCCACATACAAATTTATTTTGGTGAAGACTTTCGATCGGTATATGCGCTAAATCTTCGTGAACCGACATTTTCACCAATTTCTTAACGCTAAAAAATAAGAGTATCGTTATCGATATTTTATAAATATATCGTTACGTTGCACCACACTATTTTCAGAATCAAAATAGATAATGATGATTTTTAGATATTTTGGCTCAAAAGAAGTATATGGGACTCATAATTTAACTAATGATAACATACCGATCTTCATCCAGAGGATATCTCACCATAAAATCACGTTTTGTGCCGTTTTTTCGTGCTGTTTTGAGGCCGCATATTTCGCACTTCGTTTGGCTCAGATACTTTTTCGGAGGCATTACACACACCAAAACATACACTAGTAATATAAACCCCTTTTCAATAAGTATCTCTTTTAGTAAAGTTGTAGAGAAGTAAACAAAATCCTAAATAATTCACTCAGGAAAAAATACAAAACACGGGAGAATTCGGGACTGATTGACAATCAAGGAAAGAACGAGAACCGTTGAGGAAGTGAGTGAAAGAGCATTCTTTACCACACATTGGCCACAGATATGCAATACATTTTCGCCTCGTTTCATACTCGTTTTTTTCTTCTAAGTCGCGACAGACTGATACTAAGCAAATGACGCGCGTAATATGTCAACATAGATCAGAGTCACAGATCTACTATATCTGTGATCAGAGTATATATCGGTATGTCAATATCATGGTCAAATCATGGTAGTTTAATGCGTTGTTCTTCTATTGTATTCTCTTTGGTTTAATGGTACATAGGAACTTAGGAAGTCTATGGAGCGGCTGTTATCAGTGAATTTAACACAAATCTTTGACTAGTTGGATAGCTACACGTCAAATTGTATGAAAACCCAGCGTGCCGCTTTTTTCGTACGTCACCAGACTAGTTTAGTAGTAATTAACCCAACTTCTTTCGACCGGTTTTTACAGTTTACGACCTATGGCGCAATTAATTTTTTTTATATTGAAGTTTGATATGCTACTGTCAAGATGACGAAAATTGAACTAAATTCAGTAGGAGCACTGATTCAACTTAAGACAAAAAAGACACGCAAAGTAAGGTGAGCTCGTGGCATCTAACCGGACAAAGATCTGTGGAAATTAATGTGGATTTGAAAGCTGAAAACCATAACCAAGGAAGCCATATCGCTGATTTATTCACAGCTCTTTTGGAGAATGGAGGGATGCGTGCGGGTAGCGAGCTTGTGAAAATTATTCGGACATCAAGAACTGCTTACGAAAAAATTGCACCTATTTTATATAGGTACAAACAGCCGCTCCATACTTGTCTTCCTACCTACGATGATCAGAACCACAGAATTTTGATTTTTTTTACTTCTATTTTCTGTGGTCAGAACATGTATATTAAAGGTCATTCCAGAAGTTTTATATATTCTTTATTTTACCAAAGAGGTAGGTACTGTTCAATATTCTTAGCGGAGTTTTGGAACGAGTATTTTCCAAACATTTCTTAAAGGTTCCTGTTCAATTAACATGTTTTTCGACAAAGATAGGCAACATCTAAAATAGAAACGTCAACAAACTCATATCAGGAAACTATCACTTATCGACCAGTAGCCTACAAGGTTCTATCCATTCCTGCTACATATCAACTGGATCGACAGACAGACGCCTAACAGGCTTCCCGCAGAGAAACAATTTGTTGCTACCTACTACCTACGTAGTCCTATGGACTTAAGTACATTCAGGTACCTATCAGACGCGGTACCGTTGGTTTGCTAGCTCTTGTTAACTTTCAACGTTGAACACGAATCTGTCAGCATCTTAAGACAGTTTAAAAGCATCTGATAGCTGAGAGATTTCTCTACCATCGATTTAGAATAAGTACGTCGCCTTCATAATGTATTCTGTAATGCTTTAAATAATCAGCAAAAAACGGAATGCTGCGTACACTTATTGAGTTCAATGGTAAGGCCGCGTCCACAGGGTCAATGTGATTGTGTTAATTTGCACATAGTCGGATCTAGCGTGGAAGCCGGGAGCCGTCACCTTGGCCATGAGTAGGTAAACAGCGCGCTGCCGCGCTGGAGGCGAACGAACGGCCGTGATGGACTCGCGGAGCCAAACTCGGTCACCGACCCCGAGATACGTTCGCAGACTATCTGATGAGCTTCCGAGGTACGCCATGGTCGATGACCACACCCTAATTTACATTAAAGAAAGACCTAAAACTATTTTAAAGTTTTATAGCTCAATGCGTTGGCCAAATATCTTGTTGTGGAATTCTTTTGATGGAATCTGCGAAACATTGCGTGATCAGGCGGGGTATTGAACTTGTTAAATAGGCTTGGCTTGTTTGGGAATTGCCTAATAGAGTGATCGTTACAAGCCTGCTGAGAATTTCAATTTGAATTGAATTTCTTTAACACACGCTAATGAATAATTTAGTACTTAGCTCTCAAATTGTCATTGTGTGATTACTTGATCAAAAAACTAAATCGCTTGTTATACATAACTAACTTCTCCGTCTACTTCCAACCACCTTCCTACGATGTTTTTTTAAGCTGTGGCTCCTTAAGTTTTGTTCCAGTAATTTTTATTATTCTTGACATTTTCGAAATAACATAGATATTTTAGTTTTATTTTCAATCTAAATTTTTTTCGGTGCTTTAGTCGCTTTGCGATTATGTCAGCACCATCATGTACATTCTGTATCGTCTACTTATATTTATATCAGTTTAAATAGTGTTCTTACCGCATCACTCAGTGGAGTGGACAGGACACTTTGAATTGCGCCGCCATCGAGGAAATTAGCACCATATTGAGTGATCATGGTAGACCTCACAGACTGCGTTCGTGAACTCTCCACCAGTACATGAATATAGATATAATGTTGCCAAAATATCTATAGTATTTCTTCCCATATTCTTGGCAATTTCAGTAAGAAACGAAAGCGTAGACGCATTAATTGAATAACTTGCACTGATCTTAAATAAAGATATTAGATCTTCGTGAAGATCTTAGATCTTTGTTTAATATTAGTGTCAAACCCTATTTTAAGTCACACACACATCACACATAATCAGCCAATTAACGTCCACTGTTGGACAAGGCCTCCCTCATAGAGAGGGGTGTTGCCATAATCCCCACGCTTGGCAGGCGGCTTGGGGATCGCAGTACGTTCACCGTGTACTATTAGGACGCTGCTGCCCATCCTCCGGTGGTTCTGGTCGCAGTTTTAGGACATACCCGGGTCTATTTTAAGTGAATAAATTAAATTTGATTTAGGTACATAAAAAATAACATAATCGTATCACTTACTTGTATAATGTGTTGTGAACTAACCAGGAAACTAAAACTTCCACCAGCTGACTTATAATAAATAGTGTTTATCGTCAATTTCTAAGAAAGCCAATTAACTAATAATTAAACTGATAAAACGTTGGATATACAGATAAAATATTCCAAGGCTATACAATTATAAAAAAAAAACGCTGTCGCGTTTAATTTAAGACATTATAAAAAGCATTTCGGGCAGTAAGAACATTCATATATAGTAGATATTGCATGATATCTTCGATGAAAATTATATCATGATAGGTTAGAATGTTTGTATGACGTTGAAAGAATACAAGGATTTATGTAACAGTTTGCAATAAACAAGTCAATAAAATCAGTTTCACAATTTATGAAGACAACTTTCACTGTGTCAAATCACAATACAAAATGCAGTTTTGATAAAAGTCTAATACAAGTAAATTAGAAAGTGATTCACTACTTGTATACCTAGTTTATGTTTGACTTTGAAATATCATGCATATTACCTAGAAATTATAAAAATAAAATATTTATTAATCCATATTATAAATCAAGAGTTTCATGTTCGCTATCTAATTCCTTCGTTATTTAAAATTACTTCCCTGAATAATCATTAATATACAAAGTTTCAGCTGAATTTGCATATTTGCAACTTTCAGTATATATGGCTCCGTCATATCATAATATATTATGCTTTCCTCTATCAAAAGGTTAAAGCGCCAATATAAATTGGTACAAAATACATCTATGCTATTAGCTATACTATTATCGTAATTTTCATTGAAATCTAAGTCGATATTTAATGGTTTCCTATTACATTATCATCTTAGTAAAAAGTCATCTGCATTATGCAGTTGGTGTTCGAAAACATCTATTTACTGACAATAGTTTATGAAATAAGTTAAATATTTTGATTCTCTCTTATTAACTTCATAAAAACTCTCTAAAATAATTGATAATTTTGCTAACAAAACAATAATTAAAAGTTTTGTCAGAATATATTGGAAGAGAAATTATCATGCCCGGGAGTGTGACAATATGTAAAAAAAAGAGTTGCAACTAAATCTGAAAACAAAAAGTTCAGAAGTGGTGTGTATAATACTCGTATATGGTTTTCAAGCGTTTCATGTTTCAAATTTGGTTGTTTTGGTGTTGAACTGAAATTGTATAGCAGATAATGATTAAAGTTATCAACAATTAATAAAATCAATAAGCGGAAATTAACATTTGATGTTTTAGAAATATCGCGCGATCTACTATAATCGCACATTATGAATTATTTAAAGGGCACCGAAAACAGGTTTCGCTACAATTCAATAATTAACATATTTATGTAACGGCTTAAGAAACTAATGTATATTAAAACTTAAGTGCTGTATTAGGTCAAACAAACAGCTTGACATTTAAAGGTGTAAGTATACAGGGTTATTGATCATAACTCAACTACTTCTCGCAGGCAGCTTTCCTACATCGTATATTGTAATAACTTTAGTTCTATGACTTTTAGTTATTTTTTTTATCGACGTAAAAAAGGAAGGTGTAATCACACTAATATTATAAATGTGAGTGTGTATGTTTGTTACTCCTTCACGTAGAAACGGCTAGACGGATTGGGATGAAAATTGGAATATACATAGCTTATGCCCTGGATGACGATGATTAAAAGTAGTCTTACATAGGCTACTTTTCATCATCGTCATCACAATTTTCCATGACTACGCGGGTGACACCGCGGGGCGCAGCTAGTACAAATATAGTTCCATTTGTTTAGAAGCTCAGTTGTTAAGACTAAAAAGGTTTAAAACTTTTTTGATGAATATTTAGTGTAATTCCGCTTCTACGTCGCTTCAAGTAAAGTCAGGAATATTGGACAAATTTAACTCGTCAGATACACTAAAGATAAAACAGAACAGATAGAATAACAGATAAGATAAATAAATTAGTTTTGAAGATGGACTTCCACAAATTAACGCCTGATTCAATCAACTAAAAAGGTTTATTTAATTTTTCGCTTTCAGTTACTGACCGTGTTAAAGACCGTAAAGTTTAAGAGCCAACTCTTGGACCTATTTATATAAAACTAGTCGACCATCCCGGCTTCGCACGGGTGTGAGCTCGGCCTTCGGCCTCGCTACCAAATATAATATAGCCTATGCCACCCGGGAATAGTGCAGCTTCCCAACAGTGAAAGAATTGTTTAAATCGGTTCAGTAGTTTCGGAGCCTATTCAATGCAAACAAACAATCAACCAAATCTTTCCTATTTATAATATTAGTATAGATATACAGTTGTATATTCATTTTCATATAAACTTTTTTTGGTGAATGTTTTTGTAAAATTCATGAAAAAAAAGTTGTTGTGTATGACGCCGGAAAGCTGCCTGAAGGAAATTGTTAGCTTATGATCTATCAATAACCCTGTATACGCTACTTAGTTGAAATAAATAATATACTGTGTGCTACAGCAAGCAGTGTTGTTACCTTCTTAATTAAGATCTAAACTTGCATAAGTAATTATTCATAGCGTATCTTTAGATGTAGATGGATTTATCTAACGGTATGATAATTTTAGAATGTTAGTATAACTGGAATGATCATAAAAATGATGGGAGTTTTCGAAAACATTCAAATGGCGAAATGGAAACTATACATAATATATAGATAAGATTTGATAGCACCTGAGTAGATCTATGCACATATAATGATACAGTCAAAAAAGACAATAATGGATATTGAGTCAGAGCTCAAGTGTCCAAAGCAAAAGTAGACTAAAACCATAGCTACAAACTTTTTGGTAATCTGGTATTTGAACTGCATTTTTTTTACTTACATTAAAGATTCTCATAACAACACAGAAAAATTAGAGTAACGATATTTCGAAAAAAATATAAATTTATGTATGGGTAAACTTAGGTTAAGGATTTCGTGAATTTTGTACTATACTTAACTGTCCAAAACGACTTTTAAGACGCTGCTAAAAAGTGAATTCCGACATCCATATTGTTTGAACCTACTTTTGATATCCGCTACCACAAAATTCTGTTTTCAAGATCCGTTTTCGCGAACCCTATATGTATTAATTTAGGTAACATCGTGACAAATGTTCGTGCAACAAAACAATAACGCACGAGATTGCGCAAGCCGGAATTGACAGCCAGTTCGATTACTGAAATGCAACTAACATATAAATACGCAGACATACAGATACACCCTCACAAGTGTGATACAGGACTACTGAACCGGTCCACAACTGATGCTCAAAGTCGATTGTTACATAATTAAATATCGCGATTAGGGTTGGCGACTTTAGAAAAATAAAAGAGGATGATGGATGTTTCTAGAAAACTTAATAGACACAAGACGTGTGCAAAGGTATAGTGTAGAGCTGGAGACAAAGGAGAGATCAAGACAAAACATTATTTCGTAGGACCGCCAAAGTCAATGCTGCAGCTAACTATATAATGTGCATGAAGGAAGTTGCCTCCAGAACCATGACAATGTTAACAGAAAAATAAAGATTCAGAAAATGTCAGTCGGACACAAACCAAGTTCTAATCAACCCAAGTTCTAATCAAATCAAGTTGTAGTCAACCCTGATAAAACGAACACACCTCACGCGACATTTGCGTGATTTGTGCCCCGAGAACGCACACAATGTTCCAGATTGCTACATTTGCTACTACAGTCGAAATCGATTATAACGACATCGTTTACAACGACCGATCGGTTATTACAGCCAGAGTGCAAGGTCCCGCCCGAATCTCTAGTAAACTATTCAGCAAACATACCGCCTATAACAACACCGGATACAGCGACATATCGCTTACAACGACGAAACTTTATCTATATTCATCGACTATAACGACCAACCGCTTCTTGTCAAAGCAAAACAAAACAATACGGACGATTTTAAATCTTATTGATAAGCATTGAAGGAATATTTTGGTGTATTTATTACCTACGCACTTTCTCCCACCCCATCCGAACCTCTTCCCGGCCATTTGACCTTGCATATTTTACACCAATTGTTTAGTGCGCTAAATGGCTGCATGAGTGACAGCTTGATTTATAGTGTTGGTTTTGATTAGACCGTGCATGCATGCGTTATCATGTCGCAAAATAAGAGAAAACTGTCTCATGTCATATGGAGATTAGAAAATGGCGAGTCGAATAGTGAAATTGCAAAGGAATGTGGGGTTTCGCACTCTACGATATCAACAATTTGGAAGAATAGAGATAAAATAAAAGTTCTTTTCGAAAACAACTCCTTAAAACTGAAACGAGCGAGGACAAGTGAACATAACGTTATAGAAGATGCTTTATTAACATGGTTTAAACATCAGAGGGCAAACAACGTCCCAATAAGTGGTCCGATTCTGCAACAAAAAGCCAATGACTTTGCTCGTCTTATGGGTAAGGAAAATTTTAAGTGTTCGTCGTCTTGGGTACAACGTTTTCGTGCTCGTCGTAATATTGTGGCAGGAAAAGTTTGCGGTGAAGCGGCTGGCGTTCCTGAAGGAGTGTCTGAAGAGGCTCTCTCATAAGTGGCCTGCACTGTGCGAAGGATACACACCAGAGGAAATCTTTAATGCTGATGAAACAGGATTGTTTTACAATTTAATTTTACACATATGTATGTGTATTGCTTATAACAACTATCGGATATAACGTCGGCAACTATACGGTCCCTTCAATGTCGCTATATCAGGTTTTGACTGTAATTCTAATTTATATAAGCGTTGACCTCACAATACAAGTTTGTAACACTGGCGGAACAAAGTATGAGAAAGAAAAAGGTATTCGCGATTTCGCGATGAAAGTAAATAAACCATGCGTTGTCACTAAAGTTTTATTGTTGAATAATAAAGGCTTGCGTTTACCCACTACCTCGCCTGATGTTAAGTGACGATGCGGTCTACGATGGAGCACGCTTGCCTAGAAGAAAACTATTCACCAACGACTACAACACAACACTACTTCACAACATGTTTGAGTACTTACCTATTTTTAGTTTTGTATTTTGTATGTGCAAGAGTCGGCTACTTGGGCGTTTCTTTTCAATTAAAGCCGTGAAAAGTTCTTGCCATATACGACTTAATTTAAATATTTTATTTTTCTATGAAAGATAAAAAGAGGCATGACTAAAAGTCATGGAACTATACACGGTCCAAGCATTTATTTGCTCTTAGAGTTGCTATACATTGTAAATGGCTGAATAAAATAATTTTCTTTTAATATTTTACTGAAGTATATGGGGTACCTTCTACAGTATTACGTTCAAAAACAGCGAAAGTGATCAAAATTCGTGGTTTTCATTCTGCTTTTTAGAATCTAATTACAGCTGTCAGGGAAAATAAATGCTTGGACCGCGAATAAAGTAGTTATGTATGATGTATGGAAGCTGCCTGGGAGATAATTTTATCAATAACCCTGTAGAATAGGCTAGACGACTACGACTGTTTTTTTAACTGTCACTATTAAAATTAAGCTCATAAAATAGTTGATTTATGAAAACAAAATGAAAATCAGATCAAAAATAAGCAACTTATAAGAATTTTAATATCATGCTAGACAAAGAGCTTCTATTCTGACAAGTATGGCGCACAGAGGCGTGACGTCGTTTTTTGTTTTGTGGGAAAGGGACTAAGTTTTCTCTATTAAAAACTTTAAGCGCTTATATATCAGAACATTAATAACCGATTTAAATTATTTTCTCAATAAACATATATTTACTTAAATTCTTCATCAAAGGTATTGGTTTCAACGATGTAAATATCAATCATCTACCCTATTGCACGACTATTAGTAGTTCTGTTATAATAAGAAGCGCAAGCCGAAACTTTATCAAAACAATTTATCTGTGCCTCATTCAGGTTCGTGAGAGCGTCGCTTGGAAACAATTGGCTGCCTGGCACCGCCTGGCTGCGGGCTATGTCTTTCAAAACACAAGTACAACTGTACAGTTAATTTTATTTATGACAGAACAGCCGGCAATAGCGCGCTATGGCTTTAAATTAAACACATTAATCAATTAGCCAGACATGTTACTTTTATTGCACCTTCGCTGCAATTAAACACGATTTTTATTTTCGTGTGAGGCGACAATTTCTTGCTTTTATGGATATTGAAATTCTTAAAGCGCAATTAATTATGGTAACATTTTAAGCTGGTGACAGAAATAAACCTTTTGAGGTCGCCTGGTACTGCACCCTTAAACCGAGTATAGTTGGAGTTAGCCTTGGAAGCCCAGGGGCTCGATTTTTGAACCGCGCGTATGATATTTCACACGAAAATATCATGCGAAATGACTGACTTTCGAACGAAACTCCAAAGAACAAACAACAAAAGTGGCATTTTTGAAATAATCATATCACTCGCTAATGCATCAATCATAATCATGCGAAAAGAAAGATTTTCTATTGATAATAAATTTGAATGATTCTAACGACTAACATTTCGTGCGAAATCATACGAGTGTTCAGCATTTAATAAGTAGGTACATAGGTAGCGTATACTATACGCTACCTATGTACCTGTATTAAATTGTATTGTTGTGTGTATTAAATGCTGTCCAATGGAATGCAAGGTTATTGATTCTTTACAGTTCACCTTTCTACACCCGTTTTGGAATGTTTGCTTCCTAATTTAAAAAACCGTTTTTGGGAAAACCTACCTACTTGTCATTAGTTGATATCTCGGGATTCATTTAGCGCGTCCAGCGGAGCTCATTTCCGAGAATTTTGTGTTGTCAAGTAAATACAAAGCACAGTTTACACAGCGCAAATAGGTACAGCATCCGTTTCCCTGAAAGAACATTATTTTATATTTAGGGCGTGAAGTAATAGCTATCGTAAAAAAGCTGTGTCCAGTATAAACGGGTCACGACGCGACATTTTATTCGATTCAGTTGACTGTGAAATAGTCTTCGCTGAAACTATCAGTTATGCCTTGATGTAAGAAGCAATACAATTCAAGCGAAGAGGTCGGTTGAAGTAACCGTGTAATCGTGGGTTCTTTTTGAGCTATCGAAATCTTACAGTAGATTCTAATTTACCTTTACTTTATTTTAATACACTTTTAGAGGAGAGACTAGCAAATTTATTGTCAGATGGTAATCACCTACCTGTCCATCTCGAAAAAAATCTCACTTCAGTGATCTATACACCCCACACTAATATTATAAAAAAGTAAAGTTGATAAGTTTATGAATTTATACATGTTGATAAGTTTTTGACTTCATACATTTAGACATTTTTGCAGGAGGTAATCATTGGAACTATAATGAACCGATTTTAAACATTATTTCTTTGATAGAAAAATACACTATCCTTGAGCGATATACACATATGTTATATTCACAATGTGTGTGAAGCCGCGTGCAAAGGTAGTAATAGGTACAGTGCTTTCCAAAATGTTGAACCTTCAAATCTTGTTCAACACTGCATGTTTTCGTCACCCAAATACAGTATACTCCAACGGTCGGCGGTTGCTGGGTCATCTCGGTAAAGTAAAATTTTACTGGAAACACTGTACCTGCAACTTTCAAACTGTAAAATTCCCTTAACAGGTTCTAGTGAACGTCATGAAATATCAACCGGCAAAGGAATGGGAGCATTTTTTGTATCTACTTTCACCGGCCGATAGTAGAATCGTATCCGGTTCGGCGGTACCGTTCCGTTCTTGTAGGGCTACCATACAATTTTGCTGCAAGCTTTTCCTTTCCCTTAAACACCCTTTCCGCGTAACCTAGTATATGAGTACACCTTTTAGATGTTACCTATAATTTTGAGTAACGAGACGAGCAAGTCGCTCGCCTGATGATAAGCGTCACGCTTGGCCACAACAGCTAAGTGGAATCCAGAGCTTTGAACTTCAACTGCTCAAAATTACTTAGTAGATATTTAAACGAATATTTATGTATTTGGTATATTGTGATAGAAAGCAAAACATGGTTTTGTCCCTTTTTGGTAATTCACACTCAATGATTTTATATCTTTAATAGTGAGGGAATGTGAGAGCGAGAGTACAGCAGACGAAAGTCGCGCTCACCGGCCAGCGCTAGCTTTTTCGTTTCATTTTCAACATTTATGATGATAAAATAACACTGAACGATAATAAAAAAATACCGGTAGGTATTATCTTTAGAACAACACATTCGCATTTTAGACTTTTTGGAACTAAGACGTTTGGTCGGCATAATACTAATTCTGCAATTTTGAGACATTTTGTTTACACAAACTTTTTACAATTTAGACGATATGACCCTAACCCATTGCAAATGGCATAAAGCTGGTGTCAATGGCGGAGTGGATGGAAAAATAACTTGAATAATGTAAAGTTATATGATTATTTACGGGATATTTACCGTGGTAAGGTTGTGGAAGGAGCTCCCGATATTTCGGCGCAGTTACATGCACCCTGTTCACGGGAAGACACGTGGTGTCTTCCCTACCACGGTAAATATCTCGTAAATAATCATATAACTTTAGTGAACAACCGTGATAGTTTAAAACAGTGTTGAATAATGTAGTTTTTTATTCTTCTATTTCTTCCGGCAAAAAACTTTTCAATATAAAAATTACTTTGTTTGCAATGTTGTTCTAAAAATCGTGCCCAATCGTTTAATTTTTATGTACTTATCATTTTTTTATGTTCTAAAATGTTGAAAATGTGCCTCAAACTTTTTATGCACAGTAATTAGATATAAACTATGTATAATTTGATTCCTTTTGGTCGCATACCTAACCGAGTTGCCGAGTTACATCACACATTTTCCAAATTCACGCATTTTTTTTAAATAATAACGTGCGATATTCGGGACAACCCTATCGTATCGTATCAGTGTTATCTCGATCGACATTGCGTATTTCGGACCGCTCTGGACTTGTTCTTTGCAGACGCGACAATGTATGGGTAATGAGAGACTTGGGCGTGTGCCGGTTCGATAAATTCTGTTCCAATCGACAGCATCGCACGCTGGTTTTGCAATTTCGTCTTTAGATAGTAATAATACAGGGTTACTGTATTACTGGATTTTACTGAGACTGTGGGGTACTGAGACGTGGTTCACTTGTTGGCGTTTTGGAAAAATTCAGCCACACGTGGGCAATGGAGAGAAAAAATATATATGTATATACAAAAAAAAAAAACACATTTCTACGCCATGCCTGGCAAGGACATGAGATACGTTTTCATTCTGACGTTTCTTTCATTCCCTGTATGCTACTTTATATGCATGTGTACCTACTACCTACCGTGTTCTGTCATTTTTATTTATTAAATTTGTTTTGATTTGAGAGCTATGCTCGGAGTTTCTTTGCGTGATAGAATCAGGAACTTGGATATTCGCCAAAGAACCAGAGTCACCGACATAGCTAGCAAGTTGAAGCGGCAATGGGCAGGCCACATCACTCGAAGAACCGATAACCGATGGGGACCACGAACCGGAAGAGGCAGCGTAGGCAGGCCTCCCACTAGATGGGCCGACGTCCGTGAAAGTCACGGGCATCCAGTGGATGCAGATGGCAGGCTGTCAATCAGTGTGGAGGTCTAAGGGGGAGGTCTATGTTCAACAGTGGACATCTTCTGGTTAGGTTGTTAACCACTTTGAATCTTTGACTTTTAAGTTTTTATGTTTTGTTTTTTTAAGGCTTTTAAAGTTACTTTTGCAGTATACTTTAAAAGCTAGTTTGTAGGCGCTACAGCTTTGTACGGTATATCTACAGAACCATGCACTTGTTTTCACGTCAGTTAGTAAACGGTAGATTATAGTTTACGGGACTAAGCTCCAGGCCGTGATGTTTTACGTTACCGTATTTAGAAACTGAAAACTATTTCTAGCTACGAGTTTACCAGGTCTGTGATGAAATGTTCCCAGTTCAAAAGTACCTAATCTAGGACTAAGGTACTTAACTTACCTATTTAAATCTGTCCGGAAAAGATCGCGATAAGACCGCCTTTGTGCCTCCTAATGCATCCTTCTTTTTAACCGATTTCGTAAAAAGGGTTCCTAATTCGGTTGTTTAAAAAAATTGTTTGTTGCCTCAGAACTCCGTCATTTATGTTTTTTTTTTTATTATTGAAAGAATTTAATTTTAAAAAATCTATGTGGGAATAAATGTGGGACATTATTGCACACATGGTCATCAAAGCTTGTAATATGTTGAACATAATAACATTTGGTATAGTACTATGTACTCGTAACTGGCTGAACTTGTATTTAAGGCGTGCTCACTGGCCAGAGCAATGTATTTCGTACATTATCAAAATACTAAAAAATTAAATTCGCTAATAAGAAAACAAAACAATATCAGGCATAAATTCAATTCACAATTGGCAAAGATATCGCATGTACAAAAAAAATACAGTTAAATTGAGAATTTTCATCTCACAGGTTTAAACTATACTTAGCACTTAAAAACAAAATCTTTTAAGGACCCATGTGTTAAGTATTCAAAGTAGATATATGCAAAGGACCTACAAAATAGATTACATACAGATTTCCCTACCAAAAACCTGATTTAGAACGCTGAACGTCCCACATAGCGAGTTCTGTTTAATCAACTCGATACATAATATTAGAATAATGATAACCCTGTGAAAGTGCTTCCGACAGGAAAATGGGATGTCACCGGCCACCCACGGGAGATTACAACTTACAAAGTATTCATTTGACTGGATGAAATATACGCGCTAGAGTGGGCGGTGACGTCAGAACACGAATTTTGTCTAGACGCATGGCGTCATGAAATCAAAATGTACTACTACTTCAATACATTTTAGTGTACTGTGTGTAATTTAACGAGTGCCGTTAAATTCTTTCAGTACACATTAGATGTGACGGAGCCTATTCTGTTCCTATTATGACCATTGCGCAATAGGCCTTTGCAATCAGCAAGTTCAGAAAAACAATCTGGTAGTATTTGTCCACGCTGGAACAAAACATCCATACAAGTGGACAGTGTCTTATAGATTTCTTCTTTTTCTTAGTAATCCATCCATCTGTTATAATAATGACTATGCACCCTGGTTTTATTCATCATCATCAGCCAGAAGACGTCCACACTGAACGACAGCCTGCCATTGCATCCATTGGATGCCCGCGACTCTCACAATGCAATAGGTCTATCTAGTTGGAGGCCTACCCTACGATGCGTCTTCCAGTTCGTGGTCTCCACTCAAGAACCAATAAGAAAATATGAACCTATTGTACTGTCAAGTTTAAAGTATTGTTATTGAATTCGCGAGTACTTATTTGACTTTTCTAGTACCTTACTTGAATCTCAACGTTGCCAACTTCACTATGATGGAAAGGGGAAAGGTAAACGCGATGGCAGGTGGTAGGCGGGAGCGAGGCTGGACATTCTGGTCTGAGCATAGGTGCAGTACCTTCAATATTGTACATTGTTACTCTGCCCTAATGTACATAGATTTAAAGTGTTAAGAATCATTAAAGTAGAAAGTGTATAAATATACGTTATAAGTGTGTATGTCCAGAGTCTGAAATAAAACGATGTCTACCCACAAAAAGGAGTGTTCTTACAGTACAGTATACCCTGTGCCAGTAGGTAAAGAGGTAATTTATCACTTTATCAGCATTCAGCACCGCTCGTGGATGCGTGGGATTTACGAATGAAAGCGACGTGCGCAATTTGAACCTCATCGTCAACGATTAAAGAGATAGTGGACAATGGTTGTCTCATAACGTGAGATGAGACAGCCTTTTTGTTGCGGTACAAACGCAATAACAATAAAGCTAGGGTAGGTTAGGGTGGGTGTAGGTTAGGTTATAATGGTTGTAGGGTAGGTTGAACTTCAATACTTAATAGGAAACTATTAAAAAATAATTTTTGAAATCGGTTTACAATTGGCGAAAATATCGACGAATTTATTTAAAAAAAAAAACATACAGACGGACATAGAACCTCCTCTTTTTGGAAGTCGGTAAAAAATCACGTTGGAATGGATAAGAGCCACGTGCAGTTTTTTTTGGAAGCAAAAAAAAATCTGATAAGAAATATAGCTCTAGCCAAAATCTTAACAGGTGCTGTTTGAAGAAAAACTGGATGCTATTTGCGTGTGCGATTTAGATTGGTGCCAAATTTGTACCTCTTCTAATAACCAAACTAACCTACTAAAAAATATGAGAACCATTCAATATTCAGTTACTTTCAATTCATAAATCTGAAATTGAATCGCTACTCATTTTTTCTCGAGAAAACGGTAGATAAATCAAACAAATAATTGGGTGGGACCGTTTTCCCGGTAATTCTACGTTCCATTGAGGATAAGGGCGTATTTCCTTCGTCCAATTTTCCGGATATTGAGCTTGAAACCGAAGACGGCGATACGAATACGGACCCGGTGGAGAAACCCCTTTATAACTTTCAGTATGTATGGTGGCGCAACAGTTTGTTTTCAAACTCATATGCGTAAAACTACATTTTGACACGTTTTATATGGATAAGTTATGTTTTGTGCTATGATTAAAATACATTTTGCACTTTATTCTCATCGCGCATTATTTTATTTAGTTAATAACAGGTACCGTTTCGACTATGTTACAATGACCATGGTTTTTCATGATAAACCGCAGTTTTCAGTCAGCTCGTGACCATTGCCATTGTAACGTGGTCGAAACGTCGAGGGAAAAGGTACCTATTTTTACCTATACAAAATAATTCGCGATAAGTGCCGATAAACATTAAAACATGTGTTCAAAACGCCAAAGTTTAAAAGTTACTTTTTTATCATCATCATCACATAGGCGTCTCCCAAAAGCACGCCCCTTAGCTCAATCTTCCGCTTTTCACACTTAATAATACATATATATGCAAAACGTATCTTTATTTTTCAGCGATCTTCAAACCACCTATTCAGCATGAATTAGACTCAAATATGGCTCAATATGCATCCGACTCAAACACAGAGCAGCAAGAATATGAATCTGGTTCGAGTGCCTCGAATACCAAGATACGCAAAACCAACACTAAGAGAAAACGATTGGATATTGCGGAGGTTAGTAAGGTAGAAGTTCTAGATATGTTTAAAAAGCTGAAGGAAGACCAAGATGAGAAATTTTCAGCTCTCCTGCAGTCCAGCAATGACATAAAAGCAGCTATGGATTTTATGTCATTAAAGTATGATGAAGTTATTTCAAGAGTACAATCAGTTGAGGAGGTTAACAAGGGTCTAACAAATCGTGTGAAGTACCTGGAGGCTCAATTGGAAGTGCAAAATAGAAATGCTAGATGTACAAGTATTGAAATAAGAAGTATACCACAAAATCCTAAAGAAACCAAAAATGAGCTAAAAGAAATCATTAAAAAAACTGCTGATTTTCTGAAAATATCTGTACAAGGCTCGGATATAAAAGATGTGTACCGAATCAACACAAAGGCCACAATCAAACCCATTATAGCTGACTTTACAACAGTTTCCACGAGAGATAACTTCATTACATCATATAAAAAGTATAACAAAGAACATCGTGGAGAGCAGCTGAGCACTGCAAATATAAAAATTGCTGGACCAAGTAAACCGATATACATCTCAGAAAATCTGACGCAAAAGGATAGACGACTCTACTATATTGCTCGTGAATTTGCGGCTGGGAATGGCTACCGATTTTGCTGGATCTCTTATGGCAAAATATACTTAAGAAAAGCAGAAGGTGAGTCATCTATCCGAATCAACTGCGATGAGGACGTTGAAAAGTTAAGAAGCAAATGACTAGTAGGCGATCGAAGCTTCTCTAGTTGTACTCACAAATCTACTATAATTATTTTTGTAATGTTTGTTTTTAACAACTTGTTAATAATACCAATCCAAAATACTAGCTTCACTGATAACTACACTGTTAAACTTTTACTCATCCACGGAAATAATATGCTACTCATCACATATACTTTGTTAACCACACACAGCAAACAAACTACCCACATTATCAATAGAACTCGCATACACTCAAGACACACATATTGTAATTGTAAATGTTTGGGTTCACTTCAGCGTAAAAAATATGATAGAATTACCTACCTGAGAAACTTTCACTTCCATTGCCTAAAATACTGCAATACCACTGTCCACTATGTAGAAGTCCTTCGTGCTTTATATTGTTGTCATTATGGGTCTAGTCAATCATGATTTCTTAGAAGATATAGATAATACCGGTGGTATTTCATGTAGGACAGCAATAGACCCCTCTAAATGCTCTGAGTTACTTCAATATGATTCCGATTACCTTAATAAGAAGTTAACAGTTTTATCACTTAATATTCGAAGCATTCAACAAAATATGGATAAATTTCTTGTTTTTTTAAGCAGTTTCGACATCCAAATAGACATTATTGTTATGAGCGAATGTTGGATAAAGAATTATGATCCTCCACCAATACAAAACTATAACATGTTTTTTACCAAAGAAAGCTATAACCAAAATGATGGCGTCGTCGCTTATGTTAGAAACCACTTTGTTGTTAATGCATACGAACCAAAATTGAAAGAAGGTAATTGCTTAATATTGGAAATTAATAATCTGTTTACTATAATCTGTTCATACCGTCCCTACTGTTTTAAAAATCCAAAAGTTTACCTTGACTCTTTGGATAACATATTATCGAAGTTAAAAATTAAAACAAATATTATATTAACTGGTGATATAAATATTAATATTCTTCCTGAGTCAGAAAACTCAGAATAAACTTCTTATTACCTAAACCTAATGGCGTCCCATGTTCTTTTGCAAGCAGTGAACTTACCAACTAGATATAAGACATGCTTGGACCACTTTATGGTCAAATCAAATAATAAATGGCAAACACTAGTATTTGATAGACTTACTGACCACTCTCCAATACTGTTATCGATAGACACTACTCAACTCAAAAGAAATATTCCTATTAACTTTAAAACCAACATAAATATAGATGCAATCAGAGATTCACTAGCCGAACAAACATGGGACGAATATTTCAAATCAGATGATGTTAACGTTGCTGCTAATTCACTAATCAATACAATTCATACGACTATCGAAAAAAACAGCACTCTAAAGAGAGTCTCATGTAAATTTAAAATACTTAAACCATGGATTAGTTCTGGTCTGATCAAATGTATAAGGAAAAGAAATAACATGCAGAGGCAATCCAACCTCACCTCAGATGACAGATCTAAATATAAGGAATATAGAAATATGTGTAATCAAATCATTAAAACCCAGAAACAAAATTACTACAAAAAACAATTCGAAATATCAAAAGGCAACGTGAAAGGTACCTGGAGAATTATTAAAGATCTATCTAATTACGCATCAGAACGAGTACCATCAAGTCCCTTACTCAGTCTCAAAGATAACCCAACTGAATCATTAAACGAGGTAAATAAGTATTTCACATCAGTTGGATTTAGTTTAGCAAACGATACTCTACGAAAGCTTAACAAAACCGATGTTGAACTAGCAGCAACTATATCCAACCCTCCAAATTCACCGTCAAACTCACTATCTTTATTTTTGACGGACGCCAAAGAAGTAGCGAATGTTATTTCTAGTTTAAAAATTAATAGTGCACCAGGACATGACCAAATATCAACAAATGTACTAAAATCGTGCTCTAATATAATCTCAGAGCCAATAGCTCACCTATGCAACCTTAGTTTCACTACAGGTATCTTCCCTGCAGCTTTTAAGCAAGCAATAGTGTCCCCTATTTTTAAAGCAGGTAATAAACTTCTTCCGTCTAATTATAGACCAATTTCTCTACTGCCAGTCTTGTCGAAAATTTTAGAAAAAATTGCCAACAAAAGGTTAATGTCCTATCTTGAGAAAAATAGTTTACTAGCAAGTAATCAGTATGGCTTTCGGAATGGAAAGTCTGCTGATGACGCTGTATTGAGACTTTCAACACTTATAACATCGTACTTAGACCAAGGACAAAAATGTGTTGGCGTATTTTTGGACCTTCAAAAAGCGTTCGATACGGTATCTATTCCCATTTTGTTGGCACGTCTTAACAATATTGGTGTAAGAGGAATTGCACACGATTGGTTTTCTGACTACCTGACTAATAGAGTACAGCAAGTTAGGGTAGGCAACCATCTCAGCGCCAGTGACATCTGCAATTATGGTGTTCCACAAGGATCAACACTAGGACCGACACTGTTTCTCATATACATAAATGAGCTCTGCAAAATTAAATTAACTGCAGCTGACGTTCTCATGTTTGCAGATGACACTGTCTTGCTATTCCATGATTCTGATTGGGAAAAGGTTTATAAAAAAGCTGAACAAGGATTGTCAAAAACCATTTCATGGTTAGAAGATAATCTACTTTCAATAAATACATCTAAAACAAAATTTCTATCATTTAGTAAAACTAATGCTTCTAGGCCAAATAACAACTTATATATAAAAGCCCATACATTTCCTTGTAATCGTTCCCTCGTGCAGGCTAGTTGTAACTGTAACTTTTTGACAAAATCTGATATAATTCGATATTTAGGCGTAATCTTTGATATAAAATTAAACTGGGGTGATCATATAGCGACTGTTTCAAAGCGTACAAGAAAACTAATACATGTGTTTAAAACACTTAAGCATGTTGCTGACCAAAACCTTCTCATGATAACTTACAAAGCACTAGCAGAGTGCACAATTAGCTACTGTATCAGCTCATGGGGAGGTGCTGGAAAGACCAATATGCTTATAGTGGAAAGAGCCCAAAGAGCACTGCTAAAAGTCGCTATGAACCTACCTTTCAGATATCCCACTAATGACCTATACATGAAATGCAAAGTATTAACCGTAAGGAAACTTTTTATTTACCAGTGCATCCGTAGATATCACAAGGATATTGTACCTAATCTGCCCATCACAGGTAAAAGGCTAGATTTATGTCCAGTTCCCCGATACAGAAGTGAAGTTGCCTGGAGAAACTTTTTTCATTTGGCACCCAAATTTTATAATATTTTAAATGTAAGGTACAATATTAAACGTTTACAACTCTATAAACTTAAGAGTAAAATTCGGGAGTGGTTATCACATTTTAACTACGACGAGACCGAAGCATTTTTAGAAAAATCCCATTAACACGCACACACACACTCTCTCTCTCTCTCTCTCTCACACACACACACATCCACACACACACACACACACACGCGCGCGCACACACACCACACATATACTGAGAGCACTGACTTTGACGATGAGTTCTTTATCGCGCAGAGCAGATACACACATCTCAGCGCGAACAGTTAAAAACAAGAAAAAAAAACTTGTAATTTATTTGTAAGATCAATAATTGTAAAACATACTCGTACCCTTGGAAGACGCTGCCTTTTGCAACACAGTTTTGAACTAACGCAAAAGGCAGAGCCACAATGTTATAATGTATACCTATTTGTATTTACAAGAAATAAATTATTATTATTATTATGACACTTTATTTCATGAAATTCTCGGGTCTAGCCCGGACATTTGGTAGGCATTGGTGGAGCCGAAGCCAACACCAAGAGGCCCCGTTGAATATAAAAAATACAATTATGGAATATGTATAAAAAGGAATATGAAACTATTGTACAGTATAGGATTAAAAAGTCTGGGCTATTGAGGTGAACAACTTGTGGATGGAATAACAGATCTATAGAATGAGAAACGGCACCTGCCTTATCCTGTCTCATCTCAAAACATATTTAGGCAGGTGATGACTTGCCACCCACTGAATGGGCCCCCCATAAAGGCTGCCGTATCTTGGCACCGGAGGGGCAACATCGGCGTGGGTGGCTTAGGGTGTAGAGAGGTGTGCTGCACTTTCACTAAGAGCTACTTGCGGCGTTATGCCCTTTAACACTTCCACCCTGGAGCTTAGGTTGTTAGCTCTTGCGGTTTCCACCCCTGGACGGCCGGTTAAGGCAAGCCAGGGGTCAGGGGTCTCATTTAGCCCCATGGAATCGGGGTACGCGGTGTCGCCACTCACCGACGGCTCGCCATAAAGCCGCCCCTGCGTTTTTATTATTATTATTATTATTTTCACGACTAAAAATGATGGCAAAACTGATCTGAACGGATGAGACAAGGAAAGTATAGTAGGTACCTACTACTTATTTATAATGGATACTTTGCCTGAATGTCACCACTGGGAGGCAAAACAGGTCAGTGGTCTTGAAAAAAATTGGATAGATGGATTTCAAAAATAGACGAAAAAAGACTAAACAAGAAGACCAACCAACCTGCATCACACGCACATCATAAGCCAATTAACGTCCACTGTTGGACAAGGCCTCCCTCATAGAGAGGGGTGTTGCCTTAATCCCCACGCTTGGCAGGCGGCTTGGGGATCGCAGTACGTTCATCGTGTACTATTAGGACGCTGCTGCTCATCCTCCGGTGGTTCTGGTCGCACTTTTAGGACATACCCGGGTCCATACAAACCTGCATAATGATACCTACTTTTACCTTGGAAAATGCTGAAAAACTAGAAAAATAGAAGGTACTTACCTTCTATTTTTCTAGTTTTTACCTTCTATTTTTAGTTTACCTCAAAGGTACTTTTCTCTACCTTCAGTTTCATACAAGTCTACAAACATACCTTTTAAGTCCCGTAGTTAGGCGTTCAATCTTAGTAATACTACGCTTCTATAATCGTTAGCAACAAGGTTTCACAAGCGCTAATGGAAAATTGATGTTTTCCGATTTCCCATTAAGTACGAGAAATAAGTGGCTACATTCCATCGATGTAAATATGGACCCTTCGTAACAAGATTTACATTTAGATAGTATGCTAGTTGAGACCCGCGGTTTTGGACGCAGTTCTCCCACTTAGATGAAATGCCTGCAGGCCTAGCAAGGGCCGTGGAAAAATTGTCTTTCTATCGTTTTTATCCACGCGTAGACGCGACAGAGCTAGAATATGGATACGTTTGTCTCTTTCTAGTAGGATAAAAACGGTGGAAAGACAAGCTGTCCACGGCCCATGATAGGCCTGCAGGTGTGTATATAAAAAAAGATTCAAATATCAGAGTACAAACAAGCAGTACAAAAATCCTTTATGAAATCAGTATCGTACAAAGTAAAAAAGCGTTCTACGTACTAAACCAGTTTCGTACGAAGGCATTTCGTTTTTCATACGAAACCAACGAAATCCGTGCTTCGTAGCCTAGTATCGTAAAAATAATTTTTTTTGTTTGTAAGTACTAATCTACCTGGGAGCCGGGTATGTCCTAAAACTGCAGTACCACTGAGAGATGGGCAGCAGCGTCCTGCCAAGCGTGAGGATTATGGCAACACCCCTCTCTAAAAGGGAGGCCTTTGTTCAGCATTGGAAGTGTAACGGGCGATGATGTGATGATGTTAATCTACCTTGATGCCTTTTGACGTGAAGATTTGTGTCGGTTTCGAGCTCGCAAATATTCCATTAAAACTACATTTGACAAAATGTAGAGAACCTATCTGTATCTTACCTATCTACCAGTCTACGTGACTTAGTATCTAAAGATAGTCAAACTTCATGAAACTCTAAAGAAAAACTTCAAAATATTCTCATTTCTTGGGCCTATGCTTTAATAGTAATAATTGCTATAAAAAGAGAGAAGATGCTAATATAAAACAAAAAACACGAAAAAATCTCTCATTTATTTATTTCAAAAGAAGACCGACAGCATCAAAAATACAATAATCTTAACAAAAACAGAAGCCAATTATTGGTCCTTGCTGATAGAAATTGTAAGTGAAATTGTGATTAAGTTACAAATATGTTACTGTATACTAAGTAGTTACACAATACGCATTTGGTGAGAATACAAAAAAAGACATCTAAAAACTTATGCTAAGAATTCCCTACTCAACAGCTTCCTAACCGCCACAACGCTCATGCAAAATAGATCAAACTCTAAGCGCTTATTAGACACAACAATCTAAGTCTACAAATAACAACTCAACAATTTTACTTTCAACAAGTATGTATTACGTACTCGTATAATTGGTATATAATTTCGGGACAAAGATAGGCTTAAGAGGTATGGGTATTATGCTTAATCTTGCTGAAAAGCTCAGGACAGTCAGTAAGGTTTGAGGTTATCTTTAACAGGAAAGAAATATCTGCAATCTCTATTCTTTTAAAAAGCGGTAATAGGTCAATAATAGATGATTTTTTACAGTGACTTAAATAATTATCGGAGTCATAAGGGATTTATAAGCGAAAACATAAAGTATTTAGTAAATTTCTTCTGGATCCTCTCGATTCGAGAGACGTACATTTCATTCGTACAAGAACTTTACGAGCATGAGAAGTGAAATTGTTATTTTTGTAATAGGTAACTTTCCAAAGACGTCAGAGAAATAACCTTACAATGATACCCTACTATTTACACAATTAAGTTTATTGCCATACAAATAAATACACGTAAATGAAGCACTAAGTTGTAACAATTAACAAGGGACAGTTGTACGGTTGTAGGTAGGTGGACCATTTAGATTAAATTTTTATTATATTATTATTTGTAGTTATTTATGGAGTGTTAGCAGCCGAACCAGAAAATCTGTTTCTCGGATTTTAATGACTCCCTGGACAAGTGATAATTTAAAGAAAATAGTACATTATATTCTCAGTACGTAATAGTTTGTTGTTGACGAGTGTGCCCGGTGTCGTGTCAGCGTGAAGTCGGGGGCGTGTCTTGACGTCACCGCCGTCTTGTCGTCACTTCCTCCCACGTACTCCCACGCGGATTAAACTGCCATGTTTCTCAATTTTCCGCCCTTTACGCCATTCAGCCACCGCCTGCCGCCTGTGCCCGCTGATAACAGCGTGCCTAGATGGAATTCAATTACTGGGGAATTTTTCACCATTTATACGCAATACTGCATCGCGTGCATTCTCATTTCTCATCCCTTTATCTCCTATTTGGTTTGGTCTAATGTTAATGTTTTCCTTATGGTTTAGTTGGCATTGGTATAGGATCTCGCGGCATTTTTGGGAACTAACTTTCATAGATTGGTTGTTAGGGTCACACAAAATATACATCTGCAGCACTGCGTCTGATAGGATAATTTGAAAACTATACTTAAAACTTGGTCACTGGCCTAAGTACTTGAATAATGCATGTTATTGGCTATGGGATGAGCGAAGGTGGTGGAGCTGTAACATGTGCGCTTTATAATCTGCCGGTTCGATTCTCAGCCCTTCACCAATAACTTATGTACCCAAATTAAGGCGTAGGGTATAAAACCGATTGAGCATTCTTTTAGAATAACGTTGCAAACGTTTTAGAGCAAATTTTAAGTTTATATGTTTTATTTTGGAGGAAGAGATTAAGATTATGTTTTTTTTCTTGAAAAAATATTTAACTGATGGTGAAACCGCATCAAAATCCGTTGCGTGGTTTAGGATTTAGCGGATATACAGACAGACAGTCGCGGAAAGTGAATTTATTTTAAACTATGTAGAGAAGAGGAGAATAGAGATAGAGAAGAGACTATGTAGATATGTGAGGTGGCATATACTTACCTAAAATATCGACCTATAACATACCAATACACTAGGTGGTTAGTAAATACCTAACCCAACGAATCTGCTATAATGCAATGTTTCCTAACAATAGCTAAATCAAATAAATACCATTTTTATAATGACGCTACAATAGTGAGTTATAATGAGATAACGTCCAAATGATACTCGCAGGAAGGAAGCTGACTTATCAACGGAAACTCATCTCAACATTATAACAATACCAAATTAAGCCAAGAATTTGCATAAGATTTAATTAATTATTCAAACATAGCTGTTGTATAATTACGCAAGAAATGTGACAGGTTGATGATAAAAAATAGGGTACTCGCGCACCACACAGTCGTTTATTTTGTCCAGACCAAAAAAAAAACTTACCAATTTATTTTTTTACAATATTTTATGGATATATGATAAGTAAATAGAATAAATGCAACTATTTAATAAAAGAGGTTTTATTTCAATGATTAGATCAAATAGAAAAAATGCATCTAAATTTTTCCATCCGTTCGCACCTGTAATCTAACGAATTCCGATGTAATCCTTTTACCTACATGTTTTCGCAATACAATCTGGTTTCCAGAGCAGGGACTTATGGTAAATGTCATTCGCCTCCATCGCTGTATGTATGATAATGATAACGGTGCATGCCTTACGCAACGCCACGGTTGCCAGCTATTTACACCGTTTCACATTTTAACATTTTAATTGATGTACTTACTTTTTTCTTTGCTGTTTTTAGACTCGGATCACGTTTCACAATGTAACGCATGCATACATCCCTCTTGAATGCTAGTGGCGCATCGCAAGACGGGAATTTCGGTTTATAACTTTACGACTCATGCCGTCCGACTACTAATTGATTCCCGAATTTATACAAGCAGAAATTTTATCCGCTAAAAGTATCTCGCCTTTCGCTGTCGGCTGCAATTTAACCGGGCGTACTAACGTCACATTTCAAATGCTTTATGGTCGTCGAAATGTCATGCAAAATAGGTTTGATTAACTCCACCTGAGAGCAATAAATAAGACAGTTGATTAGAATTTTAATCAGGAAACGTTACTGTATTAATCTATAGTACGTCATATATACAATAGTTGTTAACTATATTGTGTTGTGTGAGATAAGATGGAGGGAAATGTTGCAAGAAATGTAATTGCTCAATTATCGTGTGTCGGCCGCGTCGGTCGTATCTAGTTCGCTGTAGATAACTTCATAGACGAGTGTATGCATGCACCCACTGCCCCAGATTGACATCGGCCTGACATTGCGCCAGTTACAGCTGTATCTGTGATAGAGATATATGAAACCGAATATATTTGGAAATGCCGTGAAAGTCATTTGAGATTGGCAGGAGTTTGAAATTCGACTCAAACAAATATCAAGTGGTAAAATTGTTCTGAAAAAAGGTGAAGCCGAAAACAGGTATCGGCTTTCTGTTTGGCGGGTTTCGTGTGCGAGATTAAAATAGAAAAAGGATTTGAGAAATAAAATGACAGCTGAATATGTATTTTTGTACCCGCGACGGAACGAAGATGGTATATGCGTTTGGGGTAAGACTTTGTGTGGTATTGTGTATGTTTTTATGTCTGTTATAATTTTTCTTCAAAACGGCTCAGCCGATTTGAGCGAGATTCTTTTTATTTGGAAGCAAGTTTCTTCACTTATGTAGTAAGTGCTTACCTAGTACTACTATTCAAAAACATAGATATAAATTAGACCACCAAAGTATTTGCCGACTAGGTTGTAACTAACGTACTTATGAGTATTTTTTGCCATGCATGACCCGTTCAATAGCTAGAATCGATCATTCATAACGGTAATGACAAGTCAAAATGCCTGTTATTAGTTAGGTACTCGCCTAACGGGTAACTAAGCTACGCAAAAAGTAACTTTTAATAAAAACAAGGCTGCGTTTAATCCGATTGTTAAATAGGTATTAAACTAAGAATGAAGCGTAATGTTTGGTGTTAAGGTGGATAATGGTTCATCATTTGATTGAGAGAGGCATTTGTTTACGGATGAGTGTGCGTCCAGCTATTGGCATAATTTCACATTCATTCCATTGCCGTGTCGATACGTGATTGTCCTCGTGCTGAGGCCGTGAGAAAGGCGCATGCCATCATGCCCAATATGTCAAATATGCAACATTGTACGCATCTGCGTTATGAAAAACTAACGCATACATCACATCTAGCCGATGGAACGTAACATTGGATTTTGTGTCGTCGTAAATCCAGCAGAATAACAGTTATTTATTGATATTAAAAGCAGTACAACGCGGTACTATTGTGAGTATTAGCAGTATAGAGAAAAATGTAAGCACAGCGTTGAAATTTAAAACATTATAGTGGGCAAGCAGCACAGACCCACTTTTTGCACAACTTAGGAGTACGAAAACCATATTTTGGTCATCCTATTCGTGTTTTGTTTCATATAATCAAGGATAAAACATAGCAAAAAAATCATTTTTACAATCTTTTACAGTTGAAATGTGCTTGATTGTGTGAAACTACAGTAAACGCATTATCATCTGAGTCGTCGGGTCATAAATCACTCACTTACAGGTTTTATGGTATCTATGACGTTTATTGCTCGATGACTCAATTGATAATGCGTTTACTATGGTAGGAAATAGTACTCGTATATCTACACTTCTACACTAATATTATAAAGAGGAAAGATTTGTACCTATTTTTGTATGTTTGTATGTTTGTAATGAATAGGCTCCGAAACTACTGAACCGATTTGAAAAATTCTTTCACTGTTGGGAAGCTACACTATCCCCGGGTGACATAGGCTATATTATATTTTGTAGCGAGGCCGAAGGCCGAGCTTACACTCGTGCGAAGCCGGGGCGGACGGCTAGTTTTAAAATAAAAAGGGTATGGGTATACCTTTTTGGTTTCAAGTTTTGGGGGTCTAAAAATAAAACTGGCCAAGTGCAAATCGGGCTCGTGCACTGAGGGTACCCGTATCATCACATAACTTTTAGCTACTCTGATGTACCTACAAACAAAAAAATAGTGCAAAAAGACAACACCCACGCGGTCACCCATCCAAGTACCGCCCGCAGTTCGGTGATCGTACGAGAAAAGATAGTGAAGAGAAATTTGTCACCGACTCGCACTTTGCCATTATATATTATTTGTTTTCATACTTTAGAGTGTGTACTTTATCACACCAGGTTGACGCTTGTACGTAGGTATTACAGTTTTTACATTAAAGCAAATACAAAAATACGCTAAAAATATGTTTGTTGTATGGAGTTTACCCTTTAGTTTTTGACTTTATTAGAATTTCTTAGTTTATCCTCTGTGACATTATATATTCAGGGAAAATTTCAACTAGCTATTACGGTTCGATAGATACAGCCTTTAAAGGTAGGACGGACGGACAGACAGACAGACAGACCGCGTAGGCTTAGTAATAGGCTCCCGTTTGAGTACGGAACTGCGTTATCCCCTTAGGAAAAGTCTGATGATGTACTTACTGTAATACTTTCAAAGCGATTCAATAAAGAAGAATACCTATGATATAAATATTATTAATTTATCTACCTTGATAAAGAGTTTGATGCAGTATATATTGTGTGTCGAGAAATAAATGGAAATGAGTTCAACGATTGGTTAACAGCTGGTTTGTTATTCCACTCGCGTTGTTTTTAATCGTTCATTACGAACAATGAGGGACAGTGATAGGCACAATAACTTGTTTGCATACGGGATATTGTTGCTGTTCAACCATCGAGATACAATACCTATAGAATCACAATCTTTAAGTGAAAACAGTCCAAAAAACGTCCGAGCGTCGTTGTACATACCTGAACATCAATTATATAGTTCACAATGTCACTTTTTTATAATACTGAGTGACGAGACGAGCGAAGTCGCTCGCCTGATGGCTCTTCCCGCTTGCCCATAACAGCTCAATGCCACTCAGAATTTTGAACTTCAACAGTTCAAAACCCTGGATGGCAATGCACTGCGCTCGTCACCCCCAGATATAAGATGTCAAATCTCTATGTGCCCTGTAATTTCGCTGGAAACATTGCCCTTCAATCCGGAACACACTACTGCTTGGCGGCTGAATAACTGGCAAAGGTGTGGTACTTCCCCAGGCGGACCCCTGCCAAAGAGTCCTACCAATACAATTAAGACGTTATGTCGCTTGCATAGTGTTCATGTCGCTTGTCCGCTAGGGCATCGTATCACTGGCATCGCGCGGCGTTGTAGTCGGATCACGGCTGCCTTACAATTAACAAAAAAGTCTGCGCAATGCGCAATAAAACTTTATCAAGATGTTCTAATAGAAGCTTACAATGATTATGAATTAAACAAAATACTCAAAGAGCAAACTACCTTATTTCACACTTGACTTAGCTATTATAAAAAAAACAGTGGGATTACCCATGTACCGTTGAAGGTCTGAAGATAATCCAAGTGCCCAAGCCAACTACGAGTTGGCAGTGTACCCAGTAGATATGCTGGCGGTATTATCACACTGACTACTAATACGTTAAGGAAAAAGAATTTTATTTGTAGACAGATAACATTAATCATAATAAAATTCATAGAAGTTATGTTTGCTCAGGTAATGTTCAAATATTTGACCACAAATTTGTCCACATACAATTAAAACAGGTTGAGAAAAACCAGTTCACAAAAAAATATTGAAACCGCAAAATATGATAACGTTTCTTTATATAACAAACAGTATAAAGTGAACTGTTTTATATCGATACAATCTCGATTGCATTGATATGTATTGCAGAATTACCTCATTCTTTTCTTAAGTGTCGATTTTGAAGCAAGGCAAGCAAGGAAATTAATATTTACAAAAAATATCTTATCGAGCATAAACGTCGAACTAATTATAATAAATAGGTATAACAGAATCTATAAATAAGCTGTAAGGTCTCATTTTGTGTAAAGGTATTTTTTGTTGGGACACAATTAATAAATAAAATAGAGTAAATAAATATCTGGGACATTATTGCACACATGGTCATCTGACTTCAAACTAAGCAAAGCTTGTAATATGGCTGCCAGAGACTGATATACATACATATATGTTATTAAATAACACAAAAAACCTACTATACAACACAACATATAAATAACATATATGTGTATTATTTAATAATTATTAAACACTGTTTTAAACTATCACGGTTGTTCACTAAAGTTATATGATTATATGTGCTTCCTGTGAACATGGTGCATGTAACTGCGCCGAAATATCGGGAGCTCCTTCCACAACCTTACCACGGTAAATATCCCGTAAATAATCATATAACTTTAATAATTATTATTATTATTTAATCTCACTCAACATACAATAACGTCATAAGCAGAAAAGGTTTCATAAAAATTGGTCATTGAATTTTAGGGTAGCCATTAATTGAGAAGGTACAAAATGGAGCCCTACCTGTTTTGCTTATTTATCACTATCTCTGTCTATCATGGAATGTGTGTCCAACGGGACATTGTCAGTGTGCCAGTGCATCAAGTCTCGTCATCGGTGTGCCACTTGTATGCGATTCACGTGAACTTTCAAGGCCTATCTGTCCATAGAAAGGGGAGGTATTTGTTGATTGCTTATCTATAGGCTAGACTCAGGAATAACACCATGGATCAAAAATATCCACTTGTATGGTTAAGTATAGTTATGTCTACTTCAACTTTAGAGTACTGTAGAGAAGCCATCAGAAAATAAAAAAACTCAATATAAAAACCGACTTCATCAGAACTGGAACAAATTGAAATGGGACCAAATGGGAAGCACCAGCTTTCAAATAAAACAGTTCACCCAGTCAAATGTTCTGCGAAAAAAAAACAGTCGAATTGATAACATCTTCCTTTTTGGAAGTCGGTTAAAAACTAAAACACATCAGTCATAGGACTGCACGTCAGAAGTGAAAACTTAAGTAGTAATTCACCTATTTTACAAGAGATGGCGCTGTTTTAAAATACACGGTACAGCGTGACGATGACGCGAGTTCCATGATTTTTGTTCACCCAAAAAGTGCTTAAAGCGCCTAAAAAATAATGTTTTCACTTCAATAACTGAAAGCAACCAGTTGAATATATATCTTTGGATAGATAGAAATTGTTTACACCATATGTATAACAATTCTGACGGTTTTATTAGTAAAACCAGTTTTTTCCAGGTATTTTAAACCCCCAACGAAAAAAAGGGGTGTTATAACTTTAACGTGTGTATCTGTGTGTCTGTCTGTGGCATCGTAGCTTCTAAACGGCTGAACCGATTGTGATTTAGTTATTTTCTTAGAAAAGTGACTTGATCGAGAGTGATCTAAGCTATAATAAAAAAAAAGTATAGCAGCTCTCTTATCGTGGATAAAAATAAACAATGTATAGTTTCTGTACAATTATGTTTTCCTCGGTAAGTAACAATAATTAGTTTCAAAATAGGCCAAAGACGTCACGTCTTATTTATCTTCGTACTTGGCCATTGACAGTCAAATATTACAGTGATTACAATGGATTACAATAATAACGCCAGAACAATCAGACTAGTTGACATTGCCTGACAGCCCTCAAGTGCACAGACACTGAAATGTGACAATAAAGGTCGTAACAAAAAATATTTCTAATATATTTGTAGTACTCCACGGTGACCCCAGACTTAGCTTATTCTATTAATTATACCAATGTTTGTCCATAGTAAATTATCAAAAAGTATAATAATAAAAGACAAATAAAGAATTAACCCAATTACAAAATGTAGCCTATGACACTCTGGGTATGAACTATGAAGACGAATCTAATGACCTCACATCAAAATCGGTCAAGCCGTTTAGAGCTACAAGAGGTAATATAGAAACATTTATAAAACACTATCAATAAAACATAACTAACGGAAAACATTATCCTCGTTCTTGGGAAGTCGAGTAAAATATACTTTTGTAAGTACTGAAGTATGTCGATTTATTACATTTGTGAAAAAATATCGATCGGATTATCTATTTCTGCGATGGATTAAGTAATGGTTTCCAATATTTTACGTGCATTACAGGCATAGTGTACATGTCCAACTTTTTAAAAATTTGGTCGGTGCGACAAGATTAAAAAGTCAACAGTGACTGATTCGTGATGATGAACTGCATAGAAAACCTTTGCCTCGAGTTTATCTTTACGCTTATTTAATACACGATGAGACCCTCAGAATAATAACTGACAATAGACCATATTATATCAACGGACGATAGAACGCAGACTATGATGGTTATTTGTTTTAACGAAGGCTGCTCAAGATTTCAAGCCTTCGTGATCTATGTGACGGCTTACGATCAATATTGCACGTAGGACACGGAATGTAATTTAAAAATATTTATAGTTTAAATAACTACAACACACGCTTACTATAACTAGTCAAATAGCGAAACAAATGACAGAGATATCTAGCGAAATAACTAGTCAAATAGTGAAACAAATGACAGACCCATCTAGCGAAAATACGCCAAACATCATGCTCCTCGCCGCGCGTGATGTGACATCTTTCTGCTATATGGCTTTGTCAGTATCAGTTACGCCATTGAAGAGTTCCACTTTCCACTTCCTGATTCTTATCAGATCGGTATGGTACCAAAACTTTTTTATTGTTTTGTATATATACGAATTACATATACTTGCCAAGCTTTAAATCGATACGACAATTAAAAATTGCTTAAAATTCGAGTTCCTAAATTTGATTCCATTGTTACATTACTTTTTCATTTATCATCATTATCTTTTCAGCCATAGGACGTCCACTGCTGGCCTGCCCCCATCGATTTCATCCAGTGTTTTCCTGCGGTCTCTTTTAGGTCGTCTGTCCATCTTGTGTGGACGTCCTATACGCTGCTCTTACCGGTCCGCAGCAACTGCTGCACAACCTCATTACACAAAGCCAACATGATACCGATAAAAGTACACTATCGTATCGATTCGAATCGATTGGATACGTAACGGTATGTGGACAGGCACAACACTACTGATTAGAAAATGCAAACTAAACCGCAAAATGCTTATAGCAACTGCAACACAACCCCATTCAACAAAGTCGACGCGATAACGATAAAAGTAACCTATAGGATCGATTCGAATCGATTGGACAGGTAACGGTAAGTGGATAGGCACAACACTACTGTTTAGGAAATGCAAACTAATTTCAATACAATAGCCCTATATTTAGTTCTTGGAATATTAATTTGAATGACATAACGCTTCGCCGTTCGAGACTTCCTCTTACATACGGTTTTGGGAAAGATGGTCTCGTATGACTTGGGAAGTTATGGCGTTTTGAATGTTGTATTATTTTGGTAACTTTTTAAACTGTTGCCACCCATTTTTCACATATAGTTAAGAGATTCGACACTTTTTTAGTGCTGTAGCTGAGAGATTAGCACAACATCATCGACATGTATAGTTACAATATTTGCCATTTTTTACATAATAAAGGAACATAAACCATTTTTTTTCGTGATTTCGAATAGGTTATAAAAAACGCTTTCCTATCAACGCAAACTTTTTTTTATTGGCATTTCTTTTATTATGAGTGCCTAAAAGTTTTACAAAATAAAACCTATAATTACTCATTTCGAAAGTATTTTTTTATATTTTCATGGTTGTTTATATTGGAATGTTGTTCTATACTTTAGGATTTATTTTGTCTATAGACCATCTACTGGGTAATGAGTATGTTTTCGACCATTGTCCACTATTCCGTTCCAAATTTGTTATAACTACACAACTTTGATCAGACAAAACTTGAAAAGATTGCTTAGTCAGAACTGGAACCATAATAAAAAATATACCTATTGAAACAACTTTAAATGAGTTGGCGTTTGAACAAAATAATTCACATTATTGAAGCTGGTTAAAAAATTACTGAGCCAAAATTTTAGTGGGACCAAAACAAGAACATTTTTTACACAAAAAAAACACGTAATTTGTTCACAAATGTACGATCGGCGCAAATACATAAAAAAACAATAAAATTACGGATCGAATTTAGAATCTCCCCCTCAAGTCGGGTAAAAAGGTTCTGACTGATCAAACATTTCAAGTTTTGACTGATTTAAGTTGTGTAGCTGTAAATGGCGCAGATGACATAATGGACGATGGTCGAACATACCCAGTAGATAATGTGCTCTAGCTAGACTTAGACAATGGTTTATTTATTATTATTAGCCAATTTACACGTTACACGGGTTAAATAGAGTACGAGTATAATAATAATATATTCATATGACTTGGATATAAACAAAAGCAGTCAATTCTCATGCGTATGTGTCTATTTTTCCACCAAAACAAAAAGCTATTATAACAAACGCAATCCCAAGAATGCGAGCTTACTCATGACCTCGAATTCGTAGTATAGAGCGACCAAATTATATGGTACAGTTGGCAAAATGAAGGGACTAAACATTTTCAACATATAACTGTTGATTTTCTTCAGAAAATACCATTGGTTGCTGCCCCACTCAAATCTGTGGATAAGTTAGTCGGACCATAGTACGGAATGGCTTTCGAAAGGAGAATGTAAAGCGAATTCTTACCCAGATCTTGGATGACATCGAGTGCATTGTAATACTGTAATGATACAGAAAAGGGCACGCCACTTACCTGTAAACAAAAGAAAATAGTTTTAGTAAATATTAGCTAACATCAAGAACTCTTACTACGACTACCTATATATAGTTATATATCAATTTCATAAAAATACGCGTTTATTAGTGGTTATTTATCATTGTAAAAAGTTCGTTGTATTTTTACGTAATGTTCGCGATACTTCAAATAATATATTATGTTAATTAGGTAGTATTATTTCTCAGAACGGCAAAAGCCTGCTTCCAAATATCGAATATGCATGATATCACCGGTAGGAGACCTTTGCGAGCGACTTTCACTGCGATCTAGTTGGTAAGCCATTGTGAAGGACAATAGTTTTCCACTTTCACACGCCTGCACGGCTTCATCTGACGATGATCTATGAGAGGTGTGACGCGGGCTAAATCTGGAATTAGCATCGCAATGCCTGTATGGAGGCTGTATTTTAAGAGGCCGCTTCCCAAAACAGCATTCTTGCTCACATATTTTTAAAGATAAAAAATCACTAATCAAGAATAGGCTATCGGACAAGTGTATGATATAACAAGCTGAGTAAAAAATACAGAGTCAATGAAATACGTACATATACTGAATAAATTATTTTTACCGGCTAACAAAGTTCTGAAATATAAGCGTTTAAAGTTATAGGCCGGATTAGAAAAGGATACTCTGTCCATTTTCCGCAAAGTGAGTGTCAGTATGGAGTTTGTATGGTGTATTCACAAGTGACGTCATTTATAAGTATAGTGTGTTCTCTGTCTAGCAAGACATTAAATTGCTTATCTATACAGGGTTATTGACCATCAGTTCGCATCCTCTTAACTGATTACCAGTTGCCCTGTATATTGTTTTCAAATTTGTTTTGAACACATTTTTAATTTTGTCTTTGGTGATAGGCTCTATTTTACGGTTAGCTTTTTTAGAAGACAATAAAAATATTCAGTCCGGTACCCATTAATTGAAACAATTGTACATTATCTTTAGGATAACATTACAAACGTTTTAAAGCTACTTTCATGTTGATATGTTTTATTTTGGCGGAGGAACCCGAAAAAAAAGAACAATTTTCCGAGTTTTCTTCAATCTCAGCCGCCATTCTATGCATCAACATGAAAATTGTTTTAATCTATTTGCAATGTTATACTAAAGATAATGCCCAATCGGTTTTTCATATACTCGGTTATTTTAATATGTTCTAATATGTTGAAAATTGTGTGAAAGAGAGGATCGGGGACTTGTTGGTTATTGTTTTAGGACTGACACTTTCTGTGGTGCCCAAATAACATTTTAATATTAATAATTTGACCTTGATAAAAACAACAAAACATACATAGAAATAAATCGATTTTTTTGTTCAAACATTAATATTTTTAGAATGTCAAAGGTATAAAATTATAATTCTCTAGGATGAAGATTTCCAGGTGCTGTTGCAATGATTACCATAATCTTTATCTTTGGTATACACGTTAGAGATAGGAGTATTTTATGTAACGATGATAATGTTGATAAAGCACATTTCATTTATTTTTATGGAAACTGAAGTGACATTTTAATTACAAATGACTTTAGAAAAGGAGGACACACATTAGACTGTGTTTTGTTTTGTATATGTAACGCGATTTCTCTACCGATCGTAAACTGAATTGCATAATTTATTTTTAAATATATTAAATGTCGAGGGCGCTATTTAAATTTAAAAAAAAAAAAACATCTAATGCTAGATAAATAAGTGTAAGGGTGGAAAATAGGAGATGAATCCGTTTTATTGAATTTTCGTGTTGCCATTCATACAGTTCCGTTTTAAAAACTTACTTTCCGTGAAGTTGGCTGCATTTAAATAATAATTACGTATTCATTATAAAAACTGACCAGCTTAATCTTAAATAAAGAATTCTCGTATATTAAAAACAAAAGGTACAATTCAATTCAAATCGATCGATCGATCGATGTTTGTACACGATGAAATGAAACAAAAGAGGTCCAATAAACTTCCAACGATAGCTCAAAATAGCAGAGACCTTTATCGTAAGTACGAACCATGTAAGTAAAACTCGTTCACTCGTTCAAAGTACACAGATTGTAAGGTTTCACCGGAAAAACCCGTATTTTACTTAAAGTGACTCGTTTTTGTCAGAAGTAGGTACGAGTGCAGGTGCATGCCCGTCGACCTTCGGCCACCACCCTGTCGGCATTCCAGTTTTTATGAACCCCATCGAAACTACGGCTTGGAAAAAGTAAAAGTGATAAACTTTTAAACACAAAAAAATATTAGTTTCATTGCAACTAAGAAACGAACTTATGTACATAAATCTTGGATGTCAATTTTGACCTACTTCTAATTGTTATATCGATTCGAAAGTTTTCAAAATTTATAAGTAATTGTGTTAACAAAGATCTTAAAATAATAATAAGTATCAACAGTCACTATTCTAACGAACATACAATAAATAAGTGCGTACCTAATTAACTAGTTAGGAAGTAAGGTAACAAACGTGATACTAGATGTTCGTCTATCGAAGATTAAGAGAGAATTGCATAGTTACACTATAACATTATAAACAACTAGCCGCTCGCCCCGGCTTCGCACGGGTTCGGCCTCGCTACAAAATATTATATAGCCTATGTCAAATTGGAAGAATGTAGCATTCTATTGGTGAAAGAATTTTTTAAATCGGCCCAGTACTTTTTGAGCCTATTCATTACAAACATACAAAAATAGGTACAAATCTTTCCTCTTTATAATATTACTAGCCGTCCGCCCCGGCTTCGCACGAGTGTAAGCTCGGCCTTCGGCCTCGCTACAAAATATAATATAGCCTATGTTACCCGGGGATACTGTAGCTTTCCAACAGTGAAAGAATTTTTCAAATCGGTTCAGTAGTTTCGGAGCCTATTCATTACAAACATACAAACATACAAAAATAGGTACAAATCTTTCCTCTTTATAATATTATTATAGTGTAGATGAGAAGAAACGGTGGGATTGAACAATACTTGTGTTGGTATGTCATTTTAAAGAGTACCATATAACAGTATATATAACTCACGGTGTGAATGGAGGTAAACCCTTCGGCGCTCTGTCAAGTTTAAGAGTGGGCAAATGTGAGCGCCTCTTTATCACCATGTAAATTTTCTGGAAGAGGCGCCTTTGGAACGGAAGGACCTGCATTTAACATCAAGGTCAACCTAAGTTTTTGAAAGCTGAAAGGCACCGGTAGTGCTAAAGCCAGCACCGCACATAATTTATTAATTAAAAAGTTTAAACAGAACAAAGTTTAACTTTTTACGAAACAAAACGATGAAACCAATTGTGTCGCGGGTGAACGAACTGTCACAGAAGAATTTATAACCACAATGAGGTCGTAAGCGTTCTTCATAATTTCTATTGGCAATCTACTATCATAAAAGTGAATAATGTTAACATGTCTGAATGTTTGTCTAGATAGTGAATAAAATCTCCATAATTTCTAAAACTACTCGATTTTACACGAAGTTCAAAAGACTATGTTCATTTGTATGGATGTTTTGGTTCAGCGCAGACAGATATACTATCAGGTCAATTGTTTTCTTCTGAACTTGCTTTTTACAGAGCCTATTGCGGACAGGATTACCATAAAACAAAAAATTAAAAGTTCCTGACCTAAAGCCGGATATGTCAGTTAAAGTCTGGACATTTGGTATGTTACTGAATTTTGGAAGAAGGTTTTTTTTTTGTTTTTAGGTAGACGTTAATCCAGATTTACTGGTATGATTACATCGCCCAAGGTAAAAAAGCCAGACATATTACATTTCGGGACAAAGGTATAAAAGTCGGGGCATGTCTGGATAAATCCCAGGACCAGACGTGTCTGTTTTCCGCCAAAAGGACGCCATTCCAACTGGCTCCTTCTTTACGGAATGTATCCATTCCGATAGCTGACCAGCTTGAGCTTTTGGGCGTCTTCTTCTCCTTTCTTCCTGTAGACATCCGCTAAGAAAAGGGTTTACGACAGAACGCATCCAAAGAAAGGGACAAAATCTTATACAAAAGTCTACATGTATGAAGTCGCGGGCAACACTTAGTCTTTTATTAAAGACAGTGCACCAATCTGACTCGTTTTATAAACTTATTGCCTAAGATATTTTTGAAGAATTCTAAGAATAACATATATTTCTCAACAACGTAGGCTTTTTTTAGCTTAAATAGCATGTTGTTATAACCCAGTTGATTGGCAAACATTCGCAATAATTATAATCATGATGAGTGAATTCAGCATTTCGACAGAGGTAAGTTTGGAACTAGTGTCTTCAAAGTGATTGCTCTTGCAATTAAATAAACATAAATTATGTGGGTCAAAAAGGATTAGGTTGAGGTTAGGTGACTTAAGTGTACAGTAACATTATTATGAATATGCTAGTGCGTATTTAAATAGAGTATTTGACTGTTTTTACGAAACCATATCAAATTGCCTATAATAAAAAAAAAAAAGTGATTTAATCTTTATAATTTACAGTATGCATGTATACTTACAGTCTATTCTAGGAACCAATACTTAATCTTCTCTGACTAACTAATCATATGTAACTTACAAGTGGTGTTAATAAAAGTGAGTTAAAAACAAAAATGCGAACGATCTTGGGGCAAACAAGACCACGGCTAATGTGTGGAAGCCATAGACCATAAAGTAGAGCTAATAAAAAAACTCTTTAGATTCAACACAAGAGGCTGTCGATGTTAAAAAATTAATCCACTCCTACACAAAATAAATAGGTACAGAAGGCCGGCTGTAATCAAAGAGCTTTAACAGGCACACGCACACAAAGACTTGTACGTAAAACGGTCTCGGATCAAGTCGGTCAAACGCCAGTCGCGAGTGCCGCGCTCGCAATACACGTAATTGTCGTTTCGTGTGACAATTGTAATAATTTACAATGAGTAAATTCTACCATAGTTGTTGTGTATGGTTGTTGAAATACAATACCATTATACTTTAAAATATTATAATAATCTTATCTCTCGTACGTACATCGTACAATATATAGATTTTTATTTGGTTACCTTTTTTTATTCCAAATAAATGTGTTTCAAAGTAACATGTACCTAATATTTTTTACAGAAACTCCGAAATCTAAACTTTTCACAGAATATATAGTTGCTTTGCCAGCCCCAACACTACTGTTGCGCGTAGGTTATTAAAATCAAGGTCAGCCGAAGCCGGCCTTCTGTAACTATTTATTTTATGACTGCACTTAGCGCAGTTTATTAATCATATCACCCGCATAATTAATATATATAATTATGAATAAAAACTAAGCATGTTCCGCACAAATTGTCTGTTAAAAAAAGTAAATTCGGTGGCCCAAAAAGAAACTGCGCTTTCACAAGAAAGCGTTGATTTAACATTCTAGTCACGCCAGTGCACGTTCAATGCACCTCGCTCTTTGATATATTTTATTAAAATAAGGTAAACCGGGTTTTTAGAAATAAATCGTCTGTAAATGTAAGTACATTGCAGAAATAATGTGTCTGACAGAATGAAAAAAAAAACCTGCAGCGTTTTTTCGATAGTCTTAGCCACAAAAAATTCTCACTTCAGTGGTCTTAGCTCTAATCGAAAATAAAATCTCAATTCTTTCTGTGATTAAAAAGTTTTACAGGTCTAAATATAAGCAGTCTTGTTTTTTAACGACACGACGAAAGGAGGTTATATTGGAGAGAAAAAAGAATTACCAAGTAATTGAAACAAAACAAGCCAAACAAAGGACTTACATAATCAACTGAACATGATTGTCATGATTATGCCTTGAAACCCGTGAGAGATAAATTCGTAAGAGAAAATGATCTTTGATTATTATTTCTTCAAAAAGGGAACAGACGCAAGGTCGCAGATTTGGAAAATGTTTTTAAGTAGCAAATACCTACATAATTTTTTAACTTATAAACCTATTAAAATAAAAATTCTGTTGGCTGTTAAGATACCGCAGGAAAACGCTGGATGCAGGCCGCTTCCAACCGGCCCTTTTGAAAATCGATGGGGGAGGCCTATGTCCAGCAGTGGACGTCCTATGGCTGAAATGATGATGATGACGATGAAGTAATTAGCTGTTGAACTAGCTAATCTACACTAATATTATATACATGATAATTAGTAATTATTTTATTACTTGTAAGAAATGGTTTTACGATAAATTATCATATTAATCGTTTCTCTTTCAAGTAGCAACAAACTTTACTTTTTTAAAGGCTCTTATATAACTTGTCCTGCTAGTTAGTATGTACTCGTATATGTGAGGGATAAATCTCGCAACTGAATTTTAGACCACTTATCCTCAACCAATTGAGCTGAAATTTGGCATACACGTGAGTTCGGTGACAATGCGATGTTGTTGTACCATAAAGCTATATGATGATGGAGGTGGACATAGAAACTCTCAAACAAAAGGACGTAACCCCGTTGAGTTTGGGTTCGTTAGATTTGTCTTCCCAAGTACATTGGTCCTAGATGATAAATTCAATATGACGGACGCCCCAAGATAGTGGACATAATGTTCTTAATTACCATAATGATCTCGGTAGATGGCAAATGAAACGGTAGTATAACATTAAACAATCATAGGTATATGTGTTTTCCTGTTAAGTAAATTATTTCCATCCAATGGTTGCCTGGAAGAGATAGCTTTCAGCAATAAGGCCGCCGCTTGTGGCACTAGCTCGTCAGTGTTTTCTATCTGTTTGTTGTTTTTATTTCCGGTGTACACAAGAAAGACTTTCTATCTATATATCCATCTATCTACGAGTCTTAGTAAGTATCTACGAATATATATTGATTCCGATCTAGGAGCGTGTATTATTTAAAGATGATTCCGATGTTTTTACAATTGAGTCTTACATCATTAACCGTATATACCTGTTGTCAAAGAATACGTGAAACCGGTTACTATATGTAGATACAACTTGTGTAAAGATACTAATTTTGGATTTAGCAAAAGTGTCGATGCTCTCTTCGGCGCCCAAGGACGCACGGCTGACGTACATAATGTTAATTGGGAAGAAGTTTGACAAAATATAGCAATCAAGAGGCCTTTATGAGATGAAATCAATTTAGGTAGGTACCTACATCAATATCATTAATGACAGCGAGTTATAATTTGGTTACATCTATACTATAGATTCTATATGGTGTTGAGTTGTTTACTGATTGATGATTCAAGACTTTGCAGCAATTTCTGGTGGTGTATCGTTCCATTCCGGTGTTTTTTAATTTTATAAGAATTTAGACAGAGAGGCAAGAAAACTCCTTCGCACTCGAGACGAGCTCCAAGACCAAGACAAAAGCCTCGTGCTTAGTTTGGAACTCCACGACAAAATTATTCGCGTGTATATACTATCCTAGTTTGTTTTAGATTTTTGTTACTAAATCCTTGATAAATTTTTGTGTTTTCTCATCCTGTGTAAAAATTTGTCTCTAATTGAAAGTTTTGATATCTTACGTTATCAAAACTTTCAATTAACGAAAACTATGACTTAAAAAATGAACCTACATACAGATCATATTTAAAAAGTCAGATAAAGGATTCAGTAAGCACAAGCAAAGTTTGCAAGCTAAATTAGACAATGCCGTGGCGCCATAGACATAGGATTTATATAAGTTTGTAGGTAGTACTAAAATGAATCTAAAATATATAAACTTTTTATATATAATGTCTGTAAAAAATACGAGAGTGTTTGTATAGAAACGCCACCATGTCGATCCGATTACAGGACGAGAGCACGGAACCAATCCAATTGCAGAAAGGCGTGCAAAAGAGTCCTACCACTACAATGGCTATAACTGTTGGCCTTTTGGAAAAACTCAGAGTCACAAAACGGGCAATGGAGAGAGCTATGCTCGGAGTTTCTTTGCGCGATAAAATCAGGAACGTAGATATTCGCCAAAGAACCAGAGTCGCCGACATAGCTATTAAAATATGCAAGTTGAAGTGGCAATGGGCCTGCCACATCGCTCGAAGAACTGATAACCGATGGGGAAGAAAGGTTCTTGCGTGGAGACCGCGAACCGGAGGACGCAGCGTAGGTAGGCCTCTCACTAGATGGACCGACGACATAGAGAGTCGCAGGCATTCAGTAGATGCAGATGGCAGGATATCGTTCAGTGTGGAGGTTAAAGGGGGAGGCCTATGTTCAGCAGTGGACGTCTTCTGGCTGATGATGAAAAAATACGATGTAAAAACGAAAGAGCGATCTCTCCTAACACAGGTTGTCAAAACATAACAGGAGAGGCCAATTGTAAATGTAAATTAAAAAATCAGACAAAAAGTTTGAATTTTGAAAACTCAACTTTTTTCGTAATCATGTATTAGATCCACAACATCCACATTGTAAATTTATGTATATTTAGGAAAAAATACTCAATACTTAGAGAAGTCTCTCTACAAAATCTTTATGAACTCTTGCATATATGTAACAATAACAAGTAGTAAATATCATCAGATTAACGGTACATCAAGAGCTAATGGTAATCACTGTCCATTCCTACAATTGAATTGGCATTACACGAACAATACAATCGTTTCGAGCTGCAATCGATCAATCGGTCAGCTAAAGAGGTGTTCGATCAACACAATCGTTTCGTCATTAAAATAGAATCCTATTAGCAGGTAGTTGGTACAAGTATGTGCGATCGACTTTGTTGTATTGTTGTTGAATAGAGGGGCTGCTGTCGTAGTTTTTGAACTAAGCTGATAGACGAGAGATGATAATTTTTAGTTCCTTGTCTTGGCCACTTCTGATAAGTTATTCGTATATTGATGTGGTAACATCTCTAGGGAGATATAATATGTAATGCAGGGTGCGGGTGCTATGTTGGCAGAATGTTCTGGTGGCTTTCCAAACAGTAAAATAGCTGGAAATTTTGTATGCTTCGCATGCATTCTTCATTTCATGATACTTTCTCAAGGAAATTCCGAAGAACGGTTTAAATATACCCGAATTATTTATATATTTTGAGTACTTTAATTCGATAATTCAAAACGCGACAGTTGTTGAGACACCTAATCTAACTAAAATCTAACCTAATCACCTAATCTAATCTAGGCTTGGTTAACTTATTTAGCCATTCGGAACTTCTGGGAACCTATAAACTTTTGACAAGATCGTTTTCAATAGTCTAAGTAGAATATCGTGCTGCGGTGCTACGAGCGTTATCTATACTTGAGGGACAACTCTATTTGAAGAAACTTGTCATTTAAATTGACACATGTGACAGTTGTGAAGGATTATTCTTTTAAATCGTGTTCCAAGATTTGATTTCATCATTATAATTACAAGTGAAGCTATTTTTTTTATGCCATAGGTGGCAAACAAGCAAACGGGCCACCTGGTCGTAAGCGCTCACCGTCGCTTATGAATACCTGCAACACCGACATCACAGATACGTGGCCGACCCTTAGAGATTCTATTAACAGCCCATTTGAAGAATCCCATATTATAGCTACTCGGATATGCCGCAGGAGCTCATTCCAGAAGTAGCAGGTGTGAGCAGGTATAATGCGTGAAAGATAAAAGTATCCCGTAAAAAGGTAAAAGTTATTTGGAATTACCCACAACAGGTTGGCTGCCTTATTGTTCTCGTTCGACTACCTAATCCAATAAATAACTTAGTACTATTCTCAATGTGTACATAGCAATGTGTCTAAAATTAGAGTTTTCAGGATAAATGAAACATTATTATTCGCGTAAACTCCTAACATTGCATAGCTTCATACTTATACTTGAAATATAGCTCAGATTAGTTAATAGTAATATTTATGACTTAATATGTACCTACACACTATTATCTTCATACCTATTCTGAATCTCCATACAATAGCATCCATCATTAAACAGTGTTATTTATAAATTACATTATACATATATGGAACAATAAGGTACTAAAATTATAACTTGAAGCTACTTACGTAAATAATTACATATATGTAAATAGAAGGAATAGGAACTACCCTAAGGTATAATAAGGTGCAGGGAAAAGTGGCCAAAATGCTGGCAGAATTGTCACGCTGAATGGCAATGCTTAGTTCTTTCTCCAAAAGTTTGGTGGAGGCGACTGGTGACGGGAAAGTTGGCGCCTACCTTGGCAATTGTGCTAAGTCAAATTGTTAAGTACATATAAATGATGTAAGGAAGACTGCGAGGGGCGAGAGATCATAGGTACGTTTAAAATAACCTTGTGTAGGTACTTTTTTTTTTCAAACAGGGGATTTAATGTGTATATTTATTGAATAATACGCTTCTATCATAATTGAACTTTAAGGCCTCAACCGTTGCTAAAGCAATTGTTGGCTAACTTGTGTCTCTTGATTATCTTGCGTTCACTATTTATATGTGCAAGAAGAACCATCCATGGCGCATCTTGTGCTCCATTTTTTTTTCTGTCGTGATTTGAAGACTCCCAGGTTGTAACTACTGGAGAACACCATTGAGGCAGCGCATTCCACAGACTAGCAGTTCGGACAATAAAAGTGGAATCAAAGCGCTTGTACGGTTGTATTTTCCCACTAAAGACGCAAATGCACTATTGACATTTCCCGACTATGCATTGCGCCATGTTTATTTGGAGTTGGATTGCTAGGCAACGTTTTGATTAAATGCTTAAATTACCCCAAACTATTAATGAATATTTTACGTGAATACCCACACCATGTTTGAGAAAAGTACTATACATGCCTTTGCTGCAAATATGAGAATTTATTTCCTCACGTATGTTGGCCTCGGCTACGCCTTGGCCCACATTTCTACATTCGTTCATAAATACTTCTGGGCCCTGATTCTGTAACTACAAACACGCACGTAACGCGGCACGTTAAGTCAACTTCTAAAAGTTGGCCTTTATTTCCTAGGGAATAGAGGCCAATTTTTTTTTAATAAGAGCCCTGTTGGCTAACGCTGCAGAATGCTGTAATATGTATTAGTAAAGTATAGGTATACAACCTCTAGTTAGCAGTTTTTACACCAAAATAACAATATAAGTCTAAATATAGTTCACACATGAGTGTTTATTTGGTCACTACTATTATAGGTACTCAGTCTACAAATACCTACCTAGTACCAGTCATTCGGGCGCGGGAACTCACGCGCGCATGAGGTCGTTCAGGTTAAAATAACAAGCGTACGTAATGCGGATAATGGAGAGCCATTTTATTGCTCTTTCTTGGAAATCTTTAGGTACTTAGCTACTTGTAACATCGGATATTGGATCGTTATAGCTTTGAAGCTAAGGTCAGACAAATAGGGATATAATTATGCCATAGTACAAATTACAGTTCGTATTCAAATGTCTCTCCGGTCTCCGTGTTTCACCCACTTAGGTACTATACTGCTAAACCGCTCAACGCAAAAACAGTAAGTACGGCATCGTACACTGCCCTCCTTATAACAAATGCAGTACATGGCGGTTTCGAGAAAAACGCGGAAAACGTATTTTTGGATATATGTATAAACAACATGTCTATGTTTTATAACTTTTTAAGTGTATCTAAAGAACAAGATCAAATTTTATTTTTTGTGCATAGATTATCCCCTTGGGATACAATTTCTGCAAAAAAGTGACCCAAAAATGACGATTACTGCAAGTGGAATTAGTAGGGCAGACAGCATACTAGCTAATTTTTCACGCACACTAAGAAATTTGCAGCGACACAAATGAATGAATTCGTAGTCCACGTCCAAAAAAGGGCATCACGGCCTTCTCTAGGGTGTGTTGGACTAAAGATTCAAGCCTGATTAAGGCCAGATTCGGTGGCTCCCGCCACACCACTTTACCATATTTTATCTCCTTTATTAATAGGTCCATAAAGCATACCGTTATTTAACACTAGCATGCAGAAATAGCCATACACGGCATATAATATATAACAATATTGAAGCCAGAGCGGTCCACATGCGAAATGCGGATGTTGTGACCGTGGTCGAGTGCACAGATCGTATCAGTATTGTCACTGATAAGATACACCTCGTGGGAACATGAAGGTACTTTCCATCAAGAGCAGCGAGCAGATACTCGGACTATCGACATTGTTTTTGCCCGTGCGTGTCAGTGCGCTGTGTGACAGTGGCTAGAAGTCAAGAAAGTCAGATCGATGTCGGTCGCCCAAGAATCAGCCTGCTGGTGTTCGCAATATTATGCGATTGGATACTTTTGCCTGATATAATTATACAAAATGATTTTCGCTTCAATTATGGAAATAAATTTTAAATTGGTAACGCATGCATTTTTAAATCAGCACACTCAACACTTAATTTTCACACAATGACCTGAAAAACTCGCAGAGTACTTGTGGCTTTTGTTACTCTAAAAGTTTCACATTATTATTATGTGCCTTTCAATCGAAATAAAAAATACTTGCATAATTTGACCAGATGCTTAAGGTTGTTAACATAAGTAAATTATTTTAATCACTAACAAGTGAGCAAAATAGAGCATTGCCTTGGAATTCATTTAACACCTAAATACATTTATCAGGAATAAGTAGGAAAGAAAAAAAACAAGCTTAAACTCTATTTTTCAATTTTAAAGGTTTAAAGAAAACTTTGTTGAATTCTGTAAATGGTATGGAATAATTATTAACATAAAAAACCGACTTCATAAAAATGACAGAACTAGACCAAATTGAAAGGGGAGCACCAGCTTTCAAATAAAAAAAGAACCATCAAAATCGGTTCACCCAGGCGAAAGTTCTGAGGTAAAAAACATTTAAAGAAAATACAGTCAAATTGAGCACCTCCTTCTTTTTGGAAGTCGGTTAAAAATGCACTTAAATAGGAACATGCTAAAATTATATACATACCGTAAATTCTATATTGTCCGATAACATTCCATAGTTTAGTACCTACCAACCATGTCCAGTCTGTGGCCCTAGTACGAGCACTTGCGAAAAAGTATTCGTTCCGTAAACGATAGCAAAATGAATGAAAAATTGTACAGCGCCTCTATCGGACGTAAATGTAAAGTGAATTTTTCATACATTTGCTATCGTTTACGTAACGAATACTTTTTCGCAAGTTCTCGTACTAACCCCACTGATAAATCTTTATCAGTAATTCTACGAGTTGTAAAATGCATTTGTGTCGTTCCCATAACTCAACTTACTGATAAGGAGTTTACTTATTTATTAATTATTTATCGAAGCCTGATTAACTAATTAAGAGCTTTGCGTTTACAGAGCATGAAATTACTGTGTGCATTAGTTTATTTCTCAACTATTTATGAACGCTTTGCTTAGTTATTAGTAATAAATTTAATTATATCGGCAATTATTATACGTTTATAACGTTTATTTATTGAACAAATAGGTATAGAATGTTCCGAGTCAAATATCCACAGAGTACATATAAGGTCGGGGAAAAAGTTTCTTCGTATTTTTTAAACAAATTCAAGACATATTTTTTTCAAGTTTAATTACATTTAATTATAATATATATGTGCCATTTTGTTCGATAACTTGTTGCCATCTTGTAGGTAGTGACATGATCCCGTTGCTGTAGAATTTTTGGGACTTCTGATCAAAAAAATGCAACAAGTAGTTTTGACAGTCCTCTCTTGATGTTAATCTAACACTACCCAAAGAATTCTGAAGAGATCGAAACAGGTGGAAATCTGAGGGTGCAAGGTCAGGGCTATATGGTGGATGCATTAACACTTCCCAACCAAGCTCTCTAAATTTTTGCTGAGTGGCCAAAGATGTGTGCGGTCTGGCGTTATCATGATTAAAGACCACACTCTTTCTGTTGATCAATTCCGGCCGTTTTTTCTCAATTTCTTGTTTGAGTCTCATCTGCTGTTGGCAGTAGAGATCCGAATCGATGGTTTTGCCCGGCGGTAAAAGCTCATAATGAACGATGCCCTGCCAATCCCACCATACACACAGCATCACCTTATTACGTGTTAATCCGGGTTTCGCTACAGTCTGTGGTGCTTCACTGCCCTTTGACCATGATCGTTTGCGCACATTCTTGTCGTAGGTGATCCATTTTTCATCACCAGTGATCAATCTTTTCAAAAACGGTTCGGTTTCGTTACGTTTCAATAGAGAGTCGCAAATGAGTACACGATTCATTTTGTTTCTTTCAGTGAGCTTGTGTGGCACCCAAATATCGAGTTTTTTTGTATACCCAGTTTTTTTCAAATGGGTCAAAACTGTTTTGTGGTCAATCCCCAGTTCTTCAGCTACGTCGTAACTATTAATATGCCGATCTTGGTCCACTTTTTCAGAAATGGCATCTACTTTATCCGTAACAGGGCGACCAGAGCGAGCTGCATCTTTGACATCAAAATTCCCGGACTGAAAACGCTTGAACCAACATTGTGCTACTCTTGATGACACTGCATTAGGTCCATAAACGTCACAAATTTTTTTCGCGGCTTGTGTCGCAGTTTTCCCTTTTTTGTAATAAAATTTCACAATATATCGAATTTCTTCGTTAGATTCACTCATTTTATCAAACAAAAAAACAATTGAAAAATGGCGGGAAATTGCTTTTTACTTTTTGTATTCCTTTTTTAAAATGACATATTTTTAATGGTATCAAAACCAGCCAGATACAAACAGTACAACGGATGAGATTTTTACTACAACCTTATACATACAAAATACGAAAAGACTTTTTCCCCGACCTATTATGTATAAGTGACCTCCTTTCAGCTTAGTACAAACCAAGCTTATAGCTTGGTTGGTACCATTCGTCTTATTATTATTCGTTTATATAAACACTAGTTAAATTGGCATAAATACTTTTTTTCATCATTATTTAAATTATTTTTGATTTTTGTAACTGGCAAAGTAGACATGACCTGTCGCTTAACATCAGGCGAGTAGGCCGCCAAGCGCAATCCTATTATATAATAAAAAATAAACTTTAGGGACATTCATCACAATGGTCGTGTCTTGTGTTTATGCTAGACCTTATACGGAGATAAGCCCATAATCAATCCATTTTAATGGCTAATTTATTTAACAGAAAGATAAAAATCAACAGTGACAAATAATCCAAGGCCTGTTCAGAGAATTACCATAAACACGGCTTCACTTATTTTGCTCATTTATCATTTAGGTAGGCTGATCTCTTGTCTAGTAGCTACAGAGAGAACACAAATCCTGAGTAAAGTTATTTTACAAGACCCTGCTGGAGTAGTAGGTATAAGGTTATAGTAAAACTAGAAAAAGATTCAAAAGATACAAAACTTGATTTTACAAATGATCCCAACGTACATTGTACATAGTATCTACCACAGACCTCGCATTTTTTTTGGCATCCTAGATCTGTGGTAGCTTTTGTATCTACCGAAGTAGGTAATGTCATAAATATAATAAAATCTGCTTAGTAAAAATCTTACATTCATGAATTTACTGACAGATAACGCGTCTTAGCCACTTGGTCTGAATGGGCTGGGTTTGAAGATTTTGGCTATAATATACGACGCTATTTTTTTCTTCTTCAAAATCGTGGTGCATATTAAACGTTATAATATATTTGGATACTTTAACAAACAAAATTTCATGTAACATAATATACTAAAGCGTTTGGTTTCAAATATATTTACAGAAAACAGGGGTTAAATAGGGGATGAAAGTTTGCATAGAAGTTCATTTTTTTTAAGTTAGAATCGTGGATTTTGGTATTTATGTTTCTGAGGATTACAAATAAAAGTCAGCTGTATAAAATTTTTAGGTAATTAATCCCATAAAAGTGTTAAAAGGGGGTGAAAGTTTGTATGACCTTCGTCATTCCCTATTTAACTAATAGGATATCCCATCAGGCACACGGATCGTAAGTACCTACTTATAATAAAATAGTATTTATAACTTATTATTCTTTGGTAATATTAGTTACGTAAGTATTTAGTGGTAAATGGCATTGTAAATAATTATAATCAAAGTTAAATGTGCGGTGTATTATTTTTTCCTCTCAAAAAGGTATCAACATATTAATTTGTATAATATGTAGCTAAAACTTAGGTAGATACCAAGAGAATGTAATAGGTAGATACTTGTGAAGTTTGACGCATGGCTATTACGATATTCGCTATTTGCGTTCGTGTTCTCAAAGAAGCGATAGTCGCGAATTTGACGTTGCCTTTTTTATTCTTTTCTCATAAGAGGATTTTGGCGTCTCGCGTCTTGTTTATTTTCCAGTATCAAATATTGAAAATTTTTCATCTTTCAAGTAAGCAAAGGTCACGGTCAAGTCAAAGTCATCCCAGTAAAGTGATGGATTATTTACTAGAGGCTTCTATGGAGTTTTGGAAACATCACGAAAAGAAATGTCATGTTTCACCTCATTATATAAACTTTCTTTTACTCGAGCACGTTCACGAACACGCAATTAATATTAATACATACACATGACCACTCGATAAAACACAAGTTTAGAAAAATAATACAATGAGGCGGAAAAAAACACGTTTTGTCGCCAAAGCTCCTACTTTGGTTGTCAAGACCCTTGACAGTTCCGCGACTATTTTTTTACAATCAGGTAGTGCTACCGATTGCTATATATATCTATACTACTGTATAAATGTGCTACTGTCTCTACCTATTTTATTCGCTTTTTGCAATTTTTGCCGGTAATAGCTATGCTACGTATGTAGGTTGCTCGGCATAGTAGGTTGTTAGGTGTTGGTGTTACATAGTATAGCGTGAAAGTCGGTAATCACGCATTCTACATCCCGCATGAATCAATCATGTGTATAATTGACACGATATTGATCAATTGAACTTTACCAACAAACAAAATAAACGTAAGCGAGACGTGGTTAGAACCGGTCGTTGGATGCTATAGAATAACATTCAGCTAATCTATAAAGACGGAGCATTTTATTTAGGTACTTACCTACTTCAAGCGTCTTATGATTAGTATGTAATTGTGCATTACCAATAGCACCTTCATAGACAAACTTAACTACTATCAATGGAAACCACAGATGTAAAAAATTTGACATCCTAAATATATGATGGAAACAATCATCCGAAAACGGAAAGACGCAAATTTGTTTGACGATATTTAAGGAAACTTTAAATTATAAATACATGACATTGGTGAATGCACCATACGTGCGACGCCGAAAATCTTCAAAGGGAAAAAAAATGATGCGACGCAAGCTCAAAAATGACAACATTGACAACTTACTTTCTCCAAGATCTTTTATATCGTTATCACGATTCGCAGATCGATTTTCGATCGATGACAGCTTTATTCAATTTGATATTTCTATACGGTTTATTCTGCACGAATCGGAAGTAGAATGGGATGGGAAAGGTGTCATTCGTGCTCGGGCAGGAAAGCGTGGCGAGTGGAGAATTTCCCTGAGGCGACGAGCGGTCACGCACTATCGCCCGCTGACATCTAATCTAACTTATATAAATGTAATGATATTAGATCTTAATGTCTTTATTAAATTACATGTTTGACCGAGCGAAACAAAGGTATCATCAGTGTTCACGGGAACAGATGCAAAATGTATATACAGGGTTAAGCCGAAAGGGTGTTAAGCCTAAAGGAGGTCATTCTGATCAACTTTAAAAAGAGGCCGATACTAACCGTAAAAATAATATGTGCAGCTCCATACATTTGGTTGAGTGTGACTGTAATTTTTCTATGGAATAGCTGTTTTTCTTTTGTGATTTCAGGGACCAACCCATAGTAAAATTTGTTCATAATGATGGGTATCTATTATGGTCTCCTTTCGGCTTAGAACACTTTTTCTACGTAACCCTGTATGTTAGTGGATTTGCACGTTTGTATATATAATATATTTGATCGACGATCCTAGGCGACGGTGATCGCGTAGGTACTATCAAGAGGCTCGTTAGCTTGTTTGCTACCTGGGCATATAAAAAATTATATCTTTTTAAGTGTCTACTAATTATAATGAGGAGAGATTTATTCGACACTACATTTATTTCAATTGCAGCAATTACAGCTTTTTACCTAACTATTTTCTACTAGCCGTCCGCCCCGGCTTCGCACGAGTGTAAGCTCGGCCTTCGGCCTCGCTACAAAATATAATATAGCCTATGTCACCCGGGGATAGTGTAGCTTTCCAACAGTGAAAGAATTTTTCAAATCGGTTCAGTAGTTTCGGAGCCTATTCATTACAAACAAACAAAAATAGGTACAAATCTTTCCTCTTTATAATATTAGTGTAGATTACTATTACTTTCGTAGTTAAAATGCTCGAAGAGTTTTAAGCAACATTATGCTATAGATACTCTTAAATGGCTTGTAAATGTAATACATTTACTGAAGAAACTATGAATATTAGCTTTCTGAGACATAAAGCGTTCAAAGATTTTGTTAGGATTAGGAAGGTATGCTCTGTCCCTTTCCTGCAAGGTAAGTGGCAGTATCGAAATTTTATGACATGCATTTGACGTCTTTCGTAAGTATATATTGTGCGCTCTCTGTCTAGCACGATATTAAAATGCTTATAATCCTCCTTAATTTTGAACACAATATTACAATTTTGTTTTCGGTGTTCTAGTTCTATTTTATTTAAGACTAGTCGTCCGGCCCAGCTTCGCACGGGTGTAAGCTCGGCCTTCGGCCTCGCTACAAAATATAATATAGCCTATGTCTATAGATAGTGTAGATTCCCAACAGTGAAATATTTTTTTTTAAATCGGTTCAGTAGTTTCGGAGCCTATTCAATTCAAACAAACAAACAAACATACAATCAAATCTTTCCTCTTTATAATATTAGTATAGATCAGCTTTTTTATAAGACATTTTTTTTACCGATAGCCTATTCTTAGAACAATGACCCCGTTCAGTTTAGCATAGCAGTCTTTAGCATAGTAGTTCCCTCTAAAATAAATGCTATGTTATTATCTTGGTTATAATTATTAATGATATATTGCGAATAAATAAAAAATAAACACTCAATCGTGATCGTGTAAGTTTGAACCTTTATTGACCCCTGAATATGTTAATTAGACACCTATCACGTTGTAAAAATTTCAATAAACAGTTTAGGAAAGTAATAACAGGTAATAAAGGGTATTATTACATGTTAGCACGCATAGTGTCAATTTGTGGTTGCTCACGCGTACCTAACATGTCAAAGGAACCGACTAAAATTTATCTTTAGACTTGGCCAAATGAAGAATGTACAAGATATTCACTTTGTGTGGAAGTTTGAGCCCAGCACGGACTGATAGTGATACTAGTAGTTAAATTTTGCTTCTGAATTAGAAGTTGTTTGTTTGCTTCTAGACTTACTATATCGAAATTTGAAAAGTCCTGACATAGGCAAAGCCAGATATTACAATAAAATATTTTTGTTTTGTGTTTACTAGGCAGACATTAATCAAGATTAAAGACTAATGTTATATAATTACCTATCTTTTATTACTCGTATAACATCACCCAAGTTAACAAAACTGGACTAATTACAAAGCCAAAGTCCGGAAAATAGTCTTAAAGTCCGGATATGTAACCCTACTTGGGTATGATAGGTCTCCGTTTTAACATGAGATATTCTGGTGGCCTAAGTTTAGGATTATTGATATTTGATTTCCTTTAATATCTGTAAATTTACTTAAATATAAATATTTGAATATAAAAGTTTTAAATATTAAATATAGAATAAAAATTGAAGACACAGCCAAGAATTTTGAAATATTAGAAACGCGATTTAGAATGACAGGTTCCTTAACTTTCTTTAATAAAAAAAACCACTCAAATTTACTATAAACGTGCGCTGTTAAAGAAACCATGTAAAAGTTTCGTTTCGTTCATAAGGGGTTCATTACTTAATTTTCGAGAAAAACCTTAAAAATCAATGTTTGACACGCGCGTCCTCAACAGCTCTATATTTTCCCCGCTAAAACGACCCTATTTATAATGTGTAGGCTTATATCGACTGCCTATAATCAACACTACAAGCCCGCCTTAACTGTACAGCGTGTGTTTGCGAATGACAAGTGTGCGCTTGAGTTTAGGACGCTATCTAACATTACCTAAACAGGTTGTGCCAAAAGGGGTTGTTCACCTCGCCACGGCTCGACTATTGAACTGCGGTGTGAAGCACTTTTTCAAGGTTTTTTTTCTAATATATTGGCACATGCCTTACGTAAGCACTTACACAAACAAGCGTGACTATCCTACATAGTTTAATGACAATAGCTTTCTTGTTTGGTGTTGTTTTTAGATAATCTCTTCCGTTGTTTTACGGAAATGCTGACGATTATTGGCTTCCAAGTTTTTAGATAAGAAGATATTTTTAAATACCCTATACACATATGTATGTAATATTTGTAACATTTTGTAATAAAATTGACTTAAAAGTCCGTTTTTATATAGTTATTTTAAGTTTTTGATAATTTACTGTTTTAGAAATTGTGCATAATAAATTATTAAAATTAGAGTTCGTTTCTGCTTGCTTATTAAATTTTTGAAGACAAAATCCGATTGTGTATTATATAAAATAACATCGCGTAGTTTTAAAGCAATTTTCTCATTAATAATTATTTTGTTAACGAAGTAGATCGTAAAGTCTAGAGTAAACTATTTTTAAGTTTCACGATCTCCTTCGCCAAAATATAAAATAACCAACATGTTTTTTTATTGGTACTAACCGTAAAATGTAAATACAAGCAAACCATCACTAAATACTTAAACTAACCTAGCCTTTTATACTAGCCAGTTGAATTACCCATAGACCGTTGAAGGTCTAAAGCTAATAAAAATTGTTATGAAAATTGCTTCAATTGCATTTTTCTACAGATAACGCCCAATCGCTTGTTTCTAATCTCCAATTAGTCATATATTTTTCCAAATATGCGAAAGATAAAGCTTTGGCCAAAGAACGAGCTCTTAAAACCTAAAAAAGGTAGGTGCAATAATTTTATTAATCATTACGTTTCACCGTATACTCTGAAGAAATATAGAGCAAATAAATACCTACCCGCATTTAACGTCACCAAACCCGTACATTGCCTATCTCGTATTTTATTTTCAAGTTTCACAAAATGCAATTGGAATCAGTTCAACGATAAACTTGCGAAATGTTTAAAAATCCATGTTTATATAGAGGGGTTTTGATAACTAGAGAACCCAGGCAGCTTCTTAACTTCATACTTAACAACTTTTGACTTCTTTCCATGACTTTGTACAGAAATTAACACGTTAACCAAAATGTGTTAAAAATTTGGCCGGTGTGCGAGCCTTATCGAATCAATCTAGCATTTCGTATCAAGCGCTGGGGCCGTACCGTCACATGTTATAAGCGACTCAGTTTAGGTGGTTGCGAAAACTCGCACGACCGCAAGCCGTATCTCGGCGCGTTTAAGTTCATATTCGCGTGATTTAAACTGATCCGCAACAGGCGATATCGTCACTGCTGAAAGTCAAAAACTATCAGCGCGCAGATAAACCCTTGAGTTTTCAATTTTTACACAAAACGCAAATATAAACATAATATTAGATGCGCAATTTAAACAAATATAACGATACAGCAGTGCAAATACCGTTCTTATCGAACGATAAATTTGACAGTTAAAATCGACAAAGTCGATAAAATGGCATTTGATCCGTACTCGCTATGATTGACACAATGGCGTTTAATCAAATTTGTCGATTTAATCTGTCAAATTTATCGATGGATTAGAATGGTACTTGCACCGCGGATCAGAGTAAATCAGCCTTAAGTTGATCTGTCTGTACTAAAAGGAGTTTGTAGCTAATATGCGAATACTATAAATAAGATTTGACTTTGTGACACTGTATTTGTGTTGTGTTTGCAAAACATAGGGCCTTACTTAAAAACGTTACTCAAGTTGACATACGCTTAAATATGCTCCGTCTTGTTTTCGCGTGTGACGATTGCCGTCAGCGAGAAGTTGAGAGAGCATTTTAAAACATAGATCAACTTGAGTAACATTTTTAAGTAAGGCCCTCAATTGTTAGCTGAGACAAATTAGATGTAATAATACGTTATAAAATTCATAGTTCGTCGATAAAACGTGCAGAATTTACATTAAACAGATAATTCTAGGAACGGCTGCACACGTGCGTGAGTCGCAGACATGTTTCACCTCCGTCACTGTTGTCAAGAACGTTTAATGAATCCTTGCTGTTGTTTAATATGTGCCTTCGTGTTATAATCCCTATTTCTAGCGAATCATGAAAAGCATTCTTGTGAGGTAATCAGTTAAATTAGAAACTGCAACGGTTTTCTACAAGTTCGGTTTTTGAACCCTTTTTGCCTTTTTTCATTCGGTCCTTTAGCAAAATCCTTTCTTATTAAACTTCTACACCCCTGAATGTACCTGCCAAATTTCAGCTTCATAAGTCAAGTAAGTAGATAGGTAGAGTTCGGAGATTTTCTGACGAGGCAATGAGTGAGGTATATATACTTATTGATTTTATATTTATACAATATACCTATAGATTAAAATAATTATAATGCACTTTTAATTTAAGTTATATCTTATCAATCGCATATCGCATTAAACGACACTATTCTTGAAACGTCTAACGTATCAATCTAGGGATCTATTAACTAATTGCAAATACAGTATTTGTATTAATAACTATATATTATTAACTGATTAAAAACAAAAATGGAATTACCATCATTTCTTTAAAAAGTACCTACCAACTACCAACCTAATTAATACACCATTTTACCTGGTTCTTGAAAAACATTCTGTGTTAACTCCTTAATTAAGCCTATACTTATGTCGGCAGTTATTGATTGCCCTTTTTATTAAATCTCAAGTGTAAGTAACAAGTATCTAGTCAGTAAAAGTTCTAGCATAATCATAGATTTATATTTCAAGATGTGTCCATGTCTATCCAAACATTTGCGTTCTAGTTGTTCTAGTATTAATTAATTAAGATTATTCTCTAACAGAGTCAGGAATGGACTTGGGATTTGACTTTTCAAACAAAATATTAATCTTTAATTAACATGAAAATTCACTCTTCAAAACAACACGATGATATAATGACAGCACATGATAGCTGAGTTTGTCATTTGTCACATGGCAGAGGTGGATTGCCATTTAAAATAGATACATAGATAATTTTTTATTGTTGACACCATAAATTACATAGGTACTTAGTAAGATAAAAACAACTTCAAACTATTGAAACAATTGGCAGCCTTATCGCTATAAGCGATGTCTTCCAAGCAACCATAAAATTCGTTCTAGTTCTCTCCTTTCTCTCTTTTTGAACAGACTCTATATAACTATGTCGCATTGTTCTCAAATCCAACGACCGCTTACCAACTTGCATGGTCGCTTGGTGTCTTCAAGATGCGAGTGAATCAGTTTCATCAAGGCCAGCGCGCTCCATCGTAGACCGCATCATCGCTTAAAATCAGAGGTGGGGTAAAAAAAAAGCGTATTTATAAATTTTAAAAAACTTATTCAGCGTGCGTCTGAGTTCACACTGGTGTGCTATATGCTTGAGCTCACCACTGAGTCGGCAAAAAGTTGCAATGGGCCTGTCTTCATATACCTACACGTCACTGAGCTAGTCACAACGTTCACCTGTTCTGTTTTTTTTTGTATTTTTTTTCATCGCCGTGGATACAAAGTCCTTTAGTCGTAATATTTATCAAGTTTATTAGTCGTAATATTATTCGTATTATTAAATAGCGTAATACAAGTCACAGTCAGAGTCAAGCAAAGTAATTCACGGTCAATTCACACTCATGCCCAAGTAAAGTGACTTTACAAGAGGCTTCTATGGAGTTTTTGAAACAACACGAAAAGATATGTTTCACTTCGTTATATCACATAAACCACACTCGAGCACGTTCACGAGCACTTAATAAATAATAATCCACCATTATTATACATTAACACTCGATAATAATAGGAAAATAATAGCGACATGTGCCGACATGTTTTTTCTACGTTGGCGTCAAAACTCACCAAAACTCTCCCAAGCAATTCAAAAGTTAATATCACCATGTTTAGGAACCATAAATTGATAAATTGTATCTTTTACGAGTGGATTTATCTATGCTTAGCTATATTATGCTAACCTGTAGAAGCAGTGTTACCTGTTCTCTAGAAGCTAAAAGTTTTATATTCGGGGATCATCGACCTCGGTCACCGCGCGTGACCAGCCAACTATCCGCGAGGTTTATTTATTTACAAGAAATTTTAACGCTTACCCTATAATTTTGCGCTTTATTCCATAAACTACAGACTATTCTTGTTACGTGCTCAAACAATAACTACGTAAAATATTTAATTCAACGATGAATACGTTCAAAATTATACTCTTAGCACCTGTTTCCTCCTCAGAGAATTTGGCGTCACACGTTTTGAGCATTTGTTAGTCAAAATGAAATTATATTCGACACAGTGTCAAATATAAATTAAATTTACAATTTGTTTGGATTATTTATAATTTTTTGAGTCCTTGAATTGTATTTATATAATTTAATGTTTTAGTAAATATCGTCACATAAGGCATAGTCTTAGAGTCAAGCAAAGTAAGTCACGCTCAAGTCCAAGTCTTTGGTACTCTAATACTTGGTCCAATATTTTTTTGGCTCGGAAAGTTGCAATTACGTTGTAAAACTTGTAAATGTCAATTTATTTTAATATCTCACGGTAGTGTATTTGCTACCAGCTAAAATCTTATGTTTAAAAACCTAGCTAAAGTGATCGGAATTTATAGTTTTCAGCTAAAAAGCTTGGAACGACTATCGCACTCTTTATCATAGTCATAATAAGTTTATCATATTCACTCATCATAGTCCCATACTTTTGTGGATTAATTATGGATTAAATTATTGCTGCATATTAAAATTGCTGCCACTTACCCAAGAGAGAAGGTAGGTAGACCCAAATGTTGCGAAGGAAATCTTCGAAAAAGGTTGGGACTGTAAGCTCTCGCAACCTTCTTGGTGCGCAGCGAAATCTTTTTACAATTTCCATACGAGAAAGCGATCATACCAGCACTTACCTGAAAAAAAAGAACATGGTTTTAGAACTGGAAATTGAATGTTTGAAGGAAATTAAAAATAACATACGATTTGCATATAAACTGTTACTGTGGTGTTATCAAGCGATAACGAGTAATGTTTCCGCCATGCTCGTAAACTCGACTCGGAGAATTGCAAAAAATAACAATTCCATAGTTTCTAACGCTACAAGCGTTCTCGAATGTTCGTTTTTTGAAAAATTTAAGTGCCTACTTACAGTACAAACTTTAAAAAAACAGACTCGCGGTGCGCGCATATAGATCAGAGAGGAAAATATTATCACACCCCACAGCACACCCAATGAAATGTACGAAACAGCCATATTTTTTATTTTTCAATTTATTTCGTGATGTGATCTTAAAATATGTCGTGACCATGGATCCAGAGTCCTTCAGTCGGAATAATAAAGAGGAGGTTTTCAATATGATTTATCGTCAAACAAGTTACAGTCATAGTCAAGCAATGTCAGTAACGGTCTAGTCCAAGTCATTCCATATTAAAGTGGTGGAGACTTTACTAGGGAAGCCTCTAGTAGTAAACCTCTTAAATAGAGGATGAAATTCGTTATCTATTGAAGTGCATTATTTTCAAAGTTAGAAACGTAGTAATTGTGCTTAGACTTCTGTTTATACCTTAGTAAAAGTTAGTTGAATCATAATTTTTTTAAACTCATTCTGCAGGCCTAGTACGGGCCGTGGACAGATTGTCTTTCCACCGTTTTTATTCCGCATAGAGACAAACGTATCCATTTTCTAGCTCTGTCGCGTCTACACGCGGATAAAAACGTTGGAAAGAGAATTTTTCCACGGCCCATGCTAGACCTGCTGGTGGTAAAAAGGATGAAAGTTTGTAATTTAATGAAAATAGAAACTTAGAAGTTGGTGTAAGGTGGTTGTTAGAAGGTTATTTCCAAATATAAGTCAGCTGTATAAGCGTTTTTGGAAATGCATTCCTTAAAAGAGTTAAATAGTGGATGAAAGTCTGTGCTTCATCATTCCCTATTGAACTGATGGGGAATCCCATTGAGCACAATAGTCGGCACAAAATAATGTTCCAGCAATCCGGTAATTCGGCTAACGACGTAATCTTATCCGGTGGATTCATCAAATGCATACACACAGGATGCGGGCAGTGACATCTGGCGACCCACAGACGGACTTGTAATTTTTTAATTACCCGCCTTTTGACACGCACCAAAAAGTTTTTACTAAAGGTCTCTCATCCATTTTAATAGGATGTAACACTTGGAAGATTTCCTCTGAGATGTCGCAAAAAATGTATACGCTTGACCTTTGAGAGATTAGGTTTGAAATAGATTTTACAAAAACAATTTTTTTCAGAGATGTAATACAACGCAAAGAAAATATGTTGCCTTTTATTGTATAATTCTCCTAAACTTGTGTATTTTCGAGTGTACAATAATGGTGAATTATTATTCATTTAGTGTTTGTGAACGTGCTCGAGTGTGGATAAGTGATATACTTAATGAGGTAAAACGTGTATTTTTATGTTGTTTTCAAAACTCTAGTAGTCTCCACTACTTTACTGGGATATATTTATGACAGTAAAACACGGTAAAATACTTAAGACGAGGGTGTATGTCTTTAATGGCTTTAGCCAGCCTGAAAAAAAAACTTTTTTCCTAAAACTTTGGCAAGAACGTTTTAGGATCGTATAAACAGGCTCACTATTTCCTCCAATTATTTATATATTATCAATGATCTCCTCCCTCATTGTTGATGGCAAAATTGCCCCAACAACCAGGGTAGCAGTAGCCAAGTTAAAAAAGGACGTTTTAAAACCTGCACTTTGGTAAAAATTAAGTGCTAACGTGTTTTTTTTTGTTAAGTTCTTTCGTGACCATGGATACTTTTAAGTTCTAGCGGGTGAAAGTTGTGTGAAAATGAGGCACTGAGTTAACTATTTGTATGATCTAATCAAACAAGTGTCAGATTGTAATTCCGCCAAGGCACGATAGATGATGCAAGCGGCGAGGTGACAAAACCCTTTGTTTTGCGAAATGTCGACGAACCCGTCGTTACACCACTACAATATTTCACTTACAGCACTTTACCTTTTTGCTGAACCGCTTAATTAGATAATGCACCTTCTGGGTAAATAAACCAACTTGAAAAGATCTCTTTCGGTAACTTATTCCTTCGTTTCACAAACACCAGCAGAGATCTTGGCGCCTGGATGACCCGATAGTTCTGCGGTGCGTTTCCGTAATGAGGTGTGAATTTGTTCGACATCTTTATTTATTTGATGCAATTGAATTTTATTGACGAATTCGACTTGTTAACAGACTTGGAATTCAGGCATAAACACCCATAGCACATATTTATGTAAATAAGGTATAGAACCCAAGTAGCTCGGTAAAAAGTTGTTTACCTAGTAGGGGAAGGGGGGGCAAGATGGGGTCCTTAATGTTTGGAGCGTAATAGAACACACATTTTTAAGTATTTTCAATATTTATTTATTTATAACTACACTTAAATAATCTATCTTTGAAAATAAGGAACTTCAGAAACTTTATACTAATAGAAAAGATGTTTTTTTACAAATTTCGGCAAAAATGTCAACACCCCATCTTGCCCCCTAGGTAGGGTAAGACGGGGTACCCTATGGGGCAAGATGGGGTATGGGAGACATATTCTATTTGTGGTTGCAAAACTCTTAAACAAATACTGCCTCGTCGTCCTCGTCATCTATCCCAGCACAGCTACAGTGTGCCCAATTCCCACACGAGTGAGTGATGAGTCGAGTGTGAAGAGCATAATATAATAACCCCATTGGAACGAGCTTCATTAGCGACGTCAAGGTTTTGGGTATGGGTGCTGTGGTCATCTACTTAATATCAACTGCTGTACCACTAAATTCTACAAACTTCTTAAACCAGCCAAGGAATATAATTCAGTTGTCATCCAGACATAATCACTGCAAACATCCCAATCTCCAAGCGAATGTTTGTGCTCATCATAAACGTTGTCGAGGAAGTTAAAAAACTGTTCATCAGCTTGTTTATTAAACCCAGCGACATGTGCAACTGAAGTGATTTCTGGTTTTAGTATCGACAATTCTGGATCATCATCATCAGTCAGAAGACGTCCACTGCTGAACATAGGCCTCCCCATTTAAGCTCCACACTGAATGACATCCTACCATCTGCATCCAATCGATGCCCGCGACTCTCACAATGTCGTGGGAATATCTAGTGGGAGCCCTACCTACGCTGCATCTTCCGGTTCCTGGTCTCCACTCAAGAACCTTTCTTCTCCATCGGCTGTCAGTTTTTCGAGCGATGTTGCCTGCCCAGTGCTACTTCAACTTGCAAATTTTAATAGCTATGTCGGTGGCTCTAGTTCTTTTGCGAATATCCATGTTCCGGATTCTATCGCGCAAAGAAATTTCCAAGCATAGCTCTCTCCATTGCTCGTTTGTGACTCTGAGTTTTTCCAAAAGGCCAACAATTAAGGACCACATCTCAGTAACATAATCTGGCAACACACACTGGTCAAAGACCCTTGTCTTTAGGCACTAAGGTGTCCTGGACGAGAAGATGTCACGCAATTTCCCGAAGAGGATGTAACACAATTCTGGATGCCTGTTTAAAAATCCCTGAACCTAATCTTTGCCAGCTTCTTCTTTTTCAGAGTTAAAGAGATGTTGCTTTCTATTTTTTATTGCCAGAGTGTATGCCAAAGCCCTTTATTCTTTTGTTGTACCTAAGTTCATAAAGACGATATCCATTAGATAGTTTTAAAGTTCTTTCATCAGAAAATGTTCGCTTTTTTGGACGTAAAGAAACTTTCACTGAAGTAACAGGAGCAGCAGGATCTTCTAGGGTTACACGAGCTGCTTTAATTTAACTTTCGATGGTCGTTTGTGGCACAGAATATGTTTTCGACGCTAATTTATACCCCATTCTCCCTTCAATTACATCATCTACCGCATTTTTCATACTCTTTTCATTCCAATTTTCCCTATCCGTCTTTCTTTTATAATTTTTCATCATACTATTTCATCCTAAAACAAGATAAAACTCAAATAACTTTAAAAGATCATGAAGTCAATCATAATTTTCTTCGAGGGGCAAGATGGGGTACCCCATACCCCATCTTGCCCTCCCATGCAAATTTTAATAAAATAACATGTCTTAAAAAATCAAATCAAAATATGAAAACAAACATATTCTTACCTGCTGGTGTAATCATTGATAAAGAAAAATAACTTTCATTCAGTTCTAGAAAACTTATGTTCAGGTAAAAAACACATGCTATGTATAACACAAAAATCACAACGAACTTGGCAAAAACCGAGTTTTTGGCGCTAGGGGGAAAACGTGTGGACTCACAAGCCGGTCACAGCGCTGACTAATAAACAACACAATGTCGCGTCATTAGGAGTCAGAGCGGTTGTGATTGGTCTTTTGCATGGCCGATGAGACCCACTACCCCGTCTTGCCCGCTACCCCGTCTTGCCCCCCCTTCCCCTATATGATTAGTGTTTGTAACATAAGAAGACAATCAAAGTTTTTTTTTTTATAATTAAAATATCACTCCACAGACACCGGGGTCCGTGACTTTTGTTATGCTTTTCTACTATTTTGTTAACTTTAACGAATTTATTTTACATAATACAGGGAGATGAAGTTAGTTATATCCTAATTTGGATTAAGATATAACTAACTTCAAAAACTAAAACAATTAAAACAATTTAGTCATGTTATTACTAGTTTATGTGTATACCGCGAGCAGACCAGCGACCCGCAAGCAGCACCCGATCACGAGTATGACTCATGTGCCAGCCATCGCCCTCCTCAACCATATTTGAGGGAAGAGAGCGACCCGACACACGACGCCGCCGCAAGAAGGTGCCTTCGATGGTGAGCATGAATGCTCGAGGCATACACACAATCCTTATTTCTAAACACTTTTTTTGATAATCAAAGTTTCGTCTCTAAGAGGGAGGCCTTTGTTCAGCAGTGGACTTTTACTGGCTGATGACGATGAAGAAGATACATTCTCTCTTCTACCCTATTACGTCAGGTCATCATACCACAAGGTATTGGAGATTCGTTGTGAATCGAATTCACATTAATCGAATGTTTTCTGTAGCATTGTAGTGCAGTAGCACATGCTCCACGGTCTTGTTTTCCTGTAGACAGCCTCGGCACAGAAGACTATCTGTATAGCTCCATTTTGTACGTGATTGTTTAGCTCGCATTGACCTGTGATGGTAGGTACCTAACCTATCATAAGACGGAGGTCCGACCTAGTTAACTTGAGAAGTTAGTAAGTCTTATCAATCGAAGGGAAGGCATATTTTGACATAGCTAGATAATAAATACATTGACAAATTAGCTATGTACATAGATAACGTCAAAATATTGACTAAAATAATTATTATTGAAAAAAGCCCGATACTAAATTTGTGTATACTAAATTGATATTATGAAAAAAGTTAATTGTATTCAAACCCGTATTTTTGTTTAAGGGTCATAATTTTGTTTTGTTTTATAGTATAAGGAATACCTACTTGTGCAGACGCGCTGAGGTAAAGGCTGTGCGTTGTCTGACAGTAAAAAAAACACAAGTAGATACATTTGCGACAAAAATGACAGTACTTCATACTTTAGTTATAAGATTATTACAGTATTCAACATAAAATAGGGTTAACCAGACCACGTGGTCGAGTTGATTGCCGCCGAGATGGCCCCTAACTGCATCATCAACGTGTTTTAAATTTGGCTCTGGTAAAATGCGGGCACCTGAACCCTATATAATTATCGAGTCCGTAATCGAGGTTCGAACTACTAATGTGCGATGAACTAGGTCTTAGTCTCAGGATCGGTGCTTCGAAGAAACACTCTGCGAGATGATGTCTATGCGATGAATTACAATGTTACTACAAAAAAATGATGGTGCTATCTGGGCCATGGGTATTTTCTTACTATAGTAATCTTTGCCATGGCCAATGATAATTGAATAGAACAATTATTTTACAGCACAAGACGGTGAGTTCATTCTTAATGAAACCATTTAGTGCATTAAAACAAATGAACGCCTTAGTACTAATGTGTCATCAGCATTGTCATACTTACTTTTGGATACGAAATTAGAATATAAACAAATTTTAATTACTCTGGGTGATTGTTCTCATAAATTTTAATGGTCTAGTAAAACTCCTACACGAGCACGAATGCATCAGTGATTAATAGCATTTATGGCTTCGTGTAAATAAAGCGATATTTCTATTTTTATGCAAACGGTAGTCTTTGAAAATGTCTTTATGTATAAACGCAAAAGAACTATCGTGACGTCGATTTTGAAGGCTGTAAAAGAACGTATTAAAAGTATTGCTATCCTCGTCTTATAAATTGTAATGAAAAAAGACAGCAATATTTTTAAGTTAGCTTAGTTCATCGTTCACATTACACGCGTTAAAGTCGCGATTCTCGACTTTATTTCGACAGCATTAATGTTTTCGGTATAGCAGACGTAAAATTGAACCCGGGTATGTCCTAATGCTGCAACCAGAACCACCGGAGGATGGGGAGCAGCGTCCTATTAGTACACGGCGAACGTACTGCGACATGCCACCTGCCAAGCGTGGGGATTATCGCAACACACCTCTCTAAGAGGGAGGCCTTTGTTCAGGAGTGGACTTTTACTGGCTGATAGTGTGTGTGTGTGTGAAACGAAAATTTGCCAAAGTATGTAACATGCGAGAGAGAGAGAGATAAACGAATTAAATAAGATCCTAAGCCTGATTATAATAAGGTCAAGAATAATAAACTCAATGAGTTGAACGCTAATCGCATCAATTTGCGTTTGTAATGTGAACGATGTGTAAAAGCATGACGTCAATATGATATGAATAAGTTAACGTTCCGCATGCATTAAAATGTCAACCTTTCCTGTTTTTTTGCCGTCCACATACCAAAAACACCTGAGATTTATTTACGTGCAGGAAAAGTATGGAGACATCAATGTAGGTACTTTACTGTGAAAGCTTATCAGAAGATACGGATTTGTCACCGAGCAAGCATGTGGGGAAGCCCGTCTCTCATTTCTATAACATTATATTTACTGTAGATAGTATCAATACATTAACATTAAAGGTTTTGAGTAACATTATCGGGCAAAGACCTTCAATATCAGATCAAACAAACAAGAGAGATATGGCAAGGTAGCAATGCGAGCGCATAAGGCCTAAATCAGGCTTGAAGTTAAGACATCAAAGCAAGGTCGTCTCTTCCACCTTTTTTGCAAGTAGACTATTCGTTCATTGATGTCGCTGCAAGTTTCTTAGTGTGCGTAAAAAAATTGTGAGTATCCTGTACTGGCGCGGACGGCCTCTAGGCAAGCGTGCTCCATCGTAAACCGCATCATCGCCTAACATCTGAAGTGAGTTATGGTCAAACGCTAGCCCAATTCAACATTTAAAAAAACCCTTTTAAAATAAACAAAATCTAAATCGGTTCAGCCGTTTGAAAGCTACGACTCCCTAGACAGATACACGAAAAACTCATAAAACCCCACTTTTTTGGGTCGGGGGTAAAAAAATAAAAAAATAACACATCAGTCATAGGACTGCACGTCAGAAGTGAAAACTTAAGTAGTAATTCACTTATTCTACAAGAGATGGCGCTGTTTTAAAATACACGGGTACAGCGTGACCATAATTTTTATTCACCCAAAGAGTGCTCAACGCGCCTAAAGAAGTTCACTTCAAAAATACAAAACAGTTGTCAGTTTTATTACAATACGTGTTAGTCAGTGTTCGGTATGTGTATCAACGTTTTGTAGAAGTTACAAACAAAAGAAGGCTTCACAAAAGGCTCGTGGCGGCGCCGGCGGTATTGGCCACTGCTCTTTGCTCATAGACCACAAAATAAATAAAAGTACGAATGCCGGCCGACGACCAACCTCCGCAGACGCAAATAACGGGACAATGGAATGCTGCAAGAGACAGGTGGTATAACCGACTTTAGCCTCACAAGAAAACTACGCTGTGTGGACAGTGCGACGTAAGTCATGATTGAATTCACATAAAAACAGAAAATTATTAATCTATTACTTTTAAAAGAGTTTGAAGACAGTCATGGTGAAAATTTAATAAAAATACCTACATTCCACGTACTGCTTAGATATATTATCTTTGATTGAGCGCATCTAAAGTTCGCCCAAAGATATAAACGGTATTAAGCCTCATAAGAAAACCACATTGTGTGGTTCTCAGAATTATAATAGATAGTGCGACATAATGTCATGATTTATTCACGTATAAATAGAAAATTTGTAATCTATTACTTTTAAAAGAGTTTGAAGACGATGGTGAAAATTGTACAAAAATTCCTACTTTCCACGTACTACTTAGATCCATAATCATTGATTAAGCGCATCTAAGTTCGAACAAAGATAAATGGTATTAACTTACTTTAAAGGTGAGTGTAGATAAATAAATATGCAGATAAAAATGTTAAATGTTGAAGGTACCTAACAACACGGCAGTCTTGCACGATACGACTGATGTTAGTTTTTCTAGAGTTGATGTATATTCCTGAAAAGTATAGAGCAAAAGCAAAGAAGTCTTTTTGCCAGCAAAGAAGTCGTTTCGAAAGAAAGTTTTATTCCAGAGCATACATTAGTACGTTTTTGTTGACTCTATGAACATAAATCAACAATGTTGGTTACATCAAGGCAGCTATCTTTATCGCACATTTTCTACAGTTCATAAAATAAAAATTTGCCAAGTCCGATTTAAAATAGAAAGATTCTTTACGATACTATACTACTATTTATTTTCTCGCAGTCAATGCTACAAAGCTGAGTATATTAACTCGTGAAAATATAATTTAATCTCGGTCCCTGTGCCACTCCGCTCAAGATTCTCCTCTATTATCCTTCGCTGCTCTCGGTGTCCAACTTAAACTCTCGAATTAAATTATATTTTTTTCGCTTGTCGTATAATCTATTATTTTCGATTTCCTTCGCCACCTTATAAAATAGAATATCGGCCCAGCCAGCTTTTTAAAATGCTCACTCAGTGATTTTCTTGAAAAACTTTGAAAACGTGCAAGACTGATAATTCTGGCTGATGAGCGCGAGTTCCAATTAGTTTCGCAATAGTTTATGCAGAAACACAATTATCTGCTCATATAACTACAATAGATATACCTACGTGACCTTATAGCTATCGTTTACGATATTTAGTTGTTTCAGAACATGTGTTTTCCGCATGTGTAGAAAATCAATAAAGAACTAAATCTACTTGTAAAACTGTCTGATATCGGCTTCATTCGTCTCATTGCCTAATACTGCAATAAATATATTAAGCCAACGAAACGTCACAGACAGCTTAACATAGTAGCAGATTATTATGTTATTAGTAATTCACATAATCATTCTAAAAAATGTATAAATTAAATACATATAAAACAACACTTAAAACACGAGCAATTCGGAAATAAGGTTGTAACTGTTCAGCATGTGAGCATGTAATGGTTTGGACAGCATGTAATGGTTTGAATTTTCTGTTAATTATATGCTTAATTTGAAATAAAGAATAAAGAACTTTTAAGCCGCTGGACAGATTTTGATGAAACATAGCTAAAAATCACCAATTGAACATGCTTTCAAATAAAAAGCATTTGAGAATAATGGTGACAGACATACAGACAAACACACACAACCTTACTCATTACCACTCACTCGGTCATGGCACGTTTCAAATCTACTTTTTGACACCGAACCACAGAGGTGTGCAACTCCTTCCCTTCATCTTTCAGAACAGATACAATGCGGGGTTGTTCAAGAAAAAAGTCTGTTCCGGCGTGGGTAAGAAATATTTTGTTATTTATACACGCAATACAAACAAAAGATACAATAACTTAAATATTTCACCTTAACTAGCGTGGTAAATTATCATAACTAAGATGAGAGCGTCGAGAACAATATAATATTATTATAATTAATTATAAAAATATAATCAAAGCGAAACTCACGAACTGACTCGTCACAAAATCTCGAAAACTATTCGACCTTCGAAGCTGATTTTTTTACTAGATTCCTTATTGGGCGTTGAAGTTCGTTAGCAAAAGGGTTTTGCGAAAGGGCCGAATCAAGAGCATAAAAGAGGGTTGAATGTTTATAAAAAAGTCATCGACACACACAAAGTCGTGGACAACAGCTAGTGAAATATAAAGTCGTTATCGCATAATAGTAGAGCAGTAATTTCTGGTGCTTTGCAATCATGTTTCTGTTCTGTTTTTATCATTAGAAAAACCTGGACATAATCTAATCGTTTATATAATACTTAATTTCACTAGTACCTAGATATAAGAAAACGGATAAGTTAACAGATATACAGATAACGAAATCGTGATTTGCTTAAATCAATTAAGTACCTCATCATGACTTTAGAAGGACTTTGCGCGGATTTGTTAAATATATTCCTATGAAAATTGGAAAAAGCTTCTTACTATTATTATGGAATTTATAGATAACCTTTTCAACAAGAAAACATAATGAATTCGACTCAATAATCAAAATGTCAAAGTTATGATCTTGTCCAAGATCCTGTTATGCTAATGCGCTGGGTAATAGGTGTGGCCGGCAAGTGTTTAACAGAATTTTCTTGAAAAGCGCGCTATTTAGTATTTCATCGTATATACCCGACGAAAAAAAAGGAGGTTCGCGTATATTTTTTTATGTGTCACCGTTAACTTTTTACAGAGCAGTTCGATATTGATGGTTCTTATTATTATTATTATCAAATGTCGATTCCAAATTCTAAATCGATTTCGTGTCAGATAGTAAACATTGAAATTAAGGTGTATAACCTTATTAGTTTTTTTTAAACCCAGCTCAATTAATGATCCTAAGGACAATAGTGAAAAGTCAAAATATGTCCGAATCTATTGTGTCAAGTTTACTGTTAAACCTTTAGAACATCTTGAATGTAACTGAACCGCAAAAAAACAGCTTAGACTTCTTAAGTCATTCGCAAACTGACTGGCGCAACTTTTGTCTACACGGAGCGATGACTCGCTTTTCCCAAAAGAAATCAAGCGAATCCGGGCCAAACACCGGACGCCGGCAGCTAATATCGTCGTTATTCCCCTTCATTAGAGTTTAAACTCTTTCGCCTGCAGTAATAACTTCTAACAACAATAAGATCAAAACGTGCGGGCCTAACAAAATGCTATTTTATTTAATAGAGTACAAAGTCGATGAACCCCACACACTGGGCTATTGGCGAATAGACGATATTTTTTGGCCGATGTACCGTTAGCTTACATCTTGTTTATTTGTGCCAGCGGCACTTAATGCTATAGAAGGTAAAGGACCTATAATTCTAACGTTCAGCGCTTAACTTGATGAAAGCACTGCCTAATCGTGATGGTACTGACGCCTTTCTCTTATTCTATTGTTGGATGAAGTAGACTCTATCTTTTTTGCTGACAATTATTTGACTTGCAATGTTTGTAAATATGAATGTGTAAAGAAAGTCCTTTCAGTTCAATTTTTGATGCATTTTTTTTAGTTGATTTGATGATGGAGTCGTGTGTAGTGCACTGATACTTACTAATAACTATTGGCTATTCGAGTTTAGATTAATTTGAATTGTTTTTATAAGCACGCGCTTTTCAATACATATTGTATCGAGAGCCACATGATGAAGCCAGAAAATGGCCTCTGGAACCTTCTGATGGCAAATGGACCCTTGGAGTTTAGGCACATTTATGTAATTTATTAATACTTATTTTCTGTTTTTTGATCCAGTTAGTCCGAACCATGCTTGAGTGAGCCAAGAGGTATGTAGAGCAGTTTTATAAGTTTATCGTGTCAATTTGTGTGTCTCTATGTGGCATCATACCTCCCAAATGGCTGAACCAAATTTGACTCAGTTTTCTTAAAGTTGTTTTGATAGAGTGTTCTTAGCTATGGATTCAAGAAAATCTGTCGTTTGAAGAATATCAGCTCTTTTAAAGGTATGAAAAAAAAAAAGAATTTGTACTTGTTGTAGAATGACTATGATATATTTGACAACAGATCCTCAAAACCGATAAAGTAGACAATCCTTGTGCTAATTGATTATTATAATGTTTACGTATGTAAATTATCGCGATCATAAACGTTCAGCCTTCAATCATAAGTCGAATATCATAGGTAGGACTTCTGACATACTACATTATACATCACAGTGGATGTTTATTTACGTAATTAGTTATTAAAATAGTTTTGTTATGTGTTTGTTGTTTAATTATTTGAATTTTTGGGTAGGTAAGTATTTTTTCAATCTTGATATTGAAATTGACAAGATAATTTTAATGAATTTGACACAGGAAATCACCTCCATAAACGAGTCATTATTTCTCCGGAAACGGCCGAACGACCGCGTTCTCGATTGCAAATAACTTACACATGTTAAGTGCGAGCAGTTTTCAGATCACCTTTCGAAAACCTGACTCGTTTCTAGACATTATATAAACACATTAACCGTGAAGATTAAGTCCGAATAATTCATTTTATTCATTTCAGGCGAGGTAACGGGGAGTACCGGTTCTCAGTCAAAAAGCGTGGCGGTACTGGCGTCTACGCATCTCGTACACTAAACACTTGCAGGTTGCAGGAGTCTCTATCGAGTTTAGTTTCATGAATTGAGTAAATGAAACAAGGCGATATAAAATAAATATTCTCATTTTTATCGCTCTTAAGAACTTATTTGTAATCATGTAATCCTAGTACGTATCTTTGGAAACTTTAAAAAGCTTACTTTTGAAACGTTACTTTGGACATTTTGATTTGATTGTACTAAAAAAATTGAGCTATTGAAACAAAGTAGAAAGTTATGATCAGTGACTTACGCGTACAACCTTTATGGTTGACATTCAGAAAACCCGTACAAAGAGCTTTGATTCTACATTTATTTTGCGAGCTGCTAGTCTGTGGAATGCGCTGCCTGAATAAGTGTTCCCCGACAGTTACAATCTGTATGTCTTCAATTCACGAGTGAGACGGTTTCTTCTAGACAAGCGTGCTCCATCATAGACCACATCATCAATTCAACTATTATTGAAAAAACAACGAATGCACGTGGGTCTGTAATGTACGGACTGCGTTAAAGTAACAGAGTCAGACGTGGAGAGGTGGAGACTCATCTATCCCACGGTTCCGCGGGACTTTTACTTGTTTATACTGTCAGTTAGATGAAAGGGCCGATTGCGAGCTTTTTGACTATAACGTTGTGTTGCAGCGATCGGAAGATAGTTAACTAGCTGGTTCAAGTTAACGGTCGCGATCAATTGTTGACTGTTTGAGGTGAATCGATAAAGTTTATGGCGTGTTGTTAACTTTTTTATCCCGACCGATATTGTAAATGTAAAAGTGTACCTACTTGTTCGCTTATTCGTATCCTTATTTCACGCAACAACAAATTAAATGGATCGACGTGATTTTAAGCACAGTACTTAATTAAATGTATGATTGTATAAAACTATTATTATGCATATATGAATCTTGCGATACTTTTTAAAAGAGGGGTATTTTTTTTAAATTTGAATCAAGGACTTGTAATATATCGACTTGTTTGACTATTTAAATTTTTATGATTTGTTTCATAATGTGTATAATACATATTTATAATTCTAATCTTGACATTTTGAATATAGAATTACAGATTTTGAAATACTTTGATTGAATAAGTTTAATGTGTGTATCTGAGTGTACGTATTAAGGCATAGTAGCTCCCAAACGGCTGAACCGATTCTGATTGAGTTTTTTTGTTTGTTAGAAAGGTGACTTCATCGAGAGTGTATTCAGCTATCATTCATGTTCAGCCATTTGAAGATTATCAGCTCTTTTAGCGTTTAGTTTTAAATTTTCAATGTATACTCATTATACCGATACGGTTCTTGTGCAATTGTTTAGGCGGGTGAAACCGTAAGCACAGCTAGTGCTGTGTAAAATATTTTTTGTTAATTATCAGGTTGTACCATGGAGTCAATATAAGTAAAATTATTAGTAGATAATGTTTTCAATGTGAAAAACATTTGTCAGTGCTATGAAAGTTTGGAACAGGGACCTTACTTAGGCTCGAAACAGCGCTGAAACAGCGCAGTGCGGAAAATCATGCGAACAGGGGCCTTACGCCCAACTCCAGTTTGCAAATCACGCGACCGCAAACCGTATCTCGGCGCGTTAAGGTTCGCGTTCGGGTGATTTTGCAAACTGCACCTACTCGGGCCCGCGTTTAGAGTTGGGGGTAAGGCCCCTGGAAGCCGTAAGGCCCCAGATAGACATAGCTGCCAAAATGATTTAGTACAACGATGCTGCTTGCTCACGTGCTGCCATACAGTTTGTAACGAGTCTCCTTGTCCGATTTCCGATTCGAAAACACCGGATAAACGCGATTACCGCGTTTCCTTCTGTTTTGTCGACACACCGGCATTGTTTTCAACGTAAACAACGGTTGGAACGAAAACTCCAGCCCGAACATTATCTGCTCAGATTTTCAAGAGAAATCGTGACTGAGGAATTGTTTATTTAAGGGCTACTAGACACGACGGTCGTTAAGTTTTCGTGCTTCTCGCTCGCTCTAAGTAATACAATTTTTTTCTCTAGAAGAAAATTCTCGAGCTTATAGACACATTCGCTGAAACAGCTCTCGCAGAATTTATACACCTACCAAAAAATGCATCGTCTGTGATGAATCTAAGTACACTTTGAGAGTTTTCTTATCTATTCTGTTATATCTCGTTTCCGCTTGAAGTGTGTAAACATCAAAGGATTTTCCAAATGGAAAAGAGCCTAAGCATCTCCGATATAATCTGATTCTTCCGACTGTCCACTAGGAAAACACGACGAAAGTCTTCTTCGAATAATGCTGTAATTCTGTAAGTATGTGCAAGGCACAACGCCGACCATTGAAGCGAGTTATCAACGTATCAAGCATAAAAAAAGCGAACTTTTTCCGTAGGTTCAAAATTGTCTCCAGACGGCGTTAGTTTTAAGTACGGTTGAGTAATGCCGGGTGTTCAGGTGTATTTTAAAAGACAGTAATATAGGATTATTAACAGAAAAACAAGTTCTATTTAAGTCTGCTGCTTTTATGTCCTTTCTCAGTGAGGTTTTTGTTAAACAGCCCTCTTGCAAAACTTAAATTCTAGAGGCCGTTTGTAACTGATTTCATACCCTTCAATCAAAGTTGAAGTAAAGCGGTCCGGTGCATGCCGGCTCTTTACGTTGCGCGTCGGTGGCTAGTGGCCTACATCGCACCCGAACCAATAATGACAGAACAGCACTCACATTATACATACAGGTTGTTTCGTATTATGGTGGTCCAGTACATACCGTTATATTACCCTAATAACACCACCTTGCTGTTTCACTCGCTAGTCTACGGGATTTATTTATTTCTCGGGATACAAAGTAGTGTAGACAAAATAAACCCGCGTTTTTGACCTTTCATACATATTTTTATCCCCTATTTAAGGGTGTTTTTTTACCTTCCTTAGTATTCAGCTGCGTTATACAAGAAACACGTACAAAATAAAAATTGAGTGGATTTTTTCTGCGCTCAACTGCTGAACTGATTTGAATTAAATTTGGTGTGGAGGTAGCTTATATCCTCAATTCACTCATAGGCTTTACATAGGTAGTTTGAGGAGGGTGGATGAGGAACGCGCTGAACGTCGCGCGGCGTACGTAGTCTCGTTTCAGGTGTAGTTATTTAATCTAAATACAATACATATAGAGTCACAATCTTTATGTGAAAACAGATTAATTATATAGTTCACAATACCATATTTACTTCATATTAGACGTTATGTCGCTTGCATAGTGTACAACGTCGCTTAATTGTCCGCTAAGACATCGTAGCACTGGCATCGCGTCGGATCGCGATTGTCTTATAAGGGACCAAAAAGTCGGCGTCGAGTTTTGATTCGAACAATTTTTTGACACGATTGTGACTCTATAGGTATTGTATCTCGATAAGTTATTTTGACATTTTTGTACTAAAAAGGGTGAAACAAAAATTACGGGTCATTTTATTTTCAACGAGCTTGACGTATGCAAAATTTGCGCATTCCAATAAAGTTACCCTGTAGTAGTTATAACAGGTATTTAATTTATCAACAGGATAAAAAATTCGATAAATGACGATTTAGTATAGTTTGTGTAAAACTGTTGAGGAAATCACTTACTCGTATTAACTTGTCAACGTAGTAAGTCTGCAAAGATCGTGGACGTATAGTTTTTGTCCAAAAATAAATAACTGATTTGTTCACCCGATCATTCTTGCCTTACAATTGTAAAATAAGTGCAATTGTAAAATAAGTTCTCGCAGTATTTACAAGGAGTAAAATCATTCAAAAAATCATCACAATTATGGATTATGCATACAGCTACAGCTTTTAAAGATCGGTATCGTATTTGTGATGCCTCTAATGTAACAGTTGACAGGAGACGGTGACTACTTACCATCTGCATGGTCTGCTTGTTTGCCAAATATCGAATAAAAACAGAATGAAACAAATAAACCTCTGTTAGATCTTCACATATTAAGATTTCGATGTGACTCACTACCTCAAAATGGTTCAACCATTTACGGTTTCTGATACCTACTCATAAAGATTATGGTGTTTACTGCCTACGCTTACCGCTCATGTTCCGGAAAGATGTTCCTTACAAGAGCAATAACTTCTATAATACTTTTATTAGAAAATAATTAAATTAAAACCATGTCAAAAAAGACCAGCTGGACAGATTTAATAAAATCGGTAAAAACGACCAAAATAAAATCTACTTTAAAAAATCAAATCGGTCCAGCCGTTATCGGCGCGAATAATTAATTAACAAAAAAAAACACGCAGTAATGGGACAAACTATTTAAATTATTACATTGCCATCGGTCCTTGATAAGTATGCGAAATTTCAATTTATTTCGACGTTACGCGTTATGAAGTATGTAGTTGAAAATCATGTTCAAAGATTCCGTTACATACCTACATGCCAAGGTAATAAAAGAATGTTAAAAATGGTAACAGACACAGGGCCCTTCTACGTTCCGTCGGAGGCACGAAAATTGTTAAGGTTTTTTAGTAGACTATCTATCCAACGAGGATAAAGTTGTACTTATGTATATGAGTAATTGTGATTTTATATTACTTCTGTAGTTTCAACGGCTTGACAGATTTCGAAGTGAGAGATGAGATGTTAGATGTGTCTTCAATGTCATAGGCAGTGTATGACATTCAAGACACCTTTGAGAGGCTACATTTTGCAGTCAAGTTTTTTGTTGCTTTTCTTTTAATAATACTCAAGTGGATTGTGATGGAACACCTTGTATATAATCACTACTATGTCTGTGTATTATGTATTCTGTGCTAAGTCACAGTTTATCGGATCAAAGCAGAATTATGTCATGCGTCCGTAAGAACCGGTACCGATCGTTCGTGTTCTGATTATTTAGTCGCTGCACTGGCTTTTAGAATTGCATTGCTTCTTATAAGACAGATTTTAAACTTAATACAATTATTAATCAGGAAACACTTTTTGAAAACAACTGTTTTAGTATTCTTTTCAGCAAACTCTTTTATTTGATACCCATATCATGATGGTCAATAAGATATTTTTCCGTCATCTTGGGGCGTCCGCTATATTGAAATTAGTGTGAAGTCTTTTTATTTTCCGTCTTTTTCTCAACAAACCTTTATTTGATATCCATACCTATCATTAGGGTTACATAAAAAATAACTGGTCCGCCCTCTTTGGGATTCCGCCATATTGGATTTAGATTGACGTCAATTAGCTCATCATGAATTTGCCATTCAAACTAAACGTGCATGCAAAATTTAAAATTCAGGTCCATCATTTGCTCCATACTTACTAATAACAATTGCAATAAGAAAAGTTAAAAAAAAGCATGTAAAATTAATAAATGTGAACATTTCTTCAGAACCAAACCTAACATTACGAAAAAAAAAACAAGTGCGGAAAAATGTCATAACGCTCAACGAAATGTATTAAAAATCTGATCTTTCCCGATTTCATTGCTGGCTCCATAGTAACAAGTGTTCACAATGGCCGCCTTTCGAAGTAACATAGAACTTATATTCACCCGGTATCCTATAGGAACTGTGTTTTTTCGGGATAAAAATTATAATGTGCTGATCCAGAGAATAATTAAGCTAACATGTGTTCAAATCGGGAAAGTTTTAAAATTACTAATAATTAAGCTATTGCCATGCCTCTTTGTGATGAGATAGTCAGTCCGTCAGTAAATCAGTCAGTGAGTGAGTGATTTTTCGCTTTTATATACCGGGTGTATCTCTTGACGACGGACTTAAGGAACAACTGTTTTTTTTTTCACGATATCAAAGTTGCTCTCAAAGTAAAAATTGTTTAGAATTATGAGCACAATGATTTTAAATATGTACGTCGTCTAGAGACACCCTCCACAGTAAAAATATAGCAGTGCAATGCCTACAGTCGATCACAGGGCTGGGGTTCTATTATCAGATTTTAAGCAAATGTTCATATTTTGTACGCTACTACTAAGCTGTTGACACACAGACGGCGAATCTCAATGACGCGGCGCGCACGACTATCACTCTGGCGTACCGTGAAGTATCGTAGCGGGCGGGGGAAGGAACGCTGGGGCGCTTGATTACGTCATTCTATTCGTTAGTTTGTCTACTGCTTTAGCTTATACCTATATCTACTGTGCACCCGGTCCCAGTATTCAGATAAGTGTGTGTTTGTTATTACATAACAACTCAATACCTACGTAGGTAGGTAGATATTTCAATATCAGCCAGATACATAAACACCATTCATAATGAAAAGCAACACTAGCGCATATTTAAGTCCTAGATTTAGATAAAGATAAACGTCACCATTATTGCAAACTTTTATCAAAATAATAACAGTAAATGCTTTGAGAATTGGAACAAATTGCTCAGGTTTGCTATTGGTGCCAAGGATAATCAGGACTAGTCTAGGATAACCAATTAATCAGGAGGTCCTGAATTAAACGGAAATATAGACAATTTGTAAGCTCAGATGTTTTAAAAATATAACGGTTCTGCAAATAATCTTACTATATATTTTTCTAAAACTACTAAAACTGTTCTTAATTTGAAGATCACTCTTCTACGAAAAAAATACTTTTTGGGCAGTCGTGTAAAAAGAAAGGAAGTTAAGGAAATTCTACTTTATTGATTTATTGACCTTTAAAAAGCATGTACATTCTAAATTTATAAGGCTATCACTCTTATCTGCGACGTTCTAACCAATAAAACAGTCTTATGATAATTGTCATTCAGATCCACCATAAAACTATTAATTATTACGATAGGAGAAATCTTTTCAACCAATTTAATTGTAAGAATCTTGCATGCGCGTCGCAAGCTTGTCTTTTACTTCGTTGCATTCATTGAAGTTACAACCGTAGTTAATCATGCAAAGAAAAATTGCGAAATGCGCAGTAACAATGGGTAGGTGCAAAAAGAAAATAGGAAAGGAAACAGCTACATAATCTATAGTAGTACAATTTAGGTAGTTGTAGGGTGTCCAATTGACCGTGAACTAATCAATGTAGGAGTGTAAAGTATGCCTTAATCGTAGATTGCTTACCTACTTGCGTATCGTGGAACATTCCTACGATTTTAAACGTAAATCTAGTGTTGTTTTTTATAAAAGATGTAACAGAAATTAGTAGGTATACTTCAGGTTGTTAATCTGCCCATTAAAGTGAACAACTTGTAGAACAAAAGTTTGGTAAATTTGAGGAAAAAAATATGTTTTCTTACAAAATGATAACACTCCTTCATCGGGAAATTCGCGCGCTCCCGGAGACGGTCACCACGAGATCTATTTTTTGTCGATGCCACCAGTACAAGTGATATGTGCAAGTAGAGTGCAAGTGACATGGAAGTGTTTGTATCACTAGAACCTTTGCACAGGTAGAGAAGGATACACGCATTATTATATGTGCCTCCTGCTCTCGCACGCGCACCCTTGTTTTAAGGTGAAACGTTTCACCTTAAGTAGGTTACTTACATCGTGTGCGTGACGTATTTCATCATCCCGGGAGATATCAAAAGCCTTGTTATTTAATATTTAATTATACATGTGAAAGTGTGTTTGTCTTTTCCGCAACAACAAATGTTGTAGGGCCAGAGTGTGCCATAGGTTTGTTATCCCGAAAACATTGAATGTTTGAGTCGAGTTTAGGAGTTTACGGTGCTGAAACCGCGGACAAAACAAGTTACCTAAAAGCTGTTTTTACTGCCACTTCCGTACCAATGCTAAAATACGTAATACTTACCTACAGGTTTCTATCGAGTCTTTCGAAACATAAGCCAATCAATTGTTATCTAGAATCTTCCTTAATACATACTGACATCTATAGAAGCTTCGAGAATCTGTCGAACGAAATTGAAATATCTCATCACTGTAAATCTCTTTTAAATCTTTATTCTCGAGAAACAGTGAGCTATTGTGAAGAAAATAACGCCTACGTCAGTGTACTTTGCCGCTTTGTGTTAAAATTAACTTTTGTCTATAAATAATATGGGAAATAATATGTAAATTTCAATGTCAATGTTGATAATTCGATATGGAAAGCGTATAGAAAAGACTAAAAAAACAACCGATAAAGCGGCGAACAGAATGAAAGCGAGCTTCTTCTTTTTAAGCGATTATGTCACTTTAAAAGTTTTACATTGTGGCTTTTGCGAGGTCCTAGATCGAGCACGGCACATCATATTTAGGGCTTGTGTGAGACTTTAGGCATAAGTTAAAAAAAAAACAATATCAGCCAGAAAACGTCCACTACTGTACATAATATGCCTTTCCCTTAGATTTCCACACTGAACGGCCAGTCATCTTCTCCTCATGGGTCTCTTAAAGACGAGAAATAATAGGCACCTAATGGGCAAGTGTGCTCCATCTTTTAGACTACACTTTCCATCAAGTGAATTCTGGTGAAACCTAGCTCATTCTGCCTCAAAAGAAGATTCACACTAACATATTTGAGACAAAAGTCGGTAATACTGACTAGATATTTATTACGATTTCACGAACGAACCGATGAAGGGTTTTTATAAAATTTTACAAGGATACTTTTATCTCGAAAAATACGCAAAAGCATTATATTTAAAACTCCTTCAATCCCCCCGCAAGGGCACTAAACAAGGTAAATGGAGTGCGTTCATTAGAGTATACGTAATGTGTCCAGACAGCTTTGTGTCCTTTATAATCGAACGAAGGTTGCTTTATTTTTAAACCCCTGGATAAGACCCTGAAAATAAGGACACACTGGATCCATTAAATTCGCACCGGTGCCCGTGACCTAAATATTTCCATTAGGTAACTTCTTTTATGCACTGGTTGCCTGCAATGAAACGCCAAGGATAAATACGTTTATTGCTGATCTCATATGATAACAGTAAAGTTGATCTTTATTTCAACAAATATATATTTACTAGCTATGCCTCACAATTACACCGACACCGACAATCCGTCAGGAACCGTATATGTTTCCGGGATCAAAGCATCCCTGTCGTTCGATCATAAATTTCTGTAAATACACTGTTGCAGCCTAAAAAATGGCACGGGCAAAACAAGGCATATGTCTTGTTTCGCTCTCATTCGCTCTAACGAATTTGTGCTTTATTGTAATTCATTAGGCTTAATTTTTCAATAATATTTTTCCAATATGTGTTGTGTTTCATTTCTGATTTTTCTAAGAGTCGTAAATTTTTATTGGGGATACTTTTTGTTCGATTTTTCATGGAACTGTGCATCTTCAGAAATATATGATCAAAGCCTAAGTTATACTCCAACCTTCCAACTATCAGTTATCATTATCAGCCTATCCCGTAAACCCGTAGCAGCGCTTTGATTCCACTTTTATTGTGCGAACTATTAGTCTGTGGAATGAGCTGGTTCTCCGATAGTTACATTCTGGGTGTCTTCAAATCGCGAGTGAATAGGTTTCTTCTAGGCAAGCGTGCTCTATCGTAGACTACATCATCGCTTAACATCGGTCAAATGCAAGCCTAATATTAAATAAATAAAAAAAAACATATTCCCACTGCTGGGAGACAGGTTTTCTCTCAGAGGGAAGCCTTAAATCACCATGCTGCCCCACCCAGTACATGTAGGTGAATGTCGTATGTCTTTTTTTGAGGTTTTTATATCATCTTGTCTATCATTATTGTATGTTCTATATCATCTCCGACACTGGACCCGATCCTAAAGGGACGTTGATGTGATAAGTTGCTTACGCTACGCTTGCTACGCTTAATGTTGTAGAGGAAAAGATAGAATAGCATCTGAGTTATTTTAGAACTCGTAAATAGAAACACGAAGTAGTTAAAACGTGGGCGTCTTTGCCGTCCGTTGTAGGACAAATGGAATTACACTTGACCTTTTTACGCAATGACTTTTAATTTTCTAGAACATTACACAACTGACATTATTTGTACTGAATAGGTACTTACACCTTTTTCTATATCATCCATACCGAACTACTTCTAGGAGAGGATACAAAGACAAACATGTAACTATCTACTGTTCTTCTTCTTTCGATTCGATGTTTCGTTTTATATCTACTGTTGAATAGTTGTTAGAATTCGTCATGACCAAAAAGAGTGTGCCATCGTGGACCACATAATCACTTAACATGAGGCGAAGTGGCAGTCAAGCGCTAGCCTATTATACTTATTAAAACATATGATATAGTAGGTAGAGTTAACATACTAGTTGCACTTCGCGGTTTAACTCGCATGAACAATCATTGAGAAACCGTACATTTCGTAGGGATAAAACGTGGACTCTAAAATCTTACTATCTCTATGCAAAAATCATATCAGTCCGGTGAAATGTTGCTGCGTAAAAAAGGACAAATAAAAAACCACACTTTCGCATTTATAATATTAGTATGACAATTTATTCACGGGTCTATCCAGGACATTTGAGAGGATTGGTGAGGCCAAAGCCAACCAAGCGAAATATGAACCTCATTATCATCATCATCAGCCAGAAGAAGTCCACTGCTGAACATAGGCCTCACCCTTTAACGAAACCGAACCGACAACCTGTTATCTGCATCCACTGGATGCCCGCGACTCTCACGATGCCGTCGGTCCATCTAGTGGGCCCTACGCTGCGTCTTCCAGTTCGTGGTCTCCACTCAAGAACCAATAAGAAAATATGAACCTAAGAAATATGTACAGTATATAAGAGGTTTAAACGATTCTGGGTTATTTTGATGAGTTCTTGATGGCGTTGAGCTGGCCTATGGTATCAGGTACGGCATGGTTAATTATTATAAGCCTTTCTTATATTGTGACACTTAAAAATTTACCTATAAAAAGTTCGTTAGATCCAAAGATATGCAACGCAACTCATAACTCAGTTTTGTTATGATTCACTGTGTTATTATCGTAATGTGCTCAATGCTCTTGCTATGCCGTGCTATGCTCGCAGCGCTCCACGGACCGGAACATCGCTTTTTGCTCAACAGTCAACACTATAGAACATAGATCCGTTATTCTATTGAATTCACCATGAATGAACAAATTCACAAAAACACTTTTAGTAATTTAACAGATCTCCGAAATACAAGACTTTCACCGGCAAACTTGAAATAAAAAACTAAATGTCGCGCGTAATTGCGTCTCAAAAGAGTTCAACGCGCTCGTTTTAATGAATTAATTTTACCCAGTTGGTTTCCGTTTTAATGAAATACATAGCATTATTTAATTTCTTACAGGTACATTTTAATTAATATCATAAATCGAGAGTTGTTGTTATTTCCATTTAACTGACATTTTAAAGCTAAAGTTAATCATTGCCTATCTATTGTTTATCGATATTTATCATGAAAACAACTGAATTATTAATTCTCGAGCAGCGTCTCGCAGTTTCAGCCGTGTAGTCATTCTCTTGGAAACCGTATTTTTTTGAGGTATCTAATATCATTTTCTAACAAAAAGTACGACGTATATTAACTTAGATTATAGACTTTTTGTTCTTCAGTCGCTATCATGAGGAACAAGAAAAATGCATAGTACCTAGTGCATTTGTAGTAACGATTGCCAAGATAAGACAAGGTCTCCAGACATAATTATCTGACTATAGATACCTATTTATAGATGAGTATAAAGTGAAGGTGAAACATAGACGCTGGTGAAGTCTAGTGCCAGCTCGATAGCCTAGGCACTTCCTAGGTCGTGCCAGACTACAGCCGGTTAGTTGATTACTATAGATTCCGCATGGTAAAATGTCCTTAGACCTAGTGACTTGCTGAATACGATAGTTTTTTTTTCTTTTCTTATTTTATTTATGCTGAACTTTTTAAGCATATTTTTTTCATAATATGAATCTAAAATTGTGTTTGAATGTTGCCCCAGAATTTAACCTCTTTTCACTTTTCTTGGTTTTCATTTATCAATAATCTCTTACAGGCAGCTTGGATACGCAAAAATTGGATGTAGGGAGATACAATTTTTGTTCTATGATTTCTACCTCAAAATAGTAATATTTTGTGATTTTGTCATGCTTAAAATGTTGTTTCCGGAACGGATAGCGTTTTCTTATAGTATCGGGTGCCAAGATTTCGGGTCTTTCGAGTAGGTTTCAATGGAGTAAGTAAGTGCAAGGACACTAAGAGTGAAATGCCTCTTTCTATCACAAGGTATCTTGTTACAGCATTCAGAGTATCAGTATTTTCAGCAATTTTGTAGATAAAAAGTACTGACTGGGAATTAAAAAACAATGAATAGACTGATTGAATTATGAATGAATTACCTTTATCTTTAAAATAATATTGCAAGTGTTCTGTAGTAATTTTCATACTAATTTAATAAGATCCAAATGACACCGTTTATATACGATCCAAAATGTACCTACATGCTGATATCTTAAATTTTGGTGTACCTAGTAGAAAAATAAACTTGAAAAATTATTATTTTCCTTATCCAAATAGAAAACATCGTCATAAAAATTGCATTACAACATTTGTAATTTTATTTTAAAAATATTGCCAGTATTTTTTTTCTCTTAGTGTTTTTTTACGTTAATTGTTCGAAAGAGACGCCGCGTCGTGAGTAAGAACTAACCGGGAAGATGGCCTTTACAAAGAGCGCCCGCTTCTTATCTTAAGATGTCTTGTGCATAAGAGCTCAATTATCGGAGTACGACACGTGCAATTACTACTCCAAGCAAATAGCCAGCACTGCGTCCGGTCAGCCAGATTAGAACAATGAAATTGGAAACAATGAAACTCATATGGGTAACATTTTTTCACCAGCATATGAGATCTCTGTAAGAATGGGTATCGACGACCGGATATAAGCAATGAACGACAATGGAGATCACTACACTGGTTAGTACTGGTAGATAACTAGAATTTAATCTGTGTGCTAAAGGGACGCATGTCTTGTGAAATGGAAGTCATGGTGCATGATTGGGCATTTCGCACTTTATAGTTTGTTTGGATCTTAGTCCTTAGAAGATCTAAGGTCTGGATGGTCGACACTGACATCCTAGAATATTCTCCTTGTGTTTTTTTTTTTACAAAAAGAGCGGCAAACAAGGGTGCGTTTCGCCTGATGGTAAGCAAAACCGCCGCCTATGGACACCTGCAACACTAGCGGTGTTGACGGTGCTTTGCCAGCCCAGAAAGGTAGTTGTAGACACCCTTTTTGAAATGCTTCGTGTTGAAGCTCGGCGGGAAGACTTTTGGTGGGAGAATATTCCACACCGGTGTAGGATTTCCAGCTTTGCAAGATGTGGGGGTGAGGAATTTCGAAACAGTATCATGACATGTGTTTTTTAACCGACTTTAAAAAAGGAGAGAGTTTTTTTATTTTTTATTCTTATTTTTATAAAAGTGTTTTGTCGATATTCGACCATGCCACTCCCATAAATCTAATTATTAATCGATTGTATATATATATTTAAAATGTTTGTATGTTTGTTGTTTGTTTGTGTGATGTTTGTAGAACTCCGTCATTTATAACCCGATTTAAAGTCAAAGTTATTTATTCGTAAATGTACATTTAGAAAAATAGTTGAAAGGATAAATACTTTCAGAATGGTCCCATTAAAATTTTATTTTGCTGTTCATGAGATCGTTAAAAAATGGCAGTCCAGTAAATGAAATTGCGTATTTACCAATTATGAAGTCGGTTTTTTATTTATAATTATTAAAATTACCTTTGAAATGTTGCAGACAATTCAACATTAATTCAAACTTACGCTATCCGGGTAAATACAATCACAAACTTTCACATTTATAATATTTAGTGTGATTGCACTTTAGTACAACTATTGTTTAAGGCCGCACTCACTAATAGAGTACAGAGTTATCTATTTCGCACTAAAAAAACACTAAGTTGGAATAAAAAAAACGATTGAGAATTCTTTTTAGAATAAAGTTGCAGACATTTTAGAATATTTTTTATTTTGTGTTGATATGTTTTATTTAGGCGGAAGAGAACGAAAAAATAATGTCTGTGTGTGTCTTCTATGAAAAAAATAATATAAATAAAAATCTCTTCATAGAATTTGATCGAACTTGAATTTGGTTCCCTCTATCCTCTTACTTAAGGTAAATCGTTTTTCGAATAGATGTGATGAAAATGTACTTTTTAAATCGGGAAAATTTACGGTTACTGAGGGAATGTCCGCGGGTGAAACCGCGAGGCGCACCTTGTCTGTCCTATAGTAAAATTGCAATCATGTAACTTCAAGGTCCATGTAAAGTAATTTAGCATTCACACTCTTTGAATTCCACCGTAACGTTTACGAATTCTAAAGAAATTTAACCTAAAATTCACCATGGAATACATACTTTTATGGGAAACGTATCGAACCGATCACACGGCCGAGGCTCTGATAAGGCTAACGTGGAAGTTAAGTTTTTACATCTCTATTGAAATATATAATTTTGTAGGTCGACCTTGAAGCCAGGGTATTAAAATACGGCTTCAGTAAGTCCTACTTGTCGTAAGAGTCATCTAATAGGAAACCTCATGGATGGTTCTGAATATGGCTCTACTCAAGCCCAGGGAGGACAATGGTGCGGTGTGGTCCGACTCCTGGTAGAAAGGGGATATTCTCCTGGGAAAGTGTCACAAGTGCTAGAGGGAGGCGTGCAAAATTCGCCCTTATCCCACTGGTGAATGTGCGGGTCTCGCAGGTTTCCCCTTCATCTCACTGATGGGTTTTGAGCGGTTCTCTCTCATCCCACTGGTGGGTGTACGGGCCGCGACAGATTCTCCCACATCCCACTAAGGGGTGTACGCGTGCGGGTCTTAAGGGATTTCCCCTCAACCCACTGCTGGGTTGAGCTGGTGAGTGCACGGGTAGTGCATGAGAGATTTTCTGTACCGACCGTCAAACATAAATTCTGGTATTTTAGTCACGAGTCAGGCCACTAATAAGGTTTTTGGAAGATTTCCCCCGCCATTAAAAAAATTATACTTATTACTTACAGACTTAAATAAATGTATAGGTTACTACTACTTAAGACAATAGATAAGCACTTATCAATACGAATCTTCAATCTTTCTTCCCTTAACAAATTAAAATGAATTAATGAAATGAATTATGTACGTAAAACATAATTTAATATACACTCCGTCATAAATTTGATGTGCGAATAGTTAGCTAGACGCGAAATACAATTACAGTACTTTTTGGCTCTGTAGGTATTATGTGGTAAAGGTCGGATCGGGACGGCAGACAGAGGTATCAGGGGTCACCTTCGATACTCGAACTTGCATGGGTAGCGATTTGCAATGCTCAATTAATTGATACACTTAATTATTAAAATACTGAATTAATATAAAAACATTTAAACTTAAATGTTGTTGTGACTTGTGGTTGTTTTAACAGCATGTGTGTTGATAAAAAAAAAAACATTCGTCACAGTAAGACATATTATACATGCGAAAATAATTTTCTGTCCTAGTTGTATTTTTGTTATCTTTCAGGACTAAAAGGTGTGTTTTGGTTTAATGCGGCAGATAGTAAAGGCCGCCGCAAAAAGTATACTCTTGCATCACAAACTGCTGCTTGTGTTGCAAGAGTATAATTTTCCCGGGAAATTAGGGAAACTGGGATATTGTGAGACACAGTTAGTTCTACATAACAGTGAGCCAAGTCTCGTCAACTCAATCCTGAATGCAAATGGACGGTTTTTTGACAGCTTTGGGAACATAGTTCTGCAAGCATCGATAGATGGCGCTGACGAGACATGGTTTTCATTTTTTTGCATTTGTTCAATGAAACCTACAATACAAGGAAGAGGAGACATTTCATAACACGGCAAAGCTAGGCAAGGCGTCTGCCTTGATATGTGCGTGACATAAGTGTTTATGTACCTACTAATTTGTGTTGTGTTGTGGAAAAAACAAGTACTTTGTTAGTAAACAATAACCACAAAATATTATACTACGAGATAAAATAACACACCAACAAGCATGACAGACAGTGTCAGGCAGACAGTTAATATTGTCTGTCTATGAGAATAAGCAAGTTTTTATTGACCTTTCTTCGTCTGTGGTTTTGCAAAATCTTCGTATCCATGTCCGGACAACGCCACCTATCGCATTTATTGTAGTTCTTTATTTGCGTTTTGACAATCCTCTCATTAAAAGTACGAAAACGGATCGATTTTGGAAGTGCCATGTCCAGCGTAGTTCAGCGAAAGTTACGTAAATCCCATACAATACATTCGTTCATATCGGCCGATAAATTTCATACGCTCACGGTCGCTTAATCGACTTACTATGTGATAAGAGTTTATTACCAACCCACGCCGATTCCGATTGTCGTTGTGGAAAATGTACCTAAAGCCTATAAAATATAAGTATCTATTTTACTTACTAGTTGCATATAAGTAACCCAGTATGTTTTAGTATATTTAGTTTACCTTCTAGGCAAACGGTTGACATCACAGATTTTTTGTTTTGTACTTCTCTTTTTGTGGTTGACATCTTGTACTTATAATTGTTAACCCCGACTTGAGTCCTCGCCACACCTATATCTTCGCAACCCCTCGACAAATTTTGCCCACAGTTTAACTTAAGCATAGTATTGAAATGAACTACTTGCCTACAAGATTAGATCAACAATACGCTATTTGCTGTTCAACTAAAATACAATCATGCATTGAAACGTCGATTTGGCCCATTAGAATCTCAGATCCCTCTTTGCTCGGTTCATTATGTATAAATTGTATTAAAAACCTACTTCACCAACTATTATTAGCCTTGAATAATGCACTAACGTAGACCTGTTCTAAGTATATAAAAAAACCGCAGCTATTTTGCTTTCCCTAGACAGTCATCCTAAAATTAAGTTTGTTTGAATTGTATTTGCATCTATCTAATCACTCTCCAATAAAACCTCAATCAAAAAAATTGTGCTCATAAATTGTAACTTTGTTGTATAAAAATGTTATTTATTATTGTAATATTTATAAAATACTGTTAAAAAAGTTTGATATAGTAGTAGTACCTGTACGTTTTTTTTTTAAAGTCATGTATTCGTTTAAGTTTTAACTAATCAGCGTGTCAAATCTATAAATAATGTAATATTTATGCCATCGTCGGTAATACCCAGAAAAGAAGCCAATACTAGTTAACGTTTCCACTCTGCCGCACATGCATTTGTTGGTTGGAAGGAAAACGTAGTGAAGCCACAGAATACCTTATAACAGGAAAATATCTGTAAACCTGCTGGCAAGAACATGAGTTGATAACGTCACAGTTATATAAAAAGAATTAACATTAGTAAAATTATTGTCATGTTCAACATAACTATATAATTGTTATTAGTACTCTATCATAAAATGTGACATCAATTGGTTAAACAACACAATAAATTATGTGCCTTTAATATGTACTGCATCATCATCATCATCCACAGTCTTTTGTGTCTTATTGGTGAAATTAGTAGAATGACAAAACAACAAAAAAGTCCAATTTCAAGTTTCGTCACTCCAAAGTTGTGTAAAATAATCAGAAGCGGTTTCTTAGCTTCTTTAAATAAATTGGTTGAGTGGAATAAAAAATTTAGAACTTATAAAATTAATAAATTTGTTTTTAAAATATTATATTGGACCTTGGCCAAAGAATACCTACCTATTATTCAACGTGGTGATGTCGCTTTTTGGGCACCTTATCCGAAGACAGTTTTATTTATAATTTTAGATAAGTAGTCAGTTTAATTTAGATTTAATTCAGTTAGGTATTTATTCAGTTACCTACTTTAGTTTATAGTTTGTATATGACATAATAGTATTAAATTTATTTGTTATTACATAACATAACTCTAAAGATAACATTATTGTTGCAAAATATCGTAGTTCAATTGTTATCATTTTTTATCATTGTCCTAATTTTATGAAAGTCGTTGTTTAACGAGGGACTTTCTTGAAAACATTGTTTTTGTTATCGATGAGATAACATTATACTTAGTTAATCTTATTCGCAGTATTACAAATAATCAGGGCAATACTAGACATTTTTAATTCGGCATTCGAGAAAGAAAAGCGTTATCAATAATCACAGATATCCAAGGCATCAATTTGTATCTACGAGTATATATTTTCCTTTTTAACAAGCTTTTTTTTAACGTACAATGTTATGTTTGTTTGTTTAGGTCAAAACTTGCAAGCTGAATTGTAACCACTTCTTATCCTACAGAGTTGAATTTTAACCGACTTTTAAAAAGGAGGACGGTTCTATGTTCCACTGTTCTGTTTTTAAATGTATATTCACCAATTTCTCCGACAACTATGATCGACTTAAATTTTAAAAAATTGTTTGGGATACTTCCAATTTAGTCCCATTGTCATCAAGTCAGGATCTGACGATGGGATCCCAGGGAAATCGAGGGCAACCCTCAAATTTCATAGGCACTTATTACGTTTTTCATATATTTTTGAAGTCGTCTTTGTCAGCAAAGTATGTTATATTGACAGAGAAGCAAAAATTAAGTTCTCACTTGATACGTCAATCAATCTCAAGCGTGAATCGTTCGCATAGCTTTCTCGACTCTCTATTTTCAATGTCGATACAACTCGATTCTCGACTCGATAGCGCTTCAATGCCAATCATTAGTTACATGTTAAAGAATTTCTCGACTTGACCCTTTCAATTCTAACATTTTCGGAAAACTTTTTGCAGTGGCTTTAGTAAAGTGGGTAACAACAATTACGTCCACAATTTAACTGTTTTTTTTTTCGATCGACTTTTCTTGCTTATGTGGTAACGTGACAAAAAAACCTTATCCGTTTACATAATACACACTTCTTTGCCAAATTTCATCAAGATCGCTTCGGTTTTAGTTGTGAAATGGAAACAAACCTACAGAGAGAAAGATATACTTTTGCATGCTTTCGCATTTATAATATTTAGGGTGCTTTCCGAATCACTGACTGCCCCGGTGGCTCAGTTGGTAGTGAACCTACTTTCTGTGCTTGGGGGCGTGGGTTCGATTCCCATCTAGGACAAACATTTGTGTGATGAACATTTGTGTTTGTTCTATGCCTGGGTGTTAATATCTATTTAAGTATGTATTTAAAAATATATATGTACGTATATCAGTCTCTGGCAGCCATATTACAAGCTTTGCTTAGTTTGGGGTCAGATGACCGTGTGTGCAATAATGTCCCAGATATTTATTTATTTATTATTATTATTTATTATCACGCCAAGAGTGCTCACAAGAACTAACATGGCACAAATAAATTTTATTTTCTCGTTAGCGCTGTCGGCGTGATTGGGAACACAAGTCATCTCGCAAATAGTTCATTATTAGGTACTCGGACCTTCAAGGTCGGAATGTCAAAATCAAAATGAAATTTCATTACAAAGCTTTCTATACATATTAAACATAGTTTGTATTAAACTCGTATTATATCTTATGTAATCGTAATTAGAAGGCAAAAGGACACGTTCCAGACTGGAATATAACCTATTACGTAAGTACGTACCTAAAGTAGGAAAATCGATAGCAATTAACGAAGTCGAAGGTCGTTAATACCACAGAATAAATACTAGTACAACAAAACCACAAGGCAGATAAAACCTTATCAGGGTTACAGTATAAATAATAGTTGGTCAAATCCAGGGGGTGACTAAATAATCAGAGTATGTTTTAAATTTTGGCACCAGCGTGAAAAAGTAATGTTTGATTGAAACTAAAATCGGTGTGCTGGGTTCACTCTGATACGCAATATACTTGTGCTCACCTCTGAGTCGGTACCATTGGAAAAGTTCCATTAACGCTGTCCATACAAAGTAATACATAAATCAATGAATCAAGGCAAAAATTACACGAAACATATTGAAGTGTTTCCTTCGAGGCGGATCACTGTCAATTTAACATAAGTCGCCACAACCGTTAAGTAGAGCCTATCCTATTACCGCGAGAAACTGAAAACGCCTCAGCTCGGCAATCTGTAGGAAAGCTCGACAAAGTCACACTTTCAATTAGGCTAATTCTGTACTAAGTGGTGCGACTGCTGCGGTTTGATTTCCTCATTACAACCAACACCTGTATATTGAAGCTAATTACAATGTTACGACACGGATTCTAATAAAGTAGTATAGAGATAGCTGGAGAATGTCAGAGAGTGTTTTCAATTGCGCGCGAGTTAATTACAACATAAATCGTTCCTAATCGAATCGTGTATTAGACTCTAATAGACGTGTAAGTAGTTACTTTTACAGCGAAAGTATTGAATTTCGATGTGTGACGCTATAGCACTTAGCTACTTCATCGTCATCAGTGAGAAGACGACCACTGCTGAACATAGACCATTATTAAATTATTGTCTTAGCTACTCATAAAAAATTCACTAGTTCATATTAGTTTTACGTTGTGTTCATTTTATTTGTCATAAATATTGGTTCTATCTAGGCAATAGTGTATTAATAATAAGTATCAAGTTTTTTAAGTTAAGTAATACATAAATAACATCAAACATTTTTGTAGTGGTAGGACTCTTTTGCAGGGGTCCGCCTGGGGAAGTACCACACCTTTTCCAGTTATTCAACCGCCAAGCAGTAGTGTTCAAACACTACTGTGTTCCGGATTGAAGGGCAATGTTTCCAGCGAAATTACAGGGCACACAGAGATTTGACATCTTATATCTCGGGGTGACGAGCGCAGTGCATTGCCATCCAGGGTTTTGAACTGTTGAAGTTCAAAATTCTGAGTGGCGTTGAACTATTATGGGCAAGCGTGAAGAGCCATCAGGCGAGCGAATTAGCTCTTCTCGTCACCCAGTAACAAAAAACAAACACGTTAAATTTAGAAGTGAATTCAATAGATTTTTGTCTGAGGTGCTAAACGGAGGCAATCTATTCAGGGTGCCATTTGCATTTTATGCCAGTGTTTTTCCAAATTATTTATTCAGTGTCAATAACCGTGTCGAAGTAGACTGCAGTAACTGTGCCGCAGACTGTGCTAATGACGAATGACAATTGTTCAATGGAAACGAATCGCGTACGCTCTCTAAATTCATGCTTGCGATCGCTTCAGTCGGTTTTGGAATGAGGAATAACTTCAAAACAAAACGGTTTTGCAGATACGTCTAATAGGCCTTAAAATGAGCTGTCTCGCGTAACATTTCTCGTCAACGAAAAGTTACAAAAGCATATGTCTTTGCTTCTCAAATGTTTGTGAATAGGAGAAGTTTAAATCGAAACATATTTGATGTCATTATGAGTAGGTAATTAGTGAGCACATACCTAACCTTGCATTCAAGAACGCTATCATAAGCTTTCTATTAATAAATACTTTTACATCATATTTGTTTATCCTCTTTGACGTCCCATTGCGATATTCAGCATCCATCCATTCCATTATTTTGGAAGTATATTACTTCGATTAGGGTCAAAAGGGTTGAAAAAAGGTAAAGATCAAGAATTTACGATTAAGTAATAACGTTTTCTGCCATTAGTTTACACGAAATAAACCATCTTAATCATAGATCAAGATATGCCCATCCGAACATTTGCGTCCCAGATATTTAGTACTTAAAAAGTAAGCGTCATCTGTTAAAATCTCATCTATTTAGTAAAGATTTCGACAGATGGTACACATTTTAAGGAAGTATCGTCGCATTTTCGTATTTTTCTCTTTGCATCGTTCTTAACCACTCACTCCCGTCAACCGCTCAGCAATGAAATGGGTACCATTAAAACTTTCAATTGAGGCCGGTCCTTATAATATACGTCAAGGCCTTGAATTGTAAATGTGCCCAGTAAATACAGCTGTAAGCTACAAAGTAAAGGAGAAGACTAACCGCAGCACTCACAGGAGTATCAGTTATCGCTGCCGTAACGAAGCGAGAAATAGAGAATGTCTAGAGATAGCTTTAAATGAGGGAACTATTTACATACCTGTAAATGGAAACTGTATCTTTTTAGAATGATTAGTTTTTCTTTGTTTTGAAATACCTAACAGTCCTTTCTTTTTAGAGAATGCCAAAGCATGCAAACGTGGGCATGATTCCATCCTCACCTGACATCCTCTCATCCTGATTACCTACTGATAATATTATATTTCGCGCTGCAGTAAAAACAAATACTTTGATGACTGCAGTCTAATAAATGGCGTACCTTAGGAGAAGGTACGCCATTTAGGCCATTTTTTGGTAACTTTTAGTTTCTTATTTTAAGATCAAGTCCAACAGTCCTACCCAAGTCGTGCAGATTCGTCCCCATTTCGCATCACTTGCACGATGCGCCCGCGCCAGCGGCGGCGAGTGTGCTGGTGAGAGGAATGCAAACTCAAGAATATCGTCGCCTTTCACACGCCACCGTTACAAACCAACTAATCTGTTAATTTGGCCAAATAATGCAACTAAAAAAATTCTCAACGGGTGTCTGCCAGTTTTATTCTGAAAATACGGTGGTGGCTCTCTAATTCATCTTTTTGGGTAAATTGGTCGCACATTGGTTAGCTCGTGAACATCTTTATTTGACTACGACAACAAGAGAATGCATGGCTGAGATTTAGTTTAAGCGTAGGTACCCATCCTTGCATGCCTTTGCTTGTGCAATATAATCACGATGTGGATTTATGTCTTCTTTGAAGTCACCGCTTTTAATTGAAGGGTCGTGATTTTTCGCTCGCTCTATTTACTAGAGGACGTTCATTTGTACGTTTAAAACAAAATGGTATCGTTCGCGCAAAACTTTATGAGCCCTCTGAAGTTAGGCCCAGTGGCTGCGCAGTACGCATATTATAGGTATCCGAGGGACTTTACAGGGCGTCGGGGAGGCCTCGCGCCTAACTTCAGAGGGCTCATAAAGTATTGCGCGAACGATACGTATCTTTATAATTTTTGTAACGGAATACTAATCGTGATTTCATCTTTACCTACGACATCTATGAGGACAGGAGTGCACTAAACTAAGGTACCTAAACTTCAAGTTATTCAAGAGTGTAGAAAATATAATCTGTGAAAATTATCAACCGGCAAGAGGAAGTTGTGTCAAGTTTTTAGCAAACTGAAGTCAATTTTGTTCGTAAATTTTCAAAATTAAAAGTTAATTTGACAGCTCTAACAGTTATAAAAAATTGATAATTTTAGTACTGTCAAATTAGTTTAGAGCAAAAGTCCCCAGACTTTTTTCTCGCAGACCACTTTCAAAATTTAGCTGGTTCCGGTGGACCCCCTGCAGCTACATTTCTACCATATATCGCTTACGATTTGTATACTCATATTTTCACGCCTACGTAGACCCCCATCGAGTCTCCCGTGGACCCCTGGACCACTTTGGGAACCTCTGTTTTAAAGTATGGTAGAACAAAATCGACGCCGACTGTTAGACGAGTAAGTTTCTCGTCACGTTATTGGACTAGAACATTTTGTCCCCGTGAGACACTTTTTTCCAAGTGTTAGTAGGTAGGTGGAGCACAATGTCACTCGATGGCACTTGTGCAAATACACGTTGTTTTTGAAATGATACCATTGGATACCAACATCGCGATCGCGTGTGACGCAACCATCTCTAGGCTAGGCATATTTACGCAACCCACCATTGTTTCGAGCACAAACACGGCGTGTTAATCGCTAAATAATCCGTCGCTCACTTTAGTAAGTCCAAAGAAAGAAATTTACATTTTAGGGGCAGTGACTCCCGGATCCATTTCGTTAATTAAAAGAAAGCGGACGCAGATAGTCTTTTTTTCTATGAGGATAAGGTTGCCAATCATCTTTGTTTTTATACTCTAATTATTTTAAAAGTGTTTGCTTTTTAAAATAAAATACCTTGGGTCAGTGAATAATCTCGGTTCGAAAGTAAAATATTCATTTATCGGTATACAATTGTTGCGAGTACCATTGAGTAGAGCGAATTTACGGTAGAAGTGTGTCAAATGTATATTCTCGCACAGTAAGCGATAAGGGTGCAATACCTAACTGCGATAGCTAGAAATCAGGCACATACCTACATGCCTAGGTATTGCAAGGTCGTGTAGAAATTCCAGTGCGTATACACACATACCTACTCTGTATCCACGCGGTTATAATCAAGTACCTGGTGCTAGTGTAATTGATTTAATATGTGTGTGCGCAGTTTAAATAATAATCAGATTTTAAGACGATTTTGAGAACCACGCTGTTTTGATTGCTCACTAAGGGCCTTACTTAAAAGCGTTACTGAAGTTGATCTATGTTTTAAAATGCTCTCTCAACTTCTCGCTGACGGCAATCGTCACACGCGAAAATGAGACGGAGCATATTTAAGCGTATGTCAACTTGAGTAACGTTTTAAAGGAAGGCCCTAAGTAAATATCTTTAGGCTTATGATGTCTGGAACTTAAAATAAAAATAAAACAGCATTAGTGGCACCAAAAAAAATTATATGGCCTGATATTTTATATTATACTGCTTTATTCCCTTAGTGCATCTACTATTTATTCATACATGGATTATAAAAACAAAAAAAGCAGTGCAAAAAATATATTTTGTACAAGGTACTCATTTACATTGTTATCAATCAATAGTGAACCGGATTTTATCGGAAAAGGAATTTATGAAACTGGAGCGATCCGGAATCCGATTACAATGTAGTACAAGTAATCCTATTATGAAAGTCAGACTGACCGGCGACCACCAGACAAGGACTTCAAATAATGCGAACCACTCTAGGCTGTTCTTTAAGATTATTGAATAATTAACTGAAAGAAATACGAAAATATAAGAAAAGGTGTCATTAACCGTCCTTAACATTCAACAATATCGGAGTCAAGTCGAAAATTGCGGTATTAGGTATCATCAACGTAATTCCACTCATATCTTCAGCTTTTTTTTCTTTCCAGCTAGTGACATTTTCTTTGCGTATATATGTATAATTCGTTAAGAACACATAAATAAATATACAATACTCTACATACTAGCCACCAGCCCGCATTTATTTCTATAAATTGTGTAACGAAAACTATGTCGCGCGATTTTATAGTTTCCATTACAATACAGACCGAAACCATAAAATAATAAACGTTCGTAACTAAGACTGATACTCTTATGTGAGCACTTTGAACTAAGGGTCACGTTAGCCCCGCTACCAAATACTTACATATAAATTATTGTCAAAATATAACATACAAAATCCTACAGTTAACGAACGTTTCGCCAAAGAACCAGATCGTAGCTATTAAAATCTGCAAGTTGAAGAGGCAATGGGCAGGCCACATCGCTCGAAGGACTGATTACCGATGGGGATAAGAGGTTCTTGAGTGGAAACCACGAACCGGAAGACGCAGCGTAGGTAGGCCTCCTGCTAGATGCACCGACGACATTGAGAGAGTCGCGGGCATTCAGTGGATGCAGATGGCAGGATGTCGTTGAGTGTGGATGTTAAAGGGGTAGGCCTATGTTCAGCAGTGGACGTCTTCTGGCTGTTCATGATGATGAAACCTACAGTGATATGATCTGATAAGGTTGTGGATGGAACTCTCGATATTTCGGCGTAGTTACATGCACCATGTTCACAGGAAGACTAAAGAATACGGGTGGTCGGTTGAAAAGTATACTCAACTGTAGATGATATTTTTTAAAAAGGTGTATACCTACATAAACCTACCTACGACATTAATTATGTACAGTCAGCGTTCATGCTAGTCAAAAAAGTCAAAGTGGCATAAATTCATTAAAATGTACGCAGTCAGAATACGCTTAAGTACTGTTGTAAGCATCCGAAGTGGTCAATATATTAGCAATACAGTTGCCTATTCATACATTTTTATTGGATAATAGGCTTGCGCTTGACCGCCGCCTCGCCTGGGGCCTTATGGCTACTTCTTAACACGGGCTCGAAATAGTGCAGTACGGAAAATCACGCTAACGTGAACGTTAACGCCCCGAGATACAGTTACGGTCGCGCAACTTTTTGCCCCACCTAAACAGAATCGCTTACTACGGTAACGATAGCGGTATGATTTTCAGGGACAGCTAAATACTATTTGCAATATTATTCTAAAGATGCTACCGTATTTTTTTGTAATTCTCACTCAGATCTTTAAAAATTAAAATCTCTTCGTTTAGCGTAGCCTAAGTATAGGTGATTTTAACAGGTTACGGACAAGGGCTACTTTTCATCCTATATAGAAAATAAAGAAAACTGTAAGATCGTGTGTAAACCCGCAGGCTGCAGCTAATATCATCGTAATATTGTTGTTAGTAAAAGGTTTTACGAGAATTCCTATGAGTACGGGCACGGGCCACTCACCAGGAAATTCAATTATTGTGGGCACAATAGTGTGGCCGCGACTTGACGGGTGTGTGACTGCGCCGCGAACACACTAGGGCTGCCACATAACTACCTATATTATATTTATAGCGTACTAGTTGTCCCCGCGGTTTCATCCACGTGTCATATTTCTTCCTAACCTAACTTTTTAGTAAATATAATTATCAATATAAAACACCGACTTCCTCAGAACTGGACCAAATTGAAATGGGACCTAATGGGAAGCACCAGCTTTCAAATAAAATATAATCATCAAAATCGGTTCACCCAGTCAAAATCTCTCAGGTAACAAACATTAAAAACTAAATAAAAATTATATTATAATAAAAACAGTCGAATTGATAACCTCCTCCTTTTTGGAAGTCGGTTCAAAATAAAAGACCTGCGCTTGACCTTGATGATGTGGTCTACGACGGAGCAGCTGAAATTGTATAATTATATATATATATATATATATATATATATATATATATATAATATATTTCCGGGATAAAAAGTCAAAAGCACAAATCATCTTCATTATGCCTTCCACTTACCCGGGACCCGGGTATGTCCTAAAATTGCGACCAGAACCACCGGAGGATGGGCAGCAGCGTCCTATTAGTACACGGTGAACGTACTGCGATCCCCAAGCTGCCTGCCAAGCGTGGGGATTATGGCAACACCCCTCTCTATGAGGGAGGCCTTGTCCAACAGTGGACGTTAATTGGCTGATGATGTGATGTGATGCCTTCCACTTAAAGTTCGAAAACGAGGATCTCTCTTTCCTAGGCGAGCAATATAACACGATTTTTTTAATACAAAATTTATTAAAATCGCATATAATATAACGAATCAAAATTATTCATTAATAATATTATGCATAGTAAAGTTTGATTGTTCTTTATTCACGCAGCAACAGAGCAAGATTAACGCGATTTTTCGCATGGATGTAGTTCAAGGACAGGAGAGTCACATACTTTTCATCTTCGATCAAAAAAATACAGATGCCATAATGACGCGCTAATCGCAGCAATACTCAATCTGGCTGGACTCAATACGCAGCCAGAATGGATCCACAGTCACGCGATAGTTGCACAAGCCGTAAGAACCGTAACAGACACGTCAACTTGGTTTACAAACCACCGTCTGTCACCGTCCTACGGGAGAGAAAGAGAAAATTGTCTCTTTCTCTCGGGAGAGAAGTTCCCACTTGTGATTCAGACATAATCGCCGTCTCGCTTGCTCAACGACGCGACGGTTCACGAGTTTTGACGATATTGTGCAAATCGAACCTTGCCATTAGAGTGCCATTAGAGACCTGAGCCGTAAATGTATAAATATACGGTTGGTTTTGGTAAAATAGTTTTGTTTCTATATAAATTGTATACAACTATGTTTATATATTATGTAACTGCGGATTGAGTATAATTTTCTACACGTTGTGACTTCTATGTATAATTTATCGAAGCTTTCATCCAAAATAATGTGCAATTCCTGTGGCTCAACTACGCGGGTGAACCACATGGCGAAGCTAGGTTGTGATATTTTCGATTTTAATCATCCCTATTAACACTCGTAGTGTGAAATAAACAAAATGACGCATCCACAGACCGGACACCGGACGAAGTGACTGACGATTTTGGAAAGAGGAAACACCAACATGCCTACCTATTTATATGCAAGCAAGACACAGGTAACGGTAAAAATAGTCTCCATAACAGGGGAAAACCAAAACTTATTTTAATTAAAACTTATCCTCTTGCAAATACTGTGGATCGCTCTATCAGCCGCAAAGTTTAAATAAGACCATTTGGCAAGGCATTTGGTACGAGTTTTCAATCTTTTTAACATTTCAAAGGTTTTCATGGCATTTTTTCAGTCAGCCTTGAAACGCGGTCAAAATTATATTAGAATTGCTTTTTGCCACACGAATTAGAAGAGATAACTGTTGATTTACTCTTCAATTTCTTCTACGCACCTTAACAGGCTGAGAATGATCTATTACAAAGGCCATGATTCAGTAAAAAATAAGGAAAAAAAACCTGCGGTAGTGGTCCTCAGTTCAACGCACAGGTCGACGCTCTGGCTCCAGTGTACCGTACGCTGGCCATAAGAAACGTACGAGCAACCAAGCCAAATGAGGAAGGCACTCACGCACGCATTGAATCACCTCATGCAAATCGTCTCCGCAAAGTTGCTGGATTGGACGCGTCTTCTCGGAACATGACGTCACGCCGTGAATAAGACAGGTGCTTTTGACGATGACCCCTCCCGAATAGCTGGGAGTGCCAATCAATTGGCATGTGAGAAAAACAACACACAGTCGCTTTGTGGTTAATGGACTTGCAAAGCACGTACTTTCATGCCACATTAAATCTGATGAGCTTTTTAATATAGTATGTCTCAACACGTATTTAAAAAAAAACCAAGGAAAACTAACAAAGTATATATCATAGTAGATAGAACAAAGACTGGCTACCTAGTATGTTGCTTTACCTAGTCTATGAGATAGAAGGACCCCTAGTATACATGATGAGTTCCTGATTACGCAAACTGTTTTCCTTTTGTTAAACCTCATCAAGGTTTGGAGCATCTAGATCTTCTTTCACTCTAAATGGGACTTAAGAAGTGTCATATTAGCCCTGCAAAACTGCTTTTAATATTTCAAGCAGCTTCCCCAGATATGAACGGTTCTCAGGCCAAATTGGTATACGGAATGTCACGTGATACGGAGCGACCAAACTAGCAACTAGCAACCAAACTGGTTTTGGATTCCGCAGCGCTATTATAAATGGTGTCTAGTCTTGAAGCCCATCAGCGGGGCATTAAAGAATATCTTTATAGCCTTCTGACGAGCATTGTGATGTAGAAGCAAATGCATTTATGTAAAATAATGGATTGTCTACCATTTTCTTTTTGAACGCATGTATGAGTAAAAGAAGAAACGGGTTTAGGATCCACTTTATGTTCATAGAAATGAAAACAAAGATGAAAGGTCTGCAAAAAATATGATGTTGAGACTACCTATCTGTTTAAGTACCTAACTAAATAAATAAATAAATATCTGGGACATTTTTGCACACACGGTCATCTGACCCCAAACTAAGCAAAGCTTGTAATATGGCTGCCAGAGACTGATATACGAAAGTAAGAAATGGAAATTGTAAGGTTCACATTTTGAAGGATCAACAGGTTGTTGGCGAACGATCTACAGTGGCCTTACGCCTGTTAAAAGCGATTCCGTTTAGGTGATAGCGAAAGGTTGCGCGACCACAAACCGTATCACTGCGCGTTAAGGGTCGCGTTCGCGTGATTTTGCAAACTGCACCTATTCGGACCCGTGTTTAGAGTTGGGCGAAGGCCCCAAGATAGTAACTGCGTAAGTACCCACAAAGACGTCAACATGATAATAATACACTGCACATACGAAAACTACAAATGTACCTAAACGTCTGATAGGTTTTAATAATAAGTACCTGGTACCTTTGTGGGTATTATTTGTATTAAAGTCCCGGTGCATTCACACGAATCACGCGCAAAAAATTGTTTTGCTTCAGTCAGTTGCGCGGAGAAATAATAAGGATATATTTTTTACTTTACCTATACATACATACATTCAACATCTTATATTTATGTGCAACCATTTTGAGTTATCTAGAAATAAGCTTACCTTGTCATCACGAGATAATTATACCGGTTCGCATGCTAGATTGATAAAGGGCAGTAGCTACGTTAGCTATAAAGTGAGTCATTAGCTAAATATCAGCGTATTAAGGTGAAACGTTTCACTTTGGCGGGAAAATCAAATTTCAAACAGTTTTTTGTCCTTGTAGCTAGGCCGGGTAATTATTGTGAAATGGCATAGTGCTCGCGAAAATTGTTGGTCGTTCTTTACATTATCATGTACATCTATTAATCAGTTACTTACCATATTACTGACATTTGGCAATAAACCGTTTGAAACAGCATAAATTTGTTTATTGACAAATGTATGTTATAATGCTATGTGCTATGTTATGTGCATTGGAGATAAATAACTTTACGCGAGTTTGTAATGAATAATAATCAATTTTCGCAAACATCGCATTGTAAACGATAATCGTTTACAATAATTACTCGGCCTAGCTACAAGAAAAAAAAACTGTTTGAAATTTGAATTTCCCGCCAAAGGGAAAGGTTTCACCTTAATTTATAGAACTAGCATACTTAATACTAAGTAATGGTACAGCTGTAGCCCGCGACATACTTCCATCTAGGTATATTATTATAAACTTACCTACAACCTCCATTTACCTCTCTTCAAGAGAGAGAGTGCCAGAGCTATCCCATTTGCACATTTTCAGCCTTTTTAAACACACTTTTATTAGATTGGTATGTATCTATGTAACGGAATCTTTGAACGTGATTTTCACCCCTTTCAAAACGTCGGATTGATTTGAAACTTTGCACAGTTTGCCCCATTATCCTTAACAGGATCTTCAGGATTGCCGATTTTACGTGTTTTTTAGTTTTTTAAACTGAGATAACTATTTATTATAAATCAGGGAGGGGTAATAAAAAAAAACAATTATCTTTAGAATAACATTGAAAAATTGTTTTATACGAATAAAGCAATTTTATAGTATGGCGGAGAGTTAAAAAATACTTGTTATAATTGTATTTTCCCCCTCCATTCAAAAAAATTGGTATTAACACGAAAATTGCTTTAGACCAATGGTTCTTAAACTTTTTGTAGCCACGGACCACTTTCAATGTTTCAGTAACACTACGGACCCTTTGCGAAGAGAATTTTAAAATAAGAAAACTGTGTTACTTGACAATTACCTACTTGATTTTTGGTTTTGTTTATTTAAATAACAGAACTGCATACTTCAAACGAATTCTAGTAAATAAACCTCGGGAATGTGGACCCCTAGCACTCGCGTCATGGACCCCATAGGGGTCCATGGACCCCACTTTAAGAAACCCTGCTTTAGACCATTTACAATGTTACTAAAGATAACGCACAATGTGTTTTTTTTTTAATTCTCTGTTTTATTTTTAATTTTAAAAACTTTGAAATGCTTGTGGTAGATAGATTGCCGCGGGCTTTTAACTGCCTCTTTGTCCAGCCCTTTCGCAATTTTTTTCTTATATACGTAGCGGACCTCCACTCATAAGGAATCTACTGGCCAATTTTACCGTCGTAGGTAAAATATTTTTCGAGATTTCGCGATTAGACAGTCAGTGTGATTCGTTTTGAAATAATATAGATAGTCACTTAATAATCTATACGAAACCGATAAACCCGGAAATCCAAAAATGACAAATCTATAACAGCGCAGCCGCATTCTCATTCTCGCATGAATCTATAACTACATCGTAAATCTTTTATGTTAAATTTTTCACGACTTCTAAAGGCGGCTTCTATATATTTTATAACTAAATCCACCTTGTTCGATATGAGAAATTAAACTCGACCCAAGTATTTATTTCCTCTGAGAGCTGCAAAAATAATGTTAAAAAAAAAGTTGAATGAAAACGATGAATTCTGATCTTTGTCGCTAGGTTTTTTTAACGAAAGACTGTAGAAATTACCTTATATATTTACTTCAGTGAAGTATTAAAAGAAAATGTTCTTATTTAACTTTTTACAATGTCGTTGCAGTTGCCAGCGTAAATAAAAGAATGGAAATAGTGTAATGAAGATCGTTATAGGAAAAGATAGAAGGAAAGAGAGGAAGAAGCAGACCAATCAGAGCATACTTAGACTAAATGAAAGAGAAGGCAAAAGACACGCCGTTAGGGTAGCGGAAACGCTGGGAAGGGACCATCGGGCCTAGAACTTGACTCCACTGAAAACCACGCTCTATGTTGATCATTTTCCCATCATATTTTAGTTACAATTAAAAATATTATGATAAGTAGGTACAAACAGTAACATTGAAAATATTTAACGATAACTTATCGAGCGATCATTGAAATATTAACATGATTAACGATTTAATATTCATTGCTTATCAATGTTATCTGAATAAATAAGTGAGAAAGTGGCCGAAAGAGTTTACCATAAAATTGTTTTTCCCACAAACTTATATAACAGCCGGGAATTTCCAATGAAGTACTCAGAAACGTTATGATAGTGTGGAAATCCCTGATAAACGATTAAATTTAAATTAATAGTATCGCAATACGACCACCTGATATTTAGATCTGCAGTGAAGATTAACCATAATGCTATCCGTAATACTGGTATTTATCTCGAGTGGAACGCCAGAGTCGTGAGTCAAGAGTACTTCGCAAAACAATTACTGCAACCGCGGGTAGGTTTCAAAACAGTGCAGGCCAAACGAAGCATCTCGAGCCCGGGTTCCGGATATCATAACCAGACTATATCCGCTACTCGCACTTTTACGGCAACTAGTTGATAAATAATGTAAAAGGAAATAGCTCGTGTAGAAATCGGCCGTACTGGAATTTCATGCATGACTCGAGTCACACCGGATCGGCAGCTACTATTGTTTTTCGAATGGCGATCGAGTCTTCGCTTGTAGCGATAACAGATATCACGGCAAGGTCGACTTACCGGGTCGATGTCCGCCTCCCAGACGTCCTTCAGGTCGTTGGAGATGTTAGAGATGTCGAAGTAGGCCTCCATGGTGGGGCCAGGGGCAGCGGGCGCACTCCGCTAGAACAGCCGACGGAATCTCACAACACACACCGAACTGTCACTCTCCAGTCCTTTCCCGAGCGGAACTCGGAATGTAAACTTCACTGGCGCTGTTCTCGAATATATCACAGAACACTGTGCATTATCACATACGAGTTTCACTATCGACACCCATTTGTTTCGGCGATAAAATATGTTTTTATGAAGTTTCACGGCACGCGAGGAATGTGGCGCGGGCAGCGGCGAGACGCGTCCGCGGCGGGAGTCAGCCGGCAAATGTGAGCGTAGCGGGACTAGCGGGCCCGGTACCTCCCGCGCCCCTCCACGCCGCCCGCGACCTCTCCTCTCGATCCTCTCATTCATAACGTGATAGGGGGTGTAAGAACACTACGTCACAGAGGGGGTGCCCATTCCATAGTAAGAGATAATTATGTGGGTAACTTGTCTCTATAGATGCCGTGGGAACGAGACCAATGACAAAATATGTGAGATTCTCTACATAAAGCTGATTTCAGACTACGCTATAATATAATAGCATATAGTTTATAGCACAACAATATCGCGCACCATACATTATTATGGACACTTTCACACTTAACTGTACTATATATTATTAGCTCCTTTCTTATTTCCTTATTTGCTATACTATATAGCACAATAGTATAGCGTAGTCTGAAATTAGCCTTATGATTTTATTAAATTTATTTCTCGCCTATGCTATTGTATGTTAAAATGTTAAGTAAATAAACTTTCAGGCAACTTTTTTTACAGAATGCGGTTGTATTGAGTGACATAAAATATACAGAACGTCAGACAATTATATTTAAATATTAGCAAATTAATTAGATGACTTTCTTAATTAGCATACTAGTTAATGGTAGCTTTAGAAACTTAATTCGAATGCAATTTGATATGGGCCTCATTTTGTGTATCAAATATGCAAGAGAGATTTACTTTCGTAAGTATTTTGGAAACTTTAATGGAAATTGTGTTTTATATACAAATATATTCTAGAGTCTAATACGGAAAAGTAAACATTGAAAAGACTTACACTAAAGAAGGGAGAAGACTTTGAAAGTACTTTTCTGTAACTTGGTATTTAATGTGTCTATTTATTTTAAAATCAATAATAGCTGTTCTTATTACACACATGAAATGTTTGATGAAATTCATACTTTAAATGTGTATATCATTTAAATGCATAAGATAACTCTTTATTAAAATACGATAAAAACAAGGATAACATTAAATATTATACATTACATTACATATTTTTTTAAGATACTGAGTGACGAGACGAGCGAAGTCGCTCGCCTGGTGGCTCTTCACGCTTGCCCATAACAGCTCAACGCCACTCAGAATTTGCTGGCACCCTGGATGGCAATGCACTGCGCTCGTCACCCCGAGATATAAGATGTCAAATCTCTGTGTAACATACCTACCAAACACTATATATTTTTATACAAGTATAAATTATAATTTTTAAGCCCGTTAAAAGAACTGATAATTTTCAAACGGCTCAACAGATTTTTATGAATCAACAAAAAAAAATCGGTTCAGTCGTTTAAGAAATGCGAAAACACAGATACGTCAGACTTATAACACCCTTTTTGCGGCGGGGGTTAAATCTTCTTAAGATTATATAATTAAATTACAGATTTATCTATAAATAACGCAGTATTTTTCATTCAAGTCATTTATAGGCGCAGCGCCCACCTTCGTAATAATGCGTGACTTCGATGATCTGACGTGACACAACCACCATATTGTAAAATGGCATCACACAGAATTCACTAAGAGACAAAATCACATAAACAAAATATCGTCCGAAGAGGATGAAGATGCTGGTACAAATTATAAACATTCGAAGTGCTCAAATAAGATTCATGATTCATCTTTTATGAATTTTTCTGAAATGAAAAATAGTGTTGTTTTTTCAATGTTTTAGAAATTTCGTACAATGAAAAAAGAAACGAAACAGTGAAAAAATTAATTGGTGTACAAACTACACAACTTCATCCGCATACAACCAATTTAATCACAAGAAACGTTCCTGAATCTACACGGCTAAATACAGCTGAACTAGTTAGAACGATGATCTTATATGTAGAAAGCACGCATCTTACAAAATACACTAGAATACGCTCCCATACCTAGTTAATATTTTAGTTTAGGCACAGAATACATAATAGCACAAGATTTAAGTATGAGAAATGCTAATTAAATAAAAAATATTCCTAGTCCAAGCTATTAACTGTTTATTTACCTAGTATAAATAATGAAACAAGACGTAGAGTATTATCCGATTCATTAGTATTTAGTACCTACCTAGTTTTTGCTATTTCTAGTCATGCTGCATCCTGTGCGTTTCTATTGCTTAGTATAATCAGTTTTGTTACAATCGTATTAACAATATCTTTCTTGAATAAGTTCAACAAACTTGATATTAAAATCTGGATCGTCCTTCATTTTAACTATTCACAATGTTTACATCCACTTCCCCGAAATGCTACAAGTATTTTTGCCTCTTTCTTCGTTTCCCTTCAGAACAGAAGTTTTGGTGGGAAACGAAAATGATTTTTTCTATTCGGGATTTAAAAAAAAACATTTCACTTCAATGCTTTCTTAGCACACCGTTATGGCATGTCAGGTCATGCCACGCCACGTATGTGGGAGTCACGCGCGCCATACTACATTTGCTTTAAATTTTGAGACGACTTGCCTTGAATTTTGAGACGACTTATGTGCTACATCACTTGCCATGCTACTTAACCCTAGACACCTAACCTTCGTCGAATCGACGAGTACTCAACAGAAATATTGTTGTCTCTTTTCGACGCGCGCGCCGATCTTAGCCTCGTCGTTTGCCAACTCAGTGTTCACCGAGCTCTCTCGGGAAGCGACGGAGTCCGGCGCGTAAGTACTTTATTTCTCGATATATTACGAAAATAGTACGTCGTTTCGACGAATGGTTAGGTTTTGTGTATTTTTTTCAACTAGTGTTAATACTTTTTTGCAGCTTTTACTATGGCTTCTCAAAGATTGCTGTCTGATGACCATATTACGCGTTTTCTATTGGGCGAGGAAGATATTGGTGAATTGGAGGAGTTACCTGACAGCGAAACAGAAGATCATTTGGAGGTGGAGGATGTAGAAAGCGACACTCAATACGACCCTTCCGATCATGAAGGTACTCAAGATCGTTCTTCACCTGTTCTACAGGACAACGGACAGGAGCCACAAACACCTCCAGCACCATTGGCAGAAAGCTCAGGTAGCAATTCTAGTATATTGACCTTTTCACAAAACAATATCCGTAGTCGGAGTCGTCATGTTTGGGCTAGCAGCAAAGGGCGTACTTCAGGTAGGGCAGCTGCGATAAATATTGTGCGTGTTGCCAGAGGACCTACGCGTACGGTAAGGAATATACTAGATGCACTGCTATTATTTGAACAATTCATGACTAATCAGATACTAGAAGAAATTTTGAAATGGACGAACTCAGAGATTGTGATAAAAAGGCAAAACTATGACCAAAGTACGTCGACGCAGAATGAAACTAGCAAAGAAGAGATCAGAGCTCTTATTGGTATGCTGGTGCTAAGTGCAGCTCTGAAAGATAATCACCTGACCCTTGATGAATTGTTCAACACGGAATACTCAGGTACGAGATATATTTCATGTATGAGCAAAGAGAGATGCGACTTCCTTCTGCGATGCTTGCGTTTCGATGACAAAACATTTCGCTTACAACGACAAAAGGACGATCCCTTTACACCTATAAGAGACATATGGGAAATGCTTATGGTTCAGTGCCGCCAAAACTATGTCCCTGGAACAAATGTAACCATTGACGAACAACTATTAGCATTTCGAGGGAGATGTAAATTTAGGATGTATATTCCAAATAAACCTGCAAAATATGGGGTCAAATTGGAAATGATGTGTGATAGTGGCACAAGATATATGATCGACAGTATGCCATATCTTGGAAAAGGTACCAACACAGGGGGTGCGCCTTTGGGAGAGTACTTCGTAAAGGAACTTACTCACAGTATACATGGTACAAATAGAAACGTTACCATGGATAATTGGTTCACGTCAGTACCCCTAGCGAAACAGTTACTGCAGCAGCCTTATAAATTGACGCTTGTAGGGACTCTGCGAGCTAATAAAAGGGAAATCCCAGAAGAAATGAAAAATTGTCGGTCCCGAAACGTCAATACATCGATGTTCTGTTATGATGGCCCCCTCACACTTCTGTCATACAAGCCAAAACCCTCAAAAATGGTATATTTACTATCTTCTTGTGATGAGGAGGGCTCAGTCAACCCCGAAACAAAAAAACCACGTATGGTTGAGTTCTATAATAGCACAAAAGGTGGCGTGGACACGTTTGACCAAATGTGCTCAGTGATGTCATGCAGCAGAAAAACTAATCGGTGGCCAATGTGTGTCTTCTACGGCATGATAAACATATCGTGTATAAACAGCTACGTAATTTACTGCCACAATGCTTCTGTGATGGGTCAGAAAATAATGATTCGACGTGATTTTATGAAGAAGCTGCATACGCAGTTAGTAGAGCCCTGGCTCAAAATCAGACTGGAAATTCGTACTATGCCCACGCAGGTAAAAAATAAAATCAAAGAAATACTAGGAGCAAAGTCTGATGAGGGCCAAGGTGAAGGTCAAGTTGATGGTCAAGGTGAAGGTCCGTCATCATCCAGCAACCTTCAACCAGTCGAAGCTCCAAATGTGAGAAAAAGAAAAGTCTGTGGTTTCTGTTCCTACAAAAAAAGGCGCATGACAAAGTCATATTGCTCAAAATGTAACACCGCAATTTGTGGTGAACACAAAGTTGATTATTGCATAAAATGCGCCTCTAATTAATAGTTTTCATATTTTTTTCTAAATGATAAGACTGTTATTATTTATGTTCGCCTAAGAAAAAAGGCTATTTTGTGTTACTTTTTTTAAATTTAAATTTGTATAAGAGTACATCTCATTTGATCTCTAAAACCTAGTGCCATGTAATATAAGGTATAAAATAAATATTTCTATACCAAAATATATTTTTAGTGTTTTATTTACTAAAATAATACTTGCTTTATGTATTTAAGTAATAAAAATAACGGAAACATTTATAAATAGATAAATTAATAAGGGCTAAAAATTGCTCGTCGAATCGACGTATGGTTAGGTTTAAAGGAGTATATTGGAAGGTTAGGTGTCTAGGGTTAAATAGGCGCTGCGCCTTAGACTACGAAAGTAACGCTTTTGTTAATTTAGTAGTCGAATAGATATCTTTAAAATCGACATTATTACGTAATTTTAATTGCATTGTGAGTTGCATTACATCTCAAATATATTAACTAAGATACATCTTTCAAAATGCCGCCAAAATATACTTAATTTTTTTGACGATACATTAACATTTTAATATTTTTTATTTTACAAACAAACATATTTATATTTTTATATTTACAAGTAATCAGTGTTTTAAAATATACGATAAAACTGTGCAAATCCTGCGCACTTAGTCGGGGAGGTAAATCTATAGAAATCTTGCAGGGTTCCAGATAGACTTGGACTTCAAGCAAACCCCGATTGGATTCGAAATTATGCGTTTAATTTAGAGGAGAAGACTGAGAAGTTTTTTTTTATCGCGAATAAGTCCGCGTTTAGCACCAACTCGTCTGTTGGTAAGCGACGATATGGTCGAAGATGAAGCACGCAGACTTAAAAGATATTCACTCTTGCCTTGAAAAGGCCCAGATTATATCTCTCAGGAAACAAGGAAGATGATGCTTGCATCACTTGAAGCTAGTGCCACGGCTTCAGTGGAGAGCAAAGGACGTGGGTTCTGCCGTATGTCTTTTCCACAACCGTGACAATTACTGTTATTACGAGCTAAACAGGTAACCCTGACGTAGACGTCTTAGGTACAAAAAATCAACGCTGGATTTTCATACAACTAGACAAGATCGCGGTGTCTATCGTTATAAATATCTATGGGTTGCACTTTAAAATAATTGCCCATAGAACATTAGACTACCCAAAGCAATTTGACTGCCCCGGTGGCTCAGTTGGTAGTGAACCTAACTTCTGTGCTTGGGGGCGTGGGTTCGATTCCCATCTAGGACAAAGGACAAACATTTGTGTTTGTTCTATGTCTCTAATATCTATTTAAGTATATATTTAAAAATATATATGTACGTATATCAGTCTCTGGCAGCCATATCACAAAGCTTTGCTTATTTTGGGGTCAGATGACCATGTGTGCAATAATGTCCCAGATATATTTATGTATTTATTTAAATGTCTGTGGGTTGCATTTTAAAATAATTGGCCATAGAACATTAGACTACCCAAAGCAATTTCTTCCGAACAAAAATGATATACAAATGAATAGTTCTTGAGTAATAATTGCCATCCAAAAGCATGAGTAAGCAGAATACTCGTACTAGTATGATGGCCTCGTTAAAGCTTTAAACAAAACAATGGTATGCTACGTCATCATTCTACTAAACAAATTAGCATTTTTAGAGAAACTCACTTAGCGGCCCAGTTTTAGGGCATTTGCATCTAAACGACCTTTGCACTAACAATTAAGCGTAATAAACAATAATTGCATACAAAATTCGTTAGGCCAGGGCCCCACCGCTGCGTCTGATCGTCTAGACTATTAATAAGTTTTTATTTGTGACATATTAATAAGAATGGCATTTTATTATGGAAACTGACGTGGTTTTCACACATTTTATTTATATTACACGCTGTGTGCAAAGCGAGGCGCAGCCGCTCGCGCGCATTATCCTTGATAAAGACCGCCGTATGCGGTTGAAACTATAGTCGGAGTATCCGGCCTAATCTTACGTGAGTAATTCCCGTATAATATAAATAAAAAGTATAGCATTTTTTAAGATTGATACAAAGATTTGATAGGGTACGCCTCGTGTGCTTGTGGGAAGCTCCCATTCAATAATTATGCAATGTTTTTTTTTTTATTAGAAACTTGCGTTTGACTGCCATATCGCCTAATGTTAAGCAATGATGCGATCTACGATGGAGCACGCTTGCCTAGAAGAACCGAGGGCTGACAGCTGCAATAACATTGTAAAAAACTTAGTAAAAATATTTTCTATAAATCTTTTACTGTAATATATCGGCTACCAGCTACAATCTTACAGAAACCTAGCAACACTGATCAGAATTTTCAGTTTCCATTCAGCTTTTTACAATGCACTGTACCTGTCAAAGCTAAAAAAACTTTGACAGTATAATTAAGACCCAGAATTTGGCACGCCGCTAACCCACTCGCACATATTTTTTATTTTATTTAATACTAGCCGCCCGCCCCGACTTCGCACGGGTGTAAGCTCGGCCTACGGCCTCGCTACAAAATATAATATAGCCTATGTCACCTGGGGATAGTGTAGCTTTCCAACAGTGAAAGAATTTTTCAAATCGGTTCAATGATTTCGGAGCCTATTCAATGCAAACAAACGACCAAATGTTTCCTCTTTACATATTGGTATAGATTACTGTGCCTACTTTTGAATAATGTGCTTTGGTTATTTTGCGAGTTAATATTTCAACATGATTTGAAATAATAACTTCGCAGAATGACCGAAGCACATTTTTCAAAAGTAAACAGTAATTTTATATCTTAAAGAAACATAAAATGCGCATCCAGTATTCTGACCATGAATAAAAAAAATAAAAACTTATATATACTATATAGTCTCGATCAACCCAACGTACAACTAGCTAATTTTTTTCTTTCTGTAGTTTTATATTTTGTTTTTTACTGTTTGTTGATCCTTAAATAAATAAAGTACCATATCTATGCAAGCCACTTATGGTGTGGCCCTGTCTTTTGTAATAGAGTATAAAACTTCTATGTTAATTAAAACAAATTCTAGTAACTTACTTACATATTGCAAACCTAATCAATTTCTATTAGCGACTAAAAATAACTTCTCATCTTGGAGTTTCATTTCTGGGTGGCTATTACTGTGCATACTTTATTACATTTATTATTGTTTATTTTCTTATTATTTCTACTGTATTATTATTTCTGTCCCCGTCGAGCCCTTCCTTTGTTATAATTTTTCTAAGTTTGTCTCTATTCACCCCGTTTTAAAAGGCACCGGACTTTAGTAGGTAATTACTTAACCGGGAACATTTATTTTAGCTAGCTATGTACATTTATGTCCATTCCTAGCGAGCACAGTGAAAAGTGTACAGCGAAAGTGAAGGTAAACGAGGAGGTAGCGAAGCCTTGTGTCCATTTCTAGCGAGTTAACTGGATACAGCGAAAGTGAAGGTAAATGAGTATGTAGCGCTGTGGATGCCTTCGTTCCAGCTAGCTATATACACTTGCGTCTATTCCTAGCGAGCTCAATCGATACACCGAAAAGTGAAGGTAAACGAATATGCACCGCTGTGGATGCCTTCGTTCCAGCTAGCTAAATACACTTGTGTCCATTCCTAGCGAGCTCACTCGATACAACCAAAGTGAAGGTAAACGAGTATGCAACGCTGTCGATGCCCGCGTTCCAGCTAGCTATATACACTTGTGTCCATTCCTAGCGAGCTAACTCGATACAGCGAAAGTGAAGGTAAATGAGTATGTAGCGCTGTGGATGCCTTCGTTCCAGCTAGCTATATACACTTGTGTCTATTCCTAGTGAGCTCACTCGATACACCGAAAAGTGAAGGTAAACTAATATGCACCGCTGTGGATGCCCTCGTTCCAGCTAGCTATATACACTTGTATCCATTCATAGCAGGCACACTCGGTACGAGGATGCCCTCGTGCAGAATGCTTACCCGTGCCAAACTCCACGACTAGGTTATTTTATTATTAAACTACGAACTTTTATTCTAGCTACTATATTCACTTGTGTCCATTCCTAGCGGGTACACTCGGCGCAGTGAAGAGCGATGGCAGGTGAGTATGCAGCGCGGTGATGCCCCCGTGTAGAATGCATACCCGCGCCACGCCGCACTTTACTAGGTATTCGCTGAACTGTGGACAAGAACACTATGTATATTCCAGGGTAATTGAGAAAATCGGAGGAAAAGACCTAGCGAGTGAAAATTAAGACATATTACAAAGAGGGACTGTCGAATACCTAAATGAGTGAACAAGAACATCTGACGCTATGAAGAACGCTGGAATAATGGTTAACTACCGTGAGGCTCGGCCAAACACTACATAGCTCGCGCGGCGCATTGTAGCGACGAGCGTACCCGCATGTTCACTGAATGAATCCCCTGGAAATTTACTTTCCTACCTTTATGAAAAAAATAAACGCGTAAAGACGCGTTTGTGTTTAGTGATAAATAAAAATCTTTTGTCACTCCAACTACTCTCATGGTGTCCATTTGCTAATGTTACCAAATTGCTAAATATTTAATAGAAACATTCTGGAAAACTGTGTAATTCTCTCACCAGTTGTGCAGTGTCATCGTCAGCGGCCGCGACGACCACTGTCCGTTTCCCGTCAGCGGCGTCAGTGAGAGCTTTGAGCGGCGTCAGCCCGAGCGAACGCAGCTCGTGCTGTCCTAAATGTACCCCGCTGTAGGGCACGTTTATACTGCCAGCTATGCAGCTCTTCTCATACCTGAATAATTAACAGTTATATTAGGCTACCAAGATGACTGTTTTTTTTTTATATAGCTAAATAATAATATAGCATAAATATAGCTGATTAAAGAAAACAAAATGAAAATCAGACCAAAACAAAAATAAGCAACTTATAAGCATTTGAATATCATGCTAGACAGAGAGCGCGAAACAGCAAATTATGACGTCACTTCTCTGTACGCCATATACATTCTATTTTGACAAGTATGGTGCACAGAGGCGTGACGTCATTTTTTGTTTTGAGGGAAAGGGACACAGTTTTCTCTACCAAAAACTTTGAACGATTATATATCAGAACATAAATAACCGATTTAAATTATTTTTTCAATAAACATTGTATATTTACTTAAATTCTTAATCAAAGCTGTTGGTTTCAACTATATAAACATCAGTCATCTACCCTATTCACAAAATCGTAGCTGAAAATTTCGCAATTATTTAATTTGATTTGGTAAAATCTTATTTCGCACTTGTATCACTTGTATTCTTCGCATGTGACAAGTCAAGTTGCCACAACAGTGTGACAACGGATAATTTTATTTATCTGTAGCCATAATGTAGCCACACCGGTGTAAAAACAGAATTTTATTTATTTGTAGCCACACCGTTGTAACAACGTATAAATTTATTTATTTGTAGCCATAATGTAGCCACACCGGTGTAACAACGGATAATTTTATTTATTTGTAGCCACACCGTTGTAACAACGGATAACTTTATTTATTTGGTGCCATAATTTAGCCACACCGGTGTAACAACAGATAATTTTATTTATTTGTTGTCATAATGTAGCCACACCGGTGTAACAACGGATAATTTTATTTATTTGTTGCCATAATGTAGCCACACCGGTGTAACAACGGATAATGTTATTTATTTGTAGCCATAATGTAGCCACACAGGTGTAACAACGGATAATTTTATTTATTTGTAGCCATAATGGAGCCACACCAATGTGACTACGGTTAATTTTATTTTTCGGTAGCTATAATGGAGCACACGGGTGTGACTAAGGATAGCTAGTTATTTATTATGCACAACTTATAAAACAGAAATTTTACGAAAAGTTAAAAACTAACTAAAAACTAAAACTTAACTACATAAAAACTTCAAGTAAAAGACCATTAGTGGAGGGAAAGGTCCCTAGAATGCTGGCGGCATTGCCACGTTGAATGGCAATACTCAATTAAGAAATAGAAGCCAGAATCTTATCGGGACTTGGCCAGGCGATTGGTGGAGGCGTACAGTGACTAAGGATAATTTTAATTGATTATTTTTTATGGACAATTTTATTGCATAATCAAACTGATGGTTTTAATTCACAGTCAAGTTTTCCAAGAATGTGTGATGAAATGGAATACGAAGTTAATTCGTATAGGCGAAGTAGCCAGCCCTGATGTCAGTTTTTAGTTATCGAATACCTGATACTCACAGCAAATTGGACCTTATGTCGATTACACAGCATTTATCTTCGCATATCAAAGTGAAGAAGTCTAGCAGGTTTATCCTGGGACAAATTTCCGTATACAGGACGTCCAAGGGAATTTCTACCAATTCCTAGAAGAAGAAGAAATACGTTAAAATACACTAATGTTAAAATGAAAGTAACTGTCTGTCCGCATCTCATTTTATTGATTTTTTCACGTCTAAGTGATCTTGATGAGACATAAAACGTTTCGATTCTACGTTTCTAATCCGTACGGTCAAGGATTGGAACAACCTGCCGGCTTTCTTGTTTCCTGAGAGATATAATTTGGGCCTTTTCAAGGCGAGAGTGAATAGGTATCTTCGAAGTCTGCGTGCTTTATATTCGACCACATCGTCGCTTCCCAACAGGCGAGTTGGTGGACAAACGCGGACTTATTCACGTAAAAAAAAAAAGTAGAGTGGTACTTTTTATCTCGGAAAATGAATGAATACTTTTGTAAGCAATATAGCATAGCATTGTAGCATTTTTGGTTTAGCATGATGTTAGTAAATCTTAAAATTAAGAAAGAATGAATGTGTAATAAGTAGGCCAGAAAGAGAACAATGATAACAAGCAGTAGAATTGAACATAACAACAAAAGAAAGTGTGATGTGCGAGTGTGAAAGAGATGCATAGATGCGAGATAAGTGTAAGTACAAATGAGTAAACTTTGAAAATGTGTGAATGAGATAGATAACTGAAATATGGTGTAATTAGGAAAAGAATACAAGTAATTAGATCGAACGCCATTTGTTTTAATACACGTCCTTACATGGCGCTACAGATTCGAACACATTTAAATCGCGGATAAATTCACAAGGTGCAACTAGTAAATTCTATTCTGTTATCAGCGTAATGTTTTAAGCCTGAACCAATATAAAAATTCACAAAATTTAGTTTTTATTATGAACATCTATTCAAAGCTTATACAAATATGTATGTAGTTTTAACTTACCATAGCATCGGTTTTTGGAGGTTCGTTGGTAAATCTCCTGTAACTTATACTCCTAGGTGATCTACGGCACATTTCTATTGATTGCTGTGAAAAAAATTATGCACAATACATAGTTTATCCCGAGCCAATACCATTAAGTAGCTAACAGACGTGACGGATTTGGCTCACGGATCGCCGTCTGACCAACGGGAGACAAAGAGAAAATTTTCTCTTTGTCAACCAAGTCCGATACGTCTGTTAGGGCTTTAACTACGGTTATTAATCATGTTTTGCGTAGTGATGTTCCCGCCAAGCACGCGCTATCGACAATAATGCCGTAGTGAGTCACTCAATCTCACGCGCTCACTCACTACAATAGCAAAATCACTATAAGTACTTATGTGTATTTTTTCCGGAATTTATTTTAGAATTCTTTTGTTTTACTGCAATTTTAAAGTTTGTTTAATATATTCATACCAATTATTACACTAAAATTAGAGCATATTAAATTGTGTTTTTTTTTTTATTTGGCTTGTCTATAATATTATGACACGAGCGCTTTACATCACCGTTGCTATAGACCTGCAAGTGCGAGTGAGCGCGCCATATGCCCCGCTCTGCTTACACGTTTTATGCCCCAACCTACAGCGACAATTTGGGAAAACTATAGTATGCGTTGTAATATGAAGATTCTTAGAAAGAATACTGAATTGCTAGAGTTGATCTATTGCCGAGTTGATTTGTGCCTATTTCGTTTCACATACGGCAGAAATTGAAATGTCAATTTTCAAATCAGGGCTTTCTCGTTATTTGAAATTCCACTGTATGTGACACAACACAGAGTTCTGCTTTCAGTGAGTTCATTCGGTCCTGTGAAATAATTGCAATATGAACTTTATTTACCTTGACACACTGTCCAATATCGATCTCAGGCAGGTCTGAAAATAGGAGAATACACTCGTTGAATCCAGACTCGAGCAGCGTGTCTCGCAGTTGCCTCAGTATCCCCACTCCCATGAACAGTGGGAGGGATGGGCCTTCCACCAATAGCGCGTCCCATAAATGCACAATCTTGTGGAGGGGGAATACATCTGTGGATGAATAATTTTTTTTATTTTTTTTTTTATGTACGGTATTACACCCTAGAGAGCTTAAAGCATTCCACAATGAATTCTGCAGTTGTTCAATGGAAAATAAATTTTTGGTAATTTTTCATACATGGGCATTTTTGTATGTAATATTTTAAATGAAATTGCTTGACCAGAAATTGTAGGTTCGTAAAACGATTTTTTCCTACAAAAGAATGGAGAATATTCATGCGTTTTGGGTTAAGTGGTTGTGTGTATTATGTATTTATTTGTCTGATATAACAATTTTCTCCAAACCGACTGCACCAATTTGAACTTGGTTCTTTTAGTAGAGATTATTAGCTATGTTTAGCTTTAGCTTTACCTTCTTTGCTGTGGTTCTGTGCTATGTTTGATCAAAATCTATCCAGCAGTATAAATGTTGTGAGATCTTGTGTTTATTGGTCGTGGCTTTAAAAAAGTATTAATCTATACTTGTTAAGGGATTTCAGTGTTGGTCCCATAGTAAAAGTTGTTCATAATGATGAGTACAATTACCTCCTTTCGGCTTAGTACAGTCTATATGCGCAACCCTGTATATCTACTGTGACCTGAAGGTGTGTTTTGACCTCATTACTTGAGAGCCAGTTCCCATTCCAGGCTTAGCGAGTTTTCTATCTTTGACCACACATCATTACTTAATATGAGGTCAGATATGGTGAAAATGCTAAGGCTGGTAACCATAAAAAAAACGTAACGTTTTGTGAGATAGTGATGGGTGCACGACATTTTGACCAATCTAGCATTCATCATCGAGTTATAATACTCACGTGAGAACATAGTCAAGAACCAGGGTATAGCGAACAGTTCCGGCACAAAGTTGATATCGTGTAGATGCGTCGCCAACTCCGGTTCATGGAATGCGGTCATCTGCCAGAACTTGGCGAGGTATTCCTTTATGACGGCGCTGTTGTCTTTCAGGAAGAACTTGTGCAGGAATTTGGGGACGAATGCTGAGAGGCAGGCGAAGGCACGAGCTGAAATAAAAAAAACATGTTACCACACATTCACATAAAAACACCACACATACAAACAAACATCACACTTACAAACTGCGCATAGAATATCGCAGGTTTTTATTTGCATTTATTTATTGGCATAGTTATCAAAATTCTAAATTGTTATTATTATTTTTTACCTAATTTTAAAATGCTATTTTTCTGTTTTGTTATAATTATAATATAAATATATATATATATATATATATATATATATATATATATATATATATATATATATATATAATATAAATATAAATATGAGAAGTCATAGACTCCCGTCACAGTCTCCGACTAGTTCGGGAGCCTCTGGGATCAATACTATAACCTACCATAAATTATGTTTTATTTTATTTAATAATACTTTTGTTTGACTCGCCTAATAATAAGCGAAGATGCGGTCTGCGATGGAACACGCTTGCCTAGAAGAAACCGATTTACTTGCGAATTGAAGACACCCATATTATAACTATCAGGGAACAGTGCACTCCAGACTAGAAGTTCGCACAGTCAAAATGGGATCAAAGCGCTTCGTACGGGTTTATGGAACATCAACCATGAAGCGGTAATCTTTTTCTACGGTTATCACTGGAACTCGAACCTAAGTCACTAAACTACTTTTTCGATATTATTTAAAAGTTTCAGATAGACACAAAAATTTGAAAAAAAATCAATAGGAAAAAAAAATTGACGATTGGGGCGTATACAGATGCGATGCGGTGCTGGAGCGATGGTGCAGGTTCGAAACCTGTCGGTCGACAAATTTGTTGAATTGTCTATAACATTATAAGTTTTGTCATACCTTCATTACAGAAGTTGAGATAAAGAAACGGCGCAGTGAGGGAGTCCAACCCTTGCCAGTACACATATTGCGGATTGGTCAACAGCCAAGCTTTTAGGAGCCTCTTGAGTGTCCGGTGTCCAATAGAGCCACATAGCAGCCAGCAGTACTGGTGACAACGCGGTATGTCTACGTCTATCTGTCGAAGGAATAGCTTCTTTATTGTTTAGAAAAAAAAATGTGACCTTGGATACAGAGTCCTTAAGTCGGAATCACACTAATCGAAGAAACGGCTGGATAGATTTGGATGAAATTTGGAATATACATTGCTTGTCCTGGATTAACACATAGGCTACTTTTCATCATCATCATCATCATCACCACGCGGGTGAAACCGCGGTGCGCAGCTAGTAACAAAATAAATTATCAATTAAAAAAAACCGACTTCACATTTTTTTTCATACATGCAATTCCTCTGATGACATAATATTGTCATCAAAGTAACCAATTTTTCCAGTTATTTAAAAGTTAAACTACTGAACCGAGTTGATGTAATTTCTATTTCTATCTATTACCATTCTGAAACCTTTCAATTATAAGAATAACTTTCTAAATTGGTTTTTAAATGACGGATTCTGAGGTAAGAAACATTCATCATCATCATTTCAGCCATAGGACGTCCACTGCTGGACATAGGCCTCCCCCATCGATTTCCAAAGTAACAAACATAAAAAAATTAATTGAGAAGCCCTCCTTTATTAAAGTCGGTTAAACATGGTTAACAAAGTATTAAATAACGTCAATAAAGTCACAGTCAAGCAAAGTAAATCATAGAAGAGTTCAAGTCATGCCCTAGTGAAGACTATACTAATGCTTCTATGGAGTTTTGGAAACATCACAAAATTACTTTAATCAGCGACCCAAAGCCGTGCTCCGTTATTTTAAGGAGCTCGGCTGGTTAGGGTAGGTTGGCAGGGGCAAATGCACAATACACCCTAAGCAGGATTTCAGTGCAGATATTATCACCCTCACTTTAAATTAGAATTAGGTGACCCGAAATCTTTAGATATAATAAAAAAGCCTTTCTCATCACCTGTCTATCAGTAGGAGTAGGTGTTTCCTTATCAATCCTTTCGTACTGTTCTTCTATATCTCCTTTAACGCCAAGCAGCGCGGCCCACACCTCTCCACGTAAAAGAGGAGGGATGTCCACTTCTGCTTCTTGTCGGATATACTGCGCTGTGTAAGGGTAACCCTGGAAAAGTAGACCGAATTAGTTATCATTTTAGTCCACTGCTGGACATAGGCCTCTCCAAAGGCACAACCATTTAGCCCAATCTTCAGCTTTTCAATTACAGTGAAAGTATTTTATTTATGCCATTCAAATTGCAGAAACGGGTAAATGCAATGTACTGAGTTTATTTTATTCTCACCTTCGCTTCTATCATAATAATAAAAAACTAATGAGATATTAAGGGCGCTTGAGATCTCATTGGTTTCATTATTATTTCCCTTTATTTATAAATATTCTCGGGTCTCGCCCGGACATTTGGTAGGCATTGGTGGAGCCGAAACCAACACCAAGAGGCCCTGTTGCATACAAAATACATGCAATTGTGAAATACGAGTATGTATAAAAAGGAATATGAAACTATTGTACAGTATAGGATTTAAAATACTGGGCTATTGAGGTGAACAACTTGTGGATAGGAAAACAAATCTATTGAATGAGTAACGGCACCTGCCTTATCCTGTCTCATCTCAAAAATTTTTGTACATCACACATATATAAATATCTTTAGATTGAATGTACTGGAATATACAAAATAAAACACATTAATAGTAAATAAAAAAAATAAAAACTTTCGCCTATATATTCGAGCAAACTATGTCTGTTAACAATGTATTTGTTTCACATTATTTTTTTTCGATCTTTCAAAAATTACTTAGATTTTATAGATAGTTGACACCAAATATTACATATATAAGATAGAGCAATCTCTTCCAGGCAATCTTGCATGGGTGAAGCAGTGTGGGCAAAAATATTTTATACTCACAACCAAAAGCCTCTGAAAGTATATCATTCTGCAAAGCTGGTACTCTGTATCCCGTTCTCTTATAACCTTGGGCAGGTCAACAGCATCGCAGTACTTCCTTGGCTCATGCATGAGAGGGTAGAAGTCTTTAGCCGGGATGTGACAGAGGCGGGTCGTAAGCAGATCGAGTGTGTATTTGGCAGTGCGACGGTCGTATAGGGCTCCAATCTTTTCGCCGATCGTACACCCGCCTAGGAGGATCGCTCTGTAAAAGTTCCACAATTTTAATAAGTTCATCAGTATATTTTAGTATTGGCAATACATCTATAACTCTATTTATAACCCCCGACGCAAAAAGGGGTGTTGTTGAGTGATGGCATCAAAACCACATATAATTTAAGTCCCGGGTGCCGTCAGATTGTAAAGCGCACATGCTACCACCTGGCCTCTATCGTTTGGAAACTTTAAAATTTTTGTTTCTCCTGCTTAAAAGATTTAAAATTTCGAATCTTTTTTATACACCATGATGTTAGCATGGGCAGAATATCATAATGTGCATTGCCATAACTGTCAAAAGAAATGTTTCTCATTTGATGTCATTATTAACATTTTGCTCTATGCAGTTTTTTTTCATATGGCAAAAAAACCCTCCCCCCTGGAAATAAGCTCCCCCTGGGAATAAGCTTAATGTAATGCCAATGATGACGTCACTATAGAGCCCTATAGGGCAAAGTATGGTAAATCACATTTGCTAAAATATATCCATCATCAGCCAGTATTTTTTAACAGAAACTAATGTATCAAGATCGGGGAGACTATGGTCTATGGACTATGGGGAATCTCTAAATGGTTTTGTAATAACAAAGAAACTATCCTCATTAGGAATTCATGACTCTTTTTAGCCTGCCAGGACAATAATATACTTCTGCAACGAATACTTACATCGGAATAGACAATATTGGAGGAGTATTTTTTATTAGGCCATTCTTCTTCAGCTCTGCCTGAATATCGCCACCGGCTAGTTGCCACCAGTGGTAGTAATATTGCAGCTTGCAGCCGTTTAGACCTCTCGGCTTTTTCACTTCCATCAACTCCTTGGTGTTGACTTTTGACAGCTCGTTGATTAGTTCGGTAAATGATGTTCTGTCTCTCGGGTATATTTTGAGACATTTTTCTATGGCACTGCGGAGATGTTCTGGGAGTTGCTGGAAATTAAAATACATAGTAGGTAAATGCAATTAATGAACGCACAAATAGAATAACTAGTTTTACTCAAAATGGAAAGTCAAGTCGTAAATTTTTTCAATTGTCTATAATATTTAAATAAAACACAAAAAAACTGATGCACTGGCCAATGTGGTATTATAGGTTTAGCGAAGAATATACCTAAATAAATACATTACACATACTGAAAAAATTAATTAAATTGGTTGATAATTCTCTTAGATATGAGTGTTTAAAGTTTTTGGTAGGGAAAGAGCCCTCTGTCCTCTGTGGATGGATGCTCTGTCTCTTTCTCGGAAAGCGTGAGTTAGTATAGCATTTGTATGGCGCGTGCAACTTCAACGCATAGTGCGCGCTCTGTCTAGTATGAAATTTTAATACTTAGCTTATTTATTTTTCAACAAATTTTTATTTTGTTTTCTATTTATAATCAGCTTTTTTATGAGATATTAAATAAAAATTAGAACACAAGCCTATTGAATAGGTCCATTAAAATGAAAGTAAGGTTTGGTACATAATCCTTTGTTCAGGTGTATCACTTGCAAAATATGATCAGTCAAAAATACCTATAACTTTTTTATTTCGTTACATGTAACAAACTTGTTTTTTTCTTCAAATGCTAACGATGTCATCCATGTTATTTATATATTTTTCAGCTGATACTGTCCTTCTCCGCGGCAAAGGCCTCCCTTCTTTTAAACATTAGAATCCTTGAAATGTCACAACACTTACTTTGTAATTGTCAAAGCAATCATGCTCTCTGGCTATTCTTTCTGCCGGGTTGTTAGCATGTACTAGAGTTAGTATCCTTCGCAGTATTGGACCAGGTTTCAGGTTAGGCCAAAGCTTGCCTATACATAGTTCTAAGAGGATTATGCCAAATGTCCAGATATCTGCAGATGGGCCACCGCCGTTCAAGATGATTTCGGGGCTAAAGTATCTGGGCAGCCTGAAATTAGTGTCATAAAATACAGTGTGTGAATAAAACCCTCCCGAAAACAAAGGCTGGTTTCTTGGGTTCTAATACCTGTGAGGTATAAAAAGGGGCTTTTTAGGGCCAAGATCTAAGGTGAATAGGTATCTTCTAAGTGTTTTGTCTTCGACCACATCGTCGCTTACCAACAGGCAAGTTGGTAGTGTAAAACGGACTTATTCGCAATAAAAATAAATATAACAATGTAATGTGTAAAATATCAGCTGACGCTGGAGGTCAGCAAACGACCTGCGATGCGCGCACGCATATACGCCTTAAATTGTTGGTTTGCAACAATCTAAACAACTAAAACAACAAATATAAGACAAATAGTATTGGTATTTGATTGTTTAGATAGTATAATAATATTATTTTGACTTCAGGAACGTTTCTGTTACACCCAGTATGTGAATGCAAAAATAAAGTGAGTCTTAAATAATGTTTTACCTGGCAATGGAAAGTCAAGTATGGTGTTGTTTATTTAACCCCTGATGCAACAAAAGGGATGTTGTTATAAGTTTAATGTGTGTCTGTCTTTGGTATCGTAGCTCCCACCCAAATGGCTAAACTGATTTTGATTTGGTTTTAATTTGATTGAAAAGTGACTTGATTGAGGGTTAGTTAGTTGAGAGGACAAGAAAATCTTGTTCAGCTGTTTTAAATAAACTATTTATAGTTATTTATGCCATACATGGCAAACAAGCTAACGGGCCGCCTGATGGTAAGCGATCACCGTCTAACTGACTATAGCATTGACTGACCAAAAGATAAGTATAAATGGTACATACCCAAGTGGAAAAGGTACTTCATTTCCTTCCCCAGTCATGTAATACATTCCATAATTGAACAGCTTCACTCTTCCATTTTTGTCTAACAAAATGTTATCAAAAGCCAGCGTTCTGTGTGCAATATTCTGGTCATGAAGGAACTTCAGACCAGTCGCCACTTGGCAGGCTATGCTTGTGATCTCATCGTAGGAGAACTTTGATTTGTGTTCGGATAGAGCCTTGCCTATTGTTTCAGCGACTACTATTATCCTCTCTGGAAATTAGATTATGCAAAGATTTATTTAAATTTGGATATAAGAAATTTAGCTTTTCTTAGTTCTACGATAAGGTACCTCTTCTGTTTACTTAATTAAGCCCTACATAAAATTTCGATACTGTTTATTTGTCGCTAAACCCAGCTACTCTAGACGACCGCTCGGAACTCTTGACAATGCATCATTTCAATATTAGATAAACTACCTATACTAAATAATAAATATATTAACTATTAAAACTTCTTACCATGTTTTCCACGAATGATATCGAGGTAGGTGCACAAATTAGGATGTTCTATAGTCAGCAAACGCTGAGAACGTCCCAGTATGGTAATAGAACTTGGGGTTAGGGGCAAACCATTGCTTCCGCAATTTTCACCGGGATGGTTTTTCGCGAAATAAGTACAAGCCGCGAACCTATAGTCTTCTTCATCTCCCGTATACATAACGGTTATTGTTTTTTTATTCCGTATCAGCCGATTGATAAATAATCGTATATTAGTGTAAAATGTAACAATTTCAAAATCCTAGATAGAATCTTAGAATTAGAATGTATTACAAACAAAGGGGCGTTAAAGTAATGTAAATTGCTGTAATTTGTAAACACAAATTCACAAAACCTTAGCAATTTGTTAATTTCTTATTATTTTTGTTTCTCGCAATTTTCGCCCATTGCTGAGCAAGCTAAAGTCATTAAGACCATATCGCCTCGTCTTCTGTATTTTAGTGTCTTAAAGTAGTATTTGCCCAGTGAGATGCTGAGATGTATTGCCCCAGTTGAGGCCCCAGTAAAGTAGTGGAGACTGCTAGAGGCTCTTCTTTGGGATTTTTGGAATCGACATGAAAATACACGTTTCACCCCATTAAGTTACTCGAGCACATTCACGAACACTTAATAAATAATAATCCACCATTTATTACACATTAACACTCGTAAGTACACAGCTGAGGAAAAGGCTTAGGCACATCCAAACTATATAAGTTATCAAAGACGAATACTGCGTCAATCAAATTATATTCCGACTAAAGAACTCTGTATCCACGGTCATGAAACAAAAAATTAAAATTATTAGCAGATTTGAAGTCAGCTGTCAGCAACTCAGCAATGTCAGCATAGCATTTAAAAAAAATGTGATTGCAAAAGAGAAAAGACTTTATATTTTTGATTTTAATTTTCACCTAAAATGTCTCTCAATTTTATATTTTTTTAACAAGAACTGTACTGTGATATTATTTCAGACTTCAGTGGTTCCTTAGTGGAAGACAGAGTGAGTTGTTTAGTTTATTAATTACACTCCTATAACCACGTCGTATTTGATAAAAGCAAACATGTTTTTCAGTAGTAGGTGAGTTCTTGGGCCAAGATGGCCTGTGTTGATAAAATGCCCAAAGTCAATGAAGAATCGGAGATGGAGGAAGGAGAGATAGTGGACGAGCTCGATGACCTGTCGGACATTTCGTCAGAGGAAGAGTTTCTATTGCGTCAGAGACTAGAAGTCTTGGAAAACTACAACAATGTCCTTGAGAGGAAGGAAGCGAAACGCTCGTCGCTGGGCACAGGTATCTTTGTCATACTAAAGTACTAAACCCAACCCTTAAAATCTTTAAGCTAAGTCCAAATGGCCAACACAGTTGAGGGAACTTTTTGTACTCGAAAGTCGAACAAATGAAACAAAAATTAACGCGACAAACCCGGTAGACTAAAAGTTCGTCACGGCGCAGCACGCTCAAGTCGATCAGTCTTGCAGACTGGGCTCCAGACTGTCCGCTGCCTGGCCGACTTCCCAAAACTTCCTCGGCAGTCCAATAATAATGATCTTATTCTGTTTTGGATAGTATTATTGAGTTTGGTTATACTAATGAGAATTCACATGGCCTATCAAGAGTAAATAAGTACATAATAGGGTTAAAGTACATAAGTAATAATATAAATGTTTATTTGTGTATTAGAATTTGACATGCATATTATAAAACTGTGATCAGTAGGTACTATGTACTTTTGTCCTCATAATTATAATGCTGTAGAACTGTGTGCCTATGTAATTAATTGTAATTTTTCCTGGTTTCATTGCATTCAAAATACCTATTTGGCTATATTGAGTGAAATGCCACAACACATTTTATACCCTTGTACTTAAATGTACACAGTACACTCCAACATACTAAATTTTGAAAACTTTGTGCACAAGCTAACTGAAATACTGGACTGTGGGTCTGTGCTGCTGCTGCTGTGTTGCTGTTATTGGTGGTTTGATTTTGTCGTGTTGGATGTTGTTTTGTTGGATGGTGTGTATTGTTGTGTATCATGAAGAATAAAACTGACAAATGCGTGTCATGACTTGGTTATGTTGGGGTTCCGTAACTAAGTATAGTTATAATAAAATTATAAATAAATGATAATGTTAATCATTATTGGCTGGGATTGATAAAATCTATATCTATACATATAATAAAAACGTAGAGATAAAAAAATCTGTAATTGCGAGATATAAAAAAAATACACAGGGCGTATTAAAATAAGCAGCTGAACAGGATGCCACGCACCACGCACATCTAAATCACTGGATGGACTTAAATGCGGTTTTCACAAATATGCTTAGCTATGACCAAATTGAAGTATAGGCTATTTTATTTTGCGCAAGGGCCGGATTAAGGGAGGAATAAAGGGTAGAAAGTTTATATGAAAATCTACGTGTACGAAGTCGGGGGCAACCGCACTAGTTATAAATAAATGATAAATGTTAATCATCATTACCTGAGAGTGATGGTGGCCCAGCAGTAGCTTGTGTGTTGTACAATCTGATGGCCCCCTTTATGATCATGACCAATGACTTATTTAGTTATTATATGAATTATGTGCAGTTTCAATGCAATCACTCCAAAACGGTGAAGGAAATCATGATTTTCTACTGTTGCATTTTCAGCTTGAGACATAAAGAGTAAAATGTGTAGTTAAATCAGGAGTGAATCAGTTTCTTCTAGGCGAGATGGCGATCTAACGCAAGCCTATAACTAAATTTAAAAAAAGGGCAATTGAGGCTGATATACCAGATCTTTAGAGTATGTTTTTCCTAAAGGTTTAAGGTGAAATCTTGATTGACATATTATACACTTATATTCATTGTTTCGCTCGTTTTTTCAAAGCTGTTTTATCGTGTATTATGTAATGCCAAATTTGAGATGTTTATGTGAAATAGTTTTTGAGTTATGAGAGGGACAAAAGTCTCTCCAAATGGTTCGTGTAATATGACACACGGTACCGCTCGAGCTTGGCTCTGGCGCGCTCCCGCGCGTCTAGATTTGTGTGAACAAAAAGAGTTTATCTATCTATTCTATAACTTTGTCATGTTACCTTGCACTAATATTACAACTTTGTAATATTTATTCATACCATTTCCATTTTAATTGGTGTTTAACAGTGTCAATTGAATGATTGAATAAATATAAATACAAAATAAAATCGAAAATGAACAATTTGGACTTGATTATTTTAAACTCGGTCAATACTTATTTATAAAAAAATAATGTCAGAAATATTTCATAATAATTTTGAGTTTATAGAAACTATATAGAACTATAGAACTTATTATAGAATAATTTTGATTTTGCGTATGAACCCCGACCGATGGGGCAGGATCGTCACACAGTGGGTGCCTGTTGGACGACGCAGTCAAGGAAAGCCTAGGAAACGCCGGCGTGACGATCTTGACTCATTCTGGAGAGGTTGGCAAGAGGTGGCGGAGGATCGAGATTTATGGAAAGAAATGGGGGAGGCATTTGCCCAGCAGTGGGACAGTATAGGTTAAAAAAAAAAAAGTTTCAACCAGTGAAGTTGGAATAACCCAACTTCGCTGGTATCAACAATAACTCACTCAACGGGATAGATAAACATTTTTCTTCTTCTCGTTTTTTTTTTTATATTTTATTTTCCCATTTTGCAGTTATAATTATCTGTATTATTATTTTCACCAAATTTTACCGGTTAAAGTCTGTATAAAATGCCTGGTGGGCGGCAAAACTATGAGGGTTAGTTTTGTTACAATACCTTAAAAAACATTAATGTGACACACTTTGGGAAATTAACTAACATATTATATTTAACACTGATTAAGCCTTGATTATCTTTCTCCAGACCAGTATTCCAGTTATGTAACATTAAGTATTCAATACCTCAATAATTAAGAAGAACGCAATCATGTAAACAAAATACCCCTTTCTGTTCAGAAGCCATATTGTTATTTTAATACCATCGTTTAAACTGATACACAATTTTTTCGCTGTCTCATATCTGTATCATATTTTTAAGTAAGGTATCTTGCATGTTATTAAAATTCTAGGTACAAAACAAAAGCGAGAAGTTTTGTGTGATCTATCCGAAGTTTCTACAACTGAGTTAGAAGATTCACACACTCATGGTACATATAAGAATTTAAAAGTACAGCGACATGTAAAGCCATATATAAAACAAAAAAGAAGGAAAGAGCTACCACAAGTTGATGAAAACAATGTGAAAAGAAAGAAAGATAGCCAAAAAAAGAAAAATTCTCGCAAAAAGAAATTAACTACCAAAGTTATTAGTGAAAGTAGTGATGAATCAGAGGATGAATATAGAAATAAAAGAAAAAAGCTGGCAAATGCTGTTATTGTACATAGAGGAGCGGATAAGTCGTCGCTGAGCGCTAGGTTACATAAAATGATTAATTGGTCAGAAGCACACATACATCCTATTGATTATGATAAAAGTACAGACACAATACCGCCTAACAACCATATAAATCTAATAGAAGCTCTCTCCCCAATATCATCAGTAAACGCAGATGACCCCATAAGCGTTGACGTAACAGATAGTATCTTTAAAGACAAAAATATAACTATCTGTGAATCTATAGAAGTGTCTACAGATGATGATGTGAAAATTATCAACGATGTTGAGACTCAAGAGAAAGATAAAGTCAATGAATTGAGAATAGAAGATTCAAAACAGTGTGTACAGGTTGAAAAAGATTCAGATGAAGACTTAGAGTTACTAAGGCAACATGCTCTAAAGTCAAAGCCTTCAATACCTAAAGCTCCTGAACCTAATAAAAATGAACAAAAGCCTATATCAGAAGATGAAGATAGTGATACGGCAGAACTGAGACTCATTTGTCTTAAATCAGCATTGTTGAAAAAAGCTATTGAAATGAAGCAAAAACAGAAGCGTCAGAAAAAGCTTTCACAACCTTCTACCTTAGAAGATGACTTGCTCAATGATTGTGATCTATTTCCAATGAAAGAAGATGGTAATAATACTGATATTGAATCAGTGGATATGGATATGGGTTCTGATGTAGAAGATAAAATAAAAGACTGTAATGTTGAAAATGAAATAGAAAATAACTCGAGACTTCATGATAACAACAAAAGTAACGATTTTATCAATTGTGCCATAAATAACATCAACTCTGCTGCCAAAGAAGATGAGTTGGATGACGATGAAGATTTGTTAAGAGCTAAGCTTCTTACCTCTTTGAGCAAGAATTTGACTAATCTTGTAAATCCAGAAATTATAAAAGCAATTGATGAAGTTAAAAGTGAAAACTCGACGGCACAAACTGCTGCCAATGCTAATGCTAATGTCCCAAAAGCAAAGAAGTTTATTATTAAACTTGATGAATCAGACTCCGAGGGAGAACATGAGGCAACAAAAAATTTGACAAAAATGCACATGAAATTATCGGAACAGATAGATTTTCAGCAAAAACTAGATCAATTTTTGAAGTCGACACGTATGGAAGTGGAGAAGTCGAAACTCCCTGACGTTGTCCAAAAATCGCCAGTGCCAAAGAAGCCGAACAAATATGTTGCCAAGGTTCGAGTATACGCTACATTTTTAGATTTGCCTGCTGTAGTATCAATAATTACTGACAGTTTATTATGTTTCAGGCTGTAAATCATTTACCTAAATCAGAACAAATAGAGTACAAGAATCTAGTTCGGAGAATGGCTGAATTAGAGAAGATGAAACAGACAAGACAAGCCACACTGAGTTTACTTAATCAACAACAGCATGCAAAAGACACGTTAAAACCACGCAATGTTACAATAGACACAGTTACCTTAAATAACAATTTAGAAGAACAAATCGCAAAATCTAGGTACTGTATACGTTTTCTTCTTTGACACCACATTAAATCAGCCCTGATTTCAAACTGTTCATAATTTTCAGAAAAACAATCGCAGAAGAGTCTGTTAAAATGTTAAAATTAAAGGACGAGGCTACGAAATTGTCACAGAGGTATAAAATAGCTGCTACAGAACTTCGAAATATTAGCACTGCTATAACTTTGAACAAGAAACAACAGAAAGCGGTCCAAGTTAGTTTGAGCAAAATAAGATTGCAACATCAATCGCTACTGATGAAGTAAGTCATCTTGTTGCCTTACGTTTTTAACTATTTAATTATTATTTTTTACTGGTTTTTGTTTTCTGTGTGATAGGAATCTTTTTTTAATCTCTTCTTTTCAGCTCTACAACTTATTTACATTCCAAAGTAAATGGTCGCATACCGCATTTGAGTCACCTGAGTAATAAAGCTCTAACAAATAAATTACAAATGGAAAATATTCCAAGAGACGAGTACAAAAACACTCTCGTCCAAAAGGCTGTGAAAATCAGTGTTTCAAACGATTTTGTGGACGAAACGACCGTAAATATTCCAAGATTGTCTGTACAGCTAGACGCTACTAATAACAGAAAGGTAATTAAAATACCCAATTCAGATGCCGACAATGATATAAATATTGAAACCAATCAAAGCACTAAAAATGAAGAACAACAATTAGAAGAACAAAGCAAACGATTGTCTGGAAATGATGGTGACCAGAATACTGCAGAAGAGACTGAAGAGGCTTGTCCAATTGATGCGGAATTGGTAGCGATATGCGACCACGGGAACAAACGATATTATATATCCGTCGACGATTATAAGTCCCCATTAGATGCATTGGGAATTACCTCGTAAGTTGTGTGTAGGCTACATGTACTATAATCGATTATTGCTTAGCTTTGCTTGTCATGTGATCATCTTAATACGTCATCACTTCCTTATGGGGCTGATAAGACCTGTGCATTCACATGTAACATAAGTAATATTAAGCATTCACTGTTCTTCTTTTTGTCGAATTGAACAAAGAATATAACCTAACATCAATACAAGCTTTGGTAAATAATTATCTAGAACGTTACAAGGAAATGCGTGGTAATCTACGTGCTCCATCTTTTTCTACAGCCCACAACATCGTTTTCCATCAAGTGTTAGTGGCCAAATACGACCGATTCTATAAAAAAAATGCTCGTCAAAAATTGATTTATCTTATCCTTACTCAAAACCCATCTAAGTGACGGACACGTGATGTCACATATCTCCGTACAGTGTGCGTGCCACGTGCCACGCACTTAGTTGGTTTTCGGACCCTGTTAATTATAACACAACTGACCTTACGAAACTCGAAAAATATACCTTTATCGTTTTATTTTGTTAGTTTACTATAGGGTTTCTCAAACTTACGGCCTCTCGTACAATGTGTTAAAATTCACAGACGACTGATGGGTAGCCGCCATAACGTAAAATTTTGCAGCGAACTCCTAAGAGTTCGTGTACTCCACTTTGAAATCTCCTGGTCTATTAGATTCACATAATTAAGGACACGCAGTAAATTGAATATTAACAAAAATAAAAAGCCATTTTTTTGTTTATTTGCTAGAATGCTATTGTTCGATGAAATGCTCATGTTATTGGATCTATTACTTGAAACATTCGTTAGAATGATCGTTACAAGTGAAGGTTTATCAGCGCCTGTAGATGGAAAGTGACTTCAGCATGATACGTGGAGGTGATCATTGTGCATTGAATATCAGCCACAGACCTTAACAGAATAGATACCGCGAGCAGCTCGATTTGTATGAAAGCTGTGCCGCATTTTTTGTACCTATAAAGGTACCCGCAGATCATGCCGGGCCGCAGCGGGCGGAGTCGCATCGCAAAAATAGCTTTCATAGATTTTGTACGAAGTATCGCATATTATGCCGGGCCGCCGCGGGGTGGATTTACATATGTCCATATAAAATGTATGAAAGCGATTTTTGCGATCTGACCCGGCCCGCTGTGGCCCGGCATAATGTGCGCGTACCTTAAGACCTCAGGAGTGCAATTTAGAGGCACGTAGTTTAATTCCATTCGTACACAGCCTTCTTTTAAATTCTTTCCTCTGAAGGATTTTGGCGTCGCTCTTATTGTGCATTTGCCAGTGTCAAGTATTAAAATATTATCAAATTTAATTAAATATCGTCAAACACCACTTAACTAGGGCATGACTTGGACTTGACCGTGACTTTGCTTGACTCTGACTGTAACTATGACTTGTTTTATGAAATACAATAAAACTTGAAAATATATTGATACTTGACACTAGCAAATGCACAAGACGTGCGACGCTAAAATCCTCTCAAGAGAAGAAAAAACTTAAGACGGCCACAGACATGATATTAGATACAATATTAGATGAACTCGCGGGGTCTATACTGAGAGAGGTTTGTGATATCAGCTAAATAACGATTGTTGTTTATTAGGTGTAAACGTAGACAAGCAAGAAAGTGTGCATTAAAACAGTTGCATGCGTGTCGTTATGATTGACTAGTGGATGGCGGTATGCGTACTTATCGCCCCTTCTACGGTGATGTAAGTATGCATTAAAAGTCTATCCACTAAGGAAACGTTCTTGTAAAGAGTTTGTGCATATTTTTCAGTTGGCAAGCGGATCCGAACGCGATCTTGTGTCCGTTCGAAGTCGGCGGCCAGTGCAAGGACATGGACTGCAAATACTTACACACTCCCACCCTAGCACAATGACATCCCACACGTACACACTTCGCACACACATACTGCCCTAAATACAGACTTCATACAGACACACCACATATCCCATCCTTCCTACGACTGCTAATGGATCCTCCAGAGATGTGTAAAGTATTTAAATGCATTATAATTTATATAGGTACCAGTTAATATGATATTTTACTTCTTCTTATAGTTGACAGGTTAGGCTTTTGACCACAGCTCACCAGATGTTATGTGACGGTGTGGTCGAGGTTGATAAATACACCTAACTTGGAATAGGAATTAGCTCTCCGTTGGTTATTCACCGTTAGGTCTTGACGATGTTATGTTAGGGTTTCCTCACTATGTTTTCTTTCACTTATCATTGTTGGGATTTGAACCCACACCCTCCGGCGTGAAGCCCGAACGCGCCAATCTCTGAGCTTTCATCTCTAGAAACAATTATTAACTGCAAATGTCTACAGCGTTATAAGATTGAGGTGTATTTAGCTGAAAGGAGATCATTACTCGTCATCATGAAAAACTTTGCTATGGGATCATTTATTATATATATTTTTTTTTTTTTTTATAGGAAATACGGGACTCCGTATTTAGGTTTCTTAACACAGTTAAGGCCGTCACAGAGATAATATATATTATAGCTGTGTGTGTGGTAAAACAAAGATATTATTGAAAATATATTATAATATATTTAGCTATGTATTATCTATCTTCTATCTAATATATAAAAATGTCATGTCACAGTGTTTGTTATCTAACTCCTCCGGAACGGCTTAACCGATTTCTGTTTTTTTTTTGTGTAGGTATATTTGGTAGGTCTGAGAATATAGGTCGTAGGCTATTTTTCGTCATCTTCATAATTTTTCATCACCTCGCGGGTAAAACCGCGGAGCGCAGCTAGTATTAATGTATATTATAGATTCGTCTGTATCGGGCTTTGAAGAGTTATTTTTGCACCTTTTCACAGACTATTGCACGAACATCTGAGCGCGGCTGAGAGTCATGAGTCTTACAGTCTATTATTATAAGCACTGGTTAACATGATCAAACATAGAATCACAAAAAAAACAGCTGTTTCATACATGTCGCTGAGTGTGAATGACATTTCTCTGAGGAAAAACTGATAATGATTTTTTACGATTTCGGTGTTGGTCCCATAGTAAAAGTTGTTCATCATAATAATGTCTAAAAATGTCCTGTCTAAAAATGATCTTCTTTTGTCTTAGTAGTTATTACACCACAAAGCATTTTTTTTTTTTTTATTATTCTACTCGCATTGTAAAATGCACCCCGACGCGCGTCGTGTGGTGTGAAACTTATTTTATGAAAAGACTAAAAATACTGGTCAGTTTTTTGGTAATTGGTCTATAGTGTTTCATTAAATATAATATTGTACCGCCAATTATTCCTGTTGGTCTGCTTGCTATCAATGTTGTTTATAGCTTGTTCTTATCAGTTTCAATACTGAATCATAAATTATGATGACGTATGCGCTGTTTGTGATAACCAACGAGCTGAGTAAATAATCTGCCTACATATATACTATAAATATAAGCGAAATAAAACTCGATTGATTACTGACTGACTGACTGGATATCTCGGTAACTACTTGACCTACAAAGATGATTTGGTAGGTAGATTCCTGATGGGGTGGGGTGTAGGGGTAGAAAGGGCTGAATTATGGGGTACAAATGGAAGTAGAAAGTTTATATAAAATCTACGCGTACGGAGTCGCGGGCAACAGCTACTAAAATATATACCAGGGGCCTTACAGCTACCTCTTGACGCGGGCTCGACACAGCGCAGTGCGTAAAATCAGGCGAACGTGAACCTTACCGCCCCGTGATACGGTTTGCGGTCGCACAACTTATTGCAATTACCTAAACTGGATCGCTTAAAACAGGTAGCCGGCAGGCTCCTGGAGCTACAACAATATAAAAAAAAAAAAAAAAAAAAATTAAAATCTTACATTAAATGTGTTGCTCTCTCATTAGCAGAGATAGCAAATTAATGTAATGTAGCAAAAACTTAATGTATTATTAATATAGGAATGTAGTTGTGTTACGCCTCCTTAGCTTTGATTTGAGCTTTAATGAGTATCTTTATCATTTATTCTTATACTATTTATCTTTAATAAGCAAATATAATTAAAATGGTATAGGATGCTGCTTGTCACAAGTCAAAAAACATTGTGATGTAGTTACCTAGCTTATTCTAATCCTATCGTAACTATTTAATTACTGACATGCACTATATATACATCTAGTAAAATATTGCCTCTAAAACTATCACGAAAGTAACCAGGTAAATTACTTAATTTTTAAAAAACTTCCAAAAAGGAGGAAGTTATCAATTCGACTTTTTTTTTAAATATTTGTTCCTCAGAGCTTTCGACTGGGTGAACCGATTTTGGTGATTCTTTTTTTTATTTTCAAGCTGGTGTTTCCCGTGTGATCCCATTTCGATTTGGTCCAGTTCTGACATTTTTATGAAGTCGTTTTTTTATATTGATAATTATTTAAAAATAAATGACCTATTATTTTTCTTTTCAAAGTAATTATGTATTATTAAAAAAATTAACATAGGTAAATATGTTTTTTTTTTGTTATAAGGTAATTTCTCACTTGTGATAAAAGCTAAAAAAAGACGCAGCGCGCAATCATTTAAAAAAACCGTTGTTGCGATTGTACTATAACTTTGTAACCGGAGTAACCGACTTAATCTTACGCGTCTACTTCTCATATAGTTAAAACATACCTATGTGAAAACCACTTCAGTTTCCAAAATAAAATTGGCAAATTTTTTATGCCATAGGTGGCTAACAATCTTAAAGGTCGCCTGATGGTAAGCGATCACCGTCGCCTATAGATACATGCAATACCAGAGGCATCACAGATAGGTACGTGGCTGACCCTTAAAGACTATTAACAGCTCTTTTGAAGAACCCCATATAATAAAAATAATTCTCGCAGTTTAAAAAACTAAAAAACACGCTTTAAAATCGTTAATACTGAAGATTCTGGACAGGATAATGGGACAAACCACACAAATTATTGCATTGTCATCGGTCCTTGAAGTGTGCAAAGTTTCAAATCAATTCTACGTTTTGAAAGGGGTGAAAATCACGTTCAAAGATTCCGTTACATAGATACATAAAAGCGTGTTAAAATCATACTGAAAGATGCGTTTAATTTAGGTACAGGTATTTATATGTTTTTCTACTTCTAGTTCGCGCGGCGTTCATCAGCAGCTATGGGCTCACCGCGCGCGGGCTTCGGGAGTGGTAAGTTGCGAGTAACTTTCTTAGTGCATTAGTAGTGCCCAGGACAAGACTTTCACTTTACCATCAGCTGTGTGCCTCCGATCTCCAACGCTCGGTAAAGTGTCGTGTTTATATCAGTAGTACCTACCTAAGTTAAATTTAAAATATTATTTTAACATTAAAATATTGTACAAATGTAAAAAGTTTTAAATAAAATGATGATTATTTGTATATTATGATTTTTATTTCGTAGAATAGAAATTGGATCCTTATTACAAAAACTAATCGGTAGGGATAAGTGGAAGGGGCCTGACGTCTAACTCTAATTGCGGGTTCGAATACGCGCAGTTTGAAAAATCACGCTAAGGCGAAACCCCCCGAGATACGGTTTGCGGTTGCGCAACTTTTTGCAATCTCCTAAACTGAATCGCTTATAACAGGTAGCAGTAAGGCTCCAGGTATAGCTACCAGATTTTGTGTTATTGTGGACTATTAGGCTAATCAGAAATGAAACAACACACACTTCTTACAAATAAGACATTTTATTCAGACATTGTAAAGAAAATACAAAGTAACATACTTTTTTCCACACATACCATACACTTAGATGAAGTATTATGTACGTATAGGAATAAAATTCGATATATTCTCATAAAACCCTTTAAACATAAGGGGGTCATTTTATAACTAGGTAGGTACTAAAAGTTCACATTAATTTTATCTATTTTAGAGTTGAAGCATACAGAAAGCTATCCGATCAGTTCGATCTGAACAAGCTTGTAGGTAAGGTATACGGGTTTTCCTGGCCCCTCTAGTGGTTGCGTTCCCATCCGTGTATTTTACGTGGATCGCTGCAATGTTTAGATCGTACTATCGGATCGCCTACTCTGCCCTCATAAGCCCAAGAGCGGTAACAAAAAAAAAAATTGATTTCTGTTTTTTCGCGCATCTGATAGCTTAAAAAATTTCGCACCAGCATGGCTAACATGCCCGTCAGATGGACTAAGCAACATAACCGTATCTACATTGGAACATTGAAATAAAACACAAAAAAATATTTTTTTCTTTTAAAACTCATGTTTAAAACCTATTAATTCTAAACGAAATGACGGTATCTCTTTAAAAACAAAAAAAAATAAAAAAAATGGGGGTTTCAACATATATTTAAGAAATATATTGGTCGTAACATAGGTACATAACTGAAAATAAATTAAATTATAATAGGTATGTCATTATAGTAATGAAAAATCACTAAAACTATTTTCTCGAAATACACCTAAGTAGGTTAAGATACCGCTCTTGGGCTTATGAGGGCAGTACTGTATGAACCAGCTCTACAAGAGGGACTGTGGGCATAGTATACAACAATGTTTAAAACATCTATTGGGTAAATACTTTAAACTATTTTTTCAAGATTGATTCATAAGATTTGTTTGGTGTTTCCAAAGCTCACTTGCAGACACGAAGGTTTAAAAATCTTATCCATAAGTACCTTTAAGATACGATAAATGTATTGATATTTATGTATATTTTACAATATAAATAGGACAATTATCTAATTGTATAGATAAGTAAAGAGTTGAGAGCCCACAGTCTAAATTGGACAGTATATAAATATAGTTCAGAATACACAGGAAGGCAGGGAGTGTACGCATCGCTTTACTGACGTCGCGAGACGCACTATAAACGATAACTTAAGAACTAATGGTTCTTCCACACTGCACTGCGTAAAAACAAACATCATAGAATTTAAAATCGTGCAGCCGTACTTGAATTCGATAAGTGTAGTTCCACGTTTGACCACATTTATTCTGGTCGTAACAGTGAGATGTAATGATCGTAGTCGCATCGTACTATTCAGCGGTTCGCAGCGTCAGTAAACAAACGTTACTTTATAAGTACGTATAGACAATTATAAGTTGCATTATAAGATACAATCATTAATTTAATATTTATACTTACTTATTTTAGAGCCTTTCTTCTCACTGTATTTGATGAAATACGATTTAGGCAGCTTGGATTATTTTGTTTGGTGATTAAAATAGGTACCTGACACGTAGGTACGTACTAAGCACTGCGTTAGGTTATACCTAGAGCAAATTCACACTGATATAGTAGGCCTCTGACAAGTTTATACGATGTCTTTCAGTATGATAAAGATAAAAAAAATTGTGGTCAATATCTATTGTATTGGTTGTCATATTAGTATGCATTGTAGCTCTTGAACGTTGAACAACACTGACAGACATTAAGATTATCAAAGTATTAGCTATTATGTAGTTAATACTGTTACCTGTAACTAACGATCTGATATCTAAAATTGGTCTTGCGCCGTATGCCTTTTGCAATAACGCGGTAGCTAGAACATAAACCACGAACAGGGCTCCGGGAGGATGATTCTATGAGATTAATGGGGAGGACTCTAAGTGCACGCTATGCCTATTAGGTACGCATATAGCATCTATGATTACGAGCTATGGAGAGAACTATGCTCGGGGTTTCTCTACGAGATCGAACCAGAAATGAGATCCGTAGACGAACGAATGTTACCGACCAGTTGAAATGGCAGTGGGCAGAGCACAGCACACAGATGTCGCAGAACAGATGTCCGATGGGGCCGAAATGTTCTCGAATGGAGACCACGGACCGGCAAGCGCATCGTAGGACGTCCACCCACAAGATGGGCAGACGACCTAAAAGAGACCGCAGGAAAACGCTGGATGCAGGCCGCTTCCAAGCAGCTCTTTTGGAGATCGATGGGGGAGGCTTATGTCCAGCAGTGGACGTCCTATGACTGAAATGATGATGATTATAGCATCTATAGATCTGAGTACCATATGGCGATGGCCTCGCTGTGGTGCCTTATTATAGCTGCAACAGACGTGTCGAACTTGGCAGACGGCGGTACGTCAGACAAGTTAAAATGTCTGTTACGGCTCTTACCTAACACTGGTTAGGGCACATGTTTCAACTCGACATCGCGTTAACCGAACCGTTCAGTGTTTAGGGCACAGGTCTATTATTAAGGTAGGTCTGTGGATTAGTAGCTTATTACAGAAGTTTGTCATAGTGATTGCATGCCAACCCGTTCGCACCTACTTACCTACTCGCACCATGCAAATCCGATCCAATCGAATGGACGTCCATAATAACCCCGCCGGTCCCGAGTTGAATGGTGCTGTGACCATAAAAATGTCCCACACACAAAAACATGTCAGTATTGTAAACTATAGGTACTTACCTACTCGTACACAATATGTGTGTAAAGTGTGGTTGATTTGTATGTATGGCTATATGGTAGCCACCGTTAGGCCGAAGCCACACTGGCGGCACGACGCGCGACGTGTCTCGGATTGCCATCCGTCAGGGTTTCCCCGGATTTGTCTTAGTTTAAAGGACATCTGGGGAGCGTCCGGGCCGGACTTCATTTGTGGTCCAGGTTTAAAAATTTAAAGTCATGAGCCGCCCACGACATACGAACTGTGCCCGCACGCCGTTATGTTTAAAAAAACCTATGACGTCCGGGATCTGGGCTCTAAAATCCGGGGGTTTCACCCGTTTTGTCCTGGTTGCCAAATTTTAGAGATGGCAACCCTTGTCGTGTCATGGTTGGATGGATAATTAGGAGCGGAATATTGCAAACGAATATTGTAATCGATTAGAAGGAAGATTGGGACGCGGTCTTTGTAGGTATTATCACACATGTGTATTAAGTTAGATGCTGCGAGTTCACCTACTTTGCGCGTCTGTTTTTCAACTTAAAATAATTGCCATATTGAAATAAATATTCTATAATTTGAAGGGCAATGTTTCCAGCGAAATTACAGGGCACACAGATATTTGACATCTTATATCTCGGGGTGGCGAGCGCAGTGCATTGCCATCCAGGGTTTTGAACTGTTGAAGTTCAAAATTCTGAGTGGCGTTGAGCTGTTATGGGCAAGCGTGAAGAGCCATCAGGCGAGCGACTTCGCTCATCTCATCACTCAGTACCATAAAAAAAGTATGTCAAAAGTTATGGCACGTGGAGTATTAAGACGCGTCGATAGACAGCTTATCGGTCAAAAACATTTGTAAAATGTTAAGTAAATTCAAGAGATTTGAGGAACACATGTAATTGAACATAAATATTTATATCTTATACAGGGTTACGCATATAATCTGTACTAAGTCGAAAGGAGGTCATTGTACTCATCTTTATGAACAACTTTTACTATGGGACCAACCCTGAAATCGCAAAAAGGATTTACTATGGGAGCACGTTTCAGGGAGTACAGTGACCTCCTTTCGGATTAGTACAGGGTATATGCGTAACCCTGTATTAGCGCGGAACGACATGTCGCGTCGTGCCCATGTGTGTTGGCCCTTAGATATTTGGTGCATGCTATAGTATGTAACAATGGTGTATTAGTGTGCCTATCTGAGCGTGTGCCACATGGCGACGGCCTTGCGCGTGTGGTGCGCCATCTGTGCCCAGTGGCGCCCCTCGGCGGCGGGCTCGGCGGCGCCCACGCAGCACCACCCCACTACCAGCCCGCCCCCGCCCACCACCACGCACACCTGCAAAAAATTATATAACTAGATTAATATCTAGAAATATATTTTAAACATGGTCGGACGGAAATTAATCAAAACCATCAAAACAAAGATTTAAAATTTTCGAAATTAGTTGTTGTTCCCGCCCGACTGCAAAATCAGTGTTGAAAATATATTTTGTTCTTTGTAGTGGCATTCAGATTGAGAACCTTCCTCCTTTTTTTTGAAGTCGGTTAAAATGACTTACAACTTTAGTCAAAACTGTTTTTGGCATAGTCATAAAATGATTTCAATTTTTTTTTTCTTTTTATGTACAAAGGTATATGAAATGAAGCAAAAAAAAAGAAAAAAACCGTTAACTAATAATCATAAACTAAATATTGTTCATATGGTAAAGTACCAAGAGTACAGGCTGCATTCCCGCGTTAAATTGCCAAAGAAATTATATGCGCTAAGAATGAGCCAGCTCTCTTGTCACCAGCGGCGCCGACTAAATGTGGCAAAATTTGTTTAAAAATGTTTTTGGTACATGGACCAACAGTTTCAACGCCAAGTGGTTAATGCTAATATGCTTATAGTTAATCGTAAGTCAAAATTAGTTTCGACTCGGCCAGTGTTGCCACATTAACAGTGCTTACCTCAATAGAAGCTTCCTGAAGGTTGCCAGAAGGCAGACTGAACGACAACGCCTCGTTCCAAACAGGACTGTTCAGGTCTTTTCTATTGGTCTTCTTCTTTTTCACTCGCTTTCCATTCACCAGCAAGTACACCTTCACGTATACATCTGCAATAGAATAAATAGTTATTATGATAATTTCATATTTCTATATCTTTTAGGTCACTATTAGGTAGATAATTATTAAATTATTTTTCTCATGAGTTTTTTGTATTCATATTCAAACTACGACAGAAGCACCTTAAAAAAATTACCTTTGAGATAAAATACCTATAGAGTTACAATATCTAAATGAAAACAGTCAAAAAACGTCAAACGGCAATCTATAAATATTTACGAGCGTATTTCAATACATTGGAATTCATTCCATCATCATGATTTCAGCCTATCATGTTCCCACTGCTGAGACTCGGGCCTTCTATCAGAGAGAGAGAAAAAGTGAGAAGATGGGCCTTAATCCACCATGCTGGCCCAATGCATGTTGGTGAATGTCATGTCTTTGAACTATTGAGGTTCTCGGCCATACCGCCGGTTTCCTAACAATGTATTCCTTCATCATTATCGAGCGATGGCATCGAAACTGCACATAATTTGTGTAAGTACTAAATAAGTAATTTGTGCAGGGCCAATGATCCAATTGGGTGCCGTCAGGTTGTAAAGCGCATATGCTACATCCATACCATACCATCGCTCGCATACCATCGCTCGCAATATCTAGGTAGTCCTACATTATTGTCGCTTCAGTATTTTATTTAGTTTATCTCTCATTCTGCTCAGAAAAATAAAGGAACTGGGTTTTCAGTTCTTTGAGGGTATTTATAAAAAGGAAGATGAGGAAAAAATCGACCAATAGGATCGCTTTATTCCATCATGCTTCGTGTACTATTGGTTGATTTTGCCCTCGCACACCGCTTAGCTACCGCACGCACATCTCTGGTAGAAAAGTACCCTTATTAATTAGTTTTGTACATATGTGCTTGCTGTTATTACCTAAAGCATCCTTTCCTTCTTGTGGCGGCAACAGATTCCTCGCTTTAAGCACCACAACGGTCAACCGCTCCGCTGACGGCAAGTAAGACAAGGACAGCAGCAGTTCCTGCAGCTCCTCTGGCGGCCGTCTTTCTCGGGAGAGTTCTGCCCACACTTCTGCGCCTCCTGCCACTTCTACCTTCGAGAGGGGAACTTTTGCCGAGCCCATTACTTCGTTGCGGGAGAATCTGGAAGCGGCACATTTAAATTAGCACTTTTAAATAGGTTTGAAAGGTTCTAAAAACGTCGCGATTTTTTTGCTTAACCTCTACCTCAGATCAGACAAACAAGGAAGATATGCCTTAGTACAATTATCGGAAGTGTTCAAATAACTAATAAAAATACTATAAGTACGGCTAAACAGCTTAGTGCAAAAATGGTACCTAAGTACGGCTTACTTAGATACTCATTTTTCACACACACTAAGAAACTTGCAGCGATACTAATGAACTAATTAATCTAATAATTAATTATAATTACTAATTAATTAATAGTCCTTATGAAAAAAGGGCAGCCAGGTCGTCTGCGGGGTGAGACTAAAGACACCATAACAAACACATCCAGACTCATTTGACGTAAAAACCTTTTTTATGGCTTGCGTCTACTATCTACCTACTATAATTTGTAAATTTAAGCTTTTTGTTTTACGAATAGTGTAAAATAAAATAACCTCACTTGTTTTTTTTTATAACAATATAGAATAGCCAAACAGTCTGTCGCGACTTAGAAGAAAAAAACGAGTATGAAACGAGGCGAAAATGTATTGCATATCTGTGGCCAATGTGTGGTAAAGAATGCTCTTTCACTCACTTCCTCAACGGTTCTCGTTCTTTCCTTGATTGTCAATCAGTCCCGAATTCTCCCGTGTTTTGTATTTTTTCCTGAGTGAATTATTTAGGATTTTGTTTACTTCTCTACAACTTTACTAAAAGAGATACTTATTGAAAAGGGGTTTATATTACTAGTGTATGTTTTGGTGTGTGTAATGCCTCCGAAAAAGTATCTGAGCCAAACGAAGTGCGAAATATGCGGCCTCAAAACAGCATGAAAAAACGGCACAAAACGTGATTTTATGGCGAGATATCCTCTGGATGAAGATCGGTATGTTATCATTAGTTAAATTATGAGTCCCATATACTTCTTTTGAGCCAAAATATCTAAAAATCATCATTATCTATTTTGATTCTGAAAATAGTGTGGTGCAACGTAACGATATATTTATAAAATATCGATAACGATACTCTTATTTTTTAGCGTTAAGAAATTGGTGAAAATGTCGGTTCACGAAGATTTAGCGCATATACCGATCGAAAGTCTTCACCAAAATAAATTTGTATGTGGAAAGCATTTTGAAGATAAGGACTACAAAAGAAAAAAACAGTTGAAGAAATCTGCAGTTCCATCAATAAGACCATTGTTGTGCTAAGCCATTGTCAGATGACAAATTAAAAATTAATTAATCATTTAGTTAATTAATTAATTAAATTAATCATCTAGTTTTGAAGTCCAAACTTTTGAAATTGTGCGGGACTTTTTTCGTGAAAAAGAACACATTTTCACGTAACTTTAAAAAATCATAATAACAATATCTATTTCAGGTCGTTTCATCCTACAATTAATTACCGCCGTGACGACCAGAACTGATTGACCGTATTATAAATCGAATCGATGGTGGCCGAGCGGTAGCATGTGCGCTACACAACTCAGTCTGTCGGCGTTGCGTCCGGCGTCAGGTGCACAATTATGTTTTTACTACTGTAGCTATACGAAAATGATGAAGATGATAATAAATAAAATACAGCATTTTAGTCTGTGTTTTTATTGTACTTACAAAAATCACAATATACTGAATGTTGTGGCACAGATTTTGTTTTGCACCACTAAAACAAAACCAGTGGCGCAAGGTTCTGTAATAAATAATATTGGATTCCATATGTAGTAGGTATGAAATCGATATCGATACATTTTGGATAGGAGGTGGCACATCCCTATTAAACCTGACATTAAATCGTGTATAATTATTGACATAAAATCTCGCTCCGACTTGACGTTTGGCAAACTTTTTTTGTCTATGGTGTCCCGTCTCTTCTTCTATTGTATTCTCTTTGTAGCCAAACATGGAAGGAGCCACAACCTTACCACGGTAAATATCCCGTAAATAATCATATAACTTTAGTGAACAACCGTGATAGTTTAAAACAGTGTTTAATATAGAATACGTTTACCCACCAACTCGCCTAATGGTAAGCGACGGTGTGGCCGAGGATAGAGCACGTTGATCAATTATTATTAAAAAAAATATCGGCAGGACGGCAGGGAGTTCCATTCTTGGGCAGTACGAATCATAAATGACGACTCAAATCGTTGGAATTTCCACGAGGAAGGGGTGGTAGTGTGCACTCCTAGAAGTAGTAGGATGAGTTTCCTCACCTGTCATAATCAAATACTTGCAGCAGCAGAGTCTTATCAGCGAGGTCGTCATGAGAGACTGGGAACTTGAAATGCTGGTCGAAGAAGGGGTTTGCTTCGTTCCTATGCACGGGGGTCTGACGCACGCGCGTGTCCACCTCCGGGATTAGTGAGACCCGCACATACGGATCGTTGAAGCCGCCTGCTTCGTAGCCTGCTAGGTCGTGAGCTGCGGAAATGCAATGGAAAGTATAAATTGAAAATATTTAAAAATGCCCGGCAAAAGAGCTGATACCTAATCTTCGAACAGCTAAACAGATTTTCTTAAATCATAGCTAAGAACATTCTCGATAAAGACAACTTTCAAACAAACAAAAAAAAAACATACTAATTTAAAAACACCATCTTCACGGGAAGTTATCTTCCCGTGTGTTGTTTTGTCTTCCCGTGAACATGGTGCATGTAACTGCGCCGAAATATCGAGAGCTCTAACCACAACCCAGTAAATACATAATCAAATATGTAATTATAGTGAACTACCGTAAAGCTAAAACCTACAACACCACCTAAAGTCTAAACCCACCTTAAACAGTGTTTCTCAATTTGACTGTACCTTTTTTTGTGTTTGTCACGTGATATGTTAATAGATTTTAATGATTATTCTTTTAATGCATAGGTCTAAAAGGGTAACCTATATATAACTAAGTAGTAACTAATGTATAATTAGTTACTACTTAGTTATACATAGGTTACCCTTTTAGATTTGTAGACAATATTGCACCTCTAAGAGAGAAAAACTCGGGGACGAATCTCGTTTATTGATTTTCACCTACTTCCCGTGAAGCGTGAAGTATTTTTTTTGATATGACTTTATTTTAGAACGTACCTTCTATAAGATGGACCTCTAAATCCGACCGGTCGAAGTCGTACTTCAGCCTCAGATGGATCCTGCCCAGTGAGGGTCCTGCGCCCTCAAGCTCTATCACCAGCGGCGCTTCCCGCTTGGTGTAGAGGTCGGGCTGCAGTGCTCCGAGGGCGGAGATGGCGGCGGCGCTTGCACCAGGGCTGAGAGGTCCCACACCACTGCTGCTTTCTACCAACGAGTTACTGCGGTCTATTCGTCTGGAATTATAGTAGTTTGATCGATATAATATTAGGTATTGATAAACACAATAAAAATAGCTGTTTTATACATTTCGTTGACCAACCATTGAAATTAACACTTATAACGGATGTCATCGCGTGTACTTTTATTTTTTTAATTACTAACGTTTCGAACAATTTTCAGTGTCAGGAATCAATCTACCTTATGACCATGCGGAAATTGCAAATAATATGAGAAGGTGGTTTGAGGTCTCTTTTTGCGTCTAGATCGCGCCTTCGTTGGTCTTCGAACCATCTTGGTTGGTTTTTGTTGGTTGGTGGTTCGTATGTAGGGCCTACCTACATCCACTAAGACCAGGTGCCCTCTGATTCACAGACCCTGATTATACAAATACGCTGTGATTAAAAAATTCATAAAATCGAAAGAACTTTTCTAATATAATAATCATGTTATGGAAACGGAAGTGGTTTTCACACATTTTATTTATATGACACGGGAATTACTCACATTACTCACATATGATTAAGCGCTTTACTCAAGTTTAACCGCAATTGGCAGTATTTTTCAAGGCGAGTGCAGGCGCGCAACCCCGTCTCGCTTTGCACAAGGTTTTTTCCAACGCTTGATCTTGCTTTTTCTAAAGTGAGAAGGGACGCGCACACTTACCTTGGAAAAAATCTCCAAATGCTGTTGAAACTATAGTTGAAGTAACCGGCTTAATCATACATGAGTAATTCCCGTGACATATAAATAAAAATACCTAATCATAGGTGATTGCCATCATATACTTGTCTATCGGGCTAGAGACTAGATAGGTATGCGAATAAAACATAGTACCTAACCTACTTTTGTTTCGATGGTTCTGTGCACCGCTTTGTGAGCGTAGCATGACGATATGTAACAACCCGGGACGGAAAGCCAGAATTGCATTAAAAAGAATGGAGGTTGGATTGGTGGATAGAGGTTGGCATTTTGAGTCAATTTCACTGCAACAAAAATCTACCTCTTGGGAATTTTATGAAATACGTAAAACTGATGTTGTTATCTTCACAACAACAATCAAGCTCCTAAAAAAAGTCTGCCATTTGCATCCTATAGATGCCCGCGAATCTCACGATGTTGTGAGTCCATTCAGCGGGAGGCCTACCTACGCTGCGTCTTCCGGTTCGTAGTCTCCACTCAAAAACCTTTCTTCCCCATCGGTTATAGGTCCTTCGAGCGATGTGGCCTGCCCATTGCCACTTCAGCTTGCAAATTTTATTAGCTGTCGTTCAGTGTGGAGGAAGGGGAAGGCCTATGTTCAGCAGTGGACGTCATATGGCTGATGATAATTATTACCTAAACGAAGTAAAGTTGGTAAAGGCTGAAATGCAAATCCTAATATCAAAAAACTTTGGCCGAAGATTTATCTATTGTCTAGGATAAACAATGTGGGCCAAAATCTACAATCGCGAATAAAAATCAGCTGTTCCATAGTAAAATTTAATTAACTCTAAACTTTATGTCACGATCTCGGCGATCAAAGTCGTAGTTTTCCACGATACGGCGTCGCAACGTGCCACAATGTCGCATCGTAGCACGACGCCACGTGATGTCGCGTGCATGTGTTTTGGCCCTAATCGCCGAGTATCAAACTAAAACTGAAAATGATCGCAAAGTATGTTAATTAAGCATTGTACCCGGGCCTCGGCGCAAATTGTGACAAATTCAATTTTCGCCGGTCTGCCCTTCGAGGTAGCACCTACATGGATTGTATAAGTTGATGCGCCGTAGCGCGCGACGAAACGACGACATGATTGGATATATCGAACCTTTCAAGGGCGTTGAGAGTTACTTAGCAGGCTATACGTCTAGGGATTCTTGTGCCTAAAACCATAAAAGGACGCTCTATGTTAAGTAGGCCTAAAGTTATATGATTATTTACGGGATATTTACCGTGGTAAGGTTGTGGAAGGAGCTCCCGATATTTCGGCGCAGTTACATGCACCACGTTCACGGGAAGACTGAAGAATGCGGGTGGTTGGTGAAAAGTTCAAAGTTAGGTAGGTACAGACAAAACGATCTACCCTCTTTCTTAGTCTTTTGCTACGGTTATCACTGGAACTCGAACTCGAACCTAAGTCTCTACAAAACACACTCACTGTATCACTGCGTATAGTATTTTGAACACATTTTGAACGTGGACTTTTATTTTTAAGGCAACCTAATACTAGATTCCACGCACTAGCGAGTTGAAAACCATCACCTCGATTGAAATTGTGGCATTTCGAGATTTCAATAGTTTCCTTTACCAGCCTTGGCATGTAGTGACGCTCGGTGGGCAGGATTTCGGGATTATAAAATTCAATCCAGTGGTTAGGACCCGCGTCCAGCAGATGCTCAGCTATGGCAGATTTGTGTTTCTCATTATTTTTGACTGCCTTAACGTGTTCCTTGATGCGGCATGAGACAGTTCACTTCGTTTGTCCTATGTACGAACTTCCGCAGCTGCAGTTGATTTTGTACACCCCGGGATGCTGAAATGGAATCTTGTCCTTGGGGGAACGCAGACATTGCGCAATTCTCTTATAAGGAGTAAATATGGTCTTGATAGCATATAATCATATAACTTTAGTGAACAACCGTGATAGTTTTAAACAGTGTTTAAGTAGGACTATTGATAGATAGATATATTGATAGGATATTTGAGAAAAGGGAAGAAATTATGGGTTTATCTACCCTTGTATACTGGGTTACGCGCAAAGGTTGTAGGTACTAATCCGAAAGGGGTCTTAAGTAGGTACCTACCCATCATTATGACCAACTTTTTCTGAAAACGCGAAAAAAATATCAGCTGTTCCATAGAAAAAGATAATTTCAACACTTGACAAAATTGATGGAACAGCTGTTTTTTGTGATTTCCGGGTTAGTCCCATGGTAAAAGTTGTACATAATGCTATCATTGTGTATCATTGTGTATTATGTTGTTTGTGTTGTGTATGAAGGGGGTCCATAGTACCTATGTACTATGGACCCCCTTCGGCGTAGTAGGTACACCTTTTCCGCTTAACCCTGTATAGGGACTTATTAGGGTCTTGTTAGTGTTACTACCTACTTCACGGCGTGACGTTAACTTTTATAATTACTTATACTGTTGCACTGCTGGGCATGAGTCTCCCCCATATCCTTTCATAAATCTCGGCCATCCGATCTGGTATAATTTTACTAATATCATAAATTTATGATATTAGTAAAGTTATTTTTATTACAAACAAGCCAACAAGCAAACAGTTTGGCATTTATGTGAAACTGTTTGCTTGTTGGCTTGTTTGTTCCTATTGAAGCAACAAAGCATCGGATCGACGTGATGATTTTTTTTCATAGTCGGAGGAGAGGAGTCACCGGAGAGTGCCATAGGATACTTTTTATCCCGAAAAAATGTACGGTTCCTGAGGTGCAGCTAGTTGGGTAATATTTCGAATTATTACCTAAGTAGGTACACATGTACGCTGCTAAGAATCACTATACTCAGATAACTAATTTTATTTTTCCTTTGTCTTCTTCTTCTTCAAGTGCCTCTCCACTACTGGAGGTTGGCCGTCAGCTCAGCGAACTTCTGTCTGTCCTGTGCTAAGCGGAATAATTGTCCTTTGTCTTAGGTACTTCAAAATACGTGGTGTTATTTTAGAGGATGAGCATATTCGAAGATATCGGCGCATTTTGGCGAGGTTTAGCATCGAGATAGAATACCTATAGAGTCACAATCTCTGACTGAAAACAGTCAAAAATCACCCGTCTTTCTACATAATGTAGACATCAATTATATACTCGCTTGTCCGCTGTCATCATATTGCCATCGCACGGCAATGTCGGAGCGCAGTGGTGCGGTGGTGGTAGTATGGTGGTTACAACTAACCAAAACCTCGGCGCAATACATTGCAGGCACCGAGTTTTGGTTTGGACATTTTTTTTGCACGTTTGTGACTCTATAACTATTGTGTCTCGATGAGTTTAAGGCAGGCTGCGGTCGGGCGGTTGGGGCAATACCCTATGTTTATTTGATCGAAGCTATGAGCGCACTAATTTGTCAAATGGCATTAAAACGATGCACAATTTGTGCGAACAGACGATAGGTACTAAAAACGCTCAGGTTGAACATACAAAAGCGAAGTGGTGTTCCCCGGGTGTGTTTGAAGCATGCATGCATCAGGGCACCTACATAAAGAGAGATGGCACTGCGTTGTGTGCTGCAGTTAATTAGTACGTACTTTGCTATAGTTTGGTATGATCAGTGGTTCCAATGAAAGATGATCTATTGAATAGACCACCTTTGAATGAATGGAATGAACCAACGGAATGGGATTCAGTCAGCGATGCCGAAGTTCATCTAAGTACAAAACTTTCTTTATGAAATCTCTAGTGTATTTCCGCTGCAATATCGCGTTATGTACTTACAATAAGTAATTTGGGATCAATTATTGTTTTACCTAAGATAATATACCCACCTAACTATAATTGTGTGTTATGTTTTACCTATAATTATTTTTTGTTTTAGATAAACCAATAATTGATCCCAAATTCCTTATGTACTGAATACGTGACGTTGAAGTGGAAATACACTTGAGGTTTGTTAAAGAAATTTTTGAAGTAATAAATATTTAATTTCATGTTAGACAGAGAGCGGACTATAGCACGTTATGACGTCAAGCCGTGCGCGCGCTACACAAATGCTATATATACTAACACGCTTTGCGAGTGAGGGACAGAGCATCCGCTCTCTATCCCCACCAAAAACTTTAAACGCTTACGTATATACGTGACTCGTGACAGTGAGTTTCTTGCGATTTAACGGAGTAAAGTCGAGTGTCGAGCCAGGGTACATTTATCTAGTGGCGGATTAACCCTAAGGCAATCAAGGTTACAATCTGGGTGTCGTCAAGTCACGAGTGCATCAGTTTCCTCTAGGCATATGTACTCTATGCAAAAGCCTGACAAAAACAACAACCCCCCACCCCCTCCAAGGGGCTCTCTATCTCTACACTTGCCACTGAACTTAATGAGACTGAGACAACGCTACATAAAACAGTGCCTTATCTCAGGCTAATAAAAATGAGAGTGAGACCGAATTGAGATCCTAAGAAGTTTCCCACATGCGTGATGCAAATGTTTCGTTGTCGTACGCTTTTCATTTATCTTAGAAAATTGATTCTATATCGAAACTAAAAACATAACATTTTTTCTATAATAAAATTAACTTTAGGCCTCAGTTGCGTATGCATCAGCAGGTTGAGTAGCCTGAGCTTAAATCGGTATATTTTAAGGGCGGAAAATTTAGGGACCGATTTTATTTGCTTTCTTACACAAATCAAAAAGATTTATTTCTTCCAAAAAGGTGTATGAAACTTTCATAACTCAATTGAATATATTATTTTTTAAACTGTTTGTGAGCACAATAAAGATAACTTAATTATGTTTAAGAATGTCTATTATTAGTAATAATCAATTTTAAACAAAAAATGTGGCTTAACTTTATTGTATGATTTTTATTGTGTAATTTTTTTTTCAATTTCAATTTACGGCTTACCCTTAATTACTTATATGAAACTGAAACTAACAATATAAAACAAAAACGGTATACTTTCAGATTACTTAGTGTAAAAATCAGGCGTAAGTATAGCTTTAGTTCTCAACTCGACAATTTAATTTAATCTATCATCTCCAATGTTCCTGTTAGAGAGAGCATTCTGAATTGCAGTTAGTCTGACCTACTTACCTGTCAGTATTTAATCGCGAAGGCTCCTGAATGGAAGTTAACGGAGCGCAGTCGACACTTAGCGAGAGAGTTGATGCTACTGACGCTTGGTACAGTGTAATGCAGTAATCTACCTTTTTTACCCGACTGCGCAAGAAGGATTATGTTTTTCGAGTGTATGTATGTATGCTGGTTTCTTTGTCACGCCCTACAGCCTAAACGGCTTAATGAATTTCGATATGTGAGATGTCATTTGAATCGTTAGAGTGACATAGGGTACAACATTCAAGATGGTGTCAGCGAAAAAAACATTCGAGTTAAAATAGTAAGTTAACTTTGCTATATAGATCAATATCTACACTAATATTATAAAGAGGAAAGATTTGTACCTATTTTTGTATGTTTGTATGTTTGTAATGAATAGGCTCCGAAACTACTGAACCGATTTGAAAAATTCTTTCACTGTTGGGAAGCTACACTATCCCCGGGTGACATAGGCTATATTATATTTTGTAGCGAGGCCGAAGGCCGAGCTTACACTCGTGCGAAGCCGGGGCGGACGGCTAGTTAGGTATATAGAGTTAACTCAGCAGATTTCAAAAATATATAATACTAAAGTTCAATATTGGGAGCTCCTTCCACAACCTTACCACAGTAAATATCCCGTAAATAATCATATAACTTTAGTGAACAACCGTGATAGTTTAAAACAGTGTTTTATATAATACTACTATGAAATATTCTGTAATTTGAGATAAAGAGGTATGAAAGAGAGAGCAAGTTTTTTATGAAGTTTTCCGATTTTTATTTAATTTTTACCTTGACAAAATCTTTGTAAAAATTGCTTGCTGATAACATTTAATGTTTTTAATGCCGGTTTTTTCATTTTTGTGTAAGCACTATAAAATAGCTACCAACACACGGACTCTCTAAGGTGTAATACTGACTCCAATGTGTTTGATGTTGCTACCAGTGCTTACAGTTATTGTGCAGTAGCATGGTATTTAAAGTTAGGTGTAGTTCAGATAACTTTCACCCATGAATTAAAAGCTTGCGCTGCTGCAGCTGGCAGAGCTTTGTTTTCAACAACGAATTTATGCTTAAAGAGCTCTGTAACTAAGGATTACGTTTATATAACATTTAGCAGGTGCTAGTTTAATTTTTATGCACAAAAATACAAGCAGCACGTTAAGTTGAACTTTTTACAAGCTTTTATTCAACTTGCCTTGTTAGTATAGGTCAAATCTTGCAACTGAATTTTAAAACAGTTATTGAATCGATTTAGCTGAACTTTTGCACACACGTTTAGTATTTTTTTTTATTATATTTTATTTATTTCTTGCAATCAACAGCGTTATATATATTTTTTATGATACTGGGTAAAGAGCGATGGCACTTCACGCTTGCCCATAAAAGCTCAACGCCACTCAGAATTATAACTTCCAACAGTTCAAAACCCTGGAGCACTGCGCTCGTCACCCCGAGATATAAGATGTCAAATCTCTGTGTGCCCTGTAATTTCGCTGGATATTCTAAACAATATTCAACAATAGTTATTAAAAATAAGCCCAAAATAGATTATTGATTTAATAAGTAAATAATAATAATTTTACGACTTACAGGCATACGAACATCCATAGGTGTGCAGGTGGGCTTGGTTTAGATATTTATGTATGTGCCGTGTCTGCGATACACAAGTACTCAGAAGAGTCAAGGTTCGCAGAGACTTGTGTGTGTGAAGTGAAGGTATGTGTGGGGCGAGTGGGGGTATGTAGAAGGTGTATGTGGATGTGGGTGAAGGTGTGTGTTTATGTATAGAATTACTTACCGAGCATGTGAAATTTTTTTACTTCGATTTTTAGAGCATATTTTGTTAAGTGAAAGAGGTCTAGTTTAAAGTAGTGGATGTTATAGGTTTGAGCGACGTGACAAAGGATAGAGTTTTGAGCGTAGTTTGTAGTTACGATAGGGATGTGAAACAGTGGTGTTGTGTATCTAGTACGACGGTGTGGTACCCTTATTGAAATATTAGATAGAAGTTCACTGCAATTTTGTTCTGCAATTTGCAATAAAGTTCTGATGACAATGCATAGTTAGCGAAGTAACGTCATTCTAAATCCAATATGGCGGAAACCCAAAAATGGCTGACCAGTTATTTTTTATGCAACCTCTTGATATGAGAATCAAATGAAAGGGTTTGCTGAAAAGAAATTGAAAAATAAAACGACATCACACTAACGTGGACGTCTAAGAGCTTGTTTTTAAAAAGGTTTTTACTGATTAATTTTATTTGAAACGTAAAATTCAGGCGTAACTATCAAAGTTCTGTGTGTTGTGTAGAGTAAAAAAATCTTGGAAGTCGATTTTGATCTATTTTTAATTGTCGTATCGATTTATAAATTTGCAAACTTAAGTGATTCGGATGACAAAACCGCTAAAAATAGCTAACCGTGTTTTTTTAAACTTTAATATAAGTATATATTTTATTATAGGCTCGTTGGATCGCCATTTTGATGGTATGATGATTTAAAATACGCTAGAAATTTTCATTACCTAAAACAAGTAGTAAAGCAAAGGTTTATACAATTTTCATGCAATTTTGAAGGCAAGAAAATATTAAAAAAACATACAATACATTTGTATATTGAAAACTATTTTTAAGATTGAATATAAGCAAAATAGCTATAGGGATTGTAAACATAAATAGGGATCACGTGCGAATATAGTAGTTAATTTTTAAGGCCCAGATTATGGCGGGCCGCTATCTCACTTGTGCTTTTGATGTTTTTTATGATGTATAATGACTGTCTACTTTTGAAAAAAAAAAAGTTTACAATATAATTTTATTTATAATAACAACCATAAAAGATGGGATGAAGAGATTTCCCCATTTATTCTCATTCTTATTAATTGAGCAAGGTACAGCGATCTTGCTCGCGCATTTGATATTTCTTTTTTAAGTATGGCGGGCTAAAGATGAGCTTGAAGAAGAGAAAGAAGAGCTTGAAGAAGAGAAAGAAGAAGATACATATCGTCAAATATGAATGACGTTATACAGCATATTTTTTTTTTTTTTTTCAGGGTAGGTTCAATAGTAAATGTTATTCATAATGAGGAGTACAATAAAAATCATTTTGGCTTAGTAAATATTTCCCTGTATTCAGATATAGCATTATTATAAAGCTCTATACGTTAAGATGTAGCGAGCTCCCACATTATCTATCATTCAATTTGTTTATATATCTCAGCTTCCCGTAACCTATTTGCAGGAGAGGTTTCCATTTAGCACTAGGAAAACCTTTTCCAAGTCTCTGGGGTAATTTAACAGAAAGAATAGCCGAGATCGTGGCTTTCGAGCGAGCTGCGCGTAGGGGCTTTCATAACAAGTATCTAAGTAGATATTAATATGTGTACAAGGTTACATGGGAAAAGTGCATAAGTAAAAGTGTATCTTAGTCCATCCCCCAAGAGTCTTCTCGCCAAGCTTCAACTTGGAAGTGTTTCAAATAGGGTGTCTCTCTCTACGCCGTAGAGTAGAGCAGCCCGTAGAGTCTACGGGCTGGCAAAGCTCTGTCAACACCGCTAGTGTTGCAGGTCCATAGGCGGCGATTTCTGCTTACCATCAGGCGGACTACATGCTTGTTTGCAGCTCTTTTTGTTAAAAAAGCGTACATAGAAGAAAAAAGCCGGAAAGTGGTTATATTGTCTGATGTTCAATACATTTCGTTGAGCGCGAATGAATTTTTTCCATGGGAATAGTTATTTGTTATGCAAGGCTACAAAATTGGTTTTTGGCGCGAGTACTTGTATTGAAACCTGAGTAAGCGAAGGATTCAACGATTGATATTCAAATACAGAATCCTGAGCGTAGCGAGGGTTTCAAAGGTACGAGACGCAGAATAACTTTACTGGTGAGCGTAATTTTTTCGTGTTTTTGGGTTCCGTACCAAAAGAGTGAAAACGGGACCCTATTACTAAGGCTACGCTGTCTCTCTGTCCATCCGTCTGTCTTTCCTATCTTTTAACGGTTGTATATTTCGACCTTTACCTAATATCAAGGATTCATTATATGGTCGTTCTTGCTAATATATAGATAGCCAGTTGAAATTTTCACAGAATATGTGATATGTTACAGCGGCTTAGCTAAGAAATAATAATAATGTCAAAAAGTAAAACCTGAAGGGGGTCGCCATATTACAAACGTTTTTAAATGTATTTTTGTATTTGATCTAGTGTAAAAACGGTAATACGTACAAGCGTCAAACTTGGCATGATTATACACACACTCTAAACTTTTGGCAGTTTTGGTATTTGGCAGTTAGTAAATTGGTAATCTAATCATTTAGTCTACGTTTGTTGCAAGCAAATTTTGACGTTTGTTAACGTCATAGGACTTATATTCGTTTGTCATTCTAAAATATACTTATCTAAATTCATAATGATAAATTTAGGACACCTTTTTCATGAATTTTGTAAAAGCCGAACATCCATGTTTTTGTAGAACTATGGTTATTTCAGTCATCATCATCAGCCACAAGACGTCCACTGCTGAGCATAGGCCTCCCCCTTTAACCTCCACACTGAATGAAATCCTGCCATCTGCATCCACTGGATGTCCGCGACTCTCACAATGTCGTCGGTCCATCTAGTGGGAGGCCTACCTACGCTGCGTCTTCCGGTTCGCGGTCTCCACTCAAGAACCTTTTCCCCATCGGTTATCAGTTCTTCGAGCGATGTGGCCTGCCCATTGGCCACTATAACTTGCAGATTTTAGACTCTGGTTCTTTGGCGAATATCTACGTTTCGGATTTTATCGCGCAAAGAAACTCCGAGCATAGCTCTCTCCATTGCCCGTTGTGTGACTCTGAGTTTTTCCAAAAGGCCAACAGTTAAGGACCACGTCTCAGTACCATATGTCATCACTGGCAACACACACTGGTCAAGGACCTTATTATTCAGTCGGTTATTTCAGTAGTTCTTAGTAATTGTCATCACTCAAGAGATTCTACCTGAGCCTGGATTCTTGATTCTCGTAAGTAAAATACGCCCCCATCTTGCAGACCCTTGACATTTGCGGCCGATTTAAAAAAGATCTTCGATTTTACTATGTAAATACGTTTGATAACGGTGTTTCTCAGTGTTGCTGATTGAAAATTCTGAAGTATGGGTAAAGTAAATTCGAGTAGGCTGAGTGGTCAGCTCTAATTTCGCCTAGAGGTCTCTAACATGGCTGAACAGGTAACTAATTCTGAGAAGACGTTTATAGATGACTAGCTGCGCCCCGCGGTTTCACCCGCGTGGTGATGAAAACCGGTGATGATGATGAAAAGTAGTCTATGTGTTAATCCATAACATAAGCAATGTATATTTCAAATTTCATCTAAATCCATCGAGCTGTTTCTGCGTTATTTAGTAACAAACATCCATCCATACATAAATCCATTCAAACTTTCACATATATACTCGTAGTGTGATTAGTGTGATGGTGTGATTCAGACATCGTTATTAGGTGATTTTTACGGATAGAACCAATAATTGCAGGACAGTGATCAACAACCTTCGACAGAGCAAATCGTCCAATGAGCAGAAAGGCTGAATATCAAAATATTTATCTATGAGCACGTAAAGTAAAACTGGCAAATATGTCAGTGACACTCACTCTGGACTGTAAAGTTGATAGAGGTACAATTGTAAAATAATATTTTAAATATCACTGAATATTTTTATTACAATTTCTATTATTATACACTTTATTTCATAAAATTATCGGGTCTAGCCCAGACATTTGGTGGGCATTGGTGGAGCCGAAGCCAACACCAAGAGGCTGATATAAAAATTACATTTATGTGTATAAAATGGAATATGAAACTATTGTACAGTATAGGATTTGAAAAGTCTGAGCTATTGAGGTGAACAACTTCTGGATAAGAAAACAGAACTATAGGATGAGAAACGGCACCTGCCTTATCTTGTCCCATCACAAAATATATTTAGGCAGGTTGCTTGCCACCCACTGAATGGGCCCCCCATAAAAGCTACCGCATATTGCCACCGGAGGGGCAACATTGGCGTGGGTGGCTTAGGGTGTCGAGAAGGTTGCTGCACTTTCACTAAGAGCTACTCGCGGCGTTATGCTCTTTAACACTCCCTGGCACTTAACTCAAAATTTATTATAAACTAGATTTCAACCGCTATCCTACAAGAACCGTTAAATTTACGAAATATAAAGCTTATGTGTTAATCCTGGATATAGCTAGTTAACTACTCATACCAAATTTCATCAAAAGCTTTTAAATACATACCTTGGCGGCAAAAGCAGTGGTGAAAGGCATCGTGGCGGCAGATGTCTCGGGCTCGTCGGTGCAGGGGAGTCAGCCAGTGAAGCCAGAGATCCATGTGCCAGGGGGACCGCCCGCACGTCTAGCGAGGCGGCTCGAAGGGGCGAGGGCGACCGTGGACCCCCCGGCCCGGCTTCTAGAGTGCGCCCGTCTGGGGCAAACGTGCGGATGGCGGGCGATGATCCGCGGTGACTCTGCGGGATGATTGAAAAAGCGGAGTTTAGGTATATGGATTAACTAGCTGCGCCCCGCAGTTTCACCCGCGTGGTGATGAAAATAGGCGATGGTGATGATGATTAAAAGTAGCCGATGTGTTAATCCAGAACATAAGCAATGTATGTTCCAGGTTTCATCTAAATCCATCCAGCTGTTTCTGCGTGATTGAGTAACAAACATTCATCCATCCATCCATCCAAACTTTCACATTTATAATATTAGTGGAATTTCAGTACATTGAGTTTTCCACTTTATTTTATAACATTGATAACAGCGAATTGGATAATTCGCTGAATCAATGACATTCTTGGTTGAATTCAGTCGGAAATAGGTCATTTTCATCTACTGCCTCGTATACACTTTTTAGTCACAATCTTACATTTAACATATTTTAGAGCTAGCTTTGCTGAAAGGAACTTGCCCTTGTCACCAAGGGGAAAGCTTCGTTTCCACACGGTTTGACCCACATTGAGTTCACTGTGTCCACTACGGAGGTTATAGAAGTGAGTGTTTATGTTTATGCTTCAACTAGTTCCTCACAAATTCTCCGAAAAAATCCCGAAAGTGAACCCAGTCGGCATTTGTATATTTTTTTCTCACGACATGAAGATTATAACTGAAAAGTCAATAATAGGTGTATGAGCTAGTAAGATGAAAATGACTTATGATATTTTATTATATAGATTAGTAATAGTTGAAAACATTGTATAAGTTGACGAAGGGTACGGACGCCGGAGTCTGTGAAGAGATAATACAAAAAACCTTAATCACTGTTATATACCTCTTTAATAATTCATCATCATCACCATTTCAGCCATAGGACGTCTACTGCTGGACATAGGCCTCCCCCATCGATTTCCAAAAGGACCGGTTAGAAGCGGCCTGCACCCGCCTTTTTCTGTGTTTTCCTGCGGTCTCTTTTAGGTCGTCTATCCAACTTGTGAATGGTCGTCCTACGCTGTGCTTACCGGTCCGTGGTCTCCACTCGAGAACCTTTCGACTCCATCGGCCATCTGTTCTGGGTGCTATGTGCCCTGCCCACTGCCACTTCAACTTGCTAATCAGTGGGCTATGTCGGTAACTTTAGTTCGTCTACGGATCTCTTCATTTCTGATTTGATCTCGTAGATAAACTCGAGCATAGCCCTCACCATAGCTTGTTGTGCGACTCTGAGCTTGTTAATAAGGCCTATAGTGAGAGACCACGTTTCAGTGCCGTATGTCATCACTGGCAACACACACTGGTTGACACTCTTTACAGCTCTAAGAAAAATGCTTCTATCTAAACACAATCGAGTACCAATAACTATTTGCCTTATACTTGTTGTTTTAGTATAGTTTTTGTGGTTTGGAATGTTGCAAACCAGCAATGTAAAGCGTATAAGTGTGTGTGCGGCGCAGGTCGTTCGTTGATCTCAAGTGTCAGTTGATATTATAGATTTTTGCGTAGTCAATTTTTTTTAGGTCTGTGGTTGATATCAGGTTGATATGTTATTTGCAATGACGTTTTCAAGATCGATGGTTATTTGCACAGAAAAGAGAAATAGAACAGAAATGAGAAGAAAAATCTGTCACCAGGCATTGTGACAGAAACTTGATTGAACATTATTATTTAGATCAAAGCGTCGAACTCCACGTCGCAGTTGCTAAACACAGTTACTGACTGATTTCGAACGATCGACTGTCTTTTAGTTTATATGGGTGCAACTGGCTACAACGTTTATCTTACAAAAATGCCTTGACAGCCGTTCTAATTGAAACAAAAATATATTGTTTCTGTGGTTATTTGCATAACATTTTTTTTTGTATTACATTGCAAACATTAAAATAAAACATAATATTTTGTTGTAGTATCGTATCAGCAATCTCCAGCACTATCACTAGTCTTCGTTTTCGGGGGCGTTTCCTTTACACCCTGTACTTATACAATAGACGTAGAGAATATATGATGAGAGAGAGAGAGGAAATGTATTAAAGATTAACGATAAACTTTCATCACCCGGACGAAGGTTCTACCTAGGCACGATATTGTGGGCAAGATTAACCTTCCCACATTTACGCGTTGCTACCGTGAATAACTCTACTTTGCCGTAGGAAACTGAAATCCTAAGTAAAGTTCATACATAAGACGACGCAAACCAGTCGCTATGGCATTTTACAGATATACATGCACGAAGCTTCTATGTAACTACTCGTACTTTTATTTTCACACCATCTGCTCAACAATGTCTAATTACATATAATGCAACCTCAACGTAAAGTATTATCTCTTAAGGGATATAAAGTTTCATGAAACTCCTTAGGGAATACAGTGATTTGAATTTGGAACGTCAAATTCTTGTGGAAATTCGTGGAAAATTTTAAGTAAAAAATGCTCATATGGCATTGTAAAGAGGTTTGTTCGAAAATCAAACTGGCCACCATAAGCAGAACTCAAAAAAAAGCTGCGTTTACAAAGAATGTGAAACAAAAGACGGTGTTTGGTGCTGTGATTTTCAGTGAAACTTGGCTTTTTATTGTCTCGCAGAAGGTGTGAAAAGTAGAGTCTGCTCCTCTGGAATAAAGCCTGTCTTCGTCTTGGGCAGCTTGAACCCCTCGCTTTGCTCATGACTCTATAATTATAACTCTAGAGTCCCTCGTTACGCTCAGGGTTTAATATGCCGCCCGCGACGTATGACACTGCTTTATTCCCTTAGTGCATAATCTACTATTATCGGTTATCGGTTTATCCCGTTTAGCTCTTATCGTACGTGTTTACCGCACCCCCTGCAGTTCATGGCAAACTTTTTTCGGTACTAGCTCGAGTTAAAGGTAAATAAAAAGCTGTAAAAGCAAAAGTGCATTTTAGCCGCTAGAAAGTATTTTAAAAATTCGAACCATTCTATTCAATCATTTTCTATATCACCACCGCCAGTCCACTGAAAATGCATTAATACTTATTTCATGTCAGTGCACCAACCTCATTTAAAAATAATCGCACTGGCCAGGACGACGATGGCATGAAAAAAAAGCTTTTTAAAATTGTCTTCTCTTTATTCAATTCACATTTCATCATTTTGGTTTCTTTTTTGATAAAATAGTAAGTAATCATAAAATATGAGTGAAGCGACGAAGATATAAATTTAACATCCGTAAAGTTAGTGGAAGGGGTAGGTAGGTACTGCACCTAGCAGTAGTGAGGTGAAAAGTTGTGTGTTTCGTTCGGCAGCAGTGTTATTCTGCGTCCCGTACCTTTGAAACCAAAGACTTTCTATAACTAGACATTCAATGCAGGGCGAACATGTTCAGACACTTCATCAAAAACACGCCCACTGATTCTACTGAACGTCACGTCATTTCCGACCAATACCGAAGGTACGCCATCATTATGCTTTGTTTAAATTTTGAACTGACGTTGAACGGGCCAATTAGAATTTAGTAACCCCTCACCCCGCTCCTCAGGTATTTGACTGAATTGTTTCCATTGAAAATAATCGTAACTACAAGTCTGGGCTACGTAGTAGCTATACCTAGTCTGTGTTTGAAACCCCCGCTATTCTCAAGATTCAATACAAGTTCTCGCGCCAAAAACCAACTTTGCAGCCGTGCATAACAAATAAATATAGTATCTAATTGAGTATGTTTTGTCCTTCAATATATAAACATAATTATGTACAGTTATATGATTATTTATGGGATATTTACCGTGGTAAGGTTGTGGAAAGAGCTTCCGATATTTCGGTGCAGTTACATGCACCATGTTCACGGGAAGACTACCACGATTCCCGTGAACATGGTGCATGTAACTGCGCCGACAACCTTATCACGGTAAATATCCCGTGTTAATATCTATTTGAGTATGTATTTAAAAATATACATGTATGTATATCAGTCTCTGACAGCCATATTACAAGCTTTGCTTAGTTTGGGGTCAGATGACCATGTGTGCAATAATGTCCCAGGTATTTAATTTTTTTATTTAACTGTAGTGAACAACCGTGATAGTTTAAAACATAATAATGTTATTTGTATCTAATTAAGTTAGTAATTGTCCTTTAACAAAGTAATATAGAAACATGTAATTTTGTATCTAATTGAGAAGGTAATATTATTTTACACCAATCACACTAATATTATAACTGCGAAAGGTTTTTCCACACTCAACTACATTACAACTGAACGGATTTAAATGAAATTTGATATGGAGATTGCTTATAACTTGGTTTAATACATAGGTTACATTTTATCCCGCAAAAATTAACGGTTTCCGTACGATTGCGAGCAAAGCTGCGGGGCGCAGCATGTTGTAAGTACAGGAATAAAATCTTATTTGGCAAAGCTCCATTCAACCTCACTGCGAGAGTCACGACGATACTTTGGTCACCTCGTGTACGAACTGTTTTATTCTACTTCACCGTGGGCAAGTGAAATCCTGAGAAGGGATGCGTAATTAGTAAAACATGTATGTTACTTGAAGACTGATTTTAGCTCTTAATAAATTATTACTCTGTGTACGCCAGAGTATGTCCCTGTGGGACCCGGGTATGTCCTAAAACTGCGACCAGAACCACCGGAGGATGGGCAGCAGCGTCCTAATAGTACACGATGAACGTACTGCGATCCCCAAGCCGCCTGGCAAGCGTGGGGATTATGGCAACACCCCTCTCTATGAGGGAGGCCTTGTCCAACAGTGGACGTTAATTGGCTGATGATGTATGTGTGATGTGTGTACGCCAGAGACAGCATGGTTGCTAGGGTTTTAATGCTTACCCCTGTTCACAGTCCAGAGCTATCTCAAAAGCATATTTTACACATATTTACCAGACTTTAAAAAAGGGTTCTCAATTCAGTTGTATATTTATTTATTTTTGTTATCTCAAAACTCCATCATTTGTTCCTTTTGTATCTTTTTTTTTATTAATCTGAATTTGTTTCGGAGCTTTAGTCGCTTTGCGACTATGTCAGCACCATTATGTACATTCTGTATCTACTTATACACATCGCACAACCGTTTAAATAGTGATCGTGCCGCATCACTCAGTGGAGCGGACAGGATACTTTGAATTACGCCGTCATCGATGAAATTAGCACCATATTGAGTGATCGTGGCCGATCTCACAGACTGCATTCGCGAACACTCCACCAGGACATGATAGACGTCCTCGAGGCTTCCGCATATGTCACAGGTGTCGGATTCTACTAGCCTCATTAGGAAATTAAACTTATCAGTAGGCATGTGCCATGAACGGAGCCTGTGAGCCATAACTATCCACTGTCTCTACATCCTAGAGTTCAGACCACTGTGTTTTAGGAGGTTTTTTGCAGCAAAATATTATACCAAATTCCTTTCTCACGTGAAATTGTGTCAAAATACAGTTTCCATTTTTCAAAAATCTTGTACCGATAATTGCTCAGTATTTCTGAAATTTCCGGCATCATGTAAATTTCTGACCCTGAATTGATTTAGTAAATTGAAAGGATATATTATTGTACTTTCAGATTTGTCACTTGGAATTTTCATCAGAATCGGTTCAGTAGTTTGGCTTTTAAATAAAAATAACTGGATTATTTTGTTAATTCAGTAATTTGGTATCATCAAAATAAAAAAAATGTGCAAACGGGAAAGCTGTAACTCTTTTTTTTATTATTGTAGAAAAGGCTTCCTCCTTCTTAAAGGGGATACGAGAGAACCCACTCCAGGATTGAACTGATGATACTGTTCATACTTTGTTATCATGTGGACATCGCGCAAGTATATATTAAAAAATAAAAATCGTTTATACGTTCAAGAAAGCGTAGTGTCTAAATATACCGTAGCTACTAGCTATCATAAGAAACAAACAATTTTCCATTGGTGTGCACTGAATCCCATACTGATAACCTGTGTTCTCGGCTCCAGCCTTTTCCTTTGACAAAAAGTACATTAAGAAAACAAAATAAGAAAAGCGAGTTGAAAACAACAATAGTAAAAGGTAACTAGGGATAGGGATTAACTATACAACAAAGCTAACTAAGATAATTGTGGACTCAGCAGTAAGTACAACTATCAGATCAGATAAACAACGGAGATATAACTAAGGTGGCGTGGTCAGTCATGGCGTGTTTAGGCTTTGTGCGTATGCACCCGCAAAAGCGTCTGGCCTAAATTAGGCCTTTAGTTGTATATACTCATTTGGCTGACGACCTTGTCGCCCTTTTTTGCATATGGACTATTAGTTAGTTTATTAGTGTCGATGCTTGTCTCTTAGTGTGCGTGAAAAAAAAAATGACTTATCTATAGGTTGGTTGGTTGATTGGTAAAGTTGTTGATTGTGGTTTAGCGGTATAGTGAACAAGTTAAAAGTGGGAGAACCATGGGGACTTTTAAAGCCTTAACAGTCTACGTCCAACCAACGGGAGAGAAAGAGTGAGAATAACATATTTCCCTCTCTTTTTGTCCCGTTGGTCAGACGGGTCAACCAAATCAGCACCTCTGTTAGGGCTCTTAAGGGGATCGATAATTGTACTAAGGCATATCTTCCTCGACATAGCTATTAAAATCTGCAAGTTGAAGTGGCAATGGGCAGGCCACATCGCTCGAAGAACCGATAACCGATGGGGAAGGAAGGTTCTTGAGTGGAGACCACGAACCGGAAGACGCAGCGTAGGTAGGCCTCCTACTAGATGGACCGACGACATCGTGAGAGTCGCGGGCATCCAGTGGATGCAGATGGCAGGTTGTCGTTCAGTGTGGAGGTTAAAGGGGGAGGCCTATGTTCAGCAGTGGACGTCTTATGGCTGATGATGATGATGATATCTCCCTTGTTTGTCTGATCTAAAGTATAACGATTCTATAATATCCAATTACGTTGAATTTAACCGATAAATTTATAAAATATGTACTCTCAGACATGTCTATTTGCACGAGATTTAAGAACATTGAGAGCGTATTCCTCTGTAAAGCGTTCTAAATATGAAAGTATTTCTTTAGGGATATGTTTATGGCTTTTAATATACAACGTTATGGCCTCGGCGGAGATCATAATTGCTTATTATGGGCCGTGTTATGGCCTTTGTTATGGGGCGTAACTTTTATTCAGGTGTGAATTAGTTCGATCTACGTAGCTCATTACTACAGACTAGGTAAAGGTAACGGAGCCCAGGTGAAATGCTGATTGCATGTCATTGAATTCCAAGTATTAAAATATTAACAAGTTTGATGGAATATCGTGAAACAAGTTAGTCACAGTCAGAGTCAAGCAAAGTAAGTCACAGTTAAGTCAAAGTCATGTCATAGTAAAGTGGTGGTGAGTTTACAAGAGGCTTCTATGGAGCTTTGGAAACAAAACGAAAGTACTTGTTTCACCTCGTTATATATCACTTTAGCGCACTTGACCACGTTCACGAACAGTAAATAATAATCAACCATTATTACGCATTAACACTCGAAAATACACAAGTTTAGGAAAAAAATTAATTTTCACGAGATTACATATTTTTTTCATGTTGTTGTCTAAACCCCAGATCTTAGTGCGTATGTTTTGCATTTTAACGCTGATATCTATTTTAATTTGTGCGATCACATGTCATGCATACAAAGCAATTCAATTAAACCCCATGTTCGTAATACCGATTTAAAATCCAATCGGAAAATATCGTTTGCAGTAGTGATACGTGCCTGCTTATAATGGCTCTACCTTGATCGGCAGTGGAGTCTTAAATAAGCAACAACTGGGCTTAAAACATTGCGAACGGGTCGCATAAATATAATAACCACCAAAAACAAATCCCATGTTTTGTAATTGGAAAAAAATAATACCTAAAATGATTCAGCGTATAAGAGATTTAATTAATTTTTCTCAAACATGGTATTTAATGTAATCGTTTTTAGGGTTCCGAACCCAAAGGGTAAAACGGGGCCCTATTACTAAGACTCCGCTGTCCGTCGGTCCGTCTGTCACCAGGCTGTCTCATGAACTGAGACAGTTGAAATTTTCACAGATGATGTATTTCTGTTGCCGCTATAACAACAAATACTAAAAAAAATAAAAAAAAAATAAAGGGGGCTCCCATACAACAGACATTAATTTTTTGGCGTCTTTATAGATAATGGTACGGAACCCTTCGTGCACGAGTCCGACTCGCACTTGGCCGGTTTTTTATTATACCACCGCCACACTATGCTCCTCACTCTACTCCTCGCGTTGCCGCTATTATTCGCGAGGCAGCCACACACTGCTGTACACACTACTTACTTCCCTCGCTACAGTCCTCGCCACTCGTCGAGTATGTAGGCTGCAGTATTAAGGTCACACAAGCTTTGCTTAAGTAATTTATGAAACGTAAAAATTTGGGTCATCATCTGTGTGCGCGAGCCCGCCTCGCACTTGCCCGATTTATTCCGTTTCGGTAAAAAGTCACCGGTATAAGCTACAGTAAGATGTCATTTTGCTTTACTTTTATAAATTTTCTTTTTATGGACTTAGTTATTAAGTAAGTAGGTACTTCGCATAAAGTGCCGCCCGGAAGCCATTTTTATTCTACTTTCTTTCTTCATACTAACATTACAAGTAGGTTTTATTTTAATAACTCGGTAGACGTATATTTGTACAACCTTTTGTGTTATTATAACATGATATCTTCGAAGAAATAAAACTGTACTTGTTTTCTTTCTCTCAATGCCCGTCAGCGATTCCCTGAGGAGTCTTTTAGGAAAATTAATATCCATTGTTTTTTTTACACAATTCTGAGTTCAACTAAATAACGACTACACGAAACGAAAGTAAACATGACCGAAATGTTGACGTAAATAAAATAGTTTTTTCAATTTAATATGTCTATTTATTGAAGAACACGCTTCTACCAAAATTGGACTGTAAGGGCTCGACCATTGTTAAAATAATGGGAGGTCTTCTGACAGCTGGAGGAACATAGTTCTGCAACTATCGATAGATGGCGCTGACGAGACATGTTGATATTTTTTTTGCATTTGTTCAATGAAAAAGCAAAGGGATCGGTAAAAAATATTGTTGAAATTAAATTAAAGAAAAAAAAAAACATGAAAGACAGTATCCGAAAGACAGATATTGTCTATCTATGAGAATAAGCAAGTTTTTTTATTGACCTTTCTTCATCTGTGGTTTTGCAAAATCTTCAGATCCATGTCTCGTCATCTATCGCATTTTACTCTATCAACTATTTTTTTTTTTTGGGAATCGTCCTATGGTTACCACCATATTTTTTGTCTCCTCTTATTAACTTGTACGTTTCCAATGAGCAAAGAGGTTTGATTATGTTTTCCATTAGAAGAGGCAAATGCACAGAGTTTATGTTAGAATTTACAGATGAAAAATAATTGTCGTTTCCCGATCCCTTATCTTTACAGAGACCACTTATTTGAATCATCCTGGAATCGCTCCATTTATCTTTATTTCGTAATGAAAAGCATTTCGTACTTTGCAGATCTGAGATAATTTCAAAGGCACTCCCTGATATTTCAGCAGTCAATGAGCACCCCAATTCCATAACATTTTAAGCAGTTCAATCGACAACCTCAATAACATAAAAGCTATAGAAACGAAATTCAGGACCTCGACTGCAAGGGTGTTTGTTATTTTACAAAATAAGCAAATTTTGCTACATCTACAGAATAGGGTAGATGACTGATGTTAATATCGTTGAAACCAATACATTTGATGAAGAATTTAAGTAAATGTAATATTATTGATAAAATAATTTATATCCGTTATTAATGTTCTGATATATAAGCATATTAGGCATTTAAAGTTTTTGGTAGAGAAAACTATGTTTTCCCGTAAATAATCATATAACTGTAGAGAAAACACTGTCCCTTTCCACAAAATAAAAAACGACGTCACGTCTCTGTGCGACATACTTGTCAGAATATAAATATCAGCTGCTTCATACATTTTGTCGGGTTTGAATGGTAGTTTTCTATGGAACAGATGTTTTTTTTTTGCAATTTCAGGGTTGGTCTCATTATAAAAATTGTATATTTACACGAACCATTTCGAACCCCTTTCAACAATTTTCCGAATTACAAAATCTAATTATGCCACCTTGAAGACTAATAAGTATCCTCGGTTATCTTTGCACGTTTTGATATTATTCAGTTTTCATATATGAAAACTTCCCAAGTTGCATTATTATTTAGAAGCATTTTTTTAATAGTAAGTAGTACAATTATTTTAGCTGATATGTACTGTTTCGATGCCATCGCTGAACAATGGCGAAGGAAAACACTGTGTGGAAACCAGTATGTCAAAGAAACGTGTGGAAACCAGTATGTCAAAGAAACGTGTGGAAACTAGTATGTCAAAGAAACTCATAAGTTCAAAGACATATGACATTCAGAAACATGCACTTGGCCAGCATGGTGGATTAGGATCCATCCTCTCTCTGTGAGAGAAGGCCTGTGTCCCAGCAGTGGGAACATGATAGGCTGAAATGATGATGAGTTGTAATTTAAGGATTTGCTATAGAGAGTTAGATCTCATTTTTTTCGGCGAAGCTGACAATAGGGTATTTGACTGTATTAAAAAAAATGATTTACGTTGGTGTAATCCTAGAAAATTGTCATTAAGAAAGAATGAATTACAAAAAAGTAAATAATGAATTCCCAATTTCCTAAATAAATACAAAATTAAAATACATTTTTCATCGATCACCTAACCTGGCTGAAAACACTATGTAGGTCGAATGTCCTTATGACGTCACAGAAAAGTAAATAAAGGCAACAACTGTAGGTTGAGCAGAACTCGTTTGCATTATGTGTGACGTGGCCCCATAAAATATCAAACGGTAGTTTAATAATTTGAATTATGATCTGCCATTTCAAACAAATACTGAACATTATGAGGATTGAATTACAAGATTGCTTTATTATACTATAGTAACAATTTAAGATAGTTTCGTAAAATCAATTAAATACCCTATCCCCATAATCATACCGGTCGTTTGGCCCATTTTTTACATGATCATGTTTTTGCTGGGATATTTATAACAGCCTGTAGTATCATCGCGCTTTATGATATAGGTATGATTATGGATCTAGTCGGTCGGTGCCACCCTGAGCTCTGAGCCTCGCGTGCAGACGTTCCTTTCACGCGCACCAACCACGTGTAGTTAATCAGTTAATACGATCGTCCAAATCACGTCTGCCGTGTTAATTTTAGGTTGTTTCGTGAACTTGGCCTTTAAATAACCTTTGTTTGACATAACTGCTTAGATGATTGGGGAATTTTTAGTGGACCAATTCGTAAGTTATAATTAAGAGACCTAGTAATTTTGAGCATTCCAAAAATATTATCTAGTCTGATGTTTTTTCTGAGTTGATTATTTTGTTCATAATCAATTATATCTACTTATACTTTAAGATGGTGTTGGGATATGCGGTAGTGGAAGTCTGACGCAGGATTGAGGTCAAAAAGGTCTTCAGAATATTCCTCGAAAAACCAGCGATAGAAAATGCAGAGGGAACCCGCAAAATAGAGAAGCTAAGTGGGTCCAGCTTGTTAGTGAGTTTGGGATCGTCAACAATTCTAGTTGCTCGTAGCTGTAGGGAGTCAAGAGGCTGCAACTGGTATTCCGGTGCGCCATTCCAGAGGTGGGAGCAATACTCCAGTTGGGGCTGTACTAGTGCTTTACAAAGAAGTCGCTGACCTGGCGTGTAGTATCGCTTCGCTCTATTAAGCACAACGAGCTTCTTGGAAGCGAATTTCGCTTTGAAATTAGACATCACCATATGAACGAAATATTACCGCCGAAAATCTCTAAGTTCTTAGAGATTTTCAAGGGATTGCCCTGGAACAGTGGAGCAGCATCAAATGAAGCTTTTTTCGCAGAGAATGAACAAAATTTGTCTTAGTAGGGTTAAATTTCTGATACAGACGTCTATATAATATGCATAAGTTTAAGACTAGGAACTGTGTTTTTTTTTACTTTAATTAATGTAGGTATTAAATAAGTGGTTTTGACAATAGTCTAATTAGTCCATTAGAATTAAACCAAAAAATTAGACAAATTGGATTTAATTGCTACAAAAGGTTTTATTGTTTTATTGGCTCCATTTATAGCCCAATATGACTACCCTAGGTTTTCCTCCTCGGCGGAGTAAGTCTTAAGCGTTGTAAGTCCTTTGCCAGATATTATCGTAAAACCTCAAAAATACCCCTTCTGGGGGTACATTTTTACCCCCCAACACTTATACACAACTCCGCCGAGGAGGAAAACTTAGGGTAGTCATATTTGGCTATAAATGAAGCCATTAAAGCAATAAAACCTTTTGTAGCAATTAAATCCGATTTGTTTTCTAATTCTAATGGCCTAAACATAGACATAATCTTTTTTAATTTTGAACACAACTATTTTTTCCCTGGCAGACATGATAGTATACAACCTTCGAAAAATTATACGTATATTTTGGCCATTATGTATTTTTTTGATCGAAGGACGTTGTGTCCTTTTTTTCATTTCAATTTGTACGATCCTGTATGTTACTTTGTAAGTATGTGTACCATGTTTTTATTTATTTAGTAAAAGGCTCGCGTTTGACCGCTACAAAGGAAATGAAATAAAATAAAATAATGAAAATAAAATAATTTTGATTTGAAAATTTTCTGTTCATGCAACACATTTATCGGATAAAGTCACAAAAGAGAAGGGCAAAAAATTCTCACTTCAGTGAATAGAGTGCTTTTCATGAAATAAGTACCACGGCAAACAGCGGAACTAATGTTGGATGGAACATGTTGTAATTCTCATATGTTGTTACTGTGTTTGGGCGCTAGTAAGATTTTAATTAATTTGCCATCGTTAAAGAGACGTGTCCGATGCTTAAATGTGTTAAAAGAGCTGCTCGAGAAAATGATATTAATAGTGATTGATACGTGATGACAGCGTTTGGGGGACGAATTGCGAATTTTTTACCTTGCTCTTTTTTACCCTTCTTCTAGTTGAACTTGCTCCATCGTAGAATGCATCATCGCTTAGCATGAGGCGAGTTGGCGGTCAAACGCAAGCCTATGTCAAAAAAAAACCAAATGAATACTAATTCTTGTTTATATATTCAGGAGAGTTCTACTCAGATTAAGTGGACATAAATAATGTAGATGCATGAAAACGATGTCCTTCCAGCAAATACGACCCGGGAGTAAAAACTCTGAAAACTCGTCACGCCTCAGTTAATTCAGAAATAAACATTTTAACGAGTTTATTTACTACGCATTTTTATTTAGCTTGTTTTCCTCTTTGCAGTTAAAAGAAAATTAGATTTTATACGTTTGAAATTTAATGTTATTACACTAATATTTTAGATGAGAAAGTGTGTTTGTTGTTTTTTTTTTATTCTTATTTTACGCAGCAACATCAAAACTGCAAGACATTTGGACACTATGAGCGATTATGACAATAATTATTATCGTTTATTTATTTTTGATTTTAGTTTAAGTTTCTTTTGTATTTTTTTCGGTGTGTAATAAAGAGATATTGTATTGTAATTATCAATTTAAAAACCGACTACAAAATTAGTAAATACCCAATTTTGTTTACTTGGATGACATTTTTTTTTTCACTTATTTTGATTGATAACCAAACTAATAAACCGATTTTGCTGAATTTATATGGGACCACCTCAGAAGTATGGCCTACCAAACAAAAAAGGAATCATCATATAATTGTTAGAGAAATCGGTGAACATACATAAAAAAACAACAGTGGAACAAAGAATTCACACAAACACAAACCTTTTTCGAAATCGGTTAAAAATTAAAATAATTGGCGGTACTTGTAACTAATTTCATAAGACTTTTAATGACATCCGTCATCTAGCTAATCAACCTAAGATGACCACGGACACTGCAGTGTTCCAAATGTCACGAATTAGAACAAAGTAAATTACACGCGATTAAATTAGAAAAAAAAAACACATCAAAACTGTTTAATTTAAATGTGTAATAATCACTTAAAGTATTGCGCGCTTTCTGTCTAGCAAGACAGACAGTATGTATGTTGTAGTGTTAGCCTATTTGTATGCATGTTGTGTTTGCACTTAAATTACTAATTATTGGTCACTTTTTTTTTTATGATACTGAATGACGACATAAGCGAAGTCGCTCGTCTGATGGCTCTTCACGCTTGCCCATAACAGCTCAACGCCACTCTGAATTTTGAACTTCAACAGTTTAAAACCCTGGATGGCAATGCACTGCGCTCGTCACCCCGAGATATAAGATGTCAAATCTTTGTGTGACCTGTAATTTTGCTGGAAACATTGCCCTTCAATCCGGAACACAGTAGAGTTTGCACACTACTGCTTGGCGGTTGAATAACTGGCAAAGGTGTGGTACTTCCCTAGGCGGACCCCTGCAAAAGAGTCCTACCACAAACGTTTTGATGCCACAACATCCAGTTTGCAACCATTAGTAAAAAAGGTTAAATACTTAGCTCCGAAAATGTGTAATCATATAATGCTCATCCAATATGCAGGCAGAGCTGTGAAGCAGAAGGAATAGCAGATGAGATGAGAGCATCGGACCCGACAGACACGGCCGGCCCCTCATTCCGAATGCAGTTAGCAAACTTTCAGGTTAGAACAAAGGTCGTTATCACAACAGAAACTGCAAGCACGCCAAGTTCTATGAAATATATTTGGAAAAATACTGATTTTTAATATGACCCCAAAAAATAAATAAAAAATAAAGCATCATGGAAACTGACGTGGTTTTCACACATTTTATTTATATTACACGGGAATTACTCACGTAAGAATAGGCCGGATAAAACTCCCATAGTTTCAACCGCATCCGGCGGTCTTTATCAAGGTGAATGCGCGCGCGCGGCTGCGTCTCGCTTTGCACTACTCCGAGTATCCGGCCTATTCTTACGTGATTAATTCCCGTGTAATATAAATAAAATAAAGCATCGTTTAAATAAGAGCTTGTTTTTCAAAATGTTTTGTATTTATTTAAAGAATTTTTTTTTTCTATACTAATATTATAAAGAAGAAAGTTTTTTTTTGTTTGTTTGCATTGGATAGGCTCCGAAACTACTGAACCGATTTGAAAAATTCTGTCACTGTTGGGAAGCTACACTATCTCCGGGTGACATAGGCTATATTATATTTTGTAGCGAGGCCGAAGCCCGAGCTTACACCCGTGCGAAGCCGGGACGGTCGACTAGTATAGAATAATTGGCAAACAAGCCAGCTCTAACTAGCTGGTTTGCTTTAGAGAATGGAATGCTTTGCCACCGTTCTTGTTTCCTGAAAACTACAACCTGGTTGTCTCAAAGGCCAGAGTCAAAAACCTAGGTCTACGTGCTCCATCTTCGGCCACAATATCGCTTTTCATCAAGTGAGTTTGTGGCCAAACGTAGACCAATATTAAATAGATAAAAAAAGCGACGGGCTACCTGATGGTAAGTAAGACTAAGAGGTCAACGCCGCATATATACATTAGACACCTACAATACCCGAGGCGTTGTCAGTGAGTTTTGGAGTGTCTACCTTTGAGGACTCTGTTCACCCTTCAGTTCAGTTTAGTTTAATTCGCCATTTTTATTTCGCGCGGCCAACTGCTTTCAAAGAGTTTTTACGTTTTCCTATGGCACAATTTGATTACTGACATCTGTCGCGCTACTGCCAAAGAGATGGAGGTCTAACTTAATTATACGGCGTGCTAGTTGGAGCATGAATCAAACTCAAGAGAGGCTATAGATATGCAAAGTAGTTGAACTCGGGGTGTTTAACCTGATAAAGGTCTGTGGGTTAGAAGTGTGCTTGAGAAATGAGCTCTGATGAATAAATTAGGTGCAAACTTCATCGTGATTATTACTTGAGTATCTTCTGAGAAGTTACATGTTTGATTTTAGTTCGCGTCATTTTACTGACTACGTTTACGCTTTAGAGCCAAAGCACATACATACACGACGTCGTGTCATGCTATGATGCGAAATTGTGACACGACTTGTCATCGTGTTGTGAAAAACTACGACGTTCATCGCCGACGATAACAAGACGTCTTATCGTGTCGCACGGCATGAAATCGTGTAGTGCCGCCGACACCATCCTGCTACGTCAGCGCATTTATGCGTCTTTCTAATAACCGCACGAGAACACATTAAGTGCCGTCCATATTGCGAGATCGATTGCGGAAATTTTCTTCAAAGTTCACAACGGCATCGTGTTGACGATGTCATGTCATGCATCGTACCACGATATGACGTCGCGTCGAGTGCACGTGTTGTGACCCTAAGAAAGCGTTCCTCGGCTGGAACTACCTGTTTTGCACGTTTTACGGAAATTTAACCGTCAATTGTTATTATTTGAACCGTCGCACCGTGTCACAATGGGACGTTGTCGTGTCGTGCCTATGTGTTTTGGCCTTTACGTACGGCAAGATAGAGACTGACTGCCATGATGAACTGGATGGGACTAAAGACGCGAGGTTTTATAGGGCGAACGTATATAACTCTGTTAAGGGTAACCTATATTTAAGTGGTAACTGATTATATCTAGAGCCCATCAAAGAAAATGAAATTAAAATTTTTTCAATATTAAAAAATAATTTTAAGTTCTTAAGTATTTTAATTTGAGGCTAGACAGAGACCGCACGATAGAAAGTTAATCATCAATCCGCACGCGCGGCTATACTTACACACGCTTTGCGGGAGAGGGACCATGCATCTCCCTCTCAATCCCCACCAAAAACTTACTTTAAACGCTTTATATCTCAGAAATTTATCAGTTTCAGTGTGTGTAATGTATTTATTTATATCCTTCGCTAAGCCTGTCATTGTAATCAACACCAATCAATCTATTCGAAGTAGGTTAAAATCAACTTACAAGATGTGTAGATATTTATTAAATACAACTTACAAAAGTAGCTAATATAAGGATTTAATAATTTCTTTAAACTAAGATTAAATTTCTTTGGTCTACTTGAACTTATCTACTCAAATACTTATAGCTACTTCATAATAAAATCAATCCAAATAAAGTAATTATAAGGAAAATGTTCAATTAACTTCAACAACCGCAAACAACTTGGATTGACAATGAAAAATGCCGTCATCCATCAAGCTGCTCCAAGCTACGTTGTAAGTTGAAGCAAGATAATAAGTGGCATTCGGAGGGGAGCATTCTCAATGGCGGATGAAGCTTCATAATTATGGTTTAAATAAACACCAAAAAGGTAGAGAAGCATAGTCATCATCATCATCATCAGCCAGAAGACGTCAACTGCTGAACATATGCCTCCCCCTTTAACCTCCACACTGAACGACATCCTGCCATCTGCATCCACTGAATGCCCGCGACTCTCACAATGTCGTCGGTCCATCTAGTGGGAGGCATACCTACGCTGCGTCTTCCGGTTCGCGGTCTCCACTCAAGAACCTTTCTTCCCCATCGGTTATCAGTTCTTCGAGCGATGTGCCCTGCCCATTGCCACTTCAACTTGCAGATTTTAATAGCTATGTCGGTGACTCTGGTTCTTTGGCAAATATCCATGTTCCGAATTTTATCGCGCAAAGAAACTCCGAGCATAGCTCTCTCCTTTGCCCGTTGAGAAGCATAGTAATATTCAGTAATTTTTTTGCTGTACAGACTAATAAAAATTATATATTCCTTTTACAACTCGATAGTAAGGATGGCTCTTCAGTTTTAATAAGATATTAATAATAAACTACATATTAATATTTTTACCTCAAAATGTTCATTTTATACTAAAACTGGCCGTAGACTTCAATTCTTGCTACAATTATATTTATTTATTTTTCGTGGTTTTTATTCCGATATTTTAATACTTATTCTGCTATTCGGGGCGGAGAGGAACTTAACAAATCAAAGATCATGTAAATCGGTCCAGCCGTTCTTGAGTTATAAATAGTGTTACTAACCTGAATTTGTATTTTGACAATAATTATATATATATATATAGTAAAAAATATTTTCTATACTAAACCTAATAGATCAGACGCAACCTCCAGGCTTTGATTATGTATATATATTCCAGGTTGAGTCCGGCTGCTCCAAACACTTCAGATGCATAATAATATACTCATGCAAAGTACGAACACCTGCGATACATTTCGCGGTAGTGTGCGGTCTGTAGGATTATGTAAAATTGGTCATTATGCAATCTCATTCAAATATTTTCGTTTTGTTTTTATGTTTAACCATATTTTTAAATCCCAATCCAGATATGAATGCAGCGAGCACGGCAAGTCCGACAAGACGACTACTTGTAGCTTTATACCTAAAGTGCGGAGTGCGCCAGGCCTGGTATTAGCCAAGTTCAAAGTGTTACTCACCGTAGCTCTAGAAGTGCCACTATCCAAGCTGCTCTGTGAAGATATCGAAGGCGTCCTGGTGAGGCGAGCATGAGGCAGCGAGCTGGCTGCACGCCCCTCCATGCTCAGCGGCTGGATTCGGCAGTGCTCCTTCGGAATCAGCATTTCCTTTAAACAATACAAACAATAGTAAATGACAAGAAAATTATGACAGTTTGTTTCTTACCCCACAGAGAAAAAAGGAAAAAAACATCCGCGAGTGGAAAAGTTTGCTAACTTAGATCAGCTTTTTTGCTTAAATTTAAGTTTACTGAACTGTTGGCCATTGAGTACTCAGTGGAGAGATATCTTACCTTGGATTGGCACTACCCACTTCCAAAAGTAGCTGACTTAAAATAGACTGAAAGAGTGAAAGAGAGAGAGAGAGAGAGAGAATGAGACAAAACAGGAAGAAAGAAAAAGAGATAAAGAAAGGAAAGAGATCTAGAGTAGAAGAGAAGAAAGGCTAAGTTGGTTTGATATTATACATACTCGAAGATAACCACTGTCATAAATAGTTTTCTTTGCTCGTTTTCCTTTTTCGTGTTAGTTTTTTCTTCATATAAAATAACAAAGGCACGTTAACCTTAATTTGCTATACTAATAAGTTATCTCCTTTATTTAGGTTGTTCTTAACATAAAAGAAGATTGAAGCATTTGATAGCAAAGGATCAAACAGTTTCTCTTACAGAGTTACCACTCTTGCAAACTCGTCGAGTTTGAAAATCTAACCTTTTCAACATCAAAAATACATACAACAATGAAACACGTTTTTGTTCATAAGGAGATGCGCGACTTTCGAGGATCTCTCAATTCTTTTGATGTCTTCTAATTGGATTTGAGATGAATATACAGACCGAAGTGGAAGCAACCGCGGCGTGGTCCAGTGAATGTAAAATACATTGGCTTTCAATAGCCTAGAATCAAGATTGATCTATCTAGGCCCTAGATAGAGCGGGAATAAAAATCTACAATGTCTCTGGTAATAAAAGCTAAGCAGCTTAGGAAATAGAATACCCCCTACTTGTGGAGCTTTAAACTTGAAAAAACTTCAGAACCGCATGCAAGTCTCGGAATATTCTTTTATGAACTTTTTATAAAATAAGTGAATTATTTGAAACTGTATGTACATATGTATGAAATAGGTAGGAATAAAAACGTTTTTTTGTGATGAATTTCTAGTTTAATTCACTAGAAATTCAATGATTCCGCTTCTAGAAGCGGAATTACACTAGAAATTCATCAGAAAAACAGTTTTGAAAATGGACTTCCGCAAAGTAACGCCTGATTCAATCAACTATAGGTAGGTATGTTGAAATGGCCAGATCAGTTCAGTTTCATTAGATCGCGGGTTCATCTATTTTTTTTATTTTTTATTTTTATTTTTTTTTACATTACAGCTCTCCACAGACTCCAGGGTCCGTGCCTTTTATTAACTTTTATTTATATATAACATTAAAATATTTTTTCTTACAATACAGAAGGAATTTTCCTTAAAGCTACACTTAAAATTATTCTAAATTCTAAAATTAATCTATTTTATATTTAAGTAATGCTAGGTTATTTATAAATTTATATACCATTCGACAAAAGTCATCCTGCGAGATTAGTATGTGGTGGGACCAGTTGACGAAATAGCCAATAAGTACACAATTATTTCTGCATCTAAGCCTGAACTTTGAGACATTGACTGCGCTGTGTAGCCTTAAAACACTAGCCAGTTCAGTTTGATTATATCGTAAGTTTGTCTATTTTGTATTAAATGGTTTTAATTTTTCTACAAAAGTTTAAGTAATGTTGGTTTACTTAATGTGGATAGAATAATACACAATTATTTCAACTTCTATTTTGATACTTTGACTGCGCTGTGTAGCTTTAAAAACAATTAAATCTTTAGCTGATAGGTATTTTTTCAAGGATCTGTTCATTGCGATAGTCGTTTTCATACTTACATGAGGACTTCCGTGAGACTTGTCATCTCCGAAACTATCTGTCGAGTTGTGGCTTTGGCCACTACTGGCGCTTGAGGTTCTCTCTCTAGCAGCTCGAGCCCATGACTCAAGTCGCTTCTGGGCGGCCCAAACTCCGGGCGGACCGAGTCCACTCATCTTGATCACACTAAATTATGACTATACCATTACTTGATCCTTTACTACTAATTGTTCAACATACTTTCAATCACTTTTACACTATATAGTTTTTATTGCTGCACAGATATTAATGTTTATGAATAATAATGCACTAAAATAAATAGAAAATTTGGTTAGAAATGATAAAATCCACAAGCATTTCAAAAACTTTGAATACTGCAAAAAATTTAGGTTTATCTCAACGTTTCAAAGAGAAAATGCTATACTGTTGACGGCAGCTGGATACCAAGTGAGGCGTTTATAGGTATTTTTACACGTTCATAAACAGAGCTCTTTAATTAACACCCTGAAAATAGCCATTAAATAAAGGATCACTTTTATCCACGGGGCGATCTAAACGAGGCTACAGATGGGTTTTATTTCATTCCAGAAAGGCTATATTAAAACTTTAATTAGACAGTTATTAAGTTAGACAGCGAGGCAACGAACAAGCGGGTTATGGAGTAGAGAGACTAGTAAACGTTACTGATATCTAATGTATGATGTCCAATAAGCTCGGAATACTAGACCAGAAGATCGAGTAGTCTGAAAAGGAAGGCTTGCCCCGGTAGTTGGGCGATCCAATTTTATTTTTTTTAATATAAAAAAAAACAGACGTAAAGGCAGATATATCTAATAGCTTTCAAGAAGAGATTTCTTGAATACTTATAGATTTAATGTAGAGCACAGACTGTGATCAAATTATATAAAACCACGACCGATTCGAAAAATAAGATATGACTTTCAAGCCGCTAAACAGAGTTTGATTACTTTGGAAAACCACAGCAGTGAAACTTGCCTGAAACAGCTTTCAAAATTGTCTAAAGTAAATACGCAGTTTCGCTTATTTGGATGGCACTTCTTTATTTACAAACCGGTTATCTTGATCCGGTTATTTTGATTTACAAACCAAACTGCTTGTGATGAAATTTGTATGGGACCAATCTAAAGTAAATACTTCCAGTTAAAATAATTTACCAAATCCACACTATAATATTATAAATGCGAAAGTAACTCTGTCTGTCTGTCTGTTTGCTACATAATCATAGCTAAACGGCTTAACCGATCTCGATAAAATTTTGGGAGGTAATAGGATGTATCATGAGGACGGACATAGGCTATTTTTACTGAAAAAATCGCGAACGCAGTCGCGGGTACAGCTAGTCAGGTTATAAATGGCGGAGTAATGAGGTAACAAACATAAAAAAAATACAACCAAATTGAGAACCCCCTAATTTTTGAAGTCTGTTTAATGAGAAAACGCATAAGCTTTTACCGTACACATATAATATACCTTCTGCATTCCATCGTTGGTAAAATAAGGATCACTACCATTAAGGGGAGGTTTTCCCACTTTTAAGGAACGCTTGTAAGTGACATGTATTGTATTAAAGTCTCATTTAGTGGAGTAAAACCATGGCACTACAACAATCGTGCGTTTCGCTGCTTCTATTTTTAAGGCTTTTCACATATTTTTCTATAAGTATAGCTGTAATGTAAAATTTACCGTCACGGTTTCCTCTATAATTATGAAATCTGCATGTATATAAAGGTATCACAGACATCATTTAGTCAATAGATATTAAAATGAATAAAAAAAAAAACAGAGAAGAGCACAAATCAGTGTTAAATTTTTTCTTCTATCGAGTTAAATGTCCTTAACCATGTTTCGGTCTTCATAGTTTCTTAGATAAAACATTCAATTTTAATATGACACTATTTTATAGTTTTAAGCTAGCCATGGATGTAGACAAACTAAAACTAGAATGACCAAAATTGCTAAAAGTGGGAAAAGAGGGCCTTAAGCAAACGTGAAAAGTTAAGTAAAATAAATCCTCATTGCGTTACTAACTTGTCTAGCGAGCTACACGTTTCAATAATGAAGGTGCCTGTTAGGTAAAAGCAGCCAGGTCGTAGACGGACCGTGCCCTGCGTGGGCGCTAGCCAGTCGATACTACGCTACTACGAACCACGTCGCGGTGCGGTGGGCGTTTGTTTACAGGGAACTTCTACTCTAATTACACTAAATAAATGAAGTGGTCAACAACAGAGACGTAGAGGGCAATGTTTCCAGTGAATTTACTAGGCATAAAGGGACATCTAACATCTGAGGGTGGCGAGCGCAGTGCGTTTTTTTATCCATCCTCCATCACCTCTGTTCCCATGCCGTTAGCAAGGACCTTTCTGACATGACGCTCTCTTTAGCCATCATATTTGGCGGACGTGACGCCGTGTCCCGTGACGCCCAATTTTTTTTTGTTGTAGGTTTTACTTTGATCATCTAGGTTTGAAATAAATATCGCTGCTTATGTAGCCTTTTACTAACTTTGATTTAAATTCTTCTTTATAAAGCCACTTTTTTTAAAATCTATTAATAGGATTGCGTTTGACCGCCAACGCGCCGATGTCAAGCGATGACATTGTGGTCTACGATGGAGCATGCTTGCCCAGAAGAAACCGATTCACTCGTGATTGAGGTCACCCATATTATTATTGTAACTATCGGGTCCAGATTGTAACAACATGTTTAATGATAAACTAACATTTACTATCTATATACTATCTATCATTAACTTTGTAGTAAGTTTTTTAAGTTGTCAAATTAATAGTTTACTTGTTAAAATTTGCAGTGCCGCGCAAGGATTGAACGAAATTTTAAATCCTAGGTTATGGGCGAGCGTGACCCTCTTACCATTAAGCAAATTGCTCATCTCATTATTCAGTTACATTAAAACACAGACGACGTCGCGTACAGAACGAAGTGGAAGAGAATGTAAATAAAAACTTATCACTGCACTGTGGGATATTAAACAAGCTTTATACTATGCGATTTAGCGCACTAATTAGTGCATTATGTTAGTGTGTTTATTTAGTGCTGTGAATTAATGGTAGTAAGATAAATTCGTTTACTGCACTAAATTGTAGCGCTGAATATCGTAGTCATAGTTTGAGAAATGTTTGTGTCTGTTTTAGCTGGTACAAATTTAAAAACAAGTACTTATAGTCTAAGAGCCGGTGAAGATGTCGATCTTGTCGATCTTGCCTTGGCATATTCTGTTTGTTAAAAAGTAAAAACTAAGATATAACTCATTCAGTTATCAAAAGAGTGAAGGTAATGAAAGAAATGTATTAAAATTAATTAAATTAAAAATAGCTATGAACACTTTTTGATAGGCAAGTTATCATAGGCATATTTGTTTATAAATTATATTTGATAAAAAATACGTCTCATCTGGTTATCAGATCGGTGAAGGTCGAACTTCCACGTCTCCTCTACTATTAATATGAAAGAGAAAATATAGGAGAATGTATCTGACAGCTGACATTAACATTGTAAAACTCAAAATGAAAACATTTTATTTTAAAATTTTGCTGTTATATATTAGCTACCAGCTAGCTAATCTTACATTTATAAAGATAGTAAAATGATCAGAATTCACTGTTTTCGTTCAGCTTTTTACAATATTCCTAATGGCAACTGTCAGATGCATTCTTTAAGAGGCCGCACTTTAGCATATGCATATGAGAGATTATTTTTCTTAGGAGATAATTATTGTTTGTACACAAACCATTAAAATGTGAAATTCGTGCTGTACATACTAATAATAATAATGTTTTTTTTTTTGGTTTCTGTTCTTATTCAATTAAACAGACTAATTTAGTGCACTAAATTGCAGCGCTAAATTAGGCATGACGCTCGTTTAACTCCAAAAATATAAAATTGTTTTAGGATAACCAGTAAAAACGCACCCCGTATGTACGATAGTACCTAAAGATTATTAACATAGTTGTCTAATCAATTACAACACAATAACTACACCTCTAGCGCGGTACCAGTTGATATTGGAAATTCGATCACACTTAATAGAGTTCCTTTAGGGCCCGTATGAATAGGCTATGTCAATAAAACGACACGTAGCAATCAAGGACGAGTGGTCAGCCGCACCACGTTGGGCGCCAGAAATAGGAAATCTATTAAATATGTATGTTAACGTGTGTCGTAAGTAATACGATCTATGCAAAATAATAAAACATTTGGTAGAGTCAAGTCGTGTAAGTGTTGGCTATTATCATTATTTATATGCAGCTACAGAGCAACGGGTAGGAGTGGTTTTTTTACATAGAAATGAATGATGGAAGAGTGACAAAGACAGTTAAATTAAAAAAATTGTGTGATGAAGTATGACGTGAAAGTCAATTGACTTCGATTTTGATAGGTAACGGACATTTATGTGATATCCAGCCACAGAATAAGGACTAGTTAGAAGTAGTGCTAATTTAGCATAAACATATTAAACATGTTACATTCTTTACTCATATGCCAAAATTGTTGTTACCTGAACGAAACAGATATATTTTTCACAAGACGGCGAATCGCAGGGTTGTATAATTTTTGAACTTACTAGGGGTTGGGATATGACCTCTAAAAGGCTCCAAAGGCTACATTTTATATTACAGACGGCCTTGCAAGCTTTGTAAATCACGTGACAGATTCTATGCTGGTATAGTCCTTATTCGGTGTAATCAGCACTCTTGCAGGAATATTTAGGTACCTGATGTATGCGAAACTAGATTTTACATAGATGAAAAAATAAATAGAATACTATAGCACACTACCTTCATTGATCTAATATGTATATGGGTACAGCTATCTCATAACCAATAACCATTGCAACAGAGTTTAGTTATAAAAGAAGCGCTAAAGGATTTTCATGAAAAAGGAGAGCATCTTATTACGCTATATTTTGCAGAAGAAATTGAAAGCGAGTCTGAGCAAACTTTTCATGGATTAAACGAGAAAAAATATTATAGACATTCTATACGTTCTATTTGATTAAAATAGCGTTGAAAATTATTATAAAGAATGAATGAAATATTAAGGTTATTCACGTGTCAAGAGAATGAACACATCTAAACTCGAGCGTACGAGTTGGTGTTGACGAAGCACCAAAAGCGAGCACACGGCAACGAATAATTCGCTTGTGTGCACATGTTCTCGCTGACGCAGGTTGCACACCTCCGCTTAATCGTTGCAGTGAAACTGCGACTAGATTGAATGTGAAATTTATATCGTCTACCGTAGAGCATTATTTTAAATGTAAAATTACGAAAATAAAGCGTTTGTTGACGCCGTGGTTTGCGATTGGACATTCTGTTGTACGTGGTACGATACAAGGTTCAGATAAATTTTAAACACACTACTCTTGCAATGTACAGATACATTGCAAGCGAGAAGGCGATTGGCTGTGTGTGGAGTGTGGACACAATAGTGACGGCGGACGTTTCGGTCTATTGGGCCATTCACCTACTATTGCCAATTTGCGTTTGTTCGCTAAGTCTGTATACGGCGTTAGGGTTCTTTTCCACGAGAGATGTGCGAGGAAGATGAGCGGTGCGCGAGGAAAAAAACAACCAATAGGATCGCTTCATTCCGTCTTGTCTCGCCTCCTATTGGTTGATATTTTTCTCGCTCACGGTTTAGCTACGCACGGTGTAGCCTCGCACATCTCTGGTGACAAGCTCCCTTAGTCATCTAAACACATCAACAGCTGATTTAAATACACCAATTCCGCTTTAGTACTGTAACAGGAGTATCTATAGAGTTGCATACATACAAGTCTTCGTAGATTCAGGATCCCCGCCTATAATACATTGAGGGAACAATACATCCGGCGTGGATTTATAGACTAACTGTTGCGCCTACAGCTCTGCTATGAAACTGGGACAAGTTATATCATATTTAAAAGGGAATGAGATATTTCACTGTAGATATGGTAGCATATTGAATTGTGTTATGCAGATTGTTTTCGAGTAATGCTGATGGAATGCACAGTAAGATGATTGCTTTGCTAATAATTGCTCTCATCTCATCATTTCACACCATACCTATAAGTACACAAAGAAGATTTAAAGGAGAATGAAACTGTTATCTATTTTAAACTGATCCGTGCCAGTTATGGCACTAACTTGTAAGTTTTTCTATCTGTGTGTAACTTTAATGATTGATGTGCAAAATCAGCAAAAAAGTTCCTTAAACGAGTTTTTCATCGTTTTTTCTGTGTATTTATTTTGATCGTACTCGTATGAGCTGTAGCCACGTTTTTAGATTAACGTTTTAAGTTTTTTGGATTATGAATACGGTAACATAAAGTCACATTAAAACAAAAAAACTCAACGTCGCCGTATTAACAGCCACTCTTCATTGCCACTAATCTTCATTAAACTTTCAATTAAGTACTTAATAATTTAAGGTAGGCACCCAATCGCTTTCGATTCACATCACAAATACACGTAATTTGAGCATGGTGAAGTAGTGAAAGGGGCACAGATTTTACGTATAGCAGATTTAACTAGTATGGGGTGTGAAAATTCCTATGTTATGTTGGTAGGAGGTCGCGGCGGGGCGATCGGCGCGGCTGAAAGCTCGCGCACACTGCCGCCGCCCGGGACTGCGAGGTTGCCAGAATACCACACCATACCCCACATAAGAACTTGTCTCGATAGCCAATTAATTGCTCAAATATCTTTCAGTACCAGTTTTGCTATGGGTTCGTAAATTAGGACGAATTCAATGGTTGCGTGAATTGAGGCTCTTTGATGCTGTATTTGTTTCAGTAGGTATACAGTTTTTTTATATAGTGTGCGTAATGTTTTATGTTCTGGCAGGCTTCTGACATGAACACTTTTGTTTAATAACATTTAAAACTTCGTGTATATCTTCTGCCATACAAAATCAAAAACATTTAGGGTCTCAAATTACATTTACTCTTAATAGAAAAATCTCAAACATCAAACAAGATTTAAACATATTTTTCGCTGCAGATGTTGAGAGTCGAAACAGGATTCGTAATTACGTCGTTCAATCATTTTTTTTTTGTAAGAGTCTTTTTGTGACATCTTATCATAAATTTTTGGTGTTATTAGATCAATATCTTCAAATTTTTTATGAAAGATAACCCAAATAATTGTCAAAGACACCTTCTAAGGAACTCTGGATCACATTTTTTATTTATGTTACTAGGAAGCGAAATATTAATTAAAACCATCAGAAATAAGATTCAGGGCGCATTGTCTTTATCGTTACCATTACTCTGAAGCACGGACTGAATTAGTCTTTCAGTCTACGACGTTACGATCCATGTTTCTGTCAACACGTTTCGACCTGAAATAATTTTGGTACTCACGTCGTCGTCTTAAGCGTATGCCGTGTAACTAGTTTCCAATGACCACTCGTGTAATCGCGCTCCGGGGTCAGAGCTGATTGTAGGGAACTGCAGATTAACTACAATTACGGATTAGGGATAATTACGGTCGTTACCGGCTTCAATCGTCTTACTGGATTAATGAGGAATTAGGAGAGAGAAGAGAGAGAACAATGTAAACAAGTGTGTGTTTTGCATTGTGTACTTTTCAATGTTAAATCCATAGCCATATCCATTAGCCATATTGATCTAAATTTGATAAGTACACTTATCAAATTTAGATCAATATGGCTTATTAGTTATTGAATACTTCCTAAATAATAGTACGGAATTTGCCCACTGGCTCCCAACGTGGTACAAGTTTTCCCAAACAGAAAAATTGTACCATTTTGGCACCATTTTAACAAAACCAACACTTAAATTCTTAGATAGCACATAGCTCGATTTATAATAAAAAACAAATAATTAAATAACCCTTATAGTATGTAACGAGGTGTTAACTAGCAACCCCAGCGGAGACGGCTTAGTCAGCCAAGTCACTTTCTCCGCGCGTAAGCAACAGGTAAGGAAGGTCATAGGGGACGTCTTGCCAACTGCGCGACACTGCTTTTTAACAGGGTTAATTGTTCACGATGAGATGGCAACCCCATAAACTGTAACGAAGAGGGTAACGTCTAACCAGAGTTTTGTTGAGGGTTCAATGCTTTTGGGCCACGAATTGACTTGCTAACAATGAAATAAAATAATGTGTTAAAATGGGAACGCCGAGTCAACAGCTTAATAGATTCGTGGTTAATAAGCAATTAGATGTGAACAAAGAGAGTTTAATGAATAGCAAACAGTTGGTGGCAGGTGCAGGTAACGGGAACCGGACGAGGGCCGGACGGATGGAAGGCGTCGCATTGTTTCCGACAGCTCGACGCGTAGACATTGGCCATGATGACGCTTCACTTAGCAAATTGTATGTTAAGGCGAGGTTTTCCCACTTTTAAGCAACGCTTGTTACTACAGGTGACCATAAGGATCAATATATTGTATTATAGTCACATTTAGTGGCGCTAAATGTGATTTTAATACGCTTACACTCAGTCGTGTTTCGCTACTTACTTCATTATTTGAGGGTTTCTCATATTTTCGAAAAGTATTGCTGTAATGTAAAATATACTTTTACGGTTCCCTTCATAATTATTAAATTTGTGAATTGAAATATCGCATACATAATTTAGTAAATAAGTATTTGATTGAATAAAAAAACCAGAGAGAAGAGCGCAAATCAGTGTTACTTTCATATTTTTCTATCGAGCGAAATGTTATTGTGTTTCGGTCTATACAGTTTCATAGATAAAAAAAACAAAACATTTTTCTAGCTAGAGTTTAAGGCAAATATAAACTTATATATATATGTATGATCTAAGGTTTGATGTAATAAGTAACAATCGTACGTAGGTCTTATATGTAGGTGTATAGTCGTGGGTTAAAGCTATACACGTATAACATGGCTGTGTGATAAAAATAATTATGTTACTTGTGTTATATGACAGTTTGCCTTATTGATTGCCCCTGGAACTTTCCTATCCCCGCACATTTAATTTCGTCACCGACCGCATGAAATACGACCAACTTTTTATTGCTGGTCGACTCGAAATTTGTTTGCGTATTCATAAGCAAATACACGAAGCTTACATCAATGCTGTGATAACATCGCGTATGTGTCAATATTTACTAATGTAACAGGACGAAACTTTTCAACGTAGCAGTGGGTCTAGCATGAACAACTATAATGGTTATACAAAAAGTTTGTGAGTTTAGTGATCGTAGGTATGCTTTTCGTAAGTATTTGTATTTAGAAGACGATTCCTATTAACGGAATTACAACTACGGCTTCATAGTTTAACTGCTCTAAATTTGACAGATTTGTATTATATACTAGCTTCCGCCCGCGGCTTCGCCCGCGTTGTTTGAGAGAAATATAATCGATTTCTGTTCAGTAGGTACTTATATATTAGGACGATATAAATATTTCATCCTGGCTATTGACGACCGGTATGGCTAAGTACTAACACATGTGCCTTATGAGCAGGAGGTTTCTGGTTAGATCCCGGCCTGGCAGATGTTTGAATGGTGAATTTAATTAAATATTTATATGCTTTGGGTCTCAGTGCAGTATCTCTGTTTTTTTTTCTTGTTTGTACGTCACCTTTTTTGACACTCTATCTCGCGGGCCGCTTGCGGCCCAGCGAACCGCGCGACACCGATTTTTTTTTCTTCTTATTTGTACGTCATCTTTCCTTGACACTCGAACTCGCAGGCCACTACCGGCCCAGCGAACCGCGCGACATCGAAAGTTTTTTTTTTACTTGTTCGTATGTCACCTTTTCTTGACACTCGAACGCGTGGGCTGCTTCCGGCCCAGCGAACCGCACGATATCTAAAGTTTTTGTTTTACTTGTTTGTACGTCACCTTTTCTTGACACTCGAACTCGCGGGCCACTTGCGGCCCAGCGAACCGCGCGATATCGAAAGTTTTTTTTTTTTACTTGTTTGTACGTCACTTTTTCTTTACACTCGAACTCGCAGGCCACTTGCCGCCCAGAAAACCACGCAACCTCGTTGTTTTTTAACAATTTTGAATATCGCCTTTGCTTGACACTCAACTTCCAGGGCCGCTTGCAAACCAGCGAACCGCGCGACATCGAAAGTTTTTTTTTTACTTTACTTCTATATTTTTCCACGGGAACCGGGAACCTTAATTTGTTACGGGGTCAAAAGTATTGTGTATTTTAATATGGCCCATTGCTTATCTTTATACTAAATTTTTACTGAGCCGTTATTGGTTACGGCATCCTACAGGAATAGTATTTTTTTTGGGATATAAAGTAGTTTATATCTACTATAATCCTTGAACAATCTCAATAAAAAAATCACGTCGCTGGTTTGTTGCTGCGTGAAAGAAGAAAAAAACTGCAATATATAATATTACTGTGATTGTTATCCTACAGAGTTATATCTGGTGTCTTGGATTTATGAAGGTAGTATTTCATTTGAGAAAACAGTTAAAAACTAATATCTTCCCTAAACTTGTACATTCTAGTGTTACCCTGCAATTTTAATCGCGCGGTGATGAAATAGTGATGATGATGATCAGTAGTATTAAGTAGCCAATGAGTTAATCCATGATATAAGCTATCTGCATACCAAATTTCATCCAAATCCGTCCAGCCGTTTCAGCATGAAGGATTTATAAACATACACACTCGCACACGCATTCACACAAACTTTCGCATTCATAATATTATTGTGATTTACGCACACATTGCGTTTTCTCAACGGAATCAAACCTATTAGTTTCTTCCCGTTCGCCTAGTCATGAAATTTGGCAAGTAGCATTGTCTTACAGTAAGTCTTACAAAGGAAAAATTCTGAAAACCGTAATTTCATTAATTAATTTTACATGATACTTAGATACCTTACCTATGTTTATACGGAACCCTCGGTGCGCGTCCAAATCATACATAGCTATTATTGTTTTGTAATTTTTAGACATAAAGGTCGAAATTCAAAATAAAAAAGTTTTGAAACAAACCTTCTTCCCCATTATCACCCCTTAAAATCAACCCTGGAAAAAAGTGGTATGATTTTGTTTTAATAAAACCGGGCAAGTGCGAGTCAGACTCGCTCACCGAGGGTTCCGTACCCACTATACGTGTACATTTGTCTGCAGCAAAAGCGTTGTATGTTATCCAACACGTTTCTTGTATCACACCCCTTAATTTTCAACTTAATATTATTTATAGTATTTGTTGTTATAGCATCTATAGAAATACATATTTCAAAGACTATTTCAAGTGACTACCTATTATGGTTCCAGAGATACAGCCCTGTGACAGACAGACGGACGGACAGCAGTCTCAGTATTAGGGTCCCGTTAGCACCCTTTGGTTGCGGGACCCTAAAAACTATATTCAGATACAAATTTTCATCACTATAACTTTAATAATTTGCCAAGAGCGTATGGTAGGGTTCCGTAATCAAAGCCATATGATTGTAGTCATAGTTAAGAAAATTATGGTTATAGAAAAATTCGAACGACGAAGCTCTGTGGACTTAGGCAAATTTCAAAGATGTACCATCCCGACATAGCATATACTTTTTATGGTTGAAACATAGAGAAAACTGATTGAGAAACATTATTTGTTAAGACCATTTCACAAAAAGGTTAATGACCTTTGAGCTAGAACGCTTTGAATTTATTACAGTTTTATCGCTGTTACTCAAAAATTCATCATCAGATAATGTTCGAAGTAATTTTGAATGAAGTTTTTAAATATGACCTACCTGTATTGTAAGACTCAAGTTTCTATGTCTTATAGTTTAGAAATGCAGGGGGGCGGACCAACTTTTTGCCACTTTGGCGGGCCATATTTCGCAAAGTATAGACTTTATAAAAAAGTGATGTATCAAACCTTACCTTTATTTTAAAAGACCTTTCCAACGATACTCCACACGAGTAAGTGGAGTAAAAAAAAAATTTCATCCCCAATTCACACGTAGGAGTGCCACACCCCTAAAATGCAATATAATATATTTTTTATACTTTTAAAATTGAGATCTATATTATTACTGTTCCAATACCAATTTACACATCTGTAACTTCTAAAACGAATTTTAAGGTTTTTACCCATTTTCACCCCTTTAGGGGTGGAATTTCAAAAAATCCTTTCTTAGTGGGTGCATACACTTCACAACGAATACACCCTCCAAATTTCATGTCTCTAAGACCAGCGGTTTAGGCTGTGCGTTGATATCTCAGTCAGGACTTAGAATTTTATATATACAGATTTATTACTACAAAACTTCATTTCAAATTATTCACAGGAGCACTAGCCTGGACATTTGAGATGCATTGGTGGAGCCAAGAGTTGTGAGTTGTTGAACCAAGTGTTGAGTATAAAATACAATTATGGGGTGTGTGTGAATGGGAATTATGAAACCATTGTAGACTATAGAATAAAAAAAACTGGACTGTGATGAATTTTCGATGTTGTTGAGCTGGTCTATGGTATTAAGTACAGCACCCACCAATTATGCCTCATTTCAAGAGCTAAATGAAACGAAAAATAGTTAAATGGGCTGCCGTATATTGGCACTAAAGGGGCATTAGTGGCGTGGGTAGCTTAGGGTGTCGAGAGGTGAGCTGCACTTTCAGTTAACGCTACTCGCGGCTTTATGCCCTTTAACACTTCCACGCTGGAGCTTAGGTTCTTAGCTCTTGCAGCTTCCACCCCCAGACGGCCAGTTAGGGCAAGTGAGAGGTTGGGGTTTCATTTATCCGCATAATGCTTTACACTCATAGCTCTCACTAAGATTCCTTTTGCTGGGGATACCAACTAACACCCAGACCCTAAAACAAGTATCACTATTACGTAACTTTATGATTAAATCATATAAACAAGTTCAAATTACAAGCGTCGTTCACTTCTGTCCATAGCTCAATACTCGTTATCATATTCAAGCAAATAGGCTATAAGTAGAGCTATAAAGTAGGTATGTTTGAGCATGCATACGTGTATGATACTTACTCGATACGCCACGAAGTGGAGTTATCGGTGCATGAACTGTGTATATGAGATGTTTACGTAATCGTTTGGGCGAAAAACGGGTGGTGATTTAAATAAACACGTTTTTTTGTTGATCGAAGTATTTAAGAAAATTCAAATAAAATGTTGTAGAATATGTGCCAGTTTGAAATATATAACGTGAATATGTCGTAATGGTTTCTTATTATATCATTATCAGTCACTTTCCCACTCCTGGGACTCAGTCTTTCTCTCAGAGAGAGAGAGAGTAATTTTCGTGATAGTGAGTCATTTTCTTTCGCATTTACGAGTAAGAACATTGGCAGAATGCTGAGAGGCCACTGTCTAACCAGTTACGATGATGGGAACCGAGATATTTTCCGAGCTTTAAAGCCAAGAGCCCAAGCGAGCCATTGAAAAAGTTTGAAACAAAGGTTTTACGGAATAAAAAGAACACTTTATGCCTAGTTATCTTTTAACAGGATTCCCTTTCTCAAAGCTTTTTGTTGTAACATTTTTTTTAGTTGTTTTAGTAATGTTGAAACCTCGCAAGGCTCAGCCTACAATGTTTAACTTGGGTTTACAGGGAAAAGTAGGTATATATGTTTTTGTTTTTTTGTTTGCGTTTGAACGCTACCCAACCTGATGCTAAGCGATGAAACTGTCTACAATGGAGCGCACTTGTCTAGAAGAAACCGATTCACTCTTGCCTTGGAGACACCCAGATTGTGACTGTAGGGCAACACGAATCCAGGCAGCGCATTACACAGCCTAGTAGTTTGTAGATGAAAAGGGGAATCATCGCGCTTCATACGGGTCTAAATGTCTATAATACCCGAATCCTCTAATAAAGTTTCCACGACTTTATTAGCACGTTTTACGTGAAATCTTGTCGTCAAAAATACCACCGCGCCTATTAATAGACAAGGGTTTTTAACCAGTGTGTGTTGCTAGTGATGACATATGGTACTGAGACATGATCCTCATAACTTTTTGTGTTGTTTATGTCATAGGTGGCAAACAAGCAGACGCGCCGCCTGATGGTGAGCGATCACCGTCACCTATGGATACCTCAAACACCAGGGGCATTTTAGTGGCCGACCCTTCGCTCAGTGTGCGATTTCCACAAATCTATGATAAATGTAAATGAAAAATGAAAATACTTTTATTACTGCAAAACACATCATTAAAACAAGAAAATATCCTATTAGAAACATTATATAAACAAATAGAATTAAATGTGCTTTGCATAGAGATTTGTATCCTAGATGGAAGTATCTGATGATCCTCACACTAGGCACAGCCTGTATCGTGAGGACCTGTATACGATTACAAGTACCTAATAGTTAAACCTCAGCTGACTTTAATTTACAATGACTAAAATATATTAAAATAAAATAAAGAAGTACTTAATAATAATTTGAAACTACTACAAACTTAAAATATATAGAATATAAAAATATATATAGAAATATATGTGGAAGAAGTTTCAGACGGTGGCGGCTACACCGCGATGCTGGCATCAGGTCAAACAGTTTTTCAGAAGATTCCCCGTTGCTGATGCGATAGAAGACACAAAGTGACCCAACATATCTGCGCATGCTGAGCTCATGGTGCTTGGGATCGTCGACAATTCTGACAGCCCTACCCTGTGACGTATCAAGTGGCTCTATAGCTGATACTTCGGTGCTCCGTTCCAAAGATGGGAGCAGTAATCCACGAAACTACAGCTAATAAATTAATGCTTGGGTAGCTATTCAGGTTCAGCTGCTAGCCATATTCCGTCAGATGCAGATTATACTGCACGGAACACGTACGAGATCAACTCCAGTTCATAATGCAATTAGAAATATTAATGTGGTCTCGTTGCTCTAGGCTATTTTGAGCTGAGATAACACCTCACTGAGTGTACACGAAAACAGTACCTGCACTTTGTGTAAACCACATTATCGTATACAATTTTTTTTATATAAAAGCTAGGCTATTCTGTTGATGAAAATTACAAGGTTATTTTATTAAATTTACCAAATAAAGAATCATCAAAATTGGACTGCATGGTAAACATTTTCTTTTTACTAAGTCTAACATAAAATAACACACATAAAGCGTGGTGAAATATTAAAAAAAACATATATGCGTTGACTAAAAAACCTCCTCCTTTTATTTCGTCGGTTAAAAACCCTCTTCCAGGCAGTTTATCAGTTATCTACTATTTCATGAATTTCACATTCACCAAAATCATAATAGTCAAAGTTAGTATGATTTTTCAGCTTTGTATTTAATATTCTTTAGCAAGACTGATTATATCAGGTACTAGATGCGCCCCGCTTTTCCATCCGCGTAGATTACTCCTTATAAATATCATCAGCTATCAGCCGGTGAAAGTCCCATCAAACTCGGTCCAGCCGTGTCGGAGTCCATATAGAACATATATACACAAATCGACTTTTATATAAGTAGGTATGTAGACTTGAGGTTGAGAACCTTTACGAGAACCCTTAAGAAACTTAACCTTACCGGCTATCTCCACAGCCATCTAAATAATACGAGTACATATGGAAGACTATAAATATGGGGTGTTTGAATTTTCAAGCCGCCCCACCTCGGCGTAATGCCAATTATGCAAACAATTTAAATATGTATAGAGCGTGTGCAGTCTCCACATCGTTATTTTTTAAAGAGCCATTATAAATTAGAATTGCTTTTTTTATGTCAAAAGAGTGGCAAGTACGCACGCGGTCCACCTGATGGTAAGCGGCAACCGCGGAGTATGGACACCTGCAACACTAGCGGTATTGTTCATACTTTGCCAGCCCGCAGAGATGGTTGAGATACCCTATTTGACACGCTCCATGTTAATCTCGGCGGGAAGACCTTCGGAGGAATAGGTATTTCCAGCTTTACGTGATGTGGATATGAGGTTTTTGACGGTGTCGGGATGCGCGGTAGTGGAAAACCAACGCAGGAATGAGATGAAAAAGCTCTTCAGAGCATTCCCCGAAAAACAAGCAAAAAAATTGTAGAGGTGTAATCCACTTTTCTTCACAGCCTAAGTAGGTACAGTTAATGCTTAGCGCGTTTATACGGCACCTGCTTCCTATAATGCGGATTCTTTTTCCACGAAGTCGCCGTAGTTTCAATAAAAGTAAACTATTGTTTCGTATAATACAACTGATGGATAAGCTAGCTCACTGTCAGAGATATTGTGGTGAGTTACAAATAAAAATATTGGTAATTTACAAAAAAGGCAGATATGGTAAGATGGCACGGCGTTTGCAAACGCATCTGGCCTAAACCAGGCTTGATGCCTGGAACTCACCCTGCAGATGAACTCTATATTTCCGAGTAGCTTTAATATGGGGTTCTTCAAAAGGGCTGTTAATAAAGTCTTTAAGGGTCGGCAACGTATTCTGTGATGCCCTGGTGTTGCAGGTATCCATAGGCGACGGTGATCGTTTACCATCAGGCGGCCCGTCTGCCTCTTTGCAATCTATGACATTTAAAAAAAACCTTGCCAAACCGTCTGTGGACTATTAGTAAGTTCATTGGTGTCGCTGCAAGCTTCTTAATGTGCGTGAAAAATGAGTAAGTATGTTATACTTACAGTTTCTACGTTAGGTGGTTTAGCAGTACCTATAGTGAAAAAGTAGGTGAAACACGGATACATTGGAAATTAAATCACACTAAGACCTAAGACACATCTCACTTGTTTATCTGTTCAGAGTTCACACGGTCGAATCCCATTGAAAATGTAAAAAGGTACCTATTTAATTGTAAGAACATTTAAGCCCAACGCGGACAGAAGCAGCTGTTTGCTGATGCCGTAATGGACAATGCGTTTTGTTAGTGTGGTTCTTCCTTATGAACTCCGAAACGGCCAAATAAATGTGCGAAAACTTGAAGGTTATCTATTATCTTTAAAACCCGAGAAAATTACAAGTATCTGAAGAATAGTGGGTATAATGGACGCGGCGTGCTAAAAACTATATTTCTACAATTCTGCAAAAAAAAATTTTCATTGTTCGAAGAAAAACAGTGAATTCGTCCAAGCAACTGTTTACTTAGTATTTCCGATACCAGGTTGCCAGGAGGTGCAAAGAGGTTACTATTGCCAAGTGCGATATCATTTTGAACAATATTTGGCGCCTGTTGAGCGCGGCAACAAGTGCTGCATCGATCAGTGACGCAATTCCCCGCCCCCCGCGGACCGCACCACACCGCCCGCCCCGCCCGACCGAAAGGGCCCCGAAACTGGGCACCAATTCTTTTAAAGTTGAAACAAATTGGTTTTAAAATGACATTGGCGTCGATTTTTGTGCAATTTCCTTAATTATTAACTGAATTTGAGAAACACTAACATTTTTCAAACTTCAATTATCAGTTTTTTTCTTCTTTCCTTTTATGAGGATTTTGGCGTTGCCATCGAGGTACAATACCTATAGTCACAAACGTGAAAAAAAACCAAACTAGGCGCACTCTACGCATTGCGTAGACTTTTTGGTTAGTTGTAAGGAAACCGCGATCCGACTACGCGCGATGGCAGTGCTACGATGACATAGCGGACAAGCGGCATTGACCACTATGCAAGCGGCATAACGTCTAAATTGGAGTAAATGTGGCATTGTGAACTATATAATTTATGTTTAGGTATGTACAACGACGCTCGGACGATTTTTGACTGTTTTCACTTAGATATTGTGACTCTATAAGTATAGTAGCTCGATGAGCGTCACACGTCGTTTTGTACATTTGCCACAATTTTTGCCAGCATCAAGTTTTTTTAAATATCGTCAAACAAGGCACAGTCTCAGTCAGAGTCAAGCAGTCACGATCTAATCACACTGAAGCCCTAGTAAAGTGATGGAGACTTTACTAGAGGTTTCTGAGGAGTTAATCGTTTTCTTCTAGGCAAGCGTGATCCATCGTAGGCCGCATCATCGCTTAACATCAGGCGAGTTGGCGGCCAAGGGCAAACCTATTTTACAATAAAAATAAAAAAAGAGTTTTGGGAACATAATTTCGCAATAACTCGCAAAATTTGTCAGTTCTCATAATAAAATTGTATTTGTTTGTCGGTTCGTTTGTTTTCGTTTCACGCAGTAAGGAGGAATAGATAGACATGATTTTTTGCATAGAGGTTGTTAAAGGATCGGAGAGTGACGTAGAATATTTTTCATCCCAGAAAAAAAATCATCAGCCAGAAGATGTCCACTGCTGAACATAAGCCCCCCTTAGAACTCCAAATTGAACGACAGACTGCCATCCATTGGATGCCTGTAACTCTCACGATGTCGTCAGTCCATCTAGTGGGAAATGTACACGCGGGTAAAACTGCGGGCCACAGCTTGCTTTGAAATAATTAGACAGCCAAACTGACTGAGGCCCGACTAAGCAATCTTCAATAAAATTCAATTAACTGTAGCCAACTTCGGCCGAATCCTTTCAGAAACACTTTAAAAAATATTCTCCGATTTATTAGATACGACGTAAACGAGCTTTTGCGGCGAAGGTTTCAGATTGCCCGGGATGAAGGGACTTTACAGATAATAGCTTGTGGAGAATGTATTTTTATTTTAATAATAAGCGTTCGTTTGACTGCCAACTCGTCTGGTGTTAAGCGATGATGCGGTCTACGATGGAGCACGCTTGCCTAGAAGAAACCAATTAAAATTATTGGTGAAACATGTTGTTTCGTGTTGTTTCCAAAATTCCAAAGAAAGCTCTAGTAAACTCTTTACCACTTTACTACGGCATGACTTGACCGTGACTCACTTTGCTTGACTGTGACTTATTTGATGACATCTAACAAAAATTTAAAATATTTTATTACTAGACACTGGCAAATGCACAAGACGTGCATTGCCAAACCCCTCTCAAAAGGAAATAAGAAAAAAGGTAATATAGAAAAGGACAAACAAATGTACATATACCCGAATAAGATCCTTCTGAGCAGTCGTGTGAAAATCACTAAACACACATAAAAGTAAGTACAAAAGAAGGTATTTGTCTAACTTATCGTATAAGTTTACTCTCGCGAAAAATACGTCGGAAAGGTGGGTCGTGTATACGTCAAAAACTAAAATCATGTTATCACATATGAATACACCTTAACACAACCCAAGTTGCTATAGAGATCTGGGGGTTACTAAATTTTTCTAAATCATAATTTTATTTTTGGCCGATCGTAGAGATTTTTCAGATTCTAGACAAGTCGGTGTTTCTGTTTGTTTATATATTTGTTCAACGATAATTTGCGTATCGTTAATCTGATTATCGTTGATCTTCATGAAAGTTTGTAGATAAGCAAAATAATATGAGCAAAATTCTACTCTAGTGAGTCCCACAATAAAAGTGGAATTAAAGCGCTTTGTACGGGTTTTCGGAATATCAACCATGAACGGCACAATTTTCTTGCCCGCCCTGGCCGTCCGATAGAGAAATAGGCATTTCTGAGTTAATACTCAGAACGATACAACGATACAATACAATATTTCGATACGATACGAGAAACGATACAATACAATATTTCTTTATTTATAAACTCATCAATTGAAAATACGACAGCATAATGGACGGCCGGCCGTAGCGCCTAAAGCGGTTTCTTCCAAAAATCTTTGTTTGCATATCAGACAACCTTAGTTTTTTATTGGATTTTTAAAGCACTCATAATTCCTTACTAGGATTTCCTGTGACGGAGTTGCCACAAAACACACACAACAATGACAAAAAACACCCAGACACATAATTTATAGCATAGGTATGCATTTTAATGTAAGATCGCTGGTGGCCGTGCTACCGACGGCACCCATTTCGATCCTCGGCCCTGCACCAATGACTCATTTAGTGACATTAATTATGTGCAGTTTGCAGCGAAGTTGGATAAACTTTATTAGTAAGCAATTTTTCATTGCTTAATAACGGTGAAGGAAGATATCGTGAAGAAACCAGTCTGTCAATGAACCATGAAACTTCAAAAATAACATGCACTGCACCAGCAAAAGGAATATGGCCCATTCTCACTTCGGTGAGAGAAAGTCTGTGCCAGCAGTAGGAACATGATATGCTGATAATGATGAAGCATTTGAATAGTTCGAAGAACCGACAACCGATGGGGAAGAAAGGTTATAGAGTGCAGACCACGAACCAGATGACGCAGCGTAGGTAGGCCTCTCATTAGATAGACCAACGACATTGTGAGACTCGCGGGCATTCAGTCGATGCAGATGGCAGGAGAAGGGATGGAAAGGGGGATGGAAAGGGAGGAGGGAAAGAGGGAAGCCTATGTTCAGCAGTGGACGTCTTTTGGACGTTAATGATGATGATGATTTTAATAGCATAGCCAAGCTCACGTTAATAAGATGATTTTTCTTGCAAATATTTCACCATTGATCTTATATGTTACATGTAAGTGTTTCACGAAGATGATTAAAAGCGATAAGGCTGCTAATTTATTTCTGGTGTGCACAAATACAAGTTTTTTTCTGTCCCACCAGTGTTAGATAAACGGGAAAAGATGAAACTGTTCAAAGTTATGCAAGAAAAGTACAAAAACACAGATACAGAATTAAGAAAATTTTATATTTCTTGTTTTCAAAGTAGGCCCCCATAAGGACAGACCTTTTACCCTCGCTACTAAGGTAAAACTCAAAAGGCGGAATACTAGAATATTTCCAAGAAATATTTTCACGGGCGATGTCACTAGTTATTCCGAATTTAATATTTAATGAGATGTTTCAGTTCTACTAAAGCCTTAGCGAAGGATATTCATGGAATAACAGTTTTTTAGCATCGGCCATATTATTTTAGATTTTTATTGTATGTACCTACTTAATAATAATAATACAACTGCTGTATGCTGTTATGTAATTATAATTACAGTAATGGTTTCCATGCCCATTTTTATTATTGAATAATATGGGCTTACGTTTGACCACCACCTCGCAACGGTTTACGACGGAGCACGCTTGCCTAGAAGAAACCGATAAACATACACTCACGAAATTTCGCATTTATAATATTAGTATGATATGTAAAATGAAGGACCATTTATTTATATCTTTCGATTCAGAATCGTTCTTAACATCCCGAACGAAGTATGCCCACCGTAAAAGACGACCAATTGGAATTATCGGCGGCGGAAGGGATCTAACTTTTCTCATTAATTATAAAACATTCGAAACTATCATGTCTTTGGCATCAGTTTGGTAATTGCTAAACATGATTGGTTAAAGTTAAATGATTATTTACAGAATATTTACCGTGGTAAGGTTGTGGAAGGAGCTCTAACATTTCTATTCTCTATCATTTAACTTTAGTGAACAACCGTGATAGTTTAAAACAGTGTTTATGATTGGTTAACTTTTACAGCAGAGAAAAAAATGATCAAAAACTGCTCTTTAAAAGCAGACATTTTCATTTTATAGAGAAACAAGACCGATTTAAGATTTAATTTTACCTTTATTAGTTTAGTTAATTTACTACCGAACACCCAGTATATTTACTAACTAACCTACACATTTCATAACTATTGTTAATCTTAATTAAATGTAGTTCACTGATTAGTTTGGGTTTGAGTTTGTACTCGTGGTTAGTAACAGGCGGCGTAGACGTTTCGTAGCACATTTGCTACAGGCGTAGCGTATACGACAGAGTACAATATTGAATTTAGAAATAGGAACTTAATAGGAATAAAAAATCATTTTGATTTAATTTTGTTAAAAATAACAAGCATAGTCAAAAATATAATTAGATTTAGTAAATTTAAATCAGCGTATAAAATTCTGAGATATAAGTGTCTAAAATTTTTTGATCGGATTAGGAAGGGATGCTTTGTCCCTTTTCCGCAAAATGAGTGTCGGTAATAAGTGGCGTCATTTATAAGTAGGTATGGTGCGCTCTTTGTCTAGCAAAACAATAAAATTTTATTTATATGGCACGGGAATTACTCACGTATGATGAAGCTGGTTCCGCCCATAGACCAAATTTTTTTTTTGTGACATCCTATATCTATGTTTCCGCCGGTTAAATAGAATGTGCGAAAACCACGTGAGTTAAAACGTGTTTTTTTTATATCCTCTTTCATTTTGAACTGATTCTATTTTGTTTTCGATGATCGAGACTATTTATGGACAGCTTTTTTATCATCATCATCATTATATATATAAAATTTCCATGTCACAATGTTAGTTACCGTACTCCTCCGAAACTGCTTTACCGATTTTTACCAAATTTTATATGCGTATTCAGTAGGTCTGAGAATCGGCTACTATCTATTTTCCATACCCCTTCACCGATTTTCATCACCACGCGGGTAGAACCGCGGGGCGCAGCTAGTAAGACAATAAAAATGAATAAGTCCGGAAGCCATTTTGAAGAGATGAAGACAACACTATGCATGTGGATGCCCCATATATGTGCATTTTGTGATGCTTGCGTGTATGGCACACGCACGTACCAGCATCATAAAATGCACTTGGGGCACGAGCCAAAACAAATTTAGGGACGTGTTTTTTTATGATACTGAGTGACGAGACGAGCGATGTCGCTCGCCTGATGGCTCTTCACGCTTGCCCATAACAGCTCAACGCCACTCAGAATGTTGAACTTCAACAGTTCAATACCCTGGATGGCAATGCACTGCGCTCGTCACCCCGAGATATAAGATGTCAAATCTCTGTGTGCCCTGTCATTTCGCTGGAAACTTTACCTTTCAATCCGGAACACAGTAGTGTTTGCACACTACTGCTTGGCGGTTGAATAACTGACAAAGGTGTGGTACTTCCCCAGGCGGACCCCTGCAAAAGAGTCCTACCACTACAAAAAATATATTGTATAATTTGATTAATTTGTGTTATATAATATTGAAATCGTATAAATGTAGTTGACCAAGTGACGTCTCAGATTCTTAAAGGACATGTCGGTGCTTATATGTATATTTGGTAGACAATAAATTTGGTATCGTTGATCCAATTTTTATGAAATTTTGTAGGAATTTTTGATTACGTAGTATGCGTCGCCAACACCATATTTCAAAGGCGTCGGTGCGTCGCTGATAAGACGATTTAGGTATCTAGCAAATCAAAAGCAGGCCGTTAAACTCTATCAGTGAAAAGCCACAACCAAAGAAAAGAAATGAGATTAAGTGTCATTCAAATTCATAAAAAATCTGAATAAAGGTTTCTAGGTCAAGTACGACCACGGGGGATGTGGTGTATAGGTATCAGAGCGAAATGCTTTAAATTCCTTCGATTTAATCTCAAACTGATCTCTTTTTCTATAGCTTTAGAGTTGTCTCTAGCTTAAATATGAAACGTAATTAAAGTCTATTATTAGTTGCCGTTTGTTTCAGATTCCCCATTAAAGAGACCGACATAATTGAGAGCTTTTAACGAAAATGGAGCTTTAATAGTATTATTATGATAACGTTGGCATGGCCAACCGCACGGCTCGATGCACGTGAATGTAACAATATATGCACTTTGCAACTCATTCTATAATGTAGGTATGCATAATTAGGTTAATGCGATAGTGGACGAGCGGTAGCATGTGCTTTACAATCTAACGGCACCCGTTTCGGACCTGCATTATTGGCTTATTTAGTACCTAAATGAATTATGGGCAGTTTGATGCCATCGCTCAGGTTTAAGCATAGGAACATAGCCAAAAATTTCGCATACTCGGCTCATTATCAGCCAAGAAACGTCCACTGCAGAAAATAGGCGTTCTTTTTAAAACTTCACACTGAACGACAGCCTCCCATCTGCATCCATTGTGACTGCCCCGGTGGCTCAGTTGGTAGTGAACCTACTTTCTGCGCTTGGGGGCGTGGGTTCGATTCCCATCTAGGACAAACATTTGTGTGATGAACATTTGTGTTTGTTCTATGTCTGGGTGTTAATATCTATTTAAGTATGTATTTAAAAATATATATGTATGTATATCAGTCTCTGGCAGCCATATTACAAGCTTTGCTTAGTTTGGGGTCAGATGACCATGTGTGCAATAATGTCCCACATATTTATTTATTTTATTTATTTATTTATTTATTTATCCATTAGATGCCCGCGACTCTCACGATGTCAATGGTCCATCTAGTGGGAGGCCTACCTACGTTGCGTCTTCCGGTTCGTGGTCTCCACTCAAGAACCTTTCTTCCCCACAGTTATCGGTTCTTCGAGCGAAGTGGCCTGCCCATTACCACTTCAACTTGCAAATTTTGATAGCTATGACGGTGACTCTAGTTCTGCGGCGAATATATATATATATCCACGTTCCGGATTCTAGCGAGTAAAGAAACTCCGAGCATAGCTCTCTCCATTACCCACTGTGTGACTCTGAGTTTTTCCAAAAGGCCAGTAGTTAAGGACCACGTCTCAGTACAATAAATATGGCTGAATGAATAAGTTATATCAATCTCAATTACCGTGTATCAATACTGTGTTTAAGCATGTTCTATTCATTTATATAAACAAGTAATACATAATTCAAAAATTTCGCGAATTAATGACAGTAATGCCCGAGCAGTACGTAGTGTAGAAGTGAAGTATTCTCTCATAGTTTTTTTAAGATCAACCTTGGATCAACTAACAATATACTTAGTTACAATATGTTCTATATCTGTTTGCACAAAAAAAAAACTCGGTTAAGAGTACCAAAAACATTTAAACATTCACATTCATTATAAAAAGTATGAGTTCAATGTACAGCCAAGGTCGCGGCATGACGAGTAATTCAATATATCGATACGTACAGGGTTAGTCAGAACTGTTATAATAAGCCAAAACTTGTCATAGCTTTTACAACTTTTACTATGCGATCAACCATGAAATCACGAAAAACCTGTCTTATAGGAAAAGATTACACGTGATAAAATGTATGCAACACTTGATTTCTTTTTCGCAAGTTCATTCGCAACGAATGTCGAAGTTCCCCCTATGGGGGAGAAACTGAAACCGATCTGGACCATTAAACAGCAAAAGGTCGCCTACCTCGGACATGTAATGCAGCATGGGCGGTATTTTCTCCTTCAAACCATCATGATTGGCAAAATACCAAGGAAACCTAAAATCGCCTAAAGCAAAAAGTCGTAGCTCCATAATATCAGGGCGTGAAAGCAGTAGAACAACTGTTCAGACTGGATATGGACAAGGAAAACTTTAAAAAGTTGACTGCCAACCATTAATTGAGAGGCACTGAGAGAAGAAGAAGCTATCGAAGCTATAGTCCATCGATATAATAATAGTAAAAAGTTGTTTATAATTATGAGTAGAATGATATCTTTGAATGTGTCTTTTTGCTCAACATCTTTTGGTTTGATAAATGCTTTTCATGATGAGTAGGTACAATGACAAGCAATTTGGCTTAGCATAGCAGTTTTGTTTAGCCTTGTATACGTATGAATAACATCGTATGTATTCCCTCTTGGGAAAGCGGCCTATTAACTTGCTTGCGATACTTTCCGGCCTTGCTAATCGAATTCAATGCCTTCCTAATACACTGACGATGTTACCAGACCTTCTGAAAGACATCGCTGAATATTGGCGTTCAGTATTTTTGGAAAAGTAAGATGTTTTCGTTAGGCACATGCTATTTATGTTGGTTGTTTACATAGCTTTTATAAAAGGAACTAAATCCCACAAAAAATACATATGCGAAAGATTGCGTGTATATGTTTTTTCACACTACCTATATACAAATAGTAAGCATCCATTATGGTTTTTAACCCCCGATGCGATGATCATTTTATTGTGTAGAATTTCAATATGGAGGTAGCTTATACCCTGGATTAACACTATTCATCTCATAGCTTACTTTTTATCCTGAACAACCTTTTATTTCAGTCATTATGAAAAACAAGGTTTTAGTTAATGTTTACCTTATAATGTTTTTTTTTTGCGGCCATTTTGCAAATATTACATTGTTGGGTGCTGCAATTTTCTTAGTAATTTTTTATGCCATATGTGGCAAACACTAATCTAATCTAATGGGCCATCTGATGGTAAGCGATCACCGTCGCCTATGGATACCTGTAACACCTTTAATAATCTGTCACCAGAACTACAGGTGTAGGCAAAATTTCTGAAAAATTAAGTTATGAGGAACTGGTTGTAATTTAACTTGCAAGATTTGACCTAAACAAACTAGCAAACATTGCACTGGTTAAAAGATATGTTTTTTGAAGGCTAGGTGAAACCACGCTTCTAACTTCAAACACAGCTCAACCCATCACGTTATAAGTATCACATTACTATGTTTTTCAGTACCGCGCCCCCGCTACACATCGTGTGATCGGTTTTAAATTAAACAAATCTTCATAATTCTGCGCTTTTATCTAAACCAATTTTAGGACTGCTAGGTGTTGGAAAAGGGAAAACATTAAACAATATTAAAGCTTCGGGTTTAAAGTGGTAATAAAGCCCGTCGGAGCCATATTACGCCTCATAAACTGGGTAAATCCAGTCACGGTTCGAACTTTTCACGCATGTAAATTATGTATGGCAGAGCTTAGCGATCGATCTAGTTCCTGAGTTAGATCTTAAGAGACTTATGTGTCGTTTCAATTTGAATGTATAGAATGTATAGGATAAGTAAGAGAAGTATACAGATAAGTAAGAGAATAATACAGGGCTACTGGTAATTAGTAAGCATCCTCTTAAGGGCGGTCTCAGAACATCAAAACAAATAACTTTTGTTCTAAGACTTTTCAAAATTCGCGTAAAAAATATCTGCTGTTCCATACAAAAAAATATATTATTCAATTCCGACGAAATGTATGTAAAAACAGATGTTTTTGGCGAATTTTGACAAGTCGTAGAACAAAAATTGAAGGTGTTGAGTTTCTTTTGATGTACCGCCCTTAAGATGATGAACTGATACAAGTACTCTCACGTCAAAGAAAGAACATGATCTGCCAGCTTGTCTTTTGAGTATCAAAATTATACAAAAAGGTGTATTTCGCACTAGCGCTTTGATTCCACTTATATTAAGCAAACTGGTAGTCTGTGGAATGCGCTGCCTGAATGGCGTTCCCTGATAGTAACCATCTGCGTGTCTTCAAATCATGGGTGAATCGGTTCCTTTTAGGCAAACGTGCTTCACCGTAGACCGCCAGGCGAGTTGGCGGTCAAACGCAAGCCTATTAATACACTTAACCAAAAAATTGCTAAAACTACCTTCCTTTAATTTTGGTGTAAGTATGAACACACGCTCCCTGGCTTGGCTATCTTTTTCGGACATCATGTTAAAATGTATAAAACAACTTGAAATATATATAATTTTTTGAAACCTACTGACTGACTTGTTGATAGTATGACAACATCTAGTCTGTCCAAAAAGAGAAGCGACGCGGCATAACGGTGAACTAAAAACAGGAAATTTGCACCCGTACGACTTTAATCCTATGACGCTTTTTTTTTTGCTCAGACTCTACCTATATACAAATAACAAGCATCCATTATACTTTTGAACCCCCGATGCGATGATCATTTTATTGTGTAGATACTCAGCAAAAACAGAACCGTAGTAGAAATTGAGGTCGCGCGTGTGCTAATTTACTGGATAAAACACCCCTCTTTTTGCACCGGGGGTTAAACAAATCGATTGTTATGTTTATATTTTTAATATTTTATTAAAAGACTTGACGTCGTTTGCTTGTAAAGTTTTTATTAAACGTAACCGGATATAACCGGTTTATGAGGCGTACCATCATAACCGAGTTACGAGTCCGAGGGTGCTTTTTACAACCACTTATGTGGCGCATTTTAGCTATAATTCGGTTCAATGTAGGACTCATTTGCAATTTGAATATATTTGATGTTTTGTATCAATTTAGATAATAAAACTAACAAACCTTATTTACAAACGTCTTTAGTGCTTTTTTCAGTCTTAGAGACATAAGTCGGTTTACGATGTAAAATAAATCAAAGGTACAAATGGTCTTTCTTTTACTATTATTACTGATCAAGAGCATGCCGATACACGCAAATGGCAGGGTTCCGTAACCAAAGCAAAAAAAACTGTGGATACGTTCGTAGTTAAAAAAAAGTTTATATATAAGAGTTCGAATGAACGAAGCTCTGTAGTCTTAGCCCAATTTCAAAGTTTCAATTCCAATAATACTGTAAAAATCTGAACAAAACATTTTCTTTTTAGATGATGCTGTGCTACGATGACTACAATACAATCAATCTAACGTTAAAACTGCTCAAATTGGACGGTTTTCAATCAACTTCTTACAATCTATTGCATCTGTCAAAGCTAAAAAAAAAACTTGAGCCAAGTATGTTTTTCTCAAGTTCTTGTAATAAGAATGCAAATGCCTTCAATAACAAATGCATAACGTTTCCTACGACCTGTTAGATTATACGAAATGCATACTGGAGTTACTCATTTTATGAACTGGCTATAACTCCAGCCAGCTTTAACTATATAGGTGCAACAGGATCGAATTAGCTATGCAGGATTAACAAATGGAACGAAATTTCCGCGTCTCGAGAGGCACCGTGTCTCAATGAGGCCTACATTCCTTGATTCGAACATCACATTATTCTTTTTTATACCAATATATACACACACGGGTCATACCGAACGGTAGTACAAAGCCCATAGGAAATCATTGTATAAATCATCATTGTCATTATGAACAGCATTTACTTCAGGAGCAACCAAGAAAACGTAAAAGAACAGGGACTGTCCTATACAGGGTTACGCGAAAGGGCACCAAATATTCATCTGAAATGGTGTAAAAAAAAGCTTTTCGATAGAAAACGATCTTATAAACTTGACAATATGTATAATGTAGTTGATTTGTTGTCCCGATTTTCATGGTAGGTCCCATAGCAAAAACCATTCATAATGATGACTATAACGGACTTCTTTTGGCTTAGTACACTCTTTCCACGTAACACAAGCTCATCTCAGGTTTAAGCACACTTACAGTGTTTCAGGATTTCCCCTCTTTACGGAACATCCTAATACATAATAACTCAAAATTGTATAAGCCAGACCTAGCAAATAAGTATGAAAAGACTTCTTATTCAACCTTAGTGGACGACAGCGGAGTGGAGCTGAGCAGGACACATGGTCAGACGTAATGGCCGAGACTAGGTCGGCGGAACTCGGAACGACCTAGACTCGGCCACCAGACAGTTATTGTTATACAACACCTTCCGTCATCACGTCTGGGCCGGATGAGGTAGAGCAGAAACATCAAAATACTTTTGGAAAAGAGTGGATGCGACTGGCAAGAGAGCGGGGAGAGTGGCATAAACAAAGGGAGGCCTAAACCCAGCTACGGGTTATTCAGGGATGATGAAAATTATGATGATGGGCAACAGCGGTAGCAAGACGTAGATCAAACACGCAACCATGTGTATGGAACCATTTTGGACAACACAGAAAACTAAGTGGAGCGACTCTTGAATACGACATCTGCTACCTCACACTGAAAACAATCCTGTTTTTTCTGCTGAGTCTTGGAAGAAGGAATCGGTTTTGGAAGGCATGATAATATTTTACATTTAAAATTTAGGATTTTCTTCTTAAAATTTGGAAGGAAGGAAAGTCAGGATAGCCCCGTTAACTCAGTTGGTAGTGTACCTGCCTTCTGCGCTTGGGGGCGTGGGTTCGATTCCCACCTAGGACAAACATTTGTATGATGAACATTTGTGTTTGTTCTATGGGTGTTAATATCTATTTAAGTATGTATTTAAAAATATATATGTATATCAGTCTCTGACAGCCATATTACAAGCTTTGCTTAGTTTGGGGTCAGATGACCATCTGTGCAATAATGTCTCAGATATTTATTTATTTATTTAGGATCATTTTTTCAGTGCAGATGAAAAACGTGGCCTAAAGGTTTACCCACAAACCACGTTTTTGACCTGACCCCGCAACTCGCGGAAACGTCATCTGTCACGTCGCGAGTAGCGAGATTCCAAATAGTTCTAAAAAGTATTTGGAACGCCGGGACAGCGTGTCGCCTGTTTTCAAAGAGTATACCTGAATACGGCACTGCACCTATATACGGGGTGAAATGAACCGTGGCGAATAAAATACACTATTATACCACAGACGCCAACGGCGCGCTTTATTACCACTTCGATAGATGCAAGCGATTTCGCATTTCTTATTTTAGAACTGTTTTCTGTTTATGTCTAGGCTTAAACGGAACGGGTATGCTATGCTGAAAGGTAATTATACTCATAATAATAATCTATTTACGGTTTTTTATGAATAAAATAGTAGATAATTTTGGTTTGTAAATAACTGGCCAAGAGCGTGTCAAGAAACGCATATGGTAGAGTTAAGTAGACAAAAGCATATTAAATAATTGTAGTCACAAACTTAGTTCAGTAAAAAAACAACAACAAACGAAGCTCGGAACCATGCCAAATTTATAAAATATGTTAATACCTAAAAAAAAACTTTATGTGTAAAATATACTTTTAATAGTTTTGCCAAAGCGACAACTTCTTAGGACACATTCTTTGCTAAGAATATTAACCGGATTTTAGCGCGTGTATTTTTATTAGGACTATAGGACTTTTACTTATAGAAACTCCTATAAGTTCGTTCTGTCCGTCCGTTCTAATTAATATACACGCGCCAAAATCCGGTTAATGAACTGATGAACAAAAATGTATCCCAAGATATTTTCTCGTAGAACTTCGAAACCCAAGAAACAGCTGTTTTTTTTTTTTTGTCGTGTAATTTCGCTAGACTGTGGAACGCGTTGCCTGAATGCGTGTTCCCCGATGGTTACGATCGGTTTCTTTTACGAAAGCATGATCCATCGTAGACCACATCATCATTTAACATCAGGCGAGTTTGCGGCCAAATTTGCGCCTGTTATTCAATAAGAAATCTTGTATCTATGGAACAGCTCTTTGTTTTTAGCGATTTTAAATTCGGTTCATTAGCAAAAGTTGTTCACAAGTACCTATACGTTGATTTTTTTACGAACCCCTGACAAAAGAGCTTCTATGACTGAACAAGTTTGTTTGAATCATAGCTAAGAACACACTCGATCAAGACAACTGTCAAACAAAACAAATAACTAAATCAAAATAGGTTCAGCCGTTTGGGAGGTACGATACCACAGACAGACACACAGATACACAGTTAAACTTTAACACCCCTATTTTTGCCTCGGTGTTAAAATGAAGACTACAATGACCCAGTTTCAGTTTAGTATACCCAGCCTAGCTAATATTGCATGTAGTGATTATAGCTTTCAACGTTTATAGCAGGCGAAATAAAATATTTAAAGAGACTTTGATGGTAAGCACTCTTGTACTTCGAAAAGAATACCTAATATTGTTATATTTAGAAAATAAATCGTTAATATCAGAGACCCATTGAGTAGCAATTAAAATAACTTTTAACATTATCAGGCGGATTCAAAACCAGTCGTCATACACCCACCATTATACATTAAAAACGTATTTAAATCCATATATACACTCTCTAAAAATAAATCACGACCAGAACCATTACCACCATTCCGACTATTAAACATTTGTCGTTAATTGACCAAGCAAATAGTCTCAAATTCTAATGGGACGCGTCGACGCTTCAATGTATGTTTTTATATTTATTCGGCAACAACTTGCGTATCTTTAATTTGAATTTCATGAAATTTTGTGGGCAAGTAGTTCATTTAAATACCATTTTTAAGTTCAAATATGGGCTAAACTGTCGAGCAAACGTAGCACTACGATATAGCTACAGTTACGAAACAAATTTATTTGCTACGACGTAGCACTTGCTACGAATGTGTTCGCACTTCTAGTTAGTAAAAAGCTATAATTGATTGTTCTAAGTTATAATAATGGAGTCATGTAGTGAAATAACTAGCACACTATAGATACAATAAGTCATACTAAAGATAACTTTAATACTGATAGCTTCGTGTAGAGAGAGTTTCAAAACAATCGATTTACATTGTATTACAGCACGAACTCTCTTCAGTTCAAGCAGATGAAATACAAGGCAAGAGTACGTCATAGTAATGATTCTTATTACAATTTATCGTCCTGTCGACGAACATCTGATCGAATGGCGAGGATTCAATTTACTACGACGTAGCATCTGCTACGATTATGAAAGCTATGCATGTCTACAGCTACGGTCGACGAACGAGTGGCACCACCTAGTGTCGTTACCCTGAAGCTTTTATACCTGAGAAAAGAAGTTCCCTCTTTATGTTACACGTCATAAAAAGGGTTCAGAAGTTTTTATGAGTTTCGAGAGATGGCGCTAGCAAAAAAACAACCTTTTTGAAGCGAAAATTAAAAGAGACGGCGACTAGTTTCTGCCACACCCAAACAAAAAAATACCTTTCAACAACTGTTTCCAGCATCTTTTGAGAGATGTAGCTTTTAAACTAAGACCGTGTTTTTCCGAATACCAAAACCTATGCTATGACCAAAACACAGCTTAGAAAAATATTTAGCAGATTTTTCGATTACTTTGATACAGTATTTCAATCTTGGGTCATTACGGCTACCTGTTTTAAGCGATTCTGTTTAAATGATTGCGAAAAGTTGCGATTAGTTAAGAACCTATGAACATGTTAAGAACATGGAACTGAAGTATGGACTGAATTACTTTTTAAGTCTACGAAGTTACTAGCGATGTTTCTTTCAACACGTACTATTCTCAAAATTTTGGGACTTAACTCGTATGTCGCCTTAATTTTAGCACTAAGGCTTGGTTCCAAAGGTTTGTGACAAATTTGCAAAATGTTATGCACAAGCGTATTCACTAGCATAGTTAAAGTTACCAAGGTTGCTAATCAAATGAGACCTTATTTACCCCAGATATGGATAGCTAGAATTATATTTTATGCATCTGAGAGATATTTAACATAAACAATAACTCTTAGGCTTGGTTGCACCATAGTTTTAGTTAAAGTTAAGGTTTATTACAAATTTGACAATAACTGTAACGCTGACTTTAGCAGTTACTATCATAATTATACACATGTCTCAAGCATAATTGTAGTTACCAGGGTTTCAAGTCAAATGAGACCTTATTTATCCCAGATACATAGCTGTAACTATATTTTTTGCATCTCAAAGATTTACCACCGTGGGTAGTTACGGTTAACAGTTAAAGTTATGACGTCATTTCACTATTTTCAGATGATACAACATTATTTTTTGCCTAACCGGTACTTTAACTGAAATGTCGATGTTTGTTATTGCTAAAGTAAGATGGTTCAACCCATCCGACTTTATAACAAAGCGAGCTTTGACCACAATGTTTGTGTCGGTAACCACATAACGAAGTTAATGAGGAACACGGTCCGGCTTAGCATAGACTCCGACTAGGTAAGTTTGTGATTGTGTAAAGAAGTATATTTATTTAGGAAATTTATGTTTTGTCAGGATACGACGGGGCTGACATAGACATGTTGTCTTAAAGCCCCCAAATTAAGATAAAAAAATAAAAAATAAAAACTCAAAGCGCACAAAGGGCCAGTCCCTTTTAGGCATCGAGATACAATACCTATAGAGCCACAATATCTAAGTGAAAACAGTAAAAAAACATCCGAGCGTCGTTGTACATACCTAGACATCAATTATGTAGTTACTTTAATTTAGACGTTATGTCACTTAAATAGTGTTCAACGTCGCTTGTCTGATAGGGCATCGTAGCACTGGCGCTGACTAACATCGCGTGGCGTTGTAGTCGGATCGCGGTTACCTTACAAATAACCAAAAAGTCTGCGCAATGCGTAGCGTGCGCCGAGTTTTGAAGTTTTTATATAAATAGTTATTTTAAATTTTAGTTTGTAGTTAGTATTTTAAGTTTTCGTTAATTTTCTGTTTTATAAGTTGTGCATATTAAAATACTAATTTTTATTTTATTCGTAAATACAAAAGACTTGCATAAGACCGTCATCTTATCTGATGTTAAGCATAATGCGGTCTACGATGCAACATACTTCTTTTGTAGAAATATATTGAATCGCGGACTTTAGGGCACCAAAATTGTAACTATGGCGAGAACTCGGAGAGCATAATTATTTCACAGTCTATTTCGCACAACTCAAGTGGAATCAAAGCACTTCGCTTGAGCTTTTGAAATATAAACCATAAATGTCGCTTTATGGTTGACATCCATCAAGTAATTGATTGAGTCAAGCGTTACTTTCCGGTAGTTCACGTATAAAGCTGTTTCTCAGTCGTGTATTTCCGCTTCAACGTCGTATCGAATACAATAAGGAATTAGGGGTCAATTACTTATGTTCGCTTTACAGAACTTTGTTAATGGTGTAATTTAATTTAACGTAAAGGAAAAAATATAGAATATAGTGCTAATTTAATAGGCAATTCTAGACATAATCAGACGCAAATGTTCGTGTGAGCATATTCTTACTTTTGAGATCTTTGAATTTAAATATAGGATTCATTAGTATGTATAGTATATACATTAGTATATACTTATTTGAATATACATATATGAAAACTTAAGTGAACATTTTTATGTTCTATTTTCTTTATTCGTTCTTTAAGATTTCAAATACCAAAGTACATTCAGTCATTTTGTCTTCAAATTGTTGAAATTCACGAGCCAGATAAAGGACGCACAAAGCATAGACACATAATGAATAGCCACATTCTAAATTAACACTTTATCTCGTTTAATAAATGCTTTTGCGAAGGTAATTTGATCATGACATCGTTTCAGGTACTCAGGGGAACGTGCGAGTGGGAGCAACAATAAAATCATAATTTAAACCTGAAATAGCTCGGGGACTTTCGATGATTAAAACAGCCGGGGTTAACATTACACAGATAAAGTCAGTAATAGGTTTTATAATAATAGGTCGCTTCGAAATTGCCGCTCAGCAAAGCTGTGAACATATCAGTAAATCTACTTCAACAGATGTCAATGTTTTTATAACTACCTACAAAAACTGCCATCCAATACTTTTTTTATTTCAACTACGTAGTAATGTTATCATTAATCACTACAAAACCAATCACAAAGGATGTATTTTTTGCTTAGAACCAAAACAGTGCAGAAATGTTATATGAAATATCATGGTTGCACAGTTTTTCATTAATGCACTGTTTTTTATTTTGTATTTAGAAATAAATTTACCACAGAGGTTTCTGACGATGACTCTCATTAAGTTTAATATACATAAAATGTATGCATTAGATCAAGAAGATACTAGCTAATAATAAAAATAAGCGGAATAAAACCGACTTGTTTAAAAAAATATGAAAAAAATGGCGCGCATTTTCTACCATTGTTAACTTGAGTTTTTATTTTGAGTAGGTATATTTTATCACGGTAGGTAGATTGGTAGTTGAAAGAAAAGTAGATTACGCACCTTGCTAAATTGAGTAATTAATGCACTCGTATTAATTTAGTTACATAACACTCGCGCATTAATAACTCACTCTGCGCTCGATGCAATCTACTATTGTTTTATTATATAAACGAGTCGTTGTCTGAGACTTTGTACGCGTAGTCTTTTATATAAATTTCAACCTCCACTTGCCACCCTTAATTCGGCTGTTTCGCCGAATTCCTCTTAGCCTGTCCTTTACACCCTATAAATAATCTGACAGTTTTTTTTTTTTTTTAATATTATATAAAAAAAAAAAAAAAAATTAAACTTAAGCGTTTGTAATAAGTTTGGTTTGATATGCATTTGATGTATACAGAAACGATGGTGTCGATTGTACCGTTCTCAAACTAATCCGACAACAATAATTATCTGCGTCTCTATTCATTTCAGTTTGCGAGAAAAGGATAGCATCAATTTTCTAAATTTAAATATTTGTTTGTCAAATGGTCCCAAAGCGTTGACACTGTTTTCGACTACCCGAGAATCCAGCCAAAATCGTATATTACCAGGGGAGCTTTGGGTCTTTTATTAGTTTTATTTCAAAAGTCAATTCTGAAAAGAGGGTAACTCGATCAGTATTGTAGTCTAACTTAAAAAGCTTGTAAAAGTATGTTACTACCAAACAATCACAACGCACACATACAAACGTTAACGTAAACGTTAACGTTAACGGTAGTGTACCTGCCTTCTGCGCTTGGGGGCGTGGGTTCGATTCCTACCTAGGACAAACATTTGTGTGATGAACATTTATGTTTGTTCTATGTCTGGGTGTTAATATCTAATTAAGTATGTATTTTTTTTTTAATTGTGCGTGTAGTCCCTCCGTGTGGAAGAAGTGAAACTACATACCCCCTCCATGATATCGTTAAACGTTTAACGCAACCTTGTTGGAAGTCGCATAAGAAGTTTCACTTCGATATATATGTATGTATCATCAGTCTCTGGCAGCCATATTACAAGCTTTGCTTAGTTTGGGGTCAGATGACCGTGTGTGCAATAATGTAAAAAAAAAAACAAAAAAAAGTAAAATCTAACCATAGAAGAGGCATTTTGAGCCGGGACGGTCGACTAGTATCTAATAGTTAGAATTGACATATAAATTTATATTTATCAATAAATGACTTTGACTTTTACTAAATGTTTCTTTCTTATATTTCGAAAATGACTTGACCTACGAAGGAAACTTAAGAGGGTTAGAGGTCTGCTAAGATTTTTTCGAAAAAGCCGAATTAAAGAGGTAAAAGAAAATTGAGTGTTTATATGAAAATCTAAGCGTACGAAGTCACGAGCAACAGCTAGTATACAATAACCAGAGCCAAATTCAGGACACGATTTTAACGTAAAAGTTGCTTACGAAGTTCCGAATTTATTAAGTGTTTTTTTGCCAAAAAATCAATACTTGCTTCGGTTATAGGAATACTGAAGTATTAAATTTTTGGTGTTGACTGATAAATGTCGATTCGTAGTGGACCTCAAAATCGGGTACAAAATTTGGCTCCAGTTGGTAAATGCTAATAACACTGAAAAAAAATCTTCAGCTCAAATAAAAAAGTTATAAGCATTTCCAGACATATTGGCACAAAGGCTCTTTGCGAAAGTTTTTGATAAAAGGAAAAACCAAAGTAATTTTATGCGACAAGTTAAAAAGTTTCCCGACATGTTCAATTTGGCTGTACAGTGAAACTCTAGAGAAAGAGCGTTGCGATGATACCTCCAATTAAATTTAAATTTAAACTCGCTCAAAACTTAACATTTGATTGAGATGTAATTTGATCATAAAACTTATAATGTATTAAATATTTTTCTATTATCAATATGCGATGGAGAAAGGGAAGAGAGGTAAGACCTAAGAACACATACTCCTTAAAAATTTTACAACTTTTGAATATGAAATATCTGTTGAAGCTAAAACAATAAACTAGGTTATTCGTCCGTCACTTTTAAAGAATACTTATCTTCATTATTTCAAGAAAAATTGCAACACGTTAGCCGTATGGAAAAACAACCTGGGACTATTAGTCAGTTCGGCAAACAGTTTCCTCTTAGTTTTTCTCGAGTAAAAGGTTTAAGTAAGGTAAGATACCTTACTTCAACCTTTTCTCGACATAGCATTTCATCTATTTAATGTCTCTATTATTTGAATCACACTTCGATGAAAGAAATTTCTCTTTGAAATCTCGTATGACTTTCCTAAAGTAATTGGCGCAAATTTTCGTTTCCACCATATTTGTAAGTACCTACGTGCGTCCAATATTTAAAGGTGCAAAGAGGTTTGATAACGTTTTTCCACCAAAAAGAGGTTATGTTCGAAAATGTATTTAGTCTCTCGCAAAGGTACGCCTGATTCAATCGGTTACGTTAGAATTTACAACAACAAAAAATTATCTTTCCAGGTTGCTATGGCCACCAGGAAAAGTTTTTAAATCGAAATTTGGTTCCTAGGAATCCTTTAGATGAAATGTGAATATTCCGCAAGCTTTGAGAAAAATACAAGTTTAAAAATACAATCCTTTTTTGTAGCATTGAAGCAATTTATTGTGATTGGTCATCAATTCATAAATAGGCAAGCCACGATCACGGTCTGGAGGCAGTAAATGTCGTCACCTCAAAGGTAGCAATTGAGTCTATAAACATTAATGACCGCAGTAAACTTAGTAAGCAAATGTCAGGCCATCAATAAAGCATGACATTAGGGTACGTATTCACCGACAGGAAGCGCGTGTAATGTAACAGAACAAAGCTCTACGTCGAGCAATTACATTACAGCAGTGCGCCAACTTACCTTATTACATGAGGAGCATTAGTTTTTGTAATAGGTCGATTATGAGCATTGTCACAAATTGCAACCGCATTAAAGGTCAGAAGGTTCTCTGCTTCACATATAAATGTAAATAGAGCCTGGTTCGAAAAGCTTGCTGCGAAGTAGGGAACCAAAGAGCGACAACAATCCATCTGTCGAAATGCATACCCGCTGTGTGGACGATAAAACCACGACAAAGGCCAATTGTATGAACAAACTGCAAACATCTCTACAAAGACTGGCTACATTGTAGCTATACCTAGTCTGTGCATCCCTTCTATATGTAACACGTATGTACGATACGTGCATTGTTCACGGCGCATCTAAGCTACCCGCGCCAATTGTTAAGTTTTATGTGCATGACGCATGAAATTTAACACTCCTTTTAAGGGCAGCTAAGATTTTTTTATATGTACATATAAAAATGAGGTTCTATTGTGGGTGTTCAACCAACAGACAAAATAATTAAAAACTTCCTTAACGTGTTCAGCTGCTTATTTTATTACGTCCTGAGCCCTAATTCACTGACTAAAACACGTAAAAGCTCTAAAGTTGGCCTTATTCCCTAGGAAATAAAGACTTTTTGAGGTTAACTTAACGCGCCGCGTTACAAGCGTTTTTGTAGCTAGTAAATCAGGACCCTGTATATTTTTTGTAATATCTCGCAATTACAGACTTTTTTATCTCTACCATATACGAGTAACTACTAATAATTGACAAAACAAATTGTAAGTATAAGTAGAGACCCCAGAGTCCACGCAGCTGCACTATACAAATAAAATGTAAAACCCACACTTGTATCTTGTTGTCTAAGGGCCCTGACTTACAACAAATGTGAAAAAGAAGACGCGTGGTGTCAAATACTATCACAAGTCAAACAACAAGCAAGTCATGCACGAATGACGCGAGCAGCATGCACGGTTGTTTGCGGGCTCACCCTGAACATGTGCCGTTCGGAAAAATAACTTCACATACCTCAGGCCGAGGCATTCGTAGACAACAATACGTGACGCATGCCTCGCGATGTATTATAAGACTAACTAGCTGCGCCCGCGGTTTTACCCGCTCGGATTACTCCTTATAACAGCTGCCAGTGAAAGTTTCGACAAAATAGGTTCAGCCGTTTCGGCGTTACGTATATATGTATGTGTGTATGTTCCCTATGGACTCCGCATAATTTTTTATATACATAGATATCGCAACTTTAAATAATTATTTCGGGTGTTCGTATATAAAAGTTACAATCAAGTCAATCAAGTTGTCTTCAAGTCGCGTGTGAATTGGTTTTCATTTAGGCTAGAAAAATGTACTAAGTACGTATTTGTCTATGTTTTAGGCAAGCGTGCTCCATCTTAGACCGATGTTGATGTTGAGCCATGATTCGCTCAACACCAAGCGAGGTGGCGGCTAAACGCAAGCCGTCAATTAAACGTCGCAAAGTATGTCGATGTATTAGGTCAACGGAATCATTTAACTTTTCCGCCCCAGTGTGGAATCGAAACGCAATCAAAAACTCATCGGAGATGATCCAGTGAATCGAGGACATTAATCTTAATAATACTGTGATCGCATGGAGAGACACGAATACAAATAGAAAGAGAGAGCAATGGTGTCACTAACCGAGCCAAGAATAACATACAAAAGAAATTGTATTCTATCTGATGAATGACCGATCATAGCTATCTATAAATATCATAAATCGGTTATGAATGCTATAAAGCCATGTTTGGCCTAATTTGGGCCGATTGTATAGTACGGGCTTATGGGCCAGCGATCTTTGACTAAATGGTAATCGGAATCTGCTTTATTTGCAAGCTTTTATTTAGTTCTCTCAGTGTCTGTCTGTTTATAATAAAATCTAGCATATAGAATTTAACCCACTTCCCGGTGTTCGATTGAGCTGAAATTTGGCATACATGTCAAGTTCCGATCACAAAACAATATTATGGTACGAGCTGATTTGTTGATGGTGACGGTGGACAACGGCACTCCTCGATGGATAATAGTAGACTGGCAGTGTTGGGGCTCATTTTGATCAGCACACCGTTTCGATCACTAATTTCATAAAAGCTTGGTTAGAAAAAGATATTTTTCAATAAAAAACTTGTTTTTAACGGACTTTTCTTCGCCACTTATGAATCGATTTTGATTTTTTCGATTTCTGAAGAAGAAGAATTAATTAATACTTATAAAAGCGAACGCCTACAAATTTATTGTCCCACAGACTACCTAAAAGAGACCGGAGGAAAAAGCTGGATGCAGGCCGCTAAAGAAATTGGTGGGAAATTTTTGTCTTATCTCCTCTGTTTACCTTGTACGTGCGTACAATATTTTGATGAGCAAAGAGGTTTGACTATGTTTTTCCACTAAAATGAGGCGAACGCTTAGATATATTATGTTAGAATTTACAGACATAAATTACATTTCCTGTGATTGGCTCATCGCACAAGCCACGGTTATCTCAAAATGTTTTTTTTTTGGAGTTTGGATGCTACCGTAGACAGAGTTCCTCCGTCTACGGGATGCTACACATTTTTTTTAGTAATAGGGTTGCATTTGACCGTCAACTCACCTGATTTTAATGAAATGCGAAAATTTCCTCAAAATGTTTGTGTATACACATATGTAAATATTTTGACGTAAATACACATAAATAATAGGTCGGGGAAAAAGTCTTTTCGTATTTTGTATGTATAAAGTTGTAGTAAAAATCTCATCGATTGTACTGTTTGTATCTGGCTGGTTTTGATACCATTAAAAATATGACATTTTAAAAAAGGAATACAAAAAGTTAAAAGCAATTTCCCGCCATTTTGCAATTGTTTTTTTGTTCGATAAAATGAGTGAATCTAACGAAGAAATTCGATATATTGTGAAATTTTATTACAAAAAACTGAAAAATGCGACACAAGCCGCGAATAAAATTTGTGACATTTATGGACCTAATGCAGTGTCATCAAGAGTAGCACAATGTTGGTTCAAGCATTTTCAGTCCAGGAATTTTGATGTCAAAGATGCAGCTCGCTCTGGTCGCCCTGTTACGGATAAAGTCGATGCCATTTCTGAAAAAGTGGACCAAGATCGGCATATTAGTAGTTACGACGTAGCTGAAGACCTGGGGATTGACCACAAAACAGTTTTGACCCATTTTAAAATAACTGGGTATACAAAAAAACTCGATATTTGGGTGCCACACCAGCTCACTGAAAGAAACCAAATGAATCGTGTACTCATTTGCGATTCTCTATTGAAACGTAAAGAAACCGAACCGTTTTTGAAAAGATTGATCACTGGTGATGCAAAATGGATCACCTACGACAAGAATGTGCGCAAACGATCATGGTCAAAGGGCAGTGAAGCACCACAGACTGTAGCGAAACCCAGATTAACACGTAATAAGGTGATGCTGTGTGTATGATGGGATTGGAAGGGCATCGTTCATTATGAGCATTTACCGCCGGGCAAAACCATCGATTCGGATCTCTACTGCCAACAGCAGATGAGACTCAAACAAGAAATTGAGAAAAAACGGCCGGAATTGATCAACATAAAGAGTGTGGTCTTTCATCATGATAACGCCAGACCGCACACATCTTTGGCCACTCAGCAAAAATTTAGAGAGCTTGGTTAGGAAGTGTTAATGCATCCACCACATAGCCCTGACCTTGCACCCTCAGATTTCCACCTGTTTCGATCTCTTCAGAATTCTTTGGGTAGTGTTAGATTAACATCAAGAGAGGACTGTCAAAACTACTTGTTGCATTTTATTAATCAGAATTCCCAAAATTTCTACAGCAACGGGGTCATGTCACTACCTAAAAGATGGCAACAAGTTATCGAACAAAATGGTACATATATATTATAATTAAATGTAATTAAACTTGAAAAAAATATGTCTTGAATTTGTTTATAAAATACGAAGAAACTTTTTCCCCGACCTTATATTTTAAGTGAATATCAATGCAATGTTTAAGAAAAATACAAGCCTTGGCAGCAACTAAATTAATGTTTTGTTTCTGGCCCCTACAGTAACTAAATTATATTATAGCTCCTAAAGTAACTATTGACCAAGGACAAGAGAGATTTTTTTGTAAAAACTTCGACGTTAGGTACTGACTGACGTAGATTTATCGAGTCTGGAAAAACACCACATCTATCCAAGCGATTATGTGTTTATTTATGTTTGTAACATTTTTAAACCGATGTAATGTAAAATTCAGACAAAAAAGGTAACCGAAAACAGAGATACAGCTGAGCGAACTTCAAACGTAATCATTAAAGTACTTAATAATAAATGTGAAAAAGCTTTTAAAAAATCTCGGTTACCTACCATATTTTTCTTTATTAGCATATGTAGGCATGTGGTGCGAAGCGCAAAGAAAACTTTACCTAGTTAATATATTTTAACTTTCACTCGACGTAAGTATGGAGGGTTACACGGAGCTTTAATGCTAAGCCGAAAGGAGTTCATTGTCATCATTATGTACAACTTTTACTATGAGACGTAATTTTACTGAGACTTTATTGCGACTTCAGATTTGCCAACCGTTATAACTTCGCGTAGAATCCATGGTATATACTGGTTCTCCTTGGCTAGAATTTTTTTTATGCCGTAGGTGGCAAACAAGTAGACGGGCCGCCTGATGGTAAGCAGTCACTGTGGCCTATGGATACTTGTAACACCAGAGGCATCACAAATACGTTGTCGACCCTTTAAGACTTTATAACTCGCCTTTTGAAGAACCCCATGTTGTAGCTTCTCGGAAACACCGCGGAAGCTAGCTCATTCTACATTTTGCAGGTGTGAGGCAAGAAAGCTCGTGTGAATCGCACAGTGTGCAATTTCCATTGATCTATGATATGTGGATGCACTTTCAAATAGTGACGACTGTACGATGATAAAACCGCGACGCCAGCATTAGATCGAACAGTTCTTCAGAAAACTCCCCATTGTAAATGCGATAAAAGATACAGAGAGAATAAACGTGTCTGCGCATGTTGAGCGACTCTAGATGTTCGGTGAGCTCGGGATTATCGACAATTCTTACTAATAAATTTAGTCCCATATTAAAAGTTGTTTATAATGATGAGTAATAAGTACAATGGCCTCCTTTCGGCCTAATACCACAGTTGCGTATATAACCCTGTACACTCATATTATACCTACTTCAGGAGTAAGAAGAGTAAGACTGTGATTTTCTCTTGACCTTTATAAGATTTCCCTAGTTGCTAACGTAATTCACGACCTTGTGACAAGTGATTTTTGTTTGTACTTCTAGTATACTAAGTAAATAGCTAAAAGTTTGCGAAATAATTTCGCTACTAAAAGTTTACTAAGTTTCTTTCTATAAAATAAAAAATATCGCGACGACGCTATTTTCGAGGAAATTTTATTTCGCAAACGATTACACTTCACGAGCATAGTGTGCGTTTTACGTGACCTTTATAACCGATTTCCAAAAAGGAGGAGGTTTTTATGTTTGTTAACTCAGAACTTTCGACTGGGTGAACCGAATTTGATGAATTTTGTCCAGTTCTTACTTTTTTATGAAGTCTGTTTTTTGTATTGATAATTGCCTCACACCTGCAATTTGTGGAATGAGCTCCCATCCTCCGGCATTTCCGAGTAACTATAACATGGGGTTCTTCAAAATGGTTATTAATAGAGTTTTTAAGGGTCGGCAATGCATCTGTGATGGCCCTGGTGTTACAGATAGTATGTAGACGATGGTGATCGCTTACCATAAGGCAGCCCTTTAGCTTGTTTGCCACCTTTTCAATGATAGCGCCACACGAAGGGGAGTAATCCAATTTATTTTTATCCCCACTTTACTTTTAGCTATCTTGTATTAACGTTGACGTCGCCTGTGACCATCTCTGAACACAAACTAATCTATCGACACATAATTAATCAAAATCTGTTCAGTCGTTTAGTCTGCAGGTAGGAACAAACAAGCATACATACATACACGTTAACTAATACTCTAATTTGGCTTCAAGTTGTCGGATAAAAATACGTTGTTTGATTCGAACCTGGGTTTTCGTGCAATTCGTGCATCAGCAATGACATTCGTGCAGTTTGCGCATGAAGGCGCAGGGGCTCTATTTTTGAATCACTGATATGATTTCACAGGAAAATATCATGCGAAATGAAAGGTATTCCATTGATGGAAAGCAAATTCGAATGGACCACGTGTTACGTTAGCGAGTGATATGATAATTTAAAAAAAAATTACTTTTATTTGGGATTTCGTTTGAAAGTTAAGTTATTTCGTATGATGTCGTATGATTATTTTCGTTCATAGTATCATACCAGCGATTCAAAAATAGATCCCCAGGTCTGGTTTTTACTCATAACGCATAAATTTACTCATAAAGGTTCTTTATTATAAGTTAGACAATGGTTCAAAAGAAGAAACCGTTTATTTATGTTTCATTCTTCCACTCCGATCGAATGAATAATTCTTTTAATAACTTTTGAAGCTCTGTTAAGGGCAATATTTTTATACGACCGGAAATAATTTCATTGTTAAGGAATCGCATTGCCCGCAGCTAGAACGAGAAGCCATTAAATCCAATATCTTGAAAATTATAGCCACAAGATGGCAGATTAAAAATAAATACGACTACAGAAAGGAAAAGATATACAACGCGGCACCAATTTTTTTGCCTAAAACTAGAAAATCAGCAGAATTACCTATATTTGGACAGGATGACGTCTGTGTCGGGTCAGCTAGTTACAATTAAAAATAACCTTGTACACTTATTTATGTGTCATGAGGTAAGGCAAGTTAAGTGTCATATTTTTTTATAGAAAGAACTTACATTTTGCCCCACATCCATCGGAGCTAACAGCGGTAGCTCAGGACGTCTCGGCTTCCGCCATAGCAGAACCAGAACAGCTACCAGGAGTACCGTCCCAGCGCCTCCCACGGCTCCCAAAGCAGCACTCCACGCGTTCCCATGATCATCCCAAGTCCTCGGGACAGCCACTCGAGCTTGCGGTGGTAGCACTTGTATCATAGAGTTTGGAGTATAAGTTGGTACTTCTGCGTATGTTTCATCTTTGCCCGCTCGGTCCCATGGCGTCGAGAACCAACGCCTCCCTGCCCACTGCTTATCTGTGAGATAACAAAATTACTAACGTACAATGGTGTTACATCGATCCGTTGTGAGGATAACATGTTGTGTGGAAAGCTTGTGTCGCGACTCGTTGGCTATAGACACGTGAAGCCATTTTGTGGTAACAATAGATTGTTTTTCACTTTTGTATGCTTTCTGAACTGTTTTGTTTGAAGGCGAGCTTGTATAGGGGAACTCGGCATTATGTCGTATCAATTTTATAAATAGCCAGCCATTTGTTTTGAGCTACTCGGTACTTACGAAGAAACTTGGAAGAAGGAATACGTAGAGCAATAGAAACCTAACAGTAGATCGTAGGTCATCTGCCTACTCACCTACCTACGTTTGGAATAAAAATAACTTGAGATATATAATTTCTAGAAGATCAAATGAAATTCAAAAGTTTTGCTAGTTAAAAGTTATTTACTCAGATCAGACAAACATGAGAGATGCCTTAATACAATTATCCTTCGTGTTCAAATGTCTCCGTTTTCCGTTTTTTTCTCTACAGGTACCGCTACACCGCTTGACGCATTTTTTTTTACTACGGCACACTTTTCACGCACACTAAGAAACTTGTGGGGACACCAATGAACTAATAGTCCAAATGCAAAAAAAGGCGACAAGTTGGTCTGCAGGATAAGTTTAACTAGAGGCATCAAGTCTTATTAAGGCCAGGTGCGTTCGCACCCACCGTGTCACCTTAAAATATCTCTTTTGTTTGTCTGATCTTAGGTTATTTACAAACACACGGGTATTAGTTGGTGTCTACAAAATTCGTGGAAGTGTCCTGAGTTTACGTACATTTATAAATTTAAACACATTAATATTTCATGGCAATGTCTAATTTAGCTTGCAACACTTATACATATATATCTATTCTATATATATAATAAAAACGTAGAGATTAAAAAAAACTGAAATTGCGAGATATAAGAAAAATAACACACAGGGCGTCTTAAAATAAGCAGCTGAACATTAAGATAGTTTTTGTCTGTTTGTTTGTTTGTTTGTCCACGCACATCTCCTAAACCACTGGACGGATTTAAATGCTGTTTTCGACGAACGACGAATATGCTTATCTATGACCAGATTGAAGTATAGGCTATGTTATTTTGCGCAAGGGCCGGATTAAGGGAGGAAAAAAGGGTTGAAAGTTTATATGAAAATCTACACGTACGAAGTCGTGGGCAACACCACTAGTATTGGATAAATTGTTATTGTTTTATTTGTTGCTTACTGGTTTTCGACTGAACGTTGAAGCTAAATCCATAATTTTATACATTTTTTCGTAGAGCAATGGAAACTGAATGTTAATCGTAGTACGTACCTACTACCTAACTAACTCGGAATAAAAATAAGTATAAAAAGAGCTTTTTACAGTTACCTCACTATAAGAATAGATATCTTAATTCAAGATTACGTAGAGCGCATGAAATCCAAATATTTTATTAGTGCGGGCTAATATTTTATTATAATTTGCCAAAATTATGCGAATTGTGAACAGCTCTTACATCTAGCCTTAAATAAGTAGTATGTATTAGGAGTATTTCCCTTACTTTTGCATAGTATCAGTATGATGATTTATCAAAATTAGGCGTTGAATTATCATCAGGGATTCCGTAATGCGACACAGATTCATGGTCGACATTCCAAAAACCCGTACGAAGCGCTATGATTCCACCTTAATTGTTCTGACCGCTATACTGTGGAATACAATATCTACTTAAATGGGTGTTCCCCGATAGTTACAATCTGAATGTCTTTAAGTCGCGAACGAATCTGTTTCTTTAAAGTAAGCGTTCTCTATCGTAGACCGCATCATTGCTTAAGACCTTCTTTGCCCGCATTTGGTCAGTCTAGTTTTAGTTTGTCGACTTTCATGATTATCTTTAAAAAAAATATAGTCATCATCATCAGCGTCAGAAGACGTCCACAGGCCTATGCCTTCCGCTTTAACCTCCACACGACATCCTGCCATCTGCATCCACTGGATGCCCGCGACTCTCACAATGTCGTTGGTCCATCTAGTGGAAGGCCTACCTACGCTGCGTCTTCCGGTTCGTGGTCTCCATTCAAGAACCTTTCTTCCCCATCGGTTATCAGTTCTTCGAGCGATGTTGCCTGCCCATTGCCACTTCAACTTGCAGACTTTAATAGCTATGTCGGTGACTCTGGTTCTTTGGCGAATATCTACGATCCGAATTTTATCGCGCAAAGAGAATATAGAATAAAAATAGTGTCATATCAAAATTGAATGTTTTATCTAGGAAACCGCAAAGACCGAAACACGATTAACGATATTTCGCTCGAAAGAAAAAAAAGTATCTGACACTGATTTGCGCTTTGATTCCCTGTTTTTTTTTATTTATTAAAATATCTATTTACTAAATGATGTCTATGATATCCTAATATACAGATTTCACAATCATGGAGGAACCGTAAAAGTCTATTATACATTAAAGCTATATTTTTCGAAAAATATGAGAAAAACCTCAAAAATTTAAGTAGCGAAACGCGCAACTGTTCGCCTCAGCTCTCCTTAACAACATTCGAGGTGGCGGGCTAGCGCAAGGCAATTACTATACAATGAATATATTAATTAATTGTAAAAAAAAAAAAAAAACATAACAAACTTTTAGCTTTACCAAAGAAAATGTATTCAGACATCTTGGAGCGGCGGCCATATTAAATTTAGTGTTACGTCACTTGCTTTATAGTTTTCTACTCTTCAAGCAATTTAATTTGATTCCTAGGTATGTTAAGGAGGTTGACAAAAAATCAACTACCTTGCAGCCGCAGCCTTTTTAAAATTACTTTACTCATTTTATCATTTTCTTCAAGCTCTTTCAATTGATACCCATATTAACAGGGTTGACAAAAAATATACACCATCCGCCACATTTGTGGAGGCGGCCATTTTGAAAATATTTAATACTAGCCGTCCGCCCCGGCTTCGCACGAGTGTAAGTACGGCCTTCGGCCTCGCTTCAAAATATAATATAGCCTATGTCACCCGGGGATAGTGTAGCTTCCCAACAGTGAAAGAATTTTTCAAATCGGTTCAGTAGTTTCGGAGCCTATTCATTACAAACATACAAAAATAGGTACAAATCTTTCCTCTTTATAATATTAGTGTAGATTGGGTATTTGGGTATTGCATATTGTATTGTCACCAGAACTAAATGTGTATGGAAAATTTCAGCAAAGTCGGTTAGGAGGAACTGGTTATAATTCAGCTTTCAAGATTTGACCTAAACAAATTAACAACCATTGCAAGTTATAGCTTGTAAAAATAGAGTAGCATTAACAGTGTTGACATTGGAACAGTGTGACTTCAGTTAGTGAGAATTTACGTTTGTGCAGTGAATCAAAATGGTAATTAGTTCTCAGTGAAGTCTGCATAACTTAAAGTTAACGAGTCTATGCTTGTTTGAGATGCTTTGCTTCTTATAATTCCAGCAGTTTCTCATCAGTCTACTCTCTACGTGGACTTACAATAGGTATCTCAGTTAATTTTGATATAGCGTTATAATCGTTTCCGATCCATAATCCTACTATTACGAAAATGTTTGTTGGTATGTTTATCCGTCTTTCACACAAGCTTTTGCTGACTTGGAAAAAGTTAAAAGTTTTATTTAAAAAAAAACATAATATCGTAGGAAGAACCGGTAGCTTGAGCTATTTATTCTCCATATTTAGACGCCTTTGTCTATTCTATATTTTACCTGATATACATATAACATAACAAAAACATTTACCTAACATCCTACAGTGAAAGAATAAATGAAAACGTATCATGTTACAAACGTACATAAACAACATTCTCACATTGTGTCTATTTTCCGTGTACGGAAATAGTAACACAACACTGGTTCCATAAAAAGCTATAAAGCTAATACGGCTCTTCAAAATTATATCAACAACTATGGGAATAACGGTTATATTGTGGTAACCCATCGCATTATGCGGAATAGGGTTGTAAGGGTTGAATTGTACTGATTATAGGCAAGGCGATAAGATACCAGAGCTTTATTTTTATTATATACTGTTGCCCGCGACTTCGTAGGCGTAGATTTTCAAATAAACTTTCAACCCTTTTTTCCTCCCTTAATCCAACCCTTATGCAAAATAACATAGCCTATATTTTAACCTGGTCATAGCTTATAATATTAGTGAAAACCGCATTTAAATCCGTCAAGTGGTTTAGAAGATATGCGTGGACAAACAAACAGACAAAAATTCTAAAAATTGGCTTAACGTGTTCAGCTGCTTATTTTAAGACGCCCTGTGTTTTTCTAATATCACGCAATTAAATTTTTTTTTATCTCTATGTTTTTATTATATGTATAGACATTTTTTTAACGTTTCACACTCATTGTTCCCCTCTAGGTTTACCCGGGTCGGAGGTGCCATGAAACACACACTAAGATGAGGGCATATAGCACCGAGACCTAGACCTTACAAAAACTAAGCAACTAACAAAGTAAATTCGAACCCATTGGCTCCGAGCTAGTTTTCACTGTGTTTCAGAGCCAATGGCCTCTCCCATATCTATAACACAGTAAACATTATGCCAAAACAAAACAGATTAATAAAAAAAAAAGTTATATTTGAAAAACGAACATCTAAAATAAAAAATAAAAAGCAACAAGTTTTGAAAACCTTTAAAAACTATGTATATAATTGTAAGTACTAGGAATCTCAATAAATATATAAATGAAGTGCATTATACTTTATAACCAGCTTTTATTTAACTTGCAATATTTGTATGTGTGTTTGTTTAGGTCAAATCTTGCAAGCTGGATTAGAACCAGTACCTCCAAGCCAATTTTGCAAACACCTTTAGTTATGGTGATAATACAATATTTGAAATATTACTATATACCCAACTAGCCGTCCGCCCCGGCTTCGCACGAGTGTAAGCTCGGCCTTCGGCCTCGCTACAAAATATAATATAGCCTACGTCACCCGGGGATAGTGTAGCTTCCCAACAGTGAAAGAATTTTTCAAATCGGTTCAGTAGTTTTGGAGCCTATTCATTACAAACATACAAAAATAGGTACAAATCTTTCCTCTTTATAATATTAGTGTAGATATAGTAATATTTCAAAATGGCCGCCCTGTCAACCCTGTTAATATGAGTATTAAATGAAAAGGCTTGAAGAGTACAAAAAGATAAAGTTTTCAAACATCACACTAAATTCAATATGGCCACCGCTCCAAGATGGTGGATTACATTTTCTATGATAAAGCTAAAAGCATGTTTTTTTAACAAATAGCTTATTTTAAATTTATTTTATTTTTTGCAACGCTAGAGCTTATTTTTATTCATATTTCAAACATCAAACCCGGCTAATTAAGCAGACGGGCTGCCACTGAGTCATGCCAGTTAAAATTCAACAATTAGTTGTATGTCGATGTAGACACAGAAGCTAAATAAAATGGTGATGAAATGTTAACAGGTACACAATATAAAAACAATACTTAATGGTTTTTTTTGGACAGATTTATATACATAGATACGCGTTTGTTGCCTCGTACTTTTTAAAGTTTTTTTTTTTAACAAAATAAATATATATTTTTTCGCTGTGGTAACTATAGCAATGTTGAAACATGGGATGTAACATGGATCTTTTATCGTACAATCGTAAAAAAAAACTTAAAGGCTTTAGGGCTTGGCCGCTTGGCCATATCAGCACGGTGCGGCGCCAGCACCGTGCCACGGCACGGCGTCGCAGTTTAAAGACGCCAAAGTAACGTGTTAATTTCCATTGTGATGACTTGTGAAGTGACAGATAATGGTAAGTACTTCAAATGAGGCGCGTCGGCAGTCGCACGTAGCAACCGGGGCGACGACGTGGCGCCACGTAGTAGTCAACGCCGCACCGTACCGTTTCACGGTGCCGGTGCAGCGCCATGGTGATCATCCGCCATATTGCACAGGCCGCCATTTATAAAATATTTTAATATTGTGTATTTGGGTATTGCATAATGTATTGTCACCAGAACTAAAGCCGTATGAAAAATTGCAGCAAAATCGGATAGGAGGAACTGGTTCGTTGTGGTAAAGGCCCTATATAACTCCAGAAGAAAAAAACAACTCAGCGAAAATATACCTCGGATAAAAATATACCTTTTGTTTCATTTTACTATCCTACCAGTGTCACACAAAATGACATGCCGTTAGGCAACGAGCCTGCCCTTAATACAAGTTTTCCCTCTACAACACACAACACAACATAATAGCCTGAAGGTAAGAAAAGTACACGTCACCTAGTTTATGGACAATCATGTATGTTGATACAATGAATAATTAACAATATAAAAACCGACTTCATAAAAATTTCAGAACTGGACCAAATTGAAATGGGACCACACGGGAAGCACCAACTTTTAAATATACAGAAACAAAGCACCTCCGCCTTTTTTGAAGTCAGTAAAAACCACTGAAGTGAGAATTTTTTGTTTAGATAAAAACAGTAAAACGTACAAGCGACAAACTTGGCATGATTATAGTACACACTATAAAGTATAAGAACAAATAATAAATAATGGCAAAGTGTGAGTCGGTAAAAAAAATCTGTTCATTACCAAGTTATAACCGGTAATATCGTTACTAGGAGGACCTCATCATTTCTTTCACCGGATCCAAACGACACATTTTACAAACTGTGAAGTCGTTTTTTTTTTATAAATTTGATCATTATTGTATTTTGTGGTGGTACGAGCCCGACTCGCACTTGACCAGTTTATTTTACGTTGGGGCCATAACTCTCACGTAATAGATTTTATTAAATATGAAAACAAAATGAAAGTTTAGGTATCTACTTACTAAGATTCTTTTCTATAACCATCTTACTAAAGCCAAATGAAACTTTCTCAGAGATTAGTTAAGTGAGCCTTGTACATGTTCTGGACTTATCTCCAGTATGTGCTACATTATGCAGATGGCTAGAGTATGGCCGAGGTTATACAGCGATAATAAAATATCTGACGCAAACAGAGGTCTTTGCCACTAATCACGAAAGGTTTTATAAGGGTTATTTTGAAGATTGGTACAATAGAAATACAGCTAACTTTGTTATTGTTGAACGTGAAAAGTGGATAGACTTAAATTAAATACCTACCAAATTATGTGTTTTGAAAACAAGTAAATATGACGTTTTTTGGGTGAGTGTTTTATATTTGACATCAACTCTGCTTACAGTTACACAACCTACCTACCAAATTACGTATGTGTTTTCAAAACAAGTAGGTAAATATGACGTTTTTTGGTTATGTTTTATATTTGACATCAGCTCTGCTTACCATTAGACAACCTGCCTACCAAATTATGTGTTTGCAAAACAAGTAAATATGACGTTTTTTGGGTGAGTGTTTTATATTTGACATCAACTCTGCTTAAAGTTACACAACCTACCTACCAAATTACGTATGTGTTTTCAAAACAAGTAGGTAAATATGACGTTTTTTGGGTGAGTGTGTTTTATATTTGACATCAACTCTGCTTACCATTAGGCAACCTACCTATATACCAAATTATATGTTTTCAAACGAAGTAACATGAGTTTTTCTTGGGTGAGAATGTTTTATATTTGACATCAAAGCTCTGCTTACCATTAAGCAACCTACTTACCAAATTATGTTTTTACAAAAAGTAGACGATGAGTTTTTGTTGGGTAAGAATATTTTATATTTGAAATCAGTTCGGCTTATCATTAGGCAAGGCAGAGTCAAACGCAAACCTTAAAACCAGTGTAAACAAGGACAATATAAGAGTCTATTGTCCTCTACATTAGGACATTAGACTTTCCCATTGAATATTATTGAGATACCTACATATTAAAAGAAACATCCTTTATAAAATCGGTTCACAATCCACTTTTTGGCTTACGCGAAGATATCTCGTACATAGACAAACAAAAAAGTAGCATTGCGTTTTTTTTTAAAGTCGTTTGAAAAGAGATAATAACATTAAATAATGCCTATTTTTAACACGCTTTTATTAGCTTAGTATGTATGTATGTCTGTATGTAACGGAATCTTTGTACTTGATTTACAACTGCTTTAAAACGTCGAATTAAATTGAAATTCTGCACACTTATCAAGAATCGATGACAATGCGATAATTTAAATAGTTTGTCCTATTATCCTTCCAGGATGTTCAGGATTAGCGATTATAAAGCGTGTTTTTTAGCATTAGGTACAATCTACATCTAATAAAAGTAATAATACATTTGAAGAAAGTTTCTATATTTTTGTAACGTAGGTACACTACAAGTGCGAAAAATATTATTATATGCCATCGTCGTGTGGACGTAACTAGGTACGTGACTGAATAGAATCAACAGGCATTTATGTTGAACGCGGCCATATTCCGAAACCAGGGCCAGATTTGAGATAAACCGCAGTAACCCGCAGAATACTTATATAACTTGGTATTTGCACCCTTTCTCTTACTAGGTACATTATATTTATGTCTTTTTAGGGTTTCTTACCGAAAGGGTGTAAGGAACTCTATTACTAAGACTACGCTGTCTTTCTGTCTCTCGGTCTGTCCTATATCTTTTAACTATTATTAACGGCTGTATCTTTCGAACCGTAATAGATAGTCAGTTCAAATTTTTATCGAATATGTAATTTTATGGCGGATTAGCTAAGAAATAATAATAAAGTCAAAAAATAATAACTAAACGGGGGTTTCCCATAAAACTTATTTTTTTACATATTTTGTATTTGGTCTAATGTAAAAACGGTAATACGTTCCAGCGGCAAACTTGTCATGATTATTGTAGGTACAGCACTTTAAAGTAAAACAACAAAAAATTAATGGTCAAGTGCGAGTTGGTGACAATTATTGGTTCACCACCAAGTTAAGCAACGTCGGACGCAGTCGGTACTTGAATGGGTGACCGCCTGGGCGCGATGTCGTGTTTTGTACTACTTTCTAGCAGACTTCCAAATAGGAGGAGGTTACCAATTCGATTGTTTTTTTTTTTTGTTACCTCAGAACTTTTGACTGAGTGAATCGATTTTGATGATTATTTTTTTATTTGAAAGCTGGTGCTTCCCATTTGGTCCAGTTCTGATGAAGTCGGTTTTTATATTGATAATTATTGTACTTTCTAGTGGTACGAAACCCTCAGTCCACGAGCCCCACTCGCACTTAGACAGTTTATTTATTTGGAGTTTACCTGCATAGGACAGTTACTTTCTTAGATGTCAATATAGTTTAGCTCCAGAGAATTGTGCACGGAATCGACACCGATTTCAGCTTCGTTTAGCGTCACTTCGGATCGTTAAACTGATTTAATTTTACGTTTATATGCAGAGTCGGCAATGTGGTCGTTTCGCCCAGCGTTAAGCCCTGAATGCGTATTTAAATGGACAGTGTTATAGATGTTTTACGTAGTAGGGTCGATACAAAATCGAGGAAACGAACACACTTCTAACTAAAAATAATTTTATTTCTACACGCAATAGTCATCATACCGAGACTGAGACCTGGTCCTTAACTGTTGGCCTTTTGGAAAACTCAGTCACACAACGGGTAATGGAGAGAGCTATGCTCGGAGTTTCTTTGCGCGATAAAATCCGAAACGTAGATATTCGCCAAAAAACCAGAGTCACCGACATAGCTATTAAAATCTGCAAGTTGAAGTGGCAATGGGCAGGCCACATCGCTCGAAGAACTGTTAACCGATGGGGAAGAAAGGTTCTTGAGTGGAGACCGCGAACCGGAAGACGCAGCGTAGGTAGGCCTCCCACTAGATATACCGTCGACATTGTGAGAGTCGCGGGCATCCAGTGGATGCAGATGGCAGGATGTCGTTCAGTATGGAGGTTAAAGGGGGAGGCTTATGTTCAGTAGTGGACGTCTTCTGGCTGATGATGAGTCATCATACCGAATTAATTAGTATATATTTAATAATTCTCCAATTTCCCTAACACAGGTATAGGTACTTTAGCATAACTAAGTGCCAACTTAGCAAAATTATTTATTGGGTAGTTATAGCGTTTAAGTTTTTAAGTCGTTTAATTTAGGTATTTCTAGCTATCAATTACTAAGCTACAAGTTTTTTATTATAAAAATTTTCCATGACGCTATACAATAGTCGTAGACGTAATTAAGCATTTTGTAAAACTTTGATGAAAAAGAAACATACAAAAAAAACTATTTCAATTCCTTTCAACTAGAAGTATATAAAACTAACAGATGTTAACAATATTTTTGTACGTACAAAAGTGCATGGAATAGTTTAAAATGCCACACTTTTTGAACTCCTAAAATCTACAGGAAATTGAGTAAAACAATTTTTTACATGTTAAAACTCACCCATGAGTGACGTTGTTCACTTCCTCCCGTATAACGGCTGGGCGGGCGGCGGCGACACGTGCGTAAGGCGGGCGGGCGCGCGCGACTGGCCGGCGGCGCTCACCTTATCATTATCGCGGCTTGTTTACAGACGGATCGTGAGCGGGCGCGATGCGACGGTTTTGTTGTTGGGATCTTCATGTACCACGATAAGCGTCATTTTTAACACGCTTACATTGGCATCGAATCTGTCACATTACTCAGCTTTTTTGTGATAAACAGTTTTTTGCTGACTTGTCAATCCATTAAAATATTAATCATCATCATTTTAGCCTATATTAGTCCACTACTAGACATAGGCACGCCACTTAGGTAAAAAAAGATGAAATCAGTAAATAATCGCGTTACCTCATACCAATAGGGTACCGGCCATATTATTTTTATTGTCTTATAAACGAGCTGATAATACAGCCCATCAACGAAAGCAAAATAAAAATATATGAGATAGTATATATGAGGTAAATAGTTCTAAGTATTTTAATTTCATGCTAGACAGATAGCAAACTATCAAGTAATGACGCGTATACAAATGTTATACTAACACGCTTTGAGAGGAAAAGGAAAACATCCAGCGCATATTCATCTCAGAAACTGACTAGCCAATTTTTTATTACTTTTTTCAGTATGTGTAATGTATTTAATTACATCCTTCGCTAAGCCTGTTATTTGTGATAAATGAAGCAACAGTCAAGAAGAAAATTTCTTTTCAGAAAAACAGTCTTTTCTGAAACGAAAAACTAGCTTTTTCTTCAGCCTTTACTGCACAGCGAAGCACGATATCACGTAAACGCAATTAGATTGGGAGCAAAGCCAACTAACTATAGCAATATCAAAGTATACTATACTGACCTACAAAAATAGCAAAGCAATTTCAAAGTTTTGAACGTCAGTGGTCGCAAGAGATAAAGTTATCTAGAGTTGAAATGGGAATTCGGTAAGTACGAGCAACTTTGCAAAAAAGCACGATGAAAAACGCTATATCCATAATTCAAAAAATTACGACCTTATCAATGCTTACAATTGGTGTCTCATTTATGTGCGTAAGTTACCATCAGGAAGAAGTTGACAGAGTAATTCTAAGCATTGATTAACTTAACTGAGACGGCCGTTGGCAAGTAGTACCACCTGCTCGAAACCAGTCAATTAATACAATCTCAAGGCCGGAGCAGAACTGCAAGACCTCTGGAGACCGTGAGCAAATACAGCGTAGGGAACGTTTTGATTAAAAATCATTGCCTTTGTAAATAATTTCATAACATTTCTATAGACTTCCGACAGTACGAAAATCATGCAAAATACACGCGAAAAATTCCGTTAAAAACTTTTGAATTAAAAACCTTTTTATTGAAGTCTGTTGAAAACTTAGCATTGTCTTCGAGAATAACGTACGAAAGCTAATAAAAGCAGCAGTAAATATGCAGTTACGATGTTGATTACAGCGAAGCAAGTTAAGCTTGAGTGATGGCGCGGAGATCATTATTAACTGCGAGGCCTGCCCTGAATTGTAAGCAGGGCCTGTTTACTTGTTCTGGAAAAAGTTTGCGAAACAGTCTAAAATATAAATTTATTGACGGTCCATATCTACGGCGAATATTTAATAGTTTTTTTAGCTACCATAAGTACCCAGCGCCGGCCCTAGCCCTTAATCAGGGCAGAGCGAGATTGTTTTCACCGCGTTTCATTTCTGAAAACTATCGTACAGCAATCGATCATTTTTCCGGAATAAAAAGTAGTACATGAGCTAATCCAGGATATATTAATATTTGCACATGGATATTTTATGCTGGTTACAAACAATGCAAGTGTGCCCCGTGGCCTGCCACGTCGCTCCTTTCTCGAGGTGTCAAGCGCCATCAAAATTATTTTTATAGGTCGTTTTTTCGCCTTTGTCCTTTTGATGTCCCTTGCTCGCGCTCTAGCTGTAATGCTTAAAACTGACTATAATCTATAATTTATGAAATTTGTAAACAATCATAACGTTTTTGTTAGAGGGCAACTAAAGATAAAATCACTGAGTATTTAAAAAAAAACGAATGAGCATTGATTATCTTTAAAATAACAATGCAAATGATATGGGGTAACGCAATATTTGTGTAAATATTTTACAGAATATTGGAGATGGAAATGTTGCATTGTATGACTGCACCTTTTCAGTTTAAAATAAAACCGTCCAAGTGCGAGTCGGGCTGGCGCATTGAGCCGTACCACTACATAGCTTGTTAGCTACTAAAGTACAAAAAAATAGTGCAAAAAGACAACATCCCATCAACCATCTACTACCATCCAAGTACCGATACTTACCGACTTTGTTTAACTTCGGTGATCGTACGAGAACCGGTGTTGAACGGAAGTTTGTCACCGACTCGCACTTGGCCATTTATTATTTGTTGTTATATTATAGAGTGTGTACTATAATCATGCCAAGTTTGACGCTTGTATGTATTATATTAGTTTTTACATTAGACTTTAGAGCAAATAGAAAAAAATCGTTTGTTGTATGGGGATCCCCTTTCGTGTGAACTTTTTGACTTTTATATTATTTCTTAGTTAATCCGCCGTAACATTGCATATTCTATGAAAATTTCAACTATCTATAACTGTTCGAAAGATACAGCCGTTTAAAGGTAGGACGGACAGACGGATGGACGGAGCGTAGGCTTAGTAACAGGGTCCCGTTTTTAGCCTTTGGGTACGGAAACCTAAAAAGGTCTGTGTCCAGTTGGTAAAAACAAAAAGTACTTTAATTTCAATCTGAACACGCAAACTTAATGTAACTTCTTAAAATTCTACCTGCAATAAATACTTAACCTTTAAACAAGCGCCTAGACGTATAATTAAAAACGTATAGTGTAGTCATTATTAGGATTTAACTTACCTACACTACAAATTGTAATTGGTACGCTAATTATTTTACTTAATTAGTAATTAAATATATTAAGTCTTCCCGTGAACATGGTGCATGTAACTGCGCCGAAATATCGGGAGCTCCTTCCACAACCTTACCACGGTAAATATCCCGTAAATAATCATTTAACTTTAGTGAACAACCGTGATAGTTTAAAACAGTGTTTATTAAATATATAATTATAATTTTATGTTAAATAAATAAATGTAAAATTGAATTGAAAATTTGTGATTAAATTCCATAATTATACTCCTCTACTAAGGTTGGAAAGTTAGGGGATGAATCCCGCATACTAAACTTCCAGTGAAGATTTAGTAGATTCTTTATGGGGTGTAGAAGTCCGCTAATAAATGACTTTGCGAAAGGGCTGAACTAAGAGGAGCAAATTGAGGTAGCAAGTTTAAATGAAAGACTACGCATACGAAGTCGCGCGCAACAGCTAGTGACCTATAAATACGTTTCTTAATTAGGGTTCCGTAGCCCGACAAGGAACCTTATAAATTCGTTCTGTCCGTCTGTCTGTCCGTCCGTCCGAATTTTTTTGAACCTTCGAACTTCTATAATTATTAAGATAAGTGCATGAAACTTTGTTTTATTTTAACGAGAAATCTTGACCAGTTTATTGACCCGCCTACTCGTGAGCATGGGGTATGTAAACGTAATAGAAGGCAATTTTACTTCAGGTAGTATATTGAGACCACAGATCAAACAAATAAGGAGATATGCTTTACTTAATACAATTATAATATAAACAATAGTTTATGTTCAAATGTCCCCATTTTTACCCGCTTTTTTTAAACTTATAAGGATGACACACTTGCTTACTTTGTCACGCACACTAAGACAATTACTGTAAAACCAATATACTAACTATTAATCCTCATGCAAAACAGGGCGGCAAGACTATCTTCAGGGTGATTTTGACTAAAGCCTGATTTAGACTAGATGTGTTCGCACCCGTCACACCACCTTACCATATCTCCCTTGTTAAACTGATCTGATATTGAGACTGGGAACCCTCAAGCTCGTGGTTAAGTGGATTCTCAATTTTATGACTCGGTAAGTATACTTCGCAATATACCTTTTTAATGAGCCATTTAGTCGAGGTCGATTTTAAGACATCTATTTGAATCTGAACTGTGTTTCTTGTGTTTGCTTAGTTATGTTTTTTGCTTAATTCAAGGCCAACAAAAAAAAACAGCCATCAACAGGTCTATATTAATGGTAAGAATATAAACAAAACCATTTACAAAATCAAATAAACTTCTGCAAATATCCTTGTAATATGTAAGTCTTACTGAATAAAGAAACAATAAGATAGTAATTATCATTATCATAAAAATATTGACCAACAAAATCAAAATTAGACATTTTGAAATTAAAATATCAACAAAATCAATATGATTTTTGATAAGTACCTTCTAAAAGCGTTTTCTTTAATATACAAGATTGGTAGCAGGATGCAGCTGTAAGAGGTGGATCGCTTATATCGATTTTTCCCATCGTTTGGGCTCACCAAAAACCCCTAGAGATAAAATAAAAATATACTGTTTGAGAAAACTAAGGCTAAAAATTCTCTAAACCAGTGGCGGATTTACACATTTGCCACAAGTAGGATATTCAAATTTTGCCGCCCCTACCGAACTCTACAATTCGATACCCTAGTTCAAATTGTAGAAAAATTGTCTAAGTGGTGTAACATATTACATACATATAAATATTGTTTGTTACATTTAGGTATATAAATCTTTTAATTTCTGTAATACATAAAATATTGGCCCCTAATTTGCCGCCCTAGGCTGGAGCCTACTCAGCCTTCTGATAAATCCGTCACTGCTCTAAACCGTCACCCCCTACAGCATTGCATTCAATTACCAAACACTGTATATTTTGAGCTATTTTCTAGATACACAAATATATCTAAATCCCATCTACGTAAATATCTAATATTTGTGTATTTATTATTATTTAAGGAAAAGACACCTTTTAAGGGTGCACTGTCTATGTTGGAAACAGAAATTTCTACTTTAGCTAATGCCATCACCACTAGTTGTTGTGTTGCATGCAATTATCTAAAATATGCACTGTCATAATATACAGTGCCATCTAGCAAATCATCGTCTAACTATTTTACAGAACAGTAATTGTCTCTTGTATTGGCATGACTTTCTTACAGCAGTCTATAGATGGCGTTGTTTTAAATTAAGTATGTTTTTTTTTGTTGAACTTTGTAAAACGCTTCAAGCCAATATTCATGGCGTTCACAGACCATAGGCAGCCAGCATAGGGGTTGAATAGTGCGGGACTCTTCAAACTGCAACAGGCGACAGCTTCAACGCAGGCATTGCGCACTGTAGCCGTTGTATCATTATGGCCATCGTACATTGGCCCAGCTCCGGCTAGGGTATTATGGCCAAAGGGGACTCTTTATACCATGAGTAGCTTGCCGCCGTCACCGCATTGGAGCGCCAATGTAAGCCGTTCCGTGTGAAGAGTCAATCACCACCCATCGTCACCCGGGAACACGCCGAAGATCCTGTGTTGCATCACCAGCGCCCTACTCAGTTTGTTGGTTGAAAGCATTCAAGCAATGCAGCCACAGAGCAGTTTGTGTGCAGACCTACACTCACATTCTTAGTGAGCCGCTGTGCTACTGCCAACAGGCATTGGGTCTGTGGCAGGTTTTTCACTGGTTTCATTGCATCACTGCAAGACATTAAAATGTACATTCATGTACACTAACTTTCCTACATTTTAATGCTTGCTTGCACTATTAGTACAGATAGACTGCATTGGGCCACAGTGTATTAATTTTCAATAAAATGTAATAATCAACTTTACTACATTTTTATTTACAGACAATATATCACAATAAATATTAATACACTAATGCTACTATACTAACTATAGTTTAATTTAAAAACAAAATAGGTGTACCTAATATTTAAGCTTCTTCTAGTCTTTTGTTAAATGGGTATGTTTGCTTGTACCGGGATACTCCAAGAACTATGAAAGCTGAAACAAAAAGATTCACGATAAGGTATAATCCGTTACTTTGTACATAGTTATATATTCTAGTAGGCTCTAGGTAATCAGGTGATTACAAATGCGAAAATGTAATCCAGTAAGTAATTCGCTAAGTAGCATGCCGTGTGTCCGTCCACGGGGGCTACACTAATTCAAATTTTTTCCTTTTGTTAAGATCACAACTAAACGATTGATCCAGTTGTGATTTGAGAAAAACTGTGCATCAGATATGTGCTTCGGAAAAATGCACGAGAAGCTAGTAAAATCGTAGGAAGTACCTAGTAACAGTGAGATGTAATATAATAGAAACTAAATGTGGCAACCGGCTCACCGCCGCCGCGTTGATCGATTAAATTCGGCTTTGGACATCGATTATGTTGCGATGTCTATCACTATCACTCTCATACAAGACGATCTACACATTTCGTTTATACACTTCGTGGTGACAACAGCTGCTAAGATTAAACAATTTATATTATTTTTCTGTTTTAAGTAACAATAAAGTAATTACCTGTGTGAAATGAAACATTTTTCTTGTCTCTAACAGAGCGTATGTAGTTTGTGCAGTTTATAAAGACACAGGAAGGCATTTTATTACAATTATTTTTGCTAAAACACTTAATTAGCTGCAATGTGTTGCCGGACAGTCGCAGTGCGTGACTGAGAGACGGCTGTAACGAGTATGATAATGTGCCTTGCATTCGTCTAGTCAATTTGGTGGCGGGCACAACCTATCTACAGGTAAAAATATCTTAGCCTAGTAAATGATAAACACCTAGGTATGCCACTGACAGAACACAGATGTGTTACTGGTACTGAACTGAACAGAAGATATTTACCAAATGATAGAGTGGATATTGTGTATCTCCCGGCAAATGTTTGGTTTTTCCAAGCGATGCTCCCGAGATAACCTCCGATGCCGATGAGTCCAGCTGAACCAACTAGTCGGCACGCAAGACAATCACGAGGCTTGGCGGCCACTTCTGTTGGCATCTTTATTATGTGTTTGAACTTGTAGGCTGTATCTTCAGAATAGATCAAGTATTTTCTGAACAATATTTTTCTTTTCTAAGAACTTCACTTCTTGGATTATGTAGTCGGAATATGTCAAAATCTGACAGTAACAGACGGATGACATAAATGACACTGATAGCTCAAATTTCAATGACAGCTTTTTTACATTATTCTATGATTTTTATTTTTTTTCATGACCATGGACATAAAGTCCTGCAGTCGGAATATGAATCAAGTTTACATAATATTACTAAAATATTGTCAGTGTATGCAATACATGTTTATCTCGCCTTCTTCAGTTTTTCACAGACTTTTTGTGGTACTAGCTCAACTCAGGTAGATCCAAACTATATGTATAATAACAAAGTCACAGTCAGAGTCAATCAAAGTCACGATCAAGTCAACCAAAACTCCAAATCGAACCAGTTTCCAAACTACACTGAAGCCTTTTGTAAAGCCTCCACCACTTCACTGGGATATAATTTGGATTTGTCCGTGAGCTACTATGTATTTCTTGACTCTGACTTGGCTAACGTTATAAGTAACTTCGGGCTCGCGCACTGAGGGTTCCGTTCCTCCAAAAAATACAATAATTATCATTTAAAAAACCTGACTTCAAAATTAGTAAAATATGCAATTTGGATCCAGTGAAAGAAATGATGAGGTCGTCCCAGTAACCAAATTACGTTGCTTAACTTGGTAATGAACAAAAATGTGTCACCGACTCGCACTTGGCCATTTAGTCCAGTCGGGATAGACATTTAAATAGAAAAAATTCCGGGGAGCGATTTTTAATTCGGAAACGTCTGGGGTTTGGAAGTATAAATATCGATTTTCTAACTAACCCCGGTAGAGGATTCGCCGCCATCTTGTTTTAAAGTTCAGTTTTTCGTTTTTCTGAAATAACTCGTAAATTTTCAACTTTAGAGCAAAAATTTCAGCATCCAAAGTTGTTGGAAATTTAATTTCTCACAAGTTTTTGGTCATAATCATTTTTACGCTAGGATCAATATTTGCAGAGAGTTATACTATCAAGTTTATCAAAAAAATCGTAAGGGGTGGAATTTTCAACAACTTTGGATACTGCCATTTTTGCTCTAAAGTTGAAAATTAACGAGTTATTTCAAAAAAACTAAAAAATTGAACTTTAAAACAAGATGGCGGCGAATCCTCTACTGGCATTAGTTAGAAAGATTTATACTTCCAACCCAAGACGTTTAAAAAAAATCGCTCCCCGGTTTTTTTTCTATTTCAGGCTAGTTTTATGTCTGCCCTGACTGGACTAATTGTTTATTATTTTTTGTTACACTATAGAGTGTGTAGGTACCTAACTATAATCATGCCAAGTTTGACGTTTGTACCTGTCTTACCGTTTTTACACTAGAGCAAATTGAAAAATACGATAAAAAATACGTTTGTTGTGTGGTGACAGTAATCAAAAAGAAACCGTAATAGATAGCCAGTTGAAATAATCATAGAATATGTAATGTTATGGCGGATTAATTTTATTAAGAAATAAGAAAAAGGTCAAAAAAATCAAAATGAAAAGGGGGTCCTTTGATCGAAATCGAATAAATTGAATCGAAAGATGCCTACAGCCGTTTAAAGGTAGGACGGACGGACAGACAGCGTAGGCTCAGTTATAGGGTACCCTTTTTTACCCTTTGGGTACGGAACCCTAAAACACATTGAATAGTAGGATCGAACATAGTATCTACTTCTCCTATCTTCAACCCTATCAATGATTTTGTAGTACCTCCCTACCTACGCAAGTAGATTATGTGGTAGGTATACCTATAATAACTTTCCAAAAACCATTTAAGGTAGCAATAATCCTCTAAGAAATCCGTCACAGACCATAAACCCAGGCAATCTGGCAGTCTTACGCCGTAATTTAACTTTCCTCATTTAATAATTATCTAATCCCTTGGTGTAATGTCTGGATTGCTTGTCAGAGAGTGCGCACGGGTTAGGTAACGAAATAATAAATTCACGTATCCTGCATGATGAGTAATTCATACGAGAGGCAAGCAATTTGTTGTGGCGAGTAGGTACCTAGGTACCAAGTTATCAACATAATAATACATAATATAAGCTGTCGCCCTCGACTTCGTAGCCTTCATTTTCATAAACTCTAAACTCCTTTTTTTCTTAACTTCTCTTTTGCCCTTATTAATTTTATTCAGCTCTTTCGTGAAGAGTCAGTCAGTGGGAAATGTCACTGTAAATAAGTAGGTAATCATCCAGGCAATTAAAAAATATAGGTATCTTCCTACCTGGAGATGTAGAGTTTTTACTTTTGCTACCTTTTCATGAATAATCTACCGAACGACGACGACGGCTGAACGAATCTTGATGTACCTACTTTAATTTAAATTAAATAATAGGCTTAAATATCGTTATAACGCGGGCATCCAGTGGATGCAGATGGCAGGTTGTCGTCCAGGGGGAGGCCTATATTTAGCAGTGGACGTCTTATGGCTGATTATGATAATGATGAATAGGCTTACGTTTGACCGCCAAATCACCTGATTTTAAGCGATGATGCGGTCTAAGATGGAGCACTCTTGCCTAAGAAGAAACCGATTCACTCGCGATTTGAAGACACCCAGATTGTAACTAGCGAGGAAAATCCAAGTATTTTTATCGGTTTTTATTTTGTAACTTGAAACATTTTATTATTTTGACGTGCCGAACTAAATAAAGATATTTTATTACAGGTCGCTGTTTTGATACGGCTCCACTGAGATTTTAAATTTGATAAAAATTACTGGTACTGCAACAGAAAGGAGATTGAGAATCGGCGACATCGGTAGTGACGACAGCTCAGTGTTTGACGCTTTCAAACTCCAATTCGCAGGATGTGTGTTCAAATCCCAACAATGAGCTATCCTATAGCTGCCGGTGAAGGAAACGACATGAGGAAACCAAAGCTTGGTGGTAGGGCTCTTTCTAATGCCAGGCTGGCTAGATGCCACCCTCACGGTCAAAAAATGTCGACCTCGCCAAGCACCGCTAATGGTGTTTCAAGCAGCATTACTTGAGAGTCAGTTCCCATTCCAGGATAGGTGTGTTTAACATCTTCGATCATACCGTCATCTTCACGTCCAAGATACCACAGTGCCTAAAGACGAGAGTCAAGAGTCTTCGATAAATGTGTGTTGCCAGTGATGACATAGGGAAAAACTCAAGAGTCACACAACGGGCAATGGAGAGAGCTATGCTCGGCGGAGTTTCTTTGCGTGATAGAATCCAGAACGTGGATATTCGCCAAAGAAACAGGGTCACTGACAATGCTTAAACAAATTGGAAGTTGTAAGTAGCAATAGGCAGGCCACATCGCTCGAAGAACCGATAAACGATGGGGAAGAAAGGTTCTTGAGTGAAGACCACGAACCGGAGTACGCAGCATAGGTAGGCCAGTAGGTAGCCAACTACATAGACCTACGACATTGTGAGAGTCGCAGGCATTCAGTGGATGCAGCTGGCAGACTGTCGTTCAATGTGGAGGTTAAAGGGGGAGGCCTATGTTCAGCAGTGGACTTCTTCTGGCTGATGATCATGACGAGGATGACATTTAAAAAAAAACTTGATAGATAATAAAGGTTTTATGTTTGTATGAAAGTAGATAGGTACGCCATTACAAAAGTAATATTATTGTCTGCGTCCGGTTCCGGCGTTCAAAACATTTACCTACGCAACGAGAACTTGTGTACTAAAACTGTACCTCAGTTTTAACAAGTGTGATATCGAAAAAAGATATATTTTTCAATCATAAATCTGACCTGATCATTCTCCTGACTGAAGGTGTAAGGTACGTAGACGTACCTAATAATATACAGACACAACAGGCGCGTCATCAGTGCGACATCGGCACGTCACTGTCCAATAATATAGTTTATAGTCCTTTAAATGTAGCTTGATTGAAACGACAGCTGACGACATTTCAGGGCATGTCTTTGTAATAACGTCTGGCGAATTGCATTTACTTGTTACACAAAAATCAGTGGTTTTCTGCGTCTTAAACTATTATGAACTACAAGTGCTGTACATATAAATAGTAAAAGTATATTTGAATTTTAAAACGGAACTGCATTTAGTGTGGATTATCACAATACAATAGCCATATTTTTCCATTCTGTCATAACAAGGTTACGTCAACTTGACGAAAAATTTAGGGACGTGGTAAATCGATAAACGTAAAATCGATCGTTTTATTTTGCTGTGTGAATTAAATTGTATTTTTTTTTTGTTTTTTCAGAATTTCCTCTGCGTACTATCGAAATACAAAACTCGTACAGATAATGTAATTTTTTTTTGTAAACCTAGATTTATTTTGTATATGGTATAATAATATCGAATTACTAGCAACTGTCTTAGTAAATTTTACAGAATGAAGCATCTTTATCCAAAGACTGACTACTAGAATAGCATACTAGACTGACTATCGATTGAATAGCATTTATTATTAATCTGCAGGATTTCTCAAGTGACTCTAACGCTGATGATGATGATGACACTGATTTGGAATGTACACCATTAGATTAAACAATAGATTTATTTATATTACAAAAAAATTACTTGCTTTTTCTGTTTTATTTCATTATCCTAAAGTCTCATCATAATAGTACTACAACAGAAATATAGATCGGTTTAAAAATATTATTCGTGCAAGACACTTCCAGTCGATAAATAAAGACACATTATTCTCGATTTGGTCCGAATTGTCCCAGCACTAATCGAATATTTTGACATACTTCATTTCAATCAACTTACATTTAATAGACTATAGTAGAAATCCTATGACATGGCCGTCACATAAAATCTAGCGTGTCATAGTTACCGGCGTGTTACAGTCACTGGCACGTCAAGATATCGGTGAGTCACAGTCACTGACACGTCGCAGTCAACAGCGCGGCACGTCACAGTCACTGGCACGTCACAGTTACTGGCACGTCTCAGTCACCAACGCGTCAGTCACTGGTATGTCACAGTCACCGACGCATCACAATCATTGACACGTCACAATTACTGGCACCTCAGTTACCAGCGCGTCACAGTCACCAGCGCGTCCCAGTCACCAGCGCGTCACAGTCACCAGCGCATCACAGTCACCAGCGCGTCACAGTCACCAGCGCGTCACAGTCACCAGAGCGTCACAGTCACTGGTGCGTCACCTGTGCATCACCGGCACGTCAAAAACTAATACAAAACTTTTTGCGACCAACACATGGACTTTTTCACATAAACCACGTCACGTCACTGATAACACCCAATGCCGCGCCGGTAACGTGCCTTTGTGTGCACGTACCTTTATTATCTGCAAATGTAATATTACCTACCAGTAGACCTAGCTACGTTTACCCTAACAGTTATAGCATAGCTGGCATAGATATCTAGTTAACTAGCAACTGTCTAATTATCATTAGCTACTAAAGAAAACTGAAAGGAGTTCGATTGCCACTAAGCGTCAGTATTCCTTTACCTCTCGGGCCCACCGCTCGGCAGTCGGTCACTCCGCCTTTCACTCTACGGACTCCGAGTCGTGTTTATAAACAAACCGATTGGTTACAACATGCGCCTATTTGAAGTGTGCCCTTTAATTGGGCGATAAGTACAACTTTTAACGCCGTCTACATTACAAAACTGTTGTTTTATTAACGGTCTTTTAAACAGACGATTACACTATTTTTTTAAACAACAGATTAACAAGTTTAAACAAACTTGTGATAGAAAAGGTCAGCTATGTGATAAGTGATTGTTTAACTGTTTTGTATGTGGAGAAGACATTATGTGAGATAACGATGATTCCGGAAGTGTAGCGTTCTGACTAAGAAACTTTATGAAAGTTTCGGTGTTCGATATAATTCGGTGTTCGGGTTTTACAGACGTGGATTAGGTAACTAGTTTTAGGTAAGTGAATTTCTAAGAGAATTGTTTTATCATATAAATAAATAAAATATGCTGTATCTTAGTAACTGCATCACTTGACAACGGCTGGACCGATATTTGCCATTTTAAACTTTCGTAATAGAACGAATATTAATAACTCGACTGATAATAGATATTAATATTATCAGTCAAGAAACTTTTTTTTATGTTAACCTGTCATGTCCCACAGCTGGGCAAAAGGTATCCCCCAATTCCTTCCACTGGTCTCTGTCCTGGGCCAGCAACGACCGATCTTTTTAACCGACTTCCAAAAAGGAGGGGGTTATCAATTCGACTGTGTATATATATGTTTTTTACCGCAGAACTTTTGACTGTGTGAACCAATTTGAATGATTGTTTTTTCTATTTGAAAGCTGCTTCCCATTTGGTCCCATTTTAATTTGGTCCAGTTCTGATGAAGTCGGTTTTTTATATTGATAATTATTTAAACCTCCCGAGCTCGTCGCGCCATCGGGTCGGGGGTCGACTGTTCGATGACCAAGAAGTCAAGAAACAAAGTCATTAATTAAAAAAACAGCTTTACTGATAGTATTCATTCCCAAATTTTCCACAGCTAATGCTGAAATAAATTCCTTAAATTTAGATTGGACCAACGTCGAGTTAATGTAGTCTATTCAAAACAAAACGTTCTAAACATTAAAATCAGCTCTGAAAATTAGATAAGATAACATAGATTGTATTAAAGTAAATAAGTAATTAATGTTGGTCGTAACGGATGCTTACAAAAGTTAATTAGGTTGTTTGAGATTCAAAAGTTAGCTGACAAATCCCTAAATAGCCGCATATGAAACTTAACGCGTTATATTTATCTTCATTTTTGCTCATAATGATGTTATTTGATAGAATTGAGAAAAATAACTACGTTATTTTGTAATTAAAACTCACAGTAGGTAAGTATAAAAAGAAATGCCTAAGTGAAACATAATTATAATAAAGATACGAGAAGAATACAGACAAGTGCTTATATTGTAAGTAAACAAAATACAAGCTAATTAATATTAAATACATATCGTATTTTTTATATGCCATAAACTCAAATTCAAATTCTAAAAAATCTAATTCAAAATTCTTTATTTGGCTGATTTTTTTATTTACAAGTGTTTGGCCTCTTAGGAGAGACCACTCTTTCGTTTATACATTAAATTTTTACAGACATCCACACACTAATATTATAAATGCGAAACTAACTCTGTCTGTCTGTCTGTTTGCTACGTAATCACGGCTAAAGGGCTTAACCGATCTCGATAAAATTTTGCGCGGTAATTTTTAACATGTAGTATCTTTCATGAGGATGGACATGGGCAATTTTTTTCTAAAGAAATCGCGGACAAAGTCGCGGGTATAGCTTTACACTTGTATGCAAATAGTTTATACGTAGTTAGCAGGTAGTTCTAAATTTAAAGTGGGTAGTTTATGTGCGTGTTTGTTATATACTTAAACAGTTTATAATTATGTAGTTACATGTAGTTAGTAGGTAGTTCTAAATTTAAGGTGGGTAGTTTATTTATATAAAATAGTTTATATATGTAATTAGTAGGTAGTTCTAAATTTAAATTATGTATTTAATGTGTGTGTTTGTTATATGAACAGTTAATATATAGTTAGTAGGTGGTTCGATGGGGAAGAAAGGTCCTTGAGTGGCGACCGCGAACCGGAAGACGCAGCGTAGGTAGGCCACTAGATGGACCGACGACATTGTGAGAGTCGCGGGCATCCAGTGGATGCAGATGGCAGGATGTCGTTCAGTGTGGAGGTTAAAGGGGGAGGCCTATGTTCAGCAGTGGACGTCTTCTGGCTGATGATGAAGGTGGTTCTAAATTTAGGTGGGTAGTTTATCTGCGTGTTTGTGTTTATGTCATAACTAAGTGCTTCGTTTGTTCGTAATCAAGTTTCTTTAGCCATGTTATTATACATTTTTACATTGATGAAGTGACATTATGTAAATATTTTTAATTCCATTAATTTTGTTATAAATTGTGATTGAGTGTACGAAAATTGTTTTTCTGCAAAAAGGGGTCTTACGGATGGTTGCTTTACTACTGAGTAAGGGTTCCTTTTCTTTACGATATCTGGGTCTACAGTAATGCCTTTATGAACCTTCAGAATACATTATAATATATATAATTGTCTGACAGTTGTCGTTTGCATCACTATATAGTTTAACTTTGCTGTACCTTATTTTCTTTTTTAACATAACTTTCAGAATTCCTCTCTATGGGCCCTCTATGTGTTCTGTGCTATGCGCGTTCGATACTTATGAAGCGTGTCTTAAAAGTGCCACCCGTATAGTTATACAGTACAATAGAATAGATTGTACGAGAGCCGTGTAAATGTATGTAATGTATGCTTGATATCAGAGATATTTCGCAAATGTTTAAATAACCAGATTAATTTTCTAGCTCCATTTGCAACTAAAGCTAGTTGGGGCGGCATAGGTGGCAAACAAATAGACGGGCCGCCTGATGGTAAGCGATCACCCAGGGGCATCACAAATACGTTGCCGACCCTTAGAGACTATTAACAGCCCTTTTGAAAAACCCCATCTTATAGCTACTCGGAAATGCCGCAAGGCAAAAAAGAACGCGTAAAAACGCACAGTGTACGGTTTCCACCGATCTATGATATGTGGATGAACTTTCAGGCGGTGGCGGCTGGTGCGATGATAAACCCGCGATGCTGGCATCAGATCCAACAGTTCCTCAGAACATTCCCCGTTGTAAACATAGCATAGCCTAGTAAACAAAAACAGTGGTACATAATATATAGACCGTCCAGAGTAGATACTATCCAAATGCTCTAGCCCACAACCAGTTGGCAACGTACCTAGTATGCTGGGTACAATCTGTACCTACGTACTCGTATACCTATGTACGCTGTACTTTTATATCCAGTACTAGCTGCGCCCCGCGGTTTCACCCGCGTGGTGATGAAAATCGGTGATGATGATGATGAAAAGTAGCCTATGTGTTAATCCAGGACATAAGCAATGTATATTTCAAATTTCATCCAAATCCATTCAGTAGTTTTTACGTGAAAGAGTAACAAACATCCATACATCCATACTTACAAACTTTCGCCTTTATAATATTTATATATATATATATTATTAGATTAGATATATTATTTTAGTATAATTTTTTTCTTAATACGAACTGCACAGGCATGGAATACAGCCCCTGCCTCGGTGTTCCTTATACATTACAACCTGGGTCTCTTCAAGACAGAAGTGAATAAGCGTGCCCCATCTTAGACCGCATCGTCGCTTACCATCAGGTGAGTTGAGGTCAAACGCTAGCTCATAGCCCATTTCCTCATATAACAATATTTTTTGCCTTCGATCAAAAAATACCTATTTAGCCAACCTTGGCCAAAAAATTAGCTTTGCCATTCAACGTGGCAAATGTGGCAATGCTGTGCTGGCCACTTTTCTTTCCACCTAGGGGCTTTCAAATTAGTATTTTTTTAGTTTAGGGTATTACTATTTATTTTTATTTTTTTAATTTATGTAGTTTTAGTCTTAGTTCAATTGAAATTGTACATCAATGAGCAAATTCTTAAATCTACATTTTCTTTTATTCTTTTAATATTACTTAACTACGGATTTTTAAGTGCTTAGCAAACAATAAAAAGTTACTTATTGGGTACTTATTTACTTGCAAAAATGCCATCCATTATCCATTGTGATTTCTATTCTTGCGTGCTAATAACGATTTTGCTTTCGTTAGGTATGTCCCTATTTGCGTGAGTTATTACCTACTTACGTACCTATCAAGAGGTGATTAAATGATTTCTATATTAGCATTTAATGATACGGAGTACCTGCAACCCGGTATAGATGTACTTGGTTTTAGCTCACTTTATTAATGTATAAAGATTTTCTCCCTGTATTTTGTAGCTATATTTATGAGAAGATTTGTATTGGTTTGTTCCTCAGTAATTTTTTATCTAAATTTCATACTTTGATGAGCCAGAAATTGCAAAGAATAGGTACGTTTTTTGGGTTCCGTTCCCATAGGGTAAAAACGGGACCCTATTACAGAGCCTACGCTGTCTGTCTGTCCGTCTGTCCGTCCGCCCGTCCTATTACCTTTAAACGGCTGTCTCTTTCGAACCGTAATAGATAGCCAGTTGTTTTTTTTTTTCAGAATATTAGTTATGGCGGATTAATTAACAAATAATAAAAAAGTCAAACAAAAATAAAAATTAAGGGGCTCCCCAATACTCCCGATACAACAAACGTATTTTTGTATTTTCTTTAGTGTAAATTCTTACAAGCGTCAAACTTGGCATGATTATAATACTAAAGTATAACAACGATAACAACAAATAATAAATATCGGCCAAGTGCGAGTTGGTGACACATTTCTGGTCATCATCAAGTTAAGCAACGTATCTCTTACCTACTGAAAATGCGGAAAACCAGGAAAGTCGCTTTACACAACTAGTGAAATAATATGAAAAAAGTATTCACTGCAACGTTTAGATCCTATATTGGCAACGAATGGTACTGAAAGAGATTAGCTCTAGTTCAGTTAAGATAACTGGAGTGCTAAATTAGTTTCAATTGCGATAAGGATACAGTTGACCTTCTAATTAATGCTCACTTATAAGACCTTTAATACCCTTTGTACTAGTAAGTTGGCTTTTGTTGTTTATTTATGCATTTCACACTTTATGATAATTACTTGAGAATATTAATTACCAGTTGCTACCTGCGACTTCGTACGCGTAGATTATCATGTTAATTTAAATTAAAATTTCATTAAAATTGATCTAGTAATAAAATCCAATACTAATAATTAATCAATTAAATTTAATTTGAAAGGACCTTGCCCTGTAAAAGGACCGAAGTCCTTTTGCAAAATTCTTTCTTAACTGACCTATATACACCCTACAATATAAGAAATTTAAACTATTTAAGGAATGAATCAGCAAATTTAAAAAAGAGGTAGGTTCTCGTATACACTCAGAAGTGAGACAAAGCTATAGATGATCTCGATCATGTTTAAATTTACCAACATTGCACCTAATAATTTACATTAAAGTATTATTGTTCCTTGAAAAGTATGTATATCTTCGTATTACTCCATATGTTTGAACAGCGCAAACGTAGAGTCAATACGTATAACTTTTCAATGACATTTTCAGACACAAAATGCATAAATTAAAAATTATGGTGTGAAAGTAAAGAAGCTGTAGGTGTTAAATTAAACACAGGAAAGTTATGACCAGAGAATTAAATAGAGAGATAAGAGATATCAGATATCTGCTTTTATTGTATGACCTCATTATTTAGACGTTTTATTATGTACAAACTGCGCCCTGCGGTTTCACCCGTACAAGAAACGTGAATTTTCAGTCTAAAAACTACCTTTATGCCAAATGTTGAACCAATCCGTTTAGCCGCCGCGGGTACGGAGTTTTTGCGCTGGTGCTTTATTCCGATATTTCATAATGACGCGACGTTTCAACAAAGATTTTGACAAATATATCAATTGAGTAACAAGACGAGACATGTTGCTTGCTTGATGAATAGCCCAATACCACCCAAATTCAAAACTTTTACAGTTCAAAAGATTGGGCCTTTATTTTTTATCTCACATGAGATTCCTTGCCATAAAAGCGTACTTAACGTGAAAAATATGTAGGTAGTTGAATAATTAACTTTGCGTCCTTATGACCACATGAATGCATAACGCGATCGCGTTACGTTATCTGCGTGGAATCTGTAATGTCAAGTTTAAACTCGCGTTATCAATAACGCCATTTAAGCCATGAGGTTCGTAATACCGAATACGCTCGTTTTAAATTGTGTTTTTATCTTATCTTGAGGGTTCCGTATCACCACAAAATACAAAAAGTAATGCAAAAAGTCACGCCCAGGCCGTCACCCATCAAAGTAACGACCGCACCCTACGTTTCTTAACTTGGTAATGAACAGAAATTTGTCACCGACTCACACATTGCCATTATTTATTATTTGGCCATATTCTTTAGAGTGTGTACTATAATCATGCCAAGTTTGACGCTTGTACGTATTAGGTACCGTTATTACACTAGAGTAAATACAAAAATACGTAAAAAAAATACGTGTTGTTTTATGGGGACCCTTAGTTGTATTTTTGACTTAATTATTATAAGTAGGTATTTTAGTTAATCCGTCGTAACATTACATATTCTGTGAAAATTTAACAACTGATGGCTATATATATATTACGGTTCGAAAGATACAGTCGTTATAAGGTAGGTCGGACAGACAACGTAGGCTCAATAACAGGGTACCGTTATTACCCGTTGGGTACGGAACCAAGCCTGAGCCAAATATCTCTGGCTGGGAACTGCTTTAGAGCTATTATAACGAAGACTAGTTTTGATCTTATTAAAAAAAAATAAGGTTATAAGTACCGGCGCAACAAGCACCTTCTCTATACTATGGAAGTGCATAACCAAGGGTATTGCATTACAGCATCAAGTTATGTCATGCACGAAACAAGTAACCCACGAAATTGTTCGTGAGTGGAGTACGTTGTGAAGTAAAAGTATGTTTTATACCTTACTGGCGCTGACCTCGTTTTACAGAATAGGTACACGTACTATGTCTACCTCTAACTAGCTATCTATACATAGATATTAAGAAATCTATAGGCAGCAATTAAATAAAACTTTTTGAATGAAATTCTATTTGATAACGCTGTTTGGCTTCAGTTGTAGAGCCTGTTCTACATTGGTACTGCGGAATTTTTGGCACTAACAAATATTTTAGAAGCACATTTCACACACACACATCATCAGCCAATTAACGTCCACTGTTGGACAAGGCCTCCCTCATAGAGAGGGGTGTTGCCATAAACCCCACGCTTTGCAGGCGGCTTGGGGATAAGCAATGGAGAAGCACATTTGCAAACACTAATATCAGATTATGTGAAAGTTTGGATGGATGGAGGGATGGATGGATGTTTGTTAATCAATCACGCCGAAACGGCTGGATGGATTTGGATAAAATTTGAAATATACATTGCTCATGTCCTGGATTAACATATAGGTTACTTTTCATCATCATTATCATCACTGATTTTCATCACCACGCGGGTGAAACCGCGGGGCACAGCTAGTATATCGAAAGTAAGTAGTATAGTTACTAAGTCGAGTAGTATAGTTGGTTCAAATCGCGAAAGTTTAAAAATTACTACAGCTAGTATAAGATAAGAATTACTTTTTATCAAGAAGTGTATTCAAGTGTGTTAGTGTATGTAGTGTGTCTGAGTTTTTCTTAGCTACAAACTGTGCATTTGGTTACAATAATTATGGCTTTGAGCCATATTTACGTGTATTTGGTGTGCATTTGGTTATACTAATTATGGCTTTGAGCCTTTGACTTATTTACTAATTTTTAATTAATCCGCCATATCATTACATATTCTATGGTTATTTCAACTGGCTATCCATTACGGTTTGAAAGATACAGCTGTTTAAAGGTAGGACGGACGGACAGACAGAGGAATAGGGTCAGCACAGTAATAGGCTCCCGTTTTGACCCTTTGGGTATGGAACCCTAAAAACCATGCAGGTAATTTTTTCAGACGGGATCTAGAGACCTTCTCGAGTGGCTATCGTGACTAGCGATAATTTTTTCATGGCCATAAATATGTTATGGCACTATCACGCTACCGCTATTACCCTTTAGTTTCAACTGATGATACGTAATGCCGATTTTAAAGCCATTTGTTTTCTATCAATGTTCATTATTATATCATTTTAGTACATTAATAAAACAAAGGTTTACGCTGTAGGTACTTTATTGCAACGGTCGGTAACAGAAGGAATTTCAATAAGTGTACAGTACCTACCTATTTAGAAAATTTTATTTGAAAATATACCTTGTTGAATGTAATTTTTTTGAAACCAAACGTTGAACTTCCTAGGGTTTCAGGTGGCGTCAAAATATTTTCACTAAACTCACGTTCTTCGCTGGACTGGAACTCATTTTGTCACATTATAAGAACAATTGTAATTTCCTAAAACAATTATTTTCCGCGCGCCCATATGTTTCTTTTTTTTTCTCTGTAATTGTTAAGAGGAAAAAAAAAACAGTTTGAAATTTATATAAGACTAGCTGCGCCCCGCGGTTTCACCCGCGTGGTAATGAAAATCGGTGAAGGGGTATGGAAAATAGATAGTAGCCGATTCTCAGACCTACTGAATACGCATATAAAATTTGGTAAAAATCGGTAAAGCCGTTTCGGAGGAGTACGGTAACTAACATTGTGACATGGAAATTTTATATATATAGTGATGATGATGATGATGATAGTTATTTGTTATGCAAGGCTTCAAAGTTGTTTTCGAGTAGGTACTTGTATTGAAACCTGAGGAAGCGAAGGATACTAAGATTCTGATAGAATCCTGAGCGCGATAGTTTCAAAGATACGAGACGCAGATTTTTTTTGCTGCCGAGCGAAACGTAACTTTTCATCTCACCTTAGCGAGGGAAAATTTTTACTTCTTCTGTTTCTTCTACGTTAAGAAAGGGACCTTCTTGAATTTGAGGTGCTATTCAACGAGGTCGGAATATCGGAGGTCGGAGGTTCGACAAATTTATCACGACATATAATTACGAATTTACTTTACAAGCTAGCGGATAAAAACAACTTTTGCGCGCAGATTTTAAGACGCTCTTTTGCGACTTTTAGCAATTATGGTCATTCTAAATTAAGTGTACATACCTCCATGGTTAGCTTAAAATTATAAAAATGGTGTCATAACAAAATTGAATGTTTTATCTAGGAAACCCATGAGACCGAAACACGATTAAGCACATTTCGCTCGATAGAAAAAAAATATCAAAGTAGCACTGATTTGCGCTTTTATCTCTGTTTTTTTTGGATTCATTCAATTACCTATTTATCTTACCCTGCGATATCTTGATATATAGATTTCATAATTATTGAGGAAACCGGTGAGGTCACAGACATATAATACAGAAGCAGACCCAACAAGCCACAGAAATATTGATGCAAAATACACTACATATACATTACACGCAAACATTTGCAAAACGCGGGCTGGACTCAAGGACAGTCTTTTATAATAGTGCTAACAGACACTATTAGATTGTATCTGAAATGTGACATCACAAAATTTATGACCCCTCTCTACCCCTTGTCAGTCACACTTCGTCGACCCCTCCTCCCCTCCTCTTTATGTGACGGAATTTATGGATGGTCCCATTGGGTATTAATATTCAAACACACCAGACCAAGTCAAATAATTTATTTTTGTATAAAACAATTTGCCAGATGTGTCATGTGGTTGCAGGATCTGAATTTGATGGAAATGAGGTATTCTGCAACTCCCGCAGAACATTTTTGCCAGTAACACTTCTTTTTGTGGCTTTCTTGTCACTTTGTATGTTATCGCTCTGAAAATTATTACATGCAAGTTATCATAAAGTTATCGTAACAGCTTGAGATTCATGATAGTGATAGCGACTGATCATTGAAAACTGTTGTTCCAATAAGCATTACACCTCGGGCAAGGATTGTACGGAAACCAGTCCGGTCGAACAAATGTGCCTCTAAATGCTTTGAGCATAACAAACTTGTCGCACTGGGCTGCCAATTTTCTCGATTCAAATTCTTCAACCATGCGTTTCTCAACATTTCATCCTTGGGAAAATCTAAAATGTAATAAAAATGTTGGTTACTTGAAATATGTCTAAATAACCCTTTTATTACACTATCTAGATCACTACGTATATATATGACGTGAACCACAATAGGTAGGTAGGTACTTTATTTACATTACTTAAGAAAAGCAGCTAGTATTTAATGAAAGAGGTTCATGTCATCATAATCACATCAAGCTAAATCATCTATTTTAATTATACTTCTGAAATACGAATTCTGATTCTGAAGTAAATTCCCTGGACAATGTCTTAATACCGTAAACGTAAAACAATGATCGATACAATGAATTTTTAAAGAAAATAACTTATACTATTTTAATTATACTACTGAATACGTTCCCTGGACAATGTCTAAGTACCTCAAACGCCAAACAATGATCGAATCAATATTTTTTTTAAAGAAAACTACTTATTAACTTTTATTACACCCACCAAACTTGTACATTTATGAAATTGGAAGAAACACTACCTTCCCAAGCCTTCAAATTGTAAAGTTTATGAAAAATAACAAGAAAAAAATAGCAATTCAAAATAAGCTCTATTATGACACACGAAACTTACCTGTGAAACGTTATACCGGGTGGCATCTTATGAGATGAATTAAAACACATGAGGACACTGCACTTCACCATAGTATTTTCGTATCTTTTAAACCAAATATGTAAAAATAACTTTTATTTTAGGTAATTTTTGCAAGCCGTGGTTTTCGCTGTCAGCCTTCTGTCAATATATTCATGCTTAGCAAAATGGCGACTTGGAACACCGTACCACATGCTCATATTTTTCTATTATGATGCAACGTTACGACAAAAAGAGATACGATTTTTGTGTAATCGAGAGGGATGCAAACATAACTTTTTTTGCGAATGTAGTTGTAAAAAACATTTTCGGTCTGTTTCTGTATTATATGTCTGTGGGTGAGGTACATTTTACATTACAGCTATACTTTTCGAAAAATATGAGAAAAACGCCAAAAATAGAAGTAGCGAAACGCACGACTGTGTGTAAGAGCCATGATTTTGCTTCGCTAAATGTGACTTTAATACAATAAATCAAGGATTATGGTCGTCTATAGTAATAAGCGTTTCTTTAAAGGTGGTAAACCTCGCCTTAAACGATAGAGAGAGCCTTTCCGAGCTGGTGAGTGTTTTTTATTTTATTTTACCTCCTTGGTTGCTATGTTTCGGAGGAAAAGTTTTGTTTCATTTTTAAATAACACGACATTTATGAGTTTTCTATCCGGCCGCTGCATAAGTACGACAGATATTGGTTTGTTATACAAAACGTTACCAGCCGCGTTTTATCTCGAAGAAGATTGTCAAAACAATGATCGAATTTCCAAAGCATATTCGAGAAAAAGTTAATTTCTTTCCTTTCAAGAGGATTTTGGCGTCGCACGTATTGGGCAATGCCGCCAGCATTCTGGGGAACTTTCCCTCCACTAATGGACTAAGTTTTTATATAGTTATTTTAAGTTTTAGTTAGTATTTTAAGTTTTCGTAAATTTTATGTTGCATAAGTTTTGCATAACAAATGATTTCCATCCTTAGTCTTTTTTAATGCCATAGGTTTAGTTTTATAGGTGGCAAACAAGCAGACGGGCCACCTGATGGTAAGCAGTCACCATCGCCTATGGATACTTGTAACACCAGAGGCATCACAAATACGTTGCCGACCCTTTAAGACTCTCTAAAAAAAATATTTCGAAATTGTATGGAATTTGATACGTGTTTTACGTAGTGAAAATTCGTACTTCACCCACTGATAGAACTACAAATTGTGAACAATGAATCGTGATCGACACTGCTTTATGGTTGATATTCCGAAAACCCGTGCGACGCGCTTTGATTCCACTTTTTATTGTGCGAACTGCTGGTATGTGGAATGCGCTGCCTGAATGGGTGTTCCCCGATAGCTACAACCTATAGGTGTCTTCAAATCACGAGTGAATCGCTTTCTTCTAGGCAAGCGTGCTCCATTGTAGACCGCATCATCGCTTTACATCAGGCGAGTTGGCGGTCAAACGCAAGTCTATTTATGCATTAAAAAAACAGTGGAAGAAAGATAGAGAGACCCATCAGAGGGACGGAACAGGCTCTAAATAATAGTTTTGAGATTACCGTTTGACTTCCAACTCAATAGCTGATGATAATAAAGATAATCAAACCTAGACACAACCTGTTGGCGAAGTATGAATATTCGCTACGTGAAATACGTATCAAGTTATATACAAATTTTGAATTTCGAAATTGAAATTTGTATGGAATTCGATACGTATTTTACGTAGCGAATACTCGTAGTTACTTCGGCCACTGATCATGAGGAAATATTGATTATGTACAGGGTTATTATGTAATAGTGGTAATTACTTACTAAACCAAGAGGAACTCGGTGTGTTTATTATTTATTTCCACTTATTCACGGGTCTGGCCCGGAAATTTGTTAAGCATTGATGAAGCCGAAACCAACACCAAGAGGCCCTGTTGAATACAAAATACAATTACGGAATATGCCTAAAATGGAATATGAAATTATTGTATAGTATAAATTAAAATAAAAAGACCCTGTGCTTATTATCATGAACATTACTACGGAATCAACCTGAAATAACGCAAAAAAATATGTCCCAACGAAAAATAATGTCACTCACATTCAACGAATTGTAAGGAGCGGATATTTTTTTCGCGATATCACGGTCCCATAGCAACTACCTTTCAGTACAACCTTAGTACAACCGTTCCGTTTAACCCTGCAAATTCCTATCCCGCAGGAAACAAGGAAGCGGGCAGAGTGATCCATTATTACATTTGTCCGTGCGAATTAAGAATGTAATTTGTCTATTTCCTTTAAGTATAGACTACCTACAGATCTATACTCAAAAATTCCTACTTATTTTCTAATACAGTAGCTTTCTAAAATAGCCCAGTAGTTAAGTCCTTACTAGGTATATATTTATTCGTTATGTTTAAACAAAAGTATTTCAATTTCTTAACCAAAGAAATGATGTCACATGCCTGTAATAAGTATTGATTCACAAGCGCATAGATAGGTACAATGCAATCACAAACATTGGATACAAACACGCACGTGCTTTGTGAATTTAATGATGGCTATAACGTTAAATTCCGTGAACGAGTCTTGACTTATAATTTTAGTAGTGAGTTATAATGTAAGATCTATGCAGGGTTATTGAGAATTAGAAATCTCTAAAAATCTCGCAGGCTGGCTTCCTAACATCCTAGCTAATGACTTTTATAATTAACTAGCTGCGCCCCGCCCATTTCACCCACGTTATATAATACTTCCCTGAAGCGACCTCCTTGATTGCGACAGCAACCTCCTTTGACTTGTACCTATAGACTAAATTTTTTGCGGAACCATACAAAATGGAAATATGAATGGGAATATGATGGGAATATAAACTTTCATAATAATTTATTTTTACGTGAAATTTTCTGATATTTTAATACTTATTTTGCTACTCATGGCGAAGAGACATCCAACAAATCAAAGATCGTAAAAATAGGTCCAGCCGTTCTTGAGTTATAAGTGCTGTAACTAACTCAACTTTGTTATATATATATATATATATTAAGTATCTAGATACCTAGCTCTAGTGGTTTAGTTCTAGATTTATATTATGTAAAAAAAACTCTAAAACTTTATAAAGTTGAAAATCACAACGAAAATCATGGGGCCCAACTAGTCTAACACACGATATTAGGTACATTAAATTTGTAAACACCCACCGCCAAACCTTCCTATTCTAAAGCTCCTTCATCCACAAGGGAAGTTGAACCACGAGTGATAATAAAAACCTATTTCCGGGACCGCAGTCGAGAAAACACTCTAACTAATGTATGAGTATTGGTGTACTTTATATTTTACTACCAAAGATATTAGAAAATATGAATATTAGGTAAGAGTTTTGTCACTAGCTATGAAAAAAAAAACACGGAATTCAGAAAATGTGCTTCGAGTTACACGCCCTTATCCTACCATCCCTTTTATACTACAGGACGAGTAGAAAGACGGCCCACTACCACTCATATACTGTGGATTCTCCTTGTTGTTCTGCAAAGAGTTCTTACAGATGGTTGCTTTACTACTAAGTAGGGGTTCCTTTTTTTAGAGCCTGTCACTCTATAGGCGTCAGATAGCAAGGGGCGCCAAAAGCCAAAAGAAAAAAAAACGGAATAAATAATTTGATTGCATTTCGCGCCTCGGGCGTGACAGCGTGACAGACTTGCATTGTTTGTAACCAGCATAAAATGTTAATGTGGAAATAGTTTATATATTGGATTAGCATATGGAATACTTTTCACTCCGGAATCGATTCTACGATAGTTTTCAGAAATGAAACGCTGCTCTACCATTAACAAAAGCTAGGGCCAGCGCTGTATGAGATATCTGGGTCTACAGTCATGAAAGTGGGTTATTATCAAATAGCTTATCACACTAATATTATAAATGCGAAAGTTTGTGAGTGTGTGTGTGAGTGTGTATGTTTGTTACTCCTTCACGTTAAAACGGCTGGACGGATTTGGATGAAATTTAGAATAGAGATAGCTTATGTCCTGGATTAAAACATAGGCTACTTTTCATCATCATCATCATCACCGATTTTCATCACCACGCGGGTGAAACCGCGGGGCGCAGCTAGTTGACCATAAACAACATAGGAGATGTGGTCAAACGCGTAGCCTATCAACAATAAATTCATTCATTCAACATTTAAGAGCGTAGCTCTTGTCGGTGGAGTAATTTCCGGGCTTGACTGTCTTCTGCCAGCGTTTTCATCTCCGTGTACGACATGACATTTGCCTCTTTTATTTGGTCTACGAATAATCTTCTTGGTCTTCCCGGTCCTCTCATTCCTTCTATATACCTTTCCCTCTATGATGGTTTTCATTAATTTGTCATGTCATACAAGGTGGCCAAACATCTTCCCTCTTCTGGTCTCTATACTCGCTAGTAGACTTCTTTTCTCCTCTACCATATCTAATACATTTTGTTCAACAATAAATAAAATAAAATAAACATTCAAGTGAGTAGGTATTTCATAAAAATCGAAAAATGTGTTTACGTTAACAGTCTACGTTTTCAGCATATTTGTTTCGGTAAAAATTACGGAATGTTAGACATAATGAGAACCTTGACATTGTCTAACATTGGCTCTATTTAAACAGACATCATATTTTCCTATCTTGTAGAACAATAACATTTAATGTATGCATTATTCTAGTGGCTGTTGAACCCGCAAAAGAAAACAATGCTTTGGAAATTCCGTAACAGCTCATTGTTGTCATATTTAAAACGACGATTTAGGATGACGATGGATTTAGGTTGAGTTCACATTACGACAAACGCATGTCTATATAATGTGAATGGCGTGAAAAAGGCGTTCTACTCATAGATTTATGATAGCAAAAAAAAAATTAGGTCTATGGTTCTACTCGCTGACTTTATTCTACTCTCGTCTATGTTTCTCTTGAAATTCTTGTTTTTTTTTATCGGAAACCATTTTGTCTCTTTCACATATTGTGGCGTATATTGACTTTGCATATGGCAGTTTTGTGTTTGTTTTTACGAAAACTTTAGTGCTATTAAGAAAAGATTGGGAATGGAACAAAACTCAGAGCGTCTGTTATGTAAAAGATGCGCTAGGCTAGGCATGTGCGAAGGAAAATAACGTGATTAAACTTGGATAAAACTCTCTGAAAACATCATTATAATATTTTGGCATGTGCCTAATTATGGGTCACAAATTTACTACAGTAAGGAGAGCAGAGTAACAAAATTCAGCGTTATATACTTACCGCACCTAAATTATTACTAGACTGAAGAACTTTTTACCCGACTGGTCAAGAAGGAGGGTAATGTTTTTGTGGTGTATGTGTACGGCTATGTATGGTTGTGTGTTTCTATCCTGTTTTCTAAGCAGGTTGACAGATTTTGACGGGTAAGGTGTCTTTGGATTATTCTTACCCGACTGCCAAAAAGGAGAAGGTTCTCAACTCGATTGTTTTATTTTTATTTTTTATTTTTGTTACTTCAGTACTTTTGAATGGGTGAACCGATTTTGATGATTCTTCTTTTATTTGAAAGGTGGCTTCCCGTGTGGTCCCATTTTACCATTTGGTCCAGTTCAGACATTTTTATGAACTTGGTTTTTTATATTGATAACTATTTATAATAATAAAAATAAAAATAAAATAGTTTATTGAACCATAATTTTTAAGACTACATTAACTTAAATAACTTAAAACTAGACATAATATTAAGATTTCAATTAAAATTAACAAAAAATTTATGTCTAGAGTTGTATTATTTCATGATAATCATTACACATAAAATAAAATAAAATAAATAAAATAAAATTGTCAGCTTAATTTGAACCCTAGGAAGTACAATTATGTTTTCTGTTTTTAAATTAATTACACCTGTGAATAATTCAATTCGTGGTTCCGAATTCCCGAGTTCCGTAGTATCAGACATACAGTTTGGCTAACTAAAGCGTAACCTTGGTAATCAACAAATGGCATATATGCACTACAATTTCGTATGTTATTCTCGAGGACTCCTTCAATTTACATAACTAGAAGCTAGCACTCTCCTTTGTGCCCCACTTAAGCCGTAACTAACAAAATTCCACCTTTAATAGCTACGTAGATTCTATCTACTGCACTAAATAACTCGTTGAGTTTACTAGTTTTCATTTCCAACTCTATCGTATTCAGGTTAAGGTTGAGTTCTGCTCTTGAACGGTAGAGTGGTTAGATGTCGCGTAAAAAAATTATAAATGTGTGGCTGGTATTGTTACCGCTGGCGAAGGCTATGCTTTGTTGGGGTACGTATTGTGATAGGTAATTGCTCTCATTTTTAAGATTGACAGCAATTGTTTCTGACTTCAGCGTTTAAGATTATTCTCGGGGAGTATTGGCAGTAACGCGAAAAAAACATGCCGTCTCAATGTATTGTTTTCCTAAACTTATCTAATTTTGAGTGATAATTATTATTTATTAAATGTTTATAACCATGCTGGCGTGTAGGCGAATTATAAAATGAAGTGAAACATATATTTTTGTATTGTTTCCAAATCTCTTTAGAAGCCTCTTTTAAAGTCTCCTCCACCACTTTACTAGCGCATGATTTGAACTCAATCATGACTTGATTTGCTTGACTGTGACTATAACTTGTTTGACGACATTTAGGGTTGATTTTTAAATTCTCAGTTATAAAAATAGGATTTAACCCATTGCTAGAATGATTTCGAATTTTTCAATAGTCAGTTAGGTGTTATCTGCGGAGTAAAAACCTGTTAATTTATTAGACAGAAAAATTTATTGATTTCTTAACTATCTGACCGTATAACTACGGATTGAAAAATCGGCCCTTAGTGAATTTTGTAAATGTTGAATACTTGACACTGGCAATTGCGCAAGTCGTGCGACGCCAAAACCATGTCAAAGTTATTTAGATAAATATCCCCAGACTTACTAATTTGAATTCTATTTCGTATTAACTAAATCTACATCATAGTTAATACGAAATAGAATTCAAATTAGTTGATCTGGGGGTATTTATCCGGATTAGCAAGTTGAAGTGGCAGTGGGCAGGACACATAGCACGCAGAACATATGTCCGATGGGGCCGAAAGGTTCTCGAGTGGAGACCGCAGACCGGTAGCGCAGCGTATAGGACGTCCACCCACAAGATGGACAGACGACCTAAAAGAGACCGCAGGTAAACGCTGGATGCAGGCCGCTTCCAACCGGTCCCATTGGAAATCGATGGGGGAGGCCTATGTCCAGCAGTGAACATCCTTTGGCTGAAATGATGATGACGTATATTTTAGCTTACAATTAATGTATAATAAATGCACAGGTTACGTTTATTGTTACTATGGTTTCAGTCTACTTTTGCCTTGGATATTTTGACGCTCTTTTTAATATATTTAGGATTTTGAGGAATTGTTATACGCCCCGCATGCGCATGCGGGTTTGTTATTGTTGCGCGTTGTTGTTGTTTTTGTTGTTTGTTGTTGTTTGTTTGTCAGCTCGTGACCACGGCCATTGTAACATGGTCGAAACGTCGAGCGAAAGGTATCTATTTTTACCTATATTTAATAGTGCACGATAAGTCCCGATAAATATTAAAACAATTGTAATACGATTTTAGATCTTTTGAGTATAAGAAAAAAACTGTAGTTATACATTAATAATCCTTGAGATATTATAATGAGAATTGTGTCATAAAAGTTTCAAGTTGTTTAATGAATAAAGGCACATAAATATAATATATATTATATATTAACCTATTTAGGACATAAATTATTTACGAGGTAAGATTAACAAGTATTATAATTAGTGTTCCACTGTCCAATAAGGTAAAATTCAGGCCATGCTGGCTGCTGATAATTCAATAACCCTATCCGACACGTTTCCGGATGAATTGGACGGCGGGAGTTCGTTAATTCTATTACTTTACCACTCGGTGTTTGCTAACATAAAGCACGATTCACACTGATAGCAAAGCTAACTTTATTAGCTCACGTGGTTTAACACATTACCAGGGGGTCTAGCCAACCATTTTCTGTTAGTGTTAATGCCTCGGAGAGATAAAATTATATGAAAATGACGTTAGCTTCACATTAGCTTGAGAGATGTTACGTGACTGCCAATGTCATTTTCATACTATTCTACGAGTATCTTTCAGCAGGCGTTAACGCTAATAGAATGCGGTTCTTGTCTAGACCCCCAGCTCAGTGTTCTAAAAACTACACGGTAAGGAGTTATTCACCTATTCTACAAGATATGGCGCTGTTTTAAAATACACGGTACAGTGTTCGGTGACGATGACACGAGTTCCATGATTTTTGTTTACCCAAAAATTGGTCAATGCGCCTAAAGAAGTTTTCACTTCAAAAAACTGCTGATAACAATTGTAACATAAATACTATACAATCGCGTTTTGTGCAACTCACACTTGGACATCACCTTGCTAGAATACTACAGACGGCAAATTTACAAAAGATTGTTTACAAAAAAAAAAAAACTTATTGTATTATTTTCCGTGTTCGTGATCCTTTCGAGTGTGGAAAGTGATATAACGAGGTTCACCTCGTTATATCACTTTCCACACATGAAACGTCATGTTTCAACATGACGTTTCATGTCGTTTCTAAAACTCCATAAAAGATTCCAGTAAAGCCTCCACTACTTTATCAGGACATGACTTAGACTAGACCGTGAATTACTTTGCTTGATTCCAACTTTGACTATAACCTTGTTTGACGAAATCGAGTAAAACTAGAAATATTTCAATACTTGACACTGGCAAATGCAGAAAACGTATGATGCTAAAATCTTCCCATGAGGAAATAAAAAATAAAGTGTATAAAGGAGTTTCATAATTCATTTTGCAATTCACGGAGTACACCGAGTAAGAAAAGATGCCCACATAAATATCTAGTTGAATTGAATCTAAACAAGTTTTATGTAACTTTGGATAATCTGACTGAGGTTAGGTTATATACGTATTACCTAGCTTCGCTCGCAGTGTGTATTGGGCTCTAATAATGCACACTCGTTCGTTAGCGTTCGAGTTTCCCATCGAGATGAATATATAGACGCGAAGCTTGTTACTAAATGTATAAGAGGACTTTGTTTTTTAAACTGAATGATTAATATTATGCTATTAATTTAATAATATTAATAGGGCTGTTTCCTGCGGCTATTGTCTGTGTCGAGAAATAACTTTACACGATCTTACGGAAAAATTCAAACATTTTTTCTTAGAGCGTTCCTTCTCGTACCGCAAAATTGGGTTAGTTCAATACTCTGTAATTTTTACACTGCGTGTTTAGATTTTCCGTATTTCAAATTTAATTTTCTATTATTTTAAAGAAGTGATAACTTGACTGATACGTACTAAATTCTTTGTTTAATTTATTTAATATATTAGTTTTTTTTTGTATTAGATTTGCTAACTGTGAACTTTATCACAACAAAACTAATGAGGTAACTGACTATAATAATTTTTATAATACTAAGTGCTCAAAAATAAGCTTATATTAAAAACGAAAAAAAAAATTAAAAAAATAATGGTAGGAATAACAAAAACATAGTAACCATAAAATAATCTATGAATACCTACATCTGAGATACATTAGTTCATTAAGGTGAAACGTTTCACTTTGGCGGGAAATTCCAATTTCAAACAGTTTTTTTGTTCTTGTAGCTAGGCCGAGTAATTGCAAACAAATTTATGCGGTTTCAAACGGTTTATTGCCAAATGTAAGTAATATGGTGAGTAACTGATTAATAACTGTACATGATAATGTAAAGAACGACCAACAATTTTCGCGAACACTATGCCATTTCACAATAATTACCCGGCCTAGCTACAAGGACAAAAAAACTGTTTGAAATTTGATTTTCCCGCCAAAGTAAAACGTTTCACCTTATATAATAAATGTGATTTTATTGTTTTATTCTATTTCTAAATGCTCGCAGTAAACTGTGGCCATACCAAAAAAATGTTTAATGGAAGAGTTTATTCTAAGAAAATCTTTTGTATTTTAAGATTAATATTTTGAGCCTTTTAGATTAGTACATACAATGGGACTGTTATGTAAAATCTCATATCTATATATAAAAGGTGATGTGTATATATAATTATATATGTACGTATGTATGTTCCCTACGAACTCCAAAACGGCTGGACCGATTTTAATTGGACTTTCACTACAATATAGCTCGTAGTTAAAGTAGTTCATAGTGATAAGTATAAGACCTCCTTTCGGCTCATTAACAGCGTACCGTGTAAGTTCGCAGTCACTTTATACCAGCGTATATCGACCTAACTGGGTGACTATAATTCGTATGCAAGTAAGAGTGACTCGTTACATAATCCTCGACAGAATCAACGCGAGAAAGTGTTTGTTTTTACGGCATTGTTACGTTGTAAGGACCTATTTAATTATTCAAGTCGTCACCAGGCGTAATGCGCCCATGACGAAACTCTTCGGAAGACTAGGGTTGCCAATATTTTATGAGCTGATAGTATTTTTCAAAGGCTGTTAAAAATATAGTACGAGTACCTTCAGTTCTACACTCCAAAAAATGGAGTGTATTTTTTTTGACAAATAAAAAAAAACAGTGTTAAGACTGGCAAAAGTAAAACGAACTGGGACCCTTATTCTCTAACTCACATGAGATTCCTTGCCATAATTTCGTATAGTTATAACATGAAAATGTAATTGAAAAATGAACTTTGTGCCCTTAGTCTCTATGAGTATAATATAAACTCGCTATCTGCATGGAATTGGCAATGTCAAGTTTCCTACTGCAATAAGGTATGTAACGCGCTTGTTTTGAAAGGTCAAAATAAGGTAGAGTAAGCTAGTGCGTTGCGTGCGCGTTTGTCAAGAGAATGTACTTATGTAGAGCATTTTATTCGTTTGACTCATTTGAATGTTGTAACCATGGTTACCGTAATATTTGAAATTTTGGTTACTATGTATAACATGGTTACTATAAATAACATGTTTACGGAGTATTATTGACGTATGATGTAGTTTATTTATTTATTGAGGTACACAAAACAGAATATAGTCATAATAAATCTAAATTAACTGTGTTGACAATTGTTAACATACCATATCCCAAAACATGCGTACTCATCATTGTTATTATAAAAGCAGTATGATATTACAAATTATAATAATTAAAATTAGGTTATTAACTATAGATTTTACTTTTAGTTAGCTACATTCGCATGAGCCGTGAATGCAATCTTCTTTATATTCCTCTTGAATCTGGGCAGACATTGATCAAAAATGTCTATAGAGCTAAAAAGTTTCATACAGAAGTAACGTGCGTTCATAAATTCAAACGTCATAGGATTTGTTGATGAGTTTTGATGTTGCAGGAAATAGAGTTTAGTCCATCCAACTGAATTATATATAGTATTTTTTACGTATTATATAAATTTTTCTTCAACTGTATAAATGTCTAGTACACAGATCCGTATAGTAAAATACTATATATTTTGATACAGTTGGCAACCCTGCGTGAAAGAGAAGACTTATCGTATTGTAGAAAGAAATTGGGAACAGCACGAAATATATAATTTATAATTATTTTGTCAGTAACATAACGAATTTAACTCACATGAGAGATGAGAAAATAAAGAATCGAATTGATCTAATTATCTATTTATTTTGATCTGATGCACACTCTTAAATGCTGAATGCTAATCTCTAAAATGTATCCGATAAAAAAAACAATAGACTAGCTAGAAACTTTACGCCAATGTTCAAGGCTAAGAAACTTAGTCTGAACTAGGGATTCGTTGCTGCTCCTTGGCACGTTTCTCAATGGACTCTAATGCCCCTAGTTGTTACTTGACTGATCCATCCCCAAGGTTCGATTAATACTCCTTGCATGACCGAAATTGTGCTTGGTACAAAGAAGGCAACTGTTCTGACGGGAAGTAACGTTGCACCTTCGAGAGGACCCCCAGCTTTTTGGACAAACATCATCAGGAGTGAATCGGTTTCTTCTAGGCAATTGTACTCCATCGTAGATCGCATCATCGCTTAACATCAGGCGAGGTGGCGATCAATACCTTTTCCGTCATTTGTTTTTAGACTGTTAATATTGGTCAGCTATACACTAATGTCGACCAATTTTGAGTACATACCGTGAATAAGAGAAATACTCCCGAAGCCAAAACGCTCTATCTTCAACGATCTAAATACAATCGAGTACCAATAATTATATGCATTATAATTGTTGTTTTAGTATTGTTTTTATGGTTTAGAATTTTGCAAACCAGCAATGTAAATCGTACAAGCGTGCGCGCGACGCTGCGCGAGGCAGGTCATTCTTTGATCTCTAGCGTCAGCTGATATATTATTTGTATTACTTACATTGCGAAAATAAATAAAAATAATAAAACATAGAATTTTTTTCTGGTATCGTATCAGCAATTTCCAGCTACGATACATCAGTCTTTGTTTTCGGAGCATTTGCCTTACACCTTGTTATAAGCTCCAAAGCAGCCATTACCCTATGCAATTCAGCGCACTATTTACTGTTGCAATTTACTTGTACACAATGAATATGTCAGAGTGCCATTATATGAGACTAAAATAAGCATGCTAACTCGGTTATGTGTTAAATCGCCAATCTATTTTGTACAGCGTAATAGCTGCTTAACACAGGAACTGGCAATTCCTTAGCCTATACAAACGTTTATACGAGTACTTGGACTTAGTTTTTCGCTGTAAAGCCTTCAAAGCACGTGTAAGTTCTTACTGAAGACACAGACATCAAAACGGAGTCTGATATTAAAACAGAATTTGCTACGTGCACTTTTGTGATTTCCTACGAAACCTTGTGAAAAATTCCAATCACATTTCTTCGAAAGCCAGGAGCTGATTGAGTACTAAAGGTAATACTTCACGGAGATAAGTTTGCTACGCTACATATTTTTGTTAGTATAAATTTTATGGGAATTTTTTTATGGACGTCTGGGAAGGGAGTGCCGTGACAGACAGTGCCGAACTTCTACAGGTTAATAACCCTTGATTGCCGCCAGTTGGTCCCGAATATATTTTCAGGACTCAATTGACTGCAGAACTATATTTTATTATTTCTATTGTTATACTATACTATTAAACAACATTTACTCTACATTTTACATTACTTATCTAATATCTTAAATTATGCTATTGTATATAATAATAATCAATGTGTACTATAACAATGTATGGGTGTTCCCTGCTAGTTGCAATATGAGTGTCTTCAAATCACGAGTGAATCGGCTTGAAGGTCAGCGTGCTCCAAAATAAAATAAAATATTGTCTTCTTTCTATTAAATAATAGAAAGATATTTTTTTTAATTCAATAATCGGCTTACGTTTGACCGTCAACTCGCCTGATTTTAAGCGATGATGCGCTCTACGATGGAGCACGCTTGAAAGCAATTCACTCGCGATTTGATTTCAATTTCAACATTTGTGTGATGAACATTTGTGTTTGTTCTATGTCTAGGTGTTAATATATATTTAAGTATGTATTTAAAAATATATATGTATGTATATCGTCTCTGGCTGCCATATTACAAGCTTTGCTTAGTTTGGGGTCAGATGACCATGTGTGCAATAATGTCCCAGATATTTTTTTATTTGAATACACACATCATCAGCCAATTAACGTCCACTGTTGGACAAGGCCTCCTTCATAGAGAGGGGTCTTGCCATAATCCCCACGCTTGGCAGGCGGCTTGGGGATCGCAGTACGTTCACCGTGTACTATTAGGACGCTGCTGCCCATCCTCCGGTGGTTCTGGTCGTAGTTTTAGGACATAACCGGGTCCACACCTATGCGGGTAAGTTTACCCGCATAGGTCATAGGTATTTGAATACACTCAGACGTTTTGTGCTCGCCGGATATTACAAACATGGATATTAGCACTCGTAACTATTGTTATTTTTTATAAGTAACCCATTTTGGATGATGAAATCTGTAGAAAATAACTATTTATCGTCTCGCGTAGTGCTTCTTAGTGTATCCCAGTGAGACCGCGCCTTTACGGTCGTATCTCACATACGGCCCAAGGGACCGTGTACGGGACGCTTCCGAGCCGGACCGTGACAGTGTCAGAGAAACGATTCCATGCTGAAAATGTGTCTTATATGTCGACTACGAACTAATTCATTCTTTTGACGCACATATTGACGAGGGACATTTTGTAATAGTGAATAGATTCTCGTATCTATTCATTCGTGTCATGAAATACTTCAGTTGATCAGTCAGGGAAATATAGAAACACCAGCTAAATAAATACTAGTTGAAGAACAGGAAGTAAACCACTTCCATTAGGTTGTGTTACAGACTAGGTATAGCTACTACGTAGCCCAGACTTGTAGTTACGATTATTTTCAATGGAAACAATTCAGCCAAATACCTGAGAGGCGGGATGAGGGGTTACTAAATACTAATTGGCCCATTCAACGTCAGTTCAAAATGTAAACAAAGAATAGTGATGGCGTACCTACGGTATTGGTCGGAAATGACGTGAGGTTCAGTGGAATCAGTGGGCGTGTTTTTTATATCAGTAGTGGTCAACTGATGAAGTGTCTGAACATGTTCGCCCTGCATTAAATGTCTAGTTATAGAAAGTCTTTGGGTTGTGTAGGTAAGCTGCAGTACTAACCTCGTTCTATAGAGTGACAGCCATTAACATTAAAATAACTCTAATGCTGTCCAAATTAAAAGTCTACAAGCATAGCATTACAATGAAATGAAAATAATCAGTGCTAAACAAGATAGGTACATTAAAAAAACTATAGCAAAGCTATGAGTGATTCGGGTACATAAATTATTTTTAAAAAACCCTAGGCTAAGCATGTATTGCGGAAATTGTATAAGGTTTTTATAAATTAGATTCATACTTCTGGTTAGGATTATGTAGATTATAAAATATAATTGATCATGTAATTATGACCACAACACATTAAATCATAAATTTAATAACATTGGGATAAAGGTAAATAGAGAGTAAACTAAATCACGAAACAAAAATACGGAAATCGCGAGAACGTTAAAAAAACGAAAAGTTTAAGTTTTCCTCTTGTACCGGGGACATTAAATGTCGCGTCGGTAAGGAAATTTATTGTAAAGCCGGGAAATTGCGGGGAAAGTCAACATTAGGAGAAGGAAATGGGGAAGCCCGTATGGATAATCGCACTGTTACTGGGGAAGTTTTTAAATTGTGTAGAATAGGGATGTTGTTTTAGATTTGAACTGATATTCTTTTGAAAGAATGTCGATAGTTTTGGTTTCAAGTCACATGTTTTTTTCTTGTTATGCTTTGTATTTTTAATATATCTTACACTTTGATTATTATACATGATTATCAATGATCTGACACATGGAATTGGGATTGAGTATGGTGAATTGGTCACCAGCATTGGTCTAACTTGTAGTTCATCTACATCATCATCATTATCATCAGTCCGTAGTTACCATTCACTCCACTTTGTCGTACAATGAATAATTAATATCTACAATTAATAGTCTTACACATTTTCATACTCAATGATACTTATTATGTACCTGCACATTCCTATTTATTATTTTATCAACATTTATCGGTGTTGTCGATTATTTAATTCATTTATCAGAAATTTTATCTTGTAGATTAACATAATCTCATTTGATAGTTTTAATATATTCAGTGTGGTGAGGAGTCGGCCCTAGGCCGGTACCTGCACGGATTTTGTTGAATAGATCTTTTGTGACGTGTGGTGAGTCAAACAATTATGGATAGTTATTAGATATACCTATCTACTGCTCTATTCTTCAAGTAAAACATAAAACTATAGTCAATACTAGCAATAACTTAATGTGTCTAAGTACTCGAATCGGCAATAACTAAGTGTGCATATTAAAATCTGCAATATCGTATATAGGTAATTTTCTTAGGGTTTCACCATATAAACTGTTAGGACTTTCATAATATATTCATATTCTTTATTTCATTATAAAAAGCACTAAATTTAATACTTAAAAATACTAAGGGGTAATAATTATTTATTCTTCGTCGTTTGCGTCTTCTTTTTCCTTTTATTGTCTGAATGTTTCGAGTACCATAAGAATGTGTTCTATTAGTAAAGTTGTCAAATTTCATAACGGGATTAGGTCTTTTTAACGCTTGCGTACTCAACCCACATCTGTCCGTACGCATCGCATGGCTCGCATTGAAAAAATATTAGAGATGGGTCGAAGAAACATCTTTTTAATTCAAATTAATTCTCAAACCGTGCTGACTATAGTAGATTTGTTCGTACAGAGACAATACCTATAGTGCAAATGCTCACACTCTAGTTATAAGTAGTTACTATGCACGTAGTATATATATATATGTATATATACTAGCCGACCGTCCCGGCTTCGCACGAGTGTAAACAAGCTCGGCCTTCAGCCTCGCTACAAAATATGATATAGCCTATGTCACACGGGGATAGTGTGGCTTCCCAACAGTGACAGAATTTTTCAAATCGGTTCAGTAGTTTCGGAGCCTATTCAATGCAAACAAACAAACAATCAAATCTTTCCTCTTTATAATATTAGCATAGAAGTATAGATATGCTCACAGTAAACACCCTGTCCACACACGTCCGACATGCGTGGCGAACCGTTTGAGTCGCAATCCGTGCGACGTCTGGTGCACCCTTTTTTTTTTTCTGTGTATATTTTATGAAAATAGATTATAAATTAGGCTTTTCTCCATACATATCAGATCAGACTCTGACATTGTATAAAGTAACTTTGTCCTAAGCTTCTTCTCCATGTCACACCCAATTTTTTCCGTTTGGCTAAAAAATTTACTACTTTCATAGGTAGACAGGTATGAATTGATCCGACATGTCTTTAAGTGTCTATCAATAAAAATCTTATAGACAATTCAAAATTTACAACCTGATGGATTCCAACCTGAATAACGATCTGGATATCCATCAACCCTTAATAGATTGGTTGCGAAAAAGAGAATTCAAGAATTCTGAAATCGACAGGAAAGCGACCATATCACAGTCTAGTCTCTGAATTGTTGACAAGAACTACTTTTCTCATAGCTTCATAATCGTAAAGTAATTTAGATGATTATTATTTAAAGCGGATAACCTACTGCGATAAGACAAACAACAATCAAGAGATAACCCGGCGATAAATGCTATCAGTTAGAGTTTACAAATGACCACGTTTTTTATTTCTATGTGAGATTAACATTATAATTGCACTGATAGATTACATATTTTTCTTATGAGTCGATACAAATGTCAACCAAGTTTTGCCCCTGCGCGAAATAGAGACAAGTATATGCGATCTACACCTGCAGGAAGAGATGCGCACGAGTCGGCGACCGCCTCAGAACGAAATAATGTAAGCGACAAACATCGAGATACAATACCTATAGAGTCACAATCACTAAGTAAAAAAAGTCAAAAATCGTCCGAGCGTCGTTGTAAATACCTAGACATCATTTATATAGTTCGCAATTCCACATTTACTCCAATTTAGACGTTAAATCGCTTGCATAGTGATCAATGTCACTTATCCGCTATGTAATCGTAGCACTGGCATCGCGCGGCGTTGTAGTCAAATCGCGGTTGCATAGACATAGACAAACTTACAACTAACCAAAAAATCGGCGCAATACGAAGCGTGCGCCGAGTTTTGGTTCGGAGATTTTTTTTCCACGTTTGTGACTCTATAGGTCTACAAGGTAGTAGGACAAATGATAAAAATCCAGATTATTCTAGAACTCTTCTAGTTTTTATAAAAACGAATTTAAATTAAATTATATAAATGACTATTAGAATATTGAAATACCATATAATGAAATGAAATGAAATAGAAATAGTTTATTGTCCAGATTTGCATCCATAGCTTATAAAAATTAAAATACAAAAATTACACTACACATTAAAAATAAAATTAAGATTAATTAACACAATATTGTCATGAAAATTATATAGGTACATAAAAAATTGAAAATAATTGTAAGGTGTACCATGCTACCGGTTGGCCACTATTGCTCATCATCATCGTGACGTCATTTATTACAATAAATACCGCGAAGGAGTGGAATTCCCTGCCGGTATCTGAGTTTCCTTAAAATTGTAATACAGGCTCAGAGTAGTGATCGTATAGCGTAGTAAGGCTGGAAGTGGTTCTAAGGCTCATTGAGTGGAGAATCGAGCAACGCATCGCACAAGCTGGCGTGGAAAAGTCTAATTTATTCGGCTTACACTAGGTTCAAAATGTTACTTAGTTACTAGACTACCTACCAGGTATGTTATTCCGAGACGTAAAGGTCACCTGGATGACAAAAGCTTACGTCATCTGTGTATAATAAATAAAATTCGCGTTTGACTTGAATTTATACGTTTTTAAATTTAATTTCTATTTACTTGAATTTCTTATTTTTTTAAATGTTTACGAATGAGCATTGAAGAGCTTTTTGAATTTTGTTTCAAAGATAACAAGTGTGTGATTTTGTTTTTTGTTACTTTTAGTTTTTGTTTTTTTTTGTTTTTGTATTAACAGATTTGTTTCCCGTTTTCTGTGTTTGTTGCAATGAAGTGGTAACTGTACAGCTGGACAGTGACATAGGCTGGCATGTGTCAACCCCGAAACAAATGTCAGACCTATGACTTATATACTGTTTGCGGTGTGGGATGGTGCCTGTGACAATAGCCGAACCCGGATTATGTAACTTGCAACTAGAAAAAAATTTGAAGTTTTGTCATAGTGAAATTGTCAAATTAGCGACTAAATCGCGAGTTGCAAGTTACATAATCAGAGGGCCGCACAGACCTACTACATCTGTGGGGGGCCGTTTGGCTAATGTCAAAGGCACCATTCTACAGCACAAATCATGAACCTAAGTAGGTTCAAGCGGCAAATAGAGTCGAGGAGCACAAGAGGCGCGACGCGAAGGGACTTTATGAATTGAACCTATGAGGTTATGTTGAAATGGGTTTGTTATTACTCATCATTATTTACAACATTTACTAAAGAACCAACCCTGATAATGCCCTGATATCGCGAAAAGATGATCACATTCCATGCATTTTGTCTTGTGTAAATGACCATTCTCTATGGGACAGCTGATATTTTTTTCATGATTTCAAGTTTGGTCACATAGTAAAAGTTGGTCATAATGATTGATATTATGAAACCCTTTCGGCTTAGTACTGCCTTTCCACGTAACCCTGTATACAGAACACCGGGAGAGCTGACATTTTCATTAAGTAGGTATAATATTGTGTGCCGCGAAGTCGCCTCAATTCTCCAGCGGGTTTTGGGCCTGTAACTAAATAAACAAAAGAACAGAATTAAGCACATAATTCAGTATTTAAATTGACGACCGCGAATATTGTATAAATCTAACTACCGTAATGTTTCGGATGTTCTGTAAAAATTTTATACAAATGAGTGATGAGAAGAGCTAGTCGCTCGTCCAGTGGTAAGGATCACGATTGCTTACAATTCAGTGCCACCAACTAAAACTAGGAACTGTAGGTATTTTTCCATTAAATAACAATCGTTTGAGAGACCACCAACTCGAAACTGTGCCCCAATTGCCCTTTCGGGGGTAGGCCTAAGTCCAGCAGCAGTGGACTATTAAAAGGCTGACAATGCTACGAGTATAAAAGAAACCGTCTGGTGACCCAATTACCCAACACTAGAGTCACACTCAATCACTCAGCCAATTATGTTCATCTTAACCAATGAACAATTATTAGAATCCTGTTTAGGTACATGTCTCATTAGCCTTCGTTTGTTTCAGGTAAAGCTCAATCACCATGGCACAGGACAACAGCAACTCCACCATGGAAATGGGCACCAGTGACCAGGTAAATATTCTAGAATATAGTAATAGTGTATCGCATATAAATAGTATCTATATATGCAGTTATTTTGCCCGAACTGTGACCTCATGACTCCCCACTAACTACCCAAATGTAGGTACTCAAAATCAGTCAAGGGGTTGATATTTTCTCAACTACTCAAAACACAGAATAGATAAAGCTACTACGTAGTCAAAAGTACTCAAAATCAGTGAAGGGGTTTACTGATCTTGAGTACTAAAAACCTTTGTATTTATTTCCAACTACCTAATGATTATACTCAAAATGAGTCAAGGGGTTGACTGTTTATGAGTACTTATTTGTACTAAAGATTCTATTTTTGGGTTGCCTTTAGACCTTCAACGGTCTATATATATGGGCGGGCTGTTTTTGTTGTTTTAGTGTTAGCATGTATTTTGTTTAGTTAATGAAGGCAGTAGTTCTTGTAAAAAGTAAATATTTTAAAATTGTATTGAATGCACTATGTAACTTCTCTACAAAATGTAGTTAAGTTTGAATCAACGGTACACAAATTATCGTCACACAAAAATACAAACATTACATAAAACGCCGATCTGGGGCCTTACCCCTAGCTCGAAAAGTTGACCCGCATAGGTGTTATTTGTCTAAACGGTACCATCAACTACGATAAGCGGTAGTTATTTGATAGCCGCCAAGCTTTGCTATTTTCACGCACACACGAATAGTAAAACGGATTTTCGTTCATTCAAGTTACAGACGCTTTTAAACGATGCAGCTTAAATGAGTTGATTCATTTTAGGTACCTATCAGGTATCTACTAAAAGTTGGCTCGCAAAAGTGAAGCTGGGGGTAAGGCCCCTGTTCTCGTCTTCTATTTTTATAATTCTTGTAAAGTCTGAGACCTTCGTTTCTCTCATTATCAGCATGTTGTGTTCGCACTGCTGGGGTAAATTTGAATTCAGTTTTTTTTTTTCATGACAGCAAAGGTCACTTCTGATGGGCCAAAAAGGCCTTTTCTCAGAGATAGAGGATGGGCTTTAACCGTAATCCACCATACTGGTCCAGTGCATATTGGAGAATGCCATATTATGCCTTAAAATTTTTGAGGTTCTTGAACATCACACCTCACGGTGTCTTCTCTCACCGTTTTTGAGCAATGCCTTAGCGAAAATCGAGGAGGCCTTCAGAATGTAAAGCGCACAAAACTACCACTCGGGCATTATCGCTCATATTCACATTCGCTTTGCCCGGACTATTATTTTATCTCTGGCTCTTTTAAGGCTCGTTATCTAAGTAAAGTATACTAAGAGCTGCTCGTATACAAGGCGATGCAAGCATAATGCTCGGCCGCTGAAGTAAGTAACACTTTAACTTTTGTATTGGCGCTGATCGTCAAAACTTTGTCGATTCAAAGCTCCACGTCAAGAGTCGTAATGCTACTCAAGTGCCCGAGTTCAAGTATAAGTATTTTCGTCGCCTTGTGTACGAAGTCTACACCTCGGTCAATACTTCAATTTTAGGATTAATTAGAGGCGTCTGTCAACAGTTTTTGAGTGAGCTTCAGTCAAGAGATTTTCTCGACACTTGTGATTATTGATCCAGCTTCTGACGTCCAATGAAGAATACAAACTTAGTACAGTGCGACCAACTTATCTCTAGACTTGAGTGTCACCATCGTACTTTCCGAGCAAAACAAAACAAACTTTGAACAATTTTAGTTCCCTGATTTAGCCACTTCTACTGTTAAGTTGGTCGCACTGTATTTTAACGTTTTGGTGTTTTATTTACGGAAACATTTTTCGAATCTCAATCCAATCCACCCAATAGAATTTATTTTTCAATCTACGACTTATATAAAACACTTGTAACTATTGCCAAGGTTTAAATAAATCGAACGCCATCAGCATCTTGGGTACGTTGTCAGCTTGTATTAGATCAGGCCCACCACAATTTGATGACTTGGCTTAGCACCGAAACCATATCGGTCTAGAACTCACAGAATAGCAGTCAGACCGCGACAGTTTCTTATGAGACTCACGAGACTTTAAACTACACTTCTACTCGAGTCAGCGATTCGATGTTTGTGTTATTATATTACGTCTGACTAGTACGAGACTTATCGCCGAGTCAAACATCATGGAAGAGACCAAAGCCCAGAGACTCCGCTGGTTAGGCCACGTGCTGGAATTGGGAGATGATCGCAATGTCAAGAAGACTTATCTTGGAGTTCCCAATGGCTGCCGTCCGTTGGCCAGCTTAGATATAGCTGAAAAGATGCCGCTGATTCGGATATGCGCGAGCTCCAAGTCGCTGACTGGCGCGAGACAGCGCCAGACCGGGACCGATGGCGATCTATTTTGTCGTATGCCAAGACCCACTTCGGGTCGTTGCGCCAGTGGAGTAGGTACGAGACTATGGGTTGCCCAGTGTATAGGTGTCGCGGCAGATGACCAGAAGTTACACCGCAGTCGCTCAGTTCCACTATATAGAAGATCAGCTATAACCAAGTTTAGTCAAGCCAAGCTCGGTGTGAAACCGGTGGCGTTCAAAATCAACTGTCGATTCCGCAGTGGCATTGTAACTATAATGGGTACGCGATCATTAGCCGTATCACAATAATTGAGTATTGATACAAGCTTGTAGCAATCCACTCACCTTGCAATATTAGTTGCTCTACATTTGACTGCACAGGAAAAATCTGTCATAACCTTAACAATTTTCAGATAGGACCTGAAATACTTTTATGAAACCATTCACCATTAAAGTATCTGAATTCCAAATTAGTTATGGGCATGGTAAATTATCTACTTATTGAGATATCTAGCACGTCTACTATAATTGAGTAAAACACACGATACTCGATTTTTTATTTCCTATTCTTAATATGCCTTTTAGGTGACGTTTACTTTTTTATTCAGGACTAGCCGTCCGCCCCGGCTTCGCACGAGTGTAAGCTCGGCCTTCGGCCTCGCTACAAAATATAATATAGCCTATGTCACCCGGGGATAGTGTAGCTTCCCAACAGTGAAAGAATTTTTCAAATTGGTTCAGTAGTTTCGGAGCCTATTCATTACAAACATACAAAAATAGGTACAAATCTTTCCTCTTTATAATATTAGTGTAGATGTAGGTACTCAGTCTATTACTATGTACTTACCTACTATAACTTAAAACATATAACGAAGTAAAAAATTGCCTACGTTAGCATTCTGGGGAACTTTTACTCCACTTTTATTTTAAAACATTGTTTTAAACTATCACGGTTTTTCACTTAAGTTATATGATTATTTATGCATTCTTGAGTCTTCCCGTGAACATGGTGCATGTAACTGCGCCGAAATATCGGGAGCTAATTCCACAAACTTACCACGGTAAATATCCCGTAAATAATCATATAACTTTAATTTTATTATAAGTTTTTATTTCGTTATTTTAGGTTTTAGTTATTATTTTAAGTTTTCGTAAATTTTATGTTTTATTAAATGTTGTGCTGAATAAAAAATATGTACCGATATATTATTTTATAAGTAGTTTTAGGTTTTGTTTAAATATACCTTATTGAAGGGTAAGTAACTTATGATAAAATAACATACATACTTAGATAAACAAAATACTAGCTAAAACTAACACTAAATAAACAGTTAGACTGTCCATAGACCGTTGAAGATCTAAAGACAATCCAAATGCTCAAACCCACTATCAGTTGGCAGCGTACCCAGCATGCTGGCGGCATTACCACGTTGAATGGCAATGCTTAGATGTTCAAAAATCGAAATCGAATTAGTCAAGTTTCATTTCCTAACGCAGTATCACTCATGTGTCATTTCATACTCTACTTAATCAGTCAATCTTTACGAAATAAAACACAATCAAAACAGTTTATTGAAACTAATTAACTACACTGTTTGTGACTGTACTTCACTGTTTATTTAACCTTTATCTAGATAAATTTTCCTAACATAAAAAACTTCGATGTTAAAATGCTGAAACATTATCATGGTACTATCATTTATCAGACATCTGTGTTTAAATCTTCAAACAAAGTTCTGGTTTTATCTCCCGTAGAAAGCTCAACTGAAGTTTTATTATGAAAGTTGGATTCAGAAACGCTAGGTGAACGTTCTCATTCAGAGATAAACTCCGATAACCCTGAATCGAGTGAGTAAAAAACCTAATCAAGGCTCGGACAAAATGCTTATGTCCATTCGAGTGGTGGTCGGTGAGCGGAATGGGCGTTACAAAAAGACTGAATTGTGTAAACGTAAATCTGCAAAAAATCTGCTGTAAAGCGCTTTCAGTGAGTGAACAGTTTAAGTTATCAGTAGCGAGTGTCATACGTTATCGTTCGGTAGTCAGCTGTCGGAGTCGCGATTAGGAATGCGCTGAAGTGTGGACCATTCGTCACGGAATGTAAGAGTTACTTAGTGTTATTATAACCTCAGTTATCGTTTAGTTATGTTATAAGGACGCTCCGTGTTGACGTTGATGGAGGTAAAGTACCGCTTCGGAGACCGTTTTCCTCATTACACGTCATAATCACTAGCGAGGTAATTAACCGACGTCCAAAAGTAAAGGTTCGTCGAAATATTTTATCCCAAACTAGGGATATTCCCTCAAGCTTACAATGTTATGAAAACTACGTTAAAATGCAAAATTTACAAGATATATAGTATATTTAATTTTATGATAAGATCTTCACTGACGGCATACGCAGTATTTATTGTTCATATTCAATTTCAAACCAGTGCTTTAATTACGGAAGTTTGATAGTGTATTTTTTTGTGTTTTGACCATTACTGGGCAGGCTGAAGCCTCCAAGGGCCATACCGCTTCTTTTTACGTCCTTAAATATGCCCCTACTCACGAGTTGTGGAGATTTTACAAGAAGCTCTATTGGTGTTTTAAAAACTACATTAAAATACACGTTTTATCATATTATATCACTTGCCCGCACTTGCACACATTCACTCACAATAATAGTCCACCATTTTACACATTACACTTGAAAATACACATATAAGTATTTTAGGTAAATAATACAATGTTTTTTTTTACGCTAGCGCCAAAACTACGCCTGATATTCATAGATAATCGCGTGACATATTGTACTTCTGTAATAACGCCGCTAATTATCAATGTCGCCTCATTGTAGTGTTTTCTTAAATACTTATATAATATTTTATGACTTTGTATCTTTGTTCGACGATAACTTGTGAGTCACACAACGAGCAATGGAGAGAGCTATGCTCGGAGTTTATTTGCGCGATAAAATCCGGAACGTAGAGATATTCGTTAAAGACCCAGAGTTACCGAAATTGCTATTACAATTTGCAAGTTGAAGTGGCAACGGGCAAGCCACATCGCTCGAAGAACTGATGACTGATAGGAAAGAAAGGTTCTTGAGTGGAGACAACGTGACTCATGGTGACTCTGGTTTTTCGGCTAATATCCACGTTCCGGATTGTATCGCGAAAAGAAACTCCAAGCCTACTTCTCTCCATTGCCCGCTGTGTGACTCTTAGTTTTTACAAAAGGCCATCAGTTAAGGTCCATGTCTCAGTATCATATCGTGAAATATCAGCAAGTTGGTTGGTAAAAGGGTTGCGAAAATACAGGGATCGAGGTCACAGTTCTAGGATGGTTTTAATATACATTTGGCGCGGATATTTTTAGCACTGTTGGAGTAGAAATAAGAAGTAAACATATTGTATTCGTAATTAGTCCTTAGCGCAGACCTTGCCTTGCTGTTCTTGTCTTCGTTATAAGTCCTTGTAGCTTGGTTGTTCGTCTTAGTCTTATTGATACTTAAAGGTATAGTAGGAAAAAAAAAACTTATTTAAAACAAAAACGATCAACTCTTTACTTAACAAAACTCCATATAGCTTAGCTTTGAATATTTTTGCGTATTATTAATAAAATAATAACTCGTCCTCAGGTCCTGGTGGCATCCAAGACCAAGAAGACCACGTACATAATCGGCTTCGTCGCGATGTTGGCAGCTATCGGAGTAGTTGTTGCATTGATCGTGGTATTTTCTGGCAACGAAGGAGGAGCAGCGGAACCCATAGTCTCCACGACCCAAGGCCCGACATCACCGGTGCCTATATCCCCGACTCCTGATGTCACTACTCTAGCACCAACGACGACTGATGGGCCTGAACAGCCAGTAACAGACGCACCTGGTGGAGAGCCGTTGGATCTGGATGAGATTATCAGTGGAGCATTCTCACCAGTTTCTTTTAATGCAACGTTTACTTCAGGTGAGATTTTTATGAATCAAGGCTAATGTAGTGTTGCAGTCTCTTCTTAGTTAAAATTTAATTTTTCAGTTTAACCTCGTATTTCTCCGGGAAAAAAATTAATTTTCTGTCAGCCTAACGATACGATACAGAAAATGTACCTAAAAACAGATAGATAGACCGACAGATGGGACAGAAGAGAGATATACTTTCCTCGTAATTTCACTACATTTCAAATATTAGTGTGATTGTCATACAATCTTGAAACGAGAGAGCCGTCTTTTCTAAATAAATAAAAAACTTGGCTACTGCTATCCCGGCCATTAACAGTGGGAGGAGATCATTTATAAGTTTGTATTACGGCGCGTTCCGAAACAGACCATCAGCGTCAGCGATGCTAATGAGAATCAATACAGCACAAAGTTTAGTGAAACTGCGCCGTGCTTGTTCCCATTAGCGCTATTGGCGTGAAAGGGAACGCATCCTTAGTACAGGTTTTGTTCAAAGAGAATGTAAAGCTACACTAAGAGTTTTGTTATTCAGCGCCACCGAATACTTACCTACTGGTGTTTTTCCTCAAAAATATTTTACTCATTATAAAAATACTTTACTCATTATAAAATTTTTTGGATTGCTGGATCTATGTTTTGCACAGTTTTTTGCTGCATGACCAAGGTTGTGTCAGCTACTAAAATACTTATTACACAATTACCGTATGAGAGCAAACTAAATTATACACTGACATTCAGTAGGTTTTTAAGGATATTATTTACTGAATATAATATCTTAACTTTAGCCTCAGGGACCTTACGCCTAACTCTAAACGCGGGCTCGAATACGCGCACTTTTCAAAATCACGGGAACGTGAACCTTAACGAGCCGAGACACGGTTAGCGGTCGCGCAACTTTTTGCAATCACCTAAACTGAATTGTTTATAAACAGCCAGGCGTAAGGCCCCTGGTCGTAACAAATCTAATTTACGTGCCTATTTACAATGAATAGGTCAGTACTTGACCCAACACAGAGAGACTGACAACATAATCAGTTTTGTTCTACATATCTTGTAACTTGGAGTAGACATTTGAAATCTAATTTGACTCGCCATTTAATAAAAGTTAGACCTGATTTTTTTAGAATGACTAAATTACGACACTTTATTATAAATACTTTTTTTTTTACAAAAAACACGCCTTAATGGGACAAACTATTTAAATTATTTTATTGTCATCGGTCCTTGATAAGTATGCAAAAATTTGCATAGGTGCAGGTTGCAAAATCACGCGACCGCAAACCATATTTCGGCGCGTTAAGGTTCTCATTCGAGTGATTTTGCAAACTGCACCTATTCGGGCCCGCGTTTAGCGTTGGAAGTAAGGCCACAGATCCGATAGACGAGGGGTTTGAATTTTTTGTGAGGCTGGCATAACCCCGAACCGGAATTAAGTTTTTTTTTTCAAAATTGCGTCGCGAAGTGTAACTTTTATATTTGAACTGGGAATATTATTAGACGAACAAAAATTTCAGAAACCATGTTCTAAAGTGTCACGTTATGGAAATATATATAAACGTATAGTTTGCAAAACGACAATATTTTATAATTATCAATATAAAAAACCGACTTCATAAAAATGTCAGAACTGGACCAAATTGAAATGGGACCGCACGGAAAGCACCAGCTTTCAAATAAATAAATCATTAAAATCGGTTCACTCAGTCAAAAGATCTGAGGTTTAAGGTACATAAAAAAATACAGTCGAATTGAAAACTTCCTCCTTTTTGGAAGTCAGTTAAAAATACACAGAGTATTTTAAAACAGAAAAGCTCAGCGAAGCGTTTCATTCTTTCATTGTATTAAAAATTTACCTACTTAGTTTAGGTTTTAAAACACAAAGTTTTAATTATTTATGTACCTACCAAATACGATTTCGTATTTCCGGTTAAAATTTTAAGAAAACTTATTTTACAGGAATAATTTCACAAAACTCCATTGAAAACTCAAACCATAATAATAACGTTGCGATCGAAAAAGAGATATATCTGTAAAGATCGAATCGTTTCCGAAACTCTCCTCTAGCCTCAAACAAAATCACACCTTTGCCGTGCGCCACCAAAATATTCGCAGAGGTGGCCAAATACAAACGACATTTTTTCACAGAGGAATTTTAGTTATGTACAGAAAATACGACGGTGGCTCCAAAGCTCAACTGTAAAACTAAATTGGTCACATTGTACCTAATAAATGACTTGGCATGGGGGTCTATTCAGAAAATATGAGGATTAATCGGAAGGTACAGGCATCAATAACCATCCATGTCTCTTTGAAATCCAATCGAGCGGCTGAATTACAGGATTAGGGTTTGGGATTTGATTGGAAACCCTATTCAATTGGAAATCGTATTTGTATGGGATTGTACAGTGATTGTTGTCAACGATTAGTTTAGTTGTATCAATCAGTCGGTTAAAGGCGTTAGTATTTTTTTATGGTACTGGGTGACGAGACGAGCGAAGTCGCTCGCCCGATGGCTCTTCACGCTTGCGGCGAACAAAGTACAAAAAACATCAAAATTAGTAAAAATACACAATTAAAATGAGTAATATACACAATTTCGTTTACTTGGATGATAATACTATGTATGAAGTAAACAAATTTTCCAGTTACTTTGATTTAAAAACTAAACTACTTATTTTTGATATAATTAGACCAAAAAACACAGCGACCACATTTATTATTATTTATTTATTTATTATTATTATAAATGACGGAGTACCGAGTACTGAGGTAACAAACATAAAAAAATAACACTTTATTGACATCACAAAAACGGGTTTTTTTTCTTGGCTAGTGCTATCCCGGTGCCCCAGCAGGCAATTTTGCCATCAACAGTGAGGGAGCAGATCATTGATACACAAAAACTTTACAAGAAGAATAAGTTAGAAATAGTTACAAAAGGCGTTTTTTTTTTCGTTAAAATCTTGACGATAATCGTGACTTCTTTTTACTCCTCAGAGGATTTTGGCACCGCACGTGTTGTGCATTTGCCAGTGTCAAGTGTTCAAATATTTTCAAGTTTTGCTAAATTTCGTAAAATAAGTCAAAGTCACATTCAGAGCCAACCAAAGTAATACACGGCCAATTCAAAGTTAAACCCTATAGTATAGTGGTGGAAACTTTACACAGATACACACGTTAAATTTATAACACTCCTCTTTTGCGTTGGAGGTTAAAAACAATCTACTACCTAAACATGTAACCTTCAGTATCAAAAATTGTTTTCAAACATTGCCAAATGTTTATTTGTTTATTATCTCATCATAGTGTCAAAACAACAGGCAGTTATTGTTGCTATCAACACGCAAGTTCCTCAACGCACTGCTAATTGTCTTGTTATTTCTAACAATAGACATAATAACGCACTGAAACATGGATTAAGGTGATAACTCAGCAAATAGATTTCATACAAGTTTGTTCTACCAACATGCCTACCACGCGCACCGAGACAAAATTTTGTTTATATTTTGAAATGGAAAAAATTTAGAAGTTTTTTTCAATTTTTTTATATGTTTGTTACGTCAGAACTCCGTCGTTTAAAACCCATTTGGAAAAATCTTTGAAATTTTTGAACTTTTATTTGATAGGATAAATATGTATATGTGCTGTGTCTCGTACCTAAAGCATCATTTTCTTCCTTGTGTTGTATTGTATGGTAATTAAAAACTGAGTTTTCACCTTAAGTTCTGTAACCTTCTTTAATTGCAGGAAGCGACCTGTTGTTCAGAAATGAGAATGGAGACTTGGTGTTGTTCGACATTGACACAGATAGCACGACTCCGCTCATCTCCAACTCTTCAGAAGTAAGTCAGGTGGCACAGAACCGCCTACATTTTACACAACTGGAATACCAAAACATGAAAACATATATTTTTTAAGAGGCTTTTAGAAGAATAGAAAATTCTCATTCGCACTCAACAAAATGTTTAGAACAGCTTTTTCGCTATTTCAGGGATAGATTTTTATGAAGGAGTAGGCTTGCGTTTGACCGCCAACTCTCCTGATGTCATGTTTTGTTATATTAATTATATCATCGAATACGTCCGTCGTCTAACCCACAGAAAAGAAATAAAAAACGTTAAGATACCGAACACCCGTAAAATGTGCGAACGAACATCGGTTTTCTCAACATAACGCAGATAGTGTTACCATAACAAAATTTAAAAGTGCTGACCTAAATCCGGATATTTTAATAAAAGTCCGGACATTTTAGGCAAAAAATTCAAACACTGCACTAAAGGTAAAGAACTCAGTCACAATTTTATTTCAGTAAACCAGCTTTTTAAATGAAACTTATAAAACTGGAACATGCTTGTTGCACTTTGTTTTGATTAAAAAACCATTTCATAAAGCATTCCACATTGAAGCTTTACAAAAGTTCGTACCAACTTTTGAATTCATGCTAGTCGGCTACTCTGCTATTCATGAAACTATACTCAACCACAGAATAAAATATAGTACCCCTCAACACAGGTTTTAGTCTAGGCAATTCATATTTCAGTTAGGTATGACTAGGTGGCTTTGCAAGGATTTTAGAGAACAATCAAATATTGTTGATTATGTTTCCAGAGTAAAACAAAGTTTTCACAAGCGTTCTAATTCAAAAAAAAAAATATCAATATAAAAACCGGCTTCATAAAAATGACAGAACTGGACCAAATTGAAATGGACCGCACGGGAAGCACTAGCTTTCAAATTAAAAAAATATCATCAAAATCGGTTCTCCCAGTCGAAAGTTCTTAGTAACAAAAAACAAAAAAACATTCGAATTGAGAACCTCCTCCTTTTTGGAAATCGGTTAAAACTTGAATAAAAAGATCTGATAATCTTCAAACTGCTCATCACATTTTCTTAAATCATATAATAGCTAAGAACACTTTCGATCAAATCAACAAACAAACAAAAAACGGTTCAACTGTTTGGGAGCTACCCACGATGCCACATGCAGACACTCATATACACAGACACACACTATTTCTGAAATATTTGAAAGTAATACGTATTTTAAAGTAATTATTTTTATCGGCTTATAATGTTTTGAGATGTAAGCGCTTAAAGTTTTTGGTCGGATTAGGAAGGGATGTTTTCTCCCTTTCCCGCAAAGCGAGTGTATGTATGGAGTTTGTATGGCGTAACCCTCAAGTGACGTCATTGCTCTTTCAGTCAGTCTAGTCAGTGCACTCTCTAACAATATGAAATGCGCTGCCTGAATTTGAATATTGAATTTTTTGAATTTGCCTATTTTGCAATAGTAAAAAATAAGATATAAATAATGATTGTATCTTCCTTAGTTTTGAAGATATTTTTTTGTTAGTGATCAGCTTTATTTATAATAAGCATTTTTTATAATACAAAAAAAAAATTGTCTGATAGCTTATTATCAACAAATGGTTAACATTAAAAACCGACTTCAAAAATATATAAAAAACGTAATAAGTGCCTATAAAATTTGAGGGTTGGCCTGATTTTCCTAGAATCCCATCATCAGATCCTGACTTGGTGACATTGGGACCAAATTGGAAGTATACGTACCCTACCGATTTTTCTTTATCGGTCATCAGTTGACGGAGAAATCAGTGAACATACATAAAAAAGCAGTGGAACATAGAACCATCCTTCTTTTTTTAAGTCGGTTAATAACCCTATTCATAAAGTAATAAGAAGTGACAAAACAACTAAAAACCGAGCGTACCCTGTAATAACCTTGTGATGGCGTACCCATTCGATATGAGTTCTTTACAATGCAGGAAAAGTATTTTCCTTAGAAGTAATATTTTCCAATTAAAAATATGACATCACTTTGACATAGAAGATACTTAATACAATTTAAAAGCCTCTGTGTGAAGGCAAACTAATGGAAGGCATCAAAGCCTTGTCAAATTGTATCAATTTCTGTTTCGTTACGCAAATTGAGTGAGAGGTTTCAAGGACGGGAAACGTTGGAGGTTTTATGTCTGTGTGCTAAATTTTATTATATTTTCAATAAATGAATAATTATCAATTTAAAAACCAACTTCACATAATTACTAAAATAAGTAGAGGTACCTCATCAAATACGAAATTTCGAAAATTAGATTATTCCAGTTATTTTTATTTAAAGCCAAACTACTAAACTGATTTTGATGAAATTTTTATAGGACCAATCTGAAAGTATATATAAATAATTTTCCAAATCTGTCCATAAATGACGAAGTTCTGAGGTGACAAACATAAAAGAAACGAATTGACAATCCCCTCCTCCTTTGAAGTCGGTTAAAAAGAACAGATTCTGTTTTCATCAAAGCTAAGGTAGTACAACAGCTAGAGAATAATTAGCTAGACGCTTAGTTATCTCAACTTTCAAAAAGTGATTAACATAGTAGACATACTATGATGACCAATAAAACATTTTTTTTATTAAGGGCCCTATTCACACTATTCGTAACGACACGGTTTAATTTTGATAAGTTACGAATTTCGACCGATTTGGTATGATAGAGCTGTCAATAACCGTCAAGACAAAATTTGCGAATGAGAATCCTCTTGCTAGTCCATTCCAGATTATTTTCAAAGATATTTTAAAAAAGGTTCAGTCTAGCGTGTCTGTCACGCGAGATAATGTTAAAATTCGAACGATACACACGTCTATCGGTTAAGACATTTAGGAGTATTATGATGAAATACCTAACGTGACACCATATGCTACATATATAAGAACTCTGAAGCGGTAGCTGTGTTAAAAGATTTGATATATAATTACTATATTTAGTAAGTCCCTGCTCTTCCTTAATATAGGACATCTTTTACTTATGTGTGAGTGTAAGTGTATGATTGTGAGGATGTGTGTTGGTGTGGGGTGTGTGAGTGTTGGGAGTGTGTGGGTATTTAAGGCCTCGCTTCCGGCCAGAGCTGTTCTGGCAGCGTATTCCACAATCTATTGGTTCGCACAATAAAAATAAAATCAAAGCGATTCATACAGGTTTTACAGTCATAGAAAAATAGGCAGGAGGGAATTAGATCAAATGCACGCATAGTATGTATCAAAAACTATCAAACCTTGTACTAATAAGAGCTTAGTACAAGATTTAACAGTTTTCGAAAACTTTTTCATTTACGTATTTTTCCATACGAAAAGCGCCTCCAGCAGAAACGCTGAGGAACTAAAATCTGAAGCAATCGGCAGTATAGACTGCTTCATTGAAATACTGAAAAAAAATTCCGAATAGCTTTCAGCCCAGCAATGTATGAAAAAATAAAAACGAAAAAAGTTTTCGAAAACTCTGAAAACTTGTACTGGGAGTACAGGTGTATTCAGGTGAAATTATTATTCACAGAATCACATTTATACATTGGACTGGTTGGTTTGCACGCTAGAACGCTCCTTGTAGCCAGTCTCCTCCTCCATTACATTATAATTATCAACAAGTACCAAGAAACATTTTTATCGAGCATTTTATCGGTTACCGTCTATCTTATCTCTCAATGGACTCGCGCCTACTTAATATTTCAATCACAGAATTGTGATACAATACAATCCACGAGCAAACTCGATGCGACATTTATTATTCAGTTAATATTTTGCGATGAAATCCATTCAGTGAATGGCTTCCTTTATTTTATGCGGCCATTGTTTTAAAAATGCTTACAGCATTGTAGAGCAGAGGATTTCGTTACAAAATAATGAGCTTCTGAATTATACAAGCGTAATCTTTCAGATTTATTACAAAAACATTGTTTACGGTCGATTATTATTTACAGAGTCGAGATTTTAAGTTTTTTTTAGACTAGACGGAATGTTATATCTGTCGAATTTTATCTACAGTTTTATCCGTTACTTTTTTCTACGGTTAAAACCATTGGTCCTTGTTTATGATCATAAAAGTAGGTTTTTATATACTTTTAAAACCTTAGGGTTTTAACAAAAAGTTATAACCTTATCTTTTAGTGTACGGTTATAACAGTAGGCTTTTGTCTAAAAGTTATAACCGTAGACAAAATTCTATGGTTATAGATAGAAAGATAGAAACTCTTTATTGTGCACAACAGAAATAAAAGTTACAAACAAAGAAACTTAAGAGCTAGAGCCACAAGTCGGAGCCTTATCGCTAAAAGCGATCTCTTCCAGGTGACCATTAGATGGATATAATTAACCTACGTAGGTATAGGTAGAAGTACGTAGATTACGTATATATAGGAACGTAAGTTGTAACATGTAGAAAGAACCTTACTGTTATAACAGTAAGTTTTTGTATACGGTTATAACCATAGATGGTTGTATACGGTTATTACAGTACCAGTTTTTGTCTACGGTTATTAGTGATAAATTTTTCTATAACGGTAGGTTTTTTCTGATACTTACAGAATGTTGTGTTTGTGATTAAATCATGCAATCTGATTAAAGAAGCTATCGTACCACAACTACTTATACAGAATTTAATGATTTCAACTAAGAAACTAAACAAAATAAATAAATAAAAATAAATTATAGAGGAAGGTGATTCCATATATCCAGATCTATCAGAATATCGTGATTAGGTCTTATGAAGTTGCCATATTTCGGAATAATTTACTCTGTTTTTATAATTTCAGTTGCTTCAACGATCGTCGAGGGTGATGGAGTTGTCTCCAGATGGTGAACATGTTGTGCTGGCCTATGATGTCGTACCGGTAAGTTTCTTTAGAAATTTATGCAATTAACTAAAGATAACACTAAATATCTAAACTACTTATCCAAAACAAAAATATATATGGATAGCCCACTTGAATAAGGCCTATAGTTCGATTGTAATTCGTATGAACTTAGCTTTCACGATTTATTTTCAACCGATTTCCAAAAAGGAGGAGACTGGGTGAACCGATTTTGATAATTATGTTTTTATTTGCAAGCTGGTGCTTTCCGTGTGGTCCCATTTCAATATGGTCCACTTCTGTAATTTTTTAAAGTCGGTTTTTATATTAATAATTATGTCATTATTCAATAGGGCTATGAACATAACCATTATCTTGACGATGTACAGGACTCATTCACAAGTACTGGGGTTTCAGTCGGTTTACTTCAAGCCGTAAGTGAATCGGTTGCTTTTAGACAAGCGTGCTCCATCGTAGACCGCATCATCACTTATCATCAGGCGAGGTGGTGGTCAAACGCAAGTCTATTATTAAATATAAAAAAACTCTCATTCTAGTATCAAGTTAGTATATTGAAAATGTTCCACAATTTAACAGGATTTTATCGTAAAACAAATATAAAAGGAAACATATTGACCCTGTAAACGAAAGCTCCGAAAGCACGCGCGAGCGCCGCACTCGAACAAACAATCAAACGAGTGTAAACATTTACCCAAATAGCGGTAGATGGGAATCGGGAAAATGTGAGGTAGCAAAAATAGGAATAGATATAACGTTCGTGATGTCTACCTAAAGTTCTGTCTGACGTTATCAAAAATTTCCAATTACGAGATTTTGATAAGAAAACATTTAGTATTTTTAACCGACTTCAAAAAAGGAGTATGGTTCTATGTTCCACTACATTTTTTTTATGTATGTTCACTGATTTATCCGCCAACTGTTAACCGATAAAAAATCTTTTATTCGGTAGAGTATACTTCCAATTTGGTCTCATTGTCTCCAAGTCAGGATCTGATGATGGGATACCAGGAAAAGCGAGGGCAACTCTCAAATTTTATAGGCACTTAAAACGTTTTTCATATTTTTTTTAATCTGTTTTTAATGTGACCCACTTGTAGATTATTCTAAATTTTCGAAATAATTGCGGTAATGCGTTAGTTTTTTTTTTTTGTAATTTGTTAACTTTTTTGTTTAATTTTTCGGACTTATTTTTTGTTGATTTTAGTTATTAGTAGGTTTCTTTTGATCATTTACATAAAGCATATTATTTTTGCCAAACTTTTCTTGTTATTTAGTGACTAAAATATTAACTACTTATGGTAGCGTACATACTCATCCGTGTATTTTTTTTACTAAAAATAATATATTCATTGCATGGCGTTTTCTTAATGAACTTCGTTTTATTAGGTACAACTGGACAGATGCTAGTATTTTTTTTTTATAACAGGCTCGGTGGAAAATATATTTCAATGTTATTTGTAAAATGAAGAAGTTATTTAAATCGGCTAGTAAAGTTCTAATTTATAAGTGCTTTAAATTTATTGTCAGATTAGGAAAGTATGCGCTTTTCTTTTCCCGCAAAGCGGAGTCGACATAGAATTTTGTACGGAGTACTTACAAGTGACGTCATTTGAAAGTGTAGTGTGTTCTATATCTAGCAAGACATTAAGGTGGAACGTTTCACGTATGGCGGGTAATTAAAATTTCAAACGGTTTTTTTTGTTTCTGTAGCTAGGCCGGGTAACTATTTATATTTATATTTATTATTTATTTATTATAAAGAGGAAAGATTTGTACCTATTTTTGTATGTTTGTATGTTTGTAATGAATAGGCTCCGAACCTACTGAACCGATTTGAAAAATTCTTTCACTGTTGGGAAGCTACACTATCCCCGGGTGACATAGGCTATATTATATTTTGTAGCGAGGCCGAAGGCCGAGCTTACACTCGTGCGAAGCCGGGACGGACGGCTAGTTCTTTATAAACTCACGTAAAGCTGCACATCCTTAATGCACATTATTACATACATTTATCAATAAACAACTTTTTGCTGTTTCAAACGGTTTATTGACAAATGTAAGTAATCTATCTTTTGTCGATGGTAATATGGTGAGTTACTGATTAATAACTCTACATGATAATTTAAAGAACAACCAACAATTTTCGCAAACACTGTGTCATTTCACAATAATTACCCGGCCTAGCTACAGGGACAAAAAAACTGTTTGAAATTTGAATTTCCCGCCAAACATGAAACGTATCACCTTAAAATGCTTATATATTACTTATGATTTTAATTTTGTTTTCGGTAGCGGCTCTATTTGTCGGCTTTTTTATGCGTCATTAAATATTCAGGTATAGCACAATACCTAGTTGATGTTAACTCTTTAACCCATTTAATAATAAAATCTCGCTTTTCCAGCAATACAGATACAGTTTTGGCGCCCGCTATGCTGTCGTGGACATCATTAGTGGAAACTACACGGACATCATTCCCGTCAACCTGCCCGCGACCCGGGAGCCTTTCCTCCAGAACTTCCAGTGGGGGCCTTCTGGAACATCCCTGGCATACGTCTTCGATAACAACATTTACTACCAACCGACCCTGGACAGCGCACCGCAGCAGATTACGACGTCGGGAGTTGTGGACGTCATTTACAATGGCGTCCCCGATTGGGTTTATGAAGGTATGTTTATAATCAAATAATGATATCCTAATTCTAACTATAATATAATACGTATCAGAGATGTATCATCCTGACATGACATGATATACTTTTTATGGTTTAGACAAAAAGAAAACTTCAAAACATGCTCTGCACTGAGGTCACTTTACCTTTTTTTTTGAAAGCTGTTGACGGTGTTTTTACTTTTATGCTTCTATCAATACTTCACACAGGGCGTCTTAAAATAAGCAGCTGATGTTTGAATTTTTGTTTGATTGTTCACGCATATATCCTAAACCCCTGGAAGAAAATGCGGATGGATTTAAATGCGGTTTTCACGAATATGCTTAGCTATGACCAGATTGAAGTATAGGCTATGTTATTTTGCGCAAGGGCCGGATTAAGGGAAGAAAAAAAGGATTGAAGGTTTATATGAAAATTTACGCGTACGAAGTCGCGGGCAAAAAAACTAGTCATTAATATTAATATCATATTTTAATGTCTATAAACGCCACAGAGTACGTGAAGCTAAATGAATGCATAGGTACATAATTCATTTTAATATTATGAATTTCTTGCCCTTATTTTTCCATAAAAATACAGGCTAGGCGACTACCACAGAAAGACTACTAAAAAGACTACAACCTGATGTTAAGTGACGGAGTAGTCGAAGATGGTAAACAAGTATAGCCTGGAATGGGTAATAGCACTCAATTGATGCTACTAGAAAACAGTTTAAGGCGTTTGGCGACATTCGGGCATTAGAAAATGCCCTGCAGTCTAAAACAGTTTAAGGCGTTTGGCGACATTCGGGCATTAGAAAATGCCCTGCAGTCTCTATTTACTTTTACTATGGGAGCATTCTGAAATCGCAATCACATAGTAAAATTTGTTCATAATGATTACAATGACATCCTTTCGGCTTAGTACAGTCTATATGCGTTACCCTGTATACATAATATATATACTATATAAAACAAAGTCGGGTTTATTCGAACACGCTAACTCGAGAATGGTTGGACCGATTTAAATGGTTTTTGATTTGTTGTATGTGTCTCCGTCCCAAATAGCAGAATGATTATAAAAATAAATATAATGGACCGATTCGGATGAAATTTTGTGTTCCTGGAGCGGGTCATAGTAGCCAGGCTGAAGGCCGAGTTTACACTTGTGCGAAGCCGGGCGAGTCAATAGTATTATATGAAATGCGATCCACTTTCACACTTCACTTTATTTGTTCCAGAGGAGGTGTTCGCCTCAAACAACGCCCTCTGGTTCTCGAGCGACGGCACCAAGCTTGCGTACGCGTCCTTCAATGACACCAACGTCCGCATCATGAGGGTTCCCCACTATGGCGTGCCTGGCTCTGTTATCTACCAGTACACCTACCATCATGAAATCAGATACCCCAAGGTAAATTTTTCAAATTAATTTGAATTAAAGATTAAGATAATTTTATTTCCAGTTGTTATCATTTTTAATAGGATATTTAACGTGGTCTTCCCGTGAACATGGACTTGTAACTGTACCAAAATATCGGAAGCTCCGTGCACAATCCACAGTTTTGGCGTGATGCGCGGCCATGATATAGACAAGCAGACAGACAGACATAAAATACTCTTAAAAGCATTGATATACAATATGTTAAAAGTGTTAATTTAAATGTTTCATAGGACTAAAATAATAACTCATTGTTAGACGCTGTCTAAAAGAATATACAAACGTTGATTACCTTTTTGCTGCAAAGCTATTTTTGTTAGCATTGCTGTTAAAATATTGGATCACTAAAGTTTCCATAAACCTGCCCGGTTCGTGAAAACTTTGTGACCCAATATTGAAAGTCCTCGAGTAAAGTGTTACAATGTTATTTTATTCAACGCAGCTACTCATATTTAAGCACCTTTGGGTATGGGACACAGAGCAAACTAAATGAGTTAAGAGTTTCGCCGACCGTACTGTGCAAGTTCTAATGAATCTAGTTCCAGTAGCATAATTAGGTATAAAACAGACGCAGCGCGGTTAACTCAATTCCTTTGGTTAATTATATCAATTTGCTTTAGAAACGTGGTGTTGTATCAAACGAATGGAGCTAATTTGTTATATTTCCAAGCGAAAACACAAGTTTGGGATTATCGTGCACGGCGGACGACCTGAAAAACTTTGGCGGCTGATATTTTTTTCGCGATTTCAAGTTTATACCACAGAAAAAAAATGATGACAACAATGACCTCCTTTCGGCTTAGTAGTTATAGTCTATATGCAGAACCCTGTATAATATCCCTAATTCATAAGATGCTGGGAAAACTTTTATAGATTAAATTCAAATTTGTGTGTGACGACCATTAATGCAATAATTATTTAGCAAGTTCATTTATTAGCAAACAAGCGCAAGCTTATTTAATAGTCAATAAATAAATAATAATCCAGTCAAATTAAACAAAAAAATAATAAGAGTAAAGCTACCTAAATTCCCACCATGCTGAAAATCAGTAAGATTGTTTAAAATATGATTAAAAATAAAATTTAAAAGTTCCCCATCGTTCCCCTGTATGTTTTTTTATCATTCAAGGTCAAAGGTCAAAAAAATGAATTTTGCGCGATTTTCACCAAAACGGTATATTTCATCATAAAAATAGTTCAGATAAAAATTGTAGACCATAAAACTATCTACAAAAAATGTATCAATCCTTTTTTTTCTACGAGCCACCGTTTTTGAGATATAACGATTCAAAAAGTTGTAAAAGTTGTAATCGAAAATAAAGTCGAAAGGGAAACACTAAATACATTTATGTTTTCGGAAACAAAAGTATGTTTTATGATTGGATCGGAAATGTAATATTCTCTAATCAAAGATTAGGAACGAAATACGGGAAAAGTTTCTGTGTTTTGATTAGTTCGGCGCCTTTAGTATAATTTGCTAGCACTTTTGTAGTTTGTTCTTACTCTGTGTTCGGGAAAAAACTTCTTGTAACGTAGTTCTTACTTAACAACAATTGCTACTTGTTATCATCGTTCTCAGCTTATGTCAAAACACTGCTGTGCTGGGTTTAGGTCCACCATTTCGGTCCTCCTCTTCCTTGCGTCATTACTATCTCGTAATTATGTTGTCAAATTATTGGGTTTTAGTATGATACTGCTATTTATCAAGAAGCACTATATTCGGTTTAAGCTTTTTTTATGTCTGACTGCTGCTATATATTTTAGAAAACGAAATGCAAAATATTTAATTTCTTATAACTTTTACAAAGTTTTTGAACGTTAGAAATAAGTAGGTAGATAGAGCTAGATAAACCATTTTTTACCCTTAAACCCCCCCCCCCCCTCCCACTTCCCGAACTTAGATCGCCCGTAATTTATTTTTCCTTTCATTTTTATCATATTCCCCTCCTTTTCTAATGGGTTTCATCATACTACTATTTTTTTGGTTTAAAAAATTATCGACCCTGATGATCTTTTAATACTTATGTTTTTTCAAACTGTCAATTTAAATACAATTTTCAAAGTTATCAACAGTCTTAAATCGAATGCCGAATAGAATGCCGATAAGGCAGGTGCCGTTTCTCATTCTATAGATCTGTTATTCCATCCACAAATTGTTCACCTCAATAGCCCAGTCTTTTTTAATCCTATACTGTACATTGTACAATAGTTTCATATTCCTTTTTATACATATTTCATAGTTGCATGTATTTTATATTCAAAAGGGCCTCTTGGTGTTGGCTTCGGCTCCACCAATACCCACCAAATGTCCGGGCTAGACCCGAGAATTTAGTGAAATAAAGAGAAATAATAATATAATTCACATTTCGTGTTTGCATTATACATAGGTAATTGAACGTTGTCAAGTAGGTGGTGTAAAAACTTGTAGGAATAACATAAAATATAAATAAATTAAAAAACCTTTAAAAACTAGTTAGGCCATCTTTGGGAGCCTACCATATTGGATTTAGAATGACGTCATTTAACTTACCATGCAATGTCAATTTCTAATCAAGCTTGTAAAAATAGAAAAGAGCCAAGAGTAGGTGTTCATAATATTTGAAGCGCTGGACAAATTTTGATTAAACATAGCTAAAAATACAGCAATGAAACTGGCTTTCGAATTAGTCCAGCCAATTTGGAGATAAAACTGTACATACCTACATACTAAAATACACACTAAATACCCAACATCTCATCTGTCTCGCACCTCAAACGCATAAATATTACCTCCATTGAGTATGGATAAAATATACAAAAATAGGTATAAAAATACAATTTCAGAAAATTCGTGTTTAAGTAACCCAGTTAACTTGTACGTAACAATATCTGCACGGTTCTTGCCAACATACCCTCATTTTGAAATCGAAGTGAAAGTGCATAAGAACTGGTTTGCAGTTGGTGTCTAACGTATAAGACCAAAATAAACCTTCTGACTTAGCCGATATTTTGCAAAGCATTTCCACATTCGTGATTAAAACAAAAATAACTGGCCAAGTTCGAGTCGGACTCGCGCACGAAGGGTTCCGTACCATTACCTATAAAAAACGGCAAAAATATCACGTTTGTTGTATGGGTGCCGCCCTTAAATATTTGTTTTATTTTAATTTAATTATTTATTTTTAAAGTGAATGTATAACTAAATATTCTGTGAATATTATAGCATAAGTTGTTTGTAGTCATGATTAAAATGATATCTTACAAGAATTAATTAATAAAAAAAACACTCGTTAATAGCTCAATCTATATATTTAAATTATTGCATTGTCATCGGTCTTTAATAAGTGCAAAATTTCAATTAGATCAGACAAACAAGGAAGATGATACTATACGTTAAAGAGTAAGGGCCCAGCGTCTACTTATGGTTAATCCGGAGCCAAAAAAGTTTTTGTAATTGTACTACTACCAGCGAATACTACTACAAATTATTAATTTGACTACAATAATTCCAGCCTGGCACTACGAACCCCATCGTGTCAGTCACGCTGAGAGATTTGACAACTGGTGACAGCAATGTGTACAACGCACCCGACGACTTGGATCAGTAAGTATCAGAAAAATCTTTTTAACGACGATAAATAGGAGGTTCAGTTAATCTTCGAAAAGTAAGCACAAAACTATAATAGGTAGTACCTACATTATCCAACACATCGTTTGGAGAGCAGATTTTTTTAGGGTTTTTAACCAAGCCACAGAAATATTGATGCAAAATACACTACATATACATTACACGCAAACATTTGCAAAACGCGGGCCGGACTCAAGGACATTCTTTTATAATAGTGCTAACAGATACTATTAGATTGTATCTGAAATGTTACGTCACAAAATTTACGAGCCCTCCCTACCCCTTGTCAGTCACACTTCGTCGACCCCTCCTCCCCTCCTCTTTATGTGAGGGAATTTATGGATGGTCCTATTGGGTATTAATATTCAAACACACCAGACCAAGTCAAATCATTTATTTTTGTATAAAACAATTTGTCAGATGTGTCATGTGGTTGTAGGATCTGAATTTGATGGAAATGAGGTATTCTGCAGCTCCCGTAGAACATTTTTGCCAGTAACACTTCTTTCTGTGGCTTTCTTTTCACTTGGTATGTTATCGCTCTGAAAATCATTTTGTAGTACAACTTGAGATTCATGATAGTGATAGCGACTGATCATTGAAAACTGTTGTTCCAATAAGCATTACACCTCGTACTCTCTAAGGATTGTACGGAAACCAGTCCGGTAACATATACTATTTTAATTATACTACTGAATACGTTCCCTGGACAATGTCTAAGTACCTCAAACGCAAACAATGATCGAATCAATATTTTTTTAAAGAAAACTACTTATTAACTTTTATTACACCCACCAAACTTGTACATTTATTAAATTGGAAGAAACACAACCTTCCCCTAGCCTTCAAATTGTAAAGTTTATGAAAAATAACAAGAAAAAATAGCAATTCAAAATAAGCTCTATTATAACACACGAAACTTACCTGTGAAACGTTATACCGGGTGGCATCTTATGAGATGAATTAAAACACATGAGGACACTGCACTTCACCATAGTATTTTCGTATCTTTTAAACCAAATATGTAAAAATAACTTTTATTTTAGGTAATTTTTGCAAGCCGTGGTTTTCGCTGTCAGCCTTGGTCAGCCTTCTGTCAGCTTAGCAAAATGGCAACTTGGAACACCGTACCACACGCTCATTTTTTTCTATTATGTTGCAACGTTACGACAAAAAGAGATACGAATATATGATTTTTGTGTAATCGAGAGAGATGCAAACATAACTGTTTTTGCGAATGTAGTTGTAAAAAACATGTTCAGTCTGTTTCTGTATTAAATGTCTGTGACTTAGATTGACTTTCTTTGCTTGACTGTGACTTGTTTGACGATATCTAATAAAACTTGAAAATATTTTATTACTTGACACCTTCAAATGCATAAGACGTGTGATGCCACCCTCTCAAAAGGAAAGAAAAAAGTATACCTATATCGGACCGACTAATCCCTTGCGTAATTAACATGATCATTTAAACTTTCCAGGCCAATCCTGAAAGCAGTGAGTTTCGTGAACAATGCCTCCATCGCCTTGATGTGGACCGACCGCGTGCAGACCACCTTCAGGGTCCAAAAGTGTGACCATGGACAAACTACTTGCTCACTGGTAATTATATAAACTTTTCTTTTTAACCGAATTCCATAAAGAAGGAGGTAGGAGGTATGATACGACTGTATTTTTTCATGTATGTTACCTCAGAACTTTCGACTGGGCGAACCGATTTTGATGATTCTTTTTTTATTTGAATGCTGGTGCTTCTCGTATGATCCCATTTCAATTTGGTTCAGTTCTGTAATTTTTGTGAAGTCTGTTTTTCATATTGATAATTATTAATACAAGATATAGTAGGTACATGGTTACACCGTAGTACTAAGCCTAAAGTATGCGTTGTAAGTGTGAATCTTTTTTCATGATTTCAGGGTTTTGCTTTTAAATGTCAGACTTTCGTAACAATGAAATGACGTCGACCTTCTTTTGTCTTCATTCCACAGTTCTGTGTAATCCTGTAATTATTAGGACAAAATATAAGAAAAACCTTAGTTTTAGTAAAATTTGAGTACTTTATCTCAAAAATGTTTGATATTCGTTAAATTAGGTACAGTCATGGTTTTTCAGTAAATATCCTCCCCTATATTCGATAAAAATAAAATACAAGCCGATGGCAATAAGGCACTGATATACTTACGTTAAGTGTGCCTCAGCACCGCAGGGGCCAATTCACTGTCTTTTTCTTTCTTTCTTTTTACGTCATACTTATGTATGCCCGCAATCTCACCCGATGGAAAGGGATGATGCTGTCGAAGATGGAGTACGTTTACCTCGTAAAAACGTATTAACTCTATATATACTACAAAATTTTATTTTTGCAAAAACACAGACACAGGGAAGGCATTGTTTTGTCGTTCTTATTAATAAGAGTTCTGTTTAAAAAAGAGTTTTGTTTAAAAAAGAGTTTTGTTTAAGAAAGAATTCTTTTTAAGTAAGAGTTCTGTCTAAGGAAGAGTTTTTGTTCCTAGTTTATAAAACCATCTTTGTAATTTCAGATCTATTCATACACCGAGACCAACGGTTGGATCGACAACATACCTCTCGTTTTCAACGGTCTGGGCAACTCCTTTATCACCATTTTACCTCATGTGAGTAGCAATAACCATTTATTTTATTATTTTTGTAAACTCGATTTTGATGCATCCATATCGTGTTCCGCGAACGAAGTTCTTAACTGTTCTTCAGGCGCGTTTTAAATCACGCCAATAGCATTACAAAGAACCAACACTGAATGCATTAGTGCAGGAACATTTGAAACATATTTATCACCCTTGGGACCGATTATTCATTCCGTAGTTAAACAGTCAGATAGTTAACAAATCAACAATATTATCGGTCCAATAAACTTACAGGTTTTACTCCGCAGATCACCTCTAACTGACTATTGATAAATTCTAAATCATGCTATCAACGCAATAAATCCTATTTTTTTATATATTTTTTTATTCGGTAATAGGCTTGCGTTTGACCGCCAACTCGCCTGATGTTAAGCGCGATGCGGTCTACGATGGAGCACGCTTGCCTCCTATCTGATTCTTTAACTGAGGATTGGGAAATTGGCCCTTAGTATAACATAAAAACCTTCGTAAAGTAAGATAAAGATAAATGTGTTTTTTTTCTATCAGCTTGAAAGATTTAGAAATGTGAGGCGGTCGTTAGGTTAGTCTTGTCTAGACTGTATCAAAGCCTTTACACGTACTTGCTGTAAAATTTTCAGGCTGTGAATGGAGTGCTGTACAAGCAAATCATCCAAGTTTCGGACATTAACGCCGCGACCTGGACCAACGCAGGGCGCACCAACACACCCCACACAGTCTCAGAAATCTTACGGTGGACTTCTGATGATATTGTGTAAGTTTTAAAAATCGCACCTTCTCATAATTATAGCGGATAATCTTCTCCCAAGCAGCAGAATAAATAATCGTATCCTTCACAAGTACAGAAGACTCACTCCGACATGACGTTTAAACAAGTAGATATTCGCTACGAGTTATTTATTTTACTAGGCTGCCAATTTGTTATTTGGTAGCGAATGCCTGCGTTTTGAATCCAGAGCAAGCGAAGGATTATAAGATTAGGTTATAATATAGGATTAATATTATAAGAAAAGACAAAGATATTGGAATGTTATACTCGTAATACTGAAAAAAGTTATAGGTTCGACAATAGTCACGTTTGAATTTGGAATTAAAATCTAGATACTTTTGCTCGCAAATTTTAAACGGTAAAGAAAGCCTTTCTAAACTGGTGTGTTAGTGCACACAGCGAAGCGTACCAAACTCCTTGAATGCAGCTGCTCGATGTGCACATGCAGGCATGTACATACGAGTATATCGTATTACTACAAGTAAAAGCTTCTTTTGCTCTGACCGTCACAAAATAGCTTTAACTTTTACAATCCATCCTCGACGTCATGACGGCTTTTAACATCACTACCATACTAAAACTTGTTATCAAAGGTATGCTGTCGTTACGAAAATTTTAAATATGGGACCCTAAGGTTAGATGTAAAAGCGCCGCACAGAGCAAGGTCATAATACTCGTAAACCCACTGACATTTCAGATACGTACAGTCGTCGAGATAGTGATATCTCGTCGTTGTAGTGATAAAATGCAACGAAATATTTGTCAGATAGGTACTAATAGTTCAAGGTTGACATCTTGTGTATAGATAAAACCATCAGAGATCTCGAAGATTCAAGGACAGGGCCCTAATTTTGTTTGAAAACATAATATGCCAATAACACGTCGTAAACGTGTTAACACGGTAACCATGGTTACAACAACGCAGTAAAAACATTGTTAAAAAATTAAACTAATCAATTCCGAATTCCGATTGGATAGTACATTTTCTAGACCAGTGTTTTTCAAACTGTGGGTCACGACCCCCTGGTGGTCGCCATGCCTCTATAAGGGAAAAGAAAGTAAAAAAAAAAATTACAAGAAAAAATAAATAATGAGTCAATAATTATAAAAATAAAACAAGGTTGTACGTATTGGATATTTGTAATATAATAAATTATAGATTATAAACTGTGGAAGGTAGGGGGTCCCGATTTTTTTTTCATACTAAGGGGGTCGCGTCGTGAAACAGTTTGAAAAACACCGCTCTAGACAACCGCGCACGCAACGCGCTTGCTCCACGTTTTTTACGGTTGCCAATGCCACGCTGAAAACGTAACACGGCCACGTTACGAGTAGGTACATGTAATCATGTGAAAATAAGTAATCAGTCGTAATTTTTTTTTTTTATAATTCCAGATGGTACAAAGCCACTCACGTGGACGACTCAGCCGAGCAACACATCTACTCCGTCGATAGCAACAATAACGTGAACTGCTTCACTTGCGGAATTCGAAGGCCGGACGGCGGCGAGTGCCTTTACAATGATGCTACCATCAGCGCTTCAGGCGAACGCATCGCCATCACCTGTGCTGGACCAGACGTACCACAAGTTTACATTTACGACACGGTAAGTGGCTTTCTATGTCCGTGACATGATAGCCGTGGTAGCTTATTTGGGAGATCAAGAGACTTGATAGCGTGAGGTCGCGGGTTCAAATCCTGGGCCCTTACCAATAAGCTCTTCGGAACACCACACACCTCCACACTGAACGACATCCTGCCATCTGCATCCACTGGATGCCCGCGACTCTCACGATTTCGTCGGTCCATCTAGTGGGGGGCCTACCTACGCTGCGTCTTACAATTCGTGGTCTCCACTCAAGAACCTTTCTTCCCCATCGGTCATCAGTTCTTCGCAGTGCGGACTTTTGAAAGGCTGATTATGCAAGTGGCTTTCCCGTGTAGCAACCATTCTCGTGTAACAAAGACTGTGTTCTGACAGTCGATGGAGTGACGATAAACTAGAAGCAGCTAGTAAGCAGAAGTGTCTGGGAACAATAAACTGAATATCGGGCTGACTGGTGTATCTAAGGAGAGGGGCAGTGGACTAAGATTAGCCGATGATAGAAATGAACTGTTCTAAAACGTTTATGAACAAACTGTGACCTCATCACGGACATAGCTAAAATAAACAGCAGGTTTGCTTTGGTCATGTCAATAGGTATTAGTAACTAACTGTGTGTGAATAAATTTATTGAATTTGATGGCAGACAATAGTCGTTGTATAAGATCATCAATATTACATTACCGTTTGGCTTTAGAGAACAGTATATCAGAATCTTAATATGTTTCTAGCGTTTCTAGCATCTTTAAAAAAAACTTTCGTCGTATCAATAGTTCAATACTACCTCAAATGTGTGAAATGGGGTTAAGGTTGGTACAGCCCTTTAGAAAGTGAACAATTTTGCCTGCGGTCGAGAGCCAAGATTGTTCACTTTCTAAAGGGCCAGGGTAGTATTCAATCGTAATGTTAATTTATTTGGTATTTGGGCTAAAACTCAAACTTGTCCCAAAACAAAACTAAGGTCATCATAATCAACCATCCAATGCTGGACATAGGCCTCTCCTAACCCAATGCACGCGATTCAGCTCGATCGTTGGCTTTTTGCTTCCAGCCACTGCTATCTGCCTTAATGTACCTATATTGTCACTCCATTGAGTCTCAAGTAAAGTCAAGCGAAGGTCAGTAGGTAAGGTTTATCAGTGCAAAGTACTTATCATAGTAACTGAGCTATTCTGTAACATAAATATTATCAGACCGTTTTCTTTAGACAGAAGGTACATTAAATCGTCAAAGTTCATGAATTAGGTTCATATAGTTTTTAGGGTTACGTAGTCCTACCTACGTCCTACGGCCTACCTAGTCAGTAAAAAGTCAGTCAAAAAATGCATAATTTCGAACATTTTAACTGTAATACATTCTACACGTACCTACACACGCCTCTAGCCTTCACGTTCTCTAGCCTTTGAGGGCATTACCTTTTCGTAAAATTTCCTTTGCAAAAAATATTATTAATTATAGTTTTCTTTTTTATATTAAGTATATGTTATATTGGTATTATGCACCTCTGTAATTTAGTTAAGTCCACAGAACTTCGTTCTTTCGAATTTTTCTGTAACTACAGTGACCTATGATTGTGACCACAGCTAAGTATATGACTTTGGCTACGGAAAACGGAACCCTACCATTATGCTTGTCTTGACACGCTCTTGGCCAGTTATTTAACTCTCTTCATACTTGTATTCGCATATGCTTCCAGGCGTACAATGGTACCCTCGTGAAAGTTTGGGACTACAGCAACGAAACCGCCGCCCTTGTCGCTAACCGCGCCTTGCCTACAACCATCCGCCTCTCGGTGCCAGTCGCCGCTGGACTTCCTGAAGCAGACGTGCAAATACAAGTTCCAGCGGATTACCATAACCGGACTAATGTACCGCTCTTAGTTTATGTGTAAGTATCTGTTAACAATTGAATTTCATTATAATATACGGATTAGGAAAAATACAATCGTTTAAAAAATCACTACGTTCATCTACGTTGACGGTCCCGTTAGCTCAGTTGGTAGTGTATCTGCCTTCTGCGCTTGGGGGCGTGAATTTGAATCCCACCTAGGACAAACATTTGTGTGATGAACATTTGTGCTTGTGCTATGTCTGGGTGTTAGTATCTATTTAAGTATGTATTTAAAAATATATATGTATGTATATCAGTCTCTGGCAGCCATATTACAAGCTTTGCTTAGTTTGGGGTCAGATGACCGTATGTGCAATGATGTCCCAGATATTTATTATTATTTTATTTATTTATTTATCTACAGAGTGCCTAGTGCGTTTTCCAATTATGTTTAGCGACTCGATCACGTTTACGTTATCTATAATTTGTATAAAATAAGAACAGTTCCATCTAGCGCCATGTAGATGGAACTGCTCTTACTTTATACAAATCGTAGTTAACGTTAAGGACGTGTTTCCGATATGCGTAGGTATTAAGTCGTACTACTACACACACACGGCTCAAACACACAAAGCAACGGGACGATGGAGAATAAACAAGAGTCAATCAAACCATCTTGATACTTTTATTAAAATTATATTTTTAAACTTTTTTCGTACGTATATTTTATATTTTCTTTTTGCACCAAACTGTTATACCTAATATTATAAACGCTTTTCAGATACGGCGGTCCAGACACCGCTCTAGTCACCAAGCAGTGGAATGTAGATTGGGGCAGTTCCCTCGTCAGTCGGTGGGGCATCGCTGTCGCCCACATCGACGGCCGAGGCTCCGGCCTTCGGGGCGTCGCTAACATGTTCGCTGTCAACAGAGCGCTAGGCACTGTGGAGATTGAGGACCAGATCAGTGTTACTAAGTAAGTTAATTCTAACACACTTAAATAGATTTACTTAAAACTCACAATGTAAGTAAATTTTAACCTATTTCTAATTTTCGTATCGATTTGAAACATTGCAAGTATATATAATCTGGGTGACAATATGAAATGTTTTGACAATATCCGGCTGACAATATACCAATAAATATACCTACCTAAGATGCCCAACTAAACCGACGGTTATAAATGAATGCGTGCTAGATATTTGCAGTTATATCGCCATCTATAAAGTAAGCTAAGTCTGTTTTTTATCGCTATAAACTTAGGTACTCTGAAAAGCTATATTTTTTACGTTTCATTTTATTTATATATTTTTTCATAGGAAAACTTAAAGCTAGGTACAAAATTATTTTAGTACATTAAGTTTTTTATAACTGCGCTCTGTCGAAACAGTAATAATTTATTTCCTGTGCTTCAACAGTAACCAACTATATGAGAAAAGTTTTAGCGGAACGCCGCCATCTGTGTTTAATCGAGGGAACTTCGATAAAATAGTTCAAAGGTCAAACCTAAACGGTCGCAAATCTAGAGCATATTTAGTTTTGAGTAGGAACGACAGAGGGAATACTATCAGATAAATTACCAAATGATTGTAGGTAAACTTTTAGTGGAAGCGATGATACCGCAAAACTTATATCAGGCAAATGTCATAAACAAAGTCCCAAAAATTGAGTTTGCAGTGAAGGGTAGACTGCCAAGCCGCTTTATACTCTACATGGTGGAGTTCTACAAACATCTGGGTTAGGCATGGCCTCATAGACCACTCGACCACTAAATATCCGGGAGTGATTCGTAGTCTAGTTAGTTTGTCATAGTAGGTTAAAATAATGTATAGTCGTGGCTGCTCAAGACCATAACATAATAAGAGTTTCTTATTCTAGACGGCGGCGATAAGTCCCGCACTGACTTTTTGCTCTGTCTTCCTTCTTGGGGTGTATTGATCATTTCCCTAGGCCAGCATATATCCGAGACAACCCAGCTCCTTGAAATACCGGAGCAAGGCTCTGGGGCGATGGCAGAATTGCTACAGTGGCGTAGTTAGAAATTTAGTGTAGATGATGCTGTTCAGCAGTAAGGCTACTGTGGTGATTATATGATAATGCTGTCTCATGCAAGCCAGTAGCAAGTTTAGTTGCTTCTTTGGCGTCACAAAGCCAGCACATGTTTTAGTATTGTACTCCTTTATGCAGCCACGACTCAGCAATTTTTCCATAGCTCCCAGTTTATAAATGCGACTATTAATTTACAATGACCGCGGCGGTTATAAATAGTAAGACTTTCCCTTTCAACGAATAAAAAAAGAAGGTTTTCAATTCGGTTGTAATGTTTTATTTATTTATTGTATAGTCGATATCTCAAAGGTGGTCTCGTTTAACATTTGAGGAAAATATCCAACCTTCAAGGGTGGAAAATTAAGAGAGTATATTTTTTTTTTATAATTTATTAATTAATTAACAGATACCTCCATGACAACCTACCGTGGGTAGACCACAACCGCACGTGTATCTGGGGCTGGTCGTACGGTGGGTATGCAGCTTCGCTGGCGCTGGCGCGGGGTGGAGACGTGTTCCGGTGCGCCGCGGCCGTTGCGCCAGTTGTTGACTGGCGATTCTATGGTAAGACAACCTTCTGCCTTTTGACAAACGCATCCTGTAGACGGTCTTGCTATCCTTTTTCTTGCATATGGACTATTAGTTTATTGATGTTGCTGTATGTTTCTTAGTATGCTTGAGAAAATGCGCAAGCCACTTAAATTTATTGCGTTTATGATAGTAAAAAGTGGAAGAAACACAAAGACATTCAAACCCGAATAATAATTGTACTCTCTCTTGTTAATCTGATCTGAGTAATAACTTAGGGCCTGTGCCAGAAAGAACAAATTTTTACGCGATGATTCTTTTCTGTTTTTTTTTTCGTTGGTGTTCTTCATTCTTTGTTCATGATCACATAAGTATTCGATATTGTGAATGAGAAAAGCAATCTACTAGCGGGTATAGCGACTAGAAGAGGCAAGATTGTTTGCCACCATGTATGACATGACAAATTAATGAAAACCTACATAGAGGGAAAGGTAAAAGGAAAGAGATAACCGGCAAGACCAAGGAGAGCTTCCTTAGACCAAATAAAAAGAGGCCGATTGATGATGATTGATGAGATGAGGATTGTTTTTAGTTAACTTTTTTTTCAGACACCATCTACACCGAGCGTTACATGAATGTGCCCGCAAACAACCTGCAAGCTTATCAGCAGTCATCGTTGCTCACTGACGAAGTGGTATGTTTTTATATAATAACTATATCAGTCTTCGAATCGGAGGGCGCAAGTGGAATTTATAACTGAGCTATACTTATTTACCGGGTGACATTTTAAAAATCTACTGTTTGTTTTAGTATAAGTACAGATGCACTAAGGGTTTCCAATCCACTTTTTGAACCGAACAGCAGAGATGTGGGACACCATACTCGCGTCAGTCTTTCTGAAATGATACTACCCGGGGATGTTCAAGAAAAATGTGAATTGGTATTTCCTAGGCAAGCATCTCCGACCACATCATCGCTTCTCACCAGGTAAAATTGTGGTCAAACGCAATTTAGTCCATTGTAACATTGAACACTAAAACTCTGAATGACTGAATATGGGCCAAATCGGTCTGGATTGTGAAGATGTCACCATTTTCGAGGACACCATTCGGCGTGAACTACTTCTAGTATTAGTGTTAAGAACCCTAACTCGATGGCCCCACAATCACTGTATACTTCTCTTATCAGGTGGAAGCGTACCGCAACAAGAGCTACTTCCTGATTCACGGCACAGCTGATGACAACGTGCACTACCAACACGCCATGCTCATCTCGCGCCTGCTGCAGCGCCGGGACGTCTACTTCACGCAGATGGTAATTATATTACTGTACTAGGCTTTTGATTTAAGCAATGGTGGCCGAGCTGCAGCATGTGTTGATGGCACCCAGTTCGTTCCACGGCCATGTACCAATTACTTATTTAGTACGTAGAATAGGATGCTTGGTGAAACGATGATCTGCGGAAAGCGGTTGGTGGCAAATGGATGCGTAAATCGTAGCTTGTGGCGATCTTTGGGAGGGGCCAACGCCCTGTAGTGGACAAATATCAAATAGGCCGATGATAATGCTAAACTAGGACTAAGAAACAAAATAGCTGGGCTGGTCATATGATAGCAAGGAAGGACCATTTTTGATGGACTCAACGCAATCTTGAAAGAAGACCTTGGTTGAACATCATCACGGCCTCCCGTCGAATCACCTGGTCAACGATTTACGAAATCACGCAAATCATTGCTGGATAGCTAAATGCGGGGGAGTCGCATATCCTAAAAGAGATTAGGATATTTATAATAGTTAGTTATCATTCGTACCCTGAAAGCACACACTTTGTCTACTTTTTAAGGCCGTTTTGGCAGTGTAGACAAATACTAGCAGATATTTTTTTTATGAACTTGTTGCTTTCAAGGCTTGTATTAGACACTGTCCTTTATGACGCGTTCAAAATGTTGATATCGTTGGTAACAAAAATTGTTATCATAAACCTTTTTATTCATACTAGCTTAATAAATTATATAGACTGTGTCCAGTTGACAGTTTTAAAACAACCCAAAGCTTCTAAAACATTGACTTTTGCTTTTACGACTATAAATCAAACATGTTTTGCTATAAATACACACAAAAAACTTGCTTATTCTGCGTTCCGAGCACCCCGTCCCAGAGGATCAATTCGCTGAGAGGGCTAATGTCCTAAAGAGGCCATAATTTATCTAAACGGCGTGTTGGACACCACCCGTCCTGTCGGCCGAATGGATGGCGGAACCTTTCCCGATTGTAGCCGCAAAATGTGACAATAACTCACTCTGTGATATTGATACTGTTAGGGATAGTGTCTTATGAGATTGTGGAAAACTACTAAATGGTGTTTAATTATTCAATGTATCAGTAATATAGTTATTTATCACTGTATGTTTTCCAAATAAAATAAAAATTACTTATAGCAAATGAGAATGTTTGCAATTGTGCCTTCAAATATACGCATAAAAAGTCGCATCCCGAACTTTCTCAATACAAGTTTACAAATTGTTAACAAGACAAGTGGATCCCATTAAAAACTGACTTCAAAAATATATGAAAAACATACTGTGTCCATAAAATTTGAGGGTTGCCCGCGATTTCCCTGGGATCCTATCATCAGATCCTGATTTGGTGACAATGGGACCAAATTGGAAATATATCCTACCGAACAAAAGTTTATTTTAATTTTAAATCGGTCAACTGTTGGCGGAGAAATCAGTGAATATACACAAAACATAAAATATACAGTGGAACATAGAACCGTCCTCTTTTTTGACGTTAGTTAAAAAATGTATGGTGCGTTTTCGTGGAATAATGGTATAATAATATACTTCGCTAGGCATGGCATTCCGGAGGCACAAAGGTCACGTGGGTGGCAGAAGTCTACGTCATCGAAATCACGTTACCAGTAGCATAAAATCATAACTCCCCAATATCCGTATTATCTGTGGGAATCCTATAAAACTATGTGGTAGGTTTAAATATATGTTTCTTATTATTTCGTGATTAACTTGAATTGCTTTGCTAGAGCAGACAAACAAAATGACAATCGAAATACTTGTTGTAAATATTTTATTTCATAGATTATTAACAGCTTTGTTTCCCAATTTCAGTTTGTTGCAAAGAAGTGACAACTGGACAGTGACGTAGGCATGTGTCTCTCCCAGAATGTCAGACGTTGTTTTATTGGATCTTGAATAAATGTTCTTACCCTCACTATTCATCTATAAATTGAATTGGTCGTTAAAAATCCTACAAAAATATTAGGATTCATTGGTAGGTACCTATTTGTAGCCACTACGCTCAATTCACCAATTCCAGCTTCAGAAAAAAGCTCATCATTACAGTGATTAATGGATGTAAAAATAATGTTTTTGTCTCCAAGTTTGCGTGGATTTGCTATGAGAAATTCTAGACGATTATCTGCGTTTGAACTCGCTATAATCTACATTTAAAAATGAATTATGGTCGCGTTTGTTAACATAATAAATTATTGTTTCACCCTTTTCTTACAACTAAAGAAAATACATGCTTAATTACTGCCCGAGGTGTTTACCGTAAGGGTGCGCGTTTACGCGGAAGGATGGTTTAAATAACGGAAACATAATTTATGTAAGCAACCTACTTAAATTTTCAATATTGAAGGTTGAATATTCGTAGAAGAAGTAGAATTTTATAACTCTGTGTGAAAAGGAACATTTAAAAGTTGTATCATAATTACCAATTTGAAAGAAAGAAGAAGAAAGAAAGAAATATTTATTTTGTAACAACAACTTAACATGAACATCATAGTAGGTATATACAAGAACGCTCTAGTACCATCATTCTTGGTATATATAATTATAGTGAAGTTGTGTCACAAAAATGGCCTCAACTCAGCATGATGCTGTTTATCAAACAGCGCTGATCTTCCGTTGAAGCCACTCCGTGAAGTCACGAAAGGCTCAAAAAACAGTGCAACGTAAAAATAAAAACAGTACGACAAATACAGGACGACAAATTTCCCTAGAATTTATTATAAGTATATAGTCTAAGATGATGATGATGATATGATATGATTAGTTAACAATAAAAAAATTTTTTTTTTTGCTTTTCACTGGTTTGGTTAATAGACAATTATGGGGTATCGTTGATAAGGTCTTTTAAAATGAATGTAAGGTTTCATACATCACTTTTTTATAAAGTCTATACTATACTTTGCGCCAAAGTGGCAAAAAGTTGGTCCCTCCCCCCCCCCCCCCCCTCCTGCATTTCTAAACTATAAGACATAGAAACTTGTAACTTACAACACTGGTCATTACTGGTCATATTTAGAACCTTCATATTTTTTTTTTATAAATCATATTCTGGACTGAATTTTTTTAGACAACCCATTTGCAATATATTTATTGATATATTTAATTAAATATAAAATACTTTTCATCCATTAACCAGCTCGGTGAAGGTCGTTCTATGGCGGGATCCTATACTAATAGACACAGATATACACAACCTAATAGATGATATAGAACTTCACATGTGACATTGACATACACATAGGAATCACGTGCATGAAGTTCCGTATTTTCTTGTCAAAATGCAAAGAGAATAAATACAATAGAAGAAAAAATGTAAAAAAAAATATGTAAATGTCAAAATGTACCATATTGCGAATTGGATAATATTTATATTATTTACTGAGTATTGCGACATCTTACCCGCAGACTTAATTAAATCGATTACAGAAATTGGTTACAACATTTGGTTAATTATATGTTATATTATTGCAGAGCTACACCGATGAAGACCATGGTTTGATTGGCGTAAGACCCCACCTCTACCACGCGCTAGAGAAATTCCTGCAAGAGCATATGTTGTAGATATCCAAAATCGAATGCTATGGCTACACCCGGAGATATAATATAACGGATAACGCTGAAGAGGTTAGACTTCCATAGAGAAAAATATTTATGAAACGGGTGCGACCTATAATAAAGGACACAAGAAACTAGACAAGCTTATACCATAGAGTAGTTAGAAAACATAAAAGTTTGATTTCGCACCCGTTTCATACATTCGAGAATTTGTATTGAAATTGCGTAAGACTGGTCAGCAGTTAAGCGCGTTGTAAGCGATAGGCTGCCGCTTTTTTCTCCGCATCAAAAACGAAAAGCTTTAATGCGTCAAACCTCCTTGGCTACATTATTACTGCAACAGGTTATGACAGTGCTCGCATTTGCTTTATCTTCTACAGCACTGCGTAACTCGCTAACTACGCATAGTCAACTATTTTATATCGTTATTTTTAAGCATTAAAGGCCTTACTTAAAAACGTTACTCAAGTTGATCTATGTTTTAAAATGCTCTCTCAACTTCTCGCTGACGGCAATCGTCACACGCGAAAACAAGACGGAGCATATTTAACCGTATGTCAACTTGAGTAACGTTTTTAAGTAAGGCCCTATCTATTTATCGCGCAGTTGCAGCCGCTGCAACATTAATGCAGGTGTAGCCGCAGCATAACAAAAACCAGTGAAAACTACAAAAATACGTGAACATGACAAAAAGTTCACTGACAAAATTATACGTCTATGGCCGTACTCATAAACGTTACTTAAGCTAAGCAATACTTAAAATTGCTTTGTTAACTTCTCGCTGACGGAAATTGGCAGACATGAATACGAGACAGAGCAATTTTAAGTATTGCTTAACTTAAGTAACGTTTATGAGTACAGCCGTAAGACCGTAATGTAGAGTCATATTTTAAAGTGTTTGTAACTTTCTAATCTATTCCGGACATTTTGAAATGTTATTACATTTAATTGACGCACTTATGTTGTCCCAGTGCAGAAATGAGAAACATTTGTCAAATAACAATATTATCAAGTAGATACCTACCTGTATCGTACCTATTCAGTGTTACAGCAATTTCAAAACAATGGAATATTAAGTACTTTTAATTCAGTTGTTATATAAATAAATAAATATGACGTTTTGTGAAGTGCAGCTAAAGAACCTCATTAATGAACACACATGCAATAGTCGTTCGATTGACAGTGTAGTTAAAATATAATAGGTGTGCAATAATGTCACTGAATTAAGAGCTATTGTCGTATACCTAAAGACGTAGAAAATGAACACGAGCGAAAGTAGGCAAATGCGCACTCTGATCGTCTTTTCGCTCACAACGTATTGACATTTAGCAAGCACTGACGCACGGGAGCGAATCGTTCGTTCCCGTTTCTCGCTTTCGCTTATAAATACGTCAACCAATACCAACTCGCTTTGCTCGCCTAAAGTGTTCATTCTCTAGGTCCTAAGACTTTACAACGGATTATTTAAGGCGTCTGATTTTACAGAAATAAACTGGAAATAACTAGATTAAAATCAATCATCTTATTCTACGATGTAGATAATGTATTACGTAGGAATTAGTCATGTGAAGTTTAGTATTAATTCTTCATAGAATTTATGGTATTTGTCATTCCTACTAAATGTTTCTACCGTTTCCCAGTGCAATAAATTGTAAATATTCTGTTTTACCGTATGAATATGACTTCTTTAATTAATTAAGGATGAAAAAATATCGTATTTAATACTATCAAGCCGTAGAAGTGTTGCCAAATGTTTTAAACATCATCAAACAGGGTTAAAAATAATGTAAATATGTTTACAAAATATAAACAAATGCTACGTAGATTTTATTTATATTTATTTACATAAATCGCTACAATAGAACTCCAGTAAAATATAGTTCTTATAAGTAAATCAAATGTAAATTATGTAATAGATTATATTTTTTGTAAATAATTTAAAGTACATAAGTACAAACCGTCTAATAAATGTCTTTTTTACACAATTGATTTATTTTATTTATTCATTTATTGACAAATACTCGTCACACTTACAGCTACGCTAAGGCGTGTAACAAGTCATACATTAAAAAATTACAATAAAAATTAAATTTAAATGAACTATTATACATTCATGTCAATTCAATATTATGTAAATTAGGTCAATCAAAATTCTTAAAAATTAGAAACATTCAATGAGCACACAAACATTTAAAATAAAATTAACTTCACAAATCATAATGTCAAAAAATTTATAAAAATGTATTATAACTAATACAGAAAAATATTAATACAAACATTCACAAACATTGGTAGTTTAATGTGAAATATATCAATGTCTGGCTGTTGAGCGATCAGAGCGTTGAGCAGAGAGATGGCCTGGGCCGTGGGAGCAAACTGAGCCGTGCGCGTGCGCGTCCACAGAGCCGCGAGCAGGCGCCGCACGTGCGGCCGCCGGACCCGCTCCGGTGCCACGAGCGCGAGACGCGACAGAGTGCTCGGGTTGTCGATCCTATTGTGGAACAGCAGGTAGTAGTGAACCATTATAGCACACTTGCGCCTGAGCTCTAAGGTGTTCATACCTACCATTCCCGCTATGAACAGGGACGGATACAGGTAAGGATAATATCCATACAGCTTGTCGTATAGGTATCGTGCAAACCGCTTTTGTATCTTTTCTACCATAAGTTTGTACTTGTCTTCGTGGGGGTCCCAGATTATGGAGTTGTATTCCAGTTTACTCCGTACAAACGCATAGTATAGAGTAACAATAGTGCTCCTATCTTGAAATCGTCTAGACTGTCTCATGACGAAACCTAGAGACTTGTGAGCGCGGCTGCACACCTCGACAATGTGTTCATTGAACGTCAGCTCGGTGTCCAGGATTAGATCAACGTCGCGAATACGCTCTACACGTTCGAGAGGGACACCGTGTAAGTTGTAGGGGTATATAGTTGGTGAACGAGCACGAGTGAAAGTTATAGTTTTGCATTTCGATGCATTAAACTCAAGATGATTCCGTTCACTCCACGCTACAACATTATCGATGTCTCTCTGCAGCGCCTCGCAGTCTGCGTCAGTTCCTATACCCAAGAAAAGTTTCAAATCGTCAGCAAACATGAGGCATCTAGCTGTCTTGACGACACTTGGCAAGTCATTGATCATAATAGAAAATTGCGTCGGACCTAGCGTGCTGCCCTGGCTCACACCAGAGCAGGTCAAATACGGACCTGAGCGGTGGTTAGAAAGCTGGACATATTGAAACCTATTTGAAAAATAGCTGGCAAAATGTTTCAGCAAGTTCGGAGTGAATCTTGCAGCTGCAAATTTGCTAAGCAATACGTCATTATGGAAGCGATCAAATGTTTTTTTAAATCAAAATAAGCCGCATCAACTTGCTGTTAAATATCCATTTCTGCAACAGCGTAGTCTACAAAATTGATGTGGTTAGTGGCGGTAGACCTACCTGTCCAAAACCCGTGTTGTGCGTCGTTCAGTTGCGCGCTAACCTGCCTGGTGATGTCACGGTTCAGGATAGACTCGAAAACTTTGCCAAGTGCCGACAAAACAGTTATAGGTCTGTAGTTTTCAACTTTAATTCTAGAACCTTCCTTGGGTATAGGAGCATTATGCAGGAGTTAAAGTAATTTAAAAATTAAGTACATGCGCCCTACGGTATCACGCGTGTTGACATTCCTTCAAAATTCGTTTATTATACTGGGATGAAAAAGATCCCATGTCACTCTTTGGCCCTCTAACTATCTCTATACAAAAATCACGTTGAAACGTCACTATGTTGCTGCGTTAATAAGAAAACAAACAAACACATTTTCATGTTTTTTCTTTATTAGGTATTATGATTCTTGTTAAGACATCACACATCTCACATTTTTAGACGAAAAAGCAACGTAAGCTGACTTTTTGGCGTTCTGATTCTATCAAATAGTAACATATATACAGAAAATAAAATAAATTTCTGTAATAAGGGTAAGTGTAAGGGGTAAGGTAGGTACTATTATAGGTAAGTTACTGTAGAAGTTTCTAGGTTTATATTATTTATTGAAATAACGGCTTCAAATTTTCACCAAAAAACTCAATTTATCAACTTGTCTCCTCCAATAGTGCTATCTTCCTTGACTCGACGTAGCATAATAGCAGCATTGTGAAATATTCAATGCTATTTTCGAATGCAGCATTTAGCAGTTAACTTCAGTTTTTTTTTAGGTTTCCGTAGTAGGTACCTACTCTACACGGAACTCTTATAAGTTAGTGCTGTCCGTCTATCCGTCCGTCCTAATTCCTAATCCTTACCTTCTAATCTAGTTATTTAGGTAAGTGCATGAAACTTTACACAATTACAGATTTCTATAGATCTAAATTTTAAAACTATAAATCAAATGTATTAGAGGTGCTCGGGTACATGTGGTAGGGTACCAAATTAACGGAACCCTATGCGTGTATGAATATGCTTATGTATGTATCAAAACATTCTTTCCCAGCTTATTTTATAATTTTTAATCGGTTCTTTACATTTAAACTACAAATATTTACACAAAATAATGTTAGGTATACTTACTGTTAAAATCACAAGGTATTTTTCTTAAGATAATAATGAGAGCACAAAATAAAGCTTTACTCGAAACAAGAATAAGAAATTGTCTGGCGCATTTCTCAGGATATGAGTTAAAAGCTCTCTAAAAGCATTAAGACCGCAACAGTTATACTTGTCGCTATTTTAAAAAGACGCTTTAATATCATCGGACTTAAGGCTGATTTACATTGATCTAGTTAGGCTTGATCGACGAAGGTGTTTAAAATATAGTATAGTCCAGTATTTTCATATCAAGGAGATCCAAACATCATCATCAGCCAGAAGACGTCCACTGCTGAACATAGGCCTCCCCCTTTAACCTTCACAAACATAATTAATCAAAATACTGTTTTAAACTATCACTGTTGTTCACTACAGTTATATGATTATTTATGGGGTATTTACCGTGGACCGTGGCTAGGTTGTGGAAGGAACTCCTGATATCCTTCCATAACCTTACCACGGTAAATATCCCGTAAATAATGATAATTATATGATACCTGTAATGATTTTTTTCACCTACTAGGTACATAATATATACTTAAGCTATGTACCTAGGTGTACCTAAAAATCGAGCATACCTACAGTAAAATAAAAGTAACCGTTGAATTATTATGTATACAATTATAATTTGGCTGTTTCTGTCTGGTAACTAACTTAACTACTCTCTATGTTAAAGATTTCGAATGTTTGTTTTCCGTCTACTATTTATCTATCCCGCATGTCTATTCTGCAAGCTAAGTGAACGCGCAAGTGAAGTGATAAGCTAAGTGAATGAGATTTTTTCTTGCCTATTTCTGCAGATAAATTTCAAAACATCGAAATATAAAGATAAGGAACTACAGTCAAGGCGGATCACTCGACATTTTGACATTTCTATATAGTAATCGACAAGAAAAATACACGTTCACTTAGCGTATCACCTCACTTACGCGTTCACTTAGCTTGCAGATTAGACCGACAGGCCCGAGTTGATTTTGCAACGGGACATTTAGGTTCAATAAATTAATCAATTTAAAAAACTATTTCAACATTAGTAAGAAAAAAAACGCAATACCTACTTTTACTTGGATGAGGTACTATTTCAAGTTATTTTGATTTAAAAACCAAACTAATACTAAACCGACTTTGATGAAATTTGTATGGTACAGAACTTTCCGAATGGGTTTAAAAGTGGCAGTTATGAAGTATAAAAAACATAAATATAAAATATACAAATGAATTAAGAAACTTTATGAAGTCGGTTAAAAATGGCTGGGGGCGGAGTGTGGTAGGCGGACACAAGTTTCATTACTACCTACATAAACCAGCGCCGCCAGATACTGAATAAACTTGATTGAAATGTTTTACATTGGTCAAATGAATCTAGGGTCACTAGATCCCAGCGCTGGATTGAGATACTAGATTAAAGTAAAGCAACTTTTACTTTACTTACTTCTTATTATCGGAGATGCTTTTAACTTTCTTTTACTATGTCGAAGTAGATAGATATTTTAATATGTACTATCTATCTATGTACTCCAAATGTTACTATATAAATATTTGAATGCAATAATAGGTAAATTAATGAATTCTTACTTATGAAACCCACATTCAGCATTGCTCTTTGTTTTTGTAGACAAACACTCTCATCTTGCTGTACCTAGCCACGATCCGTGTTGGTGTAACAACCATCCATTGTTTATGGTAATTTTTTTGTACAATTCGAAGTCATGGCTCAGAAATTCAACATAAATGCTTAGTAATAAGTAATACCGGTTATGTATAAACATTTAGGTATGGTATAAGTTTAGTATGTATAGTGGGTTACGCGGAAAACGTGTATTAAGCTAAACGGGGTGCACTTTATTTTTATCCATCATTACGGGTTAGTCACATTTTGAAAACGTTCACTCAGTAGTTATATAACTTCAATAAATAAGCGAGCGAGAGAACTGCAGACGGGAAGAGCCCATTAAATATGGTTTTAGCCGTTGTGCATTCGCATTATTGTACATTCTAAATTCATAAAAATATTTAACTTGCCGCACAAACTTGGCTCATGTAAATATTTCACAAAAGTTAAACCCAAGTAACGTGGAATATGTAACGAGGTTGGCAAGTTAATAAATGTGTAAAAATATACGTGGAGCTTTAACATTTCAGAATTTATCTTTCGACAAAAAAGGCCTATTCCGGCAATAGTGCGACAACCCGACATCTTGACAAATTGAATCGCAGGTGCTGGGCTTGACCCTTTCTTTTACTAAATACGATTAGTGGTGAAAGGCGGCTAGAGGACGCATTTCTGAGCAAAATTTTATGCGAATCTAGATATCGTTTACCACATCGAATACTATTACTCCTTATTTGCCGTCTAGCTTCTATAATTCAATCGCAAAATATGACTTTGCAGACTCCGTAAATTTTGTTTTCACGAATACATAAAACATGACACATAAAAAATATTGCCTTCGGCAGGGTAGGTACATTTTAGTCCCAAAATATTTCATATTTTCTTACGCTTTCATGGGTCCACTTTATTGTTGTTGTTTGCTTGATATCACTACTGTTTTCTTTTCATATAAATTCAATATTCTAAGATAGGCGGGAATTTTGTCGCTGACAAGACTGACTTGTTGTCTGCGTGAACAAAATCAAGTGATGCCGAATATACTCGTAGACGCAATCTCTTTGTAAGATTTTTTTTAAGTGCTTCATAATAAATATTGTGATACTTGGGTACCTAATTGTAATTTCGTGGGATGATTTTTTTACTGTAGGTATTTTTAATTTGTGTGCTCAATCAAAATTCTACAACTCTCTCTATCTCTTCCCGACTATGAATCCCACATGGTGGTGGGGTCAGCCTTCCTTACTTTTCTCCTCCACTTTGCTCTATTCTTAACATAGTCTTCGGAAACCTGACACTCGCTCAAATTTATACAACAACTTAAGTAAAATTATTATTTTAAAAAACCAAATCAATCGACGAATCCGACTCGGCTGGACAGCGTTCGGTAAACTCCGCAACGTCTTCTCGTCCAAAAGACCTCAGTGCCTTAAGACGAAAGTCTTCAACCAGTGTGTATTGCCAGTGATGAAATACGGCACTGAAACGTGGTCTCTCACTACGGGCTTCATTAGCAAACTCAAAGTCGCACAACGAGCTATGGAAAGGGCTATGCTCGGGGTTTCTCTACGAGATCGAATCAGAAATGGGGAGATCCGTAGACGAACGAAAGTTACCGACATAGCCCACCGGATTAGCAAGTTGAAGTGGCAGTGGGCAGGGCACTATGCAGAACAGATGGCCGATGGTGCCGAAAAGTTCTCGAATGGAGACCACGGACCGGTATGCGCAGCGTAGGACGTCCACCCACAAGATGGACAGATGACCTAAAGAGACCGCAGGAAAACGCTGTATGAAGGCCGCTTCCAACCGGCCCTTTTGTAAATTGATGGGGGAGGCTTATGTCCAACAGTGGACGTCCTATGACTTAAATGATGATGTTGATGATGATGAACCTAAAAAACTACTCAAAAGCCCTGGTGGAAGGAAAAGTCGACGTCAAAACACTGGCAGCTCTGCCACGCTGAATGGCATTGCTCAGTTTTTGGCCAAAATAGGCCAAATAGTTATAATTAAACACATCTGAATAGCAAATCTGTTGATTTATTCGGGAAATAAAGGTTTTATTCGGCAAAAATTGGTCCATAAAACGAAACGGCCGAACGAAAACACAATCGTTATAGCTGTTCAGTAAGTTGAAACGTTACAAGCACCTGTTGCGAGAAATATGATGATAAGCTTTGCAGTCACGATTAGGCATCTACATATTTTTATACCATAGGTGGCAAACAAACTGACGGGCCGCCTGATGGTAAGCAGTCACCACCACCTGTAGATACTTGTAACACCCAGAGTAACACCCAATCTATTTACTTGCCATTCATGTTGCAACTTCTTGGAAACACCGCTTATGGACCGCGTAGAAGTTAGAATTAAATTACTTATCAGCTTAATATTAGGCTAGATTGTAATTAAATTAAGGGGAGCCTTAACAAGCGCACTCTTAGAAAGACTTATGGTTGATATTACGAAAAACTGTACGAAAAGCGCTTTGATTCCACTTTGATTGTGCGAACTGCTAGTCTGTGGAATGCGCTGCCTGAATAGGTGTTCCCCGATAGTTAAGTGTCTTCAAATCGGTTTCTTCTAGGCAAGCGTGCTCCTTCGTAGACCGCATCACCGCTTAACATCAGGCGCGTTGGCGGTCAAACGGCGGCCTATTAAAAATAATAACAAAAAAATACTGAGCCAAAGTTAATGAATTTTCAAGAAACAGCTGACTGAGAGTACTTATCATTCATATATATATAGGTCAACGGTTGTAGGTGCAGGGCTACGCGGAAAGGGTGTATTAAGCTGAAAAGTGTCCATCTTATCATTATTATGAACAAATTTCACTATGCGACCAACCCTGAAATTACGAAAAAATATCAGCTGTTTCATACATTTTGTCGAGTGTGAATGACCGTTTTCTATGGAACACCTGATAATTTTTTCAGGATTTCAGAGTTGCTCCCTTATACAGTAAAAGTTGTTCATAATGACGGGTACTGTGGACTCCTTTCGCCTTAGTATCCTCATTCCGCGGAACCTAGTATCTATAGGATGGTAAACGCCTAGCCTGGAATAGGAACCGACTCTCAAGTAGTACTGCCGGAACTAACCTTTAGGTTCTTGATGACAGATTTTCATCTTGAGGGTGTTAGCTAGCCAGCCTGGCATTAGAAAGTGCTCTACCACCATGCTATGGTTTCTTCACGATATTTTCCTACAATGACAGCTGAAGCTCATTGTTGGATTTGAACCCACATGCTCGCTATTGTAACGTTACGCCTGTTTGCTAACTTAAACAGGCGTCCCGCGACAATTTCTAGGTGTTGAAAAATTAAGCCTGCCTATCAGTTCCTGCAGATCCTAATGGGTGGTAAGGAAAACAACCAGGTAACGGATAGATAAGTTTAATTGACCAGTACAGTACAGTACAGTCAGTACAGTAATATAAAAAAGAAAGCTAAAGGGGCTAAGGGGCCTAAGCGCTCCGCAGTCTCCGCACGGCAGGTATCCGGCGAAGTAGTGGACCGGAGGTGTAGTCTTCGGAAGAGGTACGGAGATCAAGCTTCGCTTGCGTCTGGTATCCAGAGGACGTTGAGCGAGGATTTAGGTAGGAGGACGGCAGCGGAGCAAATTCCAGGTCGAAGAATGGTAAAATACTAAGGGACTCACGGTTTCCGCATGCCGGTCCTCTTTTCTCTAGGTTTAGAGCAGCATCATAATCGAAACATTTCACCATTTTTCAATTTGATGTTCCTGCTTTCAAGGTTGTTTATAGAATGACGACTCTGTTCGCCGTCACGGCTTTCGCTCTTCCTTTTTCAAATTTGAATTTCGACTTGCGGAGCGTGTGCCCAAAAAGTTTTACTAACCGATAAAAAGTTTACAAATTTTATATAAAAAATGGATATGAATGAGGATGAATATGAAGGAATACTACATTACCATATACGTCGATGGAAAAATCCTATGCCGTGTCCACCATTAATAAGTCGATGGTAAATTTATGCCGCATCTACCATTTATTATATCGTTGGTAAAATGTGATAGTTTGATTAGACGTGTAAGAAGATTATGTATGAAGCGTAATAAGGTTTTATGCGTGTCTAGACTTCAGTTTCCGTGAACTTACAGTGCACCTGTTAGTCGACCTCGAAGATCTAGAAGTACACCTTCTTGTAGATGGAAACTTGCATGAACGTTTACTACAGGATATTGTCCTGCAGCACGCCGTAGAGTACTCCAAACCTCAACTTGAAAGTGACCCGAGGGTTTAACACTTACAAGAGAAGAATGGATGTAGATTGCAGTGGCAATCAGGTAAGTAATGTATATGTGCGTGGGGGTGTAGCATAATGTTGAACATAGTACTGTAAAGTGTAGGGTTTAGTGTTAAGAATGAAGTGGAGTGAGAGTAATAGGTAAAGATGTATAGATAAATATATAGAGATGTTAAAGCCGAAAGATTAAGTCGAAACGGAGCTCCCTGGGCAAGGTTTGTTTTAGAATTTTGAGATTAAGGAGCATGAAACGTGGGTTTTTAAGAAGGGCGCCAAACTGTAACGTTACGCCTGTTTGCTAACTTAAACAGGCGTCCCGCGACAATTTCTAGGTGTTGAAAAATTAAGCCTGCCTATCAGTTCCTGCAGATCCTAATGGGTGGTAAGGAAAACAACCAGGTAACGGATAGATAAGTTTAATTGACCAGTACAGTACAGTACAGTCAGTACAGTAATATAAAAAAGAAAGCTAAAGGGGCTAAGGGGCCTAAGCGCTCCGCAGTCTCCGCACGGCAGGTATCCGGCGAAGTAGTGGACCGGAGGTGTAGTCTTCGGAAGAGGTACGGAGATCAAGCTTCGCTTGCGTCTGGTATCCAGAGGACGTTGAGCGAGGATTTAGGTAGGAGGACGGCAGCGGAGCAAATTCCAGGTCGAAGAATGGTAAAATACTAAGGGACTCACGGTTTCCGCATGCCGGTCCTCTTTTCTCTAGGTTTAGAGCAGCATCATAATCGAAACATTTCACCATTTTTCAATTTGATGTTCCTGCTTTCAAGGTTGTTTATAGAATGACGACTCTGTTCGCCGTCACGGCTTTCGCTCTTCCTTTTTCAAATTTGAATTTCGACTTGCGGAGCGTGTGCCCAAAAAGTTTTACTAACCGATAAAAAGTTTACAAATTTTATATAAAAAATGGATATGAATGAGGATGAATATGAAGGAATACTACACTATTGGAATTCGAACGCACCAACCACTGAGCTATCATCGCAACGACGAAAGTTACTTGCTGAAGAAAATAATTAAATCACAGTTTTCACACATCTAAAGTTTTTCTTTAAATATTCCATGTAGCCCACAGTTCGGCGTTTGAAGCCTCATCAGGAATTCCAGTAATAAACCAGCCCGCGCTTCTATTCAGCTTCAAAGGCCCTACCACAATTTGTTAGAGCATTATTTTTTTAAGGTTACCTCGCTTTCTCTCATTCTATCTAGAGTAGAAAGTGCAAGATAATTTAATGTAAAACTAAGGTCTGTAAGCGAAGTACAAATATTTACGTGCCAAAGATTCAAATGATCATTCAAACTATATTTACGCACATAAATAATAGTATCAATTTTGTCCACAGAAAGCTTGTGGTAAGCCTAGTGTTGCATTTTTTCTGAAACATGTTATTTTTCTTAAATATCTACAGAATCTCAGTTATTTTTCATAAGTACCTCTTTGTAAGGCAATTATCGTTTAATATGACTGTTTTAGATTATATTAAATACTAATCTTAAATTTATATCTAAGTACTCTATTTTTCTGGTTCAGTAGAACAAAAATTCTTGAAAATATTGGCTACATTGACTGAAGTTATATACCTCAAGTTACCTAAGTAGGTATATTTTGATAGATTATTATTTAAGACGTTATGTTTAACACTATGATTTAAAACACACTATAAATTCAATAAGAAACTTCAATAAGAGTTAAAATGTAATTCCCATAAATAAAACAATGATTCATCAGAAAAATTAAAAAACGGTGCTAGGTATTTTTTATGGTTTTTTTCTTGATGCAAAAAAAAAACACTATGCACGCTCCCTAGTTTCGGTATTTTTCATCACGTACTTCCATTACACTGACTCTGCAGTGACCTCGTAAAACGAGCGAAGGGTGTATTTACTTCATATAAGTCGTAAATAAAATTTCTTCACCTTAAGTTTAACAAGGTCTATTTTATAGTGTGACTTCTATATCGCTGGAACATGATGAATGGCCCATGAATAAAATACTGGCCAGTGCGAGTTTTACTCGCGCACCGAGGGCTCACCCAAAAGATGAGTTTTATCATGGATGTAACGTAATCTTTTGTCGATGGTTTTATATAAGTTAGGAACTTTAGAGCGCGCCCGACTCGCACTTGGCCTGTGTTTATTTGATGATGATTTTACTTTATAGTGTGTACTATAATCATGTCAAGTTTGTTTTACTCTAGAGCAAAGAAAAAAAATATTGGTTTGCTATATTGCCGTCTTCTCCCCTTATCCTTTCACTTCACTTCATCAGCCAATTAACGTCCACTGTTGGACAAGGCCTCCGACATAGAGAGGGGTGTTGCCATAATCCCCACGCTTGGCAGGCGGCTTGGGGATCGCAGTACGTTCACCGTGTACTATTAGGACGCTGCTGCCCATCCTCCGGTGGTTCTGGTCGCAGTTTTAGGACATATCCGGGTCCTTTATCCTTTACCTTATTATTATTATTTTTAATAGCTAATCTGCCGTTACATTAAATGTTTTTTTTTTTCATAAAATATAATTTATTATGCACAACTCACAAAACAGAAAATTTACGAAAACTTAAAATACTTACTAAAAACTAAAACTTAAAATGACTCGTAAAAACTTAAACTATGAAAATAAAAATGAAAATAATACCTACGCCGAAATTGACAATGCTATTATTAATATTTGGGTTCTCCTTGGGTACGGAATCCTAAAATGAAATGGGAGTAGCAATAATATGAGCCAGATGATACGAGGGTAATCCATTTTACTTGATTATAAAACTGACTCACGTTTTTTCTGACCATCTATGAAAACTGAAACGCAGATTAACTGAATCTATCTAGACTAGATTGGAGCCAGCGAAATGAATTATTATTTAAGCCTGATTTTAGAAATTTGAAAATAAAAACCCACAAACATACTTAATTTTATTTTATACTATATCATCGTCGAGAAAATTTCTTATCAAACGAAAATCATTTATTTTATTTCTTATACAAAAAGAAGGTACGTTACAAAAAGATAGCAAATGAAATAAAGAGAGTTATGAAGATGGTGCAGGGTAGGACAGTTAGAGTGTGTAAGTTCTCACTATGCACTACAAATAAAAGCCTTCTATCTACAAAGAAAAGAATAAAAATCTGTTACGTATTTTTTTAAGTAAAAACGGGAAAACTCAGCGTGTGCCACCCACGCTTGAGTCGATTTTGATGAATCCACAGTCGCGTCCAGAAAAAATTCTCACTTCAGTGGTCGCGTCGGGTACGCCATAGTAGAGAGAAAACTAACGAAGTGTTTTTGTTCGCGCCGGCAAGAAATCCATCCATCTTAATTTGCGCATTTCGCGAAGAAACTCGCCGGAAAGAATAAAGAGCCTCTAATGAAGGGAGCATGTTTAAATTATTTCAAAAAGCAACAGAGTTATTAAGGAACGTTATTCCTGTTCCGTTTTTTGCAAGTTATTTAATTTGGGAAACCTTAATATTGCCATTGTTATGATAACAACTAGCTGCGCCCCGCGGTTATAATTTTTTCACCCGCGTTATATACCTTCTTGAAGCACCCTCCTTGGTAGCGACAGCAACCTCCTTTTCTTTTTTGAAGTCAGTGAAAATAGTATGAAATGCTATATGAATAAATTATTAAAATCAGGTCAAAAGGTCTGAGATATAAGCGGTTAAAAACTTTTGGTCGTATTAGGAGGGGATGCTCTGACGTGTTCTTGAAAATCAATTGTCTTATGACATAGGTACGTATGTGACGTCATTTATAAGTACAGTGCGCTCTCTGTCAAGCAAAGTATGAATATTTTTACGGGTATTTTCCTTAATTTTGACCTTTTTATCGAACGGCTCAAACATTTGAGTATCTACTTAGACAAGATGTACCTACTACATGTTTGTGCTGTTTGGGGCGAGACTTTTAGGACCGTGGGGGCCGGCCGCTCTCGATTTGTATAGAGACCTGCGTGGTGGAGGAGACTAGTAAAAGAAATGCTGGCGCCTACTTTAACCAAAAAAAATGCATTGCCATTCAACGTGGCATGCCCACAATATGCTAGCAGTATAATGTGGGCAAAGTACGAGTATTCGATGCGTAAAATACGTATCAAAATAAATACAAATTTTGAATTTCGAAATTTAAAATTTCTATGGGATCAGATGTGTATTTTACATCGCCACTTCTTCCCCTACTGGCAACTTTTCCTTACACCAAAGGCCTCTTAGATTAGTTTTCTAGTTAAGTTTAGTGTATATTAGTTTTTAGTAGTAAAACTACGTAAAATTAAAGGTTTTCGTTCTAGCCATTTATCTTATTCATCAACAGCCAGAAAACGTCCACTGCTGAACATAGGCCTCCCCCTTTAACCTCCACATTGAACCACAGCTTGCCATCTGCATCTACCGGATGCCCGCGACTCTCACAATGTCGTCGGTTCATCTAGTAGTACGCTGCGTCTTCTGGTTCGTGGTCTCCACTTAAAAACCTTTCTTTTCCATCGGTTATCGGTTATACGAGCGATGTGGCCTGCCCATTGCCACTTCAACTTACAAATTTTAATAGCTACGAGTATGTCAGTGACTCTGGTTCTTTAGCGAATATCCAGTTCTTTAGTTTTTTGACTGCCTCGGTGGCTCAGTTGGTAGTGATCCTACTTTCTGTGCTTGGGTGCGTGGGTTCGATTCCCATCTAGGACAAACATTTGTGTTTGTTCTATGTCTGGGTGTTAATATCTATTTAAGTATGTATTTAAAAATATATATGTATGTATATCAGTCTCTGGCAGCCATATTACAAGCTTTGCTTAGTTTGGGGTCAGATGACCATGTGTGCAATAATGTCCCAGATATTTATTCATTTATTTATTTATTTATCCAAGTTCCGGATTCTATCGCGCAAATAAACTCTGAGCATAGCTCTCTCCTATTTCGCCTTTTGTGTGACTCTAAGTTTTTCCAAAAGGCCAACAGTTAATGACTCCTTTCCCCCCATGACAGACATATCTTATTGTCGTATTTAAATTTCCTATATTAAATTTTTACTACCTACTTTAATATGAATAACGATATTGCCACCCATCATCGCAGATGATTGAAGACTCTCATCTACGTCGAACGATGCCATAATTTCAAACCAAATGCTTTCATTTTAATTGAATGATCTGGCAACCGTCCAGAACGAACAGCTTTCCAATATTATATATTCCACAGTCACTTTAATTACAAAAAAAAAAACATTTTTCCGATAATCAAAAAATTATATATGGAGCGAAGCGAATTTGTGAGTAAATCGAATTTATATATAATCATGCTGTCAGTGATGGTACATGAATGAATTTGTTTGCTGAGTAATATTAAAAGTTAAAGGATTAAACTTGTTGAACGTTATTAAAACTTGCAATTGAAGATTGATATTTCTTTACCGTGTTGCCAATTAGCTAGAATTTCTATCTATAATTAATATTAAATTATTTACAAAAAAAAATAAACATATATTTTTTTATCAAATTTAACTTACCTTGAGTTTTAAGTTTCAAATTTTAGGACTGCGTATAGGGTTCATTATATCATTTTTAATTTCATTGTTTCCACGGTATTCAAGGGAACACGGAACTAATCCGAATAGACGTCAGTGTTTTCATTATTAAAAACAACTTTTACTTTTTACTATGGCACCAACCTTGAAATCGCAATAAAAATATTTGTTTAAATAATCTAAAGAGTTTTGGAAAAGACATGTCTCACTTCGTTACATCCAATGTCGATATAACTACATTTAGCTATATCACTTGCACACTCGAGCAAGTTCACGACTAATTAATCCACCTCTTGATAATTATCAGGCTTCACACTAAATTAGTAAAAATTTTAATTTAAGTTCCTCAAAAACGTAGAATCGAAACGTTGGGTACATATCCAAGGAAAATCCTCAGTATGGATATGTATGGTAGTGGGCCGACTTCCTACTTGTCCTGTAGTAAATGAGATGGTAGGATAAGGTAATGTAGCTCCATAAAGTATGCAAAAATATCTAAAGAATTAAGTACTTATAATAGTAATAATAAAAAATGAATGAGGCTACAAAACTACAGTGTACCGGCTGGCGTTTTGCTCCCGGATAGTAATGAAAACTAAACTTGACTAGAACTTTGTAGATATTCTTAAAAAGATCTCAGTTCTTGAAATTCCATTTGTTGAAATGAAATCCTTGACTTCAACTTTTCTTTTCGTTTTTAATCTTGATATTCTTTAAGGCAACAGCTCTTTTTGGTTGGCTCTAAATCATACGTAATTATTTCAGTTTCATCTGTTATTCAGTTCATATTTTCGATTCATATTTTTTTTATATGATAATACCAAATAGATTCCACAATACATTTTCTCCGTATTTCTCTAACAAAGACAAAGAAATCATAGAACCTTAATTTCATTAAGTGAATATAATGGACGCTAGCGTGAATAATGGTGATGTGGGTTAAATGATGGGTTTCAGCTGGTTCCAGAGTGTATGCCTATCATGTTCCCCGAGCACCCTTACCGTAAGCGTGTCTGACACACTGACAGATTGAGTGACGAACTTTATTCAAATTTTTATTCTCTTGATAAACGGAATGTAAAGAAAATAAAGACGAAATATATCAAACTTTTGTTTCATAAAAAATAAAACGCCTTGCATTCCATAGATCTGGAAATTTACAATGAAAAAACTCTCCAAGTTTCTTGTCTGTCGAAACCCTGTCATTCCTTGTTATCTCGTTTAACGGTAGTAGGTTTTTTTTTAATGACGATTCATAGATATTCGTGACTCACTACAATTATTATAATCATAAATTTACGAAAAAATCAATGTAATATCATCAGGAAGCAAGAAATATCACCGCGAAAGCTTCAATAGTTAAAAGATCTGGGTGACACTGAAACTTTAATGAACAGGTGCAGAATCAGGCTAACCATTATGTGTTTAAAATATACGAAAGAAATAGATCTAGCTGGTGAGAACAACCTAAAAAATAATTTTGTAGGTAGGTAATATAGTTTTTCTACCCTTGTATCACAATGTTACTTACTTGCAAACTAACTTTGTACGTCAAGGTTGTTTGTTCATGAAATTAGGTTTGTGATCAGCACAGGGAAGTGCACTCAGAAAAGTGGGGTAAAAAGTACCCACTAACTTTATATTTAAGAGCTAGTTCAAGGGAACAAAGTTATCTACCTACTTTAACCTCCAAAAAATAATATATTCTAGGCAATTTATAGGGAAATTTAACAGAAAAATTTGAGCGTGAAGTACATGGAGTATAGAAGAACATATCACCCGATATTGGTATAACGTTGAACAATGTGCATTATTCACTAGTTATCACGTCAAGTATCTCAGATCAGACAAACAAGGGAGATATGCCTTAGTGTTGCGTGTTCAAATGTCTCCATTTTTCATATACATATTTTTTTCACCATAGGACCTACCACTATACCACGTAACGCAAAAATTTTAAGTACAACTCACTCACTAATTTTTCATGCACACTAAGAAACTTGAAGCGACTACAATTAATACTAATAGTCCATATGCAAAAAAAGAGCGACAAGGTCATCTGGTGAGTTGGACAAAAGTTATCAAGTCTGATTTAGGCCAGATGCGTTCGTAGCACGTCACCTTACCATATCTCCTTTGTTTTCTGATCTGAGTCAAGTAGGTAACTAGCCCATAACAAATGTGTCCTGATTAAAAAAAAACAATTCGAGTACCTTATTTTAGCATATCACTAATAAATGTTGTTTACACTAATATCAAAAATGCAAAAACTTGTGTGAAAGTGTGTTATATAAGTATGTACCTAATTGCACGTACATAATTATTTGTCCACACACTTTGATATGAAGGTTGCTTACATCTAGAATAAATGATCACATATACTACTTTTTATCCTGGAAAAATAAACAATTCCTGTAGGATAGAGAGTGAAACCGCGGGGAGTTTCCAGTAAGTTTATAATTGGGTTTGGTGCCGGAAAAAAGCCAGCTGAAAAGCAAAAACACCAATTAAAAGTTATTTAATTCTATCCAATTCTTCTGTGGCAATAAAATTCTAATGAATTTAGGGGACGCGGATAATTTCAGCTAAATATTAATTGCAACAACTCTTAATGAATAGCTCCCAAGTTGTTTGCATCTAAAGTTTTAAGGAGATGAGTGGAGTGCTCTTTATCAAGAATTTCTAATGCCGCCGGGTTAGTCATCATCTACACGGTCGTTTATAGTATAATATTATACGTGTTGATAACTACACTAATGAATAAGTAATACTCACAGAAAAGAGAAGGGTATAGAACGGAAGAGAGATGGAACATTTGTTACGAGGCATACGAGTGAACATGAGTATGCACGTCAACGCGTCAAACTCCGCATCGCAGTTGCTAACTGAATTCGAATTCGTATGCTGCTCCATCGGATTTATTCACAATGCCGTCTTGCGCTGTAATTACATGTGGTAGAGCTAGAATGGATTTTAATTTTTTTAAAAGGAGGAATTTCCTATCTCCGGTATAGTCTAAATTGTTGATAATTTTGTGATTTCACCGTGTTTAAATTATAAGCCCTTGACAAGCCGTTGACAATAATAGTGGTTACCATAATTTTATCGATATCGATATTTTTTTATTTTTCTCACAACATTTCCTACAATACCTACTTTAGGAGTATTTTTTGAAGATTAAACTTTATTGTGTTATTATTCATTTGTCTTATTATGTAGATGTAGACAACAACATTATCACACTATTATTATAAATAAAAAAGTCTGCGTATTAATATGTTTGTTTTCACTGAATTCTGTAATAAGTGAATGGATTAAAATAAAATTTGGTATGGAGGTAGGTTATATTCTGGATTGACTCATAGTTTTTACCCTGAAAAAATAGCAGTTCCTATAGGATAGCGGGTGAAACCACGGGGCGCTGCAAGTCGTCAGTAAATCTATGAATTATTAGACAGACAATAAATATTGTTTTGGACCCGGGTATGTCCTAAAACTGCGACCAGAACCACCGGAGGATGGGCAGCAGCGTCCTAATAGTACACGGTGAACGTACTGCGATCCCCAAGCCGCCTGCCAAGCGTGGGGATTATGGCAACACCCCTCTCTATGAGGGAGGCCTTGTCCAACAGTGGACGTTAATTGGCTGATGATGTGATGTGAAATATTGTTTTTGTCTTTTTGGTCTAATAGTCCTTATCAAAATGAATTCAACGAGTCCAAACACGACGGAGTAATAAGTAAAAGTATGTAGTAGAGAGGTTACTATGGCCTACTTTTCTGGCCCCATCATCAGGCCAGTTAAGTACCACCATATTATTTTACAAACATCAAATTTACTTAGTGCAACTGAAACGTGCTTAGAAAAATGGATTACAAATTTTGAATCGGGAAGCTGACAGACATACCAACGATGCAAGTTAAATAAGAGTTTGTAATTTTTTTTAAACGACTAGGACAAGTTTTACCATAAAATATTTTATAAGGTATACAATAACAGGTTATCGATAAAATCAAAACTGCACACAAAACTGTCCCATCACTAGCTGTGATACCACATTCTAAATTTTATAATATCATTTTATTTTCAATGGCTTCGCATGGATATTGCATTTAACCTTATCAAATAATATTTATTTTTCTACCTATTTAAAGTCACATAAAACGAGCTCTAAACATAGCCTAAATCGATATCATGGTCAAAGCATGACCTATTAAGGTCATGGAAACTTATCTAGCTAAGTTTGTGCGGAGTTTTGGGGCAAAACCGAAAATATTTTTTCTTACTTCCTATTGTTTGCCCACACTCATGCAAACCTACGAACTTACCTTAATAGTATTTAAAGGATAATAATTCACTAGTATAACACAATTACATGCGTTAATACACAACTTTTGTTAATTAAAATAAACAAAATTGTTGAAAAACTCTTTAACTCAAATTTTTTACCAACCACTTTTCGTGCAGTTTAAGGTAGAACTGTTTTAATAATGAGGTACGTTAATTTACGATACGGTCTATATTTCTCTACTAGTATTATAAACCGCACAATAATCGTGCAGTTTTTTTGCACTAGCAACATTTACCAAAATAATTGCACAAAATTCAAGGGGAACTGAACCGTATTGCACCACGAGAAGGTCAATTTTAAACTTTATTAAAATGGTGTTCATAACCTTTTGAAATAATACTAATCTTGACGAATTACTGCAGTCCTTCCTACGTATTTATATTTTGACGTATCGTTTGCATGTGTTCAACTGGCTACAACGGAATTCTTACAAAAATGCCTTGACAGCCCTTCTAATCTAAACGAAAAAAATTCTCACTTCAGTGGTAATACTCGTATGCAACCAAAAATAAAATTAATGAATCCTTACACCAGATAAACGATCGACAACGTAGTTGTGATGCCTCTAGTGTTACAATTATCCATAGGTGACGGTGACTGCTTACCATCTGGCAGCCCGCCTGTTTGTTTGCCACTTATGGCATAAAAAATATAACACATAATTTGACGTTAATGTTATAAATTTAATATAATATGTGTCGGCGCATCGCATTAAGAGTGGCAAGGAACGGAACCGACAGTGACAGATGGCAGCAGACGGCTGACAGTTGACGTTTAGACACTGGTGCAACTCTCTGTGCGTAGTTTTTATGCATGAGATTATTTAGTTAAGCGCCACTTAGCCTAGTTTTGGTGGACTATTGATAGAAGTGGCGCTATCACTGGGATAACGCTGGTAACGTACGCTGCTGATGCGGCTCGCTGATGAGTTATTGGCAACGAATCAGCGTTAAACAAGTTTCGCATAAAGTCCGGTAGAGGCGCTAGGAAAATCGCACGGACACGCGAGGCTCGGGGGTGCCCACTTTTGGTTTGAGGTGGTAGCGTTCGTTACTAAGCGGAACATCTTGTCTCCAAGTAATTTTCTATTTTAATGATTAAACATAGTGTTACAGGATCATCCACCAGCAACTTGCCCTTCGATACGGCCTTGTCGAGTTTGAGGTACCGTACTATAAGTATGCACCAGCGGCAGTTCTCTAGGATGGTCGTGCTTTGCTTGTTGATCCTAAAAGCTGTCTCATTGTACGAGCGATGTCTCATTCTTCTTACCCCTATACCCACGCCGTAGAATCATGATAATATCTGATGAGGAATGCCTTACGTTCCGACATATACAAACAGATGAACAACAAACAACTACAACAATTATAATATAATGGAGTGGTGTTAGTGGCAAAATCCGATTTCAGGCCAAACCAGTTTATCCTACACGTCCTATCCAAATTCCATAGAAACTTCTAAGTCTCTGCCACTTTACTAGGGAGTGACTTTGACTTGACCGTGACTTACTTTTTGCATAATTCTTACTGTAACTATGACTTGTTTGACGATATTTAGTAAAACTTCAAAATATTTCAATACTTGACACAAGCAAATGCACAAGACGCCAATATTATTTGAGGAAACAAGAAAAAAAGTTGACATGCACCAAGCAAATAGAATGTAAATACTACGTGTGCCAAGTACCAAAGAGAATGTTTCTGAGAACCCGCTTTGTTTTGATATCTGATGAAAACTGATTTCACAACTCAAGTTCTCAAATCATATTTCATCTCGAAAATCTCCAATGAGTACAAGTTTTGAATAGAAACTATTGCCAAGAGGGTTCTTGCGATATTGTACACGGGATCCATTAGGAAAGCCCAATTCCAAGGAAACATTTCCAAATGGGATTGTTGTTATGTAAGCTAGCTGCTGCCCGTGGCTCCTCACGTGGAAATATGCCCATGCGACGACGGGAAAGACGGGAGCAGACAGGCGAAAAATGGCGTTCCTAGCAATTTTCTTAAGCGAACTGGATAAAAGAAGTAGAGAAATTAAATTGTTTTTGGCATAAAACAATCACAAATTTAACAAAATATAAGTCCATTTTAATCTGTATTCGTATAGAAAGGTAACCTACCATAGATCAGACAAACAAGGTAGATATGGTAAGGTGGCGTAGCGAGGTTGAACTCACCCAGCAGATGTCCTGTTTTACCGCCCTTTTTTGCATGTGATCTATTAGTTAGTTTATTGGTGTCGCTATAAAACTTCTTAGTGTGCATGAAATATTAGTAAGTGAGATGTACTTACAGTTTTTTGCGTTAAACGGTATTGTGAAAAAGTTATGAAACACGGAGACATTTAAACACAAATTAACGAAGTCTTCGACCAAAATAAAATGAATGGACGGGCCCTAACCATTGAACTTGATCAGTAAAAACGAGTCAAAACCATCGGACATATACTTCAACAGCTAATTATAAAAATGTACAGTATATTTGTTACAAAAAATAGATATCGGTTTTATTTGTGTATTTACACTTCAGAAAAGCATACGAATTTATAATTATGTCAGATGTTTCGTTATCGCATAACAATAGACTCGTGTTTCACTTCCTACGGCTAGAGACCAACTGAAACGAAATGAGCGCTGGTGCTCATTTTGTAATCTTCAAAAATGCGCTTCTACTGGGCCCGTCCATTCATTTTATTTTGGTCGAAGTACTAAGTCATATCTCCCTTGTATGTCTGATATGAGGTACGTATCATATATACTCAAACTAATATAACATAATATATTGTTTATTAATTTGCTCCTCTTTCACGCAACAACAGAGCAATGTGTTTTTTATGGATATAATTGAAGGGCATGACGTTACTTTTTATATTTATAACCCTATAACATCTATAATTAATTTACCAACATCATCAAAATCCGCATAGATTAATTTATTTTTATACACAAAAAGGTATCTCAGCATTGACCTTGGCCCCACTGATGTCGTATAAAGGTCCGAGCTAGGCCCATGAGTATAAATAAATAAATAAATCTTATCGAAATGTTATGATGAAAATCAGTCATAAATGTTGATACACCCAGATGATCCAGACATACAATATTTTATGTATATTGATGTAGGAGGCGTCAGCTGAGGTCAGGCAAACTTAGATTGGGATCGTGACTAGCCATATCCTAACTACGTTCAAAGTTTAAGTAATTTCGTAAACTATCTAGTTACTTAGTGATTTGGCACCCTTCATAACATAACTACATAACATACTATTGTTTTTCTTGTAAATGCATGTTTTCTTTTTTACATTGTGAATTTAAACAAAAACGAAGGAAACTTAGTTAGGTACTATAAATCTTATAAAAAAAATTTTTATAGGACTTTTTGGACTAACTAGACTTTCCTAAACCTTATTAAAACTTATAGTAGAAGTTACTACAGCATAGTAGACCTTATTAAGGGTTATATGTATTCTGTGTTAAGGGTCTTTAAGCGGTGTGTGTTGCTAGTGATGACCTATAGTACTGAGAGTTGGTTCTTAACTCCTGGTCTTATGGAAATACTCATAGTCATACAGCGGGTAATGGAGAGAACTATTCCAGAGTTTCTTTGAGCGATAAAATCCGGAACGAAGACATTCGCCGAAAAACCAAAGCTACCAAGCTAGACATAGCTAAACATAGCTGCCAAGATTTGCAATTGAAGTGGCAATGGGCAGGCTACATCGCTCGAAGAACCGATAACCGATGGGGAGGAAAGGTGTATGGTAAATGGGTAGGCCTCAGACTAGATAGACTTACGACATCGTTAAGAGTCGCGAGCAAAGTTTCTATTTAACGTTAGCTGCAAAAAAATAATTGATGGTAAGGTAATGTAAGTATTATTTTAGACCTATTTGTGTTGTATATAAATACTATAATATATAATATTAAACTATGGTGGCCCAGAGTGGTAGCATGTGCGCTTTACAATCTAAGGACACACGGTTCGATCCTCGAAACTGCACCAATGACTTATCAAATTCTAACATGAATTATAGCAGTTTTGATTCCGTCGCTCAAAAACCATGAAGCAAAACACACGTTGTTTCGCTTCATCGATCTTGGAAACCAGTATCTCCAAGAACCTCAAAAGTTCAAAGGCATGTGACCTTCATCACCATGCACTCCACATTGTGGATCAGGGCCTATCCTCTCTCTCTCGGCTATATATATTGTTCGTTTTTTTAAGCGAGAAAATAGTTTATAGCTTATCGCTTTTTCGCTGGCGGTGAGATAAGTTCCTAAGAAACTAAAAGTCAAAAATTTATCAGTAATTTAAAATGTGTACAATATTTTCCATAGCCAAAATTCGATACATAATATATTCCCTCTCCACACTGATTGATATTAACTCAAACAATGTAGGTATAAGTTGATCGGTTCATTGGTGTTCAGATTTAACTTGTTCCCTCAGATCAAATATTTGATCTGAGCTTGTTCCTAACTGCTTTGGTGCAGGATAGAAGTTTAGGTACTTAATATTTTGACGTAATCGATCAGATAACAGGTACCTGTGTTATGACTTTAGTGCCATCTGGTTTCGATTAGTAGATATTAGCTATAAATCTGTAGCAAAATTCAAACCTTATCTAGAAATTGCAAAACAAAATGAAAGAAAATAATTATGATAAAATGAAGAAAACGAAGATATTTTTGATATTAATTAATTTAAACCTTTTTAAATAGGGCTAAGTCATTCTAAGTGCGCTTTCTAAGTGCTAAGTACGTCTACCTAGGACAAACAGTCGAACTAGGCAGGTCCAACATCAAGAAAGACTTCAATCGGCGAATCCAACTTGGCTGGGCAGCGTCGGTAAACTTCGGAACGTCTAAAATACCTCAGTTTATGACCAGTGTGTGTTGCCAGTGATGACACACAGTACTGAAACGTGGTTTCTCACTATATGCCTCTTAATAAAGCTCAAAGTCGCACACCGAGCTTGAAGAGGGCTATGCTCGGGGTTTCTCTACGAGATTGAATCAGAAATAAGGCGAACCTTAGACGAACAAAGCATACCGACATAACCCACCGGATTAGCAAGTTGAAGTGGCAGTGGGCAGAGCACATAGCACGCAGATCAGATGGCCGATGGGGCCGAAAAGTTCTCGAATGGAGACCACGGACCGGTAAGCGCAGCATAGAACGTCCACTCACAAGATGGACAGACGACCTAAAAGAGATCGCAGGGAAACGCTCGATGCATGCCAATTCCAACCGGCTCTTTAGGAGATCGATGGGGGATGCCTTTATCCAGCAGTGCACGTCAGCTGAAATGATGATAACGGCAATGAAGTCCTGAGAACATTTAAAAAAATAGGTTAAAAAAACTATTGGGATAACAATGCAAATGGCTTAAAGAATATTTTCCATGTTGATATTTTATAAGATGTCAGAATATATCGAAAAAAAGCTTGTGATTGAGGCTTGGGGATCGCAGTAAGTTTACCGTGCACTAATAGAGTCTGCTGCTAGCGGCGAGTGAATTTCACTCTTACCGGGTGAAATTTGTCGGTTTTGAAACGTAGCCTAATACTCTAATAGCGATATGAACAAAGTATGTTGTGTACAGACCATGTACTTGTACAGACCTAACAAACTAACGAACGAACACTAACCAATCGCGAGCAAAAGAGGTGGTGTAGACGAATTATTAGCATCCCGACGTTCGCTCGCTTTCTTTGGTGTGATTACTATTTACTATTATTTAAGGACATAATAGCGAGGATGCATTCGCTTATAATTAGTTCTTTGGTGTGCTCGCCTGGTTCGTTAGGACTGTACTCTTACGGTCTGCTTTGCAATCATATTATTCGTCATACACTATTACATAATTTTCATCCATTATTTCAACTAATTTTTCTTCCTATACAATTCCTAAATAAATAGCCTTAATTTATACTAGTTATAATTCATCTATTACAAGTTGGAGTGGATGTATCAGCAAAATCAAACGTATGCGTACAAAGGATTTGCTTGCATTCGCCTGTGTAACTAACTGTAGGTACCTAATAAATTCCTATTAGGCACAGCCAAAGGTTATTCTAACGATCCTCAAAATAGCCTAATCCTGCATAATCCAACCTTATATTATTAATACCGAGGTACAACCTCGTAAAATCTTTAGGCTGATTGGGCTAAATCACTGGGAATATTTGGGATATCTTGGGAGTGAACCCTTTGGAATAAACGTCTGTTCGAGACCGACCAGTGGAGATTTTATTGGATAATCTACAGCTCTATAGGGTTGCCAGATTTGCGAGTATTGTAGCGTAGCAGATCGTCAATATTGCCATGTAGTGGTCAGGACAGTAATTTCGCCTTGTTTAGACTTGTTATGATGCTTATTTCCACGTATCGCGAAGTTTCCAAATATACTTTTACGATACAAACAGAGACGCGTCGTATGACGGCCAAAGACGTAGAGCACGTTCACAATATTTTATGTTTTGTTTTGTATTACATGTATACTTTTGGTACAATACAGGTTAACACGCTCACTGCGTAACAGGCCGATATCGGCCTACCGCGGTTCTTCAGCTGGTGCAGACGAAGAAACCTTTGTCCCTCTCGCTTGTGCGAAAAGATTATCTCAGGTGTTTGTAAAAATTCGACAGAGACAAATATATATTTCATCTTGCGGTCAAAATTGTAGGTGTTCCCCATCAAAACATAACGGCAGGCATTTATCGACCTACCATCGCACTGACGGTGAAAAACATCCGCTGAGTGCGGCGGTGAGCCTGTTTCGGCCCGCGCGCCCTCCTAACAGGCAGCAGCTGGCGACCCGATACCGCACAGAGCGCGCGCCCCGCCAGTTAGTGTTGTGCTATCTAACTGATCTGACGTAGCGTTCGATATAATCAACGATGGCAAGCAATAAAAGAAATATACAAATTTAGGAAAATAGAGTTATTAACAGTGATAGTGACAGCAGTGAAGAAATATTTTCCACTAAGAAAAATAAAAAGAATTTGGAAACAAATGTGCTCGGAAAACGAAGCACAAGCGGAAAGTTTTGTTTACTACCTACACATATCAACATATCAGCCTTAGACTCATAATGACGTGGGGATATTTTATGTATTACCATCCTTTATGAAAATGATTATTCTTAAATTATTATTTCTTTGCTTTTAGTGTTATAGTATCTGCTGAGCATCTGTGAACATCTTTCCACATTTCATGTTTTATTTAATTTTTTAATTATATTACTGTAAAGTGTAATCTAAATCCGTTCAGTAGTTTTTGCGTGAAAGAATAGCAATAAACATACATACATCTAAACTTTCACATTATAATTTTTAACATTAGTGTAGATTCATTTTATTCAACTTACTTTTTTTACATTACAGAATTTAAAAAAAAGCCTACACCACAGACTTCAAAAGGATTGTCTTCACCTTGATCATCGTCAGCGGACTTTGCGTAACATGTTTCCAAGACAGGCATAAGTAAATAAAAACATTTTTCAGTTCTTTTACGATAATTCTGTTTTATTTTCGATATCCCCTTATTTTTCTCTGTCCCATCACTACTAAAAATACCTTCTAGTACAGTTTAGATCGATATCGGCCTGGCTTTTCCTGCTTTATTTCTCATTTCTTGTTTGGCAGATCCCGGGGTGAATCAAACCTAAGGAAGATGGGTTCAAGGTCATTCTAACAATATAAAAAATTATTTATTTATTTCATTACGTTTCCACAAAGGTATCCTATTGCTGGTGGGTCTAGAAAGTCCTGCCACGCACTGGCAGAATTATCATTGGGGGGTGCATTTTGGCCCGCCGCCGCACCAGATGAAGAATTATGATTTTACTTGCCGCAGTAAACGTGTTAAAATTGCATTTGTGTGTCTTGAGCTTTCGCGCATAGACGTAAATAACGCCAAAGAACTATTTGAACATATGTCTCATCAGTAGTTAGAAACCATAAGTGCTAAAAGCGATAAATATTAATAAAATAAAATAAAAACGTTTTTATGACAAGCTTTATGTATTCTTCTCAGCAATATATTTCATTTGATACCCATATCAAAAAAGGTAGCTAAGGCCCTCCGGCTCCATCATCAGGGCCCTGGTCAACATCTAGGACCAAAGTGCTCGGGAAGACAAATCCGACGAACCCAAACTGGACGGGGACGCAGCGTAGTAGGCCTCCTACTAGATGGACCGACGACATTGTGAGAGTCGCGACTCGCGAGCATCCAGTGGATGCAGATGGCAGGATGTCGTTCAGGGTGGAGGTTAAAGGGGGAGGCCTATGTTCAGCACGGGACGTATTCTGGCTGATGATGATGACTTCCAAATGTCCATTCAGCAGTTTCCCTGAACGTCCATCCCCAAAAGTCCAAAAATGAAAGTTACTAGATTTTAGGTGCACCTGTTACTAATAAACAGCCCTGATTGAAGGGTCTTGCAACACCTGAGAGGGATTTCAACTTAAATTACTTTTAAACTCTTCTTTATTAAGCGGATTTGCATAATGTAAAATCAAGTCGAATTAAGCCAATTTACATTTAAGTTGGTTCAACTTACGTTAATTATAAGTTGATGCTTTGAAAGGGTGAACTGCTTTAGAAATTTAATATTAAAATATAGCTCCATAGTTACGATTGTCTGGCGATTGGATTGGCGAACTGTGGGGGTCTAGTACGAAAACTTGCGAAAAAGTATTCGTTCCGTAAACGATAGCAAATGTATGAAAAATAGGCACTGTTCAATTTTTCATACATTTTGCTATCGTTTACGGAACAAATACTTTTTCGCAAGTGCTCGTACTAGGGCCACTGGAAAAAGTGTTTCGAAAATTGGATGAAACTGTATAAATGCTGCAAGAGTGTTTTTTTTTTTACTTTTAACTAAAGAAACTTTACACAGAACTGTTTTTTACCATTGCAAAACTTTCTGCGTGGTGGACATACCAGGTATTAATTTCATACAGTAAAATACCGCCAACTGAAAGTAAATAAAAAAATCACAATAATAACTAAACATTCAACAAAATAATATACATTTACAAGCTTTGACTTATCAAAGTTATATAAGGGCGAGGCATCGCGGCATCGCATCCAGCGAGGCAACGCGGCCAGCATTTTGGGCACTCTACCTGAAATTAATTATCATTTAGGACTACTTAATTAACTCTATTTTAATAATAATTAGTTGAACATAAAAAAGTAAATAAATAAAGAATTAACTTACGAATGAAGAAAAAAAAAAAAAAAAAAAGGGATTAGTTTAAGTTTGTACATGTAGGCTTCGACCAAAATAAAATGAATGGACGGGCCCAGTAGAAGCACATTTTTGAAGATTACAAAATGAGCGCCAGCTCTCATTTCGTTTCAGTCGATCTCTAGCCGTAAGAAGTGAAACACGAGTCTATTGATACGCGATAACGAAACATCTGACAAAATTATGAATTCGTATGCTTTACCGAAGTGTAAATACACAAATAAAACCGATATCTATTTTTTGTAACAAATATACTGTACATTTTTATAATTAGGTGTTGAAGTATATGTCCGACGATTTTGACTCGTTTTTACTGATCAAGTTCAATGGTTAGGGCCCGTCCATTCATTTTATTTTGGTCGAAGCATGTAGGTAGGTCTAGAAGTAGGTTTTTTTAAAATTTAGTTTTATTAGTTTTGTTAACTATAAAAGTTATGTTTAAGCCCTTAAATAATGGATCATAAAAAAGTAAGAACGATACAAGAATAAGTTTAGTAATCTTTTCCGCACATTTTCATCGAAGTGTTGATATTTTATCGTCGATTCCGCCGACTCGACGGAGATTGATGTTCGGTACTTCGATAAACCCGTTTACATTCTGCGAAACTGAAAGATATACAATTTTTAAAAGAGAGCCCCTAAAATCTATCACAAAGTTTTAAACTACTTTTTATCACTTTATTTCAGACGCTGTACGAAGTTGCAAGCGAAAGTTAGTTGTCAAAAGCAATAGTCAGATATTTATAAATCTTGAACAAAGTTTAATAAACAACAAAAAGACAACTGACAACTTTTACTTTTTGCGAGCAGATAGTGTAGGTAAATAAGTTTTTTTTACCTAAAGATTTAGGAAAATTTACTTTTCATCCCCCCATCTCGGAAAGAGTATTTTTGCTCTTCGATGTTTTAAGTGCAAAAGCCGTTTTTATCCGCTAGAGGATAAAGTAAATTGAATTTAAAACATCGTGTGCACTAAGTTTGTGAATTCAAAACATCGTTAAACCTATTACTTCTACCTATTTACTACTATTTACCTCCATGGTGCCGAATTTAACATACAACCTTTTTTAATTTGTTAAAAACTCCGACTCGGAACCTTCTTGGTGTTTTTCTTTTACTTGCTTTGCGTGCGCTATTTTCTTTTCACGTCATATTAGTAATTTCCTCGCTGAGGTGCACAGCTGAGGTGGGATGAAATGTTACGTGTGCATTGATGTATCACAAATAACTATTAATTTGAATGGTAAGTAAAAAGTTTAGAAGAAAAAAGGCTAGTATAAAAAGTTTTCATGTTTTAAAGGTTCTCCAACCTTTAAAACATGAAAACTTTTTATACTTGAAATGCAATGCAACAAAGTTATGATGATATGATATTTATTTTATTTTATTGAAGCGTTTCATGCAATTTATCTTTGGTACACTAGTTTTTAAGTAAATAGTCGATTGTCCAAATGTCGGTATTTTGTAGTCAGATATATCGTCAAATACATCGCAAAGAATCGAACCAGATTGATATTGGCTCAGCTATAGACTGCTTTATATTCATACCGGCCTCAAAGCTGTTCGCAGTCTTTGTCGAAGAATTTCTATTTTATTTTAGACTTAGGATAAAAGCGCCGAGAAATTCTATCGAGCAAGCTTTTATCTTAAAAATTTACAGCAACTTGCGTGATGAAGAGTTTTTAGTCAGACATAAATGGTTCCTTAGGCACAATTGATAGTTACTTAGACACAAAAGGGACTTAGACCAGTGAGAAATCTTGTACTATATCTTTTAAAACTTGAAAAATCTAAGCCGCCGTTTATATATCCTGCCGTGTGTCTAAATGTGCTTGATTCTGGCTTGAAATTATGAATTCGCATAATTGAAATAAAGGAGACGTCTTGAGCCAAAACAAAAAAAAGGTTACAAGTTATGCTAGTTTTCTTTGACAGTTGCCAACCCTATGGTCACTATATTGTCAAGTGCTTTGAATTGTGAACTCATCTACCTACTTATACTTATACCATGTTACCTCAACAATCGCGTACCCATACCTATCTATACAAATAATATTTGCATTGGTGTATCATCTTAGATTGAATCTAGTCAAATATTTGTTTTCCAAATTACGTCTGATATTGAGTGGGTGAAGGGAGTGTACTCAGAATCTTTCATCTAGGTACAACTACACAAGTTTAGGAAAATTATCAAATTAAGCGTTTTTTTTTTACTTTGGCGCTAAAACACTGACTTGTGGTATTCAATAAAATACGTATCGAATTTCATACAAATTTAGAATTTCGAAATCGAAGTTTATATGAAATTCAATACGTATATTACATCGCAAAACTTCGTACCGCGCCCACTGGGTAGGTGACGTTATCAAAAATACAAGGCGGTATATAATGTGCCGGTAGTCGTAGGGACCTATACTCTCGAAGTTGTTGACCATTACACCTATCTTGGACAGATTGTTCAGTTAAGTAAGACCAACTTAGGCAAAGAGGTCGCCCGAAGAATTCAGCTCGGATAGACGGGAAATTGCGTGACATCTTCTCGTCCAAGATAACACAGTGCCTAAAGACAAGGGTCTTTGATCGGTGTGTGTTTCCAGTAATGACATATGGTACTGAGACGTGGTCCTTAACTGTTGGCCTTTTGGAAAAACTCAGTCACACAACAAAATCCGGAATGTAGATATTCGCCAAAGAACCAGAGTCACCGCCATAGCTATTGAAATAGGTATGCAAGTTGAAGTGGCAATGGGCAGGTCACATCGCTCGAAAAACTGATGACCAATGGAGAAGAAAGGTTTTTGAGTGGAAACCACGAACCAGAAGAAGCAGCGTAGGTAGGCCTCCCACTAGATGGACCGACGACATTGTGAGAGTCGCGGGCAATCAGTGGACGCAGATGGCAGGATGTCATTCACTATGGAGGTTAAAGGGGGAGGAACATGATGATATAATGCAGGGAAAAAAAAATATTTGACTGCCCCTCATTTGAATCAGTCATAACATTAAATAGGTCTTTTAATTGAAATTACGATTTGGTACATCATTTTTTCCGGTTTTATCTTTTAAGAAATGTGAACCCCCAAAAATATAATTGTCATTTTTGTTCAAACAAATAAACTTGGTGTAAGTATTACCTTTATTTAAGCTAGCAGAACTTACTCAGCCCTCTGAGTACGCACCTGGACATACCTTCAGCTATTGTATTATTGTGACTGTATACACATGAATACATATAGTTCGAGACGGGTCGTAATTGAAGCGTGTTTATGTAAATACATGTTGATTTAACACGTTGCAATCTAAGGTGTAGAAGAAGATGTACAGAATGTAAAGAAAATCTTAATTATTTTATTTTTAAATTGGATTTACAAGTAAAAACATTGAGTATCTAATTTGATTATAGTTACCTGTACCATTCATGAAAAAACTTTTCAATTATCTAGTACTTGTGCCTTATCCAACTGACTTAAAAATATGAGAATAGTTAAATAGAATGAGTTTTTTATTTATTTATGTACGTTACACGGTATCTTCGCCGATCGTAAATAATTTGTTATGATTCTCTTTTAGTTAATAAGCTATATTTAGAGGATGATCCTATTTAAACTTGAAGAAAATATTCCACCTATAAGGGTGGGACACTTGGGAATGAACCCCGATTATAAAATTTCACCCACGTCCTGTGAAGACGGTTTCTGAAAACAAATTGACCAAGACTAAATGTATCCTATTTACAACAAAACTATCACAAAATACAATACTAAGAAAAATATTAACTATAAACAAAAAAATATGCCGCCCGCGCCATTAAGATTTGGGGCAATACGAGTATTACCCCGTTGAATGAGAGCAAATACACCAGCTGTGCTTCTCTCTCTCTCTGTTTCTTTCTCTCTCTCAATTGTCTCTATAAGCCTAGCCAAGCTATTGATAAAAATAAGCATTGATTTAAGTTCTTAAATCGTCTAATTTTGATAGAACATGACTATCATAATATACTTGAAATCCCGGAATCAAAACAAATTCACACCTGCTAACTGAATTTCCATGTCTCAAAATAATGTTGTTTGAATCTATTTTCGTGTTTACTGTTACGTTTTGGTGTCCCATAATATTTATGGCACCATAACGTGTATTTACGCGTATCGCGTCAAGGTAGCGGGGTGAAAAGGGAGCCATTACCTCTCCATAATGGCGTTGAAGATAATCTCTTGAAGGCTGAATATGGGGTGATGCGCTGAACACGTAGAGAAGGATAAGCCTTCATGTCGTACTTTACATTTTTAGACGCAGAATACGATTTTTATTTGTACATCAATCCTTACATTGCAACCTTACGACAGCGGGTGCGAGGCACACACATCACATCATCAGCCAATTAACGTCCACTGTAGCACAAAGGCCTCCCTCATAGAGAGGGGTGTTGCCATAATCCCTACGCTTGGCAGGCGGCTTGGGGATCGCAATACGTTCACCGTGTACTATTAGGACGCTGCTGCCCATCTTTCGGTGGTTCTGGTCGCAGTTTTAGGACATACCCGGGTCCGAGGCAGCTGCAACGGTATTCTGCAAGTGATTTTTGCACGCATGGACTGTCCCATACAGAATAAACGAATGCAAATAATGATGGGCGAGAAACTTGAGCTAAAACTTAAGACATCCATTTAATTTAATAGTAGGTATTTAATTTAGCAAGTATTCAATTAGCTTATAATTTTTTTTTGTAATTTTTTTTAATATGTACCTATATGGAAATTTTCTGCAATAAAATTATTATTAATAACTAATCAAACCATTGCCTATTTAATTTTAAAGCTAAGCGCTTAATTTTCCACAACTTAGGCAAACCAGAACTTGATTGTATACACTGGTTTAGTTTAACTAAACCAGTTAATACAAAAAAAAACTTTCAAATTATCAATTTCTTTCTTATATTTTGTCATCTAGTTTCACATAATCAAGGACATGCCACAAACTAAAACTGTATAAAGTGAAGCTAGTTTATTTGTTATCGTAATAGCAAAATAAAACATCACTTGAAAACTAGTACCTATTACGTGTACCTTACGTACTAGTTCTCAAGTTGTGTCAAAATAATAAGGCGCTTGTCTTTTATACACGCTTTTATTAGCTTGGTATGTATCTATGTAACGGAATCTTTGAACGTATTTTCACCCCATTCAATACGTCAGATTAAATTGAAACATTGCACACTTATCGAGGACCGATGACAATGCAATAATTAAAATACTTTATCCCATTATCCTTACCAGGATCTTCAGGATAAGATATTTTAAAGCCTGTTTTTTTTAAGTTTTTTAAACTGCGAGAATTATTTTTTTATTAAAAAATTTAAAAAGGCATTTGCCGTTTCTAGGTCATTTCGTTATACTCATGTTACGTTACAATTATGGTTTAACTTTGATTAACATATTTTGCACATTTGGTATGGAAAAGCAGACAAAAAATCGTCATGACGAAATTTGTGACAGGCCCAGCTTACCAACTTAATAAAAATGTATACCTAATATAGCTGCATGATGAACGGATGTTGCATACACAACATTTATTAAATATTAAAATTAATTATTAAAAAAAAAAAAAAAAAAAAATTAAATATTTAATTTATTAGTAGTGCTTTTAGGTATCTTCCCATATCTTCTTTAAAATTCGGAAGCCTAAAAAGGACACAAATAAAATACACTTAAATATAAAAGTATATGTGTGTGCAGTTTTCCCAAGAATTTCCAGTATTCCCGCGCTTTATGTCCTCTCCCAGGATGTTGAAGGGCATTGTCCGTTATAGGCTTGTTATAGGCCCTACAATCAGCAAGTTCCGAAAGAAAATACAGCGAAATTACAGGGCACACAGAGATTTGACATCAATATAATAACTATTTATTAAAAACCACAAAAATAAGGATAACATTATAAACTACAGTAATTATCTAAGCTTTTAACAGGCGGCCTTATCGCTTAAAGCGATCTCTTCCATCATACAATATATAAATAATTATCTTTACATCTTATATCTCGGGGTAACAAGCGCAGTGCATTGCCATCCAGGGTTTAGAACTGTAATGTTGAAGTTCAAAACTCTGAGTGGCGTTGAGCTGTTATGGGCAAGCATCAGGCGAGCGACATCGTTCATCTCGTCACTCTGTATCATAAAAAAAAACCAATTAAATTAATAGTATAAGATCACACAGTACCAAAACAGAACATGTATATAGTCAGTGTTTTCATTTAGTTCAAAATTTCAGATAGTCTTTATAAAAACCAGATAAAGTAACTTGTAATAAAAAAGATTCAATTTTTACTTAGACATGAAGTTTCTAAAATACACAGAATTATCCGCATTTTGATCAACGTTGGAAAAGGATAAACAACCGGCGTCGACTGAAATATTCCGATGTTTTCTCGTTTTAGACGTATTTCCAGAGTTCCCGAATAAATTAATATTCATTTAAATATTGGGCACAAACAAGTAACCTGGGTACGTCGGTTTGCGCATTTATTAAAAAGTAATTGCTTTAACGTGACATTGCTGCGGACGCAATTTTTAACCATCATTTTATTTTCCTAACTTTTAGGTAATAATTAACTTTAATTACCTGTAAAACGGAGTAAAAGAAATGACGACACGGTGAATAGAGATGAAACAGAGAATATTTATGTGTTTTCTTCATGTTTTATTATTTTAGGTAAACATAATTTAGTAATATTTTTATTTCGTAGATCTGGATCCCAAAAAACTTGCTCAGTTTAGTCTCTTTTCACCCTGTTTTACGTTACCTATAATAACAATTTAAATTGGGATATTTCTTTAATATTTATTTATTTCTACTATGTAACAATGCTCCTCAGTTTTATCACTGTCATCATATTAGAACAGTTAATTCTTGATGAGATAAATAGACAAATAATTTTAGCACATGCAGCCGCTCACAATCCCGGGCTTCCCAAAATATTGTTTTCAAGGATTTTACAGCAACAATGCAAGTTTTCCTTGTCCAAAAATAATTACGACTAGTCCAAATAAAATAATTTTCAGAAGCACATAAACCATGTTATCTCTCAATCACACTAATATCATCACCATCATCATATATGTTAAAATTTTGATGGATGGATGGATGTTTGTTACTCAATCACGCAGAAACGGATGGATGGATTTGGATGAAATTTGGAATATACATTGCTTATGTCCTGAATTAACAAATAAGTTACTTTTCATCATCATCATCACCAATTTTCATCAGCACGCGGGTGAAACCGTGGGGCCCAGCTAGTCACAAATAAAACCAGAAACGCAATCTTATACTCAATTATACACACTTATACTTATACACACGTATCACTAACAAATACCTACTATGATAATAATTATCCACAGCAAATAGAGAAAGTTTTGTCTAATCAAGTTAATATCCGACCACAACAAACCACAGAAAAGATTATAAGTAGTACGTACCAAAATAAGTTACAATCCCTAAGTATCTACTAAGCGACAAAGTTGTCGCAACTAAGCTCAAACTAATTAGGAAAAAGTTCGCGTGTACTGTTAGATGTTGAGAGGAAAACTAGGTAAGTACATGTGTCACTTAGGAGAGTGAAGACAACTTTCACTTTTTTTACTCATTTATTACAGACTTTTTTTTACTTTTGGCTTCACGTTATTGAAGCAGTTGCCATGTACAAGTTGCTTAAGTTTTATTTATGTTTTAGAATGTAAAGGTAGGGAAACGATACGCCAAAATTAAGATATGGGAAGGATTAGGATGGACGGCTGAGAATCTCTTTTATGAGTTTTTCTTTTCTTTATATATTTTTTTCTAATGACACGGAACAGTGGTTAAGCTGAAAGGAGGTTATGCACTTGTTATGAACAACTTTTTCAAAGGGTCCAACCCTGAAATTGTGATAGGAATATCAAATGTTCCATACATTTCGTAGAGTGACGGATTAAATTAATTTATTAGCCTGAGTACGGTCCCTGGATGAGAGTTCCCCGAAAGTTTACAATCTGAGTGTCTGTGAGTCGGTTTCTTCTAGGAGAGCGTGCTGATCCATCAAAGACCGCTTTTAACGCACATTAACATAGTATCAGCCTAACAATGTTTGTTTTCCGCAAAGTAACTTAGTAAGTATCTAATGTTTCTTTAATTTTTGTTGGTTCAGTAGTTTCCAGTCTTCGCGATATTCAACCAGGATTTGGAATTCCTTGAACGACATACATTTATTTTTAAAACAACTTTGCTTATTTCCCGTCCGCAGTGTATGCTCGCGCTTTCCCACAATATTGAAGGATTGAAACCATTAATGAAAAAATCCCAAAAAGCATGTTTTTGCTGTTTAAGATAATAAAATAAAAAACTGTCAAAAAATAATGAATAAAAAATATATTTTTTAGTTGACGGGGAAAATCTGTCATCAAAATAAATTAATGAAAAATATCATAGCCAATTCTACCCTAAGCTTCTACCATTTATTTCGGTCTTTTTTTGCAAAATCATGTTTAAATAGTAATGAGCTACAGAAATGGAGACGGAAAGCAAAAAATAAGTAAATTTTGTTTTTCCTGAATCTGGCGGCTCACGCCACAAATAGTAACCTTCATGGAGACATTCCCTTAATCATAAGTGGAAGTGGCTCCCCCAATTTCCGACGATAAAATAAGTAAACAAGAAAAATTTGGTCTTTGAGATACTTTCAGCTAAATAAACATAGACGGGTAATAAAGCTAAAAGCCCGGCCCATAGGCCTCCGTCACGTGCCACGGCTAAAGTTTCAATATTCCTTAATGGAAGATAGCGTGCGTCCATTGTTAACACAATAGATCTGGGCTGCATACCTATATGTACATAGAAAAGCAAATCCAGTACTTACCCGCAGGCAAATGATCTAAGTTAGTATTTCTAAACGGTTAACAAGCGTCAAAGCTACTTCAATGCATTTCAGGCGGTGACTTACTCACGTAGGCATTTAAGTTTATACGCATTAATAATGTACTAAGAATTTTCATCCTATTCTTCAAACTAAGCAACACTTTGCGTTAAGCGGTTTACAGTATAATAGAGAAAAAATTGGGATAGTTATGGAGACATATTGAACACGAACGATAATTGTGTCCTTTGCTTGTCTAATCCGAGGTCTTGGGCCTTAAACAGATCTCATCTATTCAGCTGTTAGGGAGATAGTTTGCAACAAACATCCTCAAACACACAAATTTTATGTTATTAATGTGATATTTTGTGATAGTTATAGATCAGGAATATAAGGTACCTCTTTTGATGACTTGTACATAAAAACACAACGAAACTAAAAGGCTTTTCATAAAAACTACAAGCGCGAGGTAGAAGGTATAATAAAATTTGGCAAATCCTTATAAAACAACTTTTCCTATTTATTCCAAATATACTTCATAAGAGCTGATGCCATAGAATTTCATGTTTCGCATAACTCATGTCTGCAGAAAGGAAAAATAGAGAACTGAAGGATAATTAAATTGAAAATGCTGCGCAACTTCTAATGAAATCAGAGTAATTTTAGAATAAACACGAGGTATTTATTGATTGGATTGAGTTTACACTTCGCTGGACATTGGGTCTCGTGGTGTTGGTTTGATTTTTCGCTCGGAAAACCCCTCCTAATGTGATCAACTTGTTTAAATAACTGTATTCAATTACTTTGCAATGAATTCAGTAGCTTTTATTTTGTAACTGGTTAATGGGATCGCATAGGAGTGTTAATTATTTTATTAGTTACCTGATACTTTATGTAAGCTTCATTTTTTTTGCATGAATAAACTATACAATGTATAAAAGTATAGAAATATTATATTTATAAATGTATACATAATCGGGTTCTTCTTAGCAATGCATCGTAAGTTTTAAACTGATTTTAACGTCTCTTTTTATTTTATAAAGTATTATATAATATATTATAGAAATTGGTCTCACATTAGACGATCGGAAAGAGGAGCACTAGCCCCGCATTTCCTTAAAGCAAATAGAGTCTTGTCTCACACTCTCTCTACCAACTCCCGCTCAGAACGTATATAGTGCCTATATAATGTATATGAAAGATTCTCGTTACCTCTTCCATTTTAAACTTGCGAATCGGTTTCTCCTAGGCAAGCGTGCTCAATCGTAAAACGCAATCGTAATCGTAGTCGCAAACGCAAGCCTATTAATACTAAAAAAACTCGCAAATTACGTACGTTTAATCATTTATCGATAGTTCCCTTGACACAGGGAACACAAGAAAAATGGCTCAAACAACTCGTTCAATATAAATTCCACTCGTGATTGACAAAGAAAAACGACCGCCTGCCTGCCGCTAAGAATTGCAATTTTTTTTTGCAAAGGAAAATTCGAATTCATACATTGGGCGACGTTATTTAAGCTACAACGTCTTCTTCCAGAATTGCCCTTGAGACTTTGGGAATAAATGTACCAGATAATGTTGTATTAGCTTAAAGTATCCACCTGGTTTATGGATGTTTCTGCTCTAGAAACATGTAAATTGACATCGTTTGTAACGATGAACAAACCGTTTACTTAATCAACTTAATCGCCCCTATAGTTTAATTATTGTAGTGATAAACTGAATTCGGTTACTACAACGTAAAATGCTTGGACCCTTGGCTTCACTATAACCAGTTTAATACAGGGTATAACCGAAACTAAATAGCGTGGGATTTTTTGTATTTATTTAATTGAATTGGAAAGCGGTGCATGTTGTCAGGGTTTATTTTATTGGTGATGCTGACAAAGTTTTTCTGGTTTAAAAATAGTGTAACAGTGCGCTCACAAAATTAATACGCGACAGGTTAGCAATAGGTATGTAGGTATAAAGTAAGATGCGTGCATCGCTCCCCGCGCCCTGCGCCCGCCGTTCGCGCGTGTCATGCCGCCGTCTCCGGGAGACAGGGAATAAAGCACCTGTGTTGTCAATAGTTTCTATATTGAGTAATTAGGTACAAACTGGGTACAAAGAAAACAACATTGCTATCAACGGTCTGAGTTTTTAACAAATTAAAAAAGGTTGTATGATAAATTCTGCATCATGGAGGTAGAAGTAAATAGGTTTATGGTTAAATTAAAATTTTCGTAAAATTTTGGGTGTAATTCATTGTTTTAAAGCGACTGCGCAGCTGTCTACTTGTCTACTTGTATATCTCATAATTCACATCTTGTCTCTATTTAATTCACACTGAAGATGAGAATCGGCGTCTATTGTTGTCCCAACAATCCGTCGGTTTCAAAAGGAGCAATTTCGATCGGGGTCCATTCGGATTTGATTCCCTTTATCAGTTGGACACATTCATGTAACCCCTCTATTGTGAGTCATCATCAGAATAATTGGGACATTGTTGTCTAAATAAAGCCTAATTCACAGACTAGACTTGATTATGCCAACGAGCCGGCCAGACAGCCAGCAAGCGAGTTTTCAATATGGGATCACACATTATCAGCCATCAATGTCCACTGCTGAACAAAGGCCTCCCTCTCAGAGTAGTGTTGCCATAATCCCCACGCTTGGCAGGTGGCTTGGGGATCGCAGTACGTTCACCGTGTACTAATAGGACACTGCTGCCCATCCTCCGGTGGTTCTGGTCGCAGTCTTAGGACATACCGGGTCCGGTATATGGGATTACAATGTTGTCAAATTCTGTTCAAATCCACGAATCTAGCGATGGTGGTCGAGCAGTTGCATGTACACTTTACAATCTGATGGCACCAGAATTGAACATTGGCACTGCATCAATTACATAATTAGTACCTAAATAAATTAGAAAGATATAAATATATATTATAGATATAAACTCTTTATTTTTCAAACCACAAATTACATACGCACGATAAAACAGCTTAAAAAACTTGTGCAACAATCAGCGGCCTTACCGCTAAGAGCAAATTAAGAACAAAGATCATAATCAAGAGTAAATTACGTACAGTTTCGATGCCATCGCTCAAAAACGTCGAAGGAAAACATCTAGTTTGATTTGCTTTAATAACTTTTGTGCACTTTTCCATGCCATCGCTCAAAAGTACCACGAAAACCCCACTTCACGATAAGTGAGTGAAATTCAAGAAACAAAATTCGTCCCCAAAGTTTCCCGTGGAATATTTTCTTCGAATTTAAATGCGATTATAAAGCCTATTCAATAAAACACTGGCCAAGTGCGAGTCGGACTCGCGCACGAAGGGTTCCGTACCATTATCTATAAAAACGACAAAAAAATCACGTTTGTTGTATGGGAGCCCTCCTTAAATATAAAATATTAATTTAATATAACTAAATATTCTGTGAATATTTCAAGCGTCTACCTACTTCTGTTGCCGCTATCGACATGGAGAAAAAACGAGCAAAAAAATAACGTTTGTTGTATGGGGGCTCCCATACAACAAACGTTATTTTTTTTAATATTTAAATACCCTTAAATATTTATTTTATTCCATTTTTTTGTATTTATTGTTATAGTGGCCACAAAAATACATCATTTGTGAAAATTTTAACTGTCTCACAATCACGGTTAATGAGATACAGCCTGGGGGCCTGGTCAGCCTGGTCACCAGGGGCTCTATTTTTGAATCGCTCGTAGGAATTTTTTCATGCGATGTGATTTACTTGCGAACGAAATCCCAAAAGTCGTATTTTTGAACTTGTCATATCATTCGTAACTCTACGAGTGATCGATAGAAAGTCTGTCAGAACTACGGCAACCCAGAATTTGAGTGATTCAAAAATACCAAACTACTCGTATTTGAAATCACCGGTGATTATTTGCGTGTGCGAATAGAAAAAGTCCTACGAGTAATTCAAAAATAGAGCCCCTGGTGACAGACGGACGGACGGACGGACGTACAGACGGACAGACGGCCAGTGGAGCCTTAGTAATAGGGCCCCGTTTTACCCTTTGGGTACGGAACCCTAAAAAGACACACATCTTCGCAAATTTAAAACGCGACGTATATCGCACTATGACACTGATTATCTAAATAATTATCAATTTAAAAAACAGACTTCAAAATAAGTAAATACGCAATTTCGGTTTCTTGGACGACATAATATTACTTTTCAGTTATTTTGATTTTAACCCGTACTACAAAACCCTCATATTTGACGTCAGTTAATAAATACCAAAGTTTGTATGTATGTGTATTTACAGCTGAACAATCTTAAATAAAATTTGGTTTGGTTTTTTATTTGTTATAGAAACATCTTATACCCTGGACGAATACATATAGACTACTTTTCCAGGATTGTGGAAAAGTTCATAGTTCCCGTATGATAGCTGGTGAAACCGAGGGGCGCTACTAGTTGTATTATAATATGTTGTTCTGCTGTTTTCTAAACATTATAATTAGAAAACTGATTCACTCTAAACCGTATTAATAGATTTCATTTAAAGTCTTAATGTTTTCAATTCGATTACTTTCAGCTATCGAGTAAAATCGAATGACTTTCCTCTCGGAAGAATGTTTATTCATGCTCAATGCAATATCGCTGTTTAAAATGCAGTAATCCAGGTCACAACGCTTGTTTTTCTGAGCTAGACGCTGCAATCCTTGACGGCATTTACAATTCAGATGGCACCTTCGTTGGACAAAACGAATAAAAACTGCGACTGCAATGTTGGAAAGAAATGTTCGATGAAACTTGAAGTAATTTATTTAAGAGTTATTCGATTGGTGGATTTTCCTGTTGTGAATGTTTCTTAACATTTTCAAAGTTTACTCGTATTATGCTAACAGATTTTATGAAAGCGTAGGTACTTTTTGTGGAGTAGGTAAGACTCGTTTTTTTTATTAAGGCTGCTCTCATCGACCAAATCTAATCTAAAGTATCAATCGTTTTAGAAAAAAAATCAAGAATTTTATTTTTTTGCACCAAAAAGGTGAGGAATGTCTAATAAATGACACCAATGCAATTAAGTTTTCGGCTACTTACTATCGTTACGTTTATCACATGATGAAATCTTTGTTTAAATGTTAGTTTATGCAATATAGGTATGAATCTGTCTCTGGTTGTCGTTCTGTATGTGTTGTTTTGTATGAAGTTGTTACTCGATTTGTATAATTATTATATAGTATAGTATAGTATAGTATAGCGTTAAAACCACTTCTTAAAAGCCTAGATAATAGTTTCAATAGTTTCATTATAATGTATCTGTTTTCCTTATATATGTGCTCTTTAAATAAAAAGTTATTATCTTGTCTTATGCCCAATCAGTTATTTTAAAATCTCATTCAGTGATTTTTTATCTGTAAAAAGTGGAAAAAGTGTAAAAGAGATAGATTTAAATACAATAAGAAAAAGGTTAAAATCGATTTCCAAGATTTTTGAAGATACTGGAGATCTCGAGATAGCCATAAATGTGGGGAAAAAGCCTCTTTTTGACCATGTTGCGCAAAGCTAAAACAGCCACTCTGTCTTTGAACCAGATTGTAGTCAAAAGACTTATTCAATTTGCCAAACATTTATCAAAAGTAAAGGAATATGCTTTCTTATTTCCGGCGCGACAGCGAAAGGAACGTAGGCAAATCCATTTGTGCAAATAATTTTTTGCGTGAGCGTAGGTACGTATGATTTTATGTACAAGAACAACATTATTTTTTCGATGACTGCTGTATGTTTGTGAGATCTATGAAATAAAGGCAGAACTGAAATAGAGGGATTTGGTGACTGTTTACGCTCATTGACGAAGTTTCCTTTTTACAAAATTTTATTTAACTTGCCTTTTTTACAACTTTTAGTGTGAGTCAAATCTTGCAAATAAATTTTAAAACATTTATTGATTCACCATAAAACGTTTGCATTGATTCACTTCAATAGAAGTTGAATAAATATAGAAGTCTCGGCAGTGCATCCGTATTCTTAGTACATTTTGGCAGAGCATTGCCGTAAAATGCTCCCATAAAATCACGCAACTTGTTATATGTCCGTGGAACATGTCCAGCTAATCTTCTTACACAGTTTAGAAATACAGGACCAATATGGTCACTTTGGTCAGGCCCTGCTGAGGTTGATGAGTTGAACTTGGATAGTAATTTACTTGTTGCTGCAGAATGTATACTTGGGAGATTTCGGAGGAGGAGGAGCAAAAAGTAGCTATACCTATTCTGTGAGGAGGAGAGTGCGGCGAGCTATTTGTCCGTAGATTTCGTTATGAATGTTATTATTGTTTCAAAAACAAAACCAGTGGCCTAAGTACGAATATTTGCGTAAAATACGTACTATTGAATTCCATTCTAATTTTATATGCGAAATTCAAAATTTGTATGAAATTCGATAGTATACGTATTTTACGCAAATATTCGTACTTAGGCCACAGGTCTAAGATAATTTTGCTTGCAAGGCTTTATTTATAAATCCTCTTTCTCCTAACCAATTCATTATTTATACGTATCAACAGAGTCTTATTTTGACCCTCTCTCGGTGAAAGCCCCAAACAAACGCCTGGAAAGTAGGATTATGTTCCTACCCTAATCCACACTTAGCACCCTTAAGCCACAAGTTACTGTTCTATTTTCTTTCTCGCAGCTGGTTTTATTTAGCTGCTTACTGAGAGGTTCTGAACTCGATTGTTAAGGAATACGTTATGAGATTGGTACTTACCTACTTATATGAAATCTGATTCAAAGCTTATTCTTATGAAGATTGTATTGAGATCCAGATATTTTCACGGCCGTCATCACCACAGACCTATATCCAAGTAGACGCCACAAGTCGACCTACATGAAATACAACCGTTACAACTCCGTTTTTTTTGTCGGAGTTGAGTCCGGTTGCAGTCAGTCTGCTCAATCGGCGCCGCGATAATACGTATCAGTTGGAAACAAATATGGGTAATTGTGCAACACTGAGTTGTAAGAATACAACAAATACAGTTAGCCGACAGAATAGAGATATAATTTCTTTTCAAAGGTAAGTTCTGTTAAGTATGAAAATTTTGGCATGCTTGGTTTTCATACAGTTTCTACCGCTTGTGAAATCTACTTAGGTACAGCTCTGTAAGATGTCTGTGTCCGTCATCTTACCATAGTATAGTGATCGGAAAACATCTTGCCGCTGAAGTGGCGCACAGGGAAAAATGGTGCACATATGTATATCAGTCTCTGGCTACCATATTACAAGCTTTGCTTAATTTGGGGTCAGATGACCATGTGTGCAATAATGTCCCAGATATTTGTGAACATTTATCCACACACAATTTTGTAACGGTGAAATGGATAGGGTTAAAATTTGGAGGTAGTTTATACCCTGAGATAAGGCCGTGCTCACCAGCTAGCTATATCTGAATCTTTCGCACATTTTTATAAGAAAAATAAAACATTACGTAGCAATAAAAATAAACAATTCGGCAATCTAATAACAATGCAAACGTATTAAAGTATATTTTTATGTTAATATCTTTTATTTTTTTATCTCCAGCGTCCCATAAAATATCAACATGAAAATTAGTTTGTGCTATTTCCTGTTATTCTAAAGATAATGCCCACTCGTTATTTATTAACAGAAATATTTTTATTTTCATAAGTATTGAAAATATTCGAATAGCTCATATTGATGACCGTGGCTTTAACACATAAGCTACTTTTCATCTCGGAAAAAATATGGTTCCTGTGGAGTAGCGGGTGAAAACTCGAAGTGCAATGACGATGTCGTCGGTCCATGTAGTGGGAGATCTACCTACGCTGCGTCTTCCGGTTCGTGTTCTGCACTGAAAAACCGATTTTCCCCATCGGTTCTCGGTTTTTCGAGTGATATGGCCTGCCCATTGCCACTTCAACTTGCAAATCTTGGCAGGTATGTTGGTGTAAAAAAATCTGGGTGTCAACAAATCACGAGTGAATCGGTTTCTTCTAGGCAAGCGTACTCCATCGTAGACCGCATCATCGCTTAACATCAGGTGAGTTGGCGGTCAAACGCAAGCCTATAAATTTACATGAAAAAAATATTATTTAAATAAATTTAACTAAATATAAATTGAACAAAAGATGCTAATATCTTACATAAAATAACTTGAACAAAGGTTAAATGAGGCTTGTTTGAAATGAATGAGTGTTCAGGGAATCGTAACAGTGCCGGTAAGCAGGCGGCGCTCTGTTAGGGCACGTTATTTCTCGTGACAGACAACGTTTGTACTCCGTGGGCTCATTACATCCTTTCAAGTCATTACTTATAAACTGCTTGAGGGTAAAAGTATAAAGCCGGGTCAGCTGCGGCATGTTTTCGTGTTATCTAACTCACTAACTGTTAGCTAACACGAAAGTCACGTCCACTTTTCGTTTCAGTAACATGTTAGTGTGTTAGCTAACACGAAAACATGCCGCAGTGGCGATAAAGCCAGGTGGCTTTATCTTGAGTTGTTTGAGACAGTAAAAATAATCGAATAGTGTACGTCTTCGACCACGTCATATTGCGACATCTAGTAAAGAATCGCGGAACTCGTTCTATAAATATAGTTGTGTTTAAGTTTGGAATGAAAAGTGTGAATAAAGATTTTTAATATAATATTATCTAGCAGCATGGTAAGTTACAAGTTTCTATAAAATATAACTCTAGTAGGTACAAAATAAAAACATATTTGTTTTTTAGAAATATATAGTACTTATCTATGGTAAAAATAGTAGTGTAATATGTCTATAGTTTAGAAATGCAGGAGGCACCAAATATTTGCAATTTTGGCGGGACATATTTCGCATAGAAAACGTTTGAAAAAAGTGATGTAGAAAACTTTACCTGATAGCTACGATAACATTGTAAAATGTTTTCTTTTAATATTTGCTGAAGTATCAGGTGCATGCAGTCGTTGCAGTCTTACGTCATCGACGAATACGTGATTTCATCCAGCTTTTTACAATGCTATTACAGCTGTCAAAGCAAATAATCGATTGAGCAGCGATTAATTTTTACAATAGTATAGAATACATATTCAATAATACCTAGATTCGGAAAAGGCGCAGCTCTATGCTAGACGGTATATAATTGAGAAATAAATACATACACACGTAATATATAGACATGTAAAGACGAATGATGAAAATATAATACACCTTACATTATTAGCAATAGAGATCACATAAGTCTGACAGATACAAACTATCAAACCATAATACACCAAACATCATCAAGGCCAACGTCTAAACAACGTTTTGTGGTCCAGTCCGTGCGCGGTTTTGTGCGCGGTTACCGATATACGAGTAGCTTGAATTGTAGGTCAATCCGCTGCGCTGTTTATTTACTAATAGTATAAAACCAATCTTTGCTGTATTCTATACTACAATGTGGTTTTGATTGTTAAGTTTTTAGTGCTAACGTAGTGTTAGAATGTCATGGTTTGTTGCTAGAAGCTTGTAATATTTCCTAAGTTACGTAGATACGCGTATTGCTCAACTATAAGCAAGTTTTTAAAGAGTTTTCTTTTTTAATAAATTTATCATAACCTTGCAAAAGTTATTTTTAAATAAGATCATCCTAATATTAAAAATGCGAATGTTTGTGAGTGTGTGCGTTTGTATGTTCCCAGTCAACTCTGTAACGGCAGAATAAAGTTTTTGGCTAAGTACGTACCTACTTAGATACAATAAACCCTTATGTACTTTTTATTCCGAAATATATTGTTTCTGATACTAATGTATCCTGGGGTAAAACCGGGACTGCTAGTATTATAAATTCAAAAGTAAGTATGTTTGTGCGTTGGGGTGTGTGTGTGTATTTATTGGAGACTAGCTAATGCCCGCGACTTCGTACGCGTAGCGCAAAGTAATTAGTGGGTGGACGATTAGACTGACATATCCAAATATAAATGTTACACTAACGAACACGAACGGAACTTTAAATAGGCACAAATCCATCGGATTATTTATACTGAATATTTTATAGATAATACCTACACATATGACATGATTGTAGATTTATTGCTCTCCATTTTAATGCGGATTGTCATACTATCGTCATAGTATGATTTTAGTCTAGTTTTAATCTGACTCGATACAGGTATCCCGACATGTACATAGTTTCAAATATATTTCAAGCAAATAATATATTACTTTCACTGGTTAAATACGTTGGAAGTGTGGAGCCATGGAGCCAATAAGGAAAAAAAATTGGTATAAGTCAAGCGAAATGTCATGCATGACAAACGTTATTATTGAATTATTAGTAAATAGTAAGTAGGAAGCATGGAGCGGTATCTATAATTAATCGCTGTTATTTAACATTACTCCGCGTAAAGACTGCCAATCAATGATGTCTAAATAATTTTTGCCCGCCTTCTGCGCCTCGACCCTTCCAACAACTAAACCACTTTCGTTCACCACCATAACATCCAAAATAGCTGCTAATCATAGATCAGAAACAGATTAGATGCCGCGAGTTCACCTACTGTGCGTGTCTGTTATTGGTGTTAAGTTTGATCGTGGCAAAAAAAATGTACTTATTCATTTTAATCTCCGTCGACTTGGTATATTAGCACGTCAGCAGTCAATACAAAAATAAACGTACTTTAAATTACGCCATAATAAACTGTAAAACCTCTTCAAAAGCAGTTGGCTGTCCTGAAAATAACAAACACAAAAAAAACTATTTGGTGCAGTCTATCGGAAGTTATGCGGGTACATACATTTCGGCTATTCGTTTTTATTTCATCATCATCATCAGCCAGAAGACGTCCACTGCTGAACATAGGCCTCCCCCTTTAACCTCCACACTGAACGACATCCTGCCATCTGCATCCACTGGATGCCCGCGACTCTCACAATGTCATCGGTCCATCTAGTGGGAGGCCTACCTACGCTGCGTCTTCCGGTTCGCGGTCTCCACTCAAGAACCTTACCTACTTCCCCATCGGTTAATAGTTCTTCGAGCGATGTGGCCTGCCCATTGCCACTTCAACTTGCAGATTTTAATAGCTATGTCGGTGACTCTGGTTCTTTGGCGAATATCTATATTTTTATTTACATATAGATTATATGGCAACAGCCGCTTCAGTCTTCCTACCTACCATGTCTGCGAGTAGAAGTCTGTCATTACGACAACATTACTATAAAATAAGCTAGATGGCGTTATAAATAATTATAAAAAAAAATTTTTTTTACTATTTATTATCATAAATTAATATAGCCTATGTTTCAATCAGGTATTTTATAAGCATATTCATGGAAACTGCTTTGAAATCCTTCTAGTAGTTTAAAAGATGTGCGCGGACAAACAAACAAACTGACAGCCGTCAGATTTGTAGTTCCATAGTTTGAAAATAGATTGCGTACTGAAACGATGTTTTGCGAAAAAATTGTAAATTTGCTTAAACTTTACGAATAATATTATTAAAAACGTAATAAGGTATTCAATAATTCCTAAAATAATGAGTGTAAATGGATCGTAGTTTCACAAATATGAAAAGTGCGTCTATTATAGGTAAATACGACACTTTACCTGAATCACGCAAACAGGATTTTTTTTGCAAGTTAAACCGATATCTGGTATTGCTTCTACTTAGTTAGAAGTCATGTGTGAAGGTATTTGATCTACACATTTATAATATGGTAGGGATAAGCTATTCTATTATCACGATGCAGAGATTAAATGAACTTCTTACCTTAAGTTTTATCTCAATTATACGTGTCACTCAGAGAAATTGATGAGACCGCGTAACTACATTAAAAGCAATACTCCATAACCTTACCACGGTAAATATCCCGTAAATAATCATATAACTTTAAAAGCAATACTGTTTCAGCTTTCAACAATAGTAAAAAAAAACACAGACTAACATAGTACCTCCTTCTTTTTGGAAGTCGGTAAAAAGACGCCACCATAGACGTATTACTACAATTTTACCTAATCTAGGATGAAGCAATGACGTTAAAACCCTAGTCAACTAGAACCAGCTAACAGCTGGACTTGCTTGGGGTGAAGGTAGATTTTAAACTGGTAAATACATAAACCCTGTAGTATAGCGGAAAACCCCGAAGGGTGTACATGTATAGATAGATAGAAACTCTTTATTGTGTACACCAGAAATAAAAATAAAAAAGGTCACGATAAAAACGTTATACCTATTATAGATTAGCTTATCTCTTCAGTATTCTTGATAATGAATAAAATAAAAATATTTTGTACCAACTAAATACCTACAAGAGTGATCGTGAATTGTGCAATAAGTGAAAACAATAATAAATAAAATGCAATCTTCGAGAATAATACCGATTTTTGGTTCATCACCAGCCAAATATAATCGTAGCTATGTATTTAGGTGAGTATTGGTAAAATCCTTAGATTAGTAAAACAAAGGAAACAAAATATTGCCTTTGTATAATTTTATTATCGTTCATGTTCAAATGTCTAATTATTTCAGCCATTTTTTTACTATACCGCTGAAATGCTCAACGCAAAATCTTTAAGTCATCATCATCAGCCAGATGACGTCCACTGTTGAACAAAGACCTCCCCCTTTAACCGCCACACTGAACGATTTCCTGCCATCTGCATCCACTGGATGCCCGCAACTCTCACAACGTCCTCGGTCCATCTAGTGGGAGGCCTACCTACGCTGCGTCGTCCGGTTCGTGGTCTCCACTCAAGAAACTTTCTTCCCCATCGGTTATCGGTTCTTCAAGCGATGTTGCATTATGTACTACTCATTATGTATTCAAAAATATTTCACTCTTTCAGGAGATCAATAACCACTGAGTCTGTAGAAGAGAAAGCGGAAACACCTTTAAAATCATGGAAAGAAATCCCTGGCCCTAGCAGCCTTCCTATCGTGGGACCACTACGCCATCTTCTGCCAGGAGGTAAATCACTTGAATTATAAAAAAAAACTTTTGAAATATAACTTCACGCTATATTCGGGCCTACTATTTTTTGCTCTGACAGCTGCAGTAAAAAGTTGATTGCAAACCTTTCAAAAATTCTGTTCACTTTAGATAGTTTTTTTGAAAATAAGATTAGCTGGTATCCGATTGACTGCAGTAAAATATGAAAAGAATAAAATGTTTCATTCAGCATTTTTCATTTTCATTGCAACTATCAGAACGGAAAAAAACTTAGACTAAGTATAGTTTGAATGATGCAAGATAGTTAATTGAATCAGCGTTACTTTGCTGAAGTTTATCTACAAAACTGTTTCTTTGACGAATCTTTACTGTATTTCCGCTTTAACGTAAGTTACATGTTAAGGCTCTCTTTTCCGACTGTTAGCAATTTTGGTCATTCTAGTTTTATTATCTCTACTTCCATGGTTAGCTTAAAATTATAAAAATGGTGTTATATGAAAAATTTTATGTATATATCTAGGAAACCCCAAATACCGGAACATGATTAAGGGCTTTTCGCTCGGTGGAATAAATATATGAAAGTAACACTGATTTGAGCTTTTCTCCCTGTTTTTTTGGACTCATCAAATACCTATTTATTAAATAATATCTACGATATCTTAATATACAGATTTAATAATTATGGAGGGAATCGCAAAAGTACATTTTACATAACAGCTATACTTTTCGAAAATATGAGAAAAGCCTCAAAAATAGAAGTAGCAAAACCCACAACTGTGTGTAAGCGCCATGATTTTGCTCCATTAAATGCGACTTTAATACAATGTATGCCTTATGGTCATCTGTAGTAATAAATGTTGCTTAAAAGTGGGAAAACCTCACATTAAAGCGGAAATACACTAAAGATTCGTCAAAGAATTAATTTTGATCAAAGATAACACTAATTAAAATTTACTATTTAAGATAACACTAATTGAAAATGTTCTATTGCAGGCTCCCTCTACAAACTAACTGGTCCGGACCTCACGAACGCACTTTATAACAATTACGGACCCATAGTGAAACTCGATGGGTTTCTTAATGTTGCACCATTTATATTCCTTTTTGATGCGGAAAGTTCAGCTCAAGTAAATATGTTTTTTTTAACATGGAGACTAGAAGCTTCCCGCAGTTTTACCTGCATGGATAAAGTCGATAGTCCCACAGACACCGTACATTCGATGGAATTAGGAGTGATGAAGACACAAGCTTTATGCTCTAGAATTAGCCTATAGAGGTTTTTACCTCATCAGACTTTCCTTTTGTGTTCCTTTTTTGGTACGCATATTTCGATTATTTTTGTGGAATGTCTCTACGCTTGACCTATGCTCCTTGTGTTAAGTGACGGTACAATAAAATCACCTATCTATCATCCAAAACAGCTGGACCGATTTAGTAAAAATTTCAAGCAATCCTCAAATTAGCCCAGCGAGTGATTCTGTGAAGTTTGTTAGCGATCTGTTCAACAATTTTTTTTTGTTGTTTTAATATTTTTCCTAGAAGAAACAAGTACAAGAATATTAATTATACATCATAGAAAAACAATTGTCATCTTTTTTTATCGCAAATAAGTCCGCGTTTGATCATCAAATCTCCATCTAAGTCAAAGGAGGTTGTTGTCGTTAACAAGGAGGTTGCTTTAAGGTGGTATATAACGCGGGTGAAACCGCGGGCGCAGCTAGTATGTTATAACTTTTTATGACTTATAACTACAATTTAAAATTATTTATGTACCTACTCTACTCATTTTCTGATTATAGATACTCCGTGGTGAAAATTGGTTCCCCTATCGACCAGGGTTTAAAAGTTTGGAATATTACAGAAAACATCATAAGAAGAACGTTACTCCTAACCATCCAACTGGCCTCCTAACTGAGTTAGTTTTTCATTATTTTTATACATAAAAAAATTACTCTGCTATATATTATTTTATCATTCCACCCAAAGACACGTAGTAGCTTTACCTAGTCTTTGATTTCAGCCATGGAGAAGCGTGGAAAGAATTCCGATCAGCAGTCAACCCTGTACTCATGCAACCAAAAACCATAAAACTTTACACGTCATCCCTTGATGAAGTAGCTCGTGATACTATCGAAAGGTATGATAAAAATAATCGATGTTTTATAGAGAAAATTAAACTTTTTGGAGGGGTCCGATGACCCAGCACTGTGCGACTTCATGCCAATCGGATCAGATCAGCTCAGATCAGGCGACGTCTAGTCAGCCGTTCCCAAACTCGACGTCTAGTCAGCCGTCCCCAAATCTATTAATTAAGGGTTCGCAAAATTTTAACGTTAACTTACTAGTTACCTAGTGGAGGTAGATGATAAGAACGAGAATCTTTGCAAGATTTGTTTTAATTTTCAATAGCTAGACATTTGATCGTAAGTCACCTGACTATGTTGGTAAATTTGCTTGCAATCGAACATAAAGGACTTCTGCAACTCCAAAAATAAGTACATGTAGCTTAAATTTAAAAAAAAACTGTTTACTTTTGATTTATAAAGCAATTTGTTTTAGTAAGAACACACATCATATTTGATCCTGTTTTTCTTACATTTCCTGCAGTTTTCGCAGACAAATCACATAAGAAGGAAATATTTCGCTCTAATTTAGTTAAAATATTTGACCAGTGCCTGAATTCAAATTCGTGTTTGAAAATCTAAAAAAATATATGCGAAGATTAAGTTTAAAGTAGCTTTAAATGCTAGTTGAAATACTATACATCTACACAGTCAATTGTCTAATACTAACCAACTTATTAAAAATTTAACTTAAAACTTGCGTTTTCGAAATCTTTTGATGATCCAACTCCAATGTTTCAGACTTAGGTCAATAAGAGACGAGAATAACCAGTTGACGAAGCCGTTGGACTCGGAGATGAACTTGTGGGCTCTGGAGTCAATAGGCGTGATAGCGCTGGGATGCCGGCTCAACTGTCTCGACCCTAATCTACCAGAAGATTCTCCTGCTAAAAAACTGATACAAATAATTCATAATCTTTTCACGATAGTTGAAGAACTTGATTTCAAGCCAAGCCTTTGGCAGCTGTACGCAACTCCGACCTTTAAGAAAGCAATGAAACTGTATGAAGAGCAAGAACAGTATGTCTATGTACTAATAATGGAATCTGACATATATTTTAAACATTTTGTTTATATGACACAGGAATTACTCACGTATGATTAAGTCAGTTACTCCGACTTGGAGACCGTGTCTTCATCGGGTTCGTGGAAGTGACCTTAAGACTGGTAGCGAAGTGGTGAGCTTCGTGTGCTGGAGTATTCCCGATACACAGGAAGATTCTAGTGGGGAAGAAATCCAGTGCGCGCCTACGCTATATATTTCTCTACGCATCTCCACCCCCGAACCCAATCAACAGCCGTTGTCACCGCGTGCGTGTCGCGCAGCGGCCCGCAGTGCAAACGCGACGGAGCTGCGCGCGTGCATTGACTTAGAAAAAGACCGCTGAATGCGGTTAAAACCACAGTCGGAGCAACGGGCTCACACACGTGACTATTTCCCGTGCCATATAATAAAAAAAGTATGTAATTATGTCTTAAGTGCACTTATATTTAGTATAGTAAATGTGCTTTATGATTATATAGGGATGTTGTTTTTAGGGTTCCGTACCCAACGGGTATTAACGGGACCCTATTACTGAGCCTACGCCACGTATTTACCATAGGGTGCGGTCGGTATACTTGGATGGCTTATTTTACTGTGAATGTATTAAGTTTTGTGAAAAATCATGGAAAGAAAGTTGTTCAGTACGATGTAAAAAAAGCTGCCTGTAAAAGGTTTTCGGTACATAAACAATAACCCTGTATGTATATTGGACGTCTTTTTACACAATTTGTACTTATTTATGACTTTTCTATAGTTATTTGTATCTTAAAATGTTACAGAGTTTCGAAATATTTTATCGATAGAGGTATAAAAGAACTAAAAAATAATAACAAAACAGACGAAGAAAAGGGTGTTTTGGAAAAGCTGTTGGAGATAAATGAAGAGTATGCTCTTATAATGGCATCAGACATGTTGTTTGCTGGAGTTGACACAGTAAGAACACATTATGATTTGATAATTATATAAAATAAAATTTTACATTATGATTTGATAATTATGTAAAATAAAATTGTATTAATAAATATGAATATAAGAACCGAAAAATAAAGTAGATTGTATAAAAAAGTGCATAAAACAAGGCTGTCAATTAAGATATTAATAAACCTGAGCCGAAGGCGAGGGATGGTTCAAATGAGGCGAGGATAAAATGTGTTTTATCCACCAGTTATAGATAGATAGAAACTCTTTACTGAGAAAGTCTTTATTGTGCACACCAGAAATAAAAGTTACAGATAGCTAGTGCCACAAGTGGTGGCCTTATCACTAAGAGCAATATCTCCCAGGCAACCATTGGATGGATAGAATATAGGTTAGACAGGAAAAATTGTAAACACTTTTAATTATACAATTAAATAAATACTATGCCAATATAGTACAATAGTATATAGTTTGTACTCGGATTTTCACTTGAATTTCCAAGAGAAAATATAAATTAATAAATTGAAGTAGGTACACTATAACAACACAATAAATATTATTAGAAAATAAAATAATAAAAATAAAATTGTCAATTCAAGTTACATTATCATGTCATCGAACTTATATATTAGAATGCCTAACAATACACGGGGACCTTAAACAAAACATTACGAGCAAGAGAGGAGAACATTATTTTTATGAAGTTTTTATATATTTTTAACGCAATTCTATTCTTTCAGGCTTCCAATACAATACTATCAACACTTTACCTTTTGGCTACAAATCCAGAGAAACAGGAGAAACTGAGAGCCGAAGTGTTTTCTTCCCAAGAGAAGAAATCATATTTAAAAGCTTGTATAAAAGAGTCCATGAGAATGTACTATGTGGTCTCTGGAAATTTTAGAGTTTCTCGTAAAGAGCACAATGTGTTGGGATACAAAATTCCAAGCAATGTAAGTATCGGTTTTTGCTATAATCTTTGTATATACCTAATATGAAAAGTTCTCATCATCATCATCATCATCAGCCAGAAGACGTCCACTGCTGAACATAGGCCTTCCTTTAACCTCCACACTGAACAACATCCTGCCATCTGCATCCACTGGATGCCCGCGATTCTCACAATGTCGTCGGTCCATCTAGTGCGAGGCCTACCTACACTGCGTCTTCCAATTCGTGGTCTCCACTCAGAACCTCTTATGAAAAGTCTGAATGGGGTTAATTCCAGTCTCCCTTTTATTTCTGATATTCTACGTTCGCCTTTGCCAGTCACATAATTCATGCAGATTTCTTATTTTTTTATGTATTTCTTTTAGATGCAGGTGATTTTTTGTCACCACGAGATGTCCTTGATGGAAGAACATTTCCCTCGACCCAAAGATTTTATACCAGAGAGATGGCTATCTGAAAAGGATGACCCTCTTAACTATAAGCACGCGCATCCTTTCGCCTACAGCCCGTTTGGGTTTGGTGTGCGCAGTTGCGTTGGTATGTATAATGTTACAGCAACATGCAATTCGAAGTTTATCAATTGCATGTCATAAGGTCTAGTTTTAATTCATTTACTTACTAAATACTATGAAAATTATACGATTGATAGAAATGGCAACGTAATTAAAACGTTGTTGGTAAACGTTACTGTTAAAATTCGCTGGTCGAATTTGGTCATCAAGTTACTAGTAAACTAGACATCCGCCCCCGCTTCGCACGAGTGTAAGCTCGGCCTTCGGCCTCGCTACAGAATATAATATAGCCTGTGATGTCACCCGGGGATAGTGTAGCTTCCCAACAGTGAAAGAATTTTTCAAATCGGTTCAGTAGTTTCGGAGCCTATTGCAAACAAACAAACAATCAAATGTTTTCTCTTTATAATTATATATTGTTATAGAGTATAGATAACAAAAGCAGGTGACATAACAAAATACATGATCCAGTAGTAGAATAAGGTAATCTCGCGGACTAGATCTTGCTTATTGGTAAGTTTTCTTTCTACGCTGACGCCAGTCAGGCGCAAATATATGGTCACGCCCTATATATTGCAAACTCTCTTCATCTTCATCATCATCATCATAATTTCAGCCATAGGACTTCCACTGCTGGACATAGGCCTCCCCCATCGATTTCCAAAGGGACCGGTTGGAATCGGCCTGCTTCCAGCGTTTTCCTGCAGTCTCTTTTAGGTCGTCTGTCATCTTGTGGGTGGACGTCCTACGCTGCACTTACCGGTTCGCGGTCTCCACTCGAGAACCTTTCGGCCCCATCGGCCATCTGTCGCACAACGAGCTATGGAGAGGGCTATACTCGGGGTTTATACTACGAGGTTTTACGAGATCGAATCAGAAATGAGGAGATCCGTAGACGAACTAAAGTCCCCGACATAGCCCACCGGATTAGCAAGTTGAAGTAGCAGTGGGCAGGGCACATAGCACGCAGAACAGATAGCAAACTCTCTTATCACTGATCATCAACATCGCAGTGTGGTGATTTATAAAGTTCAGGGTTCATCAGCGCGATCGAAGTATGCAACCAACGATAGCATATGAAGAAATTATAACTCACAAGAAGACAATATAAAATATAATTTCTTTAATTCCAGGTCGTCGCATAGCAGAACTAGAAATAGAAACGTTTCTTGCACAACTAATTGCCAACTTTCAAGTGGAATGGTTCGGACCTCCAATCAAGGTTCACTCGACTTCTATCAACTACATTAAGGGTCCTTTTAATTTTATTTTTAAGGATTTAAAATAAAGAACAATAATAAATAATGCTTAAAAGCCTCTTTATATTCGAGTAGTCTGTAAACCTACTCAATAAATATTTAATTGTTTATTGAAGAGAAAGAAGCTGACGCGGGAGTTAAGACAAGCTGGAATGTGCAATCTGTAAGGATGGAAAATCAGTTATTTTTTATGGGATTGGTCCTAATTACAGGGCTATCCTACTTGTGCGGATTTTATATATGGATATTGTTTTTATAACCATTCCATAGAATGAAACGCTAAAGCACAGCCTGTTATTGATGTTATATAATATACTAATGATATTAATTTTCCATATATTTTAATTTTTTTTATGATTCTGAGTAACGTGATGAGCGAAGTCGCTCGCCTGATGGCTCTTCACGCTTGCCCATAACAGCACAACGCCACAATTTTGAACTTAAAACCCTGGATGGCATTGCACTGTGCTCGCCCTGTGCCCTGTAATTTCGCTGGAAACATTGCCGTTCAATTCGGAACACAGTAGTGTTTGCACACTACTGCTTGGCGGTTGAATAAACAAAGGTGTGGTACTTCCCCAGGCGGAGCCCTGCAAAAGAGTCCTACCACTACAAAAATACGTTATTTATTGAGTTTCAAAAATGTGGATATAGATAAATTTGTATCTATATTCTTCCATTCGTAAGGAAGCGGTGAAATTATAATTTTTTTCATGAAGTAAAATTTTTGAAAACTGAATTTCGTTTCAGTATACTTTGTCAAACAAAAAATATTTTTTCTATATCCCAAACTATATACATATGTTCCGTTTCACACACTTTCCTTAATTGTATTTTGTATCTAACAAGGCCTCTTGTTGTTGGCTTCGGGCCACCAATGTCTCTTAATGGCCAGACTAGAACCGAAAATGAAAATAAATAAAATAAGTATTTGAAAAAAAATCTATGTGACTCATTTTAGTTGTGTAATTTGGTCCTGGTAATTTGGTAAACAAGCGCAGGCTCACGATTCAATATATAAAATATTAATTCGTAAGCCTGCGCTTGTTTAAAAAACTGGATTCACTCGTAAATTGAAGTCACCCAGATTGTAGCTACGGTGATCATCCATTCAGGCAACGCATTCTACACAAGTGATTTGTATTATAAGGAATCAAAGCAAAGAAAATTCATTCCAACGCTCTTTAAAAGCTAAAGATGGGTAAAGAATTAAAGTAAAATAAAATTGCTTACCAAAGCTTCAATAAAAAATTTATTTTGTTACAAAAATAATATGGTATTAAATAGAATACTACTCATAGTATTATCTCAAATCAAATCGAATTAAAATTTATGTATTTAGAAAAATTATAACTTACATAAGTCAACCAACAGCAGGTTCAACATCTTAGCACGCAGCTACTTTTATCCTAACCATTCTACATTATACCGTAGTCCCGTAGAGTAGTAAGTAGTCTATATAGTAATAGTAGGTATTTATAATAATGAAACGACAGCCTGACCATCTCATCTTAACAGTTGATTAAATGCATAAAAAAATCCATAGGAAACTATCAGTTATGCTTAGAAACTGCAATGGTGGCTCTCCCATCCACTCTCCAGATACATTACGCTCATTTCGGTGCATCGTTAAAGATGAAGTTGAATGGCCCCTTAATATAGTTGAGGGATGTTTGCTCGACCTTCGGAGGCGGCCCGAACCATTCGATCTGGAAGTTTTCCACCAGTCGGGCTGCGAACGTTTCCATCTCCAGCTCAGCTATACGGCGACCTAAAAAAAATAAAAAGGGGTTACGTGAAAAAACATGTCGCCTCATTGAAAACACAATACACAAGCTTAGTAAAATAATACGATGAGGCGACATGATTCCTTTTCTGCCAATTTTGACTACATCTCATAACATGAAAAGTTAAAACAACGGACCTTTATTAGTATAGACACCGCGAGTACCTCAAGTTATAAGACAACCCAACGTGTCGGATTTTTTGTATTTACTATAACGTCACGAGATATATTCAGTGGTAGTATTGATTGTGTGTTACTGCTTACACAATGGACACAGCCGTCGGATATATTAGGGTCATTTTTGTACACACGATCATCTGACACCAAACTAAGCAAAGCTTGTATTATGGCTGCCAGAGACTGATATACCAGGTACCAGGTACTATATACAGGACTGAGGTACCAGCTTGGAGCGTTGAAGTCCCTGAACCTCTTGGCACGTCACTGATCATTACTGATGAATCAGTAACGATTCTTTAATTCAGATTAAGATTAATACAGATTTCTTAATCTTGAGCATCGGCGCAAAGTTGAGTCTATCGGTTTTTTATCGGATACTGATCTGCAGATCTGCATGCCTCCTGCCAATTTTTCTATCTGTATGCCAGAATGGGCACGAAAAAGCGACACCACTTCATGGTTGATATTCCGAAAACCAGTACAAAGCACTTTGATTCCACTATTATTGTGCGAACTGCTAGTCTGTGGAATGCGCTGTCAGAATAAGAAAGTTATGATCTGGGTGTCTTCAAATCGCGAGTAAATCGATTACTTCTAAGTGTGCTCCATCGAAGACCACATCATCGTTTAACAACTGTTTAGAGGTGATGGTCAAGAGCATGTGTAATATTTCATATAAAAAAATGCTACTTGGAGCATTGATGCAATTTGATATCGGCCACAAACATGCAAAGTAAGTGAACTTGCGGGATCTATCCTGTAAATAGTCTGTGGCTGTGTAAAAAAATAATAATGGCATATTTTATTTTATTCTAATGACAAAATGCTGTTTCATGTTTCCTATGAAACAGAATTTTTTTGCCATTTCGGAGTTAATCGCATAGTAAAAGTTGTTCATAATTAATTATGGGTATTATAAATGTCTTTTGACTTAGTAGACCCTTTCTGTGTAACCCTGTATACATCTTTTTCTACTTTACTTACCTATACAGCTTCGTACTCCAAACCCGAATACGCTATATGCAAACGGGTGAGCGTGCTTGTAATGCAGTGGATCATCTTTCCCGACCAGCCACCGTTCAGGAAGGAACTCCTTAGCCCGAGGGTAGTGCTCTTCCATCAAGGCCATGTTTTGATGACCGAAAGCGACTCTCGTCTGAAATAGTTGAATGCTTTTTGTAATTTTGTGATACATATAATCTATGCAAAGCTTTATATCGATAATATACTGATGGATTCATTACTTTATGAAGACTTCTTCACAAAACATTTTTTGGTCCTTCAGACTCAAGACACGATGTGGTCACCTCATTGTGTCTTGAACCCTGATGACACCATCTATCATCTAGCTAGCACGTTCAAACCCAAGTTTTAAAATTGCGTATAAAAATTGGCATATTATAATTACCTTGCATCTTGTTTAGTTAATAAAGTGAAGACAATCTGAGTGTCTTCAAGTCAAGAGGGAATCGGTTTCTTCTAGGGAAGCGTGATCCATCGTAGGCCGCATTGTCGCTTAACATCAGGCAAGTTGGCGGCCAAGCGCGAGCCTATTTTACAATTTAAAAAAGTCTTTTGTCCGATAGCAAAGATCTTAAAATAAGCTCAGTTATCTACTTACATTTGGAGGTATCTTGTACCCTAACAAATTATATTCTTTAGTGGTAACTCGCACATTTCCGGCCACTACTGGCATCATCCTCAAAGACTCCTTCAAGCAAGCCTTTAAATAAGGCCTTTTTTCTTCATTTGATCTCAACTCTTCTCGTAGTTTCGTTTGTTTTTCTGGATTTACGGCCAGTAAATAAAGAGTTGCTGCTATTGTGTTTGCCGCCTAAAATTTAAATAGAAATCATAACTACACGGAAGTTGCTAAACGCTTCTAATTCCATGTTTTTGAATAATGATTAAAGTAATGGAGAATATCAGTTTTATTTATTTTTATTTGCATTTTGTAGATATTGTTATTAATAAAAGCAAACTGCGCAATACAAAATTAAACGAAGTGATTTAGACATCATTTATTTTTTGCCAAAAAACACAGTACACAAAGGTAAAAAAAAAGTTATAAAAATAGTTAAAACTGTTCTTAGTTTTTCTCTGATAATTTAAGAAGTAAATAAAACTTGACTAGATTTAGTTTTATTTTCATATTACACTTGTATTGTTTTTTTTTTGTCACAATGTTCGAATTGTGCTAATATTTAACATTTAAGGTAACAAATGACCAATAAAGTAAATACCTATGATAATTATTATAACAAATGTTTTCTACTTACTGTGTCAACGCCAGCAAATAACATATCAGCGGCCATTATATGGGCAAAATCTTCGTTTATCTCCAGAAGTTTCTCCAAGATGCCCTTTTCATCGTCCGATTTTTCCTTAGTTTTGAGTTCTTCCATGGCTTGATTGATAAAATGTTTAGAGAGTCTGTTAAATAAAAAATAAAAAATTGTTCTTGCGTTTTAGACCAGTATAAAGTTAAGTATATAAATAGAATATAAAAGTTTAAATATCAAATAAAAAAATAATAAAAAAAATTACTCACGTCTCATGAAGTTCATAAAGTCTCATGGCTTTTTTAAAGGCCGGCGTTGCGACCATCTGCCAAATATTAGGCTTAAAATTCAGCTTATCACCTAAAACGAAAAGCTCGTGGACACATTTGATGAGTTCCTTGGCTGGGGAATCTTCTGGAAGGTTAGAATCGAAGCATCCAAGTCTGCAGCCAAGAGCCACCACTGCTATGGACTCAAGGGACCACAAGTTCATCTCTTGGTAAAAATTACCCTTTATCATATTCTTATCATCTCTTCGGGATTTCAATCTGAAATATTCCAATGACATAATATTTATTGACTATGAAAAATATGCATAGTTTTTTGAGTAATGTAGCGTTTGCCGTCTTTGTATTTTCTTTTGGTGAAAAACAACTTGGAAATTATCAATTAAAAAAACTGACTTCAAAATTAGTAAATACGCAATTTCATTTACTTGGATGATATATATTTTTTCCAGTTATTTTGATTTAAAAACCAAACTACTAAGGGAGCGTTCAAGTATTGCGTAACGAATTTGGGGGGAGGGGGGGTCTTGTAAAACGTTACAATGCGTTACAGGGGCGGGAGGGGGTGTTTGAACTACGCGTTATGTAACATTGTTTTTTTTTAACCCTTCAGAACGGTCGCGTAAAGAGATTATCTCGCGCATTTTTTATATATATTACGCATAATTGTAACTTTTAGGTAAAAATGGTCACTTGGTGGTTACGTAACGTTTTACTAGGGGGGGGGGGGTACAGAAAAACGTTACGGCGTGTTACATAGGGGGGAAGGGGCGTCCAAAATCTCCAAAAATTGCGTTACGTAATACTTGAACGCTCCCTAAACCGTTTTTGTTGAAATAGTTATATAGGAGACCACCTCTGAAGTATGCCTACCAAACAAAAATAATAAAATACCAAATAAAAAAGAATCATTAAAATCGGTTCGCGGCGGAGAAATCGGTGAACATACAAATAAAAATAATATATACAGTAGAATATAGAACCTCCGCGTTTTCTCTCCGCCGAACAGAGACCAAAGATTATTTGAGGCCTGTAAAACTCTTCTTAAAGTTTCCCATAAATAATTTTTTGAAATGTAAATAGCTAACAACTGTTACGTTACCTTGCAACCATGTCCAAGGCTACTTGATCTAAAACCGAGGTGTAAAGTTTGATGGTTTTTGGCTGCAGAAACACAGGGTTCACTGCAGAACGCATCTCCTTCCATATTTCTCCATGGCTAAAAATATGCAGTATCTTAAAAATTTACAGATAATTATCTCAAAATGTCTCCAAAATCAAGTAAACAGCGGGCTACAGAATCAGATAGATACAGGTAGCATGAGGCCACAGTTTTATACCCAGTATTACCTATTATATTATTGACTTGAAAAGATGATCGGCCTAGGTTTAGTGCTGTTAAGCGTTGCTTAAAAGTGGGAAAGCCTCGCCTTAGTAAACAATTTTCACTATTATTACACATATTAACAGTCGAAAATACACAAGTAAGACTACACATAAAGGTTGCCTGGAAGAGAACGCTTTTAGCGATAAGGCCGCCACTTGTGACACTAGCTCGTAACCGTTTTCTATCTGTGTGTAATTTTTATTTCTGGTGTACACAATAAAGAGTTTCTATCCATCTATCTATAATACACAACTCTTATTGCGATGCATAAAAGTGGGAAAACCTCGCCTTAATAAAATAATTTTTACTATTATTACACATATTAACAGTCGAAAATACACAAGTAAGACTACACAAAATACACAACGCTTGTAGCGTTGCATAAAAGTGAGAAAACATCGCCTTAAGATTTTGGCATCTTACTCTGTGATTAGACCGGTCGGTCGTCCTTCCTTTGTACCTTTCTTTACATTCTTTCTGTAGTACGCGAGTGATTTGAATCCTGAGCGTATTGGAAGCCAATTTTCCCCTCGAAGGACCTATGGAGTAATTTTGAAAATTTACTTGTTAATAATAATTAATATAGTTTAAAATAACTAAAAACACGATTTAGTTGCTCGTTAAAATAAACCAAAGACAAAAACGACTAGGGTCTGATGATGGAGCTGGGAGGCGGATGATGGAAGTTTTGGTATGAGACTCGTTAAAACAAACCAAAAGATTCTAAACCCCCTTCGAGAGTGAAATATCCTTTACAATTCTATTACAATTAGTGACAAGGGTCTGATGATGATGGTGGAAAGTGAAGTTCCTGGTATTGAACTCGTTCATCATCATCATCATTATCAAAATGCGTAAAAATCTAATATAAATACATATTATAAATGATATAAATAAAATAATATAAATGTATGTACCCGCAAGATAGCAGCAGGTGAAGCCGCGGGGTGCAGAGAGATATACAAATTCCATACAATCATTCATTCATATCTTGACTATCGTCAAGAATGATGCTATCGTGTATTTAAACAACATCTGTATCATTTGTAGAGGTCAAATGACTCATCAGATAGATAGGTAGATAAAATAATGCTTGTAAGGATGACTGAGTAAAAACAGAGACGTATCAAACAGGAAAAACTACAACAAAACAACAAACTTATAACACCTGCACATGATTCAGAAGTTTTACAACTTGATATAAGTAATAGCTATCAGACTTAAAATGTTTTTTTGTCTTATGAAATAGGTTCATTGAAATGTGTTCAAAATTAAGGAAAATAGCAAGTATTTTAATGTCTCGCTAGACAGAGAGCGCGCTATCGGGTCTAAAGCCTTTCTATAGTAGCTTTACCTAGTCTGTGATCGGGTCGCTTCCTAGGAAAGTGCCTAATTTCACAATCAGTCCAAAAGTACTGTAAAGCTGTTCCATAGGAAAATCTTGTTCATACACTTATCTAAAAACATGGAACAGCTGATATTTTATTCACGACTTTAGGTTTGGTCCCATTGTAAATTTTGTACACAAATGAGTATCTACAATGAAATTCTTTTTTAAGCTTACAGCAATTTTTACATGTAACTTTATACCCTCTTAGTACTCTATAAAGAAGTGAGTCAAATTTAAAAACTACTGCATAGCCCACTGGGTTAGCAAGTTGAAGTGGCAGTGGATAGGGATCATAGCACGCAGAACAGATGGCAGATGGGCCCAAAAGGTTCTCGAATGGACTGTTAAACGCAACGTTTATAGGACGTCTGCAAAGCCGCAAAACGCTGGATGCAGGCCGCTTCCAACCGGCCCTTTTAGAGATCGAAGGGGTAGGCCTATGTCACAGAATTGGTACTACCACCACTATTCTGTGCCTATTCCAGCAGTCGACATCCTATGGCTGAAATTATGATGATTATTTAAAAAGCATTAAAAAAACGGCTTACCTGGGAGGCGCTCTCTGCATCAGAGAGAAGTATTAACGGGTCATTTCCAAGGAAAGAGCCTAATTTCACAATCGATCCATAAGTACCGTACAGCTTATTACTTAGCTCTATGCCATTCAGGTCGTGAAATAGACCTGTGGAAAAAAAATTACATCTTTTTTTTATGAAAATAGAATTACTATTATCATAGACTAACAGCGGACGGCTTCACCCGCTATCGTAGCATCATGAACCATTTTTTTTAATTAGCTTATTTGCTAAACCGGGGTTAAGGGGTAAAGGTACGAGTATGTAGTATAACCCAGGTAAGTTGGGGATCCAAACCAAATTTCATCCAAATCCGTTCAGCCGCAACGGAGTGGGAACAAAAATATACACAGACACACGAGCTTTTACATTTATAATAACAGTTTGAAGCGAAAGTTTGTGTGACTGTGTGTTTATTTATGTTTGTTTCCTCTCAACTGCATATGTTGAACAGATGTGTACCAAAACTTGGTATGAAGGTAGCTTGTACCCTGGATTGACAGATCGACTTCCTAAATAATATTGAAAAAAGAATATGATTTCCATCACGTATTCTATTTCTACTGGGTTACGCAGAAAGGATGTACTAAGCCGAAAGGGGTCTATAATTCCCGTCATTACGAACATGTGTATTGTTATATAGGACCAAATCTGAAATCGCAAAAAAACAGGTGTTCCATAGAAAACGGTACTTTTTCTTTGGGACCACTCAAAGTAAAAATTATTCATAACGATGAGTATATCGGACCCTTTTCGGTTTAGTACATCCTTTCCGCGTAACCCTGTACCTATAGATAGATAGTCCCTACACCGCGGTAAAATAGCGGAAAACAACTTGCTAAGGATAATTTTAACAAGAAAATATCAAAGACGCAGTCTTAAATAAAACGTACCTTAGTATCGTTTTCACTATAAATTATTAAAAACCTCTTATGCATAAACGTTTGACAAGCTAATCTGTTCTACAACGCGTTCTTGCTTTCACTGTTTTCTAGCATTAGCCTTATTGTTAGCATATCAAGCTTTCTTGCTATTAAACATGCAACTAGCATGTTTTCTTCAATAGCATAGCGTTATAGCGTTAAGCTCTTTGTAGTTTGTTTTGAATGGCGAAATATGATTTTATTAAATTAACAATATTTAATAAACACAATGAAATTTATTACAATAACTTAAACAACATTCCAATAATAAAAAATTAAAAAAAAAACGATATGTTAATACCTAACTACTAAACTAATCTATTAAACCGCTACCAGTGGGAATCGTCCCCAAAATGCTGGCCCCATTACCACGTTGTATGGCAATGCTCACTCTTTGAGCAAAGTAGAGGCCAGCATTTTGGTCACGAGTTGCATCAACCAGACGTGATGATAAATCTTTTAATAATAATTAAATTAACTAAATACAAGCTTACACTAAAAGAATAGACTGCCCATAGATCGTAAAAAGTCTAAAGACAACCCAAAAGCTCAAGCATACTAAGTTGGCACTGTTGGCAGCGTATTCTGCATGCTGGTGGCATTCTCACGCTAAATGGCAATGCTTAAGAGTTGAGCCAGAAACACGCTAACATGTTGGTAATTGTTTTGTTATTATTATCGAGACATGAAAATTTCGTTTCAAAACAAAACCACACCCAGTCACTGCCCCTAAAGCTAAGATATCCACGAAAAGTTTATTGAGACGAGGCTGGACAGCTCTAAATATTTTTTTAATCAACCTTACCTCCTGGTAAAAAGTGATGTAGAATTCCAATAACAGGTAAAGTTTTTGGTCCGGGGATCTCATTCCATGATTTTAGTGGTATATCTTCGTTTATATCTAATTTCTCAGCTGCCACATTTGTCGCCAATAGCCTATGAAAAGATTTTAAGTACCTATAAGAACAAAGGCGAAATTTTACCTACATTTAAAGAAACAAAAAACTGGTCCCAGGCATGACTGTGCAACATTCGCTGTGATTTGATGGAAGCCTTAATTGCGTATTTACTCATTTTGAAGTCGATTTTTTAATTTTTTTATTATAATTATTATCGGATAAACAGAAAAGATTTTTTCCTGTGATTGGATACATTTCGGAGAACGTGCATCGACTCTACATTATCTAATTTTCCTGCACATTTTCTATCAGACTGCCAAAATTGACACCGCTTTATGGTTGATATTCCGAAAACCCGTACGAAGCGCCTTCATTCCACTTTTATTGTGCAAACTGCTAGATATATGAAATGCGCTGCCAGAATGGGTATTCCCCGACAGTTACAATCTGGGTGTCTTCAAATCACGAGTGAATCGGTTTCTCCTTGGCAAGCGTAACTTAACATTAGGCGAGTTGGCGGTCAAACGCAAGCCTATTATTAAATATATAAAAAAGAGTATAGGTAAAACCCCATACCTATCCATCGATTTAGACACATTTTGATGTCGGGTTAATATTCAAAATTTCCGATCCAAAACGAAAGCACTAAACAGTAGAAAAATTCTTGCGGTTTAAAAAACACGCTTTAAAATAACTAATCCTGTAAATCCTGGTAAGGATAATTAGACAAACTATTTAAATTATTGTATTGTCATCGGTTCTTGATAAGTGTGCAAAGATACATTCTCGGCCAAGCGCTCGAAGAGTCAACACGTCCTGAAGATGCTTCGTGAAGAGGCGAAACACGTGTCGACAAAGTGCACTAAGGAAACGGGTATAATTTGTTACTTTTTTAAATTCAATTAAAATACATGTCATTTCAATTAATATATATTTTATGTTTCAGAATTAATACATTTTTGTTTTCAGATTTAGTATTATCATTTTTCATGTGTCAGAATTAATAAATTTTTGTTTCAGATGACTTTAATAATTTTATAATTAAAAATAATTCAGAATTAATTATTTTTTTTGTTTTAGGTTACGTTAATTTTAAATTTATGTAATTATTATTTTATATCAGGTTAAGCAAAATTAAACTCAATAAAATTAAAATTATCAACAATTATTTACCAGGTAAATTTATCACAAATTCCTTATTGTACTTGAAGCGACGTAGAAGCGGAATTACACTAGAAATTCATCAGTAAAACAGTTTTGAAAATGGACTTTCGCAAAGTAACGCCTGATTCAATCAACTATACATGAATACCTAAAACTAATTTAGGACGTCGGAGTTTTCACATTCAACACAACCTAATCCTAAATTGGTGACCCCGACGAACAATACACACCAACCATCACGTCGGGGTCACCAATTTAGGATAATTTGTTTGGTTGATATGTGACTTTTGATATAATTGCAGATTTGTGTGGTTGGTGATGTTGTATTTATCTGACTCCTTGATTTGATACAGAAGGTTATCCTAAATAATGTGAATGGTTAACTGAAACTCCGGTAGATGGATTGAGTACGTTCGCTTTATTTGGGCGCCAGCGAATGACTGTTGAATGTCGGTGCACTTCATTAATTTGTTTATATTATGTTAATAACAATCTGTGATGTAGTGGGACTCACAGGCCCTACACTAATAAACGAATAAAAGCGTGTTAAAAATATATAATTTCCCTCGACCCTACCTCCCCTCCCCTTCACCTTTTTTTCCTCTCGCTTTTTCTTCCGTTTTTCACATGATTTGGTGAAAAGTAACTCAGGACCCATTTTCGTGAATTTCGTACTGGAAACAACACCTTTGTCTGCTGGGTGACTGGTTAGACAGTGGAAATATTTAGGGATATCATTGTTCTCTTCATTATAAACAACATTTACTATAGTAGGTACTTAATAGTAGGAACTTACCTTTTAAAATGTGCGCTTGCGGATGTCAATACAAAAGGACGCAACTTAGACGCCTGCATTTTTACTAAATTACTGACAATAGGTGGCGCGGTTTAAACTCCATACAACGTTAACGCGATCGAGTAAGTAAACGCAATTGGAAAACCTCGCAGTAGGCACTCTGATTGATTGTGAATTGACTACGTAGAAATTTGCACAACTATACTATTATTATTGTTTCACGATGCACATACCTATCTTTGATATAATATGACAGAATATGACACACTGGAACTGACTAAGGATCACTCCAATAATATCGCGATAAGATAACTTTTATTCACTGCGTTTAAAATAGAAATCCCGCTAGAATGAACAACACAATAAGCAAACTGAACGAACTATATTCTGTTAATTTATAGACAAATATTGAACGATAAGATACGTATTATTTTGCTACGATATAAGCAACTCTATTACAAATAGATCAAAATAACATTAAAATAGCAAAACAACATCGCAGAACAGGGAATACCGTGCCACGCACTGGTCAACACAACACTACACGCACATCACTGTTTTCTAACAAATGTAAATGGCCTTGGCATTGCCAAGAGGTGAACAATTTTGTCGGTAGTTACGTATAACTCATATAACAACGACACAGAGTTGTGATTGCTAGTTATTGCTACGTTGTACCGTCTGACATCAATTTACCAATGTAACTTTGGAATTGGTTATCGTTTTTTTTCATATTCAGGGTTAGACTGATCTATGGTACAAATAGGCACAAAGCCGACAAAAGGTTATTGTCATCATTATGAACAACTTCTCTATGGCGTCAACCCTACAATTGCGAGAAAAAAATCACTTGAAATCCGAAATATGGAGTTCCTTATTCCATAGTAGCCAAGTAACTATAACATGGTATCTTCAAAAGGGCTGTTAATAAAGTTTTAAAAACAACGTATCTGTGATGCCCCTGGTGTTACAGGTGTAGGTGTAGGTGATTCCTTACCATCAGACGGCCCGTGAGAGAATACTGTAGCTTGTTTGCAGACATTAAAAAAACTTGTTAAAAAAAGTGTTTTTTTTTCGATTTGCTTTATGGTAAAAGTTGTTCACAATGATGAGTACAATGACCTCCTCTCTGATGCTTAGTACCAGCGTTTACTTTTGTCTAACCCTATTTATAGATGAACCCTTGAGAGCGGTAGCGCTACCTGCTAGCAGGTGCATCTATAGCAAGAGTATCTATGATATGAATACTGCACGAGATATCGCACCCCACAACTAGTATAGTCTTAACTCAAAATAAACGATTTCGAGATATCGCGATTTGAATATTTAAAAAATCATACTGTCTGAAATATCCATTATCGTGCCCAAACTTAAATGACAGTTTAAGGGTATGTTATCTGGCTTTATTTATTTTCTATTCTAATGAGAATTAAATGAATATCTTTAGAGTTATGAACATATTTTTTCATTAACACTTTGAGTAACGACTTTATTGCCTGCTTGTAGAAATACAATTTTGAAATAGGACTTAATAACTTGTTTTTTTTGTTAAACTCCTTTGCATATTGATGGTATTAAATTGGTTTGAGACTTTATTGATGAATTTTTGCTGTTCATATTCTTCTTATTTATTGAGTAATAACTCCAAAGTACCAATCATCATCATCATCATCAGCCATATGGCATGCACTGCTGAACATAGGCCTCCCCCTTTAACTTCCACACTGAACGACAACCTGCCATCTGCATCCACTGGATGCCCGCGACTCTCACGATATCGTCAGTCCATCTAGTGGGAGGCCTACCTACACTGCGTCTTCCGGTTCGTGGTCTCCACTTAATTACCTTTCTTCCCCATCGGTTATCGGTTCTTCGAGCGATGTGGCCTGCCCATTGCCACTTCAACTTGCAAATTTTTACAGCTATGTCGATGACTCTGGTTCTTTGGCGAATATCCACGTTTCGGATTCTATCGCGCAAAGAAACTCCGAGCATACCTCTCTCCATTGCCCGTTGTGTGACTCTGAGTTTCTCCAAAAGGCCAACAGTTAAGGACCACGTCTCAGTACCATATGTCATCACTGGCAACACACATTGGTCAAAGACCCTTGTCTTTAGGCACTGTGCTATCTTGGACGAGAAGATTTCACGCAATTTCCCGAACGCTGCCCATCCGAGTTGGATTCTTCGGGCGACCTCTTTGCCTAAGTTGGACTTACCTAACTGAACAATCTGTCCAAGATAGGTGTAATGGTCAACAACTTCGAGAGTATCGTTCCCAACAACTACCGGTACGGGTACAACATGGACATTGGACATGATTTTTGTCTTATCCGTGTTCATTTTAGACCCACCTGTTGGGAAAGGCTGCTGAGGTCACTGAGCATTGTATGTCGGTCCTCCAGTGACTCTGCCATGATAACTAAATCATCGGTAAAACAAAGGTGAGTGCTGTATTCGCCATTAATGTTGATGCCCAATCCGTTCCATTCCAAAAGCTTGAAAACGTCCTCCAATGCGTTCGTGAACAGTTTTGGAGAGGTAACATCTCCCTGTCTCATGCCTTTCTGCAATTGGATTCCGTGCTCTCGTCCTGTAATCGGATGGACATGGTGGCGTTTCTATACAAACACTTCAGCACTTCGATATACTTATAGTCGATATGACAATGCTGGAGGGACTGCAATACTGCCCAGTCTCGATTGAATCGAAGGCTTTTTAATAGTCCACGAACGCTAGGCATAATGGCTGATTATACTCCTCAGTCTTCTGTATAATCTAACGGAGCGTGTGTATGTGGTCTATGGTGCTCCAGCCTTTACGGAAACCGGCTTGTTCGAGAGGCTGGAAGTCATCAAACCTGTTTTCGAGACGGTTTGTAATGACTCTGGAGAACAACTTGTACACATGGCTCAGGAGTGAGATGGGTCTATAATTCTTCAATAAGGTGTTGTCACCTTTTTTGAAGAAGAGCACCACCACACTCCTGTGCCATGCTTCAGGCGTAGTACCTTCGAGTATGACGGAATTAAACAACTTCTGGAGGACTAAAAGTACCGGTTTTCCACCTGCTCTCAGTAGTTCTGTCGTGATTCCGTCATCACCCGGCGCCTTGTTGTTCTTAAACCGTTTCAGAGCCATTCTAATCTCGTACAAGCTGATGTCTGGAATGTCCTCAGTGTAATGTCGGGTCAGTTTAGCTCTCTTGTCCTGAGCTGTACTGACAATGGGCTGTCGTGTCGAGGTGTACAACTGTCCGTAAAACCTCTCGAGCTCTCTCAGAATCTCCGGCTTTGATGAAATGATACTGCCATCCTCGATCTTCAGTTTCGTCATTTGGCTTTTTCCAATAGACGAATTCTTTGCGATTTTTTTCGAGCCTTGGTTCCGCTCAATTGCGTCCCTAATACATTTTGTATTATAGGAACGTAGATCGTGTCGCACCGATTTCGAGATTCGTCTATTAAGTTTGCCTTATTCCGTAGTAAAGTACCAATAACTCAATACAATAATATTAGGTTTTTGGCACATTAATAATTATAATACTTAAGAACATAATCAATATCTCATAATAACAAGAAGAATATCTTATCTATATCTTCTTGAGGTGTAAAAATAATAATTTCCTAATAATAATATTGCAAGTTTATGTTTTTTTTATTTATGCTAGTTTATTTATATCTCTTCATTGCGATTTTGGCCTGCAATGTTTCTGTAAACAAATGTATTTTTAGCAAACATGAACAATTAATACAGTTGCATTTATAAATAAACAATACCACGAGAACCTCACAGGATACTCTGAACTGGTCATAAAGTATTAACTCAAAAAAACTGACGGCATTATAGTCTTAAGTCAAATCATTTTTCATTATAATCAGAAAAAATAAATTATTGTCAAGCAATATAGTCTTAACTTGTAATAAAACCTAATTGACTTATTTTATGCCCAGGCAAAAAAGTCGCATGTTAGAAATGGATCTATATAGACTACTCACCTGCAACGTTTTTGTATCCGATGCTAACACTCACAATGTCTTATGTTCGAATGTGACAGGTTACATACGTCAGCCGTATGCGTTTGTTGAGTTGCGACCGATTAGGCGAAGATGAGACGGTGCTACTTGGTAAAAGAATAAACGTATTGAATAGTCAAAAAAGAGTTTTTGTGCCATCTTTCAGTGATAATCGGAGGTATAAATGTAACGGTCTTACCAGTTTGTAGAGAAAAAAATCTACTTTTTGATGGCATACTTAACTCAAAAACGCAAAATTTTGAGTTAAGACTATACTAGTTGTGACGTGCGATATGCTTTATGAATTATGAGGAAATATAAATAAAGGTAGTTTTCACCAATACTATGTTTGATAAATTGTACAACTCGTTAAATTGTACTTTGGTCAGTTTCTTTAGCTTGAAAAAACTACGCCTTTTTGTACTTCGGTTTTTCTTGAACTACGTCACAACTCAACACGTAATATGGTGGTAAATTACCGGAATTAGAAACACCGCTGTACAACATGCTGGACCCTGATTCACTAACTACAAACACGCTCTTAACGCGGCGCGTTAAATTAACTTTAAAAAGTTGGCCCTTACTTCTTAGGGAATAGAGGCCAAATTTTTAGAGATTAACTTACGCGCCGCGTTATGTGTATGTTTTAGCTAGTGAATAAGGGCCATGCGTGCACAGTGATGCTGTACCAGACAAGCTGTCATCGCATTACGATATACATATGCTAACTAATAACTAGGTTTTGCCAGCGTTGTGGAAAAAACCTGACTTATGTCACTGGTCGGCTGTTTAGTTTCTATCAGTAAAAAAGTTTTCAGTAGGTATTGAATGTAATTGATTTAATCAGGCGTTATTTTTTCGAAGTTTATCCTAAAATTATTTCTTATGCTGTTGCTACACTTTAGGGATTTGGTGAATATTCGCACGGTTGCGATAACTCTGGTCAGATAGTTCGTGAAGTTGTGATTAGACCATTAATGGCTTAAAAGAAGTGGATAAAATGTTGAAGAAAAGATTGTTTGTACACTGGAGTATCATATAACACTAAAATTTACTAGCTATCCTACGCGGTTTCACCTACGTGGATTACTCCTTATATCATCAGCTAAATATATCAGCTTCTTATATCATTAGCCAGTGAAAGTCCCGTCAAAATCAGTCCAGCCGTTTCGGAGTCAATAGGGAACACGCGTACATACTTACACACATCGCCTTTTACATAATTACTACATTATATGTATATATTGCTTTGATAACAGTAAACAATATTGGCTTACAGACCAAGCGGGCAAGGCACTTGGCAAAAGCTATTTTTCTCATAAAAAAATCAAGAATCACAAATGTAGCAGCACAACATTACAGATAACAGTAAAGTTTGAAACAATACTTTAATACGGAAAAGACAGAAACACTTCACTGACACTTTTCCGCAGAAACTTTTAACGATCTAAACTAGTTTGATTCGAAAAGCGCTATGATGATAAAAATGTTAAGGGTGAAATAGATGTTCAGATTTCTGACATTGTTGCAGTGTTGCAAGGGACTGTAGAACTAAGTGAAGGACTTAAAGAGGAGGTCAATATTCTCATCACTATGAACGACTTTTACTGTGAAACCAACCCTGAAATCATAATTTAAAAATCGACAGCTGTCCTATAGTATACACACGTATGAAACACCGCGCATATCCTGATTTCATGGGGTAGAATAAAACTCCGACCACTGTCTTGTCTTAACCAGCCGTTTTTTTTTTCGTATGGCACAAAAACTTCCTTTCATTTGTAAATAATAGAAGCTTCAAAATAAATTATAAGTAGCAAATGCCTCTTACATAAAAACTTTCTGCGTGGCATGGTTTTTACTTCATAATTTCGGACTTCTAGGTTCTTATAATTATTTTTTGTTGTAAATACATTAAAAAGCAAAATCATTTTTACAATCCCAAGTAGCTACCTAAATAAAAATATAATGTGTGAGATATTTCATAGTGGCCGAGCAGTAGCATGTGCGCTTCATAATCTAACGAGACGCATTTTGATCCTCGGCCCAGCACCAATAACTTATTTAGTAGGTACTTAAATAAATTATTTGCAGTTTTTGATACCATCTCGCAAACATAATACAGGAAAAACATCGTGAGGAAACCGGTATGTCCGAGAACCTCAAAGAGTTCTAAGACTACATAATATTCACCAACATTCACTGGGTCAGCATGGTGGATTATGGCCCATCGTGAAGATGAGAGGATGTCTATGTCCTAGCAGTGGTAATGTGATAGGCTGGTAATGGTGATGGTAGCAGAGATTATATTTCTTAACATAATACTTGGTTGGTAAAATTCTGCAAAATGAAATGATTCTCATATCTTCTTCATAAATTTTGTTTGTATCCAAGTTTTATCTAGTTTTGAGCTTAAATTTATAAGTACTTGAGTTTTATCTAGGCGTCATAAAAGGTAATGGTTACCCAGACTCTATTAAGATTTTGTATGGCAGTTTGCTGACCTGGTAAGTCGTTAGAAGCGCGTTATCTCTTAAAAGCAGGTACTGCTAAGTGTTTGGAGATGGGCTACTGGGAATTGGAAGTTAGGAGCTGCAGATTGTGGTTTCAGGTGAACAAACAGTAAGGATGGGTTGCGCCATCTTACTTTAGCAATAACAAGACAGATATTTAACATAAACAATAACACTTAACGAGTGAAGCGTGGGCAGTTACGGTTAACAGTTAAAGTTATGACGTCATTTAACAATTGTCAAATGGAGCCACGAATTTTTGCATAACCTTACTTTTTTTAAAGTCGGTTTTTTAATTTAATTATAATGTTTTTATTACACGGGAATTACTGACGTAAGATTAAACCGGTTTTTCTGTACTAAATTAAATTAATCATTTTATTATAAGCAATCACTATCAATAATGATTATTATTTAATGTCCCACATAATGAATAACTGGCCAAGTGCGAGTCGGACTCGCGCACGAAGGGTTCCGGTTTCTATAAAAACGGCAAAAAACACGTTTTTTGTATGGGAGCCCCCCCTTAAATATTATTTTTATTTTAATTAAATAATTTATTTTTAAAGTAAATATATAACTTAATATTCTGTGAATATTTCAAGCTTCTGCCGTTATCAACATCGAGCGAAAATGAGCAAAAAAATCACGTTTGTTGTATGTTGTTTGTTGTTTCAACCAGCCTTAACAAACTTGATTGACTTTAAAGCAGACTGCTTTTAGCGTGTAGAATTAGACGATCGGAGCACTGTACCTACTTCAAAAGCCATAAAATACAAGAAAAGTTTTGTAATTTATATTGATCGCATATTAAAACTTGGTTTACCCAAACTCGGTATGTGTTTCAATTTAATTCCATGCTTAAGAAGGCGAATGTTCAGAATTAGCGATACACTTCGACCAACTTATCTTCATAGTTGGCAAAATGAACGAAGTAAAAAAATTCAACAGTTGGCTTTAAGTCTTGTTCATAAAATACGATGATGGCACCTCCACTGAATTCTACGTACAAGTTGGTTGGACTGTACTAATAATTCAGGGATCTACATCAATTTTCTTCAGAAATCAGCTTTGGGATTCTCCAGGGAATTGTGTAATAAAGGGGCTTAGGAAGGAGTAAGTACAATTTTCTATTAGATTGTATTACCCAGGACAAAAGAATTATAGATGTGAAATTGTAATACAGGCGTATTATAATGCACACCCCACCCCACATATCTAACATGAAAAGTAAAGTTTAAATTTACAGTGCACACAAGTAACAAATCAGATAGAATGAAAATATGGTTAAAATATTTCTTATACATTTATAACGTACATAAGTGAGAATATTTGATTATAATAACTACTAGCCGTCCGCCCCGGCTTCGCACGAGTGTAAGCTCGGCCTTCGGCCTCGCTACAAAATATAATATAGCCTATGTCACCCGGGGATAGTGTAGCTTCCCAACAGTGAAAGAATTTTGCAAATCGGTTCAGTAGTTTCGGAGCCTATTCATTACAAACATACAAACATACAAAAATAGGTACAAATCTTTCCTCTTTATAATATTAGTGTAGAATGGCCTGGCTGAAATCCGAGTACTACGCATATAAAGTCGCGGACATTAATTAGCTAATGACGTAACGAAAATACCGCCCTAGTATCAGTAGTCGGATTTCTTAGTCCGATAATAATCGGACTGATGAAACTTTTCGTATTAGTAATTCGGTGTTATAGATCATCGTACTAGACTAAAAGGGTCAGTAGTCTGATGATCTATAACACCGGACTAGTGAGAAAAAAGTTTAGTTTGTGCGACTATTTATAACACCGGACTACCGAGATGAAATGATTTCGATTATCGGACTAATTAACGGACTAGTAGTTAGTAGTGGAAGTAAGTAGTTTCAAGTAGTCGGACTACTAATACTAGGCAAAAATGCCTAAGTTTTATGAGTTGAGAAAATAAAAGGATGTTTTATTTAATTTATTTTAAAGTATGGCATCAATATGCACCAATGACTGATATGGTACCCTAAAATAAATTTTGTGCAGTTCCGATGTCATCGCTCAAAAACTGTGAAGGAAAACATCATGATGAAACCGATAAGTCCAAAACACTAAAAAAAGTGCAAGACATAATGACATTTACCAGTATGCACTATGCTAGCATGGTGGATTAGGGCCGGCCCATCCTCTCTCTGAGAGAAGGCCTGAGTCCCAGCAGAGGAAACAATAGATAAGCTAATATGATGATGATGAAGTTTTGTATCTTCTTATTCGTTTTGTCGTTGACAGTGTATGTATTCGTTATTTAAAAGCAAGGGAAGATGTAGAGATAATCGATTGTCGTATACAAGTGGTTAGCAACTTGACATTGTAAGATTTTATAAGATTAAGGGGCCTTTAACGTGATGAAAGAACGCCACGGACCTGATAAAGGTCTGTGAAGAACTTATAATAATACGGAACTAATCCCGATCCCTTCATCTAAACCTGAGCTTCTATGTGTATAGGATATCCTAATTTATTAATACCTTCGAAGACAAAAAGGGATGTTTGATTGGGATCAACTATTTCAAATCGAGATTTAGACGACTCTACAAAACAGTCACGTGTGTGTTCAACGAACCGGTCTGCTGACCCTGGGCTTCCTAAAGGGACCTCTTACACATGTCTGCGTAGCTATAAGTATATAACATTACATAGTCTACTTATACACGTATTCGCGGTCTCACGTGAAATATGCGTCAAAGCGAACACAAGCAGAGCAGAAAACCCATGGGGTCGAAAAAATTGGGACACAGGTACTTTTGAAACAATTAACTGGACATTTTTAGGGTTATGAAGGACTATAAGGATCCCTTATAAATTCGTTCTGTCTGCCAGCCTGCCTGTCCGTCCACATGTCATGCATAATCCTTTAGAACCTTTTAAGCTCTATAGTTATTAAGGTAAATGCATGAAAATTTGCACCGTTACAATTTTGGTAAATATCTCGAATTCAATCATATAAATTTTAATTTTATTCTAGCTCATTTCCTAAAAATAAAAATATATAACACGTATTTTTATATTCTTCTGCTCAGTATTTCTTTAAAGTTTCACAGCTTTAACACCCCGTTACACGCCTTTAGGTTTATATTTTTTTGAAGACAATGAAACAAGAGTTATTTTTTTCTTGTGCTTAGTATATCTATAAAGTTTCATAATTGTATTTTTTTTTAAAGTTTCGTAGTCTATTTCACCTTATTAGGAGTGGAATTTCCCAAAATTCGTACGTATTGTTTCTGTTTTCTTTCAGGATTGTTGGGTTTAAATTTCACGTCTCAATCGTCAGAGGTTTGGTATGTGCGTTTATTTTTAGAAAAAATTAAGTATTGGTAGATAGAAAACCTTGAATTTTTGAGCTGTTCTCTGAATATCGAAGCGTCATCGGAAACCAGACAACATAGTGACGGAATGTGTCCGTTGTCTCACACTGATACCCCAAGAGTGTGTTCGTTAGAATTTGTAACTAAATCTTCTGCAAGGTTCTAACTTTCCATAGAGTTCCGGTTAAGGTAGCATTCCGATCTTGACGACAGCGACTGGCGACCGCGACCGGAGGCAGCAGATCAGAATTCTACTTTTACAGCTTCCTAAGATTAGGGGTATATCACAGCTTTAATTACATGTTCTTATTACTTTCTATCAAATTAATAGAATATTTTTTTACAAGCTTTTATTTAACTCGCTTTATTAGTATGGGTCAAATCTTGCAACTTAATTTTAAGACGGTTAACTCCAACTGATTGAGCTAAAATTTTGCGTACATGTTTAGTTTGGATAACAATGCATGGTTAGCTAAGTGACGTTATTCTAACGTCACTTAGCGTCACTTCGTCGCGAACTCCCAAAGATAGCGTACCAGTTACTTTTTATGCACTTCCATGATATGGGTATCAAATGAAAGGGATTGTTAAGAAAAATACGAAGAATAAAATGACATCACACTAAATCCAATATGGCGGAAGCCTAAAAATGTGTTTTAAACAAGGTTTTTTTTTTGTAATTTTATTAATTTAGTTTTACCATGATCCTCTTCAGCATACCACACTTGAATTATAAATACGAAAATTTGTAAAAGTATACATATTTCCATTCAGCTGTGATCCAAATCCATTCAGCCCTTAGTACGGTATTGAATAATATTTTATTTGGAAGTAGATACCATGGATTAACATAGGTATAGGCTACTATTTATACCGAAAAGTATAAGGTCTCGACGCAAGCGCACGCAAATGCATGTTTCACGTCCCGTCCGAAAATGAGATGAGCTTTTAGTTTCCAAGGGCCCAATTTCTCTTGCGGCAATTGGCAGCCGCACCAGCCCTACCTTGTGTCTCAAGAAGATGTGACGGCGCCAAAGTATCGAAAAAAGTCGATACAAGGGGCCGTCCCAATTACTTCCAGATAACAAGCTTTTTTCTGTCGTCACGCGCAAAACCGTTCAGGTCTTGTTCTTTTTCCTTCGTATTAGTTAAAGGCATGTACAGATTGCACAAGAACTAGATGACAACTTTAGTTAACTACCTACTAACTTCTAAATAATCTATGCTATTAGAGTGTTACAGACAACTACGGTACTTCAAAGTTTGGAAGTAATATCAATGTTCAGCGAATCCTCTCATAAATATTAATGGGATTAGAACTTGTTTACAAGATATGAACTAGCTGAACTGAACTAGCAATGCTTTAAAAATTATGACCTTTTACATCCTTTTTTTGATCTCTTTTTTGTCGCCTAAACTTACAAGTTATATAATTAAATGTATAGCATATGAATAAGTCAGAAAAAGGTCTACGGCTTTATTATTTGTATCATGCAACGAAATCTGATGGCATCACTTCACATGCGCAAATGAATGGTATCAAATTCTATGCACCTGATAAAAACATGGTGTCCAAATGCACCAGTTTCTGTAGGATGATAACCTAAATACCTAACCGAGCCGAAACAGTAACTTTTTATGCGGGTTTCCTCGGCACCTTGGCCGTTGAACGGCTGCTTGTGTGTAGTCAGCTAATCCAGTCACTTTGCTTCTTTCAGAAAGGCCAATTGCTCGCTGACGCTTGTGCAGGCATCCTAAGTGATCTGAGGACCGTCGTACGTTGTTGCGCCATCTAGCAGCATATGCAAAGCAGTTTTATTTGCCGCCTTGCAAACTCTGTACAGAGAACTGCTTGTAACCCTAATAGTAATAAATAAATTAAAATTTTCTTAAAATTCCCTATAAAAGAGCTGACAATCTTCAAAAGGGTGTACAGATTTTCTTAAATCAAAGCTAAAAACACTCTCGATCAAGTCACCTTTCAAACAAAAACAAACTAAATCATTACCAGTTCAGACGTTTGGGAGCTACGATGCACACGTACACACATTTATAAACTTATAACACCCCTCTTTTTGCGTCAGGTATAAACAGGCTTTTGTCGAGAGAGCTGCAGTATCCGGTGACTACTCTGACGACTCGCCGGAATATGTCACATTTCATTTATAACATCATTTATTATTGAATCAAGTTTATATTTTTTTAGTAATTTTGAAACTTTCGCGATATGAACACATGTTTTAATTGTAGAAAGGTACCTACAAGGAACCTACCTACCTATTTTTGTCTGAATAAAATATTGTGTGATAAGCCCCGATACACATTTATAAATTTTATCAGCATATAATTATGCTTTTGTTAACTAAAGAAAATAGAAGCAAACGGAAAACCTAAGGTACTTTATACTAAACATAGTATATTATCAAGTTAATTCAAACAGTTATGCCAGCTTGAAGTCTTTCTATGTCACAAAGCTGATTGAATCGTCAAATATTGCACGGCAGAAATTAACTCAAAAATACACTTTGAACCTTTTATTTTGCAGATGGTAAAAACGGAACATTTGATAAAAAGAACATAGCCAAGGCTTCTTTTCCTATTATTTCTCAAGTAGCTTTTAAGCACTTAAAGAGCCATTATAAAGCCTTGTTGATATTCCATCACCGTCGACTCACATCTGAGGCATGTTCAATATTGTTCGCGTGGCGCGTGCCGCCGCAATTTCTTGAAGACTTAGCACCAGACTTGCTGCTTGCTAGGTTTATTTTGCCACATATTACTTAATAGTTACTTCACTTGTGCTCATTTCTTTGAGGCGAGGTTTTCCCACTTTTAAGCAACGCTTATTACTACAGATGACCATAAGGCAAGTGGTTTCGCTACTTCCATTTTTAAGGTTTTTCTCATATGAATCTCACAACACAGGACCACCCTAGTGTGAGATTCAGGGCTACCTTATTAGAATAAGTAGGTATGTACAATTTTGTCACCTACCCTCTAATTCTTATAACTATATATTTGTAACTGCTTTATAAGCTTGTAATATTTTGAGCAAAAAATAAACGTTACTATTATTATATATATATATATATTAAAGTATAGCTGTAACGTAAAATGTATCTCTACGATTCCCTCCATAATTATGAAATCTATATATTTGAATATCGCAAGCATCATTTAGTTAATAGGTATTTAAATGAATAAAAAAAAAACGGGGCAAAAGCGCATTTATTTTATTTCATATTGTTTTTCTACCGAGCGAAATGTCCTTAGTCGTGTTTCGGTCTTTACGGTTTCCTAGATAAAACATAAAATTTTATAACTTTAAGCCAACAATGGAAGTAGACAAAATAAAAATAAAATTACCAAAATTACTAAAAGTGGGAAAAGATGACCTTAAACAGTGTGATTTTAGACGACACTACTACAGCTGGATCTTATAATTATAGCTTTGTCTTTCTTTATGGAAATAGTTTTTTTTGTTTATAATTAGCGTTGGTGAATTAAGTAGATAGGTAAATATGCTTATTATAAATTATTTATTTAACTTGCAAGGCTTAGTGCAAGGCTTTTTTAGTAAATATAATATATTTTTCAGCGAAAATGTTAAGACAACATAACAAGTCTGTAACCAATCAGTTGATTGTCGAACGTTGATTGCGATGTTCGAGTTTTAGCGCTTTACCTTGGGATGAAAACAACCTTTAAAAAGCTCTCTCCACATCAAGTTACATCTGATGTTCTGTCGATACAGAGTTCGTATAAATTATTTACCAAATTGCTCTACCAACTTTACATATGCTAATGTAAAAAAAAACAATGGATAATGCATGGGGCGAGTTGTTTTTCTCACGTTAGCATCAAAACTACCTGTCAATATAAAAATTAAATAATTTATCTATATATAAATAATTATTTATCTAACACACCTTATTTTCTTACCCATTAGAAAATAGTAAAAAGGTTAGGTAAGGCAAAATTTGATAGGTAGATATTTTCATCGTGATTGATTGATAGACTAGGTTGATCGAATAGTGGCCAACTTCCAATCGATTTATCCAAACTTTTCCCATTTCAAAAGTAATATTTCAGGTTTCAGGGATCAGATTGTAACAAAATAGAACCACTTGTATCTTATTCTAACTTCCAAATAAAATCTAATAACAATATATCATAGGTACCTAGCTATTATAAAAATTATCTAGATAAGGGTTATCTCACTATAGTATATGCCATGTTCGATATTTTAGCTACCTACTAGCCTACTATAATATTTTAATTACAAATTCTCGCAAGTACATGTCATACGAATAGGTACTAAGTATTTCGTTAAACATTTAAGTGACCCAGACTAAAATTAAACCAAGAAACAACTTAATCAAAACTATAATTTAAGTTGACGTCGAATAAGTATTGTTTATTCGTCTTATTCGACGTCAACTTTGACTGACTTAAATGCAACAGATGGCATAATATAGAAATCTGATTTTATTTCCTAGACTTCAGACGCTTTGATTCCACTTTTATTGTGCGTACTGCTGGTCTGTGGAATGCGCTGCCTGAATGTGTGTTCCCCGATAGTTACAATCTAGGCGTCTTCAAATAACGAGTGAATCGGCTTCTTCTAGGCAAGCGTGCTCCATCGTAGACCGCATCGTCGCTTAACATCAGGCGAGTTGGCGGTCAAACGCAAGCCTATTTAGCATTAAAAAAATATATGCCACGTCAAATTTAATTATAATTTTAATTATGTTTGTTTCTTGGTTTAATTTGTAGTCTGGGTCACTTGAAAATGTAAAAATATTTAGTTAGTTTTCAATAATTATTTTCTTTCAACCCTAGAAATTAGATCAGATTTCTATATAATTATTATCCCATCTGTCAAAAAATATGTAAGTTGTTGCACTAGTTTTAATTTCAATGAATGTTATTTCTCGTGTGAACAATATAGAGTCATTAATGATATCTATTGTCAGATGACAATTGTCCAAGTATTTAATAATCTAATAAAAAAAATCTAACCCTAATGTTTTTTTACTTAGGTTTGACTATACGAATCGTTGTATAATAGTAATTTCTGAAAAAGAGTAGGTACTCAATTGACAAATGTCTGGAATTTTACTTTGCAGTATTTGACTTGCATAATAAGAACAATAATCACATAACTGTTATTCTTTAAACAAAAAATGTCCACAACGATATTTTTATTTGATAGTGTTTGTAAAACGGTACACCTGAATATTTTTAACCAAATCTCACTCTCTTTATTAAACGAAAAAACCTTGCAATGTTACGTCAAATGAGAGTGCAGTCATAAGTATTTTGTATCCCCACTTTACACGCCGCCATCTTGTTTTTATGGTGACGTCACCTCCCAGTAAACAACTTAAAAGAGTCTACACCATATTTACTAAAAATCGTTTGGAGCATTTAGGCTCTTAGGAGTCTAAGGAACATACAAACATATCTCTACCTATATACAATACCTACCTTTTTGTTTTGCATCGTTGGCAAAAAAATAGGTCATCAAATCCTTATCGTTCTATTGTCACGAGTTGAAAACGAGCCATATGTCACCGGTCAGTGATTTACCACCAGCAGATGTGCATAATTACGCACACATCTAGATAATAGCAGCTATCTGGTACATGATTAACTGACCATGAGCTGCGGATCGATCACTGCTATTAATCACTTGACCGGCTTGGGCGATGGTTACGAAAACGTTGGATATGAATTGTATTTCAGATTACCACACTTTGCCCTAATTTTACAATTATCCGATGTTTGTTTAGATTAATTACTATCCTCTTCAATATAATTACGACAAAGCATCTAAACCGTATTAGAAAAATATAAAGCTTGATTAATTTATGTACCCGAAGTTATCCATATAAGAAGAAAGCGCCAGCCTCAGAATATTTATTTAACTATACCCTTAATTTAATAGCGATCTCTTAACAAGCAATAATTATTATTTCAAAGAATCACCGTAGCCATGGATGACGTTGCTTTACTACCGTACAATAGACCATTTATTAAATGAAAAAAAGCAACTGGGTTCGTTAGGGCTATATTGGGATACCTCAAGGAAAGGATAGCCTTTAGAAAGGGCTGAGAAAAATATTTCAAAGGAAGTAAGCATTCTTGCGGCTCAAGGTTAAAGGAAAATAGGACCCTTTTATTTCAGAGCTCACAGATCATTATCTATTTTAATGTTTGAATACTGAGGTATTATACTTTTAAGCCACGAAATTTTATATTACTTTCACTACAAACTGAGACTTTAAAATTGTTATTTGCGAGGAAGATCTACAGATAAATCAGCTATGACGTATGAAACTGCTGCCCAAAACGCAGCACATTCGATTACATCAGGCATGTTTTGAACGTTCAAGGTGTCGCCCTCACTGTGATGGTACCAGAAATAACGCTCATTTTGATTTAACAAAGACGCGCCAGGCACTCCTTTTGACACGAACAAAATTATATCTGACCCTGGACCCCCACTGTTCGTCATTTTATCTATAGGTCGGAAAAGTTTTAATATTTCCGCAACAATGCAACGAGTTGTATTTGTTCCGGCCACATCTAAACCCAAAGGCTTAAACGTTCCTTCATCCGATTCCATTATAAAATTGATATTATTAAGTTCCTCTATGTGTTTATTGAGATATGCTTGAGCACCTATCAGGCCTGGTTCTTCTGATGTCCATAATATTGCTCGAACAGTTCTTCTTGGTTTTAAACTAAGTTTATTAAGAACAACTGGAACAAACCAGCTTATCATCATGCCACCCCCATCGTCCATTGCACCAGTTCCTACGTCCCAACTATCAATGTGCCCAGAAACAATTACTTGTTTCTCAGGGTGCTCTTTTCCTTTAAGATCAACAAGCGTGTTCCTTGATTTTTTCATATCGAAGCTATTGATCATCCTTATGTGCAACCATAAACGTTGATCGTTCGATTTCCTATCTTGTATTCTACGCAGCATGTCAGCGTCTTCTAATGTTATAGCTGCTGTCGGTATCTTTGTGACGTTGCTTGCATAGTACTGAGCACCAGTATGGGGAGAGTAAATTGAGAATGGTGTTATACTCCTCACCAATGTTGCTACAGCTCCTTTCTTTGCAGCTCTCGATGCTCCTTCAGATCTGTATATTACTGTTTCTCCATAACTAACGTAATGCGCATCGAAAACTACAATTTTTCCCTTTATGTTTTCTTCGTCAGTTTTTTCCAGTTCTTCGAAACTTTTAATAACTATCGCTTCAGCTGTAATACCTGCTAGTGGAGTACTAACGCTTGAACCAAATCCGAGGATTTTTATTTGTCTTTCATAAGGTTCTATCATTTTTGCAGATTCATGACCTCGAACCCAATGTGGTACCTAGAATTTAAAATTTCTGTATATATTTTTTATATTGACTATTTTAATATGAAAATTTCTCGCTACTTACGTCTACTTCTTCGGTAGTGATATCGTTTAATCCATTAGAATGTGTGAGATTTATCATGTGATCTATGGCGTTTTCTAAATTTTCTGTCCCAGAAGGGCGCGCACCAAACTGGTCTATAAAATCCGTGTATCTAAAATAAACATAAAACATCATTATCTTCTTCTGAAATCATTCATCATCATCATCATCGTCATCATTTCAGCCATAGGGCAGACATTCAGCATTTCCCTGCGGTCTTTTTTAGGTTCTCAAATCATTAAAACCAACAAAATCATCCAAGTTGTAATGATTTTTTCAGATTACGATACAAGTTTCAATAACTTTTTTTATATTTCAGTTGATAAAACTAAACTTGCTGAATTTTGCATTCCAATATAAAAGTTTACACGGAGAGGTAAGCTGCAAGGAGGTTATTGTATAGATAATTATAAACTACTTTTCCTAAGGGACCAAACCTAAAATCAGCATTTCCGTAGAAAAAATATGTTATTCGTAAGAAACTAAATTTTGAAACATCCAAAAGGAATAGTTGATATTTATTTTACGAGCAAAGGTACTCAAGTTAGAATATAAATACATGTATATATATAAGTCGTGAAGAGTGAATTTCGTGAGTCTTTTTTTGATCCCCTCCCCCTTAATGCGTAAGTCAGTTCTGGCGGAACCTTGGTAAGCCTTTTTTTAAACGCTTTCACGTAAAAACAATCTTGAGATCACGGACAACTGATAATTATTTTTGGCAAACTTACTCATTATACATATCTCGACCATATCCATTTTCTATTATTTCATTCATAATCCTCCTTATAACCTTTTTGTACGAAGCTATTTCTTCTATCAATTTTGGGTCTAAATTACAGCTATTATCAACATTTCGATTTAAAATGACACTTGAATTTATAATGTCACTGAACACTGTGATTATTAGACATACTGATATTTGTAAATTCATTTCAACGTGGTCACTTGTCGTCTGACACATGAGAACTAAACTCTTATCAGTGTTCAATGAACTATAAACATCACAAATGCATACCTAAACATCAAGCTAATGGCAATTCTTAATTAGTCAGTATTTTAATTAGGAAGTGATTGTTTTAAGTATTTTTACCCACAATAAGGGAAAAGATTAGGTAAACGTTTGGAGTAAAGTTTTTTTTTTCAAGTTCGGCTTAACCGATTTGAGCGCGGTTTTTTGTTTAAAAGCAGATTTCATTGCGGTGATTCTAGTTATGTTGAACCAAAAACTTTCCAGTACTTTAAAATGTATGAGCTCTTATTCGAACCTGTTTGGGTTTTTATAAAGTTTATTTATTTATACCTCTTATGTAAATAGGTACAACCGCTATCTTTAAAAAGGATCAGAATATTTGTCCGTTTATTTGCTTTCTTCGCCATGACATTGGTAAGACAAATTCATTAACCTGTTGGTTGATACGTTTATTAATAACTGACAAAGGGCTTGTCGAGGCACGGTAGGGTTTTGTAGCCAAATCCACATATCAGTGGTCACATTAATTTAAAAAAAAACGAACAAACAGCTGTTTGTTTTTTCTTCTTTGGGCAGACCATATTTGAGAGATGTATCAACCCCACACTTTCATTAAAGTTTTTTTTTCCAAAAAAATAGCCACACTTGAGATCATTGATAACATTCCTTGTTAAGATCATTTTACAAAAAGATCAATGGCGTTTGAGCTAGAACGTCTTGAATTTATTACAGTTTTGTCGCTAAAACTCAGAATATGTATGTTTATTTTCATTAAACTTATGGATAAAATATGAATTTGGTATTGTTTGCTTATCGTCAAATTGATGCAACCCAAGTTGAAGGCATATCGCACTATCTACGTACTAACTTTACCTTGTCTGTGTCAACTTGTAATTTGAGACAGTACTTACAGTTATTTGCAGTTCTTTATTAAATTATCTCAAGTGTTCCGTTAAATGACCACAGGAAAAGAAAATAACAAAAATATTTTATCTGCAGCGCCGTCACGTGTGTCTACAAGAACGAAATGGTTTCCTACTGAGAATTTTACCGGACGTGACGGGAAACGTCGATTTTTTTCTATAATTTCTTTTCATTATTGGAATGGCTTTTCAGCTTTTACCTTATCGCATTATCTCTCGAAATTCCGAGCAACGAAAATTGCTTTAAAATTTCGTACTTTTTATAACACGCTCATAAATTAGCCGCGACTATGAAGTATACTGGGTTACTCGAAAAGGGATCACTAAGCTGAAAGGAGTCCATTGTACCCATCATTATGAGCAATTGTTACTATGAGAGAAACTCTGAAATCGCGAAAAATATATCAGCTGCTATATAGAAAATGTTGATTGACACTCGACAAAATGTATCAGCAGATGTTTTTTTTTTTGCAATTTCAGGGTTAGTCCCTAACTCTACCTAATTCTCAAATAATAATTAAAGTTTATAAATCTGTTTTATTTCTTCAATAAATTATACATAAATTACCAACGAGTCATGCATATTTCTCGGCCCATGACCAGTACCCGCAGAACCTATATTTGGTCTATAATTTTGATCGCTGACACCTGCAATAACATTGTAAAAAAATACTGAATGAAAACATTTTCTGTTAATATTTCAATGTAGTACTTATATCGGGTACCAGCCACAATCTTATGTTCAAAATCCTAGCAAAAATGATTAAAATGTCTAGTTTTCGTTCAGATTTTTACAACGTACAAGAGCTGACAGTGCTAAAAAAATACCAAGTATAGTTCTTTTAAATTCTGTCGTAGAGAAACCATTACCTTGAACAATGGACAGTAGAGTCAGAAGAGGTCCTTTTGCAACCGTCTCTCGATGGGTTAATGCAGCTACAAATGTTTGCTGTGCCATCAGGGGATTGGATGGGTTGAGATCTTGTACCAAATTGAAACTAGATTAGGTGAAACCGATATGGTAAGCTTAAGGAACTCATAGTATAGTAGTAGGATTTACAAACTAATCCATTTGAACAACTTTAACTATAGGATCAACAATGAAATTTAAAAAAAAATCTGTTCCATCATTGATTTAATACCAATTTAGGTTAGGATATATATAAATGTATATCTGATTCTAATTTTATTGTGCGAACTTAGTAGTGCATGCAGCGCATGCCACAGACATAGTGTGGAATAAGTGTTCTTTGACAGTAATTGTAACTATCAGAGAACACTCATTCAGTCAGACTGAGTGTCTTCAAATTACGAATAGATAAAACAGTTTCTTCTAGGCAAGTGTGCTCCATCGTAGACCGCATCTTCTCGTAACATCGAGCGAGTTAGCGGTCAAACGCAAGCCAATTACTTTTTTTGTAAAGTTGTACATAATGATGAGGATAATAACCCCTTATCGGCAAAAATAACTTATCTTTCCGACCTTATAGCAGTAGCTCACACTGTGTAGTGAATATTAGATTAGAAACGTACAAATCACTGGTTGAATCTCGCTTTGCTACCCGTCGTTTTTCCACTTTTCAGGAGGAAAAGTAAGCAATGTCCGTCTTCATGATGCACACTATCATCCTGCTAAATTCCGTTATGATCGACCGAGCTGTTCAGTCGTGTAAAGTGAACAAACAGACCGTCAGAGGACTGAGTTACACTTTCTCATTTAAAGTATTAGTTAGGATTGCACTACACAAACTATTTATGAATGTTATCTGCCCTCATTTCTACTGACGTTCTTGCTGCCACCATAAATCTAACCGTACTATCCGAGAGGCATGTAAAGTAGGCATAAAATATTACTTCCCGTAGATATCGATACGCAGACGTGCCCATACTAAATCAAGTTAATAAATAATACAGGTATTACGGTGCGGCGGAAAGGAAATCGCGTATCGTTTTTCATCGCGGAAAAAAGGCCTTCCTAGCTTGTGTAACGGTCAGAGAAAGATACGAGTTCACAGATAGGTTATATGATTATTACAGTTATACAGTACAGTACAGTTATATGATTATTTACGGGATATTTACCATGGTTAAGACTATAGTCTTCCGGTGAACATGGTGCATGTAACTGCGCCGAAACATCGGGAGCTCCTTCCACAACCTTACCACGGTAAATATCCCCTAAATAATCATATAACTGTATTTAGTGAGAATAAAAAAAATATAAGATTCTGCATTATCTTAAGAACATATAGTATAAAGTAATTTTCGTGTTGGTATTTAGAAGATTGCGAAAAAGATAGAAAATAAACATATGATCGAGTTTTTGTCTATCTCCTCTGCCATCCTATAAAATATCATCACGAAAATGTTATACTGTTTACAGTGTTATTCTAAAAATAACGCAACGCACAAGTCGTATTTTTTTTCATCATCACCATGGTCATCATCATCACGATTTCAGCCCATCGTGTTCTCACAACGGGACTCAGGACTTCTCTCAGAGAGAGAGAGAGAGGGGATGAGCCCTAATCCACCATGCTGGCCCAGTGCATGTTAATGAATGTCATATGTCTTTGAACTTTTAAGGCTCTTGGACATACCGGTTTTCTCACGATTTTGTCCTTCGCCGTTGTTGAGCGATGGCATCGATACTAAACATAATTTATTTAGGTACTATATGAGTTATTCTTGCAGGGCTGATTCTTGCCGTCAGATTGTAAAGCGTACATGTTGCCAGTTGGCCACCAGCACTCGAACTTTTTTCAAAATCTCACTCATCAATTTTTAACTTAATACATGTTGACAACGTGCCGTTGAGTCCAAGGCTAGACGTGAAAAAAGTGTCTTCCCTTAATAGAGTCAATAAGAAACGTGTTATAGTAGGTACACATTCTTCTTTTTTAAACTAACATAATTTTTTGTGCCTTCCACAACTTTACCACGGTATAATATCCCGTAAATAATCATATAACTGTAATCGGTGCATTTCTTACCTAAATATTGAATTTGAATAAACAACGCAGTGTTGTTGTTTTTCTCTTTTATTGGCAAGTTGAAATTATTTATATTTTTACTACTCATTGATTATGAAAATTAGGGCCAGTTTAAGGGCCCTTAAAATTGAAAAAAAACTTTCATTTTAATTTTCTAAATTAGCATAACACTCAATGCAGACATTTTCATTCAAAACAATCGACCCAAGAGAAAAAGACAGAAGGAAAAGTTTTACATAACCTTATTTTTTGTTCAGGAGCGAGGATTAAAGGTATTCTAATGTAGATTTTGCGTCGTAAAAAGCAATTTATGCAAATGTCTCGTATTTTACAATAAACACGCCTGGCGTGGCGCGCGCCTGTTCTTTGTCGTGCCACGCGACATTTCTCTAATGAGAACTTATGTCGTTCTTTTGAATTGTTTTATGCCGACTGTTTCTAGGATATTTTTAAATTTCACAGACAGATTAGGGTTAACGTGTCTTGAATATAAAATAGTTACATTAATTTTTTTCAACTCTACTTTTACCACCTCCTACCTACTACATACCTACTGTCCCGTTCTCATATATCTAATGTTCTTTATGAAAATTGACGTAACAATATATGTGAATATACCTAAAAAACCAAGGCAAAAACTACCGGGATGCTTACTAAGATACCGGGCCTCTATCAGCTTCTTTACAAATCGTCTACCTTACCTACTGAATTTAGTTAGTCTATAAAAGTGTTAAAAATCATCAAAATAGTTTAAAAACACTTAGATTATATAGACAAATAGATTGTTTTTTTTTATCTCGGTGAATTACTTACATGCTATGTATACACAACTCTGCCAAACTGCGTAGCAGTTTGTAGGCAGATATCTACTCTCATTACAAAATTTTATTAATAAGTAGAAACACAACATTTTAGATATACGTAATATAATATTTAATAATGTATTTATACGTATCATATTAATATGTTAACGGCAAAAGTGTGTTTCTTTGTTTCACTATCACGTAGCAACAGAAAAATGAATCGACGTGTTATTTCCATAGGTAGAATGATTTTTTTTTACTTCTTATCACGGGAAATGCACATGCCAATCGTAATATTGACCATATAGTGAAACGACACGACATTTCATAAAATGACGCCATTACATGAAATTGCCAAATAGTTCTGGCCATAATATCGTCATTTCTCGTTATGGCAGGAACCCTTGGTCATATCATAGCAGAGTTGTAAAATCCATATTTGAATCCTCCTTGTTGTTAGCGGCCGCCATTTTTAAATGCATCGAAACAAAGCGACATCAGCGCCATTAAAATAATACAACATGTAACTATTCCAAGATCACCCCTAGAATTTATTTTCCAATTCGTCAAATGGAATGAGTTGTAAAATCAAAATATGATTGTTATTCCATCGATCGGAGCAAGGCAAATCGTGATGTGGCTAATAAACCACGAAAATCAAAGACACCTAAATATTAGTAACATTAGGTATCTTTTTCAGTTTAGTTTAGTTCAGTTCATCTAATATATATTTCAAATAGGTACACTAGGAAACACTTTCGTGACGTCATAAAAATACAAAGCTAAAAATCTTAGATGTTTCAGATTATTACACATGTAACGTTTACATTAAAATGACGCTTTTTCGTGAAATGTCCGGCCTTTTCATGATATAGCCAATTCTTCTATAGGGGTACGACATTTACACCGTATAACACCGTCAGTCAGTTTGTAGATAAGTAATAACCAATTTTTCATGCTCAACGAATTTAGAAGACGGAAAGCGCTCGACCACGCTCGAAGTGCTTAACGAACTTACTGGCAAAAGAAAAACTTCGCAGCATCTGGCGATGTCTCAAATAAACAAGTTTAATCCGAAGCCGGAGTGAACTGACCCAGATAATGGCCGAAAAACGTCGGCGACCTCAGAGCGCGAAAAGTTAATGAAAATAAATGCTGCCACTTTATTTTTGTTATTCTGATTACGGTGTAACTAGACAGGGAGGTTAAAGAGGTAAGATCGTGGCTTGAGTAAAAATACTAGTAATGCATGCACTCATTACTAATATCATTTCTGATTAATATAAAATCATTTATTTCTTGTATTCAAAACGAAAACAGTAATTCAAATATTTATGTCCCAAAAACGTACCAAATCACGTAAAATTACATCAATTATAAAATATGCTGTACCTATTATTATGTCCAGGTAAGACAAGAATATAAATTTAAAAATTTCATATCTAATTTGGACAAGACGTTATAACTTTATACCCGCTTGGCTGATTTTGATCAAAGGTAGCTAAGAACCAATGCCTTTAAAGCCGCTTTCAAATAAAAAAATACATCTTAATGATTTCAGTCATTTTATAGAAAATGAGGACAGATACACAACCTCTTACCCCAAACGCATATTGTACCAAAACTTTTTCTTTGATGGATCTCTAGTATATTTCCCATTTAACGTCGCATTAAGTACAATAAGGAATTAGGGATCAATTATGTTTAACTCTACAGAAATTCGTCAGTGATTTCACCTAGCCTGAAACAAAAATAAAATAAAATAGAAAGTTACCTTAGGTGAAACAAAAATGAATTATGTCTGCAACAAAAAAAAACAATATACCTGAAACAAATTATTGTTATTATTCTGTCATATTGATAATAGTAATTATAACATCTGAAACAAAAAATATTAAAATTTGAAACAAATTAGTATCTAATGAATGTGTAATGACAATAAATATATTTAAAAAACTCTGCGCGAAATAAGAGCTGATCACCGAAAACAACATTAAAATATGTTCAAAATTAAGGAAGAATATAAGCATTTTAATGTTTTGCTATACAGAGTGCACGCGTACTTACTTCATACTTCCGTTCATACTTCATACTTATACTTCATACTTCAGTTTCCGGGAAAGGGACTGAGCATCCTAATCCTACCAAACCATTTAAACTCTTATTTATATATTAGAACTTTATTAGCGGACTCAATATTTTAGAGTATGCATACATTTAATTGTATATGTTTAAAATAAATCTGGACATTATTGCACACACACACATGGTCATCTGACCCCAATCTATGCAAAGCTTGTAATATGGCAGACTGATATACATACATATATATAAAATAAAATAATACCCTGTTATTTTAATACATCAACAACACTGTCCTAAAGCCTGTTATTTGTCTTATTTATTTTTTAACAAGTTTGTCAATCTGTACCAGCTATATTAATTTGTCCTCATAACGAGTACGTATACAATATATATATATATATATATAGATATATCAGCCATCACCATTAAAGTAAAATCTTCATAAATGTCTTATCTGAAACACTTTAAATTTAAGTGTTACGATTTCATAGCCTCATAAATGGAGTTTGAAATGGTCCATCAAGCAGATTCTCATAAACGACAAAACGACAATGGTTTATGGAGTAAGTACTTATGAGATTTTCAATCTTTCAAAAGAAGTCCCAAAATGAACGCTAGGTAGTAGAAAAACTTAAACAACTTTTTTAACTAATTAGCCCAGACATTTATAGAGTAAAAACTGAAAATATTTAATTTAAATTTCATAGTAACACCAAACGATGAAATCCTAAGCAAACAATATTTACACGGACGAGCGAATTATATTCGAACATTTTCCATTCCTAACACTAACATAAACCTAATAACGTTTTCGCCTTTCGTATAATGCGAATTCTCATAAATTCACACATATTGACAGAACCGTGGCCCGTACATTGGATACCCTCGTATCTTTTGTTGAATGTTTCCCAAATATAACGAAAAATTCCTAAAATGCCTTGCCAATGTTCAATACATTGGGCAGAGGGTCACTGAGGAGCGCATTGTATCCTTCGAAGAAAAATTGCCCTTATTGATTCACCACATTCGTCTCTTGGGTTGGTATTTATAAGGACAAGGCACTTTCCAACTATTGCTTTTTTGGTATTTTCTCATAGGAGATACCGTAAGAAATATGAGCATACTGCAAATCGAAAATATGGTAAACTGCCACATTCAATGGAAATATTTACAAACATTTTTCATCCCTTATGTTTTCACAAGATTTCATTTATCTTGCCTTGTTATTTTAGGTCAAATCTTGCAACTGAATTTTATAACAGCTATCCCCAACCGATTGAGCTGAAATTTTGCATACACTTAGTGTGGATGACATTGCATGGTTAGCTATGTAGTGAAGTCATTCTAAATCCAATATGGCGGACGCCCAAAGATGGCGGACCAGTTATTTTTTTATGCACCCCCATGATATATGGGTATCAAACGAAAAGACGTTACACAAAATTTTATATGATGCCCCAAGATAGTGGATTTTTTTTCTTAACTACCATCATGATGTGAGTATCAAATGAATGGGTTGGCTGAGAAGAATACGAAAAAAACTATTTCAAAATGCCTGATTTTAAAAAGTTTCTTAAAATTATTAATTTTATTTACATACCTAACATAATATATATTGATAATTTTTATTGTTATATCGTATTTGTTCTAAAAGTAATTTTTGCGCGCCAATATCTACTTGAAACAATTTATTATTATTATTTCTGGTCATGATGAATTAACGAATCGTTTAAAGCGGAAAATTTGATAGAAACTCAGCCATACCAACCTTTTTAGAAAGTTTTATCTAAGGAGGTCCTTAATCAGTTTTGGAGCCAACGTGAAAAAACCATGTCGCCTTTATTGAAATCTGTTCGTTTACTCCACAGACTAGGTAGGTATAGCTACTACGTAGAACAAGTCTTTGGTTTACCCTCATTAAGTAGTGTACTATTTTACTTCGTAAAAAAATCGTTAATCACCTAGTTACTCTTTTTCTTTGTAATATGGTCATTATTTGGACAAACTTCTTTGAGGAAAGTCGACCTTTCCGTACTACTCGAATAGGCATAGTGTTTGCTGGTATAGAGGCCGAGACCGAACGTCGCGGCCTTTATTCCAGCTTGTCCATCAAGGGCTCCAATGCTGACCGTGCTGTGATGGCCTGGAGCTGCACTTTCGGCCATCATCATCGCTGCCAGCACGCACTCATTACAGACCGCACCAGTAATGTACTATTAAATGTTTCCTACACCAACTCATTATCTGTTTCCAAAATAATGCCCGATTTGATGCCTCTATTTTTCCCAAGCAGCGATCGAAAGTGACCAAAGTTGTTTACGAAAATGCAAAACTGTTCCGCCATATTTAATGAAAAAAGTTCACGCTCCTGAACAGACGCTTAATCAATTCTTAGAACAAATTAGTGCAATTTCTTTTTATGGAGACTATTTGAAGTTCTATTTAGGTGGCCTACTAAGCTGAGTATTCATTAATGCAAACCGTATCTGTAGCAGTTATAGGCTCTAGTTTGTATATATTATAGCCTTTAGTGTGTATGCGTTGTCTACGAGCACATTTCCAACGTGAGTATTTGGCTTGCGGCAAGAAATGACAATTGCTACCTAAACACGAGAAACTGTAAACCATATACAACAGTAAACAGTCATTATGATTTTATTATACACGAATATTGCCTATATAATAATTAAAAATTTAAACAGGTATCTATATTTGAAGACATTAATTAGTTAATTAAACAATTGATACAATTAACTTATGTAAATACAATAATAGCAATGAATATAAACAACCTTAGCATAAGACAAATGGAAGGAACTAACTACCAAGACACGGGTTCCCAATTACACCCAATTTGGCAGTTAGAGCCAGTAACAACATGGATATACATTTATTGAAAAAAAAAGTGATTGATTTTACCCGTGACGGAACAGATAAAGTTATAAGCGTTTTGGGTTATGTGTTAATTGTGTATGTTTTTATTTCTGCTTCCATTTTCTTCAAAACTGCTGGATCAATTTTAATGTGTGTTTTTCGTTAGTAAGCGACTTTAATTGCGGTAGTTTATGATAAAAATCTATCCAGCTGTTTACAAATTATAAGCTTTTATTGGAATTGGGTTAAGAATAAAAAAACATCATTGGTAACAGTAACACGCTAGTGAGTACCCGGCTTTGTGCTCATTTTAAGTTAGACGTCGGAGAAAAGGTAAGCTATAATTAGATTTGCATACTTATGGAGCTTTTCAAGCGTAATGTTTACTTTGATCGTGTAGCGATTAGAGTAAAAAGTGGGCAAACTTTTAATGAGGTTTTTGTGGATGGCGCGAGCTCGTTGAAGGACGCCGAATCACCTCGTTTGTCAATTTTATTAATGGAGATGTAACTATACTATATTCATAATGTTAAAGCAAAGTCAACTGTGTAATTTTTTCCATACCGTTTTTCATTCAGTGGCAAATAAGTTAACCGGACGCCTGGGTCCTGATTCCATAACTACAAACACGCTCGTAACGCGGCGCGTTAAGTTATCCTAAAAAAATGGCCTTTATTTCTTACGGAAAAGAGGCCAAATTTTTAGAGGTTAACTTAACACGCCGTGTTACGTGCTTGTTTTGGTTGTGGAATCATTTACATGAAACTTATTACGTATATAGCGTTACGTAGAGTTAAGGAAATAAATAATGACAAGAATTAGATGATTAAATAGATGATGGTGAAGGGTCGAATTAAGATGCTCGTAAGTTCATTGGATGTTTTTTTTTATGCCATAGGTTTTTTAACATGCAGACAGGCCGCCTGATGGTAAGCAGTCACCGTTGCCTATGGATACTTGTAACACCAGAGGCATCACAAATACGTTGCCGACCCTTTAAGACTCTATTAACTCGCCTTTTGAAGAACGCCATGTTTTAGCTTCTCGTAAACACCGCGGAAGGTAGCTCATTCCCAAATTGCAAGTGTGAGGCAAGAATGATCGTGTGAATCGCACAGTATGCGATTTCCACAGGTCTATGATATGTGGATGCGCTTTCAAACGGTGGCGGCTAGTGCGATGATAAAACTGTGACGCAGGCATTAGATCGAATAGTTCATCAGAACACTCCCCATTGTAAATGCGATAAAAGATACAGAGAGAACCAACCTCTCTGGGCATGTTGAGCGGCTCTAAGTGTTCGGTGAGCTTGGGATCATCGACAATTCTTACAGCTCTACGCTGCAATGCATCAAGAGGCTCAAATTGATACTTGGGTGCTCCATTCCAAAGATGGGAGCAGTACTCCATGTAAGGTCGGACTTGCGCTTTATAAAGCAGGAGCCTTTGACTCGGCGTGAAGTACCGTTTCGCCTTGTTGAGCACACCAAGTTTCTTAGAAGCAAGCTTGGCCTTACTTGCTTTTTTATATGAAATTCTACGCAGGCCAAGTCTCGGGTAACAGCTAGTAGGTTTATATACGTTATGCCCAGCCAGGCCATGTATCTTTTCTCCCGAGAAGCACAAGAATTCTTGTCACTATTTATTTACTCCTCTTCCTGCTTGGATCTCAAAGCGCACGGACGTCTTTTGCGTTTTTCTCTTGCTTCGCGTGTCTCCGCTATTCGTCGTGTATCTACATTCATTCAAAAAGAAGCAACCAACACCACCTTTATACTAGAGTGAGTAAGACACAGCTCGGCATACTTGCAAACACTACACACAGTCACGAGCTTAGCCATACCCCCTGCGTGTGCGCACACGATTTGCCCCTAGCACCAACTCGTCGTGAAACCACGCCCCTCACCCGGACCCAGCGCCGCCGTCGGTTAATATAGGCCTAGAAAAACGCTTTCTTGCTATTATGGCAATGATCCGCTCTCCCCAAAATAATGAGACGCCTTCGAAGCGCAAGTCTAATCGTTCGAAAGAGGAACCAAATTGGCAAAGCGACTTGAAAGCCTTCAAAGATGATATTATGAATTTCATGGATAACTTCCGAGAAGAAATGTCGGCTAAACTTAAAAAGTTAGAAAAGCATCTCTCTAAATCTATTGAGTTCCTCACCTCGCGTTATGAAGAGATGACACAAAAATTTACCACATATGAAGATAAAATTAAAGAACATGACACCCAAATACGTACCATGGAGCATAAGATCGAAGATTTATCCCGTAGCCTGCAAGTCTCACATATCGAAATCAGAAACGTTCCATCCAAGGACAACGAGACGAAAAAAGATCTTGAGTGCTACATGTCCAAATTGTCTAGTTTACTAAAATTGGATTCAATTCAACTTCGCGACATTTATAGATTACCTTCAAAAAAAGACGGGAAACGCATTATCGTTGCCGAACTACTGAACTCCTCTGCGAAGTTTGATGTACTCAAAGCAGCTAAGATTTACAATTTAAACAATCCAAACAGCAGGTTAAATGCATCGCATTTTGGCTTCGAACCTTCAATGACTATCCCAGTCTTTATCGGGGAGCACTTGTCGGCTAAAGCTAGGAAGCTTTTCTTTCTGGGAAGACAGCTCGTTAAGTCCAAAACTTGCAGATTTTGCTGGACGGTCAATGGAAAAGTTTTCGTACGAAAGAGCGAAACATCACCGTCACTTCAATTGCAAGATGAGGAACAAATTGATAAACTAAATGCTACTGACTGACTATTTTACACTTCAGTCGTTGTCGAATTTATTAACTGTAGGTTGAGAATAATAATTGTTACTAAATTTTGTCTTAGCAAAGTACTGCATGCTGTGTCGATCGACCTTTTGTACTATATAATAATTTTATACTATTACTTTATCTATCTTCACACTGTGTTTACAACTAGACTGATTCATAATTACGATATAACTAGTTACCTGTATCAAGGTGCAAACATAAGTTCGATAATCCCATTTTTAATTCCTCACTTTTCACACATAACCACTACAACACAAGTACTCATACATTTACCGGTTTTATACACATTTATGTCAATTATTTATTATTATATAACTGCAATTAACTTCGCCACCCTCACTGTGCTGTTTGATAGCCTAAATTATAAGGACGACGAACGACGAACATTACTTCACTGTACGTTCTCACGTAAAAACAGGTTTAGAGATAAGTACCTAACAACTGTTTGCTTGCACAATAAGAAACACACAGCCATCGCCTATCGTTGCTATGCGCCTACTGCAGTCCCATTGACTTTATCTATTAGTTGTAAATATGTACTCATCTGTGATTGCCAGCTCTGTTCAGAACTATACCCACCGAACGTCTCCCATCATAGCTACCTGTTTATTACAATTATACTCTTATTCCACAATCTACACGGTCACTTAAATATTTCTCATGATACTCAACCATTTTCCCCATGTATAAGTTTTATAAAACACTATATTGTAAACAGCTTTTCTCTTGTAATCCCCCCAATATCACCCATGTATTATAATGTAATTTATGGCTAACAACAACAATGATATTATTTCTGACCTTGACGAGATAAAAATTGCAACTGAAATTATATGTAAACCGGAAGACTGCATACGTAATATTGGTGATCCATTACGGAGCTTTAAAATAATATGTCTAAACATTAGAAGTGTATACTCTAAAAACTTTCAACACTTTGAGATCCTTTTGCATCGCCTCCAATTTATTTGTGATGTTGTTATTTTGACAGAATGTTGGATTAAACAACATCAAAACCCACCTCAATTGAATGGTTTTTCTATGCACTTTTCTAAACAAGTCAGACTACAAAATGATGGTGTTGTTGTCTACATAAAAAACGGAATTGAATATGAATTCGAAGAACCTGTGTTTGAGGACGCTAACTGCCTGGTTATTAAATTAAAACAAAGTATTGCCATTGTCGGATTATATAGGTCCCCATCCTACAAAAGTATTGACAAGTTTCTTAACTCATTAGAAAAAACGCTCTTTGCGCTTAAGCACTTTAACAGCATTGCGGTTATGGGTGACATTAACCTTGACATAAGAAATAATACTTCAGAAACTAAGGTGGCTGAATACTTAGACCTTATCACACAATCAGGTTTACTACCTGCCCACTCGCTTCCAACCCGCCTTGGTAATTGTCTCGATCATGTCCTTCTCAAAACCGCACTTCCTTCGTATGTTGCAATAATCGACACTGATATTACTGACCATAACCCAGTACTTTTAAGTCTAAACAGGTTGTCTAACCCTAATAAACCTAAAAAATACAAAACCCATACGGACTGGAACTCCATCATGGAGAAACTAGCAAAAGAGAATTTTGACACAATTTTTATTTCTAATGACCCAGAAACATCTGCAAATAATTTAGTAAACATGTTGTCTAGCTACATCTCTTCCCACACGAAACGCGTAATAATCCCCAAAAAAGATAGAATATGTAAGCCCTGGATAACACCTGGTGTTCTCAGATGTATTCAACATAAAGACAAACTACACTTAGAGCTAAAAAAGAATCCAGATGACGCATATAAGAAATTAATTTACCAGAGGTATAAATATTTTTGTGATAACATAGTACAAAAAGCTAAAAACATGTATGATACACAAAAGATTGAGAATAGTCTGCATGACACGAAACTAACTTGGCATGCACTTAAAGAAGTAATACATATTACTAAAGATAAAAGTACATCCTGCGAACTTCTTTACACTAAATCTACTGTACATGAATCCATTGAAACAGTTAACGAGTATTTTTCAAACATAGGAAGGAATCTAGCAGAAAAACTTGTCTCTAAACGTCGCTCTTTACAAAAGGTATCGCATAAATTAAACAAAACTCCGCATCATCTAAACTCTTTTGTTATTATGCCAACTGACTACTCCGAAGTTGAACAAACTATTTTAAATCTTAAAACTAACTCTTCCGCGGGCTGGGATAATATTCCTACACACTTTCTAAAACAAGCTAGACACATTATAATACCGCCCCTTGTCAAACTAATAAACATTTGTATTGAATCTGGCCAGTTTCCTGAAGTCTTTAAAAGGGCTATTGTACATCCGGTTTATAAGGGTGGGGATAGACATCTCGTCTCTAACTATAGGCCTATATCTGTACTGCCAGCCCTATCAAAAGTATTTGAAAAGATACTAAATTCCCGATTGGTAAATTATCTCAACAAATTTAACCTACTTGCTGAGGAACAATTTGGATTTAGGGCTGGCAGATCTACAGAAGACGCCGTAACCAGTCTTTGTAATACTGTGACTAAGACACTAGATAAACACAATAAATGCATTGCAGTTTTCCTTGATTTGGCCAAGGCTTTCGACACAGTGTCTGTTCCCATCCTTTTAGATAAGCTGGAATGCCTTGGAGTGAGAGGAAATTCTCTAAACCTTTTTAAAGATTATCTTAGTAATCGAACTCAGTCTGTTAAGATAGGAGACCATAGAAGCTCTGAAACCGCCATCTCATACGGTGTCCCACAGGGCAGTATTCTCGGGCCGAGCCTATTCTTGGTGTACATAAACGAGCTCTGTTCAATGCACTTACCTAACGCTAAGATTTTCTCGTACGCCGATGATACAGCCTTGGTCTTTTGGGAGAGTAACTGGGTTAAAGCTTATTCAGCAGCTGAAAAAGGCCTTAGTCTCATCGTGAAATGGCTGGATGACAATCTCCTTGGTCTTAATGTGACGAAAACCAAGCATGTTGCATTCTCATTGCGTAACCCTGGGGCCCCTCCCCATCACCTGTCCCTCAAAATACATGAATGCATCTCCAGTATAAACTGCAACTGCTCTTGCTTAGAAAGGGTGTCCGAATTAAAATATTTGGGTGTTGTAATTGACCAACGTATGTCATGGCTTCCACATATAAAAATGTTTGCAACACGACTCCGAAAGCTAATTTGGGTCTTCAAAAAACTAAGACACGTCACAAACTTTAAGTTACTGCAAACGATATATCAGGCCCTTTGTCAATCTATCATAGCTTATTGCATTACAGCCTGGGGAGGCGCATTTCGAACACATTTAATTATACTCGAGCGTGCCCAAAGGTCTATACTGAAAGTCATGACTTTCAAACCATATCGTTTCCCAACAACCGAACTGTTTGCTCAATGTAAGGTTTTAACAGTTAGACAGCTTTATATACTAGGTACTACCATTTCACAACATGTTAAGACTCCATACGATCCAACAATTAAAAACAAAAGACGAGATAAGGACATTATTACTAACACGGATTTGTTTAGAAAACAATTTACTCACACACAGCTCAGCTTTCTCGGACCTTACATTTACAAAAAGATAAATAGAACACTCGACATATTCTCATTGAATAGAAATCGGTGCAAGGCCAAAGTCAAGGATTGGCTTCTGTCTCTGAATTATGATGAGACAGAAGCCATATTAAAATTAATATGCTAAATTATGAATAGCACAATATTTAATGTTTACGTATATATCTAGTAACTATGTATATTAATAACCATAATTATATTTACTTCTATTGTTATCATACATTTATATCCATATTTTGAATTTTTCATACATTACACATTATCACTTACACACTGAAGTGGGGAGCTTGAACTTGATTGTTTGTTTATTGTTATTATTTTGTAGTTCTGTCGAAATCGCAACTCTGGCTCATTGTTCACAAATTGTACAGCAGGAAGGCGTTAGCACCCGAGATACAGATTGTCTAGTTCGGGTGCTAACACACCACATTTAACCAACACATGTATATTTCTACTAACCTATTTTTTAATATATAAATTGTGATTGTGTTTTCTTTAAATGTATTTACTCGTGTTTTTTGTGCAAAATAAATTATTATTATTATTATTTAGGTGTTAAAAAATATTCAACATATCAATTTCAATCACAATTCTCATAAAACGTAGACCACATCATAGTTTAAAATCAGGCAAGTTGGCGGTCAAACGCAAGCATATTACTAACAAAAATGTGATCACAAGCAAAGCTTAAAAGAGATATAATAACATTTTCCTAAATAGTTTAAAAAAAAAAACATAATATAAGTGTTGCTATGAAAAAATCTCATAACGACAGCGAAAACGCTTATCTGTTTGCTTTGTACTGTAGATATGGGTCAAGCTCCTTTAATCTGATAAATACTGAAGCTGAGCTGAAGCACCCACACTGAATGCGCGCGACTGCATTATAAATTGTGAGGTCGTAGTCAGTTTTTGAGAGCCGCTGGAATTTGTTCTAGCTTCAGATTTGTACGATCCCGAAGATTTTCGAATATGGTCTACCACATCGAAACCACCAATCTACCACATCGTCTCCATATCGAAACACGTGGAAATTTTCGAATTTTTTTTTTTAAGTTCCTTTATTAAGACCCACTTTTAGCAATTTAGGTTGTTCTAGTTTTAGTTTATATGCTTTCATGATTAGCTTAAAATTATAAAAATGTATTGTCTTAGAAACCATAATGACCGAAACACGGTTAAAGATATTTCATTTGAAAAATATACATTACGTAACACTGATTTGCGCTTTTCTCCTTGTTTTTTTGTTAGATTAATTTAAGCGTACCCAGCATGCTGGTGGCATTATCATGTTGAATCGCATTGCTTATAAGAGCCAGAAACCCGGCGCTCTAAGATTTTTGAAAGAGATTGAATCAAGTCAATAATAAGTACGTAAAATGGCAACTAGGCGCCTAATTTTTACACAACTATGAGCTACCAGAACTTGAATATTGTACCTCTAAGCTTTTATTTATTTATTTAATGCACTGTTTGCTTAGGTCAAATCTTGCAAGCTGATTTAGAACAAGTTCCTTCTAACCGATTTTACTGAACTTTTGCATACACTTTTAGTTCTGGTAAAATAAAATATTTAAACATCATACAACATAATTATTTCAGAAATTTAAATTAAAATAAATGTCAAACTTAAAAGAAAAATGTGTAATATTATAATATTTAATCCTTCTATAATAATAACACTAATCATAAAATAATTAAATAAAATTAAAATACAATAAAAATCAATAATTTTATTATTAAATAAACATTCAAATAAAAATAAACTGCATCGTTTAAATAAAATATTATGTTTTATTTATTTTCTTATTGATTCCACATATTCATACCTGACATTTCGCTTGTTTTTATGAATATGCCATAAAAAAAATTGCGTAAAAAACATTCTTCATTTCTTTTACTTTTCGTTAATTATGAAATACTGTAGGATAACAAAACAAGAGCAAAAAAGTAAACTTTTTGCTACTTGTTTTTGTACAATGTTGTGGGAAAATTAGGTCCCGCGTTATCTCTTTTACTAAGGAAAATGTTTTAAGTTTATCACTACCAAAACTTTACTCGTTTACTTTGCTAAAAATTCTTCTTTTTCGCAATAGCTACAATATAATGCAAGACCTGTAAAATGTAGAGATAAAAAAATATTGGTAATCACAGAAGAAAAGGTATATAGTCTTATAATTCAGTGGAATATACCTCTAATAATTATAGTAAAAAATAAAAAACATGTGTAATGTGACTCGTTAAAACCATTAAATCTAACCAATCAAGCTCTAGTAGTGGTTTATTAGTTGTTATTGAAGAGTTCCACTATCCACCTCGCGGCTCCATCACCAGACCCTCGTCGAGATTAATGAAGAATGGGACAGGATCGTTAAAACGAACCATATGATGCCAACCTCGAGGGATTTGATAATAACTATTGAAGCATTCCAATATCCTCCTATTGGCTCCATCATCAGATTAGTTCGATGGTACCAAATTATTGTATTGTCATCCGGTATGAAATTTTGCATGTAAGTGTATTTACCTACATGCATAGTTTCTAACCGATACGACAATTTTATTAGAAGTATAGGTTAAAGTCGACTTCCATATTTGTTGACATTTGTCAGTCGACACGTTTTTCGCCTCTTCACAAGGCATCCTCATTGTTGATTTTGTTACTTTTTCAATTCATATCAGTGGTTTTACTTCTTCATGTAAAAATGCGCAAGCGACAGAGCTGCGGATGGGATGAGCTGCATTAATACCTCTCTTTTCATTTAACATTTCATTCATAAAATATGGCAGTAATAATGCTTCATGAACGTTGGAATAAGCTTAAAAGTTTTAATAAGCTCATTATTCGCTTGCTCACGTCTACCAGTTTTGTTTGATAGTTACCTATTACACGTAGTCACTGCTGTACTCACTTTAAAACGGTCGTGCATGTGCATATTAATTAGCATGCACAGACAACAATCAAACTAATCCTTAGATTGATTTTCTGTTTATGACAAGCATTACTTTATAGGGTTCCGTATCCGAAGTTTGTCAGCGTAACCCTATTTCTAAGCCTACGCTATCTATCTATTTATTCTACCCAAAGCTGTAAGTATCTTTTGAACCGTAAAAGATGGACAGTTGAATTTTTCACAGAATATGTAATGTTACGGGATTAACTAAAATTGAGAACCCTCCTAAAGTTGGTGAAAAATAACGGTTAAAAATAACAGTTAACTATTACTTGTCTCAACAAAACAGTAGTTGTTCGTGACAATAATGGTTCATACGTTATTTACGTCGAGTGGAGTGGGCTGGATTCAAGGGTAGCGGCGATAACAACGTGGCCTTGTCCGCCGCACGCGAGCTGCCATTAACCCTTGCTTTACCATTGGATCTGTTTACTTTTTTACTTGCAGAACCAAAGCACAACAATACAAATAACAACGCAGGTGCTTTATGGCAAGCCGTCGGTGAATGCCGACACCGCGTACCCCGATTCCATGGGGTTAAATGAGAACCCAACCCCAGGAAACCGCAAGAGCTAAGAATGTAAGCTCCAGGGTGGAAGAGTTAAAGGCATTATGCCGCGAGTAGCGTCCAGTGAAAGTGCAGCACACCTCTCGACACCATAAGCTACCCCACGCCAATGTTGCCCCTCCGGCGCCAGTATCGGACAGCCTTTATGGGGGGCCCATTTAGTGGGTGGCAAGTCATCACTTGCCTAAATATATTTTGAAATGAGACAGGATAGGACAGGTGCCGTTCTTAATAGATCCAATAGATCTGTTCTCCTATCCACAACTTGTTCACCTCAATAGTCAATTTTTTTTTTAAATCCTATACTGTACAATAGTTTTATATTTCTTTTTATACACATTCCATAGTAACTAATTGTATTTTATATTCAACAGGGCCTCTTGGTGTTGGTTTCGGCCCCACCAGTGCCTACCAAATGTCCGGGCTAGACCCGAGAATTTTACGAAACAAAGTCTTTTATTATCCTTATAAAAAGTTAATATAGGTATAAGACAAGTTTCTTTAACGAACTAACTAGTTAACTTTAGCATGCAAACACTATAAATATAAACTGGTTAAGCGGAAAGGGTGGACTAATTAAATAGAAAGAGCAACTCTGAAATCGCGAAAAGAATATCAGATGTTCCGTAGAAAAGTCATTGACGCTCGAAAAATGTATGTAACAACTGTAATTTTTTCGCGATTTCAGAGTTGGTCCCATAGTAAAAATTGTTGATAATGATGAGTATAACAGACCTCCTTCGACTTAGTACACTCTGTCCGCGTAACCCTGTATACAATCCCATGATCCACGGATCGGAACCCTTTGAAACTGAAACTTAAACATCGAAAAGAGAATAAAGACAAGGCAATACTACAAAATACTGTAGTGTAATAAGGCTGCCCACATTCCATGCGTTAATACTGATAAATTGACAAAAAGATCATAATAAAGACATAACAATAAACTACATCGATATGCAAAATAAAAGTAATCTAATCGACGGTTGCCAAAAAATAAAAATAGCACTCTTTCGGTAGCAAAATCAGCGCTGATTTTCACATCCCGGCAGAAATTTAAAGCAATTACTTTTTTATTCCATTTTGTAATTCTACTATTCCACATGATTAAGGACATACTTACCATAACTGAAAAGGAATAAAAAATGGCGAAAGAAACTTTTTTTATTTTTCGTTTACGGCACTATAACACCTGTAAAGCCATTTTTTCCGCTCCGGTAAAGAAGTAACCCAGCTTATGTCGCAGTTACTTTGTTTTTGATTTCAGTATAATAAGTAAACTAAACCTTGAACCTATAAGTACCTACAAAGGAAATAATAAACGACCCTGATAATACGTATGTGCGTATAATGTATGTTCTTCTCAACTTTCAATATCGGACAGTAGTTAGGAAATATTGCCATAGTTATTTGATAAATGGACCCACCCTGTCTGATACAAAAAATACACTTTTCTCGGCATTATGAAACCTTTTCGATAAAGTTTGACACAGATTGCCAACGTATTATAAAAATATATTAATTTATAATTTTCATGTTTTCAGGGCAAAATTTTACCACTATGTTAGTTTATTATATAAATTAAACATGTAGTGTTTGTGACGTTAGGGTATTTGGTGGAAAAATAAAATAAAAAATCTTTAGATGACTACACAAAATTTAATAAATGACAGCACTGTTAACAATTTTGATAGTCATTCGTTTGTTGCACAAAAAACATAGATGAAAATGTTCACGAGTTTTACCGCCAACCTGAAAAAAACATTGCCTCATTATAATTATTATTTTCCTAAACTTGTGTTATTTCGAATGTTAATGTGTAATAACGTGGATTATTGTTTATTAAGTGTTGTTGAACGGACTTAAGTGTTTCAGAGACCAAGCCATAAAGTACCCTATTTTTTATTTATATAAACTGACTATGGTAGGGGTTAAAATACATTAGTATTATTAGTAACCTTGCCCTTCACGTGAGGGTCGTATCACAGCTGCACGCCACTGATTACGGAAAATACGCTCCCACTCATGGAAATTAATATGACGTCACAGCCTTTTAGAGCATCTTTTACGTCCACAATGCTGCCAATCTTGGAGTGTTTTTACGAAAACTTTAGAATTTTTATTAGCGTGCTAACAATTCGTCAAACTTATGACTTATGCTTGAATTTATTTTGATGTTGATTCAAAGCCAATAATAGTGGAGTCTGATTCTTATCGAAATCATTTTTTGACATTTGGCTGAATCAGAGCAAAAAATTACGGGGTGTCACCTTAAATAGATAACACCTAGTATCATCAACATCATAATCAGCCCGCGCTAGTCCACTGCTGGATATAGCCAAGGCACGCCACTCAGCCTGATCTTATCATAATTATCAGCCTCTCTTTCTGCTTGTTACGAACACATATTTTGTTACGTAATTTTGTAACATAACACCCTCGCGAGCGAAGCCTTGAGCACAAACTAGCACTGTAATTCTCTTGAAACCGTTGAATTGATCATAATAAAATTGAGCAAGGATTGTTTTGATGATGAAAATGGTCATAGGGATTTTTTTATGTTGGAAAATGTGAAAAAGGGGTTAAACTTATTGTTTTTAAAACCGCGAACGCAGCTAGTAAATAAAGCTAATGAAAACAAGGAAACAGAAAAGAGACCAAAGAGTTCCCCATTCATGTTGTTTAACCCTAAACAAATGAATGGGAAACTTTGTTTATAATTTTGCTATAACCCCATAGCAATATTATAAACACATTATCCAATACTGCCCCGGTGGCTCAGTTGGTAGTGAACCTAACTTCTGTGCTTGGGGGCGTGGGTTCGATTCCCATCTAGGACAAACATTTATGTGATGAACATTTGTGTTTGTTCTATGTCTGGGTGTTAATATCTATTTAAGTATGTATTTAAAAATATATATGTATGTATATCAGTCTCTGGCAGCCATATTACAAGCTTAGCTTAGTTTGGGGTCAGATGACCGTGTGTGCAAAAATGTCCCAGATATTTAATAGGTTCTAAGGTAAAAAGATCGTTTTCAGCGATGAATGGCTATAGTATTGATTTGTTTTCTAATAGGTTTGCAAATCTTAATATTTGAACAATTGAAAATGTTCAAATATTGACCTACCTCACCATGTCTTTAATATTTTACCATTGGGTTGACATAGATGAGGGTAACACTGTATGTCTGTGTCTGTATATGTATGAGACATGACGGGTTACCATGCGAGTCTAGGCCATCATAATAATATTATGATTACATGATGATGACAGGTGTGAGTAGGGGAAAATACCATTTTCATTTTTCATGCTCGTAAAGTTCTTGTTTATATCCGGTGTAAGCGGACTAAAAGTGATCTTTGTGCTCTTGTGCATAATACTCTGCATTATACCATGGTAAGGTTGTGAAAGGAACTCCCCATATTATGGCGCAGTTAGATGCGCCATGTTCACGGGTAGACTGAAGAATGCGGGTGTATAGTCGAAAAGTTCAAACTTAGGTATAACTATAGACAAAACGAACTACCCTCTTTCTTATATTTGCTACGCTTATCATTATTACACGAACTCGAACCTAACCTCCGACAAAACAAACTCACTGTATCACTGCGTATGGTAATATTTTGAACACAATTTGGAGGATATTTTTAAGGCAAATAAATACTGTATTCCACGCACTGGCTAGTTGAAAACCATTACCTCGATTTAAATTCTAGCATTTCGAGATCTCTAGTGCTTCACCAGTCGTAATATGCCGTTAATAATGATACTTTAGGACAGAGGTCCTCAAAATACAGATTATGCAAAGTACCTATTGTTTGTACTAATTAATATATGTATCTGTGTACTCCAACAACGTGCAGCTAGGTATACCTAAATGTAACATTGTAGAGATTCACCTAAAGAACGGGAGAACCTTTCTCGCGAAGGCTCTTTGTCTTTCCCCGCATTACTTCCAATCGAGAAACTTGCACCACTAGGAAAATGGCTTAGTTTGTTAATGTCACCTCCATGATCCAAACGACCGATCTTGCTTTACTTTAAAAATTAACTCGACAATGAATATGTATGGCACCGTTTGTTGAAATACAAAATTATAGAGAGGGGTATTCATTCCATGCCCAGTTTCTACTGTTCAAAGGATAAAATCAGAATCTTAGGCGGCCTTATACCCTGGGTCTAGAACTTAATGCTTTCAGCTGGCCTAAAACTGCCCACTCTACTTACATGCTAAGCATCACACCACTAAAATGCAAAATAAGAACGATTAGGTTTTTATTAGCTTCCTTTAGATACTTCCGACTTTCTGACTCGCTACTTGGCACTTGGCTTTTTTAGTAAAATTAGATTATAGAAGAATATTATTATTTTTTAAACTAAGTTAACGCGATTAAATACATTAGCGTTATTTTTTTATGCAGTTTGAGCGATGATGGCTGTACTGTAGCATATGCGCTTTAAAATCTGATGGCACCCAGTTCAATCCTTGACCTTCACCAATGGTTTATTTACTACCTTAATAAATTATGTGCAGTTTGGATGCCATCGCTCAAAAAACGGTGAAGGAAACCTATGTCCAAGAACCTCACAAGTTCAAAGACATGACATTCACCAACATGCACTGGGCCAGCACGGTGGATTAAGGCCCATCCTCTCTCTCTCCCTGAAAGTAGGCCTGTGTTAGTGGGAACATGATAGGCTGATAATGAGTGTCAAGAGGAACAAGTCGCCCCCTGGTGGTAAACTTGACGCTGGCCCATAACGCAATGAATGAGTAATTATATTTTAATACAAATTGCCCCATAGCGTGCCGAAAGCCCACTCCAGATAACCAATTAAGAATATATTGTCTGAAATCTACAATTCTGGCTTAATTAAATTCAGCTAGCTCTATAAACATCTAATTATTGCGCGACCTTTTCGAATCCATGTCAATTATTACTCCACTTCTTTGAGTCAATAAGGCTGCCTAATGAAAGGTATAATGAAAAATTTAATGAAAACCTTGGTGTGGTAACGTGCTTTGAAGTTTTAATATCAAGTACTTAGCCGAAAGGCCCGGTTTGACTAGCAATAATGACTCTTCTATTTGTCGAAATTCAATTAAAACGCCTTTCAAGTTTAACACCCCTTTTCGATTCCACCTTTGATAGTTTTTCACAATACCTAAGGCTATTGGGCGTGTTTTATCTACCGTGAAACTGCTTTAAGCCTCTTGACCCGTCGTAAAATATGCAGCGAACGGGCCCCAATGTAAGAATGGAGGTCCATTTGTCGTCCGTGAGACGTGAGCAAGGCACCATTACAGTAGCTGGGAGATGTAGTAGAGCTACTTCGGAGAATCCACGTATTTTTATTTTTTACTTCATCTGCAATTAATAGTTATTAAGAAATTCTAAAGCTAGTTTGAGGATACAATAAAAGTAAGGTAAGCACAATAAACTTTGCTTACTACCAGACTACACCTGGCGGATATAAACTAAAAACAGGAAACAAAAGCGTACTTTTAAGGCTACCTCTTTGTAAAAATTTAAGAAAATCCGACAACGGCATTTTGGCGGAACATATTTCGCAAACAGCACAACTGAATAAAACTAATGTTCGGTACACGGGGTACGCCTCACTTTTTTTTTAATTTACTCAATGATATCAAACAACCTCCAGGACGGTCCAGAGACAGAGGAACGAACTGGACTCCTGCTTAAAGCAATTTCACTAAACAGATAGTAAACGGGACGAGCTTGACTTCCACGCAACAGACTGGTACACCAAAGCAAAGAACAGAGAGGAGAGAAAGAAAGGAAGGGAGGCCTTTGCCCTGCAATGAGATGACCACGGCTGAAATAAATAAAAAAGATAGTAATGGCGGGATGGAAGGCCCTGCAGTGAGACAATGCAATATAATAATAATACAAATAAGGATAAGGCAGGTGCCGTTTCTCATCCTATAGATCTGGTTCTTTTATCCACAAGTTGTTCACCTCAATAGCCCAGACTTTTATAATCCTGTACTGTACAATAGTTTCATATTCCATTTTATGCACATTCCATACTTTATTGTATTTTTTTATTCAAAAGGGCCTCTTGGTGTTGGCTTCGGCTCTACCAATTCCCACCAAATGTCCAGACTAGAATGTATTTATATAAATAATATATAAATCATTAATATCAGAATGGCGGGAATAATAAACAAAAACATCCCTACTTTCCCTATACATATCGTCGCCTATCCACTTAGAGAAATCTATAACTTCATTTAATTAATAAATAAATAAACTTTTATTGTGCACTCCGCTAGACTGAGGAATGCGCTGGCTGATTAGGTGTTCCCCGATAGTTACAATCTGGATATTTATAAGTTCCGAGTAAATCAGTTTCTTCAAGTGTGTTTCATCGTTGACTGCATCATCGGGAGAGTTGGCTATCCTAACTAATATTATAAACGCGAAAGTTTCTCTATATCTCTGTCTGGATGTTTGCCGCGTTATCAAATCTAAACGACTGAACAGCTCTTAACGAAATTCGCCAGGAAGATAGTGTGCATCATAAGGACGGACATAGGGTACTTTTGCCCCCAGAAATGCAGAAAAACTGGAAAATCGCGAGTGGCACCACGGGATTCAACTAATTTCCAATAAAAACAAAAAAAAAATTAAACTTTTACACTGTATAGATGAAAACACACTTACGTTACACATTAAACATAATAACCATGTTTTTAATCAAGTAAATTACCCAAATCTATGTTTCCGTTCACACGCCATGGGAACATCAGTTTCTGTTCTAAAAGCCTACTGCAATTACTTCATCAAAACTTTCCCGAGGATACATTATACACCGAAACAGAACGGCTCGTCTGGTTGGGAAAAATTTAACGTATTACGTATTGTACGAGTGTAAGTCGTTTTGTCCTAATATTATACTGCAATTGTTTCATTCTGTGGCACAGACTGGACTGTTTCAATAAACTCAGGGGCAACCGTGTTTACACACCATTCTATTCTTGGTAACGAGTCGCCTCTTCAGATATAACGTTACCATACTGACATAAGATGTTTAACTAGTATTAGTACAATAGGTCTGGAGCACTGTCTGGAGCAAAGTATCTCATATATATTAAAAATAATTGAAAAGGTACTTTACCAAATAGATGAAAAAAATATGAAAAACACTTGTTCAACACGTGCACAGCGGCCTGCTTCACCATTAAAATATTATAAACCCAGTTTTTTTTCTATCGTAGGCCGCACAGAATGTGCAGAGACGTTGGGTCTCTTGGCGTCTTTTATCGCATTTACAACGGGCAATGTTCTGAAGAACTGTTCGATATATGCCATCATCGCGGTTTTATCATCGCACCAGCCGTCAGCGCCTGAAAGTTCCACATATCATCGGTGGAAATGGCACACTGTACATTTGACGTGATCTATTTTGCCTCACACATGCAATTTGTGGAATGAGCTGCTGCGCTATTTCCAAATAACTACAAAATAGGGTTCTTCAAAAGGGCTGTTAATAGAGTATTTAAGGGTCGGCAACGTATATGTGATGCTCCTGGTGTTGCAGGTATCTTTAGGCGACGGTGAATGGCGGACCATCAGGCGGACCGTCGCTTTGTTTGCCACCTATGGCATAAAAAAGGGTGAGCCAAAAGGTTTTGCAGTTTTGAAACATGAATACAAATAATGCTAATGTTATTTGATATTGCGATGAATTCATTTAACCTAATAATTATTTAATGCATTTCTTAATAACATCATTGAGATGTTCCTCGCCTCGTCTTATGTTGTAAGTACGTTGTGGTATTGACTCTTACAAATACTAACTAAATTAGGTGCCACGAAGCGGACGAGCCAGCATGTGAATAATTCACGACCTGCTTTGTATCCGCCAATAAGACCCTGCAACCCTTAGGATAAAATATTCCCCAGATAATGTGGAAACGATAAAAGTTGTTAATTAGTAGTAAATAGCATATACTCCAAGATGGAATATTATAGCCTGATTAGTTTATATGCATGGTTACGCTACAACATATACGATTATATGGCGATAAACTGTTCAAAGGATACTTTTGCACCTCACCTCTCATTTCACATCGACCGGCTGTACCCGCTTAAGCACCGGGAAACCTCAGACAGAGGAAATATGGATCTTTCGGCGAGGGTGCACATTTCTTCTGTTTGGGGTTAGACCCGTGGGACTTTGTTATGCAGCCACTCGGGGTTTGGTAAAGAAGAGGTCGAGATGCCCGTAGTAGTCACAGATGACTTAAGAACTGGCTTTTACTTCGGTCAGAGAATACCTTAGCTCAGCCACTCAACATAAGGTGGCAACATTGGTAATGTTGCCAGCTTTTTGACCTCATTCACAGACAGCTACCTAAATGCGGTTGATATTTTAGATTTCATTGAGACAGGTTATTATTTAGTTATGTCTATTCCATAAAGTTTGTATTTTTTAAGAGTTAATTGAGATTGAAGTTAATTGAAAGGTAAATATCTCGTAACAAAGTGTTCCAGCTGTTTTAGAAATTAATTACTGCAATTTTAAAATATAAATCCACTTTTTTAAATCAATCGCATCAATTACTAGTACAATAATAATAGTTTTTTTTTAAATTGCAAATAAATGTTTTTTTTTTTATCAAAGCAATTTCAATATTTATTTTATTTTATTGTTGATATTTTTACGCTCTGTGAGCAGTCAGTTTCTGTAGTGTTAGCTTGTATTTTGTTTAGTAAAGACTTGCCTGATAAAAAAAAATTGTGCGTGGAGTACCTCCGCGCGGAAGAAGTGAAACTTTATACCCCCTCCATGATAAAACGTTGTTGGAAGTCGCATATGAAGTTTCACTTCAAAAACAATAATCCTTAGTAATATCGTGTCATGCTAACGTTCATTGTTCCTATTTTCGTTTCTGTTCTGGCCTCGTAAATTAAATACTGAAATATCGAGTGTGGCCAAATAATCAATACGCAAAGCTCCGAAATGAAGACGAATGTTCAACAGTTCAGAACTAATACATAATGCAAGAGTTCGCGGTCCATCTCGTATAATTTGTGAATACACACGACATGTTTAGCTTCGAAGTTCTGGTGCATTTCAAGCGATGGTCAGTCAACATTTTACGAAATGCCAATGGTAGCTTACAATTAGAATTATTAAATACCATTTGAAATACAAAAGTGGATTGGGTAGGTATGTAAAAGTTCAAATGTAAAGAAATATTTAATTATTCAATTCGTCTCAGCATTAATGCTGATTTTTCACCTCTATGGGTGAAAATAAGGGGATGAAGACCCGTTAATCAAACTTCTTGTGGTTGTTTTAAGTCTGCTTTAATATACCTAGATTTAAAAGGTTGGTTGTGGAGGTTTTTATATTGTGTTTACAAAGTCTCCAAAACGTTTGGGCCTTCTGGTCAACATTTTCTACTTTCTGAATTTTGAGTAAACAGTCCGCAGTTGTCAGATAAGCTAATATTAACCGGCATCGTGGGACTTCACTAGACTAAAATTAACAACGCTGTGATAAACTGAGTTATTAAGTGACATCTTGGGAGCTGAATTACTTAACTTTTATTTAATCCGCCTTAAATAGCATAAGTGCCGTTTCATTGTTTGCCACTTAATGGAAATGATACGATGAAAATACCCAGCACCTACTTATCTTACTCTTTAAGAATAAACGTCATTTATTTGAAAGAAAGAAAGAAAGAAAAAACATTTATTTTACGCACAAGACACTACAACATCAACATTACAAAACAGAATTAAAATAATAATTAATAAATAATTAATTAATAATAATTGATAATTAATTTATTTAATGTATCCATCCAGCATAACCGGAAAATAGCTTGACTGTCCATATTTTGTCACCTTCACTTTGGAGAACGTGCACAAGAGCTGTTTAAGCTGATGGTACCTATATTGAACATAGAGATATTACCTGTACATTAAATTGTATAGGTATATTGAAGAGTCATACAGAAAAAAACAATAATGGCTCAGTAGATACCCTCCGCACACAGTTATCTCCGTCTTAGTATAGTAAATTAGTAAAATAAGTAATTCAATCCAGACTGTTTCCAGTTTTGATTAGGTATACAACATACTGAGCGAAAATGTGGATACGTCTACACGCAGCACGCACCAAGTGACCGGTGGCCGCGCCGAGTGTTTCGGCTGGGCCACTAGACGCGGCCACGAGTAGTCGTGTTTAGTGGCTATGTGATGTAATATAATAGAGACGTTATAGGCGAACAACACTGCTTTAAAAACAAACTAAAAGTGGCAACCAGTTCGTCGCCGCCGTGGTGATCGGCTGAATTCGGCTTTGGTCGTCGATTATGCTGCGAGCTCTATCACTCTCTCACACAAGAAGATCTACACATCTCGCTCATACACTTCGTAGTGACAACAGCCGCCTAAAATAAAACAATTATATTATTCTTCAGTTTTAATAAAAAAATACAGTAATTACGCATGAAATGAAACATTTTTCTTGTCTCTCACAGTGTGTGTAGTTTCTGCAGTTTATAAAGACACAGGAAAGCATTTTATTACAATTATTTCTGCAAAACACTTAATTAGCTGCGATGTGTTGCCTGACACTCGGAGTGCATGATTGAGAGACGGCTGTAATGAGTATGATACAGTGCCTTGCATTCGTCTAGTCAATATGATGGCGGGCACAACCTATCTACAGGTAAAAATATCTTAGATGGGAACGGCTGCTCTTAATAACTCGTAACCTTCTCGTAAATACTCGTGCTGGTAAATCGTTGTCAATTTCGGCGTACGTACCTAGTTAATTTCTTAATACCAACCTTAGAATAGCCATCTCTTCTCCCAAAAAAACATCATTAGGTATTCATCTTAGCCTTTTCAAAATAAACGACCAACAAGAAGTCAACGAAGTGAAATGGCGAGACTGTTTCTGCCAACAAGATAATTGGGAACAATTTTCGAGTCCTGAAGCACCGTACCGTTCAGTCTAGGCAGTGCTTGTTCTGGTTCAGTGGGACTTTGTGTTCGAGTGTTTTCATTCTCAGCCTAATTTACAATCAAATTATAGCAACGAGGTTTATTTTGAAAGTTTCATATTTTAAACTTTTGAGTTTTATAATTGAGGTATTCTAACTACTAAAAACACAAAAAAACTTTGACTTATAAATAATAATTATGGCGTCCTCCATTTGGCGGCTCTCTCATTCATATTCTTGATTATGAAAACGAATAGTGTAACAAAATAAAAGAAAGAAGATGTACTTTTAAGTTTTGACTTGTCAAAGTTGTTTGAATATTAAGGTTATAATAGTATAAAATGAAGATAAAAGTAAAAATATTACCTACCACGAACCGTTATGCTGCGTAATATAATTTTTTTGCTGTGGCTAATATTTGCCTACCTACTTTCAATTCCACAGAAGCGGCGATCTAATCTCCCGCTACAAAAATCCATTGACTTAAAAACTCCAATGCCATAAAACCAATATCGAGTATTGAGCGGTAGGTAATAAACTCGGCTATCTATTCCGGATGTAGTTTCAGCTCCGGGCGGAATTCGAACTGCAATGAAACACTGCTCCGAGGCTAACTGGCACCTATTAAAACTGGTGCTTCGCTAAAATATCGATAATACGAGTTCAATACACGATCATGTATGTAGCTGTTGTTAGAGAAATTTACTTGAATAAAGATTAGATCACGTACGTACCTAAATACTTATATAACGTTAAAAGACTATGTAGTGTAACTTAGCGCGACAACATTTCATCCCCATTTGGAAATCCAGACAAGGTGAAAAAAAATAGTGCTAAATGACATAACAGAATGTAAGATTTTCGGAAACGATGACGAGAATAGAGCGAAATGGAGGAAAAACATTTGAAAAGCTACAGTTACATGCACCATGTTGCAACTGCGCCGAAATATCGGGAGCTCCTTCCACAACCTTACCACGGTAAATATCCCGTAAATAATCGTATAACTGCAGTGAACAACCGCGATAGTTTAAAACAGTGTATTAGAAAAGCTGTCCCCCACCACTGTAAGGGACTTATAGTCGGGAAAAGGGAGAGAGTGAGAGAGAGAGAATAGCTAAGTATTAGATATTTTAGAAAGTAACTTAATTTTATCTACTTTTGCCTCTAATTATAATTTTCAAACAACAACGAAAGAAATAACTTAGTACCCATTCTGAAACTTTTTGTATCCGAGATGAGATTAATGCTCTAAGTTATTTGTTTGGTTTTTGTAGGAAAAAAGAAACGCATTAACTGAGCAGAATGCTCCAGATGTTTCTGAGCGCATTTCGAGATTATTTTTGAAGATTTTAAATGTATATATTTGGTGGTTATCTTGGCAAGAACACTATTTTATATTTTTTAAAGTATTTTTTATATTTGAGGTGTTATTCTATACTTTAGGATTTACTATTTAAATTTAATAGACAATTCAAAAATTTGTCGATCGGTAGAATTTGAACCAGCGTCATCTGGGTTCACGTCCTGAGCGCTAAGCTACGATTGCTTTCTTCGGTCGATCGGTCTTTTTGATCAGTTAGAAAAAAAACTGCAAGCGTTTGAATAAAGGTGGTGACTTAGGTGTGATAGACTTGACCTCAATAATTGGTAGCAAATATTGATAATTGGATAGCAATAAACAAGTTTTTTTAAACACTGGGTAATTAGCTGACAATATTCATACGACTGAACAGATTTTCTAGAATCATAGCTAATAAAGACCACTCGATTAAGTCACCTTGCAATCAAAAAATTGCCAAAAAATCAAAGCCGACAACCCCCCAACACTGTTATGAACATAATTGGCCAAAAGCGTGTCGAGACACGCATATGGTAGGGTTCCGTAATCAAAGCCATATAATTGTAGTCCTAGTTCAGAAAATTATGGTTATAGAAAAAATCGAACGAACGAAGCTCTGTGGACTCAAATTTCAGAGATGTACCATCCCTGACATAGCATATACATTTTATGGTTTAAACATAGAGAAAATTGATTGAGAAACATTATTTGTGAAGACCATTTACAAAAAGGTCAATGACCTTTGAGCAAGAACGCTTTGTATTTATTACAGTTTTATCGCTGTTACTCAAAAATTCATCATCAGATAATGTTCGAAATAATTTTGAATGAAAGTTTCAAATATGACCTATCTGTATTGTAAGATTCAAGTTTCCATATCTTATAGTTTAGAAAAGCAGGAGGGGGACCAACTTTTGGCGGGCCATAAGTATAGATAGTATAAAAATAGTGATGTATCAAACCTTACCTTCATTCTAAAAGAAGTTTTCACTTCAAAAACAACCAAAACAGTGCCGTACACTATCAAATTAATTGACAAACACATTTTGACCTATGTTTTAAACGTATATCAAGTAAAAGTAATGATGACAATGGTGTACAGAAAAACCTGTGTAATGGCTTTTGTAAAGATTTTTACAGAATGGCAACACCGCGAGGTCCAATATCCGGCATATTAAACTCGGTTTTCTTTTCGAATAACAACGAAACACTTGGAATTCAGGTGAGGAACCGAATTGATATTAGTCGTAAAACAGTCTAGCCACGTTTTCTTTAGACGAGGGTTGTTGTGTACCTACCTACATTCAATGGTTATTAATATTATAGTTTTTGAGATGGTGTCAAAGTTAAACTACATATTAAGTTTAAGACAGACTAGCTGTTGCCTGTGCCTTCGTACGTTAGGCTTTCATATAAACTGTCAACCTTCTTTTACCCTCTTAATTCTTCTCTGTTGTAAAATTATTTCTTAGAGAATGTCTACCCCACCCCATCCCACCCCATAAGAAATGTAGCTGCTACATTTCAGTTTCGTAGCTCGCTGAACTTCGCTGAACGCTTTCAACGGAAGATACGCGCTGTTTGGTAAACATCATTTTTGTGACACAGGGAACTTAGCTGTAGATTTGTAATAATACTCACCTGTCTTTATTTGATTAATGTTGCTGATGTTATAAAATAAAACTATGTTTCTTTCTTTCTTATTATTTTCTGCAAAAAATCACGTCAATGCTTTGTTGCTGCGTAAAAGACTAACAAACAAACACACTTTTGCATTAAGAATTTAGTATGATGATTTAGTTCCACAACAAATGAAAAGGATGTTTCTTGGCCTATCCCCTTGAAATGATTAACGCAGTCGAAACTAATGTCTGTTCGTTGTGCCATTTTATTCGTACCAATCACTCTCTCACAGTTCCCGACGGTAAATTCGAAAATACAATTGGGAGTTTTTAAAATTGTCCCCAGTTAAGCAAAGAGATATTGCGGAAATGATAAATTGCGCTTTTATATTACCTGCCGTACCGTCACCTGGTTATTATGAAGTGAGCTATAAATCTAGAATGACACGTTCGTTTTAGAAGCGTGCGTGTGAAATATGAGGACATACCGAATTCATTCGCTTTATAATTCGTTATAAAAGGGTAGTGGCCAAAAAACTGCTTTATACAGGTTTACTCGAAATAGTGGCTCTGAGCCGAGAATATTATTATGTCATTGTGTTCATCATTATGGCCGCGCTTACCGGTCAGAGCCATTTTCAACATTTTACAAGACAAATTCCGGATAATAGAAATAAGCTATTAAGAATTCTTCTTAGAATAACATTGCAAATGTTTTAAATTAAATTTTGTGTTATTATGTTTTATTTTGGTGGAATACACTGAAAAAACAATTTCAGTTATATGAATATTTACGGAATATTTTCCGTGGTAAAGTTGTAAAATATACCGAAATATCGGGAGCTACTTCCTCAACCACGGTAAATATCCCGTAAATAATCATATGACTGTTATGAACAATCGTGCTAGTTTAAAACAGTGCTTAAAACAATTTCTCCCAATTTTTTTATCTCCTGCGCAAACAGAAATAATCAACATAAAAATGCTTTACACCTTTTGCAATGTTGAACATAATTATATTCGAAAGATAATGCCCAATCGTTTTTTTTTTTATTCTTAACTAGCGATATTTACATAATAAAATTATTATCAAAATGTTGAGATTGTGTGAAAGAGATAGCTCTGGCTGGTAAGCGCGACCTTCAACACCATCATTCTAATCAGCCTAATTCAGTCCATTGCTGAACATGTGCCTCATCCATTCAGCCCAATCTTCGGCTTGTCGCTTCCAGTCGTAAGAACAACTTTTACACGACCTTAAGAACGACTTTTATTGTGGGACCAACCTGAAATTGCAAAATTCGACTTAGTACTATCTTGTGACTCTGTACCTACACGTGTTTGCTTAGAAAGATAACCTGGAGTCACCAACACAATGGGACGTAAAATAAACAGTAAGGCTTATGATTCAGGATTTTACTTATAAATAGTTAATAGCACGTCCTTAATTATGTGAAATTAGTAAGAAAAGTTGTTGGTAAAACGTCTTTGGAAACAATCATACAAAGCGGACAAAACATATGTGTAATTATACTCATTCGCCACTTAACTAACATTAATGTTATCATTTGTCAATGCCAAACTACGCCTGTAATAACCAAGCTTTAAGCAATTTTCCACAAGGCTTGAGACCTTTGGATTCCTACAGCCGTGCATAACGTGCTCTAATTAGATGTGCACCTATTTAGCAGGGAGTAGGGTGCATTTTGCAGTGCTAAGTGGCTGTCTATTTATAGTTGAGTGTTGGAGCGAACGGTAGGCTTTTCACAGCTAGTGCACTGACTAGCAGGCTAGAATGACTTTAATAATTAGTCTTAACTTAACTATTAGAGCAGCTTGTGAAACGCAGGAATTATAATATAATATTTATAAAAGAAAGTAAATAACTTCAGAAATCAATTTACGTAAATATTACAGAGATTTGTTGAGGATTCAACAATTCTCTAGGACTTATTGTATTATGGTCTCAAAATTCTTAGGAAACTTTCCTAAACTCTTAATTAATAAAATAATAATCCCGGCGAATAAACAAGCTGAGAAAACTTTCCATAAAGTTATTCATTCTTTATAAAAGAAACAAGTCATTTGGATTGTCAGAACTCTTTCCTGTAGCGAGTTTTATTGGTTGAACATCAAACGGAGGATTGGGAGGAGATTGGGAAGTTTACCGTACCGTTTTCTGGAATTGTGAGTGTTAAATTGAGTTAACGAATAAACATCTTACTTATCCTATTTTCGGAGAGCAGTTGTTAAAAAAGTTTTCATGTTACCAATTTGGATCAACAGATTTATAACAGGTGGGTGGTCACTAGCCCCGGCCGAAGCCTACCACCAGTATGTTGTCACCTGACTAGCACCACCCGGGGACTACGTGTGGGGTTTCAGAATTTACGGGTGCATTCCCACGAACGAGGGTGACTCAGTCCCCAAAAAATGATCTAAAAAATTATAGAATTTTCTTCCTTAATTTTGATCACATTTTAAAAATGGTACCGATGTTTGGCTATTAATGGTCAGCTTTTTATAAAACCATACAAAATAATAAGTCCGGTTGACTATTTAGTGTGACATCATGTATACATTCAATATACTTATATACTTATAGTATACTTATATACTTACTAGCGACCCACCCCAGCTTCGCACGAGCTTAAAAATATGTGAAAATGTGAACGTAAGGCACGTAAATTTATTTTTCGGCGACTTGGTTACAAAATACTACTTACATAAAAACTTAATTAGGATTTATTATCCCTATCCCTATCCCTATCCCCATCCCTATCCCTACATATTATAAATGTGTAGATCAAATACCTTCACACATGACTTCTAACTAAGTAGAAGCAATACCTGATATCGGTTTAACTTGCAACAAAATGCCGTTTGCGTGATTCAGGTAAAGTGTCGTATTTACCTATAATAGACGCACTTTTCATATTTGTGAAACTACGATCCATTTACACTCATTATTTTAGGAATTATTGAATACTTTATTACACTTTTAATAATATTATTCGTAAAGTTTAAACAAATTTACAATTTTTTCGCGTAACATCGTTTTAGTAGGCAATCTATTATCAAATTATGGAACTACAAATCTGATGGCTGTCAGTTTGTTTGTTTGTCCACGCACATCTTTTAAACTACTAGAAGGATTTCAAATCAGTTTCCACAAATATGCTTAAAAAATACCTGATTGAAACATAGGCCATATTAATTTATTTTTTATAATTAGTTATAACGCCATCTAGCTTTTTTTTAGTAATGTTGTCGTAATGATAGACTTCTACTCGCAGACATGGTAGGTAGGAAGACTGAAGCTGCTGTTGCCATATCTACACTAATATTATAAAGAGGAAAGATTTGTACCTATTTTTGTATGTTTGTATGTTTGTAATGAATAGGCTCCGAAACTACTGAACCGATTTGAAAAATTCTTTCACTGTTGGGAAGCTACACTATCCCCGGGTGACATAGGCTATATTATATTTTGTAGCGAGGCCGAAGGCCGAGCCCACACTCGTGCGAAGCCGGGGCGGACGGCTAGTGTATAAATAAAAACGAATCGCCGAAATGTATGTACACGCATAACTTCCAATCGACTGCACCAAATTGTTTTTTTTTGTGTTCGTTATTGTCAGGACGGCCAACTGCTTTTGAAGAGGTTTAACAGTTTATTACGGCGTAATTTAACGTACGTTGATTTTTGTATTGACTTCTGACGTGCTAATATACCAAGTCAACGGAGATTAAAATGAATACATTTTTTCCACGATCAAACTTAAGACTAATAACAGACACGCAAAGTAGATGAACTCGCGGCATCTAATCTGATACTTATCTATGATTAGCAGCTATTTTGGATGTTATGGTGGTGAACGAAAGCGGTTTAGTTGTTGGAAGGGTAGGGGCGCAGTAGGCGGGCAAAAATTATTTAGACATCATTGATTGGCAGTCCTTACGCGGAGTAATGTTAAATAACAGCGATTAATTATAGATACTGCTCCATATACTTCCTACTTACTGTTTAATAATAATTCAATAATAACCTTTGTCATGCATGACATTTCGCTTGACTTCTACCATTTTTTTTCCTTGTTGGCTCCATGGCTCCACACTTCCAACGTATTTAACCAGTGAAAGTAATATATTATTTGCTTGAAAGTTCCGTTCGTGTTCGTTAGTGTAACATTTATATTTTGCTATGCCAGACTAATCGTCCGCCCACTAATAACTTTGTGCTACGCGTACGAAGTCGCGGGCATTAGCTAGTTTATAATAAACCTTTCGTGAAAAATTATCTAACTGGCGGCGAAAACCGCATCAAAGTCCGTTGCGTGGTTTGCGAGTTAGCGGATATACAGACAGACAGACGCGGAAAGCGACTTTATTTTATACTATGTAGAGATAGAGAAGAGATTTGTATGTGATAGATGTATGATGATATTTATCTGTTAATTACGAGAGTTATAAGCAGCTTTTATTGTGCATAAATACCTTCTAGGAAACACTTACTCAAAAGCCCACGCTTATTTACGCGAATGTGGGTAAACAGTGATTAGGGAGAGCGGTGGGCAACGGATTTCCTTGGAGATTAAGCGGTAACCTACCGTTGTTAATTTAAAGTACCTATTTATCACTATTAAATACTATATATACTGTACCTTACAGTTCATAATTGAATTATATATACGAAAGTTGCTGCCATTATACCTATAATTTGTCTGTACAACTTATCTTGTACTTAACTTATCTACTAAACCGATATTGACAGAATTTTGTAAGGAAATTGTATGTAAAATAATTTTAAAAAAATTACCTACTTTTTTTTATAAATTAATAGTTTCAGTAATAAAATCATAGAGCACGGTTAAATATATTGAAAATGTTTTTAGTTCAGGGTGTGTAGCTTTTGTGTTGGGTGGGTGCCATGACTCAGCTCGATAAAGTATGAAAGAATAGAGGAATAAAGTTGAAAACTAAAATGAGACTAGTCCGTGCTTTGGTATTTTCATTTTTTCTTTATGGAGCTGAAACGTGGACTTTGAAAGCAGCGGATCGAGGGCGCATCGATGCTTTTGAGATGTGGTGCTGGCGGAGAATGCTTCGAATATCGTTCGCGCAAAACTTTATGAGCCCTCTGAAGTTAGGCGCGAGGCCTCCCCGACGCCCTGTAAAGTCCCTCGGATACCTATAATATGCGTACTGCGCAGCCACTGGGCCTAACTTTAGAGGGCTCATAAAGTTTTGCGCGAACGATACCATGAGACAGCACACCGGACCATCGTATCTATACTACACCAACTCAATGTCACGACAAGACTCTCTACCATCTGTCTCAAACGTGTCCTCGAGTACTTTGGCCACATTGCTAGGAAACAAGGCGACAACCTGGAAAAGTTGATGGTGACAGGGAAAGTCCACGGCAAAAGATCACGAGGCCGCAGCCCAATACGTTGGTCCGATCAGATTCGCACCACTCTCGACACCTCAGTCTACGACGCACTCCATGCTGCTGAGGATAGAAGACGATGGAAAGATATCATCAGAGAGAGATTGTTCGAAGGTGGTGGTCACGACCCTCAGCCACGAGGAATACGATTTAAGGAGGAGGATGTGTAGCTTTTAAGTAATTTAGGTTATGACCTAAAGAAATCATGATGTTGAAGGCCTTTTCCATTTACACACACAGACTATAAGAGTTTAATTTACACCCAATAAACCGATATAGGTAGGTATATAATTGTGCCAAGAATAACATTGACCATTCATGGAAGTCCTGTCATATTATCAAATTGTAATTTTTTGTGTGACTTTAAGTAATGTTTGCTATAAGTCTGGTACATAGATAAACAGGGTTATTTTACAGCTGGTTTATTCTGCAAGCTAAGTGAACGCGCGAGTGAGGTGATAAGCTAAGTGAACGTGTATTTTTCTTGTCAATTACTATACAGAAATGTCAAAATGTCGAGTGATCACCCTTGACTGTAGTCCCTTACCCTTATAATTAGATCTTATTACATTTATCTGTAGAAATAAAAAAGAAAAAACCACGTTCACTTAGCTTATCACTTCACTTGCGCGTTCACTTAGCTTGCAGAATAGACCGGTTATACTAAAACCACTCGCAGATAGATTCCCTACGTCACAATTTTAGTTCTATGATTTTTCATGAAAATAAAAACAACTAAAGCGACTGGAAGAATATGACTGTCAGTTGCTATAACAGTCAAAAAAACTGAATGAAAACAGTAAATTATGATAATTTTTACTAGCTTTTTGAACGTAATACCTGAGAATAATAAACGGAATACGGAATAAACGTAGATCTATTCTATATTTTAAAAAAACAACAGTAAAATATTACAATATTACAGTTGTCAGTTTAGGTACTAAAGTTGGTCAAAGAATAACACTGTTTTTTTAGGGCTACAAGATGGCCAGCATTCCTTTTAATTTGAACCGTGCTGTTATTGCCTTGTAGCCCTGTGAAAGGTAATTGGCACATTAGGAGCCATATTACAAAATGCATCGTTAAATTTTAGGTATCTGTATGTGCAGACGAAAAAAATAAACGATAAAATGAAGCCGTAGTTTTAAAGATTAATATAAAACATGTAAACTATAACTTTTAATTTATATTTTATGTCAATAATTTAACGCAATCCACTCTCAATCTTTCGAGATTTTTACGAAAAACTACTTTTGTAAATAGGAGGTAGATAATCAATTGATATTTATGTTAAGGTTTTCCAAAATTTGTAGCCGTAATTTAAATTTTCTATACATATTCCTATTTAATAGAATACGCCCAAAATATTTTGTTACTTTTTTGTCTAAAAATTTAAGAGGGCTCTTAAAGTTAACCCTGTACGTATATGCTTTTAGGTAAATGGAATGAGGATTCCAGGATTTTTGATTTTATTTTATTTGGTTTTGGCACTACGAGTGAAGCATTTATCATTTCATAACATTGTCTGACTTTATCTTATATTATGTAGACTACTATGGTGTCTAATTTTTTAGGGTTCCGCACCCAACGCGCATGCACCTTGATAAAGATCGCCGAATGCGGTTGAAACTATAGTCGGAGTAACCGTCCTAATCTTACGTGAGTAATTCCCGTGTAATGTAAATAAAATTACTTTATTATTAATCTAAATTACAGAACTGGTGTGGCAGGATAACGTTAAAACATTTTCAACAATATCAAATATCTGTTTGAAGTAGCAACACGAACAGTAGTGGTCCTATAAACACATAAGCACTCGTATACGATTACATTGCCCTCGGTCTTGTGGTTTGTTAGTGAAAATAAATGGACTTCAAAGAGGTCTCATGTGTCCTAAAGAGTCGAAAATGGGCTCTATTAAAGTCAAGTTACAGGCATTAATTGCCTGCCTCTAGGTTATTTTAATCTACCTTTTAAGTGTTAATGAATCCGTCGTTCAACCAAATATCTTCAAAACATTGAGATACAATACCTATAGAGTCACAATATCTAAGTGAAAACAGTCAAAAAACATCCGAGCGTCGTTGTACATACCTAGACATCAATTATACATACCTAGTTCGCAATGCCACATTTACTTCAATTTAGACGCTATGTCGCTTGCATATTTTTCAACGACGCTTGTCCGCTAGGGCATCGTAGCACTGGCATCGCGCGGTGTTGTAGTCGGATCGCGGTTGCCTTACAACTAACCAAAAAGTCTGCGCAATGCGTAGCGTGGGCCGAGTATTGGTTCGGACATTTTTTGGCACAATTCTGACTCTATAGGTATTTTATATCGATGCTTTATAACTATAGATTCAACCAACAAAACTGTACTAAAAACATGGTAACGATTTTCAAATAGAGAACCACAAACTTATTTTATTTTAATAAGGCTTGCTTTTGACCGCCATCTCGCCTGATGTTACATCTAACCAAATTGCTAAAACTTACGAATGGTTTCTCAAATGCGCGAATGTGATTACTGGCATGCTTCCAGCACATCTCGGTGCCGTTTTTGGCGCATCGATTTTAAGGCCATCTCATAAACTCTAATAATAAAAATATATCATATTTTTAAAGTGAAAATAACACTAAGTGATTAAAAATCTGATTGAGCATATGGGCATTATCTTCAGAATAACTTAGAAAATAGTAGGTATAATGCAATTTCAGTGTTGATAATTATTTTATAGGAAGAGATAGAAAAATATTTTATTCGAGTATTTTTCTCTCTCTTCCGACATCCTATAAAATATTAGATCAACACGAAATTGCTGTGGCTGGTGATCATAACCTTAAATTTATTATTTTAAATATATATGCGTACAATACCCTTATAATTTCATAATATGGGTGCTACGAAAAAATAAAGAACAAAATCACAAAACAAAGAACAATTTTTTTACCAGTAAGGTACTGGCATATATACGTACAAGCTAACACTAAAACCTAATATATTATTTCTACTGTATACAATAACGAATTACCCATAGATCGTTGAAGCTCCAATACTAACTCCAAATGCTTAAAGCCAGTACCAACAGGTATAGCAACAGTATCAAATAAATGAGCTAAGTTATTAAACAACGTAAACGTTATTTAATAAGGATGATTAGAATAGGTTTTGTTTTATTAGATAATAGTATTTCCATTGACCGCCACCTCGCCACGTTAATATGATGCTGTCTACGATGGAGCACGCTTGCCTAGAAGAAACCGTTTCACTCACATTTTGAAGAAATCCAGATTGTAGCAATCGGGGAACACCCATTCAGGAAGCGCTTTCCACAGTCTAACGGTTCGCACAGTAAAAGTGGAATCAAAGCGCTTCCTTTTGGTTTTCGGACTATCAACTATGAAACAGTGTCGCCTTTTTGTGCCTGCCCTGACCGAAAAATGGGTAGGATAAATCCCTTGACGGATAATGCAGAATTGATCCAATGCAATCAATTCCAAAATGTATCCGATAAAACTCCGATAGACTAGTTATTTTTTGCCAATATTTAAAACTTAGAAGCTTAGTCTATAGTAGGGATATTAATTAGGGATCATTAATGACCTTCTTTCGGCTTCATGGCACCGGTCCGTGTAGTCCTGTAGCTACTAAGATAAGATAAATTTATTTCCACAAAAAAATATACATTTTCTATGTGACACAGAAGTAGAACATAAATAAAAAAGATACCTATTACAAAGTCAGTGATATACCAACGGGCCCCAAACTAGGCGAGGCCTGTATCTTGGTGGTTCCTGGTGGCCCGGTTCCATCGGATTGCAAAAAATAGATTACGCACGACTACGTGTAAATTAATGATAAACAAATTTAAATCCAACGAGATTGACAGATTAAAAGATATAATGAGCTATAAAGACATAATTGTACAGTATAGAAAACAGAAAATTAATTAAAATTGCCTGCAAGGATGTATGTGTTCGTGTTCTATGTACGTGTGTAAATGTATATGGGCGTGTGTTAGTGAATGTGACTGAATGACTAAGACAATAAATACCATCTTTATATTCGAACTCTTCAGTGTTTTTAAAGAACTTTCTTGAATTTAACGCCATAGTACGCTACTTGCTAGTACACATACAAAAGCATGCATATAAACGAGCTGTTCGTGGTAATAGTTGCTTTCAAAAGACTTGTGGTATAAACTTCGCTTTACCTAAAGCGCTACTGCCATTAGCAAGAAAAAATAGCTATCCATAACAAAAGGCTTCAATAGCGCGCGCAATCCTATCTCTCTTCCACTCAATACTCGACAAGCTTTTATTATGGAGATTCAACCTAGTTTCACGGCAGATAAGATATTTTTCCAGTAATGATACCTATCGAACATAAGACATGAATGCAATGGCTCTGTCGTTTATATCGAGGTTCATATAAATGCCATGTAAAGATCTAGCAAACCATCGCGAACGAATACTACCGAATACGAGCGAACGAGTTGATCTGAATGTATCAGCAAAAGCGCGTGCACATGAATGAACAGATCAGACAAACAAAGGAGAGTATTTGCCTGCATTGCTTGATGCCTTAGAACAATTTATCGTTTGTGTTCAAATGTCTCCGTGTTTCACCCTCTTTTTCACTATATCCAAAAACTGTAAGTACTGCACGCACGCTGACTCATTTTTTCACGCATACTAAGAAACATGCAGCAACACCAATGCCTAACTAATAGTACACACATGCAAAAAAATGGTGGCAAGGTCGTCAGCAGAGTGCTTAGACTAAAGGCATCAAGCCTGATTTAGGACAGATGGCTTCAGACCCGCCATGCTACCGTAACATATGACCTTTGCTTGTCTGATCTAAGAGCATGAATGGAAGATTCCTTGCGTTCACCAGTGTTTGCCAAATGTCGTTTAGATGCCAACGAGAAAGCGGTATGTAATGTGTAAGGCTATGTGCTAAGGAATATATATAGGCTATATGCTATAAGCTAAGAAAGGCTATGCGTAATTCGTTTTAGTCTAAATAAATAAATTTAATAAATGTAACGTAATTTAATGTGTGGACACAACAGCGTTGGTAAACGAGCATTCGGTGACATTCGGCATCTAATCTTTGTCCTTACGCGTTTGTTTGCTAGGTCTGAACACGGTTTTATATTACGTTTTTACTGTGTACAGACGTGTTACTTTTTCGTTCAAATGAGCCGGTTCCGTTTTAGAGCGTAGTAGATAAAAACTTGTTATACTCACAACACTTTGTACTCGTCGTAGACCCCTCTACGTAGTTTTTTATATAAAAAAAAAATAGGTTAGTTTAGATTTTTTAATGCAAAAAAATTAGGTTAGGTATTTTTTTTTATTGTTAAAAAAATTAGGTTAGGTATGGTTAGGTTAGTTTTTTTTTTATTTCAAATAAAATTTAGGTTAGGTTAGATTTTATTGCAAAAGAGGTTAGATTTTTATTTAAAAAAAAGGTTACATTTTGTTATTGCAATAAAAGTTTAGTTAGGATAGGTTAGATTGTTGGTTGCGTAGAATGACTTTAATTCAATATGCTCTCTCTACGATTAGGAAGATGGTTTTTCCAGCACTGCTCCAAACAAGAATACAATATTGTATGATAGACGGACACAACGCAAAGTAAATTTGCTTTAAGAGAACTTGCGGCAGAGCCTCAGAGATTTTTTATTATTTTATCAGTTTGCGTGTCCGTGATGAGACTATAATACTTAGTATAAAAAAATCATTAATATGAATAATAAAATTTCTCTAATTTTAATAAAGGAAGAACATCGTTCAGCAACAAATCCCATTAATACCACATCATATTTATCTATTCAAATCTTCGTCCTTTCATTTTCATCCACATTTTCTCGACATGAAATCTTTTATTATTCTAACAGAGAGAGATATGCAATACATACAGTTGATCAACTTCTTACATATCACTAAAGTGGCGCCTAATTGTCACACACCTTCGGGGTATCATATCTTGAGTGTACGTATACTTTTTTGTTTTGTTTTGTCATCCAGCACATAGTTAAGTACAACTTGCTAAATAAAATTTAAACAAAAATTACATGAAAATTAAATTAAAATTAATAAACTCTTTTATAATACATAAATGGTAAACCTTAACAAGTATGTCAAAGTTTGGCATGTGCTCCAAAGTTATGTGAAAATTAGGCGGAAGCAACCATCACCACTAAGTTTCCAATCTATTTTTCTTCTACCAGAATCGTAATAGTTCCTATATCATATACTCGTAGTTACTTGCTATATTTTGTGATCCTGATAGTTTTAAACAGTCAATTAAATCTTGCAAAATCAATATTAAAAATATTATGATTAATTTCGCGCCACAATAAATTACAATTATTTTTAATGTACCTATGTGTGTCATCCCATAGGAATGGGATCCGAAAGTTTCTTCAGATCTCATAATTATTCTTACCCAATGATGCCTAACTTGAACATTTGGATTGTCTTTATACGTTCACCAGTAAACGAGTCAGTTCAGGTGTTTTTGCAGTGTTAGCTTGTACTTTAAAAAAATAATAATAAAGGCACTTGCCACAAAAAACGCATAGCCAAAATAGTATAATCAGCAAAAAAAACGCGTTTTTTTCAAAGTTACTAAATGATTTACTGTCATCATATTATATGCGTGTTGCGGTACAAGCCCGCAGCCATTTACATTATGACGAGGTAAATCGTTTGCCATTAGTTTATTTGAAGGCAGAATATAATTCACGCGGCTTGTACTCTCGGTTTTGTAACTAGGGAATAATTAAAAGCACCTACATTGAAATGACCAATGTGAGATTAAAAAGGGATGCCACAAATGTCTCGTGTTTTTTTTTTTTATTACTCTAATGTGAGTGATATTGGTATATAGCTTAGCTATGTTAGCTATATGACCAGGTTATACTCACAGGTAACAACATTTATTTATTTGAAACGCATTGTAAAAAAAATTACCGACCTGCTATGTTATTAATAAATATTTAATTTCATTTCGTAGCATAAATGCAAATGCAGTCATGTAGATGTATTAAAACTCTAGAATACAATGGCATAAGAATGCACTCGTTGATATCTACTTAATTATTTTTAGGAAAATGTAGGGCACTATTTTAGTTTGGCCTTTTCATCTGATTCCGATGTTTCACTGTCACCATCACTAACCACTTTTCATGCCATCTACAGACCTAACGAACAAACGCGAAAGAACAGCACGGAACGCGAGCGAATTGGTTTGTGTACGAGTGGATGTACGAGTACCTAACACGAAAAGGATTTGCTTGCGAGTGCCAGTGATCGAATGTCGATACGTCGTCGCGAGAAGTTAATCAGCTTTGTGTGGATAAAGCAGCGATGGTGAACGAACGAGTTTTTAGCGGTGTTTAGCGGTGCATTCGCTTTTTGCCCGTGTGCGTTTGCTCGCGAACGTTCACAAGGTCTGTGTATACGGCATTAGTGGCAAGCAAAACATTATGCAGTCGTAATAACAGTTGAAATAGAAGGCTCATTTGTTGCTGCTATCGTTTTGTAGTTTAGACTGCAATGTTATTTTAAATTATGAGTTTCTGTGACAGTTATCAATATCAAAATGTTATTCAGAAACAAATTTTAATACCATTTTGAAATTTTTAAGTACTTAGTTTTGCTTCATTACATAGTTACATTAATAATACTAGTACATAATTTTGCTATAATATGGTCCCTGTAACGTGCTACCCTGTAATGTGCTACCTATAGTGATGGGTAGGTGGTGATATTGCCTCGTAATAAAATTATAGGTGAACTTAGAATAAGTAGGGGTAGAGCAAGGGGCTTGTTGTGACAGGAGTAAGTAGTAACAGCCTCTTTTCACTAGGATCCTAAACTTTATTAGCGTATTTGTTTGACTCGATTTGACCTATAAACCGCGCCGCATCATGTTGCCATAGCCAGTATCACTGGCTATGGCAACATGATGCGGACACTGTCGGGTCCCGACAGTGTCCCGCGGCCCGCCGGCCGGCGCAGTGACCGGAAGTGTGCATGCGCTTCATTTTTGTCAGGTAATATAAAATTGTACTGTCGTAAAATTTTAGTTTGCGTTATTATTATCGACTAATTTCAAACTTTCTATATCTTATTTACATTCAAATTTATCTATCTCTGATAATGTGTAACAGTTTTAAGATTCTAAGTTGTTTAAATAAAATAGTTATCTTGATATATGTTAAAAATCATACCATTAGTTGTAACAAAATCCATTGTTAGATAGATATTAAAAAGAGATCATTACGAAGCATACCTTAGATATAAATAATTTAGCTACTTACTGTGATTTAAAAGTGCCCTGATAATTATAAGTAGTGTTTAACTAAATAAAACTGTTAATTAATTTTTAGGTGTTGATTACATAAAAAGTGTATTTAAGTTGATTTTTGATAAGTTTTACATAATACCTACTTTAGAAAGATGACAATTTTGTTAAAAATAAACAAAGAATAAATGATTAGAGGTATTATTGTTGTTTTTTTTTGTCGTTACTACTTGCCCCGGTAGACGTTACAACTTATCCCAAGCACGAGGTAAGTTGTAACACCGTACTTCTTCTAGAAAATAATTAATTGTAAAATAATGACCAATAGTTATGGTATTATTTTTACTTGATTTGGTAGAGGAAGAGTTACAGCATCAATCCATCTTTATTTAGTAGCAATTTAATCAATGGATCTCAAGATATATTAGTTTTCATGAAAACTGTTACAACAAGCCCCTCACACCCCTACCTATCTACCTCCTCTATCTATTACCTGTGCGAAGCCGGGGCGGGCGGCTAGTATATTATAAAGAGGAAAGATTTGTATGTTTGTAACGAATTAACTCAAAAATTACTGGCCCAATAAAAAAATATTATTTCACCATTAGAATGCTACATTATCCCTGAGTAACATAGCCTATTACTAGAATGTTTAAAAAAACTCCACTCGTGCGAAGCCGGGACGGGCGGTTTGTAGGTGAACGTTTTTGTTTAAAATTTGTGCTTATTTACCTTAAAAGATGTAGAATCTAGAACAAACCGCTTCGCAATTTTAAGAATAGATTATCGAGTTCGTTTCTAAAGTGTACCTATTGATACTTACTTTACTTTTCCATCAGAAGGCTTCAAGTGTACAGGAACTAATGATAATATCATTATGACAGGAACGAATCGACGTTTGTACTCAATATGTATGTTTGTTCGAATAAAACTTGCTTATTATTGATCCTAACTTTGTAAAATTCAGAATACAAGGTCAATTTTGATTATAAACAAAATTGATCTAGATTAAATTCAGAATGCAAGTGTAACATAAAAAGGGACAAGGGGTTAAGATAATAGAGGTTGCGAGAACACAGTTTGATGCGAACTTGCTGTTATTTTTGAAGTACTTAGGTAAGTAGGGACACAGAATACATATAAGTACATTAGTGACTTAGTTACATCACATGTACACGAGTACAAAGTTTGATGCTAAAGCTAAAATTCTTAAGTAAGCATGCAAAGTACTAAGCAATTCCCAAAAAGTTAGTCCTAAAATTTTAAGATAAACTGAGATACTTTACCTAAATCTTTGCTAGATATTTCAAGTTTTATCTAAGTAAATGACTAGACTTTGTTTCAATAACATTTTGTAAACATCATAAAACATATTTAAATGTTAACCTAGCAGTATAGCAGACATATAAAGTATTCTTTACGCAAAATTAGGAAAGATTACTTTAAATTCTACTGCGTTCATAATGATTTCTTTTAATACTCAACAACGATTACGAGATCTTGAAAATAGTAGAAAGTTACAATATTAATAAGTAAAAATATTTATTATTATTCAACCGGGACCCTTATTCGGACTTATGAATAACTAGCTGTTGCCCATGACTTCATGCGCGTAGTTTTACTATGCACTTTAAACATTCTCTGCCCCCCAAAATTCGGCTCTTTCAAAAAATATATTAATCAATCTTAGCTTTACATCCCTTAAGAAATCTAGGTATCTGGCAAATTTCAGATTCCCAGGTCAAGTAGTTTTCGAGATTTCTAATGAGTCAGTGAGTCCGTGAATGAGTGATTAGTGATAATTTGCTTATAAATATTAAATAGATTTAAAAATAAACAGGCCAAGTGCGAGTCGACCTCGCACACTGAGGGTACCGTACCACCACAAAGCATAAAAAGTAGTGCAAAAATACAACATCACGGCCAGGAGGTCACCCATCCAAGTACCAACCGAGCCTGACGTTGCTTAACTTGGTGGTGAACAGAAATTTGTCACCGACTCGCACTTGACCAATATTTATTATTTTATAGACCACGCTCACCGGCGAGAGATACGAGTAGGTGATTCAATATTTTTGAGGATAAAAAATAACTGTTTGAAATTCGATATGACGTGGATAAAGAAAACAACCAATTTAATCGAGTTTTTTTATCACCACCATCCAATAAAATATTAACATTAAACTTAACTACCCAATTGCAAAGTTATTCAAAAAACAATTCCCAATATATATTTTAATTCCAATTCAGTGAAGTGACAGTCAGTCTTGTCATTCAGTCTTCAAAAATGTTGGAAACTTCTTTCGCAAGTTTTTATAGCTCGGGCTGGTGTTTGCATCCTTAAATGATCTGTAAGTATTGTTTTTCAATAATTAAGTCTACAAAAACTATAAATTCGAATAGTTTTCTCTTAATCTCAATAAGTAAAATTGGGAGAAAAGACATGTATATACTAAGAATAATCAAAAGGCTGAAGAAGGGGTAAGGTGAATAAACGTCTCTTTAGGCAATCTTAATAAAATCTAGTCCTCGAAAAGATACCGTGTAAAATATTTTGAATCTAATAAATCTCGGAGAAAAGGTTTTATAAAATGAGGCTCAAAGGATTTTACTACCCATAACAAAATATATTGAACTACTTATGAATAGAATACCTGCATTATTTGCAAAGATATATTTGCATGAGGGATTGTTGAATTGGCCAGTTACTTTTAGCCCTACTAGTTATCCTTACTGGTGCGGCTTAGTATAATATTATTTATACGAGTACTTATCCTTACCGGTAAGGCTAAGTAGAATTTTATTTTCGCCAAATGCTACTTAACTCTACTAGTTAAACAACTAGCAGAGTTAAGTAGTAGTAGTAGTAGTGTTTGACTTCATTATCATCATCATCATTTCAGCAATAGGACGTCCACTGCTGGACATAGGCCTCCCCCATCGATTTCCAAAGGACTTAACAATAAAAATTAACTTGTTTCCATTTTACTCCGACAATTTAAAATAAATCAAATTGAAAACTAATAATAAAAAAAAAAACTACTTAGCTCTACTGGTAAAATTCTGTACTCTGAGGGTAAAAGTAAAATTATATAGCCGCACCGGTAGAAACCTACCGACTACTTAAAATAAAATTGATAAACTATTTCAAAGTTAAAATTTGATTTTAGTTTTCCCTTCGATTTATTTTAATTTGATTTATTTTAATTTGTCGAAGTAAAATGGAAACAAGTAATTTTTTGCTTGGTATGTCAAACACTACTCGTCAAATTACAAGATAACGAAACAAAAATTTCTAATACTGTAATGTAATGATAGTCATCAAAACATGGTTTTGTCACGTTCACTCAATTATTTTAAATCTTCAATAATGTGAAAATGCGCTAGCGAGAATATGCGAATGGTAAGAGCCTCCTTAAATTATACAATAAAATTCGAAGATATCTACAAATGTAACTCTGATTCTGATAACAGTCTCAATCCTCAGTTAGGGTCATAAACACGCAGGTGGTATTTGACCGAGAAACCCTCCAAGTCCCTCTAATTCAGCCTGTGAACAATGAGATTTACAGTCCGTAGGAACGGTCGCGGGCCTGTTGTAGACGAACGGGTTTCACGGTCAAATAGGTAACTTCGTAAAACGACACAGTGGTGGTCAGTAGTGAAGCTTTACACACCTGGTGGAATGTATTCGTGGCGAGGCTCATTGATGCTAAAATGCTGTCAATGTTGGATACAATAGTAAGCGTGTAACGTTTGAATTTTCTGATACGAGCAGTGCCGTAAATAGGGCTGTGCCAGCGGTGCCCAGGCACAGAGCGCATACTCTGGAGGGCCGCAGAAATGACCACACCAGGACCAAGTTTTGATTTCAAGGGCGCAGTTATAGAAGCTAGCACCGGGCGCATAAAAGGCTAGTTACGGCACTGGATACGAGGGTGACATAGTCACTGCATCACAACAGTCCTTTAATCAATTCTAAATTCTGGATTTTACTAAACTGTTATAAACAAGCATGACGCTAACCATCAGGCGAATCACTTTCTCATCTTATCAGTTGCTAAAAAGCATTAGTTTGTTATTGCAAAAAAAATGTTGTTGGCGAGATGACTATATAGGATGTGGAATAAGTAAGATAACAAAAAAAGTGTTTTGGTACTCCAAACTTGTATGAATATTATTTAGAAAAAAATAATCTACACACACAACATATCATTCACATTGTGAACAAAATTGGCACGGAATTATATATAACAGTAGACGTGATAAACTAAACGGCTGTTTACCTAGTTACAGGTAGACAAATTTTAAATGAAGTCTTGACCACTACCTACTTTCAACTACACAATAAAATGGTAGGACCTTGGTAAAGGTCTGATTAAAAAAAAAAACTTGTTCTTATATTTTTTTTTTCGAATCTTACGTTAGTAGAAACGAGATACTGTTAGCTTGTCCACTCTCCGGTGTCGGGTATTTAAGGGCTACAAACAGCCTAGTGCAAGCTCTTTAAAGGCTTGCTCGTGATTTACGCTGATACAGGCCCAAGCCGATCGGCATTTTGGTTCCTCGCAAATCCACTATTCGACGCCAAATTGCAGTTAAATTCTTTTTGGTACAACCTTTTAAGAGCTCAACTCGGAGCCAACTTGTCACACAACATTGACCCGCTAGAGCTTGAAAAGTACTTAATTTCCTTTCGTTTCTAGTTTTAAACAATATTATAAGTACCTTTTAATCTGACAAAGTATATTTTTTTCCAGAAGTAGTATATGTACCTTTTAAATCATGGACTTTAATTTGTTAGATACCTATATGAGATAGAAGTTAGCTGTAAGAGGTTTTTGGTATATTCAAAATATACCCTCTATAAAAGCGTTCGTGTAAACATGTGTAAATTATAAAAAAAAAAAACAATATGAATTTGTATTAACATGAATATTTTTACCGAAACAATACAACAGAGTAAAGAGAAAGAGCGAGAGAACTCTCTAATCAAATGATTTTACAAAAATAAATCACTTTGTTTTCTGGTTTTCACGCCTTTGCGCTCTCTCGCCGCTTTTCTTCTTATTGGAGTGGCCATTTGCTAATATTGCTACGATATGAAATTCATTTGTATTCAAACCTTTTTCCTTAATAAATTAATTATTTGAATACTATCTTACAGAGACGGCTAGATCGGTATTATTATTATAATACTTACAGTGGGCGAAGAACGAATTTTCGCTACGTAATATAAGTATCGTATTTCAATTACGAAATTCATAATTTGTATGAAATCTGATACGCAGATATTTTACGTAGCAATTATTCATACCTACTTCGCCCACTGCTGTGTTCTATATTATTACAGAAAACTTATATTTGATATTTTAATTTCTCAATTTAATACAATAATTCTACTTATCACTATTTTTGACAGGAACAGAAGAAACAACAGAAAAAAAACAGAAGTGACTAGAAAACTCAGTTTTTTCATCGCATTATAATTCGCGTTCTATAACGTAATAAAACCGGTCAAGTGCGAATCGTGCTTGCGCAATGAGGTTTTCGTACCACCACATAACTTGTTAGATACTAAAGTACAAAAAAGTAGTGCAAAAAGATAACACCCCATCAACGCCCAGGCGGTCACGCTTCCAAGTACTGCACGACGTTGCTTAACTTCGCTGATCGCACGAGAACCGTTGGTGAACAGAAATTTGTGACTCGCACTTGTCCATTTGATATTATTTGTTGTTATACTTTAGTTAGAGTGTGTACTTTAATCTTGCCAAGTTTAACGCTTGTACATATTACCGTTTTTCATTAGAGCAAATTAAAACTACGTTTAAAAAAACACCTTTGTTGTATGGGGAATATGGGGAAAGGAAAGGGGCCTTTAGTTATAACTTTTGGACTTTTTTATTATTTCTTAGTTAATCTGCCGTAACATTACATATTCTGTGAAAATTTCAACTGGCTATCTATTACGGTTGTATGATGATTATAACGGACGACTTTCGGCTTAGTGCACCCTTTCCGCGTTACCTTGTATATCACTCCATCAAGTCTTACGGCGACCTATACGCTACGTTTGCCTATTCATAGCACCATTCTGTAACACGCCTACTTTGCGGTTATTCGTTCGAAAGGCCAGTTCAACGTGGTCAGAAATTTAATACCGCTGAAATGCCTAAAGTTCCGAAGAAAAGTAATTTATAAGCCCATCGAAAATAAGGTCGACAGATCCTGACAGAGCGCTTCTAGCCATTTAGCATAAAAACTTAGTGCCATAAATCATAAAGTTACGGAGAAGTCGGATCCTGGAGATGGCCACTTAAACTTAGTTTAATGTAGTATTCAGCGCTGCAACTTGGCCAAACTTAGTTGCAACTTGGGAAAAGATAAGCTCTCGGAAATTCAAGCACTGTAATAAGACTAAGAAACTAATGCTAGTTTAGTGGTTGTGTTTAATCGTTTAGGTGCAATATGTTTGTTTCTTTCTACTTACATGCACTGGGCCAGCATGGTGGCCACCCATCCATCATGGCATCATGATGGTTCTCTCTCTGAGAGAAGGCCTGTATCCCAGCAGTGGGAATATGATAGGCTGATAATGATTTTAACGATAATGATTTTTGGTTTAATAAAAAAAAACATATTACTTTAATTAAATAATGTTTTTTGTCATATTTATCTGTGATGTACGTACGTACTTAAAGATAAAAACCCAAAATGAATATTTTTGAACTGTCATACTTCGCAAGTTGTTAAAAAAATATGTATCGAACCTCACATATATTTCTAAGTACATCCATTCTATATTCTAAGTACATCCAATCTATATAATACCCCACATGAAGGGGTGAATTTAATTTGTTTATCCCCTCTTTACCTATAATGGGACCTAGCTGCCATCATATATTTACGATGACGCCACCTACCAGAAACCATCCTTCAACCTAGAGGAATCGGTCGACACTCGTTTTATCATAAACTAGCTGCGGCCCGCGGTTTTGTGTAGTACTTCTTATATTATTATCATCAGCTATCTGCCAGTGAAAGTCCCATCAAAATTGGTTCAGCCGTTTTGAAGCCCATGGATCATACTACACACATCCCATTTAACGTATATATAAGATATATAGGTTTTTAAATCCAGATAAAAGAGCTGTTATCTTCAAACGGCTGAACAGATTTTGATGAATCGCAGATACACACGTTAACCTTATAACACTTCTCTTTTTGCGTTGGGGTTAGAAACCGGCTAAAGCAGTAGCTGGTAACACAGATGCATACATAAATAACCCTCGTTTTGGCTTCCTGTTTTCGGCGACTAGCAAGGAACCAATAAAGGCCTAAGCTCGGTAGTAAGTATTTCGGGGCTGATGATGATTATAACTTTCTTGTTTAAATGTCAATTACAAACAAACACAACAAACAACAACAACAGTTCAAAAACAAAAACTTAAAGACCGATTAATTGTTTTTTTGTTTGTTTGTAAGAATTCAAAATTTTTACAACATCCATGGTCTTCCTCACCACCGCAGTCAGCCAGGGCGACCTGGGCTGAAAACCTGGATGGTGCAGGTTCAAATCCTGCCGGTCGTGAAACCTTTGAATTCTCTAAAACATTCAAAGAGTATAATCAACACTTCATATATAAAATTCCGAGCCGATTTTTGCGTTACACTTATATATCTCTACAGATACAATAAAATATGGTATAAAATTACAGTTTGAAAGTAATATTATATTTGGTATTGTTAGATATTTAGTTTCATTTCAGAGCGAGAAAATTAAAGTGTACTTCCAAGAAACGCCTTAGGGACAGTTCGGTAAGATTTGGTTACAGCTAGATGAACCTAAATAAACAGCCGACCGAAGTGAGCCTTTCTCGACACATTTCAAGCCAACGCCAGAATCATTCGACAAATAGACAGAGCTCTTCACTAAGTAGTATTATGGAAACTGAATTAGAATTCAGGTCTAAGTTATGCGCCTTAGTCAGCATTGGCCCTAGCCTTTGGTCAGGGTATAGAGTGAGATGGTATTTCGGCGCGTTTCATTACTAAAAACATTTTTTTAATGCCGTAGGTGGCAAACAATCAGACGGGCCTCCTGATGGACCACCACCGTCGCCTATGGATACCTGCAACACCAGAGTTATCACAGATATGTGGCCGACCCTTAAAGAACAGAACAAGAATTAACAGCCCTTTTGAAGAACCCTATATTATAGCTACTCAGAAATGCCGCGGGAGCACATTCCACAAATTGCAGGTGTAAGGCAAAAATGAGCGCGTAAAACGCAGTGTGCGATTTCCACCGAAATGATAACGTGGATGAACTTTCAGGTGGTGGCAGCTGGTGCGATGATAAAACCGCGATGCTGGCATCATCAGATCGAACAGTTCAAACATGTGCTAATCCAGGAAATAAACTATTTCCACATCAAGATTTTATGCTAGTAACACACAGGGCAAGTGTGCCCCGCCGATTACCACGCCGCTCCAGACCCGAGGCGCGCAGCGCTATCAAACTAAAAAAATTCGGTCGTATTTTTTTTTGGAATTTGTTGCCTGCCGTCTGCCGCCTAGTGTGACCGCTCTTCTGGCTCTACTTAGGGTCGGCGTTGGCCTTATTAAGTGTGACACCTCTAATGTATGAGTAAATATTGTGCATGTGGACTTGTGTCAACCAAGAACTAGGGTGCGACCAACGTTGCCAACTCAACGTTTTTGTATAGATCTACAAACGTGTGACCTTTCCTTACGACCCTTAAATTTTGAATATCCCTGTGATCTACGAACTATTCAAATATTTATTTTTTCCTACAAATCAAATCGAATTTTTCATTCGATAAGTCTGATTCTACGTATAGGGTAAATTTTGTTCTACGTTCTTTTTAAAATTTGATTTTGACACTCCCAGTTGCGACCCTTGTACATTTTGTACAATGATTTTCTATTTTATGGGATGGAAAGCAAGGTCACGAGCCGGTGGTACCTGCTACAGTCTTACCTTCAAAAATCTAGTAATATCTAGGTTTTATAATGTTATTGCATTTGCCAGAGCAAACAGATGATTGGACCGAGTTAAGAGACTTCTATGGAGATTTGGAAACAAAACGAAAATACTAGTTTCATCTCGTTATATTACTACTCAAACATTCACGAACATTTAACAAATAATAATCCCCCGTTATTACACATTAATACTCAAAAATACGAAAATTTAGAAAATTAATACTTACCTACGATTTTTTTTCACTTTGACGCCAAACCCTTACGTTATATTGGTGCCAATCGTTTTATAGATTTTTTATTACATCTGTTAGTATTTCCGAAAAGGTATTTCGAATTGATTTAAATGGCTTTTTTTATTATCTTTTTGTAACGCCCGCAGCACGATATTGCCACCTTAAAAAACCCCTTGAATAGTCGATGAATAAAATAAAGATATGAGAAACATAATATCTTATCAATCTAGACAAAATTAAAAAGGTTTTTATTTTGGTTGACTAATCATACCGGCGAAGAGTACGTAATAAAGTATCTATATATCTAGACCAGCGCTGGTTAACAGCCGGCATTATGCTGAGTTGGGTCCGATTTGTGACTTTATTTTACCTATTTTCTTATAATATTTTTCTTTTAAATGTAGCTTTCTGGTCACAAATAAACTTTTTTCTTTCTTTTTTTCTATACCTACCTAATAAAGTCATAGTGCAGATTTTTTTACAATAAGAAATCATAATGATGATCATAGCTACATTTTAGCTATCTATCTCCCTCGTAAATCTCAACATTTTTAAAGATATAATGTGTAATATTTTAAAATAAACAAAAAACTAACTTCCCATCTACATCTATCATTTGTTGGTACTTTTAGTAAATAAAATAAAATTTGGTGGTGTGGCGGGTGCGAACGCATCTAGCCCAAATCAGGCTTTAAGCCTTTAATAAAACTCACCCAGCAAACGATCTTGTCGTCCTTTTTTCATGTGGACTATTAGTTAATTCATTGGTGTCGCTATAAGTTTCTTAGTGTGCGTAAAATATGAGTAAGTGAGCCGTGTTTATTTTTTATTGATTCATTTTAACACAAATGGTTTTTTTACTGAGGCGTATCTCTTTTGTTTATTTTATCTGACGTTCTAGTCTAAGCTGAACTCGGTGCGGTGCCTACTTAGTGTTTTCAATTAGTCTTGAAAGCTTCCACTTAGCATATTAAGTTATTTTCCAACTGTTTTCAACTTATTACTAATAATAACTTCGTAATTAAACATTTAAATAAAGGTACGTTATAGATACAACGATGGCTATAATTATTTTAACCACCTTCTTTAATGCAAGGCTTGAGGGCTTTAATTCTGGCTATGTCGATATTTTTTCGGTCGTAACGGAGTAGAGCGGGACGGAGAAAAGCGAGTTTCACTAAGCGACCTAAAAGTGTCTTTAGATAACGGTTACAATAATCATGCACAGTTTCTTAGTTTTACCCGTATTCCACCCTGGTGGCCTTGCATACATAGGACAGCGTAAGAGAAAGCCCTCATGAATGCGTTGCGTCGTCGGACGGTCAACGGATCAACGCATTGTATAAAAGTACTCTTTGAACACACCTGCGTTGCGACGAGCTCCGACAGCGCAGTGCATCACCCTCCCCCACTTCTTCTCTCGTCCGTAGATCCGTTGAAATGTCGCGTGCGACGACGCAACGCATAATGAGTTATGCATGTCATGCCTCAGCTTAAAAATATATGTAAAACGATGCAACGCACTTATGAGGCCTCTCCCTTACGCAGTTTAAACATATCCATAAACAAATATCACTGCAGAGAAAATATGATATTAAAGCATAGTCTCAAAGCACTTAGTCCATGCGTAATTACAACGATATTTGAAATAAAACATTACACAGAATATACCAATTGACAGAAAACAATAAATAATTAACAAATTAATTCCCGCAACGTCCTAAAAGCCCGCTGTTAATTGTAGCCTCTCGTGTTACGGAGTCATGAAAGGTATAGACTAGGAGCTAGCCAAACCAGTTAATTCAATATTTCAATAGCAAAACAGCTTGAACACAGGCTTGCGTTAAATAAATACAAATCACTGTATTAAACACTACTCACCACAAGAAACGCTCGATGCGCTGCTCACATACTGACGGTATATTTGGTGTATTTTATACAGTTTTTTGAACTTATAAACAAACGCGTGGCCATGCGTTCAAGCAGCATTGCCTTTGCTTTTATTGCCTGCTATTTTGAGATGATTTTTGTATTATTTCATAGCCATAGAACCCGTGCCATTAATTATGAAATTAGTAGCGTCATAGGAAAGTCAGAGTGTTAGAGCAACAGTGACGACAGCTCCTAGACAATAATCTGTAAAGCATTCCCTCAGCTTATGTTTGCAATTTGCGTCAATTTACGTAGACTACTGCATTCATTTAATCTGGTGGAAAGTTATATTCATTATTTTATTACGATAAAAAATACTCGTAATTTGCAAACGCTAATGAGCAGACTTGCATGAAATGCTCAATGCATTTCATGAAATCTGAAAATTAACATAGATTGAAACATTTGGAACAACCTGCCGGCTTCCTTGTTTCTTGAGAGATATAATCTGGGCCTTTTCAAGGCCAGTATGAATAGGTATCTTCCAAGTCTGTGGTGCGGTGCGGCGGTCGAAAATGAAGATCTTCGACCACATCTTGACTCTCCAACAGGCGAGTTGGTGGTCAAATGCGGACTTATTCGCGATAAAATAATAACAAGCTTTTATTTAAAAACATTTAAAAAATATAATACATTTAAATGGAAGACGCCGTCAAGCTCCTGGAATGACAAAAACTCAGCATCAACATCAACGGCGAGTACATCAATCGATGGAAGATCTCAGCATGATGCTTGAAGAGCTCAGTCGAGTCTGGTATGTGAAATATCCATGTTGTACCCACCCTAGTATCACTCTGGAACTCGGCTCTGGAAGCTACGTATGCAGTCGTACAATGCAGGTCTAATATCAAAAAAGTTATCAATCTGCGAATCCAACTCGGCTGGGCAGTGTTCGGCAAACTTAGCAACGTATTCTCGTTCAAAATACTTCAGTGCCATAAGACAAAAGTCTTCGACCAGTGTGTGTTGCCAGTGATGACATACGGCACTGAATAGTGGTCTCACTATGGGCTGGGCACTGTTTCATTTCTTCGCAATTAAAGGAAATAGCCAAGTGTGCTATACATACTTGTGCGTAAAACCAATTTTATTATAGACTTAAATATTCGATCTCGCCTTTGGCTCGGGCTGATAAACGTATCGGCTAGGATGTTTTTTTTAATATACGCGTTGTTATCTACATACATATATATATTCCAGCTTAGAACACTTTTTACGTGTTACCATCCAAAATTATTAAAAAATTATCACGAACGACATGCTCTAAACACTTTAAAGATCTTTCGTGCAACATGATATTAAAGGCTCGCTACACGAATAATGTAAGTTGCAAAGCTTCAGTCTAAACTATTTCATTTGAAATTTTTGTTGTAAGTAATATTTGCTTTTAATGAGCAAAAAGGTTGAGTTGTGAAATAAAAATGCCGTAAAATATGACGAAAGATATTGGAAGAGTATGTGAGATTACACCGTAATTGTTTATCATGTTTTTTTTAATTACTGGCATTTTTTTTATAACAACCGTAGCTGATTTTGCACGCAACGATTGTTTTATCGTAGTATGCTACGACAAAACTAAATCAAATATCGTAGTAAATGGTACGACGTAGTTCTGGCGTAACTACAATATGAAAGTGTGGAATGTTCTGCCCGGCGTTCTTCAACATGGAGCGTTTAAATAAGGGTTCCTAGAACTATCCTCTCCAGGCTGACAAAGCATCGACAACACTGCTAGTGTTGCAGGTGTTCGTAGGCGGTGGTTACCGCTCTCCATCAGACGGACCACGTGCTTGTTTGTCGCACTTTATAAAAAAAAATACGACTGACTGTAAACCCAATCTTGATGGGCCAAAGTGGAAAAAACTAGTCATGTACCTACCTACGCTACAAGCCTACAACGTAAACGTCTAAACAACGTACGCTACGAAAATACTACGCAATTAGCGTGTAGCAAGCGAGACGTCCATCTACGTAGCACGCTACGACAGTAAAAAGTCTTCAAAACGTAGTTAGCGTTACAACGTAGTAGTATTAGGTACCTATAGTCGTTAAAACTTTTCGCAACACAAAATCGGAGAAGATTAATAATCTTAACTTATATTAAAATCCTTGAAAGAAGTCCCTTCGCTGGCCCAGATTGGTATTATCCTGAAAAGATTGAAAAAGTATTATGAAAAAGGGTAGCAAATATTAAAAATGTCCCCAAAATAATAACGTTGCCTAGGTAGAGGTCTCGAATCCACATCAATCTTAAGTTACAATAGGTTTTGTTTGGGAACATCTGCGTCATTCCAGATTTACATTACTTAGATTATAAGGCAAGTTTTTATAAGGTGTATAAAATTTCATTTAAATTGATATCCACGATGTTTACTTAGTATCGTTTTTTTACTAAGTTAGTGTAAAGGTACAATATTGTGTACAAAAAATCTGTCTAATTTCAGCAGTGTATTTAAAATGATCAATAGTTAAAAAAAAAAAATAGATTAAAATAGTACTAGCCACCCAGTACTATGCCGTGCACTATTAAAGAAATACTAAATTATACATTGTCATAAAAATTCCCGATTTATCTTGCTACAAATTTCTTCTACCTTTACGTTTTGGCCAGATTTTAGCACAGATTTGAGTGTACTTTTGATTCGGAAATTTTTGAGTGCTTGTCATCCAAAAAAAAACAACCATGAAACTTCCATCCTAAATCAAATCCATCTGTTTGTAAAACTTATGCCTCAGCTGTATAGCTGTTAAAAAACGATTGAAAATTAAAACAAAAAAAATAAAATAAATTTCACTAGAATTACAGGTGAAGACAGCATACATTAAGATTGAGCGATTAAATATAAATATATAAAGAGGTTAAAGAATGGACAGGACATAGAGCGACTACACTGTACCTATATATTAGCAAAATAATAATATGTATTACATTTATAACCAAAAACATAATTGAGTCCTAAATATGAACAAAATTAAAACATCGAGTACGAATGTTCAATTTATTTTTATTTATTGTAATAAATCTGTTTGACCAGCTTCTACTTTTCCGTTTTTTTTCCTTCCAATTAGGTTCTACCTTTCAGGTGAAAAATTGCTCTTGTAACAGCAAACGGTTGAACAATGAAAATAGACGGCGGCGTATAGAAAGATTCACTTCGAGTGGCTCTAATGAGTCCCTTCGTCTCCACGCCATTACTCACGACGATGTTTCCTTTTGTCGCTCCAATAAATATCCGCCAAGATATCACTACCTAATCTCACCATCGAAAATCGACCTACCCTCCATAAACATACAGCTTTTAATCCCATGTGGAAAGTCCACCTTTTGTAACATAAAATAACCGTCCAAGTACGAGTCGGGCTTGCGTACGAAGGGTTCCGTACCATTATCTATAAAAACGGCAAAAAAATCACGTTTTTCGTATGGGAGCCCCCCATAAATATTAATTTAATTTTAATTTATTTATTTATGTTGAATGTGAATAATATAACTCAATATTGTGTGAATATTTCAAGCGTCTACCTGTTGCCGTTATTAATATCGAGCAAAAACGAGCAAAAAAATCACTTTTGTTGTATTGCCCTCTTAAATATTTATTTTATTCTGTTTTTTAGTTGTTTAAATATATCATCTGTGAAAATTTCAACTGTCTATCATGGTTCATGAAATACAGCCTGGTCACAGACGGACAGACAAACAGACAGACGGACAGCGGAGTCTTAGTAATAGGGTCCTGTTTTACCCTTTGGGTACGGAACCCTTAAAAAAACGTAAGACCTGCGTCCTTAAGTGCCTTTGAAGGAACATTTGACACGATGCAAGACTCATTTTATGGTTCGGGCTCAGGAATTAAGCAACAAATTTTCACGTTTCTAAGAAAATATGAGCGTTTGAGTTCTGTTTGATACACCTTCTCCGTGGTACGGTTTTCATCTGCAAAAAGAATACCAGTCCATTTTCTCGCTCACTATTTCACTGAAATTCAGTCTTAACATTTAAGCAACTGACACTCATTTTCCTGGAATATATTTTTAAAATACAAAGGAAATATTACTCGAAATGTTCATTACAAGTAGCTACGTTTCTTCCATTTCGTTTGCTTTCCTCTTTTGTTTTCCTTATGGCATATGCAAAAACTCCACAAATTGGCTTCAAAGTTCCTTGGGAAATACGTATGAAAATAACCAGCGTTATCTACCAAGAATATTCTGAATTAAAGCAGCAAGATTAAACGAACTACCAATCAACTAGAATGAATGAGCTTAATACATGTATGTAGCTTTGAAACTTACTGCTTGAAAACATCTGTTTCATTTCATACCTTTTTATGTTATTGGAGTAGAAAATTGCCTAGATTCTAGTGTTGGTCTACGTTAGTAGAAAGCCCCATTTATTACCGTTGACATGTTTAGAAATGTCGAACATAAGGATTTTGTATTGTTACTGTGATGTTATCTAATAAGCTTATAATTATCGTTACCCTTGACAAGCTACTTTGAAACTTTTGAGACTTCAGCAGACTACAGCTACTAGGATTCTAAATGCAGCAAAAGCAGCGCAGCGCATCTACGCGTTTAATAACTCATAGAACTACACCACTACACGCCAAATACGCCGGCAGTGCCTGAGCAGCGCAGCCCCGGTGCAGTTCGTGCGGGTTTGTGATTCGTATCATCCATTCGATTAAGATACAAAGTTACATCACTAATTATTAACTATATTATTGCTACATTTAGAGTTTGTTAAGAATGCATATCTAATTATAAATATTTTACTATTCAGGTTCGAGGCGGGTCCAGTGAATAGAGCACGTAACGTCAGATATAATCTACATCTACACTAATATTATAAAGAGGAAAGATTTGTACCTATTTTTGTACGTTTGTATGTTTGTAATGAATAGGCTCCGAAACTACTGAACCGATTTGAAAAATTCTTTCACTGTTGGGAAGCTACACTATCCCCGGGTGACATAGGCTATATTATATTTTGTAGCGAGGCCGAAGGCCGAGCTTACACTCGTGCGAAGCCGGGGCGGACGGCTAGTAACATATAAAAAGGTCACCGAATACCTTCTTAACTGGATAACAATGAACCTTATCAACTTATCCAAGCCTTTACCTAATGAACCTAAAACCTTATTATTCTGATTCTCAGCGAGAAATTCAACGTTGGCCCCTGAATACAATTTTATTTTCGATGCAAATTTTTGTTTATTCCAAGTCATTGAAATGAGAACAAATAATGGATAAATTCAGTTTTGTCTGCGTTATTTACTTTATCGTTAGGTGGGTCGATGAACTGTAAAGCATTTTCTGCTGCTTCTTTAAGTCATATTTTATTTTATAAAATGCTGAAAAATTACTGTTTTCTAGTTTATAACAGGTATATGGTGCCTATGACTCCGTTATACGCATAGACTTTCACATGAACTTTTAATCCTCCTTTAACTCTCTTAATCGTATCTATCGAAAAGTTCTTTCTTAGCAAATATCTACATTCCATAAAGAATCCTATCTGTCAAATTTCAACATCAAAGATTAAGTGGTTTTTGAGATGGTATTTCGTTTTTAATTATCATACGGGGTGTAACCGAAAAAGTGTAGTAATACTTAAGGATGTTCTGCAAGTATTTCATTATGATGGGTAGATCTCATCAAAGTGAACAACTTGTAGAATCCTAAGTAAATTCAAGAAGAATTCCTCTAATAAAATTAAGAATTAATTAAGAGAGAAATTCCTCAAGAAAAATGTCCTCATACTAAATGATCGATCATGTGATCCAGTTTGTACTTATTAAAGCATTTTTTTCTCGAATCTCGCAATCTTTGGTTCTACAAGTTGTTCTCTTATAGATAGATTTTCTAGAATGTTTCAAACTTGAAGCTACTAGGATGGGAGTTAATATAAATAAACACACCTCGTAATTTTAACATTCATAGTTTTATTAAATGCTTAATAACATGGATTTTAATCACTTTCTCTATTGTATTATACTTTACAACTAGTCTTATATTTTATGGTCAACATAAGTGTACACATGTACAGTCGAGCTCATTCACGAAAATGCTCGGCTGTTTGATATTATTTATTAATGGCGCTTTTGTACATGTTCCGTGGTAGGAAATTACAAACGTTCGTGGTATTTTCGCTCATTTTTTTTAACACGACCGTACTTAATCTATATTTTATTTTACACAACTGTACAATAACAGCTTTTTACATAAATCAAGGGCTATTTGATTTACTTTACGGACTGTACATGCGGAGCAAATATTAGGATCAAATAGCACCCGAAAGTTAAATAGCCGTTAATTCCGCGTCATTTCAATTAACATTTTTTTTCATTATTTACAAGCGATATAAAGCCTTTCTACCTAAATATATTTTATATACAGACATCCTAAATAAATAATATGTACAAACACTTTTAAACAAGCTTAAAATCGAACATCAAAGGTCTATCAGGTTTCGTTCTTCAAACACTGAAACATGCTTTGAAATACAATGTGAGAAAAAGTTTACTTTTGTTTTGCCTTTGTGTTTCTTTTTGTCGTAATGTTTTTGCGGCTTTTTGGTAAAATGCTTGAAATATTAATTAGGTTTAGCTGGAACGACGCCGGGTTCACAAAGTCGTCAGGAAGAGCAACAGGGGAAAGTTTTTTATTAAACTGAAAGCTTGCGGTGTAAATTTGTTAACAGTACAGTTATAAAGACATTGTTGTATTGTAACTTAAAGCCTTACTTTGTTATTGTGCATTTTGAATAATTAACTTATAATTGTAGCACTGCTTCAATAAAAGGTCAGTATACTAATATAATGGACCCGGGTATATATATATCTGGGACATTATTGCACACACGGTCATCTGACCCCAAACTAAGCAAAGCTTGTAATATGGCAGCCAGAGATTATACATACATAAATATTTTTAAATACATGCTTAAATAGATATTAACACCCAGACATAGAACAAACACAAATGTTCATCACACAAATGTTTGTCCTAGATGGGAATCGAACCCACGCCCCCAAGCGCAGAAAGTAGGTTCACTACCAACTGAGCCAGTCCACCGGGAGGCCTTGTCCAACAGTGGACGTTAATTGGCTGATGATGTGATGTGTGTTATACTAATATATATTTTAATGATTTGAGCTTATGTTGTGTACATACCTATAGCAAACGCACGCGAATTAATGCAAGCGTACAAGCGAATTCAACTTCGATGTTGTATCCACACACAGCCAAAGCCTATGATCCTACGTGAGTACGACACGTCCTACGGCAGTCGTCTCCTACGTTGCAAATGCTTGCAACGTACCGATTCGTCGATCATTTGTATACGCGAGCAATTTGCTTGCTTTGGCTGATACGTCTATAGACGTAATACATCAACATATCGCTCGCGTGCATTTGCAAGGTTGCATTTGCTTGGAAATAAAAGTTACAAAGAATTCAAAGGTACAGTTCCAGAAACAGGTATAATATATTATGTTTTTTACTGATGCCATCGGAAGTATGAAAATATGCTACTGCTGACGCGTTAGCGATAGAGTGAAAGAGTTAGCAGCTAACGTTTTGACCAATTCAGAGGCTTCATTAAAAACGAGGTATAGTGTGCGTGCGCCAGCAACCCTGCGCACCCCTTACGCGATACCCATATTGATATTATGGTTTACTAAAATCCGTTCTCTATTGGAGGATCGGAAGAATAATCATCGGATGTTTTTATTTTGATTTTTGATTTTTCTGGCGTAAAACTATAACATTCAGCCAATATACTAAAAAATAATTGAAACTAATATATTTTTATTCAGTTTAGAATTTACTGCAGCCGTCGGCGATCACTTGATAGCGAATGGGCTATAGGGTGAAAATTCGTGTATTTCTATGTGTTATCGATGGAAACATCCCAATCAGACAGCAGGTTACGAATACAGCATAGAACAGGTTACGAATACAGCATAGACAGGTTAGAGTTCATGGAGACTAGCGTCGGTGTCGCTCTCGGCGTTCCCAAGCAGCAGCGTGGACTCGCAGGGCGGGCGGGGCGCGCCCGTCTGCGCGTCCGCCCCCGCGGGCAGTAGTCACAGCTCAATGGCAGCCGCACCCTTCCACGTCACCCCGGCGCGCAGCAGGTGGTATAGTCGCAGCACGCACCAGATGGATACACACTGGAAGAAAAAATACATGAATGCTTGCTTTTAAACCCTAATTTACATAGACACAGTATTTTTATCTAGCGCAGGAATCCAGTGACACTGAACCAGTAATTAAATAAATAAAATAAAATAAATAAATAAATATCTGGGACATTTTTTTTGCACACACGGTCATCTGACCCCATACTAAGCAAAGCTTGTAATATGGCTGCCAGAGACTGATATACGTACATATTTATTTTTAAATACATGCTTAAATAGATATTAACACCCAGACATAGAACAAACACAAATGTTCATCACACAAATGTTTGTCCTAGATGGGAATCGAACCCACGCCCCCAAGCACAGAAGTTAGGTTCACTACCAACTGAGCCACCGGGGCAGTCAATTAGACCAATAGTAGCTGCACTGTCTCAATCCAGCGCTGGATGCTGGATTGAATATGTCCTTAACTCCAATAACTATTAATTACCACTGATTTCCAGAACTAGTTTAATATACTGCATCAATGTAAATCCAGCCTTTACTCCGCCGTAACAAGGTAATATGACGCAACTGATATAAACTCATATACGAGAGAAAAAAGTCTAAAGACTGGAGTTTTGATGGATAACTACAACACGCACACACAACTACGCACATGTTTTTTGCGTAGTTTTGCGCGTGTTTGCGCATTTGTGCTTACTCTAAGTAGAATGTTTGTACTCAAAATTGTCTAAACATCTAACAGATTCATCGATTATTTTATGTTCAGAAATATATAAATGTTGACACAAAAATTCGATAAATTCCTAAAAGTGTAGTAAAAATGCCTAAAAGGCATCGTATAAATCATCTCTCCTCCCCCGAGAGTAATCAGTCAGATTTCAAATCAGCACACCACGAGCAATTTATCAAGGCATTGTTAAATTATTTGAAAAGATTTAGACGAAAAATATCTCGATTTTTTTTAACTCTTAATAGTCCTGCGTTTACCCACATTAGGTGTTATGAAAAGGTGCAAACTAGGAGCACGCTTTCCTAGCAAAAACCAGTTTACTCTCAAAATACCCTGATTTTAGCAGTTTTTGAAGAATACAGACTTCAACAGACAGTATAAAATCTGTATAAATAAGCTGTATGTAGCAAGTGTGAATCGAAGCACTTCTCTTTATTCGCAGTAGAGTTTTATACATCATTGTTAAGTCGTACGATATAAAACTTAAAAAATATTTGCAAAATAAAGACCTGAACATGCAAACGAGCCTACTAAAGCTTTAAAAGAATAAAAACCACATTTTGCGGTTCGTTTAACTTTTGCAAAGGCAGTGTTGTTTCCAGACCTTTTTCTTTATTATATTTTATATTATACAAAATTCTTGCATATTTATTCCCTGTACTTAATCTAAACAATTACATGAAAAAAGCACAAAAAATTAAGCAGTTTTTATTAATTGAATCTAATAACTATGATATAGACCGAAAAAAGTGTAACCTAACCTAGGTCTACACTTTCATTAGATAATTATCACATTAGGTCTATGATCTCCGAGCTACAATACCGAGTGTTTTTTTTACTCATAAAAATATTTGGGTATGTTAAGTACAATGGAGTAAAAGTTTGCTATTATGGTATAGATGTTTCACAAATATTGTTTTTTTCCAAATAATTTCTTTTAATTGTTTGATGTACAAATCACCATCTTCCATACATAAGAAGATTTTGAAAAACAACATAATCACGACCTTATTTCTCCATTTCGGTAAAAAGACAACCTGTATAACGAAATAAATGAAAAATAAGAACCCTTTTTCATATTTAACCCTTACGTAAAACTAATATTAACAAAACTATTAACTATTATAACTTTAGCTTCTTTCTGTGTCTAACAATAATTTAATAAAAAATACTAGCGGCCACATTTTGACTGGCACCCTGGTTGATATATATTCTCCTTATCATAAATATGCGTAAAAATTTGATTTTAAGCAAAAACTCGATGACCGAAGTAATTCTGCAGCCGGATCTTAGACTATTACCTGTGAAAAGACATATCTCTATTCTGTCGGCTAACTGTATTTGTGGTATTCTTACAACTCGGTATTGTACAATTAACCGTATTTACTTTCAACTGACACGTTTTATCGCGGCACCGATTAAGCAGACTGGCTTCAGCCAGATTCAACTCCGACAATAAATCGGAGTTGTATGGGAAATATGACATGCAAGGTAGGTTGACTTGTGGCGTATTTTGATATAGATCATAACCATAAATAACAAAGAACTAGACGAACTTTTTTTCTACGACTTGAAAATTCGCAAAAAATACAGCTATTCTACAGAAAAAGTTAACTGATCTGGAATAAAATGTAACGAACAGCTGTTTTTTCAGATTTTTAATGGTCGTAGAAACAAAAGTTGTTTGTTATGACGTCCAGAAGCGGCTCTTAAGAGGTGGCTGTTTAATTAAAAATAACCCTGTATATTTAAGATATTAATATTATTTGGGTACTTACATTTAAAATTATCCTTGGTATTAAAAATGATATTTCAGCTTTGCACATTGAATCAAATTGCTGTAACAAAGGAGAAATACATATAATTACTTATTTAATAAACAGGATTATTATAAGGTCCAGAACAAGCGGCCGGGTAAATGTTCACTCTTCCAGCTAACCTAGCACGGGCCGAGAACAGATTGTCTTTTTACCGTTTTTGTCCCGCGAGAAAAAGACATACTCTTACGTGTCCATAGCTTTGTCGCGTCTACGCGCGAATAAAAACGGTGGAAAGACAATTTGTCCTCCCCTCATGCTAGGCTTGATGGCTTAGATAGATAGATATTAAATTGAATGAAATGTTCAGTCACTCGCAAATAAGACTACTCATAATATCGGTCTCTAAACGAAAAGAAAAATATTTTTTGAGGTCGGTCTACTCTACACAAGGATGTTATAAAACCTTATAACGGCCTTGACTGTTTTCACTCATCAAGACGGCTTTTGTGAGATTTAGATTACCATACCAAGTATTTCAAAATTCGTAATATATCATACCGTCGTAACGAAAAATATGAATCCCAGGGTATAAATATTTTAACTGTTGAACCAGCTTTCACTGGTTGCGAAGTGTTCTTTCTTAACAATTTCATTGACGTAAATTCTAAACCACAGCATTTCCAGAGTCACTCGCAGAATTCACAACTTAAACAAGATCGAGAAAAGGAGAACCCGCCGTAGTCAGTTTCAGTTTTATAAGTACTAGTTTGTTGTGCTGAAATTACAAAACATTTTCAAGCAAAATAGAGTTGCTGAAGGTATATTGAATATTTAACAAAATAATTGTGAAAATACAAATTAACGACACTTTGGTAATTAGTATTTCCCCTAAGTTTTAGGTAAATTGAGGTGTAATTTGAACGTTTCTAGTAATTAGACTTCCAAGGACATTGACTACATTGAGGCCAAACTCCTATTTTTCAAAGAAAAACGAGCTAGCAATTTGTTGTAATTTTGTGTCTACCTTGACCTTAGTATATATTTGGTCATTAATGGCAATCTCAGAGCCAAATCTCAATCAACGTTGATTTTACAAAACTAGAAATATATATTATAGTTACCTGGAAGCTAATTTAAAATGTGATTTAAAATAATCACAAATATTGCCACATAAATACTTGTATTCAGTTTAAGACACATCAAATAATTACATTTTTTATGTCCTTGATTATGTTAAACAAGTAGAATTACAAAAGAAAACAAAAAGATAGAGAGAGAAGACTTCTAAGTTTTGACTAAAGTTGTTTGAAAATAAGGCGCAGAGTTGCCACTCCTAACGACCAATTTAAGACATTTAGGTAGATGTTTTGTGGCAAACTAAACGTATTAACGTAGAATTTTACGAAACATGTTGTGTCATTCTTAAACTAGCGATAAACATGCACACCATTACACATCACTACATAGTATAAAACAAAGTCGCTTCCCTCTGTCTGTCCGTCCCTATATATGCTTAGATCTTTAAAACGACGAAACGGATTTTGATGCGGTTTTCACTATCAGTTAGATAATTTTTCACGAAAGGTTTATGTATATAATAAAAAGTATACCCGTGCGAAGCCGGCGCGGGTCGCTAGTTATGTTATAAATGGGAAACTGTATTTGTTTCTTTGTTTGATTGACACTCTTTCACACAGCAAATCTTCAATTCGCGAGTGAATCGGTTTCTTCTAGGTAAGCGTGCTTTATCTTAAACCGCACCACCTACCACTGCTATATTTTTGCACGTTTTCGACATTTGTAAGATAAATAAAATATGACTAAGTGAGTATTCCAAAAGAGCAATTGGGCATTGTCTTTAGCAAACACACACTTTAGAACTAAAATTGCTTTAAACTATTTTGAAAGAGATTACTGTGACCAATGAGTGGAGATCCTTAACATCAGGCGAGATGGCGGTCAAACGCAAGCTTATTATTCAAATAAGCAACATACAACAGAATAAATAGACGTGATTTCACAGAGGTAGTTGGAGGGCTGGAGAGTGCCTTAAAATACTTTTTATCTTTGAATTTTTTTCTGATCTTGAAGGAATATCCACGCAGATAAAATCGCGAACCACATCTTATGTTACTCATCATCGTCATTATCATCCACAGCCTTCCTTATCCTACTGCTGGGTATAGGCATCTCTCTTGCTATGCCTCAGTCCTGTGCTAATCGGGTTCAGGTTCGAGTGAAAATATCGTTGACTCATCTCACAGCTGGACTAACGCTCCCCTAATGTTACTAATATAACAATAAATGTACCAAACTACCATAGCTACACTACACACACGAGTCAAGGTGATCTTTATGCATGGTTTCGATGTCGTTGTGATTCGAAATAAAGAGCAACTTGCCTAAAAAGTTGAACAAGGGAAACAGTGATACAGTATCCAACGTCTAATTTATTATAACACGATAAAAAGTAACAATAAAAACAAACTTTTCTAATTTCAAACTCAAAATTACTTTACATAAAAAATTACAAGACTAAAAATTTTATGTCCCATTGTTTCATCAGACAAGTCCCATAGCGAAGAAAACAAAGCGAGCATTGTAAAGGATATCTAAGTAAATTGTCATCGTCCATTATTTTAACATCGTATTCATTCGACCCTGTCTCGGGATAGCATAATTATACTAACAATGGAGCCTATTCACGTGAATATTAGGGCTACCGAAACCGAAACTAGGGCAAAAGTTTAATCATTTTGTTGCAGTTATTTGAATAGACTAATTGGACTGGTATTTTTTACTGTCTCATGAAAGACTAACCATAAACAGGGCCGATCACCGAAAACAAAACTTAAATGTGTTCAGAATTAAGGAAGATTTTAAGCTTTTTAATATCTTGCTAGACATGGAACACTATACATACAAATGACGTCACTTAAGGGTACGCTATACAAACTCTATACTGACGCTCACTTCGCGGGCAAGGGACAAATCATCCCTGCCTAATACAAAACTTTAAATATTTATATCTCAGAACTTTATTGGCCGATTTATATATTTCCTTCATTAGGTATACGTGTTACATTTAATTATATTTTCCAATGCGATAGCGATAAGTGTTATTATTATATGCGATAGCCTATTGGGTAAGTGAATTTTCAAACCGGAAACTCAACACACCAAAATTTAAAATATATATTATTATATATTTTATTTTTGTTTGAATTTGTTATCCTTCTAGTTTCACATTATCAAGAACATGCGCCTCAAACTATCTCTACATAGTATAAAATAAAGTCGCTTCCCGCGTCTGTCTGTCTGTATATCCACTAACTCCTAAACCACGCAACGGATTTTGATGCGGTTTTCACCATCAGTAAGATAATTTTTCAAGGAAAGTTTATGTATATAATATAATTTAAGAGAAGCCGCGGCGGGTTGCGACTAAAATATAAAAATTATTTAAGATAAAAAGTTGAAAGTGAAAATTGTGAAGTCACAGAATAAAAGTAGTTTGCAGTTGCATGTGAGAGGTTTTAGGTACTTCAAAAGTAACCATATGTCCAGGTCCCAGTCATCCCACGTGCGAACAATATTTTATGCTTAAAATTATTTTCGTTGTAGGTACAGGAAAAATGAAATACTAATTTACGTCATACCTTTGTAATTGCCGTGACAGCGAGCGCCTCCATGAGTTTTATTTAAACGTTTTGCCCTGAAAAGGGCTTAGAAAATGTTTTATTTCTGTGTGGAATATTTTATACAATTATACAACGAATATATATAAATAATACATTTAACAGAAATTAAGGTTAACCTAATGTAAATGGTTTTTAAAAGGATTACTCTACTTATCATTAAAATAATTTAAGAGGTATCTCCCTCTTGAATTATTTTAATGATTAAAAGCGTCGTCCATTTTGAATAAAAAATATCGTCTAGATCCCTAAAAGACTAGATAAAAGTTTTTTTTTTAATTTCACTCTTCGAAAGAGAAAGTACTTGTGGGAAGGGGGATATATGGAACAGGCTATATTATTTGGGCTGCGCCACGCGGCTTCCATCGCGTGGATTACTCATTATGTCATCAGCTATCTGCCAGTAAAATTCCCGTCACAATCGGGCCAACCGTTTTGGAGTCCATACGGAACATACATACTTACACATCGCCTTTTATATATAAGACGAAGACAATTTCTTGTTTTCCAAAATTTTTGTGTACCAAAACTTAAAACTTAACTTTTTTTGCTTGGAACTTTTTTGTTATCCCACTAGTTAATAGTCTCGCAAGTTTTACCGTTCACTAAAAAGTTGTAATAAAGTCGTCAAAATTAACATGAAAGATATATTTTTTTACAAAATGGGCAGACAACCTAAAAGAGACCGCAGGGAAACGCTGGATACAAGCCGCTTTCAACCGGCCCTTTTGGAGATCGATGGGGGAGGCCTATGTCCAGCAGTGGACATCCTATGGGTGAAATGATGATGATGACACATTTTTTTTGTTGGCGTCATGTCCGTGCTAAACTAGTTCGATTACAAAGGAAACACAAAAATGTACACTTTTCAAAACTTGTAACACCAAAGTTGTGCGAAAACTAGACGTCGGTATTCCATTTATTAAGTTTTTTTGTCACATGTAATTTTTGAAGTATACGAGTATGTAAAGAAAATAAATTAGTAAGCTTCATGTGTAAAATATAATATACATTATTATACGAAAATTTCAAACAGAAATAATACTGAAAAATTTGAAACATTTGCTGCATATATTCAACATTTCGACTGCAAAATTATTCAAAGTCAAAAAATCTAATACTAATAAACAATTAGTATTATTTTGTTGCGTCATTTTAGCACTGAGTGTAGTACCTAAACGTTCATAAATAAATTCATTTATTCCATTTTCCTTTCTAACTTTGATAAAAGGCTTCTGCTGTTACCTACATTTTTTTCTTATTCAACCACAAATCTACTTACGAAGGTTTTTGACTTTTCTTTGAGCTTTTACTTTAATCTGTTATTGTTTTTCTAGCCACGCAATTGACATACTAAATCCAAGTAAAATAAAAGCGGCCAAGTGCGACTCGGGCTCGCGCATTGAGGGTTCCGTACCACCACATAATTGTTAACTACTATAAAGTACAAAAAAACCGTGCAAAAAGACATCAGGCCCAGGCGGTCACCCATCCAAGTACTGACCGCGCCCGACGTTGCTTATATAACTTCGGTGATCGTAAAAGAACCGGTGATGAATATAATTTTGTCACCGACTCGCACTTGGCCAGTATTTATTATTTATTGTTTCCCAAGTTTGGCGTTTGTAAGTATTACCGTTTTTACACTAAAGCAAATAAAAATATACTAGGCGTTGAATATACTTTCAAGGGCGTTGAGAGTTACTTAGCAGGCTATACGTCTAGGGATTCTTGTGCCTAAAACCATAAAAGGACGCTCTATGTTAAGTAGGACTAAAGTTATATGATTATTTACGGGATATTTACCGTGGTAAGGTTGTGGAAGGAGCTCCCGATATTTCGGCGCAGTTACATGCACCATGTTCACGGGAAGACTGAAGAATGCGGGTGGTTGGTGAAAATGTTCAAAGTTAGGTACAGACAAAACGATCTACCCTCTTTCTTAGTCTTTTGCTACGGTTATCACTGGAACTTGAACTCGAACCTAAGTCGCGACAAAACACACTCACTGTATCACTGCGTATAGTATTTTGAACACATTTTGAACGCGGACTTTTATTTTTAAGGCAACCTTATACTGGTTCCACGCACTAGCGAGTTGAAAACCATCACCTCGATTGAAATTCTGGCATTTCGAGATTTCAATAGTTTCCTTTACCAGCCTTGGTATGTAGTGACGCTCGGTGGACAGGATTTCGGGATTATGAAATTCAATCCAGTGGTTAGGACCCGCGTCCAGCACATGCACAGCTATGGCAGATTTATGTCTCTCATAATCATATAACTTTAGTGAACAACCGTGATAGTTTAAAACAGTGTATAAAAATATACGTTAAAATATTTTTTGTTGTTGTATGGGGGGTCTCCTCTTTAGTCATTAATTTTTTACTTTATTATTATTTCTTTGTTAATCCACCTTAGAAAATTTCATCTGGCTTTTTTACTGTTCGATCGATAAAGCCCTTAAAAGGTAGGACGGATCAACAGCGACAAGGAGACAGCGTAGGCTTAGTAATGAGACCCGTTTGCACCCTTTGGGTACGGAACCCTAAAAATAACACGACAATTGGAGGCTTACTTGCGGGTTTTACAATAAATTGCATTATTTTTCAGAATCATCTTATAAAACGTAGAATGTGGTTTTTTTTTCAATGAAAGATTAGCTTGCTTGACTGGCATCTCGTATAAATTGATTTTTAACCGACTTCAAAATAAGGAGGGGTTATAAATTCTTTTTTTTTTCAAATTCAAAGCATTTGATTTGTTTGCCAATCGGTATATAAGGTCATAAAATATAAAATGTCCATCCATTGACAGCCCTAAGGGCGTGCAAAGTTTAATTAGGTTAGATTTTGTTTGTAACCTCAGAACTCCGACATTTATAAACCGATTTTGGATAGTTTTTAATTTTATTTGAAAGGATATACTTTTAAATCAAAATCACTGGAAAATATGTCATCCAAATACGTTTATTTGGATGCGTATTTACTAGTTTTGAAGTAGTTTTTTTAAATTGACAATAATTGTTCAAGTCTTCAAGGTTGGTTATAGTTGAAAACACGAAAAATGACGTACTGTAAAGTAAAAGTTGTTCATAATGATGAGTACAATGACTTCCTTTCGGCATTGAACCATCATTCCGTGTTACCCAGTATACAGAGTTTTGTTTTAAAAAAAAGGTGTAAGTACGATTGATAATAATTGATCGAAAAGTTTTAGAGGATAAATCGGTATGTTAGCTACAGAAATTATATTGGTGAATTGATTTTCAATTTCCATTTCAAAAAAAGTAGACCCTTGTGAAGATGCCTAATTCAACATCGATAGATTCCGGGTCTGGTATTTTCAAATACAAGCGTGAAAGTCCACCAGCAGAAAGTATAAAATATTAATACAGTAATAGTAGTGGTGTGATAGGACGCAGCCAACGTTGTTCACAAACCGAATAATTTTATCTGTGAGGTTGGTAAAGGAATTGAAAATTTTCTACAAATAGTTGGCAGCTCAGGTGGGCAGTTTTGATGATGGCTCCTGTATTCAACTCTAAGCGTATAGTGTGGTCACACTGTACAGATAATGTGCTCTGTAATCGACAAATTGCTGCACAGCCGCTGTGTGATTATGTAGGCTTTTATTCATTTGTTGTAGATTAAAGACTAGGAACCAGAACATTGTGATTTGAAAACAGTCACAGCTTGTTGCTTATTATTATTTATTTATTTATTTATTCGTTCTTTACAACTATTATTTGTAGGATACCGGCTGATTCACTGTTAACTATTGGCAAACGCACAACGATTATGAATTTATCTACATTTCATTTTCCTCGACATTCATTTTTGATGTTTTTTCTACATTCATTTGCATTCCCGAAATTCTGTTGTTTTGTGGCAAAAATAATATATATAGCGAAAAACTTAATTAAGGGTGACATAATAAACTTAAAATCGAAGGGTTTACTAGTGGCTTATTAAAAAGTTGTACTAACAACCTCCTGGTTCCATTATCATAACCTCGTCACCAAGTGTAATGTGTGGGACTCGTTAAAAACAACACATATGCTCATCCTTGACGAGTTTTGCCACTAGGTATTAAAGGTTTCACTATTCATTTTCTGGCTCCATCGTCAGATCAGTTGGATGGCATTAATAGATAACAACCTGAGTAAGACTTAACCTTCTGAATGTCACCCGTGTCTGAGCAAAAACATTACACCAGAAAACTTACTCCAGACTTCAAGAAAGCACTTCGTAACAAACCAGATTTTATTGTTCCAACCGTGTTAGATTGTTTGTTCTCGTGCCAGTGTAATCGACAAATTGCAACACAAGAGCCTTTGTTTCGTCGGCTCATAGCATCTCGCATACTCACTGATTGCACACTGGGAATATTGCGATCCAAAAGGAAACAGGCAGCGTGAGGACTCGGAGTATGCCAGAGATTGGCAAATAGAATTGGAAAAGAACATTTCGGCTTCTCCTCATTGTTTAGAATATTTTCTCTTCATTGTCAGCTTTCCAATGCTACCGAGCAAAGAACACCTTTACATATACAACATATTTAATAAAAGGTACACTACACACACACTACACACGCAAACACACTACCCACACACACACACACACACACACACACACACACGCGCGCGCGCGCGCGCGCGCGCGCGCACACACTGAATGGTATGTATGTACTCATCATTACAAACAACTTTTGCTATTCGATCTCTGTCTCTTTGATTTAAGTGTGGATTTTGTTTAATATAACGTGCCCTAAAGTGACGTCTCAGTGCATTTTCTGTCAAGCAGGACATTAAAATGCGTCGTTAATTTAGAACTAATTTTATTATTATTGTTTTCGGAGATCGGATCTACCTTCGGAGTTCGGTAACCTATTATGACTGCTGATTTAAATCTAGATTATAAAAAAACATGAGCTTTTTTTGCCCTAGACCATGATTTGTTGGTACGTTTGTCAGAACACCTGGATATAATTGGAACTATATCACGAAGAAGAGCTGTCGTATTACGACGCTCTCTAACTGTAAATAAAGCTTTACTTAGAAACGTTTGTTACTCGTCGACATACATTTTCACAAGCGAGAATGAGCCAGCTAACACACGTTTAATCGATGTTCCTATGTATGACCGATGAGTGTTTTCTGTTTGTTTCATAATAATACTAATTTCGTCGATTACCAATATCTAACATGGGTAATAATGTCGATTAATCTGTTGAATTTGTGTTCGGATAGGAACATTTTCTCATTAGGATTAAGAGGTACCTAATCCTACAAAACTTCTTCAGACAAAGATATAATAGATAAGTAGGAGTATATTTTTTGATGTTATTAACTAATATAAGCTTTTATTGATTACTTTCCGTAATACGAAAGTTTTTTTCTTAGTACATCTTTTTCTGTAAGTTTATTATAAACTGAAACGATGGTATGCTGTAAACCAAATTTATTTGGTTGCCTTTAAATTTAAGTAGAACGGGTTGGCTAACTAACATATATTCGCACATAATATACTCTACGACAATTTCCACGTTTTCGTAATTTGATCTATTTTAAAGCAACCACAATAATGGACTTTTAACTGGCGGACCTTTTTGTTTTTCCTTTTTCCTCACGCGGACTTTTTCTTTTGTCACTTTCTTACTCGCCACACAACTCGCGATTTAGTCGCAAATTTTACACTTCTACTATGACCGAACTGTAAAATTTGCGACTAAATGTCGAGTTGCAAGTAACATAAACAGGGTTCGGCTAATGTCAAAGGTTCCATGCTACAGACTATAGTCCGTATAAATTCGACCTCTAATACGATCGTTCTTGATTCGACGGAATTCAATCGGTCCGATGTGTATTAGTATACGGACAATAGAATGCTCTGTGGTAGCTATCAACACAAGACTTGAACTGCAAATAGTAAATTACCTTGTTGACATGATCTCTAAGTATGTTGGAATAGACCATGGCCATGGCTTCTAGCGCCATGAAGGTCATACAGCCCACCACCCAAGGCACCAGGAACGCCACATTTTCCTGAAACACATTCCGAAGATGTAAACAAGTCACGTGTAGACCTGGTATCATTATCATGGTCATGTAGTTTCTCTCCACAATGAGGGATTGGGACAGCTAAGTAAACCTTCCTCGAATACAGAATGAAGGGATCTTATGAGAATAAGTAAACACACACTGTCTTACTTATAAACGTTACTTAAGTTAAGCAATGCTTAAAATTGCTGTTAAATTTGCGCTGACGGAATTTCACGCAAAAAAAAAACAAGCTAGACAGAGCAATTTTAAGCTTAGCTAAGCTATTTTTTTATAAGGAAGACCGACAAGCTATTATGAACTACTAGGAGCAATCACGTAAAAAAACAAATGAGGGTACGGGCCCTAATTCACCATGCATGACCAGTGCATCTTGGTGAATGTCATGGCTTTAAACTTTTGAGGTTTTTAAACATAACGGTTTTCTCCGTTCGGTTTCACCGGTTCGGTATGTTTCCCTTCACCGTTGTTGCGAGATGGCATTGAAACTGCGCATAATTTAAGAACTAAATAAGTCTTTGGTGCAAGACCGAGGATCGAACCGGGTGCCGTCTGATTGTAAAGCGCACAAGCTACTGCTCGGCCACCATCGCTCTCCATCGCATCTGTTCCATACCTCAGATCAGAGAACTATGCCTTAGTGCAAATATCGTTCATGTTCAACTTTTTTCGTGTTTCAATAAATAAATAAAACACTATTATAGATAGTTACAATCTGGGTATCTTTAAGTCGCGAGTAAGTAAATTCTTCTAGGCAAGCGAAGTCCACATTATCGCTTAATTTCCAACACGAGCCTATTCAAATCAACAACAAAAAATCAAAATAAAGGTATGAATAAAATATAAATTAATGTCTTTATACAAACAAACAACTACAGGTGGAATGTGAAATGAGCTACCTTGTACGGTAATTCCGAGAAGATACAACATAGGGTTATTCAAGAGGTGAGTTAATAGATTCTTAAAGTTCGGCAACATAGTTGTGATGCGTCTACTGTTACAAGTATCCATAGGCGACGGTGACTGCTTACCATCAGGCAGCCCGTCTGCTTATTTGCCACCTATGGATAGAAAAAAAATAGGAGCATAGCAGAGAATCATGTAGATAACCACCCAGCAGATATTGGAGATATCTCCAGCGTCCATCAACCCAGGACAGATTCTAGTCACCATATGCTTCAGCGTCATTTGGCTCAGGACAAATTCTGGTCACCATTGACTCCACTGATAAAATTTACACCACTACTCTTTTTGTCATGTTGGTATCGTAGGCAGCGTCTAATAGTCTGTGCGATGTTAAGTAAAATTCCAGCCAATAATGAGCCCCCATTTCTAAATTCATTCAAAGTAGCCAATCAACAAATTGGTGTCAACACTCCTCACTCCTCGAAATCCATAGAAAGCCGCAGGAGATGAGTAGTGCTAATAAACGATACAAAACAAGCCTATTATCTACAAAACCTTCGTTTCAGTAGACGGATTGCCGTTTATACGCACTCTTTGAAGAGAAAATATTTCCTTTATTTTCCCAGAGTCTATCATTACCACATTTTTTGCGGGTCACTTCCGCTCTAAGCGGAGAAGATTTATCTTTATTTGTAAAGGAAGGAAGTACCTATGCGGCCGCTTGGAATTGCTTGGTTCCTTTTATTATTTTCTTAGGATATCATAAGGTTTTACAGCTGAGCAAAGATAATTCAACCAGCACTTGCCCAGAACAATTCAGTGCTATAGGTGAAAAAATTACCAAATTAAAAAAGATATTTAAAAAAAAAAAACAGGGTCAGCTTTCCAAAATGTCCGAATTGAAGGCAGATTAATAGCGGAGTAACTACCTATTTAGTGACATGTACATTTAGACTAAACTTTTTATTTTATTTTTATTATGCAATGACAAAACAAGTAGATATATTATAATGTACAGAGAAAATAAATTAGATCTATCTATTAAACCGCTACCAGTGAGAAGTGTTTCCAAAATGCTGGCGCCATTAGAACGTTGAATAGCAATTGTGAATGCTACAATTGTGTGTACCTCAGCTAAATTAGACATTGAAGATGGCATAAAGTTTACAGTATACTCGTAAATTTGTCGAAATTTCTAAAGCGTGTCCAAATTTAAATAGGTAAACTCAGGACACTTTTTTGTAATATTTGTACTAGACACCACATATTGTGTTTTTATATCTATGACTTCAACAGGTAAAGCTCTGCACAACACCTACTACACCGCACAGACCTCGTCACCCTGAGCTCTTTTTATTTTAAGCATCACAACGATTCGAGGGTTAAAACTCGATTAGCCAAAATACCACACATAAAATATAGGAACAAAATACTGAATTGAATACCCTATTCCTTTTAGGTATATAGGGTAGGTACCACATCACATTGGCTCAATTTTTTAAATCATTTATTTTTTATTTATTTTGTAATCTACATGTAATAACCCTAGTGCTTAGTATAGACCAAACCCAATTACCGGAATCCAAGTTTGATGAACCTGACGAGTAATTTCACTAATGAAAACAGGTCGAATTGGACTTTTCCAATTACAAGGATATTCCAAAGTTTTACTTAAACTGAAATCTTAATGAAATACCCACATTCAAGCTCTCAACTTTGTTGGTAATGGTGAAGGTGTACGGAGGTTACAAGCTTGAGTTGATTAGGTATATATTAAGTGAATAGAAATTGATCCCGATAAGATATTTTATTTAAGTATAATATATTTGTTTTAATTAACTCCCGACGCATGTATATGTGTCCATATATATGTACTTATATCTGTGTGACTGTGTCTTTGTGTGTCTGTCTGCGGCATCGTAGCTCCCAAACGGCTAAACCGATCTTGTTTTTTTTTTAAAGGTGCCTTAATCGAGTGTGATTTTAGCTATGATTCACGAAGATCTGTTCAGCCGTTTAAAGATTATAAGCTCTTTAATCGGTAGTTAAGAAAGTCAATTGTTAATTTAGTTTGTATTCCGAACGCTAATCAGTCAAAACATATAGATAGATATAAATAACCAGTTGAAAAGCTTTATCTGAATTGAAATGATGTATCAACTCAACTTTTGATATTCATAAGAATATTTGGCACATTCTCTCTAACTTATAAAACTCTTTGTTGGGAGTATCGTACGCGCAAAACTTTATGAGCCCTCTGAAGTTAGGCGCGAGGCCTCCCCGACGCCCTGTAAAGTCCCTCGGATACCTATAATATGCGTACTGCGCAGCCACTGGGCCTAACTTCAGAGGGCTCATAAAGTTTTGCGCGAACGATACAATGCAGCAAACTACCTGCGAGTACAGTATTTTCCTTTATTTGCTTTTTAGAGTTCCGTACCCAAAGAATGTAAACGAGACCCTATTATTCTGTATGTGTGTCCTACCTATTAATTACTGTACCTTTCGAACCGTGATAGTAAAAAAATAAATATCTGGGACATCATTGCACACATGGTCATCTGACCCCAAACTAAGCAAAGCTTGTAATATGGCAGCCAGAGACTGATATACGTACATATATATTTTTAAATCCATCCTTAAATAGATATTAACACCCAGACATAAAACAAACACAAATGTTCATCACACAAATGTTTGTCCTAGATGGGAATCGAACCCACGCCTCCAAGCGCAGAAAGTAGGTTCACTACCAACTGAGCCATCGGGATTCGGGACAGTCAAGTGATAGATAGTAAGTTGAAATTTTCACAGTTTATATGTATTGATACGACGGATTAACTAATAAAAAATAATAACAAAGTTCAAAAGTAAAAATTAAAGGGTCACATAAATAACAAACGATTTTTTAAACGTATTTTTGTATTACATATAAAACTGAGTTTAAAAAAACGAGCAAATTTTGCTCTAGTGAAAAATGGTAATACGTAGATAGAAGCGTTAAACATGATTATAGTACACACTCTAAAGTAAAAAAATAAATAACAAATACTGGCCAAGTGCAAGCTGGTGGCAAAGTTCTGTTCGCCACCGGTTTTCGTACGATTAACGAAGTAACACGACGTCGGGCGCGGTCGAAATTTGGACGGGTGACCGCCTGGGCGTAAAACTGTCTTTATGCACGACTTTTTTGTTATTTAGTAGTTGATAATTTATATGGTGATACGTACCCCTTAGTACAAGAGCCCGACTCGCACTTGGCCGGTTTTGTGTGTATCGCACGCCCATTACTTAGTTGTTAATTAATAATCAATCTCTACGTAATTCATTAATTGAGACACGAAAATTATACATTTAAAGTCAAAACGAACTTACCTAAATTAAAAACAATAATAACTACTGTAATCTAATAGACCACTACGCTGCCACAGGCATCGTTCCCACAATGCTGTCCGAATTGATTTTGAAATATGCCTTTAGTAACCCTAGTGCTTAATATAACAAACTCAATTACCAGAATCCAAGTTTGAAAGCACTGTAGATGAACCTGACTAGTAATTTCACTAATGCTTGGATTACAATACGCAAGTGACCGACCAGCGTTTTATTTGAGGTGAAAACAGTGTATTTTAATACGTCTTTGCTTACATTGATTTCTTTTTTACGATGCCGAAGCTTCGAGATACGAATTTTAGAGTCACATTAAGTAGGAGTCTGTCTGCCTGAGCTTTGTATACTTCGGAAGGTAATGAAAAAGGGGTTTAGGTTCATGGCTCTTATTTGTAGGACTCATAATTGTTTGCTTATCCCCTGCTGAAATGTAGATTAGGGTTTTACTGTTTATTCATTCCTTGCCAGTTTATTGCGATACTTTTGCGTAGAATGAGTTGTAGGTACGCAGAATAATTAAACAAAATGGAAAACATTTTCTTTTTTGTTCTTGGATAACCATTTCATTAAAAATGTAAATCGTGGACCTACTTAACTAAGGTAAATCTATGCAAACGAAACATTGAGTTACCCACTTTATTTATAACTAGCCCGTTGCTGCTTCGTACGGATGGAGAATTATTTTTTAAAGATTCTACGATAATCTAGCAATTAAAAAAAATTGCCTATGTTACGCAAGGATAATGTAGCATTCTAATTGTGTTTTTTTTTTTATCGGTCCATAGAATTTTTTTATTATGCACAATATAAAAAACAGAAAATTACCGAAAACTTAAATGTTAACTAAATAATAATAAATAAATATCTGGGACATTATTGCACACATGGTCATCTGACCCCAAACTAAGCAAAGCTTGTAATATGGCAGCCAGATACTGATATACATACATATATATTTTTAAATACATACTTAAATAGATATTAACACCCAGACATAGAACAAACACAAATGTTCATCACACAAATGTTTGTCCTAGATGGGAATCGAACCCACGCCCCCAAGCACAGAAAGTAGGTTCACTACCAACTGAGCCACCGGGGCAGTCAAAAACTCAAACTTAAAATAATTAACCTAAAAACTCAAACTTAAAATAATTAACCTATACCTACTCGTACCTATATACAAATAAATATATCATAAAACAATATTCACAAAAAAGGACTAATCTAAAAGCCCCTCAGTGTAGGAAAAACTGGCCAGAATGCCGGCAGCATTGCCATACTATATGGGAAAAAATGGACCATTCGTTTTTGAGCTAATTCGTTACAAACATCCAAAAACACAAATATTTCCTCTTTATAATATATATATTATATAGTATAGATACAATAATTATCTACTGTTACTACTTAGATCGTTCATACACGAAGGCAGCCAAAATCTCGGATAGCGAATACCGGCGCTACAGACCAAATGCGTGTGAGCAGCAGCACAAGACGTGAGCAGCGTCGTACGCCACAATGCAGCAGGTGCAGCGCAGTGCTGCCGCGAAGCAGCTCGTGCGCGTGCCTACTCTCATCTTTGGCATATACTTATTCATACATTGTTTCTTGTTATACAAAACACATATACAAATTCAAGTTGCGCTGCTACTGACATGCGCTCGGTCCGTAGAACCCTTAGTACTATGATTACGTACTTACTTTATAAATCCCGTAGAATAGGAATATGCTTAGAACAATCATGAACATCTGCGTTCCTATTATTGCAAAATATGCTATCTGTACACCTGAAACAAGACAAAAATAACATTGATATATAAGTACAAATCAGATCATAAAAGGTTTTTACCTCGTATTCCGTGTATCCCTCAGGGATAAGGAAATATGACTGTCACAAACCATGAAATATTTCATTATCACTAAAAGCTATCATGTTCAAAATTCATAACTAAGATTTATGGAATTCTTTTAGGTATCTATACACAAAATTATTAATCGTCATGAGTAAGTTGTACCTGCAACGGTACATTATTTAAATGTAAAAAAACGTAGTTCCGCAAGAAAATACTTCATAAATAACAAAATAATAGCTAAAGTTATATGATTATTTACGGGATATTTACCGTGGTAAGGTAGTGGGAGTTCCAGTGATAACCGTAGCAAAAGACTAAGAAAGAGGGTTGATCGCTTTGTCTGTACCTAACTTTGAACTTTTTCACCAACCACCCGCATTCTTCAGTCTTCCCGTGAACATGGTGCATGTAACTGCGCCGAAATATCGGGAGCTCCTTCCACAACCTTACCATGGTAAATATCCCGTAAATAATCATACAACTTTAGTGAACAACCGTGATAGTTTAAAACAGTGTTTAAAATAATAGCTTATTAGATATACATGAGACCAATTCGAAAAAGCTAAATGAATTTGGATAAAATGATACGGTGGCATAAGACATAGACTAAGAATATTTTTATCCCAAAATATATAAATCCTGTGGAATAGCGGGTGAAACAGTGCTAAACTGTATTTAACAAACGATTTATCAAAGGATTTAACTGTCATAAAGGGTTATATATCGTCCCAATCAATCTCACCCAAACGATTAAAACAGTAATTCCACAAAAAATACACGTATCTCAGTACAAACAAACACAGAGCCAAAAAACTTTATTATACGTGACACGATTGATATTGAGCAATATATCAGGAACATCAATATTTCCAGAAGGACAAACTTACTGTCGCTTCGTTGACTACAAAAGAGCCTGAAGAAAAGTCCTACACTTTTTTCCTGCGGCATTGTAAATATGAATTTGTGAGCTGGAGGGTCCATAAACACAAAATAAATGTTTGTGCTTCATTTCAATTCACAGGCAAAGGTTGTCAACAATTGTTTACTTGAATGAGTTTAAAGGCTTTGCCACACTGAAAGCAGTCCAGGAACGAAGCAGCAACGTCACGAGGGCAGCAGCGCTAATTACCACCAAAATTCTACTAGCGCTTCCCAACAATCGGATTTCACAATGTTTCTTGTATTGTACGCATGTTTTTACAATAGCATCACCTATAAATCTGCTTTTAGTGTGCTAGACTTTTAATAACAAATTTTATAATGATAGAAAAGTATACAAAAATGCTTCAAATCCATAGTAAAACAGCAAAAGTTTACTGTTTGATTATTTGAGATGTTATTTTACAGAATAAATCATGCGACAGGTAAAAAGAGAGAAATAATAGGTATAAAAGTATTCTTTACGTCAGTAATGTTTTTTAATGACAGATGAATCTATTTTTTAACGATATCTATATATATAATTGAAGTATTCAGCACGTTAATAAGGGCAACCTATCTATCTATATAAAAAGCAATGTGTGTATGTATGTAAAATAACGAAAAATCGAAAAAAAAACTACACATTGACATATTACATCATAGAAACATTTGAAAAAAAAAATTGCCATCTAAGGAGGTATAACGCGGGTGAAAATGCGGGGTGCAGCTAGTTGCTTGAAAAAAAAACAACTAAAGAAAATACGAACTAACTACACTATATATGCAAACTAGGTATTCTATACAAAAACTAAAAGATTACCCGCAGACCATTAACATATAAAGACAATCCAAATGCTCAAGCCCAATACCAGTTGGCGACGTACCCAGTATACTGGCGGCACAAGGTGAGCAAAAAAAACTAGCATATTAGTCACTCCAGACGCTTAAAAGATATATTATTTTGATTATTTAGGTTATATTCAGCATTTACAAGAAAATGAACTTGTTACAAAAAAGGTATTCTTCCGAAAACATTGCAATGACGAACAAAAATAAGCCTTAACCAAACACAACCTCGGAATTTAATCGAACACCGCTGCCGCTTATTCGATTTCACGTGGACGGCCGAATAAACCGAAATGGAATTGGTCAACGCTATTACCTCCGATGTTTTGTTGTGTTGAGCAAAAGCTTCTGTGAAAATCAGTGACAAAAATAAAAGGAAGTAAAGCTGAAACTATTGCAGTGGTTTGTGGTTAGCATTTACTTAATTCCAATCGAATACATTATAATATCTGTGTCTGGAGCAATCACATTCATATGCAAAAAAAGAATAAGTATATGGGCGTTAGGAAAAACCTAGATGAATGCTTCATATAGTTTTTAAATAAATTCCTCATAATGTTTCTTTTTAGTTTCTGATTGACTGTCTTTTGAACCGTAGATGAAATTTTCACTAAATATGTAATTTTATGGCAAACTAAGAAATAATAATAAAATCAAATATTAAAAAATACAGGGTGTCCCAATACAACGACTGTATTTTAACGTATAATCTATACTAATATTATAAAGAGTAAGGATTTGATTGTTTGTTTGCATTGAATAGGCTCCAAAAATACTGAACCAATTTGAAAAATTATTTCACTGTTGGGAAGCTATATTATTCCCGGGTGACATAAGCTATATTATATTTTGTAGCGAGGCCGAAGGACGAGCTTACACCCGTGCGAAGCCGTGGGTCAACTAGTTATAATAATAACTGTAGTGAGAGAAACCAAGTTTCAAAAAGCGTTGTATTTCACTTTTATTGTGCGAAGCTTGGCAACAGATACTCAACTTGATAGTAACTAACTAGCCGAGAACTAGAAAGTACTTTACCGCCATGCTATGGTTTTATCACGATGTTTTCCTTTACGGACAGATTAAGCTCAAAGCGCAAAGTTTTCAAAATCCAGATACCTAAAATTTATCGATTGCATTTTGTTATACATCTCTTAACAACAACAAAAACTTGAATGATCTCAGTTCCTTAAACAATCATTACCTTGCCCAACAAACAAATTGGGTATCGATCCGACCGATTACCTTCCGAGTAATTAAAGTTAGACAACCGCGAATCGAAACACCAACCCCACTGTCGATATACGTAGTTGAGTTAGGTATATTCCATCTTCTGATGGGTTTCGTGAAACAGCAAACTAAATTAGGCTATTGTATTATAGGTAGGCTGCACAGACCTACATCTAGGTCTGTGGTATGCTGTATTGGGTAAAAATACAGGGTTACGCATATACCCTGTACTAAGCCGAAACGAGATCAATAAACTCAGCATTATGAACAACTACTGGGTGTTTTCAAGTCAAAAGTGTCAATCGGTTTCTTCTAGGCAAGCGTGATCCATCGTAGGCCTCATCATCGTTTAACATCAGGCGTGATTCGGCGGCCAAGCGCAAGCCTATTTTACAATAAAATTAAATAAATAAACAATTACTATGGGACTAACCCTGAAATCGCGATTAAAAATCTGCTGTTTTATACATTATTCGGCCGGTATTATCTAAATCTAAATGTATTTTCGGTCAACTTAGAATTAAACTACTATAATTTTAACTTAGATTTATATTTGACTTTGTTTCCTTATTTTAAGTTAGATTTAATTATGATTTTGTCTCAGAATGTGCTATTAAAGTACCTGGTGGCTAACCATCACATACATAACGTGGAAGATAAAACTTTCGGCTAACTCACATCGCGTTTCACAATCCTTTTTTATCATCCGGGTGCCTAGTTCTATATTACTCGGTAGTTCTATACAACGCCGCATTTTTACGTAATGTTTTAGGGTTCCGTATTCAAAGGGTAAACGGACAGACGGACAGCGGGGCCTTAGTAATAGAGTCCCGCCCTAGGGTAAGGCCCCGCTGTCCGTCTGTCCGTCTGTCACCAGGCTGTATCCGTGATAATTAGACAGTTGAAATTTTGATAGATGATGTATTTCTGCTGCCGCTATAACAACAAATACTAAAACACAATAAAAAAATATTTAAGGGGGCTCCCATACAACAAACGTGATTTTTTTGGTCGTTTTTGCTCTATATTGATAACGGCAACAGGTGGACAATTGTAATATTCACAGAATATTTAGTTATATTTTAACTTTAAAAATAAATAATTAAATTAAATTAAAACAAATATTTAAGTTTCTAAAAATTTCACATATCAAATATAAAAAAAAAAATATTTAACAAATATTTACAAATCATCAAATCATGTTTTTTTTTTCTTTTTTAGATAATGGTATGGAACCCTTCGTGCGCGAGTCTGACTCGCACTTGGCCGGTTTTTAATTTTTACTGTCAAACTCAAATGCATAAGTGCGACGCCAAAATCCTCAAACAGGAAAAAACCCAAACTATATATATATATAAATAATATTTTATTAGCAACTTGATCTGACATAATAAAAATTATTTTTTCTTATTTGGTGTGACTGTTCTTGCCAGCGAGAAATTGATAAAACATTTCTCGGCATAAATTAGGTTATCGAACGTTTTGGGAAATGGAGTATGTATAATAATATGGATCCTTGATAATATTTAACTTATTTTAGGGAGAGGCAACGTATGAGAACGATTTTGTATACGCCTTATTTGCGACAGGAAGTGCCTTTGATTATGTCACGTAATGTTTTCAGTTTAAGGAGATTGCCGAAATGAGGTTGAGGAATATCGAGTTGTATGTCATTTCCTGAAAGAAATGCGTGAAAACTTTATTTTTATTTTGGGCCTTTATTCAGGCATTTTCAACAACATGCCGCATTGTTTTTCGACATCCATTTGTTTTTCTGATATTCATTTGTTATATGCCGGTTTTTCGACATAATTTCTTTTATTCGACATTGAACTTGTATTTTCAACAATAATTGGTTTTTGCGTTACATTGATTTTGTCTTGTGACTTTTGTTTTGCTTCGAATTAATAAAGCTGGTGCAATATTCCTACATTGTAGGTCTATTGTTCTAACGTAGATAAAAATTGGAACACTGTCCTTGCTGCAGGGCCGTTGGTTGAACCAGTTAGACATTAGAGTTGGACCACCATCACTGAAGAGAACAAGCCGAGCATCGGGTTAAAAAGCGTGCATTGAGCTGCCTATGTCCAGCTGTGGGCTGATTTAGGCTGTGATGATGATGATGGACTTAAGGTTTAAATCAATTATTCATTATTCTATAAAGTTATGTGTATTTTATTATAATTAAATACTCCATTTTTTCTGTATACAGATAAATTATCTATACCGAAAAAGCTTATATTTTCCTGTCTTAATCATCTCGTCAATATCACGGGTGTCAAGCTGCGTTATAGCTCCCTTCGTTCCGTATCACAAGTGCGACCAAATTATCCGTATAGGTGGAGCCACAATCATTCTTTCTGACCAAAACTGACAGCCTTCCGTCGAATTTATTTAGTTACCTCATTTTGCCACTTGTGCAGATAACTTTGCCGCACTGTATCTATTGGAACTTTCGGAGCCAATAACATGGGGATCGCGGCTCGTTAATGCGGCCTGATGTCTCCATCAGTCTACGAGAAAAAATATATACGTATTATTGGTTTTTGTTCGATTGAACTTTTTTGGATTGGAAAAGTTTTTGATACCATTTCTTTTTCCTTTTTACCAAATTATGAAAATTTGTTTAAACTTTTTTTAATGGCAAATTCCTTTTTAAACGACTTCCAAAGAGAAGGAGGTTCTCAATTCAACAATTTTTTTTATGTTTGTTACCTCAGAGTTTTCGACTGGGTGAACTGATTTTGATGATTATTTTTTTATTTGAAAGCTGATACTTCCCGTGTGGTCCCATTTCAATTAAGTCCAGTTCTGTCATTTTTATGACGTCGGTTTTTATATTGATAATTATTAACCTAAACAAAATGCGATCTTACACTAACACTACAAAAACAGTTAAACTATTAAAAACAAAAAACAAAACAATCTTATTCTGTTTCTCAAAATACCGACATTTGGTTATTTTTTTTATTGTAGTCACTCAGTTTAATATCACAGTGACAATTCTAATAAATTACCAAATTTCCAGAGTATATAATTCTACAAAGACAGTTTCTATTTTAATATGAACTTTCGAATAGTACCATCGAAATAGTTATAAGACGAGGGTAATAGAAATGGTCACAGAACCAAAACCTTTTACCAAACTTCGGTCGGAACAATTTGGTTGATACAAATCGAATTCCATTGAGTTCCACAGAAATGTAGGGATTTTTGGACGAAGGCTTTTTTCGAAAGGGTTTATTTTTCACCTTTTTATGTTTCGTTGTATCAGGAAATGTACTTTTATAATATTGCGTATAGATTGAATAAAATAACGAAAGACATACATTTTAACCCTCTTGTGCATAAGTGCTTAATAAGCTAGTCTATGCAATAAAATTATTTCAATTTCTGCCTGACGAGAGGTATTACGCGTGATAGTGAGAAAACTTAAAGAATCTATTTTTCGTCACCTTAAGACTTGCCAGCACGAATAGTTTGTGAAGACCATCCATGCTATCCTCGCAACGCTCATTATGCCTTTTACTGTTTTGCCTTTCAATCAAAACAGCACTGTTTGCATTATTTGGCATGGATGCAGTATATCTGACACAGCAATGGTTTTCACAGCTATTACACTTAATTCGCAGGTTGAGGCGTTCCGTACATTGTGTTTTGTATATTTTTTACAAATACGCGAGCGAGATAGAGGCATAGAATAAAATAAACTCAAAGCGGCTTTCGCGTAGAACGCGTGCAGGTGCGTCTATAATGAAAGGACCGCGTTATGTCGGACCTGTTTTCCACCCATGATACAAATAAATCGATGTGAAAACAAAAAAGCATCGAGAATCACAAAAGCATCGCTTTTGTGCACAGATTTTGCTATTCGAAATTCTGCTGTCCGAACAGTGACCTGTGACAATGTTTCTTTTGCCATCGTCACGCCTTTGGTCAATAATTAACGAGATCCCAAGTGTAGGTAGATAGACGGATAGGTATAGAATCTACCCGCATAGTAAAGGTACGTACGTCCCTACATATCGCCATTAAGACAATGGGTCGGATTCCTATCGCGCCCGCGGCGAAATGAGAATTCTTTCCTCAGAGAGAATATTATGCGTGTACGATGCTCACTAATGAATCTTGATCGAGCGTTTCATCTTACTTTCTATCATATGTATCTATACCTATACCAATAAAGTATGGTAGGAATATAATATTTGAAAAGGTCATGAATGAAAGGCTTAAATTTAGTTCATAAAGAAAGGATGTCTTATTTTCTACTAAGAAGATGGATCTTGACCACTCGATTAATTCAAAGTTAATTAACAGTCATCTCTTATTTAGATGTTATCTTCTAGCAAATTACTAGCTGCGCCCGCGGTTTCACCCGCGTGGTGATGAAAATCAGTGATGATGATGATGATGAAAAGTAGCCTATGGTTTAATCCAGGCCATAAGCAATGTATATTCAAAATTTCATCCAAATCCATCCAGCCGTTTCTGCGTGATTGAGTAACAAACATCCATCCATACATCCATCCATCCAAACTTTCACATATATGATATTAGTGTGGTAGTGTGATTGTTATACTTGTTATCTAACAATCATAAAAACCTATCTAGAAGCATCGCAATAACCTAATTCAAGAATTACAAGTTTTTTTTTTTTTTTTTTTTTTAAATTATTATTTAATTTCAAGAATTAATTTAAACATTTGGATTTTGCTGAAATGTTTTTTTTTATAAGCACCAGTTCCTAGTACTAGTACTCCATCACTCCATCACGTATTTTCTGACACGTCATAATAGGCTTTCTCGGAAAACAATTTATCCACTCAATTAATAATTTACTTTATTGATACAGCTGCTAAGCCTTGTGAAATTGGTACAACGAATTAATTCTTGACAGTTTTATTGTATTCACTTCATTGATAAAATTATGATATCGAATCGGTTTAAATCAGAGCACACTATAGTTAACTGTTAGCATAGAAGCTGGAAAAGTACGATAGAAATCAACATTTATTTCATCAGCAATAGATCGGATTTAACCATAACCATCGCAGTAAAGGATTTACTATACTTTTTCTTTTACAAAGAGTAAGCAACAAAGACACGCACTCTCCTTAAAAAAGACCGCTGAATGCGGTTGAAAATATGGTCGTAGTAACCGGCGTAATCTCAGGTGAATAAATTCCACGTTTGTTTCCATAGAAATTAGTGTACGTAAGTAATTACAAGCTTTTATTTAACTTGTCTTGTTATAGTAATAGGTAAAATCATGCAACTGAATTTTAAAACAGTTACCCCCATCCGATTGGGCGGAAATTTGTATACACGTTTATATTGGATGACGATGCATGGTTAGCTAAATGACGTCGTTTTATATCCAATATGGCGGACTCCCGCAAAGATAGCGGACTAGTTATTTTTATGCACCCCCATAAACCCCATAATATGCATCCAATGAAAGGGTATGCTGAGAAGAATACGTAAAACTTGTTATTTAAATTTTTTATTTAATATTTTTGTTTATTTTGGAACCGGATGAAATAAGTAACTTATCAAAATATGGAAATTTCATTATTGTTGGGAAGAGGCAAATTGTTTTAATAAAGCTTAAAACACTTTCTAAAACTTGGAAGCACATTCCTACTATAGACTTTGGCGTTTTGTGGACATAGAAGAGGATGTTTAAGTTACAGTCTTCCAAGAACTTTCAGTTGCTAAACTGGCCAAGTAAACATTTCTAAGCCCCGTCGTCGTAAACATCACAACTTTTGAGTGAAAGACCATTATGACCTTTATTCAGGGCAATACATTACTCTCCCTAACATTCGCAGCATAACCCTTCACCATTGAAAAGTTTCTTTAGAAAGGAGCCGGGTCGCGATTGTAGGAATCACTTCTCGAGACGAATGACCTGCCTCAAGAAAAGCGGCAACATTTATAAGGGGCTGGGATTGTTCACGCTCCACTTTTCTACGATACGTTGTATATTGTACCTACAGGACCAACGTGTTTTCACCTAATGGAGAAACTGGAGAACTATGTGGCCTCTGAATGTGTCAACGTAGATATTTTTAGTATTAAATATCTATGACTCATTACCAATATGATATTTTTATCAAATAGATTTCTACCTCAAGAAGGCATCATGGTGAAAAGAAATTAGCCTAGCCTGTCAATATAAAACCGGCCAAAAGCGAGTCGAGCTTGCGCAGTGGGGGTTCTGTACCACCGTACCAAAATACAATAATTATCAATTAAAAAAAAGCACAAAAAAATAAGTCAAATGTGCAATTTCGATTCTGTGAAAGAAATGATGAGGTCGTCCAAGTAACCGTATTACGTTGCTTAATTTGGTAATGAACAGAAATTTGTCACCGACTCACACATAGCCATTATTTATTTATTTGTTCTTATACTTTATAGTGTGTACCTACTATAATCATGCCAAGTTTGTCGCTTGTACGTATTACCGTTTTAACACTAAAATACGTTAAAAAATACGTTTGTTGTATGGGGTACCTTTTCATTTTCATTTTTTGACTTTTTTATTATTTTTTAGTTAATCCACCGTAACATTACATATTCTGTGAAAATTTCAACTCGCTATCTATTACGGTTCCAATGATACAGCCGTTTAAAGGTAGGACGGACAGACGGACGGACAGAGAGACCGACAGACAGCATGGACTCAGTAATATCCCTTTTTTACCCTTTGGGTACGGAACCTAAAAATGGACAAGTAATTTTTGCTTTAACATTCAATATTTGATTGGGTGCATGATATTGTTGTTGCATGTTTTAAAAAAGATTTTTAATAAGGTAAAACTTGTACATTACAGTTGAATAGTAAGCTGGACCATTTACCAAATCATTTCTATTAAAGCTGCGCGCGATAGCATAAAGAATTCTAATCAGACTATTCAGAAGAAGGATCGAACGTCAAACGCTGGAGCTTATCCATTTCATTAACCACTGTGCAGTGCAACTTGATACTGTTCCTACCTACAATTTTATTATTACCAGGTTCCACCGCAAACCGCAAATAAGTCAAAGATTTTACTGATGAATGATTCTTCTGAATTACCCATCATTATTTCAGATGGGAATTTGTGCTAATTTCATAAAATGTTCGTATGTACTTGGTACAAATATTTTTTTTACATTAGTCAGCTGCAGGATGTTGTTAAAAGCTGAATTAAAACCACACACTGATTACTTCTGCTATGTTTTTGAATGGTTAAAAAGGAAATTTTGTATACTACGCTGATGTTACAAGAAAATATTTTCATTCTGCTCTTAACAGTGTTATTACAAGCTGAGCTAAAAAATACTTAGTGAATAGTTGACAATTGCGTTGGTTACTACCACAGTTTTTTTTTCTTGTTTATATTAGAACGGCTGTCAAGGCATTTTTGTAAGAAATTTGTTGTAGCCAGTTGTACCCATATAAACGAAACGTCAGTCATTCGAAATCAGTTAGCAACTGTGACGTGGAGTTCGACGCGTTGATCTAAATAAGAATGTTCAATCAACGTTCTGTCATAATCACTGAAGTGAGATTTTTTTATACCCTTCTCTTTTCTGTGGTCATAATTCCTGGTGACAGATTTTCCTTCTCATTTCCGTTTTATTTACTTCTCAATTCTGTGGTTACTACGATTTGACGTAATCTGTGTAAACAAAATACTGGGTTATTGAAAATTTGCGAACATCCTCTCGCAACAGCTCCCCTACACAATACTTATTTTAACAACTTTTTTCCATGACTATTAATTAATATCTAGTCATGAAAAAAACAATTGTGTCGAAAACAAAAATACGAATTCGTATTCTTGTTTTCCACACAATAACAAAAAAAAAAATACTATTACTCATTAATATTAACTTATTAATAATTTTACTCGGTTTCATATGGCAACTCTTACGTGTTCAAAATACAAATATAATTAACAGTGTAAAAATAAAAATAACATTATTTAATTTAAAAAAAAACTTGATTCATATATAATGTTTTGTGAGAAGTCATTAAAAATGTGTTTATATAAGTAAGTTGTTAGCTCCCTGCGAATGATTATTAGCTATACCGTCTCGAAACCCAGAGAAAAATATTCAGTTATTCCATTGAAAAGTTTCGTTAACACTCAACGAAGTGTATGTACCAGTTGATATTTTTTTCGCGATCAACCCTGATAGGTTTGTTCTTAAAGTAAAAGTTGTTTATAATGACGAGTACAATGATTTCCTTGAATAATTTATGTCATCTAGAGATGCACCCGGTATAATAAACAAAAACCCTGTACAACTTTAGTTTTCTGCTTCGGAAATCCGATTTTACTCGTTAACTTGTTTAGCCTATTTTATATTCAGCTGGCTTTTTAAATTCTACAACTACTAAATTCAGCTTAAATTAAAGTGTCATTTAACACACAGAAATCACCCTGGAGGTTTCACGTAGCCTTACAATTGTTAAAATTTGCTACACAGTGCACAAAGGCGACATTTTATTTGGACTAAAAGCGTACATCTCTTAATACCGTTAAGAGTGGCTTAGACTGTAATGGAAGACGGGATAAATAAGGAATGCTCACGTGATGAAAGGTTCCTTTGTATAATTCATTTGTGGGAGCACAAGTACGAAGGGCGATGCATAAGTAAGTGGGGACCGGACTCTTTTACTCCGATTATTTCTTACAACGTTTTGTGAAGAGAATTACAGCGGAGTCGAGAGAAAGGGCAATCGAGTGAAGTGTAATAAAGTTAGAAAATTATGTTAAAGAGGGTATGAAACGGGTTTTTTGCTCGTGTTGATAAAACTCTGGATTACCCTCTGAAGGAAGGATTTTTGCATAAATTTATTTATGCAAAAAGTATTTAATTGTTTCTATTATTTTCTGTAGAAAAATCTCTGAGATTTTATATTTTTAAGTTTTTTCAATTTCCTCAGAGGAAAATCGAAATTGATAAAAAAAATAATGATTATGCAAACCAAAAAGACGTCTTAGTGATCGTTTGGCCAATGATATTATATTTGAAATGTAATTTTAATTTAAAATATATGACGATTGACGATAATAATAAGTCTTTTAAAGGCTCAGTTGCCAGGCCTAATGTCAGAGCTCTTAAGCCGCCCGGAGGCCTTTGACTTGACTGAACGATCGTTGTTCCATGAGGAACAAACTTAACGTGTGATCCGACCCCTAGTAGCGTTTAGTTGTAAATACCACTCGCGGTCCCCGTCCAAACACCGGATCGTACGTTGCTTAACTTTGGTGATATTTTAGAAGCCTAGGTAAGCAACGCCACGATCGCTACTTCATACGCTAGCGTACTCTTCGTATTTTATATTCAGATCATTTTCTTTATTTTCATATTGAATTCAGTCACAAAGTCAGAGCTCAGATTGGTCCATCTAAGCTGGAAGTCAAATCCGAAGCTGACTGTCGCCAAGCTCGAATATTGTAAGACTTAAAGGAAAGTGACTAAACAAATTCATAACGCGTCGCGCCGTCTTGCTCTGTATACTGGTTCAATATGATAATACACCGACACACACACATGATAGACGAGGTTGTGGTAAGAAGAGTGTTAGGTATATTTTACCACATTAATCTAACATAATTATGTTATATAGCATTCACTAAGATAGACAGAAGTCGTCCTTTCAAATGACACATCAAAACTATTACTTTCAGTACTAAAGCCAACGAAATTTATAAATTATATCATAGACTCGTAATTAAATTATATGACATTTAATTATTGTGACAAAAACATAATACAATTATATTTATCTTACATAATATAATTAAATCAATCAATCATGTAACTAATTTCAGGTTTAACAGTATTTTTGTTTCAGATTTATGAAATTTCATTATTAATAGGTACAGATTAATTACAAATTAGTTTCAGAACAACGAATAACGAATAGATATAACGAATTTTCGTTTCACTTTTTATTAATTTTTATTTCCTATTTATTATATTAGGTTAAATAAGGATTATTAATAAGGGTTTGTAAAATGAACAATAAATAAATTTATATCTGTTTCCTCTTTGTACTGGACACATCGAAGTGGGAACATAAGATTCGTCTAAGAATTGTTTGGGTTTTTTTTTTAATTTCGTTTTGATTCTGTTTCTTATAAAGTATCAAAAACGTCTATGGTACCAATTAACAATTTAACTTTCCCCATTGTTCCACGTAAGGAACAAAATAGCCCACATCCAAATTCGACTGACTGTTTTTTTTCTTCTTATCGTATTGAAAATGCTGGATTTCATTGTTTCCGCACCTTTAGACCGTTAAAAAATTTATACTTCCCAGGTTTAGGACTTGAAAGTAGCTTGTTTGAACCAAAAAGGACAAAACCATAATATAATGTTGGGTGTTAATATCTATTTAAGTATGTATTTAAAAATATATATGTATGTATATCAGTCTCTGGCAGCCATATTACAAGCTTTGCTTAGTTTGGGGTCAGATGACCGTGTGTGCAATAATGTCCCACATATTTATTTATAATGTTTAAAATATCGGTTATTCTTATGAAAGAGTTTTTAGTACTGTTGATTAATGCTTAAGAATTATATCCCGTAACTTAAAGCCCCACAAACCACGTGGTTTTATTTATTTCTTCAAATATTTGTGAAATTGGATTCCCATTTCCCATGCTCCTCATATTGTCTAAGAATAGTCGATAATCCATCTACTGTATTGTATAGGTATTTCGATTTTGATTTCGTTCATTGCAAGTGATTAGAAGCTAATATATTTTTACCTCATTAGTAGTATATAAATATCAATTTAGATCTACGTTCGGAAACCAACTTACCAGATGGTAAGCGACGGTGAGACCGAGGATGGTATACGTCTCTGCACACTCACGGATCTGCGCAAACTTTGGCGAGTAAACACCGGCCATGAAGACGTGTCCAATTAACATCATGATAATTTCGTCAGGACGTCTGACGACATGAATATTTCAGACTGGCAAACACGCCTTGGCAATGTGGCACGTGTTCAGATCAAAGAGCTCTCGAGTGCGGGATGGGAATAGTCACAGTTAATTTATTATTAATGTTACTATGTGTGGTGCCGGATCGGTTGCAGGAGCTGACTCTTGTCTTGTCACTTCTGTGGGTCCAGCTGGTTAGGTCGAGTGGTCGAGTAGGTCAGTGGATTCTGGGCTAGCCTGCATTACCTGCAGTGCGTTCCAGGCGATGTAGCTTTCTTGGCAAAAATATCTTGGTAAATCATTGCCACAACCAACCAGGGAGTCACCAGGATTAGATCTAGTTGGATCTAGTGAAGTTGGAAACCGCGGTATTATTATTATCTTGCACATGTTAATATGACAGTATATCCGCGAAAGTTTTACCATGTTTCAAGCCTTTCTTCTTTTCCTGCTCACTTTTTAATTTAAGCCAGGAAAATATGCATCTAACAATAGAGGAAGTCTTAGAGGAAGTTTATTAAATTCTAAATTTTTCATCGAGTTACGACTTCTAACGGGAGCTGTCTTGTGATCTCGTTAGCCAGTTTAATAAGATTCGAAACAAATTCCAACAGCTTTTTTGTAATCTTTTTAAAAACTTTAGATGACATTTGGTTACCAGGGATGCAATGCAATACATCACAACATTCATGCTGATCATCATCATCATTTCAGCTATAGCAAGTCCACTTCGATCTCAAAAAGGGCCGGTTGGAAGCGGCCTGCATCCAGCATTTCTCTGCGGTCTATTTTAGGTCGTCTGTCCATCTTGTGTCCGAGTGGGTTCCGTGAGATTTGAATAAACAAAGAGATTAGAGCGATGCAAGCTTTGCATTATAAGTTAAAGATACTTGCTACATAACTGTCTTGCGTATAATTATAATAAACTATTTTCAACAGACTTAAAAAATTAAGGTTAATGTTTGTTGTGTATATTACGCGCCACCACCGCCTGAAAGCTCATCCACATATTATTATCATAGATCTGTGGCAATCGCACACTGTGCGTTTTATGCATCGATGCTCTAAAGTGGACATTCTAAACTATTACTAACTCGATAGTTTTATGCAATCTTTTTTGCCTATAAAAATAAATATCTGGGACATTATTGCACACATGGTCATCTGACCACAAATTAAGCAAAGATATATAATATGGCTGCCAAAGACTGATATGCATACATAAATATATATTTTTAAATACATACTTAAATAGATATTAACATCCAGACATAGAACAAACACAAATGTTCATCACACAAATGTTTGTCCTAGGTGGGAATTGAACCCACCTAGGATACATATACCCACTTCACATATACACCCGTTTCTATGTACGTTTGGTAAATAAATAAATAAGATGTGATACTGACGGTTGAATAACTACTAATACTTAAGGTAAATAGGTAGCAATTGTAACCTATTTACCTTGACTATTTCACGCAATTTCATGGAACCCACGTAGGCCTAAATAAACTAGAGCAAGTTAATTTATGCTAAAAGACAGGAACCTCTCCAAAATATCTAGTTTAGGGCGCACACTATACCAAGAAGGGAACTAACACAGATTATCACGAGTACTTAGTAGGTATTTAGATATTTAAAGTACCTAAAAGGTACGTGGATCCTTGAAGAAAGACACCTGTTAACGAGGTTAATACATATTTTAGCGCTCTCAGCGTGGCTCGAGCTTGATAACACGTTTAATAGGGTCTTTGACTGTTTGTACGAAATCATCTCAAAATTTCAATAATTTATCTATATCTATACATATAATAAAAACGTAGAGATAAAAAAATCTGTAAATGCGAGATAACAAAAAAACACACAGGGCGTCTTAAAATAAGCAGCTGAACACGATAGGACAGTTTTTAGAATTTTAGTATTTTTGTTTGTTTGTTTGTCCGCGCACATCTCCTAAACCACTGGACGGATTTAAATGCGGTTTTCACGAATATGCTTAGAAATTACCAAATTAAAACATAGGCTATGTTATATCATTTATTTTAATTCTTTATCTACACTAATATTATAAAGAGGAAAGATTTGTACCTATTTTTGTATGTTTGTATGTTTGTAATGAATAGGCTCCGAAACTACTGAACCGATTTGAAAAATTCTTTCACTGTTGGGAAGCTACACTATCCCCGGGTGACATAGGCTATATTATATTTTGTAGCGAGGCCGAAGGCCGAGCTTACACTCGTGCGAAGCCGGGGCGGACGGCTAGTTCTTACATAAAGGAAATAAAAAAATCAATGATTATTTTCTTCGTTACCCGAAACGTAATATGAGCTGTGGGATCGTCACATAGCCTCAAGCAAGGAGGTCCAAAGTAAAGAGAATGTTATTGACAAAGCCATTAAAAATTTGAAACTTTCAACTGTCATTCAGATAATCAGTTAAAATTTAAAGAATATTCCTTAACCTTTTTAGACGAATGAACGTGTAGATCAAGGATGTTATAAAAACTTTTGTGATTCAATCCAATGCATTTGGCAAGACAAGCATAAGTCAGGGTTCCGTGGCCAAAGCCATACTTGTTGTCGTATTCATATAGTTCAGAAATTGCATGGTCATAGAAAAATTCGAACGAGCGAAGCTGGACAGTCAAATTTCAGAGATGTATCATCCCGACATGACATGATATACTTTTTATGGTTTAGACAAAAACGGTGTTGAATTTAAATTAGAAACATTTTTTGGGCAGTCGGGTGAAAACTATTATGTGATACGGCATAGAGAATATAAAAACAACACGAAACAAAGCTCCATAAGCTGACAACAGCTAATACAAAATTCATTGCTTAGTAATTGCCTCGCTACAGGCACCTATTCATTTTTTACGAACGAAATTGTTCCCTTTGTTGCCGGAATGAAACGCTCAATATTGTTGACATGATTTCACATAGAAATGACGAATTCCTGCTCGTCGAAAATAGATACGCGAATCATAAACTGAGTTATCTGGATATACATAAAGCCGTTTGTACGCGAGGAGACCAAAGTACTGGATACGTACGTGGCCACTCTCGCAATGCGCTATTTTTAACCGTCTTTAAAAAGGAGGAGGTTCTCAATTCGATTGGTTTATTTTTTATGTTTGTTACCTCAGAACTTTCAACGGGGTAAACCGAATTTGATGATTTTGTTTTTATTTGAAAGCTGGTGCTTCCCGTGTGGTCCCATTTCATTTTTATCAAGTCAGTTTTTTATATTGATAATTATTTGCGTTTGGTTGCTATTTCGCCATGGTTGGTCTACGTTGGAGCACGCTTGCATTGTAACCATCACTGCACCCATTGCAACAGTCTAGCTGCATGTTCACTGATTAAAAGTGGAATCAAAGTGCTTCGGGTTTTCAAAACATCTACCATTAAAAGGTTAGAAATAATCCTCCACAAAGAGCAAGAGTGAAAAATTTCATGCTAACATTAGTCAAACGCTGCTAAACTTTTTCTTCTTAATTACCTAAGATACATACCTACATCAGGTATTTCAAAAGCAATAAAAATCTATTTGAAACGCTCTTGTTCGTTTTATTGGATCCAGTAATTGAAAAGTAAATCCAGTGCAATAAATAAACTCGTTTAATTGAAGATCCGCCCCGTTTCGTTGGCAAAACAGATTGCGTTCCTTTGTAGCCAATCTATCATTCTACGAGGAGCATACAAAACAAATTGAGGAATAAATCATTGGCTAATAAATGGGCACGACTAAAACAATTTTTAATGTTGTCTGATAAAATTGTATCATTTTGCTCACTAAAAGTAAAGGCTTTTTCTTTACAAAACGCAAGTGCTACCTACCATCTTTTAAAAGCGAAGCATCCTAGCGTCACCCTACATGGTCAAAATGCCATTCATTAGTACCAAGCGTTATGCCTCCTCTTTCTTAATTAGAACGCCAAAACAATGGGACGCCTATACTGACTCTATCTGTGTTTCCACAGCATTACATCTTGAAGTGTTCAATGTGCTCCATCTATATTCTCCATCTATATCATTACAACTTGCAGATGGCCATTAGAGAATGGAACGTGGCGGTGATGGAGGCCCTGGGCCGGGAGGAGGCGATTGCAATGTAAAAATAGGGTTTGAAATGTAAAAAAAAAAAAAAATTGAAATAACGATTGTGTGTATGCCTCCAGCATTCATGCTCACCATCGAAGGCACTTTCTTGCGGCGGCGTCGTGTGTCGGGTCGCTCTCTACCCTCAAATATGGTTGAGGAGGGCGATGGCTGGCACATGAGTCATACTCGTGATCGGGTGCTGCTTGCGGGTCGCTGGTCTGCTCGCGGTATACACATAAACTAGTAATAACATGACTAAATTGTTTTAACCTTAGATTAAGACGTAAATAACTTCCTCTCCCTGTATTGTGTAAAGTAAATTCGTTAAAGTTAACAAAATAGTAGTAAAGTATAACAAAAGTCACGGACCCCGGTGTCTGTGGAGTGATATTTTGATTATTAAAATAATAATAATGATAATAATGTGCTCCATCTTCTACCACACCATCGCTTTCCATCGCTTTCCATCAGGCGAGATAGCGGTTAAACGTTAGCCTAGTCCGATGTAAAAAAGGTATCAACTTGAGCATCTTAATGCATTACAGCGTAGAGCTGTAAGAATTGCCAACGATCCCAAGCTCACCGAAAGAGACGTTGGGTCTCTTTGTATCTTTTATTGCATTTACAACGGGGGGTGTTCTGAAGGACTGTTTGATGTGATGCTGGCATCGTGGTTTTATCATCGCACTAGCCACCACCGCCTGAAAGCTCATCCACATATCATAGATCAGTGTAAATCGCACACTGTGCGATTCACACGATTTTTCATGCCTCAGACTAGATTTATAAATAAGAATATATTGTGTGTGTGTATATGTGTGTATTTGTTCCCACTTAACTCTAAAAGAGAGAATTCATTAAAATAAAGTTTGATAAAAGATAATGTACATACCCTGGATTAGCACATATTAGGTTAATTACTACTCATGTTGAAAAAAATACAGTTCCTGCAGGACAACGGGAGAAGGTGCACCGTGCGGTTATTCAATACTTACAAACACATCAGTAAGAATTAAAGAACTAGAAGATAATTCTGTATTTTTTTAATCATCTGAATAATTAGCATAAAAACATCGTTGCTTTGAGTCAAAAGAAATGTACCTTTGCAGAATGGTTTGCTAGTACAGTTCAAGACAATTTAACAATTATCATTGGATAATAAATGAACATTTCACAACAATTCTACATTCTGTTGAGTTACGTAAAAAGGAACTCGAATTTAAACGCAGTTGGCTTAGGACACCTTATCCATCTTAATTTTGTTGAGGAAAATAAAAAGGTGAAAGAATGATGTTCTTATTTATGAAGCATTTTTGCAATATCAACCACGGGCACCTAATATCAATCATAACATTCATAACAATCTTTTATGAAACGTCGGTTATTAATCTACTTTCGTTTAAACTTGTTTGGGTCAAAAGTCTATGTACGTTGGAATACGAGGTAATAGCTATATTTGTAGTAAGATTATTTATTAAAATAAGAAAATAAGTAAGAATAGGACTTACCATAATATACATCATCTAATTCCTTAAACCTCTTGGCGTTAATACCAATTCTCCAACTATATAACAGCACCACTAGTATTGATATATTCTGAAACAAATAAAAATATCTACGTTAGATGTGTATCATGTTGCGTTGAAGGGTGTCCGAATAGAGGCTTTCGCTGTCCCAGTCAGCTGCTGGCTAAAGGATCAGCCAGCAGCTGACTCGGAGGAGTCCAGAATACTGTTCAATATAGATTAGGTATGTACTATGTACTAAAAGGAAAACAAAGCTCTAACTAATTGGGCAATGAAGGAGGCAAGGTCAATAATGGTCATGTCTGACACCAGACCTGTGTAAAAATAAAGATAAAAAATTATGAGGGCTCCGGTGCTTTCCTCTGGAAATCACGGAGCCCTCTTATCAAGCACTAAGACTGGTCACCGGGGGGGATTTTAGTGAGTATAATCCCACCAAAGATTTCATACTTATAGTACAGATATAATCTTAGAATCCCACATTACCTAGCTGTACTCCAATGCCACCGGTATTTTTGAAAGCTTTTCCCCTCGAAAGTCCATTTTTAAATTATATTTTAGTGAGACAATTATAAGCGTAAAAACACGAGATTTTATTTATTAAAATGTTGATGAAAGCTTTCATGTCGTCATTATTTTATGACAGTGTCGGAACTCACGTGAAATAATTTATGAAAGTTAAGAAACAGTTTATGGTAAAGACAGTGATGTGTTCTTGAGATTAAAATAATTTACAGAATTCCAGGAAATCTTCGTTAATGAATTTACCTTCTAACTTGACATCCTATTATGGGTATCCACATTTTAAACGATGTGAAATTTCGGCCAAGTGATTTAAAAGACGTGGTGCATCATGATCGACCTTTTGCCGCAGTAAATTTATTGTTATCATTTTTTTTTCTATTTTATAACATTTATCACATAAATCATCACCATCATCAGCCCGAACCTTTCCCCCTTATAAATCTACACTGAACGACAGCCTGCCATCTGCATCCTCTCACGACTCTCCCAATGTTGTCGGTTCACCTAGTCGGAGGCCGCTATCACATAAGTATTTATTTTTTGTATTTTAATTTAGTTTTATAGGTGCTTCATGTTGCTATAGATAGAAGATGATATAGCAGAGAATAATTAGAGAGAGACGGACTAATGGGAGGTGGCTGTCACGACCCTCAGACCTGAGGAATACGACTCATAGAGAAAGACACGATACCTCACATTATCTTCCTTGTACTGCAACACAAGAAGAACTTTAATGAGGAGTTGACGTGGTTTCCACACATTTTGTTTATATTATACGGGAAATTAAATTACTCACCTATGGTAAAGCCGGTTACTCCGACTATATTAAGTAAAATATGTAGGTTATAATAGTTGCTCGTGGCTTCGTTTCGCGGAATGCGGGTGGAAATACAATCAAAGTAACCGGCAGTATCTTCCGTGTAATACAGACAAGAATAACTTTAACTACAACCATACAATCACACTATATTGAAGAGTTTCCTTAGATTCGAACAAAGCTGTTTAAATCCAGAATTGAATAATTAATTTGCACATGTACACCCAGGAGTGGAATATTCTACCAATGTTCTTTTGCGGTGTTTTTTTTGTTCTGCAACGTACTTTTACTGGCTGGCTGTGTGTGTGTGTGTGTGTGTGTGTGTTTGAGTGTGTGTGTGTTTGTGTGTTCTATTTTTCTTAAAAGCTGTAACCTGCTCCTGCTGCTATAAAAAGAGTTTGGTTGCACATGCGACCAAATCGTTGTCGACCTATTCCCGATGAATAAAAATTTGAAAAATAGTTATTATTACTTAAGTAATGATAAGCATTAGTAAAATTTGCAACGCCACTCAGAATATTGGATTTCAAATATCTGCCCCACATAAAGCAGACCTTGCAAGTTTCTCATAGACTGTCACTACAGAATTTATTTGCTACTTTAATTTCATTTGAAGGTACAAAAGGCAATGCGAAGGTATTAAAATAATAAGGGTCCAGAAACGGGTTGCTTAATCAGCAAAAAAGTTATTTGGCGTTCATTTAATAAGGATTTTTGACATTAATTATTCAAGGGCTTTTAATTGTGAACTTTAAATAAGATTTATTTATTGGCATTGCCTATAAAAGATATAATAATTATCAATATAAAACACCGACTTCATAAGCTTTAAAATAAAAAAAGAATCATCAAAATTGGTTCACCCAGTCGATAGTTCTGAGGTAACAAAAAATATTTAAAAAATACAGTCGAATTGAGAACCTTCCCTTTTTTGGAAGTCGGTTAAAAATAGTCGTTTCCATTGTAGAGGTGAGCTCGGGAAACTACTATTTTATTTCTATTAGGTTATATTTAACCATAATTCCCTGTGAAGTAAATAATGTACATAGCAGACTAAATTCTCTTCATGATTGTGGTATCAGTGGCCGCGATCCATTACATCGCGTTTTAATTCCGTACACAACACACTAATTCACTTACGTTAATTAAAGCGTGATAATAATCACTGTTTATTGCCGCACCTAAATTCATTAAACGAAACACTTCGCCAAATTACAAGTACAATTGGAAAATTCACATGGTGTTTGTTTACGCCTGTTTGTTTTTCTCCATCTACCTACACAAAAACACTTTATTGCCATCACAAAAAGGACATTGAAAAAAAAAAATGCATTAGAGATAGACACAAAATGCGGTTTTATCACTAAGAGCAACCACTACCCTCGAATGACAATTTGATATAAGATTTGATATATATTCAAGTCGATGTATTTCTTCAAATATTGACGCTATCATATTTTCTGAACCAAACATGAGAGCAAATAAAAAAAAAATATATTTAATCAAATGATACACCAAAGAACTTAACTAATTAACTACTAACTAAAATAATTATCACCGTCATCGCAAAGATGCGAAGAAGCTTTGTTTAATTGAAATATTTCACTACTCTACTGGGGCGTTACTTGGCCCTTTGCTTGACTTAATAAAAAGTATCACTTATTTTAAGATATCTTTTAAATCTCGATACTATTGAATATTTGAAAATCATACTAATATTATAAACACGAAAGTGTGTTTGTTTGTTCTACTAACGAAGTGATTTTAGCATAGATATAGTTAGAAGGCCGTAGAGTGACATAGAACGTTAAATTCTGAAAAAAAAATATATAAATCCTGAAGGGATTTCACATGGCTGAAACCATGATGTACAGCTATAGTTATTAAACTTGACACTGGCTAAATAGACAAGATGTCTTGAGCCAAAATCAGAAAAAAAAACAAAAGACAAAATGTGCTTTTCTGTGCTTTGCACGGGTTTTGTTACAAATTATATGAGTGTTATAAAACCATCAAAGTCAACACTTTAGTGTTTTAAGAAAAACTTCCTCAACCAACATTCTCTTAAAAGATTCCAAACTTCGTTTTCCCCTACCTACTTGAAAGACAAATCACTTTTATGCTTAGTTTAATTTTCTTTGTTACCGCCATCTCCCAAAAATACGTTACTGAGAAAAGCTGATTTGGCTAGACATTTTGGATTTACGGACGAATCTTGTCGCATTGAAATCCTGATGAATTCCCATAATAAAAGCAAAAGCAATAAAACCGCCTTACATCGCCAAGGTTCTGAAAGCATTCACACATTTCTCTGCTTAAGCAGGCTGTTACTTAGGATTTTCACGGTATTGCTTTTAGGTAGGATCTTAAACATGTTTTACTATGTAAGTCACACACGTTTATATTATTGTTGTTTTATATATTTTGTGTCATCATCAGGTAGATGTCCACTGCTGAACATGGGCATCCCCCTTAGACCTCCACACTGAACGACAGCCTGCCATCTGCGTCCACTGGATGCCCGTGACTCTAACGATATCTTCAGTCCATCTAGCAGGAGACCTACGCTGCGTCTTCCGGTTCGCGGTTTCCACTCAAGATCCTTTCTTCCCCATTGGTTATCGGTTCTTCGATTGATGTTGCCTGCCCAATGCCACTTCAACTTGCAAATTTTAATAGCTATGTCGGTGACTCTGGTTCTTTGGCGAATATCCACGTTCTAGATTCTGTCGCCTAAAGAAACTCCAAGCATAGCTCTCTCCATATTTATTCTCCACATATATTTTATTTGGTATCAAGATAATAAGCTTGAGGCCATGATACGATCCACACAAGTTTAGAGTACCAAGCTAGCAAGCACGTGGAGCTTTAATAACAAGATGTTCACCTCACTAGATTGGATTCTTTAGCGCTGGTTTGCTACGTGGTGAATTTTTAAACAAGCTTTGCTTACCTTTTATCAGATATATTTTATCCGAAAGGATTATTAAATTTCTGCGACGAAGGTCCTGTAAATTTGATTCCATCGTCTGTCGTAGGAAATATTTTTCCTACTCCTTTTTGCGAAGTGATTCTTATAAAAGTTTAGATAAAATTATAACAACGTAAAAAGTTTTGTTATCCGGCAAGTGCAAAACCAGAACAATAAAACCAAAAAAAATGAAAACTTTTTTTTTTTTTGCGAAACAAAACACCAGCTAACTAACAATAAATATTTAAACAACTCATACTCACACTCTTTATTTGTAACACAGGTTACATGACATGTCATAAAGTTGTTAGCTAATTGCAATAACAATTATACAATATAATAATGAGCACATACTGTCAATAGTAAACAATTCGAAAACATACAATTATTAATAATTACCAATTAATTACGGTTAACAAACTATTAAAAAAATTCAAAAATGTCAAAAATTCAATAATATTAAAGCTTAAACATAAAAGGTATCAATAATTAATTGTTACAATACATAACAAAAAATTATTAATAATGAAGTACCAATTATTTATGGTCAACAAGAAATAATAATAAGTAATTATAATTAATCCAATAATAATCAAGCTTGAAAAATAAAAGGTATCGATAATAACTTATTACGTTATTATACAAACAATACCTGGGGCCCTACCATGGCGTGCACAAGTAATGTTATTTTGATATTACTTTCTAATTTCGTACCATAGACTTCAAAATACATTATCATTATGTTATCACAATGGCTAGGACGTTTTGATGACGTCATTCTATTTTGTTCACTCATATTAGATGAATTTTAATTATCTGTGGTCATTACTTGGCTAATAACCGCAGTGATGCCAATTTAGGGTATTTTACCCTAGATTTAGAGTAAAAATTATGTCGCAGGGTAATTTTTAGGGTATAGAATTAATTGTTTAGGGAGTTTAGAGGTAATCTTGAGGGATTTTTTTTTGTTACAAACAACAACTCTTGTAACGTTGAAAGCTGATTAATTATGGCTACAGATATATTAGTATTGTACTAAGTATAATAATAATGGCGTGTGTAAATCAGAACGCACGTTAGATAAAAAATCAACCATTGAATATGAAAGAACTTTTTTTATTAATTATATAATACTAAAACTTTAGCCTTATGGTATTTTTACATAAATAGTTATGATTTAAGGGTAAAATTAATCAGGCGTTGGGGTAAAATGAAATCTAGCTTGGCATCGCTGCATTGCCGTCAGATTGCTGGAGTTATGGCGCCAACGTGGAAAAAAACATGTCGGCTCGTTGGAGTATTTTCCTAAACTTGTGTATTTTCGAGTGTTAATGTGTAGTAAATGATAAATTGTTATTTATTAAGTGCTCGAGTGTGGGCATGTGATATAACGAGGTGAAACATGTCTTTTCATGTTGTTTCCAAAACTCCATAGGAGCCTCTTGTAAAGTCTCCACCACTTTACCAAGGGCATGAGTTTGACTTGACCGTGACTTACTTTGCTTGACTCTGACTGTGACTTGTTTGACGCTATTAATACCATCTAAACATGGTTAATATTACGACTAAAGGACATTGAATTCACGGTCATGAATATTTTAACAAAAATAAAAGTCAGATTGCTTGCTTTGCGTGGAATGCGTGGTCCATGATACCTACTACTCAAAGCGTGGTCTTTCTATGTCTAAAATCTTGCTAAAATCGATTTTCCTGTTTGAGTAAATAGTGTTTTTTCTGTGCTTTTTTTTCGTTGTTATTTTAGGGATTAAATACTTAATTCACACGGGAACAAAACAAAAACATAACAACTCGGTTTGATTGAAAAAGTGAGTGCAATGGAATCTTTTTTTATTTTTTTACTTTGTGGTAAACTCATGCCCCTGTAAAGTGGTGGAGACTTTACAAGAAGCTCCTATGGAGTTTTGGAAACAACAAGAAAAGACATGTTTCATCTCGCTATATCACTTACCCACACTCGAGCACGTTTACGAGCACTTAATAAATAATAATTCACCATTTACTACAGATTAACACTCGAAAATACACAAGTTTTTTTCCACGTTGGCGCCAAAACTCGTGAATTCTGAATTGCACCATTTGCATCGCGTAAAATGGATTCTTCCTACATCCAAATTTTCGCGTATCGTTTCCCTACATAGGCTATGTATATTGGTACTAGACGCGACTTAAAATAATAATAATTACGAAAGTAAAATAACGTATATGAACAACTTATTGAGAGTGAGCAGCAGGACAAAGGTTTTTTTCCCTCTACGTTTCCCTACTTTTAAATTCTTAAACGAATTGTATATGGCAACTGTGTCAATCACGCGGAGCCAAAAGCCCCAATACGGGAGCGAAGAAAACAGTTTTTTTTCCTCCGTGACGATTTTGGCGTCGCACTCTTGTGCATTTGCCAGTGTCAAGTAATTATATTCATATCAAGTTTGCTAAACATTATTTATGTCAAACAAATCAGTCAGAGTCAAACAAAGTAAGTCACGGTCAAGTCAAAGTCATGCCCTAGTAAAGTGGTGGAGACTTTACAAGAGGCTTCTATGGAGCTTTAGAAACAACACAAAAATACACGTTTTAGCGCCTAATAACACTTTCTCAGACTCAAGCACGTCCACGAACACATAATAAATAATAATTCATCAACAATACGCATTAGCACTTGCAAAATACACAAGTTTATGAAAATAATAAAATGAGGTCAATGTAAAAATGCGGGTGAAATCCTTTGTATAATCGATCGACTATGCTTCTATGAAGTCTTGGAAACAACATGAAAACGCGTTGCGCGGCATTATTTAATTAATAAAACAATCACTTTTGATTGATTTTTTAATTAAAAATACTGTATCTATAAATAATAATTTATAAAATGAAATGTATTTATTTGATTTTTCATAATTACTGCGTGTATCGGAACGCGATTTGACACTTTAGTAAAACAATAACATAGCGTTTTCGGTTTTGTATTATCCTACGTACCATGGACAAAAAATGTATTATCATTATATTATTGAGAATGAATGTATGTATAAAGAACGGTAACGGCTTAGTAGAGCAAGACAGCGATATAGATTTGTGTTGCCGTTTCTACTTTCTTGGACTTGTCTGAACGCGTAGAAGTAGATATACTCGTAGCTTTGATTATTTATAGATATAGGTAAGTATACGACATAATAGGCATGATGACTGATTTTCAAAATCTATTCTATGATATTCAGAAGTATCCAATATGTAAAAAATATATCATATTTCTTTAAAAAATAAAGGTTTATATGTAATAAAATGACAATCAAATTTTAAGTTTCAAATTCACGCCAAAACGCTCAGTACGTCAACGTCGTCAACAGTAAACATTAGGAACCTATAAACTAAATCAAGTTATGCGCAATAAATATGAATTCGAAAATATATAAGTGGTGTGTGGTCCCTCAGTGCAACAAACAATGCGAAATAAGTGGTTGACCCTTGCACGGCGAGACCCAACAGTTTTAAGTCTAAATACTTCAATTTATTTCTGTGAAGATCATTTTGACGTAAGTTTGTACTTATTTCGTAAATTCTAAATGGTGTGTGACCTTAATTTAGGTGTAAATTTAATAAGTTCAATAGTTTCTGTGGTCATATTTTATCTCTTGAATAACCAGTAGTTCAATTCAATTCAATTTCTTCTTTGTGGCTTCGTGCGGTATTGCCACAACTTGCCAATGTCATGTTTAGAGTTGAGCAAATATTCTGGAGATTGTCCGTTTTATTGGAGGCAGGATCCCTCTTTACGAAGTCTTGAAGATCTTCTAATAGTGATTTAATCTAATCAATCTTTATCCTAATGAGTACTTTATTCATTTTCCAGTTGCCAAATGATATGGACAATTATATGGAGTATCATGTAATGGGATCAGTGTCGCAGGTCCGCATGAAACCAAGCTGTATTTCCACAAAATTTGAATGCCAGATAGATAGAAGAAAACGAACTGCTAATACGACAGAACGACCGTATATTGTCAAGAAACAAAGACAGACACTAATTGAAGAATTTGAAAAAGATTTAGAGGAAAGAAGTATTACTATAAAACATTTAGAGCTCGGAGAAGCTTCATCTAGCAGTTCAGGTACCTGTTTATAAATCATAATATTAAGGATCTGGCACACTGCCCGCGCTCCCCGTCCTGCAGTCCGGTCTATGTATATATGGAAACTGCAAATGATGTTCACACATGATGCGGACAGCATTCATTTTGACCAGACCGCAGGACGAGAATGCAGGCAGTGTGACAGATCCTTTAAAGCAAAGATTAATTTCGTTTACCTTACTTTAACCAATTAAACAATTGCTATTAAAAACACTGTCTGTTATCATACCTAGTAAATAACCAGCTTAAACATTTACTATGATTTTTTTTAAATTAAATAGATGTACTTAGTACTTTGTTGAAAGACTGATTTATTGTTTGTAAAAAAGTGCAGATTGTATTTACCTATGTATGTTTATTAAGTCCTACTTTTTATTTGTGTCTAATAGTTTTACTATTTAAATTTTTTAGTTTTGCATGGAAACGTCGAAGAAAATGTTATTCCAAATGAAATCCACATCAGACTGCAGCGAGATGATAAAAAGCAGGAAGCATCTAAAATTCTTGAATGTACCTTGCTTAAAATTATGAAGAGCCCGCGTTTTTACACAGGTGTTCCCAAAAGCTGTTATTACTTGATTGCTTTAATAGAAAAACAAATTAATATTCCTGCTACCAATATACTCTTGTGTCTAAAGAAAATTAGATTAAATAACCCATTTAGAGAGCTTGCTGATGACTTTTCAATGAGTCCAAGTCATGCTAGCAAAACATTTTTAAAAAATATACCTGTGTTAGCAAGTGTCATGCGTCCTTTCCTTGTTGAATTAAATAAAGATTCCATAAAAGGAAATTTACCTATGGCTTTTAGGCATAAATATCACAATGTCAGTTGTATCATAGACTGCTTAGAAATAGAGGTACAAAAGCCTTCAAAAGCCTTAAATCAATCTCTGACATGGTCAGAATATAAAAAGGCCAATACTGTTAAATATCTTGTATCCTGCACACCCAACGGTTTAGTTAATTACATATCACCTGGTTTCGGAGGCCGAATTACAGACACATGTTTAGTGGAATCTTGTGATTTTATAAATAGCTTGCAATCAGGCATGTGTGTGATGGCAGACAGGGGTTTTAAACATGTGGAGCAATATTTACGCAGACATGGAGTGCAACTAGTAAGACCTCCAAGTGTTACAACTGGGACAAAGCTTTCTAAAGCTGAAGCAAGGGAAACCAAACAGATTGCTAGTTTGAGGATACATATAGAGCAAGTGATTCGGCGGTTGAGAGAATTTAACATGTTAAAGCCACATGCATGTTTAAATCACAATCTTGTCAAAGTACTTGACGATGTTATTACCGTTGCCTGCGGTTTAATTAATTTGCAAGATTCATTGATTAAATAATACTACAGAGTTATATTATGTGTGTTTTATTTAAAAAATCCTATAATTATATTACACTTTTATATAGTACTAGCTGCGCCCCGCGGTTTCACCCGCGTGGTGATGAAAATCGGTGATGATGATGATGATGAAAAGTAGCCTATGTTTTAATCCAGGACATAAGCTATCTCAATTCTAAATTTCATCCAAATCCGTTCAGCGGTTTAGGCGTGAAAAGGTAACAGACAGACAGACAGACAGAGTTACTTTCGCATTTATAATATTAGTAGGGATAGGGATAGGGTACACATATTCTTTCCATGAAGAAATTATCACTTTGATAATATCAGATACAAAATGTTGATCAAAATGAACTTCTATTACGTCCACTTTTTTATTTTCAGTGTAGTTGCAATCAGCTACACAGAAGTAGCCATTTTGCTGGCCAGTCAAAAACATTTGTAGCTGCATTTGCGCATAGTATTTCTCCGTAGGTTTCCCATTATTCACATAATTTTTATATGTTTTTGCACTTGTTGGGCACTTAATTTCTATTATGTAGTCACCACAGATCCCATCAGGCGATCCTGCTATAATGGGATAGTTTTTACAGAGCATTAGGCCACATTTTTTTATTCTTTTCCCCAGTATGCTGCTTACTGTTTGTCTCACTTCATCCTCCAACATTCTACCCCGCTTCATGGCCCGAGTATCTGGAATTTTCCCTCCCATTATTAAGGAAATCAGGGTGCCATCACTAGTTTTGCACCTACTAAATTCAAAAGCTCGTGAGGCTGTCACTCTGCCATACCTCAATTCGTACCAAAGCGAGCTTTTATGTTGTTCTCTAGTTGCCTCCTCAACTTTTAGGATATCTTCATTAGTTAACACAACGTTTACTAAAAAGGTGTCACAGGACTTTTCTTTGTATTTCTGTACCAGTTTGTGCATCGATAATCTTTCTAATGTATCAGGAAAATAGTCTGCCTGATACTTGAGTACCTCACAGTCACTGAGTTTACGTTTCTTCCCTTCTTCTAAAAATTTTTTGAACACACCACTATTTGATGGCAAGCTTGATTTGCCATTGGATAACTGTTTGGCAGTTACATATTTTAATGTAGTACCAACCCTAGACAGCTTCGATTTTATCCAGTAGCACTCCACTGATGTACAGGAAGGCTCCTCACTTCTGCGATGGACCCACATAAGAAATGCTACAGCATGTTTACAGCCTCCTTGTGAAGCAACACAGTCATGACATAGCTCAGATTTCACTACTTCACCCTCTTTGTCGACTATTAATGTAACTCTGTACAACTTTGCGTGGACCTTATGCTCAGGGCAAATTTTTGCGGTGATGGTGCACAGACTTCCTTCGCGTTTAAGCTGTACATAGCTTACAGCGTCATCGCCATAAGATGGCCTCGAGGATCTAAAACAAAGAAATTTATGTTTAAGCAATAATCTTATAATATGGTACAGTAGATTAAAACTAAATATTTAACATTATACATCAAAAATGAAAACAATACATTTTATAACATAACCTAAAACCCATACAGAACTTATCTTACATTTGAAACGCTTAAATTGTTGGATATATTATGAAGATTTAATGTACTTACATAGAAGTTTTGACGCTTCTAAATTCTGCTAAACAGAAGTCTTTGTTTGAAGCCTGGAACACTCCCACCATCAATGAATCAACTCTAGGCAAATTAGCGGAATTTGCCTTGGTAAATCCTTGTTCCATGGCTGATGCACGGAACACTATTACTAAACCAAAATTTTCATGCCTCCTACATATTTTGGTGACTGGAACACACATTTGTCGGATGCCTTCAGGAGGCCTAATAGTTCTGAACACTAGGATTGATAATTCAGCCTTTACTATCTTGTCTACTACATGTTCTAGCGATTTATCTACATATTCGTCGGAGGCCTTTGAGTGGCCTAATGTCCTAACACTAAGGTTACCAATACAGCCAATTGTTTAATGCCTCCTACATATTTAGGTGACTAAAAAACATTTTTTTTTTCTGAGGCCTTTGGGAGGCCTAATTTTTCTGACACTAGCGTTGCCAATTCAGCCTGTATTATCTTGCTTACTACATTAATTTTAGTAAATGACACGTATTTGTCGGATGCCTTCAGGAGGCCTAATAGTTCTGAACACTAGGATTGATAATTCAGCCTTTACTATCTTGTCTACTACATGTTCTAGCGATTTATCTACATATTCGTCGGAGGCCTTTGAGTGGCCTAATGTCCTAACACTAAGGTTACCAATACAGCCAATTGTTTAATGCCTCCTACATATTTAGGTGACTAAAAAACATTTTTTTTTCTGAGGCCTTTGGGAGGCCTAATTTTTCTGACACTAGCGTTGCCAATTCAGCCTGTATTATCTTGCTTACTACATTAATTTTAGTGAATGACACGTATTTGTCGGAGGCCTTCAGGAGGCCTAATAGTTCTGAACACTAGGATTGGCAATTCGGCCTATGCTAATTGGCTTATTTTTCTAGTGATTGGAACACATACTTGTCGGAGGCCTCCCGGAGGCCTAACATGACATTTGGATCGACCGCTTAGTCTTTATAAACTGATTTAAATATTTTTCAGAGGCCTTCGGGAGGCATAAAGCAGTTTTAATTTCAATGCGATAATAAAAAAGTTGGTCCTGACTAACTTTTATATTATCGCTAGAATGGAGCCTCATAGCCCCAAAAATAATGTTATTCACGTTGTTAAAATCGTCTATGGTACGGAGTTTAATTTAAAACTTTTGTATTACGGAATAAAGAACGGAATCTAACGAACTATGACCGGGTGTGTGAGTGAGAACTCTGTATTAACGTATAGCGTCGTCTCGTGCTTTCCTAATAAAGCGGAAACGTTTTCACGTGCATGGTACGGTCGAAAGTAAGAATGTTTTACGCTCGAAACGTTATGTTCTCGCAGCAATGTTATTTTGTGTAACGTGTATGGTAGGCCCCCTGGATTACACATAGACCGTAAAGGTGGTGACGGCAGACCGCAGACGTCAACGGCAGACTGCGACGGCATGAGCCGCGGCGACAGACGTGACCGATTCTGGCATAACTGGAAGTGCCGCAATACGACCGCAACAGCCACGCGGCAATTGCAGTCGTATGTCGGAATCGACCTCATACAATTTAATACTACTAGTAAACTTATGCCGTCTGGCCGCGGCACATGCCATCGCCGTCTATCGCTGCCATCTGTGGTCTGCCGTCGTCTAGAGACAAAACAAATGCTCAATCGTATCTAACTCACTGACGCCATTTCCACGCCAAATTGCAATGTTTACTTTAAGCCAGATAATTAACAATTAAAAAAACTGACTTCAAAGTGAGTATATATTATATACGTAATTTTATGTACTTGGATAACATATTTTCCCCAGTTATTTTAATTTAAAAACCAAACTAGTGAGGCGATTTTAATAAAATTTCTATTGGACCAATCTGAAGTATTTCCTATAAATAAATAAAATATTTCCAAATCTGTTTATAAATGACGGAGTACTGAGGCAACAGACATAAAAAAAATATGAATTGAGAACCCCCTTTTTTTTTGAAGTCGGTTAAATAACGCCAGTTTTTTATTCATGTGTCGCATTAATCAGGCGGTATACAATATTTTCTGAAACTAAGGTGAGCTCTAATATTTATCTCGCTCTCTTCTCGACTATCAATCCCACATAGTGGTGGTTAGCCTTCCTAACTTTTCTTCCCACTTCACTCTTTTCTCGAAACCGTCTTCGTAAACCTTACACACTATCCTGTTCTTTAGCACAACATCTTTCCACCTTGTCTTTGTGCCTCTGATTTTCGACCATAGATGAAACTTTGTACTTCTAAGTTCCCTACGTAGTCAGGTGGTTTCCTCTTTACGTGACCATACATACCTTTGCCGTCTACTTCTGCAACTAGTCGGTGATGTCGTTGCTGATTTAATCGTTCACCTCACCTCAGCACCTCATTACCTCCTCTAATATTAATAGCTCTTTTCAAAGTCAATAACACTAAAAACTAATTAAACCAACAATAGAAGTTACTTACCGTAAATTACTTCCTCTGCGTAACATTAATAGGGGAAAACTAGCTTGAACTACCACGAACACCTGTTAAAAAGTTACAACCGGGAAACCTGCTATAACTCATTTTCACATCTCCTATAATGTTCGGGAGGTCAAGGTTTCCCACTAACTAGTACCAGTTACTATGAAGGTTAGCTAAAAACACCGTATAAGTATTGCGTGATATACCTGTTTAAAGAGCAGCAGCACTACACAAAAAAACAACATTAAATCGAGTGTATTTTTTTTGGAAATTGAAAAATTATGATGTGAAAGGTAAATACATGGAGTAGAAGCCTATAACGTAGTTATTTACAAATTGTTAAATATAATCTTGTATTGCAGATAACTCTTTATTGTTCACACCAGAAATAAGTACATAACACGAAATAACTGACTAAAAGCATGTCAAGACATCCCATTTGCCTAGTCCGTTGTAAAAAAATAAGACTAATTAAATCTGTAATTGCGCATAGTTTCATGTACCTAGTAATCTTAATAGCTTTAGGTAGATGTTAGATGGTTCGGGAAGAAAGGACAGACTTGGACGGAAGGACAGACGGACGGAAGGACAGACTGACGGAAGGACGGACGGAAGAACGACGGCGCTATTTACGTTTGTAGACCACCTACATCCATTATTGCCATTACAAATTATTGAAATTTTATTGTGATGATCACGTAATTTATTACAGTTTAGAATACTCTCTAGTCACCGAAACTCATTCCAAAACAGCTCCATGTTTTCTAAATTCAGCTGCACCAGCTTCCCGTAAATGAAAAGGGTTCTCGTACTAACATCTAAATTTTGCCCTAATCTCTGTAACCCTAAATCACTTGTCAGATGTGGTATCTACCCACCTGAATTCTGGCATCAACCTTGATAATGCACCAACTAGATAATGCGCCGTATCATATTATATATATATTGCTTCACTAGGTAAATAATTGATTGGGTACATAGGTAAAAAATATATGCTCGGTATAGATAGAGGTTTATTTTCAAGTTTCCATTACGCAGAATAGTACAAACTCTTGTGTTTTATCCTTGATGTCGACTGCAAAGATTTTATGCTCAGGGGATCCAAGAGTATAAGAGTATCTGTGGTTAAAGTGGATTCACGGAGAGGGAGGTTTTCTAGAGGAAAGAAGGTATTTTAATAGTAGATTTCATTTGATAAAGTATACTGTTCGACTTTGTTTACCGAAACGGAAAACATTGGGAGTGACAGGTATTTACATGGAGTAGAAGCTTATGGCATGGTTACTTAGCAGATTTTGATGAAGTACCTATATAGGGTAGATATATATGGTGGTTATTCTATAGGTATAACAGAGGATTTCGAAAACTGAACAATATTTAAAACAGCTGTGCCACAGGCTTTTGCGTCTATGCTCCATTCACACATTTTTTTTCGTTTAATAAAAATGCTTGGTTTGGTTTGATAAATATATTTACCATATAGCAAAGTTATTTAATATAGGCACTATAGTTTGCAGCAACAAAATAGTATTTAATTTGCTGCCACAACTCATCGATGTTTTGAAGTACTCGATTCGTTGATAATGCCGCTAATGGCGTATTGAGAGATCTGCAAATTCAATGTGGTTCGTAACGAGTGCTCCTATTTAATTTGTTCAACAGTATATTCAGTAAAAAATGAAACGAAAATTGAAATTCTTCTTTTGTTAACGACCAGTTGACACTTTGACACGTATATGGAGGGTTTTCGGAAGGCATTGTCTGTATTAATGAACGAACCCTAAAAAAAATATGTACCGTAACGAAAAAAATGGCAAGAAAGTCTTTGTTTCCTTTAAAAAATAACTGGCCAAGAGCGTGTCGAGACACGCATATGGTAAAGTTCCGTAACCAAAGCCATATAATTGTAGTCATACTTAGTTCAGAAATTGTACAGTTATACTTGACCAAAATAAAATGAATGGACGGGCCCTAAACATTGAACTTGATCAGTAAAAACGAGTCAAAACCGTCGGACATATACTTCAACACCTAATTATAAAAATGTACAGTATATTTGTTACAAAAAATAGATTACGGTATTATTTGTGTATTTACACTTCGGTAAAGCATACGAATTCATAATTTTGTCAGATGTTTCGTTATCGCGTATCTAACAATAGACTCGTGTTTCACTTCCTATGGCTAGAGACCGACTGAAACAAGGAATATACTACTCTCTAACGAGAGAAGAAGGGTATCATTCTATAAAAAAAGTTTGAAATTCACCGATACCACTAGCGCTGCTTATTCCGCACGGAATATTGAGGTAAAATTAGTAGCGCGAAATTTCAAAATCTATTGTTAGTTCAAAGAACCAGTTTGACTAAGTAGTTTGGCTAACGAAAGTTGAGACTGATTTTATGAGTTAAATTCAGTCTCAACTATCGTTAGCCAAACTTTACTAATTATTATTTCAATTATGTATTACTTATTTTTATTAATATTATCACTTAGCGATGGGATATGAAAGCGAATATTTTATTTGGAACGAAAAACATGTTTTTTAAGGAAATTCTTAATTCATAAATGTTATATAAAAATAAACCGGGTTAAGACCATCGCCTCGTGAAGGGATCTTGAAATAACGAAGGTTTCTTAAATTCTAGAAATGAAAATATAAATATTAGATAAGATTATTTATTTTTTAATATGCGCATTTTCCTTTGCAAAGATTTCGTTCTTTCATCTTCACCAAACTCTCTATTTTTCACTACCACGTACCTTTTAACGCAAATATAAAACGTTGACATAATAATGTGATTTTTGTTTGCATTATAATGTTGTTGACAATTTGTTAAAAATCCAAAATCCACCTGAGAGAGAGCTACGATATAAAGTTTTCTCTCACGTGGTGTCAACTCATTCAATTTCTTAACATAGATGGACTTCAAGGTACCTGTTTTCTTTTTTGTTAAGGGTTTTGATGCTGGATTAGAATGAGTTGACGATGGTCCCGGTTGACAATCAGAAGATAGACTTGGTTTAAAAATCAGCTGTTTTTCTAAAGAGAGGTCTATTTTAACACAGTCTTTAGGTTCTTCTTCGAAGTTTATCAATTGCTCGGACTGTTTATGGACATTCTGGACCTTTGGAACATCAGCACTTTGCTGATCCAAAGCCGTCTCATTTGTTGATATTTCCATTGATTGTACTGCATCACTTTCTTTGTTAGGTACTGAGAATTTTCCTAAATTTTTCTTGCTGCTGTCGGTAAAACAATGGTCTTCAAAATGTCTTTTGCACAATACTTTGTTGCTTTTAAAAAGCTGAGTTAAAGCATCCACAGACGTCCAGTCTTTTTCTGACCAACAATACTCAGCCCAAGCTCTCGCTCTGCAAATAAGAACATAATTGGATTTCATCAAACAGTAGCTGGTATGGTTTGTAGCGCCTTTATGTATCACACAAAAGCAATTAAAAAGACAAAAGAAAGAGGATGTGAAAACAATTCTGCCCCATACCAGAGTTGGTAGCTCATCTCATTAATGCATGCAACCAAGATTAAAATTCTTACAAAAACTGGCAACTCTCCGGGTCATCATAGCTACCGCAGAGATATAGTTTTCTAATCTTCGCAGAGAAAAACCTTGGTTGCGTGCGTCAATGGCACAGGAAAGATTGTCCGGGCTAGCTCTCCTAAATATAAACAAAGATGTGAACCTGGATTATGATGAAATTATTAATGTTTTTGCAAAAAGGTAGCTTGAATTTGTAATTTAAGTAAGCACCTAAATAAAATATAAAATGTATACATTTAATTTAATTTGTTATCCTTTGAAGTTATAAAAATTTCATCATAATTCGTTCAGTAGTTTAGAGTCTAAGAGTGACACTGTGATGTGCAAACAAACACACATTTATTTTTGGAAGTTTCGTGAGGGGAACAAACTAACATTTTACAGGTTTATTAGTTCACTAGTATTAGCCCCACGACTTTGCCCATGTTGAATTATACACTGTACAAACTCTTGGTCAGAGCGTCATATATTTTGTAAAGACCTCCTTTGTAAGAATGTACTAACGATCATGAGCAAGTTCATTCTCCGACTCACACTTGGCTGATTTTCGGGTGGCTATGATCACAACCTTTTTTAAGGGCTAGATCCGTGCCTGAATCAAGTAATATATTAGAAAATTTCACAAATGAAACATACCTTTTGACGTTAGTTTTTCCGGGCTTAGGAAACCGGTGGAATGACACCGCACCATCCTGAATAGGAGTTACTCCACATTTAGCACACTTCCTATACGCATCCGTAGACATAATTGAAGTTTTATGCCATCTATTCAAAGAATGATTTCGTCGTCGCGAGCAGTCTCCAGCATACAACTATGGTCCAATATCAGAAAATAAACACAGCACAGGTCGTTGTCGCGAGCAGTCTCCAGCATACAACTATGGTCCAATATCAAAAAATAAACACAGCACAGGTCGTTGTCGCGAGTAATCTCCAGCGAACAACTATGGTCCAATATCCAAATCACAATCGCTTTAACATATTATTATATTCAAGAAGAATATCACGATTCCGAAATATCGAAATTTGAAACGAAAGAAAAATAACAGACGAAATTTTTCGAATGACGTTTTTTTTTTTTTTTTTTGTTAAAATTTTCATGACCGTGGATTCAATGTCCTTTAGTCGTAATATTAATCATGTTTTGGCTTAGGGATCCGCCAAATTTCAAGTGTTGCATTACCGGCGTTCTTGTCCTCATTTCATAGTACTCATAATTTAATAGAAAAAATCCTTGCACCCTCTTTAGGCCCTTCCGATGTAGTTGTATCTCATTCGAAAGAGGCAATGAATGCTTGGAGGCTGGCGTGTCCAAATACCGATTTTCCCAGGAAGTTGTCTTCCCAGAGTCTGTGGGATCGGCCGATCTGCGAACTAGCACGGAAATCGCTCTTAGATACGTGTTCTAGTATTGCAGATCGTGCTCGTATTCTTGCAGTCTCTGTTTGGGAATCGGGACTTTGGTTGCAAGCCATGCCCTCTTTTAATACCGGTAGCATTTTAGACCCAACCGCATTTCGTCTAGCTGTCAGCTTACGCTTGGGTGCAAGGTACTGTGAGGCTCACCGCTGTCAGTGTGGTACTGCAGTTGACCAGCTCGGTCACCATGGTCTCTCTTGCTCGAGAAGCGCTGGTCGTATTGGCCGACACGCCAGCCTGAACGACATCATACGCAGGGCTTTTTCCACCGCCAATGTCGCAGCTGTGCTCGAACCGAGCGGTCTTGCGCGTGACGATGGAAGGAGGCCTGATGGTATGACACTTGTTCCCTGGAAGTTGGGGCGGCCCCTTGTATGGGACGCGACTTGTGTCGATACTTTGGCACCGTCACATCTTCCTGAGACACAGGGTAGGGCTGGTGCAGCTGCCAATTCGGCAGAGCAGCACAAGCGGCGCAAATATGCTAACCTCGGCAGTGGTTACATATTTGAGGCTTTTGGTGTCGAGACATTGGGCCCTTGGGGACCGGGAGCTCACCTCATTTTCAAAAATCTTTCAGAGCGTCTGATTAACGCGACGCGTGACCAAAATGCTGGTGTGTATCTGGCTCAACGTATAAGCATTGCCATTCAACGTGGTAATGCCGCCAGCATGCTGGGTACGCTGCCAACTGATAGTGGGTTTGAGCATTTGGATTGTCTTTAGATCTTCAACGGTCTATGGACAGTCTAACTGTTTATTTAGTGTTAGTTTTAGCTAGTATTTTGTTTATTTAATAAAGGCACTTGCCATCTTGTATACATAAATATGATGTTAAAAAAAAAACATGTTTACATAATATTAAAAGCGTCAAACAAGTCATAGTCACGGTTAGAGTCAAGCTAAGTAAGTCACAGTCAAGTCAAACTCATGCCCTTGTAAAGTGGTGGAGACTTTACAAGAGGCTCCTATGGAGTTTTGGAAACAACACGAAAAGACGTTTCACGTTGTTATATCACTTGTCCACTCTCGAGCACGTTTACGAGCACTTAATGAATAATAATTAATCATTTAAAACACATTAACACTCGAAAATACACAAGTTTAGGAAAATAATTCAACGAGCCGACATAATATTTACCACGTTGGCGCCCCAACTCCTTTTCGAATGTCATAAATACAAAATTGCCAGCACAATGAAAAAAATTTGGTATACAGTAAAATTATTTTACAGACTTAATAAATGAATGCAGCTATTAACTATAAAACATTATGATGATAAAATACAGATAAGGTGTAGCTATAAATACAGAATGTTTTTTCTTTTATATGGTAAATATAGACATTAATACCCTACATTTTATCTTCCCTATGAATTGGGTATTAATTTTAATTTGGTTGCACATAAAGATCCGCAACTCACACTATTCCAATATGTATGTGTGTGTACTGGCAAAAGTTTGTCTATTGAAGATACAACCCCTTGGACTGAAACGAAGTGAGCGCTGGTGCTCATTTAGTCATCTTCAAATATGCGCTTCTACTGGGCCTGTCAATTCATTTTATTTTGGTCGAAGCAGTTATAGAAAAAATTTAACGGTGAACGAAGCTTTGTGGACTTAGCCAAATTTCATAGATGTATCACCCCGACATAGCATATACTTTTTATGGTTCAATCGTAGAGAAAACTGATTGAGAAAGTTGCTAAGATTATTTTACAGAAAGTTCAATGACCTTTAAGCTAGAACACCTTGAAATTATTACAGTTTTATCGCTGGTACTCAAAAAGTCATAATCAAATAATGTTCGAAATAATTTTGAATGAAGTTTTTAAATATGACCTATCCGTATTGTAAGTTACAAATTGCTATATCTTATAATTTAGAAATGCAGGGAGGGACAGTTTTCCCAATTATTTTGTTCATTATAAAAACTATAACACAAAAATATGTACTAAATATTTTAACATATTAACCTCGTAAAATGACCGAAGCACATTTTTCAAAAGTAGGCACTGTTTTTTTATATCTTAAAAATCGTCAAATGCGCGAGCGAGATCGCTATACCCGGTATTCTAACCCATATCGCAATAAAATACTTACAATAATCCACTGGGTAAATGGACGTTTATACTTACACTATTATGTTAGGAACTGGATAAAACGTATGACTCTGTGATGTCACACTTCATTCCTACTCGCACCTATTCTCTGTAAGCTTCGTAAAACACACTTTTGTCATTTGAAAAGCCACAAAATCTACAGAGACGAGATAAAAGCTTTTACTACTCCATAACTTTAGCAGTCCCTTACGAGATAATATTGCACTGGAGTATTATTGCAATGTTCTGTCTGGTAGCGACGACGCGACATCTGGCGCTAAGTATGAGACTATTTTTAGTATATATATGTAGCTCAATTAGAGTGGAAAGTAAAATAATTTGTTAATCTTTGTGTTTGTGAGTTAGAAAAAAATGTTGACATATTTTTTTAACAAGTGAATAATTAATTATTGTCACCATGCGTCATTGTCCCGCCACGCTATCTTATCATAATATCTTCCTTGTTGGTCGGATCTTAGGTCTAAACGATTTTGTAGTAGTAGGGCAGAGTATGTTATAATATCTGTTATGTATTGCGGTTCGAAAGACACAGCCGTTAAAAGGTAGGACAGACGGATTGACAGACGAACAGACAACGTAGGCTTAGTAATAGGGTCCTGTTTACACCCTTTGGGTACAGAACCCTAAAAGCCTGGGTCTCTTCAAGACAAGAGTGAATAGGCACCTCATGGGCAAGCGTGTCCCATCTTAGACCGCATCGTCGCTTACCATCAGGTGAGTTGTGGTCAAACGCTAGCCCATTTCATCATAAAAAAAAGCATAATATTTTACATAAAATGTGTCTCTATTCAATTTACACGAGCAAAGACGCGGGAAGTTGCTAGTTAGGTATTAATTTACATCTGTTGAGACAATATTTTCTTCAATTTAATTAATGCAATCGTGTCAACACTCGACCACCTCGAGAATTAATTATGTTATATCAGCAAAGTATTGCGCAAACCTTTAAAAGATCTTGATAAAGAAAAGGCTAAAAAATTATAAAATAACTCAAAAAATTAAATAGTATTTCGAAAACATTTTTTTTAATTATGATCAAGTCAATTATTCTCCTTTTTAATTCCTTTTTATGCTAATAAAACGCTTTTATTAGCTTGATATATAAATGTATGTATATATGTATGTATGTATGTATATATGTATGTATATATGTATGCATGCATGTATGTATTTATGTATGTATATATGTATGCATGTATGTATGTATGTATGCATGTATGTATGTATGTATGTATGTATGTATTGTATGTATGTATGTATGGATGTGTGTATGTATGTATTTATGTAATGTAATCTTTGAACTGGATTTTCAACTACTTCAGAACATCAAATTAAATTGAAATTTTTCACACTTATCAAGGACCAATGACAATGCAATAATTTAAATAATAGGTTGGGGAAAAAGTCTTTTCGTATTTTGTATGTATAAAGTTGTAGTAAAAATCTCATCGGTTGTACTGTTTGTATCTGGCTGGTTTTGATATCATTAAAAATATGACATTTTAAAAAAGGAATACAACAAGTAAAAAGCAATTTCCCGCCATTTTTCAATTGTTTTTTGTTCGATAAAATGAGTGAATCTAACGAAGAAATTCGATATATTGTGAAATTTTATTACAAAATAGGGAAAAATGCGACACAACCCGCGAATAAAATTTGTGACGTTTATGGACCTAATGCAGTGTCATCAAGAGTAGCACAATGTTGGTTCAAGCGTTTTCAGTCCGGGAATTTTGATGTCAAAGATGCAGCTCGCTCTGGTCGCCCTGTTACGGATAAAGTCGATGCCATTTCTGAAAAAGTGGACCAAGATCGGCATATTAGTAGTTACGACGTAGCTGAAGAACTGGGGATCGACAACAAAACAGTTTTGACCCATTTGAAAAAAACTGGGTATACAAAAAAACTCGATATTTGGGTGCCACACAAGCTGACTGAAAGAAACCAAATTCATCGTGTACTGATTTGCGATTCTCTATTGAAACGTAACGAAACCGAACCGTTTTTGAAAATATTGATCACTGGTGATGAAAAATGGATCACCTACGACAAGAATGTGCGCAAACGATCATGGTCAAAGGGCAGTGAAGCACCACAGACTGTAGCGAAACCCGGATTAACACGTAATAAGGTGATGCTGTGTGTATGGTGGGATTGGCAGAGCATCGTTCATTATGAGCTTTTACCGCCGGGCAAAACCATCGATTCGGATCTCTACTGCCAACAGCAGATGAGACTCAAACAAGAAATTGAGAAAAAACGGTCGGAATTGATCAACAGAAAGAGTGTGGTCTTTCATTATGATAACGCCAAACCGCACACATCTTTGGCCACTCAGCAAAAATGTAGAGAGATTGGTTGGGAAGTGTTAATGCATCCACCATATAGCCCTGATTTTGCACCCTCAGATTTCCACCTGTTTCGATCTCTTCAGAATTCTTTGGGTAGTGTAAGATTAACATCAAGATAGGACTGACAAAACTACTTGTTGCATTTTTTTTATCAGAAGTCCCAAAATTTGTACAGCAACGGGATCATGTCACTACCTACAAGATGGCAACAAGTTATCGAACAAAATGGCACATATATATTATAATGAAATGTAATTAAACTTGAAAAAAATATGTCTTGAATTTGTTTATAAAATACGAAGAAACTTTTTCCCCGACCTTATAGTTTGTCCCATTAAAGCATTTTTTTTATTCTTTAATTAATTGTAGTGGTAGGACCCTTTGCAGGGGTCCGCCTGGGGAAGTACCACACCTTTGCCAGTTATTCAACTGCCAAGCAGTAGTGTGCAAACACTACTGTGTTCCGGATTGAAGGGCAATGTCTCCAGCAAAATTACAGGGCACACAGAGATTTGACATCTTATACCTCGGGGTGAAGAGCGCAGTGCATTGCCATCTAGGGTTTTGAACTGTTGAAATTCAAAATTCTGAGTGGCGTTGAGCTGTTATGGGCAAGCGTGAAGAGCCATCAGGCGAACGACTTCGCTCGTCTCATCACTCAGTATCATAAAAAATATATAAAAAAAATGTATAAATAAAATTAATGAATTAGGGTAAGGAATGACGTCAACCGAAACAATACTTATTTTTAAGCCATATACAGACTTGACTTGACTATAAACCATTATGTACAGAGATATTTTATTACTATACCATATAAAACCTTACAACGCTGAAATAGACAAAAAAAAAAAACATTTTTAATGTGGGTGAGACAAGGCGAGACGAGTACTTACTTATATGTTTTTTTTACTTGCGATATAAGAGCTAATAATTGTTAAAACCGCTAAACAGATTTTCTTAAATCGTAACGAAGAACACTCTCGGTCAAGTCACGTTTCATCCAAAACAAAACTAAACCAAAATCGGGTCAGCCGTTTGCTAGCTACAATGTCCTGGATAGACACAGACAGACACACAGATATAGACAAAAATACACTTATGACACTCCTCTTTTAGCGTCGGGAGTTATTACCATACCATATAAAAGCTGTAATAGTGAAAATCATTAGTGGTGAAAAACTGTTGTAAAAACAGGTTGAGAAATAGAGCCTAAATAAAACCACTGCTTTTTAACACGCTTTTATTAGCTTGGTATGTATGTAGCTGAATCTTTTGAACTTGATATTCAACTACTGCAAAACGTCGAATTAAATTGAAATTTTGTACATTTATCAGGGACTAATGACATTGCAATAATTTAAAAAGTTTGTCCCATTAAAGCGTTTTATTTTTATATTAATTAATGATTATCAGACTAGGGAGTTATGGCAGCTCTATACCAAAAATCATTAAGGACGCGCTTTCTGTCCTATGTTTCGCACATTTTCAACAAAAAGTTGAAGGAAAAAAATTACTAAATGAGATTTAAAAAAAAACTATTGGGCATTTCTTTAGAATATCATTACAAATGGTTTAAAGCTATTTTCGTATTGATATTTTATAGGATGGTGAAGGCGATCGAAAAAAAAAACGAAAATAAAACATCACCGCGACTAATACGCTCACCGGCCAGCTATCTCTTTTGCAGTAAAAAAAATAAAAATAATAATAATATAAAATTCGCTTAGAAGGAATAAAAAAACCATTGGGCATACTTTTTGTAACAAGATTGCAAAAAATTTAGGTAATCGTATATTGAATTGTTTAATTTTGCCGAAAGTTTTGGTTTGAAAAAGTTAATTTTCTCCGCCTATCACACTAATATCATAAATGTGAAAGTTTGGATGGATATATGGATGGATGGATGTTAGTTACTCAATCACGCAGAAACGGCTGGATGGATTTGGATGAAATTTGGAATATACATTGTTTATGTCCTGGATTAACATATAGGCTACTTTTCAACATCGTCATCATCACCGATTTTCATCACCACGTGGGTGAAACCGCGGGGCGCAGCTAGTAAAATAATAATATTGCAAATAACAATACTATTCTTAAGATAAAAAGCCCAATATTTTAATTTTTTTGTCTGTTTTTTTCATTAAAAATATTTAAAATGTGCGAAAGAAATAACTGTGACCGGGGAACGCGGCCTTAACTAAAGCCTAAGATCTTTTTTTACTTTTAACATGAGCACAAGGCTTTACGACCTTAGCCTCGCCGCTCGCCGTTACTGTACCCTGAACAATAGGCACGACTTCCGTTTCCTCTTTATTTCAGCCAACGGGCGGCCCACGCAGACATGGCCTGTCATGTCACACCTAAAACACCTACAAATAGATAAGTTCGGGGACCGGAACCACTTCCGTTTTATATTACAATATAAATTATAACTTTGCTTTCTGGGAAGTCAATCAGAATTACTGTCTATCATAATTTTCCTAAATTTTAGGACAGCAGTTTTATTTTGTGTTGTAGCGAGGAAACCGTATGTTCAAGAACCTTAAAAGTTCAAAGACATATGACATTTAGGGCCGATTTCACCATCAAAGTGAACGCGATCAACGCAAAACTAAACTGGTATAAAGTGGCTTATTGAGTTCAAAACGTCAATTTGGGTTTCACCAACATAAACTTAACTGCGATCAGTTTATGTTGGTGTTGGTTATACCAGTTTAGTTTTGCGTTGATCGCGTTCACTTTGATGGTGGAATCGGCCCTTAGCAACATACACTGGGCCAGGATGGTGGGTAAGGGCCTATCCTCTCTCTCCGAGAGAATGCCTACCTACATCCCAGCGGTGGGAACATTATAGGCTGATAATATGTTGATGATTTTGTATTATTACACGCTTCATATTACCTTCACTTATAACTAAATGAAATGTATAGAAATCTTGGAAGTTGATCTTGGAAGTTGGTTTTAAACTACTTCTAATTGTCGTATAAATAAATAAATATTACAGATTAATCGCAAATGTATCACAAAGTAATTGAAACTATAAATTTACGTCAAATGAAATAATCCACCCCGCACTGATCCTGGTGCCTATATAAAAGTGCCTATAAAATTGGCAGCATTCCCACGCTGGGTGGCAATGACCAATCTTTGTAACAGGAACTAGCCAGAGTGAGAGTCACCACCGTTGTCTCGCATTCTGCGGCCAATTTCTGAGACCAACCTCTTGGCCTCAGTGCCCCAAGTGCCCATAAGTTTCCAAGGCAATGGTTTTTTATTTTTTTGTATATAATAGTCAATTCAAAAACTGACTTCAATATTATTAAAATACACTAATGTCATCCAGGTAAACAAATTTTTCAGTTATTTCGATTTAAAAACAAACTACTGAACCGATTTTGATGATATTTCTATGAGACTAAACTGAAAGTATTTCCTTGCAAAAAAAAATATTTTTCTAATCAGTTTATAAATGACGGAGATTTGAGGTACAAACAATAAAAAAACTAATTTAAAACCTTCTTTTTTTAAGTCGGTTAAACACTTTTTTTTTAATCTTTAAACGCTGTTTGTTTAATTATGCTTTAAAATAAAGGTACTTATTGATCGCAAGCCTGAAACTTGAACAAAACCAACAAAAGTGATTGGAAGTAATTTCTGCAATTATGTAAATGTTTCTTAATCCATTTAAAATTCACCCCACCCCATCTTAAAAATAAATGTCGCCAAAAGTTAATCTACTTAATAAAAAAATTAAATTGATAAATACTGGCAGACAACGGACAGTCTAAACCACAGGGCGTGGTGTTATTATACAACGAAAATAAGCAGTAAGGGAAGGATTTTTCACCCCCGAAAAGCCTTGAATAGGAGATAAAAGTTTGTATAGAAGTTTGTAATTTTTTGAAGATAGAAACTAGGTTGTTATTCTAGGCTTCTTTTTACAAACAAAAGTCAGCTGTATAAGCGTTTTTAACAGACGGAAAATCCCATTTGGCACTATATCATGATAAGCAATCATACATTATCTGATAGCAGTTATATCCGAAAATAGAATAATTAAAATGTAGCTTGAAATTCCTTTGCATTCTTCTTTTACTTTCAATATCGTATCTAATTTTAGTGCCATCCTCTGCTATAATAATATCTTATTTCATTTGACGCGAACATGTGCTCTGTACAAACAAATATGACATGCGATTCATTCTAACTGAGCGATGCTTGCGTGTAGAAAGTCATTTTTATTTGGAAAATTCTGAATATATAAGTTGGACAGGCGATATGAGTTTTCGCGTCTTCCACACATGCGCATTTCTGACACAAAGGTCAGAAAGGTTTTTAGAACTGGGTGTCAATTCTGCTATTTGTCAAACGTTTCAAATGAGTGTCGGTAGTGTCTCGTCGGAATTATTTTCGACATTTGGTATTCTGCTAGTTATTTAAGACCAGTTGCTTTCCAATGGCTTGCCATCGAACTGTCTGACAGTTCTTATTGGCATATTTGGTATTCTGTACGGTAATGGCGTGCCAGTGGAATACTTTTTTTGCTCATCGGGCAGGCTAAAGTCTTTAGGCCATACCGCCTCATCATCCGTATTTTTACTGTTTTTTCCTTAAATTACATTTTAAAATTATGTTTGGTGTATTATATTGACGAGGAAGATATGTACAATCAATACAATCTATAATATAATCATTTAAGTGACAAAAAAAACAATGATAGTTTGGTATAAAATAATACAACTCGTGGTAGATTTTTACAGGCAACATCGAACGCAATTCCCACACGATTCCCTTGACACACAACTGAAACGAAATTGTAGATTTAGCAGAATACCCTTTTTGCCACAATCGTAATTGAGAGTCGTGGGAGTGGCAAAACAATGTGATTTTACGTAAATTAGCAGAATTGACACCCTGAATTGATGTAAAAGCCTTTTTTTTAACTTAAAGTATTTTAAGGTGTTCCACCTTAAAATATATATTTTTACTAATATTCTAATTTTCTCATACCGTCTTCCACCAAAATTAAACTTATTAAAGACCTCGATCGTTGCTAAAGTAATTGGCAGTCAATTTTTGTCTGTTTATCTTGTACTTTACCGCAATTAAATTAAATTATCCCAAAATATTTTGGACCCGGGTATGTCCTAAAACTGCGACCAGAACCACCGGAGGATGGGCAGCAGCGTCCTAATAGTACACGGTGAACGTATTGCGATCCCCAAGCCGCCTGCCAAGCGTGGGGATTATGGCAACACCCCTCTCTATGAGGGAGGCCTTGTCCAACAGTGGACGTTAATAGGCTGATGATGTGATGTGATCCCAAAATATTTATGTAATAGGTCGGGGAAAAAGTCTTTTCGTATTTTGTATGTATAAAGTTGTAGTAAAAATCTCATCGGTTGTACTGTTTGTATCTGGCTGGTTTTGATACCATTAAAAATATGATATTTTAAAAAAGGAATACAAAAAGTAAAAAGCATTTTCCCGCCATTTTTCAATTGTTTTTTTGTTTGATAAAATGAGTGAATCTAACGAAGAAATTCGATATATTGTGAAATTTTATTACAAAAAAGGGAAAAATGCGACACAAGCCGCGAATAAAATTTGTGACGTTTATGGACCTAATGCAGTGTCATCAAGAGTAGCACAATGTTGGTTCAAGCGTTTTCAGTCCGGGAATTTTGATGTCAAAGATGCAGCTCGCTCTGGTCGCCCTGTTACGGATAAAGTAGATGCTATTTCTGAAAAAGTGGACCAAGATCGGCATATTAGTAGTTACGACGTAGCTGAAGAACTGGGGATTGACCACAAAACAGTTTTGACCCATTTGAAAAAAACTGGGTATACAAAAAAACTCGATATTTGGGTGCCACACAAGCTCACTGAAAGAAACCAAATGAATCGTGTACTCATTTGCGACTCTCTATTGAAACGTAACGAAACCGAACCGTTTTTGAAAAGATTGATCACTGGTGATGAAAAATGCATCACCTACGACAAGAATGTGCGCAAACGATCATGGTCAAAGGGCAGTGAAGCACCACAGACTGTAGCGAAACCCGGATTAACACGTAATAAGGTGATGCTGTGTGTATGGTGGGATTGGCAGGGCATCGTTCATTATGAGCTTTTACCGCCGGGCAAAACCATCGATTCGGATCTCTACTGCCAACAGCAGATGAGACTCAAACAAGAAATTGAGAAAAAACGGCCGGAATTGATCAACAGAAAGAGTGTGGTCTTTCATCATGATAACGCGAGACCGCACACATCTTTGGCCACTCAGCAAAAATTTAGAGAGCTTGGTTGGGAAGTGTTAATGCATCCACCATATAGCCCTGACCTTGCACCCTCAGATTTCCACCTGTTTCGATCTCTTCAGAATTCTTTGGGTAGTGTTAGATTAACATCAAGAGAGGACTGTCAAAACTACTTGTTGCATTTTTTTGATCAGAAGTCCCAAAAATTCTACAGCAACGGGATCATGTCACTACCTACAAGATGGCAACAAGTTATCGAACAAAATGGCACATATATATTATAATTAAATGTAATTAAACTTGAAAAAAATGTGTCTTGAATTTGTTTAAAAAATACGAAGAAACTTTTTCCCCGACCTTATATATTTTTACATGAATATTCACGCAATGTTTGAGAAAAGTACTATACAAGCTTTACCGGCAACTGAGCAATTATGGACTCACCTATGTTGACATTGTTAGGGCTCCTATTATATAATAAATAACACGGTTCGAACTTTGTATTACTCCATCTTTTATTTCTATCAAACAGGGAAGTTTACACATAGTGCCGCCTGGTGGCGCTTCATCCAATATCAAATAAAGTAACGTTCGGATACGCATACACAAAATTATTACCCTGCATAGATGTTCGGATACTCAACAGACATCAGCTACGCAACGTCCCACATTTCCAGGTTCGTCCTTAAACGGCCGGCTGCGGCTGTAATGAACTTTTCAGGACCGTTCTTTTGATAGTGTTCACTAGATGGCGCAATTTTGATATGCATATAAAGACTAGATATATACCTATATATATATAAATGAACCCCTATTTCTCCTGGTCACACGGCGCCCCGCGGTTTCACCCGCGTGGTGATAAAAATCGGCGATGATGATGATGATGAAAAGTAGCCTATGTGTTAATCCAGGACATAGGCAATGTATATTCCAAATTTCATCCAAATTCATCCAGCCGTTTCTGCGTGATTGAGTAATAAACATCCATCCATCCATACATCCATCCATCTATCCAAACTTTGACATATATGATATTAGTGTGATAAGGTTCTAAAGAATTGGACAGAACGAACTTAACGGAACCCTTAAAATGCTTTTTGAATATTTGAAGATATTGTGTTTGTAAATCAATGGTCATTATAATCAAAGAAAACAAAGGTCTTCACTAGAAGCCCCCTAAATTCCAAATTAATGCAAGGCATTCAAATCAGACGTGCTCAGACTCGCGTGACGCAATCACTGAAGATTGATTACCCACGACCTCCATAAGCTCAAACAATTACTCCGATCGAACGCACTCCTAGCTACTATCTATGAGATACAGCATCTCCAACTTGTGCGCACATAATACGCGTCGTTAGTCGTGATTAGCGGGACGTGGGACGTGACAAATCATCGTTAGATTCCAGAACGAACACGGTTAATAATTTCTGAGAAGAAACGCCTCCATGAAGTGGGCTTTCGTAGCTTAATGTATCACTTTATGATACACGTATCTATGATGATACATTTTATTGAATTCGTGGGTACAGTCAGTCTCACGAAGAAAGCCCCTTGGGAATAAGTGAAACTTCTACATATTAGTTCGAAGTCAATATAACTTTCTATTTAAATGTATATAAATTTTATTTACTAAAATAATGAAATTCAATTCATCCTAAAATGATTTTAAATTGAATTTTTGGGGAGTGACGAGCTATTAGAGCTCGTCTATACAGTTCGTCTCGTTTAGAGTCAAACCACTATTATCTTGTCCAATCTTGTCACAAAAAACAAACCAAGTGCCAAAATTGTTACATTGATTAGACTGTCATCCTGTGCTGTCATCTAAACAATTTTGACTATATTTTGAGAAATGAGAAAGAGGTTTGACTATATAATTTTTTGGGAAAAAAAAATGACGCTATCTCTAAGTATTAAAGGCAAGAACGTGTTTATTTCTATCGTTAGGTATTTTTGTACATATGATACAAAAAATAATTTTGTCAATTATTTGTATTATTTAAATGTTATAGACAATACAAAATTTTACGACCGACAGGATTCGAACCTGCGCCCACCGGATTTAAGCCTTGACTGCACAAAAAATAAATAACTTTCAATTATTTTTAAATAAGGACGAGTATAATTTATTTAGAAGTTCTAAATATTTGCTATTCGTATTTACAATCATTGCTAAGAATACCATAGATTAGATCTATGAATATCGTGTCAGCGTAACTCCAAAATGTCGAAACGAAAAGAAGACATTTCGTATCGTTATTGTTTCGTATGCATTTCGGAGTGTGCTTCGGATTCTGCATGATCCCTCCTGCCCGATTTTCTATCGGACTGCCAGAGTAGACACGAAACGTCGACACCGCTTTAAGGTTGATGTTCCGAAAACCTGTACAAAGCACTTTGATTCCACTTTTATTGTGCGAACTGCCAGTCTGTGCAATGCGCTACCTGAATGGGTGTACCGATAGTTACAATCTGGGTGTCTTCAAATCACGAGTGAATCAGTTACTTCTAGGCAAGCGTGCTTCATTGAAGACATTGTCATCACTTAAAACCAGGTGAGTTGGCGGTCAAAAACAAGCCTATCACAAAAAATATGTTCTATATGTTTATAAGGGATTTAAAGTAGTTTGTCGATATGTCTAAAATTATTTATATGAACAATAAATAAAACCTTATTTCTTCATATGATTCTTTTGAATACATTCTAAATATTATATTATTTTGTGTATCTAAATATAAAACTAATCATTGTATTTGAGGATGGTCCTACTACCCACACGTGATAAGAAAGCCAGTGAAAGGTCACGCTTTGTACTCAAGATTCAATTACAGAGAAACCTATTTGAGTCATTCAAGTTGGGTAGGCACTGGTCAGGAATGTGAATTTAATCAGGATTATGTATACTTTGTACCATAATCTTATCATCCATAACAAATAAGGATGATATTTCATCTCAATTATCTTACCTCGTTTTTGTTCGTACGTTTGAATTTAACTTCATACTTGTGTAAGTTTTAATCATTGCTACACTAACGTGGGATATATTGGGATAAAACTTGGACAGTTTGCACCAAAAGTCTGTGAAGCACTTAGAATTTTTCCTCAATTGGCTTGCGAAGTAACTGCCTGCACCATTTCCAGTAAACGCCACTTTAGCGAACTTTATTTCGTGGGCTGCGCTGTCGCAAAGAAGCCGTAAAATGCTCTGTTTTGGTGGAACTTCAGCTTGAAGCTATCTCCCGCAGCAGTTTCGTTGTGCAATGTTCGAATACTCTCATTTTAGGTTATTAAAGCGAAATTAAATCTGCATGGTATAGCTAAAGCGCCGTTTCTTTAAACAAAAACCAAGTATTTATAGGTACATTGCGATAGTATTATCTTCAAATTAACTGGCATACACAACTACACAACAACCATGTGCTGAAAAGAACCATTATCTACCAATATGTCTATGATTCCTTTTTCGGGTCATATTTTTGTAATACAGTGACTTGTGTTTTTGTGTAAAACTCTTTACTACTATTGAGAAGAGTTAATAACTAGATTAAATAGTTAACTTAGTTTCCATTAAAAACATCTTCAAATTGGTGTTTAATTTTTCATTATGCAAAATGAATAATTTTAGAGGTTAAAATTAGCACCTAAGTTTGTCACGTTTTTTACCCACCGAAACTTGAAGACGCTGAATATTCCCCTTAAATCATAATACACCATAAAATACTACACTACAATCTTTATTCGATTATGAAAAAGAAAACAAGAAACTACAAGCTGTCGTTGCTAAAATATCAGTATTTCAGGAACATAGATTTCTTCTCGGAAATCTACTTATCCCTCGTCGTAAATTCGTAGACACGTCGAATCCCTCGTTTCTTCTGTTTCTTCAGCGCAAGTCTCAGTTTTTGTACGGATAAATCCTTATTTAGTTTCACGACACATTGTGAATGTGCAAATGGCTCTTCTGATATGGTTTCTATTTTTAGGTTCTGTCGGTCTATTCTGCAAGCAAAGTGAACGCGCAAGTGAAGTGATAAGCTAAGTGAATGTGATTTATTCTTGCCTATTTCTGCAGATAAATGTCAAAATATCGAATTATAAAGGTAATGACTACAGTCGAGGGTGATCACTCGACATTATGTCATTTCTCTATAATAGTCGACAAGAAAAATACACGTTTACTTAGCTTGCAGAATAGCCATGCTGATCAAACTATTATTTCTTGAGTTACATGATTATTTACGGGATATTTACCGTGGTAAGGTCCCGTAAATAATCATTTAACTTTAGTGAACAACCGTGATAGTTTAAAACAGTATTATTTCTTGTGTGCTAAAACGTAGGTAAGTAGAAAGGAAAGTTCTTATAGTACAAGTAAGTACCAATATATATCGGCGTGCTCTAGGAGAGGCATGTGACAGCAGTGTACTAAATTGATGATGATGGTGAAGGAAGTCAAACTCTTTATTGTGTACACCAGAAATAAATATTACATACAGATAGAAAACGCTTACGAGCTAGTGTCACAAGTGGCGGCCGTATCGCTTAAAGCGATCTCTTCCAGACAACCATTTAGGCAAGAGCAATGCTACGCTTAAGCTTGGCACACTAATATAAAATCACTTTCGAGTTAACATAAAGTGACATTTCTCTGTCAGCTCTGAGGCTTATAACGGTTCTAGCTGATTTATTACTTTCATATAGTTAGCAAAAATTGGCTGCAAAAAGACAATTCAAGAATTTGGAGGCCAACAGGAATGCTATAGTAGCAATGGGGGCAGTTATAGTTACCTAGATCGTTGCGCAGGTTCAAATCTAGTGGTAGTTTATGAATTAGATAATTAATGACATAATAAATTATCTATATATAATAAATATCTAATTATATAAAAAATACAAGAAATATTACTGTGAGCACTTGGAATTTTCAAAGTCGTAATACAATGTCTGCTCGAAACGCCTTTGTTTTAGTACGGTATTAGTATTTTCTGGCAGCTTGTTATCCATGATAACAAGCTGCGTGTAACATTGACGACTAAGTGCATGTTGTAACTTACCAAAGTATAGAGGGCGCTAACATAAGCAGCGTGTTTCACGTGCAACGTTCGACAGCAGGAAAGAGTTGCGTCTTGCTCGTGCGCAGTCCACGCTTTCATCTGTAAAAATACAGATACTTACACATCACCATCACCTTAGAGCGCGTTCTGAATCACACCAACTGTGCTAATAACACTGACAGCTGACTGACAGCGCTAATGAGCTAAACCCATGGACGTAATTTATACCTACCCCTTCAGTTCGTTCATTTCGTTCATTACGTTCATGCTAAACCAAATTGACACGAAAAGTTTTTTTCGTGACGTGTTGGTATTCATTAACGATGGTGGCACTGTTGGCGTGATTCAGAATGCACTCTTAGTGTAGACTTAGTCCCTTCGTACACAACGCTACGCAAATCTTCGATGCTTGACGATTTTAGTCTCCAAGGGACTACCGCCATACAAATCCATTGCGGTTCGTACACGAGTTGCGTCGCTCAATGTATGGCGGTAGTCGCTTGGAGACTAAAATCGTCGAGTATCGAATATTTGCGTAGCGTTGTGTACGAAGGGCCTTACTAGATTTATTAAGTTGCAATAGTCGCATATAAAAAACACAAATTCCCTTTAATAATCTCGCAAAAGCCTTGGAATGCTTGCTACCGACTCCGTGTTTTGTCTCTTTTATTATTTTAAACTTGTTTTAAATGTTTATCGGGACTTATCGCGCATTATTTTATTTAGGTACTTCATATAAAATCTGTAGGTAGTATATATTATACGTAGATTAATTTTAAACTTAATTAAAAAAGACAAAACACGGTGAGGCTATGTATCTTAGTTTTTTTGTTTTTATTGATTTATTTAATAATAAATAGGCTTGCATTTGACCGAAACCTTGCCTGATGTTAAGCGATGATGCGGTTTACGACTAACCACGCTTGCCTAGAAGAAACCGACTCACTCGCGACTTGAAGACCCAAATTGATTAAGTTTTATAAATATGTACTAAAATTTAGTATGGACTAAAATAGTCAACACATTTATAATGATTTGTCAGGAATCGTGTGATCTTCAGTGTGTGTAACGATAGGTACGTGAGAAAGAAGCGACAACAGTCATTTGTCTTACAGCGGTCCCTTTTTCTTGTCTCGCGTCCAACACTCCCTTAACCACAAGGTAAAAGAGCTTTTTATGATCCGAGGACCTTGAAATGTGTCTAACATAAACCAACTGTAATCATTTCGTTCTATAAGACAAATGACGAATATAAAGGAAAATATGTCTTATTATAGAATCTCTTGCAAAAACGAATTACCCGATGACGCAACGCAAATCCACTAATTATCAATAAAAAAAACTGACTTCATAAAAACGTCAGAACTGGACCAAATTGATATAGGACCACAGGCGAAGCACCAGCTTTCAAATAAAAAATGAATCATCGAAGTCGGTGCCCCCAGTCGAAAGTTCTGAGGTAATAATAATAGGTCGGGGAAAAAGTCTTTTCGTATTTTGTATGTATAAAGTTGTAGTAAAAATCTCATCGGTTGTACTGTTTGTATCTGGCTGGTTTTGATACCATTAAAAATATGACATTTTAAAAAAGGAATACAAAAAGTAAAAAGCAATTTCCCGCCATTTTTCAATTGTTTTTTTGTTCGATAAAATGAGTGAATCTAACGAAGAAATTCGATATATTGTGAAATTTTATTACAAAAAACTGAAAAATGCGACACAAGCCGCGAATAAAATTTGTGACATTTATGGACCTAATGCAGTGTCATCAAGAGTAGCACAATGTTGGTTCAAGCATTTTCAGTCCAGGAATTTTGATGTCAAAGATGCAGCTCGCTCTGGTCGCCCTGTTACGGATAAAGTCGATGCCATTTCTGAAAAAGTGGACCAAGATCGGCATATTAGTAGTTACGACGTAGCTGAAGACCTGGGGATTGACCACAAAACAGTTTTGACCCATTTGAAAATAACTGGGTATACAAAAAAACTCGATATTTGGGTGCCACACCAGCTCACTGAAAGAAACCAAATGAATCGTGTACTCATTTGCGATTCTCTATTGAAACGTAAAGAAACCGAACCGTTTTTGAAAAGATTGATCACTGGTGATGCAAAATGGATCACCTACGACAAGAATGTGCGCAAACGATCATGGTCAAAGGGCAGTGAAGCACCACAGACTGTAGCGAAACCCAGATTAACACGTAATAAGGTGATGCTGTGTGTATGATGGGATTGGAAGGGCATCGTTCATTATGAGCATTTACCGCCGGGCAAAACCATCGATTCGGATCTCTACTGCCAACAGCAGATGAGACTCAAATAAGAAATTGAGAAAAAACGGCCGGAATTGATCAACATAAAGAGTGTGGTCTTTCATCATGATAACGCCAGACCGCACACATCTTTGGCCACTCAGCAAAATTTAGAGAGCTTGGTTAGGAAGTGTTAATGCATCCACCACATAGCCCTGACCTTGCACCCTCAGATTTCCACCTGTTTCGATCTCTTCAGAATTCTTTGGGTAGTGTTAGATTAACATCAAGAGAGGACTGTCAAAACTACTTGTTGCATTTTATTGATCAGAATTCCCAAAATTTCTACAGCAACGGGGTCATGTCACTACCTAAAAGATGGCAACAAGTTATCGAACAAAATGGTACATATATATTATATATAAATGTAATTAAACTTGAAAAAAATATGTCTTGAATTTGTTTATAAAATACGAAGAAACTTTTTCCCCGACCTTATATTAACATATTTTTGAAACTGTCGAATTTATAACCTTCCTTTCTGGAAGTCGGTTAAAAAGATAATCAGTAAGCGTGTATGTAAGCTTATATACTTCTACCTATATCCTAAATGCCTCAACCGATTGATAAATGAGGTACCAATAGATTCGTGTTGGTTTAGGGATGATCACTGTGTATGTGACGTCATCTATACAAAATGGTCTATATTAGTCCACTAGTGGATAGGTTAATATATATATATATATATATATATAGGTTTCTTCTAATGCACGCCCATCCCGATCTTCGGTATCAGGAACGAAGTTTTTCGCCAGAGAACCAAATTCAATGACATAGCTCAGCGTATTAGCAAGCTGAAGTGACTGTGGGCCGGTCATATCTGTCGCAGAAACTATAACTGTTGGGGCAGACGTGGGGCTGGAGTGGAGAGCGCGAAACGGAATTTTGCGTGGGACGCCCTAAGACTCGATGGAGTGACGATATACGTAAGGCAGCTGGAAATGGCTGACAGGGATTAAAAACAACATTGCAGCCCCTCAAATAACGTATCACTAAATAGGTCTTTAAAACCGGTCTTTTTGTAATTTTTTGATCAGGTGTACCGTTTACGAAAAAAAAAACGGGTTTTTAGAGACAAAAACTTGATTGTTAAAATACATTGTTTCCATAATTAATTATAACGTGTAGCAACGACTTACAACAAATTACCTACATGAAAAGGAACATGATCAAAGTTACAAACATTGCTAACCTCGCGAAAGCAAACCTGCAAAATTAAACATCGACCGCTCAATATTTTACACCTGCGAACCTTTGTGTGGCAATAAATGAACTTTTCTAATTAACAAAACCAATTCCTACACAATCATGTTCTAAATACCAAAGAACACGAGCACTGCACAAAATAGAACGATGTTTTGGTGGCGGTTAAAATAAGAAAGCTACCATTTTAAACTATTACAAAACGGCTTACTTATGTTTATCGGTCGAGACGAGCTACCATACCGGGAGCGCGCGTATTCCCTGATGAAGAAACTCTAATGACTCCGAAACCGTTCGCTCGTTTAGTACAAAGCCGTTTAGTAATATTTTATAATGAATCCCCCGACAGCCCCGTTAGCTCAGTTGGTAAAGTACCTGCCTTCTGCGCTTGGGGGCGTGGGTTCGATTCCCACCTAGGACAAACATTTGCGTTTGTTCTATGTCTGGGTGTTAATATCTATTTAAGTATGTATTTAAAAATATGTACGTATATCAGTCTCTGGCAGCCATATTACAAGCTTTGCTTTGTTTGGTCAGATGACCATATGTGCAATAATTTCACAGATATTTATAATCCTCACGCGAATTTTGATGCGAACTGGACTATTGTTTTTACACGTTTTATATTAGCTTCACTTGTAATTGTGTTAACTTACTAAGACTGTAAACAAATCTTGGAAATTTATTTAAACATTTTAAACCTACTTCTAACTGTCGTAAAATTTTGCATGTATAATGTAATTCGAATGATGGTATATAATTTGGTATATACCATCCAACTGAACAGATGATGCAGTTTTTCAATGGTTTCTAGTAAATTTGGTTTCTTTTGACGAGTCCCATACCAAAAAATCTACTATCCACCTCCCGGCACCATCATCAGATGCTCGTCACCAATTGTATAGAGGCCTTGATTTTGTGCTCTTTTGGTTTGTTTTAAAGCGTATTGTTTTCATTTTCCAAACTATTATATTTGATTTACATAATCTAACATTAATGGTAATGGACAATTTCGTATAATATAGCTCACCATTTTACAAACCGACATGAGAAAAAAATATAGAAAAAGCTTTAAAACATTAGAAAGAATACTCCTAAAATAGCAATGTTCTAATTAGATATTTACTTAAGTAGCAAAAAAATCATGTACAATTTCTAATTTTGTTTTGTTACCTAAGGAGGCTTTTTATATTACATAAACCCCCGAGGCAATGAAATAGCTTCGTCCGTTTACTAGTTAATTTATTACGGAAAAAGAATGGTTCCAAGTGACATCTAGTCACTGTTACAAAATGATAAATACACCTAACGAACCACTTGGCTTTAGTAAATGGGCTCAAAATTACCCATTTACAGACACAATGACGAACCAAAGTTTCATGAAAGTTTATAGCACACACACCTTGCGTGCAGTGTCCTTTAGTTTATGTAGTAATTTTTTATTTGTTTACATAACAATATATTGTATTTTTTTATTAGAAATAGGCTTGCTTTTGACCGCCAACTCACCTAATGTTGAGCGATGATGCAGTCTACGATGGAGCACGCTTGCCTAGAAGGAACCAATTCACTCGTGATTTGAAGACACCCAGATCTAACACCATCTAACATCTAACTATTATTAATATTTTACTATGGAAACTGACATAGTTTTCACGAATTTGTTTATATTGTACGGGAATAAGTACAGGAAGCCACCTACAAGGCGTGGGGATAATGGCAACCCCTCTCTAAGTGGAAGGCGTTTATTCAGCAGTGTACGTTGACTGGGTTATGATGTGATGATGTATATTGTGTACAGGAATATGTCACGTGAGTACGCGTGGAAAACAAAAATTTGTAGATAGAGAGATTTCTTATGGCTTAAAAGTCCGCCAAGAAATGTTTTTGCGAAAGGGCCTAATTAAGGGGAGCAAAGAGGGTTAAAAGATGAAATAAAAATCTACGTGTAGGAAGTAGGCAACAGCTAGTAAAATGTAACAGAAAATTACCTATACAGGGTTACGCGGAAGGGTGTTTTAAGCCAAAAGGGGTCCATGGTATATTTATAAACAATTTTTTCTACGGGGCCAACCCTGAAATCGCGAAAAATATATCAGGTGTTCACATTTCGTCGAATGTGAATGACCGTTTTCTATGAAACAGCTAAATTTTTCCCGCGTTGGTCCCATAGTAAAAAAAACTTTGAGGGGTACCATGGACCCCTTTCGTTTAAGTATACCCACCGCATAATCTAGTATACAACTATACAATTTATTATATTAAGTATGAGGACAAACAGCAAACTAGTTTGTAACCGAGACACGACTATCGCCTAATGCAGTTAGCAAACCGTGTAACTAAATTTGCAGTGCTTATAAACACAGCAGCAACACCACGGTATAGTCTATGATAGAACAGTTTTACAAATAGCTACATTAGTATTGCAACCGCTGCCGCCAAACGCATACCTACATATAAGAATTTAATCATATTTTAAAAAGAAATTCTTTATGTATTTATTATTGAGTCGATAATATCAATATCTCTATATCAACATAGTATGTAATTATCAATTTAAAAACTGACTTCATAAAAATTTCAGAAGTGAACTAAATTCAATGACCACACGGGAATCACCAGCTTTCAAATAAAAAAAGAATCATCAAAATCGGTTCACCCAGTCGAAAGTACTGAGGTAACAAACATAAAAAAAAACAATCGAATTGAGAACCTCCTCCTTTCCGCTTTCCGCGTCTGTCTGTTTGTATATCCGCTAACTCCTAAACCACGCAACGGATTTTGATGCGGTTTTCACCATCAGTTAGATAGTTTTTCACAGAAGGTTTATATAATTTTACAATAAAACTTACACCCATGCGAAGCCAGGACGGGTCGCTAGTAGGCTATTAGTTATCCACCGTATATTAAAAAATATGCCCTAACTACTAAATAAGAGACTTAATTTTTTTTAAATAAGAGACTTAACTCAAACACAACTACCAATATTTGAAGAACGAGTTCCGCGAATATTAAGGTAATAGTGCAAAAGTCAAATTTTTACACACATTTGATCCGCAAGAACTTGAAAAATATGTGATAATTTTTAATGGTTTCTTAGGTTTTGGCGATTATTATTTATTGAAATTGTACTCTCATATCGCGTGTATTTTAAATTATTTTAATTGCTGACATTTCGAACAGTTTGTGGTATCGCGGTCACAGGTAAACACTAGATGCCGGATGTCTATAGAAATGTTATGAAATTATTTACTAGTACCGCCAATGATTATTTAAATCAAAACGTTCCCTATGCAGATACGCAGTAGCCGTTCACTATGTCCAGATGTTCTAGTTGTGCGCCGGCCTTGCGATTTTATTAATTTGATGACTGAATCCCAAGAAGGTTGTACTTGCCAACCATCCCCTCTAGCCACATCAAAGTTATGTAAGCCTTTAAGAATGGAATAATATATAACAAAATCCATTTACACGTGGCGTTATCTAGGTAATTTTAACGCAAATTGCGTACTTTAGAACAATGTGTCCCAAAACACGTGTGTTAAAGCATCCATTAACTTTACCCACACATGGCATACGAACACATACAATTAAAACTTTTAGCGAACATAACAATGTTAATCCCTGGAGATTGAACTGGACGATATCTTGTTAAAAATGACAAGCGCGTACATAACGGGCGGTTGGATTAAATACTATAAGTAGCTACTTCTAACGTAAATCAACCAGTCAACGTGCAAGCTTTTTTTTTATGACACGGGCCACTTGATAGCTCACACAATCACCTAGGGATACCTGTAACACAAGGGGCATCACAGATAGGTTGCCGACCGTTAAAGTCATTATTAACAGCTCTTTTGCAGAATCACGTGTTGTCAGTTACTCGGATATGCCGTAGGAGGACTAGGAGGACATTGCAGCTGTAGACAAAAAATCGCGTAAAACTCACAGTATGCGATTTCCATAGATCTAATATATGTGGATAAGCTCCCAGGTGCAAACAGTATAGTACGGTGGATAAAACCGTGATATTCATCAAAACTATACACGTGTTTTTAAAAAAAAAACGTCGTGTGGGTGTAGCTGTTTTTAAGTTTTATTGAGAGCGATGTTTGAACGTATGCGCTTCTGTTTGATGGATCCATGCAAACCTACAAATATACAAAGTAAAACAATATTTATTACACGTGTTACGTGTTAAAAGTACACGTTTGGTTTGACAAACTTATTCGCATGTTTCTAGACGCTTTTACTGTGAATATCATGTAATACAAATGACAGCTTAAATGGCTAATATTTAGATATTTAGCTAGAAATTTTTATTTGGTTTACAGGATACAAATATCGTACACGTCTTTTTTTAACCGAGTTCAAAAAATGTCGGTTCTATGTTCAATGTATTTTAATATATGTTCACCGATTTCTCCGCCAACTGTTGACGGATAAAAAAAATTTTTTCGTAGGGTATACTTCCAATTTGGTCCCATTTTCACCAAGTCAGGATCTGATGTTGGGATCCCAGGGAAATCGAGGGCAACCCTCTGATTTTATAGGAAGTTATTACGATTTTCATATATTTTTGAAGTCGGTTTCTTATGTTCATTAATAAATTTGTCTAAATACGTAACAAGCCATTTTTAGTAAATTAGTGGCGCAATAGTCATGCCTCACATGGACCTATTAGGATAGTTTTTTTTTTTTTTTTTTCATATTTTGGTTCCTATATTTCGGCGCGGTTACACGCCTATATTCAGAACCAAACGATTCAAATAAAATACACCACAAAAGTAAACAAGTTTTTTTTTTAAAGCTAAGTAAACATTGAATAAAAGCTCGTAACTTTGAAACAGATCAGATTCTATTTTAGGAGAAATCAAAGCATGGAGCAAGAATAGCAAGTCTCAAATCATTCAAATAAGATGACCATCATCTTGATTATGTAGATAGATCTGTTATAAATCTGCATTAGTATTTTATCGGCTTCTATAATACTGAAAATAAATGAGTAAACCTAATTTACTTTTAGGTTTAAAACACAGGCGAAAAAATAGTTTGGTTTTACATATCAAAGGTGCACGTGGCTCGGGCGCCATATTTATTGGGTTTTCTATTTAAGCAAAAAGTGAGTTATTGTGATAAATGTAAAGAAAATAGAGCTAAATAACCCCTTAGAAAGTACATGATTTCGAATAGAACATTTACCACGCGATATTAAAAAGCTATATTTTTACCGACAGGGCCGATTAAGCTATTTCCTCAAACATGACATCCATTGGATTTTCTGTACACTGAATTTAAAAAAAAAATGATATTTAAAATGTAAGGTTACGTCTAACTTTTCTAAAATAAACTATGCATTTCCTATGAAACTCAATAACTAACTGACATTCGAATAACTTTTTGACCAAATGAAGGAATGTGTGTACATAATAATTTATTTCTAACCGACAAAATGCCTTATTAACGAAACTTGATAGGTACATACAACTTATAATTCTACCTGATGCTAAACTTCGACCATATATCAATTGTGTAACCTAAGGTTCTTGAAACTATTGATACCTTCTCATTTATTTTACATCACATTAACTTAGTTTCAAGAGGCATTACAATTCTATGAAAAGTTCATAGTCATTAGAACTTTAAGTTTAAATCACAAATTCAAATACTAAAGGTGTTCAGAAGTTTTGACAATAATTAAAATTACTTTAAAACAGCCATTAGTTAGATCATTCTAGACTTAATCGACACTTCTTAATACTTTGTAAGAAAGTATATTTTAAATTATTTCAGGACTTACAACGCGTTGGTTTTCAATTATAATTGGTTTGATTTCATATTCGTGCTAGGTACCTAAAATTTAAGTGTTTACAAGAGCATGTGTAGAAGGCTTTTTTATATTGATTGAGCATGACAGATAGGCGGACACAACAAAATATTCAATGGACTAGTAAGTGAATTGTTTAGATTTTTGGCGCGACGTGAAAAAATCCATATAAATATTATGCATTTTAAATATTATTTTTCAAAACTAGTGTTTTTTCGAGTGTTTTAATAAAAGCAGATTTTAAATAGTTGCACGAAATGATACAATACAGTGAAACGTGTTTCAGTGTTATTCCAAAACATTATTGAAGCCCCTAGTAAAGTTTTACCCTCTACCTGTTTGACCGGGAATGACCGTGACTTTGATCAAAATCTTCCAAAACTTCAGACGACAGTTATCAACATTGGTTAAACGTACAATAATTCAAGCCAAATCTCAAACGAAAAAAGTATAATTTCTTTGTAAACATTCAATACCAATCGTTTAATGACATTAATTTTAAATACCACTGATAATAAAAATATTATAATTTCCTACCATATTCATAAGCAAGCAACATTACCTTTGACATTTAATAGAGCTTCTTCTGTAGGATCTAAATAATAATTTAATTTCATGTTACACCAAAGTTTACATTACACAGTATTTGTTTACTTTCGTGATTAGAATAACATCGCGGTAAGTGACGGGACGTCCGCTCGGTCGGTAAGTATCGCGTCAACTGGCGACCGACTACGGACTTGTGAACATGAAATTCAGTACCCGTAGAGCTTCGTAGCTTCGCATGCCTACGGAATATCTACGAACTTGAACTCGAAGCAGCCACAAAATACTCTTATATAACAAGCACAAATAAACTGGCACCAAGCTTACTACCTGTTACTTGTGAAGGCTCGTGATTTATGTACTCGTCACTGAATAAGCAAATGAAGTATTGTTTTTGTAACTTCCGTGTAATGTCATTGAAGTATTCTAAAACGGGATATTAGAAAAGTTTGTTGTTACTTTACGCTTAAGATTAGCTTTTTGGAACATTTTCAAAATCACGGTTACAGTTGATGTTTTCTTTTTATCACGTATAAGTTTTTGTTTGACCACCAACTCGCCTGTTGGTAAACGACGATGTGGTCGCAGATGGACCATGCAGACTTAGAAGATACTTATACACTCTGAATTCTTATGTTTTGTTTCAAACGATATAGCCAGAAACAGGGTGTTTTTGCGACTCAACATTAACTTCTTGACATTGATTTCATTCATTAACCTGAAGAATAATCGTTTATACTAACAAAAATGTCTATTTCTTAAAGTTTTTAATTTATTAATAAGCTTCTGCGTATTACGTTAATAACACGCAAATAATCTTTATAATAAACATTAAATCCTGAAACCCTTCAGATTTTCATTTAACTTAAAATCTGAACAAATTGGAAAGTCAATTAAGAGAGAGAAAGGGATAATCTCAGCATTTAGAGTTAATCTTCAGCTGAGATATCATTATACCTTGGATAGGTCAGTCTGTGCTAGTTAAAACCTAAACCTAATGACCAATGACTGAATAATTATATGCAAATTTGAACAGTGAAATTGCATAAAATTTAGCATAGAGTACTTTGGACGGTACTTTAATCTTTTCAAAATCACACTTTATAAATGCAAATTTTTTTCAGTTAAAGTTTTGTTTGAGTGTGAGGGAGGGTGTGTATATATCATTTTCAGCTTATCATATTCCCACTACTGGGACACAGGCCTTCTTTCAGAAAGAGGATGGGCGCTGGTCCAGTGCATATTGGTGAATGTTATATGTGTTAGAACTTTTTCGACATATCGGTTTCCTCAAGATGTTTTCCTTCGCCGTTTTTGAGCTATGGCATCGAAACTGCACATACATGATATCCTAGCACAGAGTAGTGTCTCATCGGGTCCCGGTTACACGTGTTTGTGGCAGGCACAGAATAAGGACTAGTAGCATAGAATCCGTCGTGATTTGCAAAGCTTACAAGGCCATCTGTCAAATAAAATGGAGCCTTTTAGAGGTCATGTCCCAATCCCTAGTATATTAAAAAAGTATACAACCCTGCAATTCTCTATCCTGACAAAAATACATCTGTTCGTTCAGGTAACAACAATTTTGGCATAATATATGAGTAAAGAATGTAACATATTTAATTTATTATGTTAAATTATCTCTACTTCTAAGCTAAGTCCTTATTCTGTGGTGGCAGATAACCGGGCGCCGGTCTCGTCACAGCTGTAGAGGGGGCTCTATCGTACTAAATAAATGATTGGTGCAGGGCCGAGGATCGAACCGGATGCCGTCAGATTGTGAAGCTCACATGCTACCGCTCGGCTACCATCGCCATCGCTCAATCAGGGTGTGTCCCAACTCCGTAACGATAAAACGTATTTGGGTGACATTTTTGTTGTAGTGGGAAGGTTAAAGCCTAGATTAATTAATTTTTAACTCGGTAAACTCAACTGTTCTCTTCTTGTGCGATCTTGTTGTAGAACCACGCAAGCTAATTATTTGAAAGGACTGATATTTATATTTGTTTTTAATGATAATAATTATAAACCATAAAAAAGCAAGAGTAAAATTTATCTGGGCCCCGATTCTACTAAACCAATTTTTTTTCAATTGTTAATGAATTGCTTATATTTTTTTTTACTTTTGACCCTTTATCTATACAAAAAGTGTCAAAAGGGTAATTTTTGAGGCAATTCATAAACAATTTAAAAACAATTTTGTTTTTCACTTTTGACACTTTATCTATACCAAAAGTGTCAAAAGGACAATTTTTGAGAAAAATCATTAAAAATTGAAAAACAATTGGTTTAGTAGAATCGAGGCCCTGTACATGTGACGACGTACTTTTTACTGTCTTCTCTAAAAACGTGTAAAGGAACCGTGTTTTTGTTTGCATTCCCCCAGTTTTTTCGTCATAGAGAATAAATAGTGTTTGAGGTAATTAAAAAACCGGCCAAGTGCGAGCCGGGCTCGCGCACTGAGAGTACCACCATAAAATACAAAAATTAGTGCAAAAGGACAACATCACGCCCAGGCGGTCACCCATTAAGTACCGACCCCGCCCTACGTTGCTTAACTTGGTAATAAACAGAAATTTGTCACCGACTCACACATTGCCATTATTTATTATTTTTTGTTATACTTTAGAGTGTGTACTATAATCATGCCAAGTTTGACGCTTGTACGTTTTACTGTTTTTACATTAGAACAAATACAAAAAAACGTAAAAAAAAACGTTTGATACATAAAACGTGTACGTGAAACCCCTCTACTTTTTATATATATAATTTTAGTTAATCCGCCGTAATATTACATATTCCGTGAAAATTTCAACTGGCCATCTATTACGGTTCGAAAGATACAACCGTTAAAATGTAGGATGGACGGATAGACGGACAAGCAGACAACGTAGTCTCAACGTAGGTAATAGAGTCCCGTTTTTACCCTTTGGGTACGGAATCCTAAAATACTAGTTTCTATATATTTGTATGATAAGAAATTAAGTGCGTCAGCGGTTTTACCCGTAATCTTGTAGGAACTTTACGATTACGAAATAAAAAGTATAGTCTCTCTCCCGTTCCCTCCGTGTTCTTCCGAGCTTTTCTGAGTTTTACCGAGGTCCTCTTCGTTTTTCTTTATTTGCAATCATTTTTCCGCGGTATCTCTCAGTTCCTCTTATACCATGTACCATCGACTCTAACGTCGAATATACCGTCGACTCTACCATTGACTCCGCCGTGGACTCCACGATTGACTCCACTGGTGACTCTACCGTCGATTTTACCATCGACTCCGCCGCCGACTTCGCCATTGAGTCCACCGTTGACTTTGCCGTAGACTCCACCCTCGAACCTACCGTCAACTATATCATTGACTCCAACATCGACTCCACCGTTGACTCTATCATCGACTAAACCAGACCAGGCAATTAATAGACCTTTGAAATTTGGACGCATCACTTACATAACATAGTCACCTTATAACTATATGTATATACGTTTCGAGTTCCACTTACTTGAACCTTAACATAGTAAAGAAAATCTTACCTTGATTTGCAGTCGTTTTCCGCATAACCTTCAAAAGAAAAGTAATATATTTCAAAAAATATTTTATTCATTTTCCCCTGTCTCAAATTTGTTCCGACTTAATTTACACTCAAGATATAAATTCAGAGACTGTTTGCAATCGACAATATTGTTCGTTCCAGGATCAGAGGAAATCTCAATTCAAGTGGAACTCTGTGGCGAATAAAATTGAAAATCGTATAAATAAGTATCGCATGAAATATTTAGCAGACGATTCGACCTTCCACTTGTGTTGTTGGAAATAAAATGTAGGCAATCTTGAGCGCGAAAACGTTATTTTCTGACAAGCTGTTTATGCTACGAGGTGTTTTATTACATTTAAATCTTGACAACTTTTCTGAAGTTAGTAGTCACAGACCTACATCAGGGTAGACCCCGCAAGTACGTCATTCATTATCAGCCTAACATATTTCCATTGTTGGTTCTTCTTTCAGAAAGAGAAGATGACCATGCTGACCCAGTGTATGTTGGTGAATGTCAGTTGTCTTTGAACTTTTGAGGTTTTTGGACATATCGAGTTACGAGGCTTACGACGTTTTCATTCACCGTTAAGCACGTCAATTTGTAGAAAAACCTAGAATGCCGTATTCTTGTACCTACTATGTTGTCACGAGAGCAATTTAGCGGTAGTTTTACTCCATTCGCATGACCAACTGCTATCGAAAAGTTTTTATACATTGTTATGGCGCAATTTATCATTTTTTTGTTTTAAAGTCTGACGTGCTAAAGACGATGGAGATTAAACTAAATTATGCTGCTTGTTACTTAGAACATTGATCTAACTTTTGACAGGACACAGACATACAAAGTTGGGATCTACTCGCGGTGGTGTCTACTGATAAAGGTCTTGTGGTATGCATACAAATCTAATAACGTTCTTGTACGTTCAACAATTCTACGTGTCTGATCATAAAATATAAGTTAACAATACACGCAGTCAACCAGAATCTTACGTCTGTCTAATTCTACTTAATATCGAAATCTCAGTCGCTATCTCTGAGCCATCTCGCATTTTTTGACGAAAAAGGCAACGAAAACTGAATTTTTGCAGTTCTGAAACTATCAAATATAAATTTCTATAGAATATTCAATTTCTGTAATAAATAGATCTGAATGTGGGACAAATCTTGCAACTGAATTTTAGACTAGTTATCCTCAAGCTAAAATTTGGCATACATGTTTAGTTTGGAAGACAATGCATGGTTAGCTAAATAATGTCATTCCAAATCTAATTTGACCGACTCCCAAAGATAGCGGAGCAGTATTTTTTTTGTGATCCCCTATGATAGTATAGGTATTAAATGAAAGGGTTTGCTGGGAAAATTCGAAAAAAAATTATGACGTAACACTATATTCAATATGGCGGATGCTCCAAGAGTGCGAACAAAATTTTCCCATCTACCATCATGGTATGGGTATCAAATGAAACGGTTTGCTGAAAAGAACTTAAAAAGCTTGTTTCAATATTTTTAAATGAATATTTGATTTAATGAGTTTTATTATATTTTTATTTAGGTTTTTTGTACTTGTTTTGTATTCGTGTTGACAATAAGAGCTTAATTTTTTTCGTTATATTCCCGAAAATCCAAATACCTAAAATTTCACGATGTATTTTGAAATGCAAATACAAATGAAGCTCCTTTCGCATATTGAATCCATAAAGTGATAGGTATTATAAATTGTAAAAAGCATCACACCTGCGAGGAAATCTGCAATTCGTCAGGTATCCAGACTTGTGGGGAATACTTTTTAAGCCTGATTTTATTATACTGTGTTTTTCGATACACGATATACTTGATATAACAGCGGCTTTTGTCGTCAAATTGGGTTGCATTGCGATAAATTTACGCTGTTATGACAAACAGTAACAAATTCATATTTTTGTTAGAAATAGTAGATATGATAGTAGATAAAGTTAAATGATTATTTACGGGATATTTACTAGTAGATACATATAAATTTAATGTTATTTGGAAACATGATTGGTGAAACTTTTCTAGGTAGAATATGTCGGCGAAAACAGGCCTTCTCAAACAAGTTTTTAATTTTTTCTCCGAGCCTACAAGTTCTGGACAATAATGTTGTTCCTATTCTAATGATCATTTGTGTAATGCAATGTAAATTCGTTTCATATAAAATTTAAATAGTTCTTAAGTAATTTGGAGTTTTTAGGATTTTTGCACTTCCCTTATTTAGTTCTAAGGCTGACGACACTGACTTTTGCGTATCTCTTCCAGCAGGCCTAGCACGGGCCGTGGACAAATTGTCTTTCCATCGTTTTTATCCTGCGAGAAAGAGACAAACGTATCCATATTCTAGCTTGATCGCATCTACGCGCGGATAAAAATGGTGGAATGACAATTTGTTTACGGCCCGTGCTAAACCTGCTGCAGGCGCATATTTTTATCACTGTATCGCGCAGGGGCAAAACTTGGATTTGAGCTGACGACATATTGACTCTTAAACATTATTCGTAAGTTAGTTGTATCTCGTATATAACCTTCCTATGTCACATAGATAGGTCTAAATTTAGCAACATCAACGTAAACGGTGTATTCTGTGGTAAAACAACAAATTATAAATAATGGCCAAGCGTGAGTCGGTGACAAATTTCTGTTCATCACCAAGTTAGGCACCGTCAGCCCCGTCAGGCGCGGTCAGTATTTGGATGGGTGACCACCTGGGCGTGATGTTAAATGTAACCCTCAGAATGTGAGCCCAACTCGCACTTGGCTGGTTTATTTTCATAATAAACAGCAATCACTATGGTGCCTGAGCAACGCTTGGGAGCTTCAATGAAAGTTTTGTGAAATGTCATGGAACAAAGGTTTTTAACTATGACGTAGAGGTTAATAATTATAATAATTAATTACATATTTCATAGTTGCATGAATTTTATATTCAACAGGGCCTCTTGGTGTTGGCTTCGGCTCCACCAATGCCTACCAAATGTCCGGGCTAGACCCGAGAATTTTATGAAATAATAATCGTAATTTACTTAAGACACTTTAAAAATCCATATTATTTACATTAAAACTTACATTATAATAATTACAATAAAATAAATGATTCATGCTGCCTGCGATGTACTGCGATCCCCAAGCCGCCTGCCAAGCGTGGGGATTATGGCAACATCCCTCTGTATGAGGGAGGCCTTGTCCAACAGTGGACGTTAATTGGCTGATGATGTGTGTGTGTGTGTGTGTATGCTGCCTGCGAAAGGTTATTGGTACATTAAAAATAACTCTCTAAAGCACATGACTTTTTTACAGTTGTCTTGAAAGATTGGCTGCCAAGTCTTAGCACGTGTCTTCTGAGTTTTGCCTATCTTTGACTAAGCTGTGCTTGAATCATCATCATCAGCCAGAAGACGTCCACTGCTGAACATAGGCCTCCCCCTTTAACCTCCACACTGAACGACATCCTGCCATCTGCATCCACTGGATGCCCGCGACTCTCACAATGTCGTCGGTCCATCCAGCAGGCCTACCTACGCTGCGTCTTCCGGCTGTGCTTGAATGGGATCTGTAAATTTCTTTAAAAATCACCTAAATAGCACTGAAACCCAAAGCCAAGTTTAAACTCAAGGTAATAGCTAAGTTTCTCACACGTGAAAGTTCCGGCTATACGTTTCTTGGTTGCCGGGCAGGCGGCGGAGGGGTGAGATAAGAAGTTGGACTTTTAGAGCCCCGTTTAATTGATACCGGCTGAACTTCCTCGCTGGCGAGTTAGCACGAGATTATACTGATGGCATCTGAACTGCTAACTTTAATATTCATGGCACTTTATTGCGGAGACAGTGTTATCTTTACTGAAACATTATGGCGTATAATTTTCTTTGTATCAACTTTCGTATTAGAAAACCATTTTTTCATCAACAGTATCAATGAAGTCTTATTCGTTTTACGCTCTTATTTTCTTGTTTAATACTATGTAAACTAAAAAAACGTATTTTTTTCTAATATAATCTTTCAATTTTATTTATTTTCTAATTTTACAATTAAAACGCATACCATTTTGACAATGAGTATGGCGAGTCAGAGCGAAGTGATTTATTTGTTGCAATTAGGTTGCCACACGTAGAAAAATGATCATTATTGGGACCTCAAACAATTACTTATGTACACACACTCTGCATCTTCGGTGACCAGGTTTATCCTTTCCTGTACATTATTTGACATTTACTAGGACAGGCCAAAAGATCACACTGCGCCAGATTTTGATATCTTCATCTGGCTATATAGCCTGGCCATTTATCACAGTATTTTTTATTACGAAACAATTTACTACAAATACAAAAAATAAATAACGACTTTTACAGAAGAAATTAATATATTGCTTAGCCATTTTACACAATGCCTTCCAATACAAGTTGTTTGATTTTCTAGAAATTGGTGCCAAGCGCGATCGCAAAGCAATAGGGAGTAAAGTAAAAAAAGTATCTTTAAGGAAGAGGAAATCAGTAGAGAAGAGAGACGGTCTGCAAGTGGTCTCCAAATAGTATTGTGTTACTCTATTAAGATAATAGTTAAATATCATTCATGTTACTTAGTTCAGTCATTATTTAGTTCAGCGTTAATAATTTTTTTTTAATATATTTGTTAACGTTGACACGATGATCTCGACGTGAATCGATTGTGACTGATCACGGTTTGAAATTAGTTGGGGAAGACGATTGCTCAGGAGTGAAAAAGCATGGACTTAAAAAAGTGAATAATGTTTGAAGTACTGTAGAAAAGCTCGGAAGCAATCGTTGGGATGTCAAAGTACGAGCTCTGTCTACAAAGAGCGGGTGCTTGAGCTTCCAACGATTGCTTTAGTATTTGTGAAACGCTCCAGGTTCATTCTTGTAGAACATTGAATAGAACCTACCAAAGACTGCTTTAAATTATAATTTGTAGAAGCAATTTCTGTACGCAACGTTTATTTTGAACTAGGTAATGTGCATTATGAAGATTTGGTTTGATATATAGGTAGGTGTTCCGTATTTTTATTTTTTATCATCACATCACATCATCAGCCAATTAATGTCCACTGTTGGACAATGCCTCCCTCATAGAGAGGCCTAATATTCGAAAATTTCTGCTATTCTGATCTTTACCTCTCTGATTATATTAGCTACAGTAAATAACAATAATTATTAGTCACAATAAGTTTGTCGATATGTGGTCTTCACTCTAGAATACGAAACTGGTACACCCATGTGTCACTCTGAGAAATGGAGTGGACGATGTTTTAGGGCGGTTCTCAGGCTAAATGGCATGTCTTGGGAGACGCCTATGTTCAGCAGTGGATAAAGATAAGCTGATTATGATGTTGATGGTGAATATTTCTGTCCATAGTGTGTGCAAGAAAAAAACAGCCCATTATCCAGTAGATATTCAGTAGATAATCAATGGGTAAATTATAGCATGGGAGTTTCTCAAGCCAATTGGACGAAAAGCAAAATTCTCTAAGTGCTGACATAACTCTTACTGTCTCGTAATTACAATTAGAATTAATGCAGAGCATTCGTAATTTAGCCAAAAGGAGCAGCGTAATAAATGCTACAGAGCTCCGTAGAGTTCTGGTAATTAAAACACTTCATTTTATCCGGAACTTCTGTTTGAATTATTATTCTATCCTCCAAAATAATTGCGAGGCCATTTCAGAGATCTCAGAATAATATAAATCACTTATTGTTTTGCTTTTCCCCGTAAACAGGGTTACGCGTGTAACCTGTACTGAGCCGAAAGGAGGTTATTATACTCATCATTATGAACAATATTTACTATGGGAACAAGCCTGAAATTACGAAAATAAGTCTGCTGTTTCATAGAAAATGGGCATTGACACTCGTCAGATGTATGGAACAGCTGTTTTTTTGCGCTATTTCAGGGTTGGTCTCATAGTAAAAGTACAATGAGAACAATGACATCCTTTCAGCTTAGTACAGTACAGGGAATATGCATAACCATTTATATATGTATATACTAGCTGTTGCCCGCGACTCCATCCGTGTGGTATTTGCTAAAATTGTGATCAAACACATTGATATTTTACAACGGAAATATTTTTTTCTCCATACAGACTCTAACGTATCACTTTCTTAGGGGATGATTTAAAAATAACTGTTAACTTAGTTGTTTATTATTTTAATTTGCTTAGCATATTCCCAAAGTTTCATCAAAGCGGGATCGTATATAATTATAATATTGCCATAAAAAATCGAATACTTCATTTCACCCCCTCACGATGATATGATTTTCTGGAAATGCTGAAACGTGTTTTATTATTTCTTATGCTTAGTATATATAAAATATGCAAGTTTGATTGCCATAGTATCAAAAACATATTTTTTTCCATTTAACATTATCACACCTTAGGGGGTGAAATAATATTAGTGTGATTAGTAGTAGTAGTGTGATTATGTTCACCAGCCAACTGTTGACTGATTTCACAAATTTTTCTTTTGTTCGGTAAGGTAGGGTATACTTCCAATTTGATCCATTTGTCGGTCAAGTCAGGATCTGAAGATTATCCCAGGGAAATCGAGGGCAACCCTCAAATTTTCATAATAATATATTTTTAAAGTCGGTTTTTAAAATGATCCACTTGTTCAGTGTGTACCTGCCATATTAGGGTTCCGTAGCTCGTCAAGGAACCCTTATAAATTCGTTCTATTCGTCCATCCATCCCAATTTTTTTAAACTTTTTAATTTCCTTAGTTACTAAGGCAAGTGCATGAAACTTTAAGTTTAAGTATAGACCTCAATTTAAAAAATAAGAAAAAGAATATAATTGTGCATTTTAGGGGTGGCTCTCGTACATGTGAAATGGGGATGAAATAATTTTTTTTGCTGCATACTTAGCAAAAGGTTACCACCCCAAGGCATTTCTTAACTATTACAGAAACTTGTAACAAAAACCTTCAAAATTATGTCAAACATTTTCTGATCATAACTTTTTGAATTATTGCGACAAAACTGTAATAAATTGAAGATGATTGATTTTGTTGATTGTACGTTCTAGCACAAAGGTCATTCATTATCTTTTTTCGTGCAATTTTCTTATAACAAAAACGTTTCTTAAATAGTTATATTTTTGACTAAACCACAAAAACATAAGGGCTACATCGGGATGATACATCACTGAAATTTGGCTAAGTCCACAGTCGTTCGTTCGAATTTTTCTGTAACCACCAATTTCTGAACTATGATTGTGACCACAACTATATATGACATAGGCTATGAAAACAGAACCCTATCAAATGCGTCTCTCGAGTCTCGACACGCTCTTGGCCAGTTATTCATTCTATTTGATTATTAACGTAATTTCCAATACAGTACATCAGAGGTAGGAACTTTAATTATAATGAACGAGCTGTGACCATAAACTACTATAATAATAGAAACATATTCATTGTTTTCATTAAAATATTCCTTTTTCTTGCAATTTATCCTGCATTCGCAAAAAGCAGCTCTTAAGAGGATAGTTTTATTTTTATGACACAAAAACGATAACATTATTTAAGACATTTATCGGGACGCGGACCTAGTTTACTGGGAAAGTTCTCTTTTTCTCTGGCGAGGAAAATATCTATATAATATTCCCATCCGATTACAGGTCCCTACGCTCCGATCCTAAAAGAAAATGAAGCGTAGATAAAGGATTCACGCTTTTATTCATTTAAAGATTCGTCGAGAAAATTGAAAAGGTATTTTCTAGTAACTACTAAAACATCTAGTAAACATCATTGAGGGCAAGTTATTACAATTACTATAACTTAATACTATTCTCTGATTTTTCTTTAGTTCAATTTATTTTGTAACTTCATTTTGAAATCTATGCGGGAACATGACTTACGAGTAATTCTAGTGCAAAAAGCATTGCACTAATTTTATCGCGGTATATCAACTGATATATCAGCAATAATGTATGCAACTGCAGTCCAAAACGCTGCTCCAAGATCTAACTCTTCTGGACTCTCAACATTCATAGTATCTCCTTCTGTGTGATGGAACCAAAAGTACTTCTCATTTGCATTCAACAAACTGGCTCCTGGTATACCCGTGTCAGTAAGAACGGTTATATCAGAACCTGGACTATCGTTTTCGACCAGAGTTGAAGCATTTATTGACTTAAAAAGTTTCAAAATTTCTGCAACAATACATCTCGCTTTCTGGCTTCCTGCTACTTCAAGTCCCAAGGGTGCAAAAGTTCCTTCATCAGATTCCATAATGAAATTAATGTTTTGGCTCTCGTTTCTATGTTGCTTTTCATAAGCAACTGCACCTGTTAAGCCTAGTTCTTCAGCAGTCCAAAATATTGATCTAATTGTTCTTTTTGGTCTTAGCTTCAACTGATTTAGGATAACTGGTGCTGCCCAGCTAATAAATAAACCACCACCATCATCCATTGCGCCTTGTCCAACGTCCCAGCTGTCGATATGACCCGATACTATCACTAGTTTCTCAGGATGTACCGTTCCTTTCAAATCAACGATCGTATTTCGTGATATTTTAGTGTCGTAAGTTGAATGCATTTTGATATTTAAAATTATTTTTTCTCCGCGGTCGTACATTCTCCTTAGCAAATCAGCGTCTTCTAAAGTAATCGCTGCTGTAGGTATTTTTTCTTCGTCTTCACTGTATGTTTGAGACCCTGTATGCGGAGAATTGATTGAAAAAGGAGCTATTGATCTGACTAGTGAAGCTACAGCTCCTTTACTAGCTGCTTGGCTTGCTCCTTGAGACCTATAAGCAACTGTTTCGCCATATTTTGTAAATACCGGATCCCAAACAACAATTTTTCCTTTAACTTTTGCAGCTGGTGTATTTTCAAGTGCAGTAAAACTTTCTACAACGATTACTTCAGCTGTAATTCCGTCAGGTGGGGTGCTAACGCTTCTTCCAAGTCCAAGTAGAGCAATATTTTTTTCTCGGGGCTCAAGCATTGTTATTTTTTCATCACCACGCACCCAGTGGGGTACCTAAAATAAGTAACAAATGTATGAATAAAAAATTACTTAAATACGCAGAAAAATATTGATATTAATAAATATTAATATTTTATGATATTGTTAGAGCTACTGTTTCAATTACCTCCAACTCTTCAGTAGTAATGTCATTAATAACTTCATCCTTGGTCAACTGTATCATGTAGTCTATAGATTTCTCCAGCACTTCAGATCCTGACGGTCGAGCTCCAAACTTGTCAACAAATTTTGCAAGTCTGAAATTTTAGAAAATAACACTTTGGGTAACCGTTTTTACTATTTAACATCAATTTTGACTACTTTTGACAATACAAAAAATTTGTATGTATTTTCGCTAGAGACGGTTTCAGAATTTTTAAGAAAAAATAAATTTTAAGACCTAGGTCTTAAAATTTATTTAAAACCTAGGTTTTATCAAAAATTTACGCTCTATTTCATAGAGTTCTTTGCAGAAACAAATCTGGAATCAAATTTAAGGGGTTTAAAGTCAAGATTTTGATCGCAAATTCTAGTTCAGTTAAAACACTCGTCACCAACTTACTCATCATAAGTTTTGCCCTTGAATTCACCTTCAATCACGTATTGTAATATTTCATCTCGTATATTTTCGTAAGACCATATTTCTTCAATCAATTCTTTTTCTAGAATATTTTCACATATATCTGATTTCGTTACAGCCTTTGCGTCATTAGCAGTAATGAGAAAAAGTATTCCAAATATCAAATAAAATGAATTCATATTTTTGATAGACAAGACACAAAACACTGTTGTGATAAAAGTGAACCTTTTTATAGTGAGTCTATTATATCTAATCGCGAATAAAATCGGCTGTCTAAACACCTTTTATCGTCTGCACTTGATTGACAGCTAAATACTCACAGGACTCAATTGAGTGCGTTTGGAAAGAGCTGTATTATCTTATCGATAAGAGTTTATTCGATTGTTTTCGATCCAATATATGCAATATTATTTATGTGCACAAAATTTACTCTTATGCATAAATAATAAATGCATAATATAAGTGTTTACGAGAAGCGTCACTCGCGAAAACCAGACAAAACTATTTATTACCAATCAGGTTGTCAAGCTATTAAGCATAAGAAGATAAGACAAGTATTTAAATAGCATCCACTATAAACTATCATGTTTCCCACTGCTGGGACACAGGCCTTATCTAGGCACATTCTACCGCCCGCAGCCACCATTGCTCAAGTATTTATTATTAGTAAGTATTAAATAACGAACTGACACAATTACATAAGTTATTTTTGAGTAAAAACAATAAAATATTCACAGTTTTATAGTGGTACTATAAAATATATCTACTTGACATCTAAATCACAGAAAATTGCACTTCCCTACAAATGTGAACTTTTACTGCTGGTATAAACATACAAAGTATCGGTATGTAATTCAAACGGGACACTTTGTTAGCTTTGGTCTTTTTATATTCGGACCACGCGCTGCAAGACGTTTAAATCCTGACTAACCCCACGAGTAGATATCAGAAATTTAACAAAAGTACTTACTCATCGTAGGTCTTCCCTTTGAAAGGTCCAGACATGACAAAGTCCATTATATCCCGTACCGCTGAGTCGTAAGACGCGATCTCATCAGCCAATGCTCCAACATCACATGACTTGATTTCCGAATAAGTCTTCTGTTTCTTTGGTGCACAGGATGTTCCAGAAATGAGCAAACACAGTATAATACGAGTAAACATATTTGAGTGTATGCAAACAATGTTATCTGGATGGACAGAGCGTCTATGCATGGTCAAGAGTGATAAAGGACTGCATTGAAATGATGATCATAAATAAATAGGGACGGCTCGTTGAATAAAATTAAGTTGTTAGGCACAATCAAGTATTTGTTGGTACAGTTTAGTACATGTAGCACAATAACAAAACCACATTCGCGTAAATACATGACGCTTTTTCCACCGCCAATGTCGCAGCTGTGCTCGAACCGAGCGATCTTGCGCGTGACGATGGAAGGAGGCCTGATGGTATGACACTTGTTCCCTGGAAGTTGGGGCGGCCCCTTGTATGGGACGCGACTTGTGTCGATACTTTGGCACCGTCACATCTTCCTGAGACACAGGGTAGGGCTGGTGCAGCTGCCAATTCGGTAGAGCAGCACAAGCGGCGCAAATATGCTAACCTCGGCAGTGGTTACATATTTGAGGCGTTTGGTGTCGAGACATTGGGCCCTTGGGGACCGGGAGCTCACCTCATTTTCAAAAATCTTTCAGAGCGTCTGATTAACGCGACGCGTGACCAAAATGCTGGCGTGTATCTGGCTCAACGTATAAGCATTGCCATTCAACGTGGTAATGCCGCCAGCATGCTGGGTACGCTGCCAACTGATAGTGGGTTTGAGCATTTGGATTGTCTTTAGATCTTCAATGGTCTATGGACAGTCTAACTGTTTATTTAGTGTTAGTTTTAGCTAGTATTTTGTTTATTTAATAAAGGCACTTGCCATTAAAAAAAAATACATGACTATGTTACTAGACAATCGTTCTGATTTGTTAAAAATAACAGGCAAAGTGAAAATTTATTTAGTTTAGGTACTGTATATAAATCTACTTATCAAGTTATAATATAAAATTTAATATAATTTGTTGAATTAGGAAGGGATATTCTGTCATTGTCCCTGTCGCAATGCAGGAAAAACATACATCGGTTTAAAAAAAAAACGTTAAAAAAATTGTGCTTAGCAACTATACCCAGGAATGCAGTATAGGTAAAAAAATGCTTAGCAACTAATCATTGAAGAAAATTACGACTTTTTACATAAGTTATTTTAACTTTATTATCTTGTCTTTCAAATTATTAGGTAACATTATATTAACATTGACCCTCACGGGATTTAGCCATATTTCAGCGATTGTAAGTTAAATAAAGTACGTTTAGAATTTAATAGGTCTCCTTCAAATACCCTCCTTTGTAAGCGATTGTAACGAGGGTCAGAGACAAAACATTACTGCTGATGGTAGAGAAATACCTTTGAAGCTAGAAACACCTCAACGGGAGACAAAAGCTTATATTTACCTAACTAAGCTTTTAGAGACACTAAAATTACTTTTAATTTGTATTGTTTAGGATATTTTTTACTTTTTTATTAAAATTCCGGATCAATTTGATATAATATATATACATTTTTTGCCGGTATCTACTTATTATTAAAACTTAAGTGATATTATTAATGATCAAACGAACTTACCAAGTGAAGTTAGATCACATACGTGAACGGTTTCATTCGACCAGCCGAAGGCTTGTACATGTACGTATGTGTATATGTAGGATGCATAACTTCAACATACAAACATTAATCGCTAAAAATGAAGCCGTGTAACATAATTAAGTAATTTAAGTGGCTGTTAGATAAGGAAAAAGTAGAAAAATACACTAAGCAGCTCCAGTACTATTTTTGAAGGAAATAATAATTAACCATAGTTGACTGAACTGTCTAACTAATCGTAGAGATATGCTGGAAAGCTTTGCCTTACAATTCTGTTTTACAAACTGTTTTTCCTGACCCCAGAAGAGCTGTAGCACTACCAGGAGGTTGCAAGGTTCCTCTAAGACCTGGCAAAAAAAGAGCCCAGTTCAATATACCGCGTGTGCAAAAATGTCCCAGATATATTAATATAGAGCTTAAGGGATCGTGTGCAATATGGAGTTAACAGAATAACAACAGATTTTTTTTATAGTTTTTACGTTGTGGTTTTAAAAATTAACTTTGAAAAGCATTGAACTATATTTCTTTTTTTTGATTGTTTTAATATATAACTTACTAGCCGTCCGCCCCGGCTTCGCACGAGTGTAAGCTCGGCCTTCGGCCTCGCTACAAAATATAATATAGCCTATGTCACCCGGGGATAGTGTAGCTTCCCAACAGTGAAAGAATTTTTCAAATCGGTTCAGTAGTTTCGGAGCCTATTCATTACAAACATACAAAAATAGGTACAAATCTTTCCTCTTTATAATATTAGTGTAGATATCAAACCAGATGACCGAAACAGATGACAGAAAACCGGATGAGCGTAAATCAGTTTTAAAACACTGTTTTAAACTATCACGGTTGTTCACTAAAGTTATATGATTATTTACGGGATATTTACCATGGTAAGGTTGTGGAAGGAGCTCCCGATAACCACAACCTTACGTAAATATCCCGTAAATAATCATATTTAAATCAGTTTTAGTTTCTATCGAGCGGCGCTCACCTCTCGTTGACAATGGGCTATATTTAATTCTCTTACGGCCCGTAAGCAATATGAATGGTGGCATCCGGTCGTGCTTCAATTGGTGTATTGTTCGGATACTGTGTGGTTCACACCGCGGTGCGAATGGACCAAGTATGAAAAAGAAGTAGCTGATTCACACCGCGGTGCGAACAGTTCCATTCATTTAGAGTAGTGTTTTTCAAACTGTGGGTCGCCACCTCATAGAGGGTCGCCATGCCTCTATAAGGCTATAAGGGGGTAGCGGGGGTCGCACATTAACAAAGTTAAATAAATACGAGTATTTTTACTAAGACAAAATTATTAATGAGTAATTATTTTTTTTAATAAGGTTTCACGTATTTGATATTTGTAATATAATAAAATACATATTATAAACTGTGGAAGGTAGGGGATTTCGTTTTTTTTTTCATACGCTCGGGTCGCGTCGTGAAAAAGTTTGAAAAACACTGATTTAGAGCACTTGAGAGATTACACTGTGGTGCGAACTAAAAGCGGTGCGATTTCTGCATTTATCGCTGCATTACCCGTGTCTGTTTATAGACAGTCCTACATGATGTCATACTATTTTAGAAATGAAGAGGTCGAATGACATCGGGAACGCAGTGGTCGAAGTACGGGAGTAGTTTTAAACTTGGACTATCACCCCGAAAAAATAATGGTCCCTTGTTCGCGTGAACCCGCAGGTGGAGACAAATAAATTGAAAGTCAAGTTAGCTTCAAGAAATGTGCAACGACATGAACGTTTCATGAAACCGCTGATGCCCGTACATTTGCTATGTAAAAAAATATTTAGATTGATTTATAAATTACTGTTAGATATTATCAAGAACGATATATTATAGACTGGTTTCATTCAATTGCTACACACAGTTGCAAAATTGACACGACGCTATTCAATATGCAGCTACAATGTGTTTGATTGCGCACTTGCATAGTGTGATAACGATATTAAGGTTTCAATATCATAAAAAGACATATGCAATGTAAAACCAGGTAAATACGTTTTAGCAGCACTAAATTGTAATGAAAAAACAATAATTCGGCCGCGTGCTCGATTCTCGTGTTAATTGCTTCAATTAAATGTCAAGTAGTAGGTATATGCCTACCTCTATTATATATAGCTAATTGATATAATTATAGTGTGGTATTATATATTACGATCGGCAGATTCGGCAATAGATAAAATTAGTTAATTGACAGCCTTAATTGGAGCTAAAAAAAGTATGACATGAATAAACTTTTGAAAAATAATAATATCTACGTGAATGCAAAAACAACAAAAACGTCTTCATCCATGCCATCTTCAAAGCTATCAAAAAAGTATCTTGACAACGTAATCGGTACCGGAAACATAGCGTGGTACACGAAACGAAATCAAGTTTGTATTCCCATTTAACTTCCTTCCTGTACACTCTAAACTTTTGAGCTCCCTGGTGACCTCTCACCGTTTAGCTTTTGAATGAAAAAGCAAACCAAAAAACTTTAGTAATTCCACCTCGATTGAACGAAAACTCTCAGAACGCGCGAAGAAAAAATATAGTTACAAGTTTAGTTGGGAGTATGTAGAGGGATAAACGTTACCCTTGTACCTAACTTGTGCCATTTGAAACGGTTATTTAACACATTACAACATAATCGAGGCCTGAACTTTGCCTCGTAAAGGCATTAGCGCATTAACACACCGTGGAAAAATTGCCAGCCCGAAACTCGACCGTACTGTTGGAAACAGTATACAAATCTCACGGGATTTTCAATGTACATTCATAACCGTCGTTGAGGAAACAGTAATGACATAACTAGTAGTATTCTGGCGTAGTAAAAATTTCTTTTATCACTGTGTCTCACTATAGACTGAGAATAAAGCATCAAAATTTCGAAGGGTCAGTATAATTCCTCAAACGTTATTATTACAGACTAGGTATTTGGTTGACCACAATCTCAGCTAATGGAAAGTGATAGTCAGATTTAAGATGTAGCATGCTTGTTTAGGAAGTATACTTTTTTTCTTGTACTACCCTGGATTGTATCTGTTAGGAAAAACAGACATAGGAAAGAAATTCCATACCTCTGCTGTTCTATTGCAAACGCTTAGTGCATTTGAATTGAATTTCCACCAATGATTCGGTGCTCAGGCTATGTTTGTTTCACTCTTTTTTTATTTATTAATAAACCATCGTTTAGTTTTTTTTTTTGTCATTCAAAGCCATAAGCTTAGCTATCTCTTTCTTACGCACATTTCAACATGATTGATGATCAGAAAATCACTTAGAATTTAAAAACTATTGGGAATTATCTTTAGAATAGCATTTTTTAGTCTTAACATATAAGTAAAGTCACTTTCAAAGTGTGCAATTGAGAAAAACACAGAAGTGGGTTGTTGTGAGTTCAATCACTGTTATCATTCTTTATAACGATACTTAAGAACAAGTTTTGTTGAACACTGAACAGGCCACTAATCCCGAAACTCCGCGATAGGCCTCATTAGTCTCATGCGAAGTTGTTTGGGAAAACCTTGCGAAATATACAATAATTCAAGTCAGTTTGAAAGAGAGTGCAGTTAATTGTGTATTGAACTGAAGGAAAGATCAACAAAGTTTTGAAGTGGAGAGCTGTTTAAACTTTGCATAGGCTGTTTTAGCTTTGTTTTGTTTGTAACTTTGTATAGTTTTGTTTCGTCAAAAAAGCATTGCCAGTTACAAATAATTAAACGACTTCCAAAAAGGAGGAGATTCTCAATTCGACTGTTTTTTACCTAGAAAAACTTATGAACGTAGGAAGTACACTTGTTACGGCAAAAATAATAATTATGAAAAAAAAGAAGAAGAAAGAAGACTTGTACTTACCTGCTTTTCCATCGCGCATTATCGTGCGGACTTAATTTCTTTTCACCATAGCATAGCATATAGCATAATCATTTTTCAGGTATTGAAAATATTTGTCTCCAAACTTGTAAAAACTCTCGTAACGTCTACAGCTACCACAAAAGCAAATACAGAGCAAAAAAATATGCAACCATGAAATATAGCGTGTATTGAGAAACTTTCCATTACTATGATTTGTTTGTCCTATTGTATAAGTTGGCATAATGGAGAGGTCTATATTAAGCAGTGGGTCAACACAGACTGACTATGATGATACTAATGATAAAAACACTGTTATAAATTATCACGGTTGTTCACTACAGGGTTGTGGAAAAGAAAGCGGTTTGTTCTTGGGGGTGGGTTGTTGTCAGAGCATAGTTGGTGAACATGCTAGCATGTAACTGCGCCAAAATATTGGGAGCTCCATCATATATCACGAGCATATATCACGGTAAATATCCCGTTAGTAATCATATAACTGTTAAGATAGTAATGATGATTGCATACTTGAACTAAAATGTTGACAGATTTGTTACCATCACCGGTACAAAAAGCGTTGTAGTAGAAGCCAAGTGGGTAGTGGATCTAACCTATGGGCAAGATTAGCTCATAAATCGAGGTGAGTGAGCATGCAAAAAAAAAAACTCATGCTAGCAGTGGGCGACCATAGACAAAAAAATTATGTTAACCAATAACCGCTCAGGTAGACGTATTCTAGACTCTAGAATAGAAACCACGAATCGGCAAACAGCGTGAAACTTGCTTGTGTAGCAGCTAACAGTGGCTGGAATCGAAACGCCGAAGATCGGCCTGAGTGGCGTCATTACTATAAGTATCAGTCTATCACGTTCCCACTGCTGGGACACAGGCCTTCCCTCAGAGAAAAAGGACCCTAATCCACCTATATCATGCCCAGTGCATGTTGAAGAATGTCATATGTTTTTGAACTTCTGAGGTTTTCCTCCTGCGGCATTTACGAGTAGCTTTAATATGGGGTTCTTCAAAAGGGACGTTAATAGAGTCTTTGGGTCGGCAACGTATGTGTGATGCCAATGGTGTTGCAGGTATCCATAATAGGCGACAGTGATCGCTTAACTGTTGGCCTTTTAGAAAAACTCAGATTCACACAACGAGCAATGGAGAGAGCTATGCTCAGAGTTTCTTTGCGCGATAAAATTCGGAACGTAGATATTCGCCAAAGAACCAGAGTCACCGACATTGCTATTAAAATTTGCAAGTTGAAGTGGCAATGGGCAGGCCACATCGTTCGAAGAACTGATGACCGATGGGGAAGAAAGGGTCTTGAGTGGAGACCACGAATTGAAAGACGCAGCGTAGGTAAGCCTCCCACTAGATGGACCGACGACATTGGGAGAGTCGTGGGCATCCAGTGGATGCAGATGGCAGGATGTCGTTCAGTGTGGAGGTTAAAGGGGGAGGCCTATGTTCAGCAGTGGACGTCTTCTGGCTGATGATGATCGCTTACCATCTGGCGGCCCGTCTGCTTGTTTGCCCCTATAGCATTTAAAAAAGAAAACACCGATTTCCTCACGCTGTTTTCCTGAGGGACATTCCTTGGGAAAACCCCATGTACTGTGTAGTGGACTAAGGTTCTGATTATGATGAAGATGATGATTGCTTAAGCGTATGGAACCCGCCCTGAGGTACGCACAAGCTTGATTCCACTTAAGTAATTAGCATGCAGAGTGCTTCAGTAAGTATGGTATACAAGGAGTAAGCTACGGAATGTTGTTACTCGTATGATTAATCATCGATAATTAAGCGGCGCCATCTGCCGGCTCTTTGCGTTAATCTAATAAAGATACCATGCGGAATGGAAACTTCACTTAGGCTCAATTTACAGAAGTACAGTTGTTGTTACGGTTTTTATGTACTTATTTATCTAAGTAGCTAGTATTTAACAAAATACATCTGAACTAATTTATTACTATACTACGTGTAACAGAGACGTACAGGGTTATCAGTTAACATCCTCTTAAGGACAGTACATCAAACAACTTTTGTTCTACAACATCAAAATTAGCGGGGAAATCAGCTGTTTCATACATATAGTCGGGAGTGAATGTTTTTTTTTTTGTATGGAACAGCAGCAGGGCTATTATGAATCTTTGATCGGGATCGCGACTTGTCAAAATTATGTCAAAAAAAAAGCGTTGTCTATTTCCAATTTCGTAGTATGAAATTGGAAAAAGACAACGCTTTTTTTTTGCGTCATAACCCCTTTCAAGTGTCGTCAAAGTTCTGTCAATTCTGACACTGACTGATCCCGATCAAAGATCCATAATATGATCTAGCCATCAAGGTGAACATGAACAACTTGTAAAACACAAGTTTGCTAAATACGAGAGAGAAATAAACCGGCCAAATGCCAGTCGGGCTCGTGCACTATGGGTTTCGTACCACCACAAAATACAAAAACTCACGCCTAGGCGGTCACCCATCCAAGTACCGAGTGCTCGACGTTGCTTAACTTGGTGGTGAACATAAATTCTTCACCGACTCACACTTGGCCATTATTTATTGTTTGTTAAATTTACTTTAGAGTGTGTTCTATAATCACGCCTAGTTTGCCGCTTGTACGTATTACCGTATTTACATTAGAGCAAATACAAGAATAAGTAAAAATAATAACTGGCCAAGAGCGTGTCGAGACACTCATGTGGTAGGGTTCCGTAACCAAAGCCATATAATTGTAGTCATAGTTCAGAAATTGATAGTTATAGAAAAATTCGAACGAATGAAGCTCTGTGGACTTAGCCAAATTTCAGTGATGTACCATCCCGACATAGCATATACTTTTTATGGTTTAAACATAGAGAAACTGATTGAAAAACATTATTTGTTAAGATCATTTTACAAAAAGGTCAATGACCTTTGAGCTAGAATGCCTTGAATTTATTAGTTTTATCGATGTTACTCAAAAAGTGATGATCTAATAATTTTCGAAACAATTTTGAATGGAAGTTTTAAATATGACCTATCTGTACTGTAAGTTACCAGTTTCTATGTCTTATAGTTTAGAAATGCATGGGGGGTCCAACTTTTTGCCACTTTGGCGAGGCATATTTCGTAAAGTATAGACTTTATAAAAAAGTGATGTATGAAACAAAAAAAATGCAATATTGTAATTTTTTAGTCAAATTGAGATCTATATAACAATTATCATTATCCAAAGTTTCATGCACTTATCTTAATAATTATAGAAGTTAGAAGGTTCTAAAAAATTCGGACGGACGGACAGACAGACAGACAGACACAGACGGAAGGACAGAACTAATTTATAAGGGTTCCTTGTTGGGCTACGGAACCCTAAAAAAGGTTGTTGTATAGGAACCTCCCTTTAGTTTTTGACTTTATTATTGTAAATCTGGAATAAACTATTTTCATTATTTCTTAGTTAACCGCCATAACATAAATATTTTGTAAAAAAAAAACAACTGGCTATCTATTCCGGTTCGAAAGAAACAGCCATTAAAAAGGAGGACAGACAGACAGCATAGGCTTAGTAAAAGGGTCCCGCTTACACCCTTTGGGTACGGAACCCTAAAAACATTTAAATATTTTAATATACCAAAGCCAAAGTACCGTGAAAAGGACCCTAACATACTTTACATAAATCTTACCGGTGCGTTCATTTACGTAAAGGTCGTTATCAAACCAAAAGTGCCCTCGCGGTAAGAGAAAGTGTCAAATTGAGAAATGTTAATAGCGAAGGAATGTTACTCTTCTGGGGAGGAGTTTAGATGAATAAACCACAGGATCTGCCCCATGGCATACTCACCCTATTGCCATGTACTGAGAAATAAGAAACAATAATCAGACACGACGACGTTAATCTCTTTCCCAGGGGAAAAAAGAAAACACAGGAGATATAACAGAAATAGAAAGATATAATAGGAATAAAAATGAAGGTTCTAGAGGGATTTTATTATAAGGGATTTATAATCTCGTAGTAACATTGTAGTATCGCATTCTTGCGACGGTGGTCCAGCGGTAGCATGTGCGCTTTATAATCTGACGGCACCCAGTTTGATCCTTGTCCCTGCACGAATTACTTATTTAGTACCTAAATCAATTATGTGAAGTTTCGATGCCATCGCTCAAAACATTGAAGAAAAACATCGTGAGGAAACCGATATGTCCAAGGACATCAAAAATTCTTAAACATGACAGTAATAGATTCTTAAACATTCTTAAATAGGCTAAAATGATGTTTTTTTAATGAAAATTGTAGTAGGAACCGGCATTTTGTTGTTTCGCCCTATATACTAAATTTTACTTGATTGAACATGACAAAAGACAGAGTAATTTCTCCAAGTCTAATCAGTGGTTAGTGCGTTTTCTTACGTGAAAACACGGCAGCATTGTACAACACGAAAAATTGCGGTGACGGATACAAGCGCCATACATTTAGTATGGATCGCTTTCTTACTCGATACCTCAACCCAGGGCACGCGCTTTGAGAACGGCTTTTCGAAAATGTCGTCGGTGCCGCTGAATCGTGATGTTTTTGGGGTGACGATATAGCGGCTGTTGAAACCAGTATGGACTGCTGACGACGCGTCACACGATCACGTCACGATACTTCTTTCTTCAGTGCGTGAAGCCTCCAAACAAGCCGCGCCCGCCGTGCCGTGCGGTGACGGTTACCTAAGCGCGTTTCTGAGCACGCGACAGAAGACACTTTCGACACTGCATACGACTTGTCATTGCTCGTGGAAAAACGTAAACAAGTCGTTTGCAGTGTGTAATCTGTCGTGTATCGTGACCGCAAACCGTGTCATGTGGTGGCTCGTGATAAAATGCGCTTAGCAATTCTACTCGCTGTCTACAAATGATACCTTTGAATGAAGTAATTCAGCTAGGCAATTGAATCCACTCTATGCGCCACAGAAGTTGGTCGACTGGGATTTTTATTATTGTTTTCGGGCGTTTCATGTCTCATGGTTAATTCATCCTAAATAAGAACTTTTACTGTAAAACATTACAAGAAATTACTTGTAAGTTAGAAAACTTTCTAATTCATGGTTATGTTGCCGTGGAATTATTTGCATTTATTTCAATGAGTTCTCAAGTTCTTTGGGCTTAAAATAATACGTCTTATAGTTTGTGTTCATTGTCGAACTTAACTCATATAAATATTTAACTATTATGAAAAAATAATTTTAATAAGGCAAATTCGAAAGTATCCCATTCGATATCGGGTAATTTTCAGAAGGCAGCATTTTGGCACTGGCGTGGTTTATTAATTGTTGTTTTAATTTAGAGTGTACTAAAATCATGCCGTACTCTGTACAACAGTAACAGTACAATAGTAACAGTAAGTAGTACTCTGTAACAGAGTACAGCTAGCATGGAAAAGATATTGGTCACTTAAAGAAATAGTCAAAAACCCACAGGTACCACTCAAATCTAAGAAACAAATATTTGATACATGTATTTTACCCATCATGACATATGGATGTCAAACGTGGAGCCTAACGAAACGAAATATGCGCGAAATTGAGACCTGTCAACACAGTATGGAGCGAAGCATGCTCAACGTTAAATTAAAAGACAAAATAAAACTAGAAACATTACGAAAGCAAACTAAAATTAATGACGTAAAATACTGTATAAGAAAATTAAAATGGAGGTGGGCCGGTCATATGGTGAGGAGTCACAAAGAAAAATGGGCTAAAGATGTAACCGAATGGTGTCCTAGACAAAATAAAAGAAAAAAAGGGAGGCAGCGCCTTAGATGGGAAGACGATATTCAAAAGATAGCTGGGGTTACTTGGAAGAGGTTAACCCATAATCGAAAGATGTGGCAAGGGGAGGCCTTTGCAGGATCGCAAGACAACCTCAATACCGGTGTCAAATAATTAACATAATATATATATTTAAATTTAATAAGTTGCTACTTAATAGCATACTTTTATACTATATATTTAAGGTTGTTGAATAAAGGCTATTATTATTATTATTATTATGACACTTTATTTTATTACATTCTCGGGTCTAGCCCGGACATTAGGTAGGCATTGGTGGAGCCGAAGCCAACACCAAGAGGCCCTGTTGAATATAAAAAATACAATTATGGAATATGTATAAAAAGGAATAAGAAACTATTGTACAGTATAGGATTAAAAAAGTCTGGGCTATTGAGGTGAACAACTTGTGGATGGAATAACAGATCTATAGAATGAGAAACGGCACCTGCCTTATCCTGTCTCATCTCAAAATATATTTAGGCAGGTGATGACTTGCCACCCACTGAATGGGCCCCCCATAAAGGCTGCCGTATCTTGGCACCGGAGGGGCAACATCGGCGTGGGTGGCTTAGGGTGTAGAGAGGTGTGCTGCACTTTCACTAAGAGCTACTCGCGGCGTTATGCCCTTTAACACTTCCACCCTGGAGCTTAGGTTTTTAGCTCTTGCGGTTTCCACCCCTGGACGGCCGGTTAAGGCAAGCCAGGGGTCAGGGGTCTCATTTAGCCCCATGGAATCGGGGTACGCGGTGTCGCCACTCACCGACGGCTCGCCATAAAGCCGCCCCTGCGTTTTTATTATTATTATTATTATAAAATCATGCCACGTTTTACGCTTGTACTTATTACCCTTTTGATACTTGAGAAAAGACAAAAAATACGTAAAAATAATACTGTTATTGTATGGGAGAAATGTTACACTTTTTTTATTTTATCATTATTTCTTTGTTCATCCGCCGTAACATTACATATTTTGTGAGTTTTTTTACTTGCTACCTATCTATTACGTTTCAAAAGACAGACGGTAAAGAGTAGGACAGACAGACAGTGTAGGTTCAGTAATAGGATCCCAGTGACACCCTTTGAAGATGAAACCTTAAAAACGAAAAACCTACATGACACTATTTACAGACTGTGAAACTACCCTAAAACGACGGTATCTTCGGCGGATCATATCTCTCAAGTAGTACACCCGAATAAAAAATTATGCATGACCTTTAGTTTAAGAAATCTGTTCAATGGTACGTCACATGAGGGAGTGCTAACATATTTTTTATCTCTTCTTTATATGTCGCCATATTGTATTTATGATGACGTCACTAAGAGGCCATCCCTGAATATGCAAGAATCTATCGACACTTCATATATCAAAATTGGTAGCTACATTTAGGCTGTAGGTGAGGAGGTATAAGAATACACATATACCTACGTTAAACATAATACCCTTCATTTTATTTATACGACACGGGAATTACTCATGCATGATCGAGCCGGTTACTCCGACTATTATACGTGAATAATTCCCGTCTCATTCAGATAAAATGTGTGAAAACCACGTCTGTTTCCATAAAAACACCCTTCTACTGGCTCTGTGTCGTCAGGTAAAAAAGCTTTCTAAACGCCTGTGAGATTTCTTGTCTTCCAGAAAGCACTTTTGTAAAATTTTCTGTACGTCAACTGTAATCAGAGCCCTGTACCGAAGTGGAATAGAAGCCAAACAAGCTGAGGGCCCAACTCACGGTAAGTGGATTTTGGATCTGGAAAACTTAATAACCTTGGTATTGTTATTCTAAAAACAATTTACTTATCCCATAGTGATAGTAATTTTATTTATAAATCCAATTTATATTCAAGTTAAAAATTATAAATAATACTATATTAAGTCACTGAAAATACAACTAAGTAAATTAAGCATCTATTTTTTTTTTTTTTTTTTTTTTTTTTTAATTAATGGCTATCGCCCACATTTAGGGCACTTTGGCCAACGTCACGTTAACAAAAAACGAACGCGATTTAAAATAAAACAATATATGACCAGCAATCCTAAAACAAAATAAATAAGTAATACAATACATATAAATGCTTACAAACACAAAAATACACTATAAAGCACTTTATACACTAACATTATTGTCAGAAAGAAAATTACTTATAATACGGAAAATGGAAATATCATTTGATGAGAGAAGAACAGACATAGAAGTTGGAAAAGGAACTACAAGACTAAGAGAAAGAAAAAAAGCTGAGTGATCAAGCAGCGGACAGGAGAAGAAAATATGATTGAGGTGGCCGTCATCAAGGCCACACTCACACAAAGAAGAGTCCCTGATACGTAACTTTTTAAAATATGTGGGAACACAACAGTGTCCCAACCTCATTCGAATTATGCAACTTGTAATTTTTTTACTAAAGTGCATTCTGGCAAACCACGGCCTCCGAGGGATTACGGGCTGGAGAGCCGCATAAGCGGAACCCCTAGACCTGGCAGAGCCACGCCAGCAGAATGACCATGACTTAAGTAAAAGAGACTTAGGCAGGGAAGCAAGATCATGGGGAAAGATACAGAAGGGAATTTTGTCTCCGCAGACAACGGCATCCTTTGCCACTCTGTCAGCCCGTTCATTTCCAGAGATACCAGCATGACCAGGAATCCAAACAAAAACAACTTCTAGACCTTTGGAATTGCAGATAGATAAGGATTCCTTAAGGAGAAAAAGAATAGAGTTGTGGGAATTGGGGGAAAAAGGGTTTGAAAGAAGAGACTGAAGGGCACTCCGACAGTCAGTAAAGACGAGAGAACGGCGGAGATTGAAAATAAGAATATATCGAATAGATTCAAGGAGCGCCCAACACTCACCCGAAAAAACTGAGGTTTCAGGGGGAAACTTAACCTTTTGTACAATGTTAAATTGTTCATGGAAGATACCACAACCAACACAGCCTATAGGGGAGAGTTTTGAAGCATCAGTAAAGATATAGTGCCACCCATGCCAATCCCTCCGCAGAAGATCACGGAAATACTCATCAGCATGGGGGTCACCAGCACAAATGTCAAAGTCTAAAATTACATTTGGACGAGAGACAATGACATCATAACTAAACGAGAAAAGAGGAAGCAAATGAGAACGGAGAACAGGATCTTTTAAAGACTTATAGGTAACAAAACTCTTCACTAGAAGAGGAAGCTGCTTATGGAGCCAAAACCGAGAAGAAAACGAGAAACTATGGAGAAGCTGAAGTTTAGGGACAAGAGGATGATTAGAAAACTGCACACAGCGAAAAAAAAACCTATTAGATAGAAACTGACGGCGAAGATGAAGGGGAGCATCAACACATTCAACCTGAAGTGCATTGATAGGAGAGGATAGCATAGCACCAGAAACAATGCGAAGGGCTTTCGATTGAATCAAATCCAGTTTCTTGATACCACCCTTGTTAGCTGGCTCCAGCAAGAAGGAGCCATAATCTAAAATGCTACGAATAATGGCGTTATACAAAAGTTTCAGTGTAAAAGGATGAGAACCCCACCAAACACCTGATAAGCACCTTAGAATGTTAATATTTTTCCGACACCGATCAGCAATATAATCACAATGCAACTTTCCACTAAGCTTATTGTCCAAAATAAGACCAAGAAATTTCACTGACTCCTTAACTGGAATCCTGGACCCTTTAACTAAGATATCTATTTCAGGGGGATTGCGCTTTCGAGAAAAGAGAACAATGTTACTTTTTGATGGTGAAAGATCTAGACCATTTAAATGTAGCCACGAGTTTAAGCACTGAAGGGATTGAGAAATACAGTGACTGGCAATGTCAATTTTATGGTGAGAAGTATATAAAAGGATATCATCCGCATATTGAAGAATACGGCAGAGACCAATAGATACCTCTAAATCAAAAGTATACACATTATATAGAGGAGGACTAAGAACAGACCCCTGAGGAAGACCACGCCAAATGATTCTGTGAGGAGAAATTGAAGAATCACTGCAACGAAGATAAATATACCTTTCAGTTAGAAGATTCATGACAAAATTACATAACTTAGGAGGAACCTTCAACAAAGAAAGTTTATTTCCGAGGATAGAAAGCTGGACGGAGTCATAAGCGGCAGAAATATCTAGAAAAGCACCAATAACTGATTCATTTCGAGTAAAGGCAAGTCTAATATCAGTTGTAAAAACACTTAGGCTATCCATAGTGCTCTTGCCTTTTCTAAAACCATACTGAGATTTGGCAAAAAGGCCCTTACTTTCAAGAAACCATTCAAGGCGGTTCTTGATCAGGCGCTCAGCAAGTTTCGCCAGGACAGAAGAAAGAGCAATAGGACGATACGAATTATGATCCTCCGGGTCCTTATCGGGTTTAAGAATTGGGATAATATACTGAGATTTCCAACTAGCGGGAACAAAACCAGACTCAAAAATAGAGTTAACCAAAGATAAGAAAAAGAGAAGTAAACTGTCACTCGCCTTCGTGAAAAATGAATAAGGTATGCCATCCATACCAGGAGCAGAATCTTTGACGGACTTTAATATATTTTTCAATTCAATTAATGAGAATGGCTGATCTAGGGGATCGTTTGACGAAGTAACAGCTAAGGAGGGTAATTCCGAAGGGAGTGGACAATACTGAGGAGCTAACTTATCCATAAATGCCTCAGCCCAAGACTGAGAAGGGCTACAGCAACGAAGAGGAGGACACCAGGAGCGTCTATATCGGCGAATTTTCAACCAAATAACTGAAGCAGGAGTACTAGGACTTAAGCTAGAGCAATAAGCCCTCCAACTATCCAGCTTCTTCAAGCGGAAAAGGCGCTTAGAACTAGCAATGGACCTATTCACTTCAGAGAAGTTCTCTAGAGTCATAGAGCGGCGGAAATTAGCTTCAGCCACCTTACGGGCTTTAATAGCGTTACTGCAGTCCTTATCCCACCACGGAGGAGGAGGCAATTTTCCAGACGAAGGCTTTTTAACAGGGAACGATTGGCTAGCACACTCATGGAGCATACGGACCAGATTATCAGAGGAGGAAGAGATATTAAAAGAATTAACAGGAGGTAAATTAGCAGAAACAGAAACAGAGAGGTCGTGAAATTTTTCCCAGTTAGGACAATCATTATAATTTAAAATATATTTAAGAAGAGGAGGATTAACAGAAACACGACTAGAATTACGTTGAGGAAATTCAAGAAGAATAGGAAAATGATCACTGCCATGAGAAGAAGGAAGGACATGCCACGACAGAAGAGAAGCAAGCTCAGGAGAACATAATGAAAGATCAACAGCACTGCGAAATTCATGAGGACGAGTCCTTCTAGTAGGGGAGCCATCATTAAGAATGCAGAGATTAAGAGTATCAAGAGAGTCCAACAAAAACTCACCACATTCATCGGACTTACCACAACCCCAAACAGAATGATGACAATTCAGATCACCAAGGACCAAAAGCGGCTTTGGTAGGGAACTCAAAACCGAAACTAATTTACGAAGAATTAACTTAGAAGGGTCAGGAATATAAAGTGAGACAACAGAATAATTCTTGGCACGCACAGCAATTGCTTGAAAACCACTATGAACAGGAATAATAATAGGAGAGAAAGGAATATTATTTTTTATCAGGAGGGCAACACCTCCAAAACCATCTTGTCTGTCACTTCTGATGACATCAAAGCCAGGAACTCTAAAATGAGAACCAGACTTTAACCATGTCTCAGAAATAGACAAGGCAGTAATATTATATTTATTAACTAAATATATAAGATCAGATAATTTATTATATAGTGATCTACTATTCCATTGAAGGAACTTGAGATCCATTAGATAGAAGGGAAATGAGTGAATTTAAATTAAATGCAGCGTTGGACGGTAAAGGATGGGAAGGGGAGTGATGAGCACGGGGAGGGTTGAGAAGAGAGGACAAAAGATTTAAAAGTTTGAGAAGTTCAGAGATAACCGATTGAACAGATGGAGACTCGGGGGTTTTATTAGGGTTAAGGGCACATCCATTAGGAGCGGCTTCCGCAAAGTCACCCCTAACAATGTTTGAGTGAGCCAAATGGTCATAGCCAGAAGAGGGAGAAGTTGAACCAACAGGCCTGTTTTTTTTACCCCTGTAGTGCACTCTGGCAGGCTCCACAGTAACGTGATTAGTTGAACCCGAAAGCTGAGAGGGAAAAGGAGGAGAAGGTGCCAAAGAAGAAGAAGTCACTTCTGCATAAGTAATTCTTGATGAGGGGTGAAGTTTCGATGCCTCTGCGTATGATAAAACATTTTGCGACATTGTTTTTTTAATAGAAATCTGGCGAGACATTTCGGGGCAGATTTTATTGGTTGCGAAGTGACTACCACGGCACCAAACACATTTGGCGCCCTCCGCATCTACATTGCACGAGTCTCCAGTGTGGGCTAAAGAGCATTTGAAGCATACTGGCTTCGACCTGCATTGGATCTTGGTATGTCCGTACCTACAACAAGAAAAACACTGGATAGTAGGTAAAACGTACTGCTCCACTTGAAAAGAGTTATAGCACAAAAAAACTCTTGGGGGTAGGAGTTGGCCATCAAAAGTTAAAACAACCGTTTGAGAAGGTTTCCATGACACTGACCCATCAATCACCAATTTGAAGTTCAATCTACGAACTTTGATTATCGGGCCGCACTCTTGGGGCACCCGTACTTCCTTTATTATTTCTTCGTCGGATAAATCGACGGGGATGCCCCGTACCAGACCCAGACGAGTTACATTATATGAGGGAATAAACGCTTTATACCCCTTATTAGCGAGGGAGCTCGAGTCTATGAAGGCATTAGCGGCCTTAAATGAGTGGAAACACAGCGAGATTCTATTTCGGCCCACGCTTTTAATTGATCCATCAACAATGCCTACAAATTCTCTCGAGCGCTCAAAAAGGAATCGCCCGAAAGTAACAGGGTGCAAAGAAGTGCTATCAGAAGATACAACCGCGATTTTTTGTACGTGAATAACATACGGCCCACGATCGGATGAAACATAGCACTGACGTGCAACCGGAGTTGGAGCGATTTTTTGGCCCGGGGGCAAAAATGAGGAGGAACTTGTTGAAGCAATTGTCTTCTGACCTAAGGGCAGAGACGCAGATACGGGGGTTGGAAGAGTGGCAAGGGGAAGCTCACTGCTCACAGTCGAAAAAAAATTAGGGGGTGTGTTTTGTCCTGAAGTAAGAATTACGTCATCAGCAATTTTAAATTCTTCACCAGAAGAGTCAATGGGAGAACATGCTCTTACATCCCGTTTCAAAGCTCTACGCTTAGAGCGTTTATGGGTTTTTTGGACATCCTCCGAGGTGGATATTGCTGTAAATGCACCAGGAGAGGGAGGAATATTGTAATCGGACGCCATTATTCCACCGCCAGGATCAGGAGGCTCTTCGTCAATCATATTAAAGTGTTAGAAAAGGGGCTACTGACAAAAATCAAGATATATAACTACAATGATACTAATTATACTAGAAATGAAACTAAAAATTAAATGATAGCTATTTACTAGGAAAACTGGTCAATTAGCTATGATAAATGGATTTAAATAGAAAAATATAACCGGAAAATTTTTTTTCAATGGTGACACGGCGATGACGTTCGACCAAAAAAAAGATTAAGCATCTATATCTATACATATAATAAAAACGTAGAGATAAAAAAAAAATCTGTAATTGCAAGATAACAAAAAAAAAAATCACACAGGTCGTCTTAAAATATGCAGCTGAACACGATAGGACAGTTTTTAGAATTTTTGTCTGTTTGTTTGTTTGTTTGTTTGTTTGTTTGTTTGTCCGCGCACATCTCCTAAACCACTGGACGGATTTAAATGCGGTTTTCACGAATATGCTTAGAAATTACCAGATTAAAACATAGGCTATCTTATATCATTTATTTTAATTCTTTATTTTTACATAAACGAAAATAAAAATCAATGATTTATTTCTTCGTTACCCGAAACGTAATATGAGGATCGTCACATAGCCTCAAGCAAGGAGATCCAAAGTAAAGAGAATGTTATTGACATAGCCATTAAAATTTTGAAACTGTCAACTGTCATTCGGTTAATCAGTTTAAATTTAAAGAAGGTTCCTTAACCTTCTTAGATAATGAACGTGTAGATCAAGCATGTTATAGGCCTTACAACCTCTTTGGTGATTCATTCCAGTGCATGGAGTAGGAGTGTGGCGTACTCGTACTCCTTGCGCCAACCTTCGTGAATTTCATTCCAATTTTCCACGACATGTGGCGCTGGGGCGCGAAAAGAAAAAAATAAAAGAACACCGATTTCCAAATGGAATTGTCATTGTCATTGAATTGTCATTCTATTGTATTCTCTTTGTTTTCATTCGCTTTTTCTAAGATTTGTCTAAGATTTTTCTTTGCATTAAATTTATAATTTCTTTCGGACTCAGCTATTTTCTTCCATTGTCGGTAGCTTAACCCTCTCCTTCTATATAAATAGTACAAATCCACTATAATTGGTGACCACTGAATGGACCGTACACCACCGACAATGGTCAGAATGCCGCTAGATCGTACTGATAGCACTGCGGCTGACACGAAGAATAAAGATGATGACAATGTATTCCGAGTTGGCGTGCGAATTCCACCGTTTTGGTCCGAGAAGCCGGCGATTTGGTTCGCCCAGATGGAAGGCCAATTCGCGATTTCCAACATCACTGCAGATAGCACCAAGTAGTACTATGTGATTGGACAACTTGACCCGCAATACGCAGCTGAAGTCGAAGACATCATCGTCAACCCGCCTGTGACCGAGAAGTACGAAAAACTCAAGCTGGAGCTAATTAAACGTTTGTCCGCATCAAGAGAAAAAAAGGTACAGCAACTTTTAACACACGAGGAGCTAGGTGATCGTAAGCCTTCTCAATTCTTACGTCATCTACGACACCTAGCAGGCCCCGGAGTTCCAGAAGACTTTTTACGCATGATTTGGACCAGCCGCCTACCGAACAGCACGCAGACCATCATTGCTTCGCAGCAGATGACGTCATCACTCGATGTGCTGGCAGACCTAGCCGACCGCATACATGACGTTGTCCCTATAGCCCAGGTCGCATCTACATCCAGTACCACACCGGGAAGCTCCAAGCTCCATATTACATTCTCATGGTTTTATTCTATGTTAGCATTTAAAACACAAAATATATCGCATCCTATTTTAATACAGTCCCGCGAATAGAAATATTCAAAAAAGGCCCTTTGTACATGACAATAAACCTATACAACAAAATTCCGGACGCAATAAAGAAAGAAAGAAATAATAACATTTTTCCAGAACCAACTTCGTAAGTTTCTAACCCAAAAATGTTATTACGAGATAAAAGATTTTTTCGACGATAAATTTTAGAAAATTATAATTAGAAAACAAATATCGATATATAAATAGTTAAGAAAGTAGCGTCATAAGTTTTGTATCATCTCAATTTGAATTTGAATCTCATATATAATTAAGTAACCTATCACACTAAGTATGTTTTTTTTTGTTTTGTAAAATTACTTCACCCTAGGTTAAGTTTGAATAGTATATATAATATTTATGTAATAGATTTAACTGTACTTAAATTTATATGTTTATGTCTGTGGTCTGGTTTTGTGAACAGCCACTACATAAGTCATTGCTGCACCCATTATGCAGGGTATATAAACTTAGCTTTTAGAAGAATACAGTGTATATTTGCAATAAGAATAAGAATATAGAAATAATTTTATTTTACTGTGATATTTTAACAGATAAATAGAGTAGTTCCATTTCATGGCTTTTTAATCAAGCTTTTTTTTATGTATATACAAATGCACGCGAAATAAGAAATAACTAGCCAAGAGCGTGTTAAGACAAGCATTATGTCAGGGTTCCGTGGCCAGCGAAACTGGCCGGAAATATACTTTTAATGGTTTAGACAAAAAGAAAATTTCAAAACATGCTCTGCACTGTGGTCACATTATCTTTTTGATTTGAAAACTGTTGACGGTGTTATTTATTACTTTTATGATTCTATCAATACTTCACTCAGGGCGACTTAAAATAAGCAGCTGAACATGTTAAGGCAGTTTTTAGAATTTTTGTTTGTTCACGCACATCTCCTACACCCCTGGAAGAAAATGCGGACGGATTTAAATGAGGTTTTCACGAATATGCTTAGCTATGACCAGATTGAAGTATATGCTATGTTATTTTGCGCAAGGCCGGATTAAGGGAAGAAAAAAGAATTGAAGGTTTATATGAAAATCTACGCGTACGAAGTCGCGGGCAAAAAAGCTAGTACAAAATAAAATTAATCGTAACTGGAGAATGCTTGCTCAACAACGCTGTTCTGGTGGGTAGTTATGATTGTTTTACCACGCAAATCGTATAAGAGCCTATCTAGGGTTATTCTTACGTATGTCACCTGCAATATTATTATTGATGGCTGCTTAAGAATTCTTAAGCTGTCGACATACCGAACACCCAGAGCCGCTCAACATGCGCATAAAGGTTGGTTATCTCTGTATCTTTTATCGCATTTACAACGGGGAGTGTTCTGAAGAACTGTTCGATCTGATGCCGGCATCGATTTTATCATCGCATCAGCCGCCTGAAAGCGCATCCACATCACACACAATCCCACACTGTGCGATTTACACGATCTTAATTGCCTCACACCTGCAAAATGTGGAATGAGCTACCTTTCGCGGTGTTTCCAAGAAGCTACAACATGCAGTTCTTCAAAAGGCGAGTTAATAGAGTCTTAAAAGGTTGGCAATTAAACCGATGCCATTATCACCGACTGCCTTGGTGGCTCATTTGGTAGAGTTAGCGCAAAACTTTATGAGCCCTCTGAAGTTAGGCCCTAGTGGCTGCGCAGTACGCATTATAGGTATCCGAGGGACGGGACAGGGCGTCGGGGAGGCCTCGGGCCTAACTTCAGAGGCCTCATAAAGTTTTGCGCGAACTCTAGTGATCCTACTTTCTGCGCTTGGGGGCGTGGGTTCGATTCCCATCTAGGACAAACATTTGTGTGATGAACATTTGTATATATATGTATGTATATCAGTATCTGGCAGCCATATTACAAGCTTTGCTTAGTTTGGGGTCAGATGACCATGTGTGCAATAATGTCCCAAATATTTATTTATTATTTAAATTTGGTGTTTTGGTAAGGTATTATTTCTTTTTCTGTAATTAGACAGATAGAAACTCTGTATCGTGCACACCAGAAAATTTAAATCAATATAAATTTATAGTATAGGGTTTAAAAACTTATCAAGTTTGAAACCTACGAGGGACCCTGACACTTGCATTGCCTGAGGCTCTTCATGTTTGAATCCGGCCCTGTACCTATGTATCTACCTATTAACCATGAGGTTGTTTCCAATCATCTGTCTCGTCGATCAGACGCCGCAAATATTTGCGTCGTGTTCCATTCGTAAAGCGATTGGGCACACCTGCTCATTATGTACACTCCTTTGTGTAAGCCCTCGTCCAAACAAACCGCAAGCGCGGCTTTTCGCAATTCACACTACGGAACGTAAACTACGGGGCTGAGGTACGAGTGTTCGAGAATTTTTATGTGGAAAAAATATTAGAACATTACAGCAGAGGCTGGCAAGAAAAGCATTGACGAACATGAAAACCCAAAGACAAGCTGACGCGTACTAACGATGCTATCCAGACTTGTTTATTCACGGCCACCACAAACGTAAAATCGAATTAAAAAATATTTTATTGTAGTTAAAACATGACACCTGGTGTAGTTTTCACACATTTTATTTATATGACACGGGAATTACTCACGTGTGATTAATCCAGTTACTCCGACTATAGTTTCAACCGCATTCGGCGGTCTATTTCAAGGTGAGGGCGCGCGCGGCTCCTTATCGCTTTGTGTGCAAAGAATGCTATTCAAACTATAGTCGGAGTAACCGGCTTAATCATACGTGAGTAATTCCCGTGTCATATAAATAAAAAAATGACATACCTATAAAAATATTTTTTATAGGTATTAAAATTTCGAAATATGTAGGTATTTACCTATGTTTTGAATCAGTGCTTGAATCACGTTTTTTATATATAAGTATGTAGAGTAAGTCTACCTTTTGCTAAAAACTCACCTGGTGTAAAGCGGTGTTGTGACCGAAAATGGAGAATCTAGACCTAGAAGGCATTCACTCTGGCATTGAAAATACCCAGTTTATAGCTTTCAGGAAACAAGGACCGTGAAAATGATCTAAGTACCTACTTGATTAATATCCAAGTACAAGAGAGAACTATATTTGAATTAAATACCCACTTCCAACATCGTTTTTGTTTTGCTGGTGTCTCATAAGGAGCTACGATTCAAGCACTCACCATAATAACTTGGTTAAGTAATGCACCTTTGCGCCTAATTGCGATTTTTGTTGCCAATACAATACACCTGCTATCAGATAATTTTCGATAATAGCTGTTTTTATTGCCAGTGGCAATAAAAAGTATTGATAGGGGCACAGCTCCGTGCTTATTGTGTTTACCGCAGTATAGGCTTGTTGACAGTACCTAAAAAAAATGTTGGAATTATGATTGTAAGCAATTAAATATATAGGTTAGAAAGATTATAACCATTTTTATTTTAAGGCAAGTTTAATTTATACAGGATGTATCTCTGGACAACGGACATATTCAAGGATATTATCATTGTAACTCATCACCTCAAACGGCAGATTTTTGTCACGATATCAGGGTTATTTTTATAAGTAAACAATGTTTATAATGATGAGTACAACGATATCCTTGAATAAAATGTCTGTCGTCTAGAGATACAACCAGTATTTTCATAAAATAAAATGAGAAAAACAGCAAACTTCAGATCAGAGTGAATGACGTCACAACAAACCATTTTGCTTAAAAATTCGCAAAAGTTCAGTACTGTTAACATGGTATGTATAAAAGATCGTGACGTTATAAGCAGACGCCATCGCCTGCGAGTATTTTTGGCGCGAATTATATAGAAATTTTATAAAAAATATAAATGAAATAAATTTTCTGTGAGAATAAGTTGTTTTTTGGAAATAGTAGATGCGTAAGAATGTCGTAGAACAGTAATTGTTTCTTATGTTTTCGCGATTAATACACATAGAAACCAACCATTTAGTATAGGCATATGTAGGCAGTATCAGTATTTAAAACCACATTGAAACACCTCAATGTTCACAGCATTTAAGTAGGTACACCTCTTTTAAAATAAATAGGTAAAGCCAAGCATCGAGCAAATTTTGGCCGATCAAACGCTCAAAAGCTAACTCGTCAAAAATATATTCGTCTAAAAGATCTCAGAAAACAAGTTTTTGCAAGAATGCTCCCTGGAATATTCATATTCGATGAAAATATACGTCGTGTTAGCGTTTACCCGAATATTTGCGTGAATGTTCACATCCTCTTCACAATTGTTATAAAAATGACAACGCTTAAAAATAATCATACCAAATACGAGATTTTGTTTGCATGGAAAGTGCCGCATTACACTGAATATTTTCAATTACAGATACCGAAGGTGTCGAGTGCAGCCATTTCGCCGTCACGTATGATATCATCAGCAATTTTACTAAATGGCCTATCACGATAATATCACCTGCCGAGAACGTAGTCAAGTTGGCAGTTAGAGGCTTAATGTTCTACCTCCGTCATAAATTTAATATACGTTCTATGATATACCTACCTACTTGTTTTCTCATAAAGCTGGGCATTAAAACTATAAAAGTTTTAAAACAGGATTTACGTTCTCTTCCTTGCGTTTTCATTATTCTCTATCATAAACACTAAAGGCAGCATGTTGTATTATCGTTCCCTTTATGAAACCCAACTACACATTTCCCGTAAAATAAATTTCAACCAAGCAGGTGGATTGTCAACAACTTTCACTAATACGTTCACTTTCCAAATTAAACGAGCTTAGGTAATTTAATCTAGAAATGTATTGCTGAGACTGTGACCCTCGGGGATTAGTCAATTTCGTAATTAATCGGGTTAAACTATGATACCTTTGGGATGAAACTTGAAAACGAGATATAAAATATTTGAAATAATCTACAAAATAAGTTTGGTGCTCTTTTGTTTGCAAGCTTTTGTTTAGTTTAGGTGGATCATTTAGATTAAACGAGATTAGAAATTGACAAGTCAATGCAAAGCGCATACCTACGTAATCTATACATGTAATAAAAACGCAGAGATAAAAAAAAAAACATAAAATAAGCAGCTGAACACTTTAAGACAGTTTTTAGAATTTTTGTCTGTTTGTTTGTGTGACTACGCACATCTTCTAAACCACTGGACGGATTTCAATGTGGTTTTCACGAATATGCTTAGCTATGACCAGATTGAAGTATAGGCTATGTTATTTTGCGCAAGGGCCGGATTAAGGGAGGAAAAAAGGATTGAAAGTTTACATAAAATCTACGCGTATACAAAGTCGCAGGCAACAGCACTAGTAATTAGTAAATTTACTTTTTACAGCGGTAATAAAAATATTTGTTATTTTTATTTGCTGGCTCACCGCAGGCGTGTGTATATACCTTACCTGATGCTAAGTGATGTGGTCAAGTGTTTTTTTTTAAACTCTCAAGTGGAAACCACTCACCTCAGATCAGACAAACAAGGGGGATTTGGTAAGGTGGGGTGGGGGTGCGAACGCGTCTGGCCTAAATCAGGGTTGATTACCTATAGTCGCATTCACCCTGCAGACATAGTAGAACTACTATGCTGCAGATGTGCCCTTACCGCTTTTTTTACATGTGAGCTGTTATTTAGTTAATTGGTGTCTCTTAGTGAGCGTAAAAAATAACAATGGCGTTTGGAGACAGATTTTCGATCCAAAAATCATAGCTAATTAGCGAATCAGCCAGCCAAGCCAGCCAGCCAGCTGAGAACTGTAAAGTGCTATAACAATTATCTTTGTATATGCCAATCTTTTTATATGTTGCTTCACGACATTTTCCTACACCGGAAGCTCAAGTTCATTGATTGAATTTGAACCCACACTCTTTTGCGTAGCGCGTAGATAAACACGCTTACCACTGATCCATTGTTCCTTAAAAGTTTAGCTGGAAGGAAACTAAATGTTTATAAAAATATGGCGAGACTAGTTGTAAAACAATGCATTTGGTGGTCAAACGCGGTCTTATTCGCGATATATTTAAAACCGCTCTCATCAGCTAGAGCTATCTCGTTAGCACAATTTCTACTCATGCACAATTTAAAGCACAATTTATAATGTTGAAAGTGTGCAAACGAGAAACGTATACCTACCTACATACGTGAGTAGAAACATGATTCAGCTGTTCCATGATACATCGTCACGAGCTACAGTTAAATGAAATTCTGATTAAACCAGCTTCCATTTGATAAATGGCCAGTCTGTATATCATTCAGACGTCACGGTGTATACGACGAGACACGCGGCGCGTCGCCATGTTTTATGTAGCAATTTTATCGAATGACCCAACCAGAGGGGTATTCTGGTGACCTCGAGATTATGTCCGTCACTGTCTTTCTGATTAGCAATGTTATGAGGGTGAAAGTATATATGGAGCGAACGAGGATACCCTCTTTAACCTGTGTGCGTTATCCAACAAAAAGCGTGATTTTTAGGACAAAAAGTGGGAATGTTACTCCAGGGTATAGCTACCTCCTGTTTACTCCGTACCAAATTTCATTCAAATCCGTTGCACTGTTACAGATTTGAGATTACAAGCAACCACACTTACATACTTACAAACATTCGCATTCAATATCATAGTATCAGAGCCCACGACTTTTTTTTTTGTCTCATAGCTATATGGCCAAAATAGTCTTAAAATCGATAGATCCGATTTTACCTACGTGCAAAACGTATTCTCGGTAATAGGTATCTTAAATTTATCATATAGCTATATCCCAAAAACCAGACAGAATACTATAATATGGTTCAGTGAAATTTGCACGATTTTAGGGGTTTTAGGGTCCCATAGTAAAAGTTGTCCATAATTGTGATTACAATTACCTCCTTTCAGCTTAGTGCAGTTTATATGCGTAACCCTGTATTTGTTCGACGATAACTTGCATACCGTTGATCCGAACTTTATAAGATGTTGTAGGCAAGTAGTTCATTTTAATACAATTTTAGGTTGAATATGAGAAAAATCAGTCTTGGGGTTGCGAAGATAATTATAGCCTATAGGGCTTAGAGGGCTAGCGGCCGCCGTTACAGTTTGAAGCGAAAAACAACTTACATTTACATTATTGATCTTTATATTTTTTTAATATCATTCAACTAAGTTGGAAAATCAACAAAATATCAATATATTACGAATAAAATACCAATCAATGTTATAAATAGCTAAAAACTGATGATGCGGTTAAATAAATTTTATATGTCACTACGATCCGTGATTGCAATTTGTGATAACGAAATTGTTAATTCCTTTATTGAAATGTCCATTGTCATTTTGTTTGCACAAAGCATGACCGAATTAATATTTAGAGCTTTCAATTTATGACAATTGGATTCAGTAAAAACATGTTTGGTTCAAATATTGGTTATAATTTGCAATTTAAACTGGCAAGAAACAGCAGGATTTATCTATATTGTTTGTGACAATTTGTTTTTGTTTTGACCAGTGATGTGCTAAGTATGTGATCTCTACTCTACATGAAAATGTGGAAATTCAAGATCAATGTTATAATAACATAACATTACAGTGATATTGTGCCGATACAATTCTCCCATAAAATAAAACTCAGAGCAATGCACGAATACATTTACGGCCACAAATGACGATATAATGGCCACCTAACAGATAAAACTGTGCCAATGTTGTTATATATCAAGAAAGTCGTCAAATTCTCAGTTTGTGCAAAATTTAAACAAGTATATTTTCTTTAAAAAGTTTAAAAGCCAATAAGGATATTTTTCGCGGATCATATTTGCAAACAAAAAACCATGTACCAAACCTCACTTCCATTATAAAATACTCATTCAAAGATACGTCTTTAATCGGTTGAGTTAATTAGTGAATGACTAAAGAACATTATACCAATAGGATGAGACGTCATAGGATGAGTATAGAATAACCCTTTTTAAGGGGATGCTGTAAAATTTATATTTTCTCTCCACTTTACATGTCTTGTATTTATTATGTCACATACCCAGTGACTATACCCTGATTCATATTATATTAATTCATTTAAATCTACACCATGCTTTCGACACCTTATTTATAAAAAACACTGTATATGAGAACATACATACATCATACACACGTTAAACACAATAACCTCATTTTTCTTTGCACTGTCGGGTAAAATTAACATATTTTCTAACGGTTTACATCAACAGATGAGCAGATTTAAAACGATAAATATAATATATCACGTGTAAAGCAGAATGTCTGGTGGTGGCTTAAAAAATAAATTATGCGCTTAAATCAGTCTCTACAAAGCCTCACTCTGTTAACAAATGTTATTGGATACGAACACTGGATCATTATAAACCAGGCATCGAGCCAACTCTGAAGGCTGTTCAACCTCCAAGGCTGGGGCTTAGACTCAAAGACCCTGGGGACTAGAGCGGAAATAATCGGCTGCAGCTTTGATTTTATTTTCACTTTACATCACAGACTAGGCAGAGATACTAACAACATTGGCTGTTCAAAGTTAAAATATTGGCTTTGGTTATTTTTTTTACACGGCGCGACGGTCCAAAAAATAATAATGCAGTCATAGTTTGTAATTTCATCCAATTATATTCTCGCTTAGAATGCTGGACCCGGGTATGTCCTAAAACTGCGACCAGAACCACCGGATGATGGGCAGCAGCGTCTTAATAGTACACGGTGAACGTACTGCGATCCCCAAACCGCCTGCCAAGCGTGGGGATTATGGCAACATCTCTATGAGGGAGGCCTTTTCCAACAGTGGACGTTAATTGGCTGATGATGTGTGATGTGATATTCTCGCTTCTTTAATTTACTTTCATTTAAACCACTTTCATATAATAAAATATAACTTTCGCGATTTGAACACATGTTTTAACGTTTATCGGGACTTGTCGCGCAATATTTTATATACCTAGGTAAAAATAGGTAGCTTTCGCTCGACGTTTCTACCATGTTACAATGGCCGTGGCTATGTAATGGTCGTGTCAGCTCGTGACCGTGACGTGTATTGCGCGATAAGTCCCGATAAACATTAAAACATACTTTATTACACACCAAATATACAAAAAAAAAATATAAATATGCACAAACGAATATGCACATACTGCGATCCCCAAGCCGCCAAGCTGCCAAGCGTGGGGATTATGGCAACACCCCTCTCTATGAGGGAGGCCTTGTCCAACAGTGGACGTTAATTGGCTGATGATGTGTATGTGTGTGTGTGAATAAGAAAACACGAATAAATACCTAAAACTGCTTTAAACCAATTTCAGTTATATATTTATTACGAAAACTGACACGGTTTTCACACATTTTTTTTATATTACACGGGAATTACTCACATAAGATTGAGAAAGTTACTCCGACTATTGTTAAAAGCGAGATGCAGCCGCGCGCGCATTCACTTTGATAAAGACCGCCGAATACGGTTGAAACTATAGTCAGATTAACCAGGTTAATCTTACGTGAGTAATTCTCGTGTAATATACATAAAAATCAATTAAATACATGAACACAAAAATATAAAAGGTACACCACTGACAGCAGGCATCGTGCCCAAAATGCTGGCCGCATTGCCGCTTTGAATTTCAATATTTATGCGTTGAGAAAGGTACCGGCCAGCATTTCTTTAGTTGTGTTTATTTAGCCTTTCAAGGTTGATGAAATTCAGGTTCATTTATAAATAAAATAAAAATAAAAAGCCTTTTATTTCTTACAAACTATAAAAAAGTAAATAACAGTAATTTGACTACATCTAATGTTTATGATAACCTATGATTATGATTACCTATTCTGTATTTATCTGTGATTATATTATGTAGTTTTTATTCTTTATTTGTTTTTATATAATACATATCTTACGTTATAACTTCCTATGTGTGTAATTATTAAAAAATGTTTATTTATTATACAGGTTCATTTAAGAAGACATTATTCTAAAACTTTAAGACTCTGTAGAGCGTCAAATGTATGTAGATGAGTTAAAGTGGCTAACGAAGTGAAACTAAAGCTCAACCCACATTTTCGCTGGTAGAAGTGGTAGGCATATTTTGGTCGAAGATTTATTTACTGTAGGCTCTTATGCAAAAGTAAGTTAATGGTAAGTAGGTAACATTAATCTTGCCATGACTTATCGATAGATGTAGAGAAATTGTACTTACGAAAAAATGTGCATTTTATTCTAAACAAGTTTTATGTGGTTTTGACACATTTTCTTCATATTATACGAGAATTACGCGCTTAATATGAAGCCGGTTATTCTGACTATAGTTTCATTCAGCGGTCTTTTTAAAGTGAGTATGCGCGGCTCCATCTCGCTTAGTTTTTTCCCCTAAACACGTATCTTTCTTGATATCCATAGGGTTACATGGAAGGATGGTTCTAATATGTATTAATATGATTAGTATTTATAATAAGATTGGTATACACATTTTCAAATTATCAGTCAGTAAACTTCCACTGCTGAATAAAGGCCTCGCTCTAAGAGAGTTGTGTTGCCATTATCCCCATGCTTCGCAGGTGGCTTGGGAACCATTCACAGTGGACTATTAGAATGCTGCAGTCCATCTTTGGGTGGTACTCTCGAGTATGTCTTAAAACTGCGACCCACAGGATTCAAGATTGGTACAAAATTATTTTAATTCAAAACAACTGAAATGTTGTTATTCCATATATTACGTTGCGTGTGAATTGCATTTTTCAAAGAACCAGCAGATTTTTACTTAGCGGTTTCAGGGTTGGTCCTATATTAAAAGTTGTTCGAAATGATGAGTAGGTAATGTGACCACCATAGAGCTTATTGCCATCGTACCCAATGTATTTTAAAATGGCTTACTATAAAATAACTTACTGTACTGATTTTATATCTAAATACGTTCTTCAAACGAAACGTTTTTCTTTAGAATGAAAGCAAGCACCAATAAATTCTAAAACTATTTATGGCACAAAACTTATGTCGTTGCTACTGTAGGTGGGATTTTTCAACTGCATAGATTAGTGCAATCTATAGACCTCTGATTACATTGAACTAAAAAAAAAAAGGTTAAAACAAACTTTAGAATCGTCACTATGGACTTTACAACCTCATTTAAAATTCTAAAACTCTGTTACTAAAGATATTTACTCTCCTAACTAGTAAAAAAAAATTTACTACTATACTAACCATAACCATAACTTTTATTACTTTTAAATAATTTTGGGTTTGATGAAAAAGCAAGAAACCGTGGATTTTTGTTTATTGCATCTCCCTTCTCGGTTTGTTCGCTCGTAACGGAGCATCATGATGTTCTCATCCAGTAGTAGATGGCGACGAATCTGCTTCAATCTCTGACTGTATCCAGCTTGGTACATGGCGTCAGAGATTTTCTTGTCCAGCTTTTATATAACTTGGTCCATTTGCTTGGTCTACATTTTTACTTACGATATTATGCCTACGTTACGTTGTATTAAAACTAAAAAATTATGTAAAATTACTAACGTTTTTATTATTTACTTACTGCTCTTTTAAAACTGTGCTTCTCCTACAAAATTCTATATCGTAAAATTATTCACAAATCTTATTACAGCTCGAGATATACCGCAAACATTATTTTAAAATTTAAGAACACTCCGGAACGCGGCGAGCCGCCGCTCTAGGGCATTGTAAAATATGTCTCTTGAAATTAGCTTAAACTCATCTTTATTTAGGGTTATCATCTTGCCAAGAATTATGAGAACCCATAGGATTTAGTTCAATTTCCATTTCCAACGACAATAAAGACGATTCAGTTTATGTTTCGTACTAAACGTGCGAAAATGTTGACCTCAAAATATATGAAAGAAGTGCATACCTATATTCATAAAAAAAATACGGAACGAATTGAGAACCTGCCTCCTACTTTGAAGTCAGTTAAAAACATTATTAAATGACATCTAATTAAGTAACTATGTACCGACATATTATTTGCTTTCAACTCGTAAATAGACTACTTAAAACTAAAATTTTATATTCATTTTCACTTAATCCAAAAATATAATCCATTATCTACTGTCTTAAAACATCAATAACTCAAAAAATCCAAGCAAGGATAATCTTTTCGCGGCCTCACGGCGGCGGAATAATTAGTGTTTTTCCTCTATTAAAGGGACGCGTTTTAACAAGTTTCTTGCAAATAAAAGTGATTGCCACAGATCCAGTGTCGGATTTCAGACGCTTTTATTTATGCCATATGCATCTGTCTCACCACCGCGTCGCCAGCGAGTATGATTGATGATTGATGGAGTAGTAGATCGAACTTTTTCTAAATCACGAAACGTACTTCTGCCGCCATATAAAACCGTGTAACTAAAAGAGACGTATATAATTAATACAATTATATAATTACTAGCTGTACCCAGTGCCGTAAATAGGGCTGTGCAAGCGGTGCCCAGGCACAGGGCGCAGACTTTGGAGGGGCGCAGACTTTGGAGGGGCGCAGAAATGACCACACCAGGACCAAGTTTCGTTTTCAAGGGCGCAATTATAGAAGCTCGCACCGGGTGCATACAAGGCTAGTTACGACACTGGCTGCACCCGCGACTTCGTCTGCGATCTCTTCAGAAAAAATTGCCTATGTCCGTCCTCATGATACATACTATTACCTCGCAAAATTTTATCGAGATCGGTTAAGCCTTTTAGCCGTGATTATGTAGCAAACAGACAGATGGACAGAGTTACTTACGCATTTATAATATTAGTGTGGATTTTTTTGACTGTTCACACTATCACAGAAACATAATAGTACATAACACTTTAGGCGAGAACTCATTCAACAATTTATCGTTTAGCGACACTCGCTGAGCTACATACGATTGGCAAAATATTTTTCTGTTTATTCGAGCTAGCGGTGCGAGTAAATACTCTCCATCGCACTATAAGCGCTTCTTGGTAATTGCTAACAATCTGTCGCTGACAGCTTTCTTATATCATTACCTTACAATTTAAAATAGGGCTCAATGGCAATCACTTTACGCAGTTTCAAATGTGAAGGAACGTGGAGTCCTGACAAAACTTAAAAGCTGACTTTTGCACTTACAAAATACTTTTTTTTTATCGCAAGAAAATCCTCGTTTGACCACCAACTTAAAAAAACATAGATGAATGTGAGTTTCTTAAAAAATAATGAGAATAAAGTGGTTAAGCATCATTTAGGACAGCACCCTACGAAAATTTGTCAGCCAATTCAATCCTGTATTGCACTCTCACTCATAACTACTGAAGTGAGAATTTTTTTAGATGTAAAAAATTGTGTGTCGCTTCCTCAAATAGCTTCTCGCTACTCGTGAGAGGTTGGACAGCTGCATCGGTCCCAAGTTGCGTCTGCGATTTTATTCCACATCTTAACGACTGTTTTATTGTTACTAGTACTTTCTGCGGTAGACAATATTACAGGAGGGATAGTATCGTTTTTATTGTCGCCGTAATATTGCAGTTCCTTACTGGTCGGGATAATTTATCTTCAGCTCGTTGAGTTAACTGTCGTATTGCGTTTTGTTAGTGACGGAAATTTAAATAATCCCGGTTCATTTTTAGAATTCCGTAGTAACTACAAGGAAGATAGATAGATAGATAGCAAACCCTTTATTGTTCATACCAAAAATTACAAACGTACATAGTAGGTAACTTAAAAAACAACTAATAGGAAGCCTAAAACTTATAGGCTTCCTTGCAGTCTAACTGTTTTTGTAGTGTTAGCACAGGTGTTAGCTTGTATTTTGCTTAGTTAATAAAGGCACTTTCAAAGTATTAATTATTTTATTACGGTAAGTATTTATAGTTGTAATAAACTTGTAATATGGCTGCCAGAGACTGATACATACATATTAATATATATTACATTAATATAATATATTTAAATACATACTTAAATATATATTAATACCCAGATATAGAACAAACACAAATGTTTGTCCTAGGTGGGAATCGAACCCACGCCTCCAAGCGCAGAAGGCAGGTTCACTAAGCTAAGAGGCTGTCAAACTCTATTTCATTAATACAAATACTAAATTTATTTATTGTTACATAAAGAAAGCACAAATACATTTAGAATTCCCTGCCTGCTGCGTTAGCGTAAGCTGTGTTGCAACAGTCAGTGTCTTCCTCAAAACTGGGAACAGTAACAAACAATATAAAATTAAAACACAAAAACACTAGGTACATAATATAGAAGTTCAAATACTTATTTGTTTTATAACTTGTAAATCAAGAATAAGGGAATAGAAGAAATAACATAGTAATATTTATTTTTAAAAAAACAAGTGATCTCTGTCTTTGTGACTGTGTGTGTGTATGTGTAAGTGCGTGTGTGCATGCGTGAAACAGTGTAATGCGATTTGTTGTGTATGTTTGTGAGACTAAAACGTATTGTGTAGAAGGTTAGATGAAAGTACAATGCAATTTGAAGCCAGATTGTCATCAATAAATTTTCTTTAGTAGGTTTTCAAAAGACTCGTTAGTCATATTCCTGCAGCCATTCATTTAATATAATTTTTAGTTTATGGGAATTTAGCGTTGTTACTAGGAATTTTGATTTGAGTTTGTTATATAGAATAGGAGCAATATGATTATAATGTCTCCATGAGAGGGCACACTTGTACCCAGGAACAAAACATTTATCACGCCTTTTGGTAGAGACAAGCGGAGTTGTATCTCTATGGTGTCTTCTAATACATTGCCGTGCAAATATTTTCCGAACAGAGGCGACTTTGCAGATGTTGTATAAATCAGCGGTCGGGTATTTAAAAGGTAGAAACATTATCACTTTGAGTAAGGCACGTCGGGATCGTTCCACTTCGAACATATGAGTTTTAGCATCGCTTCCCCACGTACAGATACAGTAGCCAATAATGCACTCACAGAGTGCTTTATAGGTAAGTAATTTCTTTTCTGCCACTGGGCGAAGTAGCTTAATATGTCATAAAATTTTAAAAAGAATTACTAAGAATATGTCTAAATCAATGTTAGATTGTTTAGTCGTGGAGAAAATAAATACCTATATACTATTCCTACCAGTTTAATAATACTACAAACCTTTTTATTTGATTGGAGGGGAAAACACTTATTTCGTAGATACGTAGTTCTACGTAAGACTTATATAGGTAGTTCTAAAAATACCTCCATTCCCTTGGTGATCAACGCGCTATCTTTAGGGAGGTGTTTGTACATTTTTGTCACGTCTCTGAAATCTTCACTGTAGCCTCTACAATCCGAATTGGATCCAAACTTTCTGAGCACTTTTCAAATACATTTTACTCGTAACGGTGTCTCTTTTCATTCAATTTTATCCATCCATATCGCAGATTGCGTTAGAGAAAGCAATATTTAATATGGTTATTGAATAAATTTCTTTTTCAATTTTATAAATTGATTGATTTGACTTTCATTCAATTTGGAGCAAAAATTTAGAACTTTGAAGTTTATAACAAGTGGAGTGGATGGACAGTTTGTTATTATAATTTAGGAGGTGGATATTTTTGATAGTCGCACAGATAGCGTATTTAACCGCAAAACGCTGCTAGTAAGTAAATAGAGGTTAATAAATCTAGGTATCTATTTCACAAGCTTTTATTTAACTTGCCTTGTTAATTTGGCAACTGAACTTTATAACAGTTATCCCTGGACAATAGAGCTGAAATTTTGCATACACTTTTAGTATGATCGACAATGCATGGTTAGCTAAATGACGTCATTTTAAATCCAATATGGTGGACTGCCGAAGGTGGCGGGCCGCCGATTTTTTATTCACTGCCATGATATGAGTATCAAATGAAAGTGTTTACTGAAAAGAAAACACGAAAAATAAAATGACATCACATTAAATTCAATATGTCGGACGGCCCAAGATGGCGGAAAAAAATTCTTATATGCCATCATGATATGGGTATCCAATGAAAGGGTTTGCTGAGAAAAATACGAAAAGCTTGTATATAAAAAGTTTTTCTTTAATTAATAATATTATTTATTACGTTGAAATCGTTGGATGTAAAAGAAACATATTATTCTCTGAAATTGTACCTACTTAGACCATTTATTTTCCACCCCGTTTTTTGGCTGTACTTTTCCATGAATAACTTAATTAGTCAGCAAAGATTAACCTAACCTAAACCTTTACCTAAACTTGTGTTTGTAAATCAATGTTTTATATAGAATTGCAATATCATTTTGTGTTTTCCATAAAGCCTGTCCAAGTTTAGCAACCAGTTCAAATAGGTCAAAGTTATCTGGAACTTGGGTCCCGGCTTGCAAGTTGTGCTATCACAAGCTTGCATAAGACATTTTGACAGTAATTGGCAAACTATCTGTATATTCCTATAGTTTTTATCTGTTAGAGTCATAATATCTTTGAAGTGTTGCTTTGCACAGCAAGGTTTTTAGTCCATTTTCAATGCTTACACGTCATTCGAAGGACCTTTATTGCTAAATGTCTTTCTAGTACAAAGACATACCTAATCTTCGTTTAAAAAATCTACTAAAATCAATTTATTACGTTAGATTGAAATGGATCAACCCTTACTTATCTGAATCATTTAACCCTCGTGACATAATATTCATCTCACGATCCCAAATATGGACCGGTTGATAAAATAACAACGAATAAGAAATTCCCAGAGGGTATCCTCATAAGAGCCTTCATAAAATCAGAGCAAACCGAGTGAGCATGGAACATTTATTCCACGTAGTATCGTTTCGTGCATTACCATAAGCCCCCTCCATAACGCTAGCACAGCAACTAAGCACATTGAGAAACAGAGAATTAGATCGTGCGTCATTTTATAAAGAAATTATGGTACACTACATAATATCTTCCTTTTATAACCGAAGTCAAACTCACCAGCATTTTATGCTTGTCGCAGTTTCCAAGTCGATATATGCCATGCATTTTTATTAATGCCGTAGGTGTGCATGCATTGAGTGATATTATTTCAATCCGCCCTAAGATTTCATTTGTTTAATCACATCACACATCATGAGCCAGTAAAGGTCCATCCCTCTTGAAAAGGTGTGTTGCCCTAATCCCCATGCTTGGCAGGTGGCTTAGGAATCGCAGTACGTTCACCGTGTACTAATAGGATGTTGCTGCCCATCCTCCGGTGGTTCCTGGGTTTGTTTAACTGTTATTTCACTCACACGTTGCATTTTTTGTCAGTGCTGTACTTTTGCAACTTTGTGTTTGCTTTTGCGAAAACTTTAGCGTTATTGAAATAAAGTCAAAAATGTGGTAACTTCACAGACCTTTTTACTTAGAAAACACCAGTGCCTCAGTAATGTACGGACAGTTTATGATGAACGGTCAAGGGCTAAAATACATGAGGTCAGGTGCAGGACTTCTGCGAGATCCAAACCATCCTGTAGAAGTCTTCACAGAATAGGAATAAGAGGCATATGCTTGTCCATAACAGTTCAGTAACACCAAGAATACAGATTTTTAATTGTTAAATGCTTTATATTTTTTATTAGTTTTAGCTTTATCAGCAGTTTTTATCATGCGCAGCACATAGTACAACGACATAGTCATTCAAACTTTCAAATTATTTGAAACTACGTGTTCAAGTATTGAACTTGAGCACTGAATTCCCCTGTGTCGATAGTACTGCTTGAAACAATGGACCCTGAGATGAGACCTGCCCATCGTCTTGATCCGCGATAAGAGCCTTCAAACAAATGCTGCGAAAGGGATTACGGCTTTATCCGTCATCACGTAGATGCGCCCTTTCCTAAGTACCTACCCCGATTACGACGCCTCAAGCCTTCTTTAGACTACACTATATTGCATTAGCTGGGTTAAAGGTATGACGCAATATTTAAGTGCAGTGCACTATCCCGCGATAACTTCATACCACGGCAATGTCACTTGCATACATTTTGAATGCCTACGTGCGTTAATACTTAGATTGTTGGGCAAGCATTTTACACATTATTTGAACATTTTAGATCTGTAACTTATTCCGTTTAGGAGAAAGAATCCTGTGAGACACTTGGACGGACGGATATATGGTGGAGAGACAACAATACGGCTACGTTTGCCCTCTGGGTATGTATTCCCAAACACGCTCAGGACTATTCCCAATTTTATTTATTCACATCTCGACTAATTTCTTTTCTTTTTTTTTTCTTTCGGATGGTAATGATTTATTACATATCAATATACTTAAGTAAATGCTATAAAATATAACTAAACCTAATTATTTTGACAATATTCTAACAAAAATTTAAATTATAAACAAAAATAAAATATTTTTAATCGAATAACCCGCCCCTAACTGTACCCTGTGCGAAGGTGCCCATAACACTAGCAGCATTGCCACGCTGAATGGCTATGGCCAACCTTTGCACAAGGTACGAGCCGGAGCGAGGGTCATTATTTTTCTCCCTCAACCTGCGCCCCAACTCACCAATGAAGCTTCTGGCTTCAGTGGCCCAACTGCCCATGGTCTCCACGGCAATGGGTACAAAAATGTACCGTGGCACCATAGCTGCATACTTCAGCCGCTTCATGCAAGCGGCATTCTCTGCTGCAGCTGCTGGGGAGTGAACCGTACGGCCTAGGTGGGTGGCAGCTACCGTGCTGACGCAAGTAGCGTCCCACACCAAGCACTTGCCGTTTTTCCACGGCACCAGTGTCAGGCCGTCCGGTCTCTTGCCGTCCGATCTGCAAAGACCAGGTGGTTCGAGCATACAAGGTATGTTAGCTGAAACAAGGGCTCTCCGAACTATGTCATTAAGGGCATGGTGACGAGGAAACCTACCTGAGCAGCGACGACAACTCAAAGCGTGATGGCCATTAGCTTCCACCATGGAACCGCAGATGCATAAGTGTGGTTCACACACCTTGCAGCCCAGGCGGAAGGCAACAGCCACGCGCAGTGAGTCGTCGTCCATTAATGTGCCCAAGTGAGGTGAGGGCAGCGCGTATAACCATGCCCCGGATTCAGACTGTGACACAGCTCTGAGTCTAGCCAAGTCAGCCCCTGTGGCACTCTCCAACAACTGCTTTTGGATCCGCTTTGCCCCGACGTCGTCCCACGCACGCTGAACATGCAATGCCGCAACCGGGCTAGATGCGCCTGTGTTAAGGGCCAACCAGGCTGACACAGCATCTGAAACAAATGGAATGCTCGCCCCGACACCATTAGAATGTAGTATTACAGTGACGAGATCTGCTACTCCATGAGCCGATGCCAAGAAAGCCGGAAGGCCTATATCACGTGCGCACCTCAACCCAAGACCCCCATACCGGATTGGGAGAGACGCCTGAATCCACTGCGATTCGTCAAGGGAGACATTTAAAACAGTCTCGACCGTTGACTTTAAGGCTTCATCAAAGCAAGCAATCTCATCAGGACAGATCCAGGTAGGGGCGGTTCGCAAAAGATAAGTTATTTTGGGAAGGGCAAAGCACGTGCGCAGCAACACAATCGCAACATGTGCTGAAAGGCCTCTGAGGCGCTCATGAGCGTTAAGGAGAAACTCTTTATGGGAAGTTAGTGCAGCAGGCAATCCATCGAGGAAAATAGGAGACCCTAGAAGGGTGAAAGTATTAGGAGTAAGTTCCTTGAGGCCTGGTAGTAATGCACTAAAGCGCGAAAAGTGTATGCGAGCTCCTGCGCCACAGGGAAAATATTCGCATTTAGAGGAATTTATCTCCAGACCTAGCTCTTTCAGGCGAGGGATAAGATCCGCCAGGTCATGGTATACATCTTCGAGAGATCCACCAATAGTGCCATCATCCAGATACCACACATTCAGTGCAGATTTAAGATCTGAAATAGCCCTGTGGATAGCTAGACTAAAAACTAGCGGCCCCAGCGGATCCCCTTGTTGCGCTCCTACTTGAGAAGAGATAACAGAGTTGTTAAAAAAGAGATGGGATGGTGAATAATATACCTGATAAAGAAAAGGGTAAAGGCTGGGAATTTTATCCTTAACTTCACTCAGGAGTACGTCTCTTTCGATGGTGTTGAAAGCGTTACGAACGTCAAGTTTCAGCAATACACAATTTACGTTAGTTGGGTCCATTACGAAGGCTCGCGTTGCATGAATAGCGGCCTCACACCCCCGACGCGTCCCAAATCCTAGCTGGTGTGGTTGTAGGTACTCGGACATTGCCTCTCTCACAGACCAGCAGGCCAACTTCGCCGTCAGCCGACGAAAAACGCTGCCAATCGCAATAGGCCTCACCCCTCCATCCTTCTTTCTGAGAGCACAAAGAGATGCTCCAAATAGATATGGGCACACTTGCAGATTTAGCTGGCCACTCATCAGGAAGTTGGCAAGTTTCGTCAAACATCCTAACAAGCACTGACCATTTTCACCCGCTGAACTAGACGTGAGTTCTTTTAGATGTCCTGGGCGAATCCCATCTAAGCCCGCTGCAGAACCGCTATAAAAAGAACTCAACGCCCGCGAGACATCCTCCACCGAAACCGTTACTGGCGAATAAGACGCGTCTGGTGCCGGTGGGAAACTGAGCGGACGAGAAGGACTGGGGTGCTTGAGCTCTAGGGCAGCCAGCGTGGCAGGGTCATGCTCTGCGAAAGCGTCGTCTGACACTAGGAGTCGAACAGCTCCCCGTAAATCACCTTCGAAAACTTTCGATTCGATACTTTTGACGATTGCCCGAGACCTAGAATTAAATTTAGAATTACTCAAAACGTCAATATGCTGATCAGACGCAGGGGACTCGATGTTCACCTTCACCTTTGTAGTCATATTTCCAGGTGCATCCCTTGATGGAACTCTTAATGCACTATACGCAAAGGTGAGAAGCGCACACCAATCCTCTAAGCCATTATAGCTTATGCACCTATCTATTATTTCACATAGCTTACCAGCAGCCTGATTTCGCGCGCCCTTAGGGATATGTCTAAGAACCGGCGTTTTGTCCTTCATGCCAGCAAGCCTGTCGAGAATACACGGGTGAGCCGCTGATGTCTGGCTTGGTGAAGTGAGATCCGAGCCCGGTGGTGTGAACTGTGAAGCAGCAGCTGGGCCACGGACACTTTTGTGCATCCGGCCTAAATGTACCTTAAGTCCATGTGCGCTAAAAACACGTGCAGCTTGCACTTAGATTATCCATTACAGACAACAAAAGTATCGGAATATATTAATGACGATATATCGGAATATACAGGGTTTTGCATATTCCCTGTACTAAGCCGAAAGGAGGTCATTTTACTCATCATTTTGAACAACTTTTACTATGAGACCAACCCAGAAATATCAAAAAACCCAGCTGTTCCATATATTTAGGCGAGTGTCAATGACCGTTTTCTATACAACAGCTTTTTTTTTCCGTGATTTCAGGGTTGGTCTCATAGTAAGTCTCACAGCCCTGCCGCCTGCTGGAGGTGTTACGATTTGAGGCGCGCTCTCTATCACATACAATTTCGCGCTATTTTGTGTTGACATTTCACTACTCAACAAAAAGACGGCGTTACTTGTGCGTACAATTGGAAATCACAGCGATCAGTTCCTTAAGTCTTTTCTTTCCTTACTTGGTGCTATGGTGCGATATATTATACTTCAGTCTGAAGAGTCCTTCACTTGGAACTAAACGACGAAATTATTTCATGGGAATGTGCCTTCTGCTGTTTGATCTCTCATATTACTTCGTTGAGGATGTAATGGTTCTAATTTTGCTAAGTAATTTTGCGTACATACTCGTATTTCCTTCCTGGAAATTTTATGAAAAGAATTTGACAATTCTATTTGATACCAAATAATATTCAATTTTACTTGGTATCGTAGGTTATTTTTAAGCCATATAACCGTACAATATTAATTATTAAACTACAACTACTACTTCGATAAAAAATACCACTTTCCTCTTCACTCAAAAAGCTTTAAATGCTTTAAGCAAAATTGTAATTTTGTATATGTTTGATATTTATGTTCAATAGTTCGAGGTTTTAAATAGATTTTGCTTCGTACAAACTTTTTTCTTGTAGGTAAATAAATTACTAGTATCAAGAATGATCTAGTATCAAAACTTTACCTTCCAATCTCGTACCACATGCTGTTTACAATATTTGATGCAAAAACTTTAAAAGATAAACGACGTCATCTCCTTGATATATGAGACAAAATCAGGGATATTTATATGCTAATAATTGTGAAATATGGGCCTTTCAGCTACGGCTCCAGACATGGCGTTGACGTGAATTAAACAGGTTCAATTCTACTCCTACGGTGTGACTGGGAGTGACACCTTTATTGGTGTGAAATGAACTCAGCATTTAAATATTGCTAATAACTAGCATAATGTACACTATTTAGGTTAATTATTCTGCAAATTCTTTGAAGATAGTCGCGAATCTTAATGTATTAGGGTATCTTCAAATAAAGGTGTCACTCCCAGTCACACCGTAGGAGTCGAATTGAACCTGTTTAATTCACGTCAACGCCATGTCTGGAGCCGTGGCTGAAAGGCTCATATTTCAATCATTGAAATCATAAAAATATTTTTTGAAGAAATTATGAAATTTTCAAAATTAAAATCAAGTAAGTCATTCAAATCAAAGTCATCGTGCAGATGCACGAAACACTATTATTACTCCTAGGAGACGAACAATAGCAAGAAATCACAATCGCAGCCACGCAGATCGTTACGTCGTGAAGTACAACCTAATACGTCATTTGGACGTCTAATATCCTGTGTGTAATCCAGTAGGCCACCTCATATCCGGTCCGCAACATTGCGACGCGTGCGGTCGACCTCGCTCGGTGATATTTCTAAGACATCGTATTGTTCAGTTGTAGTCAGGGAAGATATATAATGGCGTGAGATACATATTTTACCGCTTTTTGTTAACTCATGTGTTACATTATAGTATAACTTAGTAGTTATAATCGATAAAAAGGGTAGATTTACATTGTTAAGGCAGACCGGATCTCGTTTTTATACTTCTTACACAAACGTACTCCGGAAACCATTCGTCCGATTTTGATGAAACTTTGTAAGTATATTATTACTAGTGACCATCCCTGGCTTCGCACGGGTGTAAGTTCGGCCTTCGGCCTCGCTACTATGACCCGCTCCAGGAACACAAAATTTCACCCAAACCGGTCCCGCCGTTATTAAATGTAAGAACCTTCTACAAAGTATTAGAAATCATTTTTTTAAAGATGAATGAAATCAGTAAATCCGTTCTTAAGTTATAGCATGGATGTAAGTTATAGCGTGACCAGAAGAAATAGGGGTTCATTTTATATATATAGATTTAAATTGGTAACATGAATTTCTAATAAGTACGAACAATTAAAACTGAACTGAAACCGAAATAAATTATTAATTTAAAATAACTTATTTCAAACAAGCTTCTAGGCGTCCGCTCCTCCAGCTCTACCAGGACCAAAGTTCTTGGGTAGACAAATCCAACGAATCTAAACTCGACGGGATACGTCGTTTCGTTTAAGAGTGCCAATGGCCATCTGCTATCTCCATCATCAGACCAGCTCGATGGTACCATAACATTGCATTGTCACGACCTTACATAAGTAGGTATGACAAATTTCAGCTCAATCGGTTGAGGATAACTGCTCTAAAATTCAGTTGCAAGATTTGCCCATACATACTATATAATTATTATATACAACAAGGGCAAATTAAATAAAAACTTGTATTATTTTCGGATTATAAGTAAAGTAAACATCAGAAAAAAAAAGATAATTTAAATATGCATACGAAGTAGTTTCAGAAATTAAGTGAGTACATTGTATGAAACGTTTGAAAATTACTCAATCCATGACCCATTGAAGTAATTTCAGGCAAGTGAAGATTTCTTAGTGTGCTACGCCGTAGCACCATGTAGCACTTATTTTATGAAACAGTTGTAAAAGGTTTAGTTTTTTATCATTGACAGACTAGGCATTTGAGTACAACTCGCCTGATGTAAATTGACAGTGTGATCGACGATGACAAGCACAGCCTGATTTCAGAACTGGCTCTCAAATTGTACTACCTCAACACTGCAAACACACCGTTATGTTCCGTCGTTATCTATTACTATTATAGTAATTCTTTTTTACAGTAAAGAGTAGGTATTGAAGAAGATAATTATATCCTTCTTATTGGACCGTTACGTTGACTTAAAATTTCATTTGAAGCAAGCTTAAACAAAGCATAATTGTGAGAGAGTCGAACGAACTCTCTCTAATTGGTTTCAGGATCGCCGAGAATCACCTCGCCGGCTTTAATTACAGAAATTACCTTTCACACTTCAACGGATCGTAAGTTAATTAACGCTGCACAGACGGCGCTCTTCGATGGAAAGCAACTCGGCACTGACTGCTTATTATCTGTTGCTCTACGATTATTGTTGACGAGCAACGTTAAAGACATTGCTCGTTTGTTATTTGTTACGCCAATATTGTTTTCAATTCTCGTTTGGAAAGTTGTTCATATCACTGCCAAAATCTTGATCAAAAATACCACTTTTCAATAGAAGTTTCAAAACCTATGATGAAAAACTTTTTGTATTAATAACAATCTACCACAAAGCAAATGTAAAGTAAAGTAAAGTAAATATTTATTTCTGAAACGTTTCTACATTACGCAGATGGGAATCTGCGGAGGTAAACATTAATTGTCTTAACATATTATGTTTAATTGACTTAACAGCGGGCCCCAAACTCGGCTAGGCCGGTATCTTGGTGACCCGGTAATGGTACCCTATATTACATTTTAGGTACACTCGATTTTCAGGAATTAATAATGGCATAATTTGGACTGAACCGTGACTAAAATAACTATGTTATGACTTGTTTTGAGTGTTTATTATTTATTATAATCGATTTAATATTGTTTTTTTTTTTCCGCGTAATCTAATTTTTATAAACTTTGGCTTTACACTATTATTTGATTTTGGTAGTATAATAATACATTTTTAGTTACCTTACATCGCGTACATTCCGCAGCGTTCATTAGTGAAGTCAATCTTTGTTCGTTGTATGTGACGTCATCGCGAGTGTATTTTGCGTTTCTACGTATGACGCGTTTAACGCGAGGTTTTCCCACTTATGTTACAAGCAACGCTTTTTACTACAGATGACTATAAAGCTTAATATATTGTATTAAAGTCACATTTAGTGTTGCACAACCATAACGCTAACACACAGTGGTGCGTTTCGCTGCCTACTTCTTTTTTTTGAAGTTTTTCTCATATTTTTCAGATAGTATAGCTGTAATGTAAAATTTACCTTTACAGTTCCTTCCATAATTATCAAATTTGTATATTAAGATGTCGTAGACATCATTTAGTAAATAAGTATTTGAATTTATTCCCAAAACAGGGAGAAAAGCTCAAATCAGTGTTACTTTCATATATTTCTGTCGAGCGAAATGTCCTTAATCGTTTTCACTATTTCCTAGATAAAATATTTAATTTTGATATAATACCATATTTTTAATTTTGCGCTAACAATGGAAGTAGACAAACTAGAATGATCAAAATTACTAAAAAGGGAAAAGAGAGCCTTAATTGGTATTAAACACGGCATGCTGATAGAGATTATCCCAAAAATTTGATTGAAAAAATACAAGGGTAAATAAAAGTAGAAAGGTAGGATTGGTAAGGTAGGCAGTGGTGTATTGGAAGCCTTTCCATAAAAATTCCATAAAAAATCTCCATAGAAACCAAGTAAAGAAGTAAAGTTTCCACTACTTTTCTACGGCATTACTTTGACTTAAACGTAACTTACTTTGCTTGATTCTCACTATGAGTATGTATGACTTGTTTGACGATATCTAGTAAAAAAATAATATTTCAATGCTTTTTATGGCAAATGCACAAGTCGTAGAACGCCAAAATCCTCTTATGGGGCAAGAAAGAAGAAAGTAATTCAATTATTCATCTAATATTCTAAGTCACAAAAAATAATTCTTAATTAGTCAGTGTTATTGGATGAGTCCCAAAACACGGGCCCGGTCCAGCCAATCAGAGCGCGATACGTAGCTGCCACACAGAACCCTCTCGCCTGAGAACGCGGTGCGACCGTGGAGAACTCTAAAATTATCCATCACCATCACCACACCTGAAATTGCACGAAACGGTTAGCAGTTACTACATATCTACGGCTTCGTTAATAAAAAACAGAGTAACCAAATGCCCGATCGCATTTGTGCATAGAATAGATACTTAAGAATAATAAGAAGATAACAATTACACGTGGATACAAATTTTGTAAGTACTTTCAAATCTCGAAAGTTTAAAAATTCACTTAAATTGTTTAAATAAGTGAATCAGTTCCTTCTAGGCAAGCGTGCTCAACAAAAAAACAGGCTCAATGTATACATTTTTTAAGTAATAAAATTCTAGTGAAATTTGCCTTGTAATTAATTAGAATCGATCGGCTTATTGTAAGTTCCAAACTTCATTACCGTTGATGATATACGTGAAATAGTTCTGTGAGAAAATATTTTAAAATACTGCAGGTGTACTGCAGGCGTCGCCAGCCCATGGCCCAGGGGGGGGGGGGGGCAAGTTAATATTATGAAAGATGAGAAAAATATGAATTGTAGGTACTGTCAAGAGCAGTCCCAGTTTCTTTGCAGTTGGCTACATTTTTTTCATTTCTAGGGGGCAGCTACACCTCCCTGCCCCCCCCCCCCCCCTTGGCGATGCCCTTGGGTGTAGGTACTAAAACACTAATACATATAAAATTACCTGGATTAAGTTTAAACTGCCACTGGTGCTCCGGCTCGTTGTAATATTTCGCCAGTTTCCTCAGGGAGCGATAATAGGTCCGACATTCTAAACTATTCTTGAACGCCATCGGAGAACGGTCGTATACGTTAAACCTAAAAAAATACTTTTATAGTACACCAATTCCACTGTTTTATAGTAATAATCCGGGATAAAGTATCCAATGTTCGTGCTCACAATACACCCCCACCCAAAGATAAATATAACCACTTGATCGTACATAAGTTATAATTTGCTTTTATTCATGAAAAGCGAATAAACAGACAGAGATACAAAGCTATTTTCGCTAACTTTTACTTACGTAACTACGCAGTACGCACTATTTTTCAAATTTCATCAAAATCGTTTTAGTTAGACGTAAAACATAGACAGATAATACCGTATAGTGCAATTTCACAAGTAGTAGAGTTTGCAAAACAAATATAACATAATATATATAATAAATATTGAAAAATGATTGTTAAAGAATGTGAATAAGTAAACAAATATAAATTGCGATCATTCGCCGGGCAAGCGTAACAAAATTGTCCCGCAAGTAAATTTCTGATTCACGCATTTCAAATACATCGTGTCAAGTCTAGACTTAGCTTAGGTCATTGGTATCCAAACACGCTTTTGACTGCATTTTAATATGATTCCAACACACTATTCATATAATTTTTTTTGTATTTTGGTCAGGGTCACACTTGCTTTGATAGGTGCATGAACTCCGTGCTCATTTACATAGTAATAACATCATGATTGCATGCAAGTGTGAAACCTGCTTTATAGTTGACGAGTTTTTTTCAATGCATACGGGATCAATCCAAAAATTACTAAATAACATAAGATCATAGTATTCAGTAATATTCGTTGATTTGAACTCTGCTAATTTGATATTAGGTGATTAAGTATACAAACTTTTTTTTTGAATGCTGAGTAAGCCAAACAACGAGATGAAAGGTTCTGCATTTCATGCAAGTCATACGTAAATGATAAATCATTTTCCCATATAAATAAAGTGTGTGATAAACATGTGTTTTTGATAATAACATGTAAATGTGACAAACGCAAGCCTATCATGAACTAAAAAAAAACAAAGAAAAAGCAGTCTGATACAGAAATAGTGAAAAAGGAGCCAAACAACCGATACACACTCGTACGTTAGGATATGGGAAAAAGTATTAAGATCTATCTCCATGCCAAGCTCTTTAGCATTTCCTTAAATAATAGCTACAATAGTGATAAAAATCACGTTCATAAATTGCTTTAAATAAACGTTTCACTGCTACTAGATGATAATATTCAACTCGGCAAGATGTCATATTTTTTTAACATATGGAAAAGTTGCCGAGTGACATAACTAAATTTTGTTGATACCTGGCCAAAAATTGTTTGTGTATATATAAGTACACATGGTTCGTCAACCTGTCGCTTTGCGGACGCTTGGCGTGGCACCCTATCGTGTCTCTAAATCATCATGATTGATGATTACTCTAAACCAGGGTTTCTTAAAGTGGGGTCCATGACGCGAGTGCTAGGGGTCCACATACCCGAGGTTTATTTACTAGAATTCGTTTGAAGTATGCAGTTCTGGGGCCTTACCCCCAGCTTCACTTTTGCGAGCCAAGTTTTAGTAGGTACCTGATAGGTACCTAAAATTAACCAACTCATTTAAGCTGCATCGTTTAAAAGCGTCTAACTTGAATGAACGAAAATCCGTTTTACTATTCGTGTGTGCGTGAAAATAGCAAAGCTTGGCGGCTATCAAATAACTACCGCTTATCGTAGTTGATGGTACCGTTTAGACAAATATAACCTATGCGAGTCAACTTTTCGAGCTAGGGGTAAGGCCCCTGTTATTTAAATAAACAAAACCAAAAATCAAGTAATAGTCAAGTAACACTATTTTCTTATTTTAAAATTCTCTTCGCAAGGGGTCCGTAGTGTTACTGAAACATTGAAAGTGGTCCGTGGCTACAAACATTTTAAGAACCATTGCTCTAAACTCACATTTCCAATAAAAATTGCGACCTTTTGTAGACATGGGGCCTTACGCGATTCTGTTTAGGTGATGAGAAAAGTTGCGTGACCGCATACCGTATCTCGGAGCATTAAGGTTCATATTCGCGTGATTTTGCGAAATGCGCTGTTTCAGCGCTATTTTGAGCCCGCGTTAAGAGTTAGCCGTCAGGCTGCAGATACTCTGAGGGGGCTTTGCGACGACAACACAATGTATAGTAAAAACTAACCTAATCTGTTTCAAGTCGTCAGTCTTCCAGTCCACCCTGATAACCGGGGCGGCGTATTTGTGATGATGACCTTCCTCTACGTACTCGGCCTCCACCTCGAAGGTGGAGAGGAACTCAAAGCTCTCGGGGCACTCTTCCTTGAGGTGAGTGGCTCCGTAGAAGCCATCTACCAGGATAGTCTCGCCGCCGACTGCGTTCAGGTGTTTCAAGCAATGTAGGACTTGAAGACTGAAACGTACATATAAATCACGATACAAATAATACACACACAATAACAGCACACACATCATAAACTACACACTGTCTTTACTGTCTGTATAATGTTTAGTTACAACCAACATAAAATACGCGTGAATAGAATATTAATAAACCACCAAGTGCAAGTTGGGCTCGTGCACTGAGGGTTCCGTACCGAGCGCGACCTACCGCGTTTCTTCGATGTTCAGAAATTTGTCACCGACTCATATTTGCCATTATTTATTATTTGTTATACTTTAGAGTGAGTACATAATCATGCCAAGTTCGACGCTTGTACGTATTACCGCTTTTAAAGTAGAGCAAATACTTTTTTTTTATACGTTTCATGTATGGGGTATATAAGGTCGGGGAAAAAGTTTCTTCGTATTTTTTAAACAAATTCAAGACATATTTTTTTCAAGTTTAATTACATTTAATTATAATATATATGTGCCATTTTGTTCGATAACTTGTTGCCATCTTGTAGGTAGTGACATGATCCCGTTGCTGTAGAATTTTTGGGACTTCTTATCAAAAAAATGCAACAAGTAGTTTTGACAGTCCTCTCTTGATGTTAATCTAACACTACCCAAAGAATTCTGAAGAGATCGAAACAGGTGGAAATCTGAGGGTGCAAGGTCAGGGCTATATGGTGGATGCATTAACACTTCCCAACCAAGCTCACTAAATTTTTGCTGAGTGGCCAAAGATGTGTGCGGTCTGGCGTTATCATGATGAAAGACCACACTCTTTCTGTTGATCAATTCCGGCCGTTTTTTCTCAATTTCTTGTTTGAGTCTCATCTGCTGTTGGCAGTAGAGATCCGAATCGATGGTTTTGCCCGGCGGTAAAAGCTCATAATGAACGATGCCCTGCCAATCCCACCATACACACAGCATCACCTTATTACGTGTTAATCCGGGTTTCGCTACAGTCTGTGGTGCTTCACTGCCCTTTGACCATGATCGTTTGCGCACATTCTTGTCGTAGGTGATCCATTTTTCATCACCAGTGATCAATCTTTTCAAAAACGGTTCGGTTTCTTTACGTTTCAATAGAGAGTCGCAAATGAGTACACGATTCATTTGGTTTCTTTCAGTGAGCTTGTGTGGCACCCAAATATCGAGTTTTTTTGTATACCCAGTTTTTTTCAAATGGGTCAAAACTGTTTTGTGGTCAATCCCCAGTTCTTCAGCTACGTCGTAACTATTAATATGCCGATCTTGGTCCACTTTTTCAGAAATGGCATCTACTTTATCCGTAACAGGGCGACCAGAGCGAGCTGCATCTTTGACATCAAAATTCCCGGACTGAAAACGCTTGAACCAACATTGTGCTACTCTTGATGACACTGCATTAGGTCCATAAACGTCACAAATTTTTTTCGCGGCTTGTGTCGCAGTTTTCCCTTTTTTGTAATAAAATTTCACAATATATCGAATTTCTTCGTTAGATTCACTCATTTTATCAAACAAAAAAACAATTAAAAATGGCGGGAAATTGCTTTTTACTTTTTGTATTCCTTTTTTAAAATGTCATCTTTTTAATGGTATCAAAACCAGCCAGATACAAACAGTACAACGGATGAGATTTTTACTACAACCTTATACATACAAAATACGAAAAGACTTTTTCCCCGACCTATTATATAGTTTTTACTTTTACGCTTTATTATTATTTCTTAGTTAATCCGCCGTAACATTAAATATTCTGTAAAAAATTCAACTGGCTATCTAGGTAGATAGAAACTCTTTATTGTGTACACCAGAAATAAAAATTACAAATATATAGAAAACATTTACGAGCTAGTGGCGGCCTTATCGCTAAAAGCGACCTCTTCCAAGCTACCATTGGATGGAAAGAATTTACGTAACAGGATCGATGGGGGATGCTAACTTTTAATTATACCATTAAATAAATACTACTAAATGATATATAGTATAATAATTCTATAAATATATACACATAATATAAATAAATAAAATAAATAAATAAATATCTGGGACATTATTGCACACATGGTCATCTGACCCCAAACTAAGCAAAGCTTGTAATATGGCTGCCAGAGACTGATATACATACATATATATTTTAATAAATGCGATAGGTACATTACATAGTATACTCTAAGTCTTTGAAGTACCTTCCCATTACGCCAAATTGCCAATGTACTACAGTAACATTTTTTTTATGCCATAGGTGACAAATAAGCAGACGGGCTGCCTGGTGGTAAGCGATCACCGTCGCCTATGGATACCTGCAACACCAGGCATCACAGATACGTTGCCGACCCTTAAAAATTAGACATAACCATAGGTATATGAGCACACAATGCAAAGGCAGCAAGCAACATTCACAATAACAGAGTAAATAACAACCAAAACGACTCAGGAGCAACAGGTATGTCAAAAACTCTCTTTCAATAGAAACAAACAGTTCTAGACGTGAGAAACATTTTAAAAAATCAGTCTAGCCTTGAAAAGTGTTAATTGACTTGGCTTGTCTGATGGAAACAGGTAGGGGATTCCATAACCGTATGGCTTTCACGGAAAAGGCATCTTCATAGAAGGTGCTTTTATGTTTGGGTGTAACAAGAGAGAGAAGAGTGGACTGCCTCAGATAACGAGCTGGAGCAGAGTCATGGAAAAATTTGAAACGTTCCTTGAGATAGCGAGAGATAGAGGGATTAAATAATATATTGTAGAGAACTGTCAGAATGTGCGCATTTCTGCAAAGACGAATAGGGAGTCACTTGAGCTTAGGATGAAATTGAGAAATACGGTCACACTTACGTAAGCAAAATACAAACCTTATGCAAAAAAAATTGAAGGCGCTCAAGTTTACTAAATCGGTCTTCAATGAGATCTAAATTCTAATTCTTAGATGAGGAGGTCATCTTACGTGACCTCCTCAACGCACCAGCCGCAGCATAATAGTTTCTTGCTGGTAACTAGAAGCAAAGCGAAGAAATTTGTTTGGGTTGGGCTCCGCACCAACCCAAACAAATTTCTCTAGTAATGGCCAAATTTTTAATTGTATCGCTGTATGGTATTGCAATAAAATCAAATATGACTTCAGGAAGAGTTGACCAATCTATTCTGGAAATAAGACGAGAACTTCCTATAATAATAACCCTGCGTCTAAGTCGAATTAACATTTAAACCAAAATCCAGCTATTACGGGTCGAAAGATACTGCCGTTAAAAGGTAGGACGGACGGACAGACAGACAGACAGCGTAGGCTGAGTAATAGGGTACCGTTTTTACCCTTTGGGTACGGAACCCTGAAAACGTCGTTGGGTGAATACCTCAATTGTGTGGAAAGACATTTTACTGAATATTTTATGCTATTTCACTAAACATGGAATACATTTTATGAAAATAGGAGTTGAGCATTGTTTTCACTGACGACAGAACAAAACCACTCCTGTAGTGCCTCTTGTATTTGAACAAAAATCTTCAAAGGCCGTATAAATCAAACGCCAGACTGGATGATAAGCAAACGAAAACAATATTTAAGTTCTCTTGTTACTCAAATAATCAAATGATAATACAAGGAACAGTGGTACAACGCCGATAGGTATATGTATATAAAAAAAACAATGGTTGTGCGTTAGTCTTGCAAAAACTCGAAAATTTGTTGACCATTTTTTAATGCCGTCTACGATGAAGCACGTTTGTCTAGAAGATACCGATTCACTCGTGATTTGAAGACACCCAAATTGTAACCATCGGAGGACACCCATTAGACAGCGCACTTCACAGACTAGCAGTTCGCACAATAAAAGTGGAATCAAAGCGCTTCGCACAGGTATACGCGATTTCGTATTGTCGGACAATTCTATGAAATATGCACAAAATGTGTTTCAGAGCCCCTTATAACCCCTTTCCTATTTATAACTAGCTTACTTACACGTGGCGCGTGTGAACTCTTTTCCAGACAGTTTACGCCTCAAATTGAACTGCCTAGTAATTTCGTATTATGATAGCATAATACGAAATTACAAATGAATGGGTGTTCCCCGATAGTTATATACAAACTGGGTGTCTTCAAATTACTAGTGAATCGGTTTTCTACTAGGCAAGCGTGCTTCATCTTAGACCGCATCATCACTTAACATCAGGCGAGTTGGCGTTCAAACGCAAGCCTATTAATACATTTACAAAAAACAGCAGTCAGCGGTCACGTGACACTTGAACCGCAGTAAAGAGTGTTCTTTACTATTTCGAAGTTTACTATAGTAAATCCAGCGTCTTCCTACCTTCACTACCTACCAACTATCTATACGACCCCTATAAGTACGGACCTAAGATCAGACAAACAAGGGAGATATGCCTTAGTACAATATAAACCGCTTAGCGCAATACTGTAAGGCCCACTTACAATTTTTTTTCACGCACACTTAAGGGGCATGTTCCCATCTGCAGCTGTCTCGTTCGTACATATTCACATTATTGAAGATATAAAATCAGTGAGTGTGAATTTCCAAAAACTGAAAAAAAAGCATGGTTTGGTGTCCATCGTAACATTAAAAACAAAGATATTAAGAATTCGATATATTTCAATTTGACGGAGTAATATAGTAACAAGTGTAATTTTTTTCTTAATAGCATATTACTCTGTCAAATTTAAATATACCACATTGACAGTTTCTTTGTTTTTAATGTTACTATAGACAGCAAAACATATTTTATTCAGTTTTTGGAAATTCACACTTACTGATTTTATATCTTCAATAATGTGAAAATTTACAAGCGAGAGAGCTGCAGACGGGAACAGGCACCTTAAGGTTGACCTCTGTGCATCACGGCCAATAGAAGTCGCCGCGATGCGATTTCAAAATGTATGGCAACGTCAGTCGTCGGCCGCAGACCTCGGAAGCGGCGCTATAGACTTTTAGTCCGAAGTATTGTCGCAACCACTGAAGTGAGATTTTTTTCGTAAAGGTCGCAACAACCGCATGCGTCAGCCGCGTGCAGCTGCGGTCAACTGCGATGCACGGAAGTCAACCTTAAGAGACTATTAGTGTCACCAATAAACGAACAATAGTCCACAAGCAATAAGGGTCTGGAAAGTCGTCTCCAGGGTGAGTACGAGTAAAATCATCAATCCTGATTGAGGCCAGATGCGTTCGCACCCGCCTCGCTACCTTATCATATCTCCCTTGTTTGTCTGATCTGAGGTGCGAACCAACATTTCTATGACTTTATATTGGGTCACTGACATTTGTGTAAACGTATCGAGTCCGCTATTATTCGGACCCAACCATGTCGCCAAGGATTGAACGGCTATTTCAAAAGATTCGAGGCATTTTCATTTCTAAAATACAAATGTTGGTGTTGACTAGTCGATTTTGTGTCGATTTGCGTGAACTTGGCAGTTTTATTTAGTTGAATTAGAAAATTTAAAATACGAACGACGAAATTCATCCAATGATAAAATCTTTTACGATAAAATATTGCTCTTATATAATTCTAAACCTACGTATTTTATTATGCAGTGTTGTTATAACTGTCAATTAGCCATCTTCATCACCCTTGCTTATCCTATTGTTTGGTACAGGCCTCTTTATTTCAATGCCATCTGCATCGGTCCGTAGCATGATGGAATTCGACGGCACCAGGTCGCGGTGCCACCCGGTGACAGCGACGTTCTACGGCATAATCTACTCCAAAACATTTTTAAATAATAATATTTAAATCGTAAAGAATTTCATAGTCAACTTATGTAAATACACACAAATAGAAAACCGCAACAATGTAACTTATCAAGCTTTGGTAAATAAATAAACAGCAAACTTCACAAAGCGGGAAAACAATACTGTATACTCGAATTTCTTTGTTCTTCGCGCAACCAAAAGCCATTTTGATTATACGGTAATAAAGCTAGTTATTTTTTCAAGCTTCTGTCTTTTTGTGACCCTGTTGGGGTGCTTCGCCTCATTATTATTTCAGGGTTGGTCCTGAAAAGGTTGCCTTTGGATTCCGTTTAGTAATTTTCTCACGGGTTCTAATAACTTTACTGCCACCCATATTTGCCTTGGAAAGAAAAATGCTTCGAACCAATTCTAAGAGACATTTATAGAATTGCCAAAATTACTTAATTCTGACAGCCCCGTTAGCTTAGTTGGTAGTGAGCCTGCCTTCTGCGCTTGGGGGCGTGGTTCGATTCCCACCTAGGACAAACATTTTGTGTGATGAACATTTGTGTTTGTTCTATGTCTGGGTGTTAATATCTATTTAAGTATGTATTTAAAAATATATGTGTATGTATATCAGTCTCTGGCAGCCATATTACAAACTTTACTTAGTTTGGGGTCAGATGACCATGTGTGCAATAATTCCCCAGATATTTATAATCAAAATATAAGGTCGGGGAAAAAGTTTCTTCGTATTTTATAAACAAATTCAAGACATATTTTTTTCAATTTTAATTACATTTAATTATAATATATATGTGCCATTTTGTTCGATAACTTGTTGCCATCTTGTAGGTAGTGACATGATCCCGTTGCTGTAGAAATTTTGGGACTTCTGATCAAAAAAATGCAACAAGTAGTTTTGACAGTCCTCTCTTGATGTTAATCTAACACTACCCAAAGAATTCTGAAGAGATCGAAACAGGTGGAAATCTGAGGGTGCAAGGTCAGGGCTATATGGTGGACGCATTAACACTTCCTAACCAAGCTCTCTAAATTTTTGCTGAGTGGCCAAAGATGTGTGCGGTCTGGCGTTATCATGATGAAAGACCATACTCTTTCTGTTGATCAATTCCGGCCGTTTTTTCTCAATTTCTTGTTTGAGTCTCATCAGCTGTTGGCAGTAGAGATCCGAATCGATGGTTTTGCCCGGCGGTAAAAGCTCATAATGAACGATGCCCTGCCAATCCCACCATACACTCAGCATCACCTTATTACGTGTTAATCCGGGTTTCGCTACAGTCTGTGGTGCTTCACTGCCCTTTGACCATGATCATTTGCGCACATTCTTGTCGTAGGTGATCCATTTTTCATCACCAGTGATCAATTTTTTCAAAAACGGTTCGGTTTCGTTACATTTCTATAGAGAATCGCAAATGAGTACACGATTCATTTGGTTTCTTTCAGTGAGCTCGTGTGGCACCCAAATATCGAGTTTTTTTTGTATACCCAGTTTTTTTCAAATGGGTCAAAACTGTTTTGTGGTCGATCCCCAGTTCTTCAGCTACGTCGTAACTACTAATATGCCGATCTTGGTCCACTTTTTCAGAAATGGCATCGACTTTATCCGTATTAGGGCGACCAGAGCGAGCTGCATCTTTGACATCAAAATTCCCGGACTGAAAACGCTTGAACCAACATTGTGCTACTCTTGATGACACTGCATTAGGCCCATAAACGTCACAAATTTTATTCGCGGCTTGTGTCGCATTTTTCCCTTTTTTGTAATAAAATTTCACAATATATCGAATTTCTTCGTTAGATTCACTCATTTTATCGAACAAAAAACAATTGAAAATGGCGGGAAATTGCTTTTTACTTGTTGTATTCCTTTTTTAAAATGTCATTTTTTTAATGATATCAAAACAAGCCAGATACAAACAGTACAACCGATGAGATTTTTACTACAACTTTATACATACAAATACGAAAAGACTTTTTCCCCAACCTATTACTACCCATATCTGTTATAACGACCTTTTGAGGTATCGTGATAATATCACGATACAAGGTCGAAATCGCAATTTCTAGAGCTCGCTTCTCTTCTGACATCCTCTAGTCGAAAATCTCACCTTACCTACTGGCCCGCCTGGCCTGAATTATTATGAGCCGTAATACAAAATGCATCGTTTATTTTAGGTATCTGGATTTATGGGCTTAAAATGAAAAATAAAGCCGTAAATATCAAGACGAATATCTAAAACGAGTAAATCATACATTGAAATTAATATAATTATGCAACCATACATAATAATTTATTTATTTTATGTTAGTAAATTAACGAAATCCATCCATCATCCAAACCTGCGTGAGTTAGTAAGTTGTTGTTGAGTTTTTTCCAAAAGTTTAAGTCGTTATTTAAAATATCAAAAATACAAATTTAAGTACTTATTATAATTTTATTTTATTTTATAGACCTTTCTATTTGATAGAATCAGAATAGGTACCTAAAATCCATTTGAATTGCTTTTTTCGTCAAAAATGTGAGATAGGTCTTAATGTTTTAAAGCAATATCTATGGTGCAAACATATTTACAGTAGGTAATTAGTGTAAAATCGTCATGTCTCTTCTGTCCTTACCCAGCGGCTTCAGTAAAGTAGGTGTTGTCGTTGTGCACGGCCAGAGGCAAGTTGGTATACGCCGTGTCAGCGTGGTCAGGTCTCGTAGTAAACTGCCACATATCACCGAACAACGTCTGCTGGACTCCGCCCAGCGCTTTGCAGACCTTTTCTGTGGCTTCTACAGATGGCTCTACCTAGTCGAGAAAGTAATCTATTAAGTAACTTTATACTAGAATGAATGTTGGGTCGGTGTGAATAGGTGTGCCCTGATAGTTTAAATCTGGGTGTCGTGGGTAAATTGGATTCTTCTAGGCAAGCGCACTCCATCGTAGACTGCATCATCGCTTATCATCAGGCGAGTTGGCGGTCACACGTAAGCTTATCTTCTATATCTATAGATACGAGTATCTATCTATACATATAATAAAAACGCAGAGATAAAAAAATCTGTAATTATGAAATATCAAAAAAACACACAGGGCATCTTAAAATAAGCAGCTGAATACGTTTAGACAGTTACTAGAATTTTTGTTTGTTTGTGCACGCACGTCTCCTAAACCACTGAAATGATTTAAATGTGGTTTTCACTAATATCCTATGACCAGCTTTGACCAGGTATACTCACAGGCTGTTATATTATTCTAGAATAATAGGTATAATTAAACTTACATCCGTACGAAGCCGGGGCGGGTCACTAGTTATTAAATAACAAAATTGTGAAATAAAAATTTGACTACACTGCACCAGGGAAACCAACTAGCTCTATGAACCAATGGGCTTATCAGTAACAGATGACAATAGAATGACAATTATGTTTATAATTGTTTTAACGCTCAACGTTTAACGCTTCTAGGAAAAAAAAGAAAGAGCAAAAAATAAAGTAGAAATAGACGCAGAATTACACTAGAGATTCATCAGAAAAACATTTTTGAAGATGGACTTCCGCAAACTAACGCCTGATTCAATCAACAATTTTGTTTATGTTAATCATCATATCATCCCATCATGTTCCCACAGCTGGGACAGGCCTTCTCTCAGAGAGAGAGGAGTTATTTTATATTATATGGAAATAACTTGCGTAAGAGACCCGGGTATGTCCTAAAACTGCGACCAGAACCAGCGAAGGATGGGCAGCAGCGTCCTAACAGTACACGGTGAACGTACTGCGATCCCCAAGCTGCCTGCCAAGCGTGGGGATTATGGCAACACCCCTCTCTATGATAGGCCTTTGTCCAACAGTGGACGTTAATTGGCTGATGATGTGATGTGATGTGAACTTGCCTAAAATTAAACCTTTTACTCCGATTACAGAGTAAAAAATTGTTTTACAAGTTAATAATGGTGCAAAATGCATCATTGCAAATGTTAATTACCTGCTCATTGTCAATAGCTTACAACAATTTGCGGCAATTTTCAGACACAATGTTTCTAATTAGATTTTAATTAAAACTGAAACTAAAACAAAGCACAGTAATTCAATATTGCGGTATTTTAATATTCAGGAATACCTATTAATATTTGTGTTTGTTTTCCGCAGTTTCAGCGAGCGGCCAATACTCATTAATCTTGCCGCTGCCAGTGCCATTACTAAGTAAAACAACACCCAATACTGTGCAAACAATTCATTACCTTGCCAATCAAAACGACTTACAAGTTAAAAAAATATGAACTCTGACCTGCTTCTGGAGAACGAAAAGACTGCCTACGTTTCTGATATTTGATCTACAATATGACCACGTTGACCCTCGACTTTAACAGTGTTATCTGAAGGTTCTAGATCCAATTAGCAGAATACTGAGACAAATGACAATATTGCATGATAAGAACCTGTCAAGCCTGTAAAGAGTTGTTTTTGACGTACCAAAAAAAATCTCTTCGGCAGATTCTTTATCTCTACATTTTGTTCCATAATTATTCATCATCATCATTTCAGCCATAGGCCGTCTCTGCTGGACATAGGCCTCCCCCGTCGATCTCCAAAAGGGCCGGTTGGAAACGGCCTGCATCCAGCGTTTCACTGCGGTCTCTTTTACGTCGTCTGTCCATCTTGTGGGTGGATATGCGCTTACTGATCCGGGGTCTCCATTCAAGAACCTTTCGGCCCCATCGGCTATCTGTTCTGTGTGCTATGTGCCCTGCCCCCTGCCACTTCACCTTGCTAATCCGGTGGGCTAATTCGGTAACGTTCTACAGATCTCCTCATTCATCCCGTGACTATTAAGTACGTGTAATTCGTCTATTGTTTATCATCATTATCATCATCATCCGGAAGCCGTCCACTGCTGAACATTAGACCTCCACACTGAATGACAACCTGCCATCTGCATCCACTGGATGCGCGCGTCTCTCACGACACTTCTATTGTTACTTTCATACAACAACAAAAAACGGAAGGGCTCTAAACGGCAATAACTTTATACTGTCTCAAATGAGAAGAAGGAACTGGCCCTTTTACCTACTCTTACGAAATACAAAGCCAAAATATGTTTATAAATAAGTTGTTTCTGTAGCGAAAAAGCCGCATGCGAGAGGTTAATGTTACATTAAAAGTAACCCTGTGACCCAGCATGAATAAAAAGTGTTATGCAAAAATATTGAAGATATCATGCTATTACTTGAGGGCTAAATAGCATATTTCTCCATTTGTTACGTTATAAAATGTATTCATACAACCTCAAAACTCATTTTATAATTTTAGCAATTTCTCACCCCTTCAATCAATGCAACTCCAAAATCAAGAAGGGACTGGAACAACTTCCGGCTGCCTTTCTCAGAGCCTAGAAAACTCTGTACAGGAATTCTGGCCACTCTTTCAGCAACTTTACTCCCCCGCCATAAAATCGGTTTCAACCGTCGACTGATCTTCCAAGTTTTGTAATTGAATTGGATCAAGAAGCTCGACAAATAGGTAGACTCGTGGTCGTCACTCCCTGAGTATATAAAGATGTTATGTTTTCCAAGAACAAAAATAATAGAGACGCTCTCAAAAAATATCTTATTTTAGAAGCTTACGCTAGATTAATTCAACAAATTCTACTTACATCTGATAAAAATCTTCGATTTGTCATTTCGAAAATTGGTAATAGTAGCTTCAGGGATCTCTAACAAATGTTTAGCTCTCTGGAACTTATCAGCGTGGTAACAAGATGGACACCTAAAATAATAATTACCAGACATAGAAATAAAACATAAGCAGTTACAATTAGTTACCAAGTTATATGTAGGTTTACTAGTAAATTGTATATATAAGGTAGATCTACAATAGGTAGGTATGCAATTTATGAAACTAGATTGTGTCAGTAACCGAGTAGGTAGGTACCTAATACTATTCATAATACTCGCATTTTTCAAGTAACGATTTGACAAGAAAACTAATATTTCGTGTTAATGCAGTCATTTTAGGAAAATAACAAATCTCCGAGAACAAAGACTCGAACAAATGCAATTTATTCACAAAGAACTTACAAATGGTTGAAGTTGCCTAGAATGTTTTTTAACGTCTACAATATTAGACGTTTCTTACCTTTCTGTTATTGCTTTTTACGTCCTACCCACTTGAGCGAGCGAACCCGGATTGGGGTCAAAGTAATTTAAAGAAACTCAACTAAGTATATCCAAAACCTAAAACGAAGGTTCCTGACAAAAAAAAACTTCCCGGTTTTGCAGAATACTTTCGCCACACTTCGATACAAAATTCAAAATGTTGCTCTACCTTTTTGTCGCAGATATTTTAGGCAAGTTCTTACCTGCACTGATCGCGAAGCCAGCAATCCTCAAATTTTACCACTATTCCATTTTGAAATTGCACCTCCAGTGCTCCTTCAAGTTTTATCACTTTCTGTACTGAGAATAGATAAAGAAACATTTAGAAGCATCATAATCAGACTAACTATCGCTACTAAAACATGACTAAATAATTATTATAATATATTTAAAAAAAATTGTCCGGTTTTCAGAACCTTCTAACTTCTATAATTATTATTATAGAAATATTCATAATACGCAGTACCCACACAACAAGAATATAATGTAGCATAACATGTACACATGAGTTATCTAGTTAATTAGGCTGTAATGATAAGTAATACATATTGGTTTGTAGGTAACAAAATAATTATTGTCGTATCCAAAATAATTGTGTTTACTTCAGCTCATTTTACAATTATATGAAATAATAAATGTATTGCAACAATATGCATACTGTAAGTTTTTTTGACTGTTGTTGTTATAAAAACTGCTTCTGAGACTCTTGTGTTACTTTGTAAGATTACAAAGATACCTTAATGATCTTAACAAAGAATGTTGCTCAATCAGTTTTCTCTATGGTTAAACCATAAAAAGTATATGCTATGTCGGGATGATCTCTGAAATTTGGCTAAGACCAGAGAGCTTCGTTCGTTAGTTTTTTCGGAACTATGGCTACACTTATATGGCTTTGGTTACAAAAAAATACAACCCAATTAAGAACCCCTCTTTTTTTTTAATCGGTTAAAAAAGAAAGAGAACCATCACCGTCGCTTACCATCGCGAGTTGGTAGGCAAACGTAACGTGGTTGAGGTTCCACCATACATATATGTGTGTCTCGATACGCGGTTGGACAGTTATTTTTAGATATAATAGAATTACGTTTGCCTACCAACTCGCCTGATGGTAAGCGACGGTGATGGTTCTTTCTTTTTTTAACGATTAAAAAAAAGAGGGGTTCTCAATTCGGTTGTATTTTTTTTAAAATGTTTGTTACCTTAGAACTCCGTCATTTATGAACCGATTCGGAAAATATTTTTTTTAGTTGTAAAGATATATTTTTAAATTGGTCCGATAGAAATTTCATTAAAATTGGTTTATTCGGTTTAGTAATTCGGCTTTTTAATAACTGGAAAATTTTGTTACCTTGATCATCCAAATAACCGAATTTTATACTAATTTTGTGAATTTAAATAACCGACTATTTAAATTGATAATTATTTAATTGTATAAGGAACGTAGGCCATAAATTCATGCACCCTATAAATTGCTTTTTTGTCGCAATAACTTATCGTATAACAATCGTGTTTTACTTACTTTTAGTCTCCATAATCCGATATACACTTCACACTGTACACAATCACACGCACAAATACATAAGATCGTAATAACTTGAAATACTTAGGTGCCTAAAAGAGAGTTGAGATACCATTATCGATGTTATGTGACAAAGTTCACTTGAGAGTTAATTATTCGCATAGATACTAATTTGTTATCAAATCGTCGGTTTTCTTGTACGTCTAAGTTATTCGTAATAGTAGGTAGAGTAGGCGTAAGAAGAGACAGGTCCATCAGGTCCATGTAAAGTCCTCATGTCCGCAAGCTACTCTCTGAGGGATCAGACCACAGAAAAGAAAACTAAATAGAACGGAAATGAGAAGGAAACTGTCACCAGGGATTGTGACAGATATGTGATTAAACATTCTTATTTATGTCAACGCGTCGAACTCCGCGTCACAGTTGCTAACACATTTGCTATGGGTTTTTATGGGTGCAAGTGGCTACATTGCCAGTTGCCAGTGATGACATATGGTACTGAGACGTGGTCCTTAACTGTTGGCCTTTTGGAAAAACTCAAGAGTCACACAACGGGCAATGCAGAGAGCTATGCTCGGAGTTTCTTTGCGCGATAAAATCCGAAACTTAGATATTCGTTAAAGAACAGAGTCACCGACATAGCTATTAAAATCTGCAAGTTGAAGTGGCAATGGGCAGGCCACATCGCTCGAAGAACTGATAACCGATGGGGAAGAAAGGTTCTTGAGTGGAGACCACGAACCGGAAGACGCAACGTAGGTAGGCCTCCCACTAGATGGACCGACGACATTGTGAGAGTCGCGGGCATTCAGTGGATGCAGATGGCAGGATGTCGTTCAGTGTGGAGGTTAAAGGGGGAGGCCTAAGTTCAGCAGTGGACGTCTTCTGGCTGATAATGATGATGAAAATTATCGGTGTTTCTTTTCATTTGACTGCCCCGGTGGCTCAGTTAGTAGTGAACCTACTTTCTGCGCTTGGGAGCGTGAGTTCATTTGTGTGATGAACATTTGTGTTTGTTCTATGTCTGGGTGTTAATATCTATTGAAGTATGTATTTAAAAATACATATGTATGTATATCAGACTCTGGCTGCCATATTACAAACTTTGCTTAGTTTGGGGTCAGATGACCATATGTGCAATAATATCACAGATATTTATTTATTTATTTGTTCTGTACGTCAGAAAAGGATGGCAACAATTTTAGAGCTGTCAAAATTTGTTTAGTTTAAAGAATGGTACATCAGAATCGACGTCACCGCTGTATGTTTTTAACCTGGCAAAAAAGTAAGGGAACCTATTATGTGCCCTAATTTTTTTAGGCTTATTAAGTCTAAATCTCACCTTCAGAATGTATTCGTAATAATTAACTTCGTTCTTCTTAAATCTGCTATCTACTTCCACAGCTCTTAATTCAAATGAATGAACCTAATGAGAATTTAATCTCATAGAATTTTGGAGTAAACTCGTCATTTTCCAAACGGTTGGAGCTCAGTCTCAGGAATCCTGCAAATGCCGACGAGAGCCGTTCAGAAGTCATTACAGGATTAGTCAAGCGTAGACAATTCAAGGTAATTTGATTGGATTTTAACAGCAAATGGTACTTTCCTCCATTTTACGTTCCTGCTACTCATCGGCTCAGAATTTCCGATATTCCGTTCACCGGAGCATTCTCCAAATTGTTACATGGCGTCTCGAAGCGATGGAATTTAGTGCCACTTCCGGAAGCAAAGGTACGCTGCTTCCCGGCGTAGGTCGTTCCCTACTTATATAAACGGAGTCCCGTATTATGTAAGGTCGTAAAGCCGGAGTGTTGAAGTGTATGAGCTTTGAAAAAATATTATGAAAAGGATATTTTGCGACAGGTCCCGTTCAGTAACTTACCAATTCGACCAAGCAGATAAATTGATACCATAGATGAAAATTTGATGCACGATAAGAAAATACCAACTCCAGCATGTAATTGATTTTTTGGCAAAATATGTACTCTTGTAAGTCTTGTCCAACCAGCTGTTACTTACTTGCTAATCATCATCATCATCATCACCCAGAAGACGTCCACAGCTGAACATGGGCATCCTTCTTTAACCTCCACACTAAACGACAGCCTGCCATCTGTATCCACTGGATGCCTGCGACTCGCACGATTTCGTCGGTCCATCTAGTGGGTGGCCACCTATATACGCTGCGTCTTCCGGTTCGTGGTCTCCACTCAAGTACCTTTCTTCCCCATCGAAATTGATTCATTGATTTCTTACTAATATTAGCGCCTAATTTGCATAAAAATTTAATTAATCAAAACTAGAAAAGGTTGGTAACATTCGTTTTCAATTCATATTTTCCACTCAGAGCAATAAAGTTTCATTATAATCAAGGACATACCAAACTCAAAATCAAAAAACATATTGAGAATCGTTATTTTTTACCACGAGAAAATCGTAATTTATTTTACTTTTTATTATTATTTATTGAGCATATTTTCCTTGATCATATAAAACTGTAGCCAAGTGCGAGTTGGGCTCACGCACTGAGGGTACCGTACCATCACATAAAATACAAAAACTTGATATAAAACATTTTTATATTTTTATTTAGATGATTTCTCAAAGAAATAAACACGATTTTATTTAAAACCATAAGCTACATGAATTTTTAACTATAATCATGCCAAGTTTGATGCTTGTACGTAATACCATTTTTACACTAGAGCTTATACAAAAAAACGTTAGTTGTATGGAGACCTCCCACTAGCTTTTACTTTATTATTATTTCTTAGTTAATCCGCCGTAACATTACATATCCTATGAAAATTTCAACTGGCTATCTATTACGGTTCGAAATTCGAAAGATACAGCCGTTTGAAAGTAGGACAGACTGACGGACGGACATACAGACAGCGTAGGCTTAGTAATAGGGTCCCATTTGGGTACGGAACCTTAAAAGGTATACTTTTTAAGTTCTGGTTGATCAAAGTTGTATAAAAACATAAAAATTAGGCATTGCCTAATCCCCTACTAATTGATAATAGCAAAATTACATTAAAAAAAACTTAACCTGGTTCCAAAGGCGGAACGTGAACTCTCAAGGAGCATAGATAAGATGAACTAGGGCGGAACAAGTCAAACTGCAGTTCTATGCTAATAAGTGACAAAGTTCGCCGTCTTACCCTCCCGGGAACAGCTGGTACTTCTTCACCGCAGTTGCAAACGGTAACGTTCTTAATATTGACCTCGCCTGGACAATCGCCCGTAACTTGCTGTAACTTGCCGTATTTTGCTGGATATGGTATGTTTTAGAAAGTTACAATAGAGGTGTTCTAAATTAGGTATACTAAATGGATCGGAAAATAAATAAATTAGAGTCAATTACGTATGCACCATACCATATAGGGCATTTGACTGTTTTCACGAAACTATCTCAAACTGGCTATAACTAAAGCAATCTTGTGATTTATTCCTTATCATTTACAGTACAATATAATAACTCTTTATTAAAAACCACAAAAACAAGGATAACATTATAAATTAAAGTAATTATCTAGGCTTTTAACAGGCGGCATTATCGCAGTATTTGTGTTTTAAATGGCGGATCATAATTCAAACCACTGTGTTACAACAAAATGTCAGCAACCAAACTAATTCTTACTTTTTTGGGTATTTGACTGTATTAAGCAAATGATTCATGCCGATGTATTCTTAGGAGTATTTTAAATATTTAATTACTAAAAACCAAAAAATAAAGACCTAATTTTTATAATAATACAATATAAAAATATGTTTATAACTAATTTAGTTTTGAGTTTTTTTTTATGATACTGGGTGACGAGACGAGCGAAGTCGCTCGCCTGATGGCTCTTCACGCTTGCCCATAACAGCTCAACGCCACTCAGAATTTTTAACTTAAACAGTTCAAAACCCTGGATGGCAATGCACTGCGCTCGTCACCCCGAGATATAAGATGTCAAATCTCTGTGTGCCCTGTAATTTCGCTGGAAACATTGCCCTTCAATCCGGAACACAGTAGTGTCTGCACACTACTGCTTGGCGGTTGAATAACTGGCAAAGATGTGGTACTTCCCCAGGCTGACCCCTGCAAGCTGCGCTATTTAGGACCTGTCTTCCGGTAAGCTTTACTTGTACTTATAGGTATTCTGTGGCTTAACTAATAGGCGCAATACTCAGAAAATATACACACGCTAAACAACGATAACCTTTACGTATCGGCTATCCTACAATAAGATAAGTGAGTTGCTTTATAGGTGTTCTCATTAGTAGACTAGATAAATCAAATCAATCAAATTAATATCAAATTAATTAATGAAATTAATTATTGCCAATTAGGCATGCAACATACCTAATAGACTAATTAATTTGGTTACTGATTGTAGCATTTGATTGTACGTTGTGCTGCATTTCATTATAATTGTTTTAGTTAGAACCCTCATAATGCATGTGTCCTAAATTAGAATAGATGTATCATATATATCACACGCGTATGTAGGAAATGTATGTTCCCTATGGGCTCCAAAACGGCTGGACCAATTTTACCAGGACTTTCACTGGCAGATAGCTGATGTTATAAGGACCGATCCACGCGGATGAAACCGCGGGGCGCAGGTAGTGAGTGATAAAAATAATTATTATCAATTAGGTGTACCGCGGGTTAATTTTTTCCTAAATAGGTGTATCCATCTATCAAGTCAGTTGCAACTATTTATTTTTTATAATAATTTCTTCGAAAAGCTCTCACTGTAATCTAAATCAAGTTCAATCAGTTTTTGCTCTGACTTAGAAGTTATTTTATAAATGTACCTACCTAACTAGATGAATCGTGTCTAGACATTAAATAATTTATCTTTAGTAACTTTAGTAAATTATCAAGTATATTACTTCAAACTACATATAAAATATAAAATATCTCTGCTCGTTTTAAAATTCAACGGTTAAGCCACATAGAAAGTGTCTTCTGACAGTTATTTAGCCTCAGAATGTTAATATAGAAAAGGTCATTAATCTAAAATTTATATCAGCGCTTTTCGTGATATTTTTCATGGAATTCGTTGGGTTTTTTTTACAATGTATATTTATGAAGGATAGGTAACGTGGCATTACCCTGCTCACTTTCGGAGAATTAGATATACATATTTATATATATATACATACTTACACAGATTACACAGATTTAATATTAATTACTTATAGATATAAGTATTGCCACCACATTATTAGATACCACAGTGCCTAAAGACAAGGGTCTTTGACCAGTGTGTGTTGCCAGTGATGACATATGGTATTGAGACGTGGTCCATAACTGTAGGCCTTTTAGAAAAACTCAAAGTCACACAACGGGCAATGGAGAAGGCTATGCTCGGAGTTTATTTGCGCGATAAAATCCGGAACGTAGATATTCACCAAAGAACCAGAGTCACCGACATAGCTATTAAAATCTGCAAGTTGAAGTGGCATTGAGCAGGCTACATCGCTCGAAGTACCTACTGATAACCGATGGGGAAGAAAGGTTTGTGAGTGGAGACCACGAATTGGAAGACGCAGCGTTGGTAGGCCCCAGGCCTCCCACTAACTAGATGGACCAACGACATTGTGAGAATCGCGGGCATCCAGTAGATGCTGATGGCAGGATGTCATTCAGTGTGGAGGTCTATGTTCAGCAGTGGACGTCTTCTGGCTGATGATGATGATAAGTATTACACATTACAATTACACATTACTTAAAACTGAGTAGTTTCACAATACGGTTTCCACCGTGACTGCTACTGCTGCATTTTTTACCGAGTTCAAAAAATGAGGGGGGTTGTTTGCTACCTTAGAATCCGTCATTTATGACTCGTTTTTTTTTTTTTATTAATACTAATTTTTAATTGAAAGGATTGCAGATTGGTCCCATAGAAAATTCATCAAAATCGGTTTCGTAGTTTGGCTTTTAAATCAAAATAACTGTAAAATTCGGTTATTTGGATGACATAGTCGTAATACCTACTGTCAATCCAGTCACTTAAATTCAAGGACGTTTTCAAAAGGGCTTACAACATCCTTGCTTAATTTGCTTATTTTTTTTTTAAATGTGAGAAGTCGTTTTTTTATAATTATCATTTTCATGTTTTACCATTTTCTAAACTGAATACATAATTTGGCTGGATTTTTCGTTTGTTTGTTCCTCTTTCACGTAGTAACAGGGACACATAACTATACGACGTACTTATAAAAATTTTAACCCTCGACCCAAAAATAAATAAATATCTGGGACATTATTGCACACACGGTCATCTGACCCCAAACTATAAGCACAGCTTGTAATATGGCTGCCAGAGACTGATATACATACATATATATTATTAAATACATACTTAAATAGATATTAATACCCAGACATAGAACAAACACAAATGTTCATCACACAAATGTTTACCCTATGTGGGAAATTGGGAATCGAACCCACGCCCCCAAGCGCAGAAGGCAGGTTCACTATCAACTAAGCTAACGGGGTTGTCAAAAAGATGGGTAATGTAATCTGTAATCAGGTGCGTATTTTTTTAAAATCTGTGACATTATTTAAATTAATTGTATATTTTATTTCTTTGAATTTTTAATTTTGTTAAATTATGAATATAAATAGATTGTGGCATGGGTCTTATAATAGCCTGAAATAAATGAATTTGATTCTGTCTGTGGCGTCGTAGCATTCGTAGCTCCCAAACGGCTGAATCGATTTTGATTTAGTTTTTTGTTTGAAAGGTGACTTGATCGAGAGTGTTCTTGGCTATGACTCATGAAAAACGGTCCACCCATTTGTAGATTATCAGGTCCTTTATCGCAGGTTTTTTTTTTTTTAATTTAAGATTGTTGGTGAAGATAAGATACCTATATCATGGAAAAAGGTACAGTTTCTGAGGGAATGTCCACTCGGGTGAAACCACGGGCGCAGCTAGTTTGCTATAAACAATATCATTTAAGTCATTACATATTTATCCCATGAAAATTACAAGCCGTAAATCTGAAGTTATTTCAACATTCTGTGCAGCAACTCAAAAGAACCGAAGATATGACGTCATAAAAAGGCCCTTATGATTTTTACGATCACTTGGAAAGCTCACCAGATTTTACGGTGATGTGATAAGAAAATAAGGTATTCTTTGAATAAGAAGGTTGAGTCTATATGAAAGGTCTATGAAGCACTAACAGCGTCCCGCAGTTTTGCCCTGTATCCTACAGGTAATGTGTAATTCCGGGATAAAAAGTAACCTTAGCTGTATTAATTCAGGGAAGAAGCTATCGTTATACCAAATTTAGTTCAAATCTATTCAGTTGTTACTGAGTTGAGTGCGGACAAAGATATATAGTTACTTACACACAAACTTACGTATTAAGTGTGATTAGTGTGATGTGATTGAATGTGGATATTTTAGAGTATACTACGGTCACTTAATACAAGCGTGCCAGTTTATACGTACCTACTCGTCTGATTTTGATCAAACTTGCTGGGACTGATTTGGGGTGGTTTATGTGAATGGTCAAGGACAAAGTATTCAGTATGCAGCACCATAGGTACCTAAAGGCTTTAAAAGCTGCATAATTTAGAGTAGACTGGACATAAAACAGTTGAACAAACATTCTTATGTTTATTTGAGTCTTTTCGGGACGAAGGTCGACAGAACGACGAGGGACGACAATATGCGGTGTCACATGGCAGCGGTCGCACGCATTTAAATTCAACTTTATCGTCAAAATATCCCCCATATCCTCCGCCGAAACCTCAATAAAACTCATATTTCGCTTCACAAGTGTTAAAATATTCCTCGGGTTTTGTTAACTAGTTTTAAGCTAACTTTAGGGTACGGTTTCATATGAATGGGCCGCGTGGATGGGATCAAGTAACAACTAGTGTGATAAAATGGATCTGTAGGTACTATGCGAAGTTGCAAATGTGTCCCCTTCTATTTTAATTAATCTGATGAGCTTAATTTGCCTTTGAAAATATGACATGTTTGGAAGGGTATTGAAAAGGGCCGACAATATAACGTTCATTCATAAAGTAAACAAGACATGCATTGGGAAAGCAGAGACAGAGCTTCTAATCTTAAAAAGCGCGCTGCGCCAATATGGAGTCACCGATATGTTTTTTTTATGTAGTATAATAGTATAGTGCGATGCTATACAGATGTGCACAGCTTTAATTTGAAATACTCGTACATACCTATTGTACTATTGTACGAAGATAATGGTTGTATATAACTAAATAAGTACTTAATATTATAAATGTTGAAGATGCAAGTGCCATTATTAAATAACAAAATACAAATGAAACTATCGCTATAACAAAACTATACTCGAAAGTAATTTCTATATCTGAAGTGTTGTTCTACAGTTTAGGATATACTATTTAAATGTTATAGACAATTCAAAAACGCTTACATTGATTGCAAAGACAGCTCAATAATTTGGAGGCCGACAGGTAAGTGACCGTAACTTAGTGGATAAAGCGTTCGGGGCATATATCCGATGGCGCAGGTTTGAAACCTGCCGGTAGTCAAATTTTTGGATTGATTGTAAAATTTAAACATTTATTTGCACCATTAAATACGACAATAATACAATATATTAAGCCTTATGATTATCTGTAGTAACAAGCGTTGCTTAAAAGTGGGAAAACCTCGCCTTAAATACATAACTAAACTACATAGCCTATTATACAAAAAAAAAACTTATCATCGATATACCCAAATCACTCTACTCAGGATATGTTATACTAACTAATACATAAGAATACGATAAATAACAAAAATCTATTCCCTAATCAATTAATTAGATTAATTAATTTTTGTTTCAGGTTAGGTTAATTTTCTTTTTATGTAATAAATATTTTATTTCAGGTTAGGCAAAATTAAACTCGATTAAATTAACTTCAACAACAAATATCTACCAGGAAAATGTATCACAAATTCCTTATTGTACTTGAAGCGACGTAGAAGCGGAATTACACTAGAAAATCATCACAAAAACAGTTTTTTAAATAACAATACACATTTATGTACTATGATTTAAAAAATTGTTAATATCCAGCGAAAATAAGACCCATAAAGCAAAGTTATTGTGTACTTGGTAATAATTATTTATCATTATAAAAAACCGACTTGAACCAAATTAAAATAGGACCACACGGGTAGCTTTCATATAAAAATTAATCATCAAAATCTGTTCACACAGTCGAAAGTTCTGAGTCAACAAACATTAAAAAACAGTTGAAGGAGTCAGAAACTTCTAAGGAGTTTCACTTTGATTCCGTTCCTGGCCTTGAGAATAAGATCAGCGCACAGCTCCGGTTCCTGATCCACCGGCAGCACCCTGAAGCGCCTCACTATCTGCGAGAGAGTCACCTTCATCTCCAACATTGCGAACCTTTGTCCTGAAATATCATAGGTGAGCTTTAGTCGTCTACTTGAATTGGATGAGTGACCACCTGGAGGTGATGTTGTATTTTTGCACTACTTCATGAGTTTCGTGGTGGCACGAAACCTTCAGATGGTTATGGTAAAACTGCATAAAATACGACCTAATTCCTCCTTCCCCATTCTACAATAGGAAAAGTCGGATAACACATAAATACCATCCTACAGAGATGACATGCCACCGGTTCGAACTAGCCGGTTTGCCTCCACCTTCTTAATGCGAACTGCTAAGGACTGAAAGCTTTGACACCGTCCCTGTTTCCTATAAACTATGTATATCCTAATTATTTTCAAGTTCATAGTAAATAAGTACTTTTTATGTCTACGTGCTGCATCTTCGGTCACAACATTGCTTTTTTCAACATATTCTATGTTAATAAGGGCAATTCTTACGCTTACCATCAGGTGAGCGACAAGTTCGACTCATCACTCAGTTGCATAAAAGTAAAAAAATTTGCTAATGTGTACATGAAAACTCAGCTAAATATGAAATACTGTGGAAATGTTTTCGTTAATTTTGAGAATTTGATGCTTGCGAAGTAACGTATTTTTTGCTAGTAAGTATTTAGGATTCTTAAGTGACTTAAAAATATGTCATCAATAGTCAAGACACGTTATACGTGTATAACGTGTATACGTATAACGTGTCTTGACTATTGATGACATATTTTTAATACATATTTTTTTATAATATTATTTTACATGTACATACCTACCTATTGTTTGTAAATTTCACATTGGGTATAACTACTCGTAGTTACGTAACCATGAACAGAAGTCAACTTTAATTGGAGATAAATTTGAGATCTGAGGCAGGTAACTAGGTACATACCGATGCAGTTTCTTGGTCCAGCACTGAAGGCCAAAAAACTGAACGCATTCTTTGATTCCGACGACGACGTCTCGAATCGTTCTGGTCGGAATTCTAAAGGATCTTTAAACAATGTAGGATCCCGCTGCATTTGGAATATGTTTATCACTACTGAAGTGCCTTGTTTTACCTTCAATTCGCCAACATCTGCAAAAAATTATATTTTAATGCTACATACTGCATAAAATCTTTGTAAAAACTTTGAGGTGGGCCTAAATTCTTTAGATTTTACCATGCATTACTCAAACAACAAATTGAACGTTTCGTTATCCGCAATAGTAACTCTTGAGCATAACTAAAAGTTAAATTTGTAACTCACCAGCATCCCTCATCATTTTGCGCTCAATCAAAGGCACTGACGGATATAATCTCAGAGACTCTTTAATAACCAGCTCCAAATATTTCATTTTACTTATTTCTCTGCAAATAAAAAAGAAAGCAAATAATTGTCAACTTTAAAAAACCAATTTCATAATACTAAGTGCTCTAACAAAATTATGGATATTGCCAAATCAACAAGAGCTGGAACTTCGTATTGAAGTTGGTTAAATTAAAAACTACTGTGTCAATGAAATTTTTGTAGGACCATCTCGAGAGCTTCTTCTAAATAATATATAAACCAGCCAAGTGCGAGTCGGGCTTGCGTACCTACTGAAGATTCTGTACCACCACAAAATACATAGATCATTAGTAAAAAAACCTACTTCAAAATTAGTAAAATGTGGAATTTGGATTCGGTGAAAGAAATGATAAGGTCATCCAAGTAGCGAATTTTTTTTTTTTTTTTTTAGTGGCAAGTGCCTTTATTAAATAAACAAAATACTAGCTAAAACTAACACTAAATAAACAGTTAGACTGTCCATAGACCGTTGAAGATCTAAAGACAATCCAAATGCTCAAACCCACTATCAGTTGGCAGCGTACCCAGCATGCTGGCGGCATTACCACGTTGAATGGCAATGCTTATACGTTGAGCCAGATACACGCTAGCATTTTGGTCACGCGTCGCGTTAATCAGACGCTCTGAAAGATTTTTGAAAATGAGGTGAGCTCCCGGTCCCCAAGGGCCCAATGTCTCGACACCAAACGCCTCAAATATGTAACCACTGCCGAGGTTAGCATATTTGCGCCGCTTGTGCTGCTCTGCCGAATTGGCAGCTGCACCAGCCCTACCCTGTGTCTCAGGAAGATGTGACGGTGCCAAAGTATCGACACAAGTCGCGTCCCATACAAGGGGCCGCCCCAACTTCCAGGGAACAAGTGTCATACCATCAGGCCTCCTTCCATCGTCACGCGCAAGACCGCTCGGTTCGAGCACAGCTGCGACATTGGCGGTGGAAAAAGCCCTGCGTATGATGTCGTTCAGGCTGGCGTGTCGGCCAATACGACCAGCGCTTCTCGAGCAAGAGAGACCATGGTGACCGAGCTGGTCAACTGCAGTACCACACTGACAGCGGTGAGCCTCACAGCACCTTGCACCCAAGCGTAAGCTGACAGCTAGACGAAATGCGGTTGGGTCTAAAATGCTACCGGTATTAAAAGAGGGCATGGCTTGCAACCAAAGTCCCGATTCCCAAACAGAGACTGCAAGAATACGAGCACGATCTGCAATACTAGAACACGTATCTAAGAGCGATTTCCGTGCTAGTTCGCAGATCGGCCGATCCCACAGACTCTGGGAAGACAACTTCCTGGGAAAATCGGTATTTGGACACGCCAGCCTCCAAGCATTCATTGCCTCTTTCGAATGAGATACAACTACATCGGAAGGGCCTAAAGAGGGTGCAAGGATTTTTTCTATTAAATTATGAGTACTATGAAATGAGGACAAGAACGCCGGTAATGCAACACTTGAAATTTGGCGGATCCCTAAGCCTCCTAACCTTATCGGTAGTGAGGCTTGTGACCATGTCCTGTCATTCAAATCAACATTCAAAACCGATATTAGAGTTTCCTTTACGACATTGTCTAAGCTCGAAAGGAGCTCACCGTGTTTCCAAAGTGGACTACATCGTAAAGCGTACATAAATTTAGGAACAAACAAACAGTATCTGATAATTGTAAACGCCATATGGGCGTTTATTTTGAGTAACCTGTCGGAAGCACTCATAAAATTTTGAATTTTTTCTTCAACAAAAGGTGAAAAAGACTCATCTAATATCGGCGAACCCAAGAGTCGGAGAGAACACCTGTCTAATGATTTTATATTGGGAGCTAAATCATTGAATTTTTGAATAACCGACTCTTTATTCGGACATGAATCGCCAACAAAAAGTTCGCATTTTGAAAAATTTAGTTCCAAACCAATAAGACGAAATTCGTCTATGAGAATTTGCAAGTCACTTAGAACAGTGTCTACGTCGCCTCCCATGGTTCCGTCATCCAAGTACCAAACATTAAGTTTGGACTGGAGACGTTGAATAATTGGGTGAATTGCTAGGCTGAAAATGGCGGGACCGAAAGGATCACCCTGTTGACAACCGACGGATGATAACAAAACATTGTTTTGGTATGTCAATTTGGTAGGACTGCCGTAGCATTGCCAGAGAAAATTGAAAAGGTCAGGAATTTTATCTTTTACTTGTGTCAACAGGGCACCGCGATCGACCGAATTAAAAGCGTTTTTGACATCCACCTTTAGCAGTACCTCACCGCAATTTTAATCGATAAAAGTTCGGACAGAATGAACAGCAGCCTCACATCCACCTCGCGAACCAAAACCAAGCTGTATCGGTTGGAAAAGGCTACTCAAAAGAGCTACCTTTTTCCTACAGCCTGCCTTGGCTGCGAGGCGTCGGTATGTGGTGCCGACCGCAATAGGTCTGATACCACCGTCTTTTTTGACAAGTGCGCATAAATTAGCGCCATACAAAATTTCAATGACGTCATCACTGACCCGACCAGATAACATGAGATTTACCAAAGCTGTTAGGTCTCTTAAGAGGGTCTCACTGGCCTCACCACAACTAAAAGATAGAAGATCTTTTAGATGTTGAGGCGTCAGACCATCTAGGCCTCCAGCTGAGCCACTCTGAAAAGATGTGACAGCCGCTGCAATCTCCTGGCATGTGGTTTCAATAGGGTTCCGTTTCTACCCTTTGGATACGGAACCCTAAAAACCAATTTCATAATACTTCGCTCTAGCAAAATTATGGATATTGCCAAACCAACAGGCGCTGGAACTTCGTATTATTGGAGTCGAATAAAAACTACTGTGTCAAAGTCAGTGAATTTTTTGTAGGACCATCTCGAGAGCTTCTTCTTCATAATAAAAAAGGATCACATAAATCGATTCACAAAAATACCGGACTAACATACATAAAAACACAACGGAGTGAATTAAGAACCGACCCTCCTTAAAAGTCATCAAACACACAATGGCGCCGAGTTCCCAAGTTGCTATTTTTAGTGATGAGCTTTTTTGTTATCATTTATCTTTGGGTAGTGACAAAATTGTTGTTTAATAAAGCTATTCATGTAGCAATAAAAATGTATGCACAAAACAATCAAATCAAGCATTCAAATTAATTAACAAAAAAGTCATTTATTTGCTTGAATATAGGTAGGTAGTACAGGATAATATTATTTCGCATATTTTCGTGCGAAATATCATATGGACGATACGAAAATCGCAGGTAGCGCTATATTCAGCCTTTACATTATAAGCGTGCAAAACATAAACAGTCGATTACTATAATAATATATCTGACAACATATAATTATAAGTGACAGAATAGTTACAGACTTCCTCTTTGTAGTAAAACAACCGCATTTAACATAAACAAAATTTTAGTATCATGCAACTCGTGTAAAAAATAAATAAAATTTCATAATAAAAAACCTCCAGAAATATATAACCTAGGTATATCACATAACATTGAATGTTAAGAACATATACAATTCATAGATATTTTGAATATCGATAGTATTAAAATATTTTTGTCATTAAAGCCTGAGTAGATTAGTACTTACCTAAACTTTTTCTAGTAGAAAGGTATTTAGTTTATTTTTAAATACAAATTTTAAATATGTTTCCGATATCATCGGTGGTAGTTTATTATAGACTTGTATTAAATAATATGCTGTTACTGCGTGGAACTATGCTGCGTGTGTGGGTTCTGTTATGAATGTTGCGCAATTTATTCCTGTCTTGAAAAGTATATAGAATACCATAACATAAATAATTAACATAATTTAAATGCTATCTATGCCGCGAACCGGAAGACGCAGCGTAGGTAGGCCTCCCACTAGATGGACTGACGACATTGTGAGAGTCGCGGTCATCCAGTGGATGTAGATGGCAGGATGTCGTTCAGTGTGGAGGTTAAAGGGGGAGGCCTATGTTCAGCAGTGGACGTCTTCTGGCTGATGATGATGATGATGAAATGCTATCTTTGATAATGACATATACATTATCAAACATAGCATTTAAATTATGTTCCCATCAATATATTTAAGCAAAATCATTAGTGAGTTATAAAACAAATTCAAAAGTAGGAATAATGGAAAACTTGCTAAGATATTTTATGAAAGATATTAAAACTTATGTAAGAAAAAACATACAGAATATAGTCGAAATAGTAAGAATATTAATTAACTCACGTGTAAGTAGGATCCCTGTCCATATCATCACCAAAAATGCTTTCTTGTTCTTGTAATATCTTTGTCTGGACATCTGGATGCTTTGATATACAGTAAAGGTTGTAGCAAATACCTGACGTCGTAGTATCGTGGCCCTGTAAGTATAATATTGTTGGATTTAACTTTAGAAAATAGTTATTAAAATATGGAAATGTCACCTACTCAGCCTATCTTTAACAAGCTAGCTTCTAAAGACCATGCCGTGTAAAACACGTGCGTGTGTCACTTACTTCAAACATAAATGTGTCCACTTCCTCTCTAATGTTTTCTTCGTCGACTCTTTGACCGTCTTCTTCGGCCAAGAGTAAAAGATCTAAAAATGCATGTCTGTTTTTGATGCCTGTAATTTATCAAATTATCGAGATAAAATATCAGCATGTTCAACCCACATCAGTTTAGTGCTTAACATAGTCCTACAAGCAAGGGTCTCCCTCACACAACAGAGGTTCCAGTCACTTCCATTTACGGTAGGTACCTTCACTCCATTGAATCAAGTCACAGAACATCCTGTGTTGACCAAAACCGGTAGTTCCAGGTCAATAAATATGTAAGTTACTCAATTACTCATATATTATACAAATATATCAATGAACTCTGATAGATAGTTTTATTTACACAAAATATTTTATTAATTTATATACAAGGTTACTGGTAATCAGCATCCTCTTAATCCTCATATGGGCGTCCTCAGTACATCAAAACAAACAACTTTTGTTCTTCTTCTTATTAAAATTTACTAAACCCTGTATAATATATATAGGTATAAAGACTATGAATACAAAAACTGACTTCAAAATTAGTAAGCACTCGAGCAAAATTATTAGTGTTGCCAAATCAACTTGCAACTGTACAAAATTATTCGTTCTATTAGAGCTGGTTAAAAATTATTTAGACAAAATTAATGAACATTTTTGCGGGTACACCTCGAGAGCTTCCTGCATAGTAAAAAAACACGTACAAACAATAAAAAGCTATGAACCTAATTGACAACTATTAAAACATAAGAAATGTCAGTGTCAAATAGCAGACCATAGGTCAATATACTCTGTGCACTTTCCCGCTAGGAGTAATATTGTTCCGTGAGACTTTATCTTCCTTCTTCCTGTCCAGCGACCAAACAAGTTCAACAAATATTTAATTATAATAACATAAATTGTTTTCATGAGCGATTCGTCCAAGAACTTGGTCCTGAAGTTAGTCAAAAAGTGTAATACCGTTCAGTCAATCACTGACTGACTTACTGACTCGCAAAAAAGAAATCTCAAAAATTGCACCGAAATTTGGAAGATAGATTCCGGATATGGGATATAGAAAAGGGTCCGCTAAGAAAAGACTTTGAAATTTTATAAAAGTCTACACGTACGAAGTCGTGGGTAATAGTTAGTTATTGTATATTATATTACCTATATCATTACTCTCGTTAAGACTGTTGATGTCCATCTTTTTCAGGTCATTTCTTCTAGCAGCTATCACATTTCTAGTGTGATTATGCAAGAATTGAATAGCCATATCTTGTTTCTTTTTGTCTGCGGTTAGATTGAATATGAAATCTACTCTAAGGAATGGTACCTGCATCCTTCGAGACACGATCGTTGAAATGCTAAAAACAAAAACAAATAGTACGTAAGGCATACTAAGGATATTATTGCAGTAGGGTGTGCAGTAGGGCAAGGTTTTTTTTTTTGTTCATATATAGCACGTCTTGGGCATTTGCCAGTGCCAGATATCATATTTTTTTTTTATAAATATGTAAAAAGTAAAGCCACAATCAAGTACCAGTCAAAGTGGTGGAGATTTTACTATAGGTAGAGGCTTCCATATGACCCGACCCATAGGACCCGGGTATGTCCTAAAACTGCGACCAGAAACCGCCAGAGGATGGGCAGCGGCAGCAGCATCCTCCTACTTACATGGTGGAAACTCTGCGATCCCCAAGCCACCTGCCAAGCGTGGAGATTATGGCAACCCCCCCCCCCCCTCCAATGACAGACACAATAAAATTACGGCCACTAGTCCCCGGCAGCTCCACTATCCCTGGCCAAGGTAGCGGGCCAGGTAACGGTGGAGCAAGGGGTGCTAAGAATCTCCGGAAGTTGCCCCGCTACCACCCCACGTAATTTGGCCCTGGCAACACATAATATTAGAACATTGAGGACTGACGAGAAGATTGTTGAGCTGGAGGAAGAATTGAGCAAAATACGATGGGACATCATAGGACTATCTGAAATCCGAGGAGAGGGACAGGATACGATAGTTCTGGATTCCGGTAACATGCTCTTCTTCCGGGAAGGAGAACGAAAGTCCCAGGGTGGTGTAGGTTTTCTCGTCCACAGGTCACTCATCAACAACGTGGTTAAGGTCGATAGTGTGTCGAGCAGGGTAGCATACCTTATACTCAGAATAACCGATCGTTATTCGCTGAAGGTCATACAGGTATATCCGCCGATCTCGACATACCCTGACGATGAAGTAAAGGCATTGTATGAGGAGATATCTGAAGCCATACATACCTCCGAAACATACTTCTCCGTTGTTATGGGTGACTTTAACGCTAAGGTGGGCACACGGAATGTCGATGAGTTAAGTCGTGTCGTTGTTGGGGTCATATGGGTATGGACAGCGGAATCCGAGGGGCCAGCGGCTGGTCGACTTCATGGAGAAGGAGGAACTCTATTTGATGAACTTTTTCTTTCAGAAGCGACCATCCAGGAAGTGGACATGGATGAGCCCCGATGGTTCGACCAAAAATGAGATCGACTTCATCATGACGACGAAGAAGCGAATATTTAATGATGTCTCCGTGATCAGCAAGGTGAAAACCGGTAGCGATCACCGTATTGTCAGAGGCACATTAAATATCAACATCAAGCTCGAGAGGTCGCGTCTGGTGAAGTCCACGCTCCGTCTTGGTCATGCCCAAATCCAAAAACCCGAAGACTTCCAACTCGAACTGCACAATCGCTTCCAGGACCTAACTGAAAGCGGAACTGTGGACGAACTAAACAATGGGCTGGTGGAAACTGTCCAAGCAGTGGGGTCCAAGTTCTTCAGGAGCCCACGCCGGAAAAGACCTCAGAAGCTCTCAGACGAAACCATTAAGTTAATGGAAGACCGGACTGAGATGAGACTGCAATCTTCAGCTGTTATGTCGGAATATGGCAAACTTAATAGACGGATCTCGAAATCGGTGCGACACGATCTGCGTTCCTATAATACAAGATGTATTAGGGACGCAATTGAGCGGAACCAAGGCTCGAAAGTGTTCGCAAAGAATTCGTTTATTGGGAAAAGCCAAATGATGAAGCTGAAGATCGAGGATGGCAGTACCATTTCGTCAAAGCCGGAGATTCTGAGAGAGCTCGAGAGGTTTTACGGACAGTTGTACACCTTGACACGACAGCCCATTGTCAGTACAGCTCAGGACAAGAGAGCTAAACTGACCCGACACTACACTGAGGACATTCCAGACATCAGCTTGTACGAGATTAGAATGGCTCTGAAACAGCTTAAGAACAACAAGGCGCCGGGTGATGACGGAATCACGACAGAACTACTGAGAGCGGGTGGAAAACCGATACTTTTAGTCTTCCAGAAGCTGTTTAATTCCGTCATAGTTGAAGGTACTACGCCTGAAGCATGGAACAGGAGTGTGGTGGTGCTCTTTTTCAAAAAAGGTGACAACACCTTATTGAAGAATTATAGACCCATCTCGCTCCTGAGCCATGTGTACAATTTGTTCTCCAGGGTCGTTACGAACCGTCTCGAAAACATGTTTGATGACTTCCAGCCTCCCGAACAAGCCGGTTACCGTAAAGGATGGTGCACCATAGACCACATACAGACGCTCCGCCAAATTATACAGAAGACTGAGGAGTATATTCGGCCATTATGTCTAGCGTTTGTGGACTATGAAAAAGCCTTCGATTCAATCGAGACCTGGGCAGTATTGCAGTCCCTCCAGCGTTGTCATATCGACTATAGGTATATCGAAGTGCTGAAGTGTTTGTATAGAAACACCACCATGTCGATCCGATTACAGGACGAGAGCACGGAGCCAATCCAATTGCATAAAGGCGTGAGACAGGTGATGTTATCTCTCCAAAACTGTTCACGAACGCATTGGAGGACGTTTTCAAGCTTTTGGACTGGAACGGATTGGGCATCAACATTAATGGCGAATACATCACTCACCTTCGTTTTGCCGATGATATAGTTATCATGGCAGAGTCGCTGGAGGACCTCAATATAATGCTCAGCGACCTCAGTAGCCTTTCCCAACAGGTGGGTCTTAAAATGAACATGCATAAGACAAAAATCATGTACAATGTCCGGTCAATGTTGGGAACGATACTCTCGAAGTTGTTGATCATTACATCTATCTTGGACAGATTGCTTAGTTAGGTAAGTCCAACTTAGGCAAAGAGGTCACCCGAAGAATCCAACTCGGATGGGCAGCGTTCGGGAAATTGCGTCAAATCTTCTCGTCTAAGATACCACAGTGCCTAAAGACAAAGGTCTTTGACCAGTGTGTGTTGCCAGTGATGACATATGGTACTGAGACGTGGTCCTTAACTGTTGGTCTTTTGGAAAAACTCAGAGTCACACAACGGGCAATTGAGAGAGCTATGCTCGGAGTTTCTTTACGCGATAAAATTCGGAACATAGATATTCGCCAAAGAACCAGGGTCACCGACATAGCTATTAAAATCTGCAAGTTGAAGTGGCAATGGGCAGGCCACATCGCTCGAAGAACTGATAACCGATGGGGAAGAAAGGTTCTTGAGTGGAGACCGCGAACCGGAAGACGCAGCGTAGGTAGGCCTCCCACTAGATGGACCGACGACATTGTGAGAGTCGCGGGCATCCAGTGGATGCAGATGGCAGGATGTCGTTCAGTGTGGAGGTTAAAGGGGGAGACCTATGTTCAGCAGTGGACGTCTTCTGGCTGATGATGATGATGAGAGGCTTCCATAGAACCAAATCAAAAAGACGCGTTTCACTTCATTATACTTGCCCACAAGTGCCACAAGTCGACATAGTTTTCTCTCGCTGGCGCCAAAACCTGATAAGAATACATTATAAAATGCCAACAGTCATATAAAAAAAATGTTTTTTTTACTTACACTTCTATAGACTGAACATATTCCGAATGAGTATTCTTCTGTGAATCTACTGACAATCCCATTATAGCTTCTGCAAACCAAATCAAAAACAAATCGTATTAGCATACTACTCTCGATATGTCTATAACCAAAATATGTAACTATATACATTCATATAAATATATAATATGTACAGAAAATACATAGGGTTACTCGGGACGGCGGTCCGCGGTAGTAAGCTGAAAGGAGGTCATTGTACTCACCATTATGAACTACTTTTATTATATTATACGGAGAGCAGTAATCACAAAAAAAATAGCTTTTCCAGTTTTTTTTTTGAGTGTAAATTTTCAAAGTAACACCGATATTTTTTTTTCCTATTTCAGGGTTGGGTAATGACCTACTTTTGGCTTAGTACCACATATCCGTATAACCCTTTATGGACACCAAGATTGTCGCACAAAAATTCTCAAGTATGTGTTTAATTTCACCTGTTACATTGTCGAGAGCAGCCAGAGCTACAATCGGGAACAGACTAACAACTTGTCCATCGGCGAGCTGATCTAGTTTATCTGTCAATATTCTGCCGTTTTTGCAGAACACAGGCAAAAAGTTTTGCAGTATGTTGAAATGGAATGCAGGGGTCAAAAACTTTCGGTGCTTCTTCCATTTCTGGCCTGAAAACGAACAATTTATTATTCATCACCAAGTTAAGTAACGTAAGGCGCGGTCGTTACTAGGATGGGTGATGCCCCGGATAGCCTGGGCGTGATGTTATCTTTTTGCTCTACTTTTTGTATTTTGTGGTGGTACGGTACCGTCTGTGCGCGATCCCGCACTTGACCGGTTTTTAAACATATTTTATTTAGTTTACTGCTATCTGAATTGTCAATCATCTCTGAGAGATAATTTTAGCTAATTTTTTATTAGATAAACAAGCTGAAATGTGGTAGTATATTAAATAAATAAATATCTGGGACGTGCTTGTAATATGGCTGCCAGATACTGATAAACATACACATATATTTTTAAATACATACTTAAATAGATATTAACACCCAGACAGAACAAACACAAATGGTTCATCACACAAATGTTTGTGGGTGGGAATCGAACCCACGGCCCAAACGCAGAAGGCAGGTACACTACCAACTGAGCTAACGGCTATTGATCAACATCTTTGAAGAGCACATTAATACTTGATAACAACGCAATACTGAAGTCATCATTATCAGCGTATCATGTTCCCACTGCCAGGACACAGGCCTTAATGATCCACCATGCTGGCCCAATGCATGTTGGCGAATGTCATACGTATTTAAACTTTTGATGTTCTTACACATCGTAACGCCTCCTGAAGAGGCGAAACACGTGTCGACAAAGTGCACTAAGGAAACGGGTATAATTTATTACTTTTTTAAATTCAATTAAAATACATGTAATTCCAATTAATATATATTTTATGTTTCAGAATTAATACATTTTTGTTTTCAGATTTAATATTATCATATTTCATGTGACAGAATTAATTAATTTTTGTTTCAGGTTACGTTAATTTTCAATTTATGTAATTAGTATTTTATATCAGGTTAGGTAAAATTAAACTCAATAAAATTAACATTATCAACAAATATTTATCACAAATTCCTTATTGTACTTGAAGCGACGTAGAAGCGGAATTACACTAGAAATTCATCATTAAAACAGTTTTGAAAATGGACTTCCGCAAAGTAACGCCTGATTCAATCAACTGTTCTTACACATACTGTTTTCGTTAACCGTCTTTGAGCGACGGATCGAAACTGTACATAATTTATTTAAGTACTATATAAGACGTTGGTGCAGGGCCGGCCAGACCTTTCACCAATGACTAATTTAGTACTACTTATACCTACTTAAATAAATTATGTGCAGTTTCAATGACTTCGCTCAAAAACGGTGAAGGAAAACATCGTAAGGAAACCGGTATGTCCAAAAAACCTCAATAGTGCAAAGACATATGACATTAACCAACGTGCACTGGGCCAGCATGGTGGATTAGGGCCCATCCTCTTTCACTCTCTCTCTCTAAGAAAAGGCCCGTGTCCCAGCAGTGAGAACATGATAGGCTGATAATGAAAAGAGTGAAATCAAATCAAATGAAATTCCTTTATTTGCATGAATATACGAGTAGGTAGGTACTAGGTACAGGTCTTAAATTTAAATAATTGTCGCACTATATTCAGCCCTTATTGAGCGTGCAAATTGTATAATATCACTAATTAGTCAGTCGATTACATTATTATTTATTATTTAGTTAGCTACAGACTTCCTTTGTAATCGTGAACAAGTCTACACTAATATTATAAAGAGGAAAGATTTGTACCTATTTTTGTATGTTTGTAATGAATAGGCTCCGAAACTACTGAACCGATTTGAAAAATTCTTTCACTGTTGGGAAGCTACACTATCCCCGGGTGACATAGGCTATATTATATTTTGTAGCGAGGCCGAAGGCCGAGCTTACACTCGTGCGAAGCCGGGGCGGACGGCTAGTATAAAATAAAATAATAAATATCTGGGACATTTTTGCACACATGGTCATCTTACTACAAACTAAGTAAAGCTTGTAATATGGCTGCCAGAGACTGATATACGTACATATATATTTTTAAATACATACTTAAATAGATATTAACACCCAGGCATAGAACAAACACAAATGTTCATCACACAAATGTTTGTCCTAGATGGGAATCGAACCCACGCCCCCAAGTACAGAAGTTAGGTTCACTACTAACTGAGCCACCGGGGCAGTCAAAATATAAATAAATAAATAACAGAACATCAGATACAGCACATTTTGACTGGCCATAATAAGGTCCTGTTTCATGTTTATCGACCGATTGAGTGCAAAATTAGTCCCAAGGTTTATTTTCTTTACCTTGTTTAATATAGTCTGTTTATTTACCTGTGGCAGTAAGCAGGCCATTCCCCAACCAAGGTCTTAAGAACCTGTAGGACTGACCTTTTGTTATTAATTCAGCACTCGTAACAACAGGCTGGAAAAAAATATACAACAACAAATTGTGTAAGTAGTTAAATAAAATTATTTAATTTGTTTCATGTTTCCTCATTTCTATAAAAAAAGAACGGTCAGTAAATACACAGGTATTTTTTATTATAGAATAAGTACCTATTTATTGCATGTAGGTATGATGCATACAGTGGGCATTAAATAAACTCTGTAGATAATGTGTTATTAAGTATCAGGTACTTAAAGTACTTACTTATAAACCTAACGCATTATTACAGATAATTTATCTAAGTACCTACTTTGAAACTTTTTTAATTACCTACATTCATTTCAGAAATGTAAGTCATAAAACCGCACCATTACCTTCAAATCACTATGGTCAACCTAAATCTCAAGAAATCAATGTCCTTACTTAAAAACGATACTTAAGTTAATCTATGCTTAAAATTGCTCTCTCGTTTTCGCGTGTACCATAGCGGTCAGCGAGAAGTTGAGAAGGCACTTTTAACCATTGTTTAACTTGAGTAGCGTTTTTAAGTAAGGTCCACAAAGAAGATTTTTTTTTTAATATAGGATTCTGACGGCACACGCGTTTTGGTCATTTGCCATTGTCATGTATTGAAATATTTTTAAGTTTTACTGAATATCCTCAAACAAGTCAATCAAAATCATTCTAATCAATTGCTTGACCATATTCACACACATAAATAATTAATAATAATCCACTTATTAACATTTACACTCGAAAATGCCTACAAAAATTGAGAAGAATAATAAATACTAATGGTGACATGTTTTTTCACGTTAGCGCAAAAACTCAAACAATAATTTTGATGTAAGTAAATGAAAGTAGTCAAAGTAAATGATAACTATAATAGACCTTAATATACATACTTATGTATAAATAGCTATACAATTTTGTCAAATCTATTTGGTATATTTTTATATTGTTTTGGTACCCTGACGTTCTAGCATTCGACCTCCTCATCATCATCAACCAGAAGACGTCCACTGTTGAATATAGGCCCCTTTAAACTCCACACTGTACGACACCCTGCCATCTGCATCCACTGGATGCCTACAACTCCCACGATGTCGTCGGTCCATCTAGTGGGAGGCCTACCTAGGCTGCGTCTTCCGGTTCTTGGTCTCCACTCAAGAACCTTTCTTCCCCATCGGTTATCAGTTCTTCGAGCGATGTGGCCTGCCGATTGCCACTTCAACTTGCAAATTTTAATAGCAATGTCGGTGACAGACACTTATAAACCTAACGCATTATTACAGATAATTTAGCTAATAACCTACTTTGAAACTTTTTTTAATTACCTACATTCATTTCATAAATGTAAGTCATAAAACCGCACCATTACCATCAAATCACTATGGTCAACCAGAATCTCAAGCAATCAATGGCCTTACTTAAAAACGTTACTTAAGTTAATCTCATCATCATCATCAGCCATAAGACGTCCACTGCTGAACATAGGCCTCCTCCCCCTTAATCTATTTTATTTATATTACACGAGAATTAATCACGTGAGATTAAGCCGGTTACTCCGACTATAGTTTCAACCGCATTCGGCAGATCGCCGGTGATATCAAGGTGAATGCGCGCGCGCGGCTGCGTCTCGCCGAATGCGGTTGAAACTACAGTCGGAGTAACCGGCCTAATCTTACGTAAGTTAATCTATGCTTAAAATTGTTCTCTCGTTTTTACTTGGACACTTTTTCTTCTTTTATTTCAAAACCAACCAACCGATCTAGATAAAATTTTGCGAGAGTTTTGGTACAAACGTGAAAAAAAACACGTCGCTTCATTGTCTTTGTTTCCTATATGTACCTATTGTGTTAACTGCTGGCATTTTGGAAAAACTTCGAGTCTCACAGCAAACAATGAGAGAGCTATGATCGGAGTTTCTTTGCGCGATAAAATCCGGAACGAAGATATTCGCCGAAGAACTACAGTCACCGACATAATTGCTAAGATTTGCAAGTTGAAAAGGTAATGGGCAGGCCACATCTCTCGAAGAACCGACAACAGATGGGGAAGAAAGATTCTTGAGTGGAGACCACGAACCGGATACAGCGTAAGCCTTCTACTGGATGGACCGACGACATCGTGAAAGTCACGAGCATCCATGGGATGCAGATGGCAGACTGTCATTATTATATTAAGGCATATATGACTCAATAAAGTATTGGAGACTTTTCTATAACTTACCCTATGTCATTAAAATACGTTAGACAAAACTATATGGACTCGCCTTAATGAAAATGAGATGAATGGGTGAAAAAAACCTATCATGAAAATAGGATACATAGAAAATCTCTGAAAATGAATGTAAGTAAGCAACAAATCTGTTAAATTGCGGATAAATAAAGGACGTGGCCAAGTAATTAGAACTGGGTGCGTTTTACTAATACTGTCTGCATTCACTATGTTATTCACGTTGTAACTTATTACCCACCTCAATATATTTGGTGTGTGATAGTATAACATATGGGAGCGATAAGAAATACACTATAAAAGCATCTCCATATGTTTTAGACAACTTTAGCAGTAAATTCAAAAATTCTGAAACAAACAAAACATAAACTCTTAAACTACTTATATATTATGTACCTAATAATATTACCTTAAAACCAAACATGTTTTTTGAAGTGAAAACTTCTTTATAGTTGATCACTTTTTGGGTGCACAAAAATCATGGAACACGCGTTGTTGTCACGCTGTACCGTGTATTTTAAAACAGCGCCATCTCTTGTAAAATTGGTGAATTACTACTTAAGTTTTCACTTCTGACGTGCAGTCCTATGACTGTTGTGTTATTTTTTTTAGTATAGCCTAAATGTATTGTATGTTTAGTTTATTATATCACTGTATTCACAAATTAAAATACTTACATATGCTAAAATCTTGAAGATTAAACAAAATATTACAAATCGTGAGTCACAGGATCAGTGGGATTGTTAAAATACAATAATATATTCTTATAATATAAAAAGCAGACTTCATAAAAATGACAGAACTGGACCACACGGCACCAGCTTTCAAATAAAAAAAGAATCATCAAAATCAGTTCACCCAGTCGAAAGTTCTGAGGTAACAAACATTAAAAAAGTCGAATTAAGAACCTCCTCCTTTTTGGAACTTGGTTAAAATCTTAGCCAATGGTTGACTGTATGACTGATGTTGTTGATAAGGAATAATGATAAGCACGATGGTGTTAGAAAATGTTTAAATTTAAAATAAATATTTTTAACAATACTTTCATACTGGACTATTGAAAAAAATCTGTGATCTGTATTGTATGATTACACGTAGAATGTAAGTTATTAGGTAGTTATTTAAATTTCAATAAAGGGCTGTGATTAAAAATTTTCTTGAAGACGGTATAACATCGATAAACTACGAATTTTAACAGATTTTTCTATGGTAAAACTGTTTAAAAAACCGTCATGACGAAATATGTAAATAAGGCCCCAAGTTACAAAAACATTAATAATAATAAATGGAACATCTCACAAAAAAAATGAAACTCAGATCAAATAAAAAAATTATTGAAAATGATTTAAACCTGGATCATTTTATAAATCGCAATTGATATTTTTTTACCTGAAACAATATCTCTCTAATTTTGATGATAATATCTTGAAGGGGAAGAAATATTACGAAATTGTTTGAGCATTCTCTAAAATTTAACATTAACGTAATACCTATATATACAATAAGAGTTACTGCCATTAAAAACGTATCAAAATAAATAGAAAATAATCAAAAATCACCTGTAGAATTAACAACGAACAAGTGACCGTTACCGATCACAGGCAAAGGAAACGGTCCTTTAACATTATGCCCTTTTCGATTCTTCAGAATAGAAATCCAAGACAGCAACAACAGAACTATCACAAAACAAATCAAAGATATAAGAATCATTGCGTAAAAATATGGAAATAAAATTAGCGCGACGCGACTGCTCTACAACGTCCCACTCGAGCGTATCAAGGAGAGATAACGACAAAAAAATTATGAACAAAAAAACTCGCGGCAATTTGTAACCACTAGTGACTCACGCGACCAGCCTCAACAGCACACCATAAACACATCCATAAGGTTTCGTTAAAAAGTTACATGTTTACCGCTTAGCGGGTTGTTGGGACGATGAAAAGTAAAGTCCAGAAGAAATTAGGTACCTACCTTTGTATAGATAATTTTTTTAACGAGTATATCGACTGTGGAAATTTTAACGACGTCAGGATCATATTGTCAAAGTATACTGAATATACCATTGAACTTCATTGAATATGTTTTTATCGATCTGTATTACTAGAATTTTGTTATCTCATAAAATGAAAGAAATAGGTCAATATTTAGAGATTATAAATTATTTGAAGTATTATGCAATGAGTGTCTATAACTGTGAGTTTTATATGTTGTGACGAACCTACAAAAGTTTTTATTTCTTTACAACATATATGAACGAAAAATTTTTGCAACGTTGTAACGGACATTTCTTCCAAATATGCAATGTGGAAAGATGATCATTTTTAAACTATTGGATTAATCTTGGTTTGTTATCCTGTTACAGATAGGTAAAGTGATTTTAGAATAATCTTAGGCAATTTTTAGGCAATATTTTATTTTTTGTCTCTACTGTAAAGTAGGGCTTTGTCACTTACTACATTTGTAATTACCTCAGTCGATATATAAAAAAGTTTACATTAGGAATAACAATAGTTTATATGAATTTTAGCATGGCCCAGCCGATTATTCGACGTATTTTTTCCAAGATATTGGTCATGAAAATACGAATACATGTAAATACACAAGCATGTTCTTAAAAAACGGTCAACAAACTTCTTTCTCTGTGATAAACCGCCGAGATCGGTTGAATACACATAATATCTATAATTTTTGTCAATGAGTAACAACGACCTTCTTATCTTTAAATATATATAGGTCGTAAGTGGACTTTACTCTAAGTGGTGTTAAAAAACAAAAAAGAAAACAAGCAAATATCTACGAATAGGCAAATAAAGCCGTGTACAGACAAGGCTTTAGATGCTGGTAATCCATGAAAATATTTTTTTTTTAAGTTGGCTATGCAGCTTTTCTATCTTTTATGGTTGAGTTGACAGACTGGGTGTTGGATCACAGCTTATATGATAGTAAATAATGATGTAGTCGTAGAATATAAACATACCAAGACTGGGAACCACAGAAAAGAGAAGTATATAGAACGGAAATGATAAGGAAACTCTGTCGCTAGGTATTGTGACAGATATATGATTGAACATTCTTATTTATGTCAACGCGTCGAACTCCGCGTCACAGTTGCTATGGGTTTATATGGGTGCAAGTGGCTACAACAAACTTCCTACAAAAATGCCTAGACAGCCGTTCTATTTTAAACGAAAAAAAATATTTTCTGTGCTGGGAACAGCTGTCCAATGATGCTGCTGGAACATACCGTAAGGCGAAAGATCCGGTAAACCAGGCGAACCCAAATTTGATTGTAAAGGTCGGGGAAAAAGTTTCTTCGTATTTTATAAACAAATTCAAGACATATTTTTTTCAAGTTTAATTACATTAAATTATAATATATATGTGCCATTTTGTTCGATAACTTGTTGCCATCTTGTAGGTAGTGAGTGACATGATCCCATTGCTGTAGAAATTTTGGGACTTCAGATAAAAAAAATGCAACAAGTAGTTTTGACAGTCCTCTCTGGATGTTAATCTAATACTACCCAAAGAATTCTGAAGAGACCGAAACAGGTGGAAATCTGAGGGTGCAAGGTCAGGGCTATATGGTGGATGCATTAACACTTCCCAACCAAGCTCTCTCAATTGTTGCTGAGTGGCCAAAGATGTGTGCGGTCTGGCGTTATCATGATGAAAGACCACGCCCTTTCTGTTGATCAATTCCGGCCGTTTTTTCTCAATTTATTGTTTGAGTCTCATCAGCTGTTGGCAGTAGAGATCCGAATCGATGGTTTTGCCCGGCGGTAAAAGCTCATAATGAACGATGCCCTTCCAATCTCACCATACACACAGCATCACCTTATTACGTGTTAATCCGGGTTTCGCTACAGTCTGTGGTGATTCACTGCCCTTTGACCATGATCGTTTGCGCACATTCATGTCGTAGGTGATCCATTTTTCATCACCAGTGATCAATCTTTTCAAAAACGGTTCGGTTTCGTTACGTTTTAACAGAGAATCGCAAATGAGCACACGATTCATTTGGTTTCTTTCAGTGAGCTCGTGTGGCACCCAAATATCGAGGTTTTTTTATACCCAGACTTTTTCAAATGGGTCAATACTGTTTTGTGGTCGATCCCCAGTTCTTCAGCTACGTTGTAACTACTAATATGCCGATCTTGCTCCACTTTTTCAGAAATGGCATCGACTTTATCCGTAACAGGGCGACCAGAGCGAGCTGCATCTTTGACATCAAAATTCCCGGACTGAAAACGCTTGAACCAACATTGTGCTACTCTTGATGACACTGCATTAGGTCCATAAACGTCACATATTTTATTCGCGGCTTGTGTCGCATTTTTCCCTTTTTTGTAATAAAACTTCAAAATATATCGAATTTCTTCGTCTGATTCACTCATTTTATCGAACAAAAAAACAATTGAAAAATGGCGGGAAATTGCTTTTTACTTTTTGTATTCCTTTTTTAAAATGTCATATTTTTAATAATATCAAAACCAGCCAGATACAAACAGTACAACCGATGAGATTTTACTACAACTTTATACATACAAAATACGAAAAGACTTTTTCCCCGACCTATTATTATAGAGATATGCCCAATTTTTTTTAATCCTTTTTAATCCCTATTTTAGTAGTATTGACAACGTGTTGGATAAATCGTTTTTTTCTAATTAAATCATTAAGTAGGTATTGTATTTGGACAAAATATAAAAATAATATAGTGATGATGCAATTAAATCCAAATCACCATTATAAACCCATTAGTATGTTTTGGTTTGGTTCTGTTTGGTTTCATTGGTTCTAAACCCAGCAAAAAAATCTTTTCTGTGGTTCCAAAGTCACTTCAAGTATTCAGAGGCAGACAGGACAGCGACCGTAGCCACGCGGGGCGTGCGTTTACCCGGATCGTTGCGTAGGTTCGAATCCTTCTAGTCGTCAGTTTTTTTGAATTGTCTATAATATTTAAAAAGTAAATATTTTCTACCGTGAAACACTTCAATACAAGTTTTTTTTTTTTATATAATTTCCCAACTAATCCTAATAACCAGATAATCTTTCAACGACTGAACACATTTTCTTGAATCATTGCTAAGGAAACGATCGATCATGTCACGTTTCAAACAAAAAAAAAATAAATCGAAATCGCTTGAGCCGTTTTGCTGCTACGATGGCACAGAGATACACATCATACACACGTTGAAAACGTCTGTTTGCTTTCTCGATAGTTAATTTTACAAAAGTATCTACTGTTTCCCAATGGTGAAATTTGGTTGGAAATAAAATTTGCAGGTCGAAGTAGCAATGGGCAGGCCACATCGCACGAAGAACCGACGACCGATGGGGAAGAAAGGTGCTTGAGTGGAGACCACAAACCGGAAGACGCAGCGTAGGTAGGCCTTCCACTAGATGGACCGACGAACTTGTGAGAGTCGCGAGCGACAGGATGCAGATGGCAGGATATCGATCAGTGTGGAGGTCAAAGAGAATATAAATACTACGTAAGAGTAGAGGTTAAAGGGGGAGGCCTATGATCAGCAGTGGACGTCTTCTGGATGATGATCTTCTGTTTCACACTTCAAATGTATCTTATTTTACGGTGTGTCTTTGTATAAAATTGTTAGAAGAATCGTAAAACGTCGAAAATTTCAAAAATTCAATACAAAATTCTCTCAAGACTGAACATCATTTTTTATTCGTCGTCATGAGTCGTTTCACGTTTGATAGTGGTACTACGTACCTATGTATGAATAAAATTTTATTTTTATAACTTACTTTTTTATATGGGTACCTATAAATAATGTTACTATTGTTTCAATTTCAAATCACACATTCCACAATGTTAATGTGTTGTGTTTAAGCTCAAGTAAGTTGTTCTCTTGAAATAACTAAATATTTTAATAAATATGTGTCTCGAAAAAGTGGACGGAAAACAACCAAATGACGCGCTGCACACATACTTATAAACGTTTGAAAAACATTACCCTTTTTCGGGGCAGTCAGGTAAGGTAATAAGAAATAATAAAAAAACATCAAAATCGGACAGCTCAGTAAAAAGTTATGCGTTTGGGTTACGCGGAAAGGGTATAAGCCATTAGGGTCCATAGTACCCATAATTAATTAACTCGACAAAATGTATGGAATAATTAGCTAATATTTTTTTCGCGATATCAGACTAACGGAAGGACGCGGTCCAAATTCGGCTTATAGTAGGCCGATTTAATAGATCACATTTGACAGCTGTCAGTCTATTTTTATAGTCAAAGTAAATTGTAAAAGTTATGCAAAAAATAAATAATAGTTTTTTTGGTCGAACGTCATCGCCGTGTCACCATTGAAAAAAAATTTTCCGGTTATATTTTTCTATTTAAATCCATTTATCATAGCTAATTGACCAGTTTTCCTAGTAAATAGCTATCATTTAATTTTTAGTTTCATTTCTAGTATAATTAGTATCATTGTAGTTATATATCTTGATTTTTGTCAGTAGCCCCTTTTCTAACACTTTAATATGATTGACGAAGAGCCTCCTGATCCTGGCGGTGGAATAATGGCGTCCGATTACAATATTCCTCCCTCTCCTGGTGCATTTACAGCAATATCCACCTCGGAGGATGTCCAAAAAACCCATAAACGCTCTAAGCGTAGAGCTTTGAAACGGGATGTAAGAGCATGTTCTCCCATTGACTCTTCTGGTGAAGAATTTAAAATTGCTGATGACGTAATTCTTACTTCAGGACAAAACACACCCCCAAATTTTTTTTCGACTGTGAGCAGTGAGCTTCCCCTTGCCACTCTTCCAACCCCCGTATCTGCGTCTCTGCCCTTAGGTCAGAAGACAATTGCTTCAACAAGTTCCTCCTCATTTTTGCCCCCGGGCCAAAAAATCGCTCCAACTCCGGTTGCACGTCAGTGCTATGTTTCATCCGATCGTGGGCCGTATGTTATTCACGTACAAAAAATCGCGGTTGTATCTTCTGATAGCACTTCTTTGCACCCTGTTACTTTCGGGCGATTCCTTTTTGAGCGCTCGAGAGAATTTGTAGGCATTGTTGATGGATCAATTAAAAGCGTGGGCCGAAATAGAATCTCGCTGTGTTTCCACTCATTTAAGGCCGCTAATGCCTTCATAGACTCGAGCTCCCTCGCTAATAAGGGGTATAAAGCGTTTATTCCCTCATATAATGTAACTCGTCTGGGTCTGGTACGGGGCATCCCCGTCGATTTATCCGACGAAGAAATAATAAAGGAAGTACGGGTGCCCCAAGAGTGCGGCCCGATAATCAAAGTTCGTAGATTGAACTTCAAATTGGTGATTGATGGGTCAGTGTCATGGAAACCTTCTCAAACGGTTGTTTTAACTTTTGATGGCCAACTCCTACCCCCAAGAGTTTTTTTGTGCTATAACTCTTTTCAAGTGGAGCAGTACGTTTTACCTACTATCCAGTGTTTTTCTTGTTGTAGGTACGGACATACCAAGATCCAATGCAGGTCGAAGCCAGTATGCTTCAAATGCTCTTTAGCCCACACTGGAGACTCGTGCAATGTAGATGCGGAGGGCGCCAAATGTGTTTGGTGCCGTGGTAGTCACTTCGCAACCAATAAAATCTGCCCCGAAATGTCTCGCCAGATTTCTATTAAAAAAACAATGTCGCAAAATGTTTTATCATACGCAGAGGCATCGAAACTTCACCCCTCATCAAGAATTACTTATGCAGAAGTGACTTCTTCTTCTTTGGCACCTTCTCCTCCTTTTCCCTCTCAGCTTTCGGGTTCAACTAATCACGTTACTGTGGAGCCTGCCAGAGTGCACTACAGGGGTAAAAAAAACAGGCCTGTTGGTTCAACTTCTCCCTCTTCTGGCTATGACCATTTGGCTCACTCAAACATTGTTAGGGGTGACTTTGCGGAAGCCGCTCCTAATGGTTGTGCCCTTAACCCTAATAAAACCCCCGAGTCTCCATCTGTTCAATCGGTTATCTCTGAACTTCTCAAACTTTTAAATCTTTTGTCCTCTCTTCTCAACCCTCCCCGTGCTCATCACTCCCCTTCCCATCCTTTACCGTCCAACGCTGCATTTAATTTAAATTCACTCATTTCCCTTCTATCTAATGGATCTCAAGTTCCTTCAATGGAATAGTAGATCACTATATAATAAATTATCTGATCTTATATATTTAGTTAATAAATATAATATTACTGCCTTGTCTATTTCTGAGACATGGTTAAAGTCTGGTTCTCATATTAGAGTTCCTGGCTTTGATGTCATCAGAAGTGACAGACAAGATGGTTTTGGAGGTGTTGCCCTCCTGATAAAAAATAATATTCCTTTCTCTCCTATTATTATTCCTGTTCATAGTGGTTTTCAAGCAATTGCTGTGCGTGCCAAGAATTATTCTGTTGTCTCACTTTATATTCCTGACCCTTCTAAGTTAATTCTTCGTAAATTAGTTTCGGTTTTGAGTTCCCTACCAAAGCCGCTTTTGGTCCTTGGTGATCTGAATTGTCATCATTCTGTTTGGGGTTGTGGTAAGTCCGATGAATGTGGTGAGTTTTTGTTGGACTCTCTTGATACTCTTAATCTCTGCATTCTTAATGATGGCTCCCCTACTAGAAGGACTCGTCCTCATGAATTTCGCAGTGCTGTTGATCTTTCATTATGTTCTCCTGAGCTTGCTTCTCTTCTGTCGTGGCATGTCCTTCCTTCTTCTCATGGCAGTGATCATTTTCCTATTATTCTTGAATTTCCTCAACGTAATTCTAGTCGTGTTTCTGTTAATCCTCCTCTTCTTAAATATATTTTAAATTATAATGATTGTCCTAACTGGGAAAAATTTCACGACCTCTCTGTTTCTGTTTCTGCTAATTTACCTCCTGTTAATTCTTTTAATATCTCTTCCTCCTCTGATAATCTGGTCCGTATGCTCCATGAGTGTGCTAGCCAATCGTTCCCTGTTAAAAAGCCTTCGTCTGGAAAATTGCCTCCTCCTCCGTGGTGGGATAAGGACTGCAGTAACGCTATTAAAGCCCGTAAGGTGGCTGAAGCTAATTTCCGCCGCTCTATGACTCTAGAGAACTTCTCTGAAGTGAATAGGTCCATTGCTAGTTCTAAGCGCCTTTTCCGCTTGAAGAAGCTGGATAGTTGGAGGGCTTATTGCTCTAGCTTAAGTCCTAGTACTCCTGCTTCAGTTATTTGGTTGAAAATTCGCCGATATAGACGCTCCTGGTGTCCTCCTCTTCGTTGCTGTAGCCCTTCTCAGTCTTGGGCTGAGGCATTTATGGATAAGTTAGCTCCTCAGTATTGTCCACTCCCTTCGGAATTACCCTCCTTAGCTGTTACTTCGTCAAACGATCCCCTAGATCAGCCATTCTCATTAATTGAATTGAAAAATATATTAAAGTCCGTCAAAGATTCTGCTCCTGGTATGGATGGCATACCTTATTCATTTTTCACGAAGGCGAGTGACAGTTTACTTCTCTTTTTCTTATCTTTGGTTAACTCTATTTTTGAGTCTGGTTTTGTTCCCGCTAGTTGGAAATCTCAGTATATTATCCCAATTCTTAAACCCGATAAGGACCCGGAGGATCATAATTCGTATCGTCCTATTGCTCTTTCTTCTGTCCTGGCGAAACTTGCTGAGCGCCTGATCAAGAACCGCCTTGAATGGTTTCTTGAAAGTAAGGGCCTTTTTGCCAAATCTCAGTATGGTTTTAGAAAAGGCAAGAGCACTATGGATAGCCTAAGTGTTTTTACAACTGATATTAGACTTGCCTTTACTCGAAATGAATCAGTTATTGGTGCTTTTCTAGATATTTCTGCCGCTTATGACTCCGTCCAGCTTTCTATTCTCGGAAATAAACTTTCTTTGTTGAAGGTTCCTCCTAAGTTATGTAATTTTGTCATGAATCTTCTAACTGAAAGGTATATTTATCTTCGTTGCAGTGATTCTTCAATTTCTCCTCACAGAATCATTTGGCGTGGTCTTCCTCAGGGGTCTGTTCTTAGTCCTCCTCTATATAATGTGTATACTTTTGATTTAGAGGTATCTATTGGTCTCTGCCGTATTCTTCAATATGCGGATGATATCCTTTTATATACTTCTCACCATAAAATTGACATTGCCAGTCACTGTATTTCTCAATCCCTTCAGTGCTTAAACTCGTGGCTACATTTAAATGGTCTAGATCTTTCACCATCAAAAAGTAACATTGTTCTCTTTTCTCGAAAGCGCAATCCCCCTGAAATAGATATCTTAGTTAAAGGGTCCAGGATTCCAGTTAAGGAGTCAGTGAAATTTCTTGGTCTTATTTTGGACAATAAGCTTAGTGGAAAGTTGCATTGTGATTATATTGCTGATCGGTGTCGGAAAAATATTAACATTCTAAGGTGTTTATCAGGTGTTTGGTGGGGTTCTCATCCTTTTACACTGAAACTTTTGTATAACGCCATTATTCGTAGCATTTTAGATTATGGCTCCTTCTTGCTGGAGCCAGCTAACAAGGGTGGTATCAAGAAACTGGATTTGATTCAATCGAAAGCCCTTCGCATTGTTTCTGGTGCTATGCTATCCTCTCCTATCAATGCACTTCAGGTTGAATGTGTTGATGCTCCCCTTCATCTTCGCCGTCAGTTTCTATCTAATAGGTTTTTTTTTCGCTGTGTGCAGTTTTCTAATCATCCTCTTGTCCCTAAACTTCAGCTTCTCCATAGTTTCTCGTTTTCTTCTCGGTTTTGGCTCCATAAGCAGCTTCCTCTTCTAGTGAAGAGTTTTGTTACCTATAAGTCTTTAAAAGATCCTGTTCTCCGTTCTCATTTGCTTCCTCTTTTCTCGTTTAGTTATGATGTCATTGTCTCTCGTCCAAATGTAATTTTAGACTTTGACATTTGTGCTGGTGACCCCCATGCTGATGAATATTTCCGTGATCTTCTGCGGAGGGATTGGCATGGGTGGCACTATATCTTTACTGATGCTTCAAAACTCTCCCCTATGGGCTGTGTTGGTTGTGGTATCTTCCATGAACAATTTGACATTGTACAAAAGGTTAAGTTTCCCCCTGAAACCTCAGTTTTTTCGGGTGAGTGTTGGGCGCTCCTTGAATCTATTCGATATATTCTTATTTTCAATCTCCGCCGTTCTCTCGTCTTTACTGACTGTCGGAGTGCCCTTCAGTCTCTTCTTTCAAACCCTTTTTCCCCCAATTCCCACAACTCTATTCTTTTTCTCCTTAAGGAATCCTTATCTATCTGCAATTCCAAAGGTCTAGAAGTTGTTTTTGTTTGGATTCCTGGTCATGCTGGTATCTCTGAAAATGAACGGGCTGACAGAGTGGCAAAGGATGCCGTTGTCTGCGGAGACAAAATTCCCTTCTGTATCTTTCCCCATGATCTTGCATCCCTGCCTAAGTCTCTTTTACTTAAGTCATGGTCATTCTGCTGGCGTGGCTCTGCCAGGTCTAGGGGTTCCGCTTATGCGGCTCTCCAGCCCGTAATCCCTCGGAGGCCGTGGTTTGCCAGAATGCACTTTAGTAAAAAAATTACAAGTTGCATAATTCGAATGAGGTTGGGACACTGTTGTGTTCCCACATATTTTAAAAAGTTACGTATCAGGGACTCTTCTTTGTGTGAGTGTGGCCTTGATGACGGCCACCTCAATCATATTTTCTTCTCCTGTCCGCTGCTTGATCACTCAGCTTTTTTTCTTTCTCTTAGTCTTGTAGTTCCTTTTCCAACTTCTATGTCTGTTCTTCTCTCATCAAATGATATTTCCATTTTCCGTATTATAAGTAATTTTCTTTCTGACAATAATGTTAGTGTATAAAGTGCTTTATAGTGTATTTTTGTGTTTGTAAGCATTTATATGTATTGTATTACTTATTTATTTTGTTTTAGGATTGCTGGTCATATATTGTTTTATTTTAAATCGCGTTCGTTTTTTGTTAACGTGACGTTGGCCAAAGTGCCCTAAATGTGGGCGATAGCCATTAATAAAAAAAAAAAAAAAAAAAATAAAAAAAAAAAAATAATATCACTACAAGATTCCGTTGTTGACTTTTGATGAAGTGTCAAATGTGATTTATTAGATTGGCCCTACTTATAGTACACCTTCTCCGCATAACCCTGTATTATGTATATAATATATACACGCGTGGATTGAGAACCACTTCCTTTTTTTTTGTCGGTTAAATAACTAAAATTGAACGACATGCTATACCTACGTAAATCTGCGCATAAAAACTCATTCCGATCCCTCTATGACGGTGAAAATGTGTGGCTTGATTGACTATATTGTGTTTTATAATGTTTTTTTTTTCCTTTCAGTAAATTCTCCAAGTCGTTCTAAAAAAGTAATGCAATATTTAGTAATTTTTATTTTCTTGGTAAAAATAACCAGATCAAACACCCAATACGGCTTAAATCTGATTAATGAACTGTGCAAAGACGGTGGTAAATGGATCCTTGCCGCAGCAGGCGGTAATGCCGTGGATGCTCCACCACCTTCCCAATCATGCGTCGAGTTCTTTGTGAGCGTCACTAAAAGCGAATGTGATTGCTTATTCAACAATCACGACCATACAATCCGTAAAGTTAAAATGCTTAAAGTTGTTGGAATAGACGAGCAAAACAATACGGAAATATACAGTGTCGGACCTGTTCACCAGTGGTTGGATACCACACTAGTTTCTCCAGAAACAAACATAATGAGCTTCAATTCCATGGCCAAGTCTTCTATCTGTTGGGATCCAAAGACGTTCAGGATCAAGTCATACACATTTTCAGCAACAGTTATTACACAGGACCCATTTATATCGAAGAATGCTAAGCAATCCCACTATATTTACTTTATTGGAGTAAATTGTAGAATGCCACGTTCAGAACTACATAGTGCACTTCTAACAAAAGAAAAAACTTCTCAATTCGAGGTGGAGAACATCATAGAGAAACTTGAGCGAATGTTCAAAAATGAATTCCCAAAACTTGCAGTAAAGTGTGCAACTGATTATTATCCGAAATCGGCCAACACAAAAAGTCCGATTCAAGGATTCTTTGCAGGATAAGTCTAATCACCAATTTCTAAGAATATTTACGAAGATATTCTAAGAAGATAAACGTTCGATACGCGTGTTCTAAAAAGTGTATGTCAACTTCTTGCGCGCGAAAAGCACAGACATATTATATGTCTGTGGCGAAAAGTCACGTGTAGAAGGGAGACAAAATAGTTTGTAGAACTGACGTTTATGCATAAGAGGGTTAGTAAAAAAAAAACAATAGGTATAGGAAAGTCACAGTAGGTAGTAGGTCGGTGAGGAAAGTGCTGCAAAATCTAAACTAGACGATTGCAATATAATTTGTAAAATAATATTTTCACATCTGGAAACACTAGAAGAAAAATTAGCAAAATGTATAAATATCAAACAATAGCAAAACCTCTTTTTTCTGAAATTTGGTATTAATTTTATGTTCATAATTTGAAACCCTCTTCACCGAAAATTGGATTTCAGGGCCTCGACCTCAAAGTAATAGGTAGAGTTTTTTTGTCTCTTCTAAAATGTTGCAGATACGTGCGTACACAGATATAGGTCTGTGCGTGCGTACAATATTTTAACGTGTAAAGAGGTTTGATTACCTACGTTTTCCCACTAAAAAGACACGAATGCACAGAGGTATATACACAGAAAAGAGAAGTAATACAAAACAAAAATTCTTTTCTGTGGGTATAAAATAATTAACAAAAAAAAATTACAACCTATGATTAACTCATAATCTTAGCTCATAATAAATAGACATAAATAAGCATAAATAGCCATCTAGAAAATATTTTTTTATGTAGTTCGGGGTTGCAAAGAAACTTTTTCACTTCTCATGCTCGTAAAGTTCTTGTCTTTATGCTCTACTGCACAAAATATTTATTTGCCTAGGGCGATTTTTTTCATTGAAATGAACGAAAAAATCTAGTAACACGTGGATAACATTTTAAACCGACTTCAAAAATATATGAAAAAGTAATAAGTGCCTATAAAATTTGATGGTTGCCCTCGAATTCCCTGGGATCCCATCATCAGTTCCTGATTTGGTGACAATGGGACCAAAGCACCGAAAAAACTTTTTTTTAATCGGTCAACAGTTGGTGGAGAAACCGGTGAACATAAATAAAATAAAACTGTAGAACGTAGAACCGTCCTCCTTTTTCGTCGGTTAAAAATAGAACATTGTTCAACTTTCGAGTTTTGGCGCTAACGTGGAAAAGCATGATACATCATTAATTTCTTGAACTTGTGTATTAATTGTGTTCGTGAATGTGCTCGACTGTGGGTAAATGATATAATAAGGTAAAATGTGTATTTTCGTGTCGATTTCAAAACTCCTTAAGAGCCAAAGTTATATGATTATTTACGGGATATTTACCGTGGTAAGGTTGTGGAAGGAGCAGTCTTCCCGTGAACATGGTGCATGTAACTGCGCCGAAATATCGGGAGCTCCTTCCACAACCTTACCACGGTAAATATCCCGTAAATAATCATATAACTTTAGTGAACAACCGTGATAGTTTAAAACAGTCCTTAAGAGCCTCTAATAAAGGTATTACATACAATACCACTGTTTAATTTCCTTGCCATTTAAGTGAAAAGCAGAGTGTATACATATAGGTATCACATTATCAGCCATCAATGTCCACTGCTGAACAAAGGCCTCTCTCTCAGAGGGGTGTTGCCATTATCCCCATGCATGGCAGGCGGCTTGGGGATCGCAGTACATTTACCGTGTACTAATAGGACGCTGCTGCCCATCCTTCGGTGGTTCTGGTCGCAGTTTTAGGACATACCCGGGGGCCGGGTTCGGGTATATAGGTATAACTCGTGCATAAAACCCATTTTATCATCTACTTAAATATCCGCCCTCACCTTCAGCTCGGGCTGCTAAACGTCTCTGCCAAAATGACTCGTTATATGCACTTGTACAATCTACTATAAAATGAAATGAAATACTCAAAAAAATTAATGCATATTTTACTTGTTTTATAACTTACTACACAAGCCTTGCCGGCAACTGAACTTTATAGACACACGTATGATGGCATTTTCACATTCGTCCCTAAATCAGCCTTAAAAACCTTCTTTCGGCTTAGTACAGGGTATATGCGTAACCCTGTATTAATAAACTGTCTATTCTATAAAAGGTAAATATAATAATATATATATATTGCTTATGCGTCTCAATATTTCAATCAGCTATAAAATATATATGTAAACTCGATGAAAACATAAAATACAGATAAAAATATTATGTGTACTAGAACTAAAATGTTATTTGAATTCAGAGTAGTATAAACCTGTAAATAGGAAATAGTTGGTCAGGGGGCATTTCCACAAAGTAAGTTCTTTATTTTATAAGTAAGTATGTATTAATTTTGCCATTTGTGCCAACTATTAGTATTCCAAATGGATCAATTTAGAAAGTGATTTTATTTAACGTTTGGAAAGTGTTTTCGTGATATCTACCCTAAGAATAAAAAATTACCATGGATGTTAGGAGAATTATTCAAAAAGTTTTCATATTCTGTGTACACAAATTATTTATATTTGTAGCCACGAGAAGATGCTCCATAATGTATTAATCTTTGTTATTCTGACAACAGTAACCAGTCAAAAAGAAATACCAGAAAATCCCTTTATTATAGATCTGGTTCACGAACTCCTAAAAGATGGTGGTAGATGGATCCTCGCTGCAAGTGGCAGCAACGGTAACCAGCCGCCGTCTAAATCATGCGTTGAACTAACAATCACCGACACCGGTACACAAAACAGTTGTATTTTAGTCGCACACAATCATACAACTCAAAAAGTTAAAGTTGTTCAAATTTTTGGAGTAAATGAAAAAAACGAAACAGAAATCCTGAGTAAGGCTCCAATTCACCAGTATATGGTAAAGAGAAAGATTGACACAAAAGTTTTTAAAGAAGTTAGGAATGAAGTAGACTGGGACGCTGCAATCAATTCGCCGATGTGTTGGAATGAAAGGACCCACAAAATAAGAAGTTGTAGATATATTATTACACCTATTGATCGAACAACCAAACACCTGTATTTAGTAACGGTATTCGTAAGATTGCCAGTTCCTGAATATCAGGTTGCAATTTTAACCAAAACAAAAATTAGAAGAAAACATTTGGAAAAGATGATACAGATGGTCAATTATAAGAATTTTGTGCAATTGGAGAATAGATTGGATGGTCCAGGTTTATTTTCTCGTCATAGTTTGCCCAGGTTACAGATGACGTGTGCCCAAGGTTTTGATATGCATGATCCATATGACACAAGAAATCAAGACTTTCTCGACACGGAGTTCGATAAAAAATCGCCGCCTTTTCCAGATAACGATTTTAAAACCATATTAGTAAAACATCAATAATAGCAAAAACATGTAGTAAATTATGTTTAAGTAACTAAATAGGGTACGATCAGAAATATAATACGTAACTTTTTACATGGTGTTGCTCTAAATAAATGATATAAGATAACTCGCAGTTTATGTATTTGTGGGTCTAAAATAATAGACGATTGCTGTTCCATACTTAATCCAGGTCTAGGAATTGACTAGCAATATTTGAGTCCTCAAACATTTTTGACGAAAAAAAGCAACAAAAACTGGATTTTTGGCGTTCTGATTTTATCAAACAGAAAGATTTATAGTAATAGTAGATTGTAACATAAAGGAGCAAATATACTGACTGACTGATTAAAATAAGATGGATTTTGTTTAGTCAGTCACAGAAAAATTACTGGGGTCGTCATGACACAAGCGCTTTATAGTTATTTTGATTGAAATGAGATTTAGTCGTGATTGAATACGATGGTTTAATCGGACTTCTTGACACGGAACCCTGCGCAATTATATGTCCCAAGCTTAATTTAATAGTTCTACCCAAAGATACTTCATTATTATCAGCCTATCCTTTTTCCCACTAATGGAGCACAGAACTTCTTTTAGAGAAAGAAGGTATGTGCCCATTAGGGCCATTTATTACTGAAATAAATTATGTGCTCGTGACTGAATACGATGTATTAATCAAACTTCCCAATAATTACCCCAGTCCTAATTATTTTCCTGCCTGACTTATTAAAATAAGGTGGGTCTTATTTTAGTCAGTCACAGAAAAATTACTTGGTTCGTCACGCCACAAGCTCTCTAGAGTTATTTTGTGCCTCAAGTAACAAATAAGTGCATAAACCAATAACTTTCATGCAACAGTAGGTGACTGGTCAGCTATGTGGTTTGACTAGTTGCAATTTGCTTGCCAATGCGGTCATTCAAAGTCAACCTCAATTCACACTCGCTTCGCCCGTGGTTTCACCCGCAGTTTTAGGTTTAGACAAAAATATTTTTCTGAAATTAGTGCTATTTGGTGCTATATAGGCTTCAATACCAGTACAATAAATAGGCTATTTGGCAAGTACTTCCCTAATTAATTTTCTTATACTTAGCCATTGCATAGAACCTGTAAAAAATAATGATAAAGATAGGACTAAACAAATTATTTATTTTCGTAAATTTTTATTTACACTTAACTTAATATTACTAAGTTACTTTATACGAGTATCTCATGATTTGGTGAACGACGGCGACGGTATGACTTATTAAGAGCGCGCCTTTCGTAGAATTCCGGAGATAGATATATCAACTATTTATTGTTTACAGCACAAATTACATGCATATGATAAAACAGCTTAAACACTCGTGCAAAAATCGTTGGCCTTATCACTAAGAGCGATCTCTTCCCGGCAACCTTAGGTCCGAGCAGCATATTAATTCGAATATCTGCTCTGCAGGCCTATAGGCCGTGTCGTGGCCGTGCCATATATAGCACGGGCCGTGGATAAATTGTATTTTCACTGCTTTTATCCGCGCGTTGATGCGACAAGCTAGAATATGGATAGGTTTATCTTTTTATCGCGGGATAAAAAATATGGAAAGACAATTTGCCCACGGCCCGTGCTAGGCTTACTGGGCCTGGGTCTTGGTTTTAGCTGTACCTCTACCTACGTGTCAATAAGTGTGTCAATGGTTGGTGAATGGGATCCCCACAAATCCAGATGAAGAGAAACGAATGTAAAGCGATATGTATTCATTACAAGTGGATCACATTAAAACCGACTTCAAAAATATATGAAAAACGTAATAAGTGCCTATAAAATATGAAAGTTGCCCTCGATTTTCCTGGGATCCCATCATCAGATCCTGGCTTGGTGACAATAGGACCAAATTGGAAGTATACCCTACCAGACAAAATAAAATAAAAATCAAATCGGTCAACGCACTTTACGGTGAAATCGGTGAACATACATATAAAAAAATACAGTGGAACATAGAACCGTCCTACTTTTTTGAAGTTTGTTAAAACAAAAAAAGAGAAGAAAATCTAATCAATAATTTCAGTATTTTTTTTGCACAAACAAACAATAATTCAATTTTGCTTTATAATATGTAAATTGTAAGTACCTACGTATATTGATATTCATGTTAAAATTTTTGCTAAAACTAGTTTTACCATTGAACACTATACAGGACTAGTTTAGGTAGACAAACTTGTTTGGTCAAACAAGTTTCTCTCCCCAAACATGATTCAATAGAACCAATAAGATGTTGATTGAGTTTAAAAAAAATGTTAGTTATTAATGAATCTCCTAATCAATCTCACTGACAACGTTATTGGCGAAGGTCCTTGACAATAGTTAAAACACGTCGAACTGCGTGATGCTCAGTGGCCTTTGTACGAGATTTTGCGAAAAAGTTATCGTTACGTAAACGATAGCAAATGTATGAAAAATTCAGTTGCCTTCACGTCCGATAGAGGCGCTGTCCAATTTTTCATACATTTTGCTATCGTTTACGTAACGATAACTTTTTCGCAAGTGCTCGTACTAAGGCCACAGTTTGGCTTTATTATCGACGGAGAGTACGATCTTGTGCCTTAAGCAGGATGTCAGGTACTACACAGACAGGATGACACTGGTTTACGCCTGCTTCCTGCTCCTCTTCAAGGCATTCGATACAGTTTTGTATGAAAGGCTTAAGGACAAGTTACAGACTGCGTGCTTTCTGGCTGAAATAATGTCTATGCTGAGACAGTATAAGCATGAAATCTTTGGCTGAGACGTTGGTAGACATGGTTGTCAGCGTAACCAGGTGCGGTGGGGGGTCCTTGTACAGCATGGAGTGTGGCGTTCGGCAGGGTGGCATAACCTGTCCTCTGCTGTTTAACATTTATATTAAGGCGAGGTATTCCCCCTTTTAAGCAACGCTTATTACAATCATACTACAGACGACCATAATTTTAAAAGACTTAATGTATTGTATTAAAGTCGCATTTAGTGGAGCAAACCCATGGCGCTTTCACACGGTCGTGCATTTCGCTACTTCTATTTTTGAGGTTTTACTCATATTTTTTAAGGTATACCTGTAATATAAAATTTTCCTTTGCGGTTCCCTTCAAATTATGAAATCTGTATATTAGGATATCGTAGAGATCATTTAATAAATAGGTATGCTTTACCATTTAACTCGGTTCAACGCATTACAAGAATACTTTCGTATATAGGGAAGACTTACGTTTGTTTCATAATAGACATTTGCATTCATAGTCATTAGTAATTTTCGCACCCAAGTTGACGCGCAATGGAAGGTTGATTTATACGTTAAAATTGTAATATCATTGTAAATTGTAAACGTAAAATTATTAATAGATAGTACGATACGTGGTTTCAACATCCGACATTCGTCAGTCTGCTTGTGACCACGGACACTGCAAAGATTTCAACAGATCAGGAATTAAAATAAGTACCTATACGTGATAATATCATAAAGTGTTTAATTTCAATTTTACTATCATCATCATCGGCCAGAAAACGTCCACTGCAGAACATAGGCCTCCCACTTGAAACTCCACACTGAACGACAGCCTGCCATCTGCATTCAGAGGATGCCCATGTCTCTTACGAAGTCACGATCACTTCGCTCCATCAAGTGGAATACCTACCTACGCTGCGTCAGCTGCGTTTTCCGGTTGGTTTCACTCAAGAACCTTTCTTCCCTAATGTGTTATCGGTTCTTCATACGATGTTGTGACCTATGATAAGCGATGGCCTGCCCTTTGCCACTTCAGGTTGCGAATTTCAATATGCGTTTTGAAAAAGAACGGAAATTTGTGTTGTCCTAAATACTTATACCTACTTATAAGACTCTCTACACGGAAGGGTTAATTTGACTTCTGTATATTTTTCCATTCAACGTAAATATGAACAAGGAAGATATACTACATTTGTCTATGATATGAATGACATGAATGTATGAAGCTAGGTAGGTGGGTACCAACTTCGCGGGCTTGCGAGTCTGCATCCTCCTGGGTTCAGTTCGTCTCGTTTATTGTACATTTTGAGCACCCGCAGAGTCCCCGCTATTCGGCAAATGGCTAAGTGAAACTCATGCTGTGTCCCTCTTAATAAACCTGCCTATATACCCCATTACCACGGTTATGCCCGCTCGTTAACTTTTACGATCTGCTTTACACTAAACAGACTACAACTTTGTGGCTTTGACCCAAAAATAACTGTTATGACGTTATGAAAGACAAAAAAAGAGGGAGGTAAATGAGCCTTTAGAACTAAGAGCGAGTGAGAGGTAGGTGTAGAGGTAAATTATTACACATTGGGAACGTTTTACTTTACTCCAGAATAACTGCAGCTCATGGCATCGCGATCTGGGTTGCACCTATCCTGATTCTGCCCCGTGACAGTCCGAATTTCATGACAGGTATTGTCCCGCGTCCCGACTTTTTCAAAAGTTCTTTCAAACTCACAGACAGCACAATGGCGCATCGATTAGAGGGCCATTCATTATATTACGTGAGGACGATTTCAGCCATTTTTGACGCCCCCACGGTCGGTCATCGTTTCTGACGGGAACCCTCCCGTCAGCAACGATTAACTTTCTAAAGACCACACTTACCTTACTTACTACTTACTTACTTACTTAGATAGGTATTTACTTCTTATTCGTTTTCTATGCCTCTCTAGTCCTACTTGTCATTCAAAATAAGTATGTGCCTACCTACGTAAAGCTAGAACCACAAAATTCCTATTTCTACTGCCTCCGTTGCGTCGTATTTAGCGTAATGCCTCCATTTAAAAGCTCGCTGAATGTGGCTAAATGCGGATGAATGAGAATGCAAAGTGAGCGAAATCATGCATTGCCAGCCCACATCATCCCTTGCACCACTAATTAGCCCGCTCATGGAAGCATTCTTGGAGCTTCAATGGTGTTTTGACTGAGCTGAGCTAGATGTTGCTGTTTTGCTACTCAAGTAGCATGATAATATGCATGCGATAATAGAAGCATTCGTAGTAAATATTTTTATTACTTATAAAAATTATTACAAATCTGACTATATGATAATAAATGATATTCTGTTCTATTCTATTCATACAGTATGGAAACTTAATCACACTAATATTATGAAAATTTGTGTGTGTGTACATACATGTCTGTTACTCCTTCACGCAGAAACGGCTGGACAGATTTAGATGAAATTTGGCTTATGTCCTGGATTAACACATAGTCTACTTTTCATCATCACCATAATTTTTCAACACCACGCAGGTGAAACCACGGAGCGCAGCTAGTACCTATCTAATAAAACTGAACCCAATAATAAGCGTGTCTCGACACGCTCTTTGCCATTCTATCAGCCTACCACGTCATAAACCTAACCTAAACTTTGAAGTTACTGAATAGATTAAGCAAGAATAGCGTTTACCTACATCCGGACGAGACCACCATGAAAGTGCGAGGTATATGAGACCACTGAGATTGCTTTTTCAGGATACGAGATCCAACCCTATTTCTTACCTATCAGGTCAAGGCCAGGCAAGTCAAACATATTTATCAACATTCAGTTTTGTCTCTAATGAAAGGAAAATTACTAAATAAACTTACAGTACGAACTCACAAATGAAACCTGAAACTCGCTTTATTAAATCCTTAATTCTGAGCTGTGAATATAGCGCCCCCTACATTTCACCCGATGTTATGTCTACTGGCATCTCCTCTGTGCTGGTATATTGTGAGATGTGGCTACAGTGCCTCTCTCATTTAAGACAAAGATTATTACAGAGAGACATCTACGAAAAACAGCAAAAGCTAATAGAAAAGGTACCTATCTGTATAGTATAGGTACCTTGCTTTTGCTGTTCGTAGTTTCATAATCTTTGTAACAAACTGCAGTAAGGAAAAGAACTGTTAAGTGTTGTAGTAAGGTTCTAGTACCTAATCTTGTTTCATTTGACACCATTTTTATAATCAAAATTGCTAGTAGTGGGAAAAGAGGGCCTTAAGTGTTGTGGTAAAAATAAAAACTCTTTAGATGACAGCACTGAATGTAGCCAATAATACAATTTTAACACGTCTTGGTTTGTTTACCATTAACCCATAGAAATATAAGAAGAGTGAGTGTTTTTCAAAGGTAATAAAAACAGGCCAAGGGAAACCTATTTCTTTGAAATATGATAACTCATGGGTCGAGTCTTTGCCTCTACATACTTGAACCTGTGGCCTTAGTACGTGCACTTGTGAAATAGTTATCGTTACGTAAACGATAGCAAAAATGTATGAAAAATCGAACAGCGCCTCTATCGGACGTGAAAGGAAACTGAATTTTCATACATTTACTATCGTTTACGTAACGATAAGTTTTTCGCAAGTTCTCGTACTAAGGCCACTGTTCCATAATGGTTTGTGCTGCTGCCGATACGTGTTGTGATCATGTGATAATAGCACGCAACCCACAGAATTTAATTTATACGGAGAAATATCACGTCTAGAACATCCACGAGCGCAATGATAAGATAAATTCCCAGTCGGGTGACAGAAGCCGTAAAGGTAAATTACTCCGCGGGTTATAAGCGCTTCATTAAGCCTGTGGTCGACACGTACCTTAGGAACTACGGTTGACTTGAGGATACAAAGCATAAATATAAGTATAAGAATATGCGTAGGTAAAATACAGGATATAGGTAACAAATAACCGCTAAGCCGCATAAAACGTGAGCTGTCAGCCTAATACGCAATCCTTCCTCTTGAGAGAATTTAGGTATCGCACTAGGTATGTGCATTGAGTGGAGACCGCGAACCGGGAGACGCAACGTAGGTAGGCCTCCCACTAGATGGACCGACGACATTGTGAGAGTTGCGGGCATCCAGTGGATGCAGATGGCAGGATGTCGTTCAGTGGTGGAGTTCAGTGGACGTTCAAGGTGGAGGCCTATGTTCAGCAGTGGACTTCTTCTGGCTGATAATGATGATGACTATATGCATCATTTTGCCAGTTAGAGTGTCAAGCACCTACCTATCTAAATATTTTCTAGTTTTATTAGATATTGTCAAACAATAAGTCATAGTCAGAGTCAAAGTAGGTACCTATGTCACGGTCGAATCTAACTCAAGCCCTCATGTAAGGTGGTAAAGACTTTATTAAAGGCTTGCTTATGTAGGCTTCGTTTTGGTTTGGTAACAACTCGAAAATACATGGTGTTTCACCACGTTACGTCACTTTCCCGTAGTTGACCAAATTCATGAACACTTAATAAATAATTATCCACCATTTTTACACATGAGCACTTGAAAAAACATAGGTAAGTTACTCAGATTGTGAAGTTACTCAGAAAAAAAAATGGAAGCGTTATTATACCTACAGTTTCCCTTTTAGCACGTACCGTACTCCTTCCCCCGTCGGTCGTGTCCATTCGTATACATATTAATCACATCGTTTGCAGTTGTGTGCGCTGAGCGCTCAATATTGATGTGTGCGTTTGTAGAACTAGTAAGAATCATTGCCGTAAATAGGGCCGTGCCAGCAGTTCCCAGCAGTATATATAATACAGTACTCTTTGGTTCCCAGGCACAAGGCGCAGACTGGAGGGGCGCAGAAATGACCACACCAGGACCAAATTTTGTTTTCAAGGGCGCAGTTATAGAAGCAGGGCGCATAAAAGGCTAGTTACGGCACTGGTAAGAATATGTCAGCGTGTGCAATACGTGTTTATCTCGCCCCTTCAGTTTTTGGCAGACATTTTTCGGTACTAGATCGAGTTTAAGCCGGTATACCACGGCCAAGAAATTTGATGAATAGGTATTTAGCAACTCTATTGCTGTCGCGCTGCGCCCTGACCAGCGAGCTATTGATGTGTGCGTGTCGAACAGACTGTGCGTGTGTGCGTGCCCGCCCGTGCTCCCTAGTTGCCTACAAATTCATTTCGCCTCGCAGTCTACTCGGCTAGTTGATATCGTCGTTTGCCGAATGTCGAGTGATTTTTGTAATTTTGCGATCTGCTCATATTTTACTAACCGACTACGCCAAATAGACCATGGTCGATAATTTTTGAAACAAAAAAAATCACATTAGGATGGAAGATGAAACCCATTAGAAAAGGAGGAGAATATGATAAAAACGAAAGGAAAAATAAATAATTGGCCAAGAGAGTGTCGAGACACGCATATGGTAGGGTTCCGTAACTAAAGCCATATAATTGTAGTAATAGTTCAGAAATTGATAGTTATAGAAAAATTCGAACGAACGAAGCTCTGTGGACTTAGCCAAATTTCAGAGATGTACCATCCCGACATAGCTTTATACTTTTTATGGTTTAAACATAGAGAAAACTGATTGAAAAACATTATTTGTTTGGATACGCTTTGAATTTATTACAGTTTTATCGCTGTTACTCAAAAAGTCATCATCAGATAATGCTCAAAATAATTTTGAATGAAGGTTTTAAATATGACCTATCTGTATTGTAAGACTCAAGTTTCTATGTCTAGTTTAGAAATGCAGGGGGGGGGGGGGCAACTTTTTGCCACTTTGGCGGGCCATATTTCGCAAAGTATAGACTTTATAATAAAAGTGATGTATCAAACTTTACCTTCATTTTAAAAGACCTTTTCAACGATATCCCACACGAGTAAGTGGATTAAAAAAACAATTTCATCCCCATTTCACATGTACGAGTGCCACCCCTAAAATGCAATATAATATATTTTTTATACTTTTAAAATTGAGATCTATATTATATTACTGTAATTATTATTTAAATTTAATTTTTTTATCTTAATAATTACAGAAGTTAGGTTTTAAAAAATTCGGACGGACGGACAGACAGACAGACAGACAGACAGACAGACGGACGGACAGAACGAATTTATAAGGGTTACTTGTCGGGCTACGGAACCCTAATTACGGACGATCTGAGTTCGGGAAGTGGGAGCCCCCCCCCCCCTTCGTGGGAGGGGGGGGGGTTAAGGGTAAAAAATGGTTTATCTCGATTTCCGGCAAAACTACAAGTTCTATGGAAAAAACTTTATGGCAAAGTTGTAGGTAATAAAAAGATCAACAACTTTTGGCACAATAATTTTTTCACATAACCTCAAAATTATGTGAAAAATTCAAATAGCCAAGTTTTTGGTTAAAATAATATACACGTTTATAAGTATGTATATTAAATACATACATACTTATGAACATAAAGCGAGCTAATAACTATACAGTAGCTACTCCAAGATATAGTGCAGTTTCACACGACGCTTGAAAACTTCCTGTGAGGGTGCCGGTTTAGAATGTGATGATAGTTACGGATAGGATTACCATGTACAGTTCCTATGGGATAACTTTAACTATAATCTAATAATCTAAAGTAAAGTAGGTAAAGTAGAGGTGTTGTATGAGGACTTGAGGAGATATCCGAGACCATACATACCGCCGTAACATACTTCACCGTTGTTATGGGTGACTTCAACGCAAAGGTGGGACGCGGAATGTTGATGAGTTAAGAGTGGGGTCATATGGGTATGGACAGCGGAATTCGAGGGGCTAGCGGCTGGTTGATTTCATGGAGAAGGAGAAACTCTATTTGATGAACTCCTTCTTTCAGAAGCGACCATGCAGGAAGTAGACGTGGATGAGCCCCGATGGTTCGACCAAAAATGAGATCAACTTCATCATGACGACCAAGAAGTGAATATTCAATGATGTCTCCGTGATCAGCAAGGTGAAAACCGGTAGCGATTACCGTATTGTCAGAGGCACATTGAATATCAACAAGCTCGAGAGGTCGCGACTGGTGAACTCCACGCTCCATTCTGATCATACTCAACTCCAAAACTTCAAAGACTTCCAACTCGAATTGCATAATCACTTCCATGGCCGAAAGCGGAACTGTTCGTACTAAACAATGGGCTGGTGGAAACTGTCCAAGCCGTGGAGTCCAAATTATTTAAGATCCCACGCCGGAAAAGACTTCAGAAGCTCTCAGATTAAGCTAATGAAAGATCTGACTGAGATGAGACTGCAACCTTCAGCTGATATGTCGGAATATGGCAAACTTAATAGACGAATCTCGAAATCGGTGCAACACGATCTAAGTTCCTATAATACAAGATGTAGTAGGTACGCAATTGAGCGGAACCAAGGCTCGAAAGTGTTCGCAAAGAATTCGTCTATTGCGAAAAGCCAAATGTCGAAACTGAAAATCGAGGTTGGCAGTATCATTTCATCGAAGCCGGAGAATCCAACTCAGATGGGCAGCATTTGGGAAATTGCGTGACATCTTCTCGTCCAAGATACTACAGTGCTTAAAGACAAGGGTCTTTGACCAGAGTGTGTTGCCAGTTGCCAGTAATAACATATGGTACTGAGACGTGGTCCTTAACTGTTGGCTTTTTAGAAAAACTCAAGAGTCACACAACGGGCAATGGAGAGAGCTATGCTTGAAGTTACTTTGCGCGATAAAATCCGAAACGTGAATATCCGCCAAAGAGCCAGAGTCATCGACATAGCTATTCAAATTTGCAAGTTGAAGTGGCAATTGGGCAGGCCACATCGCTCGAAGTACCGATAACCGATGGGGAAGAAAGGTCCTTGAGTGGAGACCACGAACCGGAAGACGCAGCGTAGGTAGGCCTCCCACTAGATGGACCGACGACATTGTGAGAGTCGCGGGCATCCAGTGGATGACAGGATGTCGATCACTATCAGTATAGAGGTTAAAGGGGGAGGCCCATGTTCAGCAGTGGACGTCTTCTGGCTGATGATGATAAGCTATAATCTAATCACTTAGCAACGTAATAACCTAATGTATTTGAATAAAATTTTGAAAAAATATCTCAACAAAATTAACTAATATTAAGATAATTATTTATTTATAAATTTTTCCACTTGTTACGATCCTGATATTCCTGATACACAAGTTACAATATATTTTTTTATTCTTTCTTTTCGTACTTAAATGTGTTATGTGTGAAAACCATGTCAGTTTCCATAGTAAAAATAAATCATGTTGTGCGTCAACAATTTTGTCCAAATCCTAACTTGCTGGCCGTTGCAGTAATGTGCTAAATTCACTGCACGCACAAAACACTAACTAAAGACGAGAACCGTCACATATCGATATCGATGGACAGCACTAATGTGTCGATACAATTATCGACTACATGTCTCTTCTCTAACTGTATACGTATTAGACCGACCCTCCCCTGACCTCGAGCCTCTGCCCGTAGAGCGCAATAAGGACAACTGCAGCTCGGATCGATTTATACCTACGAAAAGTAGACAAAATCATCGTCTCGGATTCTTCTGTTTCCTCATTCAAAAATAAGCCGATTTCATTATTTTTTTCAATTAATTGTTTAAAAAAGATTGATCTCGGCTTCTGTCATTTACTTTTGTTTTACAAACTCATAAATTTTGTTTGAGAGACGTCTGAACACGGAGGTAAAAATTTGATATTTTTTGGGATTTTTAAAGGCTCATATTTCTTATAGTACTTAACTTACGAGAAAAAATAAATGACACAAGCAAATGAGATAAATTTGATAAAAAAATAATATATAGCTCTAGCGGTATTATCCAGGGAGGAAACAGGAGAATAAGTTTGTATGGACTAAACGCTGCCCAAATTGCCCCTTAAAGGCAGATCCAAACTATATAATATCAAAGATAAGTTAGAAAAATATTAAAATGAGACGAAATGAGGTTTTTTTCAAGTTGACGTAAATATCCCTACGCAATCCTTTGAATAAATTAAACAAATAGTATAACATCATAAACAAAAAGTATAAAAATGAAGAGTAAACGTAGTGTGCCATGATTTACTTAAAATACGGTAGACAAGGAGATATGCGTGGAAGACTTTAGCTTGGCCCACTGAACGGTTAATAAAAAATCTATGATAGACAATGTAGTTATCAATAAAATGTCATTGTCATCTAAATATAATGTCAATGTCAACTTGCTTTCGGCAATCGCTTTGTTTACAAATTACAAATTATTTTTGTTATATTATAATATTATATTTAAAGTTCAGACAGAGAATCGACAATTTTTTTATATATATCACGATAAAGTTAGTTTAGTAGTCTAGTATTGTTCATAAAGTAGTATCAACAAATTGCATTTTTGTAGAATTCTATTGCTGGTCGGTTTGGTAGTGAGCGTGTTTTACGTTGTCTTAAACCTTAAATTATATTGGACTTTTGAGTATAATCGTAGAAACCATACGTAATGAAGATATCTGAGGTAACTATAGTTAACCTTTACTAGAAAACTACTAACTTTAATAGCAATTAAGTTGCGATTACCGCACCATACCCTTAACCTCAACATCTGATCAAAGCAAAATGTACTGTTACTGTGTACGATTTTACTGAAACACAATCATTAATCTTATAATTAAATCCAAATTAAGTATTTTTATTATTTTCTTTTAGCTTCCAGGAGATGAAGATTCAGGGCCAACATGCAGAACCTATGTTTTTCAAAATGAAAGTCACACATTGGGAAATGCTCTAAAATGTATTATTAACAGATAGTAAGTACTTAGTGTTATAAATAATAAATGGTAAAAAGCAGAGTGATACCATTGTTTTCATATTAGGGATGTTGATTCTCCCTAAAAAAAAGTATTTAAGTAAGTATTCCTAATAGACAGTAAGATTAAATGTAGAAAATTTTTTGATCCGAAAAGAATCAATTTTATGAGTAATTCATTGATGATCAACATGCTTATTTCATATGCTTTGCTAGTTTTTCTAACATTAAGTAATTTGCAACCAATATACAAATTTATTTATTTAAGGACTGAACGTTTTATGTATGGCGGGAAATTCAAATTTCAAACAGTTTTATTGTTTTTGTAGCTAGGCCGAGTAATTATTGTAAACGATCATGATGTTTGCAAAAATTGATTATTATTCTTTACAAACTCACGTAAAGCTATTTATCTTTAATGCACATTATTATATACATTTGTCAATAAACAAATTTTAGCTGTTTCAAACAGTTTATTGACATAATATGTAAGTAATATGGTGAGTCACTGATTAATAGCTGTACATGATAATATAAAGATCAACCAACATTTTTCACAAACACTGTTAATTCAGCTTGGCCTAGCTACAAGGACAAAAAACCTGAAATTTTAATTAACCGCTATACATGAAACATATCACCTTAACATTAAAGTAATCTGTGCATTTACTCTACATAAAAGCTACAAGTCATAACAATATAGAATTCAAATTAGTTTGTTGATATTTATAAAATGTAAATTTATGACACCTTAATTTATTACCAGATAGAATATTAATGTGTTTGTAAATCAATGCACATCCTTTAATATTCAGTTTTTATTTCATTTTCAGTGAAGATGTAGATTTCTGTGGATACACCGTACCTCACCCAGCCGAGTCCAAAATGCACTTCAGGATACAAACGCGAGAGACACCTGCCCTGGAAGTGTTGAAACGTGGCCTCAAAGACTTGCAAAAAGTCTGCGATCACACAATCAACCTCTTTGAACAGGAAGTGCAAGAGTTTTGCAAAACATGATTAATTTTGTAACTTATTTGTCTATTAAGGTGAAGTCAATGTAAATAATAAAGTTGTAATAATGGCTTCATACATCTGTAGTCAATGTAAATAATAAAGTTATAATAATGGCTTCATAATTCTGTTTTTCGATTATTATTATTACACTTATAGTAAGCGCATGTTATTCCATTTACCCATTGTGAGAAAATCCCTAAGACGGGATGCGTATCTCACCTATGTTAACAGAGTCTAACATAGCATGACCCTAAACATTATGTATGTAAATTATTGTACATAATGAAATGATTTCAGTCAGACAGCACATGTCATATATCTTTCTCTGCAAGAATACAGATGTACCCTACTCTGCTATACTCCGCTCCACTAGCACCACTAGCCCGCCTCGCTCTGTGCGGTGATTGTTCACGATGTGCAGGAATCTACCAATAACATTGGTTGTAATCCTCTGTTCCTCTGCCGCACTACTTCGCTTGCAGTACAATATAAATTATTCTCATTACCATTGAAGCAGAGCAGATGAGATGTGGATTACAACCAATGCTATTGGTAGATTCCTGCACATTTCCTCGCCACTCTGCTTGTCTCCACCACCACAGTGGTGCACAGGTACAGGCAGTGGCATCATGAAATCCCCTTAGCATCGCATTTGATTGGCAGTAGAGAATAAATAAAAAATCTAGAAATCCCCTCAACTATTTATGTATTTTATTTTTAAATCAAACGAATAATGGGATTTCTAGAATTTAATGGTTAAGGGGTTTTCTCACAGATATGTAGATCTGTGGGTTTTCTAGATTTTTTTGTCAAATAATCTCTTGCCGCCACTGTTATCCTTGTTTTGTGGTTTTTAATAAAGTTATTGTAAGTGGACCAAGCCTTAAGTCTTCTTACTCTTTTACACTATAGTATACTATCTAGATCAGCAAACAAGTAGGTGTAACTGATGCACATTCAGTATTTCTGACCCTATCCCTTAGCTAAAAGAACTAATTTTCAACAGGTGCTTATAAACTTCGAAGGTGGCTACCATTTATCTCTGCATAAACTGTTTATCAAAACCTGATCTACTACCTACCTACCAGTCAGAAATTTAAAATCTACATTATTTACTCAATTAAGCTGTAGTGAAAATAAACAACACTAAATTTAGAAACAGGGTTACAGCATAGTTCCCATCAGACAAACAAATTATGCTTGTCCACGCTAAACATTTCAGTGAGGATTATGCATAAATCTGTAGTGAAACAATTCCTACTAGTGGTGGGCTGACATGCCAATCTTCGTAAAATTTGCAATTTCATCAGTTCAACTTGTATTTGAAGTTAAACACTGATTTTATCTCTTGTAGATAGGTATTTAACAAGGACAAATTTAATTGCAGTTTAACTTTTTGCAGTGTTCATGGTAACAGGTAGACTAAATTATGTCTATACTATAGAAATGAATTTATTTACAAGATCCAATAATTTTAATCGGTTGATGTGATTAATTTCAATATGTAATAATTGCAAATACCTAAGAAATTTTAATAAAATATGTAAATTGTGAAAATCTTATAGCTTATTCTATTTCTATTGTAAAAATGAAATACAATATTAAGTCGAAAGTTGCTTTATTTCAATGCAATGAAAATTGTCTAAGCCTTGAATTCAGAGTAAGGTGACTTGGTCAGTGGGATGTCCCTCCACAAGTCAGGAGTGAGGTAGGCATAGGTCTTGGCGATGGCAGCGTAGGTAGCCTTAGCGAAATTGCCAAGAGTGCCAGTGGACCCACGGGCAGAGGTGTAGCAGTCCTGGACACCCGCCATCTGGAGAAGCTTCTTGGGAACAGGTGCAGACACAATGCCAGTACCACGGGGAGCAGGGATCAGCCTCACCGTGACTGAACCACACTTGCCAGTCACCTGAAACAATAAATACAACTGTCAATGACAAGTTGGGTTCAATGTATGTGGATGTGATATGTGTATATAGAATCAGACATGTTAAAAGCTTCATAGGAAACCTCAGGGGATACCACGAATGAAATGTTTATCAGTTTCATCATTTAGATTGTTAGTAGGATCGTAAAATGCAGACATTGACAATAATTACCTTGCAAGGCACGGTGTGGGGCTTTCCGATCTTGTTACCCCAGTAACCTCTGCGTACGGGCAGGACAGAGAGCTTGGCGAGGATGATGGCCCCACGAATAGCGGTCGCCACTTCCTTGCTGCACTTGACGCCCAGACCAATGTGGCCGTTGTTGTCGCCGATAGCTACAAACGCCTTGAAACGCGTGCGCTGACCGGCGCGCGTCTGCTTCTGAACAGGCATGATCTTCAGAACTTCATCGTTGAGGGACGGGCCCAGGAAGAAATCGATGATCTCGAACTCTTTGATGGGCAGAGAGAACAAATAGATGCTCTCGAGCTTGTCGATCTTTCCCTCGCGGACAAGGCGGCCGAGCTTGGTGACCGGCACCCACTCTTTCTGGTCCTCCTTGCCGCGTCCACGGCCACGACCGCGGCCGCGTCCGCGCCCACGTGGGCCACCGCGGCCCCTGTCACCGCCACGAGAACCGAAACCGCCGCGAAAACCGCCACGTCCACCGGCAGGAGCAGCGTCCGCCATTCTGTGAAATGCATAATTTATAAACACATTGTCTAATATTTAAGGTTAGAAGTGGATTCTATGGACGAATCAGACATTTTAAGGCCATCACCGTGTAAACACTATGGCGGATACCACGAATGAAATGAATTTTGGTTTTCATCATGAAAAATCACCACGTGGTGACGCATTCAAAGTCTCATTGAAGAACACTCAGAGAAGTAGTAAAGATCAAATATAGATAAACCCAATCTTTATTTTGAAGGGCATTTATTGTTAACTATTGTTGCGTTGGTATAATTTCAGTATCTTCTTGACAAAAAATATTCAATCGAAAAAACTTACGTTGAACAGTGAGCGCAGTGAGACAATCAAACACAAAATGGCCGAAGTTCCGAAAAATTTCTTAACACGTTATCAGTTTTGTTCCAAGATCATATTGAAACGTTTGTGTTAAGCATGCAAAAAAGACAACACTATATTCAAAAACCTGTATTAAAGAGGGATGCTATCTAAAAGTATTTATTTATACTTGTCAAAACAACTGTCAAACTAAGAGCCATAGACAAAGTCATTGTTATAAAGATGTCAAATGCACCAATCACATCGGGGCCCTGATTCCACAAACGCCAAACGCGCTCTATCGTGGCACGACACGATATGAGCACGATATCTGCGTGAAACGGTATTCTGTACGGTACCAAAGTGTGACAAGGCGCGGTTAGGCGCGTTCCCCGCTCGTTTTGAGCAAGGTTTGAACTGTCAAATGAACGTGCTTTGAACTTTCGCGTTAGAGGCGCGGTCAAGCGCGTTTGGACTGTTTTCAGATGTTTTGAGGTTACATTTAGCAAAAAAAATTGCTGATGTCCCCAATTTAAGGAAGTTATTCATGAAATTGTCTTGTAAAAGACAATTACCCACTGTGAAATGAATAATATTCAACAATAAGGCGGCCCAGAACCACAACGAAATCCGGGAATTTGGTCAAAGTTGGGGTGGAAAATAATGCCCTGGAAGCACGGGCGATGGTCCTCCAACTCTCAAGGAGGTGATGCAGGTGGACCTATCCATAATGTGGCCCTGTATGGCTTTGAGGATATTGTCTCCACTGAGGTATGTTTATTTTAGTTTTTTGTATCATGTATCTACATAGTCTTGGAGATTGACAGAAAGACTACAGCCAGTGGATCAAAAAGCGTGTAATTAGACTTTAAAAACATGTAAGTTAGTTAGTTTTTATCCCCGGTACAGACTAAGCTTCAGTCTTGAACATTGTGTGAAGTTGCTAGTCTATCTGTTTTATATCGGATACATTTCGGACAGTGTGCATCGAATCTGCATGATCTAATTCCCTCCTGTCTATTTTTCTATCAAACACGTGGCCAGGGCCATTTGATATTCAGAAAGCGTGAATGGATATTCATCGATCCTTACAATCTGAGTGTCTTTAAGTTTGAATGAATCTATTCTCTCTGAGCAAGTATTGTCCATCGTAGACTGCATTCTTGTTTAAAATCAAGCTAAAACCAATTTCAACAAAAATAAAAAACATTTAAATGTCACAGATACACACATTTAACTTATAACACCCCGCGTATACTATATACCCCTCATATTCCCTATTCATGTACTTAAATGCTCCAATGCTCAAAATTATTTATTTTGTGCAGTTCATAGAGCATACAGAGAGCCCAGCACCTGCCCCTGAGACACCACCTGCGCCAGAGCTTGAGATGGGAACATTGGTCTGCCGGAACAAGCATTAAAACTGGTGTAAGGAGCCCCATTTAAGTCACCATTACCAGCACTAACTGCAGTTTCAGCTTTTGGCATGAAATCATGGTAAGATCCTTTTACAACCTGACTCTAGACATGGTAAGATACATTCCATGCATTTAAAGGATTTTCCTCGAAAAGTGTGCAATTTCATGAACTAGATTTCCACATCACTTTTAGATTACCACACATCCAGATAAACTACAAAGCGTCACATGCTCATCTTCGGCCACACTTTTTGTGAATATTGCTAAGTACTAGATGGTATTTCATAACAAGATTTCACTTGGAGACCATGTAAGGGAGGCATTATATCATACCTAATCTTTTATTTATCATATCACATTATGATAATTTTTTGTCTATTTCAGATACTTTTGACAACAATGAGAGTTACTCGCTACTGACCAAATCACAGCGTAGACGCAACATGCTACCACCAGACGAAGGCTGCCAGAGCCCGGTGTTATGCTCTAAGCTGCTGTTGAGAACAAAAGTGGGGATATACAAAATGTATATTAATATGTCATGGTATGCGATTTGCTCGGCTAGCTAGAGAGTCCAGGTGGTGCTATCGTTTACGTAATGATAACTTTTTCGCAAGTGCTTGTACTAAGGCCACAGGACGTTCGCATCGAGACGGCGGAGCCCAGCCTTGGCAGAGAGCAATATCCTCATAGCCGATCTCCCTTTGGGTACAGGAAGAAGAACCCGTTAATTGATCGACCTTGAGGTTTTAGCTACTTCGACTGGCTATATATTATTTGTGTAAAAGATATTTTAAATAAAGTATAACAAAAATAAATTTTTGATTTTTATATAGATATCACCTTTGTTTTATTGTATTTTTTGTTCATCATCATTTCAGCCTATCATGTTCCCACTGCTACGACACAGGCCTTCTCTCAGATAGATAGATAGAGAGGATGTGCTGTAATCCACCATGTCATATATCTCAATGCATATTGATGAATGTCATTCATGCCTTCGAACTTTTTGTGGTTGTTGGACATACCGGTATCGTACCAATGTTTTCCTACACTGTTTTTGAGTGATGGCATCAAACTGCACATGATTTATTTAGGTACTAAATAAGTTATTGGTGTCGGGCTGAGGATTGAACCGGGTGCCATCAGATTGTAAAGCGCACATGCTACGGCTCAGACACTATCGTTTGTACATATAGATCTCGGAAAATTATATTCTTGTTCAGTGATATGAAGTCAAACGTAAAAAAGAAATAAGTTTTGGGTAAATTTTAATATACAACGATATCACAATGAGGGCAGATAATCACACTAATAATATAAATTTGAATGCTTGCTGCTTCTTCACACTCAAACTTTACAATTGTTATGTTAAAGACATTTATTGTAAGCCAGTTAATATTGCCATTATTATGCTGTCTTTGAGTTGTGGCTTACATTCTGTGCGAGTCACTCCCGGTCGGTACCACCAAACATCTATCATGAGCTGCCCCTCCAAACTTCGCATAGGTATATGCCAATTATATGTATGCCACTGTCACATAATATCCTTTAATTTTATTCTTCACCGTCTTGGGAATTGTACGTAATTAGGAAGGAGACCATTTATTGTCTCCACAACCTCCTGTATACACCGGATTGTTGTTGGCAGCTAACCACTACCACTGGCTTTTGGTAACTCCCAGTTCAAGGTTGTAAGAATTTTAACTTCCATCTTAATGCTGGTAGCAGGAGAATTTAGCTTCTCTGCAAGGATCACATATAGGAAACAAAATAGCTGGTGACCCAGTAACTCCGGATGAACAGTTCAGGCTGCAATGATAATCCGGGGCTCGCCGGCTCTGAGCAATTAGGTATTGCTATTAATAAGTTGTTGGAGTCTACTTCTACTAAATCTACTACGAATTCCTTTTATTTTAATAGGTTTTTTGCCTGGAAATGCGAGGTTATGTTATTGTTTTGATAATTAAAATGGAAGTCTGATGTTGCGTTCCAAATCTGGTTTTATATGTATCTCCCTTATCTTTCCTGAATTAAGAATAATGATTTAGGTATTTTTCATGGGGTTTCTACTTAAAAATTCAAATTAAAGTGTTATTAAATTAAGTTTTGTAGTTTTTTATGGCATCTTGTGATACGGATCCAAAACAAATCATATTCATCTAATAAACCGTAACCGTAAACCGCTTTATGATTCTAGCGGAGGTGGGAATATTGAACGCGCCGCGTGAAATCGAAAAATGGGCCATAGACAACCTACCGTGCGGCTTACAGAATACCATTTTACACTTTCACGATAGAGCGCGTTTGAGAATCACGTTTGTGTTTAGAGCACGATACGATAAGGCACGTTCGTGGTGTGTTTTCGAATGGCCGGTCCGGAATTAGGGCCCGGGTCAGGGTCGCTCATACAGATATAAAGAAAAAAAGGTTCTATAAGCATAGATAAAGTCAATTATAGAATAGTCGACTTTTTACTGGCGTGACATCATGCAGTCCGCCAATCAAATTCAGTCTGAATAAAAGGCGGTAAATACGAATGAACCGAGGTTTGCGATCTGTGTGTGACACTATTTAACTGAGATATCAAGCAAAGGATTGACTTTAGACCATCAACAGTCTATGGACAGTCAACTTTGAGTCAACTGTTCATGTGTGTTCATGTAATGTTAGTTTTAGCTTGTATTTTGTTTAGTTAATAAAGGCACTTGACCGGGGAAAAAAAGCTAAGTACACACAGACCACTAATCCCAAAAAATTGCATCCTCTATGTTTGTGCGGTCTATCCGCTTAGTAAAAGAATCAGATGATAAAGCTGGTAGATGGTCTACCACAAGATGCAAGGTCAGAATTCAGATCACCAACTTATCTGTAGCGATGAATAAAGAAGCCACCAACGCATTTTTTTAACACAACTGACAATCTTCACCGTCGATTGCGATACAGAGGCCTTATGGCTACCTGTTTTAAGCGATTCTGCTCCTATGATGAGAAAGTTGCGAGACCCGAAACCGTCTCTCGGCACTAATAGGTTCATGGAACTGCGCTGTTTCAGCGCTAGCGTAAAGCCAGGGCCATCTTTTACTTATTGAAGGCCCTGGGCACATTAGGAAAATGGAACAGACTAGAGTAGCTTAGCACATGCAAAAGGTAAGAAGCAAGTAGGTATTGTAGTCAGTCATTATCCTTTGATTTTTTCGAAATAAATATGTTTTTCGGTAATAAAGATATCGGTTATCGTTTGGTGATCTGGCGGGAACTAGGGGCCCCATCGATCGCGGAGCCCTGGGCAAGTGCCCAGAGTGCAAGGAAGGGCCTGCGAGCCGCAGTAGTTGTTATATTTATGATAACTTGTTCACCTACCTTGGCAGCCATTAGATTCGTTTAGTTATAAACAAGGTCTTTGTTCCGACTTGTAGTTTTTAAGTACCTCATGTAAAATTGGAAATAATACATACTTTAGTGCTAGTTTGTATTTTTATATTTGATTTTAAATAGTTTTAGGCCCGTGCTACACCTAAAACACTGTTTAAACTATCACGGTTGTTCACTACAGTTATATGATTATTTACGGGATATTTACCATGAGTGCTACACCTATCCCCACTGGTAGGTGTACAAAAATCCACTTAGATCTACCAGTTGGGATTGGTGGAAACTAAATAAAGTAGATGGCCGCACTGAATTGTTGAATCAAGTAATCTGTTTCAGGACCTTTGTTCGAAAGGGGTTCGTTAAACTCATAATATGAACAACTTTTAGGATGAGACCAACCCTGAAATCACAAAAACAATATCAGCTGTTCTGTTCCATAGAAAAACGTTATTTTTGGAGCAGCTGATATATTGTTTTACGATATCAGGGTAAATCCTATGGTAAAAATTTTTCATTTAACGAAGATTATATGATGAGGTCCTGACGAGCAGAATAATAAAATTTTGTGGGTTTTTTTCTGCTGTTTCATCTTTTCCAACTCCTGGGCAAAGGGCCCATTTCCTTCCAGTAATACTAAAATAAAGTTTTGGTTTGCCCATGAACATGCACATGATGCATGTAAATACGTCTAAATAATAGGGAGCTCCTACCACATCACGGATCATCATCATTGTCTAAACACAGTAAATAACCTTTAAACTGTAGGGAACAACCGTGATAGTTTAAAACTTTATTTCATAACTATCGATACATTCTACTTTAACAATTCTATAATCATCTTCACTTTTGTCATGAACGACGTATGGAAAAGTTGAAATGCCGTGACACGCCGCCCCGTGGCGCCCATCCTTCGTTAGGGCGACCACTGCACCCATAAAACTCGGATAGTGTTCAGCGATTCTTCTAACTGCGGTTGCTGCAGCTTGCTCGGGAGATGACCCTCTTCTCATTTCTTCTACAGCTAGGAAACTAAAAATTATAAAAATATGAACACAAATATATTAACTAATATTAACCTCAGGCAAATATAGGCAAGTAGTCTATATTTTACATAGTCTACCTATTACAATTACTAAATGCCTATGCCTAAAAAAACTTTTTTTTTTTTAATCTTGGCTACTGCTACCCCGGTTGTTGGGTGCAATTTTGCCATTGACAGTGAGGGAGATCATTGATAATATATTGATAACCATCTGCTTTTAGTTTTAGTAAGTCTCGAGTAGCTTGCTATAATTATTTACCTCGGCAGAAACCTCAGCATAATGTCACCATCGCCTGTTGCTGCTGCACCTCCTACTGCGTTGTCAGCATAAGCACCAGACCCAGGAATGGGAGAGTCACCGATCCTCCTAAAAAAAGTTTTAACACAGATTGCTTGTTGCTATACTAAAGAAAGCATACATTTTACCAGGATGACAAGTTTGGTTCCATAGTAAAAGGGTTGTGTCGTGTCATAGACTGTCACTTTCGCTAAACGTCATTGTGAAAAATTTGGTCACCTTCGCTTCGCATAAATCTTGCGTTGTTTGTAATGATGTAAGTACAAATCCTCCATTCAGTTTAGGAACAGAATGATACCATTCCTTGTAACTGTATGTCTAACTCCATGACTGTGCATCAAGTTGATATAACTGCTTAGTACACTAGAAGCACCCTATGGTTTCACCCCCAATCCTACAGAAAATACAATATACCAAACTTTATTAAAATCCTTTCAGTAATAAGTCAGTTTATGGGCTGCGCAAAGAGTTTTGATGATCTCAGGTCTACAGGAACAATTGGCAGACCAGCGGGCTTATTCATGATTCGGATTGTGATGAGAGATGGCAAGCTATCTAGACCAAAATCTCATCTGGTGCGAGCGATGATGTTGTCAAAGACGTCTAATTTTTTTTTGTTGAGATAAACTTCTTCAAATTTATCCATCTGTTTAGTTTGTTTTGAAACAAACGAGTCCAGTGTCTTGTTTGTTTACCCAGGTGTTTTAAATTTTGCTCCATTAGTAGAGGTGCCAGCAGCGATATCTTGCTTATCATCGATAGCGACCATCCCGATAGTGTCATGGTTAAATCGATCCACCTTGACTCGAGTGTTGTCCTCAGCGTGATATTCCCCGCCTATAGGCTTGTACGGGCCGCAGTGATGTTTCGGATCTGGGTACACATTCTGCGATAAGATAAATTGAATTTGAAGAGGTTTATCAGTTTTTTAATAAGATTGTTAGCATTATGTTGTTTTTATCTCCATGGGCTGCAATAAAGCGACAAAACTGTTGTGAAAACCATAGTCAGCCATGCATGCTTGGCCTAATACTTTCAGCTAGGTATCAGTTCATCATCATTGGCATGTATATCACGTGACTATAATTCATTTCATGAATTATTATTTATTTACTGTTTGTGAACATGCTTGAGTGTGGACAAGTAATATAAAAAGGTGAAACATGTCACAACACATCTTTTTGTGTTGTTTTCAAAACTAAAGTCCATAAAAGCATCTAGTGAAGTCTCCACCACTTGATTTGACTTAAATCTGACTTAATTTGATTGACTCTGACTTGACGATTTCTAATCATTTGTTGATTTCTAGTAAAACTATAAAATAATGATACTTGACACTGGCAATGCTTTCATGAGGAAACAAGAAAAAAAAACTAATTACCATCCAAAAGTTAGGCTGACAATTTTCTTCATTGCGCCATTTCATCCACAACTTCTTGGAGTCTTGTGTAGTAAGAGTTTCCTCTGTGAATCCCATCTGGACAGCAAACTGCGTGGCTAGTTCCCCCACGAGGAAGGAATGTTTGGAGTGCTCTAACACATGTCGAGCAACTGATATGGCATGTTTGATGCGTCTTAGAGCACCAACAGCACCCACATTCATTGTTCGCCTAAAAAATATTTTAAAAACATTCATTAATTAACTTTTTCTCAACCATGGTATAATGCGCCCATAATTTGAAAAATATATTTTCATGAATTCAAAATTGGACTTATTGGTATTGTACCTTTCTTAAACAAATTGATGGCAATTTTCATTTTGTATACATGCAAAAAGTTTACTTTTCTCCACTAAAAAGAAGCAATGCACAGCAAAAATGTCTGTAAATTATAACATAAGGTACCCTGTAATTGGCTCGTAGTAGCAGCTTTAGCCATCAGGTTTTTTTTTTTTAAGTTTGGTTGGCGATTTTTTATTGAAATTGATATATAATATAAAGTTTCATGTGAATACACACGTCATGTATGAGAAAAAGTGCCATGCAATAAAAGCCTTGGCGGTAACTGAGCATTTACGGATTGCTGGCTCCGATTTTCTTGTTTGCCCATAAATGCTTTTGTTGCCTCCTTCTGTAACGTAGGTCCCCACTAGTTCTCCGTATGTCTCGAATGTCATAGAACTAACAGACTCAACAATAATTTTGATGGACCATAAATTACTAATCAGATCACAACTAATGATGGAAAATACTGACCCGTCCATGATAAGTGCATCCAGTGTAGTCTCACTATCCTCATCCGGGCTCCCACCAAAGCCAACAGTTCCGTCACATTGCTGGGCCTCGCACACCGACGCTCCTTGTTCGATAGCATCTAATGCTGTACCACTTCTTTCCAGAACTTCCCAAGCTAAAAACAGTCAACATGAGTAAAGGTAAATAATAAACAAATTTAATCATAGATTGGTCAATATTACACTAACCAACCTCGTTTTGTTGAATTGGTAAAAGACCATGTTGTTATCACTATAGGAGTGTTGGGATCACTATGCACTACAAAAAAGCTGCTATAAAGAACTGCAAATAACAAAATTTTATTCATTGTTTGAAATCGGCGTTTCCTTAATTTCTTTTCTTTCCACCAACAATCCATAGAGAACATTATATATAGGGAACAACAATATATTGTATTCTCTTTGCCAACAATAAACTCAACTTCAACTTTTGCTTATGGCTTCAGCCAAGCTTCAGCGGTGTTGCCGCAACTTGGCCAAAATGTCTTGTTTGGTAAACAAAACAAAGCTAAATGTAATGACAGCGAATAAGGAAGAGTGACAATGACAGACATATGAATAAAATTGAACTGAAAATCTTCGACCAAAATAAAATGAATGGACGGGCCCTAACCATTGAACTTGATCAGTAAAAACGAGTCAAAATCGTCGGACATATACTTCAACACCTAATTATAAAAAATGTACAGTATATTTGTTACAAAAAATAGATATTGGTTTTATTTACGTTTTATGACTGCCCCGGTGGCTCAGTTGGTAGTGAACCTAACTTCTGTGCTTGGGGGCGTGGGTTCGATTCCCATCTAGGACAAACATTTGTGTGATGAACATTTGTGTTTGTTCTATGTCTGGGTGTTAATATTTATCTAAGTATGTATTTAAAAATATATATGTATGTATATCAGTCTCTGGCAGCCATATTACAAGCTTTGCTTAGTTTGGGGTCAGATGACCATGTGTGCAATAATGTCCCAGATATTTATTTATTTATTTATTTATATTTGTGTATTTACACTTCGGTAAAGCATATGTAACGTTCCATGATCGTTACCGACTTCCAATACATGGCAAATGGCACATAGCTAGAAGCCAAACTTAACCAATAAAAAAGGTCACTACTATGACATAAACATTGTTGACAGATGAAGGTGATTGACGTAATGTCAATCACTTTCATTTCGTTAAGCGAAAAATCATTGTTCTAACCCTCGGAAATATTTAATTAAATTGATTTTTAAAAGATTCGGGTATGTAAATATCATATTCTTTCTAGAAGGAATAGGTTATATATAGAACCCGAACTAAAAATCTCGTCTCATTTGTGCAGCGGTACTCCCGTGTGAAAGTCGTTCAGACATAACCTTTAAACTTATAATTATAATCTTGTAGCCCCGTACTCCAATCGGGTAAGTTCCGTTCAGAGTTAAAACTGGAAATACTTTTAAAATGTGAATTATCTTACAAGCCACCTGTGTTGTAAAACGCAGTGCAAGTGCGGTTCATATACTTATATTCTACTTATTTTGCTGTACTTATATTTCTAATATAATTGTGTTCTAAGCTCTTAAAGCATTCTGTAACTTGGATCCTTCCGATCAAAAACTGTGTTAACGCCGGTACCACGTCATGTGAGATAATGGGCGCCTAGTCAGATCTGCCGTCTTTTCTACGGGACTCACACGACGTGGCCGAGCGGCTTCCGTACTGATCCTCATGCGGAGTTCTTCGACGCATTTCAGGCTCCTACCCTCTACTAAACTACGGCCACGATACTGACAACAGTGTCGTGACGTGCGGACCTTATTCGCTACCACGTTGACCGTACTCCGGTCACGTCTCCAACAACAGCGACGTGACGCGCTGACTACACTCTGACCACGCCTGAAAACCTCGGACGGAGCTGTCTCGTCGCTACACTGCCCAGCTGACATTCCACGTGCCACGAGCCGCGTCGAGCTACGCGGCGACCGGCGCCCCAAGCTCTTCAAGCTAAGTCTCCAAACAAGGGACCAACACTTTTTTATCGCCATCACCTTCCGAGCTCACGACCCTCTGTCTGTAAATTCATTCGATTGCTCTAATAAATCTTAACTTATACTATCTTAAACTCTTTTCTTTGAAACACCTACCCACTGCTAGGTAGAACTTCACCAAGCTTCACTTGGTGAACGTTTCAGTGGCGCCCAGGTATTAAGCAGGAAGGTTGATTAAAAAGGTGTTGATCTCTCTGGCGTGGTATATTCACGGCTCCTTCTTTGTAACCTTGTGTCTGTCTGTAGGCTGAGGGGTAAATATAGCCTGTGCTGGTGCGGGGACTTATTTGTTAGAATACCCAGCTGTAGCTTCCATGCATGTCGTAAGAGGCGACTAAGGAAGACAAAGGTTACACCTTCAGAAGTAACGCCCTTCTGTCCGCGTCTTAAACGCACTATAATATTTTTTTTACTTGATTTTTTTTTTTTTATTATAGAATAATTAAAATCATTTAGTACTTTATACTCGACCTATCTTAAAATCTTGTTCTTTAAACTCAAATTACCAAACTTACCACCCAACCTACACTCGGAACATCTAACTTGTATTATTGTAAAACTTGCTCTCACGGAAACTTACCCGATATCTCTCTTAAAACTAAGATTCTAAACTCTCTTTGACGTAGGTATATAAAATGGCGTACCCCATTTATACCTTTTTGTCTCTTCAAAAAGCTGAACTTGCATATGAGGTTGCCCTCCGTGGTGGTTCCTCGGATGACTCTGTGCAGAAAATGAAACTTGCAAAAACCTACATCCTAACTACAAACTAAAAAAATAATTTACCACTATAGCTTCCCTCTGAAGAAAATCTAATTAATCTTGCAACTAAAACTTGATAATGCAACTCTAAAAATTTAAAAATACCTGACTTGAAAAAAATACTTAGAAATATTTTTATTTACATATATCGTATGATATCTATTTATGTATGTCTATTAAATATCAGAAATAGGGCGGTTAGTGTACTCTAAAACTGAAAGCCTTCACACTAAGAGCGGTTATTGCAAACTCTTTAAAAATAAGCCTCTAAAATGCTAGGAGCGGTACTCGTGAACTCCATAAAAAAGCCCAAAACACGAATATTAATTAATATAACCTTTAGCATACTAGGTAACTCAAGTCAGTCGTCACCACAACTATAGCAAACTAAACACTTATAGTTTACTGATAGTTTAACTCTATCGATACCCTGATAACTTCTCTAAGCTCACCGAGACTACAAATCGCTACCTACAATCTTATGGTCCTATACTCGTATACCACTACTATACTCTCTTTGACGTACTAACTAGCAAAATAGTTCCTTATTTTGTTAGCTTTTCTTTTATTTTGCTGCTTTTAAGTATTGTATCTAACATTCTTAACAGCAAAAGGAAGAACCCACCGGTATTCTTGCCGTCTGTATAGGTGCCACTATAGCATTTATACAGCGATACCGGACTCTTAACACAGTACGCCACAAGTCTTATTGGGAACTTCAGACCATAGCATCCTGATTACATTAATTTTACACTCGAGCCTACTTAATGTTAAAATATTAGACTCAGCCCTGGACGGGGAAGGTGCAATTTTATAACTAGGATGCTAGAGAGGTCAGCGAATTTTCTTGAGCAAAAATTCTTAACTGAAAAAGGGGGTATGTAACGTTCCATGATCGTTACCGACTTCCAATACATGGCAAATGGCACATAGCTAGAAGCCAAACTTAACCAATAAAAAAGGTCACTACTATGACATAAACATTGTTGACAGATGAAGGTGATTGACGTAATGTCAATCACTTTCATTTCGTTAAGCGAAAAATCATTGTTCTAACCCTCGGAAATATTTAATTAAATTGATTTTTAAAAGATTCGGGTATGTAAATATCATATTCTTTCTAGAAGGAATAGGTTATATATAGAACCCGAACTAAAAATCTCGTCTCATTTGTGCAGCGGTACTCCCGTGTGAAAGTCGTTCAGACATAACCTTTAAACTTATAATTATAATCTTGTAGCCCCGTACTCCAATCGGGTAAGTTCCGTTCAGAGTTAAAACTGGAAATACTTTTAAAATGTGAATTATCTTACAAGCCACCTGTGTTGTAAAACGCAGTGCAAGTGCGGTTCATATACTTATATTCTACTTATTTTGCTGTACTTATATTTCTAATATAATTGTGTTCTAAGCTCTTAAAGCATTCTGTAACTTGGATCCTTCCGATCAAAAACTGTGTTAACGCCGGTACCACGTCATGTGAGATAATGGGCGCCTAGTCAGATCTGCCGTCTTTTCTACGGGACTCACACGACGTGGCCGAGCGGCTTCCGTACTGATCCTCATGCGGAGTTCTTCGACGCATTTCAGGCTCCTACCCTCTACTAAACTACGGCCACGATACTGACAACAGTGTCGTGACGTGCGGACCTTATTCGCTACCACGTTGACCGTACTCCGGTCACGTCTCCAACAACAGCGACGTGACGCGCTGACTACACTCTGACCACGCCTGAAAACCTCGGACGGAGCTGTCTCGTCGCTACACTGCCCAGCTGACATTCCACGTGCCACGAGCCGCGTCGAGCTACGCGGCGACCGGCGCCCCAAGCTCTTCAAGCTAAGTCTCCAAACAAGGGACCAACACTTTTTTATCGCCATCACCTTCCGAGCTCACGACCCTCTGTCTGTAAATTCATTCGATTGCTCTAATAAATCTTAACTTATACTATCTTAAACTCTTTTCTTTGAAACACCTACCCACTGCTAGGTAGAACTTCACCAAGCTTCACTTGGTGAACGTTTCAGTGGCGCCCAGGTATTAAGCAGGAAGGTTGATTAAAAAGGTGTTGATCTCTCTGGCGTGGTATATTCACGGCTCCTTCTTTGTAACCTTGTGTCTGTCTGTAGGCTGAGGGGTAAATATAGCCTGTGCTGGTGCGGGGACTTATTTGTTAGAATACCCAGCTGTAGCTTCCATGCATGTCGTAAGAGGCGACTAAGGAAGACAAAGGTTACACCTTCAGAAGTAACGCCCTTCTGTCCGCGTCTTAAACGCACTATAATATTTTTTTTACTTGATTTTTTTTTTTTTATTATAGAATAATTAAAATCATTTAGTACTTTATACTCGACCTATCTTAAAATCTTGTTCTTTAAACTCAAATTACCAAACTTACCACCCAACCTACACTCGGAACATCTAACTTGTATTATTGTAAAACTTGCTCTCACGGAAACTTACCCGATATCTCTCTTAAAACTAAGATTCTAAACTCTCTTTGACGTAGGTATATAAAATGGCGTACCCCATTTATACCTTTTTGTCTCTTCAAAAAGCTGAACTTGCATATGAGGTTGCCCTCCGTGGTGGTTCCTCGGATGACTCTGTGCAGAAAATGAAACTTGCAAAAACCTACATCCTAACTACAAACTAAAAAAATAATTTACCACTATAGCTTCCCTCTGAAGAAAATCTAATTAATCTTGCAACTAAAACTTGATAATGCAACTCTAAAAATTTAAAAATACCTGACTTGAAAAAAATACTTAGAAATATTTTTATTTACATATATCGTATGATATCTATTTATGTATGTCTATTAAATATCAGAAATAGGGCGGTTAGTGTACTCTAAAACTGAAAGCCTTCACACTAAGAGCGGTTATTGCAAACTCTTTAAAAATAAGCCTCTAAAATGCTAGGAGCGGTACTCGTGAACTCCATAAAAAAGCCCAAAACACGAATATTAATTAATATAACCTTTAGCATACTAGGTAACTCAAGTCAGTCGTCACCACAACTATAGCAAACTAAACACTTATAGTTTACTGATAGTTTAACTCTATCGATACCCTGATAACTTCTCTAAGCTCACCGAGACTACAAATCGCTACCTACAATCTTATGGTCCTATACTCGTATACCACTACTATACTCTCTTTGACGTACTAACTAGCAAAATAGTTCCTTATTTTGTTAGCTTTTCTTTTATTTTGCTGCTTTTAAGTATTGTATCTAACATTCTTAACAGCAAAAGGAAGAACCCACCGGTATTCTTGCCGTCTGTATAGGTGCCACTATAGCATTTATACAGCGATACCGGACTCTTAACACAGTACGCCACAAGTCTTATTGGGAACTTCAGACCATAGCATCCTGATTACATTAATTTTACACTCGAGCCTACTTAATGTTAAAATATTAGACTCAGCCCTGGACGGGGAAGGTGCAATTTTATAACTAGGATGCTAGAGAGGTCAGCGAATTTTCTTGAGCAAAAATTCTTAACTGAAAAAGGGGGTATGTAACGTTCCATGATCGTTACCGACTTCCAATACATGGCAAATGGCACATAGCTAGAAGCCAAACTTAACCAATAAAAAAGGTCACTACTATGACATAAACATTGTTGACAGATGAAGGTGATTGACGTAATGTCAATCACTTTCATTTCGTTAAGCGAAAAATCATTGTTCTAACCCTCGGAAATATTTAATTAAATTGATTTTTAAAAGATTCGGGTATGTAAATATCATATTCTTTCTAGAAGGAATAGGTTATATATAGAACCCGAACTAAAAATCTCGTCTCATTTGTGCAGCGGTACTCCCGTGTGAAAGTCGTTCAGACATAACCTTTAAACTTATAATTATAATCTTGTAGCCCCGTACTCCAATCGGGTAAGTTCCGTTCAGAGTTAAAACTGGAAATACTTTTAAAATGTGAATTATCTTACAAGCCACCTGTGTTGTAAAACGCAGTGCAAGTGCGGTTCATATACTTATATTCTACTTATTTTGCTGTACTTATATTTCTAATATAATTGTGTTCTAAGCTCTTAAAGCATTCTGTAACTTGGATCCTTCCGATCAAAAACTGTGTTAACGCCGGTACCACGTCATGTGAGATAATGGGCGCCTAGTCAGATCTGCCGTCTTTTCTACGGGACTCACACGACGTGGCCGAGCGGCTTCCGTACTGATCCTCATGCGGAGTTCTTCGACGCATTTCAGGCTCCTACCCTCTACTAAACTACGGCCACGATACTGACAACAGTGTCGTGACGTGCGGACCTTATTCGCTACCACGTTGACCGTACTCCGGTCACGTCTCCAACAACAGCGACGTGACGCGCTGACTACACTCTGACCACGCCTGAAAACCTCGGACGGAGCTGTCTCGTCGCTACACTGCCCAGCTGACATTCCACGTGCCACGAGCCGCGTCGAGCTACGCGGCGACCGGCGCCCCAAGCTCTTCAAGCTAAGTCTCCAAACAAGGGACCAACACTTTTTTATCGCCATCACCTTCCGAGCTCACGACCCTCTGTCTGTAAATTCATTCGATTGCTCTAATAAATCTTAACTTATACTATCTTAAACTCTTTTCTTTGAAACACCTACCCACTGCTAGGTAGAACTTCACCAAGCTTCACTTGGTGAACGTTTCACATACGAATTCATAATTTTGTCAGATGTTTCGTTATCGCATATCAATAGACTCGTGTTTCACTTCCTACGGCTAGAGACCGACTGAAACGAAATGAGAGCTGGCGCTCATTTTGTAATCTTCAAAAATGCGCTTCTACTGGGCCCGTCCATTCATTTTATTTTGGTCGAAGCTGAAAATAACAAAATTTTATTCATTGTTTGAAATCGGCGTTTCCTTAACCCTTAGCCACCTAACGTGTTTTTGAGTTACACTACCACTTAAGGGCGGTCATGGTGACCACTTGCATTATTTTCTGTTTTTACATGAAAAAATATTAATAATGACATAAATGAAAGACAGATCGTAATCTATATTTATTTTTTATTATAATGATATTAATAAACTTTCAAAAAGAACACATACATATTATTAATCAATACTTATAATTAACTTGAAAATTTTAGAACAAAATCTAGGCATCATAAAAAATCTGAGATCTGACAAGGAACTATAATTGAAACATAATAAAATCTACTTACTTTTTGGTATTGTCCTTATGTCTATTATATAAAACTATTGATGGCAAAATCAAATCACATTTTTTATAAAATCACAATGGGTAAACAGTTACAATTTTTAACAACAGTCTAAGCACATCTTTTGCGAACACTCAACGCAAATGGGGTTTTTACATTGAAAGCACATGTGATATGTTTTGCGGTTTTTTTTAGCATCACAGGTTGATCAAGTCTTCCTGATTTCAAACTTTTCGACGTTATAGTTGAAGACGTGCTAGGCTCTTGATCCATCTTCAGTATGCAGCGAATAGCGCCTTGAAGTTCTGGTTGCTGGGCTGGGCTTCTTCACACGTCGTTCCAGATGAGGTTTTACAAGATTTTCAGCCAGTTGTTTCATGAAATTGAGTCTACGCACCTTTGTCTGAGCTTGGTTCATGTTATTTACGATGTATGCATTTACAGCAGAAATGTCCAGCATTCTATAAAATATCGCCATAGGCCATTGTTGAGTTCGTCGGGAAGTTGAGTAGATAGCATATTCCTGGTCTAGCATATCAACGCCACCTTTGGTGCTGTTATAAAACATTATAATTTCTCATTATTTTCTATTTCTGAGTCAGACTGACACTCGCCTTCTATGACATGATCCACTGAAACATCTTCGATGTTACTGCAGTCTTCATTTGGCAATTCTGGCTCATTTCGTTCATTTTCCGTGTCTGAATCAGAAATCTGATCTCCGATCTGTTCTAACTATCCCAAGATGTTTCGGTCTAGTCGTTCATCAGACATTATAAAGCTAAAAAACAAAAATAATTGATTTTGTAAAAAAAACATAACCACCTAACGTCGGTCACCATGACCGCAAACAAAATATATTTACCTGTAACTTTTGAACGCGCGGCCGTGTGGAGCAGTCGAGCGCACAGCGCGTACCGAGGAGCGGGGCGGTAAAGTAGATGAACTCATAGACGCATAGCTCGCGTAATAATGGAATAATTCAAAAAACAAAAACCGCTGGAGTCACTGTGACCGCCGTTAGGTGGTTAAGGGTTAATATCTAAAGAACTGAAAATAACAAAATTTTATTCATTGTTTGAAATCGGCGTTTCCTTAATTTCTTTTCTTTCCACCAACAATCCATAGAGAACATTATATATAGGGAACAACAATCTATTGTATTCTCTTTGCCAACAATAAACTCAACTTCAACTTTTGCTTATGGCTTCAGCCAAGCTTCAGCTTGGCTTCAGTGGTGTTGCCGCAACTTGGCCAAAATGTCTTGTTTGGTAAACAAAACAAAGCTAAATGTAATGACAGCGAATAAGGAAGAGTGACAATGACAGACATATGAATAAAATTGACTGTCTGTCAAACTCAATGAGGAAGTCTTCATAAAACCGTAACAGATGTAATGTACGCATAGATCAGAGTATATATCGGGGAAGATGTACATCTGTTACGGCTTTTATACATACTCAGTGGGCCGCCCGAACTTCCAAGTAACATACGTAACTTAACGTAATGGTACAAAACTGTAAAGTTATTTGCTAATTAAATAAAGAATTTGAATTTGGAAGACGAGGTGACTTAATGGCTTTAGCCGGCTCAGTAATGGGTGAAAAAATGAACGTATCAGGAATTGACAGTGATACGTTCATAACCGTTCATTTTTAGTGATTTGTTTTGAAAACAAATCGCGATAGATTCGGATAAAATAAATAATAACGCCAAGTCTAAAGTTTCAGGATTTCAGTGGTCCTAGCCGTAGCAACTATTGTTATATTATCAGTAAAATAAAACAGACATGGATTTAGATTTATTTTGTCGTGAATTACCAAAAGTTGTAAGTTAAGAACCAAGCTAAACCTATCAGCAAGGGTTTTCGATGAATCGTTCTAATTATAATATTGCACGTCTTCAGGAGCTGCATGCCCATTTAAATGGTTCCCTGAGCCGTGCTACGATGCTGCAGTTACAGAGACACCATGCCGACAAAGGAATCGATGACAAAACCAACACATTTTTTGACGAATTTCAAATTGGCGCTGGGGACACGCGAAGTTTATCCGAGTAAGAATAAGGTTTTATAATTGATCCGGGGGGACTCAGGCTTCCCTGCAGACTCTAAACCCACAGTCCCTGTACTTTAGATTCTGATGAACACAGGTATAGAGAAAACTGCTTTATGTAGCGCGTATGTATGCTTTATGTATTTTGACATGTAAATAATTTTTATGAAATAAATGAATATGCATCCCGACCTATGGGCCAAAATCATCAAACAGTGGGTTGGATTAGATAAAACCTTATAATAAAACGATTGTAATAGCTTTTTAAGTTCTTCAGAAATAAGAAAAAGGTACTTTTAAATTTACTCCTCACAATACACCTGTATTATGCCTTCCAGCTGCTTCCAAGTGTTTGGCATTGCTCATTCACTAACAAGCATGCCGGAGACATTAGAGATGGCTGTTACGCTTACCCTTCAAGAGTTCCAAGATGATGGCTGCTGCTACATAGAGTTGAGAAGCACTCCTCGCAGCACTGAGTACATGACCAAAGAGCAATATTTGGAGACTATTATTAGAGCTATTCAGTATGTGCTTTTTTAAATACACTTTTTAAAAAGTAGAAACATTTTTGAGGAGACATCATATCTGTCCATCTAGTTGCCCTTGCACCTTGCCATATTATTATTGTGTACCAACCAATTCTGAATATCTTCCTAACTTTTTTAGTAACCATACTAAAAACTCTAATGACATTGTAAAAAGCTGAATAAAAATATGGAGCTTTTTACAATCTACTGCAGCTTTTAGAGCTAAACAATATAATTATATTATGAAATTTTAAAAAAAATGGTGAAAGAGCTGGTAATCTTCAAACAGCTGAAGAGATTTTCCTGATTCATAACCTAGAACAATCTCGATCAAGTCACATCTTAAACAAAACAAAAAAAAACTAAATCAAAATCGGTTCAGCCTGCTACGATGCCGCAGACATACGCAAGTGAATCTTATAACACCCTTCTTATTTGTCTGGGGTTAAATGGGGTTAATTGTTGTCTTTATTCCAGCAAATCATCATTAAATCTGACAATGTTATCCCGACTAATAGTTTCCATAAATAGAGCTTCGCCATTAATAGAAGCTGAGGAGATAACAAATCTAGCTATAGAGGCTTTTAAACTGTATCCAGATGTAATTGTGGGTATTGAAATTAGTGGGAATCCTGTTGTAGGAAAGTTTGAAGACTTTGTCCCACTATTGGTAAAAGCAAGGGATGCTGGTTTAAAGGTAACTATCCAAAATAATTTAATCTGGCCTTGGTATTCACTAAAATATGTTTTATGGTATTACAAGCTTTTATTTAGTTTCACCTGTCCCTGTCTGTCTGTAATCAAATCTTGCAAGAAAAATTTTACCCACTTCCTGGTGTTTAATTGAGCTGAAATTTGGCATACTTGTCAAGATCTGATGACAATACAATATGGTGACAGCAAGCTGAATTGATGATGGTGACAGTGGACAACCGCACTCCTCAATGGATAATAGTAGACTGGCAGTGTTTGGGCTCAATTGATCAGCACCGTTCCAATCACTAATTTCATAATAGCTTGGATGGAAAAAAAAGATATTTCAGTAAAAAATTTGTTTTTAGAAAAAAACATGTTCAGCTAGCAACTTATAAATTACCAACTTATGTATAAATAAGAATAAAAGAGACCTACATGTTCTACGGAAGGCTATAGTGTCAACTATGATAACAGTCACCGACACTAGACTCTGCAGATGTTGGTCACTGCTTGTTTTAACATATTTATTTTACAGGTAACCTTACACTGTGGAGAAGTGTTCAACCCTGATGAAGTGTTAGCAATGCTCAAGTTTAAGCCTGACAGAATAGGGCATGGCACCTGTATTCACCCGAGACTTGGAGGCAATGACGAGACATGGGCACTGCTTTGTGAATCCAAAATACCTGTGGGTTAGTCCATGCTATTTTGTAATGACCAACATATCTGTTGAGTTGGCCAAATGACCAGAACTAAAATTTTAACAAGAAAACAGCTTTAAGGGGTTTTAAATTTGTTTAAACATATTTTTGTATTTGCTCTAATGTATATGTATAAATAGTCAGCGCATCTGTCACTGGCTTTGGCAACCGGTTGTACACCATCGGCCCCATAACGTGCGTTAACTTGCCGGACTTTGTGAGGGAGTGCGTGATACCAACAAGCCTGTCAGCATTACGTATGTTGCAAGAGTGCATGTCGCTGAGTTTATGGTACAGGTGGAAGTTAGTTCTCACATACACTGCCACCTGGAATATCAGAATGGCAGGTAACGTGAGTATTCCGAGCTTTATAAAGTAAGGTCTCACGGAAGTGCATCGCGATACCCCCACGATGGCACGTACAGCTCGTTTCTGCGATTGGAAGGCGCGCATCCAGTCGGCACGCGCCCGTACAGCTCCGCGCCGTACTGCAATCTAGAGTGCACCGTGGCGAAATAGCATGTACTGGCCTTGTCTAATGAAACCAAAATATATTTTTGTTCGAAAAAATAATGCCGTGTATAGACCAAACTAACGATCACTACCGAAAGTAAGTGAATGTTTGTGTGGATGTATTGGCGAAAGGGAATGCATCCTCAGTGAATTTCTATGTTGAGTTAAGTGAGAAGTTGATTGGCTATGTGTGGACACAACAGTTATGGCAAAATATGAGCATGCAATGTCCAGCAAATGCGTTTGTCCGCTAAGCCTAGTGTACACAACTTAATCAGTAATTACTTCCCATGAATTCAGTCAATTTCTTTCGAATGTTTTTTTTAAATAAAAAATTGTCTTGCGTTTGACCGCTAGCTCGCCTGATGTTAAGCGATGATGCGGTCTACGATGGAGCACTATAATTATTATAATTTTATGATTTTGCTTTCAGAGGTATGCCTAACAAGCAATGTTAATACGAAATCTACTCCAGACTATGATTCCCATCATTTCAAAGAGCTCTATGATGCTGAAATACCTATTATTATTTGTGTAAGTATCTTACAATTTGTAGAAAATATATATTCATAAAATATCACAAACTACTAGATAGGCCAAAAATATTGCATTGCCATCCAATGTGGCAATGCTGCAAACATTCTGGCTAATTTTCCTTCCACCAAGGGGCTTTTTGATTAGTTTTATAAGCTCGGTCCAAGCGTTTATTTACTGTGACAATATAAAATTCCCAATATCCCCAAAATTAGATAGTTGATATCTAAAGCCAACCCTTCGATCAAAAAATAAGTATAGTTTTTCGAAGAGCCAACCCAAAAGAAAAATATCAGGGTGCAAATTTTGTGTGCAGGTAGTGTTGTATGAATAGGTATCTTTCTAAAAATATTGTATTGTTTTCAGACTGATGACAAAGGTGTCTTTGCTACGTCACTATCTCAGGAGTACCGGCTGTGCGGAGAAACATTTAGTTTTAATCAATCCCAGTTATCGAAGTTAGCCCTAAATGCTTGTCAACATATTTTTGCAGAAGATAAGCGTGCAATTTTGAATGACGAGCTAACAAAATTTATTTCAAATGGTGCACTCTAAATTTTTATTTTTTATCTTGGCTACTGCTGCCCCGGGTGTTGGGCAATTTTGCCATCAACAGTGATGGAGGAGAATTTTTGTTATTGTTGAATAGGTGGACTTATTACTAATTGTTGTAATTTTGCATTAAAACTTGTTTTACAACATTACTTCTATTGTATTGTAATCTATCTATTGTTGTCTCAACTGTATTGTATATGAAAGTGTGGTCGGAGATGGTAAACATGGCTGTTCAGTTTATCAACTTGGTAGATGATGGTAGCTCATTAGTTATTTATACAATTATTAATGTGGTAGATAGCCATGTACATGGTATATCCTTTTCTCATTGTTTTCCTGCACCAACAGCTTAAGCTAACTGTTAGGATTTAAGTCTATAATATCCAAATGCGGCTGCTACTGATGAAGCTCAAACCAAATAAAATAAACTTAACAACATTACAAAACACCAGTTACAAAAATTACAAAGTCTCGAGCACCGCCGTAAAGTAGCTTATCTGTCTATTTTATACCGGATATATTTCGGTGAGTGTGCACAAGAGCTTCGTGACCTTTTTTCCACCCTCTCCCTTTTACTACAGGACAAGTAGAAGGACTGCACACTATCAATCACCCCTTCCTCGTGGAAATTCCAAAGATTCGTACACAACGATTTGGGTCTCTTATGATACGTACTGCCCAAAAATTGAACTCCCTGCCGTCCTTGTTTCCTGAGAACTACCATCTAGGCATCTTCAAGGCTGTGAATATGTTTCTTCTAGGTCAACGTGTTCCGTCCTCGGCCGGCCACACCGTCGCTTACCATCAGGCGAGTTGGTGGCCAAACGTAGATCTATTCTATATAAAAATAAACTCTTTTATGTACATTAACTAGTACCTACGCTTTGTAAGTAGCTAATCATACTAATCAAATATAGAAAAGAAACCCACAAAATGTAATGTGAATAATCTTGGAGAAATAACCACCGTGAACCGTGAATAGAAATCATTATTGCGATAGCGAGACGTGTGAGGGATCTCACTGATATTTTAGGATTCTTCAGGTTCTAGATGTATTTAATAATTATATTATGTAGAAAGGAAACACAAGTACTCCATTTTAGTTCGCACCACGACTAACCTTTTTTATTTAGAAAAAACTGTCACCTGTCACAAAACGAGGCTATTGCCGTTTGGCCCATTTGTCATACATATTATATTCTCTAACATCCTCCACCACCCGAAAAGATGACTTGTAGAAGAAACAATAATATGTAGCTACCTAATATGCACGATCAAATTTAAATCACAACAATTTTCTGCCTACATTAAATGTTACACTGTCAAACGTTACACTAATTCAGTGTTTGTCACTTCACACGTCTGAGACGTCTCAAACGTGTGAAGCTGATGTGCACGCCTAAATCCCTAACATACGTGTCTGATTTGGTTGACAGACCGCAGTCTGACCAACGTTTGATGAAAGAGAAATTTTTGGGTTCGTCTGTCGGGATCGCCATCAGCCAAATGACTTGCTACAAACCTAATCGTAAGTTCACGAATACACAAGTCATTATTAAAAATAGGATTCGACATTATAGCCATAGCAGATGGGTCATGGCTGACGTCAACCAACGAGAGAAAATGAGAGGGCAGTAATGTTCTCACTCTTTCGCTCCTGTTAGTCAGACGGCGGTTCGCCAGCCATGTTCGATGCGTCTTACGGCTTGTTAACTGCATGAAAAGTGGTGCCTACGGGGTCCTAAACATCCCTGTCTCGCTTTGACACGATAAAAAGTGTCGACAATTTTTTGTCGCGGTGCGCACGTTAGCCCTGCTGGCAGGACTTCTTTGACGGACAGTATCCAATAAAACATTGAAAAAATCAAACACTGGCATATGCACAAGACGAGACGTGGTACGCCAAAACACTCCCAAGAAGAAACAAAAAAAAATAGAGATGGAATTAGGCATGTCGATTCTTCCTGAAAAAAATCGATTTTCGAATCGATTCGAATCGAAGTCCACAGAATCGATTCTCGATTAAATCGGCCTCTGGAAGATCGATCTTCGATTAATCGATTCGATTTTCCAAAAAAAAAAGTTTTTTTTAAAAACGATTCCATCTTCTATTTGGTTAGGTTCTCGAGGACAAATGTATGCCTACTATTCATTTTAAAAAGATTTTTATTTTTATTTGCAGCAGAATACATCGAATCGATATAGAAACGATTTTTAAATTGAATAAGTATTCATTGCAAGAACAACTACTAGTTTTCAGTGAAACAAAAATTACGATCAACATACAAAATATATTATATACATATTACACACCTCCTCTTTTTTGGAAGTCGGTTAAAAATGATATTACGATTTAATGATAAAGAAGTTAATAATTAAATGGTCACCTCCTGGAAACATGCTTTAGCTCACTGTTTTACTTATAAACATAGAGGAAATAGATCTCAAAACAAATGAAATGTTACATACACTGTTCATAGAACACCATAAAGTAAAATAAAATTATTAGACATACCGGATACATTTTTGTTTTTGGGCTTATAACTTGGTATGCTAGAGCCATTGAGGCCATACTGCCTCGTCTTACGTATTTTAGCACAGAAGCGGGATTTTTTTAGGTTAGATTCCCTGCTATTTTTTGTGTATTTTAGTCATTCTGCCCCAATAAAGTAGTGGAAACTTTGCTAGGGGCATCTATGGAGTTTTGGAGACAACGTGGAAATAAACGTTCATAAATACTTCGAATAAAATCTTCCATTATTATTTCACATTAACAGTCAAAATACACAAATGAAAATAATACCATGAGGCAACATGTTTTCGTCGCGTTGGCGCCAAAACTCTCATTAAAACAAAGTATATACTACGTTATTAAGGATTTTTATTCGTGATTCTGATTGTGACAGTTGTTGTGACCTGTTCGTGCGCTTAAGGATGATAATGCCGTTACTTCTAACATAACTTACTCGTACTATAGTTCGCACAGACTGCTAGACTATTGTTCGATAATTAAACTTTTACAGCAAAGAGATACTTTAACGATCTAGAAAACCGATTCCATAGATAATCCCGTGAAATATTATCGATTCTAGATGGAATGCACTGCATTTCTACGATCTATATTAGCACCTCAATACCAACATCGTGAATCGGTCCGATTCTCAGGGTTCGAGAATCGATCTAGTGAATCGATCCACTCTGTCAGATCGATCTAAAAAATCGATTTTCTGACCTCAAAAAATCGATTTTCCGATTAATCGATTAAAGATCGACATGCCTAGATGGAATAATTTTCATGCAGTGCAGTGATGAAGTTAAATAAAACAGAAAAGTGGAACATAACTTTTTTCTAACCTCAAACAAACCTCAAACTTGACGTTTATTTAGCTCCTGAGACTATTTCGGCAATTTTTTTATTGAAAATTAAAAATAGGTATATTATACCAATTCAAGTAAATCAGAATGAGCGATATGGATTTATCACCCCCGAAGGGAGCAGACTCTGAGCTGCAAGACTTTTTGATGGCTGAAAAACAAAAGGCTCAATTTCATGCTCAGGTATTTTTTTACAAGTATATTATACAGGATTCCTCTTTTTATTAAAAAAATATAAACTAGTAGAAAACCTTACATTATGTTAAAACCTAAGTTCTTTTTTGATTAGAACTCTCAATTCATATTTTCACAAGCTTACATCACCCAATGTTAGCAACATGCTATTTAACTTTTTCTCCATGTAAAAACTTATCAATAATTACTTACAGATCCATGAATTCAACGACTTTTGTTGGGACAAATGTGTTGACAAACCCGGAGCGAAATTGGACTCCAGGACTGAAACTTGTATTTCGAACTGCGTGGAGAGATTCATCGACGTCTCACTTCTTATCACCAATAGATTTGCACAGATGCTGGAAAAAGGAGGTGGCATGCATTGAAGTTGGTCTTCGTTAAGGCTCAAGCCCCGTTAGATTAGGGTATTTTTATGTGAAAGTTGTGTTAGTATGAATGTTGCTTTTTACAAAACCACTGGTGGCATTGTATGTTTATTTGGATAAAGCTGGTAGTAAATTTTCTATCCATGAGATTATTTTTATTTTGTTGAACATTTAAAACAAAATGGCGAGTTCATTCTGTGATTACTGTACTTGTACTCTACAACAATAAATTTGTACCTGCTAACAAGCTACTGAATTTTGTGCACATTCTAGTAATTATGATTCATGCACTTGACGAAGTTTAGGGCTTGAAAAGTACATACCTATATTTTATAGACATACATGAATAATGGAATATGTAAAATTCCCAAAAATCTATTGTGTAAAATTCTGTTCTGCGTAGTTATAATAAAACTCAATGATAAAGTTACTTAATAAATAGTTTTATTCTCATAAATACATCAGTTATTCAGTTCTGTTAGAATTATGCGCCGATCAATAAAAATATAACATGGATAAACAAGTTTTCTGAAATATTATTTTTATGTTTCGGACTTATGGTCCTACTTTGAGTCCGGTGGTCCCAAATTAGTGGGACCACGAGTCGAACATCATAATACCGTTTGCGATACTTTGGCAGAATTGTGTCTATAGTTGCAGAAGCCTTAAGAATAATGTACAGTTCACGTTGCTCGTTGTACAGTTCACGAATCTTCAGTTGATTTGTGTTGGTTACATATCTGTGACATGGTGCAGGCGTTCCATTCAAAAACGTTTACAATATGTTTGTTCAATTATCTATCGCAATGGACTGTTTCCATAACAAAGTATGTATTATCATGGACAGCACACAAAATACGCGAAGTTCGAGAGACAGTTTACAATTAGACATATAAATAAGAACTATAAGTTGATTGAAACATACAAATAAGAATAAAATAAACTCAGTGAGTAGAACGATCAAGCTATATCTAAATAAATAATCGGTTATTGTTCTATATATCCATAAAAGTATAATGAAAGAACCTTGTGGCATTACACATATTAACACTGGTTACCTTACAATATCATAAAAGCATAAAATGTCTATTGTTTCTCTTTCACGCAGCAATGGATAGGCGTGATTATTAGTAAAATATAGTTGGGAGGGCCAGAGACTGACATAATTTTTTTATACTATAATTTTTATCCCAGAATTATGTATGGTATCAGAGAAAAACCGCGGGGCGCAGTTAATCTGTACATAATAAGCTAAATACTACTGACTACTACATACTTGACACTCATTACAAAATCTCAAAGAGTACTGACTTACGAAGCTGAAATTTGGGCCTCAAATTTAATTAAAAGGATTTTGCGAAAGCACTGAATTAAAAGGGGCAGAAGGGTTTTGATTGTTTATATGTAATCTACATGTACGAAGTTGCGGCAACAATTGTCAATAAATATTGACCAGTATTATGTGAATTCGAGAGATGCCTGTCAAACAAAGTAAAACACTTCAACAGCACATGTAAATTATGTAGAAAACCATTCAACTGTATACATAAAACCTTACTGCACTGCCTTTGTAAACAGCATTAATAGAAGCAATGGGGTGCATGTAGTAGCTTTTCACAGATGGCGTTAGCATTGCTTATTCCTTTTCAGGGTTTTGTAGTAGAAAGGAACCACTCTTATGAGAAAGTTGTACCTGTTCGGATGACATACAGCATCAAAACTTCTATATTTATTACCCAAAGTACATGAAATGTAATCAAAAGACATGGTTCACTTCGTTATATAACTTTCCCATAGTCGAACACAATCACGAACACTCAATAAATACGAATTAGCCTGCCCAGTAATGGGAGAAATACAAAATATATCAAAATTTAAATTCTCATAACAAAGGTCCAAGCTATGCTAACGCCATTTGACAGTTTCCAATCCCATTCTTGTAAAAGTTTATTTTTTGTAGTTGTTTAAGTGGTCTCTACATCTTCCAAACAGTCATGTTCCTGTTTTAATATGTATGTCTTTGAAAATAAGTTTTATCTTCCAACACGCCCAAGTTTAGTATCAGTTCTGGGGTCAGCAGTGACAGTTTGCACAGATACAAGTGCTTCGTTAATTTTAGTCTGTAAATCTCTAAGATCATTTATGAAAAGTAGCTTCATGACATCTGTTGGTGATTTAATGATAACATTGTCTGAAGTTGATGGCTCAGGATGCGGGCTTGTCTTCAGGATCTTAGCAAGTGCTGCCAACCGGAGTTTTGGGTCAGAATGGGGTCCAATGCCAGCTATAGTTGAGACTCTTTCCACGCCTGCCTTGAAAGTAGGGCTTGAAACTGTAACAGACAAATTAAAGTTTCTTATCCAATAGCAAAATAACTTTTAAGGTTTTAAGACTAAATCGGCAACCATACCATAACGTCAGAGTAAGGCTGCCCAAAGGGTCAAAATTGTATTGAACCTTTAATTCCAATGGACATAGTAAATAACACTAAAAGATTATAAATGCGAAAGTTTGTGAGATTGATTATACAGTCATAATCGGTGATGTTTAATATGTATCGTGCAAGTACAAACAAATCGATAGGTTATTATAACCAGCATGTTGTTCTAAACGATGTCTCAGTAAAAGGTTTTGACTGTAGTTATTTTTGTTCCCACTTAACTCTGCAAAAGCTGTACAAATTTAAATAAAAATAGCTTATACCCTGGACATTGGAAACAGACGGAACTAGATGACTTTTAATTACTTTATGTACAAGATTGAAAAAGTGATAGATGTAAAATAAGGCATTCTGTAGAATGAAGTCAAAAATTGCTTCGGTCGCGTTGGGACTAAGTTTCACACCCTGTTATGAGAGTATCTTTAATCCTTATTGGCAACTAGTTGCGACCACAGAATGAAGTCAAGCCGCGTTGGCGACTGAGTTTCACAACCAGCTGCAAATGAGTATTTTTTTCTTCTTTCTTGAGAACTAGTTCAGTAGTAGTTTTTTTTAATACTCTGTCAGTTGCCAATCAGTTCTAGTTACGATAGAAAACCAACAGTCCTTAATGAGGAACCATATTTTGTCATCCAACTTAAGGAGTTACCGTTCATCACGCCATTGAATACTGTTTTTGGTTATTAGCAAACTATAACTACAATGGCCTAGGAATGGAACTAAGATAGCAGAAAAATTATTCCTGGCTGGTAGCTTCATAAGAAAAAAACATTCTTCTAACGCAACTAGTTACCATGAGTTACAAAGTACCTTCTCGTATGAAACACTGAAGAAATTATATTGAGTTTTGATATCCAGGGGCGTAGCTATCGGAGGGCTAGGCGGTGCCGTGCACTGGGGCCCTCAAGCTCACTGCTCAAGCTGGGGACCTTCAGATCCTGACGAGCAAACCTCAAACTGAACTTGTGCTAACCCAGTTTAGATAGGGCCCCATTTTTTTTGCACCAGGGCCTTTGGTTACCTAGCTACGCCACTGTTGATATGATTTTAAATTTATATACAACGTAGACATAAACATACTTACAATCAAGATTGTCTAGTGGATTAGAGGATATAACATTAGGTGTTGCCTGTTTGGGCTGTTCCACTTTAGCATCCTTATACTTATCAACTGAAAAAAATGAGAGAACATTATTGCATGATATTAACACTAAACAATAAAAAAAAAACAATAAGAATCGATTGATGCAGGCACGCAAATTATGACATGCTTGAATCATCCACATTTAGGAAACTGAGAGTAATGAAACAAATTTGTTTATATATCCCTAAATTGTTTTTATTTTCAGGGTGGACAATATAGCAATCGCGTTTATCGCTCTGGAAAGAGGAAAAATATATAAGTATGCATGTCATTTACTCTGAGATTAATACCGACTGTTTTGGTTTATTAGCTGCAATAACATTGTTAAAAGCTGGAAAAACTCATTTTATTTCACTGCAGCTGCTACAATCTTACTTTCAAAAACCTAGGTGTCAGAGTACAAAAAACTTGGACCAAGCATGGGTACCTATATCATCATGCCACATACCATTATCGGCGTATTCTAATCTCACAGCATATGAGAGCAGCCAGTTCAACTGTTCATTGGGCGACAGGTTAACAGCTGGGCTGACTAAGTCTCTCTGATATGTATCATAAGACTCCATCCAGACTTCTGTGTTATCGATGTTCCTCAACCCTTCCCGTTCCTCTATTTTATAGTGTCTGATTTTTTGATCCTCGAGCCATAGGACAACGCTTCTATATTCCTTTTCATCTGAAAGTTGGAATAGAGATGGCGTTAAAACGTAGCAAGAAAATATCGACAGTAAAAATAAACCAAGGGAACACCTGTAATTCAATAGTTAAATGCATTTTACCTTCACAATTAAAACTATCGGGATTGGGATGACCTAGTGACTGTAGCTTTAATTTAAATATGTTACTCATAGCAAAATTAATGTATTTTCGGCGATTTACTGAAAAATAACCCCACAAAACACAGCCAAGCTTCTGTCAAATTTTCAAAGAGAATAACCTAACCACAGACATAACAAACCACAGTTTTTTAATGGTATCTACCTACGGTACGGACCAAGGACGTTTGATCATAAAAAATAAATAAAATCATTATGATCCTTCGTCTGTGGTACGGACAAAAAGAATGAGAAGAGAGATCCGTAAAAATCTCGAAAATTATTACCTATTTCAGAAACGTTTTACACGAAGACTACTCTTATTATGATGTTTCCGTTAAAAAAATATGAACACTGAACTCGCTAAAGTTAAGCTATTTATTTTGTAAAAATCTTAAAAAAGTATTATTGGGGGGGGGATTATATTTGGGGAAACTAAAAATATGAACCTAGTAGCCAACCCATGATATGACGTATGTCATATCTGTCAGTCCTGTCTGTCAGCCTATCACCTGACGAGTGCCTGCTTTACTGAGCTGGTGCTGCCGTGGTGCTGCCCCTCTAGGCTAGCTAGGCCTAGGCTACACTTTATTATATACAGAAATAGGAGTGCTGATGCTGCTGCTGGCTGGCGCATTGTTGTAACCTTTGCTGGCGCTGGTTATTCAAACTTCCAAAGAGGTGCTGCCGGCGATTAATAAAACGTTTCATGGCGATGATGACAAATTGAGGAATGGATGAGGAGAAATAATAACTTTCAATTCACATTAACTGAAAACTTTAAAAGTCGCATTGTAAAGTGTTGTGATTTACTGCTATCTAGTAAGGCCAATAAAATTTTGAAGCTTCATTCAAGTTTGAACGTTTATAGCCCTTCGAATTTTTCCCTTACATCAATGATTGCCTTGGGCCTCTAAAGAGCATTTCGAAGATCTACGTTTCTCGGACTTTGACTGTTGATAAAAATTGGCGATTAAAAAAGACTGAAACGAAATCATATTAATTGCGCAACTCCCACCGATACCGATCTCGTGAAAACCCAACTGGCGCTGCCAATAACTCTGTGACGTGGATTCAGCCTTCAAAACCGGCGTAAGCGCAGGCAGAGAACAAATTGTTTATATAAATTGGTGAATGTCAACAGCGAATGCAGTTCATGTTGTTAACTGAGAAACAAACACGCCTCTAGAAAATGTCTTGGATAAAAGAGAACTGTGTTTCATTCTTCCAACTGTTATGCATCAAAGTGGTGAAGACAGGGCGAGTGCCGCATCACATAGCCTTCATTATGGACGGCAATCGTAGATTTGCAAAGAAGAATAGTGTGAACACCACACATGGTCATCAAAAGGGCTTTGATAAACTCTCCGAAGCTTTAAAGGTTTGTTGAAGTTATGTTTTTTTTTTAATAATCCTTATTAACCCTAAGTACAATATCCCAATATTCACTCAGGGTCAGTCACCCCCAATCACTTAAACTGAAAATTGTTAAGAAGATAGAAAATAAACAGTCAAGACAGGCAAGGGTTCTGTGGCCAAAGTGGCCATATTCATAGTTCAGAAATTAGTAGTTAAATATTTTTTTTGCAAAAGAAGAGTGGACTTAACATGGATTAGTAAATAAGAAAACCACTTGAGTTTTTTTTGTCAAGATCATTTTACTAAAAGGTCATGGTCTTTGAAGCTAGAAAGTCTTGAATTGATTACTGTTTAATTGCCCAAAAAGTTATAAACAGAAAATGTTCAAAATAATATTGAATAAAGATTTTTAATATGACCTATCAGCATAGTATGTTGCAAGTTTCAATGTTTGAAAATTAAAATCTGTATCAAAACTGTAGTAGTGCAAAGTTACATGCACTTATCATTTTAATTATAAAGTTAGAAGGTTCTAAAAAAAAATTTGTTTAATCCTGGTCCTCTGTTGCCAACCTCTCAAATTAGTTGATTTGCTAAATTCCTGACATAATGCAGATATGATTTATTTTAATTTTATTTTTCTACCTATTTGATACATTGATTTGTATACTATTTAATGACTACAATATTTTAAACTATACTATACAGTCCCACTGCTGGGCAAAGGTCTCCCCCATTTCTTTCCATAAATCCTTGTCCTCTGCCACCTGTTGCCAAACTATCTGGAACTATTTTAGATCGTCACACCAGCGTTTCATAGGCCTTCCTTGACTGGGTCGTCCATCAGATGCCCACTGCAGTGATTATCCATGCCCATCGGTCGGGATGCATACACACGTCACATGTCCCGCTCAATCCTATTTTAATTATATTATTCTAATAGGGAAAGAAATTGTATGTTTATTTTGCAGTGGTGTTTAGACCTTGGTATACCTGAAGTCACAGTATACGCATTCAGCATAGAAAACTTCAAGAGAAGCAAAGAAGAGGTTGATGGACTGATGAATCTAGCTCGGGAAAAATTCACACGACTGCTGGAGGAAATGTATGTGTTTTGTTAGTTTTTATCTCAGATTTTCTTTTAAAGAAAGCGAAATTCATATCCGTGAGATTGTTGCCTTGTAAGGGCCAATTCACACCGAGATAGCAGAGCAACCTTAATGTGCTTTGACCATAAGCCCGAAATGTTACTCAATTCAAAAGATAATTTCAGAAGATAGGTAAAATGTTTTTCACAAATCGATAAAGAGGCAACTAGCAGACCTAGCATACGCGTCGCAACATAGTATATCAACTCTTTTATCGTGCGAAAATAAGATAGGCGTAATGCCTATACATAGTCGTAACCTTCTTATTAGAGACTGGGGCGATAAGTCCTGCACTGATGACTCTTGGGGTGTATTGTGCATTCTTGGGGTGTATTGAGCATTCTTCAGTTCTATTGAGCATTCTTCGGATGTATTGTGCATTCTTGAGGTGTATTGTGCATTTTTGGTGTATATTGCGCATGCGTAATTCATTATTGTGGAATCGCAACTGTCACATTTGTGTGTAACAACAAAAAGTGACAGCTTTTCGGTATGTTATGAAAAATAATCTACTTCCAGAGATCAGTTAAAAGACTGGGGTATTAGAGTGCATATCGCTGGGCGACTGTCTCTTCTACCAGATGACTTGAGAACCCTTTTATCTCGAGTTATGGTAGCCACAAGACACCATGACAAGCTGCGCCTGAACATTGCATATGCTTACACAGGTAAATGTGTTTTATAAGTAAATTAATAACATATTAACCACTCGCGATCTGACTTCGAACCATTACCCCGGTATTGATACCCCGGTGGCTCAGTTGGTAGTGAACCTAACTTCTGTGCTTGGGGGCGTGGGTTCGATTCCCATCTAGGACAAACATTTGTGTGATGAACATTGGTGTTTCTTCTATGTCTGGGTGTTAATATCTATTTAAGTATCAGTTTTCAGTCAGCTCGTGATCACGGCCATTGTAACATGGTCGAAATGTCGAGGTCGAAATTTCACCTATTTTAACCTAAATAAAATAATAGGCGATAAGTCCCTATATAATAGACATCATAAGTTGGTTTTTATCTTAACTTGATTTTTACAGCCCCGTTATCTTAGTTGGTAGTGAACCTGCCTTCTGCACTTGGAGGCGTTGGTTCGATTCCCACTTAGGACAAACATTTGTGTTTGTTCTATGTCTGGGTGTTAATATCTATTTAAGTATGTATTTAATAATATATATGTACGTATATCAGTCTCTGGCAGCCATATTACAAGCTTTGCTTAGTTTGGGGTCAGATGACCGTGTGTGCAAAAATGTCCTGGATATTTATTTATTTATTTTATTTTTATTAAACTTAATATTGTTGTCAACTTCACGCTGACAGAAATTTAAGCTCGCAGAAACGAGAGTAAGGCTGTGAGTAGTAAAATAAAGTACATGATAATTTCCAAAGTGGTTTACATGTAAATGAAGGATATACATAAAGCAAATTTATGCTAGTTAACTATAATGCGTACATTGTCTTTGCACTGGACTCCAAACTACGCTAGGCTGCTTTCTTGGTGGCCATGTAAAGATTTACTTACTAAATGGAATGGATCGTACGTGCTAAAGAGTTTTCACTATAGCAAATAATAAAATATGTTTTAGAAAATAAATTATAGGAGGCATGCCTTTTAAGTTTTGTCGTTTGAAGAAAAAAACACAACTAGAACCTTAAAGTACTTTTTATTGTTTTTCAAAGTATTCACCACGTAGCTTAATACACTTTTCCATTCGCTCAAACCAGTTATTATAACATTTATTCCACTCTAAAGTGGGGGTGTTCAAAATGGCTGACTTGAAAGCGTCGACTGCTTCTTCACCGGACTGGAACCTTTGACCACGAAGACTTTTCTTAATTTTAGGAAATGTAAAGAAATCGTTAGGGCTTAGGTCAGGACTGTATGGAGGATGGTCAAGAATTTCTACTTTTTCCTGCTTCAAATACTCAATCGTTTGACGAGCGCTGTGTGAGCTTGCGTTGTCGTGGTGCAGGATGATGCGTCGCTTTGAGTTAGATTTTCGAAGTTTGGCGATGACTTGTGGTAAACAAACTGTGGTATACCACTCTGCGTTAACCGTTCTACGTTCTTCAAGTGCAATAGTCGCAACATGGCCGGTTTTTCCAATGAACGTGGCCACCAACTTCTTTGAAGCGCTTCGAGAACGAACAACTTTAGTCGGCTTTGGCTCGTCTTGAAAGATCCAGATTGCAGATTGTTGTTTGGAATCAGGATCGTAGGCATAGATCTAAGATTCGTCACCACTGATGATGTCGTAGACGTGATTTGACTCTCCTCGGTTGAACCTTTGCAGAGTTTTCTTACACCATCTGACGCGGGCCGCCTTGTGATCGTCTGAAAGCAGATGCGGTATCCAACGGCAAACTACCTCTCTCACACCAAGCGCTTCATGCAAGATCTTCTGAATGGTTGTCCCCGAGATGCCTAATAGAGCCTCTATATCTCGATACGTCACATGACGATCTTCGAGAATTAGTTGTCTCACAGCAATGATGTTATCTTCAGTGAAGGCGAATTTTGGGCGTCTTTCGCGAGATTTGTCACTAACACTAGTATGTCCACGCTGGAATTCTAAATACCAGCGTTCGACAGTCCGCAGACATGGGGCTTCATCACTGAACACAGATGTTAGCTCTTCAAAACACTGAAGCCGTGTCAGGCCTCTTATAAAGTTGTAGAAAATTATTGCACGAACATTTTCCTTAGAAAGATTCATTTTCGTACGTAACCAGACAGATTCCAATCGACGCTGTAACTAAACAATAGCATTAATTCTAATACTTTTAACTGTTTTGAGATTCAAAATTTAAACACATTCGAATATAGAACAGTTCCAAATTCAAAATTGCCGGGAAATATGGAAACGACAGAACTTAAAAGGCATGCCTCGTAATAAGTAAATTTTACCTTAAGTATCTTTATAATAATATGAGCAAATATGCAATTTACTTGGATGACATATTTTTTTTAAGTTATTTTGATTTAAAAACCATACAACTAAACCGATTTTGATGAAATTCATATGGGACCACCTCTAAAGTATGGCCTACCAAACAAAATAGGAATCATCAAATGCAATTATAATTGACGGAGAAATCGGTGAAAAAAAAACAATGGAACATAGAACCTCCGCCTTTTTTGAAGTCGGTTAAAAAAGCATACAACCGAATTGAGAACTTTAATTTTTTTGAAGTCGGTTAAAAAGCGAATGAGATTTTTTTCATGTAATTCTTGTTATTTTTATCAGGTCGGGATGAAATAAGTCGTGCAGCTTCGCACCTAGTTGATGCAGTCCAAAGTAAAAAGATATCAGCAGAGGATATCGACGAGACCCTCATGTCACAAACCATGGAACTAGGGGAGCCGGAACTCTTGATTAGAACGTCGGGAGAGGTTAGACTTTCTGACTTCATGCTGTGGCAGGTAAGCATAGATACTAGCGATGTAACAAATATCGATTTTTAACCATTGCGAAAGTGAATGCGAATATTCAGTTTCTAATTCAAATCTATTGTAGATTGTAAAAATAAACCGGTCAAGTGCGAGACGGACTAGCGCACTAATGGCCTTACTCAGAAATGTTACATAAAATTGCTCTGTCTCGTATTAACACAGAACTGAGAAGTAAATAGAACAGAAATGAGAAGGAAACTTTGTCGCAAGGTATTGTGACAGATACTTGATTAAACATTCTTATTTATGTCAACGCGTCGAACTCCGCGTCACAGTTGCAAGTGACTACAACAAATCTATATATATAAAAGAAAGTCGTGTTAGTTACACTATTTATAACTCAAGAACGGCTGAACCGATTTGGCTGAAAATTGGTGGGGAGGTAGCTTAGAACAAGGAGACGGATATATCTACCTCCACAAAATACAAAAAGTAGTGCAAAAAGACAACATCACGCCCAGGCGGTCACCCATCCAAGTACCGACCGCGCCTGATGTTGCATAACGTGGTGAACAGAAATTTGTTACCAACTCGCACTTGTTTTTTTTTTTTTTACTTTAGAGTGTGTACTATAACCATGCTAAGTTTGACGCTTGTAAATAAATACGTTAAAAATAATTGTTGTATGGGGTATATTTGTTTACTTTTTGACTTTATTATTATTTCTTAGTTACAGAATCTTCAGGGCACTTGGGCAGTGTTCATTTTTAAATGTCCAACAAAATAATATTTTTATAGTAAAACCAGTAATTTTACTTCACCTTCACCTCGTTTAAAGTCGCTTATATTTTAGTGCCGAATGTTTGTTGCACTGAGTGACTTTGAAACCCAAGCCCTTGAACCTTTACTTGTCCTTTATCTTACATATAATACAAGATATTCTTAAAATTACGCTCACGTAAATGCAATTATTTACCTGCAGTTTTCTAGATTTGAATCTGGTGTAGCACAAGTACCTTGTTAAGATTTATTTTAATTTTTTGAGACTGCTATCTACTTGTTGTATGTATCTTAATAAATAAAAACTGTTGACATGACATTTAACAGATGTCTGCCTACAAACTGCTGCACAGTTTGGCATGTATGATTCTCACTGATATAAAATTCATACATACTGACTTTAAAAACAGCAATATATTTTTTTTCCGCTGTTCCATACATTTTGTAGTTTCAATGACCGTTTTCTATGGAACAGCTGATATTTTTTCGCTATTTCAGGGTTTGTCCCTCAGTAAAAGTTGTTCATAATGATGAGTACAATGACCTTCTTTCAGCTTAGTACAGTCTATATGCGTAGGCCTGTAATTCATGATTTATCATTGTCATCATAATCAGTCCTTTGTCCAATGCCGGACTCATAATTAGGCCCCCGAGGCATGTCGCTTACCCCAATTTTCGGCTTTTCGCATCCAGCCACTGCCAACTTATATCTGCCTTATCTATATCGTCACTCTATGGAGTCCCAGGGTGTCCTGCCCTACGTTTGTCCATTTCTTGTCTCTGTTCTAGTTTACGTCTAATCTAGGTGTTATGTAGCAAAATGAAAAAAATTATCATCATCATCAGTCAGAAGACGTCCACTGCTGAACATAGGCCTCCCCCTTTAACCTCCACACTGAACGACATCCTGCCATCTGCATCCACTGGATGCCCGAGACTCTCACAATGTCGTTGGTCCATCTAGTGGGAGGCCTACCAACGCTGCGTCTTCCGGTTCGCGGTCTCCACTCAAGAACCTTTCTTCCCCATCGGTTATCAGTTCTTCGAGCGATGTGGCCTGCCCATTGCTACTTCAACTTGCAGATTTTAATAGCTATGTCGGTGACTCTGGTTCTTTGGCGAATAGCTATGTTCCGAATTTTATCGCGTAAAGAAACTCCGAGCATAGCTCTCTCCATTGCCCGTTGTGTGACTTTGAGTTTTCCAAAAGGCCAACAGACAGAGACACAGAGGACAGACAGAGGAGAAAAAATATATATAATAATATTATAAATAAATAAATTTATTTATTATTTATTAATATTTTCCCTTTTTTTTTTCAAGTTTGGGGCACTATCTTTATTATGTTAAACTGTGGTGTAGGATAATGTGGGAGAAGTAGGATAACAAAATAGGTATACTTTTTAAGTTCTGGTACTCTTAATTGTGAGAAAATATGGGCACTGCGTTATCACCATAATAAACAAGATTTACGAAAGTTATATGATTATTTACGGGATATTTACCGTGGTAAGGTTGTGGAAGGAGCTCCCGATATTTCGGCGCAGTTACATGCACCATGTTCCGCCGAAACCTCGGGAGCTCCTTCCACAACCTTACCACGGTAAATATCCCGTAAATAATCATATAACTTTAGTGAACAACCGTGATAGTTTAAAACAGTGTTTAAGATTTACGAAGACTAAAATATAAAATACAAACATCAACAAGCGAATATTTTTTGTGTGGTTTAGTTGGAGTTAATTAAATATCCCTGGGGAATAAAAAAAAACTAAAAAAAGGATTGTAATATTTTTTTCTATTTCAGTGTTATGTACTAGCCCAAAAATGGTCTCCAAGGAACAGAAGTGCAACTTTTTTAAGCGTCTCTATGGGGAAAGTTTATCTCTGGAGAATAAATCCACAGTACCTTTGTGTGTGTGCACAGAACAACTTATATTTATCCAAGTTTTTTTTTTCAGGTATCCAATACGGTGCTCTACTTTAGTGATGTATTATGGCCAGAGTTCTCAGTTTGGAATCTGCTGGCCGCCATCATACATTACCAACGCTACGGTCCAGAAGTTAAACAAACTGAACACCTCAGTGAACACAAGCAAAAATTCCTCGAGTACTTGGAAACGCAGCGATGGAAAGACTTAGAAAAATTAGTTAGCTGTAGTTGAAATACTTAATTTATTGGAGTTAACATTAAGCTTCCATTATATGTACATAAGTTACTTATATTTAATACTTAATTTATTGGAGTCAAAATTCAACTTCCATTATATGTACATAAGTTACTTATATTTTATAATGCTAAGATACAAATAAGGTAATTATAAATAACTATAAAAACGGCTTATATTCACGATTATGTTTATCGGTCGAGACGATCGAATGGTTTCGGAGTCATTAGAGCTCCTTCATCAAGGAATACGCGCGTATCCGGAGACGGTCGCCCGCGTTCTGGCACAGAATACATATAAGTACATGTACAGAAGATTCACTCCGCAAAATCATTTAAATAAATAGCGACTCTTGCTACTACACAATAAAGTGCAATTAAGGATGTGCGAGCGCTAACTACCTACAGCTATATTAACCTAGAAGTTGCCTCTTTATCTATCGCGTAACTGTTGTCGCGTTATCTCTGTCTATCACGCGGCAGCGGGCACGGCAAGTCCGACAAGACGACTACTTGTGGCTTCATACCAAGAGTGCGGAGTGAACCAAGGTCTGGTACTGGCAATGCCAACATAATCATGAGTGTAAGCCGTTTTTATAGTAATTCATAATGAATCGTCACACGAGTTTTTATGTGGGAATAAATTAACTATAATGGGTGCTAGAGTTCATTTTCCTTTAATTGTGTATTTGGAATATGTCTTAGTGGGATCATAGGGTTCCCATCTGGAGGCTGGGAAGATGTGCTTGTTTCTTTCGTACCAGGACCTGCAAATAAAGAGAAATCAATCAGTTCAATCTCTTGGTCAAACATTATGTAAAACTATGAATACAATTATACCAATAAAACCATACTATACTTGTGGATTTTTACAAATTTTCAAACAAACCAACCATTCACATAAAAAACCTAATTGATATACCTTTTAACCCCATTTACCTTTTAATTTTAAACAAAGGGGTGTTAACAAAACAAAGTATTAGTTTAACATGTGTATACGTGTGTCTATTTGTGGCATCGAAGCTAGCAAACGGCTAAACCTATTTTGATTTTGTAGGTTTCCATACCTAGAGGGTGTAAACGGGATGTTATTACTAAGCCTACGATGTCTGTCTGTCCTACCTCTTGACGGCTGTATCTGTTGAACCGTAATAGATAGCCAGATGAATTTTTTAATGTAATGTTACGGCGGATTAACTAAGAAATAATATTAAAGTCATAAAGTAAAAATTAAACTAAAAACATACATGCAACGAACGTTTTTTTAAAACGTATTTTTGTATTTGCTCTATTGTAAAAACGGTAATACGTACAAGCGTCAAACTTTGCATGATTATAGTTCACATTCTAAAGTAATACAACAAAGAAAAAACTAGCCTAAATAAACTAAACCTAACCTAAACTAGACTAAATACTAGCCAAGTGCGAGTCGGTGACAAATTTATATTCACCGAAGTTAAGCAACGTCGGTCAACTTCATCTTTAATGTGACTTCCAAAGTGTTGCCGCATTTTGCCGATGTCTACTGATGGGGCAAGGAGACACATACTGACGGGTGGCCGGTCAAAGGTCTGATTTGACTTTGCCAATGTTGGTGTCTATTTTAGGTGCAGTTAATCTAAATTAGATTATTATTGCAACTGACCTGAGCAGAACTTTTCCCGCATGAGAGTCCTGTTTCTCCTGTGATGCATCGTTTACCAGTCTGACGTCATCTGAAGCATCGAACTGAAACAACGGGCCGCTCTTGCCTCGAGCCTGAAAAGGAAATAACATGTAGACAACATGAAACCAGCTATTTTCAACATCATCTACAGCAGAGGTTCCCAAAGTGGTCCAAGTGGACCCCCAGGGTTCCACGGGAGACTCGACGGTGGTCTACGTAGACGTAATTTTTTTGTCGAGGTTTGGGAATATGGTAGAAATGTAGCTGCTGTCCACCGGAACCAGCTAAATTTTGAAAGTGGGCTATGAGAAAAAAAGTCTGGGAACATCTGATCTACAGCATGCGTTCTTAATTCATGTGGATCGATAGATTATAGCAAGGCACAGCTTGTCTGATAATAATTATTGTGGTCATGAAAAATGTATTTATAGTAGACAAAGACTTAGCTTACAAATTGCGTTTCCGAACATGCAATAATAAGTTATACTTCAAATAACTTATCTGGCCAATACTGCCCGTTTATTTATTCGATAAGTATTTAACGTTAGATAGATTTATGGCCGATTTTTCAATCCACAGTCAGACGGAACAAATCAATAAATTTATCTGTCCTATAAATTTACTCCGCAGATATTTATAAGATACTAGTCGACCGCCCCGGCTTCGCACGGGTGTATGGTCGGCCTTCGGCCTCGCTACAAAATAGTATCCTATGTCCGTCTCCTGGTTCTAAGCTACCTCCCCACCAATTTTCAGCCAAATCGGTTCAGCCGTTCTTGAGTTATAAATAGTGTAACTAACACGACTTTCTTTTATATATATAGATTTACTGAAAAATTCGTAATCATGTTACCAATGGAATAAATCCTATCTGATTCTTTAACTAAGGATTGAATAAAACCGGCCAAGTGCGAGTCGGACTCGCGCACGAAGAGTTCTGTACCATTATCTATAAAAACGGCAAAAAAATCATGTCTGTTGTATGGGAGTCCCACTTAAATATGTGTTTTATTTTAATTTAATTATTTATTTTTGAAGTGAATATAGGTACAACTAAATATTCTGTGAATATTTCAAGCATCTATCTGTTGCCGTTATCAATATCGAGCAAAGACGAGCAAAAAACATGTTAGTTGTATGGAAGCCGCCTTAAATATTTATTTAATTCTGTTTTTTTTTGTATTTGTTGTTATAGCGGCAATAGAAATACATCATCTGTGAAATATTTTAATTGTCTCTCACTGTTCATGAGATACAGCCTGGTGACAGACAGACGGACAGCGGAGTAAAGAGGGCCCCGTTTAACCTTATGGGTACGGAACCCTAAAAATCGGCCCTAAGATAAGTAATTGTTAAAAGTTACAGATAACTTTTTTGAACCAATAGTTAGCGATAGGTAATCTATTAACCTCAGAAACCAGGCATTAAGAATATGCCTTTTAAAAAACTGGCTCAGTAAAATATACGCCACAGGTAGGGTCCGTCTCACGAAAGAAATCTCGTGGCAATAAGTGGAACTACTATTGGTATGATGTCAATATAACTTTCTGATATAGTGTACGTATTAGGTAAGTCAATTTTATTTATTAAAATCAATACAGAGTTTAGTACTCACTCGCTACTCTCGGCAATTAACCCTCGAATCTTTCATTACGCTCGGGATTCAATATGACGTCTGTGGCCCTAGTATGAGCACTTGCGAAAAAGTATTCGTTCCGTAAACGATAGCAAAATGTATGAAAAATTGAACAGCGCCTCTATCGGACGTAAAAGAAAACTGAATGTTTCATACATTGTTATTGTTTACGTATCGATAACTTTTACGCAAGTTCTCGTACTAACCCCACTATGACTTAAGACACTGCTTTATCTCCTTGGTGAATAATTTACTATTTTTAATTTTTACATACCTTTGTCACAATAAAATCATAGAAGGTGTAATGATGAGGCAGTATAAGATCTTCCTTCACGTACATGAGCTGATCAGCAGTGACTGTTTTGAGTTCACTGAAATCTGTCCGCAGGGTGTCTAAGCATCTCTGCAGAAATTGGTAGATGGAATTTCCTGTAAAAATGGAACTCATGTTAGACTGAATTTTTGGCTTTAACAAGTGGATCACATTAAAAATATATGCAAAATGTAATAAGTGCCAATAAAATTTGAGGGTTGCCCTCGATTTCCCTGGGATCCCATCATAAGATTTTGAATTGGTGACAATGGGACCAAATTGAAAGTATACCCTACTGAAAAAAAGAAAAAAAAATTACTGTCAAAAGTTGGTGGATAAATAGAAAAACACGTTAAGACAGTTTTTAAAATTTTTGGTTGTTTGTACATGCACATCTTCTAAACCACTAAATAATAAATAAATAAATACGAAACACAAGCTATGTTATAATGCGAAAGGGAGATAAAAAGGGTTGAAAGTTTATATGAAAATCTACACGTACGAAGTCGCGGGCAACAACACTAATATTATTACAAAAATGTTGAATATGTGAGTGATATATAGCGCATAATCATAAAATATTTATTAAGGATAACAACAATCCAAAGTAATAGAACGTAAACAAAAGAACGAAACACAAAACGAAGAACGAAAAAAAAAAGTGAAAGTGAAAGTGTAGGTGTTTTCTAGGCAAGCGTGGTTCGTTAACCGCAACATCACTTAACATCAGGCGAAGTGGAGATCAAACGCAAGCGTATAATTGAATATAAAAAAATTGCGAAATCATTCTCAAAACCTACCTTTCTTCAAAGTAACATTTCTTCTATGGCCAGAGCCATCCCAGTAGCTGAATGTGACTGTAATGGGCTCATCTTTAAGGCTAGCCTGGGTCATGACCCACTCTAGTCGGAGCTCTTCACGTAGCTTCAGGTCAGCCTCCTCGCGTTCTCTGTCCGGCAAGAATGACGTGTCCACATCGGGATTCTTTTTTATCTTTTTCAAAACCTGTAAGTTATTTTTGTTATCAATCAACATTGATAACAAACGCCATGATAACTCATGGCGTTATTATAACAGATCTTTATCATGAATGAATGAGCTTCTCAAATTGTATGAAAACCCAGTCTGCCGCATTTTTTGGTCATCGTCGCGAGAATAATTTAGTGGTAGTTAACTACAATTGTACGGCAAACTGCTTTCAAAGGGTTTTTACAGTGTCAGCGATTTTAAATTTTTGTATTGACGTTAGACGTGCTACTGCAAAGACGACGAAGACTAAACTGAATTAAGTCTGAGCATTGATCCAACTTAAGACGGAAAACTGACACGCAAAGTAGGTGAACTCGCAGCAAAAGGGGTATATTTCTAGAGGCTGGTCCCATTTAAATTTTAAGAAAATATTCTACCTGGAAAATGATATTGTTACGAGAATCTCTATTCACCATTCGTTTGAAACAGTCCAGATTGTACTTCATAGGAAAAACCGAAGGTGATAAGCCATTCCACAACTTACAGGTATGTGATAGAAACAACCCATTAAATCGAAGAGTGCGTGACTTCCACGTATCTGGCATTTCGGATGATGGCGGCCGGTTCGGCAGTAAAACCAGGATGAAGGGATTAAAGTCCATCAGAGCATTCCCCGTTACAATTTCTGTGGAACAAGCTGCGCTAACCAACTTCGAACCTCATCTATTGAAGTTTTTTTTTTCTTGACAAGCGAAGTCGCTCGCCTGATGGCTCTTCACGCTTGCCCATAACAGCTCAACGCCACTCAGAATTTTGAACTTCAACAGTTCAAAACCCTGGATGGCAATGCACTGCGCTCGTCACCCCGAGATATAAAATGTCAAATCTCTGTGTGCCCTGTAATTTCGCTGGAAACATTGCCCTTCAATCCGGAACACAGTAGTGTCCTACCACTACAAGTGGTAGGACTCTTTAGATAGGGACTGAAGTTTCCGTGGTTGGTTGTTATTGTTACAAAATATAGTAACTATTGTACTGCTATATATATTTGTCACAGACCTAAATATTTTTTTGCTATAAATCTATGATATTTTTCAACTAGATGACAAGTATAAGACAAGGTATGAGAAGTAGTTAAGGACACTTACTGGCTCTTCTTCTTTTTCTTGCCAACTCTTTTCTGGTTGCTTTTCATCATCACTGGAACTGTCGTTTTGATCATCCTCTTCTTCCTCCATGTCAAAAGATAGTGCTTGAATCTGTAACATTATATTTAGGGAATCAATTAAATGATCTTATTATTATTATTATAACACTTTATTTCAAACAATTCTCGGGTCTAGCCCGGACATTTGGTGGGCATTGGTGGAGCCGAAGCCAACACCAAGAGGCCCTGTTGAATATAAAATACATGCAACTATGAAATATGTATAAAAAGGAATATGAAACTATTGTACAGTATAGGATTTAAAAAGTCTGGGCTATTGAGGTGAACAACTTATGGATGGAATAACAGATCTATAGAATGAGAAACGGCACCTGCTTATTATTATTATTATTATCTGCTACAAAAATCCAGTCAGCAACTTGAGGTCAGAAATTAAATGATTTGGTCAGCAAAATTATTTATTTGGCTTGCTTAAAAATTATTCATTTAGCTGCTCACTATGTCAGCTGAGTTAGATGACAGTAGGTTAAATTAATCTTTTTATGACAACCAGTACTCAACCTGGGTATGTCCAAAAACTGCAAACTGTCCCAGAACCACCAGAGGATGGGCAGCAGCGTCCTATTAGTACACAGTAAACATACTGTGATCCCCAAGCCGCCTGCCAAGTGTGGGGATTATGACACGCCTGACATATACTGATCGTATGAATAAATGAGTATGAGTATGGCAACTGGCTGATGATGTGATGTGTGTATGTATGTGAACCCAACAACTCTTCCGGCTCCAGAAGGTTAGTATTTTTTTTGTCAATCTGGGAATTAAAAATATATACACAACAGACAATTTTTTTAATGATTTGTGTCTTAATTAGTTTAAAATTAGTAAGTCTCAAGTAGCAATACAAGTAACTTAAGAGCTGCCCAATTGTATATTTTGTTGCTAACCAAAAATGTTTTAGAGATTCATCTTTATTGTTCTGTTGACCATTGTAATAAATTCCCACTGATAGAAGTGACAGCATTGAAGGGTCCAGTGTCATTATGACTGGGTGTTAAGCGTAGACAGAGAAAACAATAGACGCAATCACATTTCCTACTCTTTTACTCCGCAGCGAAACAGCCATATGAAAAAATAGCATGCGTGAAAAAGAAGGATCTATGCTTTTTGCCTCTTTGTCGTTGTAACCGGTTGACTCCAAGCTCTAATTGACAGTGTGGTGACAAACATTGAGAGATTTTTGTGTTTTTTCGGAAATAAATCATCTAAATTCAATTCGTTATCCTTAAATTATTATCCTCGTGTGGTCAAGAGTATTGGATTTCGTCACAATGGTGCAGTGTTGTGTTTTGGGTTGTCGGAACAGAACAGAACAAGGTTTATCTGATGTTACATTTCACAGGTTTGTAATGGCCGTTTTTATTTACAATATATCGTCTAAAATCAATAAAAATAATAAATATGATGTATTGATGCAGGGGCAACATATTTAGATGTGAAGTTTTACTGCAAAATTACAAATTATACAAAAGCAAAGAAGAACGTAACCTCAAAGATATTGAGTTAGGGCTGCCATAATGTAGCTTTCAATTTTTCCCTAGTTTTCTAAATGTTTACCGACGATGTATTGAATTTGACAGATTTATTTTATGCGCTCAAATAAGATGCCATTACTGTATTATCGGTTTTGTATAGCAGCGTTTTTTTTTAACGAAAAATGATTTTTTGTTTGTACTAAACTAATAGTAGAGTCGGAATCTATGTTATCTGTAATCACAGAATTTACCATATACTTAAATTTCCTAATATTTATTTACAGATTTCCATCGAATGCAGGACCGGTAGAGATTTGGATACAAGCATGTGGTAGATATGATTGGAGACCAACACGAAATTCCAGAATTTGTTCCAAACATTTTAAGAATGATTTATTTATAAAGCGTGGAGAAAAAAACTATCTGAAACCAGGTGCTCTGCCAACTAATGATATTTATGTGAGTAACCAGAACCACTAACTATGACCAGTAAAAAAAACAACTCATAAGTTTTCCACCAACGAGAATTATAACTTTAGTGAACAACATATAACTTCAGTGAACAACCGTGATAGTTTAAAACAAAAAACGTTTGTTGTAGACCTTTTTTCCGATTTTATTATTATTTGTTATTGAATCCGCCGTAATTCTTACTCCTTACAAAAGCGAATGTAACTCTGTCTCTCTGTCTGGATGTTTGTTCGCTTTTCACGACTAAACCGATCTTAACGAAATTTGGCAGGAAGGTAGTATGCATCATGAAGACGGACATAGGGTACTTTCCCTCAAAATTTGTTGTCAAAAACTGCTTGGTTATAATTTTTATGGTTTCGTAATATTGAAAATAGCTGATTTGAGGGTGTATATGTGTAATGAGTAATTCCCGTGTCATATTACTAAAATAAGGTACATTCATTTTGCCGTGCCCTAATTTGCTAATTTTATTTTACAGACTTCTGATCTTACTTCGAAACCAGGGGGTTCAGATTCAACTGGTCAATCGAAATTTTCAGGAAAACGACCTGAAACGCTAGATTTAGAAATGACAAGAAAACATGATATTGAAATCCCTCAGACACCACGAAGGAAAAAACTGGACGAGAAAAGACGAAAAAAGTTACGAGCGGTGCGTATATTAAATTTTTGTACCTTTTTACTCGACTATAAAAAGTATTATATAACCCTATGATTTTCAAAATCATTTCAATCATCTTTGGGTAATGGTTTGGTAATCTTTGTATGCATATATAGATTTAAATATAAGTATTACGTTCATTTGTATTTGTACCGTATCTCCTAATCTAATCTACCCCTTATATTAAAAATAATTGTTGTGAAAAATTAAGTCTATCAAAGCGTCTTAACATTTTTTTTTATTATTACAATAATAGGCTTTTGTTTGACCGCCAACTCGCCTGATGTTAAGCGATGATGCGATCTCCGATGGAGCACGCTTGTCTAGAAGAAACTGATTCACTCGTGGTTTTATGATACCCAGATTGTAACTATCGGGGAACACCCATTCAGGCAGCGTATTCCACAGACTAGCAGTTCGCACAATAAAAGTGGAATCAAAGAGTTTCTTACGGTTTTTAGGAATATTACATATAAAGCTGTGACGATTCTTTTTACCCACTCTGGCATTCCGATTCCCGATAGGAAATGGGCAGGAGGGGCAGATCCGATGCACACTCCGAAATGTATCCGATAAAAACCTTAAGACTAGCAACTTTGCGTCGACGTTTAGGACTAAGCAGCTTAGTCTGAACTAAGGATTCGTTGCTGATGAGCCTCTTGGCACGTTTCTCAATAGACTCCAATCTGGGTGCAATACAAAACAACAAAAGCACATTTTACCGTCACAAGAGTCACAAACCCACACACTCATTTGTACAACAAAACTCGTTTGCAATGATTACCTATAATTATTTATTTCTATTTGCAGGCTTCCGATCTTTCTTCAATATCTGGGGGCTCGGAGTCAAGTGAAACTCAATCGGATATATATGAAAAAACGAATGCGCTGTCTTTAAAAGGAAGGTCAAGAAAACGCAAAGTTGAAGAAGTAGAATCACCACGAAAGAAAAAACTTCGTAAAATTGCTGCGACCAGACTAAAAAAGTTACGAGCGGTACGACAAGCCAAACGACGGCTTTTAAAAAGGAATGCTGAATTAACTAATATTATATCGGAACTGAGAACGAAATCTCTGTTGTCTTACGAAGACGCAGAGTTTTTGAATTCAATCGACACAGTTAATCGCGACTTTCTGAGACGGTTCCTTGGTGTTGAACATAAAAACACTCGTTATTCGCCGTCACTACGAAAATTTGCTTTATGCTTACATTTTTTAAGTCCACGGGCTTATTCCTACGTACGCGAACAATTTAACACTTGTTTGCCTCATCCACAAACCTTAACTAATTGGTACCGTTAAGTTGACGGAAGTCCAGGATTCACAAAAGAATCTTTGGCGGCGATCAAATTAAAATCTAAAGGAACAGATAAGAAAATCTATGTTTCCGTCAGTTTCGATGAAATGGCAATTAGAAAAAGTGTGACGTTTTCAGAAGGTGATTTTTTTGGTACAGTTAACTTTGGATCAAGTTCAGGTAGTGACGATGTTCGATTGGCCAAACAATCTTTAGTGTTCATGGCCACTGCCATTAACGATTCGTGGAAAATTCCTGTCGGATATTTTTTAATTGACAATCTGTCTGGTGAACAAAAAGCAGAATTAATAAAAAGCTGTGTTCAATTACTGACGCAGTCTGGCGTTGAGGTTGTATCAGTCACTTGCGATGGATGCCCGTCTAACTTTGCAATGGCTAGAATTTTAGGGTGTGAAATTGACTCTAATAATCTAGAAGATATAAAAACTGATTTCAAAGTCGATGTAGATGGAAATCAAAAATCTATTGTTTTCTATCCTGATCCTCCGCATATGCTAAAACTTATTCGCAATATTTTGGGGGACAAAGGTGTGATTTTGAATGACGAGGGAGAAATTAAATGGGAATATATAAAAAATTTGCATAATCTACAAGATACAGAAGGATTGCACTTAGGTAATAAACTGCGTAAAGCACACATTGATTTTTCGAAACAAATAATGAAGGTCAAGCTTGCGGCGCAAACCTTCAGTAGCTCTGTAGCTGATGCAATTGATTTTTGTAGATGTGAGCTTAAATTACCGGAATTTGAGAATTCTGCTTGTACAACAGATTTTGTTCGAAAAATTAATAACTTGTTCGACATTTTGAACAGCAGAAATATTAATGCATATGGCTTGAAAAAGCCATTAAACAAGAAAAATTTTGATGAAATAAGTTCGGTTTTAAATTATATGCTAAATTATTTAAATAATTTGAAATTCATCGGCGGTCAAAAAATCAACAAATCAAATAGAAAGACTTCGATAATAGGTTTCAGCTGCAATATTCGCAGTATTTTATGTCTATATGAACGATTAGTTGAAACAGGTAATTTAATATTTTTGCCTTCATACAAATTGTGTCAAGATCATCTTGAATCTTTCTTTAGCGCCATTCGAGCAAAAGGAGGGTTCAATAACAACCCTTCTCCCGTGCAGTTTAAAGCAGCATATAAAAAACTGGTAGTTCATGGTGAGCTTAAGCATGTTGCTACTGGAAACTGCACTATATTAGAAAATATAGATATTTTAACATACACACACTCAAGATATGAAAAAAAAATCAACTCGAGTCTTTCCGTGCTAAGAGATCCTTTTGCAATGGAAGAATGTGAGAGCCATGAATTAAATAATGTATCTTATGATCATGATTACCTTCCAGATCCTGGCAATCTCACAGAATACTCTGAAGACGTAATTGCTTACATAGCAGGGTTTGTAGTCACAAAAATTTCGAAAATTATAAAATGTGGCAATTGCCTGCAGAGCGCGATTGACGCCTCTAAATCAATAGGGCGATTAATCAGTAAAAAAAATAAGGGGGGTCTTTGCTTTCCTAGTAAAGATGTTGTCGATATATGCTTGTTAACTGAAAAGGTTCTTAAGAGAAATATGACTAATTTAATCACACTTAAGAATGCGAGACAATATTTACTTCACGAAAGTTTTAAAATATGTAGCTGTAAACACTTCTTTAAAGGTCATGGTGATATATTTGATTGTTCACCTTTAGATAATCACGAGCTTCTGCTCACAAAAGCGATCATATGGGAGTACTTAAAAGTGAGACTACATTATGTAGCTAAGCGAGTATCAGAACCTAATGAAAAAATAAGAAATATATATAGTAAACTGATTTTATTTAAAAATCAATAAAACATTAAAATTTGAAGACTCAATTCGAGTTGCCTCTTCATAGAATAAGGGAGGCTGCAGACCTCTCCTTTCTTCACAATATTGTGTCTAATAGATTTGATTGCTCATCCCTGCTGGCTGAAGTCAAGCTTGTCTCGCCATCAATCTCATCTCGCAAAAGCCACCTTCGTCTATGTATCCCCCGCCATAGTACAAATTATCGTGGAAACTCTTTCTTTTTGCGTACGTTTACTAATTTTAACTCTAACTTTTCTCAGCATGTTGACTTATTTTCAACGAGGTACAATATTTTCAAAATTTTGATTAATAAACAATTATTCTCAACAGGCTCTTAATATAAAGGGCAAGTAACTGCTTATTCGTTTGGCTTTGTCATCTTTTTCGATTCAATCATATTTAACGTAATCATAAAATAGCAAAATAAACCTATAAATACATTAATCAGTAACTTTATAAGAGGCTTTATAATCGTAACTTGGCTATTATGTATTGATTTTGTTCTTATTTCTGTTAATTTAACTTAATATATCTTCATGTAAATACTAATTATCAACTATCTTACCTACTGTCTAAATTCTACCTATCTATGCAGGCCTATGTTGGTGTTGCAACGAGGCATTTACACAATTTTAGTTTATATTAGTGAAAACTTTTTTCTGGCTTTTGTGTAACTATTCATTGTATATCTACCGTGTTTGTTAGCAGCTGTTTGTTTTCCTTGTAAAATAAAATAAAATATAACCTGAAGTTTTACTGTTTTTTATTTTATTACAATAGTAATAAAACCCACCCTAACTTCCCTATCTTCTATGGAGCCATAATAAAGTGGCAACACTCTTAGAAAATATCGCTATCTCTTATCCGGTTACAGCGTACTTGTGTCCATTGGTTCCTCCGTCTACGGTGTTAAGTTACAAGATGTGGCAGTGGGCTTTTCACTGTGACTCATGTCATAATAATCTGATCTTGTCATCATTTCAGCCATAGGGCATCTACTACTGGATATAGGCCAACCCCATCGATTTCTAAAGGGCCAGTTGGAAGCGGCCTGCAACCAGCATTTTCCTGCGGTTTCTTTTTGATCGTCTGTCATCTTGTAGGTGGACGTCCTACGCTGCACTTACCGGTCTGTGGTAATCTGATCTATGTTGAACGAAAACAGCTAAAAACTTACACTTGCAGCTGTTTGTAATATCTGATCTAAATACATGCTAAAAAAAGGCTTAAAAATTGTGTACTTCATTTTAAGGCTTACGTCCGTCGCTGGCAACAGTGTCGCCGTAAGTCGAGCCGCTTGTTGCTGGCGACAGACTCATGACAACATACATTTTGTTTAAACTTGTATAAAAATACATTCTGATAGATAGATAGAAACTCTTTGTGTACACCAGAAATAATAATTACATATAGATAGAAAACACTTACGAGCTAGTGCCACAAGTGATAGGTATGGCGACGTCGCCAGTGACAAAATCAAGCTTTTATTAGTTAGTATTGAGCTTAAACTGGCTCTACCAGCCTAGCAAAATAATCATTTCAATCAGGAATGTAAATATATATTTTTTATGCCATAGTCTCGGGCCGCCTGATGGTAAAAGATCACCGTCGCCTATGGATACCTGCAACACCAGGGGCACCACAGATACGTTGCCGACCCGACTCTATTAACAGCCATTTAAATTGCACACTAAACTTTATCTTCAGAAGGAAGATAACGTCAGTTATTACTGGAAAACTTTAGAATCAAGCAGTTTTAGCCGATATTTTATTTTAAGCTAAAAGAGTATGTACGCTAGGTAGGTTAGGTTCTAACATCTTGATAGGCTAACTTACCTGCCTCTTCTGCTTATTTTTCTGTGCCTGTTTTGCTTCAATCTCCTTCTGTCTCTCTTTCTCCTTCTCTGCTTTTTTCTGTGCTAGTTTTTTCTCTCTTTCTCTGACTATGTGTTCTTGTTTTGCTTTCATTTCATCTAGGGTTACAAGACCTATAGTAGAACTTTTAAGCTGTTGTTCTACGGCGTCATAGTGAGTGGCAAACTTATTTTCTATGTTTTCTATCTTCAAATCTTCCTCGATTTTCTTTTTTCGCAGCTCAATTTCCTGTTGAGCCTTCTCTCTCTTCTTCATCAAGTGCATGGCTCTGCCAGCTTCTGAAGCTGCACCTTTGTAGTGAGCCATGGTTGCGTATTATATTAAAACCCTTGTCTAACTTATGAAAACAATGTATCTGAAAGGAGAAAACAACAAGTGTGTGAATTCTTGTACCGTTTTGTTCAAAATACAGGTTCTAAAATAGTCTGAAAAAGTTGCAATGCAAAACAAAACAAGGAACCCAACCCAAAGAAAATGTAAGTCGAAGAAACCCCAGCCAGCAGCCTGTAGAATCTAGAACCACACAGAACACTATTTACTTGCTATTTACTATTTATTTACTCAACAAGGAGTAGAGTAGGAACCCACAGACCACCCACAGACAGAACAGAATAACTTTTTTCTGAACTGAAGTAGGTTATGTCAGTTTGACCCACATAGACACTGACATTCTGTCAGTTGTGGTTTGATGTGTGGGTCTGACCCATGCTGTGCCATGAACCTACTACCCATGGTCTGACCACGGAACACTATTACATCCTTGGTCTGTGATTACCTAACTACCGGAGGCAGGCTCTGACTAACATAGGTACAGTGACAGACTACAATGTGTTGGTTGGCTGGAAGCGTTATACCTCACAGACTTTTATTCTATGTCTGTGTTATTCCTCTTTAGCACTTCCTCCTCCTTTTTAGGACACCGCCTCTGTCGACCATTCATTATACATTTTAACCACATCGTTTGCAGTTGTGTGCGCTCAATATTGAAGTGTGCGTTTGTAAAACTAGTCAGAGTGTGCGTTTGTAGAACTAGTCAGAATATTTCAGTGTGTGTAATATCTGTTTATCTCACCCCCTTCAGTTTTTGGCAACGGATGATGAGGCGGTATGGCCTTAATGATTTAAGCCTGCCCGATGGGCGAAAAAAATGTATTACCGGTTACATATCTGTGATTATTATTGTCATTGACATGTCAATTGTCAATTATTATTGTATTCATTCTCTTTGCCGGTAACGTTAAAAATAAATTAAAATTTAATTGAATTGAATTGCTGAAACTCAATACAATAGTAATGGAAGAAACGATACTGTATCCATCTCCTAATTGGTTTCTACCATCAGTGTTAGTAGTTTCTGAAGACTGTTGGTTGGTGTACGGAGGTCCTGGCAGGACTCTTGTTGTTTTAGAACCTCTACCCCCGGATTATGATGGGGTGATAGACAGCACCCATCGCCATAAGGCGCACGTGGTCCACAAAAGCAATAAAGAAAGGTAAGGCTAGAGAGAAAAGTAGGTTTCCTTAAACAATAAAATAGAAACACCGATGGTATATCTTGCGTAGTTGCACCAAGGGCGCTTTTCAAATCACGCCAACAGTTCTAATTAACATATTACATACGTACTAAAGACAGAGAGTCAGCAGAGTAGGGACAGAGTAGTAGAATAAGTTGCAGTTAATTACATTGAGCTAAATTAACATATTTCTATGATAAGAACTAACATGGCAATATGTGAAGATTTTTTTTTTCTTATTAGCATTTTTGAGATGATTACCTGACTGCCTTCAATTCATACTTAAAAAAAATTGTTCCAGGGTAACGAGTGTAGATATTTCTCCAGAGTGGCCTGAGAAGAGGCATTTTGTCATTGGAAGCAGTGATGGATCAGTCAAAGATTGGACCATTACACAAGTGACCAACAAGTTGACCATCAAAAACAATAATTCTCATGAAGTACATGCCAACGAAAGGGAGGTAGGTGTTTCTAAAGCCAATTCTTTTGTGACCTTATTTTTGTAAAAATTTGGCCCTAACATGATAATTATCTGATTACACTAATCACACCAATATTATAAATGTAAAAGTTTGTGTGGGTATGTTTGTTACTTCTTCATGTTGGAAAGGCTGTACGGATGAAATTTTGAAAGGAGACTGCTCATACCTTTCGATTTACTCGCCTTCCAATTACTTCACCTTCTATTTTTGCTGCTGTAGAAAAAAACAAAAAACAGTTAAAAATAGTAAGTTTCAGTTTTCATTCAGCTTTTTTGTATAAAGCTTACTTCTACGGCATCTGTCAGATAAAAAAATACTTGAACCCAATATAGTCATGAAAAGAAAAATATACTAATGGTGCATATATTAGCTGTGCCCTGCAGATTCACCCGCTATCCCACAGGAACAGTAACAGGAAAAAAAATTACAAATGCACAGATTATCTTAATAGTTAGTAAGGTTTTAGTCTTTTGGTTCTTCTTGGCGGCCAAGCGCAAGCCTATCTTACAATAAAAAAATATAAAAATATATATATAGTTTTTTGCACCGACCCAATATCCATAGTTTTAAATGTGTGTGCCTTAAAAAATCAACATGAATCACATCTCATCTCACACTAAATACAAAATGTGTCAAAACCCTGTTAAATAAGTAAAATTACTTTTTGTCATAGGAAGTTGTTGGTGTGGGTTACAGCAGGGCGACTCACGTCATATCTGTTGGAAGTTTCTCCAACGTAGTTGTTTGGGAGCTGAATACCAACAGGACAAAGACCTTCAGCCACTTCATGCGGCACTTTAAAGCAACTTGCATGAGTTGCTCCCCACACTCTGCTTTGATGGTAGCTGTGGGGACTAAGCAGGGAGTGGTGTTTGTTTTGAATTTAAATGGTAAGGTCATACTAACAATACAATATCACTTTATTATACACCATATAAAAAATAAAGTAACTGGACAGATGGATATGAATGAAGAATATAATCTTAAACTTTCGCGATTTGAACACATGTTTTCTATATTTATCGGGACTTATCGCGCAATATGAAATATAGGTAAAAATAGATACCTTTCGCTCGACATTTCGACCTTGTTACAATAGCCGTGGTCCCGATAAATATAAAAACATGAATATAATCTTAACAGATAAATACTAAATTTTGACACTGTGTGATATAGGCACATCAGCTTATGGCTGCTCGCCTATCTACACTAATATTATAAAGAGGAAAGATTTGTACCTATACATACCTATACAACATACCTATACAACATTTGTGGTCTTTCATCATGATAACGCCAGACCGCACACATCTTTGGCCACTCAGCAAAAATTTAGAGAGCTTGGTTGGGAAGTGTTAATGCATCCACCATATAGCCCTGACCTTGCACCCTCAGATTTCCACCTGTTTCGATCTCTTCAGAATTCTTTGGGTAGTGTTAGATTAACATCAAGAGAGGACTGTCAAAACTACTTGTTGCATTTTTTTGATCAGAAGTCCCAAAAATTCTACAGCAACGGGATCATGTCACTACCTACAAGATGGCAACAAGTTATCGAACAAAATGGCACATATATATTATAATTAAATGTAATTAAACTTGAAAAAAATATGTCTTGAATTTGTTTAAAAAATACGAAGAAACTTTTTCCCTGACCTTATATGTACATGCAAATAAATATGGAATATTTTGTAGACAAAGTTCTACAAAATAAAATTATAACTAAAGATAAGATAGATATTAATATTATAATATTTTGACAGATTTTAAATGTAATTACTATTGACTAAATTAAATCTAAATTGGTTTGACTAAAGATAATATAACCACTTAATCACATATGAGTCATAATTTGCTTGGTCACTTGGGGGTATCGTATGGCACTTGTGATTGGAGAAAATAAAAGTAATTCATTCAATTCGCGCCTAGGATTGGGCCGCCTGAAAAAGATCATGCTGAAAGTTTTGTACCTTTTCATCACCGCATGATAAAGGATGAACTGTTAAGTGGTTATGTCGTCATTGAAAATAACTAATGCCTCAAAAAAAATGGCTACCGGACAGCTTTACCTACTCTACTATGTTTAGTACGACGATCTCGACCATCATGATCACACATATCATGTCAACCGAACGCAGACTCGTAACCGGATCCACTTAGCACCTCTGAGATTTCGGAGTGGGTACTGCAGACTGACGCCGCGGGTGGGTAAAGTTTTTCCCTGCCGTAGCTGCGCCGACACCTCGGAAGTGTGGAAATGTTTGGTTACGAGTTTGCGTTCGGTTGACGGCGAGTCGATGCCGAGATGCGAGCTGACAAATATGCTGTAACTTTTAACCGTACTGTACCCTCACAACATCTGTTTCAAATATTACAGATAACGGTAACATTGTATACAAAGTCCGCGGACAGGATGACGAAATAGCACAAGTAACATGGTGCCCCCAGTATGAAGTCACCCTCAAAAAATCTTTGCAAGAGAAAAAGAGCTTAGCTACACAAAGACTTGAAAAAATTAAGAATGAAGGAAAACCAAGTAACCTTGATACTTCTGGTGCTGTCAAAAAACTCCCAGATGATAGTTTCGATGAGTCCGTCATAGTTCCTGAAGATGACATGTTTGATATTTACAAAGATCACGAAACTAATGAGTTTGGACATAAAAAGTATCAACCAGAAGATATTGTTGTTAAGCAAAAGGCTGATGATAAAAAGGATGACTTCTTAGCTGAGTGTGAGAAATTAAAAGCTCAGATTTTGAAAAAGAAAGAAGAAGATGAGGAGTCTATCGAGACCCTTGTAGCAGCTATGGATAAAGCCCATGTAGATGAGACCTCTGCCACCAAGAATCCTGAAGAGGAAGCAATAGCAGTTACTGGTGCAGCATCACTTGTCGCGAGCGGCTCTAAGCTTGTGCAAATGGATGGAACTGACCATGTACATAAGCATTTGTTAGCTTCTATCAGTAAAAATGGGTTAGTAACCTTTTAATAACATCTCTGTTCATCTGTATGTCGGTTCATTATACTTTTGTTTCATATAAGCTCCTTTAAATTTTAATGAGAACATTTTTTTTTACCTCCAGTGCAAAAACTGGATAGATGTTGGAAGGTTTTATCTGCATGTCTATGCACCTATCTTTGTCATGATATCTTTTTACAAATCGGCCTATTGTTTTGCACCCCTTATTACGTAACTATTCCGGTAATGGCCTTCGCTTTCATTGTGTCATGAAGCCCAGTCTAGCTTTCATGAAAGTGAAGGCCATTACCAGAAGTAATAAGGCCACTGGATCATCAACAGTCTTGAGTGAAATAAAAGACGGCCTATACTGGGCATGATTCTTTGTTTTGCGATGCTCTTTGGTCCCATATTACGTTAGGTTTACACTATCAAAATTTTAAAAATTCGGATATTTTAGTTTGTTGTTTAATTTTTGAATGAAGGTTTTTGCATAATGTTTAGTAAGACGTTTGTCAAGATTTACTCGTATTAAGTCGCCCAAGCTATAAGAGCCAGAAAAATTACAATGCTAGACATAGGTCTTAAAGTCCAGACAAATCCGGACGGATGGTAACCTTAGTTAGGTTACACTGTGGAACAGGCGCTTTCCGCAACTAGGCCAATCATTGGCCTTTCTTGCCTACTGGTTGCAGCAGCTTGTTGACGCAGGCGCAGTCTTCTCGGAGCAACCTCGGTGACCCAAGGATGTTGTTTCATTGTTCCGCCACGCTACTGCACTCAGTAGCAAATGTGCGGCTCTTCGACCTGCATGCACCCTTTAAATGAAGTACAGTCTATAATTTAATTGTAAAAAGGTGTTTGTTTAGAAGGCAGTGTCCTGTGACGATGCCCACACTTTGCTGAAGTTAGTCTTGGTACCATATTCGCACCTAACCATGTGTTGGATCACCACAGTGAATTTATTCTAATTGTATAATTCTTTTACAGTTTTAGTATCCGCATCTGGTCTAAGACTGGAAAAATTGTGGCCAGTTGTGCGGTTGCACTCACAAAGAATAACAATAACAAGCCTTACATTAAAAAGTCGCCGCACAGTGCGAGTTTACATTGGTACAAGGCCGAGTCATTGCTCATTGGCGATGGAAAGACGCACCTGTTGGAATGCAACCCGTTGGAGATAGACTGGTAAGTTTTCAGTAACAAACTAAACTTTTTTTTATCACTAGTGCCACCTAGCAAGCTACATATAGTGCGGCTGCTCAAAGAATGCGTCTGACAGTTGCAATGACGTTATAAACTTTACAGCTCATCCTTTACGCTCGTGATGAAAAGGAACTGAATTTTGAGCAGGATCTTTTTCGAGCGGGCCAATCACAATTCCAATCACAATATCTATATATCTATCTACCACCCCCGTGACTGACGTGGCACGATGGACGTGCACAAGTAAATTATGACTCGTGCGCGATCTAGTGCTTATATTATCTTTGGACAGTTGCAATGTTATGTGTAAAAACCCGAATGATAAAAGCCGTAACAGACGTACGTACCACGCACCGCCGCCTGACCAACAGGAGGGCAAGAGAAATTTCTCTTTCCCTCCTGTTGGTCAGATGGCGGTCCGTGGTACGTGGTCCGTACGTCTGTTACGGCTTTAACAGTAGATTCTGATACATTTTTCTAGCCTTTTGAATGTAATATTGTATCTGGCATCCAATAATACTATACTGGCCTAGTACATGTTGGTGAATGTTGGATGTTTTTGAACTTTTGAAGTTCTTCCACATAGCGGTTTCCTCACGATGTTTGACCTTCACCATTTTTGAGCGATGGCATAGAAACTGCACATATTTTAAGTAATTACTATATAATTCGTCGGTGCAGGCCGAGGATCGAACCGGGTGCCGTCAGATTGTAAAGCGCACATGCTACCACATGGCCACTATCGCTCTTTGGACAAGTTATTATCTATTGGTTATTACAGCAAAAACAAGCTGCACTGGAGCGTGCTACACTCGTCGCACCGACGCGGCCTGTACTACGTGACGTCAAACGCTCCTCGCGTTCAAACCGCTGACACTCCTGAAGATGAGGGCCGCTGGAGCGCGTGGACTGTGGGGCAGGATCGATATCTCATCAAGTATAACGTGAAAACCCACCAGGTGTTGGCTAAGTTCAGCACCTGTGGGGGGTTCTTGTATGACATCAAACCGTGCCCCTATGACGCTGGGAAGTGAGTACAGCTAAAATAATTTACAAGACTTATGTTAATTAGTAGTACGATTTGTAATAGCGCGACACGATACTTTAAGGAAAGATTTTTCGTCTCAACGCTTGTGGCACGAGGGTACGAGATGATTCTAAGTGATCACCGATATCAAGCAACGGCAATAAAGCAAGCGATCTGGTCAGTTTTCGGGTAGGTAACCGTAGAATAATGGCTTTAAAACTGAACGCAACAGTGAATAGGAAGAAATGTTAAATTTTAAATCTAAATTTGTCTTAAATAAAAAATGGTTAAGACAAAATGTCGGACGCTTCGGGCGGTAAAAAAATATACGGGTCAATTTCTAATTCCCTTCGTTTCTAAATACACTTCTGATTTTTAGTCGAATATTGTACCATGATTTATAACGCTGGTAGCACACATCTGCTGCGAAACTACTCGTTGTAATATGAAACTTATACAATGTTCCTTACAGCATAGTCTATCTATACTTATAATAAAAAATTAACAGGTTCAATTCTGTACATTAAAAATTTGTTTTTATTTTTGGACGGCACTCTGTAATTGATACTGAAGCCAAAGCTGTAATTTTTTCATTCTTGTCTGTCTGTATCATAGCCGCGCAGAATGCCGGAACTACTAAATTAATTCAAATCAAGTATTTACAGAACCACTCGCCCCACTATAATCACATTAAATTGATTAGGGTCTCACACAACTGTCATTCCACAACACCTAATAAAAGCTATTTGCATTTTTCACAGATTGTCAATAGGCGTAGGCGATGGTGCTCTTCGCATTTGGGAGACCCAAACGACGGGCGAAGAAGATAACAAGCTCACGCTCGGCGAAGTGTCTTCCTACTGGCAGAATGTGCAAGGAAAGATCCTGCAATGCGCCTGGCATCCTACTAAGGAGAATCTACTGGCTTTCTCTACGGCCGAGTCTAGGGTAAGCACGCGGAAGGATTGACGGGATACACGGTTGTATTTTTCTTTAAAGAGATAACAATATTGGAAATTTAACAGCTAGACAGTGATAGAAAGACAAATGTATTTAAAATGACTACTTAAAAAATTTATTCAAACCATAATCTGTACAGTTAATATGATAATTTACAAGATATTTACCGTGTTTATCAGTGCCAGATTTGCAGTCTTGGCCGCCCTAGGCCCCAGGCTATATTGTACCAGGCGCCCCTTTCTCAGTCATCAGTGAATTTTTTGTCACGATTAGCCCCCCTTAATATCTGGCCGCCCTGGGCCCGGGCCTAATGGGCCTTAGGGAAAATCCGTCACTGGTGTTAATGGTTGTGGTTGGTTTGTTGTATTGGAAGGTCTAACACAGTAAATATCCCGTAAATGATTACATAACTATAACATTAAAACACCGTGATAGTTCAAACAGTGTTAATCTACTTATTTGATGTAGGTGGGTCTTCTGGACGTGGCAGGTGGCAAGAGCGAGCGTCCCGCCAAAGTCCTGCAGACCGCGCTGACGAACGGGGTCTACTGCATAGCGTGGGGAGAAGACATGACGCTATTTGCGGTCGGCGGCTTCGAGCTCGTGATGTACCAAGCGAACAAGCTGGACCAGGGTAACACTAGATCACACCTGCATCCCTACCACTTCCTGCATATTTTAAGACAACAAGCTACATAGTGAAAACAAGCATAAATTAAATATACTTTATTAATTTAAATAATTAATAAAGTATATTTTTGTTGGGGTAGACGTGTTCTAGAGTGGAGACCGCGAATCGGCAAACGTAGCGTAGGACGCCCTGAGACTCGGTGGAGTGACGATATACGTAAGACGGCTGGCAGTGGCTGGAAGATAAAAGCCGAAGATCGGGCTGAGTGGCGTGCCTTGGGAGAGGCCTATGTCCAGCAGTGGACTAGTATAGGCTGATTATGATGAATTTAAATAAAAAATACAAAAAAAAAACCGGCCTAGTGCGAGTCGGACTCGCGCACGAAGGGCCCGTACCATTATAAAAGCGGCAAAAAATCACGTTTGTTGTATGGGAGCCCTCTTAAATATTTATTTTATTCTGTTTTTTAGTATTTGTCGCTATAGCGGCAACAGAAATACACCATATGTGAAAATTTTACCTGTCTAACTATCACGGTTCATGAGTTACAGCCTGGTGACAGATAGACAGACAGACGGACGGACAGCGGAGTCTTAGTAATAGAGTCCCGTTTTACCCGTTGGCTACGGAACCCTAAAAATACATTTTAAAACAAGCTTTTTCGTATTTTTCTTAGCAAATCCTTGCATTTGATACCCATATCATGATAGTAGATAAGAACGTTTGATCCGCCATCTTGGGCATCCGCCGGGGGCGCAGTTGAGAGCAAATACAACGTTGTTTAAAATTATTAACTCTTAGATTGACAAGCGACAATGGAAACAGCTATGCTCGGAATTTCTTACTTTACGCGATAGAATCCGGAACGTGGATATTCGCCTAAGAACCAGAGTCACCGACATAGCTATTAAAATTTGCAAGTTGAAGTGGCCAAGGGCAGGGTAAATCCAGATATAGGTCGCGTCATGTAAAACGAACGCTGGCGGTTAGGCTGCGCAGTAGGCGATTTATCGGTCTATTTAGTGGTATGATGCGCCGCGCGGGGCGGGCGGGTCACGCGCCGCATGCTTGCCGGAGCGCTATTGGTTCGTCAGTACAATCGACAATCGCGCATAAAAGTTTTTTATTAGAAATGGTTTTAAATAGAGAAGTGAGAAAAATGATCTATGACGTTTATTGTTTTATGAAGAGAGAGGCAGATAATACAGTTGTTAATAAAAAAAAAGTTTGAATCGGACCGCAGAGGTAAAGATGAACTAAGGTAAAGGAAATAAAGGCCGATTATTGTAAAAGCGATAACGTGGTTGACACAATGACCGAAACGTTCATAATTCGCGTAAGGGATAATGATTCTAACTCAAATGATGATGAAGTGACGAAAATGAAATGGCAACCTCTAGCACTAACACCATTTCATGTCACCAGGACGACTTAATGGAAGGAGTTTCAACATTACTTAAATTTTTACAAGGTTTTATTAATAAATATTAAACATTCTACACTGAATAAAACATGTTTTAATTCTTTTTATTATTATTCTATCTAATATATTTTGCCATGTACCTAGCAATAACCAATACGCTGCGAGCAAAAGGCTAATTAATAATTATTTAAAACAATAGGCCTAGTACTTTTGTGCGCAGGTGTACCCATGCGCAAACACACCCCCTCTACTTTCTTCCATCGTTCTTTTTACATGACGCGACCTATACCTAAAATATCATGATACATTTTTTAATATCGGTCTTAACTAATATTCCAGCTCCGATCGCCATCCATATCGAGATCGATGGGCAGAAGTGGGAGCCGTCCGCAGTGAACTACTCCTCGCGCGGGCTCACAGTTGCTTCTAACGCGGGCGGCGTGGCTGTCTTCAGCGGGCCCGGCGGGAAAGCGCTGGCCGCGAAATTTGTCTTCACGTAAGCAAAGATATAAAGGGTTACGCATATACCCTGTACTAAGTCAAAAGTAGTTCATTCTACTCATCATTATGAACAACTTTTACTAGTGGACCAACACTGAAATCGCGAAAAAAACAGCTGTTCCATGCATTTTGTCGAGTGTCAATGACCGTTATAGCAGCTGATATTTTTGCGCTAAAGAAATCATGAAAATCAAAAGTTGAGACCATACTTCCTCTGAAGTATGGCTTAAGGTTTAGGCCATACTTCAGAGGTGGTCCTTTATAAATTTCATTAAAATCGGTTTAGTAGTTGTAAAAATATGTCAGTAAACAAAATTGTGTATTTATAAATTTTTAAGTCGGTATTTTTAATTGATAATTATAACATTTCCACTGTGATTTTTTAGTACACCATTATTTTGGACTTTTTAACGTTGTGTTCGGTGACTTTGTACCTTTGCTAGGTATTCAACCACCAAACAGTAACGCAAAATACTGTTCTGAGTAAAATTGAGTGTCAATCTTTTGAAGACACCCGTCTTCAAATCTCGAGTGAATTGGTTTCTTCTAGGCAAGCGTGTTCCATCTTAGACCGCATCATCGCTTAACATCAGGCGAGATGGCGGTCAAACGCAAGTCTATTACTGAATAAAATAATAATAATTGAACAGCGTTGTTTTGAATATTCGAATTAATAAAAGAAATGGAATACGCTCCCTGTCTTGGTATTCCGTATAAAGTACAACCTAGGTTTCTTCAAAACATGACTGAATAGGCACCTCATGAGCTAGCGTGCTCTATCTTAGACCACATCATTATTTTCCATCAGATGTGTTGCGATCAAAAGCTAGCTTATTTTTGACCGACTTCCAAACAGGAGGTTGTTCTTAATTCGACAGTTTTTTTTAAAATGTTTGTTACCTCAGGACTTTCGACTGAGTGAACAGATTTAGATGATATTCTTTTTTAATTTGAAAGCTGGTGCTTCCCGTGTGGTCCCATTTCAATTTGGTACAGTTCTGATATAGTCTGTTTTTATATTGATAATTATATCATTAAAAAATCAACTTCCAGACGTGCGATCCAGGGGATGGAGTGGCATCCGCAGCAGACCTCCAGTTCGGACGAGGAGTCGAAGTACAAGGATCTCCTGGCGCTTACTGCTATAGACAGAACCAATACTATTATCATTCTACAATATGAAGATAAAGAAGGTAAGTGCTACTCGCAGTACAGACAAGTGAGATTAGATAAAGATCGTTTATTTGCATTTTATCATATAGGCCTATTGTCAAAGTCAGATCAGTTCAAACGAGTCCATGAGATATTGCTAAACGAACAATAAATAAATTAAAAGTAAACAATTTACATTTAAATCGGTCTATTAGCTTAAGGGTTGCGCACATAGGCTAAACTGCGCCGAAAAGAAGTAATTATTAAACAGGTTTACGCTCATAGGCTATACTGCGCCGAAAGAAGGTTATGATTAAACAAAGTTGCGCACATAGGCTACTTTGCGCTGAAAGGAGGTCACTATTAAACAGGGTTATGCACATAGGCTACACTACTCCGAAAGGAGGTTATTATTAAACAGGGTTGTACACATAGGCCACACTGCGCCGAAAAGAGGTCATTGTTAAACAGGGTTACGCCCATAGGCTACACTGAGCCTAAAGAAGGTCATTATTTAACAGGGTTGCGCACACAGGCTACACTGCGCCGTAAGGAGGTCATTATTTAACAGGGCTTGGCACATAGGCTACACTGCGCCGAAAGGAGTCATTATTAAACAGGGTTATACACATAGGCTACTCTGAGCCGAAAGGAGGTCATTGTTAAACAGGGTTGCACACATAGGCTACACTTCGCGGAAAGGAAGTCATTATTAAACAGGGTTACGCACACAGGCTACACTGCGCCGAAAGGAGGTCATTATTAAACAGGGTTGCGCACATAGGCTACACTGCGCCGAAACCCCGAGATATAAGATGTCAAATCGCTGTGTGCCCTGTAATTTCGCTGGAAACATTTTGCCCTTCAATGGATATGCACCTTAACAAGAATTGTACTATAGTAAATTAATTTTCCAGGTGGCGGCAAACAGTTTTCAAATTTCAACACACTGACGGGTCACTCGGAAAGAGTGTTGCAAGCATATTGGAGCCCACACCGCGACGGGCAGCTTCTCTCCTCCTCTCAGGATTCTACCTTTAGGGTATGTACTGTTCAATACCAGACATCTTCTCTTCGAGTTGATGTTGTTCTTTCGACCAAAATTTGCTCACCGCTTTGGCTTTTTTGTGTCCACTCAGTTCGATAATTACCATAGTGACGATCGTAGTTAAACAGTTTGCCATCAAGTCGCCCGCCTGCTTGATTACCGCTCATTTCAAGAAACCACAAAATTGAAAATTTGAAAACGAATTAATATTGTTTGGCAATTTTTCTTTTAATTTCAAGTAATAGATGTTAAAGGATGTCGGAGTGTCTGTCTTGTTTCTATTAAAGTCTACAGGGCCAACAAATTTGCTTTTAATAAAAAAAAAAATGGTTCTATAAGCCAAAATATTTATTTTACGAATTACTTCACTTTATTAGAAACACTTCCGGCCATATTTTTTACAAGAGAAAGAATCCAAGTGGCCATGTTGCCAACATACATAATTATCAATTTAAAAAACCAACTTCATAAAAATGTCAGAACTGGACCAAATTGAAATAGGAACACGCGGGAAGCAACAGCTTTCAAATAAGAAAAAATCATCAAAATTGGTTTACCTTGTCGAAAGTTCTGAGGTAACAAACATAAAAAAATACAGTCGAATTGAGAACCTCCTTCTTTTTGGAAGTCTGTTAAAATATGATAAATTAGGACATACGAATTCTTACAATCGGTATGTTCAATTTTGTTGGTTATATGAAATTAATAGGATTATAAAATAAAACTAGGTATACACTATTGTAGTGTAGTGTATTGTATTGTATACTTTAGAAGTCTAGGCGGCCAATGTTGTGGAACATTAGACGGTTTATTATCATGCTGGATAACACGGAAAGGGTGTACTAAGCCGAGGACTTCAGGTTTGGTTCCATAGTTAGAGTCGTCCATAATGATGGGTACTATTAAGGATCCATTAATCGTCCTTGGACCCCTTCGGCTTAGTAAACCCTTAAATACTTTACTTTCGTACAGGTATGGGACGCGATCAATGGCGTGTGTTTGTCTATATTCGACGGTCACTCGTTGGGCACGCTGGGCGCCGCGTGGTGTGCGCAGCCGCAACTAGCCGACAAAGTCCTGTCCGGCGGGAACGACTTCTGTCTCAGGCTCTGGGACATCAACGACTACCCCGCTGAGGACTATAAAGGTTAGTTTTACTGTAGTTTTTCAGCTATATCAAGTTGACTGGCGATACATCGAGATGATGATATGTCTGTTGACGCCGCAACAATGACCGTCCCAGACCAGAACCAATAAACGAAACATCTGCGTCGAGGCGTGAAGCAAGCTACAGATTTTCTCTCCAAAATTGTTTTGGATTGGAGGATATGTGTTAGATGCTGGACTGGGCAGAACGAGGTATCGATATGGCGAGTGCATTTCCTACTTACGATTTGCAGGCAACATCGTCATAATGGCTGAACTGCTTTAGGTTTTACAATAGATGCTGAACGGTCTAGCCAAATTCTTCCCAACGCCTTGGTCTCCGGATGAACTTGGATAAAACCAAGGTCCTGATGTTCAAGAAACACGTTGCTTCTGGACCGGTTACCATTAATGGCTTCACTCTAGAGGTTGTTTGAAAGTATGTTTACCTCGGACAGACGCTCGAATTAAGCAAAAGCTATTTTAAGCGTGGGGCCAACAGAAGAATACAGTTGGGCTGGGTAGTGTTCAGGAAACTATGTCTTCTCGTCACCTATCCCGCAAAGTGTTAAGACGAAAGTCTTTAGCCAATCCCTTGTAACTGTGATGATTTACGGTGCTGAAATGTGGATACTTACAATTGGAGCAATCCACAAGTTCTAACGTCACACAGCGAGATATGGAAAAAGCTATGCTTGGGATACGATCGCTGAGAGAAATCTTAGCGATCGTACCCTAAACGAAGTTATTTGCAAGAGAATCAAAGTCACCTTAGATTGTACAGTGACTTAGCGCTTATTAAAAGTGTTGAAGTAAACACCTCTCAAAGCGACTTCTCGACGATGTTGCAATGGCTGTGGTCCGAGACTGCGGGTTCCTCGAGAAGTACGGGTCCTGTTAAAGTTCCAAAAAAGTTCAAACCAAAAGGTAGACCAAAACCATTTAGTTATCTATGAATGTAAAATAAAATTGTTGCTAGATAAATTATATATTACTATAATGATATAGCATTTAAATAACTTTGTTGGTAGTTCTAAAATGTATTATAATTTATATTGTATAGGTAAATTCAGGACACCTTTTGTACTAGACCCAACATCCATAATGTTTTAATATGTGACCGAGTTACAATTTTTACTGTTCTTGCGTTTTAATTAGTTTTTAATACATTTACAGAAGTTAAAAAAGAACCAAAGAAGCGAAAGAAGAACAAAAATAAAACAGGATGGGAACGAGCCGGAAACGACGACGAAGATAAACAATCAGATGGAGAAAAAGAGCCAGAAAAAGAAGAAGAAACAGATAAGAAAGAAGAAGATACAGATAATAAAGAAAAATATATAGATAATAAACAAAAAGATATTGATGATAAAGAAGCAACGGCACAGTCAGATGAAGAGGTGGTAGCAGATGAGATTGTGAACGAGAAGCTGAAGCCAAGAGAAGGGAAAAAGTACTACAGATTTTCTAAGATATAATACTAGCTGTGCCCGCAGTTTCACCCGCGTGATGATGATAATTGGCGATGATGATGATGATAAAAAGTAGCATATGTGTTAATCCAGGACATAAGCAATGTATATTCCAAATTTCATCCAAATCCATCCAGCCGTTTCTGAGTGATTGAGTAACAAACATCCATCCATCCAAACTTTCACATATATGATATTAGTGTGATTAGATTGTCCAAACTGCGCCCCGCGGTTTCACTGCTTAGATTACTCTTTAAATAAATAATCAGCTATGTCTGTGAAAGTCCCATCAGAATCGGTCCAGCTGTTTTGGTGTCTACTGATTTAATGACCCCGTTGGCCTAGTTGGTTGGTTGGTCAGATGACCGTGTGTGCAAAAATGACCCGAATATTTATTTATAGGCTAAAAATTTTCCTTACGCTGATGTAAAATTTAACTACACACACACACACACATCACACATCATCAGCCAATTAACGTCCACTGTTGGACAAGGCCTCCCTCATAGAGAGGGGTGTTGCCATAATCACCACGCTTGGCAGGCGGCTTGGGAATCGCAGTACGTTCACCGTGTACTATTAGGACGCTGCTGCCCATCCTCAGGTGGTTCTGGTCGCAGTTTTAGGACATACCCGGGTAATAAAATTTTACTACATAATAATCTAAATCAAATGTGATATATTTCAGGTTTATCTTACCGATGATGGTGAAACAGTTGGCCAAACTTAACGTACAAAGGTTAAAAATAATGGTGCAGAAGTATCTGGATAAGAACAAGGATATGAATAAAATACTGGAAGTATTAAGGGAAGAGAACCCAGAGTTGTACGATCTTGACTTCCTAAAGCTTTTTGGGAATATCAATGAGGTGAACGAAGTCTTGGATAGGGAATGTAAGTATTTATATTCTTCTTAATAAATAGCAGTAGTGAGAATACAGTATCATTCTTACAGGAAACATAATCAAGTTCTATTGTAATGGATTAAGGTAGTATTTCATTTCAATCTTCAATCATAAAATACAAAGATGACATGCTAATCTTTTTTTTTTTTTATGATACTGGGTGACGAGACGAGCGAAGTCGCTCGTCTGATGGCTCTTCACGCTTGCCCATAACAGCTCAACGCCACTCAGAATTTTGAACTTTAACAGTTCAAAACCCTGCATGGCAATGCACTGCGCTCGTCACCCCGAGATATAAGATGTCAAATCTCTGTGTGCCCTGTAACTTCGCTGGAAACATTGCCCTTCAATCCGGAACACAGTAGTGTTTGCACACTACTGCTTGGCGGTTGAATAACTGGCAAAGGTGTGGTACTTCCCCAGGCGACCCCTGCAAAAGAGTCCTACCACTACAATTGCGGCAATACTCGGTCTGGCTCTACTCAATACGCAGCCAGATTGAATCCACAGTCACGCGATAGTTGCACAAGCCGTAACACACCGTAAGAGCCGTAACAGACACGTCAACTTGACTAATGAACCACCGTCTGACCAACGGGAGAGATAGAGAAAATTGTTTCTTTCTCTCGGGAGAGAAGTTCTCACTTGCGATTCAGACATTATCGCCGTCTCGCTTACTCCACGACGGCTTACGAGCATTGACGATGTTGTGCAAATTGAACAAACATTAGAGAATTGAGCCGTAAATGTATAAATAAACAGTTGGTTTTGGTAAAATAGTTTCGTTTCGATATAAATTGTATACCGCTATGTTTATATATGAAACTGCAGACATTTATTGACTATAACTTTTTACGCATTGTGACTTCTATTAAATTTTTCGAAGATTTCACCCAAAGATTTAACCACTTGATCGCGCTAGAGTCATAATTTGCATGTGCACGACGCGACGTAAGCCACGTCGGTCGCGGGGAAGGGGGGGGGGTATCGTATGGCGCTTTGAGATTGGAGAAAACAATAATCATTCTAATCTAATAATCATTATATTATCATATAATCAATCTTTTCATCACGGCGGGGTAAAGGATGAGCTGTCAAGTGGTTATATTATGCTCCCACTGCTGGGACTCGGGCCTTCTCTCAGAGAGAGAGGATGGGCCCTAATCCACCATGGCCCAGTGCATGTTGGTGAATGTCTTTAAATTTTAGAGGTTTTTGGACGTATCGGTTTCCTCACAATGTGTTCCTCCATCGTTGTATTGAGCAACGACATCGAAACAGTACATATTGCCGTCAGATTGTAAAACGCACATTCTACTACCAATCGCTCATAAACCGAAACGCTATCGTTCCGTATATACATGGAAGGAAACTATAAGAAAACAACTTACTTACCTAGTTTTTATTCTAACTAGGTCGGACCTTCGTCTATATGATGATATATGATCTAATGATAGGTACCATCACAGGTCACTGTGAGCTAAACTAGCGCTTCTACAAAAGTTGGAGCTACAGACTCTCCTCAGCCCTCTGTGCCGAAGCTGTCTACAGGAATACGAGACTGTGGAGCATGTACTACTGCATTGCAATGCCACAGAAGTCATATGATTAAGGTCGAGACTCCTTGAAGAAACTCAACAACAACAAGTCTCCAATATCATAACACCTGGCGAAATAAGGGTGGAACAGTTTAGGCAGCCACCCAAAGCCGTGCTCTGTTATCTTAAGGCTGGTTTCTGTAGGCTGGCAGTGGCAAATGCACAATACACCCCAAGCGGGATGTCAGTGCATGTCTTATCACCCACACTTTGAATTAGAATTTATTTTTTTTCCCCCAGGTAAAGAACATTTACAGCAGCAAGAGTACAAAGCGTACATAATGTTGATGATTTTCCGCGGGCGCATCGACTCAGTCATACAGTTTGCGAACGAAAACGATTTACTTGACTCTTTCCTCGTGAGCATGTCGCCGTGCGTTTCTTTCAAGTGAGTTTCCCGAGTTGTTACGCTTACTGCTGCCTTATTCATTCCAAAGCTAAAATACCTTTATCTGTTAACTTCGAGATACAATACCTATAGAGTCACAATCGTGCCAAAAAAATGTCCAAACCAAAACACGGCGCACGCTATGCATTGCGCAGACTTTTTGATTAGTTGTACGGCAACCGCGCCGACTACAACGCCGCGCGATGTCAGTGCTACGATGCCCTAGCGGACAAGCGAAGTTGAACACTATGCACGCGACATAACGTCTAAATTGAAGGAAATGTGGCATTGTTTTTTTTTTTATCGCGGATAAGTCCGCTTTTGACCACCAACTCGCCTGTTGGTAAGTGACGATGTGGTCGAAGATAAAGCACGCAGACTAAGAAGATACATATTCACTCTTGGCTTGAAAAGGCCCAGATTATATCTCTCAGGAAACAAGGAAGCCGGAACTGTGAACTATATAATTGATGTCTAGGTATTTGGAACGACGCTCGGACGTTTTTTGACTGTTTTCACATTGATTTTGCAACTCTGGAGGTATTGTATCTAGATGGTTAACTTGTATTATATAACCTTAACTTTAGACTGTTTAGGTAAATAGTTTTGAAACATAATTTTCTTGAAACTAGCTTTTGCCCGCGGCTTCGCTTGCGTAATATAGTAAAAAAAATATGTTCGTTTCTTTTTTCTTTTATGCAATCATGTCTTGACAATAACGAACAAAAAAAAAACAATTTGGTGCAGTCGTTCGAAAGTTAAGCATGTACATTCATTTCGGCGATTCATTTTTATTTATATAGATAAATAATAATTAATACGAATTACGAACCTAAATAAATCTTAATTCAAATTACGAAGTGTACAAAAAATTGGCTTATAAACAGGTAGGCCTAATTCACGAGATACGGGTGTATCCACAGTCCACACCTAGTTTGGGCATTAGTGCGATATACATGTATTTTTAGGTGTTTTGTTCATGTTTTTCGGTAAATTTCTGTTGTTTTCAATCTAAATTGTTATTATCCTAACGCTAATTTTTAGTTTTAGTAATTTACAGGCATAGTTAGTTGCACAACTATTTGCATAATTTAATTTAGTAAGTTAGGTTCGTAGTTTAAGGAATTGTGCATCCTAAATTTATCATTGTATTGTAAAAAATTATGTAAGCGTGTTGCACAAGGCTGTTTACGAACTAATAAAAAAAAAAACAAAAAAAAACACGTGTAAATGTATCGATTACTGCTTTTTTATTTTACTTTTGTAAAGTCTTTTCCGCATGATATGCTTTAGTCTTTACAAAGCAGTAAGCGCTATATCATGAACGTTTGAAAGTGTTTGGTTAATACAACAGCACTCGCTCTCTAGATTTATGAAGCAGAGAGAAAAGATCTAAATATATATGTATACTGTCGGTTTTCAACAAAAAGTACAAAGTGTTATGACTAATTTGTTTGTAATATAACTTAATATTTGTTAATGTTGGCTTGACTTTAAGCACAGCAAGCGTTAAACTTAAATAAAATCTCTACATAGTATAAAATAAAGTCGCTTTCCGCGTCTGTCTGTCTGTATTATATCCGCTAACTCCTAAACCACGCAACGGATTTCGATGCGGTTTTCACCATCAGTTAGATAATTTTTCACGGAAGGTTTATATATATAATAAAACTTACACCCGTGCAAAGCCGGGCGGGTCGCTACGTCACTAGTAAATAAATACAATAAAGGACTCTTAGATGACCCTATGATGGTATGCTATGATAATGGACTAAGGTAACATGATATCCTTAAGTTGTGCAGGTCTATTGGTCATCCATCTATAAAGATTTTCTTTTGCATTATTCCATTCCCCTCTCTGTTGACAGGTACTGGAAAGATGTGACGCAATTATATGTAGCACAAATCGATCGATTGGCTGTCAAGAAATTGGAAGATTTACCAACTGGTAAGTATAGATTCCGTTCGTTTATTTAGTGCAAGACGCCCTAAGACTTTATGGAGTGATATATGTAAAGCAGCTGGTAGTGGCTGCAAGCAAAAAGGCGAAGATCGGACTGAGTGGCGGGCCTTGGGAGAGGACTATGTCTAGCACTGGATTGATTAAAAAAATAATAAAAATGCAATAATAATTTTAATGTACCGCGTACTCTGATTCCAGGGGGCTAAAACCCCAGACACATATATCTGAGCGTGTCGGTCACGCGAATTCAGTGCTTATTCTCTATCCCACAAAGTGTTTTCACTTCAAAAATTTCTGTTGTTTCATAGCTACATGTCATTCACGTTTGTTGTTCAGAATGATGAACATAATTCGCGCGATCTAAGGTGGCTGGACTAAAGTTAGTTTCTTCGGATGGTTGTGCAGGCCTCCCGAACTCGGCCCCTCCCTGCCTCTTGCTTCATTTAACCCTTAACGTAACAGACACGTCAACTTGGCTGACGAACCGCCGTCTGACCAATTGGAGAGAAAGAAAAGTTTCTCTTTCTCTCCCGTTGGTCTGACGGCCGGTCAGATTGACGTGTCTGTTACGGCTCTTAATTACATTCGCTGCGACGCCATTCGCGCTAATTTCAATCAGGTAGGCTACCATAATCTCAATAACATTCTTATATTAAGCTTACATTGAATTTTGTCTCATTCTCTTGGCTAATGAAAGAGCAAGACAACAGTCAATGTAAGGTTATAGAAGTGTTTTGAGATTATGGTAACCTACAAGGACACTAATTCTTTCAACTTAGTGCGCCTTTGTGTGTGACTCTGTATAATATGTACTCCTTTAACACTCCTATATTTTAAAGGTCCAAGTAGCAAAGAATACCCGATGGCGTACCGCAAGGCGGCTGCGCTGCTGAGCATTCACGACATCAAAGGCGCCGTCGAGGTACTCGAGAAATGCAAGCTGTTTAAAGAGGCTTACGTATTGTGTCGTTGCAGGTAAATATGACCGTCGAGACCACGAGTACATTATTAACCGACTTCCAAAAAGGAGGAAGTTATAAATCCATTTTTTTTTATGTTTGTTACCTCAGAGCTTTCCGACTGGGTGAACCGATTTTGATGATTCTTTTTTTATTTGAAAGTTGGTGCTTCCCGTGTGGTCCCATTTTAATTTGGTCCAGTTCTGACATTTTTATGAAGTCGGTTTTTTATATTGATAACTATATATTATTTTAAGGGGTAAAACGACACTTGTGCGCGTAATCTCCCGGTTAATAGATTCATATAGCATTTTTACAATACAATTGCAGCTGTTAGAGATAACTTTTGATTTTGAATTGACTGCTCCGGTGGCTCAGTTGATAGTGAACCTACCTATTGCGGTTGGGGGCGTGGATCGATTTCCACCGAGAGCAAACATTCATGTGATGAACAAACGAGATGAATGATGATGAGATGATGACAAATGGACGACCAAAGGGGGGGGGGGACGGACGTAGATGCAAAAGGGGAAACTATAGGTATAACACTTCCAATTTTTTTTCTGAGATTGTTCCTTATTAGAGGAACAAACAAACACACTTTCGCTTTTTTTATTTCAACCATATTTGAACCACCACCATACAGTTTTTTTTTACAGATTGTCAAATTATATATTTTGTAAGTTGTTGATCTAACAAGTGTGGTATGATCTCTCATTCCAGGCACATGGACAGCATAGCTGAAGAGACCCTCAACAAGTGGGCGTACTTTGCGGGCTACACTGGGAATCTAATGCTCGGCGCCTTGATGTAAGTTACTCAAATACTCTCGCAGCCACGGGCGTAGCCAGGTTTTAATTTAGGGTGTGGAAAAAAAAAATATCTGGAGTAGGTGCCGACTCTACATTTTAAACGGGGAGTTTTATTTTAAAATATTTTTATTGCGTTAAGTCCGCGTTTGACCACTAACTCGCCTGTTGGTAAGCGACGATGTGTCCGAAGATGAAGCATGCAGACTAAAACTAGACTTGGAAGATACCTCCGAAGATATCATAATCCGTTGCGTGGTTTAGGAGTTGGCGGAAATACAGACAAACAGCCGCGGAAACTGACTTTAGTTTATACTATGTTCTTATCACCCCCACTTTAAATTAGAATTAGAAATGTACAATACATCCCAAGCGGGATGTCAGTGCAGGTCTTATCACTAAATGTAGAGATAAATCCTACTTTATGTAAGTAGAAAAAAACAATATTTTACAACCAAGTTACCAAGTTCACATTTTTCACTTTTTTTTTTTCACGAAGCCGGGGCGAGTCGCTAGTTGGGTATACTTTCGTAGATTATTAACTTTCCCATAATATGATTACAGCTACATAGTAATGGGCAAGATTACGGAGGCTGTGACCCTCTTACGAAGATCAGCTAACCAAGAATATCTAAACGTGGCCGCGGAGCTCGCCAAGTCAATCGGCCTCAGCACCTTCGTAGACTACATCGAAACCAAGATGAAAAACGTCGAAAAGGACCCGATAGTCGAAGAACAAACAGAAGAATTGTTGGCGGAGCTGCCAACCAAAATGGAGCTTCTAATGAAAGAGAATAAGGGCCAGAGTGGCGAATCGGTTGTACAAGATGTTGTCGAAGGTTTTGTTGTTATTGAGAGTGGGAATCACGATTCCATAGATGAGACTGTGCAGCAAACTAAATAATATTACTGTGATATTTTGTAAATAGGCATCGCCCACATCTCAAGTTTTAGGTTAACAAGTAGGTTAATTTTTGTGTTTTTAATAAGTTCCAATTGTTGTAGAATTGAGTTGAGAAACACAGTTGAGTCTCTTCGATCATATATTTCTGTAGATGCACAGTTCCATGCAAAATCGAACAAAAAATGGTCCCTATTAAAATTTTACGACTTTTAGAAAAAAAAAATGAAACAACACGTAAAAAAAAAAGTTTGTTGAAAATTGAAGCCTAATGAATTACAATAAAGCACAAATTCGTTACAGCAAATAACAGCAAACAAAGTGTTGTTTTGCCGGTGCCATTTTTTAGACGGCAACAGTGCGTCTATAGAAATATATGATTGAAGTTAAGTCCTCATTTAATCAAGTTAATCTACTTTACACTTTTAGCCAGCTAATATTGTGCTATGTTGTGTCTGTCTTCATCACTCTTATGTTAATCTGATCGAGAGAGTAACTTTTCCACCCAGGCATAGGTCCTGGAATAACCCACCTGATATTAAATATCTGTAAATATAATCAACGTAATCTTCATAGAACTTCTTGTTCATACGGTACATTTTTGAAGTTCACTAGTAATAGTCATATTAACAGCGCGCATGTTTACACGCTGATTTTACTAATTACTTAAAACACTCGATACTTAACAGTGTAAATCAGGCATTAGCCAGTCCAAATTTCAGTCATGCATTATTTCCATGTTTCTAGCATTTTGTTTTTCTTTAATTAAAGAAAAAATTTGTAACTAGTATTTTTATTTTCCCTACTCGTTGGTCCTGTTTATCATGGTCGATTATGCATGATCAGATGGTACTGATTATTTTTTCTTAGTTTCCAACTCTAAGGCACTGGGTTCAAAGGTACACTAGTGGGTGAAGCCAGTGGGTGGACGGGACATGACCCGTATTCACCACCGCAATCTCACCTGATGGAACGTGACGATGCGGTCGAAGATGGAGCATGTTTGCCTAGTAAAATACCTATTAACCCTAGATTCGAGTACGCCAAGATTAAAACTACAGAAACACAGGCAAGGCGTTCCATTGTTTTGCCATTCTAATTAAATTATGACAGAGAAGACAAAACGCTTGATGAATGATATTTCTATCATGTACAGTACGGATGACGCTTAGGAGTAAAAAAAGATATTTTTATTTTAAAAAATATTTTTTATTTCTTTTGAAATGGCAACAATTCGTGACAAAATAGTGAATTCAATAATTTACTTGATTGGGTTTGGCCAGTAGAAAGTATCAGATGGCGATAGAATAGCTTGTACCTTTTTGTTAAGGGCTTGCCCAAGAGTGTTAATTTTGTCATAATGACAACATTTCCATAACAAAGACACAAATTCTCCTAGCGCCATATGAGTTGCCAACCCCAATAATCGAAAAAAAAAAACAATAAAATACTATATTTCAAGTTACTTAGTGCTTGAATAAGTAAACAATGTAAGTAGCATTGATCAATATTAATCATAAAAATAGCTAGCTTCAATGACTGACCAGCAAAGATCGTGCCAGTTATTTCGAAGTAGATTAACAAATAATTATTTTAATAAAATAAGAAAAATTCAAGTATTATTATTAAGGAACAAAATATAATACTAGCTTCACTGACTTTGATTAGCAGTGTTTGTGCAAGTTATTATTAGTATTGAAAGTAAAATCCTGACCATATTTAGACACAAATTAAATTAAGTACAAGATTAATAATACTACATAATAAAAAAAAAGTAATAGTATTTTCAATGGCACTCACAATTCTCACACTCTCGTAAAGTGAAATTATTTCTTGTTCAATATTCAATCATTTTCATCCCTTCTCATAAATGCTTTCGGAATGTCGATGAAGCCACAGTCTTTGATTAATTCGTTTACTTTGATCAACAAAATCAGTCATTATCAATCACAAAGCTACATGGTGCAAAATATTACCTTAAATTTTATACTAACTAATGGTTATTTAAAGGTTGGATATTTCAAAAATTTGAAAACCGGATTAGAACCTGCACCATTCGGATTACGGCCCGAGCGCTCTAACCGCTATGCTACAGTAGCTTTTCTGTCGGCCTCCAAATTCGTGAATTATCTGCCTTTACTTTGTTTTAAGTAATAACCGTTTACATAATACAATGACGGTGTTGGAGGTCTCGAGACCTCATCCGCGGACTCCTCACGTAGGCGACGGGGTTATAGAGGAGATATAGTCATGCAGATACATTTTTAACAGGTCTAGTCACTTATTACTAATTTTGAGATATACCCTAAGCTGGCGGACTCAATTTTTACAAATAACAATCTTATCAATTTACATGTATGGTTCAAAATATATCTATCATAAATAGTATTTTGTACAAAATCAAGCTTAGTTTCCTTCGACCTTACACTAAATTATTTATTCTCAAATACCCGTTATTTATTGTGCATACGTCCTTATTATTTGTTCGTGGTTCTACCCTGTTCGCAAGGGTCCTCGTTTTCTCGGTTGGCGTCGCTTTTGCCTCGCTTCTTGCAAATGTTTACGAGTTTCGCGTTAATTTTCTTCAGACGCTGGTTTTCTTTCATAACATCTGTGAGTTGCTGATTCTGTAAGTGAAATTAAACAAATGTAAGTGTGGCTAATAGGAGGTTTGCCGAAAACCTATAAAAAATGTACATAAAAATGCGGTAGCTGGCGTTGACGAGACATGGATGAAGATTTTGCAAAACCACAGACGAAGAAAGGTCAATAAAAAAAATTTTGCTTTTTCTCATAGACAGACAATATCTATCTGTCTGTCTGTCTGACACTGTCATGCTTGTTTTTGTGTCATTATTCGTAGTATTTTGTGGTTATTGTTTCCTAACAAAGTACTTGGTTTGCACAATACAACACAAATTAGTAGGTATAAGTGTGCCTTACCTAACCGTGTTATAAAATGTCTTCTCTTCCTTGTATTGTAGATTTCAGTGAACAAATGCGAATAAAAAAATATGAATCATGTCTAGTCAGCGCCATCTATCGATAGTTACAGAACTATGTTCCTCCAGGTTCCAGAACTATGTCAGAAAACCTCCGATTACATTTATTGGGTTAGCAGAGCGAAGATATAAAAAAAAAAAACAACAAAATGTATGAAACAACCTATTTTCTTTTCGACATTTAAGGTTTGGTTCCATCGTAAAAGTTGTTTATAATGATGAGTACAATGATATCCTAGAATATGTCCGGCCTGATTTGCCCCAATTTGTACCAGTCTTAGAATTTCACCGGATATCAGTCAGTAAAAGTTATAGCAAAATGAAAGTACTAAACTGGGGTGAGGCTAAAGTTCTTTACAATTTAAGTTCACAATTGCAATTTACAATGGAAATAAATTAGTATGGTATTATATATATCAGTGGAATAGAATGCGGTTAAAATCTGTAGCTCTGAGCCAAATTGTAGTTGGGTAGAAAAGGTCTATGTGATTGCCCGATACATATTGTTATCAGTTGGTATGGTTTTATAGATCTGAGGTGCTGAGCTGGGATAAGGCTTGCTCCAGTTCAGTACTTATATTTAGCTATAATTCTTCACTGATGAACAAATCTTATGACTTAGGTACTAATAGGCTCAAAATAACCCCAATTTGACCCAAACATTGACTAGTATAGACAGATTTTAAATCCGTGATGGGTATTGAGCTGAGGTCAGTGAAGTGAGGACACGTTTGTTTTGGCCATTAGACTATGAGATGAGGTAGCGTTCCAAATTATGCTAGAAGCTCCAATGAGAACCAATACCGCAAAAAGAATCGTGCCATGTAGACCACATCGTCGCTTACCAACAGGCGAGTTGGTGGTCAAACGCGGACTTATTCGTGATAAAATAAAGGTTTTCATAAGCGCGTCGTTGATGCTGTTGGCGCGATTCGGAACGCACTTTGAATGTAGCTGTTGAACTATGGAGTACCTGTACAATAGCGCTGCCAGTGGCGACGTACATCGGTTGCGGCGCGGACACTTGGGCAGTTTTCTGTTGCTGCTCCATCGCAGCCTTCTGATGCTTCAGCTTATCCACTATCTACACAAAAAATATAACTATTATAAGGACATAAATATTTTAAAAAGTCCAAACATCTAAGAACTATCGAATAAGTAAGAGGCTCATCATCAACGATTCCCTAATTCAGACTAAGCTTCCTAATATTGAGAGTCTGCGCACAGTTGCTAGTCTATCAGTTTTTTATCAGATACATTTCGGAGAATGTGTATCGTATCTGCATCTAATTCATTTCTGCCCATTTTTCTATCAGACGGCCAGGACAGTCATGAAAAGGCGACACTGTTTCATGATTGATTTTACGAAAACCCGTCCGAAACGAAGCGCATTGATTCTACTTTTATTGTGCGAACTGCTAGTCCGTGGAATGCGCTACCTGAATAGTTACAATCTGAGTGTCTTCAAATCACGTGTGAATCGGTTTCTTCTAGGTAAGCAACGTTTCGTTTCTACGTTTCTAATTCGTACGGCCAAGGTTTGGAACAACCTGCTGGCTTAACTATAAGGGAATACCCACCCAGGCACATCTACAGTCCACAGTTCCATTCCACATTCCAGCAATTCGTTTTTTTTTTTTGTGATCTTCGACTGTGACTTTCAAGTCTGCTTAGTGCTGGATTAGCAAGATTCTATTATGCATGGAGTCTGATTCTTCCTTAGCATATCTATATATATATAAAAATCAATTGCTGTTCGTTAGTCTCGCTAAAACTCGAGAACGGCTGGGCCGATTTAGCTGATTTTGGTTTTGAAATGTTTGTCGTAGTCCAGGGAAGGTTTAAACGGTGACTAAACGGCTGGACCGATTTTGTTGAAATTTTGTGTTCCTGGAACGGGTCATAGTAGCGAGGCCGAAGGCCGAGCTTACACCCGTGCAAAGCCGGGGCGCGTCGCTAGTCAAACATAAACTTATGACTGTAATTAATACTTATTTTATGTGCCTTTTCTTACCATTCTGAGACGCTTTATTTCACGTAGTTTATCGTCGGTTCCCATTTGTGAGGTGTTGTCATGTTCCACTTGACTGCTCAGTGACTCTACAACACATGATAATGCAATTATTTACCGACAACAGCATAGAAAACATTTGGAGAACGCATATTTTCTATGCTTATAATTTGAATCTTCGAAATTTTAACTTAAAGCTTTGACCATTACTATTGTAATTGGTGGCCAATTTTCGTCTCCTCTAATTATCTTATTTACTGAGTAGAACACGAAAAATAAAATCACGTCACCTAAATTCAATTGACTTGTCTGTCACAGCCACAGAAAAGAGAAGTAAATAGAACTGAAATGAGAAGGAAAATCTGTCGCCAGGCATTATGACAGAACTTTGATTGAACATTTTTATTTAGATCAACGCGTCAAACTCCGCGTCATAGTTGCCAACTGATTTCGAATGACTGACGTTTCGTTTATATTATTATGGGTGCAACTGGCTACAACAAATTTCTTACAAAAATGCCTTGACATCCGTTCTAATTTAAACAAAAACATTTCCTGGTTACGGCTATAAGTAAAGTAAAATATGAGTGAAAGCGTACCTTCATTAGTCTCTGTAGAGGCGTCCGTCTGGTCCATTACAGAGCTCCTGTTCTTGTCGTGGACAGTTTGCCGCTTCTTGCGCACAGAGTAATGTGCGAGCGCTTGAGAGTCATCCTGGAGCTCTTGCAGTTTGCTCTGAAAAAAAAAAAAGTTGTAAATATAGAATGGTGAAATCGTTTAATAAGTTTTGGCGGCAACGCTTCAATTTATTTAAACTAAAGTATTTATGAATGTTAATACAAATATGTTTATGTTTATTTTCCAGTACAATTACATATTAACCTTACGCTATGAACAATGATCTCTGAAGCCACAGGACAGTATGTTCCATATGGTAGGGTATACCCTGCGATTACTATTTCAATACCAAGGTCATGTAAACCAAAGCATTGAAACAATATCCGGTCTTGAGAAACAACAGGACCAGCTAGGCTTGTGTCGCAGGAATCCCCCGTCGGCACCCAAACTCAGATAAATACTTAATACATTAGGTATAACTATGAACATGATAACTTGGTGCTTTCATTTCAGTACGTCAGAAAAGGATGGCAACAAATTTAGAGCTGTCAAATTTAGTTTAGTTTAGAGAATGGTAAGTCAGAATCGACGTCAATGTGTAATAATAAAGGTGCATTATTATTTATTAATTGTTCGTGAACGTGCTCGAGTGTAGGCAAGTGATATAACAAACTGAAACACGAGTATTTTTAAACTATATTCTCCTTTGTGCTGATAATACTGATTAAAAATACCCAATTTGTGAAATCTGACTATTTATTATGTAACAATTTTTTATTAGTAATGACAATTACTTAGTTTGTTATGCTGGATTGTACAGAACAATTAATAATTATAGTTTGATTATTTTAAATCTGTACTCTGAACTCCGCGTCACAGCTGCTGATTTCGAATGACTGACGTTTCGTTTATATGGGTGCAACCTTCGACCAAAATATAATGAATGGACGGGCCCAGTAGAAGCGCATTTTTGAAGATTACAAAATGAGCGCCAGCGCTCACTTCGTTTCAGTCGGTCTCTAGCCGTAGGAAGTGAAACACGAGTCTATTGTTACGCGATAACGAAACATCTGACAAAATTATGAATTCGTATGCTTTACCGAAGTGTAAATACACAAATAAAACCGATATCTATTTTTTGTAACAAATATACTGTACATTTTTATAATTAGGTGTTGAAGTATATGTCCGACGGTTTTGAGTCGTTTTTACTGATCAAATTGTATGGTTAGGGCCCGTCCATTCATTTTATTCTGGTCGAAGGGTGCAACTGGCTCCAACAAATTTCTTACAAAGATGCCTTGACAGCCGTTCTAATTTAAACAAAAAAGAATTCTTTGGTCACAGGCACATGCTACACCGCATAGACTATAATCGCGGCATCTCTACTCATCAGTAAACTATGAAATGTATGAAACCTCTAGAGCTCTCTTGGCCTCCTTCAGTTGTCGGCACTGCTCGTCCCGTTCCTTCAAGTAATCGGAGCAAGTCTCGCATTCATCGTCCAATTCCTTGTATTTCGCTTTCAGTTCTTCTAACTCCTCTTTCACGGCATCAAGTTCTTTCTTAGTAGCTTCCAGTTCCCTGAAATTATATCGAAATTAAGTATCAGGGACTTTACGGCTACCTGTTTTAAGCGATTCTGTTTAGGTGATGAGAAAAAATGATCATCAGAACTGAACCAAATTGGAATGGGACCACACGGGAAGTACCAACTTCCAATAAAAAATCGGTTCAGCCAGTCAAAAGTCCTGAGGTAACAAAAAAAAAACCAGTCGAATAGATAACCTCCTCTTTTTTGGAAGTCGGTTAAAAAGTAGAAGCAGCTAACCTATTATCCTTCGAAGAGTGCTGTTTCTCTAGAGCCTTCTGCATTTTAGCCATCGTATTCTTCAGATCTTGTTTTTGGTAGCGCAGCTCCTCGATGGTTTTAGTTAGCCTCTTGTTTTTATCCACTTCAGCGTCGTATGACATTCGGTCCACCACCACAGCGTGGAGGTTGGCCCAATCTATGACACAAATTATAATTTGACAACCATCACAAATTTTCGATAGGTGCTGTAAAGTCATTGAGATAAAATTACCTATAGAGTAACAATCGTGCCAAAAAAATGTCAGAACCAAAACTCGGCGCACGCTACGCATTTGGTTAGTTGTAAAGCAACCGCGATCAGACTACCAAAGGCGCGATGCCAGTGCTACGATGCCCTAGCGGACAAGCGACGTTGAACACTATGCAAGCAACATAACGTCTAAATTCAAATACATGTGGCATTGTAAACTATATGTACAACGACGCTCGGATGTTTTTTTGACTGTTTTCGTTTCGTTTGTGCCTCTATAGGTATTGTATCTCTATGTATAAAATGCTTTGTCAAATTCTCGCTAACGAGAAATGTCACGCGGAAACAAGACAGTACATTTAGCTAAGAATTTAAGTGTAGCTCAAAATAACGCCCTCGACGAACGAAATATTACTTTGTCCCCTTGTAACATAACTAAAATCTAGCTCAGCTAGTTCTTACCTTCATCCGTATTTACGGCGACGTGCGCAACGCTTGGTTTTTGACTCGAGTTCGGATTGCACGACTTCAATTCTGAAATTTGTTTCTGAAGGAAAAAAAAACATTAAAGCAAACAATATAGTAGGTCTAATTTGGTCGCCTACTTTAAATAAATAAATGAAACACTGTTTTAGTGGCAGAAGACTTATTCAAATGGAATTAATATACAATAGGCTAGATGACTGTATTTTTTAAATTGTCCTAATAAAATATAGCTGAATAATAAAACAAAATGAAAATCTGATCAAAAATAAGCAACTTATAAGCATTTTAATATCATGCTAAACAGAGAACGCGAAACAGCAAATTATGACGTCACTTCTCTGTACGCCATATACATTCTATTCTGACAATTGTGGTGCAGAGGCGTGACGTATTTTTTTGTTTAGTGGGAAAGGGACAGAGTTTTCTCTACCAAAAACTTTAAACGCTTATCTATCAGAATATTAATAACCGATAAAAATATTTTTTTCAATAAACATATTATAATATTTACTTAAATTCTTTATCAAAGCTATTGGTTTTACATTATAAACATCAGTCATCTACCGTATAGATTTGTTATCTGTGAATTAGAATCTTTATTATAATAATCGTTTTGTGTAACTTAAGAGCTTATGCCACGTATGTTCACTATCTCGCTCGCGAATTTCGTATTTTCTACAGATAGCAAAAAAAAAAACTTTGAAAATAAAATTAATAATGAAATGCATAAAATAATAATAGAATTACACAGCAAAAGTTTCATATTGGTAAAAAATATTTTTATGCATGAAAATCGGTTCAACCGCGAAATATTTTAATATTTTTTTTGTATGAAAACTTGTTTGGACTAATATGAAATATTTGATGAACTTTTGTAATGTTATTCTCGAGGTCTTATTGTTTCTGAGATTTTCGTAAGTACATTCATAAATATTGAAACGCAAGCGAAATAGTGACCGCACGAGGCTTAAGTAATTTCTCTTATTCTTAATAATTTCGCTTATTTGCCAAAAACAAATCGAATCATGAAAATGTTACAGACATGGAGATTTTTGTTTGGTCTCTTTCATATTCATATCTATATCAATACGAGTGACGGAGACAATATGACGATTGCCCGACGTTTGCCTCACTAACCTCTAGTGACGTTTTCTCTTTCTTGAGCGTCGCGATCTGTGCGTCCCTCTCTTTCAGATATTCGAAGCACGTCTCGCACTCATCATCAAGCTCTTTGCATCTTTCCTTCAGTTCCTTAACCTCTTGCTGGCAGGATGTCAGCTGTGCACGTAGATGATTTACTTCACTGTTGAACAAATCCATCTCTAGTAATTCTATACACTTCTAAGCCGTGTACAAAACGTTGTTATTCAATTTAAGTTTTATTTTAAATTATACAGGGTTACGCATATAGGCTATACTAAGCCGTAAGGAGGTCATTGTACTCATCATTATGAACAACTTTTACTATAGGACCAACGCTGAAATCGCGAAAAAAAAACTGCTTTTTCCATACATTTTGTAGAGTTTCAATGACCGTTTTCTATGGAACAGCTGATATTTTTTTCGCGATTTCAGGGTTGGTCCCGTAGTAAAAGTTGTTCATAATAATGAGCTCAACGACCTCCTTTCGGATGCGTAACCATGTATTATGCAACTGTACGGAACAAGCAAGTCACTCGCCTGATGGTAAAACATCACGCTTGCTCGTATTAGTTCAGTGTCGTGTCACCTATTTATAACTTCAACAGTTCAAATTTGTGAGATAAGTAGCTAATTATATTATGGGTGTCAAATAAAAATTATAGATTTGAAATTTTTGGCCGCCATATTGAATTTAGTGTGACGTCATGTTTTTTTTGTATTCTTCTTAGCATACCCTTCAATTTCTTACCTATATCATGGGGGTGCATAAAAAATAACTGATCCGCCATATTAAATTTAGAATGTCGTCATTTAGCTAACCATGCATTGTCATACAAACTAAACGTGTATGCCAAATTTTAGCTCAATCGGTTGGGAATAACTGTTTTAAAATTCAGATGCAAGATTTGACTCACATACAATTCATACTAACAGGGCAAGTTAAATTAAAGCTTGAAATAAGTGCATATTGATCAGCACTGTAATACTTACTCAGAACCACTCTTGTTGACTGAACTATCCCTAGACTCAAGTTCGTCAGCAACTCTGCTCGTTAAATCTGTAAAAACACAATATAATCTAGAAAATAATGATTTTTAGGGAATGTGTGCGTTTAGGGTAAGAGATCTGTTACCATTTCATACCAAAACGGTTGGACCTATTTGATAGTTTTTTTAAATTAGTAGCAGGTTTCATTACGGTAGTTCTCAGCTATGTTCGATTAAAATATATCTCTGTCTAGAGGTTTAAGTTATGAACTCTTTTCAGAATAGTTTATTTTTTTCATTAGAAAAACGCAAAATCACTGTTAAAAACTTCTGTACTACTTCGGAAAGGGATAAGAGAATGGTAACTTTTGTTTCAAATAATATGTAGTACAGTAGTGAGATAGGGTGTTTATATGTGAGAGTTAGAGAGAAGAGATTAAAAAGAAAATAGAGAGAACGGGAGAGATAATAAAGTGTCAGAGAGAGAGAGATATAATGAAAGAATCACATTCTAAGGCCGAACGCCGACTGGAGTCATGACGGACTCGCGTTTTACAAGCGGCCGTTGAAAAGTTAAGGTTTTTAGGTTTACGCTAGGTTCGAAAACTATAACAGAAATCAAAACAGTTCGAAAATAAAATGGTGTCCGTGTTATTATTCATCCCAACCATTACTGTTCTATTCAGTTTTATTTGGTGCCGTACGACATCACACGTCACCCACAACACGTGACCACAAACAATTGCGGTGCCGTCCGACCTAGAATAACTAATCGATAGATATCGATAACACTACTCAACAAATAACATACTTTTTATTTTATCTGAGTTCCTACTAAGTGATTATAATTCCTTGTTATTGACCTTAATACAAATATGTAAATAGGATTTTTATATATCATCTAATTTTTTTTTCGATTTTCACAATACCCGCTATATAAAATCAAACTTACGTCATAAACTTAAAATTCATATTTCTCAGTTTCTAGACGTAATATATAAATAAAATGGCTACATATATTTATTGTTAGTCAACCTCGATATGAAACAATATGAACCAAATCAGATATTTTTTTTAGTGTTGAGTAGTGTAATTTATAAAATATGGAATATCTTATGGATATATAATCTAACATAGTCAACTAATATAGTCTTACATTAACAGAAAAGAGAGGTGAAAGGAGGGAAAGAGAAAATAGTAGAAGATAATACGATGGTATACGAGATGGTAGGGAGGGGTGATAGTGGAAGATAATATGATGGTATACGAGATGGTAGGGAGGGGTGATAGTGAAAGATAATACGATGGTATACGAGATGGTAGGGAGGGATGATAGTAGAAGATAATATTCTAACCGTGCGGAGAAGGTGTATGTCGTTCAACTCCTCGGTGCATGTCGTGTATGCTTTGACGACGGCGACGCGCGGCCTGCACGCTGCTCGGCCGCGACGAGTGATCCTCGTCCTTATCGTTCTGCAAATAAAGTACAAATTACAGTCGCAATTATACACGGCAAAGCAAAGACACATTCTCTGATCAAATAAAACAATTATTATAAAATAAGTTAAAAACCAGACTTCAAAATTAGTAAGCGCTAACATAATTATTGATATTGCCAAATCAAAAGGCATTTGGATAAAATTATTCGTTATTCTATTAGATCTGGTTAAAAAATACTGAGCCATAATTAGTGACATTTTTGTAGGACCACCACGTGAGCTTCTTGTACGTACATAGTAATAAAATGATACAGTGAATAGGTTCACAAATGTCGTAATGACCAATGAACAACCTAAAACATCATATAATAATAACCATAAATTTTAAAAACCGACTTCACACAAAATTTGTAAATAATTCAATTAAAGTGACTAGTAGGTATGTATATGTCATTCAAGTAACCGATTTTTTCAGTTATTTTGATTTGAAAGTCAAACTTCTGAAGCGATTTTGTTAAAAATTTCTAATCCTTCCAAATTGGTTCATAAATGACGGAGTTCTGAGGTAACAAACATAAAAAAAAATTAAGTCCTTTCTTGAAGTGGGTTACAAAAACGGACCAAATAGAGAAAACCTCAGTCCTGAAGTCGATTAATAAGCACAATAAACATAACTCACCTGTTCAGTTCTCGAGAGGCTGTCATGGCTGTAAAAAGTAAAAAAACCTTTTTAGCAAATGATATATCAATCTTTAGCTCAAAATTATGGAATGACGTTAAAAATAGAAGTTAGATCTTTGAACTGAAATAAGAGAAATGGTTCAATCGTGAATATATGAAGTATTATCGGGAATTAAACCTACAATAGCTGTAAAACGGCTAGCTGTGTAGATGGTATTCAACGTTCTATGGGGCAAATGTGTTCTTTGTAGCGGGTTTGAAAATTACGCCCTGTTTGTCCCACGTAAACGCCATCGGAAACCAATTTGTAAACTCCTGACTTCCTCTCTTTGTTGATGGTATCTTTACCATTACATAGCCTTCGCGTGTTATGGCTGGTCTGAAAAGCAACGTGTACGTTGTTTTTTTTTAGCATTTTTGCGACTTTTTCTGATGTCTCCAGATGTGTGATGTTTTCTTGTGTTGATATTTTTCCTTCTAACTTTTGTTTCTGGTAAGATTAATTTTCTGTTATGTAATTAATATTTTAATTGAGGTTAGACTAAATTTAAATAAATTTCATTAACATTCTATTGAGTAAAATTTATAAAAGAATTACACAAGAGATTCATCAGAAAAACAGATAAAAAAAAGAAAACTCGTAGGTTTATATTAAATTTATTTATACTTATGCTATACTGCGTTTCTAGATGGTTTTAGATTTTCATAATTTAATTAAATTTTCCTCAAAGGGATGCTCTTTATAAAATTTTGGTGCCCTGCCAATTTCAGGAGGCATGACTGTGGGGGCAGATGGAAATAAACCAAAACTTTGACTTGTATTGCATGTGCAACCAATCTTAATTACCCTTTATGTACACCGAGTTATGATCATAACATCTGAAGTAATAAAACATTCAACTACCATAACGCCTATGTAAAAGTTGTAGGTGTCAAATTGACATTTTGCTCATTGAACGATTTGCTTAGAAGTTTTGCTAAATCCAAACTTACCCTCTGCCTAGTCCGAATGGAGTGCTTCTGCCAGATGTGTTATCACCCTCGCTGAAGAGATCGTCCGGCTTTTGCCGAGATTCAAACAACGCCTCCAGGTTACGTTGTTCTGGAAATGTATGGAAAACTTCTATACTTCGAGACGATTTAGCTGATCCAAGACAGGTGGGAAATTGTTCCACCTAAGCGTAATGACTGACGACATTTCAACACTCATGTAATACTATGGGGATAAATGAGTAGAGACCGTGGTCTCTAGTCTAGCAGTCGCCCTGCGACGTCAGAAAATGGATACCAAATTATATTTACCGTCCAAGTCTGCCAACAACCGCTTGGAGTCGTGAATGGACTGGCGCCGGCGCCTCGAGTCTCCAACGTCGAGCGACGTTCGCGGGCGCTCCACCGTCTCTTGCAGCTCCAAAACACGAGCCTAAAAAAAAGTATTAGTCGTAGGACTAAACGTCAGAACTAGAAGTGAAAACTTAAGTAGCAATAATTACTACTTAAGTTTTTACTCTCTTGTGGAATAGGTGAATTGTTCACCTTTTCCACAAGAGATGGCGCTGTTACGGATACATTTATTTATCGGAGCGTGACGGTCACGCGAGTTCAGTGCTTTTTTTCCGCCATCCCAAAAAGTGCTCATTGTGCCAAAAAAAGTTTTATTCATTGATTGCAGAAATAGTAAAGATTGAAACGGAGACATAATACGCGTAGTACTGACTCGACTGAAGGCAAACCATGATACACTTAAGCCCAACGCCCACTGTAGAATCGAGGCGGTGGCGTAGCGGCGTAACTCTTCTCGGTTTACCGATAGTTCAAAATGGTCCCACCACTCGTCACAACCGCGCCTCAATTGTTCCACTCTTTTAAATCTAGCGAATGAGACACAAAAACACCCAAACATCCCCCCCTTTCCCCCCTAGGGCCCGAAGAGTTGATTTTTCTATGGCCACTTGTACGCCGCGACACCCCTTCGAATCTCCAGTCGACATTGGGCCTTTCATACAGCTCTAAAAGACAATGAGATTCACCTCTAATGACTCCTTCGCATTCTTTAAATTTTCATATTCTTCTTGTAATGTGTTAAACTTTTCATTTACTTCGTTAATCTTTGATTGTTTTTCACTAATCACTGTGTCATCTTCTTCTTTCTGCTTGTTGAGTCTGTTGATTTGAAAGTAATTGTTTGTTAGTATCGTCCTTAATTTGCATGTCAGTGGCGTGTCTTAAGTTGGATCAATGCTCCAACTAACACACAGCAAGTTTGATGTCCGTCGTCTTAGCAATAGCACATCTAACGTCAATAGAAAAAATGATAAAAAGCGTAAAAACTCATCGAAAGCAGTTGACCGTGCGAATGGGGTTAAACTACCACTGCTTTCATGACGCCTAGTAGGTACAAAAAATGCAGCACGCTCGGTTCCATACAACTTGACGTGCTTGCGGTGTCTATCCTTGTAAAAATCTTTGGTAACTTCTGTTTTAAGAACTGAACTATATCATACCTCGTGATCATCTTGCTTTGTAACTCAGCAGTTTTGTCGTGTGTCTTGATATTCATTTCCAGTCTTATACACTCCCGTCTCTTCTCTTCTAGGATATGCTTTAGTTCCGCGTTAACAGCTGTTAGTTTCTGTACTTCTTGTTTCAATGATTCTATAATAGAAGTAGCATCCTTTACAGATTCTCTTAATATGAGAATATCTGAAGTCATCTTAGCAATTTCTGCAATATTTTGTTTGATTGTTTCACTTGACCTTTTTAAGTCAACACTATGTGATTCTTTTTCGTTTGATATCATTTGGTTGACCGATTTTAATTTATTAATATCTTCTTGCAATTCTTTTATAGAAAGAAGAAGCTCAGTTGTTTTAGCATTTTTCTCAGACAATGAAGAAATTAATGATTCTTTGTTTTTCATTGTCTCTCTCAGGCTGGACATTTCTTCAGTCAATTTTGCATTATCTTTTTTTAGCTCTCTAACTAAATCAAGTAACTCTGCAGTTTCAGCTTTTTTCTCAGATAATGACGAAATCAATGATTGTTTGTTAATTATTGTCTCTTTGAGGCTTGATATTTCTTCTGTCAGTTTGTCAATTTCATTAAGTTTGTTAATATTTTCCTGAATTTTAGAATCATAGGCTCTGCTCAAGTCTTCATGTTCTGCCTTCAGTGTTTGAAGCTTTACTTCTTTATCAGCCAAATCTACAGTTACATTGTTGTTTATATCTCTTAATGATTGAATCTGCGTTTTCAATTCATTAAGTTCTTTTTCTTTTTCATCAATAACATTTTTTGACATTTTAACATTCAAAGTTAGCATTTCAATTTCGGTTTGATGTTGTTGATTATTTTGATGTATTAAATGATCAATCATTATGGCGATATTATTGCTAGCGCATTCTGTCAAAGCTAAATCAGTTGTAATTAATTTATGTTTGAGTAGTTTCTGACAACCTTCATGGAGAGATTGCTGAATTTCTTTTTCTTTTCTCACAATGTCCAACGTCACCGCGCTGCTAATTTCAACCAATTTTTCTTTTTGAGCTTTTAGCAAATTATGTGCGCTTTCTTGTTCGGTCAATTTCCCTTTTAGGTTATCTATGGCGCTAAGTTCTATGTCAACATTATTTTTTTTATGTTCCAGAATTGCATATTGCTCTTTAACGCGATTAAGGTCTTCTTGACACTTGGCAATTATACTTTCGAAAACAGCAGCGCTAGATATCCCGACTTCATAATCTAAGAAGCTTAAAAAGTTTTGCTTGAACATGTTAACTACTTTTGCAAAAGTTTCATTATCTTTATTGTCGAACTCGTTGCTTATACGGTTTATATTACATTTCATCTGTGACATAAACTTAGATAACCTTTTCAAGTTTTCATCTTTCTCTTCTAACGTTTTTGATAATGCAGAATATTTGGAAACTATTTCATTGTGAAACGCTTTGTACTCTTCTAACTTTGTAGCGAGGTTTTCAACTTCATTACCATGTTTTTCCAGCAAACTACTATAAAACATCTTCAGTATATCAATAATTTTCACACCATCTGATAAGTTTCCTTTTTCTTCGCCAGTTATTTCTAGAAAATAGTTATAGCATTCCTTTTTGTCGACTGTGTAGATGTCTAATGGTTGTTCTTCCTGTATGTCTGGCATACTACATATAGCATGTTGCGAGTTGGGTGTTACAATTTTTTTGGGTTGCGAGACGTTTGTGTCACCCATACTTTCATCTAAATCCATAGATACGTTGCTGTAGTTAAAATGTTGTTTAATTGTTGCCACGTGTTCAGTTAGAACTTTACAATCTTCACGTCCAGCGCATAATTCACTTTGCAATGTACATATTTTATTGAACCTCGATGAAGTCTCTGAATCACTCAAACTTCTGTTTAATTTTGCATGCGGACTTTCCTTATTTGAAATTGGACGGGTGTCTGAGATCACTGAAGATTGACATCGAGGACATTCAAATGTATCAACCTGTCCTGTAGATTCCATTTTTTGAATCTTCTCAGCGAGTTCAGAGTTTTCGGTTTTTAATCTGTTTAATTCTTTGTTAAGGTCATCTGCCTCAGAAATATTGTCCATTACTTGAGTTGACAGTGTATCATTCTCTTCTTGTAAACGTTTGAGTTCTTTGTTTTTATTATTCAGTGTACTAGTCAATTTAGTTAAATCGCTAGTTTTAAGGATATTTTCTTTTTCAAAAGACTTTAATTTACTTACTAAAGCATCCATTTTTGGCATGTCTAGAACTAGGTCATTGTATTTTTTATCAATATTTTGGTTTTCAGTTTGGATGTCCTCCAGTTTTTTAGTGAGCCGTTTTACTTCTTCATTATCTGTTTGAACATGTGTTTTGTTTTCGATTAGACATTTAATACATATAGTTTCGTTATTAGAGGTAGTTACTTTAATAGGACTACTTTGAGCGTCCACTTTAAGTTCAGTGGTTCTAACAACTGAGAGCTTGTCTACTAAGGCTTTTAATTTACAATTTTCTTCTTTCAGCACTTCTAACGATGAAAACATGTTTTGGCTATCACTTTCTAATAAGCTTATGTGGCTAAGTTTGATTTCTGCTTCGGTTGTTTTAGGTTGGTTAGTTTGACAGGACACTTCGTTTATTGTTCGAGTTAAGTCTAAACATATTGTTTGATCACAGCCAATCAGAGTGTTGTCTCCAGTCGACGTAAGTGTAACATTTGTATCTAGCATTAGAAGATCCTCGTCTAAGGTGGATTCGTTTTTAAAGTTACAGACTGTGGTGTTATTGTCTAAGACATCTGGTAACGAGTATCGTTTAAAGTTGGCGTTTTGGCTTTCAGAAATGACTGGGTCATCCTTTAAAATTATGAACAAATCACGCAACTGTTTTTTAAATTCCGGAATATCCCCTTGGCAGACATTAAGTAGTTTCCTATGATGATGTTGTAATGCTAACACTTGCGATTTCAGTGACCTGTTTTCTGCATACGTAGTGGCTGTTAAAATCGACAGATTCGTTTTGTGACTTGACATTTTCTTTTGTAATTCTTGAGCTGGTTCGAGAAGTAACTGAATTTCTCGACGGATATTTTCTTGTTCTAATAATAATTCCTTGTTTGCTCTCTCGGACTGTTCTAAGATACCCAAAAGTGAACATTTTTCCTGCTGCAAAATTCTCAATTCTAAAGACATATGATCACAAGCCATGCACTTAGCTGGGTGGATTTCGGTATTGGAGCTAGATGGGGTTGCTAAATTGTAGTCATTTTGTTTCGGTTCCATTGCATCTACAATTTTATTGCAGCAAATAGTAAGCAAACTTAGTGGAGTAACTGATTTTACATTTGGTTGTTTATTTTCACAGGCAACTCTTAAAGACTTATTAGAGGCAAAACTATCTGTTTGAATTTGTGCTTCATTTTGATAATTAGCTTTGAGCAATTCATTTTCATACCGTAAATCTTGCATTTGTTGATTCATTAAAATATCAAGGTTAGTAAATTGATCCTTGCATTCTTGAGCTTTATTTTCCATAACTTGAATTTGAAGAGCCTTGTGTTCCAAGTCTTCCTTTAACTGCTTTAAGAGTTCATTGCTTTCTTTAAGGTTTTGACTAAGACTCGCCATATCTATATTAGTCTTATCTAGTTCATTACTCAAAGCTTTATTCTCGTTTTCAAGCTTAATGAGCGTATTATTCAAGTTTTTGTTTTCATTAAGCAAAGTTTCAATAGATTTCTTAGACTCAACTAGTTCGCGTTTAACATAATTTGCATTATTCATGTCTTCGTTCTTGATTTTATCTAATAGCAATAAAACCTTGTCATAAAGATTATTCTCTTCAAACGAACAACTATTATCGACATTTAATAAATTTGATATGTCACAAAGCCTGTTAAATACGTTCTCAATTTGTTGCTCTTGGACTTGGTATTTTAGAGACTTCTCTCGAAGCATAAATACCTCTTCATTTTTTTCTTTTAGTTCTTCAATAATTTTCAGTGTTTTTAAAAGAATTTCTTCTTTTGATTTTATCTTATCTTGTTCAGATTTTAGTGCAGCTTTAGAATGTTGAAGTTGTTCTTCTAAATTATAAATCTTCAATTTAGTTTCAGCGTCTGTTTCGTTCAATGATGATATCATTTCTTGTTTTAGGAGCAATTCTTCTCTTAATTTATTTTTAACATTTTTGAAACTATTACACTGTGCTAGTAAAGTTTCGTATTCATGCTTTTTAGTATTTATTTCTTTTTGGTAATCGGAAATCATTCCGTCGTTCAATATTTTATTGGTCTCTTTTAAATTTACAATATCTTTCAAATAGTTTTCTATCTTCTGCTTAAGTTGATCAATTTCACATTGGAGAGTTGTCTTTTCAATATCAAACTTGTTATGTAAATTTTTAATTTCTGTCTTTAAGTGAGCATTTTCATTCGCTACAATACTTTTTTCCGAAACAGTATCTGTAGCTACATTTTCCAATAAACAAAGGCCATTGCTAAGAGCGTTAAACAAAGTAACACAGTTTTCAACAAACTCAGGAATTTCTTGAATGTCACCACTTAATATTGACATTACGCTTTTCAACTTATCTAAGGCCGACTTAGCGTGGTTTTCATATTCTTCTTTGTCATTGTTTACTTTACTCAATGAAGATATAATGTTATTCTTGGCAGTGATTTCTTCCTCAAAAGAAGTAATTTTGTGTGACATCTCTTCTAATTTACTTTGAAGATCATTGTTCAGTTGCACATATTCTTGTTCTTTTGCATTTTTGTCTGATACGGACTGTAGAAGATTTTGGTTTGTTTCAATTAGATTTTCAATTAGTAAAGTATTTTCTTTGTTGAGTTCATTGAGTTCCATTTTCTGGTTCTCGAGCTCCGCCATTTTTTTTGTCAACTCTTCTTCAACATAAGCTAAGTTAAATTTTTCATGCATTAGATTATTGATTACGGTTATGTTATTGTTGGCGTCATCTTTTAGTTTTGCGATTTCTTCATTTAACGCCTTTATTTGATTTATTTTGTCATGAACATCATCATTTATTGAGTTAGGTTCAGGTATTTTCGTTTTTTTGCTTGAGGATTTGAATTCTTCTATTTCTTTGTTACGATTATCAAGAGCTATCTTGAATGAATGAATGATATTTTTTATGTTTTCGTTGTTTGCAATAACTTTGTGTTCATTAGCTATCATATCTTCTAAGGCCGAGTCATGAATACTCATATTTAGTGGATGATCTTTTTTCGTCAATTTTATCTGTAATTCTTGAATGACGTTATTGTATGACGCTATATCATTTTGGGCCGTTTTCAAGTTTTCTTTTTGATCTTTTATGGTATTATTTAATACATCTACATTAGATTTGTACAATCTGTTTTCATTTTCTAAGTAAGTATTCTTTTCTTTGAAACTATCTATCAACGTTTGAAGTTCACGACTAGATTGTTCTAAGAATTCGATAGATTGCTTCTGAGACGCAATATTGGCTTCTAATTGAACTATAGCTTGGCATTTAACTATAAGTTGATCCTGTAAATTTGTCACAAAATGTTTCATTTCAGATTCCTCTTCATTGGAAGTTGTTATACTACTTTCATTATCACTATTTACTAAAGATATATCTTTGGACATGTCCATGAAACTCATCCCGTCTTTTTCCACTGGTTTAGGAGGTAATTTGCCTAAAAGAACAACAAAATCTATTATAAATACTGAAATTATAACAAGATGGAATATTAGGATTGCACTGTCAACCAATCTCACCAATATCTTCAGACTTCTTAAGTTTTTGTTCTTCTAATAATGAAAGAAGTTCTTCTTCTCGCAATTTAGCTTTTTGCTTGAGTATATCATAACTAACTTCGCAGTCAGTGAGTTTCGTGTTGTATTTCTGGGATTGAGTTTCTAGCTCCATCTGAATAGAAAATAAATGCCAGTCAGTTGGCATAATTAATGATATTTTTGTCATTTAAGGTCACAAGGAATAAGTTCTTTGTAGCTATAACACTGATTTTATTTTTACCTTCGCGTTTTTGACATCCTCTTCAGCTTTCTTAATTTTAAATAAAAGGTGCTCCATTTCAAAGTCCTTCTCTTTGCCGTTTTTCTTGAGTATTTCAATTTCTTCTTGGAGCTTTGCGGTCATGTGTGTGCTTAATTCTACTTTTTCCATAAGCTCAACCTGAAATTCAGGCATACACTTATAAATTTCAGCAACTATTATAATAATCACCTTTCTTAATGGACTGTAAGTATGCTTAGAGGGAAACAAAATCAAAGCGTTAATGCAAGGTAACACCCGATCTTTATTCCTTCCATCCTAAGGTTGCCTGGAAGAGATCGCTCTTAGCGATAAGGCCACCGATCGGTGCACTAGTTTTAAGCTGTTTTATCGTGTCTTGTGTATGTAATTTGTAGTGTGAACAATTAAGGGTTATCTATCTATCTATCTTTATGCGAAAATTCTTACTTTTTTTATCAATCAAGAAACCAGAAATATCAATATTTAAAAAGTAATAATTTCTTAAAATTGTTTTACTACTTGTGGTCTAAGTGTTAGTTATCCTTGTAAGATAAGATACTTTTTTTTGTGTGTGAAGCGTTATATTATATTATGACTGCCACATTTACAGAAATCATAATAATATTACTAGTAGTTCAGTCAAACTGAATTGATCGAACCTAGGAATGAAAACGAATAAGCTATAAACTAGTATGAATCTACCCGAATGGAACCGGGTATGTCCTAAAACTGCGACCAGAACCACCGGAGGATGGGCAGCAGCGTCCTAATAGTACACGGTGAACGTACTGCGATCCCCAAGCCGCCTGCCAAGCGTGGGGATTATGGCAACACCCCTCTTTATGAGGGAGGCCTTGTCCAAAAGTGGACGTTAATTGGCTGATGATGTAGTATGAATCTTTGTTTTGATATTTTATAACTTGGCTTAGGTCAATGAATCTCATGTAAGCGTGTATACTCAAGATCAACAATCACTTAATCCGCTAAGTGCTTCTCATTCTTCGCGTTCTACATCGATAATAGTTACTCATATGAAATATTGGCTAACACCAAATTTGTAGAGAATTTTATGCTCAAATTTTTTTTAGTAACTCAAAACTTCTGGCCTTTGAAATTTTGACTTGAGTACATGAAATTGCTTGAGACTTATAAAATTTCAAAACAAAGATTTATACGAGCTTACAGTTTATTATCTTTCATTTTCTTTTTCAATTTATAGCTGATCTCAGCAGCTTTACACGTTTTTCAGGAACTTTAAATTTTTTCGGGGTAAAAAGTTCTAGCCTGTCTAAATCCAGGGCATAAGCTAAAAATAAAAAGTCTTTATTTCAAGCATGGAACCCATATTATGTGAGATAGAAATTCTATAATTGTAATTACAAATTCAAAAATAGATATATAGCATAAAATTTAGTAATAAAAATATCTCAGTAATTTTCGGTACGCATTAAAGTGCACTGACAGCCACGATAAAAAAATCAGGCTACCAAGGTAATCCTCCATGCACTGCAATAGCTAAGTTACTTTGATACCAAATGTCATCCTAATCCGATCAGCCATTACGTCATCGTAAGCTTAGTGAAAAACATACTCAAACTCGCGTCTATAATATTAATGTGCTTATAGCTTACCACATCCGGTTTATACATTTTTTCTCTTTCTGTAAATTCTACAATGTCGCGATAGTTTTTTTCGGCTCGATGGCAATTTTTTCGGAGTATGCACGGGGGTGTGTTAGATCTGGCTGAAAAATAATAATAAAAGTAATTATCATCCATATGATATGGCAATAGGCATGTGTCCTAATTTTATTTTGATTCATCATCATTTCAGCCTATCACGTTCCCACTGCTGGGACACAGGCCTTCTCTCAGAGAGAGAGAGAGAGAGAGAGGATGGGCCTTAATCCACCATGCTAGCTCAGTGCACGTTGGCATGTTATTTTGATTACCTCATTAAAAAGTTGATTATAAATAGAGCCCATCTACGAAAACAAAATTAAAATTTGTTCACAAATAAATACCAATTTTTTTGCTAGACAGAGAGCGCACTATAGCACATTATGACGTCAAGCCGTGCGCGCGCCTGACAAATGCTATACTAACACACACTATGCGGGAAAGGGAGAGAACAAAAACTTTTAACTACTGACTTTGAACTAAATTTGTATAATGTATTTAATTATATCCTTCGCAAAGCCTGTTATTTGTAATAAATCAAACATTAGGACACAAGCCTATTGTTTAAATGTATAATTACTTACAATGGCATTTATGATACGGCGAGCATGTCGGTATAGTTGAGTTGTCGTCATCATCATCACTGTCTGTAAAGCAGATGAAAGAAGCGGTTCTTACAAAAAAAACTATCAGTTTGTAGTCATGCATATTGGGTTAGATTTCATACAGTTATGTGAAACAAAAAACAGCAAATAACTCATTACCATTGAATGATGTTAATTGCGTATATATCCACCACCTCAACTCCAATTAAATTATATAAATTTGAGCTTTATAATCTGTCACATACAGTGAAAGTATATATAAATAGGGCAAAGGAAAATCACATTTAAATGCATTACTTCGATTTAGTCAGTTCGGCCTTCGGAGTCAATATAGTGGAGTTTTTATGGAGTGATCCTACATAGTCTTACCAAGTTCAATAATTTCGTCAGTGAAATCAACTTTTTTGTTGTTACGCGGCGGGGTTGTAATGCGCGCCGGTTCTTCAGGCAAGCTGGCGAGCTTGTTGGAACTCGGAATGGGCAGCAAGTCTGCAGGATTCGGGATCACCATTGGACTATTAAACAAAAAAGTTATTACATAGTTGTTAGAGAAAGTAGTACACATTTTAGATGTATTTAATATCACTAAAATAATTGAAACGAGAGTAGCTTTGCTATATAGTTATTTTAAATTAAATAATAGGCTTGAGCTTGGCCGCCAACTCGCCTGATGTAAAGCGATGATGCGTTCTACCATAATTTCTTGAATGCACTGTTATGACCTTGATGAATTTTAGCAAGTAATCTACATCAATGAGTAGCTGCACTCAGCGTTTCAGCATTTTTGGGCAGGTAATTGCCAAATTTAATCAAGATCGGTTCAGCCTTTAAGTTATCAAAAAGTGCTAAACAGACAAAGATATGTTTACTTTCACTTCTAGAATATTTGTGTGATTTGATAATTGATTTATTTCAGGTCTTGGGACCCCAACATAATTATAAAAAAAACATAACATGGCATGAACATCTCATGACGAGGTCTACATGACTTAGGATAGCTGTAATCAAACGCCGAGCATGTCGGTAATTTATTTTAGGTTTCACTGTCTGGACCCACACAAAAATATTAAAGCTTGGTGAAACTGAACGCGTACTTGCCACGGCGTCAAGGCATTTTAGCGACGCGTATTTGGTTTTGTACTTATTAACCGACTTCAAAATAGGAGGACGGTTCTATGTTCCACTGTATTTTTTTAAAAATGTTTACCGATTCCTCTACCAACTGTTGACCGATAAAAAAAAAAACTTTTGTTCGGTAGGGTATACTTCCAATTTGGTCCTATTGTCACCAAGTCAGGATCTGATGATGGGTCCCAGGGAAATCGAGGCCAACCCTCAAATGTTATAGGCACTTATTCATCATCATCAGCCAAAAGACGCCCACTGCTGAAAATAGGCCTCCCCATTTAACCGCCACACTGAACGACATCCTGCCATCTGCATCCACTGGATGCCAGTGACTCTCACGACGTCGTCGGTCCATCTAGTGGAATGGCCTACCAAGGCTGCATCTTCCGGTACGTGGTCTCCACTCAAGAACTTTTCTTCCCCATCGGTTGTCGGTTCTTCGAGCGATGTGGCCTGCCCATTGCCACTACAACTTGCAAATTTTATTAGCACTTATTACGTTTTTGATATATTTTTGAAGTCGGTTTTTAATGTGATCCACTTGTTTTGTGTTTCATTGTGTGGGCATGCATGTGTTTAGATCTACGTTTCAAATTGGTGATGAAGGTGGAGGCCATATGAACTTACTTGTATTTTAAGGAAGGTGTGCAAAACTTGGGAACTGCTGGTACAGGGTCCTCATCAATTGGATGTAATGATGTTGTGGAGATGGTAATCCGACGCGGCGGTTGCTTTCTGCGCGCGCCGCCGATTTGTTCCATACGGCTCCTTTGGCCGAACCCGTTCAATATAAGCTTCTGTAGGTTCGCTATCTGCTTCTGTAAGTCTTGCTGTAACAAGAAACAAGGAATTTGTAATGTTAAGTCTTTGTATAAAAGTAATAACTGCTAGTGATAACTTCCGGTTCAGGCATTCGGTGTTAAGGCATGACGTGTTCCCGCTGAAATGCGGGCACGTGCCGCGCGACTCAAGTGGTGCCGCTAACGTAAACAAGCAGCTTGTGTTACGCATCTGATACCCAAACTGTATTTTTTTCTACTTGTGTTTGAATGAATGATTAGAATAGCACGGAGCTTGTTTACTTATAAAGGAATAATAACACCTTTGCCAGTGTGCAAAACTGTGTTCTCAATAGCTTCTTGTGAAATTCTGGACGACTATTTACCGCTTCGGCCGCCTACGTCACCAGTTGTGATCAAAGCGAATCCTAAATCCTAGGATCACAGAGGACGCTCCGGGAAGCCTGCGCTGACGATAGTGAGCTGCTGGCTATCCTGAACGGTCTCTTCCAGGCAGGCCAGCAGCTCACTATCGTCAGCGCAGTTCAGTGTTGGTCCCATAGTAAAAGTTGTACATAATGATGAGTACAATGACCTCCTTTCGACTTAGTACAGGGTATTTATACGTAACCCTGTATAATCTGCTCCTATTCATACGAAGATTGTCGCTAGAAGATTGTCGGTAGAAATCGCTTTTGGCGATAAGACTGCCAAAAGTATATGAAGCATGCATCATAAATAGGCACAAAAAGTATGTTTATAATGCATCCTTGTCTTTTTGTGATTTTATCATATGCACGAGTATTTTTTAACCGACTTCCAAAAAGGAGGAGGTTATCAATTCAACTGTGTTTTTTTTTTGTTTGTTACCTCAGAACTTTTGACTGGGTGAACCGATTTTGATGATTCTTTTTTATTTGAAAGCTGGTGCTTCCCGTTTGGTCCCATTTCAATTTGGTCCAGTTCTGATGAAGTCGGTGTTTTTTTTTTTTTTTTTTGTAATGACATATTTATTGAAACAAAGGTAACTTAAAAAACAGAAAATTAACATAAACCTAAATATTAACTAAAAACTTAAACTTAAAATAATAAAGTAGCTTAATAAATACCTAAATTAAATCTAAATTAAATATCTAATTTTGATAATTATTATAGAAAATATTTTAACCGACTCCAATCGCCTAAAAGTGCTATTACATGGTAAATTTTTGCTTGACAACATTTCTTGGTTGGAACAATCTCGTTTAGTTCTTCGTTAATTAAGGTTGTTGCCTAGCCCTGTATAAAAACAATGTTCTCACCTCAACAGTTTTTTTGGTCTCGAGGATAACTTCTAGATTCTTCTTGGACTCCAGTTGCGACTGCAGCTTGGAGAGCTGCTTGGTGAGGCTCTGTATCATTGTGGCGTCTGTCGCGACTGCGTTCACTTCAGGCTTGTTCTTTATTGCCTTGGCTCTCATCGCAAATCTGCCACAGATAGTATTTCATCATCATCCATTTCCCATCCTCAGCTGGGTATACGTCTCCTCAGACAGGAAATATTTAATTGCGCATCGGAAATCCTGAACTCGAATCAATATTACAAAGCTGAAGCAAATACTCCGCTTTGCTTGTTAGGTCAAGTTTTTGTTTTAACCTAGTAATATCTCTGCCACAGATTTAATTATATGTTGGCCATGGGCTCTAGTTGATACTGGCAGAGGGAAATACGGTATCAGAATTTTTATTAATCTCATAAGAACAATTAAATATTCACTTACTGAGATTACACGTTAAACTTAGTAATGTGAGGTAGGTAGTTACTTTGCGATTTACTCGTAAGAAAACTGATAATTTCAAAATTTTATGCAAACGAAATGAAACTTAAATATGCGTAACAATCGAAAATATAAAGAAAAAACAGTAAAAAGGAAAGAAAACAACATAAAACAATTTTTTTTAAATAAATTGTGAGGTACTTTGCGAATTAATAATAATAAATCTGAAAATTTTAAAAACTAAATAAACTAATGAACTTAAATATTGAGAATTAAAAAAAAAGGAAAAGAAAAAACCAACAACAAAAACAATCTTTAAATAAAATCTGAGGTAGTTTGCGATCACTCATTATGTTAAATGCACAATAGACCCCAAGCGGGACGTCAGTGCTGGACTTATCACCCCCATCCCTTATAAGAATAGGCTGTAGATAGGAAAATTCACGCTAACTTTGGTTTTACACCATCGGATAATAAAGTGATTTAGTAGTCGAAAACTCACTGCAAAGTCGATAGGGTCTCTTCTAAAGCAGCCGGCGTGATGGCACAAATGATGCTAGTCTTCGCGTTCCCGCCGAGCGAGTTTTGAAGAATGCGCGTCAGTTTACTGTCACGGTAGTTTATAAATCTGGAACAAGTGGGAACATAAGTAAATATAAAGGAAAGAAAAAAATTAACATCGAAACTACACTGAAATTATAATAGACTAGTTTGCCTCTAACAGTTTTACCAGCGCGCTGGAAGAACTACAAGTTATTCTGAAAAATAGCCTAAGTGTTAGATAAAGACCAAAGAAGAGCCATCAGGCGAGCGACTTCGCTCGTCTCGTCACCCAGTATCATTAAAAAAAAGACCTTTATAAGGATAGACACCGAGGTCTGAAGTCTGTCTTAAGTTAGATCAAAGCTCCAACCAGGAAGCCGCATAATTCAGTTCTACCTCCGTGGTAAAAGCACTATTAACCAATGATTTTCAGACAAAACTACTTTTGACCAACCTGTTACTATCAATATATACTTCCATTTAAAACTAAAGGACATCATAACAGGAATGCATTAAGGTTGAAAATTTCGTTTCCGTGCGTGGTGGTCTTGGCAGTAGTATGCCAGATCTCAATACAAAAATGTTAAATTACGTTATAAGTAATATACTGTAAAACTCTTCGAATGCTGTTGGCCAAATAAATGCAGTAAAACTGCCCTTAATACCACTTCACTGCGCTCGTGACGTCGTCGTAGTAGATAAAAAAAATGAGGCATGCTGGGTTATCATATAACATGACGTGCTTGCGGGATCTATCTTTATAATGACTTGTGGAGTTTTTATAAAGATTCGAGTGACAACAAATATCGCCCCCAGATCTAAATAGAGGGGATCTAATGAAATGAAAATTAAATAGTTTTATTGCTAACAGGGTGCTTGTATCAAGCAACAATTTAAGGAGGAGCCAAAGTAATATCTACAGACTCGGACTCGGACTTTCAGCATTAATGCCGAGATGGACCCATTCAACAATAATTTGTGTTTTTCAGTTATAAGGTGTTTTTTTTATGTATGTCGAATAAACTGATTTTCTTTCTTTCTTTTCTTTCTTTCTATCTATTTATATTAATACTAAATTTAAAATTGTGGATTTTTAACTTCTGACGTTTTGAACACTTTGCAGTGTCACAGGTAGAGACCAGATGACGGACGTCTATAAAAATGTTATGAAATGATTTACAAGTTCCACCCAAGCTACTACCAGGCAGCCCATCTGCTTATTTGACACCTAAGGTATTTTAATAAAACCTATGTACGCAGTAGTCGCTTACAGTATCAAGAGGTCTTGCAATTCTGCGCCGGGCTTTGAGATTTTATTAATTTGATTACTGGTTTTCAAGCAGGTGGAACTTGCTCGCTATCTTCTATCTCTTTTAAAATTTGTATGTAATTTCAATTGCCTCGCGTAGAATCTTTTTGTAAAAAATCGCGTAGGTTGGTTTAATTTCAATGTATAATAATCACCAAAACCTAAGAAATCATAAATATAATGCATTTAAAAATTAGGGACCGTTTAAGTATTACGTAAGCACTTGATGGGGGCGGAGGGTCTATGCTTTGCTTATTTTTGATGACATGGGGGGTGGGGGGGGGGGGGGTCTAGATGGTGATTACGTCAGCAGTTACTTTTTTACACATTATGTCATTGCTGCTCATGAATAAAAAAAAAAACAGAATTTGTTTACTTAAGCATGGGAGGGGGGAGTAAGAGCTTTGCTTACTTTTGCTGACAAGAGGGAGGGGGTGGTAAATAATTGTAATAAATCTGCTTACGTAATACTTGAAAGGCCCCCCCTTAGTATAATTCTTACTTATTAGGATCCTCAGATAGCTGCTTTATAACAAGTGCAAGTGCACTCAATGACTTGTTTATATGTGTGCCCTCTTTGAACCGTATGCCAGTGGCACCTGTCTGGCCTGCACGCTCCGAGCCAGCCAAGTCGACGAGATTTAGCTGAGAGACGTTGACGCAACCACTCTCTTCTGGACCTTCAATGTGTTCTCGAGATTCGATTGTCTGAAATGTGGAAATATCTTAATGATTAAAAGTACAATATCATCAGTAAATCTTAAGTGCTCGTCGTTGACGCTTATGCTTCTAGACTCAGGTGTGTTAGTGAACAGTTTCAGGAATCATTATAGAAATATCACCAATACTATCCTTGGAATAAGATAAGAAAATCAAACATATGGTCGAAATGTCTGCAGGATATTTATTTTCTCCATTATGCAATAATTATGATGTTAGAAAAGCCTTTTTACATAAGAAAAACTCTTTACAAATTATTTGAATTAAACTAAACAAAAAACTAACAAAATTATTAACAAGTGGATAACATTAAAAACTATTTCCCTGGGATTCCATCATCAGATCCTGACTTGGTGACAATGGGACCAAATTGGAAGTATACCCAACCAAACTTTTTTTTTAAATCTATCTACAGTTGGCATTAAAAATTGTTGAAAATACATTTTTTAAACAGAGGAACATAGAATCGTCCACCTTTTTTGAAGTCGGTTAAAAATAGAGTTGTGTCACAAGCACCAGAATTGTATATGTCGACATTCGAGTGTTTTGTCACTTTAAATCAAACATTACTTTATAAAGTATATCATAAAGACTAGATATGAATGCTCCATGTAATCGCGTCGGTATCTGCTGTTATAGAGTGCTTACCCCTTACACTACAGATACACAGAATACAGATTGGTGATATACTTGATCAACTTACGATTTGGAATATTGAATGTGATCGACTACTCTTTTCATTCATGTTTGTTGTACCCGTTTGTCTGTTAGCTTCACCCTGAAAAGCAACTGAGTGTTAATCATTATTATAGTGCTAACCTATAGTAACCTTATATTTTTTTGAGACAAAAAGTGTGAGTAACTTACGTCTCCGACACAATATATTCGGACAATTGTCTGAATACACAAAATCATAATCATTATTGTCATAATTGCCTGTATATATTGTTGTCTGAATTGTCTGATACGTTTAAATTATAATATTTTTTCTCCTTATAATATCAGCTATCTGCCAGTGTAAGTCCGGACAAAATCGGTCTAGCCATTTCGAAGTCTATAAGGAACTTACATACACACATCGCTTTTTTATATATATAGACAAGCTGCGCCCCGCGGTTTCACACGCGTGGATCCTCTTCATAAACCTTAACATCAGCTATCTGCCTCTGAAAGACCCTTCAAAATCGGTTCAGCAGTTTTTGAATTCACACACATATAAACATAATTTTTTATATATTAACCTAGCCACACGTCCCGGCTTCACACGGGTGGTGATTTATTTTTTAAACATTCTAGTAATAAATATAGCCTATGATACTCAGGGATAATGTAGCATTGTAATGGTGAAAGAAATTTTTAGATCAGTCCAGTAGTTTTTGAGTTAATTTGTTACAAACATTCCAAAATACAAATCTTTCCTTTTTATAATATTAGTATTAAATAATAGGCTCGCGTTTCACGTTTGGGTTTGACCACCAACTAGCTTCGCCAACTTCTAGTGTTGTAGATGGTAACTACTGAACATCAGGTGGTCTACCTGCTTGATGTGTCTCTACATGTTTTTATAGTCCTAACCATATTCAGGTAGAGTATTCTTTGATCAATGTGGTGATTAAAATTTATCTTAGCCTAAAACTAAACATGTCTTACCTCTTTCATTGCATCTAACACCTCAGCAGGAGACACTGTGACTTTTTCAGCTGCATCTACTTTAATACTGCCTTCGTATGTCTCGTGGATTTTAATGTTCTCTTTTTTTGTATCCAACAAATCTTTGAGGGTCTCATTGTAGATTTCTATGTAAGACACCCTGTAATCAATGGAATATGTCAATTATGTTATGTTATGTATGCATTATATACTCATACTTTGCTTCTCAATTCTTTGATCCTTAAACTTAACCTGTATACTTGTTTATCGCAGTGAATTTCATAATCTTATTTATCAATACATTCTAGCCATTAGTTATTGCTACGCAAAATTTCGAAATCTAATTCTTTTTTTCTTTTAATTGGTCCATCCACCAAATTTATTTTTTAAGTTATATACTATATAACTTGTATAGTATATACCCACAGATTTACCCACTACCATTAGTTTTTAAAACAATAATTGGCCTGTGTATAACAAATACAAGTTGTGTCAATACCTGTTTCGCTCAGTGGTAGCATGTCTGCCACATGAGTAGGAGGTCTCCGGTTTGATGAAGAAACCATAGGGTGTAATTACTATTTTTGTTACTGGATATTTTGTATTAAATAATGGTATCATACACAGTGCCTAAGTATTTTATGCTATTCCAGTCTGATTTGGGCAACAAGAATAATTATCATTTCATACTTCTCCTAGGAAATGACTACCTAGGTGTCACATGAACTGTCAAACACTAGTATTAGAAAATACATAAAATAGCTAAATAATTCATGAAAATAAATGAAAAAGACAAATATAAGGAGTGGCTTTTACTCCCCTCAACTCACTTTTGACTCAGAGTCACACAACAGGCAATGGAGAGATCTTATGTTTGGAGTTTCTTTGCACTATACGATCCGGAATGTGGATATTCACCAAAGAACCATCCACCAGATTCGCCAGAGTCACCGACATAGCTATTAAAGTTTGCAAGTTGAAGTAGTAACATGCAGGCCACATGGGTCGAAGAACCGATAACTGATGGGGATGAAAAATTCTTAAGTGGAGACCACGAACCGGAAGACGCTATTCAAATAGGTAGGCCTCCCACTAGATGGACCGACGGATGGATTGTAAGAGTCGCGGGCATCTAGTGGATGCAGACGGCAGGTTGTCATTCAGTGCGGGGGTTAAAGGGGGAGGCTTATGTTCAGCAGTGGACGTCTTCTGATTGATGATGATGAATGTGGCTTTTATTACATCTAGTCGGAAAAATATGAACTTTACCTACTGTCATTTGACTCATTCAATAGAAAATGGTCATTGACACTCGACTAAATATATGGAATGGCAGTTTTTTTTTTTCGATTTCAGGGTTGGCCCTATAGTAAAAGTTGTTCATAATGATGAGTACAATGACCTTTCGGCTTAGTACAGGGTATATGCGCAATCCTGTATACAATGCTTAAGGAAATAAGTGAATAAGATTTTATTTGTTTCGGGTGCATTTTGACAGAGGCAGAGACGAGCAGAGATGAGCAGGAATAATCCAATCACATTGGTTGAAAATCAACTTCTCATCTCCGCTCTGCTTCAGTGGAAACCCACCATTAGCCTGGTCATTTTGGGCTTTTTACTCGATGATAGCTGCAGTGTTAAAAGCTAAATAAAATTATTTTCTTTTAATATTTCACTGAAGTATATTGGACACCTAATAGCTAGTCTTACAAAAACTAGGAAACAGTTCAAAAACCTATCATTATATTATTTGTCTGTCACCCTTCTCTCGTCTCACAGTTTGCAGTGTGAGCAAATAAATGTGTGGACCATGTTCGAATATGCATATAAAGTCACTGGTTAAGATACACACACACACAAAATTATAAACTTTCAGTTGTCGTATCAATGTGATTTTAAGAATGTACTAACCTATAGATACTGCTTATACCTAAATTTTCTATATGTTGGCTAATTCGTTGTTACTTAGTTGGAAGCAATATCATATTCTGCTTAAATAACAATATAACATAAGTTGTAAGCACAATCAATATCAGATAACAAGTGTTAATTTCTTACATCATTTGAATAATGCAAAATTACCTGACTAAGAAGTCTCTGTCGGTTTTTTTTTGGATGATGTCAAATAGATCGAGGACTGCAAGATGTATGATGCCGGGGGAAGTCTCCGTTCCTGTCATGGTGTAAGTTTTCCCGGAGGAAGTTTGTCCATAAGCAAATATTGTGCCATTGAAGCCAGCCGTTGCAGCTTCCACGATTGGCTTCGCAACATCTTTGTACACGTCTGACGTCTTCGTATCCTCGTTATAAACCTTATCTGGAAATATCGGTGTTTACTAATTAATATTCGCGACCTTCAGACTAGCATGACGCAGGAGTGTGTAGGCCGCAGTAGCCTCAATAGAATCACACTCGTCGCCGTTTATGGGATAAGCGACTGTCCAATACTAACCCAAATTCACTTACCAAACGTGAAGGCTTGTCCATTGTCTCGTCCATTGCTGTTGAACTGGTAAAGTGTATTGCTCTGCACCCGCCACTGGTGATGTTGTTTATCTTCTAATTCGCGAGAAATGAGCGGGCGAACTTTGACAACTACTTTTATATTGTCACTCATGTTTAAACATTCCTTCCTCGATACAATATTTTCCAAAGAATCATTAAAAGCACTCACTTCGTAGACGGAAATCAATCAGTCAAAAACATTTTTCTCACACATTGTATGGTAGTTGAGGCCGATTTACTTCTTTCTTTCTTCAATTCTTTGGAGAAAAAAAACAAATACTACACTACACAGTTTACAAAAGAAAATAACCGACGTACGATTTCAAACGGTTAAAAATAGAATGAGTACATACTAGAGATGGGCCATAGAGTACTTTATTAGAGATGGCTATGATTTACTATTTACTATATTCCAACCATTGTATGAGTTCGATCATCGATGTCGATTATCGAGAGTTTCGCGAAGAGTACCTAGTTTCCCATTAGGGTCACTGACAATGTTTAGTTCTTTCATCGGCAAGAGATGGCGCTCGCGTAACTTTTGGTATTTACTATTTTCGTTCGCTAACGTAAATAACTAAAAAGTTTAAAAAATATACACAAAATCTTGTAAAATTATATAATAAATAATATCTTTGTGATAGCTACGTATTTTGAAATATTTACGTACAACCTAATCAACCAAACTTTTCATGTCGTGTAACTAAAAACACAATATTTAATTGTCATAATGCGATCATTGTGTGCTGCGGGGCTATTATGATCTTTGATCGGGATCAGTCAGTGTCAGAATTGACAGAATTTTGACACTTGAAAGGGGTTATGACGCAAAAAAAAGCCTTGTCTATTTCCAATTTCATACTACGAAATTGGAAATAGACAAAGCTTTTTTTTACATAATTTTGACAAGTCGCGATCCCGATCAAAGATTCATAATAGCCCTGGGCCCTTATTCCGCACGGGCAAACGCGCGCTATCGTGGCCACGGTAAGTTTCCCTCAAAAAGTTGGCCTCTATTGCTTAGGAAATAAAGTTCAACTTTTGAAAGTTAACTTATCGCGCCACGATAGAGCGCGTTTGGCCCGTGTAGAATAAAGGCCCTTCTGTTCACACACTTCACACGTGCGTGCAAGAACCAAGGGATTTTTTTCCACAGGATCCAATACTACTATGATCAACTCAACGTACTCGTTGTAATAAGAAACAGGTAAAAACAGCGTTTTAACGTAAAAATACACAAACCACGAGCGAACCAAACGAACGACAAGTTGTTTGTGTTGTGAAAGGATCAAAGGTCATCTTCAGGGTTCATACATATTTGGGCTAAATCTGAAAGTGTAGGCCAAACAAATATTATATTATTTTCTAGTATGTAGTACATCATTCTGTGTATTTGTTAATATTGGACAAAGCCTGTAAGATCATTCTTTGCATTGGTAAATGAGTTCTAAAAATTATTATATTTTTCGACAAAAGTAGTAAATAGTAGTAAGCTACCTGATAACGAATAACTTTTTAGACCGTAAACTAATACCCTTTCGTTAGGAGAGACGTGGGGCCTTACAGCTACCCCTGAATGTGGGCTCGAAGCAGCACTGAAACAGCGCAGTGTGGAAATTCACGCGAACATGAACTTTAACGCACCGAGATACGGTTTTCGCATCACTTAAACAGAATCGCTTGAAACATGTAGCCACTGGCCGTATGACCCTTTGCCCATCAGTGGGACGTGTATAGGTCGTTATGTGTATGCCATTACACATCTATTGATTTCTATAATGCGACCAAAGCCAGCGCGATAGTCTTATATTTTTTGTACTGGCACAGTAGTCAGATTAATTTTTTTTAGCATACCGAATTCGGTATGCTAAAAAAAATTAACCTATGCCAATTCTGAAACCATTTCGAGATTTTTTGTTACAAACCCTTATTTTTCTACTCTGACCTTTTAAAATGATAAGATGCCATTTATTTTAACAAAAAACTATGAAATCATTTGACTTTCATTGACCTCTAAATGACGTCACGTTTTTGCATTTTATTATCTGTGCTTTTTAAGAATAAAAAAATATAATACATTTGACACACTGTTCGTCACACAGAAAATATTTTTCTTTCATATCTGTGGTTTTACAGTCTAGTTCTTTTCAGAGTTGCCAATATGGGGTGTTTTTCCCTAAGCGTAGGGAAAAATCATGAGGAAGGTTTTTTTCGGGGAAATAAATATCTGATTTAGAACGTTTTTACTGGAAGCACCTAGTTAATAGAATTAATTTTCACCACGTCAGATTAATTTGTTTTTATTATGGGTGCTACTCACAACGATATATAATGTTAAACATATTTTAATATGCCATTTGATGTATGATTAATAATTTATATTCAAACATGATGTCTCAACCTAAGATTAAAAAACACAGAACCTTAATAATCGAACAAATAAAATATTTAAATAAACGACATTTTAAGCTATCTGGTTACGTCACAATATCTCAATTTTCAAAAAAATATTTTAAAATAACTACTGAATAGAAAACAAAAATAATGAAATTAGTTTCTTAAAATAGCCTTATCTACGAAATAAAATATAAAAAAAAACTTTACATACCGAAGCTGTTGTCCGTAAGGCCCCAGTTCTGCATTCGCCCCGTAATCCTCTCTACTCCCGGACTCAGGAATAGTGAAGCTTTCTATCAGTGACAGGTTTTTTTTTTAATCGGTCAAGTAGTTTTGGAGTGTATCTTCTATAAACAAACTTAATAATCTCCTCGTTTTTTTTTAATATAAGTGTAGATTATTATTAAATAAGGTAATGTTACTATGAGGCCTTATAATGGGATAATAATTTGACTAAATTAAAAGCCTGACATGGGGTATTTTTTTTAGTAGATGGCAACTCTAGATGGACTTTTGTTTTGATTGAATAGAGACTTACGAATTAGTAGGTGTCACTGTCAAGTGTCAAAGTAAATTCTAGTGTCTTTTTTTTGACTCGCGTGCTTTTCTTGGCTCCTCAACGCAACTACATATTTGTGCAAAAAAGTGACGTCATAGGTTTCAAATTTTCAAAAAAATATTATAAAATAACTACTGAATATAAAACAAAAATATTGAAATAAGTTTCTTATAATGACCTAATCTACGAAATAAAAATATAAAAAAAATATCAAAAAAAAACTTTACATACCGAATTGGATTGGTTCCGTGGTCTCGTCCTGAAATCGGATCGACATGGTGGCGTTTCTATACAAACACTTTAGCACTTCGATATACCTATAGTCGATATGACAACGCTATGGGGACTGCAATACTGCCCAGTACCCTTAGTACAAGATTTGACAGTTTTCGAAAACTTTTTTCGTTTCCGTATTGTTCCATACATTTTAGTAAAGCGCCTCTAGCGGAAACGCGGATGAACTAAAATCGGTAGTAATCGGCAGTATAGGTTGCTTCACTCAAATACGAAAAATAGTTTCGAATAGCTTTCAGCCCAGCAATGTATGCATCAAAACGAAAACGAAAAAAGTTTTCGAAAACTATCAAATCTTGTACTAAGGGTACTGGGGCCCTACCATGGCGTGCACAAGTAATGTTATTTTGATATTACTTTCTAATTTCGTACCATAGACTTCAAAATACATTATCATTATGTTATCACAATGGCTAGGACGTTTTGATGACGTCATTCTATTTTGTTCACTCATATTAGATGAATTTTAATTATCTGTGGTCATTACTTGGCTAATAACCGCAGTGATGCCAATTTAGGGTATTTTACCCTAGATTTAGAGTAAAAATTATGTCGCAGGGTAATTTTTAGGGTATAGAATTAATTGTTTAGGGAGTTTAGAGGTAATCTTGAGGGTTTTTTTTTGTTACAAACAACAACTCTTGTAACGTTGAAAGCTGATTAATTATGGCTACAGATATATTAGTATTGTACTAAGTATAATAATAATGGCGTGTGTAAATCAGAACGCACGTTAGATAAAAAATCAACCATTGAATATGAAAGAACTTTTTTTATTAATTATATAATACTAAAACTTTAGCCTTATGGTATTTTTACATAAATAGTTATGATTTAAGGGTAAAATTAATCAGGCGTTGGGGTAAAATGAAATCTAGCTTGGCATCGCTGCATTGCCGTCAGATTGCTGGAGTTATGGCGCCAACGTGGAAAAAAACATGTCGGCTCGTTGGAGTATTTTCCTAAACTTGTGTATTTTCGAGTGTTAATGTGTAGTAAATGATAAATTGTTATTTATTAAGTGCTCGAGTGTGGGCATGTGATATAACGAGGTGAAACATGTATTTTCATGTTGTTTCCAAAACTCCATAGGAGCCTCTTGTAAAGTCTCCACCACTTTACCAAGGGCATGAGTTTGACTTGACCGTGACTTACTTTGCTTGACTCTGACTGTGACTTGTTTGACGCTATTAATACCATCTAAACATGGTTAATATTACGACTAAAGGACATTGAATTCACGGTCATGAATATTTTAACAAAAATAAAAGTCAGATTGCTTGCTTTGCGTGGAATGCGTGGTCCATGATACCTACTACTCAAAGCGTGGTCTTTCTATGTCTAAAATCTTGCTAAAATCGATTTTCCTGTTTGAGTAAATAGTGTTTTTTCTGTGCTTTTTTTTCGTTGTTATTTTAGGGATTAAATACTTAATTCACACGGGAACAAAACAAAAACATAACAACTCGGTTTGATTGAAAAAGTGAGTGCAATGGAATCTTTTTTTATTTTTTTACTTTGTGGTAAACTCATGCCCCTGTAAAGTGGTGGAGACTTTACAAGAAGCTCCTATGGAGTTTTGGAAACAACAAGAAAAGACATGTTTCACCTCGTTATATCACTTACCCACACTCGAGCACGTTTACGAGCACTTAATAAATAATAATTCACCATTTACTACAGATTAACACTCGAAAATACACAAGTTTTTTTCCACGTTGGCGCCAAAACTCGTGAATTCTGAATTGCACCATTTGCACCGCGTAAAATGGATTCTTCCTACATCCAAATTTTCGCGTATCGTTTCCCTACATAGGCTATGTATATTGGTACTAGACGCGACTTAAAATAATAATAATTACTAAAGTAAAATAACGTATATGAACAACTTATTGAGAGTGAGCAGCAGGACAAAGGTTTTTTTCCCTCTACGTTTCCCTACTTTTAAATTCTTAAACGAATTGTATATGGCAACTGTGTCAATCACGCGGAGCCAAAAGCCCCAATACGGGAGCGAAGAAAACAGTTTTTTTTCCTCCGTGACGATTTTGGCGTCGCACTCTTGTGCATTTGCCAGTGTCAAGTAATTATATTCATATCAAGTTTGCTAAACATTATTTATGTCAAACAAATCAGTCAGAGTCAAACAAAGTAAGTCACGGTCAAGTCAAAGTCATGCCCTAGTAAAGTGGTGGAGACTTTACAAGAGGCTTCTATGGAGCTTTAGAAACAACACAAAAATACACGTTTTAGCGCCTAATAACACTTTCTCAGACTCAAGCACGTCCACGAACACATAATAAATAATAATTCATCAACAATACGCATTAGCACTTGCAAAATACACAAGTTTATGAAAATAATAAAATGAGGTCAATTTAAAAATGCGGGTGAAATCCTTTGTATAATCGATCGACTATGCTTCTATGAAGTCTTGGAAACAACATGAAAACGCGTTGCGCGGCATTATTTAATTAATAATTAATAAAACAATCACTTTTGATTGTTTTTTTAATTAAAAATACTGTATCTATAAATAATAATTTATAAAATGAAATGTATTTATTTGATTTTTCATAATTACTGCGTGTATCGGAACGCGATTTGACACTTTAGTAAAACAATAACATAACGTCGTCGGTTTTGTATTATCCTACGTACCATGGACAAAAAATTTATTATCATTATATTATTGAGAATGAATGTATGTATAAAGAACGGTAACGGCTTAGTAGAGCAAGACAGCGATATAGATTTGTGTTGCCGTTTCTACTTTCTTGGACTTGTCTGAACGCGTAGAAGTAGATATACTCGTAGCTTTGATTATTTATAGATATAGGTAAGTATACGACATAATAGGCATGATGACTGATTTTCAAAATCTATTCTATGATATTCAGAAGTATCCAATATGTAAAAAATATATCATATTTCTTTAAAAAATAAAGGTTTATATGTAATAAAATGACAATCAAATTTTAAGTTTCAAATTCACGCCAAAACGCTCAGTACGTCAACGTCGTTAACAGTAAACATTAGGAACCTATAAACTAAATCAAGTTATGCGCAATAAATATGAATTCGAAAATATATAAGTGGTGTGTGGTCCCTCAGTGCAACAAACAATGCGAAATAAGTGGTTGACCCTTGCACGGCGAGACCCAACAGTTTTAAGTCTAAATACTTCAATTTATTTCTGTGAAGATCATTTTGACGTAAGTTTGTACTTATTTCGTAAATTCTAAATGGTGTGTGACCTTAATTTAGGTCTAAATTTAATTAGTTCAATAGTTTCTGTGGTCATATTTTATCTCTTGAATAACCAGTAGTTCAATTCAATTCAATTTCTTCTTTGTGGCTTCGTGCGGTATTGCCACAACTTGCCAATGTCTTGTTTAGAGTTGAGCAAATATTCTGGAGATAGTCCGTTTTATTGGAGGCAGGATCCCTCTTTAAGAAGATGATCTTCTAATAGTGATTTAATCTAATCAATCTTTATCCTAATGAGTACTTTATTCATTTTCCAGTTGCCAAATGATATGGACAATTATATGGAGTATCATGTAATGGGATCAGTGTCGCAGGTCCGCATGAAACCAAGCTGTATTTCCACAAAATTTTAATGCCAGATAGATAGAAGAAAACGAACTGCTAATACGACAGAACGACCGTATATTGTCAAGAAACAAAGACAGACACTAATTGAAGAATTTGAAAAAGATTTAGAGGAAAGAAGTATTACTATAAAACATTTAGAGCTCGGAGAAGCTTCATCTAGCAGTTCAGGTACCTGTTTATAAATCATAATATTAAGGATCTGGCACACTGCCCGCGCTCCCCGTCCTGCAGTCCGGTCTATGTATATATGGAAACTGCAAATGATGTTCACACATGATGCGGACAGCATTCATTTTGACCAGACCGCAGGACGAGAATGCAGGCAGTGTGACAGATCCTTTAAAGCAAAGATTAATTTCGTTTACCTTACTTAACCAATTAAACAATTGCTATTAAAAACACTGTCTGTTATCATACCTAGTAAATAACCAGCTTAAACATTTACTATGATTTTTTTTAAATTAAATAGATGTACTTAGTACTTTGTTGAAAGACTGATTTATTGTTTGTAAAAAAGTGCAGATTGTATTTACCTATGTATGTTTATTAAGTCCTACTTTTAATTTGTGTCTAATAGTTTTACTATTTTAAATTTTTAGTTTTGCATGGAAACGTCGAAGAAAATGTTATTCCAAATGAAATCCACATCAGACTGCAGCGAGATGATAAAAAGCAGGAAGCATCTAAAATTCTTGAATGTACCTTGCTTAAAATTATGAAGAGCCCGCGTTTTTACACAGGTGTTCCCAAAAGCTGTTATTACTTGATTGATTTAATAGAAAAACAAATTAATATTCCTGCTACCAATATACTCTTGTGTCTAAAGAAAATTAGATTTAATAACCCATTTAGAGAGCTTGCTGATGACTTTTCAATGAGTCCAAGTCATGCTAGCAAAACATTTTTAAAAAATATACCTGTGTTAGCAAGTGTCATGCGTCCTTTCCTTGTTGAATTAAATAAAGATTCCATAAAAGGAAATTTACCTATGGCTTTTAGGCATAAATATCACAATGTCAGTTGTATCATAGACTGCTTAGAAATAGAGGTACAAAAGCCTTCAAAAGCCTTAAATCAATCTCTGACATGGTCAGAATATAAAAAGGCCAATACTGTTAAATATCTTGTATCCTGCACACCCAACGGTTTAGTTAATTACATATCACCTGGTTTCGGAGGCCGAATTACAGACACATGTTTAGTGGAATCTTGTGATTTTATAAATAGCTTGCAATCAGGCATGTGTGTGATGGCAGACAGGGGTTTTAAACATGTGGAGCAATATTTACGCAGACATGGAGTGCAACTAGTAAGACCTCCAAGTGTTACAACTGGGACAAAGCTTTCTAAAGCTGAAGCAAGGGAAACCAAACAGATTGCTAGTTTGAGGATACATATAGAGCAAGTGATTCGGCGGTTGAGAGAATTTAACATGTTAAAGCCACATGCATGTTTAAATCACAATCTTGTCAAAGTACTTGACGATGTTATTACCGTTGCCTGCGGTTTAATTAATTTGCAAGATTCATTGATTAAATAATACTACAGAGTTATATTATGTGTGTTTTATTTAAAAAATCCTATAATTATATTACACTTTTATATAGTATAGGGTACACATATTCTTTCCATGAAGAAATTATCACTTTGATAATATCAGATACAAAATGTTGATCAAAATGAACTTCTATTACGTCCACTTTTTTATTTTTAGTGTAGTTGCAATCAGCTACACAGAAGTAGCCATTTTGCTGGCCAGTCAAAAACATTTGTAGCTGCATTTGCGCATAGTATTTCTCCGTAGGTTTCCCATTATTCACATAATTTTTATATGTTTTTGCACTTGTTGGGCACTTAATTTCTATTATGTAGTCACCACAGATCCCATCAGGCGATCCTGCTATAATGGGATAGTTTTTACAGAGCATTAGGCCACATTTTTTTATTCTTTTCCCCAGTATGCTGCTTACTGTTTGTCTCACTTCATCCTCCAACGTTCTACCCCGCTTCATGGCCCGAGTATCTGGAATTTTCCCTCCCATTATTAAGGAAATCAGGGTGCCATCACTAGTTTTGCACCTACTAAATTCAAAAGCTCGTGAGGCTGTCACTCTGCCATACCTCAATTCGTACCAAAGCGAGCTTTTATGTTGTTCTCTAGTTGCCTCCTCAACTTTTAGGATATCTTCATTAGTTAACACAACGTTTACTAAAAAGGTGTCACAGGACTTTTCTTTGTATTTCTGTACCAGTTTGTGCATCGATAATCTTTCTAATGTATCAGGAAAATAGTCTGCCTGATACTTGAGTACCTCACAGTCACTGAGTTTACGTTTCTTCCCTTCTTCTAAAAATTTTTTGAACACACCACTATTTGATGGCAAGCTTGATTTGCCATTGGATAACTGTTTGGCAGTTACATATTTTAATGTAGTACCAACCCTAGACAGCTTCGATTTTATCCAGTAGCACTCCACTGATGTACAGGAAGGCTCCTCACTTCTGCGATGGACCCACATAAGAAATGCTACAGCATGTTTACAGCCTCCTTGTGAAGCAACACAGTCATGACATTGCACAGATTTCACTACTTCACCCTCTTTGTCGACTATTAATGTAACTCTGTACAACTTTGCGTGGACCTTATGCTCAGGGCAAATTTTTGCGGTGATGGTGCACAGACTTCCTTCGCGTTTAAGCTGTACATAGCTTACAGCGTCATCGCCATAAGATGGCCTCGAGGATCTAAAACAAAGAAATTTATGTTTAAGCAATAATCTTATAATATGGTACAGTAGATTAAAACTAAATATTTAACATTATACATCAAAAATGAAAACAATACATTTTATAACATAACCTAAAACCCATACAGAACTTATCTTACATTTGAAACGCTTAAATTGTTGGATATATTATGAAGATTTAATGTACTTACATAGAAGTTTTGACGCTTCTAAATTCTGCTAAACAGAAGTCTTTGTTTGAAGCCTGGAACACTCCCACCATCAATGAATCAACTCTAGGCAAATTAGCGGAATTTGCCTTGGTAAATCCTTGTTCCATGGCTGATGCACGGAACACTATTACTAAACCAAAATTTTCATGCCTCCTACATATTTTGGTGACTGGAACACACATTTGTCGGATGCCTTCAGGAGGCCTAATAGTTCTGAACACTAGGATTGATAATTCAGCCTTTACTATCTTGTCTACTACATGTTCTAGCGATTTATCTACATATTCGTCGGAGGCCTTTGAGTGGCCTAATGTCCTAACACTAAGGTTACCAATACAGCCAATTGTTTAATGCCTCCTACATATTTAGGTGACTAAAAAACATTATTTTTTTCTGAGGCCTTTGGGAGGTCTAATTTTTCTGACACTAGCGTTGCCAATTCAGCCTGTATTATCTTGCTTACTACAGCAATTTTAGTGAATGACACGTATTTGTCGGAGGCCTTCAGGAGGCCTAATAGTTCTGAACACTAGGATTGGCAATTCGGCCTATGCTAATTGGCTTATTTTTCTAGTGATTGGAACACATACTTGTCGGAGGCCTCCCGGAGGCCTAACATGACATTTGGATCGACCGCTTAGTCTTTATAAACTGATTTAAATATTTTTCAGAGGCCTTCGGGAGGCATAACGCAGTTTTAATTTCAATGCGATAATAAAAAAGTTGGTCCTGACTAACTTTTATATTATCGCTAGAATGGAGCCTCATAGCCCCAAAAATAATGTTATTCACGTTGTTAAAATCGTCTATGGTACGGAGTTTAATTTAAAACTTTTGTATTACGGAATAAAGAACGGAATCTAACGAACTATGACCGGGTGTGTGAGTGAGAACTCTGTATTAACGTATAGCGTCGTCTCGTGCTTTCCTAATAAAGCGGAAACGTTTTCACGTGCATGGTACGGTCGAAAGTAAGAATGTTTTACGCTCGAAACGTTATGTTCTCGCAGCAATGTTATTTTGTGTAACGTGTATGGTAGGCCCCCAGGTCTCTATTGTATCAAAGGCTTTTTCATAGTCCACAAACGCTAGACATAATGGCCGATTATATTCCTCAGTCTTCTGTATAATCTGACGAAGCGTGTGTATGTGATCTATGGTGCTCCAGCCTATACGGAAACCGGCTTGTTCGGAAGGCTGGAAGTCAACAAACCTGTTTTCGAGACGGTTCGTAATGACTCTGGAGAACAACTTATACACATGGCTCAGGAGTGAGATGGGTCTATAATTCTTCAACAAGGTGTTATCCCCTTTTTTAAAGAAGAGCACCACTACACTCCTGTGCCATGCTTCAGGCGTAGTACCTTCGAGTATGACGGAGTTAAACAACTTCTGGAGGACTAAAAGTACCGGTTTTCCACCCGCTCTCAGTAGTTCTGTCGTGATTCCGTTATCACCCGGCAGGCTGATGTCTGGGATGTCCTCAGTGTAGTTTCGGGTCAGTTTAGCTCTCTTGTCCTGAGCTGTACTGACAATGGGCTGTTGTGTCGAGGTGTAGGTACAACTGTCCATAAAAACCTCTCATGCTCTCTTAGAATCTCCGGCAAAAAATAATTGATGGTAAAATTGATTGTCCAAACTTGCTATGTTATGTTGAATTTTCGGTGCCAGGTTCAAGCGACCGCCTCATTAACAGAAAAACATTCTATCTCTCCCCATGTCGCACAAACTATGGCTTGCACTAATACTATAATACTTTATGGTATATAGTTAGCCTATCTATTGTAAGTATACCCCAACTGTACACTAAGGGCGAGACAGTTCAAAACTGTATAGTTGTTATGAGCAGCATATTAAATTGCATGGTGGCGCACGCCTTCGTAAATTAGTTGCGCTATACTTACGATCTCAGGTTGTCTCAGCGAAAGTGTACAGCCGAGCACAGAAAAAATAGTCCGGATGAAAGTTTTTATTCGTTTATGAGACACAATATTATCGATATTTTTTTGGGCACATCACTATAGATATAAATTATCCATAGACTAACCTTAGGTACCTATGTGGGTTTTGCCCTTGTTCCTAGCTTTCTTCGCTCAAAAGTATTGTCAAAACTATCTCAAAGTCACGGTCATTGACACGTATTAAATACCTAATAATCAGTAGTAGTTTTTTTAACGTTTTGGCTCTACACTTTTAGTTTATTTAGCTAGGAAGCCCTGTTTTCCTTATATAAAAAGATGAAAAGGTACTCTGTGGCTCACAGCTGTGGCTAGTAGGCAGCTGTCTACCTTTTTTTTTCTAATGTGACTTATTGCTGTTGGCCTTGCGGCCTCTACAGCTTGACCGGACTAGTTGGTGAACGCAGGCGTTGGGCCAACATGGTTAAAGCTGTCTACCAACCACAGAGTACCTTTTTATATACGGAAACTACACTACCAACCAAGCTAACTCCGGCGCTGCAAAATCGACGACGACGGCTGACGACATTACTCTATGGCCGAAGACAAACGAAAGCCCCGTATATTATAGTACTCTTTGGAAAGCCCCGATCCCAGGGGTTTCCGAGGACTGAAAAAAAAGCGGGGAAAAAATCTAAATTTCACCAAAATGTCCGGGGTTTTGTCCGGCGTCGGCGATTAATGGTGATGGCAGCCCTAGCTTTAACCCGCTGCTCCACTATACATTTGTAAGGCGTCACTTTGTGGTTCAGTGGCCCTAGTACGAGCACTTGCGAAAAAGGGTTTCGTTCCGTAAACGATAGCAAAATGTATGAAAAATTTAACAGCGCCTCTATCGGACGAAAAGGAAACTGAATTTTTCATACATTTGCTTTCGTTTACGTATCGATAACTTTTTCGCAAATTCTCTTACTAACCCCACAGGGCCCTGATTCCATAACTACAAACACGCTGGTAACGCGGCGCGTTTATTTAACCTCAAAAAGTTGGTCATTATTTCTTAAGGAATAGAGGCCAAATTTTTGGAGGTTAACACGCTGTGTTGCGAGCGTGTTTTAGTTATGGAATCAGGGCCCTGTTCATCTTCAAAACAATTTTTTGACGAATCTCTAGTTTATTTCACTAGTGTATACTGTATAAGTGTTTGTGGAGGGAAGGGGGGGGGGGGGGGCGGTGTTTTAGTGCATGTAATTTTTTTATGTGTTGTGTATTTATTGTGTTTTTCTAGTAGTGTTTTTTGTGTACTGGTTAGTTCCCCCAAGACTATCGTTCTTGGATGGTGCCTTGGCGTCATATAATAATATACTCCGCCGCTATTGCAGATGCAGATACTTGGCGAATCAACACGTTTCCGGCCGCCATAGAAATCATCACAACATTTGATTTTATTCATATATTATATTTTCTTATAAAAGTAACCTTACGTACCTACTATAATATTAAACTAATAATTAGGTATCTAACTATTTATGAAAACCCTTCCGGTGACGGAAGTCAGAAGTCGGATAGGTATTTCTCATAAAAATATATCTACCTTTATTCAGCGACTGTTCTACAAAGGAAATCATTTGGATCCTAAACAACTTTACTGTCCATAACACGTCGATATAAATTACAAGTTAAAATTATAACACCGCTCTTATCGTCGGGGCCCGGTGGTTAATAAATAGCAAGCTTTAAAAAAATAGGAAAATTACGCTTGCATGAATGACGTTTGCGCTAATTATCCTTCGTCAGCGTCGTGCGATTGGCGTCGTGCACCCTCCGGCGGTATAACTTCTGGCGTTGATTTTGTTGCGGCACCGACGATCTCCGGAGCATTTCTTCCAATTCGGTAACACGTGCCTGTGACATCTGAAGTGATCCCTCTAATTCGCCAACACGTGCCTGTGACATATTATACAGCGTTTCTTCCATTTTGGTAATGCGCTCCAATGACATATGCAGCATTTTCTCTGATTCGTCAACGCGTGCTTGTGACATCTCCAGCGTTTCCTTCAACTCGATAACGTGCGCCTGCGACATTTGCAGCGTTCCCTCCAATTCGACAATGCGCGCTTCTGAAATATGCCGCTTTTCCTCCGATTCGTCAACACATTTCTGTGACATATCCAACGTTTCCTCTGATTTGGTAATGCGTGTCTGTGACATCTGTAGCTTTTCTTCAGATTCTGCTTTTCGTGCCTGTAATATATGCAGTGGTTCTTCCGATTCAGTAGTGCGTGCCAGTGTCATATGCAGCGTTCCCTTCAATTCGGTAATGCTGTCCTGTGACACCTGCAACGTTCCCTTTAATTCGGTAACGCACGCCTGTGACCTATGCAGGGTTTCCTCCGGATCGACAACTGGTGTCTCTGATATTTGCAGCGTATTTTGCGATTCGTCAACGCGTGCTTCCAACTTTTCCAGCGTTCTTTCCAGTTCCATAATCTGTGACACATGTAGCGTTTTTTCATATTCGGACATGCGTTCTTGTAACATAATCCGTATTGCTTCTAATTCAGTAACTTGCATCTGTGACATCTGCAGCGTTCCCTCCAATTCAGTTATGCGCGCCTGTGAAATATGCAGCGTTTCTTCCGATTCGACAACGCGTGCCTGATACACCTGCAGCGTTCTCTCCAATTCGGCAATGCGCGCCTGTGATATATGCAGCGTCTCTTCCAATTCGGTAAAGCGCCCCTTTGAAACACGCAGCGTTTCCTCGGATTCGGCAACGCGTCCCTGTGATATCTGTAGCGTTTTCTTTAAATAATCAATAAACGAGTGAGAAATACGAAGTATATCCTCCAATTCAACTACGCGCACCTGAGACACTTGTAATGTTTCTTCCGATTCAGTAATGCGTTCCTGTGATATCTGTAGCATTCCCTCTAATTTGGCAATGTACGCCCGTACTATAGGAAGCATTTGCATCAATTCTGCAACGCTTGCCTGTGATATCTCCAACTTTCCCTCTGATTCAGTATTGCACACCTGTGACATCTGCAGCGTTTTGTCCAGTTTGGCAACGCATGCCTGTGGCGGAAGCTGGATTTCATCCGATTCACCATCGCGTATCTGTGACATATTAAGCAACGTTTCCTCTGATTCGGGTGAAATTTGCAGCAATCCCTTCAATTCGGTAATGAGCACCTGTGACATCTCCAGCGTTCCTTTCAATTCGTTGACGAGATCCTGCAAAATCTCCATCGTTTCTTTCGATTCGGTAGCGGTAGCTTGTGAAATAAGCAGGGTTTCTTCCGATTCGCCAACACGTATCTGTGACATAGGCAACGTTTCCTCTGATTCAGTAATGCATGCCCGTAACATTTGTAGCTTTTGCTCCGATTCGAGTGAAGTGCACAGCGATCGCTCCAATTTGGTAATGAGCACCTGTGACATCTCCAGCGTTCCTTCCAATTCGTTGATGTGATCCTGCGAAATCTCCAGCGTTTCTTGCAATTTGGTAGCGGTAGCCTGAAACATAAGCAGGGTTCCCTCCGATTCGCCAATACGTATCAGTGACATAGGCAACGTTTCCTCTGATTCGGTAATGGGTGCCTGTGACATCTGTTGCGTTTCTTCCTTCAAACGCTTTGCGTTTTTTTGCGCATTGCGTTTGCGTGCTTTTCGTGCCTGTAATACATTCTGTCGTTTTTCTGATTCAGTAATGCATGCCTGTGACATCTGCAGTATTTCCTCCAACTCAACGTTGACGTGATCCTGTGAAATCTCTAGCGTTTCTTTTAATTCGGTAGCGGTAGCCTGTGACATTTCCTCCGAATCGACAACTAGTTGCTGTGATATATGCTCCGATTCGGCAATGTCTGCTTGTGATATATGCAGCGTTTCTTCCGATTCAGAAATGGTTGCCTGTGTCATCTCCAGCGTTCCTTCCAATTCGTTGACGTGATCCTGCGAAATCTCCAGCGTTTCTTTCGATTCGGTAGAGGTAGCCTGTGACATAGGCAACGTTTCCTCTGATTCGGTAATTCGTGCCTGTGACATCTGTAGCGTTTCTTCCTTCAAACACTTTGTGTTTGTTTGCGCGTTGCGGTTGCATGCTTTTCGTGCCTGTAAATTATGCAGTGGTTCTTCCGATTCAGTAATGCTCGTCTGTGACATCTGCTGCGTTCCCTCTACTTCATTCACGCGTGCCTGTGACATCTCTAGAGTTCTTTTTGATTCGGCAATACGTGCTTGTGTCATATGCAGCGTTCCCTCCAATTCGGTAATGCGATCCTGTGACATCTGCAACTTTCCCTCTAATTCGGTAACGCACGCCTGTGTAACGGTTTCCTCCGAATCGAAAACTGGTGTCTGCTCCGATTCGGCAATGTCTGCTTGTGATATATGCAGCGTTTCTGCTGATTCAGCAATGCGTGCCTGTGAGATCTGCAGTGCTCCCTCCAATTCCTTGACGCGCGCCTGTTGAAACAATAGTAGTGATACATAGGCGGGACGATAGCTTTGTAGCAAGAGTGGTGTGTATTGTAATATACTGAAATGTAGGTACGATGAAGTGATCGTGGCGTTTCAGTAGTTAGCCGGTTGCAGACGATGCGCAGTATAGTATAGCGTATAATACTTGCTCTAGTAACTGCGTAACGTCTGCAATGGTACTAAGCAACTTCTGCTGTCACTGACACTAATAGAAAAAGTTGGCCGTAAAGGGACGCTCAGCAGATGTGAAACATGACGACATAAGTAAGCATATGACGTCACGTCTACCAGGGCAGAGGAGTAGGTTTTCCTACCAAGGCGCGCCAATACGTGATTCACATCAAAAAGTTTTGTAGCTCGTTGCTGACGATGCGCAATTAACTGGCGCGAGTAATACTTGCGCAAGTACTGCGCATCGTCGCAACGACTTTACATTACTACTCGTGCGTCAGAATACTCCAGTACCGCCCATGCCTGCGGTGTGATGTACAGGGCCCTGATTCCATTACTACAAACACGCTCGTAACGCGGCGCGTTAAGTTAACCTTTATTTCCTAGGGAGTAGAGGCCAAATTTGTAGAGGTTAACTTAACGCGTGCGTTAAGTTGTTACGTGCGTGTTTTAGTTAGTGAATAAGGGCCCAGGGCCCATATTCGCTAACTACAAATACGCTCCTAGAAATCAGAAGCTCGTCAGAAGGAGATAAAGTTAATTTCTCTGGTATGTCGAAATAAACTAACGACTCCATTTTGCTTATACATTGCTAACTATAGATATTTTGTTCTTAAATCTATCACGCCACTGAGCTTGGTGGGCAGTTCTTTGCATCCAGTTTTTACCCGCCGTTTTATTCAGGTCATCTCTCCACCTGGCCACAGGGTGTCCTTGACTACGTTTCCCTAAGCGTGGTCTCCACTCCAGAACTCGTCTACCCCATTTGCCCGACGTTGTTTAACTTCAGTGACAATAAACCGGTGGTGAACAAAATGTGTCACCGACTCGCACTTGGCCACCCCCAAGACGCTCGACTTGCCGTGTGGCAAAAACTACACAGTCCACCTCCCAATTACATTGTCCCTGCCGAAGAGCTCCCCCCAGGCCATAAAGAACCATGGCCCACTTGGAAAACCCTGAACCGACTTCGGTCTCAAGTGGGCCGAAGTCGGGATAACATGGCAAAGTGGGGTTATATAGAAGGCTCTGATACCGAATGTCTTTGTGGTGTGAACCCTCAGACAATGTCACACTTGATGGAGTGTGCAGCGTGCCCTGCAGCCTGCACACTGGACGACCTGAATGAAGCCACGGAGAGTGCCATTGGAGTGGCGGAATTTTGGTCCAAAAATTTAATTAAAAATTAAAATAAGGAGCGAAACATCGACACGAAAGAAGAAGTTTTAGCCATTATTTAATATTTGTTGTTATACTTTAGAGTGTGTACTATAATCACGACAAGTTTGACGCTTGTATATCTATCCAGACTATCCAGAAAATGGACATGGGCGAGTGCTGATGGAGTTACAAAAAACGAGATTGATTACATCATCTCATCTGATAGAAACATAGTTACAGATGTAACCACTCTGAAAAAGTTCAAGCCCGGTAGTGACCACAGATTGGTTAGTGCAACGTTCAGGTTCAATTTGTCCAAAGAAAGAGAGAAATTGATTAAGACCCCGAGAAGACATGAAAGGCAGGAAATTGCACTATTACAGGAAGAGTTTCAGCTGGATTTAAAGAACCAATTTGAAGGATTGGAGGAGCTGAATTTGGACGTTGATAGTCTCAATAAGAAACTGTGTGACACGATATTAGAATCAGCAAATAGACACATCGGTAGTACACATAAAAAGAAATCTAAATTGACATCCGCGACTTTGGCTCTAATGAATGATAGAAGATTACTCGCGCAAAATACTGCAACTGACCAAAAGATCATAGAAAAACAGAACAAAAAAATCTACAAAGCTATTAAGAGAGATATGAGATCGTATAATACACAGGTGATACTTAAAACAGTAGAAGCTAACAGAGGACCCAAAGTATTTCAAAGAAAATTAAACTCAGGAACCCATTAAATCCAATCCCTTACAGATGACTATGGTAACAAAACTACAAATCGAGAGAAAATACTCAACATAGTTGAGGAATTCTACGGAAATCTCTATAGCACGTCTATACCGGAGCCCAGCAGCACACTAATTGACGACCCTAGAGCGCAACCCGTACAGACCAACAGCGAGGTACCTCTGCCAGTTATTCTATCCCAAGAGGTAGAATGGGCCCTAGCTCATATGAAGAACGAAAAGTCACCGGGCGAGGATGGTATTTCAGTAGAGCTCTTACGAGCAGGCGGAAAGGCTGTTGTGGAGATTCTCGTGGAGCTCTTCAATAAAGTGCTACAGGACAGTTGTACACCTAAAGCGTGGGAAAATGCAGTCGTCACCATTCTCCACAAAAAGGGAGACAGTTCAAAGCTAGGCAATTATCTACCCATAAGCCTACTGTCTCAAATATATAAACTCTTTGCCAAAGTGCTATGCCGTAGGCTCTCACGCCAGCTCGACGAGTACCAACCAACTGAACAGGCAGGTTTCCGAAGCGGATATTCTACAATCGACCACGTCCACACCGTGAAACAGCTGATGGAGAAATGCAACGAATACAATCGGCCTCTGTGTTTTGCTTTCGTAGATTACGAAAAAGCTTTTGATAGCGTCGAACACTGGGCCGTGTTTCATTCTCTCCATCGCTACCACATTGATCCACGGTACGTGGACGTCCTTCGGAACTTGTACAAGTCAGCTACTATGCAGGTTCGTGTGCATGCACTCACTGATTACATACCTATAAAACGAGGTGTGCGACAGGGGGATAACATATCACCCAAGCTTTTCACTTCAGTCTTGGAAGATGTAGTAAAAACACTTGATTGGGATTGTAAAGGTGTGAACATAAACGGTGTCTACCTGTCGCATCTTCGCTTTGCTGACGACCTAATCTTGTTCAGCGAGAGCATGCAAGATCTTCAAGAAATGATACAAGATCTCTACGAAGTGTCTCTGAAAGTTGGTCTAAAGATGAACAGGTCCAAGACGAAAGTAATGACGAGTTTAACAGGTGTCTCGTTAACACCTGGTGGACCATTACATTTATCTTGGACATTGTTTATCTTTCGACGTAGAGCTTCGCAGAAAAGAGATCTCACGCCGCATACAGCTCGGTTGGGCCGCTTTTGGAAAACTCAAAAACGTATTCAGGGATCGAAAAATACCGCAATGCCTGAAGGCCGAGCTTTACAACCAATGTGTCCTGCCGACGATGACTTACGGTGCCGAAACATGGACGCTAACCAAAGAGGCTGTGCACAGAGTAAGAGTCGCGCAAAGGGCAATGGAGCGTGCCATGTTAAATATCAGCTTGAGAGACTGAGTCCGAAATACCGAAATCCGACGAAGGACAAAAGTCACGGATATCGGTAGCCGTATTATGCGACTCAAGTGGCGCTGGGCAGGGCACGTGGCTAGGCGTGGTGATGGCAGGTGGAGTAGAGCCCTGACAGAGTGGTTACCAATAGCAGATAAGCGTTTCGTGGGCAGGCAACCAGTCCGATGGGTCGATGACATCACACCCATCGCAGGCCCTACGTGGATGAGATTGGCCCGAGACAGGGATAAATGGCGCAAGGGAGAGGAGGCCTATGCCAGCAGTGGGTTGATACGGGCTGGCGATGATGATGATGATTTTCTGTTTTAATGTTGTGCATAATAAATTAATTCAAACTATTGTAAATATTTGTTCTGTCATTTATGTTGCTTATTTATTAACTTGTGTTTAGTAACTACCTAATTAGGTAGTTAACAGTAGATAGCTATATCCTGTTTGTTCAACATTGTCGAAAATGCAGAATATCCTACAGTTTAATCATAATGAGGTTTCGTGGCATTATTAATATTAATACCTAAATTAAACTGCAAATTAATAGGTAGATGTGATTATTATTTCGTACATTGTTATATCGATATACATTTTAGGTAATTTTGTAATTTATATAAAAAGGTTATGTACTTATGTAAGTATGTTCCTAATGGACTCCAAAACGGCTGAACCGATTTTAACGGGACTTTCACCAGCAGATAGCTGATGATATAAGGAGTAATCCACGCGGGTGGAACCGCATGCCTAATTTAGTAAATAAAAACGAACCTTTTTAACGAAACCCGTATGGTGAGACAAGGGTGCCAGATCTGCAACCCTGGGAAATTCCGGGACGCAAAATCTTATTAGGTACCTATGGTACGGCGCTCACTTTATTTCTGCAAGCAGTGAGAAGCTTTTTCTGGTTTACTGTTTTAAGAGACCATCAAGTAAAATAAAAACTATTTAACAAAAAATAAATGGATTAAAAGGTAACTGAAAGTGAATTACCTACTTATTTGTCTTTGCCAAGTCATTACCCAATGACGCTTGGGCATCCTTTACCCCGCCGGGATGAAAAGGTAAGTAAGGTAACCTACAAAATTTTCAGCATGACCTTTTTCGAGCGAGTCAATCCTAAGGGTGAACTTGGATAACACTATTTGGTGATGTCATCCAAGTAACCGAATTTTTCAGTTATTTTGATTTAAAAGTCAAACTACTAAACCGGTTTTGATGAACATTTTATGGGAGTTCTGAAGTAACAAACACGAACCCCCTCCTTATTGGAAGTCGGTTAAAAAGTCCGGTCATTTTGGTATGTCCGTAAATATTTAAAAGTAGATTGTAGTTTTGTGTACTCATAGGAAAACGTTAATCAAAATTAATACTGATTTTATACATAAGTATTACACGTATGTTTTATTACTCGAATTACATCGCCCAAGCTAAAAATCCGAAAAAAGGTCTAAAAGTCCGGATATGTCCTTACAAATCCAGACGGATGTTAACCCTAGATGAGTTTCAATGGGAATTAAATCCTAGAATCCTAATTAATCCATCCAAATTGCTAGCATCCGTTCTAAGATAAATAGCACTCGTGTTTCTCATTAGCGTTGTTGGCGTAGGTAATGTCGTATGTGGTGTCGTTGGCGCTTTTGGCGTGATTTGGAACCTTAGGTGCTAAGTTTCAGGAAACTAAGTTTAGTCCCAACCCGAAATCCTAGCTTTAGTCAATCAATGATTAGACTTCACACTTTAATAGCTTTCTAGTTGGTTCTTTTCTTATGTCTTACCTCCAAAGAGTCCTCAGTCCTCAGTCTCTGATTTATCAAAGCAAAATGGTCGGCGTATAATCTGAAAACATAATTCCAGAATTAAATTGTTAATTTCGATAGTAAGTAGGTCTAGGTAGCTACTAGCTACAGACTACAGACCAAAGCTTCAGACCATTCAGAATGTAAGGAAAAATATTTTTTACATTAAAAAAACTTTTGACGTGATAACGTCTTATAAATCGATGAGCGCCGCCGCCCCGGTTGCACGCACGAAAAAGTATGACTCATTGTCACGTTCCGCCTGAGCGTGCAAGCAAAAGCGCGGAACAGGCGATAGAGAGGCACGATCGGCCTAAGAGTTCGGCTTGTGACGCATGTATACGTTATAACGTAAAATTATCGTCCGTAAATCGACTTTACAGACAACCAATTCTTTTTTTATCAACTATTTTTTTATCATTGTGTAGGTAGGTAGGTACCTATAGTGTTCATGATAACAAAACAAAATGAACCCACTTCTTCCGGCACCATAATCAGATCAGCTCAATTGTATCATAATCATAATTCATTTGTACTCAAAACACTGTTTTAAACTTTCGCGGTTGTTCACTACAGTTAGGTATATGATTATTTACGGGATATTTACCGTGGACCGTGGTAAGGTTGTGGAAGGAGTTCCTGACATTTCGGCGCAGTTACATACACCGTGTTCACGGGACGGAAAATATCCCGAATAAATAATCATATATTTGTAATTATAACCACAGTTATAACTCACTACATTTTTTAACCTACTTCCAAAAATGAGGAGGTTCTCAATTCGACTGTTTTTTAATGAACCGTTTTTTTTTTTTTTTTGAAAGCTGGTGCTTCCCGTGTCCCCATGTCCCGTGTCCCGTGTTCCCATTTATTATCCCATTTGTTACGTCAGTTACAATGCAATGTTTGCTTACAATATTATTTTCAATGTGCGAAACGGTTAGATTTAATTTTTAAAGGATGACATTTTTCCACTAATAACAGATGCACAAAGGATAAAAATACCACAATGCCTAAAAACAAGGGTCTTTAACTTTAACTAGTGTGTGTCGCCAGTGATGACATAAATGGTACTGTGACATCATTGTCCTTAACTGCCTTTTGGAAAAATTCGGACTAGCACAGCGAACAATGAAGAAAGCGGATTTTTTTGAACGAGTACATTTGCTGAAGAACCACATTCACTGACATAGCTGTTCAGAACTGTAAAATGAAGTGAAAATGGGCGGGCCACATCGCTTGAAGAATCGATAGCCGATGGGGGAAAAAGGTTCTTAAGGGGAGACCACGAACTGAAAGAAACAGCGTAGATACCAGTAGGCCTCCCACTAGCTATAGACGGACCGGCATCGACATCAGTGTTGCAGGCATCCAGTGGATGCAGATGGCAGGCAATGGATCATTCAGTGTGGAAATCTAAGTGGGAGGCCTATTTTTTAATGATAATGATGATGTACAAAGGATAATGTTTGAATTTACAGACAAAAAATTATTGACTTTTCCAGCATCTGGAAATATAAATATTTCGAAGTTTTGCTAGGCAACATTGTAATGAAATGTGCTTATATCCCAACATACCTTCGTATGTTTTTTATGAATATTTACGCAATGTTTGAGAAAAGTACTATACATGCCTTGACGGCACTTCGTACCTACTAAGTTATTATGCAGTCCGAAGAGTCCTTCTTTGTTACAATTTTTAGCCCATCTACGATTGAAACGATGATGTTATTTGCATTGCATATTGCATGCATACCTATACCCTACCTACCTATATATGCAATAAAGGAATCCCATTTGTATGTACTCATTGGCTTTTTGATTTTCAAATAAGCTTACCTCATGATGTGCAGAATTAGTTTGTTAGTTAGGTTCAAAAATCCCTTAATATTTCTGCGATCTATCATCATATGATCATCTTGTTCCATGTTATTGTTTCTTTTATCCAACACCGCAACACTATTGCTAGGTTTCTCATTAAAAAGTGACAGGAAGTAGTCGTTATGTAGTTTCTCAATTTCTTCAACATCATTCTCTCTATCTTTGTTTTTTAAATCAGAGATAATTTTTAGTAAATTACTGATAATATTCGCACTAGTGTCTTCGTTTGCCATGTTTGATTGTTTTCTACAACTTCTTGATCTTTCGCACGAGCCTGAAATTATAAACAAAGTATGTACCATGAACATTACATTGCATGGACACCATCGGGTGGTGTCACACCACCACCACGTACATGTACATGGTATTTTAAGTTTTCAAGTTAGGCAGTGGTATGGCGAAATTAGGGGCCGCAAGAGGCCTTCAAATATATTCTACATTGAACATAAATAGCTAAAATAAAATGAATATGAATACCTACCTACCTATAAAAAAATAATCGCGTTTCAAATTTTGCCGTGAACTTCGGAGATAAGGTTTCCTTACCACTTTTTTTTGTGTTTTAGTGCCAAGGCGCACCATAGATGTTTCACATCAAAAATAATATTATTGCCAATATACGATTTATGGTCATCATCATCATCATCATCAGCCAGAAGACGTCCACTGCTGAACATAGGCCTCCCCCTTATGATTTATGGTTTATTATAATTTTTTACCTACATATGCCATTTTAATTTTTAATGTTTCTTAGTGTAAATGTTTGTCAAAATAATGTATAAATTTGTAGATTAAGTAAGTAATGTAATGGTACAAACCTGTAAAGTTATTGGCTAATTAAATAAAGAATTTGAATGGTACCTATGGTAGGGTCATTTCGCCGGTTTGTAACCGATATATTAGAACAAGTATATACCTATTCATCACACATCGTTTTACTATCTGCAGAGGTAACAGATATGTTCAATGTTCAAGATATAGGTAAATAACCGGCCAAATGCGAGTCGGACTCGCGCACGAAGGGTTCCGTACCATTATCTATATAAACGGCAAAAAAATCACGGTTGTTGTATGGGAGCTCCTCTTAAATATAAATTTAATTTAATTATTTATTTTTAAAGTGTTTTTTGGTTAAATATATAACCAAATATTGTGTGAATATTTCTAGCGTCTACCTGTTGCCGTTATTAATATCGAGCATAAACGAGCAAAAAAAAAAACACGTTTATTGTATGGGAGCCCCATTACACATTTATTTTATTCTGTTTTTTAGTATTTGTTGTTATAGCGGTAACAGAAATACATGTGAAAATTTCAACTGTCTATCTATCTCGGTTCATGAGATACAGCCTGGTGACAGACTGACAGCGGAGCCGATTACTAGACGCTTGAAATATTCACAGTATTTTTTGTTATATATTGACTTTGAAAATAAATAAATAAATTAAAATAAAATTAATATTTAAGGGGGGCTCCCATACATAAAACGTGTTTTTTTGCCGTTTTTATAGATAATGGTACGGAACCCTTCGTGCGCGAGTCCGACTCGCACTTGGCAGGTTTTATTATTTTAAGTATTGCAGGCAACGATCTTATGTATGTACCTACCTACTAGGTAGGTAAAGTAGGTACCTACCTACTTTGCATGAAGTTTGCGACCACGAACTGTACCCTTAGTACAAGATTTGATAGTTTTCGAAAACTTTTTTCGTTTTCGTTTTGATGCATTCATTGCTGGGCTGAAAGCTATTCGAAACTATTTTTCGTAATTGAGTGAAGCAACCTATACTGCCGATTACTACCGATTTTAGTTCATCCGCGTTTCCGCTAGAGGCGCTTTACTAAAATGTATGGGACAATACGGAAACGAAAAAAGTTTTCGAAAACTGTCAAATCTTATACTAAGGGTACTGCAGATGATACTTTTTACGTATTTTTTTTTATAAATGTAAAAATGCATTATTTAAGAGCTTTATAGATATATCACAATAACATCAATGACCAGAAGAGATAGTAAATTAAATAGGTACCTACTTCTAAAGCATCACCGTGTTCCCTAATTGTAATTTTACATGTCTACGCGGGCGCTCATACACACTTACACACCTACTGAATAAAAGAAAATTATCAATATAAAAAACCAACTTCATAAAAATGACAGAACTGACCAAATTGAAATGGGACCACAAAGGAAGCACAGCTTTCAAATAAAAAAAAGAATCGTCAAAATCGGTTCCCCAGTCGAAAGTTCTGAGGTAAAACCATAAAAAGAAAAAAAAAACAATCGAACCGAGAACCTCCTCCTTTTTGGAAGTCGGTTAAGACGCTGTGACTGGCTGACTTTTATGCTTTTGAGGGGGTGAAGCAGATGAAGTGGCGGCCGACTAGTCCCACCTACTGCGGGACGCACCGCGTGAATCTGGCAGATGCGCGACGTTTTTTACTTATACACATGTAATTTCGTCACCTTAGTGCAAAGCTCTGTTGGCCCAGCGGTTCAACACTGCGCTAGCGAGCCGTGGGCCTACGGTTCAAATCTGATCGGGTGCAGATATTTTTGGATTCTAATTTTTATAGCAGACAGATAATAAAGTAGACAGATAATTATACTTCTTGTTTTGCTTATATAACTTTGAAAAGATTAGCTAGTTTACTAGTCTAAAAAAATATGTATCTTTTCAGTTTATCCCTCTATTTGTGGAGCAAAAAGTACTATTTCTTAAAATGATCACTTATAAAAATGACTCCGGTTATTTATTTGTCATTTTGCGTTTAACCCTGGTCCGGCTTTGTCATTTTGCGATAATACCGTTTTTTTTCCGTAGGTTTCATTCGTACAAACATACACACAATCATCACCTTTTACACACACACACACACACACGAATCTCCTTTTAGAGACTGTAACACTTTTTTATGGTTCCGTAGAAATAAAAAGAACCCATATAAATTCGTTCTGTATATCCGTCTGTCTGTCTGTCCGTCCCAATTTATTGATTTATTTGAACTTTCACCCACGTAGTGATGAAAAATGGTGAGGACGAAGATAATGATGAAAAGTACAGTTCGCGCAAAACTTTATGAGCCCTCTGAAGTTAGGCCCGAGTACGTAACCGCGCGTGGTACAGTTGAGCGCACAATCATTATTGTAAGATTTAAAAAAAACATAGTACATTTATGCCTATCAAAAAGTATTTAGATTTTAGGTATTTTTTACGTGCAGTAAGATATTAGAACAAACAGGTAGGTATTTATTTAAGTAAATTAAAAACTTTAATATAAAACTTGCGCATTTATTTATTTATAACGGAGCTACACCTTCCATAATCCATATACATTTCTTCCCGGCTAGTAGAAAGGATATCTTCATCTGAAGAAGCGTTATCATAGCTCTCATCTAAATCGGAATCTTCAGTCCCTGTCTCTGAACTGTCAGATTCCTTTTCACTGACGTGAATCACAAACTGTTCGGTCATCTGGTCGATGACTACGTCACTTTTTTTATATTCTTCTTCTATACCTCTAACTTTAATACATAGTGCGCTCCATTCCGGCTCACCCATCGCGTTCACTTTTTCTTCAACTAATTTCATTATATTATTAATGTTCCACGTAACATTTTTCTGTGCTACGTATCCTTTAATTGCCGCCCAAGCCATTTCGATAGGGTTCAGGTCGGGGTGATAGGGTGGCAGCCGTAATACAGTATGATTGTGGGCGCGTAATATGTTGTCAACAACATACTTTTTGTGGTTTTCTTTATTTGCACAAATTAATTTATATAGCTCAGGTTTCAGCATTGAGGGGCTAAAAGTTATATTCTTATCTCGCAGCCAAGCCTCCATTTCTGACTTCCGATAACTGGATGTCGGTGCTGCGTCATCGAGTTTATTATGGTAGGACGCATTGTCGACTACCACAACTGACTTTTGCGGGAGATTGGGTATCAATTTAGTATCAACCCATTTTAAATAATTTTCGAAATTCATATTATTATGAAAATCACCCGTTTTAGTGCCTGCTTTAAATAATAAAAGAGCATTTGGCACAAAACCGGTTTCTGAACCGGCGTGCACAATAACGATGCGTTGGCCTTTTGATATATTTCTTTTCAGACCCTCTGTGGTACCGTCACTCGTCGTCCTTCTTCACGATATTTTGAAAGTTTTCTCAAATATTCAATTCTTTTTAATCTTATGTTTGTGTGCTCTATCATAAAAGTTTTCTGTTATTTTCGGTCCTTTTCCATTTAAAACCAAGTCCTTTCAAAATACTTCTTAAACTTGAGGCGGAGCCTTTGAAATTTATATCCTGTCTTAGTTTATTTAAAAGTAATTTTACTGTTGGCAATTCTTTCTCAGTTTTATGAAAGTTGTGTACGCACCTTTTTATAACACTGAGGTCAAAGCTATCGATCCCGGTGATTTTCCTTTGCCCTGATCTTTTCTTGCCTGGCGTACAAAAAACTGGTGCCATACTGACACTTGGCATGTTTGGGTCTCTTGCAGCCGCTAAAATTCTCTTTATTGTACTTAAAGAGACACCTGTAGCTGCCGCAGTTCGCTTTTGCACCATTTTCAGGTCATACTGTAGACCGTCTTCAGCTTCCTTTTTCATAAAGTTGAAAACATCAAACACCATTTTACGGGTTTGGCGACGTAGCACATTAAAGCGTCCGCGAGGCATATTTAATTAAACCAAAAAGTTCGATAACAGTAAGAAACCACAGTAATAGAACAAACAAATAACAAATACAATATAACGGTGACAAAACATAACAACAACAATAACAGAAACAAATAAAAATAACGAAAACAAATAACAGTAACAAAAATTTACAATAGCAATGAAAATGAATTGTTGCACTCGACTGTACTTTCGTCTACAACGCGCGCAAGTGTTGTGTACGAACATAGCACTCACACTAAGGCACGGCGCACGGTGATACGGCGCGGGGCGCGGGGGCCGGTGCCCTCCCCGATGCCCTGTCCCGTCCCTCGGATACCTATTAATATGCGTACTGCGCAGCCACTAGCGTGCGTGTTCCGAGAGCTCATAAAGTTTTGCGCGAACTGTACCTATTTTTTAGGGTTCCGTACCCAAAGGGTTAAACCGGGACCCATATAAGTTCGTTCGTCCATCCGTCTGTCTGTCTGTCCATCCCAAGCTATTTAGAACTTCCTAACCTCTATAGTAGACTAATGTGCCCCGCGCGTTCACCTGCGTAGTAATGAAAAAAATGTGATGATGATGATGATGATGAAAAGTTGCCAAAAAAAATCTCGTCATAACATCAGCTATCTGAAAGTGAAAATCCCATCAGAATAAGTCCTGCGGTTTTCGAGTTATAAAGAACATTACACGAATTATTTCAAAAACATTAGAAAAATAACAAAAAGAAAATAGTAAACGTGAGATTTGAACCCGGCGCTTACTCAGTCACAAAGAACTTATCCAATACGTCGAACCGTTCGGCCAACTGGACTATGACGATTGTGGTGAAATTATGCTTCATAAAATAATATATACAAACAAATCGTAAGAAAATGTAATTTTCATTCACCTGCCTTTTTATTACTTATAATCCAAGAAAACGTTGCAGATAAGGTAGTTACTTACTTTACAACTTCCATCAAGGTGTTTTTGTGTCATAAAGTTGAGATTATATTTTTGAGCGGTCAGCGGAACAAAGCGACACACGTCCGTCTAGCAGCGCGCCTCAGCGGTCTCTGTCACATCGCGTAAAAATAAAAGAGAAGTGAAAAGACGCTGCGGTGGCACGACGTTTCGTTCGACGCGTTCGAGCCAAGTTATGATTAAATTAAATAATAGTTAAAAAAATCGAATTTTTATCGATAAACAAAAACAATGATGCTATTTGTCACAATATTTACCATCATTCTTGTAAATTTTGTCAAGATTTGTTTATAAATTATCGAGATAAAATTGTATGCGTTTAGGCAAATTTCAAGCTTAGAGGTTATTTCATGATTTTTTTCTATCGAGAAAATTTATCGGAATCGTGTTTTGGATACAATGGTCCACTCAGAAATATGATCAAGATTAACACATAATTTTTTTACTGCTTCAAAATGAATACATTATCTTAAAAAAATGTTCTGTGAAGCCTTTTTGACTGTAAGACCGCCTTAATAAAGAAAACTTATCACCGCACGATTGATACACTACCAATTTTAATAGTTCACTACTATCCTGCTTTTCTTGAACGGAAATTCGTGTGCAGGAGCCAGACAAAACGCTTATTATTTTAGTTTACTGCAGTAGATAAGTTTTTCCTCAAAAAGGTCGCAAAGTGATGCAAGGCCGCATCCCGGCGAATTGGCTCTACAATTATTTAGGTATCACTGACACGGAATATTATTACTCTCACTGACATCAACAAACATCACTTTCACTTAGGTTTTATAAGTAGGTATATAGATACCTATAACAGAGAGTAGAAGATACAACGAGGGTATCGTAGGCTATGTAAGCCACCTATTTCCTCTGCGTGCTGTACACACACTCTGCCTGTTCTGCTGAATAAGTTGAATTGAATAAAACAACCATACCAGTTCACATTCACACCATACAGCACACACGACTAGGGATGTCAGTAGAGAATAAAAAAAATCGATTTTATATCGATTTCCAGACTCAATAATAGTAATAAATTGGTACTTATTATAAGTATTCGTATTATTAATCGATTATATTTTATTTCAGTTGTTTAACACAAATAATTGATTTAACTATTAATAATTATTGATTGGTACCTAATCAATTTTCTCGTATAATTTTGTACCTAAGCTACCAACCAAACCTACCAAACTTCAGATAAACTAGTGACATCATATTGAATTTAATAGGTAGGTACTTATTAACTACTAGAGTCGCATTAATAGCGATGATACAGGTACATGCGTGCTATAAAATATTGTGTTCGGCCTATATAATAGCGGGCGAAGTGTATTTCTACTAGCTGCTACTAGACCAGGGTAGAAGCCTTTAAAAATAATAAAAGGTGAAAAAAAATAATAGTAGGATGAAACCCATTAGAAAAGGAGGAGGATATTATAAAAATGAAAGAAAAATAAATTACGGGCGATCTGAGTTCGGGAAGTGGGGGGAGGGGGGTTTAAGGGTAAAAAATGGTTTATCTCGATTTCCGGTAAAACTACAAGTCCTATGAAAAAAAGTTATATGGCAAAGTTGTAGGTAATAAAAAGATCTAAAACTTCTGTGGAAACACTTTTTTCACATAACCTCAAAATTTATGTGAAAAATTCAAAAAACCAAGTTTTTGGTTTTTTATTTTTATCTTTTACAAAAATTTTGTTTTTTTCACGAAATTTGGTGAAAACTTACCTTTTTATGTCCCAAATACGCTGTAATTTATTTGATTAAAAATATTTATTTTTTCACCTTATTTTGAATTAATATCGAAAAAGCATCCTAATTTTCAATCGAAAATTCACCCGTCAAAATATCAGCTTTTTTCAAAAAGTTGGTATGTTTTCTGTTTGTTGAAATCTCTACTTTCCGATGGTGAAAAAAATAATATATGTTACTATAGTAAATCTTCTCAGAAAATGCAATGCAAAAAACTCGAAAACGATTTTTTTAAAATTATTATATACAATTTTGAGATATTTATTAAAATTTACACTTTAATTTCTCGAAAAACGTAAGATTACATGTTTTTCGAGTAATTAAAGTGTAAATTTTAATAAATAGCTCAAAATTGTAGAAGTTTTAGATCTTTTTATTACCTACAACTTTGCCATTTAACTTTTTTTCATAGGACTTGTAGTTTTACCGGAAATCGAGATAAACCATTTTTTACCCTTAAACCCCCCCACTTCCCGAACTCAGATCGCCCGTAATTTATTTTTTCTTTCATATTTATAATATTCCCCTCCTTTTCTAATGGGTTTCATCCTACTATTATTTTTTTTGGTTTTAAAAATTATTGACCCTGGTCTATACTTGTACTTACGTATTACGTATTCTGTGCTAGCACAAAAAGCTACTAGTGTCTCTCAACGTCGCGTATCATCCACTTGGGGCCATTCAACTATTACGGAAGCACCAAAGGGGGATGGGGAGTCTTGTCTTTGCTTTTTAACGACATTGGGGGACGGAGGGTCTGGAGCAATATTTATAAACTTTTTTTTTTGCAAAATTTAGTATATACTAAGGTTGCCACGGTTATAGCCGTAACAGACGTACGTACCACGAACCACGGACCGCCGTCCGCCGTATGTACGTCTGTTACGGCTTTTACATACTTTTGCTGACAGGAGGACAGGCAGGGGGGGTGTTAAAATTACTAAAATCTGCTTACGTAATAAACGAATGTCCCTAGCAGACTGTAACTTCAGCTGTGGTGGCGGCTTTTTCTGTGAGCCCCTGTTCTAGAGGTGCCCCGGAGTCCGCTTACACTCATTCAAAACCCATGTTCCACTATGTATGTTAATCAACTTCCACAATAAGTATAGAATAAATACAGAATCGTATTTTTAGGTACATCTCTATATCCAGTATGTAAGGATATGTAGGTATTATTATATTAGATAATCAACTCCAGAATAAATGGAATTCTCGTACTATGTAGTTATATACCTAACTAGCCGTCCGCCCCGGCTTCGCACGAGTGTAAGCTCGGCCTTCGGCCTCGCTACAAAATATAATATAGCCTATGTCACCCGGGGATAGTGTAGCTTCCCAACAGTGAAAGAATTTTTCAAATCGGTTCAGTAGTTTCGGAGCCTATTCATTACAAACATACAAAAAAAGGTACACATCTTTCCTCTTTATAATATTAGTGTAGAGTGTAGATGTAGCAATAGGTATGTATGTATATATTCAAATAAAACGGGTCTCTGAATTTCAAATGATTAATCGGGCGCCAGGGACCTTTTTAGGGAACCATTCGCTACGGCATAAGGCATCTTCTGACAATGCTATTTAGTCTATGTAGGTATATCACAGCGCACGCACAGAGCGTTTTGAAACGGCCCTTATGGGCGACATATTTTTTGGGGTTTTTCTTTTTGATTTTCTTTATTGTTGTTTAGATAGGCGGGCCGAGAGGTTCAGGAACTGTGACAACACGGCCCCTCTATCTTCACAACCCAGTTCTATTTTACTCATCTTTGATCAGTTCAAAATTGTAATTATATAAACTACCTATACCTATTATGTGGCGGTGGTAAAATTAACACCGACACAACTTTTCAGGTTCACCTGCTCCGTACCTACTTTGTGCCTGCTCCTTCTTCCCTCTCCATCCACAATGACAGGGCTCTTGTATTACCAATTAATGAATCGTTGTAAGTGTAGGTAGGTATTTCAGTCTATTTACTCATACCCATCGATATAGATTTAGACATATCGCTATACAGCTCAAGCTGGATACTGAACCTAAGTACCCTACCTAGCATAACTATAACTCAATGTAAGAAATTCTTCAAAATAGACACAATATGAGAAAATGAATTAATCCTAATCAACTGCCTGAAAAAAGATTCAACGGCGAATTTTCAGTATGAGATTACCAGCCAGAATATACCGGATATTAAATGAGATTAGGTCTACGAGTTTAGGAGACCATCGTTATAACTTATATACAATAAAATTATACATATTATATAGGGTAGGTAGTTATGAGTCAATGAGAAGCTGTGTGCCCTGCGTAGGTGTAGACTAGTAGGTGGGTTTATTATCATCTACAAATGGCTCCGTAATGTCTGAATTATGGACACGATTTTGCGTGTGCGCATATTTGTGCTTACGTTGCAATTATACTGTAGAAATTGTCAATTACAATTAAACGACCAATACACTATGACCTATGTGATTTATTGCTGCACTGTAGCACATTCAGGCACATAGACCGAGTCAGCATGCTTATTTAGCGTCGTTAGATAGACTAAAGGTTACTGAATCTACCCAGGCCAGGGGAGGCCTATGTTCAGCAGTGGACGTCTTCTGGCTGATGAGATAGACTAATGCCCGGTTTCTGAGGTAGGTACTTTAATCGATGGTTATCTATTCAATAGCGCTATTGGTTCCTTAACTTTACAAATTGCGTTCCCAAACATGCAATAATAATAATAATTATACTTCGTTTATACTTCAGATAACTTATCTGGCCAATAAAGCCCGTTTATCTATTCAATAAGTATTTGTAGTTAGATTTTGATAATTGAAAAGTTACAAAGGTCACACATAACTTTGTTGAACCAATAGCTAGCGATAAGTAATCTATGAACCTCAGAAACCGGGCAAGTAAATCGCAACAATAAATCGTCTAAATCACCAACACTATATAGTGCACTAACTCCAATGATATTTATACTTATAATAGGTACCTATATGTACCCAACGCCGTGAATGCAAAATTTCGAGACCGCAAAAGGTTTTACCGCTCACTGTTAATCTATTAAGATCATCTCACAGTCCTTAATAAATATACTTAATACCTTTTCTCAAATATGTTTGGAAATTCGATCATTTGACAATTCGAGACATAACGAAATTGCTGCACGTCAAATATACTCAAGCAGCGACCGGCAAACTTGGTATGAAAACCTCACAGAATACCAATTAAAATTATCTTCGTTCCAAAGCAATTATTAAAATTAAAGGCACCCAAAATAGTTACTTAGTTCAAATATTTTGCGATAACTATTATGAATATTCTTCTTTTCCTTAAACCCCAAAATCTGTAAGCAGATGCAAACGTTTTTGGAATCATTACCAAACACTACCCTTTCTTAAGAGCAAGTTTATGGAGAGATTATAGAGGAGCCTATCACCAAAAAATAAATAGATATAACATTTATATCTTATTTATTGCTTCCTTTATACATTTATTCAAGTATTCTTCTTTTTGCTCAAATGTTTCTAATGTAGTGTATACATTCCACAGTACCTGAAAAAAAAACATAAATAAATCTATCAGAAAACAACCCTTCTATATGAATGCGTCTATTTGTACGCGCAAGGATGCATTCACATTTTAAGGGTTCCATACCCAAAGGGTAAAAACGGGACTCTGTTACTGAGCCTACGCTGTCTGTCTCTGTCCTCCGTCCTTTTTTTATGATACTGGGTGATGAGCCGAGCGAAGTCGCTCGCCTGATGGATCTTCACGCTTGCCCATAACAGCTCAACGCCACTCAGAATTTTGAACTTCAACAGTTCAAAACCCTGGATGGCAATGCACTGCGTTCGCACCCCGAGATATAAAATGTCAAATCTCTGTGTGCCCTGTAATTTCGCTGGAAACATTGCCCTTCAATCCGGAACACAGTAGTGTTTGCACACTACAGTTTGGCGGTTGAAAAACTGGCAAAGGTGTGGTACTTCCCCAGGCGGACCCCTGCAAAAGAGTCCTACCACTACAAAAACGTCTGTATTTTTTAAACCGTAAAATATAGCCAGTTGTAATTATCACAGAATATGTAATGTTACGTCAGATTAACAAAGAAATAATAAAAAAGGCAAAATGTAAAAACAAAATTGGCCGGTTTTTATTTTACGAATCTGCTGAACCAATTCAAATAAGATTTTTTGTAAAGTAGATTACAGTGCCATGGTTCCTACAATGCCATGGTTCTTAAGTATCTAAATTTAATGAAAATTAATTCAGTCTTTTAAGTTATTAGTTTTCAAATTAGTCGGGATTTAAAATCAAATATTTATACTTGTCTAAAGAGGTGGTGTGGTAGATCATATTGTAATAGATACGATCGGAATTGTTGGAACCAACACAATACCATAAATAATCTCTACATAGTATAAAATAAAGTCGCTTTCCGCGTCTGTCTGTCTGTATTATATCCGCTAACTACTCCTAAACCACGCAACGGATTTTGATGCAGTTTTTACTATCAGTTAGATAATTTTTCACGGAAGGTTTATATATAAAACTTACACCCGTCAAGCCAGGGCGGGTCGCTAGTACTTACTAAATTTGCATAATATCCCAGTTGCATTAACTCTTCAATTTTGACACAAAATGGTCCAGTAGGTGACTGAACCCAATTTATTAAGCCATTCCTGCCAGCTATCACCAACACTATCCACAAGTTGGTGTCAGGGGGTCTCCGAATCAATCCAAAGGTGTTGGAGGTGAACTTGTCCACGACGGGAACAGGCGTTCCATCAGGCGTGTTGCATAGAATGATATCTGGAAGTTGGTACATGAAATTATTGTACTTGTTATACTTCCATATTCATACTAATATTCCTAAATGCAAGTGGTTTTGTTTATGTTACTCTTTAACAAAGCGATGGATCAATGTGTTTTTTAACCGACTTCCAAAAAGGAGGAAGTTCTATTTTTATTTTATTTTTAATGATTCATTTTTTATTTGAAAGCTGATGCTTCCCATGTGGTCCCATATCATTTGGTCCAGCTGAAATCTTTATGAAGTCAGTTTTTTATATTGATAATTTATTATTAACAGATAGTTGGAGGGCTGAAAAGTGACAAAGGAAAACTGGGGCTACAGACAGTGCTCTATGTAGACGGTGCAAGGAGGTTGAAGAAATAACCGCGCATTTGCTACTAGTGTGCAGCAGCGTGGAAGAACTACGTAATAACATCCTCGAGTCATTGAGGTAGGGCACTCCGGGCAGATTGCGCCAGCATCAACCCGCTGCTGACTTTCCTAGAGACAGGTCTGAACAAGCTGCAGCTGATTCACACAAAATGTGCCAATGATAAACTTTGTTCTGGAAAACGCTTGCTAGGACACAAGATCATCCCAAAAAAAACAGTTGGAATGTCCACATCAGTGAAACCGCAAGGCGCAGATAGTATGTACTATGCGAATGGGCACGAATACGTAAGTAGTGCGACGGGCTGATCACATTCACACCTCAACACAGGAAGCGACGTTCACGAAACTATGGGGAGATGATCTGAATGTATTTTGCAAGGGCAGGTGTCAACAACAACGCCGCTAGTGTTGCAGGTGTCTATAGGCAGTGATTACAGTGATTAAAGGGGTCCATAGCAGTGCCGTAAATAGGGCTGTGCCAGCAGTGCCCAGGCACAGGGCGCAGACTCTGGAGGGGCGCAGAAATCACCACACCAGGACCAAGTTTTGTTTTCAAGGGTTGCAGTTATAGAAGCTCGCACCGGGCGCATAAAAGGCTAGTTACGGCACTGGCCATAGTATCCATCATTATAAACACCTTTAACTATGGGACCAAATCTGAAATTGCAATAAAATATCAGGTGTTTCATACATTTTATCGTGTGTGAATGGCTGTTTTCTATGGAACAGCTGATATTTACTTCAATATTTTAGAGTTGCTTCCATAATATAAGTTGTGCATAATGACTGGAACTATGAACCCCTTTCGGCTTAGTTCACCCTTTCCGTGTAACCTAGTATAATGTTTACAATCTTTGTAAATTTTATGATGATATGAATAATGGAATAAATAACTTTAAAATCGATAAATCAGTATTTTTGTTGGGACATTTGTTATGAGAAGTGGGTTTTGTGTGTGTAATTAAATAGTTTCCTTTTATAGCATAAAAAAAGTATTACCCCCACGTTGGTGATGACATAAAATGTGGTCTCCCAGGACAAAGTCATTGCCTCCTCGTATTTCTCTAAGGACTTTTGTTACATCTACAAACATTTTCTCAGTAATATTGTATTCCTTTTTAAAATCTTCTCTTGGTATGTAGTCAGTGTATTTTTTAGAGAGTATTTTGGCTTCTTTATCACTTAAGAAGTTTATTTTCTCGTTACCACAAAATATTTTAGCCATATTGTTTAAACATAGAACCTCTCTGCCATAATTAAAGAAATGTTTACCGTAATTGTCTTTTAAAAAATCCAGATTTAATACCCTGTTAATCAAGTCTACTGGATACAAGCCCATCAGTCCAAAGTATTGAACACAGCAAGCAAAAGACCTTCCATGGGCTTTAATTTCGTTTTCTCGTTCAGGCTTCCTCAACTCTTGCATTATTTCAGTAAATAAATTTTTATCTGTACGTGGAGTATATCTAAAAGTGCCGTATGATAGAACCAATCGCTCTAAATCTTTAAGTCTTGTCTGAGACAGTTTATCAATGACAGTATCAGCAATGGTATTCAAACAGCCTTCATGTAATATTAACTTTGTAGTTCCCAGTAACGCAATATGAACGTTACACATCAGAGACAATCTGGGAATCTCTACTTGTATAGTATCAAGCAATTTATATATCATTTGTAATGCTTCTTCAAACGGCACTCTCAATGAGTATCGGATAACTTTCAACAATGTTGCTAATGACACCTCGTGAATAGTTTTCGAGTTGTCAATCACCGCTTCTATTATTTTAATTACTAATTGATTGCTCCTTATTGGTGTTTTGCTTTTGAAGAAGCCCATTGACATAATTGCTAGATCATCCACACTAAACTGGGAGAAGTTATTTTCTATATGTACTTCAAAATTGTGCATGTCATAAGGAGTTTTTCTTTGTACTCCTACAAAAAACAATGCCTGTATAAGCTGATCAGGTGTGAGCCTCTTCGCTTTGCCCGCCAGTTTGTTGAGCATTTTTTGGGATGAATCACTGGCTTTTGTTAAATTAAGCATATAAAATAGTGAAATGAATGAAAGCATTTCATCGGGGGACCAGTTATTCAATCTACTGTGGCATACATCATCTAGTGCAACCCAAACTTCTATGAAATTTCTTGTTCGTATTGATGATGTTTCAGGCCATTTATTTAAACCATAAAATAAAGAAACTAATTCTTCATCAGTTGCTTTACTCATACTGTCTGTGAGGTTATCTATGTAGTTATCAAATAGTGTATTGGAGATACACATTTCGTTTTCTTCACAGTACACACCAAACTTTGGAAATACTTCAAATATCTGTGCAGGTGACTTCTTTGACCAGTCTTGTGAAATTAGTTCTTGAAATTTATTTTTGTCTGGAGGTGAGCATTCTGTGTTGGTTTCTATGTCAACTGCAAAGCCTTTGTTTCTCATGATATCGTACGCATATTTGTTTTCATATTCCATGAACATTTTAACATACAATGTTGGATTAGAACTGAAATTTCTGGAGGATTTTTGCAACAAATGTGAATGTGCATTACAGGACGCAGTAACTTGGTTTAGATGTCTGAATCGAGCTATATTGCGCACTAGTTTTGTTAGAAACGACATTTTAATCGTAGTGTTATGGCTTCACTTTCCTAATACACCTGAACATTTATAAATTCAATTAATTATTTCAGGATTTTCTTTTTGCTCATTCTGAGGTTATGTTTACAAATATTTTTTTCTTTCCACGAATTTGGTTTCGCACGACTTGTGCATTTGCCAGTGTCAAGTATTGATTATATTTTTAGGTTAATTAGATATTATCAAATAAGTCATAGTCACGGACAAGTCTAAGTTATGCCTTCTAAGCATGCATGCTATATTACACACTATAATACAGGAGCTATATTAGAAGCAAAGTAGAAGCTTGTATGGAGTTTTGAAAGCAACATGATATCTTTCACCTCGTTATATCATTTTCCACACTCGAGCACGTACACAAACAATAATCCACTATTATTATGCATTAACACTCTACAAAATACAAGTTTAGAAAAATAATACAAAGTCAATGAGGCGACATGTCTTTTTAACGTTGGCGCCAAAACTCTTCAATATTTTAGACTCTTTTTTTTTCCTGATGTCATTTTTATTTGACATTGAGGTAAAAAACTTTTTAAAGCCGGCTTTTATAACCGTCTTACTCATTATTTATGAAAAAAGAAACAGATAAAAAGAAGAGAAAATATTTTTTACTTAAATATTTCTATTTGCTCTGAGTTAAGCACACTGAATTATTCAGTTTCGCAATGAATTCATACGATTTGTACATTTAGCTTGTGAGTTCACCACTTTGATTTACTTTTTCTGAGGTTCACCAAGTGAGGCTCCACATTCAAAATTACATGTTGTGAGTTTTGAATGCACGATTTTATGTATAAATTTATGTTCGCCTTGGGAGTTTTTTTTACATTCATTCCATATCTACGATATACTTAAGTAGATACCTACCTATTTTAATCATTTTAGTAGTTTACTACTTTCTTCGCATTGCACCCAATGTTCAGTTTGACCCCAACAACCAAAATATTTAGGCTTCAAATGCAATAATTTTATATCTTCCGGAGGTCCAAGTCCCTGCACGGGTATGGGTCTACTATTATCTTCTACTTCTCTCTTGGTTCCCAAATAAAGGTGCTTGTCATTCCAAGTATACTTTTGAGACTCCCACTAAAATACACATAAAAATTGATAATTCAGAACAGAACGTACCAGTACAATGTAGGTGTAATAAGTATCAGACGAAAGTAAACATTGTCAAATAAGTATCGGGAATATAAAAATGAGTATTCCTGCGTAAAATTTAGGTATGCGTAAAAATGTATTACTAAAAGAATTTTGGCTCCAACGTGAAAATAAATGTCGTCTCATTGTATTAATTTCTTAGGCTTGTAAGTATATTTTAGAGTGTTAATGTGCAATAAAGGTGGATTGTTATCTATTATACATCAAGTTTAGTGTTCTAGAACGCGCTCGAGGGCGGGAAAGTGATATAGTGGTGAAACTATTATTTTCATGTTGTTTCCAAAACTCCAAGGAAGCCTCTACAACTTTTCTGGGGCATACCATACCTATGACAGTTTATTATACGTAACACGAGGCGGTATGACCTTAATAGCTTTAGCCTGCCCAGTAACGAAAAAAATAATTATTGCTATTAGGTTGGTACTACATATTATTGTATAAGTCAAGTACCTACAGTTTTGGCGCGATCTGTCAAATGATTGTTTGAAAACTTTGAACCTTTGGTTTGAAACTTTTCATACATCCTAAAATATACTGTGTACATTGCGAATTTTATATAATAAAAATATCGAACAACGAATTTTGTCTCGAATTTTATGTTGCCTACAACTGTTTTGTGTTGAATAATTAAAAATGATAGAGAAAGCCTACAGTGTGGTGTGGGACATTATCAAAAATAAAAGCATATGAGTGGGACAAACAATTCAAAGAAGGACGAGAAATGTTTGAAGACTCACCTCGATCATGGTCTTCTTTCAATGTCTTCGAATGAAAGAGAAATATCAATAAGGGGAAGGACATGGTGATAGTAAATCGTCATACAAGCTTATGAGATATGGCTCAGGGCCCTGATGCACTAACTACAAACATGCTCGTAACGCAGCGCGTTACAAGTTTTTGCTGACGAAAGTGTATTGCGTCAAATGGAATAGAGCCTACTTCGAGGGAGACAAAATAAATTTGGACGATTAAAGCAATTTTTTTGTTAAAATATTCACGAAACACAATTGACAGATTATTTACCTTCGTATGAAATTTGTCGTTCTCGGCGATAAGACCGCTTTTTTGTCACATAGGTATATCACAAAACAGCACATCTACATTTATGGTTGTATTACTTACTTGATTATAGGACTGTGCCTATCTACCTATTTATTACTTACTAGTACTAGCTGCGCCCCGCAATTTCACCCGCTTTATATACCTACCTCCTTGAAGCAAGCTTCCTGATAGCAACGACAGCAACCTCTAATGACATTTTTTCAAATATATGTCTATGCATAAGAAACAGAATCAAGTCTTATCTAATGACTTGATTCTTTTTCTTGTTTTTTTTTTGTAGGGAAATTATTTAAAAACCCAAAAATGTATTTGTTGATCCAATCGCTACCAAATCTCCGACTAGTACTTATAGTATATATCTTTGCTACCAAACTCACACGATTACTTGCTGGGCTAATCTGAAGGTTGTCTGAAAATTTCATCAACTTCGGTCCAGCCGTTTCAGAGTCCATAGGGAAAATATATACATATATATATATATAGTCCTCCTCATCGATTTCGATGACGGCGACCCTTAATCATTTCTTCCTAATAAAGCTTTCCTATCATGAGCCCTAATGTGGCTCGCTAGGCCAAACTTAGTCTTAAAGACCCGATCGCAAGCTGTGCAGTAGAGTTGGCCAGAAGAATTAAAGGTGTAGTTATAGGAGGGCTTGGGTCTTTCCTTTAGAATTTGGCGTTTATGGTCTAGGTTTTCGAGACGGTTTTCTTCAAACGCTTTAACCTTTTTATTAATTGTATTTCGCCATGAGGATCTCTGTGTTGCAAGCTCCTCCCAGCTTCCAGGGTCTATGCCGCAGGCGTTGAGATGTCTCTTAAGGACGTCTTTATATCGAAGATGCTGGCCTCCTTGCTTACGCTTACCATCTGCCAAAACAGAATAGAAGACAGCCTTTGGCAAGCGATGATCTTCCATACGCAGTACGTGCCCACACCATCTAAGTTGGCGCTTCATAAGCAAAGCTTCCATGCCGAGCATTTCGGAGCGCCGCAGGACGTCGGTGTTAGATACTCGGTTCTGCCACTTTATTTTCATGATTGATCTTAGACACCTCTGATGAAATGTGTCAAGTTTTTTAATGTCTGTTTTGTAAAGGCACCATGCTTCAGCACCGTACAAAAGCACTGACAGAACCAGCGCCTTGTATACATCAAGCTTGGTCTTCAGCTTCAAATCATGGGACCTCCAAACACGATCATTTAGACGACCGAAAGCAGCAGCAGCTTTAGCGATGCGCGACGGAATCTCCGATGCGAGGGTATTATCTGACCTAATATTACTACCAAGGTATTTGAAATGACCTACCTCCACCAAAGGCTTGCCACCGAGATTAAGAGTAGAACCATCAGCATTAAATCCTCTCGGAGGTTGTTTTAAGACTTCAGTCTTGGTAGCACTGATTACCAGGCCAAACCTCTGACAAGATTGATGTAACGCATCCACGAAGTGTTGAAGATCCGTCATATTATCAGACAGAAGGCATACGTCATCTGCATACAATACGTCGTTAATAGACATCTCATGCACCTTTGACTTTGCTCTAAATCTTGAGATGTTAAATACGCCCATATCAGTTCTAATCTTTAATTCAATCTTATTACCACAGGACTGGAGTGCATCTTTTACTACTACCGCGAAATAAAAGGCAAAGAGTGTAGGAGCCATGACGCACCCTTGTTTCACTCCGCTTGTGACAAGGATTTCCTCAGAAAGTTCATTTTCATGCTGAACCTGTGCTTTCATCCCAGTATGAAATTGACGAACAAGGTTAATAAATTTCTTTGGAAATCCTGCCTTCTCAAGAACAATCCACAAGGCCTCCCGTGGAACTCTATCAAATGCTTTCTCTAAATCGATAAAACACATGTAGAGCGGCTGATGATGTTCCAGACTTTTTTCTTGGAGTTGCCTAATTACAAATATAGCATCGATGGTACCTCTAGAAGGCCGAAACCCACATTGGCTTTCAGGTAGGTATGTCTCTGCTACAGCACTCAAACGGGTATTAATAATGTGTGCAAGGACTTTCCCTGCACTGGAGAGAAGCGATATGCCTCGATAAGAGCTGCAATCGGAGACATCTCCCTTCCCTTTGTACAACTTACAGATAACCGAATCTCTCCAGGCCTGTGGAATATCTTCATTCTCCCACACTCTTAATATAAAATTGTAAAGTTCATTTACAATAGTTTTTCCGGTGTATTTGTACACTTCGGCAGGTAGTTGGTCACTGCCAGGAGTTTTGGAATTTCTAAGACGTTTTATTGCGCTCACAAACTCATCGAAAGATGGTGGATCACCCAACTCTTCACAAACTGGTAGTCTATCAAGCGAATCAACGTACAAAAGGTCAACATTTTGCACACCTGGGTTCAGAACATCGTTAAAATGTTCCGCCCAACGCAACAAAATATCGCCTTTAACAGTGACCCGGTGTTGCCTGTCACGGGAATACATTGGTGCAGTTTTCCGCACACGGGGGCCAAATATCGCTCGAATACCTTCAAAGAACTTGCCAGTTTGATGAGTATCAGCACAAGCCTGTAATTCGGCTGCTTTGTTGTTCCACCACTTATCCTTCAATTCGCGAATTTTCGAACGCAACTTTAGATGCGCATCTTTTCTACTACTTGCGTTTAAGGACTTATCATTCAGTTCACGCCTATACCCTTCAACTAATTTACGAATCTCCACATCCGATGAATCAAACCAATCCTGGTTTTTCTTCTGTGGTTTACCTAGTGTTTCCAGAGAACAGGTGTAGAGTTGTTCAGAGAATGACTTCCACGCAACGTCACTTGTAGAGAATTCTGCGTCCGATAAAGCTGTCGCAAACGTCTGATCTAACTTCATACCCAATTCTGTAGACTGGATTAAACTTGAAAAGGCTAGTCTAGGTGGGATTTTGTGGGGGGATCTACGTGGACTTTTTAGCATGAGACACATTTTGGATCTTATCAGACGATGATCCGTCCAACCAGTTGCTCCCCGCATCGCCCTTGTTATAAGTACGTCGCGTAGATCTTTACGGCGAACAATTACATAATCCAAGAGATGCCAATGTTTTGACCTTGGATGCATCCACGAAGTCTTATGTTTATCAGCAAGTTGGAAAAAGGTGTTTGTGATGCTCAGATTAAATTCAGCACATAACGACAACAACATTAAGCCATTATCGTTACATTTTCCAACACCTTGCTTACCAATAACACCCTTCCACGTGTCATGTTCCTTTCCCACCCGAGCATTAAAATCCCCCTGTAAAATAACTTTATCTTGCTTCGGGACTGCTTCAAGAATTAGACGCAACTGCTGATAGAACTCCTCCTTAGCCTCATCTGATGACGGCAACGTAGGTGCATAAGCACTTATAAAATGGATGTGTTTATTATTTGCTATTGGAATGCGTAAAGTCATAAGGCGGTCACTCACACCTTTGGGTAGTTCACTCAGATCTCTAGCCAGACTGTTCCTAATAGCAAATCCAACACCACTCCCTGCTCTTTCGCCAGATGGGCGTCCGCTCCAGTAATATGTATAGCCACCAAGTTGTTCGCAGAGTTCACCGCAATCACTCAAATGAGTCTCACTCACGGCAGCTATGTCCACTCTATAACGAGCCAACTCCCTTGCAATAAGGGCTGTTTTTCTTTCAGGGCATAAATTTCGATCGTTATCCAGTAATGTTCTTACGTTCCAAGTTGCTGTGAGAAGTCGTTTAGTTGGTTTATTTGGTTTATTATGCTCTTTTCTTCGACCGCGATAAAATGGTGCCTAAGCGCCCGCGGTTTGGCACCTAGGTGAAGGGTGAGATGAACTATTTTTGGGCCACCTTTTCTAGGCCCCTCCTCTATGCAGAGGAAAGCAGAGCGGTCCTAAACAGGGCTGCTTTGTCACCAGTCGTGCTGCCGAACTCAGAACCCCATCTCAGTCGGTTCCATGAGCGACCACTCTCCACTGGCCGCCTGCGTGCAGGATGTCAACTAGAGCCTCAGTACACCGATACTTTAGCCCCACCGCTTCCATCCCATCGCCACAGGACTCTTATGATTCTAAGAGGAAAGAATAGCAAGGGTCATCTGCGCGTGACAAATTTATAGTGGACGTGCGGTTGCGCGGGCACACATCCACTCTCTCGTCCCATTTCTCTGGGATCCAATGGATCAGCAGGCTGATACGATTGGCAGAGACTGAGATGCAGTGAATGACTGTATGTCACTTAAGGATCCTGACAAACGCTCTTCCAGGCATTTCACGCGGCCTTGCTATATCGCTACGATAGCCGGAAGCAGTGCCTATCGACGGTGCTCGCCTATCGCACCGAAATAGACGCTGTGTACTGCTCGGGGGATCGCCCGATAGCTATTACTCATAGCCCCCTTCGCTAGTTTAGCCCACGGATCGACGTGGTTACCAGGGTGTGGCCGCTGTGTACACTACAGCTACTTGGAGCCACTAGCGAAGAGCTCGTAGGGAGTTCAATGTAGATTCTATCATAAATACTTACAACATGAAATATATGCAGCCGATCAAGTATGAAATTAAAAAAACCATTTCATTCCCCACTACACCCTATATACATATACACAGAACCACACATACATACTTACACACATCGCCTTTAAAAGGTTTAAAAACTGGATTACGCGGAAAGGGTGTACTAAGCCGAAAAGGTTCCATAGTAACCATTATTTTATACCAATATAAGTATACCTACCTTCACCCTTCCCGCGTAACCCTGTATATATAGGTAGAAGATAGATGATCATCATTTCAGCCTTAGGACGTCCACTGCTGGACATAAGCCTTCCTCATAAATTTCCAAAAAGACCGGTTGGAAGCGGCTTGCTTCCAGTGTTTTTCTGCGGTCTCTTTTAGGATAACTAATAAGTGGAAGATAGATACAGGTACTGTTTTAGGTTTAAGTATATAAATATTAAAATAAAACTTTGGATACTATTTTTTTTTTCTATGGTACTGGGTGACGAGAAGAGCGAAGTCGCTCGCCTGATGGCTGTTCACGCTTGCCTATAACAGCTCAACGCCACGCAGAATTTTTATCACTATTAGTTCTTCCGTTAACTTAACGTTAACGTTCCGTTCGTCCGTTTCGTTAACATACCTTCACGTTGAAGATGCTTTTATCATAGCTAGTGGTTTTGGTCAGCGATTTCATTGATGATTTCTTTTTAATATCTGGTTTTAACTGAAGAATATTCTTGCACCAATTTCTCCATAATTCCTAAGTGGAAAAATATATTCAATATGTAATATATAATATACGAACGATATACTTAATTGAAACATTGTTTATCCAAAGTGTGGTCAACTTATTTGTCGAGTTAGGCCAAATGTGGCAACAATAAATACTTAATTATCGTTTTTTTTATTTCATAATAGTGTTATATATGTACGTATTTTTGTAATCTGCTCTACATAATGATGGAATATTGACATATGTATTTGGTAAAGTTAACTTACTAGACTTCCCTATATTTTTTTGTGGACGCCATCTTGAGCTCTTGTACTCTATGTCACTCCCACTATTAAAACGATTCAAATGACACCTAACATATCGAAATCCTCTAAGTCGTTTATACTTCATTAGCCTTACATGCGTACCAATGAAACCATCATACATACATACATAAATACACTCGAAAAACATAACCCTCCTTCATACGCAGTGGGGTAAAAACCGTCTTCAAAATGAGTAAGTAAAATACGCAATTTCGTTTACTTGAGTGACATATTTTTAAACCAAACTGCTGAACCAATTTTGATAAAATGTCTATGTCACAAATCTGAAAGTATATAAAAAATAATAATAACAACAATAACACATCCTTTCAATAAAAAATCCTAATCTGATAAAGTTGATAAAGTTCTGAAGAAACAAACATTTATATTAGTTGTTTTTGTCATATGTATGTAATTTCTGGTGCATGTGAACATTAAAAAGTTATCTATCTATCCATAATTAAAAATAATAATACCATAGACTAGCTCAGCTCCATATTAACAACTCACCTCAATAGCCCAGATTTTTTAAAATCTTATACTGTACAATAGTTTTATATTCCATTTTATACACATTCCATATTTGTATTGTTACGAGTATATTCAACAGGGCCTCTTGGTGGTGGCTTCGACCCCAATGCCTGTCAAATTCCCGGGCTAGATCCGTGAGTTAATTTAAATAGTCATAATAATAATCGTACTACCGAATTGAGAACCCCACCTCATTTTTGAAGTCTGTTAAAATATCTATCGTTGAGTTATTGTATTTTGTTTAGAACACTATACCTAGTAGCTTCTCCCCACACTAAACTGGCCAGATAAGTTGTTTGCACTGTTACTATTAGTTTGAAGGTCTACGCTCCAAGTGGATTTCTATTTGGGGGTAACAAATTTCAACTTACGTCTGAGCCTCTAGCTTTGTCTAGTTCAAAGTATCTCTCATATCTGTTATGGAAGCAAAGTTTAAGGGTTTGCCTTTTACTCTTCTTGAATATTGTGAGCTTCAGCGAATGAAGAGGATGAAGGTAACGAATCTCTAGAATATTCTGAAGGTTTCGACGTTTCGTTTCAGAGCCAAAGGAATGCGATGATGCAATCATGAGTAAGTTTTGAGTTAGAGCTGTAAAACAGATTTAGCTGATTCAAAATAATTCACTTTAGTGTTTAAAGATTTAGGCACGAGCATACCTAAAGTAGGGCCAATTTAATAGATAATATTTTCCATTTCATAAAAATTCAACAATGTAACCTTGTAATTTACATAAACAATAGACTGATAGTTTTCAGACGTCAAATGTGAAATTGGCACTACTTTTACCAAATAATACATTTATAATCATTTTCTACTACTGGCTAAGCGTGTTTCATCATCGGCTTAATCTTCGCTTACCATCAGGCGACATTGAGCCAAACTCAAACCCATAAAATGTAAGAAATACACCTTTTTTATGATACTAGGTGACGAGACGAGCGAAGTCGCTCGCCTGATGGCTCTTCACGCTTGCCCATAACAGCACAACGCCACTCAGAATTTTGAACTTAAACAGTTCAAAACCCTGGATGGCAATGCACTGCACTCGTCACCCCGAGATATACCTATCAACTTTATTTGAAAAGCCTAATAAATTAAGCTTGTACTTATCATGCAAGTCCCTAAGGTGAACTAAATAATAGAGCGGGACACGTTGTATACTATTACGCTGCATCAGACAAACATGGAGACATGGTAAGATGGGGTGGTTCATCATCATCATCATAATTTCAGCCATAGGACGTCCACTGCTGGACATAGGCCTCCCCCATCGATTTTCAAGGCCGGTTGGAAGCGGCCTGCTTCCAGCGTTTTCCTGCGGTCTCTTTTAGGTCGTCTGTCCATCTTGTGGGTGGACGTCCTACGCTGTGCTATGATGGGGTGGTTGTTGCGAACGTACCAGGCCTAAATCAGGCTTGATGCCTGTAGTCGAACTCACCCTGCAGACGACCATCACTTTTTTCGCATGTGCGGACTATTAGTTAGTTAATTGTTTCTTAGTAAACGTAAAAAAATGTAAGTGAGCCGTATTTACAGTTTTTGCGTAAAGCGATTTAGCGGTATCTTGTTTTTTTTTTAAATGAAAAATTGAGACATTTGAATACGAACAATAATTGTACTAAGGAAGATCCATATCTAGCTATCAGCTACTACGACAACTAACGACGGTATAGCGTGCATTGTGACGGGTGCTCGAAGATGATGAACACGCCTAGCCAGAAATGGGAACTACTCGTAAGACCGTTACCCCATTTATGTCGGTGCAATGTCGTTTTTTTTTTACCAAAGGCAGAAAGCAAAACTATGTAATAGGGAGAATTCTGTGATTTTTATTGATTCCTTGCAGACTAACCGAGGCTTTTCAATGACTTCAAGGCCGCCCCTGCCTTGAATTATGCGTGGTATAGGTACCTAAGCAAGATTGGGGGGGGGGGGGGATGAAATATGAAAGGAAAATACTGCATCTGTGAGTGCAGTACGAATATTTAGGTACGTACCTAGAATACGTATCGAATCCCTTACACATTTTGAATTTAAAGATTGATATTTAAATGAATTTCGATACTTTGCCCACTGCATGCGGTATTTTTCTTTCGAATTGTATTCCGCACCAATCCTGCTTATCTATAGTAAGTACTTATCAGCTGCATACCGTATCGTTTCTGCACCGACAAATTGTGGCGAAGCTGCCAGAATAAACCGCTATTGGCTCTTAGCAACAAATTGGACCTGGGAGGAAAATACGACTCACCAAGCAATACTAAACGTAAGGTATGTTTGCCATTTCTAGTAGTTTCCTTAAAAAGGCTTTCGATAATTACTGGATTCTCTTTACCGTCTCTGCTTTTCTCGTCCTGCATTTTCACCTTTTATTTACATTTGTTCTGTTTGCTTAAAAATGGCTTTAGACCTATCCAAATACAAATGTATTTCCTCTGTGCGCGTAACACTAAAATCTATAAGTAGTAAGTAGATATTAAATAGAAAATAAACTTTTAAAAATAAATAAATGGTAAGAAATATAAAATACAACTTCTAAGCAAAAGTTATAAAAAGACAAATTGATGACATTGGCATCATACATAATTGACATGCAAAATTGTAATATGGGAAATAATTTTCCTTAAAAAAGTTCATAATACAGTTTTTTTAATTTGTGGAAAGAGGTTATACTTAGATCTCTAGTATTTTTAACAACTTAATGTATTTTAGGCACAGACATGGTATTATATGTCTGTGATTTTAGGGTAGTTACGTCATAATCATTATCAGCCTATCACGTTCCCACTGCTGGGACACAGGCCTCTCAGAGAGAGGATGGACCCTAATACACAATGCTGGCTCAGTGCACGTTGGGTAATGTCTTATGTTTTTAAACTTTTGAGGTTCTTGGACATAACGGTTTTTCAGGAAACATCGTGAACGATGTTCTAATGTGCATCGAAACTGCACATAATTTATTTAGGTACTTATTTAGGTATAACTCATTGGCGCAGGTAGGGACATACCGATACAGAGATCACTAGATATACCCATAGGTATACCCCCAGAAAAGAAAAAAACTCCCTTCACTTTTCTGTGGGTATACCCAATCTAAAGTAAAGCCCAACGTAAGTTAAAAGTCTAAGCATTTGGCCTTAGAATTATTTGCCTGCTATACTGAACTGTTTAAAAAGGCACACACACACTGAACATATTTTTATTATGACTTAGGGTTTTTATAATATGTATATCGTATCAGCATAGTACATATTTAAATTATTTATAAAAACTAGTTACAATTATGTTCTTACGTAAACAGATTATAATTGGATTTATTTATAGTTTCTATACATTTTTACTATTCGAAATTTATTTCATCTGGCAATATTCTTATTTTCTGCATTACTAAAAACCTTACTAAAATATAATGTGTATTGCCTACTTAGGTTTACTATACAATTAATCGTTGAATATTTTTACACATAAATACAATCACAAATTCATAAATACATCCACTAACTTGCCTAACTTTGGTTTTTAAATAACGTTTTATAAAATCTTTTTCCTATTTCGCACTATACTTATGTCTCGCAGAATAAGTAGTCACCTTAGAAACAATGAATGACGCAGTTTTCTTCCATTTTTCTATCGACTAGCGTCAGCCTGTAAAAATTAATTACATAGATTAAAATCCCATACACTATTTAAATCGTAGGTAGGTAATATTAATAACATCAATACCTAGATATTGTATGTGACAGGTATTAGTTAAAAGGACATACAGGATTACACGGAACTATAACACTAATCCGAAAGTAGGTCGTTGTACGCATAATTATGAACAACTTTTACTATGGCACCAACGCTGAAATCGCAAAAAACTGTTTAACAATAGTAAAATATCATTCTAACTTATAGCGATATATGGAACAGCTGATATTTTTCGCGATATCTGTGTTGGTCTCATGGCAGAAGTAGGCGCGGATCCAGCCCTCAAAAAAGGTTGTGGTCACAGCCACCCAAAAATCGGACAAGTGCGAGTCAGCGTATGTACCTTGCTCGTGCATGATCGATATAGTGCATTCCTACGAAGGAAATGTTTGTAAAAAAATATATGACGGCCTGACCACATTTTGTACAGTGTATCGCGTAGTTTCACGTGGGTTAAGCTGTGTGACGTTACAAGTCACGTGTATTAGGGTTGTGGGCATGCCCATCGTGCTCACAACGGTGGATCCGCGCCTGAGCAGAAGTCGCAGAAGCTGTTAATAATGATCAAGCATAATGACCTCTTTTCGGCTTAGTAGGTTAGGCACCACCGTTCCATGTAATCCTACGTAGAAAGGTGCGTAACAACTAATATTTTCTAGTTTTTTTTTTAGTTTTATGTTGCCATAAAGTAACGCAACTTGTCAAATGTATGATGGTAGATACCTGAATATCACACGTGCAGTGCCCATAGCAAAAAGACTGAAGTGCCACCTAGAGTGACTATTAATTTTAAAGTCCTAGATGAAAATAATTATCCATTAAAAAACCAACTTCAACAAAAAAAAAAAGTTATTATTTAGTATTAAAAACTAAACTACTGAACCGATTTTGATAAAATTACTATGCGACCAATCTGAAAATACGAGTAAAAACTTTCAGGAAAAAAAACAGAACTTTCCAAATCGGTTTATTTAATGGAGTTCTGAGGTAATAAACATAAAAAAATACAACCGAATTGTGAACCCTCTCCTTTTTTTAAGGTCGGTTAAAATTATTAAAATTCGCTGTGATGATCGCAATGCATCACTGCCCAGCGTTCGTCACCCTGCCCTGGGACAACGTTTAACGTCGGTTTTTTAATACCATTTTTTTATGCCATAGGTGGCAAACAAGCAGACAGGCCGCCTGATGGTAAGCAATCACCGTCACCTATGGATACCTGCAACGCCAGGGGCATCACAAATACGTTGCCGACCCTTAAATACTCTATTAACAGCCCTTTTCTTTAACCATTTTCGAAACTAAACTAAATTTGACAGCTCTTAAATTGCTGTCATTCTTTTTTTACGTATTGAAATCTTAAGTTAACTGATTCCGCTCGAACTGATCCCGAGGGATCAGTAGAAATAATAAAAGATCTCTTTTCATATCAATACGTAAAACACAGAATCGATGCAAATGCCTAGAATTTTTCAAGGAGTGTTGTGTGCAACAAATCAGAAGTAATTTAGTTATTTTCCACCACCAACCAATTAAATTAGTTTAATTCGTCGAGAGGCTGCGATAGCGTCAACTTGTGTTCATGCAAATAATCTCATCGTGCGTATTTATTCAAAATATTCAGTAGAATCCATACGCGTTGGTTGATAAGGAACAGCATTTTGATAATTCCGTAGATAAGTTAGCTTCCTATAGTATTTTTCAAGTTTTTGGAAACTTTCGGTATGGAAATAGAAGGCGGCAAGGGCAGGAGATTGTTGCCGTATCTAGCGTGGAAGTTTTTATCTATTGAAGAATCACTATCTTCGGCAGATTGATTTACTGATTTACTACTTTTATCAAACATTCTGCGATCCTGAAAAAGATTTGAAGTTTATTGTAATTTAGATACATGGCGCTATCACTAATTTCTAACGAAATACGAGTACTTCTATTTATCTTCGCTTTCAATGAGTAACACTACTATTGTTGCCACAAATCTTAATTCGTCACAAAAATGTATTCTTCATGAAATCACTGAAGGCACAAGTAGGTAAGATACCTTACTTGAAAGTAGGCGGAAATATTTGACAAAGCCTGTCGTCCAAATCTATCCAAATATTGTATGAGCTTGTACATGACATCATAAATCCATCTAGAAGATATGATTTAAGTAGCGTACCGAAATAAATCTGTACCCATAGCAAAAAAGCAGATTCGGGAGCCGTGATTGCGTTGACATTTCTGCTACGGACTCTACGGACGAGATTTAGATAGCCCACCAGCCTTGCCAATTATGCAGAGGGTTCTCGGCATAACCTGCAAGGCCTACAGAAGTGTACCATTCCGGTTTGTTCCGAGTTTTCCTTCCCGTCCTACCTTCAGGAGTTTGAGTGGGTATCACTTGCGTTGGTGTATGAAGAGGCCAATACAGGACCCACAACCGCGTCCACATCGCTGACAAATCAAATACTGGCTGGTTGTGGGAGGAGCTGAGTTGTTAATAGGGATTTATACTACGTGTACAAGTACCTACTCACTAACTCATCACGAAACCTCGAAAACTACTTAACTTACGTTGAAAATCAAGTAGTTTTCCATAGCTTACCAAAACTGAAATTTGGTTGGTAGATTTCTGAAATGTCCACTAAGAAAGGATTTTTTGAAAGGGCAGAATTAAGAGGGGTAGATTAAGGTTAAAAGATTATAATTATGAATGTCTACGCGTACGAATTCGCGGACAATAGCTAGTATGGTTTATAAGCATAACATATATTCATATGGTACACTACCACAGCCTAGGTATAGCTAGTTGGAAAGTCTTTCTACACTACACTTGCAAGACATTTTAGAAACTTACCAAAGCTTCAGTTTTCTTTCGCAAGTTAGATCTAGATAATGTCATGACCAGTTCTGATTGCAGCCTATTGGAGATGTCTTCGTCATGCTTAGGATTGGGTCCATCAGTTTTGTCTCCGTTGAGGAACTCCAGCTTCGTCGGTTCTCTCCTACCTGCTCCTCCATAAGCGTATTCACCGATGGTGACAGAAACTGGACGCGTCAATTTCTTCATCGTAGTCGTCCCATTCGGCGCTTTCACAAAGTAGTTTGAAGGTGGCTTCGGTGGAACATTTGACGGATTCTTCAACTTATAAGATTCAAGTGAGTCCAGCTCAGCTTTGTCGTCTTTACCCTTTTTTGAATCGATCTTATTATTATAGTCAGGAGTAGGAGTTCGTGTCAGCGTTCCATTCTTGCGAAAATTTGGCGCTTTAAGATCTACTGCTGCTAGTTTTACGTGTTCTGAAGGCTTGTGGTTTCCATTTTGATGACCATTTGTAGAAGGCATCTGAAATTATGAAACACCTGTATTAGGCTCATTGTGTAGGTATTTTAGGTATCAGGTACGTTATCGGCATGACTTCAATCTGAACAATAATTTCTTGTGCTTGATTACTTCACACACGCAAACGCGTAATACCTAAGGTATAGCTAATAATTACATGCTCAAGGCTTTAGCTACCGTCTAAGTTTCTAAGCTCTGATAGCTGCAATCATCATAATTCCAGGCTATCATGTTCCCGCTGCTGGGACCACTGAAAAGAAAAAAAAATTTGCTGGGACTCAGTCCTTGGCTCTCAGAGAGAGAGAGAGAGAGATAGAGAGAATGGACCACCATGTTGGCCCAGTGTGTGTTGGTGAATGTCTGTCTGAACTTTTGAGTTCCTTGGACATACCGGTTTCCTCACGATGTTTTTCCTTCACCGTTTTCGAGCGATGGCATCGAAACTGCACATAATATATTTAAGTACTAAACTAAATAAGTCATTGGTGCAGGCCGAGGATTGAACCGGGTGCCGTCAGATTGTAAAGCACACATGCTACCGGTCGGCCACCATCCCGCTCCAAATTGTTAATAGCAAATGAAAACCGTAAATTGGAAACACTTTTGGTAGGTAATTGAACAAAAGATTGTATCTAGTATATTTTCATTCGGCATTTTTGGCACATGCAGCTGTCGAGAGCTAAAAAATTTGGACGGAGAATCGATATTTACTTTTCATATACCTATTCATGCATATGAAACAGACCCGATACTATACTGGGTGACTGATGAACAACTTTTCCTATGGGACAAATAACTGAAATCGCGAAAAAATCTGCTGTTCGTCGTCGCCATTCATTAATCGAGTGTCAATGAAGTTTTTATAACTGCTCAGAGACTTATATCTAAGTAGATGCTACAAGTCGACCTACCTTGCATGTCATTTATCTCCGATACAACTCCGATTTATCGTCGGAGTTGAGTCTAGCTGAAGCCAGTCTAATCAATCGGTGCCGCGACAACACGTGTCAGATGGATACGATAAAGATTAGTTGTGCAATACTGAGTTGTAAGAATACCACAAATGGAATAGAGATGTTTACTTTCAGATGTAGTACTTTTAGGTTTGATAAATTGATAGAAAAATTTGATAGGCTCGGTTTTCATACAGGTTGAACCGTTTGTGAAGGGTACTTGGATATAGGTCTGTACAGCTGTTTTTTGCGATTTCAGTGTTGGTCCTTAGTAAAAGTTGATCATAATGAGTACAATGATATTCTCGAATATTTCTACTGTCTCACCAGTCAACCAGTATAAACATTATTTTGCCAAGGTGGGTTCAATATGCCGCTCGCGACGTAAGACATTGTTTTATTCCCTTAGTGCATAGATATAGATAATTTATTGGTGAACTATATACAATATCACACTTCACATTTGAGAATATACAACACTAGTACATAAGTACACTATTATATACATAACCTACTATTGTGACCCGCCATGGCAAAATAATGTTTATACGAGAGAAAAGTAAAGTCAGATTGAAGTAAGAGGTTTTGTAGGCTATAAGATTAAGTTGTATTATTTGTAATATTCGTACCGGCGGAGGAGGCGGCGGGTTGTCCGTAGCTTCCCGTTTTGGTTGCGAATAGTCATTTTTGATAACAGCATTTCCGTTGGTTTCTGATGGTCTTCTGATAGGTTGAACTGGATGATTATCTTGTCTTTTTAGGTGATGAATTTGATGATTTATCCCATTTCCATTGGTTTCATTATCTGGTCTTTTCAGTGTCTGAACTGGTTGATTCTCTTGTCTTTTTAGGTGATGAATTTGTTTATTTATCTCATGTCCATTGGTTTCAGTCTCTGGTCTCTTTAATGTCTGAACTGGCTGATTATCTTGTCTCTTTAGGTGATAAATTTGATGACTTATACCATTACCGTTGGTTTCACTCTCTGGTCTTTTTAATGACTGAACTGGCTGGTTATCTGGTCTTCTCAAGGGTAGAGTAGTTTGGCGATCCTGAAACAATAATTATTTTCATTCATTAGATAATTCTATATAAATATAAAACAAAGTCGGGTTTGTTGGAAAACTTCTAACTCGAGAACGGCTGGACTAATTTGGATGAAATTTTGTGATCCTGGAGCGGGTCATAGTAGTGAGGCCGAAGGCCGAGCTTACACCCGTGCGAATCCGGGGCGGGTCGCTACTGATGTAATAAAATCAATCATGTTTTTTGATATTGATTTATTGTTCAATCTCAAAATTTATATCTACACTAATATTATAAAGAGGAAAGATTTGTACCTATTTTTGTATGTTTGTATGTTTGTAATGAATAGGCTCCGAAACTACTGAACCGATTTGAAAAATTCTTTCACTGTTGGGAAGCTACACTATCCCCGGGTGACATAGGCTATATTATATTTTGTAGCGAGGCCGAAGGCCGAGCTTACACCCGTGCGAAGCCGGGGCGGACGGCTAGTATTATATATTATTGTTCTCCTTTTTTGTCTGATCTGAGGTTATACTTTATCATTATGTTTTTTTTTTACTTTGACCAACACTGATATCGCAGTAAAAATATTAGATGTTCCAAAGATCATTTGCACTAGACAAAATGTAAGCATGGGCACTTGTTCTTATATGTATTGTGGCATGGGACAGCTGATATATTTGTCGCGATTTCAATGTTGACCACATGGTAAAAGTTGTTCTTAATGATGAGTATAATGGACCCCTTTCCGATTAGTACACTCTTTCCGCGTAATTCTGTATTTTCGTGTTGGATTGATTAGAACGATTAATTGTAATTTTATTTTACAATTATTTATATTTAATTATACCTACATAGCTGCCTTAGGTTATAGTACAGGTACTTTCCCTCTTTATCACGGCCATGAATAATTTTCGTGACTTTTCCAAGACATTGCAAATTATAAAAGGAATTCTAAATAATGTTTTTCAGAATATTCAATTCATTCATGAGGTTAATTCAATAACAGCGTAGGTGTAGTACATTACACCCATCAATTAATTTTATCGTGTGTAGGAGTGGCTTTTTTGATATTAGTAGGTATAGGTATTAGTAGGTAGGTAGCTAGATTACTAATGAATAAGGATGTTTATTTGTTTCTGAAAAATGTTGGTTATTGACGAAATTTAAGTAATTATTAATTAGTATTCTCCTTTGTAATGGGCTATCAAGGTAGATACCCCAGAAATTGGGTGACCCATCTCAATCTCATCAGACTAGGGTTACACCCACAGAAAAGAGAAGGGTATAGAACGGAAGAGAGATGGAACATTTGTTACGAGGCATACGAGTCAACATTAGTATGCACGTCAACGCGTCAAACTCCGCATCGCAGTTGCTAACTGAATTCGAATTCGTATGCTGCTCCATCGGATTTATCCACAATGCCGTCTTGCGCTGTAATTACGTGTGGTAGAGCTAGAATGGATTTTAATTTATAAAAAAGGAGGAATTTCCTATCTCCGGTAAAGTCTAAATTGTTGATAATTTTGTGATTTCACCCTTCGACCAAAATAAAAGAATGGACGGGCCCTAACCATTGAACTTGATCAGTAAAAACGAGTCAAAACCGTCGGACATATACTTCAACACCTAATTATAAAAATGTACAGTATATATGTTACAAAAAATAGATATCGGTTTTATTTGTGTATTTACACTTCGGTAAAGCATACGAATTCATAATTTTGTCAGATGTTTCGTTATCGCGTAACAATAGACTCGTGTTTCACTTCCTACGGCTAGAGACCGACTGAAACGAAATGAGAGCTGGCGCTCATTTTGTAATCTTCAAAAATGCTCTTCTACTGGGCCCGTCCATTCATTTTATTTTGGTCGAAGTTTTTTTTTTTTTTTTTTTTTTTTTTTTTTTTTTTTTTTTTTTAATGGCAAAGGTTTAAAAACATTTTTGCCAAAAACAAGTAAATGGCTGCGGAGAAAAAGACGGAATTTAGAATTTAGCTGAAACAAAAAGAAAATATCCTAAAAAATACAGAGGCTACAAAACAAAATGAACACTTAATACATATACTATTATATATATATATATATAAAAAAAAAGCAAAATTAAGATAACTACAATTTAATATTATTTACAGAAATAAAATGTGATAATAAAGCGATTGAAGGGGGGTCTATATTATGAAGAAGATTGTCGATGTGAATGGGAAATGGAAATTTATAATGAATTAACAAGTTGAAAAAAGAATTGTGATCCAAATTGCTACATGAAAAGAAAATGTGGTTTAGGTTGGACTCGTCCATACCACATTCGCATATGGAAGAATCTTTAATCCGCAATTTGTGTAGATGCACTCCAGTACAGCAGTGGCCAAATCTCATTCTGGAAACCATGGAACAGAATTTTCTATCACATTTTGTTTTAAAAAACCAGGGTTTGGATGGAATAAGGGGTTGAAACTTTGCGAAATTTGAACCTGTCCGTCGACTACTAAAAGACCATCTCTTCGACCATCTAGCTTGTAAATAACGGTTAGGGAGAAGCAGAAGGTCTTGGGGATAATTTTTAAAAGGGACTTTATCTCCACAGATAACAGCTTCTTTAGCAACTTTGTCCGCCTTTTCATTGCCAGTAATATTACTATGACTTGGGATCCAAGCTAAGTGGACAGAATAACCTAAAGCAGAACATTTCAACAACAGTTCTTTGCATCTGAATATAATCCAATTCTTGGAGCCTATTTTAAAAGGATTACTTTGGAAGGCCTGAAGAGCACTCAAAGAATCAGAAAATATAACAGTTTTATTCAATTTGAGCAACAATAAATAGTTAATAGCTTCCATTATACCTCTACATTCACCAACAAAAACTGATGTTTCAGGTGGACATTTAATCTTTTGCACTATATTATAATTTTGATGAAATAAACCAACACCAACACACCCGTTTTGATCTAACTTAGAGGCATCTGTAAAAATACAGTGCCAACCATGCCAAAGATTGTCTTTGATCCTAAGAAAATTATTATTGGCAAAGGCATCCCCTTTCATCAAATCTAAATTAAGGTGTAATGATGGTTCAAATATGATTGCTTGATAATCGAATTCAAATAATGGAAGTTTAGGAGTTCTATGAGTAGCGAATTTAAGATGACTAATTTTTGAGAAACTTATAACTAAACAAGGAGTTGTTTTATGTTTCCAGTAAGGCAGAGAAATATAACTAAGCAAGAGCTGTAATTTCGGAAAAAGCGGATGAGATGAAAACTGGAACAAACGAAACAAAAATATATCCGACAGATATTGCCGTCTCAAATCCAAAGGAGGGTCAACACATTCCACTTGCATAGCATTTTTGGGAGTAGACTTCATTGCCCCTGTGACTATACGAAGAGCTCTAGCTTGAATCAAGTCCAACGAATTGATCATTCTCTTACAAGCTGGCACATATAGAAATGAAGCGTAATCTATTACACTACGAATAATGGCATTGTAAAGAAGCTTTAGATAATAGGGATGAGAACCCCACCAAACACCCGCCAAACATCTTAAAATATTGAGATTTTTTTCGCATTTGACTGAAATGTAGTTGATGTGAGAAGAAAAATCTAATTTACTGTCTAAGATGAGACCTAAAAACTTCTTTTCGTTTTCAACTGGAATCTTGATATTATTGAACAAAATGTCAAGCCTTGGTTTCAACCGTTTTCTGGTAAATATTACCACAGAACTCTTCAGAGGAGCTATATCTAAACCATTATGACCTAGCCAAACATTTAGTGACTCGAGAGCTTGAGATAATTTATGCGCGGCACTTAATATATCACAATCTGCCATATATAAAACGAGATCATCAGCATATTGTAGAAGCCTACAATAAGGCAAAATATACTTAAATAAGTCATAAGTGTAAATATTAAAGAGAATAGGACTTAAAACAGAGCCTTGAGGAAGACCCTTATGTACAGATCTGGAACACTTTATTTCACCATTGACTCTAAGCTGAGCAGAACGGTCTAAAAAAAGATTAAGTATAAAGTTAATAATTTTCCGTGGGAGACCCAGATTTTCCATCTTATATTTTAGTATTGAGAGAATAACATTATCGTACGCAGAACATATATCAAGAAAAGCAGCAACAACGGACTCGTTCCTAGAAAACGAAAGTCTAATATCAGTAACAAAAATAGATAAACTATCTAAAGTACCTCTACCTTTTCGAAAACCATATTGAGATTGAGGTAAAATATTACTAGATTCAATCAACCATTCAAGACGATTTTTTATAAGGTGTTCCACTATCTTCGTCAAAACAGAAGACATAGCTATTGGGCGATAGCTGTCAGGTTTTTCGGGATCTTTACCAGGTTTTAAAACTGGGATAATTATTTGGGTTTTCATTGCGACTGGAACGAATCCTGTGTCTAACATTAAATTTATCATTTCAAGATAATAATTCAAAAGTTTTTCACCAGCGTTAACCAAAAAAGAATACGGGATCCCATCCGGACCAGGAGAAGAATCTTTGAGAGAAGAAAGAACGAGGCGCAATTCTTGCATAGTAAAAGGAGTAAAGCTATCATCATGAGCAGAAGAACTAGAAGTTGAAGTGTTAACAAAGTTAGAGACAAAAGGAGGAGCCAATCTGTCCATGAATTGGTCAAACCAGCTCTCAGAACTGGGATATGGAGGCGAGGGTTCTCTATATGAACCCCGGAATTTTCGTATTGAACTCCAAACATGAGATGGCCGGATGGAAGGGGAAACAGAAGAGCAAAAGTTTTTCCACCCCTCTGACTTTTTGGAATGAAGAATTTGTTTAGTGTTAGATTGTACTGTAATTAAATTGCTATAATTTCCATTAGTCATGTGAATGCAATACAAATTCTCCGCTTTTAACCTTTCAGAAACAGCAATCTTACACTCTTCATCCCACCATGGAGGTGATCTGTGTTTGGAATTTTGAATTTTTGAGGGAAATGAGTGTTCAGCAGCTAAATTAATACAATCTACAAAAGCTTTATGACAAGTGTCCAAGGAAACGGGAAGAATTATGGGAAGATCAGAGGCATACTGATCTAGGAGCGATGAGTATTTAGACCATTCATCAGACTGACCTGAGCTGGGCAGTCTATATTTTAGTAATGGCTTGAATGGAGCCGGTTCTATTTTAGAGAAAGGAAGATCAAATAAAATTGGAAAATGATCACTACCAAAAGAAGAAGACAAGGTTTTCCAGTACATAGAGGGAGCTAGACTCGCTGACACTAAAGTCAAGTCAACCGCACTAACCCGCTCATACGGTTTAGTACGGCGAGTAGGAGAGCCAGTATTGAGTAAACACAACCCTAAACTATCCATAATATTGAAAACATAATGTGCAAGTGAATCCGAGGCTTGACAACCCCAGGCAGGGTGATGGACATTAAAATCACCCATAATGATGAAAGGGCCTTGAATGTGTGATAATATATGGAGAATTTTATTTAGGATAACCATAGATGGTCTGGGAATGTATAATGAGATCAATGTTAAATTATTTAACCTTACTGCAACTATTGAAAAGTTGTCAGAAATAGAATGAGATGGGATATTTACAAGATGAGAATTTACAGAATTTCTGACGAGTATGGCGGAGCCGCCATACCCATCAGCTTTGTCATCTCTGAAACAAAGAAAGCGAGGAACCTTAAAAAAGGAACCAGGCCTAAGCCAAGTCTCAGAGATGGCAATTAGAGTTGGATCATATTTATTAATAATATATAATAATTCAGATTTTTTACTATTAAGACTTTGACAGTTCCATTGCAGCCCTAGAGAGGGCGCCATCATGGAGGGATTGTAACATGGGAGAGGGATAATCTTGGGCAGCGTCGGACGGTAATAAACTAGGAGAGTTAAGTAGCCTGGTTAGAGCCTGTATAAGCTCTAAAACGCTACTAGAGGATGCAGAGGGAACAGTATGAGGATACTTGTAGGCAACACCATTATTATTAGAGGTTGATGGATTATTAATTATCGCCTGATGAGTAGAGCGATCATAGCCCTGTCTTTGAACTGGAGGAGGCCTGGGTTTGAGGAAGACAGTTTTTCTATAGGACTGGGAGGCTGAGCTAGGTGATTTATTTGAAATGGATAGGGGAGCAGGGGAAACACTGGCATAAGATGTCTTGGCTGCATCACTATAACTTTTACCTTTAATAGGCAAATGTAATCTGGAGGCTTCATTGTATGAAATGCTTTTCTCTGACATTGTGATTTTAATTTGTTTTTGTCTATGGAACTCAGGACAGGATTTATTTATTGAGAAGTGGGGGCCTGAGCAGGAAAGGCATGGGGATGAACCTTCTTCGACATTACATGTGTCACCTGTGTGGTCTTCTCCACACTTATAACAACGTGGCTTGGATCGGCAGCTGTTTTTAGTATGTCCAAATCGACAACAAAAATAGCACTGGACAGTAGGGTAATAATAACGCTCAACAACGAGGGAGTTGAAACACATGAACACCCGAGGGGGAAGAACTTGACCGTCAAAAGTTAAGACACAAGACTGAGAAGGTTTGAAGATAGGGGAACCATCGACAACCACCTTATAATTTAACCGTCTTACTTTTAATATTGGGCAACCATCAATAGGAACACGAACGCACTCCATGATTTCATCCTCGGACCAATCAATAGGAATGCCTTTAACAAGACCCAGCCGAGTTGTACCAAATGAGGGGATGAACGCCTTGAAGCCATTGTTCTTAACAACATCACTCGTCACAAAATTGTTGGCACAGTAGAAATCAGTAAATGCCAATGAAATTCTATTTCTACCAATTCTTTGGACGCTGCCATCGAGGACACTGTGAAATTGGTTTTTTCCCAAGAATCTACCGAAATCAACTGGATGCAGGTAGGTCCCAGATGTTCGAGATGTCTCAATTTTCTGGACATGCACAACAAATGGACCCCTATCCGTTGACTTATAAGCTTGACGACCTGAAGGAACATACGGGGGAATCGATGGGGTCTGAGACAACGTAGCCGACGGCGAGGCACATGATTCTGTACATTGTGTGTCATTGGAAATAAGAGACGGAATTGTTTGTCCTAAAGCGATAGAAGAGTCTTGTGATTTTTGGGTCTCTACATTTAGATCGATGGTCTCTCTACATTTTTTTTGGTGCTTTTTAGAGTGCTTCTTGCGTTTACTACTACCCTTCTTTGAGAGCTCAATATCAGTGTCTGTAGAAGTAATCGAGACAAAAGAAATAGGAGATGGGATAGAATGTCCATCTACGAAAGTGGTATTATTTCCAATAGGTTGGCTATTATCGGGGGGCCAACCACCCCCCTCATCGGTTTCCATGCAAAAAAGTAGAAATCGTCACTAAAACAAATGACAACTGAGAGACGAATTAGAAAAAACTAATATTTACAAAAACTTACCAATAAACGATGAAAACTTTATCTACATATGATAATAACTAATATTTTACACAAAATATTACACAAATAAACATCTAACACTATAAATAAGATATTTTCCAATTTAAAATTAACGCCAAAGCAACCGTTCTCCTTGACAGCCGACGTCAATCCAGCTGGTCGAAGATTTCACCGTGTTTTAATTATAAGCCCTTGACAAGCCGTTGACAATAATAGTGGTTACCATAATTTTATCGATATCGATAATTTTTTATTTTTCTTACAACATTTCCTACAATACCTACTTTAGGAGTATTTTTTGAAGATTAAACTTTATTGTGTTATTATTCATTTGTCTTATTATGTAGATGTAGACAACAACATTATCACACTATTATTATAAATAAGAAAGTCTGCGTATTAATATGTTTGTTTTCCCTGAATTCTGTAATAAGTGAATGGATTAAAATAAAATTTGGTATGGAGGTAGGTTATATTCTGGATTGACTCATAGTTTTTACCCTGAAAAAATAGCAGTTCCTATAGGATAGCGGGTGAAACCACGGGGCGCTGCAAGTCGTCAGTAAATCTATGAATTATTAGACAGACAATAAATATTGTTTTGGACCCGGGTATGTCCTAAAACTGCGACCAGAACCACCGGAGGATGGGCAGCAGCGTCCTAATAGTACACGGTGAACGTACTGCGACCCCAAGCCGCCTGCCAAGAGTGGGGATTATGGCAACACCCCTCTCTATGAGGGAGGCCTTGTCCAACAATGGACGTTAATTGGCTGATGATGTGATGTGAAATATTGTTTTTGTCTTTTTGGTCTAATAGTCCTTATCAAAATGAATTCAACGAGTCCAAACACGACGGAGTAATAAGTAAAAGTATGTAGTAGAGAGGTTACTATGGCCTACTTTTCTGGCTCCATCATCAGGCCAGTTAAGTACCACCATATTATTTTACAAACATCAAATTTACTTAGTGCAACTGAAACGTGCTTAGAAAAATTGATTACAAATTTTGAATCGGGAAGCTGACAGACATACCAACGATGCAAGTTAAATAAGAGTTTGTAATTTTTTTTAAACGACTAGGGCAAGTTTTACCATAAAATATTTTATAAGGTATACAATAACAGGTTATCGATAAAATCAAAACTGCACACAAAACTGTCCCATCACTAGCTGTGATACCACATTCTAAATTTTATAATATCATTTTATTTTCAATGGCTTCGCATGGATATTGCATTTAACCTTATCAAATAATATTTATTTTTCTACCTATTTAAAGTCACATAAAACGAGCTCTAAACATAGCCTCAATCGATATCATGGTCAAAGCATGACCTATTAAGGTCATGGAAACTTATCTAGCTAAGTTTGTGCGGAGTTTTGGGGCAAAACCGAAAATATTTTTTTTTACTTCCTATTGTTTGCCCACACTCATGCAAACCTACGAACTTACCTTAATAGTATTTAAAGGATAATAATTCACTAGTATAACACAATTACATGCGTTAATACACAACTTTTGTTAATTAAAATAAACAAAATTGTTGAAAAACTCTTTAACTCAAATTTTTTAACAACCACTTTTCGTGCAGTTTAAGGTAGAACTGTTTTAATAATGAGGTACGTTAATTTACGATACGGTCTATATTTCTCTACTAGTATTATAAACCGCACAATAATCGTGCAGTTTTTTTGCACTAGCAACATTTACCAAAATAATTGCACAAAATTCAAGGGGAACTGAACCGTATTGCACTTCGAGAAGGTCAATTTTAAACTTTATTAAAATGGCGTTCATAACCTTTTGAAATAATACTAATCTTGACGAATTACTGCAGTCCTTCCTACGTAGTTATATTTTGACGTATCGTTTGCATGTGTTCAACTGGCTACAACGGAATTCTTACAAAAATGCCTTGACAGCCCTTCTAATCTAAACGAAAAAAATTCTCACTTCAGTGGTTACACCTGTGTCGGTACTAACCGGAAAGGTCATTCCAGTAAACATGCACAAATAGTATTTCAACTGATATGGTTTTTTAACCGACTTCCAAAAAGGAGGAGGTTCTCAATTCGACTGTATATTTTTTTATGTTTGTTTCCTAAGAACTTTCGACTGGGTGAACCGATTTTGATGATTATTTTTTTATTTTAAACTTGGTGCTACCCATGTGGAATTGAATTCACATTTGCCACTTTTTTTACATAACTGGTTTAATCTTAAATGATTTCAGTCTAATACAAACAAAATTGTAGATGATACGAAAGTCTACTACTTTAATAATATAACCAAGCACGTAATTGGTAATTCCAAATAGATATGAACTTTGACCGTATCTTTGCGTAGTTAGAAGAGAACATCGTTAGTCTAGCTAGCTAATAGCACAAAATAAATAAATACAGAACCCCGGCCCGGCTGACCATGATTTTAATTATCTACGCGCTTCAACAATTTATAACGTAAAAAATGTATTAGGTACATGTATCTTTAAAACAAAATTATTTCAAATAGAAAGGGATAACAAAATCGGTTTCCCTAGTTTGTCTATAAATTAGTCGCTTAAAAGTGCTTTCTTCGATTACGGCACGTACGAAAGGCACGATTATTATATTTTAAAGTATAATAATAATAGTAGACGAAACGAAATTTACCGACATAGCCCACCGGATTAGCAAGTTGAAGTGGCAGTGGGCAGGGCACATAGCACGCAGAACAAATGGCCAAAGGGGCCGAAAGGTTCTAGAATTGAGACCACGGACCGATAAGCGCAACGTAGGACGTCCACCCACAAGGTGTACAGATGACCTAAAAAAGAACGCAGGGAAACGCTGGATGCAGGCTGCTTCCAACTCACCCTTTTTAGATCGATGGGGAAGGACTATGTCCAGCAGTGGACGTCCTATGGCTGATATCATGATTGTGATAAAAATATAAAAATGCTATATTTAAACAACCAACTACACAACAACTCTGGTAGGATTCACTCATTGTTAATTATGTCAATTGTCACACGAAACGATAATTTCGTGTATTGTCAAAGCGCGGGCACTCACGACTGGCGTTCGACCAACTTGATTAGAGATCGTTGTACGTACGTTGTGTGCGTGCGCCTGTTAACGCTCGTTGTATGCAACTGGTCTTCTGTACCTATTTATTTTGTGCTACTAGCCTGCTGCTTGATGTACAACCGATTAAAACAACAACACGAATAATAAATAAATAAATAAATAAATCTGGGACATTTTTGCACACACGGTCATCTGACCCCAAACTAAGCAAAGCTTGTAATATGGCTGCCAGAGACTGATATACGTACATATATATTTTTAAATACATACTTAAATAGATATTAACACCCAGACATAGAACAAACACAAATGTTCATCACACAAATGTTTGTCCTAGATGGGAATCGAACCCACGCCCCCAAGCACAGAAGTTAGGTTCACTACCAACTGAGCCACCGGGGCAGTCAAATCATTCTCGTATTCGTTGAAACAACAACATAAGGAGGAAATATGTTGAACATAATTATATATCTAAATCTTCGATCAAAAAATAATCTTAATTAATCATTTTTTGGAAATTCAAAACCACTTTGGTACTTATAATTTAAATCCTAATTGAAAAAGTAATTTTATACCAGTATACGAGTAACCACTGAGTCATTGAGCCTTAATTTTGTTGTCTTCATAAAAACTGCATAGGTACCTACGCTTTTTTGCAAAACGTCAGATCCATTAATAAGTCAAGAAACATCGTAAGTTTCCTCACTTATTAAACAGGTACCTACCTGCTTATAAAGCGAGTCAAGGAAAACCCCTACAAATCAGTATAAGTCAAATGGTTCATGCATTACGATACTAAGAATTACCTACTCAAGTTACATTCTGCACGTGACATGGCAGGTAGAGGAAACAAAAGTGTGTGCATTTATATCTTTAGGGTCATGGTCCACCAAGCTAGAAAATTTTGATTGCGCAGTTGCAATGATCTTGGCCTTAGTAGAGTTCAAGGTCATTTTTATAAAACGTATGTACTAGATTTTGATCTTTGTTGTGTAAATTTAATTAGTCAATATGAATGTTCGTATCCACATTTTTCTTTTAAACGAAATAAAATATTTTGTTCATTTTTAAATTGAGAGTTCAAATAAGTAGGTAAATCATAACAAGTATTCTTATTGTCAATTAAAATTTTCGATTTTCTTCGCAATAGGTAATGGGTATCCAAAAAAAAAAAAAAACAGAACTTAGGTATGATATAATTCATATACGATTTTGTAGAAGAGTGTACTGGAGAAGTTTGACTTGTAACTATGGAGTTGGAGTTATTAATTAAGTATTGTATTGTATGTTTGTATGGAAAATATGGAAAAAACCGATGTCCTATCATCTTAAGGATTTAAAACCCTAGTCTGAAATTCATCGTATTGTTTATACAATTATAGAAATAAACCTAAGATAGGTTAAATTCTATAATTATTTATATGTTAAGATGGGTATCTTACAAAAACCTTTAATTTTAAATATCTTTGCCTGAGATCCTTTTGGATAAAGTCGGTAAGGCAGTTAAGGCAGCCAGCGGCTATTTCTAATCTTGTGTTAAATGCACTGTGTTGTCTTACATGTTTACACGGATTAAAACCTGCACTAGCGTCGTATGTGATGACATCATAGGTGATGTTACCTGTAGCATATTACAAGGTTAAAATCAACAAATAACTCATGACTGTAACCATTATAAACAAAAATGTTTTTGGCAGTTACGAATAAATTGCCACAACTTAGAAATTATCTGATGCTGAGTTTATTTCTAATGAAGTCATCTCTTTTATTAGGGATTTTAGGATCCCATAGTAGTACAAGGAACCCTTAAGTTCGTTCTGTCCGTCTGTCTATCCACCTGTCTGTCCGTCTGCCCGTTCTAATCTTTTAGAAACTTATATTAAGGTATGTGCTTGAAACTTTGTGCAATTACAATTTTGGTATACATCTTAAAGTAAGTATACAATAAAATAATTTAATATTTTAGGGGTAACTTTGATATAAGTATGTGACTGTAGTAGGTTTAAAACGTTCTGTTGATGTCCTGGGGCCTTACCCTACCTGTTATAAACGATTCAGTTAAGGTGATTGCGAAAAGTTGCGCGACCGCAAACCGTATCTCGGCGTGTTAAGGTTCGCGTTCGCGTGATTTTGCAAACTGTGCGTATTCGAGCCGGCGGTTAGAGTTAGGCGTAAGGCTCCTGTGATCTGTTCCTAGTAATATAATAAATAAATCTACACAGAGGTAGGTCTACGTGCAACGCTTGGCTAATCAAACCGTCTGCGTTATCGAAAACAAACATCGGTCAATCAGTGATAAAGCCAAAAGTACGGTGAAATAGCACTGAGTGCGATGACTAACTTACATACCTACCAGTCGTGTATACCTAACGTATGTGCAACACAAGTTAATCTATAATCTATATATATAAAAGAAAGTCGTGTTAGTTACACTATTTATAACTCAAGAACGGCTGAACCGATTTTGATGAAATTTTGTGTTCCTGGAGCGGGTCATAGTAGCGAGGCCGAAGGCCGAGCTTACACCCGTGCGAAGCCGGGGCGGTCGACTAGTTCTATATAAAAGCGAAATACTACTTACACACTGACTGACTAATCACGAAATCTCGAAAAATACATTACCTACGAAGCTGAAATTTAGCAGGTAGATTCTGTATGGAGTGTAGAGGTCCGATAAAAAAGGATTTTTCTATAAGGTCGAAACAATGGATTGGGTCAAAGGGGTTGAAAGTCTATAACACGTGCAAAGTCGCGGGCTTGCTAGTAGCTAGTAATATATAAAACTGAAATACGAAAACCTATACTTATTACTCACTAACTGACTGACTCTTCACAAAATGTCTAAAACTACTTGACCTACGAAGTTGATATATGGCAAGTAGGTCCCTATGCGGGGTGTAGAGGTCCGCTAAAAAAGTTGTGTTGAAAGTTTATTTGAAAATCTACGCATACGAAGTCGGAAGCAACAGCTAGTATAATAAATATAAGTAGATTTAACTTGAAATGCAAATAACAGAACTATGAGTTAAATATATAGAACTGAGCAAAACCTATTGTTACGCTCCGATAATAAATAAAATACAACATCACTGTGGCAAAGTATACCTATAGTTTTAACTTACTTCATAGCATTGTATTATTACAAGGGGCTTGGCATTATTCTTCTTCATTTTATCTCACAAATTGTTTTCAGAAGTAGAATAGAACTAAACAGCACATCAGTACACCCACATCGCACCAATTACTACAATTATTTCGCTTTTAAATATTGTAAGATTTAAACGAAGGTAAATAATGTGCTCTTGTATTTGAGAAGAGTCTGAAAATTCACTGAAACAAAGACGCGTCAAGGTCGGTTTTTCCGACGCGTGAAAAATCGTAACGATTTGGCGCGGCGCGAGCGATCGGTACAATGCAGCGCGACCAAGCAACTGAACAGCGATTCCGTGAGGTGATAGGCACGACGATGGCCCTCGGCTTGCGAAGTAACTGCGCATTATTCTGTGGTAATTTGCTATTGCTAGTCATTGTCGTTATCAGTGCAAGGCAGAACGGGCGATATCACGACGGTCCACTAACCACATTACACTTAACCCACACCGGAAAACTCTCGAATCTTAAAGTACAGAGTACCTTCTCATTCAAATATTCAAATCATTTTTATAATGTGAGTTTTACTTGCTGGAACTGCAGAAATAATTTTATAATCTCAAATTGCATTTAGATTGATTTCATAAGGAAAACGAAACGAGCGCTCAACCACCAAAGAGGCTAGAAGTAATAAACATGGCATGTTTCAATGTCTAATAATTTAAAAATGCAGGGGGAGACCAATTTTATGCTTTTGCCACCTTGGCGGGCCATATTTCGCAAAGAATAATCATTATAACAAGTGATGTGAACTGAGCCACCGGGGCAGTTGACTGCCCCGGTGGCTCAGTTGGTAGTGAACCTATTTTCTGCGCTTGGGGACGTGGGTTCGATTCCCATCTAGGACAAACATTTGTGTGATGAACATTTGTGTTTGTTCTATGTCTGGGTGTTAATGTCTATTTAAATATGTATTTAAAAATATATATGTATGTATATCAGTCTCTGGCTGCCATATTACAAGCTTTGCTTAGTTTGGGGTTAGATGACCATGTGTGCAATAATGTCCCAGATGTATAAACCTTAACTTCCTTGTAAAATACCTATTCAACAAAGTCACACATGAGGGGGTGCAAAAGAAACATCCCCATTTCACATGTTCCAGAGCCACCCCTAAAAAGTAAATTTATATTTTTTGATAGATACTTTATATTTTTGATACTTATAAAATTGAGATCGATACTAAAACTGAAATTGTGCAAAGTTTTATGCACTTATCTAAATAACTATAGAAGTTAGAAGGTTCTAAATAGTTAGGAGGGACGGACAGATAGACAGACGGACAGAGAGAACAAACTCTAACTGTAGTACTACGAAACCCTAAAAGAACAATATGTAAGTATTAACTCTCATAAGCCATTAGAAGTATTTTCTGCGGTAAGATGATTTGAGTATCACTCTAAGTTTAATCAAACATTTTAGTAATCTCGATAAAAATCCAAGCAATTCAATTTTCAACGTAATTAGTGGAGCTCGAAATTTTTTCAACACCACGGATTCTTCCATCCATAACAAAGACTATTGTAATTCTTTATCAAGATTCAAAAGTTAATTGTAACTGGAACTCGTTCAGTATATAGGCACTGACATATATAAGTATATGATTATTTATAAGTTGGTAGGTATGTATTCTTTTGAAATAAATAATTACCAAACTAAAAGGTCTCTCGCTTTTATAACTTCAGTGCTATTTAGTCCAATCATCGAGGGGTTTGACCATGACAATAATTCCTCTGTCGCTGAAACTTTCCAGCATGATAAAGTTTACTGTTTACAGATCACGTTTGACAAATTATGTAGGTTTTTTTTTATGTTAGGTATGTATTACCTAAACATGGAAATCACTTCATACATTCATACTAAAGATGCGCAAAAAATATTGACGGAGCAATTTTCCTGAACAAGTTATGACACAAAATTGGTATTCGCTTCTTCCAAATCGAAATATACCTAGATACCGTTACATACAGCGCAGTAATTAAATTTATTGCTGTTAATTAATTTACATCATAATATTACTGTTGACGTTCAAAATACTGAACATGCAAAAAATCCTCAGAATCTTGGTGCTGGGTGTGGCATTGCCGTTATAGGCCGCAGCGTGAGCGATTAGCTTGTCTCGTTAGAAAAATAACCAAATTTACACATTTCGACATTCAGTAAATTGGTACCTATAACAATCGATTTGAAGAAATAATAATATTTTTACACAAAAAACCGTGCGACATGTATTGCTTTCGTTTTCGACGTGCATCATAATATGAGTGCAAGCACACCGTCAAAGTCGTGTCGTAGTGTTGCACAATATTATCTTCGTGACCCGTGATTAGGTTTTGACATAAAACCAATTAAATTTGACATATACCAACGGTACCAACATGTTTTTTCTCCACAATCGATGAAATTTTTGTGACATTTAAATATACCTACACAACCTTTTTAACCTTTGTTCCGTCGTGGTTAAAAAAATCATATTCTTTGATTCTGAAGTTTCTGAATTTGGGTCAAAGCAAGTTACCGTGATTTCCATAACGATCCCACTAACCTGAGGCCGTACCGTGAGCTCTTACGATTCAGTTTAGGTCACTGCGGGGTGGGAACTACGCAAACGTGGATCTTTTGCGGTCGGGTAACCTTTCGTAGTCACTTATCTTGAATCGCGTTAAATAGGTGACCGACCGGGCCCAATAAAGTTTTTTAGCAAAATTATCTATATACTCGTATGTATCTAGCAAAAGGATATTTTAATAAGCAATCACTTCGCACACTACTTCACAATGAGCAGTTTCGCTCCAATAAGCTTTCCTGATGTAATCATGCGGTAACTATTCGTGTCAACCCAGAACTTGTGTTTATTTCGTCAGGATCGTAATAGGCTAGTTGACTGGAGTTTCATTTATTACAAACTAGTCGACCGCCCCGGCTTCGCACGGGTGTAAGCTCGGCCTTCGGCCTCGCTACAAAATAGTATCCTATGTCCGTCTCCTGGTTCTAAGCTACCTCCCCACCAATTTTCAGCCAAATCGGTTCAGCCGTTCTTGAGTTATAAATAGTGTAACTAAAACGACTTTCTTTTATATATATAGATAACAGGCTTAGCGAAAGATATAATTAAATACACTACACATACTGAAAAAATAATTTAAATCGGTTGATAAATTTCTGAGATACAAGCGTTTAAATTTTTTGGTGTGGATTGAGAGGTGATGCTCTGTCCCTTCTCTGCAAAGCGTGTGGTAATGAACCACCGGAGGATGGGCAGCAGCATCCTATTAGTACACGGTGAACGTACTGCGATCCCCAAGCCGCCTGCCAAGCGTGGGGATTATGGCAACACCCCTCTGAGAGGGAGGCCTTTGTTCAGCAGTGGACATTGATGGTTGATAATGTGTAATGTGTGTGTAATTATTACCTATAGCAAATGTATGGCATTAGCAAGATTTGACGTCATATTTTGCTATAGTGCACTCTTAAGATTAAAATACTTATAACATATTTATTTTTGAACAAATTTTAATTTTGTTTTCGTTGATGGGCTGGCTCTATTTATGATCAGATTTTTTATGAGGCAATACATAATAATTATGACACACGCCTATTCTCTCACATAAAAATAAATATTATGTAACATATTGACCACAGCATTGCAAATTTATTTTATCAATCAAGTTTATATTAAGTCTATAATTTTGTAAAGCAGGTTATTGCTTCCGCCGGAAACTGAACTTACGTGATACTTATTTAAGGTACTTTGCCTAAAGGAAACGCATATGGATATTTTATTACTGACCCTATCAATTACGATGATAATAATCTGGTAAAAAGTATGTAAATATCAGCATAGTGTTACTCAACATCTATTAACGATCAAAATTAAGGCCGCGCTCAGGTAAGTGCCAGACAGGTGCCAGAGCTGTCTTTCGCACGTTTTCAAAGATGAAAATTAGCTAAGCATAAATAAAACGATGAAAATACACAACAACAAAAAAACATACAGAAGAACATAGTACCTCCTCCTTTTTGTAAGTCGGAAATATACAATCGTAAAAAATACAATAGGGCATTCTTTTTAAAATAACATCGCAATAGTTTTAGAATCTTTTTTTAAGTTAATATGTTTTATTTTACGGAAGAGATCGAAAAACTATGTTTTCGGGTATTTTTCTCAATTCGGTTGTATTTTTTTATATATATTATTTTTATATTTGTTACCTCATAACTCCGTCAGTTATGAACCAATTGGGAAGTTTTTTTATTGAAAAGATATACTTTCGGATTGGTCCCGTAGAAATTTCATCAAAAACGGTTTAGTAGTTTGACTTTTAAATTAAAAAGTTTTGTTATTGTATTTTTTCTCAAACTAAAACAAAAACCAAACAATCAAAACAAACGTTTTTAACAAAAGAGTTCAACGCAATTGCCGAAGTTCTAGACCTCCCTAACCTCGGCTCGGACCTATTAGGGCAAATTATTTTAATGCCTACTTACACTCACACACCCACTATTAATCATTAAATAATATGAAAAAAATACTAAAGCAAGATCATTATTTCTGTCGATTGATTATGTATGTGGATATTCTGTGCTAGCCTGTATTTCTAGTAAAAGACTTCAACGCGCGCGCTTTTGATCGAGCTACTGGTGTTCGATTAGATGACGGACATATTCGAGGATATCATTCATTACTCATCAAGTTTACGCATTTAGTTGTTTTTTTTGCGAATATGTTCGCGTTTGACCACCAACTTGCCTGTGAATTTTTTTTTATGCAAAATCAGTATTTTTTGCGATATCAGAGTCAGTCCTGTCATTTTGTAGTAGTAGGACTCTTTTGCAGGGGTCCGCCTGGAGAAGTACCACACCTTTGACAGTTATTCAACCGCCAAACAGTAGTGTGCAAACTTTACTGTGTTCCGGATTGATTTATGTTCGGGCAATGTTTTCAGCGAAATTCCAGGGCACACAGAGATTTGACATCTTATATCTCGGGGTGACGAGCGCAGTGCATTGACATCCAGGGTTTTGAACTGTTGAAGTTCAAAATTCTGAGTGGCGTTGAGCTGTTATGGGCAAGCGTAAAGAGCCACCAGGCGAGCGACTTCGCTCGTCTCGTCACCCAGTCTCATAAAAAAAGTCCCATAGTAAAAGTTGTTAATCCTCGAATATATATGACCGTCGTCTAAATGAACGCCCCGTATCATTATTTCAGCTTCTCATGTTCCCTCTGTGGGACACGGGCCTTTCTCATAGAAAGAGGATGGGACGCAATCCACCACGCGGGTCCAGTGCATGGTGGTGATCTTTTGAAGTTCTTGGAGATTTCTTGGAGGTTTCTTCACGATGTTTTCTTTCACCGTTTATGAGCGATGGCATCGAAACTGCATATAATTTATTTAGGTACTAAATAAGTTATCAGTGCAGGGCTTAGGATTGAACTGGGTGCCTAGATTGTAAAGCGCACATGCGACCACTTGGTCATCATCACTTCATTGGCCACCATTGCAGCAAATATATCGAGCTGAAAGCGGTGTAGAGGGGCATAAATGTTGGCGTATGACCTGTACACATTAACAGCATGCATACACTAACCAATCGCGGGGACTCGAAGGGTCGAAATCTTATTGTACTCCCTTCGATCCGCCATAGAGACCTAAAAATCGACTATTGCTGGGTCAAGGTTTTTATTAATATTTTTTACTATATACAACTACACCAATTACTCCGATATTTGTGAACCAATTTACGTGATTCTTTTTTACATTTTTGATATTATAATACGATATAGAAAGCTTTCGAAGTGGTTCCACAACTTTTCTATTAACTATGGTTAAGTAGTTTTTGAACCAGCTCTCATAATATGGAGGGTATTATTGTTTGAACGCCTGTTGATTTGGCAATAGAAATAATGTTAGAACACTAATTTTGAGGTTGGTTTTTTAACACTGAGAATTATATTTCCATCACTGATATTTTCTTTGTACTTATTTTAATCAGTTGAAATGCTGCATTATTTCTATAAATCTACAACTTCTCTATGCGCATTCTAAGAAGGAATCAATCCACTTACCACAGGGATCGCTTCATTGGCACTGCTTGTGTTTTTCTCGTTATTGCTATTGTTTTCACTGTCTTGACCAGCAAACATTTTTCTATGGACTTTCTTAAATTCATTCATCAGCGCATCGTGTTGTTTTTTCTTGTCATCGTCTGGTAGTTTCGGTCCACTGGGCTTCTTTGGCGGCGTCGGGGCCGTACTTGTGTCCGGTGTCGAATTTGCCTTTTTCTGTGGAAAAAATATTGAAATTATATTGCCTGGAATTGTTTTGACACGGTCTACCAATCGATGGTGTCAGTTACGGTTTACCGCTTGATGGTGGCTTGAGAAATCACGAATGAAACACTGATTTGACGCCGCCATTTAGTAATGGAGGAAAGATCCATCATTACGTTATTTAAATTAATAGTGTAACCATTTTATATAAAATGAATCGTTAATCAGCTTTAGTCTTTTTACTCATGTGTAATTAATCAAGCTTCCTTAGTGTTTCACATTGCTTTCTAAATATAATAGAACGAAATTAGGCTGGGCTTCCGACCAGAGCTATAAGTTTAGAACATTTTCAAATTTTTAAAGAAAAACAAACCACTGAATTGGAATTAAAAAAACCGAGCGAACTTCAATTTAGAATGCCGAATAATATAGAATAATTACCAAAGGGGTCTATATACAGGGTCTATAGTACATACCCATCTTTAGGAACAACTTTTAATATGGGAGCAAAACTGAAATCACGAATAAAATATCAGCCGTTCCATTGAAAACGGAAAATTCACACTCGGCAAAATGTTTTGAACAGCTCATATTTTGTTTTGCGATTTCCAAGTTGGTCCAATAGTAAAAGGCGTACATAATGATGGTTGCTATGGACCCCTTTCGGCTTAGTTCACCCTTACCGCATAACCCTGATATGATGATGGAGGAAATTGAAAAAAAAAAAACTCTTTCGGCAATAAAACATATCGACATGAAAATTACTCCAAAACATTTGCATAGTTAGTCTAAAAATAATGCCATGTCGCTTTTTATATTTGTACTTAGCGGTTTTTATGTCTACAATTTAAAAAAAAATGCGAGGGACGTAGCTATGACGGGACGACTTAAGTTAGAAAAGAGGTATGTATAACCATGAAACTTACAAGCAACCTGCGCTGGAACTCCTCAGCAATAGCACTAGAGAGCGTGGCAGAGCTTCCAACACTGGAGATGTCTGAACTCGAGTCATGTTTTGGCGGCGGCGGAAAGTTGCAGCTCGTTTTCCCGCAAGTCCCAGTGCTATGATGCACTTCCACTACAATCGTCTTCTTGTCATTGTTCCTATTCGTAGCAGTGAAATTACTCGTATTCTTCCTAGGAGTTTGGTTATTATCGTAGCTGCACTGTATTGTCGCGCCATCTTCGGTCAAGTTAATGATTGTTCTATTCGACGGGCTCGTTATAAATTCCCTTTTGTTTTTGGTTCTTATGTCGTTTTTGCTTTCGAAAGTGTGCGGGTTGTTGGGTATGCTGGGGCTGTCGTAGTCCGGCTCTATGTCTGAAGGCGCGTCGAAGTTGTGAATATCGCTGTTCTTCCACTCGAAGTCCAAGCTATCCCATGTTCTCCTTTTTAATCGATTCATTGTTAATCTGGAACAAAGGTCATACTTAAATAAAGTGTGACAACGAATGAGTGTAAACAACTTTACGAGTTGCGTTTTAGGATTGCTGCCAATATTAAATATGATTCATTCAAGTATTTGTATGTTGATGACGTTTTGTTTTTAAATATAACTGACGACATTGTTGACTAAATTGTTTATTATTGCACCCAAAACTTAAGCATTGCTGTATCATACTTATAATAATATTATAAATGAGAAAAAAGGGTGTTTTTCCTATTTCACGCAAACAGAATAAGAGAACGACGGCATAATTTTTTTTTATCATAGGAGGGCCAGATTGACTGTATTATACTTATTCCGGAAAATGTACGATTCTTGAGAGAATGTCTATGCGGATAAAAGCGTAGGTGCAGTTAAATCATAAATAATTCTATGTAAATTAATTCTACGTCGTATGGCATGGTAACGTTTAGTATTTTTTTTTTTTAGTAATTCCGTGAAAAACAACGATAAAATTAAACGCATGTCAAAGATATGTACTCATATTGAGCATTAAAGATATGGCATTACCTATCTGTACTTGGTTTTTTATTGGCATCACACGTTTGTTCTACTGATTGATCGTTATACAATGAAAGTACGTACCTAACAATGTTTTTTTATCTACCTCAGTATTTTTTACACGGACCCCTTGTTCGTTGCGAAGGAGAGTATAGAGAAAGTTCTAACATTCGTTAATGTTACCAGTAGCAAGGTCTTGGTCGAATTTTATTAGCGTATTAGAAACCTATTGCTATTAGGTATTCAACAGGTAAGTTCGTACGTCGTACGTATTACCTGAATTGAGAATAAGAGGCAGACAGTGATTTTCATTTTTCTAAACATTGTTTGGTTACGGGGAAAGGGAACCTACTAAGAAAAAACGGTCCGCTACGCTCATTATGAAAAACTTTTACTGTGACCAACCCTGAAATCGTGAAAAAAAAATTCTGCTGTTTCATACCATTTGGCGCGTGTTAATGACCCTTTTTCTATGGAACAGCTGATATTTTTGCATTATTTCAGGGTTGGTCCCATAGTAAACGTTGTTCATAATGATGAGTATTATGGTCTCCTTTGGGTATAGTACACTTTTTCCACGCAACCCAGTAAATATTTATTAGCTGCGTCCCACGGTTTTACGCGCGTGGAAATTGCCTCAGGAACCATTCATTTTCCGGGATAAAAAGTACCCTATGTTACCTCTCCGACCCTCTATTTTTGAAAAAATCACGTTAACGATTACTTTATTGCGGTGTGAAAGAGGTACAAACAACCAACCAACAAACAAACATACATTTTGCATTTACTAAGTTTGTATCTACAATTACAATTCATCATATCATCATTTCAGCCATAGGACGTACACTCCTGGACATAGGCCTCCCCCATCGATTTCCAAAAGGGCCGGTTGGAAGTGGCCTGCATCCAGCGTTTTCCTGCGATCTCTTTTAGGTCGTCTGTCCATCTTGTGGGTGGACGTCCTGACAATTACAATTGAAAAGAGAGTAAAGAGAAGCCTAGGCTTTAGTGAGTGGGCAGTTAATTGCATCCCATTAATTATTTCGTCTTCTATAAGTACAGATCGGATTGTGTAGTAAGAGAAATATGACACCTGTCCGCGCGGTCAGCTGCCTCCTCAGCAACACTTGCCAGTCTTCTCCTCAGGGCTGCAGGCGGCGCGAGGGGAACGAGCGGCGCGGCGGGGGCGGGGCTTCTTTCTCCAGCAGCTGATGATGCAGAACTGTTGTACCCCGAGCTCTCAGGAGACACCAGCTCAGTTCCAGCACCCTCACGGATCACCAGCTCCAGGCGCCCAGTCGCTTTCATTGCTGATACAGCCTGAACAAACAATAGATCTTTAAATCCTGTCAAACTTCACAAACATTAGGAAAATAACTAAAAATTAAAAAAAATAAGCTAAATATGCTAAGTGCTCGCACACTGAGGGTTCCGTACCACTACAAAATACTAAAAGTATTGCAAAAAGACAACATCATGCCCAGGCGGTCACCCATCCAAGTATCGACCGCGCCCTACGTTGCTTAAATTGGTAATAAACAGTTTGTATCCGACTGACACTTTGCCATGATTTATTATTTGTTGTTATAGTTTAAAGTGTGTACTATAATCATGACAACTTTGACGCTTTTACATTAGAGCAAATAGCATAAATACTTTGGAAAAAAGTTTGTTGTCTGGGGTTTGACTTTATTATTATTTCTTAGTTAATCTGCCGTAACATTACATATTCTGTGAAAATTTCAACTGGCTATCTATTACGGTTCGAAAGATACAGCCGTTAAAAGGTAGGACAGACAGACAGACAGCGTAAGCTTTTCCGTTTTTACCACTGAAGTGAGATTTTTTCGTACCCTTCTCTTTTCTGTGGTTTTTACCCTTTTGGTACGGAACACTTAAATACCAACCAACAAATATGCGACTCGTTAAAACAAATCAAAGGAAGCCAAACTTGAGAGGTAATTTAACTTGGTGATGAGAGTTTGATGACAGAGAGATTGATAGTGGATGTCTTAGTATGGTATCCGTTAAAACAAACATCACTACAATACAGTATAAAACAAAGTCGCTTCCCTCTGTCTGTCCGTCCCTATATATGCTATCTTTTGAACTACGCAACGGATTTTGATGCGGTTTTCAGTATCAGTTAGATAATTTTTCACGGAAGGTTTATATATATAATAAAACATATACCCGAAGCCGGGGCGGGTCGCTAGTTTATAATAAAATTAAATAATTATATAATAAATAAACCAGCCGTCAGAGCAAATAAATTATTGGGCCGAGTTTAAATAATTCTTATGCTCCAAAAAAAACTGCAAGTTCTAAGACCTGCTTTCTGCTGCCTTAAAATCTAGGTTACTGAGAGAAATGAACCTATATTTGAATTCAATAAAGCGCGTTTAATGTTTTTCCGGTTATGTAACAAACAATTCTCTCATTTTTTGCAGTTTTTGAGGATGTGGAATCTATGGAAGTAGGTAATATGAATGTGTTAAAACATACGGTAAATATTGATACACATATCAACAGACAAGACACATTAAAATTAAACACTTACCAAATTTTATTGCGTGTACCTATTATTTTTAATTTTATTTTCTAAAGTTTTGAACACTTTTTAGATCACAAGCAGACTACACAGGTAGAAAATTCAGGAATTAAAATAATGTAAATAACACGCGATTTAATATTGATGTCTTATAGTAGCGAAACCCCAACGAAGTTGCGAAAACCTAAAAATTATAAGACAAGACAATCTAGTTTTGCTTCAAAAATTTGATTACCTCATTGAAAGTAACATTGGTGAAGTCCAGGCCATTACAAGCCAAGATCTGGTCTCCCGGCCTCAAGCCCGCTTCCCGAGCGATGCCGCCTTCTCTTACAAACTGCACAAAAATTCCGGGCTTCCATTCCGGACCCTTGCAGATCCTGTAAAGAACGAGCTTATATAAAGCAGATAGGGTAAGTCCAACCTAATTTAGTCCCTAGCCGGTAGTAATGCTTAGCTAGGACGACTGTAGGTTATACTCGATCCAAGTTTTTTTGTTATGACAGTTGCTATAATACTGTAAAAACCTAACTGAAAAAATTTTCTTCTAATATTTCAGTACTACAATCTAAGCATTCCAGGTAAACTTGCCGGAAGCTCAGCGCGGCCAGCATGCTGGGTACGCTGTCAACTGGTAGTGGGCTTGAGTGTTTGGATTGTATTTAGACCTTCAACGGTCTATGGGATGTCATTTTTTTTTAGTTATTATTTTGTTTAGTTTATTTTGTTTAGTTAGTAAAGGCACATGCCAGTTAATTAACTATGCGTTCAAAAACCTTGTGTGTCAAAGTAATCATAATTTACGATTTTTCATGCTTTTAAACCGACTTCCAAAAAGAAGGAGGTTCTATGTTCATCTGTATGTTTTTTTTAAATAATTTATTGCAGATGTCAGAGCAAAAAAATCATGGACCTAGTTAATAAAAAGCAAAAGGGCGTAAACCCGAATCGTTGCGGGTTCGGATCCTGCCAAACACAAAAATAAAATACAAGTTAGGTATGACACAATTTTGGGTACGTATGCTGGGTTGCGCGGAAAGGGCGTACTAAACCGAAAGGGGTACATAGTCACCCATCATTATGAACAACTTTTACTATACGAGCAACTCTGATATCGTGAAAAATATCAGCTGTTCCATAAAACACGGTCATTGTCACTCGACAAAATGTATGGAATAGCTGTTTTTTCCCGCGATTTTAGGGTATGCCCCTAAAGTTGTTCGTATAATCGACCCCTTTCAACTTAGAACACCCTTTCCGCAAAACGCAGTTCATGTACTTCTAGCATCCAATCCAATTAATCCAATTAGGTAATTAATGATTACCATCCTTCACAGACAAAATTTATCGCTACCATTGATACTAATTAATCACTTTGACAAAACGTATCAACTTGCCTTTACATCACTTTTCTTGCTATCAAACGGAACTAATCAATAAAAATTTAATCAGAACAGATGGAAGAAACATTAACTTTGAATAAATGTGAAATGTGACTTCTATTACCCACTATAATGCAAGTCTATTACTTAAGACGGTAAGATGGCATGATTTTAATCCATTAAGAAATCAACCGATGCCGCTTTGCATTCATAAATTGTCGATAACTCATTTTTGACATAATGAAATTAGTGTAAAGCTATTACAATGGTAATAAATGCCGCTAATGACTGACCAAGGCACAATATCGTGGGCGAAATGCAATAATAGCAATAGGTCGAATTAGCATGATAGCGGACCTGCCTCTTTGATTATGTTACATAATCAAAGACCTGTCCATCTAGTAGGCAGAAGCTTTGAATTATCGGTAGCTGAAGAGTGGTGTTGTAAACGACATTGTAAACAAAATGAAGGTGACGATACCTTCCCGTAAAGAGAAAATACAACATCTATAACTTATTTTTAAACACGAAATGGGGAAAAAAACCATAGATAAAACAATTAACTGAAGGGAGTAAAAAAAAATTACTGTTGTTTTGTCAACAATGTTTGTTTGTTTGATATTAACCATAGATCTTAGTATAGTAGATATCTGTGAGATAAATATGTGTAAGATATGAGATAATAATGAAAAGTCATTATGATTAGAATACATTTGCTCGATTATAGTACAGCACAGATTAATCATGGTTTTATTCGTATATATATACGAATAAAACCATGATTAATCTGTGCTGGGTTTATTAGTCTGCTCTAATAAGAAACGTGCTTATTCTTTATCACGTATTTCTTAGACAAGAAAAATATAGCTTTAGCATCGACGTGGCTGGCTAAGTATTGCATTGACAGATTATCCGTAAGATCAACTCATTCGTTCATTTTATTAATTTATTTATCTGTGAACTTATATAATTGATCCCTTACCCGCATCCAAGTTTGGCCCTCGGCGGCACCAGTATTGAGAGCCTCAGTTCGGTCAAGTTTCTGTCTTCGTGGCACAGTGTTGGAGAAGACGACACGTCGGACCCGATGGATGCACGCTCCGATACAAACGTCCAGGACAACGGCTCGTGCAGTTTTCTATCAGATAAATAAGATGAATTACAAAAAGCCCAGGTATAAAAAGTTAAACCTTAGAAGGGACCAAAATATTAAAGCATACTTACTCTTTTATCGGCAACATCCCCACATCTGCAACAGGAAAATATCTGATTAAATTCTTACAATTTAGAACGGTGAATAAACAATTGGGTATTGTAAATATAGGACTGTAAATTCCTAAGTTAAAATGTGTTGATAAGGTACCAATATCGCTAATGGAATTCTAATGCAACAACATATTTCGCGGGCCCTAGCCCAAAACTAGTTGGTGATTAAACAATAGGTGGCGAAAATTCAACCTTCGCAATAGCAATTGCCGACCGTCCAAACTCGGTCCAAAGCTTGCCATTACATTTGTCACAATTCTGTTTGCGCAATACTCGCAATAGATAATGCCGAACCAGATACCCCACGCGCTTTCACAAGCTAGCAAAATCATTGCCACCTCGATAGCACCATCCTCTCATTGCGTGGCGTAATTCCTCAAGTTTTGATTAATTAGCATAACATTCTTCGACATTAACGCAACGTTGAGACCAGACAATAAATAAACTCGGGTTGCAATCGTGAGATCATTTACCTTTGCAGCTTTCAAACGAAAGGTAAGAACAAGTATCTTTCATTACGAGTTAATGGTGCAGTTTTAATAACATGATTGATTTATCTGATTATTGATGTAAAATAAATATTATCAATTTAAAAAACCGACTTCACAAAAATAGTATAAAATGAGCGAATTTGGTTACTTGGATGATCATACTGACGTCGATTCTGATGTACCATTCTCTAAACTAAACGAAATTTGACAGATCTAAAATTGTTACCATCCTTTTCTCACGCATCCAGGTAGCAACATTTTCCAGTTATTTTCATTTAAAAGCCAAACTACCAAACCGATTTCGATGAAATTGGAAGTATATTACCGAACCCTTTTTTTAATCGGTCATCAGATGGCGAAGAAATCGGTGAACATACATGAAAAAATATGCAGTGGAACATAGATCCTCCTCCTTTTTTGAAGTCGGTTAATAAAGCGAACTCACGTCGGACTTTAATTTTGAGGCGGGATTGGCAAGCCAGATAATGCACCAGTTCTGAATGTACTGCATCGTCCACTCTGTAACCGTTCACGCTGACTAGCTGGTCTCCGACCTGAAAATAAATATCATACATAAATAAATGTACTAAAAAAGTGGCAAGATTTGTAAAAAAAAACGAAAATAATTGAATGCAAAAGTAACAAGTTTTTAAAAAAATATACGAAAAATAATTGCAAGCCATAATTTTTTATCGATAGTCGATTGCCTTTTGGAAAGTTACATTTTGAATGAGAAAACGAAGGTGCCCTCATCAAAATAGGTACTTTTATAAAACGTGTATGATAATATCAATAATATGGTCGTTCATCAACTTAGAATTTTACTAAAGTTATGAATTTGATGATATATCTGGCATAATTAATTTTAAAGTTTCAACAGAATATTATACTAGGTTAATAGGTGGGTGGGTGCATTTTATTATCTGATAGAAATCTGTTAACTTATGTAACATCCAATCAATCTACTTCTTAATTTTATTTTAGTGGAACATATGCGTAATTAAAATTGGCTAATGAGACTCATTTAGGAGTATGCTAAACATAAAGAGAATAAATAAAATAAGGCATACAAAAATACGCAACATCACAAAAGCAACAGACGTTTTAGCACAAGCTCTTGCATTAAAATGGAAGTGGGCCGGACACTTAGCACGCCTGCAAGATCAAAGGTGGACAAAAAGAGTGACAATGGAAGGGGCCAGTGGGCAAAAGAAAGGAAGACCTTGCAACAGATAGGTGGATGAAATTAAATGCATAGCGGGTCCAAACTGGATATAAATAGCGCAATCCAGAGAAAACTGGCTCAATTTGGAGGCCTTTACCTGTAGAGAGGTTCTTACAAAATAATTTTACTACATTACAAACTACTAACGTATCCAAAACTCTGAAACTACTAACTATTAAACATTAAACTAATATATATTTGCGATACTATTAAAACTTTTCAACTTTGTAAACTAGTATTTTCTGGAAGAAATAAGATGCTTTTTTATTTTATTTTTATTAATGAGACTCATTATTTAAAAGGCATAGTGGATAAAAGCTTAGATTATTTCATACTCTATCTATACTCTAGGCTTTTTTGCTGATCTACCTACTTCTATAAGAGGAGTCTATAGCAAACACTGTTTTCGCGTTGTAGGTATTTGGTAAACGTATTGCTATCTCAACGTTCCCCCGCAGCCGCATCACAGAATCTATAGCAGTGTGTCACCGTAAGCTTCGGTGTGTGCGTGCTTGCGCGCACACATCTAAACTCACTACCCGTAGTAAAGCCACCTATACGGGCCTCTGGCCTGGCTAACGGTCTAGCCACGGCAAATCGCGATCTAGGAAAATAAATGGTCCCTGAAATTGATGTGTTTCTTTCATTTTAAAATAGTACAAGTTTTGATAGTCATGTGATTTATTTTCAACCGACTTCCAAAAATGAGGAGGTTATCAATTCGACTGTATTTTTTTAACCAACTTCCAAAAATGAGGAGGTCATCAGTTCGACTGTATTTTTTTAACCGACTTCCAAAAAGGAGGAGTTTATCAATTCGACTGTTTTTATTAAATTTATTTTTATTTTTATGTTTCTTACCTCAGAACTTTTTACTGGGTAAACCGATTTTGATCATTCTTTTTTTATTTGAAAGCTGGTGCTTCTCATTTGGTTCCATTTCAATTTGGTCTAGTTCTGATGAAGCCGGTTTTTAATATATAAAAAAAAGATTTTATATATATATATTATGTCTGTTACCTCAGAACTTTCGACTGGGTAAACCAATTTTGATGATTTTTTTTTATTTGAAGCTGGTGCTTCCCGTGTGGTCCCATTTCAATTTGGTCCAGTTCTGTAATTTTTATGAAGTCGGTTTTTATATTGATTATTATTCTTTAAAAAGCTATCAGGCTTCTCTGTAGGTACCTATTAGGGTTCAGAATCAGTAAATCACGGAACCCAAAATACCAGGATTTTCCGGTATTTTTAAACGTAATTTAAGACCAGGCATTAAAACTGATTCCCGGCTTTTTCGATACTCTCGGGATTCGGTATCGACGACATAAAATCTCGTTTTTATAGCAAATATTTTACTGTCGGACTGTCTGTTTCTATCTTTGTATCGAACATGCACTGTAATTTAGAATTATCGACATTTTCTACAAGAAAAATAAAACACCTGTGGAAGAAGAAGCTGAAAATCTGCAGTTTTTGCGATTAGCGATGAAGACGATTTAGACTGTATACCTTTAGCTAGATTTATATTTGATTTAATTATAGGCTTGCATTTGATCGCCAACTCGCCTGATGTTAGGCGATGATGCGGTCTACGATGGAGCACGCTTGCCAAGAAGAAACAGATGCACTCGTGGTTTGGAGACACTCAGATTGTATTGTGACTGTTGGGGAACACCCATTCAGGAAGCGTATTCCACAGACTAGCAGTTTGCACAATAAAAGTGGAATCAAAATAATTAGGAATATCAACGCTTTCGACTTTTGTGCCCACTCTGGCAGTCTGATAGAAACATGGGCAGGAGGAAAATAGACTAGCAACTTTGCGCCGATGTTCAAAACTAAGAAGCTTCGTTTAAACTAGGGATTCGTTGCTAATGAGCATTTTGGCACGTTTCTCAATAGACTCAAACACATCAAGCTTAGATGACTATCCAAAAAGGAAATTCAGTACTTACTTGACGTGCAGTAGGAAGAGCGTTGCAGAGACCAAACCACCGGCCCTTTGAGAACACCGGCATTCATTGCCAATCGATTGGACGAGCAGCCATCAATGATAACTCGAATTGATTTATCCGTAAATAAGTCTGATATCCACGCAATGAAACCGGTGGACAACACAAATGAGGAAAATTGCTTATAAGGTCGTCATGATAAACCCTGTCGAAAACCTTAGAGATGTCGAGGAAAACGGCGAACGCTTCTCCGTTTTTATCGATGGTCTAACTCCAGATGTGTGTGGCTTACGCTACAAGATCTCCAGTCGACCGGTTTCGGTGAAATCCGTATTGCCGGTCACTGAGATCATTTTGTACATTTGCAAGCTTTGGCACTGGTTGTAAATTTTCAAGCTTCCACCCTTACGAAGGAAAACATTTGATGAGACTATGACGATGAAAATAACGATGCAGATTATTACTCTCTGATCCAGCCCGCTACTCAGTAGCGGTTTCTTCACCTTTCGTAATTCTGACCATTCTGGTGAAATCTGTATCTATCTACATCCCACTCGATATCAACTCTAAAGGTACTAGGCAGGTGTGACAATACAAATCAGTGGGTTCGGATGAAATGCAATCTTCCTTAGTGTCTTATCATTGGCAGTCAGTATGCCTTTCTTCTGAAGATCCTTCGACCTGCACAGATGGGACGAATGCTTAGTGTCAGTCCATGGAGTACTACATTTTTTTATCCAATGTACTACTGAAGTAAAGCTCGCTGATAGTTAAGGCCTCAATGTAGCCATGTTAAAGCGCGCACGCATAAGATATATTACCTAGCTTAAGTAATGTCTCAGATCCGTCCGATGCTGTAGAAAAGCTATTCCTACACACTGCATACTGCATATTTGTAACTGCATATCAACTGTCCCCTCAAACTCGACACTTGGGTATGCAGACGACAGCACAGAGCTACATATCTAATGCATGGTTGACCACAAATTCAGTCTCTCTGAGAAGCCATGGTTGAACGCATGAACTTGTCCCGTCAGGCAGTTTCAGATTGGGGCGATACCAATCAGGTCAAGTTCAATGCAGCTAAGACCCACGCTTGTATGTTCTCCACAAATAGGACATCATTCCACCTGACTTCTTTTTTTCCGGGATGTAGATATTCCAATAACTAACCGGCTCGTGCTTTTGGAAGATTCCCTGACAACAACCCACAACTTTGGCTTCTATATTGAGAATAAGGCTCCTTGGCTGCCAAAAAGCTGGGTATTCTTCCAAAGATGCGACAGTACCTCACGTCCAAACAGTTGTTATTTCTGTACCAAGCACAAGTTCAGACGTGCATGGAGTACCTACTGCTCGGACCTTTGGGATGAATTAGCCAAGTAAGTATCAGCTTAGAACTCTGGAGTCCATTGAGAATAGTGACAACAAGCTCACCAGCAACATCGGAATGAATTGTTATGCATGTATCATTTGACAGCAGCAGAAAGAACTTTGAAGTAAAATTCAGAATAATAATTTGGCAATTATTCATCTGAATTTTTTCGTCACCAAAATAGACACACTGCTTAAACGCACTATTAACCATACTACCGATATTGACATTCGATCACCAAAGCTCTTAGTGGGTGAATATTATTCCGTGGCAGAAAGAAGTACAGTACACGGAACTATCAAGAACCATCAGTAAAACTCTTTGACTTATTTAAATCGTTCATATATTCATTACTACTTCTTGTTTCACTTATAATTGCACCATTAGTTAACAAAATTAAGGTAGTACCGAAAGTACCGAGAAATCCCGGTTCTGATGACGTCAAGTACCGAAAATCCCGGTTCTTAAATTCAGTACCAGTTCCAGAAACCCTAGTACCTACATTATATTTGGCTAATGTTCTAGATGACTGTAACTATAATTCCCTAAAAAGTTTACCACTAAGCTTAGATAAAAAAGTCAGCTACCAAATAACCAAAACACATCCAGATCAGATCAAAACACAGGCTTTATTGCAAAAATTACGCGTCCTAAATAAAAATAGGAGATCAACGTAATACCACAAATAGCATCTAGTAAGTTAGGTACCACTAATAGGTATATTCCTTTCATTACCTACCACCTCCCTGCCCATTAAATGCCTTTATTATATAGTACTAGGTATAATAATTATATGTACGTAGTACACAATACTTACGTAGGTATGTTGAATGAATTTGATTGAACATTAATAATAATTCGAAATGCCCATTTTACTTCAATAACGTAAGTAAATAAGAAAAAGTAATTTTGATTACTTTCCCATCTCTAGTGTCGATATAACCGTTAGCATCCCTATTGCTTGTCTGTGTGAAGTAAAGTAAGTAAAGAAGTAAAGTCTTACCTTCCCCCCGACCCCCTATGTGCCCGATAGAGAGAATTGCTGCTCGTGAGATTTTTAGGTATATTTTTTGTTAGAATTTAGGTTCTGCGGCATACCTCTTTTTACCCCCTAAATTGTAACAAAATGTTTTGTTATTGGTGTCAATCGCTTGAATATAATGTAATCTAGGCTTATACGTTTTATTATTTTCAAAAAAGTTTTTGGTTTCTAAAATATGATGACTTTTAATAGACATAGTTTCAGAGCAAAAATATGGCTGTTTTAAATGCTTATAACATTACAGTGATAAAACAAACTGGAAAAAATAAGACGAATAAGCCTAGTAAATAATGAGCTGAATACATGAAAAAAAAAACACCGAAATCGGATAATATTAGGAGGTAGAAAACAGCTTTTTCTTTTTGTATGGACAAGTACGCGCTACAGACCCCTCTTAAATAAAAAATAATCTCTGAAATGTATGTACCGCATACTTTCCGAATGACTGCACCAAATTGGATAATTCTTCGTTTTGTGTTCGTTATTGTCAGGACAAGGTTTTTATAAAAGTTTTTTTTAAACTAACCGATTTTTTTGGAACTATATATATACTACGCAAGCAAAGCCGCGGGCAACAGCTAGTTTGTTATAAACATGTTATGTAAATAATATTGTTGAAAATTATCTTCTAAACGGGGACAGCTACAATGGCCTACTTTTCCTTTGCCAATTATCGATTGTTTGTGATTTCACTAGGAATTCACTCACGAAAAACTACAAAAAATAAAATCAACAGCAAGAAAAAATGGAGGCTGGGCTTTAGAAAAGACCAAAATAACATTTCGTGATAACAGCAGGTTCGAACAACAAGGTCAAACATGGGTATGGTTATAGACGAGATCTTTGTAACGCCAAACAATATACGGTAACCACCATAGAATACTGCTGGTACTTATCTATTCAGGACAGTACAAATATATTATTCAGAACTTAATTGATATTCTAATATATGGCAAGAGCGTGTCGAGAAATGTATATGGTAAGGTTCCGTAGCCAAAGCCATATAATTATGGTTAAATTCATAAAACTTTAATCGTGCAAAGTTTACCTGACCTCCATAACTAAAAAAGTCAGAAGGTTCTAAAGAATTTGGATGGACAGACATACGGACAGGTGGGCGGACTGACGGACGGACATAATTAGCTTATTAACAAGTAGATCACTTTGTTTTAAATAAAAACCATTATAGTGCTTAAAAAATTTGAGGGTTGCCCTCGATTTCCCTGGGATTCCATCATCAGATTCTGACTTGGTGAATGGGACCAAATTGGAAGTAAACCCTACCGAACAAAAGTTTTTTTTTAAATCCATCAACAGTTGGCAGAGAAATCGGCGAACATACATAGAACCGTCATCCTTTTTTGAAGTCGGTTAAAAATTACGAATAGCTTTGGTGAAATCATGGTCAGGAAATTTTTTGTCAGAAAATTTAACCATTATCTATATGATTACTCAAGTAAAATAATCATCTGTGTCATCAATATAACATTTCAAAATCAAAGCAAACAGTCATTGTTAGACAGTAACAAATAATCGCTATAAACGAAGTGCGTAGATACTACCTACTGTGTGAGCGCACGCCACAATTTGTGTAGCAATTATGTTACCGGCACAGCAACTCCGTTACTCATGCATTATTAATATTATCTAATAATGTTTTGGGAGCATTACTCCAAATGGTCGTCATCTGTATTTCGATGACGTCTGGGCGTACTTTCATCACGTCTTTGGGCGCAGCGGACGGACGAGTCGGACCGTGCCCCACATATACGGCAACTTTCGATCACACTTTCGTTACTACTTACAACTTGTCTTTTTCACCATGACGCAAAATAACGCCAGACTACAAGACGCCGAGCCCTCTCAATGAATTCACTTTCTTTATGAGTCTGTGTGATCGATGTCTGGATAAGGTTGTGGTGGGACACAAAGGTGCGGTATTGCAATCGTGCGGTTGTCGCAATTATAGAGGCGCAGGTTTACATGCCTGATCAAATTAAAGATTAAACTAATGGAATACAAAACGTGATTGAACTTACCGGAAAATCTTTACGTACCGATAGGTATTTTCTTGAAATGCATTACCTAACTTCATATACAAAGCTCGCTTATCAGTGAGTCATAATAAAAACTAGCATGAAAATGGTTGAAGTACCTACGTGTTATCGGCATAATGAAGGCTCGCTATCGAACACCTGTGCCAATGTCAAGTCTGTGTACAATATGGACACCATGATGTAGTTGAACGCATGCGTATAAATCAACATAATACTGACTCATACTTCGTCTGTGTTTGTCATTAGCAGTGTTTGACTTTTCGAAGCACCTTTGTTTGCAGGAAGCACTTTAGGTATTGTTGCTGTGGGATTTTAACGAAGAAAGTCGGACTAAAACCATCTAATAAACTTACCTGCAATACACTTTATGAAACCTACCTTGACATAATACCTGCCTTGTACGTCTACACTTACCTAAGAAAATTTGCATAGGTAAACACTAAACACGCCTTCAGGGCAGCATTCACATTTTGCTTATTGCACACAAGATTAGACATTCATGCAATCTTATGAGATAAGAACAATGTACGTAATCAATATGTGTGTTCGAAGGATCGTTTTAACTATTTTCTATTTTAGCGAATGTTACACAAGCGTTTGGAAGAGGTGCGCGCACGCCAGCGGAGAGCGGATGGTAGAAAGTCGACTCCAGAGTATTGGGTGACTCACGCGGCCACGACTCGCGACCGGACATGCATAGCTCGAGAATGGACTCTTTAAAAAGACATATAATTGCAACGCTTGATCACCACCTTCCTGCTGTTGGAACCAAGCTCGTTAAGCGGTAAAGTATAGGGTGCGAGTGCGACATGATCTGTAATTTTCCGTCACTTCCCGTAACAGCTCTACCTTAACTGCGGTATTTAAGTTCCATATACATACTTAATTGTTAGACAGCAAACGAAACAAAAAAAAACAAAAAAGTTTGTTTTTACTTGCCTTTTTTACCACACTACGTTTATTAGTAGGTACTTAATTTGCCAATAATTCGTTTCTTATATAGTACATAGTAAACCTACGAGTTCAAGGAGTTTTTCAACTAATTCTTTTTTGCTTAGTTGAGGGCTTAACTCAGTGCCAAACTTAAAATGAATATAAATTTATATATATAAAAGACGATGTGTGTATGTATGTATGTTTCCTATGGAATGTTACGACTGGACTGGTTTTGATGAAGTTTTCAGACAATCTTCAGATTAGCTTCGAGTGATCCTTTGAAGTGGCGAAGGTAGCGATGGAATCCATTTTTTGTGTTTTAATATGTTCCCTACAAAAAACAAGAACAAGAATTTAAGGAAGAATTGAATAGGTACATTTTTTTAAACATCTATGTTAAAGGAGGTTGCTATCGCTACCAAGGAGGTAGCTTCATTGTTTTCATCTTTCACTGGCAGATAGCTGATGTTATAAAAAGTAACTTAGGCTACATTAATCCTTGGATATAACGCGGATGGAACCGCAGGGCGCAGCTAGGATAAACATAAAAAATATTTTTTTCATGTTTTGTTGTACCTATCGAAGTTGTGTGGAAATTAGGCTCCGAGTTGCGACCTTAAAAACCTACCTATATTATTACCTACCTACATCTGCTGACAGGTTTATTTGGATACGTATAGAGTAGACCTCCTCACCACATTTAAAAAAGAGTGGCAAAATCATCTGCTGGGTGAATTCGACTAAAGGTTCGACGTGATTTAGGCCAGATGCGTTCTCACTCACCACGCCACCTTACTATATCTCCCTTGTTTGTCTTATCTGAGGAGAAGACGTTGTAGATGTAGTGCATAGTTGAATCTCGTTCACTTCCCAGGATTATCCGCAATTTCCTAAAACACCGCATTGTGTTGCATTGAATAGCAGCGGATGTATCTACTCTATCTTTTCGTAACTTCTTTGTTAAGGAAGTAATGGTGCGAAAAAATATTAACAACGCGCTCATCTTAATAATCTCATTTATGTCAGAGGTTCCCAAAGTGATCCAGGTGGACCCCCAGGGTCTAAGTTTTTGACGAGTTTTGGGAACATGGTCCTTGAGTGGAGACCACGAACCGGAAGACTCAGCGTAGGGAGGCCTCCCACTAGATGAAACGACGACATTGTGCGAGTCGCGAGCATCCAGTGGATGCAGATGGCAGGATGTCGTTCAGTATGGAGGTTAAAGGGGTAGGCCTATGTTCAGCAGTGGACGTCTTCTGGCTAAAGATGAAGATGATGATAGGAATATAATGATGAATGATGATGGAACTGTAGCTGCAGGGGGTCCACCGGAATCAGTTTAATTTCGAAAGTAGTCTATGAGAAAAAAGTCTGGGAACCTCTGGTCTACGTCGTTATATACGTCTCATACGTTAACATCATTACACTAAACCAGCGTACTTACACTGGAACTAGAGACGTCAGCTGCGGTACAGAGTGGCGCTTGACTAATAGCCGCAACAGACGCATCGAACTTGGCTGACGAACCGCCGCCGCCGTCTGTTCAACGGGAGAGAAAGTGTGAGAACATAATTTCCCTCTCTTTTTCTCTCGTTGTGTCAGCCATGCTGGCCCGTCTGTTACGGCTATAACATCTTTTTAGGGTTCCGTACCCAAAGGGGTGAAAATGGGACCCTTTTACTGAGCTTACGCTGTTTGTCCGTCCGTCCTACCTTTAAACGGCTGTATCTTTGAAACCGTAATAAATAAAATAAATAAATAATAAATATCTGGGACATTATTGCACACATGGTCATCTGACCCCAAACTAAGCAAAGCTTGTAATATGGCAGCCAGAGACTGATATACATACATATATATTTTTAAATACATACTTAAATAGATATTAACACCCAGACATAGAACAAACACAAATGTTCATCACACAAATGTTTGTCCCAGATGGGAATCGAACCCACGCCCTATAGATAGTTTGTAGCTAGTTGAATTTTTCACAGGATATGTAATGTTACGGCGGATATACTATGAAATAAAAAACTCTAAAACTGAAAACAAAAAGGGGGTCCCCATACAACAACCGTATTTCTTTTTACGTATTTTTGTAATTGCTCTAATATAAAAAACGGTAATACGTACAAGCGTCAAACTTGGCATGATTATAGTACACTCTACAGTGTAACAACAAATAATAAATAATAGCCAAGTGTGAATTGGTGACAAATGTCTATTCATTACCTAGTTATAACTGGCAATTTCGTTACTTGGACGACCTTATCATTTCTTTCACCGAATCGAAAGACCACATTTTACTAATTATGAAGTCGGTTTTTTAAATTAATAATTATAGTATTTTGTGGTGGTGCGGAGTGCGGAACCCTCAGTGCGCTAGCCCGACTCGCACTTTTTTTATAACAAGAACAGTAACTGTTTACCGCAAAAGCACTCAATAGTAATTAGTAGAGGTAATAAATCAATGGTAGAGATGGTATAATTAATTCTTTTTAATACCCGACCGTATTGAAATAAAAGATGAACTGAAAAACAATGGCATTCATCAACTGACCCAGATTCCTATGTTACCATAGTTATCTTTGAATCTAACACATAAATACCTCTTATGAAGCCAAACCGGCCAGAGGCAGTTACGTGAGCCAAGAGAATAGAATGCTTCTTGCGACAACCATTCAACCTCGGACTAGGTACGTAATTGTACAGAACAGAAGCTAGTACATGAGTAATAAGCGAGTTAATTACTGGCAGAAATTATTCGCACGAGCCCACCTGTGGGACACCTCATGGGAACTTCGCGCAACGCATAATAAACGAGATAAAAAAATTGTCGCCGGCGACAAAGATTACCCTATGGTCATGTAAGAACGACACAAACACGTAAACCAAACAATGAGATAATGCATTGCCCAACGGCCTGCAAAAAGCCGCCACAATGGTAAACATTCTTGATATTTATTATAGGTGTTTTTGAGTTTGCCGGCCAGCAAAACAGTAAACTAACCAATAAGGAATGGTTGGTTTACTGTTTGATAGATAAACTAGTGCTGTTATTGCCCTCGATTTCGTATGCGTAGATTTCCATATAAACTTTCAACCCTTTTTTCCTCACTTAATCCGACCCTTGCGCAAAATAACATAGCCGTAAATATATATAACTTCATAAAGAACTTCAATCTGGTCATAGCTAAGCATATACGTGAAAACAGCATTTAAATCCGTCCAGTGGTTTAGGAGATGTGTGTGGACAAACAAACAGACAAAAATATTGTCGTCCACAAACTGTCTTAACGTGTTTCGCTGCTTATTTTAAGACGCCCTGTGTGTTTGTTTTTTGATATCTCGCAATTACAGGTTTTTTTATCTGTACGTTTTTATCACGTAGCGAGAAGCCGAAAGCTTGATGTGCTGTGTGGTTGAATAATGCAGGTATCTTACTTTTAATCCCTGCAGGTGAGCTTCCGAGTTGAATTCTACTTTGGAGACGAAGAAGCCGGCACCGTACTCGCGGCCGCCGCGCAGCGAGAACCCGAAGGCGGGCGCGGCGCGGCGCGGGCGCAGCAGCCGCACGACCCGCACGCGCCGCTCGGCGCGCTCTCGCTCCGGCGCGCCCGCGCACCGCCCCGACCCCGACGTCGTCGTCGACGCTGTCGATGTCGCGTACATCGCACACCTAAAACAAAACTACTCTTAGTGTCTTCTTTGTTTGTATAGAAAATACTTTGCATATTTTCTTCACTAACATTAAACTACTGGGCATAAAGACATTTTTAAATCTAAAACTCAGAGTAACGAGCGTAGTACATTGCTGCGCAGGGTTTCTAAATTCTGGATGCCACTGGTAAGGGCAAGCGTGACGCTTACAATCAACGACTTGATCGTCTATATACTCGTATAGTCATCGTCATTTAGTGCATAAAAAAACTAAAATTATAAATGAGCAAGTCATGTTATTCTGAATGTATGTTTGTTCCCTCAGAGCAAATAGATTATTTCCTCCGAGATGACAAATTACTTAGACGAAACCGTCTAACTATAGTAAACAGAAATCTAGCAAGGATGAAGTGCACACTTCATCAGAAATGCGAGACAACAGGAAACAGGAAAATCAAGGGTAAATAAAGGAACATATGAATACTGTAAGGTACAGCTATAGATTAAATAAAAAAAAATCGGTTTCTTTCTTTTCTTGTCTATTTCAATATGAACATATTAACTCCTGAAAAATGTTTATTGTTTATCATTATTGATTCTGCAAATGTTGATTTAATTTGACAAAATAAATTCCATCAACCTGCACTACAATTTCCTGCAGCTAGCACGCTATGTTCCCCTTGACATTATCTCAAAACATTCGAAACGGCGAAGAGTTTTGAATACCGAGGTATAAACAAAGGTCATCTTACATTATTTCATCTCAAGGGTTTATTACAACATTACTTTGTTTTGAGATAGGTTTGGTTTGTACTCGTGAATAAAGTAGTGAACTTTATTACCGGGACCTGGGGCCTTACGCCCAATTCTAAACTCGGGCCCGAATAGGTGCAGTTTGCTAAATCACGCGAACGCGACCCTTAACACGCAGAGATTCGGTTTGCGGTCGCGTGATTTTGCAAACTGCACCTATTCAGGTCAGCGATTAGAGTTAAGCGCAAGACCCCAGTACAAAATCTATTATTTATAAAGAAATTAAGAAAATAAGATCTGGTAAGTAGTTAAGATGAATATTTTAATACGATATTACAATAAAATATGTTGACTTTTATTCACGTACTGGGTTTTTTGATGTCGTAAACGCTATAAACACTGTTTTTTTCTTTCTAATGTTCCTTTTATTATGATAGGTACCTTCTTACTCGTAACATACCTACCTAAATACGAACGTATTCCCCTTATCTCTGAGCCCCAGGTTTCACCAGTGGATTACTCCTTATAACATATGCCAGTGAAAGTCCCGTTAAAATCGGTCCGGCATTTCGGAGTCATACATACACACATCGATTTTTATATACATTTATATAAAGGTGCCTACCTATCATAGATTTCCAACAAATGAACACTACTACCTGCCAATTGTTTCACTATTTTTAAGTTGTTTTTGTCATAATGTATGTACGTTTTGGTGTGTACAATAAGTTAAGTTATCTATCTATCTACTAGCGGTAATGGTAAATAGAACTGAAACAAACATGATCATGTAGATAAGATATATCTCGAATATGAAATTGATAAATGTGCACCTACGATATGTACCTATAATAAGTAGGTAAGTAAGTAGCAAGGTAGCGTGAGCAATCCTAGTGGCATGGATACATTGGATACTGTGTTCTCAATTGATATTATTAGCGAAGATGCAAAGGATGCGGATCGCGGAGTCAGGGGTGAGCGGGGGGCTAGAGTGCAGCCTCCGCGGACGGGCAACGACCTCGCCCTGCCCTGCGCTGGCGCAGCCTTCCTACGGACCGACTTGCGAATGTTGCCCGCATCGAACTACATCCTGCAGACACCTCGCGTAAACTTAACAAAACGGTTTTATAAATCAACTAGTCTGCTTAAGCTATGTGACTTAACAATACGACATAATTATTCGCTCAAAAATAAATAAAAGGTCCGTGATGATAACAATAAATATAGTTTTTTTGATTAAATTAGAATAGTTAACTCCTGACTGTACAGGAGTTAACTATTCTAATTTAATCAATAAATCTATAAGCTGATTATTTAATTTGTTTATTGTTATTATTATATGCTGTTTTTTTTTACTTACTTATTGTAAATGTTTTAGTTATTATTTCTTAGGATTTGCGATTATAACACATTGAAATTAAACACTAAACGGAAGAACCATGTGTATTTTACCGTTTGGAAAACTTTGCAGAGTCCGTGGTCAGATCGAAGTGGAAATGACGGATGTCTATATATATGTTATGAAATTTGTCACAAGTACCGCCAATAATTTTTAAACAAAACTTTTCATTAGTACGCAGTAGTCGCTCACGGTGTCCAGTGGGCGAAGTACGAGTATTCGATGCGTAAAATAGTTACGCATCGATTTCCATAGATTTGTATTTTACGTATCGAATACTCGTAAGTTAAGAAGATGATTCTATTAACGATTATCTACTCCATTCCACGTTAGCCATAGGCACTTATTCCCACTATACAGCAAGTAACAACCGAGAATAACCTTAATTAATTTGCGCCACTCTACTCGCAGTATAGGCAATTGATTTGCTTGCTTAATGTAGGTGACATGTCATTTGCCGTGATGTGCTCGCCTTTTTCATAAAATTCCAATGTAGAAATTATGCGATTACTAACTAACCTCATTCGGAAATAGACCATTTCGTGATTAGTTTCAAGTTTCACGTCATAATTAGGTTTTTATTAGAAACCTACGATCGTAAAAGGCTTAATTAGTATCATTCATTTTAAAAACATTCACATATTTTATAGAGAGATGAATGAATCACAATGTGACTGAATCGCGGAAGTGAAAGTTTAATAGAATTGCATAAAATAAAAGTACACCTGCCACAAAACGCCTAATCTACGTAATCGTTTATCATCATACTGAGATGAGTAGGTAAGACGTTTCTTTTCTATGATTTCTATCTTCTCTATTGAGTACACTTACATTAAATAATAAACTGTTTTAATACCTGAGCTACACAATACATCATAGTTGGTACAATGAGCGTACTTAAAACGATACCGTTATTCTTATTTTTGTGAAACTTCATTTGTTTTAGATTTGTTAATGATAGAGAAATTGCTATCTCTAATGAAAATATTTTTATATATTTGTTCGATTCCCACCTAGGGCAAACATTCATGTGATGAACGTTTGTGTTTGTTCTATGTCTGGGTGTTAATATCTATTTAAGTATGTATAAAAAAAATTACGTATATTAGTCTCTGGCAGCCATATTACAAGCTTTGCTTAGTTTGGGATCAGATGACCGTGTGTGCAAAAATGTCCCAGATATTATATTCTGATGCTGTGAAGTACTATTTAAATGTAAATGCTTACTTACTGGCTCTGGATAGATATCAGAATCTTGGTGCAATATTAGTCTAGCTGTGGTGGCAATAATCCACCGCAGGTGGTTAGCGAGCACTCGACCGTGAATCCCGCGCCACCGTCATAGCTCCACCGGCAAATGCTCCTCGTTTTTTCTCGCACAGATCGGAGAGCAATGGCCTTCTTTTAGTCGCTCACTAAAATTCTTGCCCAAATCTAACATCCATTCTAACCCCGGAGGCTTCCATCAAACCTGATCCTTTTTCCACGAATACAAAAACCCGAACACTTTTTGACGAACGCGCGCGATAAGCCCAAGATAATCTTTCGTCGCGGCTGTTATTACGTCTTCAACGTGAACTTATAACTCTGGGAACTCATAACTCGTTCGCTACGCATTGTAAACAATATCTAATCGATATTGCTAGGATACAACACTTTTAGGGAGCCGGTGCATGACCGAGGGGTTCTTAATTTCCGGCTAAAACTGGGGAAGCCCGACAAGCGCACGCAAGAACGAGGATAATGTTACGTCGGTCGAAATGAAAGCTAATAGAGACTTTGAAAAGCTTTTCACATTCCTTAAGAGGATGTGCCACTTAGCAGAATTAGCTTCTGTGGTGTTAGAGCAGTGCGCAGCAACTCTCGGCTAGGAATGCCGTAAAACAACGCGCGGACAAACCGGCCGTAGCGACTCTTCGCCAATTAACCGCCTCCGACCTCTGGGCCGCATGCCTGACCGATTATTCCGTTCGATACTCCTCATAGATACGAATGGCTGCCGGCCGCGGATATACAACCGGCGGAGTGGATTAACCATATCTACTGGTTAATAACAAAGAGCTTCTAGTCACTAGTGGCTCTTTGTTCTTCATAATATAGACACGATATAGCCTTTACGAAATTGGTGGTTGAAATAGACATGTAATCACAACAGATTCCTAAAGCATGTTTCTATTTCAAGATGACTGATTTCCGTTATATATGTCGCTCGGACATTCGATATTTTTAACGAAAAAAATACTAACGATGACCTTAAAGACCATCGCAATTTACAGCAAGGACACACTGTTTCGCTCGCACGATTAACATTGTCTAATTAGGTACCTATTATACATAAAGGTGATATTGAAGAATACTTTGCAACATTTTTGATGCCCTTTCTAACGAATTCTCATGTTAATCCATGAAGTTTCCTTGAATGACAAAACGTTTTCTTTAAATGTTTTGTTCAAATTAAAATTTAATTAAACTATTTTAAATGTCAAATTAATGAAAATGTTGCAAAAAACATTTTTCAATATCACCTTTCACATTATTCACATTAATGCGTACAAGCGTCAAACTAATATAATTATATGCACACTAAAATAAAACCATAAATATTAAACATCGGCCAAGTGCGAATCAGGCGCGTGCTAAAGATCCCGATCTGAATAAAATAAAACACTTTTTGGGGTGCGGAACCCTTGTTACTACTTACATACTTGACTCGCACTTGGCCCGTGTTTATTGATTCTGGCGATGGTAAAGTTAAAAGCAATCAAAAGCTTCGAGCACACAAAGAAGCTCGAGCACCCAGTGCAGGTCGCGTTGCGCAATCGGACCCATCTGGTTCTCGTACCCTGTAGCCATCGAGCAACTAATCCCGAGAGAGGAATTGCCGGTCGGTCCGATTTCCGTAAATAGTAAATGATTTTGCACAAATAAATATCAGAGCAAAAGCGCACTACCGACTGCAGTACCGACCAGAAACTAGATCACCTCCAGGGGCCTTACGCTTAACTCTAACCGCGGGCTCGAATACGTGCAATTTGCAAAATCACTGAATATTTTATAACAGGTGCGTAACGCCCCTGCACCATCAAGCGGTGTGGGAAAAATAGTAGAAGTTAAGTTTGTTTTGACAAAAATTGGCGGAATTTATTTCATCAAACCAAATGTCATATATCAAGGTATATAAGCATTGCCATTCAGCGAGGTAATGCCGCCATCATGCTAGGTACGCTGCCAACTGATAGTGGGCTTCAGCATTTGGATTGTCTTTAGACCTTCAACGGTCTAACTGTTTTTGTAGTGTTAGTTTTAGCTTGTATTTTGCTTAGTTATTGTTTCTCTTTGGGATAGTTGGTCGAAGCCTATTGCACTACAGCTTTGTACCCAACCACCTGCATAGCATTCGGCCGCTTCATGCAAGTCGTCATTAACCATAATCATTCACACATGTACACTAAGTAGATGGCGAGCCAAATGTGTTGAAATATTAAATTACTAGGACTGACTGCAAGCTATGTTACCGGAGGAAATAAGTAGGTAAGCATTACCGATTTCTAAATAATTAAACAACTGAATAAACTTGAAACCAATCTTCGATTAGAATTTACGCAATAAAGGAATTAATAAAATTCTCTTTGATCGACTGAGCCTGATTAAGCAATCTTATGAAATTCAAATGTTAGTTTAAGTATGTAACTAGGTGCTTAGTTATTTTTATAGTATACTAGATTTTTTGCCCGCGACTTCGTACGCGTAGATTTTTATATAAACCTTCAATCCTTCAATTAAATAAGGTTGCCTGGAAGAGATCGCTTATAGCGATAAGGCCGCCAATTGTTTCACTAGTTTTTAAGTGGTTTTTTAAGTTACCGACTATGTAAGTTCGTAATTTTTGGTGTGAACAATAAAGAGTTTTCTATCTATCTATCTATCAATCCTTTTTTATTCCCTTAATCTGGCCCTCGCGCAAAATAACATAGCCTATACTTCAATCTGGTCATAGCTAAGCATATTCGTGAAAACCGCATTCAAATCCATCCGCATTTTCTTCCAGGGGTGTAGGAGATGTGCGTGAACAAACAAACAAAAATTCAAAAACTGCCTTAACATTTTCAGCTGCTTATTTTATGTCGCCCTGTGTGAAGTATTGATAGAAGCATAAAAGTAAAAACACCGTCAACAGTTTTCAAATCAAAAAGATAATGTGACCACAGTGCAGAGCATGTTTTGAAGTATTATTTTTTTGTCTAAACCTTAAAAAGTATATCATGTCATGTCGGGATGATACATCTCTAAAATTTTACTGTCCAGCTTCGCTCGTTCGAATTTATCTATAACTATCCAATTTCTGTACTATGAATACGACTACAAGTATATGGCTTTGGCCACGGAACCCTGACATATGCTTGTCTTGACACGCTCTTGGCTAGTTATTTCTTATTTCGCGTGCATTTGTATGTATACCTTGATTAAAAAGCCATGAAATGGAACTACTCTATCTGTTAAAATATCACAGTAAAATTCATTCTTTATTCTTATTGCAAATATACACTTTCTTCTTCTAGAAGCTAAGTTTATATACCCTGCATAAAGGGTGCAGCGTGCAGCAATGACTTATGTAGTGGCTGGTCACAAAACCACACCACAGACAGAAGTAATTTTACCAAAAAAAAACATACTTAGTGTGATAGGTTACTTAATTATATATGAGATCATACAAAACTTATGGCGCTACTTTCTTAACTATTTATAGATCGATATTTATTTTCTAATTATAATTTTCTAAATTTTATCGTCGAAAAAATCTTTTATCTCGTAATAACATTTTTGGGTTAAAAACTTACGAAGTTGGTTCCGGAAAAGTGCTATTATTTCTTTATTGCGTCCGGAATTTTGTTGTATAGGTTTATTGTCATACATATTGCCTTTTTTAAATATTTCTATTCGCGGGACTGAATTAAAATAGGATGGTGTTTTAAATGCTAACATAGAATAAAATCTCCGTATGAGTATTATATTCTCTTGGGAATAAAATACATTGGATTGAATCACCAAAGAGGTTGTAAGGCCTATGTTTTTATAACATCCTTGATCTACACGTTCATTCATCTAAGAAGGTTCCTTAATTTATTTAAAAAGTTTTAATCTGGCTGATTATCTGAATGACAGTTGACAGTTTCAACTTCTTATAATGGCTATGTCAATAACATTCTCTTTACTTTGGACCTCCTTGCTTGAGGCTATTTGACGATCCTCATATTACGTTTCGGGTAACGAAGAAAATAATCATTGATGTTTTTATTTCTTTTATGTAATAATAATAAAGAAATAAAATAAATGATATAACATAGCCAATGTTTTAATCTGTTAAGTTCTAAGTTAATTTCTAAGTGTTTAATATTCGTGAAAACCGCATTTAAATCCGTCCAGTGGTTTAGAAGATGTGCGCGGACCAACAAACAAACAGACAAAAATTCTAAAAACTGTCCTATCGTGTTCAGCTGCTTATTTTAAGACGCCCTGTGTGTTTTTTTTTTGTTATCTCGCAATTACAGATTTTTTTATCTCTACGTTTTTCATAATTCATAATTCATAATTACCCCCGACGCAAAAAGAGGGGTGCTATAAGTTTAACATGTGTATCTGTGCGTCTATTTGTCTGTGTGTATGTCTGTGAAGAGTGGTATCATTGCTCCCAAACGACTTCACCAATTTAGATTAAGTTTTTGTTTGAAAGGTAACTTGATCGAGAGTGTTCTTAGATATGATTTATGAAAATCTATTTAGCCATTTAAAGGTTATCAGCCCTTTTATCGGAGATTTAAAAAAAAGCAATTTATACCTACTTGTGAACTTATATTTAACTCCTGAACGGCTGGGCGGATTTTGATGCGAGTGGTATCGTTAGAACTCTTGCGTTATCCCGAGTATCATAGCTATATAAAGCTATGATAATTAAAAAAATACATAGTACGGCTATGGGACATAAATAATCCCACTCCTAAAAAAAACAGACTTACATCTTCCAAAACAAGTTGAGCAAATAAAAAAATATATATTACAATAAGTACTTTGTGTGCGATAGAAAATTTCTTAGCGATTTATTATTTTAAGCATTCGTGTTTTTTTAGTTTTTAATTAGGTTTGTAGCTTGTTTCTATAATTTCTAGTCAAGTAAGTCCAGATTCAGATCGGACCACATACCGTTCCAAACATGGTCTATGTTGAATCAATCCAGATATCGCACGAAAGTTGATTTCGATAGAAAACAAAGAAGAAAGCTGGAAACGAAGGTAGAACGAAAGAAATCGGTGGAAAAAACTTGGAGCCACCATGAATGGATGGAAAGTGAGCCGGTTGACGAGGCGAAGCCTCAGTTTCTGTTCACACGCTTCCATAGAGCAGGCTGTTAGTTTTATTTTCTAAATGTATATTTATAATTGGTCACGATATCATAAACTGCAATCAATATTTTGATTACGATATACAGTGTTATTTAACTTTTTAATTGATACAGTCGTCGGCTAGATCAACAACTTTGAGGTACTGTGATGTACCGCATGATAGGTTTAGGTGCAATTTATTGTTTCCGTATTTAGATAACGATCGATAATGATAGATCTAAATCAAGTGTGAGAAAGCTTTATCGTGTAGCAATAATAACGAACTAATATCTATATATACAGGGTTACACAGAATGGATGTGCCTACTGAGCCGAATGGAACTCAAACACGATCTTACACCTCTTAAATTCGGTTCAAGCATTTATTTACTCTGATAGCAGCAGTACCATTGTAAAAAGCGGAATGAAAACGACGAACCACGACTGCCCCGGTGGCTCAGTTGGTAGTGAACCTAACTTCTGTGCTTGGGGGCGTGGGTTCGATTCCCATCTAGGACAAACATTTGTGTGATGAACATTTGTGTTTGTTCTATGTCTGGGTGTTAATATCTATTTAAGTATGTATTTAAAAATATATATGTACGTATATATATCAGTCTCTGGCAGCCATATTACAAGCTTTGATTAGTTTGGGTGCAATAATGTCCCAGATATTTTTTTATTTTATTTATAATTGTGGTCACTTTTGCTAGGTTAAACATGATTTTATTAGCTTTGCTTCTAGCTTGGTATGTATCTATGCAATGGAATCTTTGAACGTAGTTTTTATCCCTTGCAAAACGTCGGATTAATTTGAAACTATGCACACTTATCAAGGATTGACGACAATGCATTAATTTAAATAGTTTATTCCATTATCCTTACCAGGTTCTTCAGGATTAGCGATTTTGAAGCGTGTTTTTTAAAGAAAATAAGAAAGAAAGAGAATCTAAGAGAATTATTGCTCTACTTTATGCTTTGTGGTGGAACCCCTCAATACGCGAGCCCGACTCCACCACGGTTTGTTTAACGTAAGAGCAGGAGACGTTGACGTGTATCCGAACCGGGTACCTCGGGAACGACAGGTACCCGATATACTTCAATGAGTATTTTCAAAGAAAATGTTTTTTTCACCTTTTTATAATGTCATTGCAGCTGTCAGAGAAAATAAATGCTTGAACCGAGCATTTATTTTCATTTATGAGCTTTTTTTAATAGCCGTCACAGACGGACGTACGTAGTACGTACGTCTGTTACGGCTTTGAGGTGTAAATCTATGAAAAAGATCATATTCCCGCGGTACAGGGCTATTGCGGGAAGTGCAGTGGCGTAGCTAGGTAACCAAAGGCCCTGGTGCAAAAAATGGGGCCCTATCTAAACTGTGTTAGGTTTTATCATGTAAAAATATAAATACTAGGTACAAACTACAAAGATACTTTATACTCAGCTCTTTATTGTGCTCTAAGCTACATACGCATACTTACTACATACTTACATGACGTGTGTATGACAATGAGTTATATATAACCTCATTGGTGTATGAAGGGAATCTTTATCGCAAGTTTAGTTTGAGGTTTGCTGGTCAGGGTCCGAGAGCCCCCTGAGCTTGAGGGCCCCGGTGCACGGCACCTCCTAGCCCTCTGATAGCTACGCCACTGGGGAAGTGCCTGTTTTATCAGTAACCGACGAAAAAAAGAAGCGGTTCTCAAGTCGATGAGTATCAACTCACTCATAATCAGAACTGCATAAGCATTACAATGTTTCTTGCTATACATATACTTAGTTTGTTTGATGTACCTGGATTAAGCCTATGTTTATGTCAATAGCTGTTCCATACATTTCGTTCGAGTGTGATTGATATTTTTAATTGAATATATATTTTTTTCTATATTTCTGGGCCATGTTATATAGGTAGGTACATAAAAATTGTTCAGTGATGATACTAACTATGAGCTTCTTTCGGCTTAGTACAACCTTTCCTTGTTACCCGTTTGTACTCGTAATTATCTACTGTTTTACTTACATTAAGAAAAAAAAACGTCTTCCATATTCTTTTGTCTACAGATAAGTGAACTGACTATTGTTTAATTTTTTTGCAAATTTTTCAAATCTAATTTATAAGTACCACCACCAACGGGCGGTTAGAAGTTCAGTTTCTAGTAAAACTGTAATTTTATGGGATTTTTCAGCGGACTTATTAATTTATTTAAGGTTCTTAATTTAACGGGTTTTTTTGTGTGCTAATTAACCTTCGCATATTGTGACAACAAGCATGCTACTTTATAGATAGGTATAGAGTGAAGTGATGCCAGTGTTAGAATTTTGTGTACATTCAATTTTGGTCTGTAGCGCCCACCCTCCTTTGGTACTTACGTAATAAATGGCCCCTAAGACCCCTATGTATGCTTTCAATGTGTTCTTTACTAACCAAATACCATAACAGCTACTTTAAAAAAACAGACTGAACAAATGGGCCTGATTAAGATTAGTACGGTTTAGCCCAAGTCTTATCTATATTGTTACCGGCAACCTGAATAATTCAGGTATTCTATAAATATTCCAAGGCATTGTATAGAAAACCTGGGGCGACCAGGCAATGTATGAAATATTATGAATATTATTGTCCCTTACATACTTTACCTAGGTAATGTGTACAATTCCCAGGTATTGTATAGAGATCTGCTGGTCCACTGGCAATGGTCATGAATTTTTTAATGTATATTTGGAAGGTACCTATGAGGTCGTATTTTTCACCATCATCATCACAATTTTTCATCACCGCGGGGCACAGCTAGTATAATTATATTTTTGTAATATGGTTCTTTTCTTTTATTTATTAGCTGCGCCTCGCATATCGCTATCTTACACAAACTGTTAATATTTCCGGGATAAAAGGCTGTGTTAAACGCTGCCTCACATAACGAAATATCATTTAAATCCGTTAAGTTGTTACGGAGTTGAGTAGGTAGGTACCTACCTACGACAAACATACACACTTAAACTCAAACTTTCACATTTTAAATATTAGTGTGGTTAAAAAAAGGAAAAAAAAAACTTTAGCTCTGAGGTATCTTTATACCCTAATTTAAAAAAAGTATTGAATATTTTTGAAAGATTTCCCGATCGTAAATAATAATTGTAAACAGCCATGTCATGCTAAGTACAAATTAGTAAACAAAACTGTTTTTATAAGAGGAAAGATAAAAAAGCCTTCCGTAGCCTGATAAACCTGTAACTGTCAATCGATTACAGTATCATACAAGTTGATAGGCAAAACTGTAGGTAACCATCTCAAAAAAAAAACATGTTTATCTAAAACGTTTTAGCTGAAATGTTTTAGTATCAACATGTATAGAAACTCAATAGACCTTGTAGGCTATCAAAATCTATCAAGATAATTTATCTTAGGAAATAAAATGTACCTACCTACCTCTACCTATTAATATCATAGATAGAATGAATATCTACCTATCATAATACCTATGATATAACTAGACCACTTTAAATAAAGTAGTAAATAAATAAAAGAAAAATAAAACTCACCCAAAATCCACCAAAGAAAGTCAAATCACTGTATTTCACTGCCAGCGGCGTTAAAACAAAACATAATCGCAGTATCAACGTCTCTTTCCACTGGAATGTCCGAAACCGGCGGATTTCATTTCACTGGCACCACACCAAACAAATGTTGAACATAAAAATTGTAAGCGAGACGTAATTACGGTGTTTTAAACGCATTCACGGTTGGTTTGACGGTGATGCTAGTAACGCGGTGACGGGGCCGAGGGAAGTACGAACGTCCGCGGCGCAGCTGACGTGCGCTCGCGACAGAGTACCGACGCGAATGCTAGATGCTATGCTAGTAAAAATAAAAGCGGTGGAAGAAAGTTCGACGTCACCAACACCACGATAAAAGCCTTCGCGTGGCGGCTACCTGTTTAATTTACAAGTTGGATAATAACTATTGCTGGGCCTAGCAGTGTAACTGTTCGCCCCCGATCGCCTGCACTCGCACAGTGTATCAAACACCTCAAAATCTAGAACAGTTTATGGCTACTTCTGACACGTAATATAATTGATACAGCGTTACATCTGAGTTAACATTAGTTAAGCAACCTACCCACTTATCTACTTGAATTGTTTCTTAGTTGACGTAAGGTATGGTTGCGTTATGATAAAAAAATAAAAAACAATGGATAACCACATTTGAACATATTTTATTAATAGCACAACAACACTATAACTAAACTTCTCATTTTGCATTTATCACATCATCTCAATTTCTGTCATGCCTGCATTTCCAAATCCATGATTTCAATAATATTATCAAAGATATGGTGCCTTTCTCCTAGTATATCACCCAAAAAATACTGCCTTCTATAACACTAAAACATTTCACACAGTATTTCGACTTCGTTAAAGCTAATTATTTACAATAAACATCTATATAACATCGATTTGATCAATAATTCTCTAAAATACATCAAGTTAACAACAATTTATCTAGACCATTAGGCTTAATTGTCACTTACAGTGGTACTTATTGGATGGTGGAGTTAAATTTCATTGTAACACAAACACCAGATCCAAAATGCCCTGTAGTACGGACGCGCCGGTATCCTGTACCCAACTACCCTCGTGGATCCGAGCTGACCAGCGCCGGCGCAGGACTCTGTCTCCGCGCCAACCAGCCAAAGCTCGCCACCAACCCTACCTAGAAGGCTCCCCCTACCATGCATACTAACTATTACATACTCGTTCCTTTACTTATTGTTTAATGTGGTTTTACAAGACTTATTGACAACAAGACAACTGCAAAACGACATTGCCATACCTATATATAGTTATGCATTGCCAATGTTATTGCCAGGTTAAGCAATCAGCCCTCTAAACTCGGTCTTTGTATTTATTTGCTTCGACAGCTGCAATAAGATTGTATAAAGCTGAATAATAACTATTTCATTTAATATTTCACTGAAGTACCAGTATATCGCGGGTATCTGCTACAGCCTTACGTTAGAAAACGAAGCGAAAATGATCAGAATTCCAGATTTTATTCAACTTTAACTCTTTACAGCTATCAGAGCAAATAAATTGTACCGAGTATAACTAAGCCTATGCCTTCGTTTTGTAGTGGTCTTGTCGTTACAAACCAGTTCATTTAATACCGTTAGCCGCAGTAACGTGTTCAACCTCAAGCCAGTTGATGGCGGGAAACACGAGTATTTATTATTAAAAAATAAATACACAGGATATAATTAAAAGTATATATACTCATACAAATTGGTAAGTAGATCAAAATCAGTAACTACGTGTTAAAACTCGACTTTTATCAAAATAAAGACATCTAAAAAATTATAACAACTTAACATCGATTATTACAATATCCTTATAATCTATCGAGCTACAGTTTAAAATCTAAACGACAAGTCTAATTTTCTAAGTAACTTGACTCGATATCTACTTTAATTTAATGGTACCTAAGTACGTATATGTATCGTTCAAATTGATTAATTGAATTTAATTTTTGATTCTTTAAGTGCAATACAATCCTATTAGGTACTTTTAAAGCTTCTACGAACCATATCCGACGTGTCTAACAAGTACAACGATATTGATTCGGAACGGTTCTTTCGTTCCTTTAAATTTTGTACCTGCGTTCACATTACTGTGAGCTAAGTTTTAAGTTTAATGAAATAAATACCTAATGATTCTTCGTTTATGAAACTTGTACAAGTTTTGAATACGTACATAGCAAATATGTCTGTAAATGATGAGTGTTTGTGAGATGATTCTTTAGATAAAAGCTATCGTCTCCTGAATCATTTCAACTGTATTTCAGCGCTCTCTCCCGTGTTACAGCCAGATGAAGATGCCATCAGATAGTCATGAAACTTTCCATAAACTAAATGGGGCCTTTTGGATAGGCGTGACAAAAAAAAACGTTTTGTTCTGTGAACAAACAAACTCTTTACATGAAAAAACTTTTCAGCAATCGTAGAGCATAAACATTAAAAATACTTTCTACTTGAGGTAAGTAGATGGTTTACTTTGAGCTAAATAGAGCAGCGCATAGAACTCAAAATAAATTAAAATTACTGGGAACTATCGCGTGTTTACGAAGTCGTCCACCTCCCGAGTTTAGCACGAATTGTACAATAGTGTAAGGTGTGGACCGAACAATGCTCTCTCTGTTCTCAGAAATCTTACCTCAATGCGCAGGCCACGTTATGTAAGCACAAAATGTATATGTAAGTACTGGCCAGATTAACTCGGCCTTTAGAATAAGCGACAAGATACAAACTCTTAAGACACCATGATTTTACTATAGTGATAAAGCTCGTCTAAACTAAAATAGCGAGTCACTCCATCGGAAATATTGTCTCGTCGTTTTGGTTTTTAGCTGTAAGTTTTTGAGAAATTGTAATCAAATAAATAAATAATAACTATGAAGTGGAATAGCAGTGCCTGAAATGTTTAAATTTTGGCGCAGAATATCGAAAACAAATTAGGTACTTTTCGAGTTTTTTAATCACCTCAGCCAGAACATAAAATATCAACACAAAAAAATGATTTAATTAATTTGAACAGATTTTAATTCTAGCAGATTTATATTATTTCAAATGGATCTAACGGCCAAATCAGTTTTTTTTATCACATTCAGTTTTTTAAGAATGTGCGAAGTTTTCTTCTATAATTTAGACGATCTCTACCACATTATATAGGTAATAAGGTACCAAGTTTTAGCTGTCTTTTATTTAAAGGTGCCTCACATCTTTGTTTATTTCAATTGCTAGATTTACTAGTACTAGTTTTTATAATAGAGAAAATACATAAACTGAGAATTAAGTACAGTAGTATTGCTTATGTTCATAGTAATAAGTAAATCATAGATACTGAGAATTATGCTAATGTAAGATGACACATTATGATATTTATTCAGAAAGTTTTAAGCGGAACCGTAGAGCTCTAACAATACCTTCTATTTGTGCAAAAACAGACGGATTTCTTGTAGGTAAACTGGACGTACTAAGTAATTGCCATGGTACGTTAAGGGAAATAATGTCCTAATTACATACATATATATTTTTTCTGTAATTATATTACTCACAAAAAAAAACAAGGACGTAGTAGACCTAATTGATTACTAAAACCACTTACAACCAAATTAGGTAAATAAACTAGATAATTACAGTGGAATTCAAAATACACGGGTGTCTACAGCCATATTTTTAAAACAACTAATTATACATACACCAGTATCGGGATATAGACCCCGCAAGTTCACCTAGTTTGCATCTCTGTGCCGCCCTTACCAGCCAGATATATCTTCTCATTCGCAGATTTTCTCATCAGCCCGATTTCGCAAAAAAAATATTGGGGATTATTTTTTAATAACATTGCAAACGTTTTAAAGTAACCTTTTTATATTGATATGTTTCATTTGGGCGCAAGATATGGAAAAAAACGAGCTTTTTTCGATCTCTTCCGACACGATATCGACACGAAAATTGCTTTATACCAATTGAAATGTTATTCGAAACAAAAAGCCCAAACGGTTTTTTGAATACCTACTAATTTTTTTTTTTTTAATAGGTATTCGTAAATGTGCGCAAGAGATAGCCCTGGCCGGTAACCCGCGGCCATAAGTTGGATCGATACTCCAACTAGCACCCGCATAATTTGCCCGTTTTCCATCATCTTGGCAGTAGCACGTCAGACGTCAAAACTTCCAAGGCAGTTTAGTTGGCCAATCGAATGGAGTTAAACTACCACAAAATTGCTCATAATAGGTACAAAAAATAACGCACGCTGGGTTTTTATACAACTTGAGGTGCTCGTGGTGTCTATATTGATAAAGGTCTATGGAATTATATATATCTACTTACAAGCTAATCTAGAGCGAGAATTGCTTGACGAAGTTAATTGTATTGTACCGTACATATCAACGATACATATTATGTAAGGTGTCATAAGATTCAGAAGCTTTCCTCCATCACAAAAGTATAGGAAAAACATTACAGTACGAGACTTCGATTTTTGTTATTTATAAATTAAAATATTTTCTAATCGATAGGTCTTGTTTCCTTGACATCCTTTTCAAGGCAATCATTATTTCATTTTTCAAAGACGGCTCATCTAATGAGTGAGATTATTGTAAAGATTTATAAAGGTCAGTACCCTTTAGTTTAGGTATTAAATCTACAATTGATTCATATTATCAGATGCTACCCTGCGTTTTTTACATTCTCTCGACAGGTAGTATTTATAGTTAGTAAGTAGAAAGCAAGGGCTACGTTAACATCGATGTGGCATGAGGAGCTACAGTTTATTCAACTAATCTTCAGCGCTGCACAAGTTTTACGTGACACGTGAAAACTGTTTTGTAAAAAGTTCATCAGAGCAAAGAAATCCTTAGGGACTAAATAGCCTTCCTCAGACTTAGGCGTGTCAGCAGCAGTACAGCTTGAACGCGGCCCGCGCGTTTTGTACTACAAGGATCAACGACTAGACACTGGCTGCACTAAAAGATAAATAAATAAAAAATCGATTCTCGTAGTCACTCGAGATGGTAATGAAGTATTTTTTGAACTATTTATTTTTAGTAACATAAGGTATCATTTTCTTATAAAGTTCGTTACCGCGACATATTTATAACTTGAGGGTAGCCAACACAGCCAGCCAGGCATTAGAAAGTGCGCTACACCATGCAAGGTTTCCTCACTATTTTTTCTTTCACCGGCAGCTCAAGGTGTTGGATTTGAACCCTCTCCTTGCAGTTTGGAATTCTAATGCGTCAATGGTTTATTCCACTATGATCACCTGGGTGAACCATGCAAGTGGAAATTATAGATTCTATTTACATATACCTATTGATTATGGACTGTTCATCTATGTCAAAATCATACCCTCGCAATAGTGCGCAATAAATTTATAGAAGTCTGCCAAATGGCTCTTTTATAGTTGACGTTCATATATCAATTGCTCTATTTCTCGAAAAGTTACGATAACCTAATTTATCTTGAAATTATTGTATGCGTTAAATTAACTTTAAATTAATTTAAATATTAAGTTGACTTTGATTTGAAAGTTTCAAGCATGTTTTATGTGGATGATTAAAGTCCACAAGAATAATGAAGTCGCCCCTTTTCTGGGTGGTTTTATACCAAGGTAAACAAATGAAATTTTTGACTGCCCCAAGTTGGTATGGTAGTGAACCTGCCTTCTGCGTTTGGGGGCGTGGGATCGATTCCCACCTAGGACAAACATTCATGTGATGAACATTATGTGTTTGTTTTATATCTGGGTGTTAATATCTATTTAAGTATATATTTCAAAAAAAAAAGTATATCAATCTCTGACAGCCATAGTACAAGCTTTGCTTAGTATGGGGTCAGAAAAAAATGTCCCGAATATTTTAATTATAATTATGTCGAATCACTTCACCCAGGTACAATGATTCCGAGGTGAAATGAAGAAACCATATTTTCCACTTTGTTCACCCAGGTGAAGATAGTGGAATAAACCGCGTTAACCACCGAGCTATAGTTTGTACGAATTCATCATCCTTGTATTGCAAATCTCGTGGGCCCACGTTCTGCGCACAAATTCACGTGGCGGCACCTGGGTAGACACTAGGTGCACACAGCTCCAGCCGAATCTTATGTCATAGTTAATCTTGAGTCTTAGTTTCATTAATTAATTAAACAGCTATTAATTAATGCCACTTACATTTTTGATATCAACGTACCGTCACCGTCGTACCGTCTAAACTTTTAAAGTCAAAAATTACAATTGACGTCAGGAGATGCAGAATCAAATCATCTCTAAATTACATCGAAAATATGAACGTAATAGGGAAATATTGTCTATGAAAAATATTTAAATGTTTGTTAACATTTTCTTAGCACCACTAGTATCTACCAACATAATTATTGACACTCTATTATTGCCATTTGCTAAGCAGCAGATAGCCGTTCGATTTGTTAGAAAAACATTTTACTGACGCAAGTATTTTGAATAGATAAGTATTAATAATTTATGGGTTTCTTATTTTTATGTTTTAGAGCCCTCTCACATTTTGGACGAAAAAAGCAACAAAAAATGGATTTTTTCCGTTCTGATTCAATCAAATATAAAGATCTACAGAAAATTCAGTTTCTGTAATAAAAAGATTTGTATTTTTTATTGAAAATAACGAGTTAAAATTTTGGAAAAACTCAACATATCAACTTATTGCCTCCAATTTTAAAAAGTAGTTTTTCGTAAAACTCTCGCAGAGAAAGTTTGAGAGTGGATTTAGCTGTTATATTATTACTGAAATAAAATAAACTATTTTAATGTTATAGTTTACTTGTTATAAATTCGTCTTGACAATTACGGCTTTATTATATCGTTTTACCAATGCCGGAAATCTAGAACTAAAATTTTACAATGCTTTATGTAATACGGCTCTTAAGCAGTTTCCTTTTAAACTCTCACGTTTCGGAAAACCATATATGATGTATGATGTCTTAAAGGTAGGCAGTAAATGAATATCAAATTTTAAGCACCCATTTAGGTGCGTATAAGCATTTTCTTTCTTTTGTAAATACTTCTAATGTAGGTAGTATTTTCAATTCCTTCATCTTGACGTGAGCAAATTGTTAATATGTTTAGGTAGGTAATTGTTATATTATTTTATCTAAAGTGTATTAACTTCCTTTGCGTAAAACCTTCTTGCATATATTTCTATGTAAACAATTATAAAAAGTTAAAGAAGATACCAAAAATTGTAAGTAGGTATTCTGTGCCGAACAGCCCGATAATAAAAGCGGAACTTTTCTAAGATTCATGATAAGCTAAAAAACAGATAAATTTGTTTAAATAAATATAGGTAATTTACAATTACTTTGTTATAACAATAAATAGTTTATGATTGTCGGTATCGGCATTAAACACTTTAACGCCATAAAATAAAGTACTTATCACTTTGGATTGAGCGTGGGGTTAGTTTCCTATATTAAAATTTACTCTAGTACTTTAATTTATACTAATGTTAAGCATTTGAAAGTTTCCCATTTTTATTGTTTTCGATCGTCTTCGAGCCAGCCTTTTTGACCGACACAGGTGGTTTTAGAACAGGTGTAGTTGAAGCCACAGATGACTCCGCTATGCCTACTGACTTATTTGCACTTACTTGCGTGGCACTCGGCGTGGTTGGCTTTATTGCTGCTGCAGACGTAGTAGTACAACTTGAAGAAGCCACATCTGGCGTCTTTGTCAACGTGGATACTGAAGGGGTTTTCGTGGATGTGGTTAAGACTGTTTTTGTCGACCCACCAGGCTTCTTAGTAGCTGACGTAGGCACTTCTGAAGATGATACTTTTGTGGTAGGTTCAACAATCGATTTATTGGCAGAACTCACTGTAGGACTCTTTGTGGTGATGGATTGTATTTTAGTCACAGCAGGCTTTTTCACCGATGCTGCAGAGTCTTTTGTATTTTTAGTTGCTGCTGAAGTGCCTTGCGGAGATTTAACCGTATTAACGTTGGCACTTGAAGTCTCTGCTGATGTTTTCGATAATGTTGTCACTGATTCAGTCTTAGGAATTGAGGTCGTAGATGACTTAGATGCATCGAACATTTGTGATGAAATATTATTTGGAGATTTAACGCCTGCGGTAATAGAAGCCGGAACACTGGATTTGACTTTTGACGATTTAGATGTTACAACGGAAGGAGTTTTAGTAGTAGCGGTCATATCAACAGTTGTTATTGCTTGTTTGTTAACGTTCCCGGGTGTAGAAGTTATACTTTGAGAGGTTGTAGTTATAGAACCAACAGTACCCGACAATGTCTTGGGTATTAACGTTGTAACGGTAGATGCTTTCACAACATCAACTGAACCTGCAGTTACATTTGGTTTGGGACGTGCCACTTGAGAAGAACTTGAAGATGGTTTCGTAGCGGTACCAGTGACAGAACTCACCGAAGCCGTTTTAACTGATGTTGTTACAGAAGGTATTTTAGTGGCTGTAGTTTTACTTGTTGAAACAAGAGGTTGAGTTAAAGTTGTCGCAGTAGTCTTTGGAAGTGCTGAAGGTGGTTTGACTGTCGTCATACTCGCAGCTTTATTTTTGTCAGAACTCAACGATGTTGTTGTTTTAGCTGTAGATACATCTACTACAGGTGTCTTTTCAGGTAAAGTTTTACTAATAGATGTATGTGGTTGTGTTTGCATCGAAGTTTCTTCTGGACACTTTGATGTGACAATTGACGTAGCTATAGAAGTTTTAGTGACATCATCTGCAGGTAATTTGGTTATACCGGTAGAACTTCCTGTGGGCGTGGTGATTTTATTTCCATTTGATAGTGCTTTTGTTGTAGCTGTAGTTGGTGATACAGTTTTTCCGGTATTGGTGGTAGTTAACGGTTTACTCGAAACATCAGCAGAAGTCCTCACAATGTTTGATGAAGCTACGCTTGTTGTTACAACCGTGGGCTTTATTGTCGTTGAATTAGCAGACGTTATACTAATTGAATCGGCAGTGTTATTTGTAGATGATTTTGAGTTCATTATTTGCGTATTATTGGCACTTACGTTTGGTAGTTTAATATCCTTAATAGATATGCTATCAATAACTTTGGGATGTGTCGAAGATGGTATTTTGGCACTTGAGTTTTCAGATTGTTCCATATTTATGTGACTTATTTCTTCTGTTGTTGTTTTTTGTCGTTGTAACTGCTTATTGCCCACTGAACTAGGAAAACTTTTGACAGGATTAGATAATTCAACAGAATTTTTACAAGTAGGAGTTTTAATATTGCTGGTGAAATGTAGAGAATCGTAACTGGTCACATTTACAGATGTCTTGGCACACGTTTCTAATTTTTCTACCTGTGGTTTATTATCTTGGCTTGTTTGAGCAGACGTTGTTGAAATATCAATAGCTTTTCCTCCAGGCGAAGGTAATATTGTCTTAACCATCACGTTATTTTTTGTACTATCCAAATTAAATGCTTTTGATTGAAGCTGCACATTATGTGGTAACGTCTGTTCTTTTTTAACATCCTTAATGTCTTCTTTTTTATAATTAGTATTGCTTTTCATTAACAAAGAGTTGGAAGTCGTTGACGGTAAAGTGATTTTCATAGAACTGCTTTGTGTTGTAGTAATGTTTGCTAATTTTGTAGTTGACGTAACTGGTCTACCGAATGGATCTTTGTTTATAGTCGGTGAAATAATTGTGCTAAAACTACTCACGTTAACTTTTTCTTCTTTACCTTTGCTAAGCGGCATCGGAGAGTATACTGGATTAATAACAGATGAACCGTTACTGATTTTCTTCTCATTATTGGTTATACTACCTTTTTTTGACACGCTGACTTCGATTGTTGACGAAATTGGAACCGGCTCCATTTGCTTTGTTTTTGCATCAGTGTGAATTTTGGCAGTTGTGAAAATTAATGGGCCAGGTGTGTAACTGCTTTGTTTGCTTGAATCTATTTCAACGAGTATTTGGCTTTTTGTCGTAACGTTAGCTTTGGCGTTATCATGTGTATTAAATACATTTGTGTTCATATAGTTGTGTAAAGGCGCGACCACGCCAGAAGTTGTATTATTTGATTCAGGATCTTTGAATGATAGTAAACTTTCTGTAGTACCACAAAATCCTGTGGTACTTGTTGTTTTGGCTTTGCTATTGCTTTCATCGTTCTGTAAAGAGTCAGTCTTTCCTTTTCCAAAATATTTGGCACTTTGGGGTTCGGATTTCTCTTTGTCTTTCTGTAATAGTGGTTCAATAACTGTATCATCAGATTCTTGGCTAAAGTTTGCTACTTTTCTTTTTAATGAACTTTTTTTAGGTTTCATAGCAGATTTTTTAGTTTCGTTTTCTACTCCACTCGTAATAGAAGTTGAGTCTCCGCCATCGTGAGACGCCTGGAACAATATTGGTTCCGTTAAGTAAGGTTGACATACGACTTTAAAAGTAATACGTACCTACCTAGAATATATATGTCGGTATATATACCAAATCATTAAAATTATTTTAGCGTCAGTTGAACTAGCGCATTGAAATCAAACGCCTATACAGATTTTGATGAAGTTTGAGTGTGCCTCATACAGAATTTTACAGTACAAATTTTATGCCGTTAAAATATGAAAAGTGTAGAAAATTACTAGTTAACTGTGTGTGGCAGCAGACTAGCTTGAAACCGAGACAGAAGGCATTTATTAATGCTGGAGCCACATCATCACGCGAATGTTCGTGTGAGGATGTCTCGATAAAAAAACGTATTCAGTCATAAGCGAATTTTTGTCCATATCAGCTACCAACAGTCATTACGTTGCAAAACTCGATTACAAACTCTTTTATTCGCTTCGATTTACCGACAGCAACGTGATAGACATCCATGCTCGCCGAATACATCGTGAGTTCGCGAACAACTTAGTCGTCGTCGTGTGCGGCTACATGCATGTGAGAGAGTTTTATACCCAGCAGTGAGATATGAAAGGCTGATGGTAAAAATACTTGATACCTTCCGCATGGCGACGAGCGGGTGTGCGTACGGGGGTCAAGCGCCGCGCTCGCGCAGCACTGGCCGGCCGTGCAGCAGCAGCACGGGCGGCGACAGCTCGGGCTCCGACCGGAGACATGTGACAGCTCCCGCCACGGGCGGACCCCACTCGTCGGTAGGACGCGCCAGCACGCGGGCTTTCTGAAACACACCAGTCAAATACAAATGGTGAAACCATTCATCTTGAAGGACTGGGGGTATTCTCTAAACATTCTGTCAAATAGGGAATAGACAAAGGCGTAGCCAGGATTTTGCAATGGCAATAGGCGCCAAATACAAAGTTGTTTAAAATTATTTATCTTCTATTTGGGAGTACTTCAATACAGATATATAAGTCTTCGTCGCTCGTAACTTAATTTCGAACAAAACATAATTTCATAGGCGGCCGAAGCGAGTGAAACGCATAAATATTAAACATCAATACATTATCATCATATATGTCACAGGCACTCGTTATAAAAAAGAAAAAAAAACTAAGAAAATCTAGATCAAAAAACATAATTTAGTTTACGATTGTCCACTACGGGACAATCATGCTACTTGCAGGACCTTTGCTGTTCTAGGTGCTTCAAAATGCCTTACCAAGATCGTTGCTATTTATATAAGGAAGAAAGAAAGAAAATATTTATTTGGTGCACAAAACATTATACAACAATAACATCACAAAATACAATGAAAGAAAGGCTACGTACAGATTGTAAAGCTGTCGCTGTAGTCAAATCAAATTAAATTATTACCAGATACAAGTTCCATAAATTTATGTATAATACCTACATTTTTTTTATTTATTAAATCTGAATTATAAAATTATTTTTACATAGGTATAACGTCAACATCGAATTAAATCAACATAATAGAAATTACATTATGTTAATTTATTTCAATAGTATAACTCGATGTGATGGTGCAGGATGGAACAATTAAATATATCGGTAACTGCTTTCAAAATGCAGTTGCTATTCGCACGTGTTCTACTTAAAAGTGAGGCGATCTCTTTGCGCATGATAGCTGCAAACCCATCAGTGCGAGTATCCACAAACACGGTGGACACTCTGCGTAACCGTAGGAGCTGCATCAGCATAATGAAAGCATTATTGCATTGGACACGCAGAGCGTCGAAGGATTTTTGTGTATACGCTGTCCACAAGTTCTGTCGTAGAATGATTGGCAGTAGGCTTTGAAAGAGTAATTTTAACTAGTGTCTTACGACAAAAAAGGTCCACTTATGCTGTAGATTTCTCTGTAGCGCTGGTTATCAGCACAGCTAGACCTTGCTCTGAAACTTTTCTGATTTCTATTCGTTTGTTTATCTACGGAATCCACTCAATCAAGCAAGCCCATACTTGATACATTAAAAACTACAAGAGTGAGATATCCTCACCTCCATGATGGTGAGGTCGTCAGGTCCGCTGCAGATCTGGTCAATAGCCATGAGAACGACCACGACGACGGGCAGCACGCCCAGGGTCCAGCCCACAGCGTCTGCCCACATCGGGTATACGTAGTGCCCGTATGATGCCGGCTTGTATTCAATCCAGTTGAACACCAGAATAAACTGAAATTACCAGTCAAAGATTAGCTAAAGACGAATCTTTGTTTGAAGGACCCCCCCCCCCCTCTCTCTCTGAGAGAAAGCCTGAGACCCAGCAGTGGGAAATGGGAACATGATAGACTGATAATGATGAATCTTAATTTTTCAAGATCCGTCTGCATGTCCAACCCAGTCACGCTAACATGGCACCTCGTTAGAATTAAATGCAGCTTGTACTGATATCATCTTTATTACGGTGCGCGTCAACTTGCTAGCTACCTCAGATCAGTCAAACAAGGGAGATATGTCTTAGAATATACCTGACTTACAATAGAAGAAGAAATAGGAAACTTTACACAAACGTATAAAAGTTTTTTTTTATTCCTCGATACAATATGTGATAATCCATCTAGTGGGAGGCCTACTTACGCCGCGTCTTCCGGTTCGGTTTGTTTGAGCGTTTGGCCTGCCCATTGCCACTTTAACTTTTCCGCAAATCCGAGCAGCTATTTCAGTGACTGTGGCTTTTCGGTGAATATCCTCGTTCCAGATTTTATCGCACAAAGATACTCCGAACAAAACTCCCCATTGCCCGCTGTACGACTTTGAATTTTTCCAAAAGACCAGCAGTTAAGGACCACGTCTCTGTACCATATCATCACACAGATACACAGCACGTTCAACTTATATAACACCCCTTTTTACGTCGGGGGTTAAAAATAACCATACCACAAGAGCAGCCGGTGTGATCACTCGCCACATAGCGCTCCAGAAGAACACCCACAGCTTGGACTGCTTGCCGATCATGCGTTGGATGTCGCGACAGAACTTCTCCGCTCCGTAGATCCACGCAATCAGTATACACTCGCCGATCGCTATGATTAGCACGGACCAATTCGCCGCGTACTTATCCATCAGTTGAAGCCAATACATGCCGCTCTGAAAAATCAATATTCATAAAGTACTGTGCGCTACATCCCGCGAGTTCACCGTTTTCGTTTTATTTTTACAAAGGAAAAAGTAACCTATGTCCACCCCCGTAATACAGCCTATATAATGAGGTGAAGATATCGCGTAATGTACAAACAAAAAAAAATACAGTCCAATTGAGTTCGTTCTTTTTGGAAGTCGGTTGAAAATCTATACAAATACTTGATTTATGTTAGGTACTTACGTTAGTGCAAAAGATAAGTCCACCGAGATAGCCAAACACCGCCACAGTGAGAACCACCCAAACTTTCTTTTGACGGAAATTGGGAAATCGGTCTAATATGGCCGTCGTAACTGTCTCCATTAGGGCAAACTGAAATACATTTGAAACGCTACAAAAATGTACTACTTTTAGACTAACTTATATCATTATGAATACGAATATTTTTTACTGGAAACACTGTGTACAAAAGATAGTTCCAACAGCTTACCAACTGCGGACTTGCAATATTAGTCACTAGCTTTAGCCCACGGCATCTCCTGCGGTACACAGACACAAACCATTGCCTATATCACTTGGGGATAGTGCAGCTATCTATCAGTAAAAATATTATCAGAATCGGTGCAGGAAATCCAGAGATTACCATACACAAATATACAGAGTCACAAACGTTACCTCTTTATCATATTGGGGCCTTACTTAAAAACGTTACTCAAGTTGATCTATGCTTTAAAATGCTCTTTCAACTTCTCGCTGACCGCAAACGTCACACGCGAAAACAAGACGGAGCATATTTAAGCGTATGTCAACTTGAGTAACGTTTTTAAGTAAGGGCCAGAGTGTTTAAGTATTCATCTCAGACCTTTATCAGGAAAGACATCTTGTATGTCTGAGGCCTGTATTAAGTTGGATCAATACTCCAACTAGCACACCGCATAAATCATTTTGACCTCCATCGTCTTGACATCAGTAGCACATCAGACCAAAATACAATTTAAAAAATATGCGCCATACTAAACTGTTAAACCACTTCGAAAGGTCTCGTTGCGTCATAGTAGGTAAAAAATGTGGCACGCTGGGTTTTCATACAATTTGACGTGCTAACAGTGTCTGTCTGATAAAGGTTTGCGGTATTCATAGATTAAGTACATGTACTTGAATTAAGTGCTCACCTGTGAGTCAAGTCCGAGTGTTAATAGCATAACAAAAAACAGAATAGACCAAAGCGGCGACACGGGCAGCCTGGTTACCACTTCCGGATAAACAATAAAGGCAAGTCCCGCTCCTTGATCGACCACGCGATCTACTTCAACGTCTAGCTCATGCGCCAAAAAACCAATCACAGAGAATATTACCAGGCCAGCAAAAAACGACGTAGCTATATTTGATACAGCAACGATTAACGAGTCTCTGCAAAGAAAATGACATTCAAATGGACATACATTCGTGTACACAGACAGCTGAGCGTTCAGTGCATACTTACATGTAACAGTTGTTCGTGAACTTGTTGTACGAAGACAGGGTGATGAGACCGCCCCATGCGGGGCTTAGAGCGAAGAATATTTGTACAGCAGCGTCGCCCCACACCTGACCAATAATCCATTCATTAATATACGAAATAATCCACTACTAGCCGCATTACAAAATGCATTTTTTTATGATAGAGTGACGAGACGTGCGAACTCGCTCGCCTGATGGCTCTTCACGCTTGCCCATAACAGCTCAACGCCATTCAGAATTTTGAACTTCAACAGTTCAAAACCCTGGATGGCAATGCACTCGTCACCCCGAGATATAAGATGTCAAATCTCTGTGTGTGCCCTGTAATTTCGCTGGAAACATTGCCCTTCAATCCGGAACACTAGTGCATCGTTTAATTTTAGGTGTCTAGATTTTTGGGAAAATCCAGAAAATAATAGAACCGTAATTATCAGGGCGAATATAAAACAAGTAAACCATAACATTAAATTGTTTATTTTGTCATTAATTTAATGAAATCCACTCTCCAACTTTCCCTCGGAAAGTTTTACGAAAAACTATTTTTGTAAATTGGAGGTATATAAACAAGTTATTATATTGAGGTAATAAGTAAATATGTTGAGTTATTCAAAAAATTTAAGCCGTTATTTTCAATAAAAAATACAGATCTATTTATTACAGAAATTGAATTTCCTATACTTACATCTAGAAAAAAAACAGTTTTCATTGCTTTTTTTCGTCAAAAAATGTGAGAAGGCCGATTCTTAAGCCACATTCAGGCATTTTTTTAGTTTTACCTGTGCGTTTAGGAGCTGTCCAAAGTCCGGAGTAAGATAGAACATAATTCCGGTAGAAGCACCCGGAAGAGTCACGCCTCGGAAAAACAAGATAACAAGGACCACGTATGGAAATAGCGCTGTAAAGTATACCACCTGTAAATAAAACGCAATATCGTTTAAATATTTAATCAGTGTACTTAGTATTTACACTTATATGTTACATTTTCTAGGTATAACTTACCTTTCCAGAGGATTGGACACCCTTACACAAACAAAGAAAGACGATCAACCAAGCGGCCAACAAGCACAGCGCCATGCCCAATCGCACTTGCCCCATTTCCTCAATACCAGACGATAATCCAAGCACTTGGTTTCTGCAAGATTAATGACTAATTTAGCTAAATTCTCAGTAATAAAATGCCAAATGTGTATTTAAAGCTTCGACCAAAATAAAAGAAATGACGGGCCCTAACCATTGAACTTGATCAGTAACGAGTCAAAACCGACGGACATATACTTCAACACCTAATTATAAAAATGTACAGTATATTTGTTACAATAAATAGATATCGGTTTTATTTGTGTATTTACACTTGTTGTGTATTTTTTAAGATGTTTCGTTTTCGCGTAACAATAGACTCGTGTTTCACTTCCTACGGCTAGAGAACGACTGAAACGAAGTGAGCGCTGGCGCTCATTTTGTAATCTTCAAAAATGCGCTTCTACTGGGCCCGTCCATTTATTTTATTTTGGTCGAAGATTTAAAGCATAAATAGTTTATTTCTTTAGTGAAAGTTGAGTTTGTTTACGTGAAGTATTCTTCGGCAGGCGGTTTCCTCAGAGCTGTCTCGGCAAGCGTCGTGATATTGTGTGATAAGGCGTAGCTCTGATTGTAGCATTGTCTCAGATAGTAAGTTCCATTCGTTGCGTCACACGCGTCCGCCTCCTCATAGGAGTAGCAGTCTGAAAGGCCACAAAATCAGAATAAAAACTTATGTACGTCCATATGCCCAACAAATGCACGTTTTTAAAAATAATTATCCATACTAATATTATAAATGCGAAAGTAACTCTGTCTGTTTGCTACATAATCACAGCTTAACGGCTTAACCGTTCTCGATAAAATTTAAGGTAATAGTATGTGTCATGAGGACGGACAAAGGCTATTTTTCTGAAGAATTTGCGGACGAAGTCGCGGGTACAGCTAGTTATCAATATAAAAAACCGACTTCATCAGAACTGGACCAAATTGAAATGGAACCAAAAAGGAAGCACCAGGTTTCAAATACAAAAACAATCATCAAAACCGGTTCACCCAAGCGAAAGTTCTGAGGTCACAAACATTAAAAAAACTGTCGAATTGATAACCTCCTCTTTTTTGGAAGTCAGTTAAAAAAGAGTGATAAACAGACATGCCAGCAGGCCTAGCACGGACTGTGGACAGATTGCCTCTTCGCCGTTTTTATCCCGCTAGAAAGAGACAATCGTATCCATATTCTAGCTCTGTCGCGTCTGCGCGCGGATTAAAACGGTGGAAAGACAATTTTTCCACGGCCCGTGCTAAGCCTGCTGATGGTAAGCGGTAATCGTCGCTGATGGACAACTGTAACATTAGCGGCGTTGTGGATACTTTATCAGCTCGAAGATGTGGTAATAGACACACATTTTAACCGACTTCAAAAAAAGGAGGACGGTGATGATGGGATCCCAGGATAATCGAGAGCAACCCTCAAGTTTAGGCACTTATTAGGTTTTTCATATATTTTCGAAGTCTAAATTTAATGTGATGTGATCCTTGTTAAAACTCATGTTAAAATTATTGTTGTTGTGTCGATCATATCGATGGCACAGACGGGCTTTTTGCTATCATCCTCCCTTCCCTGGGCTACCGCTTGTCTAGCACTGAATCTACTTTTTAGCGACTAGTTCAAATGTGTAACTAAGTATGAAAGTGCAACTAGTTGAACATTAAGTGGAGGAAAAATTATTTAAACTCACGTATTGTACTCCATTCAGCATCACAGTTCTGCCAAGGCAGCTGATAGAAGATGCTCGCAAAAGAGACAGCCATGTAGTAAATGGTCCAGGCAATAATGAGGTTGTAGTAGAGCATCACGATACAGGAGACTATGACCATGCCATAACCCAGGCCTTGGAAGAGAGGGCAGAATTTGTTGTAGACTGCGACGGGCCCGAGGGCCGCGTACTGGCCGAACGATAGTTCCATGAACATGAGCGGTAGACCCGCTATTATAAGCATCACCGTGAACGGAATTAGAAAAGCGCCTGAAAGAAAAGTAATTGATCAATTTGAGGAGAGAAACAGAGACGTTACTTGCAATAAAATCGCAAGTCAATACGAACGATTGATCATGTTTAATTTTGTTAACATAATTTTATATTAAAGTTACATGATTATTTACGGGATATTTACTTTAGTGAACAACCGTTTAGTTTAAAACAGTGTTTTATAATTTTATATTTATTGAAGTGTTCTACACTTTACTTAAATGTTTTAAACAATTCTAAAATTCGATGACCGGCAAGATTCGAACCTGCGCAACGAAACATGTATAGCTTCACGCCTCCATTCCTCTTAGCCACTGAGATACGGTCGCTTTCCTGTCTGCCTCAAATACTTGAATTGTCTTTTTACAACCAATCTAAGCGTTGGAAAGTCACATACAGCTTTTAATTAGGTAGGTAATAAATAATGACCCGTTATTGAGTTATAGATAACATAGTGCGGACCAGATCAATTTATTAAATATATTTTTTACGTAGACACTACTGCTATAGCGTCATTTCGTGGGTTGTACCTACTTAGGTCTTCTAGGACTTTCGCAAATTTGTAATTATTACCTGACTACGGTAATAGGAGGATTTTGGCAGTAGTTTTAACTAAAATATTTTAACTGCAGTTACTCGTAAGTTACTTTCACTCTTAAACCTAGCTATCCTAGCTCACAGAATAATTACCCAGTTTTTATTATCTATCAAAAAAAAAGAAGACAAAACATGTAGTAGGTACCTATACTTATATAGCTATATATTTCAAGACCACTACAACTTTATATAAGGGTTTGTCAGGTCATGAAAGTGTGGGTAATAATTAACAAAAACATACCACAAACTAGAAAGATGGTTGATAAAGATAAATGCATGTTACTCAAACTTTTCCTTAACACCCCTTAGCTGTCAGCCTCGATACACCTGCTAAAAGGAAAGTTTTAGAAAACTTCGAGACTTAATCCCTCAAATTAGTTCACCGCATGTTCCAAGATTGGAGATACTTGGAAAAACGCATTAAAGCAGCTATATAGCCGAGTACTGTGTGATCTATTTATCCGTAGAATAAAGTGAGGGTGCCAGCATTGTTTTTTTTACTGACTTCAAATAATTATCAATATAAAAAACCGACTTCATCAGAACTAGACAAAATTGAAATGGGACCAAACGAGAAGCACCAGCTTTCAAATTAAAAAAGAATCATCAAAATCGGTTCACCCAGTCAAAGGTTCTGAGGTATCAAACATAAAAAGAAAAACAATCGAATTGATAGTAATTTTTAAACTTTCGCGATTCGAACACATGCTCGACAGTCAGCTCGTGACCACGGCCATTGTAACATGGTCGAAACGTCGAGCGAAAGGTATCTATTTTTACCTATATTTAATAGTGCGCGATAAGTCCCGATAAATATGAAAACAATCGAATTGATAGTCGAATTGTCAACTCGCACTTGGCCGGTTTATTATACATTATACAAACACACACACGCGCACACACACACGCACGCACGCACACACAGTACAGTAAGTACCTACAGTATTTATAAACCGATTTGGATGTTTTTTTTTAAAAGGATTTAGGTACTTTCAGATTCGTCTCATAGAAACATAATCAATATCGGTCTAGTAGTTTGGTTTTAGATCAAAATACCAAACTGGAAAAAGTATGTCACCTAAGTAAACAAAATTTACAAATTGTGAAGTGGGTTTTTTTAAATTAATGATTATTTTTGAATAACACTGACGGCAAAAAAAAACTTTCAGGCCGTTCGTTCATTTGGGCAACTTTTCAGTTAACATATAAACTGCATGGTAGGTTTGTAAGCTAACTAAACAACATTTCGAGAAAAAGGGAAAGCTAACATAACAGACTCAGACATTATGCAAAAACTAAAGGGCTAAAGGTCTATTTAGCCCTTAATATATTATGTACCGAGTTTCCCATCATTATAATATTCATTTTGTTTACGTACCGTAAGTTCGTAACAGGTTAATAAACAGTTTAAATGAAAACAAACTTATACTTTATAAATGAGGAAATTAGAGGAGAAACAACTTTATACAGGGTTATTTTTAATGTATCAAAAACCTCTTGCAGTCAGCTTATAACTTTCTTATCTAGCCACTTTTATTCATGAAAATAACCTTATAATTTGTAAACGAGTAAATTGAAGGAGAAACTACTTTATACAGGGTTATTTATGTACCACAAACCACTGGCAGGCACCTTATATCTGACACTTTTGTTCCATTGTATGTTTCTTTAGCTTAAATACCGACTTCGATCAAATGAGAATCACAGGGACTGAAGACTCCGTCACTACAATCAATGTGTCCTGCCCACCATGACCCCTGGGCAGTGATGCCACCTCGGCTAAGCGTCCCCACCTAGCGTCATCTCGAAATCCCCTCTCTCCACCTAACACTAACTGAAGATCACTTCAAGAACATTTTTCTGCTGAAGTCTACGAGATTACACATTGCACCATAAAATTTAATTCATCAATCCAATCAATGATCTTCTAATTTACGTTACAAAAACCGCTACAAAAGAATTTTTCCCTACAAAATTCACCTAAAAAAAGGTAACTCCTGAAAAAGGCGTCTATAAAAATATAGCATCTAAAAATACCCCTTTTCATCTAACTTATCCCTAAATTTAGGGGGAAAACCCCCAAATTGGCGACATTGCATTTGCATTGCTACCTCTTAACGCGAGTCCGAAACAGTGCTGAAACAGTACAGTGCGGAAATCACGCGAACGTGAACCTTAACGCACGCAGATACGGTTTGCGGGTGCGCTACTTTTCGCATCATCTAAACAGGATCGCTTAAAACAGCCTAGATAGGCGAGAAACGGACGCTTACGGAGAAGACTGCACAAAATAGCGGTCACGTAGCCGATGGAACAGAGAGCCACGGAGCGAGCCATGCCTGGCATTAAATTGCAAGACCGTATCCTAATTACTAAGATATGACGTCGCACTAAGGCTGCAGACATCTTTAAAAAGGTAACGGAACTAAAGTGGAGCTGGGCACGATATATGGCCAGACGTGATGATGAGGTGGTGTACTACAGCAGTAACCTCGTGGTGGCCCAGACTAGGGCGGAACCCGGGCCGACCGAGGATGAGGTGGACCGACGACATCAAAAGAACTGTTGGAAAGCGGATGCGGACTGGCGAGAGACTGAAGATAGTGGCATAAAGAAAGGGGGGCCTACCCAGCAGTGGGTCACTAAGTGACGATGATGAACTATACGACCCAGCAAGAGTCGACTCCTAAACCGAGTTTTGCTAGGACGGCTTTTAACCTTCGCTCAGACCATACCTTCTCAAAATTAAGATCACGTAAAGTTACCTAGATCCCTAATTTTAATACAATGGTATAGGTACTTTTATTTTTGTTTATGGAAGATAAAAATACGATATCTAAAAGACCTGTTTTTTTAAGGAATATGATTTAGAAGTTATCTGTAGGATAAACGTTTTTGGTATATTAAAAATAACCCTTTATGTAATAAATGAATAAATAAATATCTGGGACATTATTGCACACATGGTCATCTGACCCCAAACTAAGCAAAGCTTGTAATATGGCTGCCAGAGACTGATATACATACATATATATTTTTAAATACATACTTAAATAGATATTAACACCCAGACATAGAACAAACACAAATGTTCATCACACAAATGTTTGTCCTAGATGGGAATCGAACCCACGCCCCCAAGCACAGAAAGTAGGATCATTAATACCTACTTACTCGTAGATACCTATTACCTACTTTATTTAACATATAACGAGATCTTTATTCGATACGGGTGTTTAATTACACCCAGTTGGATGGTTAATGCCGCACCTATCTACACTAATATTATAAAGAGGAAAGATTTGTACCTATTTTTGTATGTTTGTAATGAATAGGCTCCGAAACTACTGAACCGATTTGAAAAATTCTTTCACTGTTGGGAAGCTACACTATCCCCGGGTGACATAGGCTATATTATATTTTGTAGCGAGGCCGAAGGCCGAGCTTACACTCGTGCGAAGCCGGGGTGGACGGCTAGTTTTTGATAATGCTACTGTAAAAAATAACACATCAGTCATAAGACTGTACGTCAGAAGTAAAAACTTAAGTAGTAATTCACCTTTTCTACAAGAGATAGCGCTGTTTTAAAATACACGGTATTGTGTATTATGTATTCTGTGACAGCGTGACGATGGCGCGAGTTCCATGGTTTTTTTTCACCCAAAAATTGCTCAACGCGCCTAAAGATGTTTTCACTTCAAAAATTGTTTGATGTAATTTTACAGTTAAACCTGTTAAAAGTAAGATTTTTATTTGGTTGTTTATGTACTTACCCCCTCCATTGTTATAGCAGAGGTAAGGGAACCTCCACACGTTCCCTAGCCCCACGCTATATCCCAGCAGTGACAGAAGGAAATCAAATCGTCCCGTCCAGTTCCCTCGCGCCGGCTCTGTGTCTTCCGGTTGTGAATCCCGCGCCTCGTCTGTGCACTAAACATAATCAACGAATAATCAGGCACGATAGCCTTTAAAAGGCTTTTTGTCCACGGCCCTTTGGCTTTTATCTGAAGGTGATGATTAGATCAAGACTACGAGGTCGAGATCGTGGTATAAAAAAGTTTTCTATTTTGCATTAGGTATGCATATTTAAAAATCACTGAATTGGCACCTCATTATCTTTTTTTAGTCAATTGTTTTTGAAATAGTAAAATGATCATTATGGGAAGAGACCATTGTGGTTTATCGTCATTATTAGAAGTGGTAATTAAGGGAAGTAGTATAACAGGAAGAGGACGTCTTTATGAGTGTTCAATGTCGATAGTGGTCATTGTGGGAAGTGGTCATTGTGGAATTTTATCAATTCCACTACATTGGTCATTAGGTAGTACCTAGGTCATTTAAAAGTTTTAGTACATACTTACCTAAAGATTAGTAGGTAAAGCACCTAGATGACGCTAGTAAATGATTCCACCATCATTATCTCGGCGAGTATGAGTGTTAATAATAAATTATATTGACGTATCTGTGCTAATCCAGTTAATTTAATTTAACACTACGTATGTGCTATAGAGCGCATTTATCATTTCCGCTCTACCAGCAAAGAGGTACCTACTTTCATTTCATTTCACAGCCAGTTCACCAGTTGTGTAGCTTGCTGTCTTTTTTATTTGCCATACAAACGTGGTTCAACTACAATTTAACTACAATCTAGCCTATTTAATAACGAATAAGATTTAGAAGTAAAATTAGGTGACTATAAAAAATGTGTTCTATGTCAAGTATTTATTTCGAATAAGTAGGTCAACACTTGTCGGCTTCAATCAGTAGGTACACCTTAATTTTATATTTAACAAAAAAAATACTATTAAACGTATCAGAGCAATATCCAGTTGACTCTAAAATTTTCATAATAATGAACACTTTGCCCCTTGACTTTGAAGACAGAAACAGCTGAAAATCATATGGCACTGTCTACCCATGCCTACATCGATACTGAACGTGACCTATTTCGCAAACACCGACCGTATTAATGATAAAAAGAATTTCTAACATTTCTAACTAAACTCGTTCAGAAATTAATTACATAACTCAGCCATTTTTGCACATAATTCACATGATTGGGCAAAATCCCGTCTAATTGAAGAGCCATCACACTTTAGAAAAATTAGGTCGCTAAGTACTTACGTCCGAGAATTTTACGTCCATCGTGGGGATGTTTGTGGCAACCGCTGAAATGTGGCCTTTTTTTGTATTTTCCATTTTATTCGTACGAAATGGAAGCCTATTTGTAAAAGGGGCTCTGCCCGAACACAGCGGCGGTCACCGCGGCATCGATGGCCCTCGGCCCACTCAACATAGCACTCCACATCACAATCTAAGACTCGAGCATCCCTAAGAAACACTGACGCGGCACTCGAACGCTATTCATAAACCGCTTAATTAAGATGTAGAATGGATCATGAGAAATAAATCAAAGCAGCAGACGAGACGAGTGTACATGAAATCGAAAAATACAAAACGCAGGAACGCGCAGATGTCAAGTTTCGCATCGACCGAACTCTGAATGAACATCTAGGTCAATATCAAGCCTCCGCCTCCACCCCGCTACCCCGCACCCCTTCCCCGTCGGGAGATTTTTTTCACTTTCCCATTATCATAATATGAAAATCCCTTTGACCCTTATCCTGATAGTTATTCTATAGGCGTATCCTCGTGTTAAGGGTGGCTTAACTTTCCTCTCTCATATGATAATAAAATGAGTAGTCCGCGCTCTGAATCTTTTCTCGAAAATCAATTACGTAACAGCCCTCTATAGAATAGGCGTAATCGTTTCCTCATTCGTCATAAGAAGCGATCTTTATGGTAGAGGAAAAAATATATTTTTCTCGGGATGTGGTCACATACGCTATCATTTTATTGTATCCCATCTACTCGAGCATTACTAGGTGGTTTACCTCCATAACCGTTAGGGGTGGTCAGGAACTGGAGCTATTGTTGTCTTATTGTCGCAAGTAGTTGGCATGGAATTGCGATGTCTCTTGTACTTACATCTAACCCCTCAGTAACGCAACGCCTAGTTTTTACACAATGAACAAATGACACCAATTAGATATGTCGAATCACTTCACCTAGCTAGGTTGTACCTATCACCCAGGGGCCTTACGCCTAACTTTAACCGCGGGCTCGAATACGTGCAGTTCGCAAAATCACGCGAACGCGAACCTTAACGCGCGGAGATACGATTTGCGGTCGCGCAACTTTTCGTAATCACCTGAACTGAATCGTTTAGGTAGGCGTAAAGCCCGTTGTGCAACGATTCCGAGGTGATATGAAAGAACAGTAATTTTCATTTTGTTCATCCAGGTTCTTCTTCTTTCGATGCGATGTTTCATTTTTTTTATCATATTTTTTATATTATATTTTTGGACCAAAATTTTGCCACTCCAATGGCACTCTCCGTGGCTTCACCTTCACCCAGGTGAACATAGTGCAATAAACCCTTTGGAGGAGCAAATTTAGAAAACCATACTTTTTTACTCACAAGGAAATTTCGCCAACGGGTATTTTTATTCTTTTTGGAGCTTTATTTAACCTTATTTTTTAATTCGTTTTTATCTTGATTGTGTGAAACTAGTAGGAAAACAAAAGAAAAAGGATAGGTACTTACTATAAAATTTTTGATATTCCAAAGTTGTTACATATGTAGGCGCTGTAAGACCAAGTATATTACGTTAGTTTGTATTCCTGCCAAACATTAGTTGGTCGTACCTACCGGTACAAGGTTACGCGTGAAAGGTGTACTAAGCCGAAAGGGGTCCGTTATACACATCATTATGAAAAACTTTTAATATGAGACACCGATGAGCTTTTAGCGGTAAGGCCGCCACTTGTGGCACTAGCTCGTGTTTTCTATCTGTTTGTAATTTTTACTTCTGGTGTCTATCTATCTAACCCTGAAATAGCGAAAAAAAATATCAGCTGCTCTACTCCATACATTTAAATTAAACGCTTAACGTTCGTATCTTAATTGTTTTATTTATATGGCTATTTGTTAAGTATGTCAAACTTTTCTTGACTTCTCGACTAATCTGACTTTTTTCCCTGACAATCCCTGACCACCTATTGCTTCCTTCACTTTTCTCTGGTTTTCTATGATTTTCTAGAAAGTGGACACCCAGTTAATATTCATTTACTACTTCTGCAGTACATATAACAGCTATTTATCTTTTCAGCAATACATTTAACATCCATATACTTCTTTATCAGTTTAACATTCATATACATCTTCAGCAGTACATTTAACATTCATATACCTCTTCAGTAGTACATTTAACATTCATATACCTCTTCAGTAGTACATTTAACATTCATATACCTCTTCAGCAGTACATTTAACATTCATATACCTCTGCAGTAGTACATTTAACATTCATATACCTCTTCAGTAGTACATTTAACATTCATATACCTCTTCAGCAGTACATTTAACATTCATATACCTCTTCAGCAGTATATTTAACATTCATAAACTTCTTTACCAGTATATTTAGCATTCATATACTTTTTCAGCAATTAAATGTACATTTTACATCCATTTACCTTTTCAGCAATCAATTTTACATCCATATACCGTTTCAGCAGTACATTTAACATCTGTATATTGTTTCAGCAGTACATTTAACATCTGTATATTGTTTCAGCAATACATTTAACATTTGTATACAGTTAAAGCAGTACATTTAATATCCATATACCATTTAATTGAAATGCTGAAATGGTGCTGGCCTTTTGTTATTTCGTACCAGTAAATCAGGGGAACGCTTAAAAATATAAATAAATAAAAAAATATTCACGAAAACATGATTTAATACACCTATACCCATCAATAGAAACAGATTAAAATAAGCTATAGGAAACAAACAACATCACAAAATACCGTGGTCCCACGAATTAATTATGTATTCTAGATACATTATAGGAGTAAACAGCACCTATCCAATGCAGTTTTTAGTCAAAAATATTTTTAAATTATTTTATTCTTACATCCGATATTTACAGATACATTGAAATCGGAAGACTTTTCAATTTAATGGAATGTTCTAAAAACATTTAACAAATAATTTTATAACACCAAAATAGTAATTACTTTATAGGCAGGGATCGAGATGTCCAGACATGTTCGGTCCTTAAATATTTGACGTTGAAAATGGATTATCTAAATATTACAATGATAGTTTGCAACGTAAGTGATTCTGTCTCTTTATAGTTATGGTGACAACACTGAGATTGTAATCCTACCGTCAATTATTTTTATTTTTTTCTCTTAAAGGTGACAAGGAGATAGATCCGCTCACAACGGCTTCCTAGCAAAAAAAACTTACATGATTTAGGTGACCATATTTGTATCAAGAAGTCATCGTTCTGGGTGTGCGAAGTACTTACTATTTTCATGATTAATACGCATCCAATAAGCTTATTTTAGCTTAAATGTGCTTTGTCTCGTTCTCGCGCGGAACACTTCTATTCTGCGCGAAGTTGACAAAACACTAATTTATCAAACATTTTGTGAAGGTACGAAAATAAAGAAAAAACTAACCATGAACGTTTGTGGCAAATCACTTGACATTTACTTAGCGAGGAGTGTCTTGATCAGAGTCTCAAGTTTGCGCGTGTCGGCAGCAAATTTACGAATGCCATCGGAGAGTTTGTCGGTCGCCATCTGATCTTCATTGAAGTGCCAGCGGAACTTGCCTTCCGTCAAGTTGACCTTTTCAAGTTCGCTCTGTGACGCCAGTTTAGGATCCAGTACCTGGGAACAATACGAATAAGCAACATTTAGTATCGAATGGCCAGCTTATCTGAGGAGTTAATCATGGGAAACACCATCGTATTTCCTGAACAAAACCGAATTCTGTGGCAAAAAATTGGGTTCCCTCTTTTGGCCAACTTTACTATAAGTTGGTAGCTCTGTATGATGGAAGAAATGAAAAAGGGATTGTATACCCAATACCCATATACAACGTGCCATCAAAATAATGCAAAAACCTGAACCTTAAAAAATTATAGTTTGTTCAGAATCGGGACCACAAATTTATAGTTTTTTTTAGCAAAAATCAGTTTTCATAATGGTCGTATCTAAAACTCCAGACCCAGTATAATGACCACCTTTCAGTGTATTACAGGGTATATGCGTAACCCTGCATACATACCTACTAATCAATTTACTTCCAAGGCAACAGAACGATGCGTAAAAAGGGGAAAACAGCAGTCATCATCATCAACACATTCTCTTAGAAAATAAAAAAAAAAACAAATATTTTTTACAATACACTAATTATTATCAAACAATTATTCAATAAAAAATGCTATTACGCTACTTTTTATCTGAATGTTTTTACTACACTGGCAATCAAAAATGTTGTCCACAAGCTATGCAATTCATCACGTCCGAGTGCTACGCCTGCAGGTGTAAATGTGGAAATTCGGTGATGAATAGTAGTAATACATACCCTGCCGAGAGGTTCGTCGGAGTCAGCCAACTCTTGCAGCAGCTTAGGGCTGATGGTGAGTAGGTCGCAACCAGCCAGCTCGCGGATCTCACCCGTGTTGCGGAACGACGCACCCATTACCTGGGCAAAATATTGAGTTAAAATTAAAAGTCTTATAAGAGAATTCGTTTTTTCCAATTAATACTGCGATGGCAGCCATATTTATAGTAAGTAATGTTGATAAAGTTTAAAATGTCATATAGGTCTCGCGACTGAAGGAGCAAGAGTTGTTTGGAGCCTAACAACTCTTGCTCCTTCAGTCGCGAGACCCTTAAGCCTTGAAATTAAGTTTGAAATTTTATTTTCAAACTAGCGACCCACCCTGGCTTAGCACGGGTGTAAGCTCGGCCTTCGGTCTCGTTACTATGACCCGGTCCAAGAGCACAAATTTTCGTCCAAATCAGTCCAGCCGTTTTTAAAGTAGCATATATGCTATTCCAGACTATAATCTATCTCTGTGATAAATTTCATCTAGAACCGTTCAGCTGTTCTGGCGTGACTGAGTACAAACATCCATCCATCCAAACTTTCATATATATAATAATAGTGGGATAGTGGGATTAAAAACCATCCAAAATCAAATTTCGGGCGCATTGCCTTCACTGTAATCACCGCACTGAAATATGGATTCAATTACAATTCTAAGATGATACGATCAATGTTTCTTTCAAGACTTATCGACCTGCTAATTTTGGGACTCATGTCGCCTTAGCTATGTGTTCAGGTTTTTACCTGCGTTTTGTATCCAAACTTCTTGTAGTAGTTGTAGATACGGGTGACGGATAGCACGCCAGGATCCTCCTTACCCACGTAAGTCTTCTTCGTGTGTTCCACGTGCCTGTAACAATGTCATTATAAGCCTAATATGAAAAGAAAAAAAAACATACAGACGAACATAGAACCTTCTCCTTTTTGGAAGTCGGTCGTTTTTTACCACTACATAGTATAAAACAAAGTCGCTTCCCTCTGTCTGTCCCTATGTATGCTTAGATCATTAAAACTACGCAACTGATTTTAATGCGGTTTTTTAAAATAGAATGATTCAAGAGGAAGATTTATATGTATAATACATGCATAATATAGTACAGAAACACTGATAATTTTAGAGGTTTCTAATGTGATATCTCACATTTTAGTAGTCTTATTATCTAGTATTGTACAATTAGGTTTTTTTGTTTTGTTCTTAGAAGAGTGACCACAGTTTGGTATTTAACGCAGAATAGTCTTGTGCCGATCACGTATCACGTGCGACACTTGTCGTATTAAGCCGATCGGCTGTCTACACCGTCAATCGGCAGTGGACATAGCCAATCGTCCGTCGACGCCACCGATCATCCGTTGACAAATTTAATCGTTGTTTTTTTTTCATAGATATACATAATAGTTAGGGCAATAAGTATCGAAAAATTAAGATATTTGTATCGATACTTAGATTTTGTTTAGTACACTAAATTATTACGGTTTCAGTACACTAAAGTAAGACTTTTGGTTCAGATTTTTAAATGCCGATTCGATATCTAGTTTTAAATATCTTTGGTTGTTATAATTACGTAACAGATAGTTTGCTGATTTAAATTACTTTAAACAAAACATTTCTTATCAGGCTGGCTCTACTTCAGATGGCGTGACTGTCAAGGTCGTTTCACTTAGTGTTGGGTTTTTACTACTAACCAAGTATTACGCAGTTCATACACAAGGTGACCAAAGCATCGGAGAATAAGAGACTTGAGTAGCATCAGGTATGTCTCACTGTGAACGCGAAGCGTATAGCCCATGTACATCCTTCAGCCTTTCGATTTCAGGTAAGGTTCCATTATAAAAGTTGTTCATAATAACGAGTAAAATAACCTGCTTTCAGCTTAGTGCCGCTATTTAGTGAAACCCTGCTCATGCGCACTATATATTGCACACACTTCGTTGATCAACGTCGCAGTGTGGTGCTTTATAGAACTCAATATATAAACGTTCATAGTGTTGTAAAAAAACGTTTTCTTTCGGGAACATGTTTTTTTTTTCATAGGTACCGAATCTCAAATTTATAATTTATCGTTTAATATGACTGTTTTAGAGTTTATATTAAACGCCCCGGCTTCGCACGGGTGTAAGCTCGGCCTTCGGCCTCGCTACAAAATATAATATAGCCTATGTCATCCGGGGATAGTGAAGCTTCCCAACAGTGAAAGAATTTTTGAAATCGGTTCAGTAGTTTCGGAGCCTATTCAATGCAAACAAACAAACAATCAAATCTTTCCTCTTTATAATATTAGTATAGACTAGCTGCGTTCGTCTAAGAATCAGTTTTCAATCTCTGTATAAGTATGTCCGTTATCTAACCAAACACTCCATATTATCATAGACAAAGTTGTTTTCCTTTGTCTATGATATTATATAGAAAAAACTTCTGTCACCTTATGTACGAACGGCCATACTGTAATGTAAACAAGTTACTCACCAGTCTAATATTCTTCCTACGAAAGGTGAAATAAGTGTGACGTTCGCCTCGGCGCATGCGATCGCTTGGTAGATGGAGAACAGCAAAGTCAGGTTGCAGTGGATGCCATGTTTCTTCTCGAGCTCCCTAAAATCATAAACATACAATATACAGGGTTATTAATTAGTTAACAAACTCTCTCAAGCAGCTTCCGGTTACATCATACTTAGCAATTTTGTTCCATGAGTTTTTACTAAAAACATATTAACCATAAATTTTGTAATGATTTCTTAGGTTTTCGCGATTATTACTCATTGATATTAAAAACATCAAACGGATTAAAAAAAAAAAATTGCCTGTATAGAAGTTTTTTTTTTGGAAGTGTAATTTTTTTAAAACAACAAAACAAAAATTACCCTTTTATAATTACAGTTAGGATGTTAAATAAGTCTCTCTAGGATGCCTTTAAAATGATATTTTTGTACTGTAGTTTCGTTTTGTTGTTATACGTATTTTGGGCATTGAGCCTAGTCCGCAGGAATAACCGAAAATTTTATTTTTTATTTCTAGTCTATAATTTAAGGCTCGAAGTTATACATTAGACGATCCGGTCAGTCTTCGGATGGGTGACCGCGAAACGCATTTACAATTGATTCCACTGTACCAAGCACAAGTTTGGTCACTGCTCGCACTTTTGGGATGGATCAGTCAAGTACAAGCTTGGGATGTTACAGCCTATTGAAAAATGTGCCAAGATGTTCATCAAAATTAAATCCCTAATTCTTCTTAAAACTAAGCTTCTTAGTCTTGACCATCGGCGCAAACATGCTAGTGTATCGATTTTTTATCAGATACATTTCGGAGAGTGTGCATCAGAAGACGTCCACTGTTGAACATAGGCCTCCCCCTTTAACCTCCATACTGAACGACATCCTGCCATCTGCATCCACTGGATGCCCGCGACTCTCACAATGTCGTCGGTCCATCTAGTGGTATGATCGAACCCTCCTGCACATTTTTCTATCCGACTGCCAAAGTGGACACGAAAAGGCGACAAGCGTTTTATTTAATTTAAAAAAAAACATTTAGCACTATGGTGGATGACACATTAAATTATATGTCCCAGTTTTTTGTCTTATTATAACAGTATTTTTTGCTACAAAATATGTACAATCTGAGTATGATCTATCAAACAATTTATCAAAAATCAATTTACAACATTTTATTATTATATGTGATAACAGAATTGTTTGATTTGATTGCAAACTTATAACATTATAATTAGTACAAAATTCATATTCATCATGATAATTACCTTACACATTAAATTTATCTTTATAAGTGTGAATTAGGTATACTTTAAAACAACTTCCATACACTATTAATCATCATTAGAATTTAATTCAATAGTTTTAAATTTTGTTATTAATTTAGAATGTTTAGTTTAGACCTAGGTTGGTTGGTTTAGTTCGAGCGCGACGGTGGCGCGGTGTAGATTCCAATGCAGCGAGACAATATAGGCGTGTCGACTAATTATTTTTTATTATCATATAAAATGTAACCATAAACACAAAATTAAAAGAGTAATGAGTATTTAAATTTCATGCTACACAGAGAGCGCAAGTTATGACGTCAAACCGTGCGCTAGTCATACAAATGTTATACTAACACACGCTATGCGGAAAAAGGACAGCATCCTCTCTTAATCCCCACCAAAAACTTTAAACGCTTATATCTCAGTTTATCAATTTAAGTTATTTTTTCAGTATGTGTTATTTATTTATATCCATTGCTAAGCCTGTTATTTGTAATAAGTGAAACACGAGTGAACTAGCTTATTTTGAACGTGGGTTCACTTCTAGAGCAGTTAGCAAGCTGCAACGCCAGTGTGTCTCCGTTCTGTCATAAAGATGCAATAGTTTTCTTACCTTGCAGCCTGAATGCCCTCCCAAGTAGAAGCGAGTTTGATCAGAATGCGCTCCTTCTTGATTCCATATTCAGAAAACATGCTGATGAGCTTAATGGCTTTAGCTATGCTTGCATCTTTATCAAACGATAACCTGAAACGTAAGGAGTTTAAGAAATTCAGTTAGCATTCCATAACGCATCATTCGAATTTCAGATGCACTCGCACATATAAAAAACCTCTCTGAGTCTTTCTGTCTCTTTCTGTCTGAGTCGTACACGGTTCGTCCTCAACGATAGAACATATAGAAATCTAAGCAATAACGCACACATAGGACAAATAGATTGGCTCATTACAATGACAAACATTTCTGCCCAGCGGACAAAAAGTCCTCCGTCTGCTCAGCGCCTTATCGTTAATTTCTTGATAAAATTATAATCTTCTTACCTTGCATCAACTTCAACGGACACTCTTCCAGGGATAATTTTAAGAATCTCACAACCAAACAGTACACTCAGCATATCCAGTGTTTCAGCAACTTGTTCTTCTGTTGTGCTGGAAAATGGAAACTCAGTTTTCAATCCAAGAAACAACCAAGAGTAAACTGAACAGTCTATGGACAGTCCAAACTGTTTTTTGTTTAATAGCCCAAGTAGTAGAGGTTTTTAGTGATAGCTTAATGTTTTGTTTAGTTAATAAAGGCACTTGCCTGCAAAAAACATGCAAAAAAAGCCTAACAAATTACAAAGCAGGACAAAGGTCCTAAAGTCCGGACACATCAGGAAGAATAAATCCTGATGGATAGTATCCCTTACTTCATTGCATCATCGATTAACATCAGGCGAAGAGGTGACAAAAAAAAACAAAAAATATATTAGAAAAGTCTGGTAATCTTCAAACGCCTGAACAGATTTTCTTAAATCTTAGCTAAGAACAGTCGATCAAGTCACATTTCAAACAAAAAAAACCCAATCAATTGATATTGATTGGGTTTTTTTGATGTTCAGCCTTTTAGGCTACGATTCCACAGATACACAGACATACAGATATACATGTTAAACTTATAACACCCCTCTTTTTGCATCGGGGATATCATGCACATTAATTATTTTGAACTGAATTTAATACTAGTATGCGGTAAGAAGATTGTGTTGTAAGCCAAGTCCTTATATTTCTTACCTCCCATTGTCCTTTCCATATTTGATAGCCTTATCCAGAATATGTTGGTACTGGTCCATGGCCGCTGCCGACAGAATGAGGCTGGGGTTTGTGGTGGCATCTGTTGGCTTGTACTCTTTCATGGCTAGAATGAAACATAAATATTGAGTAAATAATTTTAACACTGATATACAGGGTAACGTGGAAAGAATGTACTAGTTGGAAGGGGTCCATATACTCATAATAATTATGAGAAAAAAAAACTATAATCAACCGTGAAATTATGAAAAATTATCAGCTGCTCCATTCATTTTATAGACTGTGAAGGAACATTTTTTATAGAACAGCTGATATTTTTTATGCAATTTCTGGGTTGGTCCCATAGTAAAAGTGATGTGTATTATAGAACCCTTTTGCCTTAGTACACCCTGTCCATCTAACCTTGTAAACACATCAGTCTAATGCTGCTCATCTATCACACTTAGTAAAAACTATATACCTAATATTAGAAATGCGAACAATTGAGAGTTTGTTGCCAGTCTGTAACGTTAAGGCCCTTCGTACACAACATTACGCAAATCTTCGATACTCGACGATTTTAGTCTCCAAGCGACTGCCGCCATACAAATCCATTGAGGTTCGGACACGAGTCGCGTCGCCGACATTGTCGGCGACTCAATGTATAGCGGTAGTCGCTTGGAGACTAAAATCGTTAAGTATCAAAGATTTGCATAGCGTTGTGTACGAAGGGCCTAAGAGACTTAAATGAAATAAGATAGAAACTCTTTTTTGTGTACACCAGAAATAAAAATTACATACAGATAGAAAACACTTACGAGCTAGTGCCACAAGTGACGGCCTTATCGCTAAAAGCGATCTCTTCCAGGCCATAAACTATGTGGGTGCTGTTTTTACTTTTTACACACACACACAATTAACAATAAAGATATTTTTTTCAGGATAAAAAAGATTTTTTTTCTATTAAAACTCCTGTAGGATAGCAGGGCAAGCCGCAGTACGCTGTTGGCCGTCATGGTAGTTGAAAATTGACATAATTATCAACTTTTTTATTCACTACATACATGTACATTTACTTAGATATCTTATGAGTAAAAACTGTCAGGAGGTCAAGGTGAGTAACTATGTTGTCTCAAGTACTGATTTACATTGGTTATCTATCAAGAAAGATTATCACTTTGAATACTTAGATCATCAATGGAATACAATTTGCTAAGCTATAAGCAAAGTATTAAAATGTAACTACCCAATAAGCCTAAACATTAATCATTCACCTTGGAAATACCTAACTTTCAGTTTTAATCATATAAATAGGTACCTAGTATTAGTCGAATAGATGTCAACTTAGCAGAATTTTTCTAAGTTAGCAAAAGATTAATTTAGTAGTTTTTAACTTTTAACACAAACTGAAAACACGAATAGTAATCCTTACCCTGGAAATCCCCAGTATCTGCCACCACTGTGGAGTATTGTTTTAGTTGGTCGAGAGCACTCATTTTGGACTTCTTCGTTTGGGGTTCGCCACTCATACTGACCGGTTAAGTAGCCTGCAATAAGTAGTTAAATCACTGCACGCTATCGACCGCAGCGTGAACAATCACCGTTAAAACATAACAACGTCATGAAAGCCGGCTGAAGGTGACCTTACTTCTACTTCGTACTTACATAGGTACTGGGTCGTATAGATAACCTCTTACTTATTAATATGTTATTCGGCGTGAAATTTATCAGGTTATGAATTAAAATATATATTTAAAGAGAATAATGTATATTTTGTAAAAACAAACTACTATACAATAAAATTATACCTTTCAAGACCTAAAAAGAAAAATAGAGGATAATAGAAAGTAATTAGACGAAGCGATTGGTAAACGAGCGAGATAAAAACATATAATATTTATTCTTTCTTTTTTGTTAGACGCTGGATACAAAGTCCTTCAGTTAGACTAATTCAAACAAAATAATTCGTCAAATCCACGTCATATTATTAAAGTGTGGTGGAGATTTTACTAGAAGCTTCTGTGGAGTTTTGACAACATCACGGAAATAAATGTTTCACCTCATTTAATCACTTGCCTACACTCAAGCATGTTCAAGGACACTTAATAATTTGTTTGCAGCGTGTTGATTCGTTGGTTCTCATTAGCGCCACTGGCATTGTTCGCTCTATTGGGATGATTCGGAACTTAAAAATTACTTCATGACTTTGGCATCATTTATTAGTTTGACTTGGGGAGCGTTTACGGACTCGGCGAATTTTTCACCGGTGAAAAATTAAACTAACGGAGGTTCAGGTTTTATCGTTCATCTAGTATAAGTTTTAGTCTGGATAAGTGCCGTAAACGCATCCCTGGGGTGTGAAATTGCAGATGACAATTGAAATATAATTGACATTGATGTGCATTGATATATATGATTACAGATAAAAATAGTAGTATCCTTAGAGAGAAAAAAAGGATCTATGGTAGTATACACACAGATAAAAGAAAATCGTTGTAATGTCGACATAATATTGTCTATTGTAGACTGACCATAGAGAATGGAGAATACAAATGTTACCACCAATAAGGCATTGTTACTATTTCAGAAGAAATCAATAGAAACCCATCTTACTGAATCACCACTTAACTAAAAATTTACAGTCATAGCAGCTTTTGCAATGAATAATCTAGCTACTCACAAGCTAGCTATCGTTCGCGCAAAACTTTATGAGCCCTCTGAAGTTAGGCCCAGTGGCTGCGCAGTACGCATATTATAGGTATCCGAGGGACTTTACAGGGCGTCGGGGAGGCCTCGCGCCTAACTTCAGAGGGCTCATAAAGTTTTGCGCGAACGATACTTACCAGAATTTACTGTAACCCAGTTTTAGATACAATACTATACAATAAATTGTTGCTGATTAAAATTATTCGCATGTCCGTATTAAATGGCGTGGGGAAAGATTTCGAAAATATGAAAGTAATGTCTTTGAAAGGTACCAATATTTCAGAAAGTTAGTGTGGTGTATATTAGATTATTCTTTTGTGGTTATATTTGCCTGCTTCGAATGGCAACATTTTTGGCAGTTCTAGAAATTTCGGCTTCAAACGGGAGGCGCTATGCGGCGATTCTACTAGCGATTGAGAGATTGCGGAAACATTTTTAAGTGATTGTCATTTCGAGACAACGTGTTTCGCTATTTTGTGTGATATCAGAAACTGTATCTGTGTTGTTAAAGTTCCAGATCAATTTTATTAAAGATTTCACTTCATAATGGCTGCTATGTCCGTCATCGGTATTGATTTCGGTAATGAATCATGTTATATCGCTGTTGCAAAAGCAGGTGGCATCGAAACGATAGCGAATGACTACAGTCTCCGCGGTACTCCGTAAGTAAATGCTCGCTACTTATCACAATGAGAAATTTCATCATTCATGTAATATGTAGTCATATTACTATATCACTTTCAGAATTTTGTCGCCGACCTCACTTGACGAATTGCCTGTCATGTTCGGCACCGTATTTGGAATTTTATATCATAACTTGCATGTATTACATCAACGGCTTATTTTTACCATGTTTGTACATTGATAAACCTAAACACATGTTAAATTCTACCTATGGTGTTCGTAAATTTTTCGTATTAGGTATTACACTTTCATTCATGTCAATCTCATAATCAAGTCTAACCAAAGTGAAGATTTCGCTAGATCTTTACTGATATTATATTAATTCTGTATAGCTTCCACTTTTACAGAGTAATTCAGAGGTCCATAGTTCAATAACCCCAAATAGCATTCAGTTGCCATGGATTTTTCTAGTAAATGTATTGATTCCTTGTGTGTACTGAAAGGACAGATACATTTATTATTTTGAATGGTTGAATATTTCAATGTATAAACAATTAAACAGATATGTAGTGCCAATTGGTTTTATGACCCTGAATTTTCATAACCAAAAAGAAGTGCATTTCAATAGGTGTGTTCGGATAGCTTATGGTAGCATTTTTAGTCAATGTCAAAATTGGCGTTGATAACACTTTTGTTCCCTACACAAAACGAACGCTAGAATCACCAGTGGTGCTGTAAATGTCACAGCAACTGTCTCATAGATTGGTCTTAGTTGTAGTAAATCACCCAAAATTTTATTACTTAGTACTACTGATTCCGCCTCCTTCAGGACTCACTGCGGTTTTACAATATTTTTGCTGTTGGCTAATGGAGTGGTTGATGGGGCCGAAAGGTTCTCGAATGGAGACCACGGACCGGTAAGCGCAGCATAGGTCCACCCACGAGATGCACAGAAACCTAAAAGAGACCACAGGAAAACGCTGGATGCAGGCCGCTTCCAACCGGCCCTTTTGGAAATTGCTGGGGAGACCTATGTTCAGCAGTGAATGTCCTATGGCTGAAATGAAGATAATGATAAATGGAGTGAAAAAAAAAACAGATATGATGTTAAAAAAGAGAAACTGTAGAATGTAGTTACAGTCGCACGCAAACAAAACACGGCGAAAAACTAACGTCATAATCTAAATGTCAAAAAACTATCACAATGATCCATGTTGCGAGGTAGATCAAAAGTGGCAGTTTACAATGTCATTTTTAGCTGTTTTCGACCTATCCGAATGGTGAGCCATAACAGTTAAAAATTCAGCTTTTGCTGTCACATTCTCAAATAGTACATGTGATTGTTATTGGCGTTTGTAACAGTATTTTCGCCAACAAGGGGCTATCCGAACACATCTAATGTAGGTGTAACTTAAAACAGTCTTAATTCATCACAAATAGTATTCATTAATTCAGCTGAGTATCCTATCGAAGGTTCCTATATCGGTACTTCACATATACTTTCAGATTGATCCCAGACACATTTCATAAAAATTGATTCAGTAGTTTGATTTTTAAATCAAAATATCTGGAAATTTCGTTTATTTCAATGACATAATATTGTCACCCAATTAAATGAAATTAGATATTTTACTAATTTTGAAGTCAGTTTTTTTATTGTGTATAAGTGTGTGTTTGGGCTTGGCCACAACACATGACAAAATCTTTTAGCACACATTTAAAGCATTTTTAGTGTCATCTTTGATAGAAAAAGATAATGAACCAATCCAACCAAAATGTTTGATTTTAATAAAATTAAAACCTCTTTATCTTGAAAATATAGTTTTGATCTCAAACGTTCCCTTGATATATACAATTGTACATTGTATGATAGAGTATCACAACATGATATAAATTAATTTCCAGATCTTGTGTGGCCTTCTCACAAAAGAATAGAATACTAGGCGTTGCAGCGAAGAACCAGATAGTGACGAATTTGAAAAACACTGTGTTTGGTTTCAAAAGACTTCTAGGTAGAAAGTTCTCAGATCCTCTTGTCCAAAAGGAGTTGAAATATTTCCCTTTCAAAGTAGAACCGAAGCAAGATGGCAGCATTGGAATACGAATCAACTATCTTGGAGAGGACAATGTCTACAGCCCGGAACAGGTAAATATATGTAGATTAGTAGTATAGTAGTACAGTCAAAATCTGTTATAACAACATCGAAGGGACTGTTCATATTCAGTCGTAAAAACTGATAGTTATAACTGGCATGTTGTTCTAAATGATGTCGCAATAAAAGGTTTTGACTGTAGTTATTTAAGATCAGACCTAGAGAGAGGAGGAAAGACTTAACTGTATTAAAGAATCTTTATACAGGATTACAAGGAATAGTGGTAATTACCATGGGGACAAACCCTGAAATCACATAAAATTTACGTACTCTACAGTTTTAAACCACAACTTCCTCTAATTTTTACAGTAAGTTGAAACCACATGAATAATTTCATAATGATGTTACAGGTTACTGCCATGCTGTTCACAAAACTAAAGGACAGTGCTGCCACAGCTCTCCAGACCCCTATCAATGACTGTGTCATTTCTGTGCCGAGTTATTTCACCAACGCTGAGAGGAATGCTCTGCTCGATGCTGCTGCTATTGCTGGTGAGGCTGCTCGAATAACATAAATTATGTCTATCTACATCTCAATTTTACTACTGGAAGGTATTGAATCCCGATAGTTAAAACCAGAGTGGTGTTGAGTAGAAGTAGGTCTCTTACTGTATGGTTGCCATGTGATGGAAAACATAGCCTCAAAAGATTGACACAGCAGTGGCACATCAATTAAAAAATACTTTTGGTTGGTATAGATTGTGCAAATCTATAAAACAGGAGGGATTAGCGAAAAAGGGAGGCTTATGCCCTGCATTGGGTTGAATGAGCTGCGGATTACAGAGCTGTCAACCTAAAGGTTAACTTCAACTGTGTCAATGGTAAGTGGAGAGAGTGGCCCTCTTAAATTATGATTTATGCAGTCATAAGGTTTTGACTGCTCCGCGTGACTTGATTGTCTTAGTCATTAATTTATACTCACAGGTCTAGCCCAGACCTTTAACCGGCATCAATGGGACCAAAGCCAAAACCAAGTGGCTTTTTTGTGTTAAAAATTAATCATACAATGGGGATTAGGATGATGTAGGTCTGTTGGTATTCATTTCATTATTTTTTTATTTTATTTTAGTATTATGAAGTTAATTGAGTCAATAATCATGAAAAATTTAAAGAAATAGGCATATAACAATTTTAATATATTCACATAAACACAACCAATCATTTTACATCTTCAGAAATGCTAAAATACACGAGAGATCTAGGATGCACAAAGCATAGACTCTAGTTAAAATTATTAAGATATAAATGTTACATTCTTTTCAAGGTCTGAACGTGCTTCGTCTTTTCAATGAGACAACGGCTACTGCTCTTGCATACGGCATCTACAAGCAAGACTTGCCTGCTCCTGAAGAAAAGCCCAGAAATGTCGTCTTTGTTGACTTTGGTCACAGCTCACTTCAGGTACGACTTATGGTCTAACATTAGGAACATTCGATAAGCAGTAAGATATTGGATTCCAAACCACAGGGTGTGGGTTCAAATCCCAACAATAAAAGTAGGCTTTAAGGTATGCAGCCAAGACAGGCGACCGCAACACGTTTGCTTTTTATGCAATTGTATGAAGAACATATTATAGAGTGCAAGACAATCAAACACTGTTATTCACACTCGACAAAAATTTAAGAAGTTTATTTGTTAATCTGCTGTGACAATACATGTTCTGTGAAAATGTCAACTGGCTATATATTATGGTTCAAAAGAAACAGCCGATAAATGGTAAGACAGACAGTAATAGGTTGACACCCCTTTCATATGAAACCCTAAAAAAATGTGGAGCAAGTATAATGAATTATTTTCATTTTCAGGTGGCAGCCTGTGCTTTCAATAAGGGTAAGCTGCGTGTGCTGGCGACATCCACTGACCCTCAGTGTGGTGGCCGGGACATTGACTTGGCTATGGCTGATTACTTCTGTCAAGATTTCATCTCTAGGATGAAACTAGATGCTAGGAAAAACCAGAGGTATGCATGCTGTCATTATAATATGACTTGTAATTTATTTTTATTTTGTGTCAAAGTATGATTAATTAATTATGGTATGGGTAGTGGCCTGAAATAAATGAATTTGAATTATATTTGCGCGCCTTGAGATTGCGTTTTCCCTACAAAAAATGTTTCTTCTAAACATGCTTCTTCGTATACCGCATCATCGCTTAACATTAGGCGACACGGTGGCCAAATGCAAGCCTATTAATAAAAAATTAAAAAAGTTCTTCCTTACTAAACACTCCCCTGCTAATGTTAAGATCGGCTCAGCTATTTAGTTCTGAGAAGATACAAACATAAATAGGGTTACGCATAAAAGGTGTATAGACCAAAAGAGATCATTATGAACAACTTTTACCTTGGGCCCTCGCCATGAAATCGCGAAAAAATATCAGCTTTAGTTTCATACATTTTGTGGAGTATTAATGACTGTTTTCTAACCGACCTAAATGGCCTCCGCCAGCTGATTTTATCACGATTTCAGAGTTGCTTTCATTGTTCATAATTATGGGTACTATAGACCCCTTTCGGTTTAGTACACCCTTTCTGCATTACCTAGTATATAGAGTTATTCTTGCTTTTGTTATGTTAGTGAAATCTATTCTATAATGATTAGTATTATTTCATCTACTAATGCTGAAACATAATAAACTTTGATATGACTAAAATGAAGTTAAGATCTAATCTTATCATCTACTAGCATTTGCTTCGCCCACATTGTGAATTTTATTCACAATGTGAATTATATTAAAGCCTATCTCTCAGGTGTAGCTTTTTTAATGGAACTGATTAACGATGTGAGCACGTCGCTCGCCTGATGGTAAGCGCTACGTTTGCCCTTAGCAGTTCAACGTCACCCGGAATTTAGAACTTCAAAACCCTGCGCTGCAATGCACTGCGCTCGTCAATTGAGTTATTAGATGTTAAATATCTTTATCTGCAGTAATTTCACTGTAAACATCATTGCTCTTAAATCCAGAATACAGTATCCAGTTGTATGTTAGCACACTACTGCTTGCAGCTTTCTATCAGTGATTTAATTTAACCTCACCAATATTGTACTTATGCCACAATCATGTTTTTGTTACTTTCTGTTGTTTGTGCTATGAGACGCATGAAATAAGTAAACTAGCGGTAATCAAACTACGACATTGTGTGTTACAGGGCTTTCCTTCGTTTATTACAAGAGGTAGAGAAGCTGAAGAAACAGATGTCTGCTAACAGCACTCGGCTGCCACTAAACATCGAATGTTTCATGGAGGAGCGAGATGTGTCCAGTGAAATGCAGCGCTCACAGATGGAGCAAATCTGCGCAGAGACATTCAACCGTGTTGAAAGAACCTTGAGAACTATCATGCATAATGCTAGTAAGTAAACTATGTAATTTTTAAGATTCAACTGGTAGTGTATCTAACTGTCCTAACAGTAACTTCACCATCCTCATACTTAATTATTTCTAACATTTTCAGAACTAAGATCCGAAGAGATTCACTCTGTTGAGATTGTCGGTGGTTCCACTAGAATTCCGGCAGTCAAAGCTTTGATTGAACAAGTGTTTGGCAAGCAAGCTTCTACCACCCTGAATCAGGTAACACTTTGTTTGCATTTGTTTTATGCTTTGTTATCATTTCCACCTTGAATCATTCTAATGGCCAGTGCACATTACAACTTTTAGTTTGACTATTCTTTTTTTTTAATTCAAGTTGCGTTTGAAACGGTTTCTTCAAGGAAAGCAAGCTAAATCGTGGACCTTAAAATAAAAAAAACAAAAATTCCAAACAAACTTTTAGCTTTAGCAAATAGAATGTAATCATATCATAGCTTACTACTTAAAAGAAGGTAATCTACATAAAATATATAATACAATATAGTTAAAATTCGTGATAAATTAAGCTTTAGTTTTAATTAAGTAAGTAGATTCATTGTAGAATGTTAAATAGAGTCCTTGTCACCTCAGGGCCACCGCCGGCTGTGGCGTCGATCAATACTTTGATATTGGTACACTATGAAAAGCCAACAATATTGACTTGCCTTCTGTTTACAATCAGGGCAACCATTTGTTATTAGATTTTATAGATTTAACTTCTTTCTATGAAAATGACTTGTGGATACAAGACGACTTTGTGGATTTTACATGGTTTTAGACTGCCATAAAATATGATATTTGATCATTATGGAATATTCTCATGTTCCTATTTTTTTTACCGACTTCCAAAAAGGATGACTGTTTTTTTATGAAAAGTTTTTTTTTTGAAGAAAAAGTGTTGTACCAAACCTCTTTTATTTAAAAAAAACCTATTAAGTAATGCCAGACAAGCGGTACAATTAAGTTTTCTATCTAATTACATTCTGAAATTTGGTTAAGTACAATGAACTTCATTTGAGCTTTTCGGGAACTTTTCTAGGGAACCCTATCATCGCAACACATTTTTTACTACTTATTTTTTATAGGCTGGATTGAAATGAAATTGGGGAACGCAGCTCAATTATCAGCTGCATGCAATTGCTTCTTTTAACATGCTGCTATAGTATATTGATCTAAAGGCACAGCAAAAAATGGACATAGACATAGTTATTATGATAGCACCAATAGAAAATCATAATTTCGTTCTCCATACATAAATGCATTGCTTTCCTAACGTTTTACCCTTCTTCGTTGTGCTTTTAAATAGACTGCAGGCGATGCTCAACTCATTATGTAGCAAGTTAAGCATGATGTTGCTTCCATAAGTTCCTTCTAAAGGCTTTAAAAAGGGCCCATGAAATTTTGGCGGTTGTCTTAAATATAGAAATCGCCGCATCATGCGACGCGAATAAGCAGCATTGTACCCGCCGTAATTTGGAGGCATCTAGGTGCATAGCACAACAGCACAGGGGCCCGATTCTACTAAATCAATTGTTTTTCAATTGTTTATGAATTGCTTCAATTTTTTTACTTTTGACACTTTATCTATACAAAAAGTGTAAAAAAATTACATTTTGAGGCAATTCATTAACAATTTAAAAACAATTTTGTTTTTCACTTTTGGCAGTTTATCTATGCCAAAACTGTCAAAAGGGCAATTTTTGAAAAAAATCATTAACAATTCAAAAAAAATTGATTTAGTAGAATCGGGCTCCTGCTATGCCACATAAAATGATAATTTCCTAACTGATATTCCAGTGTGGCCCTCGGTGGCACATCTGAACCACCTTTTCTAAGTGTCGTGTGTATCGCTATTGTACAGGACGAGGCAGTATCCCGCGGGTGCGCGCTGCAGTGCGCCATGCTGAGCCCGGCGGTGCGCGTGCGCGAGTTCTCCGTCACCGATGTGCAGCCCTACGCTGTGCGCCTCGCCTGGGACGCTGCGAGGGAGGAGGATGGCGACATGGAGGTACTGTTCACACATACACAAACCAGTATTTCGTGGGTGTCGTATCTTGTCCACAGGTTTGGCCCGCGCGCTCTGCAACTTAACCCTGTAAAGCGAGCGAGTTGGCCGTGTCCTGTTCACTAACTAGGCTAACGACACTGACAATGATCGATGAGCTCGTATAGTGTCATCTACATGATCATAATGCAGTAAAAGACCAGACTAGGATAAGTACTTACCATAACATACTTAGTAGGTACACATGACTATGTTGTAGTACGTGTTTTTGAAACGAGTTTACTGTTACAAATTGAATTTTATTGTAATAAACAGGTGTTTCCGGCGTTCCATGCTGCGCCTTTCTCGAAGATGCTCACGTTCTACAGGAAAGAGCCATTCGCAGTCAGCGCCTACTACTCTGACCAAGTTCCCTATCCCGATACGTTTATTGGTAAGTACATTTTGTAGTAGTGTATAACTCGTAGGCCTGTCAAAATTTTCATACATTATCGTTGATGCTAACATTCACGATTAAAACAGGTCAGTGGAACATTCGAGATGTCCAACCGACCCCAGAGGGCGAGTCACAGAAAGTAAAACTGAAAGTCAGAGTGAATATCCACGGCATTATAACCGTTGCCTCGGCATCACTCGTCGAAAAGAAAGCAGACTCTCAAAACGAAAATATTGAGATGGAGAACTCAAATGAGAACAATCAAGGGCAAGACACGCCGATGGAAACTAACGGCGGCTCGCAAGAACAACAGAACGGCCCCGAGAACCAAGAGGTGAGAGACGACGATATCAAGGGAGAGCCGCAACAAAAACAATCGTGGACACAGAGAGTAGGCCAGTGGTTCGCCGGGGTACGTGTCGGTAGCGCGTGTGTCCAGTGATTACGTGCTGTCTGTTGCCAGTTCACTCGCTACCTTACTACTTACCACTTCGCACATGCATTTTGGAACACTTTCTAAATTCACTCGACTTCTTGAGGCAACAGACATCACACTGTTTTGCATCTCTTCCCCACCCTCTGTGACGAGGCCCCATTTGCACAGCTTGTCGCAAGGCTTGTATTACTGCCTCCTTTGAACGTTGGTTTCTACATTGTGTTGTGTTCCTGTCTCTGTGTCCACGCATGTTTTTTTTGTCATACTTGGAGTAATGAATATTTATTTCTCGCTAATTTTGTGTTTGCAGAAGCAGCTAATGTGGTTAGAATTTTTTATTATGAATTATTATGTGAGATTAAATAGGTGCAAATGGGTCGCCACCCCGATTGGACGTGTTATTATTTATATTTAGACGATGTACACGTTAAAGTCCAAGAAGGGGCGGCGGTGGGGATACACTCTCTTTAAAAGTTGTGAACCGTTCGCTCTAATTTCAGGACAATGCCGACGACAAAAAGGACAAGTCCAAGGATAAGAAAAAAGTTGTTGTCAAAACGATTGAATTGCCAATTGATGCGCAAACGCACGGATTTTCGCAGCAAGAACTCAATAGCTACATTGAATCCGAGGTAAGCATTGCCCTCTCTTAGCAATACCAAAATTTTTGTTTCACATGATGTGCTCGATGTTGCTAGCAAAGATTAATTTATAATTTAAAAAAATATTATAAAAAACACGCTCTAATATAGCTAATTCTGAAGATCCTGGTAAGGATAATAGCACAAACTATTTAAATTATTGCATTGTCATCGATCCTTGATAAGTGTGCAAAGTTTCACATCAATTCGACGTTTTTAAAGTGGTGAAAATCACGTTCAAAGATTTCGTTACATAGATACATACCAAGGTAGTAAAAGCGTGTTAGAAACCGACATCACACATTTTTTTTTAAATATGCAATTTAAGTGACTTGATGACAGTATTATGTCATCCAAGTAACCGAATTTTATTGAATTAAAAGCCAAAGTACTGAACTGATTTTGATTCTATGGGACCAACCTCAAAGCATTATCCTTTCAATAAAAAAATATATATTCCGAATCAGTCCATAAATGGCGGAGTTCTGAGGTAACAAACAAAAAAAAAACTACCGAATTAATATCCCTCCTTCTTTTTTGAAGTTGGTTAAAAAATATTTAGGGAGCGGGAAAACGAGTGCAAAATTGTAAGCTATTTATAGGCCATAAACCGATAAACCCCTAGGAGAATAAAAAGAAGAGAGTAAGAGAGAAGCAAACTCGATATATTGGTATATGTAACATCCATAATTATATCAAATAGATACTTACAGAGCAGACATTTTCACCAAGTAATTTTTATTTTTACCACACCTAAACAATTATTAAATAGGATAAATGAAAATTTTGCTATTTGGTCCAGTTCTGATGAAGTAGGTTTTTTATATTGATAATTATGTATGTTTGTAATTTGGCATTGGATGGTAATTGTGTATGGTATGTACGACAGGGCAAGATGCAGGCGGCGGACCGGCAGGAGAAGGAGCGCGCCGACGCGCGGAACGCGCTGGAGGAGTATGTGTACGAGCTGCGCGGCAAGCTGTCTGAGGGCGAGGCGCTGCACGACTTCGTGGCGGAGGAGCCGCGCGGCCGCCTCGTGCGCGCGCTCGACGCACTCGAGACCTGGCTCTACGACGAGGGCGAGGACCAAAACAGACAGGTACATACTTTCTTTCATTACATATATGTACATACTTTCTCACGAGACGACACGATAAAATAAGGAAAAATTAAAGATTGGTTGTGTGCTGTATCCCTTTCTCCTACTACAAGTATATTTATATTTGTTTTCAGGTGTACAGCGACAAACTGGCCGAGTTGCGAACAGAGGGCGAGCCCATCAAGCAGCGGCGCCTAGAGTTCGAACTCCGCCCCGGCGCGATAGAAGACTTCGCCTCCTTCATCCAGTTAACCAATAAGGCTGTAGATCAATACAAGTGAGAACTTGTTTCATAATTTTACTATTAGTTGTTGGTATTAGTAGTATGGATTTGCCTTTATAGACGACATCTAGGAATAAAGACAGCATCATACTGGGGTGGCATCTCTTTTTTTACTGTGCTATTAAAAATATGGGCGGCAACATATTGGGACGGCATCTCGTTTTGATCGACTTCAAAAAAGAACTCCGTCATTTATGAACCGGTTTGGAAAATTCTTTTTTAATTGAAAGGATATATGTATATACTTTCAGATTGCTCCCATATGAAATTCATCAAAATCGGTTTTAATAGTTAGGCTTTTAAATCAAAATACCTGGAAAAAATTATTACATGGATGACAGTGTGATCATCCAAATAACTGAATTTGGAAATGTCGGTTTTTAAATTGATAATTATATAATTGTGCTATTTGAAGTATGGAATTATCATTATAGACAAGACCTAGGAGTATGGACGGCCACCTATCGGGGCTGCATATTTCTTTTGTAATTGTGTTATTAGAAGTATAGAATTGAGGAATTTGTTTTCATTAACGTTGTTGGCGTGATTCGGGACGCTATCTAAAGCTATCACATTTGCACCTTAACAGAGCGGGCGAGGCTAAGTACGCGCACCTGGCTGAGAGCGACATACAGAAGGTGGCTGAGGCGGCTCGCAACGCGCTCAACTGGGTGGAGACGGCGCGCCAGGCGAGCGCGCACACCCCGCGGCACCTGCCGCCCGCGCACACCACCCACCAGATCCGGCAGGAGCGACATGTAACCACACTGCACTTTATTTCTTTTTAACCGACTCCCAAAAATGAGGAGGTTATCAATTCGACTGTGTTTTTTAAATGTTTGTTACCCCAGAACTTTAGACAGGGTGAACCGATTTTGATGATTATTTTTTTATTTGAATGCTGGTGCTTCCCATGTGGTCCCATTTCAGTTTGGTCCAGTTCTGATGAAGTCGGTTTTTTTATATTGATAATTATTTTATCATTAGTACAACCTTTGGCGGAGTTTCTTTTATTGATAATAGGCTTGTGTTTGACCGCTAACTCGCCTGTTGTTAACCGATGATGTGGTCTACGATGGACCATGCTTGCCTAGGAGAAACTTTTTTTTTTTTTTATTATTCTGGGTGACGAGACGAGCGAAGTCGCTACTCAGAATTTTGAACTTGAACAGTTCAAAACCCTAGATGGCAATGCACTGCGCTCGTCACCCCGAGATATAAGATGTCAAATCTCTGTGCCCTTCAATCCGGAACACAGTAGTGTTTGCACACTACTGTTTGGCGGTTGAATAACTGGCAAAGATGTGGTACTTCCCCAGGCGGACCCCTGCAAAAGAGTCCTACCACTACACCTTTATTTTTATATTCCTTTTATTTTTGGATGGCACTCTATAATTGATACTACGGAAGCCAAAGCTGTAATTTTTTTCATTTTTGTCTGTCTGTATCATAACCGCGCATAACGCCAGAACTACTAAATGAATTCAAATCAAGTATTTACAGATCCACTCGCCCCACTATAATCACATTAAACTGATTAGGGTCTGACGCAACTGTCATTCCACAACACCAAATAAAAGCCATCTGCATTTTTCACAGACTGTCAATAGGCGTAGGCAATGGTGTTCTTCGAATTTGGGAGAAACTGATTCACTCATGATTTAAAGACAACCAGATTGTAGCTATTCAGGGAACACCCATTCAGGCAGCACATTCCAAAGATTAGCAGTTCGCACAATAAAAGTAGAATCAAGGGGCTTTCTATGGATCATCAACCATAAAGCGGTGTCGATTTTTCGTGCTCACTCTGGCAGGCCTATAGAAAAATGGGCAAAAGATATACATACAGAGAAAAGGTCATTAACACATGACAAAATACATGGAACAGCTTTTTTTTTCGCGATTTCAGGGTTGGTCCCTTAGTAAAAGTTGATCATTATAACATCCAGATATAGAACAAACACAAATGTTCATCATATGAATGTTTCGGAATCAAACCCACGCTCCCAAGCTCAGAAGGCAAGTCCATCACCAACTGGGCTACCGGGGCAGTGTAATAGAGCATAAAACATGTGAAAGTAGTGAATTAAATTATTCTCGGTCCAAGCAATTATTTGCTCTGAAAGCTGCAAAACATAAAAAGCTGAATGCTGAAATGAAACAAGAAATGCTGATCACTTTTGCTAGGTTTTTGAACGTTAGGCTGTAGCAGGTACCAGATATACTTCAGTGAAATATTAAAAGAGAATGTTTTTTATGTTATTACAGCTATCAGAGCAAATAAACGAATCGAAATAGTGTAGTTATAAATGCAATGGTCTGTGTCCCTTATGTTTGTTACCTTTGAATGGCAAAACGACTCAACCTATTTTGATAAAATTTAGCACGGCAAATAAAATAAATTTAGTAAATTGATGGCAATAATTTTATTATTTTAAAATACATATTATTAGTTTTTAGTTTTCCTTGTTTAAGTTGTGTTGTGTAGTCATTTAATAAAGAGTTATTTTATCTTCTAGAACTTCGAGAGCATAGTGAACCCGATCCTGAATAAGCCCAAGCCTAAAGAGAAGACCCCGCCGCCCCCGCCTACCTCCGGTGACGGGCAGCCCGACAAGCCGGCGCCGGCGCAAAACGCGCAAGAGCAAATGGACGTCGAGTGAAATGCCGCACCAAGCGCGGTGCCGGACCTTCGTAACACCGAATAACGTATTACCCACCTTAAGGTAGATTTCCGATCTTGGCGACCACTGCGACGCACGACGGCGACAGGCGGACCGACTTGTCGCCTAGCAACCAGAAGCTATACTATGTTGGCGACCGGTTTCAAGTGACAGCGACCGATCGCCATTTTTCTTGTAGTTTTTATTACGAACGGTTGTGTTGTTCAATTATGTCGGAAAAAAATTAAACGGCTGTTCACACCCACACGTCGCGCGACACGGCGGCTTGCATGTTTAACACTCCATATAAATTCATACTGAGCAGTGGGTCGCGCGTCGCGGCCTCGGACGCCAGTCGTGGTCGCCAAGATCGGAATGGTACCTTTATGCGTAAGCTAGCCTCTATTTGAATGTAACTCTGGTTTTCTTTTATAAAAACTAAGTTCCACATGTATACGCCGTTGTTCGGTCTTGCGATGGAACAGCCGCCTCGCACTAGGGATATACCTATAGGAAACTCTTGTTTAAATTATAGTGATATTTATTTTTATTTACGTTATGGAATGACAGATTTTTGAGTTGTCGCTCATATTCTAAAGGAACATCTGATGTGAATGAGCAAATTAAATTTCAATATAACCCGAAGAGTATTAATTTGATTTATAGCATTTTGGCTACATTTAATTTACTGCATTTTTATAGTTACTGCAATTTATATATAATTTAATTCAATGTGATAACTGTCGGAGGATAACCAGTAGCGAATTAAAACTTATGAGTGCTCTTTTGCACTAACATTATACATAAACTTAGGAAATTAAGATTTGGAGAATGTTTCGAATTATACACTAGCATCACCCCACCCGGTTACTTTTCATTCCTACAAACGAAATGAATTATTATATTTGCCAGCTTGTGTCATGAAATATAAAAATGTCTTTAAAAAGCTGACTGATCTATATAAATTTAAATAAAAGATATATAACTGGGTTTGTTGGGCCTTTTTCATTTTTTTGCTGGAAAAAATAATGATTAAGATGTAAGTAGATAGGTACAAATATAAAAAAGGAAGAGTAACCTAATTAGTAACAATTGACAGCACGCTTTTTATTTAGGTTGAAGGAAATCACGACACTGACGGCTCAGCATGGCGACCTGGGATGTAAATCATCAGTCAATATTTTCAATACATTCTACTGCATTTCATTACAATTCGGGAAATCAATTCTCGCCTTGATTTTTAAAGCAGACCAGCCCCAATGCTATTATTTCTAAGACCTTGAGCCGCTTTTACACCTATCATGCGAAATTGACAGCAGTTCGGTAACGGTTTGCGCAAAAGAAACTCTCGGGCGCAGATATAGGATGTATAAAACCTGCATGCGCGCTTTGAGCGCCTGTAGTAGGAATTTATTAAAGTTACTGCATTGTGCATGCTAAAATTAACTTTCATGTGACGTTGCCGAGACTATTTAATGGTCAGAGTAACTACTTGTACGTATTTTGTGGTTTAGGTAATGATGCATAGCCTCGGTCGCTCTGTAATTCCCTCGTCATCATAATTATTTGGTTTGAATGCAACATCCAAAAAATATTTTTTTCTTTAGAATGTATAACAAATTTGAAACTGTAATAATTTTTTCTGAAAATCTGTGTTTCATTTTAAAACTCCAAATCAATATCGGTAAACTTCACATCCCTCGAATAAATATTGTAGAACAGAGGTATCTTATTGAATACAATACAAAACATATAAACGCTTTTGACTGTATTTTAATGTGAAGATTTGTGGCACCATTATGTATGGTCATACATAAAATGTAATTAAAACAGCATGAGAGGTAAAGGCCTATATCCTATGTTGTACATTTTGAAATAAAATGGTTTGACCATAACAATGTTTATTTGTGCATTTTTGATGTTAAAGCTTAGTAAACAAATTACTAAACCACTTACATTTTGTTTTCTTTATCCAGAATATTATTCACATGGCAATCTAGGTAGGTATAGGTACTAAGTGTTACTTATTATTATTTATAAGGTAGGTACAGCAGATTTTAAATCTATGGGCAACATGATTGGTGAGTTAGTTAATTAGTTCTCTTGATAATTTAATTAGAAGATAGAAACGTTTTATTGTGTAGGTACACCAGATATAAAATTTTATTTACAAATAGTTTGAAAACGGTAGTGTTACGAGCTTGTGCCACAAATGGCGGTCTTATCGCTAAAAGCAATCTCTTCCAGGCAATCCTTGAAGACTAAGATATTATTTTTGTGCATACACCCGTAGGGGGCGCTCATTACCGAAAAATGTGGGAATTTCTTAATCCGCCACTTGACCTAAGTGAACCAAATCGGCTACCAGCGTAGCGTTATATTCTCTTTGCTACCAAAGTTTATAGCAATCCTACCCCACAGCTGTTCCGATAAGTGCTGGAATCGGCGCTAGCCGGCTGCCTACTTTGTACGTCAATGCGCGTTAGCCTCAACCAATCTCACGAAACAACAGAATCATAATTGCTGGAGAGAACAGTTTTCCTCAAAGAAATGTGCATACAAATACCACGCTAGACTGTGCGATGATATAGCACTTCCAACTACATTGTACGTCCGCGACGGGTCTAGTGAGAAGTCTGGCGCCTATCCGAAGACGATAGGAAAAACGGCACCTCGCCATATCGATACTTTTTTTTGCCTGCGGCCCTTTGATATTTTGATAATATTAAAACTAGAGCTAGTACCGAAATATGTCTGCCAAAAACTGAAGGGGGCGAGGTAAATATGTATTGCCTACACTGACATATTCTTACAGTCCTCAATATTGAGCGCACACAACTGCAAACGATGTGATTAATATGTATACAAATGGACGAACGAGGGGGGTGTAAGTGCTAAAGGAGAAACTAGGTATAACGCTTCAATTTATTTATTTATTCTGAGCTGCAGCCTCACCGTCAAAGAAAATGTAAAATACTACGTAACTCACCGTGTCCGTCACCTAAGGTAAGGAGAGCGTCGCGTCGTGATACATACGATCAAACTTCTCCCACTGCGGCTTATCAACAACTACTATACGCTGATGCCCCTTACCACACCGCTGCTAGCTGCTAGTTTCGTGCTGCTCAGTAAACGCTCAAAGGAATAGGCCTCTCCCGGGGACGGGTACCAAAGAGTACGTACTTTTTAATGACGGGTACTCGCCGTCTTGTCGGCTGGGTCCTCATAGCTACACGATGGGCATAGAATAATACTACCAACTATGTCATCCCTTCGTCACCAAGGGGTGACAAAGCCCGGCCACTACAGGGTATTATCGTAAAAACATGGCGGTATGGCCTTGACTCCCTTGAATTTAGTGTGTCAAAAAAAACATGATATAATTAATGTCATGTCAATGTCAGTCACTTGGCTGACACGATGATCGCTGACTGACATGATGATGGATTAGGCATGTCGATTCTTCCTGAAAAAAATCGATTTTCGAATCGAAGTCCACTGAATCGATTCTCGATTAAATCGGTCTCTGGAAGAACGATCTTCGATTAATCAATTCGATATTCCAAAAAAATATTTTTTTTAAACCAATTCTATCTTCTATTTGGTTAGATTCTCGAGGAAAAATGTATGCCTACTATTCAACATAAAAAGATTTTTATTTGCAGCAGAATAGATCAAATCGATATAGAAAACGATTTTTTAATTGAATAAGTATTCATTGCAAGAACAACTACTTGTTTTCGGTGAAACAAGAATATCGATCAACATGCAAAATAAATATATACATATCACATACCCCCTCCTTTTTGGAAGTCGGTTAAAAATTATATTACGATTTAATGATAAAGAAGTTAATAATTAAATGGTCACCTGCTGGAAACATGCTTTAGCTCACTTTTTTACTTATAAATACAGAGCAAATAGATCACAAAACAAATGTAATGTACACAAGGAATTTATATATATATAAATTCCTTGAATGTACACTGTTCATAGAACACCATAAAGTAAAATAAAATTATTATACATTCCGGATACATTTTTGTTTTTGGGCTTATAATTTGGTATGCTAAAGCCATTGATATTGCCTCGTCTTACGTATTTTAGCAAAGAAGTGGGATTTTTTAGGTTAGATTCCCTTCTATTTTTTGTGTATTTTAGTCATTCTGCCCCAATAAGGTGGTGGAAACTTTACTACGGGCATCTATGGAGTTATGGAAACAACACGGAAATACACGTTCACAAATACTTCGAATAAAATCCACCATTATTATCACCATTATTTCACATTAACAGTCAAAATACACAAATGAAAATAATACCATGAGGCAACATGTTTTCTTCGCGTGGGCGCCAAAACTCTCACTACACCAAAGTATATAATAGAATATACTAGGTTATTAAGGATGATAACAGTTGTCAACCTGTTCGCGCGCTTAGGGATGATAATGACGTTACTTCTAACATAACTACCGTAATAAGCCGCACAATTTGCGCATACTATGGTTTGCACAGACGCGTAGACGGCTAGACTATTGTTCGATAACTAAACTTTTACAGCATAGAGATACTTTAACGATCTAGAAAACCGATAACATAGATAATCCCGTGAAATATTATCGATTCTAGGTGGAATGCACAGCATTTCTACGATCTATATTAGCACCTCAATATCAACATCGTGAATCGGTCCGATTCTCAGGGTTCGAGAATCGATCCACTCTGTCAGATCGATCAAAAAAATCGATTTTCTGACCTCAAAAATCGATTTTCCGATTAATCGATTAAAGATCGACATGCCTATGATGGATGACAGTCAGACAGACAGACAGACCAGTCATTTCAAACAAAGTTCGTAATGTTCATAAAATAATTTACCTTGCTATATAATATTAAACTAATCTCATAATCTCTCGTGTCGTAATTATCGTATTTTATTTATACAGACAGTATCAACATACACTAATCTGTGTACAGTATCCGAGAGAAAATAATCTAATGTTGTTTTGTGTAATTTGTAATATCGTTGCGAACAAAAATCTTCTTTATCGTCATCACCCTCGTAATAATCTTCCTTCATATTCATAACTCCGTCAGCAAAGATAGGCGCCAGTCGTGCTTCGCTAACCGTTTTAACTTGTAGTGAAATCATGTCTTCAGTTTGCCTTCCCGCTGGTGATGTATTTGTACCAGTTAAGATAGAAGAGAATGATCTTTATTCTGGAATAAAGAAAGTACTAGGAGTCTTAAGACCTACTTGGCCTCTAGAAAATATTAAATTCAAGGTAGAGTACCTCTAGAATTGCTGAACTTCGCTCTGTTTGTCTGTGTAAATTAAATTACAAATTTTAACCCATAAATACGACTTTTTGTCATCATTTTTAACATTCCGTTTATTGCAGCTTGAAAGTAAATGATTCCGTATCCTAAAACAATGAACCCTTAAAAATCTAACTGTGACGGTCATTATATATAATTTGGACTCCCATTATAATCATAAAAACTTGCAATGACAAGATGTTAATTTATCACTTCAAGTGGTACATTACGAAAAAGCAAATTTAAAACATTTACGACATTTCTTGCACCACTTTTAACAATTATGCCGTATTTATCAAAGCGAAAGATTCCCGAGTTGACCTGGATATATTATTAGGTACATTTTAGAAATGCCGACAAACAAATGGTTATCCAATGCTGTCATAACAATGTCTAATTTAGCTTGTAACAATTGTAGGTGTTGTCTACCTTAGCTGTGAGTTTTGAGGGCTGATGACAATATACATAGTTTAAAAAAATGTTTGTAATAAAGATTATTTTTTCAGTTGTTTACAGATGGCATTACTAACAAACTGGTAGCTTGTCAACCCGGTGACTCTTGCAAGGATCAGGATATTGTACTGGTCCGTATTTATGGAAACAAAACTGACTTGCTCATCGATAGAAATGCAGAGATCAGGTAAGATTTAATTTTATCTCTAGCTAACTGGAAAATAAGGTACTTCTCATATACAGTTCTCTTGCTCGCACGTTTTCACATTATTGAAGATATACAATTTCCAAAAAGTGACAAGTCCATGTTTTACTGTTTCTCATACATTAAAAAAAAAGATTACCATGTTAAGTGTACTACCAATACATGAAAAGTTGCCGGTTTTGTCACGGGAAGCCTGGCAGATGTGAAATATGATAACATAAGAGCATCATAATATTTGTCGTCGCACATACAAGTCAGTTTTATCACAAAGGCACCCCAACAGATGTTTCACATAAACAAATAGCATTGTTGACCAATTTTCTGATTAAGAACCATTCACAAAATCTAACCATATTGTTATACTATTACCAGTTAATAATAATACCATGTAGATAGAGATAGATATAGATCTGTTATTCCATCCACAAGTTGTACACCTCAATAGCCCAGTCTTTTTTAATCCTATACTGTACAATAGTTTCATATTCCTTTTTATACATATTTCATAGTTGCATTTATTTTGTATTCAAAAGGGCTTCTTGGTGTTGGCTTCGGCTCCACCAATGCCCACCAAATGTCCGGGCTAGACCTGTGAAATAAAATAAATGATGTGAAATAATACCATGTTACTGTTACAAGTTAATGTTTGATATTATTTCTCAAATGTGCAACTGAATTTGGCATGCTTCCGACCTATATTATAAGCATTGCATTTTGGAGGTGTTCATGTTGAATCTACAGTTTTAAAACGGCTCTGTTAATTTCTTTCCATTAGAAATTATAACTTGTGACACTGAAACAATGCAATTTTAGTTAACACACCCCTGTGTTTCCAAAGACTAATTATGTTTTTTTTTTTTCAGAAACATTAGAACCCTAAATTCCTTAGGACTAGCACCAAAGGTCTATGGTAAATTTGAAAATGGACTGGCATATCAATACTATCCAGGTGTTACATTGAATATGGACACTGTTATAGATGACAAAATATGGCCACTTGTTGCACGGCAAATGGCCAAAATGCACAAAGTGGAACTTGGTAAGGAGGTGAGTAATCATTTACTGTTTTTTCTACCTTACTGATTTATTCACGGTATGACGGTTATACCGATGTCCAAATGAAGAGTACCTTAAGCGCATACTGAGTTTTTTTAAAGTAACAAATTATTCAAACAATATTCTTTGCACAAAACTGTGTCCTGTGAAAATCTAGTGTGTAAATCATAATACTATGTTATGATTTATTGGCCATCCTTACATTTTCTAAAAATAGTCATTATTTCACAAAAACTTTGAGCATGTAGGCAAACTTTTTTAATATTGAGTTAAAAAAAACATTCATTATATAATATACTCAATCTTATCTTTGACATCTGTACTTACTGATACTATCTAAATGTGTGAATTACGTGTATTGTGTAATGAGCTGCGAGCTGCTATGGTAACAGCATTGAATAGTATAGTTTAATTATAGTAATGTTTTGGTAATTATTGTATTTATAAATATACATTTACTCAAACTGTCATTGCGTTACAAGCATGAGGTTAGTGTGCGGAGTCACAAGAAGGTTCAATATAATAATCAAAATGCTAGTAATAGCATGATGATAGTTTGGTGAAAAATAAAAAACAAAATTCAACACATCCAAAATTTTGACTAATTTTCTACTTCTCCAATTAATTCAGTTTTTTTTCACCTATTCAAAAAAAAAAATTCAAATTCAAAGTAGGGGTAATAAGACCTGCACTGACATCCCGCTTCGGGTGTATTGTGCATTTGCCCCTGCCAGCCTACACAAACCAGCCGAGCTCCTTAAAATAATGGAGCCCGGCTTGGGTTGATGACTAAACTCCCACCTTTCCTCCTTATTTTGTTTTTTTAATTAATCAAAAACTATCCATGTTAGAAAAAAATATAGTTTTTAATGCAAACTGATACCTTTCATAATACACATTACTTGAACACAATATATGGCATAAAAAAAAATGGCCCTTACTTCAAGGTCTATTTTCAGCAAAAGACTTTTCTAGTATTAAATAGGCTTCATGTTTGAGTAAACTATATCTCTAACGCTTCTCTAACGCTAGCTCTCTATCGCTTTAAGCGATAAGGCCGCCTGTTAAAAGCCTAGATAATTACTGTAATTTATAATGTTATCCTTGTTTTTTGTGGTTTTTAATAAAGAGTTATTATATTGTATTGTATCTATTCCTCAAGCTTTTATGAGTTTCTGAGAAAATGGTATGTGATATACAAACATATGACTGACACACCATAAATTGCTTTTTACACAATTGCCCTCAAACAACAACAATTGCACAATTAGTTTAATTATTTTTTGTATTTACTATTATGGTGAGGAACCCTAAAAAGTATGCTCATACAAGGAAAATGTGACTGGCAAAGTGTAGTCACGTTTATTTTCTCTATGTGCTGAGCATAGCTAATATGTTATCTGTTATGTGGCATGCATAGTACATTACCTTATTGTAGATAAACTATCCACTTAAACAACAAAGAGTAGCTGAAGTGTGAAGGCCAAAATTATTCAATAGACAGGCCATTTTAGTTACACGTTGATTTCTATGTTTTTCTAGCTAGCAAAGGATCCATTCGTCTGGGACAAAATCGAGCAATTTTTAACGTTATTGCCAGAACCATTTAACACGGAAGCCAAACAAAATAGGTCTGTTTTTTATTACTGATAACTAATAAAAAATTGTGATGTCCACATTTAAGACTGGACTGGAGGTCGGGTCATATTTACACATTTCATGCAAACATACTAGTTGCTAGGTGGAGTATGGTTGTGAGTCAACTTGTGACAGAGTTGTGACCAAAGAAAACCAAGCAAAGCGTTATTTGTCGACGTGATTTCTTATTGTTGTTGAGTTAGCAAGATAGGCCAACAATATTATCACCATCGCGTATCAAAGCTGTACTCGATTAGCACAGGACCAAGACTGATGGCATAGCTAGAGAGAGGCTTATTTATACCTAGCAATACAAGTACATTTAATACCAAAACTTGTAAAACCATTTGTTTTACCTACTTATTTCTCAACGAAACCAATGAATAAAAAACACATTTATTATGTTTTTTGGGTATCTCGTAAGCAGCCGTACTAGATAAAACCTGTGTTACAGAGCTGCTATGGGATAAAGAAGGCTGTGGATGATGATGAATGGTGATACTATAATAATTTTCAGAAGCTACTTGTCCGTATTTGATTACCTGATACGTATATTTAAACTAGGCCTTGCAGTTTTACCTGCGTGGACATTCGCTTAGGAACGATACATATTTCCGGGATAAAAAGCATCCTCTAATGTCACTTTCCGGACCTCCAACTATCTAAATACATAAAATCACGTCGACCGTTGCTGCGTCAAAGAACATATAAACATATTTTTGCATTTATAATATTAATAAGATTCACGTGTTTTAACTGAAAATATAAACTAAATTGTATGAGAAATATAATAATGAGTCGACCTCCGGGAGAGCCTTAAATAAGTTTTAAAATATTTAAGCACGCTTACTAAAATACTGACATTATCATTAACCACTTTATCATCATTATATTAATTACTTATTCATATAAAACTAAGTTCACAACAGTTTGATAATTTGTTAACAGATATACTTTTGTACGTCTCTTTTGTAGATTTGTGAATAGCTTTGGGTCGATAACAAAACTAAGGATAGAGTTTGAGCGCCTAAAATCCCATCTAACAAAAACAGAGAGCCCCATAGTGTTTGCTCACAATGATCTGCTTCTAGGAAATGTAATCTACAACAAAGATGAAGGGACAATATCTTTCATCGATTATGAATATGCCATGTATAACTACCAGGCGTTTGATATCGGAAACCATTTCAATGAATTTGTCGGTAAGTTATTACCTTCCTACTAACGCAAAAGTTTCACTCGCTATCCCAAATAAAATAAAAATGGCGACTGGCAGGATTCGAACCTGCACAACGATTCAGGTAAGCAAGCGTCCGGCCCCGGGTGAAGTTGTGTGTTTTGAAACTGTCGCCCGCTGTAGCTGTTCATAATGACAATCTTCTAGAAAATCTAGAAAAATCTATATTTTCTTCGTTAAATAGGTATGACATGTACAATTGCAAACCAATACTCTGTGGAATGCGCTGCCTGAATGATTGTTCCCCAATAGTTATAATCCGGGTGTCTTCAATTTGCGAGGGAATCGGTTTCTTTTAGACAAGTATGCTCCAATCACAGAAAAGAGAAGTAGAAAAAATTCTCACTTCAGTGGCTCCAATCTCCATCGTAGATCGCATTATTGCCTAATGGCGGCTCCACATTAGTGCCGTGAAGCTCCGAGAACAAGCGTGAACGTGAATGTGGAGGGTATTCGCGGGGTTCACGCGCGTTCACGCCTGTTCCCCGATCAGAGTCGGTATTTTGTCCCGCGACAAAGGGTTCGCGCTCCGTTCGCGCGGCGTTCACGCGTACACATCCACATTCACGGCCCCGCGCCAGTTTACTTCTTGTTTACTCCGGTCTATAAAGGCGTACGGGCGTCATCTACCATCTTCTTTTGTTCCAACGCTTTTTAATAACTTTCTTGTTTTGGACGTCTAAATAGTAATATGTTGCCACAGCAAACAAAGTTATTGCAGCAGCAGATTCTACGTCCATTTCGCGGCGGGTTTCACGAACGACTGTGAACATCCCGCGAATGTGGAGGGCACGACTTGTGCCGAGAATTCACACCGTGAATTCACGGCACTAATGTGGAGCCGCCATAACATCAGGCAGGCAAGGTTTTGGGCAAGGTGATCAGTCTAGCCTAGCGTAACTAGCTCAAACCATCAATTATTGGCCTATTATCCAATAAAAAAAAAAATATACATGCCAAATTGTAAAGAGATTTGGTTGATAATCTATACATATAATAAAAACGTAGAGATAAAAAAATATGTAATTGCGAGATAACAAAAAAAATACCACACAGGCAGCTGAACACGATAGGACAGCTTTTAGAATTTTTGTCTGTTTTTTTGTTTGTGTTGCAATAAAGAAAGAAAGAAATAATAGCAGTTTTCTAGAACCAACTTCGTAACTTTCTAGCCCAAAAAAATGTTATTACGAGATAAAATATTTTTTCGACGATACAATTTAGAAAATTATAATTAGAAAATAAATATCGATCTATAAATAGTTAAGAAAGTAGCGTCATAAGTTTTATATGATCTCATATGTAAAGTTTGAATAGTATATATAATATTTATGTAATAGATTTAACTATACTTAAATGTATATATTTATGTCTGTGGTCTTTTTATGTGATCAGCCACTACATAATTCATTGCTGCACCTTTATGCAGGGTATATAAACTTAGCTTCTAGAAGAAGAAAGTGTATATTTTCAATAAGAATAAAGAAAGAATTTCATTTTACTGTGATATTTTAACAGATAAATAGAGTAGTTCCATTTCATGGCTTTTTAATCAAGGTATACATACAAATGCACGCGAAATAAGAAATAACTAGCCAAGAGCGTGTCTAGACAAGCATATGTCAGGGTTCCGTGGCCAAAGCCATATACTTGTGGTCGTAGAAATGCTGTTTTCACGAATATGCTTAGCTATGACCAGATTGAAGTATAGGCTATGTTATTTTTGATTAAGGAAAGAAAAAAGGATTGAATGTTTATATGAAAATCTACGCGTACGAAGTCGCGGGCAAAAAACTAGTTTATTTTAATAAAGTTATTACGTCGGTACATTACATATCAACAGAGACACGTTTTATCTTGCTCATCATGCTCGTAATTCCTAATTTAAATCGATGGCAGCGCCCGCAGTTCTAATTCGAATAAACCTTAAGCAATGAAGATAATGTTTAGAATTTTGCCTGTTTGCGTCATAATAGGTCGGGGAAAAAGTCTTTTCGTATTTTGTATGTATAAAGTTGTAGTAAAAATCTTATCCGTTGTACTGTTTGTATCTGGCTGGTTTTGATACCATTAAAAATATGACATTTTAAAAAAGGAATACAAAACGTAAAAAGCAATTTCCCGCCATTTTTCAATTGTTTTTTGTTCGATAAAATGAGTGAATCTAACGAACAAATTCGATATATTGTGAAATTTTATAACAAAAAAGGGAAAAATGCGACACACGCCGCGAATAAAATTTGTGACGTTTATGGACCTAATGCAGTGTCATCAAGAGTAGCACAATGTTGGTTCAAGCGTTTTCAGTCCGGGAATTTTGATGTCAAAGATGCAGCTCGCTCTGGTCGCCCTGTTACGGATAAAGTCGATGCCATTTCTGAAAAAGTGGACCAAGATCGGCATATTAGTAGTTACGACGTAGCTGAAGAACTGGGGATTGACCACAAAACAGTTTTGACCCATTTGAAAAAAACTGGGTATACAAAAAACTCGATATTTGGGTGCCACACGAGCTCACTGAAAGAAACCAAATGAATCGTACTCATTTGCGATTCTCTATTGAAACGTAACGAAACCGAACCGTTTTTGAAAAGATTGATCACTGGTGATGAAAAATGGATCACCTACGACAAGAATGTGCGCAAAAGATCATGGTCAAAGGGCAGTGAAGCACCACAGACTGTAGCGAAACCCGGATTAACACGTAATAAGGTGATGCTGTGTGTATGGTGGGATTGGCAGGGCATCGTTCATTATGAGCTTTTACCGCCGGGCAAAACCATCGATTCGGATCTCTACTGCCAACAGCAGATGAGACTCAAACAAGAAATTGAGAAAAAACGGCCGGAATTGATCAACAGAAAGAGTGTGGTCTTTCATCATGATAACGCCAGACCGCACACATCTTTGGCCACTCAGCAAAAATTTAGAGAGCTTGGTTGGGAAGTGTTAATGCATCCACCATATAGCGCAGACCTTGCACCCTCAGATTTCCACCTGTTTCGATCTCTTCAGAATTCTTTGGGTAGTGTTAGATTAACATCAAGAGAGGACTGTCAAAACTACTTGTTGCATTTTTTTGATCAGAAGTCCCAAAAATTCTACAGCAACGGGATCATGTCACTACCTACAAGATGGCAACAAGTTATCGAACAAAATGGCACATATATATTATAATTAAATGTAATTAAACTTGAAAAAAATATGTCTTGAATTTGTTTAAAAAATACGAAGAAACTTTTTCCCCGACCTTATATATCACGCGACCTCAGGACCTAGAGCAGTGGCAATCTTCATTGCGCAATATAAAACGTATCCTATCATTGTGTTCATTGTATCTAGACATATAGATGTATGTCAGGAGCGGCTATCGCATTTCAACGTTTTTGAAGATAAAAAAATCACTGCGTGAGAATAAAAACAGTCGATTTGGCATTATCTCCAAAATAATATCACAAATATTATAAATCGAATTTCGTGTTGATATTTCAAAGAATGGCGGACGAGATAGAAAAAAAATCTATTTTTAACACGCTTTTATTAGCTTAATTGAAATTTTGCACACTTATCAAGGACCGATGACAAGAGTCCTCACTTTTATTAGGTTGGCATGTATGTCTATGTATGTATGTAACGGAATCTTTAAACTTAATTTCCAACTACTTCAAAACGGCGGATTAAATCAAGGTCCGATGACAACGCAATAATTTTTGTCCCATTATCCTTACCAGGCTCTTCAGGATTAGCGATTTTAAATGGGTTTTTTTAACTGCTAGAATTATTTTGAATATTTTTCTATCTCCTCCACTTTTATAAAATATCAAAACAAAAATTGCTTTGTACTATTAGCAATGTTATTCTAAACATAATTCCTAATCGGTTATTATTAAATTCTTACTCAGTGATTTTTTTCTTATTTAAAAAAAAACGTGTGAAAGAGATGCTTGTTGCCGTTGAGCACAGGATTGTAGATTGGTAAAGAAAACGATGCGCTGTCATAGAGTTGGTGCAAACAGAGTCTTATTTGATTATAATCTAATAATTAATAGGTACCTTACCATAGAAAATTTATAGGTATTTTATAGTCATTCCCTTTAACTAATGTAGTTTATAGGCAGGCTTGTATGTGCATGCGATATTGTTTCTGTCCCCATCAGACTTCCAACAATCCGAATGAGAGTGACAATGACAAACCTAAAATGTTTTTTCTTCTTTGCAGGTATATCGATTGACGATATCGATTACAATAAATACCCAAATAAGGAGTTTCAGAAAAGTTGGATAAAGGAATATCTTAAAGAGTTTCTGAACTCGGAGCCGACATCAGAACGCATAGACAAGGTTTATGCAGAAGTACAGCTGCACTCGCTGGTCTCTCATTTCCTTTGGGGGGTTTGGTCATTGGTGCAGTTTGAACACTCGGATATAGATTTTGATTTTGGAAAGTAAGTATTTGTTCACTATATTCCTTGTTGCATTGTATCTTGTTGTTGAACACTGATTAGGGACAAAGGAAGCCTTACGGCTGCCTGTTTTAAGCGATTCTGTTTAGGTGATGAGAAAAGTTGCGCGACAGCAAAACGCTGTTTCTCGGCGCGTTAAGGCTCACGCATGATTTTCCGAACTGTGCTATTTCAGCGCTAATCTGAGCCCGTATTAAGAGTTAGCCGCCATGTATAGATTCGAATTCCACAGCAGCAGCTCGAGTTAGCCCGACATAGGATTGAAATTGGTTTGTAGGTATTTCTAAAATGTAATTAAAATAAACTCAGGACAATTATTTTTTGAATTTGTACTGGACTCTATATCCGTATTTGTTACGACAAACGTAAATTTTTGAAGTGAAAATTTCTTTAGGCGCGTTGAGCACTTTTTGGGCAAACAAAAAAATCTTGGAACTCGCGTCATCGTCACGCTGTACCGTGTATTTTTCCTCTTGTAGAATATGTGAATTTCTACTTAAGTTTTCACTTCTAACGTGCAGTCCTTTGACTGTTCACGCTGTACCGTGTATTTTTCCTCTTGTAGAATATGTTAATTTCTACTTAAGTTTTCACTTCTAACGTGCAGTCCTATGACTGTTCACGCTGTACCGTGTATTTTTCCTCTTCTAGAATAGGTGAATTTCTACTTAAGTTTTCACTTCTAACGTGCAGTCCTATGACTGTTCACGCTGTACCGTGTATTTTTCCTCTTCTAGAATAGGTGAATTTCTACTTAAGTTTTCACTTCTAACGTGCAGTCCTATGACTGTTCACGCTGTACCGTGTATTTTTCCTCTTCTAGAATAGGTGAATTTCTACTTAAGTTTTCACTTCTAACGTGCAGTCCTATGACTGTTCACGCTGTACCGTGTATTTTTCCTCTTCTAGAATAGGTGAATTTCTACTTAAGTTTTCACTTCTAACGTGCAGTCCTATGACTGTTCACGCTGTACCGTGTATTTTTTTCTCTTGTAGAATAGGTGAATTACTACTTAAGTTTTAACTTCTGACGTGCAGTCCTATGACTGTTCACGCTGTACCGTGTATTTTTTTCTCTTGTAGAATAGGTGAATTACTACTTAAGTTTTAACTTCTGACGTGCATTCCTATGTGCAGTACGGACACGATTAAAATTAATATCGACATAATCGTAAGTCAATAAGCATGTGGTATTTAATAAACATTTTCTTTGCAGATATGCTGAAATAAGATTGAATAGATATATTGAGCTGAAAAACAAGGTATTAAAAGAGTTCAGCTGATTGATTGCAGCTACATAAAAATCATGATCCACTAAAGAAGGTTATTGATACAACAATTTAAAACAACTACTTTTACTACTAATATACAGGGTTATTGATAATATAGCTAACAACTTCTTACCTACACAAAGTGACGACTTACATTCCATGACTTTTAATACCTCTATTTTCTCCCATACAAAAACTGCAATAGCTTTGCGTCTCAAATGTTCTAGTTCTGTGTTTCATATGGGGAACACCCCATGACGAAGCTCTGCAAGGCTAGCATGCGCACCGCGACAAAATTTTGTCGTCACTTTGTCGAGCGAAAACGCGACAAGGTTCCTACGGTTTCACATATGCCTGTCTCGCCTTGGCACGATAAAAAGAAACGACAACATTTTGTTACGGTGCGCATGCTAGCCCGGCTGGAGCCGATTCTTGCATCCGCAAAATACAACTAAAATATTCATTCAAACTTTAAATGAAAGCACAGTATATATTTAAGGTGAAAGTGACATTTTACGTCACGAACTTATGGCAGCTGTCTCAGAAAAATTGCTAGAGCTCGAAGGCATTGAGGTCTCTCGTGTGCTAATTTACTGTTTTTTGTTGCGTTGACAACACTGCTCTATCATAGCCAGCACAACTAAAAATGTTTGATGCTTGGAGGTACCCATATAACTCAGTTCTCACTAACTAGTACTGCGGTGCTACTGGGTAGCTAGGTATCTTCACATAGATACATGCCATCTGAATGTTAGTTCACCGTTATGCCACGACGGTTCTCTTTTTGCACAGACTTTATTCTAGATGTCAATAACCCTGTATAGATAATCCTCTAAATGCTTTCTAATTGAACAGGTAAAAATGCAATCAGGTAAAGTAAATACAGTGATAGATTATACTTTCGGATACCTAAAGCATAATGATAGGATACTTTCCTGTGATGTATCACAAAAAACTAATTGGGGCTGGTCAGTCAAAGTTGAATGGAGATGGCGCTAGTATAGGTAGGACCTTTGATCAGACAAACAAGGGAGATATGACAAGGCATCAAAACGCATCAAGTCTTTATCAGGCTTGATGTCGTTAGTCAAACTCACTCTGCAAACGACCGTACCGCCCACTTTTTTGCATGTGGACTGAAAATTGTTCACTAGTGTCGCTGTAAGTTTCTTAGTGTGCGTCAAGAATTAGTAAGTGATCCATACTTACAGTTTTTTCGTTAAGCGGTGTAGTGGCATAGTGAAAAGAGTGGATGATACACGGAGACATTTGAACACGAACGATAATTGTATTAAGGCATATCTCCCTTGCTCGTCTGATCCGAGGTGTAGTCAAACCAGATACCAGAGCTAGAAATATTTTATGACAAAGCTTTTCTTTATAACAGCCACATTTTTGTCTATGGTTAATGTCAAACAAACAATACAAATGTCTTTTTTATTTTTTATTTAAATGAAAAACATACATATCATTATTATTACACACTCCTGTCTGTAGACAGTAATAACCTCTCATTATTTTGCATTTCACTATGTATGTGTACCTACTAAAAGGTATTTGATTCTAATAAATTCAAAGCAAACAATATTTTAATATTACAAAATTACTTGTTTCAATTTTTACTGCCTCTATTCAGTGTTACCATCCAAAGAAATTAAAAAAAAAAACCTACTGTTTTTTCGTGACAAAATACACTGAATTGTCTATAGAATAGTATTGAATATAGTATAGCTTATTCTATTGCTATGATTTAATTTCCATATCCATGATACATTGGTAATCTATGTAACAATTTATATTAGAGATTGCCTGTGAATTGCTCCCAGGAAGTTGCCATATAAACAGGAAGTTAACAATTTATTATTTCTGTGATTAAGTGGTTGCCAGGATGTTACCGTGGGAATGGGTCCTAAAGCAACACAGGGATCGGTAAATATTAATAAAATGCATATGCCCTTAGATATAAAATATTGTATTACATAGGCAACTTATTATCAGGGTTTAGTTTAAGTTATTTGTTTATAAATTAGCACACTAATACGAGTAATATAATAAACTTGACATAAATGCATTGCATAATATAACAAATTGCCAAGTGTTAACTCAATTCTTTAAAGGGGTCACATAGGTACTCACATCTTGTCGAAGTTACTTGATACGCTTAACTTTCTTAACTCCAACCTGGAAGGTTAGTGTAGAAACGCGAGCGTTCAAGCATACCGTCACCTGTTTTAGAGCGATTCAATGTGGCAAGGCATGTGGCCTAATATTTAATTTATTATAAATAACAGGCTTAACAATAAATATAACTAAATGCATTACACATACTGAAAAAATACATTGAATCGGCTGATTAATCTCTGAGATATGAGCGTTTAAAGTTTTAGGTGGGGATAGAGAGAGGATGCTCCATCCCTTTCTCGCAAAGCGTGTGTTGGTATAGCATTTGTATGCCGCGCCTGAGGCTTGATGTCATAGCTCAGTATAGTGCGCTCTCTGTCTTGCATGAAATTAAAATGCTTATAACTTATTTATTTTTGAACTAATTTAAATTTTGTTTACGTTGATAGGCTTTATTAATGATCAGCTTTTTTATGAGGTAATAAAAAATATTAGTCGTCATGCCTATTTAGGTGGCTGCGAAAAGATGCGCGACCGCAAACCTTATCTCGGCGCATTAAGGTTCACTTCCGCGTGACTTACCGCAGTCACATAATTTGAATCGCTTATACCAGGCGACTGTATGGCCCCTGAACTCTTTTTGGTTTATATAAAGCTAGGTTCAAAATAGTACCGCTTGAGTAAAATTAGAACAGTCGAGGCGCGGAAGGGCGGCAGGGTATTGGCCCAAGTGCTGTTAGGTAATTTTGAACCTATAAACTGGGACAGGTTGACTTTTTCACGGCCTTTACGCCGCGCCACAGCCTCGTCTATCCATTTGGCGACAGCATAGAGGCGCAGGCGCCTGAGGAAGGAAGAGATGAGAGCTCAAATTAATTCTAAAAGAAATAGAGTTGTACATTCGTAATTATTTTTATGTTAAACATACTGTTAAAATGTTATCACGACTAATATATTCTGTTATAATAAAAACGTGTTTTATTTAGACAAGCCTTGCTGTTTCAGAATTCAGAGTAGGTACCTACATAATATTTTTACTCGGTACTTCATTTTTAACACGCTTTTATTAGCTTGGTATGTATCTATGTAACGGAACGTTTGAACGTGATTTTCACCCCTATCGAAACGTCGGATTGATTTGAAACTTTGCACACTTATTAAGGACCGATGACAATGCAATAATTTAAATAGTTTGTTCCATTATCCTTACCAGAATCTTCAGGATTATCAATTTTAAAGCGTGTTTTTTGAACTACAATAATTATTTTACCTCATTTCTTAAATAACTATAAATATATTTGTTTTGTTAGCAAAATGAAGTAAATAATTATTATGAAAAGTTCGCAAACTGTGGAAATTCACTTTAACTTAGTATGAATTAAAAAAAAAGCAGTTGTTTTAATATATCCCTGATAAATAACAGCGTGTGGAGATGTGTACCTGCTCATTGTTTTACTAATATGGCTGGATTTAATAATACCTACCTTTTTTGTGATACTGGGTGATGAGACGTGCGAAGTCGCTCGCCTGATGGCTCTTCACGCTTGCCCATAACAGCTGAACGCCACTCGGAATTTTGAACTTCAACAGTTCAAAACTCTGGATGGCAATGCACTGCTCTCGTCACCCCGAGATATAAGATGTCAAATCTCTGTGTGCCCTGTAATTTCGCTGGAAACATTGCCTTTTAATCCGTACTGCTTCGCGGTTGAATAACTGGAAAAGGTGTGGTACTTCTCCAGGCGGACCCCTGCAAAAGAGTCTTACCACTACAGTTAAAACTACTGCCTACCTACTGATAAAATCCACACAGAATAGTAAAACAATAAGTAGATCTATACTCAGTTTCCTATAGGTATCTATAAGACGATGTGTTTGTATGTAAATGTATGTTCCCTATGGACTCCGAAACGGCTGGACCGGTTTTGACGGGATTTTAACTGGCAGATAGCTGATGTTATAAGGAGGTATAACCGCGGGACGCAGCTAGTTTCATATATTCAAAAATAAAAAACTTCTTTAAATAGCAGAGTAAATACTCGAATGTAGTAATTTATTGCCCGACATAAATTATGATAAAGGTACCTAAGTATGCGCAGACAATTGATTTTAATTTACGTGAAACTTTTTAGGTTGTCAACGAGATCCTATTATTACGGGTCATGACCCGTCCACCCACCGGCTTCACCCACTAGTGGTTGTACCTACGAGTTTACTAAGGCTACGCTGTCTGTCCTGCATTTTGGGATGCATAACTGCTGTAACTTGAACTATGTTCACAGAATGTAGATAGAAATATTTCAAAATTAAAAGTTTTTCCTCATACAAAATTTTTTGTATTTGCTCTATTATATTAAACCGGCGGGTCAGGCTCGCGCACTGATGGTTCCGTACCACAACAAAAAGTAGTGCAATTGTTTTTATTTTTTACGCAGGATGTTTCTCTTACGGTCTTCATTATAAGTCACGCTGAACTACGCGAACTAAAGAGTTTGAATAACCTAGGTACATAGCTAGACACTAGAATACCTAACTATATAAGGTTACGCGGAAAGAGTGTATTAAAGATAAAGGTGCAGAAAGAAACCCCAATGAATCTTAAGAATGGATTTTAGGGGACCAAGAGAGCGAAAGGTTTTTAGGATGTCACGGTTTGTCCCATAGTAAAAGTTGTTCATAATGATGGGTACTATGGCATGGACCCCTTAAGCTTAGTAAACCCTTTCTGCGCAACCCAGTAGAGAACTACGTTAAGTACAATACAAGTAAGTCTGTCCAGATTATTGAAAGGCATAATATATCATTAGATAAGGTTTATTTCATCACCACAAATAATTTATTACAAAACATATTATATAGTCAGGAAGTCGTATAAATCTTACTTAACAATTAATTACATTACAGTAAATAACACAATATAAGCACCTAAGTACCTAACGTTTAACATATTTCTGAAGAAAAAATTATGCAATACAACTACTACTAACTTACTAGGTAATTTATACATAGAATAGAGATAGGGCACGCTCACCGGCCCGAGCTATCTCTTGCGCATTTTCAACATTTTAGATGATACAAAATCATTGAGTCAGAATTAAAAAAAAAAAAGTTTCCGTCAAAATGTCTTGTTAAAATGTTTAATTTTTTTCTGTCGGAAATAATTAAAAAAAAAATTTTTGACCAACACTGGTAAGTAGAAGACAGTAACACAACTTTTACAAAAATATGTCGCTGTCCACCACAATCGGGGGACCCGATTGTGGTGGACAATGGGATTGACCCGACAATGGGATTGTTTTAGAATAACTTTGCAAATGGCACAGCATTTATTGTGCTGTTATTTTGTAGAATGGCAGAGAAGAAACAAAAAAAAGTTTCTTTTTTAATCTCTTACGCCAAAATAAAACTTTAAAATATTTGCAATGATTTTCTAAAAAGAAAACTCAATAAAAAAAAACACACCTAACGAATTTTTATCTTTCAAAATGTTCGAAAGAGATAACTTTAGGTGATAACCGCAGCCTTAAATAGCGCATAATTTATAACTTTCTGTTTTAACTAAATTGTAAGTTAATTTGTTACATGCATCTGCATGGTGCAAGTAACCTGCACAATTTAGAATCAATTCACGTATGTAAATACATAATTATCCTTTTCAGAACAAGACGCAGAAAGGTTGTGGACTAAAGCTGGTGCCATCACGATTTAGGCAGGGTCTGACCGCACTGGCTAGTTTTATTACACACCTATTTTTCTTTACATGGATTTTTACAGCGGCGGCGGCGTGGCAGATGTACGTACATTTTGATTAGAATCTGTTTTTTCTGAACATGAACTATGAAGATTTCAGAACCATAATATCAATAAAATTAAGTATCACGATTGAAAGTTTATATGCAAGTCAATAGCGTACAAAGTCATGGGTAAATTAGTAATGTATAAAATACTGATATAATCTAAAATTCTAATAATTTATGTTTAAAATATCTGTTAGTTTTAATTCATATCATGATATAAAATAGGCTCATTATGAAAGTTCCCGAGAGGAGAATCAATTGATATTTGTGTGAGCATGACATTGTCAACCAACCAGCTGGAAACCGATAGGCCAATGAACAGTAAGCTAATTTCCATTTATGATCTTATTTACAAGAGGAAAGTGATCCTGGGGTCTTATTTTTACCAGTTATTGGCATCAATTCTGGTGTACTTCAACTTCAACTCTTAATTTATGGCTATTGTGAAGTAAACATGCCTCACAACTCCGCCAATGTCACGTAGATAGACCGCCAAACGCAATTTTTATTGTACGGTTTTGTACAGTTGGTCGGTGGCTAGAGAATTTATAAGTTTTTGTCTTATTTTTTCCTTTATTTTTTTTAATATCTGTAACAAAAACACGAAAACAAACACAAATGAGTTAGAGGGGAATTGGACAAAAGGCACACATTTATACATATAATAATTATTTACAACTTAATTTTTTTTTTTTATATATATTTACACAAAATATTTACAAATGGAGTAAAAACAAAGGTAAGGAGACATTTAAGGGAGGTAGGACGAGGGATTTCGGGAGGAATAACATCATACAATGAATACTGCATTAAAGGGCAACTGAAAAAAATATGGTCCTCATTTCCTTCATCTAAACCGCATTCGCATAGGGAGTGATCCCTAATCCTAAGTTTGGCCAAGAAGACGGGTGTACACGATCCATATGACTACGGATAATAGCATTGTAAAGCAGTCTTTGTGTTACTGAGTGAGCACCCCACCACACACCAGATAGGGATCGTAGGATGTTAATGTTTCTTTCACACTTTTGTGAAATGTAATCAAAGTGGGCAGTACCTGATAATTTGCGATCTAACCAGATCCCCAAAAACTTTACCTTATTCACCTCTGGAATTATTTCATTATTGACTTTAATGATAGCAGGAGGGATGATTATTTTCTTAGTAAACACTTCAACCCTACTTTTAGCCGCTGACAATGACAGTCCATGTTGTAGGAGCCAATCAGAAAGGTAGTCAAGAGCGCTATTTAGTCGACTTACAGCTTCTTCTAGAGATTTTTCCTGAACATATAGTGTTATGTCATCGGCATACTGCAATATTTGGCAAAAAGGAAGTACAGTCGATTCTAGGTCACACGTATACATGCTGTATAGAATGGGACTAGTAACTGAACCCTGTGGCAATCCCTTCCAGACAGTTTTAAGAGGGAGGGGAGAGTTTGGGCCTTTAATTGAGATTGATCTTTCCATTAATAGGTTACATATGAACCGGACTAGCTTCTCAGGGACACTCAGCTGTATGAGTTTACTCCTGAGCACCGGAAGCAAGACGTTATCATAAGCAGACTCAATATCTAGAAAAACTGCGACCAAATACTCTTTTTTTGCAAGGGATATGCGAATATCAGTTGTTAGTATACTGAGATTGTCCATGGTACCCATACCTTTTCTGAATCCGTACTGTGATTTTGCCAACAAGTTTTTATTTTCTATTAACCACTCAAGTCGATGTTTGATCATATGCTCTGTGATCTTTGCTAAAACCGAAGACAAAGCGATTGGTCTGTAGCTGTTTGGGTCTGATGGACTCTTGCCAGGCTTCAGTATTGGGATCACAACTTGGGTTTTCCACGGCTGGGGAATTATTCCATATTCAAAAAAGTTATTCACTAGTCCCAAATAGTATTCCTTGCTCTTATCTGAAGCAGACTTCATAAATGAATATGGAATTCCATCTGCTCCCGGAGAAGAGTCCACCAGGCCATTAAGAGCCAGTTGAAGTTCTGAGAAAGAGAAGGGGGAGTCTAGGTTGTTTAGAGTTGGCATGGGGCTTGGAGGCGAGGGGAAGGATTCTGAACATGGAACTGACGGGGGGGACATTTTATCCGAAAAGGCCTCTAGCCACGATGATGGGTCATTATTTACAGTATTATCAATGCCAAATGATCCTCTATATCTTTTGATTTGTTTCCAAATTAAAGTGGATGGTGTTCTAGGACACAGATTTTGACAGTAATTATTCCAACCTTGTCTTTTTTTATTTTTAAAGAGCCTTTTGGCCTTGGCAGCGTTTCTTTTATATTCAAGAAAGTTCTCTGCAGTCATGGCAACCTTGTAGACTTTTTCAGACGCTTTTCTTTTCTTGGCAGCTTCTGTACATTCTGCATCCCACCAAGGGGTTGACACTTTGAAGTGGAATGGTTTTTTTAGAGGGAAGTTTTCGTCGGCACTAGAAATTATTGATTCAACGAGTTTTGAATAGTTTTCAATGGAGTTAATGTTGTTAGAAACAGGTAGAGAATCTATTTTGTTATCAAGAGAAGAGGAATAAGAGGACCATTTAGCATTCGATAATCTGTATTTAAGTAATGGGCAGTAATTACGTACGGGGACAACTCTGTTAGGAATAGAGATGGAAATAGGATAATGATCACTGCCATAGGAATCGGGCAAAACTTGCCAAGAAATGAGAGGGGCGAGGGAAGGGGAGCATATGGTGAGGTCGACTGCACTTCTAGGATCTTGGGACGGGTTCACCCTGCGAGTAGGGGAGCCATTGTTGATAACGCACAGGTTAGCTTCATCAAAAGCTTCCAAAAGGCAAAGACCAAAAGAATCACTTTCACCAGAACCCCAGGATGTGTGGTGTGCATTCAAGTCTCCCATTAAAAGAACAGGAGGTGGAACTGAAGAGATTAGGTACAATATATCCGCAATCATGTTTGAGTGGGGATGAGGAATATATATGGACACACATGAGAAGTCTAAAATTTTTGCAGCTATGATATTTATATCAGGATGGGAAGATGGGAGGGGAATTTGGGAAAAGGGAAGAGAGCGCCTTATAAATAAGGCACATCCGGCACCCCACCCGTCAGCCTTGTCATCCCGAAGGCAGGAGTACCCTGTAACCCTAAAACGGGATCCAGGCACCAACCATGTCTCCGAGATGGCAATGACTGACGGGTGATATTTATTTATTAAGTGAAGAAGACTAGGCTTCTTGGGACGTAGGCTTCTAGTGTTCCACTGGAGAGCGGAGACTAGATCCATAATTATTGGACAAAGAAACAATCTGGCTAAGTTTATGGGCAACGTGGGACGGTATAATAGAGTTGTTTTTGGAGATAATACTGATGATCATGGTGAGAAGAATTTCCAGGAGGTCATCCTCCTGTGATAAAGGTAGGGAGTTGGACTGTTGGGTAAATGCAAAACCATTAGGAAGGTCTGATGGCTCCTCAGCAATAATAGACTGATGAGCAGCCCGGTCATATGTTTTGCCTAATGGAGCCCTAGTACGAGGAGCAGAGGAAAATGTTTTTCGGTATGACACGGTGGCAGGATTTGAGTTCTGTCCTATGTGGGGGGATAGGGATGTCTGCGAAGTGATTCTATTAGAGTGCCGCACTACCTCGGCATACGGCCTGTTTGCCCTAGGATACCGACGCGAAGCATCCTCGTATGACATATTCTCCTGAGACATTAAGAGCTTAATGGCCTTCTGTCTACCCTACTCAGGCCAATCCTTGTTATTAGTAAAATGTTGACCCGAACAGTGCAGACAAGAAGCCTGACTCTCCGGAACATCACAGGAATCACCCGGATGAGATTGCGCACAATGGAAGCATCTAGCATTTGATCGGCATTGATTTTTAATATGACCGTATCTGCAACAGTTCAGGCACTGAATGGTGGGGTACTGGTAGGTTTCAACAGGTAGAGAATTATGGAACAGGAACAGCCTACTTGGTAAGACTTGCCCCTGAAACGTTATTACCACAGTTTGGGTAGGAACCCATGTAACCTTACCTTCAACAGTAGTTTTTCTATTGAGCCTTCTAGCTTTTAGCACTATCCCACATCCTCCAGGGAGTTCCAACGATGTTACAAGTTCATCCATTGATAGGTCTACTGGGACTTGGCGGACAATGCCCATCTTTGATATATTGTAATTTGGGATTGAAGCCTGATATTTGTTTGTTTCTAGAAGAGGGCTGTCCAAAAATCTATTAGCATCACCATAAGTTTTGAATTCGACTGATATTTTATTCCTACCCACTTTCTTTACTCCATCAGGGCAGATATTGGCAACTTTATTATTATATAGAAATTGGCCTAACCTAATGGGACTGATTGTAGTCTCTGCCGCGGGATCCGGTTCAGAACGGGAAATATGGACTATGAAAGGACCTTTGTCCATTGCCGTGTATTCTTTAAACCCTATAACTAGGGACGGATGCATGAAAACACATTGTATTGAGGCCGAAGCCATTTCTTGGTCGGTAATGGTTTTCTTAACACTTGTTGGGTATTCATTGTTCTCCGAACGCCTTTTGGACCCCACAACCACAGGAATGGGTGGATCCGGAGGGTCGGGTGGTTCAGGAGCTAAGGAATCCATTTTGGATTCCTTAGCGAAGTTAATACACAAACAACTATGTTAAACAAAAACTATCCACTCACCAGTATACCAACACCTAAATAACCCACCACCAGAGTAAAAAACAAAAACTTCTGCGTAAATAATGCCAAAACGGCACTATTTTAACCAAATTTGTCCCTGAAACTCGCGGTTCACGTGTGACAGCTATCGAGTTCCAAGCGGGAAAAAAAAAACTTCTGGTGTACCATACACTAAACTAATTTGACAGGACTAAAATTATCAGTGTCTCTTCATTACAATACGTCAGAAAAGGATGGCAATTTTTTTTAAGTTGTCAAGTTTATTTTAGATAATGTTACATCAGAGTCGATCACTAAAGCTCTTATAAAAAGCACAAGGCATTATGCACAATCTACCCCAAGATGCAAATACTCCCCAAGCATCGCTATCTCGAATAAGAAGGCATTATGGTATGTTTTAGGTACCACAAGAGGACACACTTGTTCTTGACTATTCACAATATCGTTCTGAGTGAAACTAAGTACGCTGTAGTTTTTCACAAGGCTACCTCAGTAAAAACCCTTTGCTTTTTCCTTGCAGACAAATATTTTGATATTCTACTTAATGTAGGCTAATAAAACACACAGGACAATTTACACGACATACAGGATAATTTTAATATCAATAAAACATAACGCAGTTCAGGATAGCTCTTTGACATTTTGTTTCAAAGTCATGTAACAATTCATCAATATCATCATCTAAATCATCACTCTGTTTCATTTTATTTACCATGTCACTTATTAAAAACGCTCCAATAGTAGCTTCCTCATGGTTATCCTGTATATCTATGTTTATAACATGCACGGGCTGGTTGAAAACAGACCGCCGCGAACTAAACCATTCAATTACTTGGTCATATACGCGTTCCTCACATGTTATTATAACATCGAAGAGTTCTTCGGACGCCTGGAATTTTTCCGGGCTGGGTTTTATCCTGCGGTTCCTGTCCAACATGTGCAACAAACCATTCTGTGTGTAAAAGGCTTTGTCTTTCTCCAACAAATCATTGTAGATGTCGTCGTAAGGAACGCCAAATTCGTAGCAGTTAGGACGGTCAGCCGATGACCCAGGCAACTTAACCTTTTCACCAGTTCCAAAAGATTTCACTTTGTATCCCTTTTTAGCGAGAAAAGCATGGGCTTCCATGCTACGGTTCATATTAGAAGAACATACCACTGCAAAGTATAAATCTCCGGAATCTCCCATATCTGATTTGCAATCGTCACTTTCTTCTCAATTGAAATTATTGAAAATCAAAATTTATGTTTTGGTGGACGTTATTCTAGGATAACTTGACAGTTGATTTTGACATCGATGTCATACGGTAATTCGCTGCAATCAATTCAAGATTTGTTTAATGACAGCAACAGTGCTGCCGGAATTTGTGAACTAAACTTGCAATAATTTATAATTAAAATTTATAAATTATATTATAATTTATATATTTATAATTATTTTAAAAGTATAATAAGTAAGTATGGACGATAATTTTAAGTGATAACGTATGCGTCACAAGCCGAACGCTTAAGCCGATCGTGCCTCTCTATCGCTAGTTCCGCGCTCTCGCTTGCACGCCCAGCTCAGGCGGAACGTGACAATGACGAATCAAGTGAAACGGCGACTTCTGAATCGCAAGTGGGAAAGAAATGGACGTTTGATGATGATGAGTTACAATTTTCAATGCTCTATTTCTTACCTAAAAGTAGCTTAAGTGGTAAGTCTCTGCCCTAGCATCATCACAGTAATGCTTTTTTTTACTTTTGACTTGTCACGTTTTGTTTATTTAACTGTCGAACTCTAAAAGTCAAAATTAGGTGTGTGTCAGTGTAGTAAAGAAATCAATGTCATTTTATTATTTGTCATAATATGATAATAGTACCTGTGCAGGGATGCGTTTACGGCACTTATCCAGACTAAAACTTATACTAGATGAACGATAAAACACCCGTTTTGGGACTCCACGAGGTGAAAAATTATACCGGCGAAAATTTAAACTGCCCGTTTACGGGCGTCCGCTGGTATAAGTTTTCGCCTGACTAGATTAAATTTTATCTACCTTTTGAGGTCGCTAAATTTTCGCCTGCTGTCAGATTGACAGCTGTTGAGGAGGTTAAGCCGTTTTTGATATTATTTTGTTCGAATCTTTTTGTTGTAGATGTTTTTATTTAAAATAAAATTTTATATCTATATAATGATAGATTGATATTTCATATTTTACTATTATATACCATTTTATTTTACTATATTTTACTTGACATTTATTTATTATTGAATTTGACAGCTAGTATTGACATATATGACATAAAGCTATGACGCCGTTCAGCGAACCTCCGTTAGTTTAATTTTTCACCGGTGAAAAATTCGCCGCGTCCGTAAACGCTCCCCAGGGGAGCGTTTACGGACTCGGGGGAGCGTTTACGGACTCCGCGAATTTTTCACCGGTGAAAAATTAAACTAACGGAGGTTCGCTGAACGGCGTCATAGCTTTATGTCATATATGTCAATACTAGCTGTCAAATTCAATAATAAATAAATGTCAAGTAAAATATAGTAAAATAAAATGGTATATAATAGTAAAATATGAAATATCAATCTATCATTATATAGATATAAAATTTTATTTTAAATAAAAACATCTACAACAAAAAGATTCGAACAAAATAATATCAAAAACGGCTTAACCTCCTCAACAGCTGTCAATCTGACAGCAGGCGAAAATTTAGCGACCTCAAAAGGTAGATAAAATTTAATCTAGTCAGGCGAAAACTTATACCAGCGGACGCCCGTAAACGGGCAGTTTAAATTTTCGCCGGTATAATTTTTCACCTCGTGGAGTCCCAAAACGGGTGTTTTATCGTTCATCTAGTATAAGTTTTAGTCTGGATAAGTGCCGTAAACGCATCCCAGCGAATTTTTCACCGGTGAAAAATTAAACTAACGGAGGTTCGCTGAACGGCGTCATAGCTTTATGTCATATATGTCAATACTAGCTGTCAAATTCAATAATAAATAAATGTCAAGTAAAATATAGTAAAATAAAATGGTATATAATAGTAAAATATGAAATATCAATCTATCATTATATAGATATAAAATTTTATTTTAAATAAAAACATCTACAACAAAAAGATTCGAACAAAATAATATCAAAAACGGCTTAACCTCCTCAACAGCTGTCAATCTGACAGCAGGCGAAAATTTAGCGACCTCAAAAGGTAGATAAAATTTAATCTAGTCAGGCGAAAACTTATACCAGCGGACGCCCGTAAACGGGCAGTTTAAATTTTCGCCGGTATAATTTTTCACCTCGTGGAGTCCCAAAACGGGTGTTTTATCGTTCATCTAGTATAAGTTTTAGTCTGGATAAGTGCCGTAAACGCATCCCAAAAGGTAGATAAAATTTATTCTAGTCAGGCGAAAACTTATACCAGCGGACGCCCGTAAACGGGCAGTTTAAATATTCGCCGGTATAATTTTTCACCTCGTGGAGTCCCAAAACGGGTGTTTTGACGTTCATTCATCTAGTATAAGTTTTAGTCTGGATAAGTGCCGTAAACGCATCCCTGTGAGTGTGACCGAGGCCGATGTAATTTTTTACTTTAGCATAGAGAATAACGAATATAAACTGTTTTTAGGTTAAGACATGGAAAATTGTTAATTTCTAAGAACATTTGATGATAAAAATTATGAATTCGCTTGCCAAGTTTCTAATACCAATAGGGTTAAGGAGTCAACGTGCTATTCACTCATGTTCCTCAAATTTAGCCTGGTCAAAACCTACAACGCCGAGGTCGTTTTTAGAGTACAACAAAAAAGTGTTTCCTCCTCAACAAATTGGCGAGGAGCCTCGACCAGCTGTAAGTTTAAAAAACATCAATTGTTATTTTCTTTAACGATCTAATTTTTGTCTAATTTATTATCATTTATATTATTAGAAGAAGTCTTCTACAAATCAGATGATTACTTTCCTACCCAAGAGGTACCCACTTCCATTAATGCATTGCATGATTAGCATTAAGTCCTTCATTTGTACTTTCTACATTATTTGTGAGTGTGCAATAAAGTATCACATAAATAACCTTAATCATTATCAGCCTCTCATGTTCCCATTGCTGGAACTCAAGCCTTCTCGGAGACGATGGGCCCTAATCCAGCATGCAGGCCCAATCGTAAATGTAATGTCTTTGAACTGTTGGGGTTCATCGACATACCAGTTTCTTCACATTGTTTTCCTTCAAAGTTTTTAACAATGGTATCGAAACTGTACATAATATATGTGTCATTGGTGCAGGGCTGAGGACTGAACCGGGTGCCGTCAGATGTAAACGCACATGCTACCGCTTGGCTACCATCAAATAACCTAATTATATAGGAAATAAGCAATCTTTTTTAAGACACACCAACACTTCACAAAAAATCATTATTTGTACTGTGCGTGTTGGTTTGGTTCTCAGCATTCTAAAGGTTTATATTAGAATCCTCTATTGACCTCCGCGTGGTAGCAATTCCAGATACTGTAACTGATAAGGCAATATTGCAAGTAAATTTTTTGTTACAAATGTTTTTCCAGTACTTCCTGGGGTGCTTAAAAAGAGAATCTTTGCCGCATCAGTCAAAAACATTTCATATTTCAGTTTTGAAATTAGATGAAAATTGGTTACCACAATTATTTGGACCTATGAAAATATAATATGTTTCAAGATTCCTCTTTCTACTTTAAGGTGATACGTTTCATGTTTGGCAGGATATTCAATACATGAAATACAGGAAAGTTGTACATGATAATGTAAAGAACAACCAACAATTTTCGCAAACACTGTGTTATTTCACAATAATTACCGGCCTAGCTACAAGGTAAAAAAAACTGTTTGAAATTTGAATTTCCCGCCATACATGAAACATATCACCTTAACTTAGTAATGTACTAATTAATTAAATTAATTAGTTACTAAGTTCATTTCAAATTAAAGTTTTACTTCATGTCATCAATTATAACATATTTATTTGTTTTGTTGCTAAGTAATTTTCGCATTAACCTTCCATCTCCTAAACAAGATTTTCCGAAGTAGTTACTTTAATTTTAACACCGTGCAGCTAGTTTTTGTATACATCTGTGATATCTCTTTTACCTACTATGAAAGTATGAATCTCACATTAAAGTGGGGTCAGCTTTCCTTACTTTTGTATGTATCTATGATGGCACACACTACTGCACTGGGTTACGCGGAAAGTGTGTACTAAGCCGAAAGGGGTTCATAGTATATGTATATATATATCATCATCACTATATATATAAAATTTCCATGTCACAATGTTAGTTACCGTACTCCTCCGAAACGGCTTTACCGATTTTTACCAAATTTTATATGCGTATTCAGTAGGTCTGAGAATCGGCTACTATCTATTTTCCATACCCCTTCACCGATTTTCATCACCACGCGGGTGAAACCGCGGGGCGCAGCTAGTATATATATGTAATATTATATACTATGAACCCCACCTTTATGCACAACTTTTGCCATGGCAGAAATTGACACTTGACAAAATGTATGGAACAGCTGTTTTTTTGCGATTTCAGGGTTGGTCACAGTAAAAGTTGTTCATAATGATGAGTATAACGGACCCCTTTCTGCTTCGCACACCCTTTCCGCATAACCCTGTATAATGCACCATAATAATTATTAGGTATCTACATATCATCGACATGTATACCAGAGTCATCGACATAGCTATTAAAATTTGCAAGTTGAAATGGCAATGGGCAGGCAATGTGGTGTATAATGCACCATAATAATTATTAGGTATCTACATATCATCGACATGTATACCAGAGTCATCGACATAGCTATTAAAATTTGCAAGTTGAAATGGCAATGGGCAGGCCACATCGTTCGAAGAACCAATAACCGACGGGGTAGAAAGATTCTTGAGTGGAGACCACGAACCGGAAGACGCAGCGTAGGTAGGCCTCCCTCTAGATGGACCGACGACATTGTGAGAGTCGCGGGTATCCAGTGGATGCAGATGGCAGGTTGTCTTTTAGTGTGGAGGTTAAAGGGGGAGGCTATGTTCAGCAGTGGACGTTTTATGGCTGATGATGATGATGATCCATGTAGACAGGAGAGGGAAATGTATGCTTTGTTATTAAAGATTACCCACATATTGGTTCCAGTTTGTTTGCCATCAGAAGACCAACGTCAAATACAGTCCTAAGAAACTCTGGTACATTGCATCGTTTGTAAGAGGAATGACTGTGGATGAAGCTGTTAAACAACTCAGTTTTGTTCACAAAAAAGGAGCAATATTTATCAAAGAAGCAATCTTAGAGGCACAGGAGCTAGCAGTAAAGGAACATAATGTTGAATTCAGAAGCAATCTGTGGATAGGTATGATTACACTATTGAAAATAAATTTTTTTATGCTAACATTGCTGAAATTTTATGTAGTAGATATACACTTCGTCAGTCATTAGTCTTTTATCAAAAGTTTAAGTTTTGTCTGTGATGGGAGACGCGTTTCAGAATAATTATAGTATGAAAAACACGCTTTATGTCAGTCGCGCGCGCACACACTCAGAGGAGACGAGTGATAGGGGGTTTACACTGGTTGTGCATGCGGCATGATATTTGGTGTCTTTCCCACTACTATGAGCTCTATGCTAGATTCACACCATTGAAAAGTTCCACTTTCCACTGAATGAACTGGTGTAGCCACCGATGGAATGGTGGCTAAGCGAGGGTAAGCGCAGCCCCGGAAGACCAGTCCAGCGGTGGTAGGATGACATAACCAGAATTTTGCAGAAATATACGGATGAGGCTGGATGTTTAACACATTGACGAAAGAGGGAGGAGGTTTATGTCCTGCAGTGGGCTGAATGATCTGTCAATGATAATGATCCTAGTAGGAGGCGTGCCTAGAAACCAAAACAAGGAAGAAACTATGAAAAATATGAAATAAAGCAACATTTGTCGTATTACAATGAGTTTTAATGAATACCATAGGTTCAACCAATTTCATAACAAAAAATATCCATAGATCGACCTGTAGAATGCAGCTGTTAATAATTTTTAACCAACTTCAAAAAAATCCGTCATTTATGAACCGATTTGGAGAATTTTTGTATTTTTCTCTGTTGTACGTAGTACATATGGATCGTTGTCAATAGGCATGATGACTAATATTTTTTTTATTACCTCATAAAAAAGCTGATCATCAATAGACCCTATCAACGAAAACAAAATTTAAATTAGTTCAAAAATGAATAAGTTATCAGTATTTTAGTTTCATGCTAGACAGAGAGCGCACTATACTGAGCTATGACGTCAAGCCTCAGGCGCTGCATACGAATGCTATACCAACATGCTTTGCGAAAAAGGGATGGAGCATCCCCTCATATCTCAGAGATTAATCAGCCAATTCAATTTATTTTTTCAGTGTAATGTATTTAGTTATATTCATCGCTAAGTCTGGTATTTGTAATAAATTAAACATGGTTACATGCCTATTGTATATTTTACAAATTTTGAAGTCGGTTTTTTAAATTGATTTTTATATAATGAAGTGTTCTACACTAGACTTTAGGATTTACTATTTAAATGTAACTGAAAAAATATAGCAGCAGGATACTAAACTGTCGGGTAAATTGCTCCCCCATTGCTCTTAGCCACTGCACTGCAACCGGTTTACGCAGTGATTATGATAGGCCTAGTGGTCTAAAATGCCCGCTCCACTACATAATGTGCAGTTTCTTGGTCGGTTGTTGGCTAGCTATAGATCTTCACATGTTGTTTTTGTTTCAGCTGAATCCTTTGCAGGTAAAGGCATGTGCATAAAAGGTGTGAGGAGGCACGCTCGTGGACGCATGGGCGAAGTTAGATACCAATACTGCCATTATTTTGTAAGGCTCGAAGAGGGAAAACCACCTGCAGACTACTACAAATTGAACCCACTCACACCAGACCAGCAGCTCGACAAGTGGCTTGAACAAATGAGAAAGAGAAAGATCACCAACTCCTATTGATTAGCTTAGACTATTTAATGCATTGTAGATAATAAATATTTAGAATTAACTTTTTTTTTATTGAGGTACAAAGTTACAAATATGTTGCTAATAGTGTATTTTTTTATTTTATTTTTTTATGAGTAACGAGACGAGCGAAGTCGCTTGCCTGATGGCTCTTCACGCTTGGCCATAACAGCTCAACGCCACTCAGAATTTGGAACATCAACAGTTCAAAACCCTGGATGGCAATGCACTGCGCTCGTCACCCCGAGATATAAGATGTCAAATCTCTATGTGCCCTGTAATTTTGCTGGAAACATTGCCCTTCAATCCGGAATACACGGATTGGTTTCTAGTTTTCACGCGACTGCCTAAGAAAGAGGATCTAATGTTTTTGAGGTGTATGTTTGTCTGTTCACTGTTCCTATTTGACCACCTGTGGCCTAAACGGGTTGTCGATTTTGAAGCGAGATGTCGTTAGATTGGTTCACGCCACACTGGTCAATACTGCATACTCTGTAGGCTTTTCTAAATACTGCTTATTCGTCAAGCTTTCCTAAAAACTGATCATTCGTCAAGCTATAACATATTCATCAAGTTAATTATCATTAAGATACGACAATATTTTTAAGTTGGATTTTTTGTTTTCTATTAATATTTTCTCGAACCTCTGACGAAAATTTGACTTTAGGGTCTCGACCTTAATGATTTTTGTGTTTTCTAAATCTTGTAGGTGCATATAATATTTTAATGTGTTTTAATGGTTTGATTAAATTGTTCCACAAAAGAGGCGAATGCTAGAAGGTTATGTTAGAATTTAAGAAGAAAAAACTATTTATATTTTCAAGATGGTTATGGCATGTTTCAGAAAAGTACTATACAAGCCTTTGAGGCAACCAAGCCTCAGATCAAATAATAAATACAGATGAATTACGGCCTACTGCAAAAAAATAATTAAAAATCGCTTCCAAAACTACGTGAATTCCCAATATAAATACACGGACTCACGCACACATAAGCATTCAAAATTACGTGAGTTGCATACTGAAAATGTCAAACTACTATGTATGCTCACATTTTCAAAAGGTGGCTTCACTATTCGTAATCCATGTGGCTATTTTCTTTGATCTGAGCATTGTGTACGTTGGCCTTAGCCCATATTTTCACGCTCATCCAAAAATGCTTGTTGTCTACCACTGCAGTAATTCACATTGTCTTTTCTAAATTGATTTATAGCACACTAATAGCATTATGCAGTCAGACATCCAGTAGCGGTTTTTTGCAACGCATCAAAGGGTTTTGATTTTTAAAATATCTTTGGACCACCTCTCGATGGGACTCCGGATAATAAGATTTTCACACCACCTGCTCGACAATGTCCAATTACATATGATGCAACCTCAACGTAAAGTAAAGCATGATCTCTCAGTGGATATAAAGTTGTATGAAACTCGCTACGGAATAAAGTTATTTGAATTTGGAACGTCAAATTCGTGTGTTAACTCGTGGAAAACTAAGTAAAAAATGCCCATATGGTTTTGTAAAGAGATTTGTTCGAAAATCTAACTGCTCACAATAAGCAAACATAACTAAAAAAAGAAAGGCGCGTTTACATAGAACGTGATAGAAAAAACTGTTTTGGTGCTGTGATTTTCAGTGCAACCTGGCTTTTCATTGTCCCGCAGGTCTGAAAAGTATAGTAATAGTAGCTCTAATGCCTGGCGCGACTTTTCCCTACAGGATTGACTAAGTGACGAAAATCTAAGACCCCCAGCCCTGTGACCAAGCATGTTATTTTGAAGACCCCCACCCTGAACGGGTCACATACGTTTGGGTACGGTCCCCTAGGTGAACCACAGACCGGGAACGCTTTCTAAAACGTAGAGTTGTATGAAAAGGCAGCTGTTCGAATTAGTGCAGATTTAGCAGGAGCATAAGTGAAATAAAGAAAAGTAAGTTACATCATTGTGTATTTCTTTAATAATATAGGTTATTAATAACTTTTTTTTATAAAAGTTTTGTAAAAATAGGTTTATTACTATGCAATATCAAGATTCCCAGTATTCACTGAACTAAATATAATATAATATTTATATTAAATACTGCTTTAAAATAATATACTAACAATAATATTTCTTTCATATCAGTAAGTACTTTTTCTTCCGGCAGTTCCATTACATTTAAATCCTATTTTGATATAACATTCACTATTTTCTAAATTAATTCATGTAACATTAAATAAACTTATAGATACAAGCTGCCATTGCAGCTAATAGTGATATTTACCTATATCTAACTCCATTATACAATATCTTACCAATTATTATGTACTTACTCATTTTTGTTGGTACACACGGATGAAAATTATTCATTTACATACTACAGGTCAGGTAGGTATACCTAATTATATTATGGAAGTATCTATTACTTATGAAAAGCAAGATACAAGCCAGCTAGTGCAAATACCGAAGAAGTGAAGTTTCGACGAAGTTGACAGCTTCCATCCTCACGAATGCTAGCATTATTAAATCGATTATAAGCACGAACGAAATTTATTATTCTATTGCAACGCGATAAAGCACCATTCAGCTCGGACATACTGATAAATCGATCGATCGTTCGAGCTGTACGTTGCATGCGTTCTGCGTAAACTAAACTGAGCTTTATTGTAACGCAATAAAGCACAGTTCGGTTCGCGCGTACTGACTGTAGAATCGATATAGCGTAAGGATCTATACAGAATTATTGTGAGAAAATATATAATACCCTTAGGATGACCGCCAACTGGAGAGTCGTCGCGGTGTACAAATAGCCGTCTCTTTTCTAGTTTGGTTCAAAATCATACCTCGTTTTTATTATTTTGGAACTGTAAGAAGCGATGCGTCGCGGAAGCACTGCGGTTCAATTTTTATACATTTACAAAGTTGAGCCAGGAAAAAGATGGCTTTTTCACGGCGGCGCTCGGCGCTTGTATGCGGCGACAATGCAGTCAGCGTTGAACCTCAAAATGCAACCCGAAAGCCGGAACTGACCAAAGCGCACTGAAATTATCCCACACGGCCTGCGGTTTTTTTTAACGATCGATCGATCAAGTCTAATTCATAAACCCTCCAATTGACTCAGGCGCGGATCCACCGTTGTTGGCACGATGGGCATGCCCACAACCCTAATACGTGACTTGTGACGCCCCACAGCTTTACCCGCGTGGAACTACGATACACTGAACAAAATCTTGGTTGTCATATATTTATTTATAAACATTTCCTTTGTAGGAATGCACTATATCGATCATGCACGAGCAAGGTTCATACGCTGACTCGCACTTGCCCGATTTTCAGGTGGCTGTGACCACAACCTTTTTTGAAGACTGGATCCGCACCTGAATTGACTTCCTGTTTCCTTGAATTTTGCCAGGTCAAAGTTGTTTGAAAATAAGGCATTGAGTTAGGTCCTTCATAAAAGGTTATCGGTGAAAGGAGTACTTGCACTCACCATTCATACTAATATACAAACTAATATTAATATTGTTAAAAAGAGTATCAATCTAAGTACTTTATACCTTGTTACTTTATAGATGTTTCATACCTTTTATAATGATAGATTTCTTATCTCTGCAATAAAATACGATTGTCTGAATGTACGATATCGAACTTTTCGATACACATATTAGTACTTAGTGTTTATCTTTATTAAATAGTTCTGATTGTGGAATGACTACGATTATCTTATTGATTACATTCGCTATCATTAACTTTTTTATATGCAAGTCAGTACGATAAGTATATATTAGGATGCCATCCATTAAAGATAGTTCCTTCCGGATCCTATAAAAAAAAAGTCCAAAAATATAATATATGTAAAAAAAAGTTATATTACACGGGAATTATTTAAGTATGACTAAGTCGGTTACTACGACTAGTTTCAACCGCATTCAGCAGTCTTTTTAGGCCGACACGAGACGGAGCTGCGCGCACGCATTCACGTTGAAAAAGACCACCGAATGCGGTTGAAACTATATTATAGTTGGATTAACCGGCTTAATCATACGTAAGTCACCATATAAATAAAATGTGTGAAAACTAAGTCAGTTTCCATAGTATAACTCTCTAATTAGCAGTCAATCCAATGCAGACTGTTACAACCTCATTTGAAATTTGTCTTTTGTACCAACCTACATGGTTTAAAACTCAATGTCATGATTTTTTATATTTGTCAGTTTTGAAGCATGGCAATTTAATTATTAAAACATCTAGCTAACGAATTAGTTTGTTTCAAATTTATTTCACAAACCTACTACTATTTTATTTATGTGAATTTTACCATTGAACAGGTATATGGCGACATTGTTAGTGAAAACAGCACCGCATTGCACTTTGCCAGGCTTCCGCCAGCCCGTCCCGACATCTTTATCGCTATATGAATATTATTATGCAATATAAAAAAGTGCGAGAATATTTACTGTGAAATAACCGACTAGACTTTCACTTTAGCTTTTTAACATAACAATGCTCTCCGAGATGGTACTTTTTTAAAATAGCTTTCATTCATAGTAAACTCATCTGTGGCTCCCGTAAACCCGTAATAGGCTTATTTAGCTATGAGCAGAGATGTTATCAACCGGACGTTACATAAAATTATCTTTTATATATGTAACGAGGTCAATAACTTATGGCTTTAGTTTCTTATCCAACTTTCAGTGTTGTATTTTTCGGTCTTTGCATGTATAAAGGCCATTTCAAATTGAGATGGCAGATTAAAATGCTGTCATTTTAATTTAGATTATCGTAAGTAGTAAGCCGTTTTACTGGTATATATTGGCTTAAATGTTACATAGGTGTATTCTTTCTTAATTTCAAAATCTTCCAAGCTTATGCTCCTATTCAATACTGAAAAATATCTGCCGACATTTATTATGATATGTTGCATAGATATACCCTTAGATATAAATGCTCGATAAGCTGATCTTTTTATATATTTTTTGTCTCATTTTCAACTCTTCTCGTAATTTTTCTTTCGTGGATTTTGTGATATTGCCGCAATTTTGCCAATATCTTGTGTAGAGTCAGGGCGATATTTATGTTGGACATTGTCCAGTGTGAGGGTGATGTGATCTCAATTTGCGCAGATGATCAGTAGTTCCATGATCTTCTGAATGTCATCCACCCTCTACAAGTAGGGTTACCAGATGAAAAAAACAATGGGCAAAAATCCGGACGCTTAATGAAATTTCCGGACATTTCCTTCAAAGTTCATATTTCGTAGCATAATGAACTAATGTTGCGGTGTTTTTTATTCATTTCTAGAATTCCCGACGTTTCAGAATTCCCCCTGAATTCTGGACAAAAGTCTGAATTTACTGACATCCGAAAAATTCTGGACGTATGGCCAATAATGTATTTAGAGCGTACCAGTGTGCGCACGCGCAGGTCGTTGTCCTTTAACATCAGCTGATATTTTATTTTGCATTAAATTGCGATCATCCAATTGTCCCTTACACCCGGTATGTGTACTTTTACGTATTTCTGTGTTGTGCACTTCTCGTAAGTTGACTGATCATATCATAACATAGATTAGCTTATTGATTGTTTATGTATAAGATGGTAAATATGTATTTTTATCTGAAGGTCCTGTCTGGCAGTTTGATGACTCAGTAAGTTTCTGTTGCCAGTTTCAATAACTTCCATTTCTTAAGTAACTACCTAACTAGAAGATGTAATACCGAAAAAAAAATACTATATCTTACAAAGAAAATCAGACGCTTAGGGATGTTCGTGGCTCAGGTTTTTTCGGAACATATCCGTACAAAAATATAGAACTTATCACCAACATAGTTCCCAACGCGAAGCGCACCGTTATAACGAAGTCGAATATGTAAATAGACGCCACACATGATATAATTATCGCGACGGAAGTGGCAAAACCTTTTAGTATGTTATCCGCGTATTTTACGACTACAGCGACGATAAGCCCGCCCGCTGCCTGTAATAGCACCAAGTACCACACAAACCCGTCGAATCCTTTCAGTAGATTATTGCTTGTGCCTTCCTTGATAAGATACGTAGCGGCACCAAATGGCAGCGACAGTAGACTTAGCTGGACATTTCGCATCCACACCTGAAAATTAATAAAAAAAATATTAAAATTTTCGGGCACGAGCTCATAACTTTGAAACGACTACACGGATTTTCATCAAACAAAGCTAAGAACCAACACAATGAAATCCGCTTTTTAAGAGTTCCGTACCCAAAGGGTGTAAACGGGACCCTATTACTAAGCCTACGCTGTCTGTCTGTCCGTCTGTTTTTCCTATATTTTAACGGCTGTATCTTTCGAACCGTATTAGCCAGCCAGTTAAATTTTTCACAGAATATGTAAAGTAACGGCGGATTAACAAAGAAATAATAAAGTCAAAAAGTAACTGTGACAAATTTCTGTTCATCACGTTCTCATACGATCACCGAAGTTAAGTAACGTCGGACGCGGTTGGTACTAGGATGGGTGACCGCTTGAGCGTTGATGGGATGTTGTCTTTTACACTACTTTTTCTAGCTCCTACAGCTTGAGTCACCCTATCCTGAGGTCGACCAACATCAGCGGATCTAAAAGGGCACAGCAAAAATCAGCCTACGAAAGAGCCGCAGCACGACATAGCGTCATCCGTTCGGAAAGCTAAGCGTCTTAGCTTTTCTCACGGCATTCAGTATCGGAAGAAAGCCGAGATGGGCTATGTCAGCCCGTCCCACTATATCCCAGCTATCAGACCACGCCAACGCCTTTATCGAGTTTTTAGCTATCACGAGTGCGAAAATAAAAGTCAATCTGAAAATCTGCTAGTATATCATGCAGCACTTTAGGGTTTGCAGGGTTTTAGGGTAATGAAGATACTTCGAGGAAGCAGAAGCATCCATATACAACAACGACACATCCAAGATAATAAGGGTTACAATATGAGGTCAGTGTATGACTGAGTACAATGAAACAAGTAGTTTTGTGACATTGGGTGAGAGGGGAAAGAGCGGACTGGAAAAACCGACACCACTAAATGATCCCATTGTAGACACCACCCTTTATACCAAAATAATTTTAGATGACAAAATCTTAAAATGGCGGACACAGTTATGAGGAGTAGTAATGATGTCGATGCAGGCTGGGAAAACAGGGAGGTACTTAAAATACAATGGTTCCAGGATGAGGCAAAACAACCTGGGTGGACATTCGATGCGGGCAAAAACGTCATCATCGCCAGCAAAAATGGCAGCGAATCGCGAGGTACGAAGAGGTTAAAAGGTATAAAGAGGTTTTAGTGATTGCATACTCACAGATATGTCAGACTCCTTGAGCACCTTTTCAAAGTAGATGCCAGCAAACCCTGATATAAAGCAAGCTGCCAAAGCTGTACAGAATCCCAATATTCTAGACTGGTCCTGGTTTTGCTGCTTGCTGTCGGTAGTTGAAGACAGCTGCACGAGGGCGATACCTGCTGCCAGCAGTGCTAGGGCGCCCCATTGCCATTTTTTTAGTTGTCTCTTCAGTACAAGAACAGCGAAAAAAGCTGTTGTGAGCAACTTTAGCTGATATGTAACCTAGAAATATTTTTTTTAATTAATATTAAATATGGAAAAGTTTATTACGTGAAAATGACTCTGTTGCAATTTCATGATTATGTGGCTGAACGAATCTTGATAAGATGGCAAGGCAGTATTCTTTAAAGCAAATTGCATATTGCAATTGCAATTTGTAAAACCAAAGAATTAACCTCGGGCCGCAGCTAGATATCAAATAAGTCTGTTTTGAAGACACAATTGTTTAAATAAATCATCTGTCGCCAAGCATTTGAGAACCAGTTCCAGATTAGGCGTGTTTACCATAACCGAACCTACTTTCACTTAACATCATCAAAAGCAGGCAGGCTACTTGATGGTAAGTGGTCACCCCCGCTTATGGAAAATTGCAACACCAGATGCGTTATCTACTCACTCTTAAAGGTAGGATTTGTTCACATAGGTACCTACTTATTAAGGCGACTTTACATTCATTTACGCCTGTTAGGGCTTTTATGATTTACAAATATTTGATGAATAACTCAAAAGCAAGTAAAAAAATAAAAATCTATATTTCATTGCTTTTTTGAAACACATTTTTTTTTTATAAGTTTGTAACAAAGTATTTATATACAAGTTTCATAAAAATCGGACGAATTATTAATGAAAAATGTAACTAATAAGTTTTTATGAAATAGCCGAGGTGCAGAGAGTGCTGTTATTTAAAAAAATACGTATTTTATAGGTACCTGATAAGTCGCCGCGTCCAAATTAGACGCAGACACATAAAGTAAGTTGTTTTGCACAATATACAGAAATGATGGCACACAAACACGCAATGTATCCTTGGCATTTAAAATTACTATTGCGTACATCGAACGCGCACCTTTAGCCACTCCGCCGGACTCTTGTATTACCAAACCAACACATATGACTAGTTTGAATATTTCAGTCATCAGGACAGCTGAAAAATATGTAAAATAAGAGGTGAATAGTAAAATAATTGTATGACAAGTTATAGGTAGTAAAATTATTGCAAAATAAATTTTAGTTAGTACAAACATTGAATAGTATAAGGGTAGGTAATATAAACATTTTAAAATAAGAAAAACGTAGTAAAAAATATTAGGAGTTTAAAATCATTGTAAAACAATGCATAGGTGGTAAAATAATTGTATAATAAGTGGGAGGTTGTAAAATGGTAAGACATATTAGCAGGACCCCTCGATTTCACCCGCTATCATTAAGGAAAGGTGATTTTTTTTACAAAATTATAGCTTATGTTTTAATCCACATTATAAGCAACCTCTAAATTTCTCCACTCAAAATTTAAATTCGTTAAGTTATTATGGAGTTGAGTTTGGAGTTGACTAACATACAAACTTCCTCACATGTATAATAATATTAACTATAATATATTAGTGGTTCATGCTATCAAACTTCAGATACACGTATTAACTGATACAGGCTTTATTTAAGAATGTGTTTTTAAGGTTGCCTGGAAGAGATTGCTTATAGCGATAAGGCCGCCAATTGTTTCACTAGGTTTAAGTAGTTTTTGTCATTTGTGTGTAATTTTTGGTGTGAACAATAAAGAACTATCTATCAACAACTGTAAATTTGTTAAATTTAGTTAAGAATATGTTACAATCAATGCCAATGTACTTCACTAAATACTTATAGAATACCAGATTCTACATAAGAACAAAATAGGGCTATAATGGTGCAAAATGCTAGCAGTAGTAGGATAACAAAACCAATAAGGTATTTTTTTCAATTTAAACACTTTTAATGGATTTAACATTACATCTCATATTTTAGTTCTTGACGTGTCCACTGACACTGCAGCGTTCGAAACATCAGGAAATAAAATAATGTAAAATACACATGATAAAGTGTTTAATTTTAATTTCAATGTTTAATAATCCCGAAAACTTAAGAAATCATCATACTTTTCATGTTTTGGAGCGTCACAGGCACAGCCTATATACTAATTAGGCGCTAAACCCCTTAAGTAAGCTCATGTAAGATACTATAATACATATAAAAAAAGGTGAGATGAGAGAGAAGAGAAGAAGAGAGAGTGGCTATCCCTCAGAAAAGGACTTCTATGCTTTAGCATAGAAGTAGTGCTAATTTAGCATAAACAAATTAAATATGACATTCTTTAGTCATATGCCAAAATTGTTGTTACCAGAAGGAAACATATATTTTTGACAGGACAGCACAGACAGAGGACAGAACAGAGCAGGACAGAGTTGTACACCACTTTAATGTCCTAGGGACCTGTAAAAGGGTCCAAAGGCTACTATTTGACAGACTGTCTTGTATGTTTTTTAAATCATATGACGGGTTCTATGCTCTTTATTATTCTGTGGGCTAGCCCTATTGATAGAGTTTTTAAGGCCATCTGTTGTAGTTACAGGACAAACAAAATATTACGCATTACCTGCAGAAGATGAAAACATTTCCACGTCTCTCGTCCTTGCATAACGCATACTGAGCCCAAGAGCGGCATTTTGTACAGTCAGTATAACTAAACTTACATACTTGATATAACCTGCAACACAAATATAATAAGCTAATTTATAACTTTCAAGTAATAATATAATTAAAACTAGAAATACAATTTTAATGCACTTCAACATCTTGACATTGGAAACAGTTGTGTCAATGTTTATTGTTTTTTATAACAATATTAAAAGGAGACTGAGGTCGAATATTAATAAACTGTCTGCAAAAGCATATCAGTAAAGTACATTTCTTGAGTTCTTTTATTTATTTCTTTAATAAGCTTGTGTTTGACCGCCACCTCACCTGATGTTAAGCGAAGATGCGGTCTACGATAGCGTACACTGGCCTAGAAGAAACCGATTCACTCGCAATATGAAGCACCCAGAACATACCTAATGGAGAAAACCCATTCAGGCAGCACATTTCACAAACTAGCAGTTCACACAATGAAAGTGCTTTGTATTGGTTTTAGGAATATGAAGTGGTGTCGCCTAGTCGTGCCTAATCTGGCAGTTTGATAAAAAAAAAACATAGTAGTGGTAGGAATTTCTGCAGAGTTGACGTAGGGAAGTAATGCACGTTGTTTTTATTCTGTGCTTAGATTACTGTGTTCCAGATTGTAGAGCAAATGTTTCCAGTGAAATTACAGGGTATAAAGAGGCTTAATATCAAATTTCTCAGGATGACGAGCGCAGTGCATTGCCGCCACAATATTAAACTGTTGTAGGTCAAAATTCTGTGTGGCACTGTACTGTAACTGGCATGTCTGTCGCTTAACAACAGAAGACTTACTCGTCTCATCACGCATTTGAATTTAAAAAAGTAGCATACCATATTTGACTCGTCTCTTGTGTCCATACTGCGATTTCTTCGAGTCAGTGTCCATATTGTCTTCAGTGTTTAATTGAGTGGCTGCAGTGGCCAAGTCTGCTTCAAGTTCAGGTTCTGGACTGATATCAAGCTCAGCCTTTATTTCAGAGTCACCAGCAGACTTCATAGGAAATTAAATTATTAGCCTGATAAAGAAAATTAAATGATAACATTCAATTAAACTACATCATGATTAAGTTTAGGATAAGAGTTAGGTATTGAATGTTAAAATTGATAGATACTCAGTCCAAGTTTTTTTTGGTTCTGTCAGCTGCCAATACTATTGTATAGAGCTGACTGAGATTTAATATTTCACTTTGGTATATCAGCAACCAGCATATATAATCTTAGGTTCAAAACTCTCGAAAAAGTTATCCGAATTTTCAGTTTTTATTTTATTTCGCTTTTTATTGTAGCGGCCAGAGCCTATAAAACTTGGAACAAGTATTGATGTTTTAAACCCTGATATTTTTCGATCATTATTCAAAGTTACTTACATGAGTTAATTAAAACATATTTTTTTGTTTTAGCTAAAAAATGTTAGGCCTTATATTGAATACTATAAATTGTTAGCTGAAAGCAAATAGGACCAATGAAAATCTGACAGTGAGTAAACTTAGAAAATGCAGCACATAAACTGATATTTTCATTCGTTTATTATGTAGGATAGTACATAATTTATCAAATAAATAAAAATAGAACGATAAAGAACTGCACGAACTGCACAAGATCATCGGTTTCTGTTACTTACCTATTTATAAGTATAATTTTATTATTACACGGGTCTACTTTTATATGAAATATTTCCTCACAGGACTAAATTAATATTTATCTCCAAAATATACCTACAAATAAACATAATTTTGCATTTTTCAAATTTTGTTGACGTCGGCACGGCAAGACGAGTCAGCAGCACAGCAAAGAAAAGAACAGTGTTGTAGCTAAAAGCTGAACGAAATCGCTAACAAACACATCAAAAGGTGAAAACACATCAACATATATTAAACCTTATTAATTTAATAGTATACGTTCTCTTTTACTCACAGAATTAAAATGTTACGATGAATTAATACAAAACAAAATCAGATTACTATACATAATATATACTTATTACAGGGTGCAAAATTGAAATTTTTGGTCAATCCAACTTAATAGTAAAGTCCCTAGGTTAATAAAAAAAATGCTAGTACTAGCGTAAAGTCCTAAAACGGCAACACTGAGCAAACTTGTGTCGTTGAAAATTTCGTCATATTGTGTGAAAAACGATTGACAAATTATTTATGCCAATGTCACATTTTATTGGCTCTACACGGTTCTTGCATGCAGCCAATAAAAAAATATTTATGATGTAATGGCTGCATTAAGCTTTGGGTTTGGTCTCTGATTGGAACTTAGGAACGCACAACGCTGCGGTAAGTGATTCCAACGCATCGTCCAGCGTTACCTACTCCTTACCGATAACGCACCAATATTGACATTATGCTCATATAACTCAGTGTCAGACACCACAGCTCCGCGAGTAATAGTGTTCCGTGACCATAGATGAGTATATCGGGGAAACCACAGCGTTGTTCTTTCCAATTAGGAGACCTCCGATTTGTTTTGCAGTATTCAACAAATTAAATAATGCAAGTTCACAATGTTTCTTTTCTATATTTCGATCAGTTGACAAATTAATAAACTGGCAGAAAGTTACTTCTTTAGTATATTTATAGGTGTGATTGTACCTAATAACATGGCTTGTGGCAATCAGTTCAAAAACATTAAGTTTTCATCCATGGATTTTTATTGTGAAATAATTATTATTCGGTTCAATGAAACATGGTGATATAATTAGTTTAAGTAAACACTTTATTCAGCTACATTAACATAAATTAAATATTATTATAAATAAAATTATCAAGACATATTTTTATTGATCATTCTCGAAGTCAGCAGGGTTTTTGCGAGAGAGCCTGTGGTGTTCCCTCTCAACTCCTTCATAGACGAGGTAGCCAATTATGAAGGCTGTAACAAGGATAAACATATTAATTATGACAAAAATTATACAATAAATGATACAGGGAACGGTGGTACTATGCCATTAGGTTATTGTACTCATAATTAAGAAACCTTTCCCAGGGGACTAATCCTGATACCATATTTTAAAAATCTACTGTTTCATAGAAAAATGTCTTTCACACCACACCTAACTGAATGAAAAACGCTCAATAGAATTTGCTTATAGTGATCAAAACGGATCTGCAATATCTGCTGTTAAAAAGGTCATAAGTTATTTGCTGATAATATAATTTTGATCTCTAAAATACCTTCATTATCCCTTTTCTACATAGTATAGAATAAAGTCAGTTTCCGCTTCTACCTGTCTGCATATCTGCTAACTCCTCCTAAACCATGCAATGGATTTTAACACAGTTAAACACTTAGAAAACGAAATTTAACTAAATACTTTGAAAAGTTTTAACTCAGAATACTATGTCCATCTGCGGCAGAAATAAATCAGTGTGAACTGCAAGGATCTAGCATCTATGATTTGTTTACTTCTTGACTCGATTGATGGCTCCAGATGGCCCTCGTTCCAGTTCGCATGAGTTGATTGAGCGGTGAGCCGATCTCACTTGAGTCAGATCACGGATCTGACTCAAGTGTGTGAACCGTGAGTGAGCTGCAGCTCACGAATATCTGTCGAGTTACCCATGGCTATACCAAGAAGACTGAGAATGAACTGAATTAAGTACACCGATTCAACATAAGACGGAAAACACGAAATATAGGTGATCTGGCATGATACAGATCTGTGTATTCTTCAGCCTTGTGCAAAAGAAACACATTTTCTCTCGTATGCGATTTGTAATGTAAGGATCTTCACGAAAATAAAACTGAAGGTACTTACGTGGGGCTACCCTAAATACGTTCTCACGGAATCTACGGAAGATGTTAGGAATTCCATTGGAAATGGCTCCAGCGTAAGCGCGCTGCTCGTGAGGCGAGAGTTTGTAGGTAATTAAACCACGGATCTTGGCGAGTTCTCCAAAATGCTTGCCCATTGTAGCACTAATTCAATTTCTGAAGACAAATTATATAATCAATGGGAAAATGAGGAAAATAAATTGGTTAGAATTAGGTTCTCGCTTTTGACTTTTGAAGTTATGAAAGTTTGAAGTTTCTTTTTTTTTTATTCTGAGGGAGGAGTTTGACTCCCACTCTTGCATTTATTTGCCAGTATCAAGTATTAAGCCCGTTGCAGACTATGCATAGTAAACTCGCGTAAGTACTACGAATTCGTCTGAAATTTGTTTAGGAAAACATGTTAAAAAAAACTAGTATTTCTTCGTCATTTTCTGCAACGAGCTACATTATTACTTCGTGCAATATCCGTTGCAGACCATACGAAGTAGTAATTTTTAAACTTTCGCGATTTGAACTCATGTTTTAATATTTATCGGGACTTATCGCGCCCTATTAAATATAGGTAAAATTAGATACCTTTCGCTCGACGTTCATGCGAAGTAGCTTGCGCAAGTATTTGTTCGAGTAATTACTACGCATCGTTTGCAATATATTTTTTGCGTGCAAGCGTGCTACTGACAGTGGCAATGCTTAGTAGCACTCGCGCTGGTCTTTGAGCAAGTGAAGCTTTGTTTCCCCGCCCTACTCACGCGACGCCCACTGTGCTACGCATAGTTCGTCTCGTTCGAACACCTGCGCGAGTAGGTACTCCCACACGCAAGTAGTCTGCGTCGCCACGCGAGTGGTATTTTGACGTATCGAACTTGGCTGACTGACCAACGGAAGAGAAAGAGTCTTTTTCTCTCGTTGGTTGAGGTGGTTGACATGTTGACGTGTCTGTTACGGCTCTTACTTAAAAAAAAACGAGTTCGTATTTTGTTGACGTGACATTGGCCCTAGAAGTAATAGTGTTCCGTGCATTGGTTGGCCAAAGTGCCCTAAATTAGGGTGGAAGCAACTAACAAAAAAAAAAAAAAGTTTGTGGGCTTGACGGAATGTGATGTAAATAATGTTGTTGTATTGGTGTTGCTTTGGAAGTTTGGTTTGGATTCCCTGTATCCTCCCCGAGTAAAAGTATTCTTTGCCCTGTATATTACTATACTCTTTGGTTTGGATTGTTGTATTTGATGTAGGTACATTTTGTTGGACGGCCTGGCGGCTTCTTTATCGAAGAAAGTATTCAATCAAACATTTGCCGATTTTGCAGAGAGTGCGTACCTACAGCGTAGCACCTCGCAAATCTTAATAAAATATGGAAGAAGTAGATTCTATTATCTTACATTTTCTCCGCCAACTAAACATGTAAGTTGAATGAGTACTTTAAGGATGAGAACTTACTATGCTCACCTACAATCTATACAAAATATAAAGGTTTCATATCTTTTTCCTTATTAAATTAAAAATCCGAGATCCCATTTTGCCCGATATTTCATATTCCAGCCAGACAATTTACAAGGACTATAAGCACAGAAGACAATAGTTTACACTATAAGATATTATCAAAAACATACTCTGACAGCTTAACTCGAGCCATAAATTATTGTATTTGTTATGATCACTGCAGTACTAGAGTTGTGCACTGAGATTATCGTATACTTGGTTATATAACTTTGCTATTCTCAGTCTAGTAATATTACTTACAGAAACGTGGAAGAAAATGTTAAAAATATATGTGAACTTTCTGTGGAAACTATCATAGAGGCAGCGTCTACATGTCTTCGAGCAATTGACCCATCTCTCAAGGTACCAGTGAAGCTACCTTCAGGTATCTCACATAGAATAGAAGTGGCTGCTCAAATTGCCTCTTGTTGCAAGGTAAGATTAGTAAAATAATTATAGAAGTTAGGTTCTAAAATATTAGGATAGACAGATGGACGGACAGAATAAACCTATAAGGGTCCTTTGTAGTACTATGGAACCCTAAAAAGAACTAAATGTTAGTAATTGATACAAAAGAAACTATCTACAGTTACTGTCATATCAACAAAAAATCATTTGTGATTTGAAGACACCCAGATTTTAACTATCCGGGAACACCCATTCAGGTAGCACATTCCAAAGACTAGCAGTTCGCACAGTAAAAGTGGAATCAAAGCGCTTCGTACAGGTTTTCGGAATATCAACCATAAAGCAGATATTCTAGTCGCAATTTCAAAGTTGTTCATAATGTTGGGTACTATGGACCCTTTCGGGCTTACTACACCTTTTCCGCTTAACCCTGTATAACTAGTTTTACTGAAACAGTGACTTCGGGGATCCCTGTCTTCATAGTTCCTAGACTGATTTTGCTCATATTTATACTTGAAAATTGTGTGTTGCATGAAATACTTGCCTACAAAATTTCAATGTTGTTACCCATTACCCAAGGAAGTTATTGTTGAAAAAACATAAATATAAACAATAAACACAAAGTTCCTGTTCCTGTAGACTGGCTTAGCTCAGTTAATTAGTAATCTGAAGGTTCAGCTAATATACTTGTGTTTTTTTTATTAATAAGATCTTTAAAGAAAGAAATGCCTGTATTGCCTGTACAATAAAACGTTTCATGATACAGTGACCAGTACCAGCAAATATCAAAAATTGGCAATTCCATAAACTCATGAGTATTAATGTACTATGTACTAGCGACCCGCCCCGGCTTCGCACGGGTGTAGGGTCGGCTTTCGGCCTCGCTACTATGATGCGCACCAGGAACAAAAATTTCATCCAAATTGGTCCAGCCGTTTTTAAATGTAAGAACCTTCTACGAAGTATTAGAAAACATTTAAATAAAAGATGAATGAAATCAGTAAAGCCGTTCTCAATATGCTATTTCATTTACTTGGATTACTTATTTTTTCAAGTTATTTTGATTTGAAAATATATCCTTTAAATAAAAAAAAAGCTTTTTTTCAAATCGGTTTATAAATGACAGAGTTCTGAGGTAACAAATAATAAAATATAGCAAACACATACAATTGAACTGAGAACCCTCTCCTTTTTTGAAGTCGTCTAAAAAGCGAAATTCAAAGAATCTCGAAAACTACTTGACCTACGAAGCTGAGATTTGACCAGTAGATTCCTTATGGGGTGTAGAGGTCTGATTTTGCCAATAGGACAAATTAAGGGGGGCAAATGGAGGTTGAAAATGTTTATGAAAATCCTGTTTTTATGTATAGGAGATAAAATCTGGTATTCAGTTTAATAGTAAAAAAAAAATGCTGTTGTAATATTTTTACAAAAAGGACAGTTTGTATGTCGTGTTCAGTTGAAGTTTGTATGTTGTGTTAAATGTATGCAACTATGAACCTGTAATTTGGCAAGTAGATTTTTAATGGGGTCTAGATATCCTCGAAAAAAATATTTTGTTTAACGGCCGAATTATATGGACCAAAAGGTGGTTGAAAGTTTAAGTGAATGTTGCGTACGAAGTCGCAGATAAGAGCTAGTATATGCATTAAAGCAAAATACACTGACTGATTGACTCATCACAAAATCTTTAAAACTACTTGGCCTACTAACCTGAAAATTGTCAGGTAGGTTCCTTATGGGGTGTAAGAGATCTGCTATGAAAAGATTTTGGGAAAGGGCCGGACAAAAAAAGGTTAAAAGGGGGCTGAATTTTTATATGAAAGTCGAACATACATACGAAGCCGCGAGCGAGAGCTGTTTATATATATATATATTATTCATAACTTGTTTCAGGATTTGGGATATAAAAATGATGTTGGTTATCAAACATTCTTATATTACAATGAATGTGAGCTACGTCAAGTATTCATGTTTCTGATTGAAACACTGCCAAATGAAAACCAGAAAACCAAAAGTATTGCTCCTGCAAAAAAGAGATCTTTGCTAATACAAGATATTGCAAATAAAATTGATAATGAGTTAAAAAGGATTTGGATACCACCGAGTTGTAAACCAACATCACATATGATTGGAGACTTTGAAGTACCTGGTTAGTATGTTTAATTATAGCAAGTAAAAGTTTTGTTTAATTATAGTGGACGGGCGTAATTACTTATTCAACACTAAATGGCTTAGGGTCAAGATGGCAGCCCGGCCCGGGCCCCATCTGCATGGTACCCCATAGCCCACTATCATATTTAAATAGTTCAAAAATCTGGTTTTGCCTGTAATTGTTTTGGGTTTGTCAACCTGGCCTCTTTATCACCTAACAAAATTATTGCTCATTGCATCTTTTTGCATGGCAGTGCTATGGCGTCCAACAACAGAGGCCGCCTCGGACAGCTCTGAACAAGCTAATCTGCCACTGATTACTCCAATACTTTAGTGTGTGTGTCAATCAACTCTGTGACGATAGAATGCATTTAGATAAAATTTGGTATGGAGATAGCCAGACAAACACATTACTTTTTAAGTAAAAAAATAAAACAATTACTATAGGGGATAAGCAGGTAAAAGAAGGCATGGAGTACAGCTACACATTAAATATTTTCCAATGAATGTACGTAGTACACATACATATCATATATCAATGATATTTTCATATAAAATTTCAGAGCACTGGAGCCATGATACAAAAACTGTTACATTAACAGAAGAGGAATTAATTGAAAAACTTTTAAAAGTTAAACAATACAAACAAGATGTCAGTACAAAATCGGTTGAAGAAAATACACACAAGGGTGAAGAAATTGAAATAAAATATGAAATAGATAAAACTTTGAAGGAATTGAAAGAACTCGCCATTGTTCTGAGACAGAAACTTGACACTCTTGAAAGTGAGAAAAATGTGATGGATGTTGAATACTCACAGGCAAGTTCATATACCCGTTAAATGGGGTGAATAGAGATACTTAGAATGTTTTTATATCATAAATAATTTCCATACCGTAAAAATTACGACAAAAAGCTTTCCTTTTGTCTATATTCCCTTGTTGTTTCTAGTCACTCCCATTTTACAGTAAAAAGTCACATAATAGTCACAATTCTGTCGTCTTTATAAAGAGTGCTCTATGTACTTCATTTGAAAACAATAGTTAATGCACTTTTTTAAAATACTGCTGAATTAAACTTAAGCTGAAAAATAATTAACTTCACAATTCATTTTGAATTGTTCCAGGCTCAAAAATCATGTGAAAGAGCTGAAGCAGATCTCAAAAATGTTGAAAATATATTGAGTAGTGTAGGAATATCTGATGTCGAATCGGAAGCAGGAGTAGATGGTCTGTTGCTAGAGAAAGTTCAGAAGAACATTAACATGCTGCATCGAAAAAGTGAAGAATTAACATCAAGAAACTTGTCTCTCAAAGTTGAGATTGATAAACTGAAAAATACTGTAAACTCATCTCAGGTATGAACTTCCCTATTTTTGAAAAACTTGCTTGGTTGGGTCGAGTAGTTATTTGGCCTCTTCACTAATCTTCAATGATATATTTCCAGTCTGAAAGGAGTCAATGTAAAAAAGCTTTAACAACTCTCAAAGACACAGCTAAGGCTATGAAAGATGAATATGAAAATAAAGAAGTATCAAGAAATCAGTTAAAGGAAAATTATGAAAAATTGAGAAAAGGAAACAAAAGGTATCCTAATTTTAAAGTGTCGGCAAATTAGGGTGAATAAAGCCAAACTTTGAAAGTTTTTTCATTGTACAATATTCAGCATTTTTTTCGGGATAAGTGTGTCTGTCTGATGTCACTCTCTGGCCTTCCAGCTATATCTATGCAAGAAATTACATTAACCTGTTGTTCTTTGAAAGAGGAACAAACAAACACACTTTCGCATTTATATATTATTTTGAATAGAAAAAAAACAAAATAGCAAATTAACAAACAAAAAAGTTAAACAGAGTGAAAAAAAAAAAAATTACTTTCAAAGTTGTCCCTAACTTTGAAAGTAAATTTTTTTATTACTATAATGATAAAAAAAAATTACACCATGTAACTAATGCATTGTTGCTATTCACTATCTTTACGTATCGTATGTACGTTTTGGTATCTATTTTATTTTTCTTATTCAAACTAAACGGAGTGAACGATTTTAAAAGGTTTTTATCATATAAAATAAAGTTTCAAAGTTGTCGCTATTGTTGGAAACTGCCGTGGTTTTCACACATTTTATTTATATTACACGCGAATTACTTACGTAAGATTAGGCCGGTTACTCAGACTATATTCGCCGCGCGCGCGCAATCACCTTGATAAAGACCGCCGAATGCGGTTGTCACTATTTACTCCATTTTACTGGTATCCAAATTTATTTGTATATATTTTACTGTTCATGTAATCATTGATGATTATCATTTCTATTTGCAGGTCTGTTTATACAAAGAGAATCTTAGAAATAATAAGCAATGTTGACAAACAAAATATGGAGATAAAGAAGATATTAGAAGACACTAGAGAGATACAAAAAGAAATTAATTCACTGGAAGGACAGTTGGATAGATGTTTTTCAATAGCTGACGAAACACTTTTTAGAGTAGGTTATTTTATAATAGACTTAATGTTCCCCAGCTCTTTGAAGACAGATCTAGCACGGACTGTAGACAAATTGCCTTTCCACCATTTTTTCCCCTTTTTTTTTTTTTTTTTTCGTGATTTCTGGATTGGTGTCATTGCAAATGTTCATAATGATGAGTACAATGACCTTTAGGCTTTGTACAGTCTGTAACCTTGTAGATATTAAGGGGTTATTAAGAAACATTCCAAAACCTAAAATCCAATTATCTTTCAGGATGCAAAAAAAGATGATCAAGCAAAGAAGGCATACAAGTTATTGGCACTATTGCATTCAGAATGCAACACAATAGTTTCCCTTGTTAATGACATGGGCACCATGTCTAGAGAAGTGGTGGACTTGGAAGAGAACATTAAGACTGAGAGTGCAAAGAGAACTGAAGACACTCTGCGGAAGATTCAGCTAGATCTTACACGGATGCAGGAAGAATGTTGAAATGTGATATTAATATTTTATGATGTTACTGCATTTACTTTTTATATTATGCCAATTTTATATTTATTGTCTGTAATTTTTATTTAGGCATAAATGTTTAATAAGCTAGTCTGTTCTAAAAATATTGTGTCGCTTAGACATTACATGACATTTATCGTCAACGGGGAAGTTAATAAGTCATTTTAAAGCTTAGATTAGCTTATCGAGCACATATGCATAAGATGATTAGTATTCAAATAAATAAACTTCATCAGTACCTAAAATTATGTATTTTTATTAATAGGTATCATAATGTAGTTAAAATTATGAGTCTGGGAATAGTTGTCGCATATACACACTACAACCATAATGGTCAAAATCCATCATATTCCATATCATCCACTAGAGACCAAAAATAAATTTAGTCACGGTAATTTTTCAAAATGTTTGCCTATCTCTTTACATGTTTAATAAAGTGCTACTAGAAATTTTCTAGAAATAATTTGATAGATTGTATTTAATGTATACAAGGAGAACTACAATTTATTAGGCTTGGGTACAATCTCTGGTGGGACATAATTTTCATCAGTTAAATTAGATGTTTTCTTTTTTGTTTTAGAAGATTCCGTCAGTTTCTCTTTTTCTTCGATCTGTAGATCTATTTTCTCTTCATTGTTAAAGAACCAAAGTTTCTGTTCCTCTTCTTTGAGGTCTATTTGCTTTTCTTGTATTGTTTCTATACGTTTTGCTCTGTCCAGTCGTTTGGTTTGTTCTTCTAGTTTTTGTTCTCTTATAGTGACCCATGATTGGAACAGCTAAAATAAAATATACACTTAAGTTAATTACAGAAATATTTTTTATATATATGGATTAATAGCAGTTGCTCGGGACTTTATATGCATAGACTTTCATATAAATTTAAAACTCCTTTAATGTCTGTCATAAATTCGTTGACTTATTAAGTACTAAAGTAAATTATGTGCAGTATTGATGCTATTGCTCAAAAACAGTGAAAGAAAACGTGAGAAAACCGACATTTCCAAGAACCTAAAAAAAAGTTCAAGAATATGATTATGACATTCTCAACATGGTGGATTAGGGCCAATCCTCTTTCTCTAGAGAGAATGCCTAATAGGTTGTCTATGACCTGATAGGCTGATAATGATCAACCCATTGTTGGAGTGGTATTCTGGGGTTATGCTTAAACTTTTTACTAGTTGAGTTAAAACAAACCTGCTTTTGAACCTGCACGTCTTTGCTCTGAACTTTATTGATGGCATTTTCAATAGCAGTTTTGATTGATTCTTCTAATGATTTCTCTGCTAAATTCGTGTGGTTTTCAAGTATTGAACAACACTTTTCTAAAGACTCTGTAGAATCCCCTTCCAAGTTTCTTTCTTTGTTTACTAGATCCAACACTTCCTTGTATAACTTGAACTCGGTTGATTTTGCTAACTGCTGGCACATTGACAATAATTTATCATATTTCTTGTAAACCAGCCATCCAATGATTTGCAAGTTATTGTTGAGATTATCTGACCGTTGTTCTGATACCCAAGCTAATGTTTTACCGCACTGGGTAATTGTATCCTTAATATCAAAATGGTCATCAAAGTAAGGGTTACGTAAAAACTTTACCCTTATCTTTATTTCTTCTACTTTCTTTTTTGGGTCTTCTGGAGGAGCTGGTTCAGGTGGAGTGAAGTTAACAATGTACTTATAAGCAGAATATTGACACAACGTACATGTCAATTCATTGCTGAATTCCTCCTGGAGCATAACTAGACCAGCTACATCAGCGGCTAAATCATATTTCTGTGACTTCAATAACTCGTCCAAGAGTATGTTTGCTGTGTAATCATCAAGAAAAACACCGAAATTAAGTGGATCTTTTAAAATGTCCACTAATTCTTGGAGATATCCAAAGCTAATAAAGTTTGTAATGGTGGCATGATGTGTGGATTCCAGAGTATTGCCGGTTTCGGCTGACAGACGCAGTTTATGAAGAAGTTCCTTGAGTTCCTCTAAATGGGTAGGATCGTTCAAAGCGTGGGCAAAGATATCAACGTCGATTGCACTTATTACTCCTTTGGATGAATAGTTCTGATCTAACCTATTATAGAAATCATTAAGATTAATTTTACTAATAATAGGGGAAGATTTCGCGTTACTCCAGGCTTCTGTGCATTTGTAATCCTTGGTTAGAAAGCTTCTTTTGGCAACAAAAACCGGTGGGAGGTTTTTGCCTTGACAAACTTTGTGTAAGTTTCTTAGCATTGTGACTGACAATGGATCTTTAAATACACTTTCATTAATGATTGGGAGAGAGGAAAAGTACCTATGATAGCTTTAATAGATAACTTTTCCTGAATTATTTCTGATTACAGATCTCTCATCATATATTAAAACAATATTTTTATAACCTAAAAATTTATAAAATATTTTATTTGACACATAAATATGTATGACTGTTCTCTTTTTTTCATCCATTACTGGGCAGGCTAAAGCTATTAAGACTATACCGCCTTACGTATTTTAATGTCGCATACCTCAGTGATGTGTGATGACCATTTCAGTGGTTGTATGAAAAGTTTCAAACCAAAGGCTCAAATTTTTCAAACAATCATTTGACAGATCGCGCCAAAACTGTAGATACATCACAGACATTTAATGTCTGTGATGATACATGACTTCCTACTAAGACTTATTATAATATGTAGTACCTGTGTGTAGTACCAAACTCACAGACCTACTACCTAATCTGTGACCAAACTAATAGCATTATTTTTTTTCATAACTGGTCAGGCTAAAGCTATTAAGGTCGTACCGTCATACCGTCACTGTCATATAAGCCCAGTATGGTATGCCCCAGAAAAGTTGTAGAGGCTTCTATGGAGTTTTAGAAACAACATGAAAATACACCTTAAAATATCACTTTACCACGCTCCAGCCTCCAGCACGTTCACGAACGTCTACTGATTAAAAATAATCATTATTGCACATTAATACTTGAAAAAAAAAAACGTTAGCAAGCAAATATCGATGTCGTTTGATTGTCATGCTTATGTCAAATTGTGAATCGAATGGCGGCGATGTCGGTTCGGTCGCGTCTCGGTTGAGCATAATTGGTATTTTGATTTGTTTCTCTTTCGTTATACTTATACCTACATACTTTCTACCTTTCTCGTAGTGCGTTTTTGGATCATGTAAGTTACTGTATTTTCTATACTAAGGTTTTACTATTATAGTTGTTTTTTTCAAACTGTTACAAGACTTAAAAGTTGATACAAGTTTCTACTTGACAATTTCCTTGTTCTGCTTCCAGCTTCTTTCTTACCATTGAGTGTTTTAAATTAGGTACCTTTTAACTGGAGTAAGTGGCTCCTGACAAGGTTACTGGGTTGTTTACTTACATAGTTATGGCTTGTTGTAGTTGTTGTACTTACATAGTTATGGCTTGTTGTAGTTGTTGTACTTTCAAAGTATTTAATCACAAACTCTCTTGTCTTATGATGCCCTCTGTTTCCACTCACAATGTTTTGTATAATAAAATTTAGCGACGCGTGATTTAGTTACCTTATTACCCCTCTTTTTATAATGAGTCCTGTTGGGCTGTTAAACCTAACCTCCACTAAGATCTTGTTGAAGGGCAAAATAGCGGCAAATCCGCAGAAGCCCCAATTTATTTTTATTGAATTTTGTTGAGGCTGATGCCTTCATAAAAGAAAATGTTACACAGGTCTTTATGAATTTAGAAGCAGCAAGCACGTCAAATTGTATGAAAACAAAGTGTGTTGCATTTTTTGTAAATGTCGCAAGAATAATTAGTGTTAGTTTAACTACATTTGCACTGCCAACTGCTTTTGAAGGGTTTTATAGTTTACTATTGGGTTTTTTTTTTGTTTTGACTGACATGCTACTGCCAAGACAATGGAGATTAAACTGAATTAAGTTGGAGCACTGATCTAACTAAAGGCAGGAAACAGACATGCTTAGTAGGTAAACTCGTGACATCTAACCTGATACAGATCTGTGCTTATCTATTATTACCTCTTATATTTTTTTTTTAGATGTGTGTACATGACTTTAGTATGTAAACGCTATAATACATTTCTATTGTTTGCAGTCAAAATGGCAGGTGCCAGCCAATGGGGTCAAAAAGCTGAAGAACTAGAAGTATCAAACAGAGTTGCAGGCCTTGGACTGAATAGAAATAACAACCAAACAACTGATTCTGATGACTCGGCAGAAGATGCAGCAAACGCGGCCGACGCATCACTTTTGATGAAAATCATTAGACAGGGCTTGGTAGAATCAAAGTTAGACATAGAAATTCAAAGGAAAGATCCAAACTCGCCTCTTTATTCTGTGAAAACATTTGAGGCCCTTCATTTGAAACCAAACTTATTAAAAGGTGTTTATGCTATGGGCTTTAATGCTCCCTCAAAGATTCAAGAAACAGCTTTGCCCACATTACTAGCAGACCCTCCTCAAAATATGATTGCACAATCCCAATCCGGAACAGGCAAAACTGCTGCATTTGTTCTGGCTATGTTGAGTAGGGTGGATTCCACAAAGAACTACCCACAAGTTCTGTGTCTTAGCCCTACGTACGAACTTGCTATTCAGACTGGAGAAGTGGCTGCAAAAATGTCTAAATTTTGTCCTGAGATTAAGCTGAAGTATGCAGTAAGAGGCGAGGAGGTGCCCCGAGGTACAAAGATTACTGACCACATTATTATTGGAACTCCAGGAAAAATGCTCGATTGGGGAGTGAAATTTGGAATGTTTGATTTGACCAAAATCAAGGTATTTGTCTTGGATGAAGCAGATGTGATGATTGATCGCCAAGGCCACCAAGATCAGTGTATTCGTATACACAAATGCTTGCCTTCAACTTGTCAAATGATGTTCTTCTCTGCAACATATGACACGGCAGTAATGGAATTCGCAGAGATAATTGTTCCCAACCCCATCATTATAAGATTACTCCGTGAAGAAGAGTCTCTAGATAATATTAAGCAGTACTATGTGAAATGCAAAAATGCAGAAGAGAAGTACAGAGCCATCTGTAATATTTATGGTGTGATTACCATTGGTCAAGCCATCATATTTTGTCACACAAGGAAGACTGCAGGGTGGTTATCAGAGAAGATGTCTAAAGATGGACATTCAGTAGCTGTGCTCTCTGGAGACCTGACTGTTGAACAGAGGATTGCAGTTCTAGATCGCTTCAGAGCTGGATTGGAAAAGGTGCTGATCACCACTAATGTCCTGTCTCGTGGCATTGACGTTGAACAAGTGACTCTGGTCGTTAACTTTGATATGCCCATGGATATGAACAAAAAAGCTGATTGTGAAACATATTTGCACAGAATTGGAAGAACTGGAAGATTCGGCAAGGCAGGTATTGCTATTAATCTGGTAGACTCTACTTTAGCAATGCAGATTTGTACTGATGTTGAAGCACACTTTGGAAAGAAGATCCTGTTGCTAGATATCGAAGATGCAGAAGAAATTGAAAAAATTGGAGCATAGTAATTATTCCTCGTTATGCATAATTTTGTTTCATAATTATAATTCATAATTATTACCATTATCTTTACTGTTGTACTTTTCAAGTTTAAGGAATAATGTTAAAGGTGTTTAAGAATACACATTTCTAATAAATATTTTTTATTTTGGCATACTACAAAGATGACAAACAACTACCATAAAATTTAAATAAACAAGTGAAGGTTTACTGCCGTGCTGCCGGCTGTCCTCCAGCTTCAGGGTTTGTAGCTCCGGATATCATAACAAAGATCGCTATTGGCACAATATACATCCACTGAAATAGTAAAATTAATTGTTAGAATCAGTGTCTGTCCATTCAACTTGATTTAGCAATCAGATTTAAAATCTCTACTTATATTTAGACCTTACTTAAACCTACTTTTTTAGTTAGACCTTTAGGGCCTTACTTAAAAACGTTACTCAAGTTGTTCAATGCTTAAAACTGCATTGCCTCATTTTCGCGTGTGACGATTGCTGTCAGCGAGAAGTTGAGAGAGCAATTTTAAGCATAGATCAACTTGAGTAACGTTTTTAAGTAAGGTCCTAAGTTGTCATTCTCTCACTGTTGAGAGTTTTAATGGTCCAGTTGCTGCAGTGGGGTCAAGCTCGTCAAATAGACAGAAGTAGAAGAATGAGAGGAAGGCTTTTGCCCTGCAGTGGGACAATGACGGCTGTACATACATAGATAAATGTTCTATACATTTATAAAAGTTAAATACTGACCACAGAGTCACTGACTGACTCATCACAAAATCTTGAAACTACTTAACCCACAGTTGAAATTTGCATGTCAGGTATTAGGGTTTAGAGTCCACTAAGAAAGGATTTAGCAAAAGGGCAGAATTAAAGAATAGTGGTATGAAAATGTATGCGTTCAAAGGCATGGGCAACAGCTAGTAATAAATAATTTGCCATCAGTGAAAAGTTTGACTGAACTGAAAATACGGAACTGGGGTGCTCCTCACTCCAGTGAGGCTCATCCCCAGGTCTGGAAACTATATGCATTTAAGTAATAATGACTATTATTTAGGCCAGGGTCTTATAATAGTTACTCGAATCATAAGGGTGCGATTCCACTGAAGTGGAGCAGAGTTGAGAAAAGAGGTGGGTGTGTCCATTAAGGCAAAGACGAGTGGAGCTGAGGAGTGAAGACGAGCCGATTTTTGTTGAGTGTTGATTTGCTGAGTTGCACTCGCGCACTGCTCCGATATTATATAGTCTGCTTCTCTCCGCAGCGTTACTCTGCTTGCCAAACAATTTGATACAATTCTTCTGTTTGCTATTACACCTTACATTACAACTTAGGTCTAAGTAAAAAAGTAAGCCAGTATTGTACAACATAGATTGTACAGCTTGATATTTGGAATCACTGTACATTAATTATTAGTCGTGCTTTCCTTCCCGTACATTATTGTGACAGCAAATATCATGTACATTAATAGACACCCAAAACTTAAACTTGACCAGAATTTACAGTTATTCAGCTTTTCACAATCTTATGCAGCTGTCTGGGCTTAAAACAACTTGGACCGAGTATAAATGCTTGGACAATTATTAGCTCTGTACTTACATATTTGGCCAAGAATGATCTATTATCTTTCAACTCTCCTTTTTCTCTAGCATCCCTTTCCCGCTCAAGTTTTTGTATGTAACTTGCTGTATCAGGCCTGTGAAATAGTAAAATGTTAAACTATTTTTATAAGTAGATCCAGATAATCAAAACACTGAATTTGAAGTTACATACACAGGAGCCTGATCAATGTAGCGAAGATAGAAGTTAGAGTTTATTTTGTAACCGCTTCCCTTGGTGTTGCGCTCTTGTGTGGAATTTATTACTTGGAAATTGACCGCTATAACTGCACCGCTGGGCAGCACCCAGGCGTTGATGACATCTGACAGTCCACTGTCTAGGAATGATTGAGCCTTTACAGAAGATAGGAACTCTGTGCCCTTACTGTCTTCAGCAGATGTTACTACTGACCGGATGGTGTAATAACCACCATTTTTTGCCAATTCCTGAAAAAGGGGATGCGAAATAAGGTCAATATGATTACTAAAAAAAAAAAATTTTTGCTCTTTTGGTCATCTGACCCAAAACTAGCAAAGCTTGTATATATATACATAATCATGTAATTTTAAATACATACTCTGATAGAACAAACAAATGTTCATCACATTAATGTTTGCCCTAGGCGGGAATCGAACCTACGACCCCAAGTGCAGAAGGCAGGATGACTACCAACTGGGCCACCGAAACAGTCCAAATTACTAGATTACATTGTGATTGGACACTGAAATTTTGTTTTAAAATTTAATATTAGGATTGTGTCTGACCGCCACGTTAGATTGTGTTAGGTGGTAAAAAAATTGTGGGAAAAATAGAAAGTAAACTTGCTTAATAGGTCAATATATATTATGTAGAGCTCACTCAGCATAGTTCAAAAATATATAACACTGCTATGATAGAATAGAAAAAGCAGTATGGAAGTAGGTATAGATAGGTAAGCAGCACGCTACTGTTATTTTCCTGTTACCTGCTATTTATACAATGCAGACAGGTCATATATTTTTTATAATTTAATTGATATGAAAGCAAATGTGCCTTAATCCAAGTGTCAAAATTTTGTGTTTATCTGTTAAAATGACACAGGCAATAAATAAGTTTGTCAGTTTTTCTATTGGTAGAGAGTAACTATATTCTTTGGTTTCTATAAATATATGTTGGGCACACTAAAAGTTTTTGGAATTAATAAGAAAAAAAAATCTATACATGGTCAATATTGAGTTTATTTATTGTATCTCAAAATATTCTCCATTAGCATAAATGAGTTTTTTCATATGAATTAACAAATTTTGAAAACATTTATGCCACTCCTCCATGATGACCTCGGAAACAGGTTTTCATACTGTTCGACAGCCTCTTCTGGGGATGGATATCATTGACCACGTAACCAGTTCTTAATTGTTTGTGGGAATAAAAAAGACACAAGGTGCCGGGTCGGGACCGGGATAAGGTCAAAGATTTTCACCTTCAAATATTAATTTGTCTGTCTGGCCGTGTGAGAACTGGCAGCTTTGTGGTGCTAGATGATACGACATCCACTGCTGGAGATAGGTCTCCCCCATAAATCTCTATTAGGGCCGATTGGAAGCCATCTGCATCCAGCGTTTTCCTGCAGTTGTCTGTTCATCTTGTGGACGCTGTGCTTACCAGTCACACCTTAAATCGTTTGGTACTAATCTAAAGTTAAGCCAATTTACCTTTAATTCATCAATGTGAGTTTTGCTAAAATTTATTTGGTCGACAACTGAAGTGCCTGCTCTGAGGCTCTTCAGGGAAATACTCCCTCTCTTGCAGTACTTTTCATTGCAGTTCAGTGAATGTTGTATATCGATGTTTAGCCAACCATCGTAGTCTATACACGCCTGGAATAAGATCAGTCAGTAATTAATTTTGTAAACAGAAGAAAAAAGAATTAGATACAAGTGAATGAAAATAACATTACCGCACTTTGTAAGACCACGAGAAAACATAGGAAATAGCATACTTTATGAATCATTTTTTTTTGCACGTAGTGATTCAGTTATATTTAATTTAATAAGTATAAAACATACAATTTTTGTCTATTCACCCAAATAAAATTATTAATTTAATCCCCCTACTTCCCTTCTCCGACATGCGATTGCCGAAAAAAATTACATGACATTGACAATTACAAAGAATGACAGTCATGGCTTTTTTTCTTTGATATTTATTTTTATTTTAAATACGCATGCTTCTCGAGCTAAAGCTATTAAGGGCATACCACCTCGTCTTCGTGTTTTACAGATATGCGAATAGACATCTATAATAATAACCCAGTCGGGCTAGCATGCGCACCGCCAAAGTGAGACAGGCATATATGAAACCATAGGCACCTTGTTGCGTCTGCCCTTGTGAGTAATATATTATGTTCCTTGGTTCTCGCTCGACAAAGTGCTACCTCCCTCCTGCGGCATTTCCGAGTAACTATAATATGAGTTTCTTCAAAAGTTAAGGGTCGGCAAAGTATCTGTGATGCCCCTGGTGTTGCAGGTATCTATATAATCCATAGGCGACGGTGATTGTTTACTATCAGTACCCTTAGTACAAGATTTGACAGTTTTCGAAAACTTTTTTCGTTTCCGTCTTGTCCCATACATTTTAGTAAAGCGCCTCTAGCGGAAACGCGGATGAACTAAAATCGGCAGTAATCGGCAGTATAGGTTGCATCACTCAAATACGAAAAATAGTTTCGAATAGCTTTCAGCCCAGCAATGTATGCATCAAAACGAAAACGAAAAAAGTTTTCGAAAACTATCAAATCTTGTACTAAGGGTACTGGTGACCCGTCAACTTGTTTGCCACCTATGGCATACAAAAAAAGTATACGTAAAATCAATAAATAATAATCCACTATGAATTTACAATATCACTCGAAAGTCCACATATCAAGCATAAATGTTTTTTACGTTTGCTGCCATTAAACGTCGTGTTGGTATATTTGATCAGTGGCCCTAGTACGAGCACTTGCGAAAAATTTATCGTTACATAAACGATAGCAAAATGTATGAAAAATTGAACAGCGCCTCTATCGGACGTAAAGGGAAACTGAATTTTTCATACATTTGCTATCGTTTACGGAACGAATACTTTTTCGCAAGTTCTCGTACTAGCCCCACTGAGCGTGTTGGTCAGAGTTTAGGCACCAACGAGAAAAAAATGTCACCTCCATGTTAATCTACTCGTATATACATTATCATCAATGGGTGAACGAAATACCAATTATGACAGGAGTTTTGGCGCCAACGAGAAAATCTTGTATCCCTTTGAGTTTTTCATCATCATCATTTCAGCCATAAGACGTCCACTGCCTTCCCCGTCAATTTCCAAAGGGGCCGGTTGGAAGCGGCCTGCATCCAGAGTTTTCCTGCGCTGCTGTGTAATGGTAGATTATAATTGATTAAAATAATGTTCGTTAATCTACATGAGCGTGGGAATGTGGTCTAAGTGACACATGTCTTCGTGTTTTTTTCCCAATAAAATAAATAAAATCATATCGCAGACGGCAGGGCGTCCCTTGCTACAATCTACAATACGTCCAACTTGTTTGTTGTATTTATCTGTAGAGGGTGCCACTTGGTGCCAGCAGTACCTACCTACCCATGGTATTTTCTGAAATGGCATCTGAAATATTTAAAATATGAATATTATATTGCGGAGGCAAGGACGCATTTTATGCACACTTTTGTTGTTTTATTTTCTAGTAACTAAAACCTGGCTTCACCCGTGCTCTTAAGACGCAGCTTAGTTTTCCCTTTGTTTACAACTACCGATAGGTAGGTACTTATTAAAGTAGCTAGGTAACTCTGTCATCTACTAAACTAAAATCCTCAAACAAGAGAAAATTAAACAATTTACCGTCACGCAAGAGTCGAAGGACTACACGACACGACCACAGTTACGAGTACAATTTGTCTATAGAGTTGATTGTGGGAGCTACCACCGTATTTTTCTACAAAATGTACAGCCTTTCTTAGAACATTTTTAGTTTTATCATTTGGTCAATTCCACCAATAAGTTGGTCGATCTGCTACACTTACTTACCTACCTATATACAATACAACATACCCTGTGTGTTGGGATCGGAAGGAGTTAGTTCCAGTTAACCCGTACCAATCTAAGTTGTTAAATCCCAATGTGCTACAACGTTGGGGTATAAGGTGGCAACTTAGCACCTATATACATTGCACACTTTGAGAGCAAAATATATTTTTTTGGGTTCCGTACCTAGAGGGACATTATTACTAAGCCTCATAAGCCCTACTAGCCCGACTAGTTCTAGTAATTATGGTGCTATTTCATGGAAAAGCTGCACTTTTGACAGCCTCGTTAGCTCAGTTGGTGTTAGTGTACCTGCCTTCTGCGCTTGGGGGCGTGGGTTCGATTCCCACCTAGGACAAACATTTATGTGATGAACATTTGTGTTTCTTCTATGTCTGGGTGTTGATATTTATTTAAGTATGTATTTAATCATATATATGTATGTATATCAGTCTCTGGCAGCCATATTACAAGCATTACTTAGTTTGGGGTCAGATATGACCATGTGTGCAATAATGTCCCAGATATTTATTATTTATTTTGTGATGGAAGCAAGCCGCTTTGTAGGGTGATAGTATAGTAGGGACCAAAATAAGCGATTTTACCCGCAGCAGCGAAAGTTTCACCCCTTAGAAAAAAAGATGACACCACTCTTAAAAAAACCTCAAAAAATATACAAGCCGATGGTGCACCGATTTTGATAATTAAACTTTAAATATAAATAAATAAAAAATATACACAATAAAATATGACGGCGGTGTTACAATAACACATTTGATAAAATAAAAACTGCATGTCAATATCTTTGATAGTTATGGAAATATATACAGCATAAAAATAACAGGTCAAGAGCATGTCGAGACACACATATAGCTAGGCTTCCGTAACCAAAGCCATATAATTGAAGTCATAGTTCAGATATTTATAGTTATAGAATAATCGAACGAACGAAGCTCTGTGGACTTAGCCAAATTTCAGATATGTAAGTATCATTGCGACAAAGCATATAAAATTAAACAATTTACCGTCACGCAAGAGTCGAAGGACTCCACGACACGACCACAGTTACGAGTATAGCAATTTGTCTATAGAGTTGATTGTGGGAGGCACCACCGTATTTTTTTACAAAATGTACAGCCTTCAACCTTTATGCTAGGACTGCCTCGATTCTGTAGCGCTTCCGGTATGTTTGCTGAGGCTCGAATCGATGGTTTCAACGCAGTCATAAGAAAAAGGATTTTTTCGCTACTGAGTAGAGTCAGGGGCAGTCCTAATAGGATCCTGAGCACGATTGCCGATAAATATGAGTCCTATAATACAATATTGGATAAAAACTATTATTTGATTTAGATTTCTGTTAATTGGATATGTAGGGAGCTAAATGTAATTTCAGGTCTCTAGTTGTAATTTTATTTTAGTGTTAGCCTATTAATGTTCCTATAATGTGTATGTGTTAAGTTTAACTGATATGGATCTTGAATCTGAAATAAAGATATAATAATAATTATTAATAATAATAAAGATGAGACAGGATAAGGCAGGTGCCGTTTCTCATTCTATAGATCTGTTATTCCATCCACAAGTTGTTCACCTCAATAGCCCAGTCTTTTTTAATCCTATACTGTACAATAGTTTCATATTCCTTTTTATACATATTTCATAGTTGCATGTATTTTATATTCAAAAGGGCCTCTTGGTGTTGGCTTCGTCTCCACCAATGCCCACCAAATGTCCGGGCAAGACCCGAGAATTGTTTGAAATTAATAATAAATAATAATTTAAGAAGACAAATAAATACGTGATTAATAATAGTAATAATAACGCAGGGGCGGCTTTATGGCGAGCCGTAGGCGTGGCGTAGCCGTCGGTGCGTGGCGACACCGCGTACCCCGATTCCATGGGGCTAAATGAGACCCCTGACCTCAGGCTTGCCTTAACTGGCCGTCCGGGGGTGGAAACCGCAAGAGCTAAGAACCTAAGCTCCAGGGTGGAAGTGTTAAAGGGCATAACGCCGCGAGTAGCTCTTAGTGAAAGATCAGCACACCTCTCTACACCCTAAGCCACCCACGCCAATGTTGCCCCTCCGGTGCCAAGATACGGCAGCCTTTATGGGGGGCACATTCGGTGGGTGGCAAGTCACCACCTGCCTAAATATATTTTGAGATGAGACAGGATAAGGCAGGTGCCGTTTCTCATTCTATAGCCCGTTATTCCATCCTCAAGTTGTTCACCTCAATAGCCCACACTTTTTTAATCCTATACTGTACAATAGTTTCATATTCAATTTTATACACATTCCATAATTGTATTTTTTATATTCAAAAGGGCCTCTTGGCTTTGGCTCCACCAATGCCCACCAAATGTCCGGGCTAGACCCGTGAATTGTAATAAATGAAGTGAAATAATAATAATATACTTTTAATGGTTTAATCATAGAGAAAACTGTTTGGGAACCATTATTTATTAAGATCATTTTACAAAAAAACGTTAAGACCAGGGTCACCCTTAAAATACAATATTATATTTTTTTTATACTTTTAAAATTGAGATCCATATTAAGTACAACCAAGAATTATGGTACAACTGTCATTATGCAAAGTTTCATGCACTTATCTTAATAATTATAGAAGTTAAAAGGTTCTAAAAATTTGGACGGACGGACAGACAGGCAGACGGACAGGCAGACGGACTGACAGAACGAATTTATAAGGGTTCCTTGTCGGGTTAAGGAACCCTAACAACTGTATAGGTACCTACTTTACTTACTAAATTCAATGAGAATGTAACATCATTGATTTCATTCATAACATTATACCTACCTGCTACTTCATTTACTTTTTTTTGTTTTCGATCGGGTTTTACGGCTATCTTTTAAAGCAGGCTCGAATTAGCGCTGTAACAGCGCAGTGCGGAAAAATGAACCTTAACGCGCCGAGATAAATGGTTTGCAGTCACGCAACTTTTCTATAAACAATCGCTTAAAACAGGTAGCCGTACCTAAGGCCAAGGATTACCTATGCCTTAGTAAAAATAGCCAAGTTACAAACTAGGTACCAGTTTCTTTTTTTAAGGTGACAGTCTAGGCCTGTGGGCTAGGCGTTGTAGTCCACGAGTCCCTATTTAGAGTATTTAGGTACATTGTTCGTAACACAGAAAACAACGAAAAAAGTTTCTTTTCTGTGGTTCATAACTACGACGGTTTAATTTAGTAAATAATAGGCAGACAGGTAGGTAATAATCGGCTTTACGAATTACTTAGGTAGTGAATAGTTTTTACCGACATGGTTCAACGATTCTAGAACAATTTAACTGTATAAAAATATTATTCATGCTGGTGTAATCCTAAAAAATATATAATATAACAGTTTCACAGTGAAGATATTCTATCTGTTCTTTAGAGAAAATATTTCATTACTAAAAACTACAAAACAATTTCCTGAATTTTCAGAAAATTACAAAATAAAAAATATTTTTCATTGATCACGTGACTTGGCTCCATTGAATGTCGGACGTCACATGCAAGTACATTAATCGAGGCAACAATTGTATGGCGAGTAAGATTTTGTTTACTTCCTTTTGACGTTACTGAAGTTACTACTGAAAATTATAAGGATTAAATCACATGATTGCTTTATTATAATAGTGATGCTTGCTTGCTTTATTAGGTAGATAGCTACCTATAATATCGATTTGAGATGGTTTCGTAAAAACAGTCAAATACCCTATTCCGACACATAACTTTACGGTGGCATGGGTCTATAATAGCTCTCAGTTAGTTATAACAGTTGTTCTTCCGTTGCTTCACTTCATTTTTACAGTTTGCATCCACATTCCCACATCTAATCAGTAATGAACTGTACCTAGGCGATATGGAACTCATAAAATTGTTTGTGTATGGAAACATGTATGGTGTATATACGTCATACAAAAATTATCGGTTGTAAATTAACCTATGGCCGCTTTATGTAATACTGGAGTCTCACAGGAAATAGAAGAACAGAGCGCGCATGGTGTACCTACTTACAAAGTTAAGTCAATAAAACCAGCCAAGTGCGAGTCGGACTCGCGCACGAAGTGTTCCGTACTATCTATTAAAACGAGCAAAAAAATCACGTTTGTTGTTTGGGAACCCCTTTAAATATTTATTTTATTTTTAATTTAAATGTTTATTTTGAAAGTGTATATATAACTAAATATTCTGTGAATATTTCAAGCGTCTACCTGTTGCTGTTATCAAAATCGAGCAAAAACGAGCAAAAAAATCATGTTTGTTGTATGGGAGCCCTCTTAAATATTTATTTTATTCTGTTTTTTAGTATTTGTTGTTATAGCGGCAACAGAAATACTTAATCTGTGAAAATTTCAACTGTCTTACTATCATGAGATACAGCTTGCGGTGACAGACGGACAGTTGATTTAGTAATAGGGTTTTACCCATTGGGTACGGAACCCTAAAAATGCTTCTAAAACCAAGTGTCTTCCAAGTAAATACACGTAACGTAACGTAACACACCTCACGCAAACAAACGCGTTCAAAGCCACGTGAATCGCTCGTCACTTGTCGGAAGGCGGAATAATTAACTTCGGAACACAAAATCTTAACACAGTGAAAGAACATCACGCTCGAGTGTTAATTTTCAAGTAATAAGTTTAGAAAATTTCCCAAAAACACAAATAACAAAATACACCCACTGACAAAATACGCCTTTTTAATTTTTTTCTTCTTATATTGTTGAACATGATAGAGTAAATTGATCAATGGTGGATGCATTATAATTCTGTGGCTGAATAGCTAAAAAAGGAAACTTAGTTTCATTATGATAGGTACAAAATGATTTAGAGTCGGCTAAAGTACCTACTCAATATTCTTTTTTAGTGTGGTATAGGTACATGTTTCAATGTCTCTCTTCTTAGTCTTTATCACTCTTAGCAAAACAAGTGCCCTTACAAGTCGTATTTTGATGGCCTTGGTGATATTCCGGCTTCCCCATATTTTCATCAGCTTGTCCATGGTTCACCTCGAAATAGCCATGCGCTTTTTGATTACATCAACACTCCCTCCACTATTTGAAATCAGCGCGCCTAAATAGATGTACTTATGATTGAACGACATCATAGTTCGCAATTCTCGTGACTTCTGGCGAATTATTATTGGCGCGGTCAACTATCATAATATTGGTCTTGCCGCGGTTTATTTTCTGGCCGAATTCGAAGCTGACGTGCTCTATTTTGCCCAGAAGCTCTTGTCACCATGTTGAGAACAATGTGATTTCATCTGCATATCGCAGATTTGAAATTTTCTGACCTCCAACTTTGATTCCGTCTGTGCAGTTCTCGAGGGTTATTATCATTATAAGTTCCGTGTAGATGATGAACAAAAGCGGTGATATGATACACCCTTGACGAACTCCTACACTGGGGTGAAAGTGGCGGGATAGTGTACGTCGTCAGTTCTAACGGAAGCTTTTCCTTCCTCTTAGAGTCGCCTGAAAAGATAGACCAAGTGCTTAGGTGTACCCATGGCCAAAAGAAATTCTCAAAGTTTTGGCCACTTGACAGAATCAAACGCCTTTGAGATATGAACGAAGCATAATATATAAATATAGGTTCTTGTTGAATTCCCGGAACTTTTCAATAGTTTGTCGAACAGTTAAAAATTGTTCATGGGTCTAATCATGTAAATATTAGTTTTGCCACAGTATACATTGTAGTTTTACTGAAGACTTTTCATTATATTTTATAAACTGACTTCACCGTGACTGTAATATAACTTATGAACCAAGTGAGCTTATGTGAACCGATTTCAATGTTTTTTTTATTGAATGGGGTCTCGATGGTGATCCCATTTAAATTTGAAGAAAACATTCCACCTCTAAGGGTGAAAATTAAGGTATGAATCCCGTTTATTGAACTTCCCGTAAAGTCAGTATTTTTTTGTAAAACTGAATTAATTATATAACTAAGTTGGTTTCGTCTTTACCCTTGCCTTGTTTTCTGCCTACAATCTGCAAATCCAAGGTCCAAGTAAAAAAGACAAGAAAGGACTATCTCCACGCAAAATTTTGTTAATGTTATTTCAGCCGTTCATCATCATAATTATCATTTCAGCCTAACATGTTACCATTGTTGGGACACAGACCTCTGCGTGAGAGAGTGATAGCCCAGAGTATATCCACCATGCTGGCCCAGTAGGTACATGTTGGTGAATGCACATACCAAAAATTATTTTTTGCTACGCAATAATTAGAGCCTAAATCTATGGGTGAATGTCATATGTCTTTGAACTTTTAAGGTTCTTGGAAATACTGGTTTCCTCACGATGCTTTTCTTCACCGGCATCGCCATTTCAGCCGTTACAGCCAAACATTTTAATATACACATTTATACGTACTTATATAATGTGGTTTAACTGATGAGAGATAATAAATTCGTAGTTTAGGCTTGGCTGATATAGGTTGTTATTATTTTCGCTAATAACATTTATGACCCGTAAAATCAGTTATCATACATTTCGTAAGTACCTATTGATAATGTATCGTTATTTACAGCCTAAGGAGGTATGTTTTTATTGTCTGGGTGTTACTAGTTATTCCATGGTAATGGTATAAATATAGAGACAAGATTAATTAGCTCTCAGTTCTCGTGGACCAGTGCCGCCGACGCGAACATCTTGGGTAAGCACATATCTACTCTGTCGTATCTAATGATTTATCACAAAAAATTTATTGGACAAAGTGTGTGGAACTCAATATTCGAACGATTTGCTCATCTCGACGGGTGATTTTCGCACATTAATTACCTAATTTCAATTATATAAAAATACCGAGGGTGATATAAAAAAAAGGGTTACTTTTTTTTTAATTCTTAAAGTTTTTACAAATCAAATAAATAACATAATGTTTACTCTAAGTTTACTAAAAAATTGTAATTAGAGACGATGCGATTACCTATTATATTGAGTTATTTTTAAGAAAAAAAAAAAGTTTATTCCAATAACAATTTAATAACATAAGTTATTATTTATTTAATTTTATGTTAATTTTCTGTTTTTTAAGTTGTGCATTATAAAGAATTTTGTTTGTCTAGTAATTATTAAAAAATATTTATAATTAAATGTAGTTACAACATTTTGTACAAATTATTGGTCATATTAATAAAATAAAAAAAAATATGTTGCAAGTTTTTTAGCGTGTCTTTCGCAAATGTTCGATATTTTAAAATTCGCTAAGTAGGAATGAAAAGCGATTGGGAATTATTTTAAGAATAAAATTGAAATCGTTTTTAAGGCGTTTCATTTTGGCGGAAGAGATCAAATAAAATAAAAAAACGATCTCTCTTATACTATAAAATATCATCACGTAAATTGCTTTACACCATTGCAATGTTACTTAAAATATACCTAATAGTTATTTCAATTGTCACTATTACATTTCTAAGACATTTTTTTTTCTTTAAAATGTAGAAAATGTTCTAAAAATATAACTCTGTCTGGAAATCGCTCCTTTAATATTCTATATTTATTACGCTAATAAAAATGATAAATAATACTTGTTATTTAAGTATTATAATTTTGTTTCTACAGTACTTATCAAATACTAAAAAGTAAACCATGGCTACCAAGAAGTTCGCCGGACCCTCCCCCTACACGTTCCCTGATACGTACCCAGCTGACGACTACTTGCATACTGAGTAAGTACAAGTCTTCGATAAGCAAAATAAGTATCCAAATAAAATGTTTTTGATTTGACTGTATGCCGATGTATGCAACGGATTACATTATGATTCTGCATCACTATAATTTATTTATTCTACCGTATATATAGTGTGTTTGTCTTATCTTGTATAGTGGAGTATTTATGAACAACCGAGTTTTTAAGGCAAAGTAAGATTTGTCGTACGTAAAATGTGTTATTACACACAAATTTTGAATTAACCAAAATTAAGCTTAAAAAAACACATAAGTCATAGGACTGCACGTCAGAAGTTAAGACTTAAGTAGTAATTCATCTATTCTACAAGAAATGGCGTTGTATTAAAATATACGGCACTGTGTATTATGTATTCTGTGGCTATATTATATAGGTATATATAGATAGTCTTTTGAAGTTTTAATTTCAAAAGACTCTACCTATCTCTATATGTTTACCTAATTATATATTTAGTTTGAACCAATGTCCATAGAGCGACCAAACCAAAGAATCAACGAAGTAATATATAACTTTATTGTGGTTATAGGTATATATGGTTATGTAATGCTTATGGTTTGAATCATACGATTTCATCATTTAATATATTTTATTTTTTCCAAAGGTACGTGAACAATGTAACCGCCAATATAAAGACGAAGTCTAACGCTACCCCTGTGGTGGGCGCCGTCTTCGGTCTCGGTCGCGCTGGTTCCATCCACCTGTCCAACATCGTGGGCAACCCCCGCGTTATCCTGAAGTACATCGTTGACGAAAATGCAGACCGCTTTGCAGAGATCAAGAAGTACTGGAAACTTAGCGACGATGTCGTGTTCCTTACTTCCAAGGATTCTAACCGCGTCTACACGGACAAATCGTAAGCAAATTCTAATCTTATACATTCTTTTTTTTTTCTCTTTCTTCAATTCTTTCTACTTTTTATTATTTTTTATTTTATAAGCTGCACCTCGTGGTTTCAACCTCTTGGACATTCCCTCAAGCACTGTATTTTTTTAGTTTAGAAGTATCCGTTCCGGAACTCTCTCTAACTCTATTCGAAAAAACACGTCTCTCCGTTTCTCTGTTCCTGTGTGAAAGAGGAACAAACAAATAAACACACTTTTGCATTTATAATATTAATTAAAAATGATAAACTAGCTACACTCAGCAATTTTACCCGCGATGGTTTTGTTTTTCCGCAATTTCCCTGGATAAAAAGTGTCTTAATACACTCTTAATCAAATCTACTTAATACATGTTACTCGTAGCTACTTCATTTAACTTATACCTATAGCTATACAGCTACTTCAGTTAAATTTGGCAGAATTTTTTCATTTCTAATGTTAGCATGTGATTCGTTCATTGCTGACAAAGTGTAATTGTGTGCTATAGGATATGATTAGAATCAGTTAAAATTCATTACACCGCCAATTGAAATAGTTTTTTATTTATAGTCTTTTTATTGTACGTTTATTGGGCTTGGAGTAATTGTTTCATTTCACATGAGTTTTGTACTGGAGCGGAATAGAATATACCTATTGAGCTTAAACTATTCTTAGCAGGAGGGTATTGTTTAATGGGCGTATGCAAGTATGTATGTTTGTCTGTAATTATTTGATCATTACTTCCTACAGCCTAAACTTGCCTAAACCTAAGGGTTTGACCGATCGTAATGAGTGAGATCGACACCTCACTTCATCATTTAATTCCTCTTTATAACCGGAGTGTCATAACCATACATTTTGTAACCGTGATTTTTCTTTTTCTTTTAATAATATTATTGAATTTCAATACTAACCTACTAAGCCTTTAAATACTAAAAATGTTATTTCTTTAGTTATATATTTTTTTTCGTTACTTTTATATAGTTTTCGTTTGTTTTATATAATTTTTCGTATATAATATATACGGTACATAAAAATTGCACGCCCGCAATGGGTAAACTGTTGACACACTGCTTAAGTTATAATGAACATCTTTTGTACACAGTTTTTGCAATAAATATATTCTGATTCTAAGCGCTACTGTGGATCGCATGACACGTTTACTTGTAGGTCCCAGTTGTTTGTCTTAAAACAGCAACGTTGAGCCTTCAAAGATATCTGGGTGTCATTAAAACTTTGACATATAGGTGTAGTGTATTGTGTAGATTAACATTTATGTAATAGCTAGTTTAAACTTTAATTCTCTTCTAATAGAAAATTAGTTATAACAGATATGTTATTCTACATCTACATACTACAAGGGCTATACGAACTTAATGATTAAATCATTATAATTGTTTTTGTCGACTCGCAGTGTGAACGTGGTTTTCATCGGGTCCCCGACGTGGACTCATCACGACCACGTGGTGAACAGCATCAACAACAACAAACACGTGTACTGCGAGAAGCCCATCGCTGAAAATGTCGAGGACACCAAGAAGTGCTACGAAGCAGCCAAGGCTAAGGGTCGCGTTCTCTTCGCCTGCTTCAACCGCCGCTTCGACCCCGCCTACAGAGGGCTCTTCGACAGAGTTAGGAACGGAGATGTTGGACACGTCCAGATTCTTAAGGTCACCGCCAGAGACTCACCTCTTCCTTCCATCGACTACCTTAAGACTTCAGGTGAGCATACACATAAATACTGACTGAACTTGACCCTTTCATCCGTAAACCCGAACGAAGCGCTTTGATTCCACTTTTATTGTGCGTATGGGTGTTCCCCGATAGTTACAATCTCGACTTCTTTAAGTCGCGAGTGAATCGTTTTCTCCTAGGCAAACCATCCATCGTAGACCGCATCATCGCTTAACATCAGGTGGGTGCGGTTAAACGCAAACTCTTTAAACAAATAAAAAAGTAGAATTTAGCGACATTAAATATCCTAATGTCATTGTGTAGAATAACGGCTATTGCTTAGAATCTGAACGTTTTTGTTTACTTAGTAAGGCTGCTAAGCTAATCTATGCTTAAAACTGCAATACCTACTTTCGCTGACGGAAACTGTCACGCGCGAATATGGGACAATTTTTTTGTTTTACTTGTCTACTACCCCTTTTGGTATTGGGGCAATTTTGCCATCAACAGTGAGGGAGGTGATAGTGATATATTCTTATATATCACTACCGTTTGAACAGACGTTTCGAAGTAAAACCGTTTTCATGTAGGAAAATTACTAGCGTTATATTTAAAATCTACATTGCTCATCTCATTTTATGCAGTTATTGAAATGCTGTTAATATTATGACATGAATTATTGTAATAATTAACACTTCGTATTAAAATAAACAGATAATGAGATCGCCCGATGGGCGATAAAAAATCCATCTTATCAATAAAAAACCAATACATCTCTTAGTTGTTACTTAGTTATCAGTAATAAAAAAAGACCTATTTTGTTTGGCTTCCGTGTTAAATGGCTCTGGCAATAGCGTTAAAAATTGCTCGATTTTGTCCCAGACGAATGGATCCTTTGCTAGCTAGAAAAACATAGAAATCAACATGTGACTAAAATGGCCTATTTATTGAATAATTATGGTCTTCACGCTTCAGCTACTCTTTTTTGTTGTAAGTGTATAGTTTATTTTATCTACAATAAGCTAATGTACTATGCATGCCACATAATAGAAAACATATTAGCTATGCTCGGTACATAGGTATACAAAATAAACGTGATTAAACTTTGCTAGTCATATTTTCCATGTATGAGAATACTTTTGAGGGTTCCTCGCCATAAAAGTAAAAACTTTTTTTTAAAGCAATATCTAAATATAATTTGTGTAAACACTGTTTTAAACTATCACGGTTGTTCACTAAAGTTAAATGATTATTTACGGGATATTTACCGTGGTATATCGGGAGCTCCTTCCACAACCTTACCACGGTAAATATCCCGTAAATAATCATTTAACTTTATAATTTGTGTATTTGTTCTTGTTTGTGAGCAATTGTGTAAAAAGAAATTTATGGAGTTAGTGTCAGTCATATGTTTGTATATCACAGACCATTTTCTCAGAAACTCATAAAAGCTTGAGGAATAGATATAGTTTGCTCAAATATGAAGCCTATTAGAAAAGTCTTTTGCTGAAAATAGGCTTGAAATAAGGGCCAATAAATAATCTAAACTTTTTAATTTTACTCTATTCGGAAAACAAACAGCTCAGATGTACAAATTATGGTAGATGGATGATAGACTCGAGCCATACAGAGTTTTCACTTATAAAACTTTCACTTTTAGCGATAAGCCTAGTCTGTAGTAGGTACTGCTTATTTTATTTGAGTGTGGTTTTTAATTATAAGTAATGTATAATTATGTATGTTAAGGTGGTGTGTACCACGACTGCCTGGTGCATGACATCGATATGGCGTGCTGGGTGCTGGGCGAGCTTCCGAGCCGCGTGCAGTCCTCCGCGACGGCGCTCATCCCCGAAGTGAAGGCCATCGATGACTTTGACACCATCGCCTTCCTGCTCACTTTCCCCTCGGGCGCTGTCGTGCTCGGAGACAACAGCCGCTATTCCGCCTATGGATACGACCAGAGGCTTGAAGTTTTCGGACCCAAAGGTAAAGACAAATTTCTTGCAGGGTTCTTATATGTCTTAGGCGGTGACTATGAGCACGACTGTCTATCAGACGCATAAGAAAAGTTATCCGTTCCTATTGTTGTAGTTGTCGCTCTTATAGCGTATTGATTGTGGCTTTGTGGCAAGGTTTGTGATTCTATTAACTTTTCTTCGAAATAACATAGGTCAATTTTCCTTATTTTTTCTTTTTTTCTTCTTTCCCATAGAAACCAATAATTATACCTCATTACTACGCTTCCTAGTTTTGTATTGCTCCAGGTTATTTATTATCCTTGTATTAAATGCTAGAAATTGTAATATAACATCAGTATAATTAGTTTTCGTCTGTTGTAATTCGTTCTCGTAATTTACGTGAAAATTGATATGAAAGTCTACGCGTCTACTGCTAGTTATATTATCTTTGATTGGTTCCAGGTATGATTAAGGTGGAGAACGAGAGGCCTTGTCCCGCAACGGAGGTGGTGCTCGGCCACACGGGCCAGGTTCAGACCCCCATCTTCTACTCCTTCCCGTCGCGCTACAAGCTCGCCTACAAGAATGAGCTTGAGCACTTCCTGGATGTTGTACAACGTAAGTACTTTATCTGTTTTTTTTTTTAAATTACTGACAACTATAATTCGACATTATGTTAAGTATTGACCACAATGATTTGACATGATGTTTAGTATTGACCACAACGATTTAACATGATTTAAGTATTGACCACAATGATTTGAAATGATGTTAGGTATTGACCCCAATAAATAAATAAAATAAATAAATAAATATCTGGGACATTATTGCACACATGGTCATCTGACTCCAAACTATGCAAAGCTTATAATATGGCTGCCAGTGATTGATATACGTACATATATATTTTAACACCCAGACATAGAACAAACACAAATGTTCATCACACAAATGTTTGTCCTAGATAGGAATCGAACCCACGCCCCCAAGCCCAGAAGGCAGGTTCACTACCAACTAAGCTAACGGGGCTGTAATGATTTGACTTAATGTATAAAAAATTATATATGATAAAAAAAACTATTTCTGTAATAAATAGATATGTATTTTTAAATAACGTCTTAAAATTTTGGAAAACCCCAATATATCAACTCATTTCCTCTAATTTACACATGTAGTTTTTCGTAAAACTCCCCAAAGGAAAGTTTGAAAGTAGATGTCGTTTAATTACTGACATAAAAAAAACAATTTTAATGTTATGGTTAACTTTTTTTTTCGTCTTGACAATTACGACTTTATTTTCCGTATTCTGCTCGAAAATCTAAATACTTAAATTTAACGATTGCATTTTGTAAGAGAAAATGTCTTTTTTTTTGTAGACGGAGAACCCATGCTCGTGACCAGCTGGCAGACCCTCGCTGTGAGCAAGATCGCCACCGCCGCTGAGGAGAGCGCCCGCACCGGCAAGACTATCGAAATCGACTGGAGCAAGGACGGCATTCCCGCCGTCTACTCCTAAACTACACGACCCTTGCGAGTAGAGCTACCACTGCATTACCTGCACAACTGGTAGCTCTCTAACATTTCTGGACCAGCTGTCAACACTAACCGCACGACTGTTTTTTCCAAGGACTATGTATTTTTCAGCACCAGAGCTTTTATTCACAAATTGCGAAAAAACAGTTTTGGCAACTTTGTGACACCAAATCTATATGGAAAATGTGAATAGGTACCCAGTTCTGAAGTGGTTTGAATTGTGCTTAATATAAGATTGTGATCGTTTCAGTTTAAGTGTAAATAAGTAATAAATGTTTTTGTTATTATAACTACGTTTTTTAATATTGCAAAGTAAACCTTCACATGCAAATAAGTTAATTAAATTAGGTAATGCAACATTATATCGTTTTGCTTTTTTCTGGTGATTACCATACTATTGTCACGAAAATTCTTTTGGTATCTGTCAATTGGTTTTGCCGAGTAATAACTAGCATATACATAAATTGGCATTTACTACACATTTATACGAGTATGACCTAAAGTTTGAAAAAACTATCGAATAAAATTCAGTATTCAGAATCAATAATTGGCACAAAAATTAATTGGGATAAACTAAACTCGTTATCTATAAATATATAAAACAAGCGTTTTTCTAGGATTCAACGGACAGACCAAATCTCTTATGATAGAGACGTGACATTTGGATCCAATATCTCAAACAGTCTAGGTGAACAACAAGAACAGATTGTGCGAAATTCTACCTCTAAGAAATAAAAAAAGGTCATTCTACGCCATAGATTAAGGATATTTTTTTAGGTCTGTATTCTACGCTGATTAAACTAGGTTTGAATATTAATAATCTATACTAATATTATAAAGAGGAAAGATTTGTATTTTTGGATGTTTGAAATGACATAACTCAAAAACTACTGAACCGATTAAAAAAAATATTATACTGCTGGGAAGCTTCACTATCCCCGGGTGACATAGACTATAATTATATTTTGTAGCAAGCCCGAAAGCCGAGCTTACAACCGTGCGAAGATGGGGCGGGCGGCTAGTAAAAAATTTTAGGACTAGGACTAGGACTAATTTTAGACTTAGGATTTTTCGCTAATCTTTCCCAATAGAGGGCTTAAAGGGGATTGTAAGGTTTTAATGGAGTTAATATTCTTGAATGTTACGACTATAAATATTTATACATGTACCTAAAGAGGATAAGAAAAATAATAGTCATTTTTTTATCATCCCGGGGATTGCCAAATTTTTTTCAGTTTTAACAATCATAAAACTTTGTAAATAATTATTAAATAACACTTAAAATAAAAACAATTTATGTTTCATATGTTCTTTAAAAATTATCTTCAGGGGGTGAAACAAGGAAATTTTTCTTCAAGTTTGTATGGAGCATTTTTCTTCAAGCTCGATAGAGTTATGAAACTTTGCAAATACACTAAGTAGAAGAAAATGTGAAACGCGTTTATGATCGTTTTTAAGAAATCAACCCTTGAAAAGGTGAAATGGGATGAACAATTTTGTATGAATCTTATTTTTTTCTGCAGAGATAAAATCGTACAATCGTAAGTACATAAAATCGGTGCCATTTTAGGGTTCTCATGCCATTTTAGCCGCTACAGGCAAGCTTTTTGTAGAATCGCAAATTTATTTTAGGTATTATACCTCAAGTCATAAAGCCTTTATGCGTAATACCTTGCATGCATAAGAAAACTTAATGATTAGAACTATCAATGGGAAATAAACATAAACTGGTAAGTATAAAGTATTCATGCACAATAATTAACTTTTTAGACTTACGTTTTTTGTTACGCAATTTTACTTGTAGGTACGGATTAATATGTCTGCGTCAATGAAAGGCTATGCTACAAGTTTCAAAGAATTCACAAGAATCCTAATGCTAAAAAAGTTTTATGCCAACCAAAGTCTAGTTTAACAACACTAACTTATACAAAAATATTTCTGTAACACCAATCGAGGTATTGCGGTTCCAATTTTATTCTAATTATGCTTAGGCGAAATATGTGCGCCGAAGCATGTTTCGGACAAAATGATTTTGCACCAGTAACAAAATATAGTGTACCTATATTTTGATCAGATCAGCTAGCAAATGAGTTATTCATACTCAACACATCGATCAATTATACAAATATTAATTGAATTATTTTACTATGATCACATATATTTTGGAATTCATTTGCTAAGGCATGGGTGCACCGGTGTTTGGATTTCGTGCGATTTGGGTTTATTATAGGTCTTAGGTATAGGTGTGGTAGACCGTTTTATTCTGATTAGATACCTTTGTAGGTAGGTAGTATCCATATCTTTATGTTTTTATCGTGTAGACCCCTCCGTTCTTAGATAATGTTTTATTTATCTTGGAATAAATTTTTACTTAATTATGTAACCATATACATACACAAATATTATAACGTGATTTAGTTTGTAAGTTTGTTTGTGTTAACGACTCCAGAATAACAGGTCCAAATAAAAAAATATGCTGGTAAAAAGCTACGCCGTCACTGAGTGTTCCTATCCTATTATATAAGCGTGCGCAGGCACAGGTATAAGTTAATTATTTATATATTATGTTATGTATGGATGTAGGTAGCTAGATTTGAGTAAAAATTTAGTTCAGAGATCAGGTCGACTCTGGATTGATGCGTAGATATAAGTTTTTTTTTATCATGGATAAAACATTTATCATCTACATATTTATATCCCTACCGAACCTACAGTTTCTGTGGGATATTAATCACCTATCGGTAAAACCGTATGGTGTAGTTAAATTTACTTTCATAATTATTGATAGGTAGGTATTAGGTATATATAATTTATTTCAGTAACTTGGATATCATTCTATCTTCGTAATATTAAAATAAAATGACAAATGAATACCTAAATACTAAACTAATCTATTAAACCGCTACCAGTGGGAATTGTTCCCAAAATGCTGGCCCCATTACCACGTTGTATGGCAATGCTCACCCTTTACCTACATAAATCAAGTTTGTTACGCATTATGTTCAAGTGTAAGTATATGTATAAAAATAAAAAACAAGCTTTTTCGATATTTTTATTCGTATTATTCTCAGAAAACTATTTCATTTGATAACCATATCATGGAGATGCATAGAAATAACTGTTCGCCATCTTTGGGAGTCCGCCATATTGGATTTGGAATGACGTCATTTAGCTTACCATACATTGTTATCTAAACTAAATTTCAGGTCAATCGGTTTGGGATAATCGTTTTGCATGCTTTGACCCATATGCTAACAAGGCAAGTTAAATAAAAGCTTGTAAGAAAATACCACTGACTGTCTGATTAACAACTGACTTATCATGAAATCTCGAAAACTACTTAAGGTATATACTTGTAGGGTGTAGAGGTCAGCTAAGAAAATATTTTGTGAAAGGGCGGTGTCAAAAAGGACTTGAAAGTTTATATTATTAAAGTCTACGCGTACGAAGTAGCGGGCAACAGCAAGTGATTAAATACAGGGTTATGCATATACCCTGTACTAAGCTGAAAGGAGGTCATTGTACTCATCAATATGAACAACTTTTACTATGGGACCAACCCTGAAATCACGGGGAATAAATCAGCGGTTCCATAGAAAACATCATGCGGGACACTACAAAATGTATAGAATAGCTGATTGGTTTTACGATTTCAGGGTTGGTCCCATAGTAAAAGTTGTTCATAATGATGAGTACAATAACCTCCTTTCGACTTAGTTCAGAGTATATGCGTACCCTGTATATGTATAAGTAATTATATATCTACATGTTTACATGACTTTAGATATGATCGGACCGTTATTACATTTTTATTGCCATGCTTATCTTACTTACATTATTAGTAAGTAGTAAATGATAATATAAATGCGAAAGTTTCATGTGTAGTGAAATAGTAATTGTGGTATGTGTCTTTTGATGGTCTTTTGTTTAAGGGCTTAACTTCTGGGCCTAATTTTCACACAACTTGAAAAGTGTACTTGTTTGCATATATTTTTTTATCCAATCGGTATTTCCTATTTATTTGCTCATATTTAAGGACATGCCGTAATATGGTATTTGACTGTTTTTACGAAACCGTCTCAAATTATCTATAATATGTTTTTTTTTAACGCGAATAAGTCCGCGTTTGACCACCAACTCGCCTGTTGGTAAGCGACGATGTGGTCGACGATGAAGCACGCAGACTTGGAAGCAGTGCCGTAAATAGGGCTGTGCCAGCGGTGCCCAGGCACATGGCGCAGACTCTGGAGGGGCGCAGAAATGACCACACCAAGACCAAGTTTTGTTTTCAAGGGCGCAGTTATAGAAGCTCACACCGGGCGCATAAAAGGCTAGTTACGACACTGCTTGGAAGATACCTTATTCACTCTCGCCTTGAAAATGCCCAAATTATATCTCAGGAAACAAGGAAGCCGGCAGGTTGTGCCAATCCTTGGCCGGATATATGTATTATAATAAAGCCAAAAATAGCAATCATGTGATGTAATCCTCATAATTTTCAGTATTTTTTATTATAAATGGACAAATAAAATTTAAATAATTATTTTATCCCGTATACGCTCCCTTTGACAATCAAGTTATGTTACTTGCCTGTGACGTCATAAAGACATTCGGCCTAAATAGAGCTTTTGCAGTCAAGTTTCGTGACGAATGAAAAAATATTTATATTTTATTGAAAATCAGGACATTATTTGGTAGTTTTTAGTATTTTTTTATAAAAAGCTCTTGAGATTACTCCAGCATGACTAATATTTGTAATACAGTCAAATACCTTCTTTCTCCTATAAATGGATTTTAATAATATTTAGCGTGGAGGTAGCTTACAGCTTAGCTTAGTCCTTTTATCCCGGAAAATGATTTCCGAGACAAAAAGGACTATAACTGTGTATAACCGTGGGGCGCAGCTAGTATTGTATTCGCTTGAAAAACTCGAGTGTACCTATCTTGCAAGCGATTCTTTCTAAGGAATTCGGGTCCTGATAAAAGAGTTTTTACGTGCTCTCATGCTGGGGTGAAATTAAACATGAATACTTGCTTTACCTCCCACGTGGAACATTCCGCTCCAATACGTTTCCTTTGAACACAAGGGAAGATCGTAGGGGTAATCGGGTCTTAGTAACGTATCCTCGGCCGCAATGAGATAAATCACCAGTGACGTGACTTCTTGCTTTTATTGAAAAATATGTGAACCATTAACATATTCGATCACGAAATATGATGAAATTAGATTAGTTAGTTTTTTGTGTGTTTTGATATCATCGCCTATAAACCAATTATATTTATTTTTTTAAATATTTATTGTTGAAACATTAGGGGATGAATCCCGTTTATTAAATGTTACCCACCTCCCATTTTTTTTTGTGAAAAATATTATTTTATTTTACTGTTGTGTACAGTATGTACTTCAACGTTTTATTAATCTGTCTATTGTTCGAGACAAGCAGTGGTCGCAAACGTAATTTAGCAGTAGTCACACAGTGGATAAGCACCACTGGAATTATTTATCCGAAGACGGTCACCGGGGTCACCGACGGAGGTGAAACGCTGCAACGTTTACCCCAAATATGGGACATTTCATAAACAACCGCGATTTAGACATACACTTCATTCACACTACGTAATCCACACAATATTATGTATGCGAAAGTAACTCTGTCTGTCTGTTTGCTACATAATACACAAACACACAGCTAAACGGCTAAACCGATCTCGATAGAATTTTGGGAGGTAATAGTATGTATCATGCACGGACATAGGCTATTTTTTTCTGAAGAATTCGCGAAGTTGCCGTACATCTAGTATTATATAAATGCGAAAGTCTCTTCACCTCTCTAACACTTTTAAAGTTCTGTGGGTAAATGAAAAATATTCACTGCTTAAAATACGTATGAAATTCCATACAGAATACAATTTCAGAGCTCAAAATTTGTAAGGAATTTATTTCGCATTTTACTTATCGAATATTCGTACTTTGACTATAAGTATCAGGTAAATAATAGATACTGTTATACTTTACAAAAACAGCAGTAGTTTAGGGTAGTGCACAATCAACTGCTTGAAGTGATTTGATGATTTTGGGTAAAAACTATTAGACCTTAGAGAATATTTTTTTTATTTTTTTATTTTATTTAAAACACATTGTACGTTACATTTCGAGTTAGTAAGTTGTCTTAAAACCTATGTTAGATTTATCCAGACAACTGGTTTTCGGTACAGTTTTTTATTTAATGAAATGAAGATACGCATTATGATGTTGTAGAGAATAAAAGTGTATATATAATAAGTGAAAATCGATGAATCGCTACAGTTGAAGTGTTATTCGTTGACAAATTTAAAATTTGGTGTTTCGAAGTGGCAGCGTGACTTGATGGGGGTCACTATGCCACTCGCAGGTTAGACAAATGCGGATATATGCGTTTAAATCCACCTAAATCAGCCTTCAAGCCATTCAGACTTATCCTGCAGACGGCCTTGCCGCCTTTTTAGGGTTCCGTACCCAAAGGGTAAAACGGGACCCTATTACTAAGACTCCGCTGTCCGTCCGTCTGTCTGTCCGTCCACCTGTCACCAGGCTGTATTTCATGAACCGTGATAGTTCGACAGTTGAAATTATCATAGATGACGTATTTCTGTTGCCGCTATGTTAAAAAATACTAAAATACAGAATAGTGTAAATATTTAAGGGGGCTCCCATACAACATACGTGATTTTTTTTGCTAATTTTTACTCGATATTGATAACGGCAACAGGTAGACGCTTGAAATATTCACAGAATATTAAGTTATATTATTCACTCTAAAATAAATAATTAAATTAAAATAAAATTAATATTTAAAGCAGGCTCCCTACCATAAACGTGTTTTTTTTTTTGCCGTTTTTATAGATAATGGTTCGGAACCCTTCGTGCGCGAGTCCGACTCGCTTGACCGGTTTTATTTTTGCATGTGAACTATTACCACCATTAGTTTATATGCGTCGCTGCTTTTTAGTGTAGTCACGCAAATTTAAGAGCTTTATTGAATACCTTGACTGAAAAAAACGCTACATTCTGTCTTTTGGAGACCACGAGTCGAGTATCTCGACGTACTCCTAATTGGAAAATGCAGTTAGTTTTTACTTCCGCTTTAATTTGTAATGCTGTCCAACTGAAACCAGGATTCACTGGAAGAATAATAAAAAAAAAACAATAGTGAATAAGATATAGAGACAATATAAACAATAGTTACTCCACTTATATTTGTAGATAAGTATGTAAGTTACTGAACATAATATAATTTTCCATTTTAGTAGGCCCTTTGAGCAGTTCCATCATTTATTCTAGTGTTGTTTGTGCGACCCTGATAGAATGAAGTTAGTTATTTTTCAATACTGGTGCAATTTTTTTGAGATTGTATTTGTACTGATAATTTTGAAAGTAGTAAAAATCTTAGTTATACGTATTTAATTGATTAGAAAACTTATGAAAAGTGTAGTTTTGGCGCCAACGTGAAAAAATATGTCGCTTTATTCTATTATTTTTCTGAACTTGAGTTTTTTTTAATGGTAAGTGACGAGACGAGCGAAGTCGCTCGCCTAATGGCTCTACTCGTTTGCCCATAACAGCTCAACGCCACTCAGAATTTTGAACTTCAACAGTTCAAAACCCTGGATGGCAACGCACTGCGCTCATCACCCCGAGATATTAGATGTCAAATCTTTGTGTGCCCTGTAATTTAGCTGGAAACATTACCCTTCAATCCGGAACACAGTAGTGTTTGGACACTACTGCTTAGCAGTTGAATAACTGGCAAAGGTGTGGTACTTCCCCAAGCGGACCCCTGCAAAAGAGTCCTACCACTACATAAAGTTATTTCAAATATGGTAGATTATTATTTATTGTCTTCTTGAACGAGCTTGAGTGTAGGCAAGTGATATAACGAGGTGACACACGACTTTTTGTGATGTATCTAAAACTCCAGGGAAGCCTCTAATAAAGTCACTTTACTAGGACATGACTTCGACTTGACCGTGACTTGTTTGACTGTGGCGACTATGACTAGTTAAAGATATTTATAAAACTTAAAAATATTTCAATACTTGCCACTGGAAAATGCACAAGACGTGCTACGCTAAAATCCTCTCAAGAGGAAAAAATATCGTTTCCGTCCGACAGGTACAACAACGATTTTTTGATAGTTTTTGTACTACAGGCCGGCAGAAGGCTTAGCCTTAAAGTTCAAGGTAAAGTTCAGTTATGAATTTATTATTATACAGTAAAAAAAACGAGTAGGTGAGGTGAAGTGATTGATATAAATATTTTAATTAAAAGTGTTAGTAATTATTTTAAAAAATTGCAAAAAAAAACACCGATAGTGAACAAGCAAGTTTAGTGCGATCGTGGGCAGAGGTTGTTGGTATAAATTTATTATACGCGGGGAACCGTAAAATTGAACAACGCGTTGTCGACATGTGATACCACGTATTTATAAGTACCTACATGTGCAAATATACAAAACCAAGATACCAAGAAAAAATATATATTACTATACGAGAATTCGAATTGAAAAAACTTTCTTGTAAACAGGTTTGATTATCCAGCAAATTGGCACTCAAATTATATATAACCTTTTTAAACTTATCCATGATGTACCTATGCTTGGTTGTGACTTGTTTTTCCAACACACATGTTCGATTTTTTTCACACCTATTTTACAGCACACCCAATTTTATTTTCTATATTAGTATTACCATATAATATAGTTTAATTTCTTTAGTCAAGTGTAAGTTGTTTTTAAAACGCCTTATAAAAGGGCTGATAATCTTCAAATGGCTGAACAGATTCTTTTATACATAGCTAAGAACATTCTCGTTCAAGTCACATTGCAAACAAAAGAAACTGAATCAAAATTGGTTGAACCGTTTGGGAGCTACGATGATATAGACAAACACATATCCACAGATACACAGGCACAGATAGACACATACACAGACGTCAAACTTATAAATCCCCTCTATTTGCGACGCGGGTTAAAAATATAAATATTCATGGGAAGGCCATTGGTTCCCGAAACACGGTATCTACAATAATCTGTATTAGTTCGGAGCCCTTGGGTTTCATATTATATTTTTTAATAATTTATTTGCTGTTAATTAAATTGTTTGTATTTTTTTTATTGGACATTAGCTACTGTATACATCTAGAGTCAAAATTTATGAGGATAATCACCGTGATTTTTGACGTTACAGAAAATACGTGTAATGTAATTATCATTAATTTAGTAACCTATCCGCCCGTAGTACAAAATATTTATCCATGTTCTTATTTGATTATTTGTTACAAACATATTTCATTGCCTTACTTAGTTAAACACGTTAGTTTCATAATTACATTGAAACTTGCTTAAATAGGTGACTCGCAGTAAAATTTATGGCCACGTTTACATGATACTTGTCTGGGAATGTTAATTGCATTCAATGCGATTCCAAACATAATAAAATCTTTTGTATTTTGTAAAAAAATATTTACATGTATAACTAGCGATACAGTTTCATTATTATAAATAAATAAATAATAATAAATAAATATCTGGGACATTATTGCATACATGGTCATCTGACCCCAAACTAAGCAAAGCTTGACTGCCAGAGACTGATATAAATACTTTTTTTTTTTAATACATACGTAAATAGATATTAACACCCTATTATATAAAATAGATAATAGATATTCTACGAGTGTTATATCTATAAAATTATGTATCTAATTCTCTACCCAGATATTAACAGGGTGACACAAAACAGTGGTAGAAAGCCAAAAGGAAAAATCAGCGCGAAAAAATCTGATGTTCCATAGAAAAATGTTTTACGTAATATTTTAAAGTTGCTAAAATTGAGTACCTTCTTTGACCTTCTTTTAGCTTAGTAGTATTGTTCCGCAATGCCGGATATATATTTTTTACGAGTGTAGGCCACTGTATTTCCGCCGCCCCATATACCTTTCTAAAATAATAATTTTTTGAGCTTCCTCTAAATTCTGCCGTCCCTAGGACGCTGCCGCCCCTAGGCCGCGGCCTTTATGGCCTATTGACAAATCCAGGACTGTTGTTTCGTGTAACCCTATGTAGGCCTTTACAAGTTTTTCTTTGACAGGTAAAGCTATGTTATCAGTTAATGTAGGTAGTTGAACCTAATAAGGAAAGGTAACGACATAAAACCACAAAGTTACATATTTTAAAGTTATGGTAGAACAACGGTGTATGGAATTTAAGCGCTGAGTTACCAACTTAATTTAACTGGTTGCCTGAAGTTGTGTGGAATATAGAACATGAAACTAACCTTCACACAATATCAAAAAATATCATTAAGTGATTTGGAAAGGCAATCCGGAATAGGTACTCTCCAATAAATGTTATTAAACGTAGCAAATTAAGCTCGTAGCTCGTAGCACGGAGCGGCGTAGAGGTTACGTAGCTATATTACCTACCTCGGTGCATGAGAGAGCAGTATCTTGTAACCCCATCGTGTGTCGGCAGCACGTTATCAGCGCCCGCCAATAACAACCCGATGCAGCCTATATTCCAGAACATACCATTCGGTAATTGAACATGTCCTGCCTAATGGAATTTTCTATTGACGTGCTTTTGATGAGCTAACCAAATTCTATAAGCACGTATCGATGCGAACGTGTTTAGGCACATACCAATTTACTTTACACTATGAGTGCGTCCAATGAATAAAATATGGCGACGATGTTTGGTTCGATTTGTAAGATAAGGTTCTGATTAGTGTTGCCGGTTGGTATACGACGGATTATCGATAGACTCGATGTCGACAGGACTATATTTATTTAGTGTCGCTATTACTACTGATATTAACGATAGTATCGTAAGCACAAAATGTCGTTTTAACTAGCGATGACTTTGCAAAAGTATTGATATAATTGCAGCTCGCTACTTACTACGCTGGTGGTACTACCGATAATATCGATACTTGTTAGGGACGATAATAGTATCGATATTATCACCAGTCTAGCGAATGAGTAAATATTGAATAAGTCATCACAAAGAAGTGTGGAACTGTATCAGCACATTTTGTGCTATCGACAGTAGAATCAATATTGGTACTAATTTACCGATAGAACGAATATCGATAGTTCAGCAACACTAGTTGGTGAAACGTCTGGATTGCTAGTATTGTGTGATCACAATGAGAAACTTGATGAGGATAGCTCGATAGATTCTATTCTACCCTCAGAAATATACGTCATGAAACTTTAATTTAGAAACCTGAAGAGGTTGTTTACAAAAAAAACTAATTTAAAAAAACCCTAGACAAGGAGGGGTGCGGAAACTTCATTAACCGCATGATTTGACAAGAACAACGTGATCGAGCATTATTCATCAAAAAACAATTAAGTTCCGAAAGCCCTGACCTCATCAAGGAGTTTACAATACAATTTGGGATTTACAGGACCGCCATTTGTGGACAATTAACGTAAAGACGGAGAAATAATGGAAGTGTTAGGTGTATAAATTGAAAATAATGCTTTTATAACACGCCTGCCCGGCCCAGCCAGGGCCTTGCCGTCTAAATTGCATTTTCATATTTGAGTAGTAACGTAGATAATGTGAATTAAAAAGGTATCGTCAAAATGTTATTAGCATTGGAATTAAAAAGTCATGTGTTCTTTGCAAACATTTTGCCAAAGTATCTAAAGAAACATTGAGTAGTCTATGCAAAATTTTTATGTTACAAATGGTTTAAAAAAACTAACGCGATTGACATACATATCAATGTAAGTCAGTATTTTATGTTAGATGACACCACAGGAAAGGAAAAATTCTCACTTCAGTGGTTGACACAGGCCATGGAACCCAGAGTACGTGAAGCCGCATTACAAAAAAAAACATACAGTTCTTGTGTCCGGTACAAAACTCAAGAAAAAAGTGTCCCTGAGTTACCTATACGAATATATAAGGATAAATATAAAGATATATAAAATACCAGAATTTTAATTTTAAACTTATATCGTCATGACAATGCTTAAATTAGCTTGCAAATTTTTTACCTCATCTACCGCCAGAAAGCTCATCTATATCTACACTAATATTATAAAGAGGAAAGATTTGTACCTATTTTTGTATGTTTGTAATGAATAGACTCCGAAACTACTGAACCGATTTGAAAAATTCTTTCACTGTTGGGAAGCTACACTATCCCCGGGTGACATAGGCTATATTATATTTTGTAGCGAGGCCGAAGGCCGAGCTTACACTCGTGCGAAGCCGGGGCGGACGGCTAGTCTATATATATAAAAGAAAGTCGTGTTAGTTACACTATTTATAACTCAAGAACGGCTGAACCGATTTGGCTGAAAATTGGTGGGGAGGTAGTTTAGAACCAGGAGACGGACATAGGATACTCTAAAAACGGCTGGACCGATTTTTATGAAATTTTGTGTTCCTGGAGCGGGTCATAGTAGCGAGGCCGAAGGCCGAGCTTACACCCGTGCGAAGCCGGGGCGGTCGACTAGTTATACATAAATATAATAATATTAAAACAAGTTAACACTAACACTACAAAAACAGTTAGACTGCCTAGACTATTGAAGGTCTAAAGACAATCCAAATCTTCAAGCCCACTATCTGGCAGCGTACACAGCATGCTGGCGGCATTATCACTCTGAATGGCAATGCTTTTGCGTTGAACCAGAAACACGCCAGCATTTTGGTCATAATAATTATAATAATTGATTTGTGGTAGTGTTCTAAAGAACAAAATCTTTCTTGCCCCACAACTATAAAATTTAGAATCAGCTACCTTCCACAGTGTTTCTGAGAATATCTTCAAAAAGCGAAATAATAGAGATTTAAAGGTTGGCATCGTATCTGTGATGCCTCTGGTGTTACAGGATAGGTATCCATAGGCGACGGCGACTGTTTACCATCAGGCAGCCAACCTGCTTGTTTACCACCTATGGCATAAAAAAGTCTTAATTAAGAATGAAGTCGAAACTTTTTATTCGTCCACCATTTCAGCATTTTAGCTAAATACTATTAAATAATCTGTGATTTTAGAACTTTTCCGTGTTGGTTCGGCTATTTTTGAGCACAGTTCCCGAAATCTATGTATCTAGATCGGTGTGCTGTTTTTGCATGTTTTGCAATACCGGGTTCCATGTCAAGCGGCTACCTAACATTAAAAGGTTAATCGTTCGCATAAAACACGGCACAAAGAGCATTACCATTCACGAGGCATACCGAGTCAGACATCTCACGTTATTATACTCGTAAAGTTCGCCCTTTCCTTGCATAATGACATGACGAATTGCGCTCGCGATATTTTTGCTTCCTTCCTTTATTCGAGGAGGTCATTATGGGCCAGTTATGAAAGGCGAGGGGTGAAAAACTCGTGTGCGCTTATCACATGCCTAAAAATTAAAAACAATACACTCGCGACGATCGCTGTGAACTTTTGTTGCAGATGAAAACAATGTGCATTGCCCACGAAACTTTTGTTCGCGCTTAATACTCATGCGTATTTTTAAGCTGAGAGAACTTTTTAAACAAATTTAGTCGTGGAGATAATGGAGAGCGCGAGTTCCGGGTAATAGGGACGTGTGGCTGGCAAGCTCGCCGGGTGAAAAAGTGCAAAAGTTGGTCGCGTTTCGCATAAACTGAGCTGTGAACACATATTCGGCACACACTATAGGTTCCTCTATATCACTTGTGATTTAATGTAATTTTTGTTTGCTTATTAAATGGAAGGTAAGTTAAGCTACTAAGTGCATAGAAATGTAACTTTTGATTTTCCATGAAAATACGTAACAACCACAGTCCACAAATAACTTAAGCAGTAAGCCCAGTACAAAACTAAAATTACTGTGGATAAATAAATGGATAAGTTTTAGGCCATACCCAGTTTTGCCAGAGCGGTATAATTTTTTAGTATATTATTATGTGTACGGATTTGGTACAGTTTGGTTTTTGTTTTATGAATGAATTACGCTGTTGGCCTCAGACGGCCTCGACAGCTTAACCTGGCGAAAGCCTGGACCTAACTCGATTTGGTACAGATACTTTAGCGAGCTTCTATATTTTAATGAAGACTAGGGTGGGATGAAATCCGAAAATAAATACCGCATTCAGGTACTGCACCGGAAAAATGGGTGACCAGCCTAGACGTGTGAGAAAAGCTTACAGAAAATGCATGACTACCATGACAAAAATCTAAATAGGTTTCCATATTAAACAGTCTTTTCACTCCAACTTTTACTTCCTTCCAATTCCGATTCATAATTCTGCTTAAAACTTAAATGCAAGTTAAAAGCTTAAAATAGTCGCAAGCACTTTCTTCCGATTTTTATTGTTGTGAAGTTGAGAATTCTTTTAAAACTTTCCGATTGAGTAATTTACGTAGCTGCAAGTTGGAATTGATAGTTTTTACATTTGTTTTGACATTCTATTATTTGTAAACTAGCTATTGCCCACGCCTTTGTATGCGTAGATTTTCATATAAACTTTAAACTCCCTTTTGCCCGCCTTTTGCACATATTCGCCTTTCCGCAAAATCTTTTATAAGGAAACCTCACAACCCATAAAAGATCTACCTGCCAAATGTCATATTCGTAGGTCAAGTAGTTTTAAAGATTTCACAATGAGTCAGTCAGTGAATGAGTGAGTGGTTTGTTGCTTTTTTAAACATTTATTTGTTACGCAGATACACAATACGGAACTGACTTCGCAGAAGGCTTTAAAAGGAAAAAAAAAACTATAATAGACTAGAAAACAGATAGGTATATATTAAAACTTTTTGGGGGTCAGAGAAAGAGAAATAGGGCCGAATGAAAAAATAACTCAATATCTGGTCGAAGCATCGCGTGACAGTGTGCTGGCCTCTGCCTTGCCCAAAGAATTTGCATTGCAATTCAAAGCGACAATGGAGCCAGCAAGTGGGAACGAGGCGTACTATAATAGCAGTTTAGTTTAGGTCTTTGTTTTAGTTTTAGATTTTCGGCTAGATTTAGTAATTTTCTATTTCCTTGTATAAGGTACAAATTTTCTTTACATCGCTTTACTTAAGCCAAACAATATAAATGGCAGAAAAAAAAACCTATAAAAATCCAGTTTCATATTTTATATGGAAAAATTATATAAGTAGATAATCGTTACATAACCTATCAAATATATAGAATGCCATTATTAGACGATCCCGAGACAAGAATGAAGTGTTTCTTTAATAATTTCATAAAAATAAACGAGCAAATCTCCTCGTCGACGAAGTGGGAGCAGTTCGTGCTTGGAATAAATTTCTACAAAGGGATCGTTTTCAATTTCATGGCTCAATCTTCGGGATCTCAGCGAGAATATGTAAAGGGGCATTTGTCGGTGTCAACACAGTGTGATGAGCCTCTGAGCATTAGCTACGTGCTTGCGGATACCTTTATCAGTACTTATTAGCGGGACGATTAGAGTGGGAATTCACTGGCATGCTTGTAAAAATTAAATTGTAAATTACTATTTAAAATAAAACTACTATATAATCTATTCATTCAACATAACATTAACATTCTCAACTTTAATTCAATTCCTTTAATTTTTTTATATATTGAACAACTAAAAATAAGGTATTATATTTTGAGATGTGACAGGACAAGGCAAGTGCCGTTTCTCATCCTATAAATCTGTTCTCACTCAATAGCCCAGATTTTTTAATCCACTGTAACATAGTTTCATATGCCATTTTATACATATTCCATAATTGTTCCCCTTGGTGGAGAGAAAAGTGGCAAGAATGCTAGCAGCTTTGCCACGCTGGATAGCAATGCTAATTAAAATCTTAAATTTGATGTTATGGAAATAACGGCTATTGTATTGTCTCTACTTATGTATATCAATCATGTACTTATTTAAACTCGGCCCAAGCATTTATTTGCTCTGACAGCTGACGGCTATTGTATTGTCTCTACTTATGTCAATCGTGTACTTATTTAAACTCGGCCCAAGCATTTATTTGCTCTGACAGCTGCAATGACGTCGTAAAAAAAGCTGAAGAAAAATAAATCTTTTGATATTTCACTGAAGTACCTTAACGGTACATGCTACAGTGTTCCGTTCAAAAAGCTGGTTATTTTCATTCGCTTTTAACAATGTTATTGCAGCTGTCAAAACAAATAAATGCTTGGATAAAGTTCGAGTTCAATGGATTTTTTATGAGACGATTGTGTCTCGATGATTAATTGTAACAGTTAACGGTAGTAGTACGAGTAGTAATGGAGTTATAGGCAAAGTTGTATAGTGTTGCCAAACAACACCCAATAAAAAGAGAATATAATACTGTGAGATTCACATTAAATATAAAACTTGGTTTCAGGAACTCAGTACCTCGAAAAAACGATTCTAAAATTGTCACGTCCGGGTTTGACTAAAGTAACTGTAGTGATTAAGGAAATACCTACTCACTTTGCCTGCTTACCTCAGTGAAGTCGACAACTAGGGTAACTTAATAAAGTGAGCAGAATTTTGTCGCTGGTTACGGCTTAACTCTATCACAAAGAACATTTTGAATTCTTAATTAACGCCCGGAGCTAAATGCAACGAGAATCGTTTCTTCGAATTCTTAGTAAGGTATTTCTAGAAGGCTCTTTCCTACACATAACGTGGGTACTTCATTAAAAGCGCTTTATGAACTACCCGCAGAATTTAAAACCTCTTTGCTTTGACTTGAAAATAAATAGGTATGCATTCAAACTCGTAGGTAGGTGCGTATAAAGAGATCCAAAAGGTAGAGACTGCCATAACTCTTCGCTAGTTCATATGTCAACCTTTTCCTACATTGTTAGAGAATAAACAATAGTGTTGTGGGAATCCTTCTCTCAATTAAACAGGGATGGTAAAATGATTACGTCGCTGATATGAAACAATAACGAGTTGTGGGAATAGCCCTTCGCGGCGCGTCTGACCCTCGGCTCGCGCTGACTGACGTCCCTGGCCGCCCCCTTCTGCGAAAAGATCAAATCAAATGTTGTTCTGCTTTTGTTTGCGCAATCTGCGCCACTCGCTTCTACGATATTTTGATTTGGGACTAGGGGACTTTATTTGATAAAATTAATACATGTATATAAATAGATATGTTTTTTTTTGTATGACTTGTACCTGTTTGTTCCAGCGAATCTCCGAAATGGCAGGACTGATTTTGACGGGACTTTCATTGGCAGATAGCTGATTTGGCAGATTGGCAGATAATAAGTAACTTAAGTAACTTTAACATCAGAAAAAAAAAACGCGGCGGAAAACACCACTTACGATATTGTCTTTATAATCTACATCCGTTCTTATCTTGAAATTGCCACTCGTGGTGACAAAAAATCGGAGGTTGACAGGTTTAACGACAAAACATGAAAAAACAAAAAAAAAGGACTTTTTTAATACGAAATATTGCCTCGCAAAGAAGAAGCATGAGGGAAAATTAGCGTGGGTATTTCTATAAAAAAATACATAATTATTTCCTTTTCGTAAACTCTGCGAACTGAACAAATAAACCGACGTAACGAGAAGTTCAATAAACGGGATTCATCCCCTAATGTGGAATGTTTTCTTCAAAGTTAAGATAACGGAGACACCTTTGAGAGAGGTACCTAGTCTATTCTTAGAATAATGAAAATCGGTTCACGATACAAATACAAAAAATACAATATAATATAATGTTCATAAAATATGGGTGCAGAAATAATGCCCTGCCTGCTGCTTTAGCGTTAGCTACATATGTGATGCAGCAGACAGTGTCTTCCCAAAATTGAAATAGTTACAATACAGTATAGCAATTAATAATATACATAGTAAATTTAAAAGGAACTAAACACATAATAAAGGCTACTAAACAATACACAAGGCGTTAAATAAGTAAAAAAATATTAGAAGTATTGCGAATGTTATTGTTTGAATTTGAATGATTTTGGTGCGTGTGTGGTAAATCATCACTGCGATACACACACAAGTCTTCATGAGAGTCAGGGTTCACAAAGATTACTATTCCACTCGTGTCAACATGATGTCTTCAGTTGATTTATAATCAAATAGCATCAACCTGTCATATATAGATCCTTTAAGTTTAAACCTATTCACTATTTTAAAGTTTTTGTTTGAACTAAAGTGAATAGATAAGTTGGTGCCATGCGCCTATAGTGCCTCCAATAATCGAAGATATCGCATAAACATACACACAAAAATACAGTCAAATTGAGAACCTCCTTGTTTAAAGTCGGTTGAAATAAATACAAAATTCATGGCTTAGTGTAAGGCAATAACATCATGGCAAACCTTCAACAGAATCTAACATTCACCGCATAATCTCGTTTTAGGTAAATCTTGAACGGCACACGTTTGTTTGAATTCGTAAGTCGGAATGCGCGAGAGCGAGCCAATCTTCTTTGCCTTTGACATTGAAGTTCCTGCTATTGTGAATTGTTTCAGCGGAGCATTCTGCCATCAGAGGAGTAATAACGTTTGTTCAAGAAATTCAAACGTGGAACTATTGCGGGTACTTCCCGTAAGCCCTAGCACGGCGGCGTCACATCACACAGTGACTAAACAATTTTTTGCTCTATCTTTATTTTTTATTTTTTTATGATACTGGGTGACGAGACGAGCGAAGTTGCTCGCCTGATGGCTCTTCACGCTTGCCTATAACAGCTCAACGCCACTCAGAATTTTGAACTTCAACAGTTCAAAATCCTGGATGGCAATGCACTGCGCTCGTCACCCCGAGATTTAAGATGTCAAATCTCTGTGTGCCCTGTAATTTCGCTGGAAACATTGCCCTTCAATCTTTTCTTTAAACATGTTTTTTATTACCTGGGTTGACCTCATGCTAGACAAAGGTCTCCCCCAACTCCTTCCACTTGTCTCTGTCTTGGTCTTATATTTGATAAATAAATTAATAAGAGATATGCAATTGTTCGTATTAAGTCCCTATGGAAATAAACGACTTTGACTACCTAGAGAACATCCTCTTTTTTGTTGGTTGAGTTGCAAGCAACTCAACTGTATCTAAAAACCATAAAATTATATTAATGTCCAGTTAAAGAAGAGCTTCGCATTTAATTGGCATTCAAACTTTTTAAAGTTAAACATAAGATGGATATTAATGAAAGTTATTTTGTGTGTGCAATGCATTTATATTATTACCATAAAATAAAATCCATAACACTTCAGTCATAAAGATAAATCCAATGACACCTCACCTTGCAAAAATTGGTCAAGCCGTTAAGGCTATACAGAAGTAAAATAGGAACTCCTAAATATATGTCCATACTTATAACGACTTACATACACCTCAATAACATTAAAACTGGGTAGTCGGGTAATAAAATCTAATCGATTAATTGATCAAGAAGTGACCAAAATACAGCAACAAAAATTATCATAATATGTGCTCACTTTCTCCAGAAACCCTATCAGAAAATTTTGTTCAAAACGCGGTCGTATGTTAATAACTTGTGTCAACTGAAAAACGTCAAAACACTGAAAAGCCTTCGGAAGTTGCTACATGACACTTTGTTGGCCTGATTTCAGCGCTTGTCACTGGACCGCCTGCGCCGTCACACAAGCACGAGTTCCGCAGGTTTTGAGGAGCCACAATGAGTAGAAAGACCCCTTGTTGATGAAGCCGTGTTCGACACGGCGCGGGGGGAGGTGAGATTGCGACCCTTCTGATTACACAATGTTGGCTTTCATCCCTTGTGCAAGTCGCGCTCCGGAAATCTTTTGTGATTCGACTTCGGTTATTGTGGCGTGGCATACTAATACGAGGCTTGTTGCCGCTGAAATATGTGACGAGTGAGAAACACACAAACCACCTTTAATCAACATCGTACAGTCACAACCTACCTGAATATATATTTAGGCGATGAAACCGTACTCTTGCAAGTTTATTTAAAAATACTGACAACAGTATAACTAAACATATTTGCAACAAAATAAAAATAAACCTCACTTTCACTAAGACTTCTTAAATGCCACAGCAATCTCATTCGCATGCTTTCTACATTTTGAAAAGAAAAAAATAACTGAGTTCTAATATATAAAAAAAAGATTGAGAATTGTCTGAATATAGAATTGCAAATAGTATAAAGCAATTTTCATGTTGTCATTTTATATGATGGCGGAGGAGATATAACACAAACTCAATTTTTTTCTATAAAAATATATATTCTGCCATACTATAAAATATTAACTCGAAAAAAGCTTTATATTACTATTTGCTATGTTATTCTAAAGATAATGTCCTAGGTTTGTTTCTCGGTGACTTTTCTTATCTCCAAAAATGTTGCAAACGTGCACTAGAAATAGCTATGGCTGGGAATTGCAGCCTTAAATGATACACGTCACAAGAGGTGCTATATGGTTTTCATACTCATTTTATATGTCACCATCTTGTATTTATGATGACGTCACCTACCTACTGAGTGACTATTCCTGAATCTACACAAATCTATCAACACCTCATACCTATAGTCAAAATTTGATGAGGCGTTTGGGCTGTAGTGGGAACATACAAACATCATCATACATCAATGCTATGTACAGTAGGAACCATCATGATTTCTTCAGATATGTAACCTTGGCTGACGAACCGTCGTCTGACCAACGGGAGAGAAAGAGAAAATATAGCAACTTTTGGTTTTCGAATAAGAGGGATGTTATAAGTTTAACGTGTGTTACAGTTACTGTGTATCTATGTGTCTACGTATCTGCGTATCTGTGTGTCTGTGACGTCATAGCTCCCAAACGGTTGACAAATTTTGATCTAGTTTATTTCTGTTTAAAAGGTGACTTGTCTTGATCGAGAATGTTCTAAGCTATATTATGATTCAAAAGAATCATTTAGGCATCTGAAGATTATTATAACATGGCGATTGGAATGATTAACAGACTGTTTTTGACCTTTTTTCTATTAGTAAAATGTCTGTTAAATAAATTATCATCAAGTTAAATTTTGATAAACATGGGTCTTATGATATTACGAAAGACATTATTAGATTAAATTGATTATAGTAGGTATGTAGTTACTTATTAGATCTTCATCTTCAAAACAAATTTACACGCGTACGTTTGTGTTTACATTAACTGGTTATCACCAGGTGATGATAACATTACTGACGCGAGTTTTCGGGGGGCGATAATCCATGACCTTTTAAGGTCATGGATTGCGAACCCCATACGATATGGAATGATAAAAAGCTAGTTAAAATTGTTGTTTTTACTTTATCATTAAAATAGCCTTGAATCGAAACTCATGAATATTTTAAATTCAGTTGTAACTTGTGAGAACATTAAATTTCATAGTGATACAAGCACTACGAAATGTTCAGGTAAATTTATCACTTATGTTTAATACCTGTTTAAGTACAATAATTAAAAAAATATACTGTTGCAACACCCAATAAACCACAATAAACAGAGTAGGTATTATGTGTACGGTAGTGTATTTTGGAAATGTTAAATAAAACCTTGTAAAAACAGTTGGACTGCCCATAGACTGTTCCATATAGGTCTAAAGCCAAACCAAATGCTTAAGTCACTACCATCCGGCAGCAGACAAACGCCAGCATTTTGGTAAAACCAGGTACTCTGAAATATATTTGAAAAGAAAGGAATTGGTTGAAATACTGATGACAGACATATCATCATCATCAGCCAGAAGACGTCCACTGCTGAACATAGGCCTCCTCCTTTAACCTCCACACTGAACGACATCCTGTCATCTGCATCCACTGGATGCCCGCGACTCTCACAATGTCGTCGGTCCATCTAGTGGGAGGCCTACCTACGCTGCGTCTTCCGGTTCGCGGTCTTACATATATATATATATTATATAGGTACGTACTATCCCGAAAAAATGTGGCATTATGAAAAAATAACTGAATGTGCAGGGCATAACTAGTGTGTAGAGCATCGTAATACCAAATGTTCAACAGAGGCAGCCGCTGGTCGGTGCTCGGTAATGCATCGTGCTAATCCGGAGACCCATCTCGTACTTACAGTGCGGCCAAGAACTAAATTACATTTGTGCCGCCCGTTGGCTCCATGATCTATTGGACCTTATACGTTACGGCGTAAGACCTTGACTATTAACATAATTACAATAAAATGTTTTATGAATTCGATCTTTAGCAAGTAAATTATTTGTTCAATAGCTAAATATAAAAAAAATATCAAAAGACGAAATACAAATATTTACGACTAGTGCTGTTGCCCGCGACTTCGTACGCGTAGATTTTCATATAAACCTTTAAATCTTTTTTCCTCCCTTTCGCAAAATTATATAGCCTGTATTACAATCTGGTCATAGTCCGTCCTAGTTTTAGGAGATATGCGTGGCCAAACAAAAGAAAAAACAAACAGACAAAAATTCTAATAACTGTCTTAATGTATTCAGGGCCTTTATTCTGCACGGGCCAAACGCGCTCTATCGTGGCGCGTACCTCCAAAAGTTGAACTTTATTTCCTAAGCAATAGAGGCCAACTTTTTGAAGTAAACTTAACGTGGCCACGATAGCGCGCGTTTGCCCGTGCGGTATAAGGGCCCAGCTGCTTATTTTAAGACGCCATGTGTGTTTTTTTTAATATCTCGCAATTACAGTTTTTTTTTCTACGTTTTTATTATAAGTATAGAAGATATAGATGTACAGATTTGAATTTCATACATACGTTGAATTTCAAAATTGATACTTGTTTTGTATCTGATTCTCTAGGATTTCTACTAACTACTAACTAGGCTATGGTAAATAGCTGCAGATTAGCAAGATTAGTAAGTAGTCGGTATGAGTGCCGTGAACCAGTCCGTCCGATGCGTACGTCTATCTATAAATACGCTCTTATCATTTATGTAAAAAATGTCAAGGAGATTCTAATACCTACAAATTTTACTAAGCCTTTTCTTTCACTTTATGTCCCATATCAAAATTCATAATCGAACGGTTTCTACCAAATTGCATTATCCCCTGAAAACCTCAATAATATTAAAGAAACGCTCAAGAACTGTAATCCGAGACAAACTTACACACTCGGGTAAAGGATTTAAGTCAGTATGTCAGAAGCTCTCCGAGAGTGTGTCTCTTCTCTGATAAGAATACGTAAGAGCATAAAAATAAAAGTTCACATCGAAGGAACAGGGAAAATGTCGCGGAATAATATTTGGGATTCCAGTTTTATTTGACTGCAGACCCTCTGCGAATGGAGACAGAGATTTCCCGAGATGGCCCTATCAAAAATTTATGGAGTAGCTACATAAAAGGGCAACACTTAAGGACAGTTTCAATAAGTGTTCGGCTCCAAGTGGCTGTGTCTAACGATATCATTCAGACCAAAAGGAGCAGCAACACGATTTCTTCTCTAGATACATAGTAATCTATTTAGTAAAAAATATATTCATTCATCCACTGACAGATAATGCACAGCCTAAACTTCATGCAGGATTTGAAAGCATTAAATTTTGCAAGCAAGTGTTCCTTACATAACGTAAGTGAGCACTAACAAAGGATTTTAGAAAATTCATCCCATAGAGGAGTTAGGGGGCGGATGAAAGTTTGTATGGAAGTTCATCATTTTTGAAGTTAGAAATGTGGAACTTGGTACCTGTGTTTATACGTTAAGTTAGTTGTATCATCGGTTTTTGTAAACTTATTCCCTAAGGGGTTTAATAAGGTGTGAAAGTTTGTATGAAAGTCCGTCATTTTTGGAGTTTAAATCGATATTTAGGCCTATGTTTACAAGTTAAGGTCAGTGGCGTTTTTTGGAAATTCATCCCTTAAAGGAGTTAAATAGGGATAAAAGTTGTTTGAGCTTCGTCATTCTAGTCCTATCCTTTAAATGAGTTAAAGGATAGGAAATCACATCAGGCACACGCTTCATAAATGTTGGGTCGTTAGAATTTTGTCGTACTTATTAGCTTCTGTTCTTCAACGGTCTATGGGTCCTCAGCCGTTTATGGGCATTTCTATTGCAGCTTAGGTTAGTGCTAGGTTGTGTTACATTTAGTTCACAAAGTTACTTGTCCGTGAAGATATGTCGATGTTACCTAATTTATTTCAGCTAACAAAATAACAGTATCTAAGATATAACACCGATGGAACAGTCTGACGGATACAGAAACGGAGGCGGTGTTGTGGCGTACATAATATGACTGTTCTAAACTCTAGTAAATCACATCACTCTATCACGCTGATAAAATATTATGATTGCAGATGTTTGTGTGTACGAACGTGTAGAGTTTGAATGTAAATGAAATATGACATGGAAGTAGCTATTATCCTTGATTAACACATAGGCTTTTAACCTCATATTTTCTATCCTTTTCATATGAGTAAAAAATCATGGTTCCTCTAGAACAGCGGGTCAAACCGAAGGGAGTTGCCAGTGAGGTATAATTTTGAACCTAGGATAAACCGAAAAGAGTACTGATTTTTCCAAAAGCAAAAGTACAACCCGAAGCATAGTCGGCGATGGGCCTAAACTGATTTGAAAATCACGTGCAGAAATTGCCACCCTGATATCTGTACCTGATATCTAAGGGAATATATCTGTATTCCCTTAATCAGGAGGTACATGCTGCGTGCAAGCCATTAAGAGATTATCTAACCAGAACATGGCATTCTACGCTTCTATGAAGGTAGATACTACGAATAATGGTAGAGTAGAGAATCTCTACTCTACCATTATTCGTTGTATGCATGCAGTAATGCATGCCAAGCAACACAAACATGAAAGTTACAGAAATTTAGATATGATGACTTATTTTCTAAACCAGTTAATGTTTAATAATTAGCGAAATAAGAAATGGATTCACTCAAGACTTGAAGAAACTCAGATTGTAACCATCGGAGAACACCCATTCAGGCAGCGCATTCCACAGACAACGCGGCGCGCAATGCTGACCGCGCTTTTTATGGTGGTAAAACTACTGAAAATAAGTAAAAATCTTATTTCAACTTTTTTGACTTCATGAAGGGAATTCTAAATTTGGCCCCATTTCTTTCATATTTTTTTCAGTACACCGATTACTCCGCCATTTGTGAACCGACTTACTTGATTATTTTTTTATGGTGTAGAAGAAGCTCTCTCGGTGATCTCACATAATTGACTTTGGTTAGCAGTTTTTAACCAGCTCTAATAATACGAATAGTTTTGTTTGAGCGTCTATTGTATTGGAAATATTAATAATTTTGTTCGAGCGCTTACCAATTTTGGAGTTTATTTTTAAATTGATAATTATTTTACACCTCTATGCAACACTCAGTGGACACGACCAAACAAAAATTAGTGAGCTACCACAACCTCAAAAACATTCTTATAAAATAACGTTTTGAAGGTTGTGGCAGGCCCCCTGATTGAAAGTAGGTAGGTACGAGTAGGTTACAAAATAGGTAACTGTTGTGAAATTGAAGTTAGTAATTGATACGACGCTATATTGGTTTTATGACCAGACGCTTTCAAAAATGCTTTGCTGCCAGGAATCTAAAACAGCGGGTTTGCTTCGGTAAGAGATCAGAATTTATGAATTTTGTCAGCATTTGAAGCGAAACCACTTCGATATCAATACGGTTTGACCTAGCTTGGGCGAGCAACTCGTATAAATGGAAATGAGCCGATTGTACTCCTGACTTGATTAATTTAAAACATTTACCACTTGTTCCATCGTTGCTCTAGTACAAATTTCCTTTTAGTTTCATTGACACCAACTATAACTAAACCTTCGATTCGCATCAGAACGCTTACGATCGAGATTCGCACTCAGATTTAATATTTACATTCGAATAAAATGTTTTCGTTTGACTTCCTTTGTCACGTCGTTCATATAATATTTATCGTTCGCGTAACAAAGAAATTCCATTTTGAGGCATACGCTGAAATAGTTCGACGTTTGAATTTCCCCTGTGTAAATGTTATTACAGTGTGTTGCAGGAGAAACACGGTGCAATAACAGTCAGGCTCGACAAAGTGGGATTGGCATTGGAAGGAAGCATCGCGTCGGCGGCGGCGTCGCAACCAGGTCGATGCTACCGGCTGTCGAGGTGTCTTTACAACGCCACTGATTTACATACCAACAGTGAATATGAATGCCGTCGCAATAAATAAAATATGTGTCCATAAAATGAAGCCCAGTTAACTTTAGGATTTGCTGGAAGCACCAAATGACGGTAAATTAGGTTCGATAAAGCTATATGATTGAAAGGGTGTTATCAAGCTATGACATTATTTTACAGTGTTGTCGTAATAACTACTCTATCTTTAATTGATAAACGCTAAGTGTGGTAAGTATGATGAAAGTAGCGGGCGAGCGGTAGCATAGGTATTACATTTTACAATCTATCGTCAAAATTCGGCCCTGGACCAATGACTTATATTATACCCAAGCAGTATTCGATGCCATCACTCAAAAACGGAAAAAAAGGAAAAAAATTGTGAGGTAACGAGTGACGACTTCCTCGTCATCGTCAATCATCATCATCATCTTTATTCAGCCTATCATGTTCCCACTGCTGGGACTTAGGCCTTCTCTCAGAGAGAGAAGGATGGACACTAAATCCACCATGCTGGAGTAGTGATTGTTGGTGAATGACATATGTCATTCGGTTCATCATAATTATCTATCTATCTATACATATAATAAAAATGTAGATAAAATATCTGTAATTACGAGATATTCGACGATTTTCGTAGTGGTAGGACTCTTTTGCAGGGGTCCGCCTGGGGAAGTACCACACCTTTGCCAGTTATTGAACCGCCAAGCAGTAGTGTATAAACACCACTGTGTTCCGGATTAAAGGGCAATGTTTCCAGCGAAATTACAGGACACACAGAGATTTGACATCTTATATCTTGGGGTGACGAGCGCAGTGCATTGACATCCAGAGTTTTGAACTATTGAAGTTCAAAATTCTGAGTGGCATTGAGCTGTTATGGGCAAGCGAGAAGAGCCATCAGGCGAGCGACTTCGCTCGTCTCGTCACACAGTATCATTAAAAAAAAATAACACCGGGTGTTTTTAAATCAGCAGCTGAACACGTTAAGACAGTTTTTAGCATGTTTGTCTGTTTGTTAATACACGCACGTCTCCTAAACCACTAAACTGATTTAAATGTGGTTAGCATGAATGTGCTTAGTTATTACCAGGTATACTCACAGGCTCTGTTATATCATTCTAGAATAATATAATAAAACTTACACCCCTGCAGAGCCAGGGCGGGTCACTAGTAAATAATAATAATAAAAAACAAATGATATGTCTAGTCTCAAGGCATGTTTTTTTTATTTGGCGTAGGTAGGTCGTACGACTATTTTTTTCAATAGTGGTACCTAAGCTTTAACTAATATATCTCTAGTTTCCTTTGGTTTTGAATATCGAGTACTTATGTCACACATAATCTGGTTTCCAGCAACAAATACACACATCTAAGATGTTTTTTATACTTACGTAGATGCATCGATGGGATATTGGCAATATTAAAGGTAATTACCCGGTATTCACTCAGTTATTTACAGCTATTGTCGTGGCTGGACATCACACATGTCAGTACAAGGAAGCTTTTTAGAGCAATAATAATAGGCGTATGTCGCGTCTATTTTTTATATCTTCTTGCGAGCTTTCTGTTCACCAGACGAGGTTGTCATACACTTTATATAAAGTTCTTCCCGGAGACAGTAAATAAGATTGACATCGCGTTTATCTCCGTCAAAATTTCACCTGTGCCGTCCTTTAATTTTTCCGAAATATAAACTTCGTTAAGCAAGACTGATAGGAGGACGCAAGAAAGTCAGATCATTTCAATTTAAGTTTTGAGGAAAAAAAAAATTGTTAACAAAATACATTTGAGGGTGAGAGACTGTTATGAGAATACTTAGTTATAGTTTTATATAATAACATTTTAATGAATATAACTACTTGTTTGCCTAATACACAATCTTCTGGTGTTGTACAATTTCGTGAACTCCAACCACATAGGATCGCTACAAAGCTGTCATTACGAGTAAAAGTTTCCACAGGGTTGTTGTTCATCATGATGAAGTCTTGTCGTCTTGGTACAGTCTATAGATATGCGTAAAACTCAAGTAGTGTAATCGCATGATTTGCACCATTATATTACGAATACTTACGTGGGAATATTCTCCGTGTTACTTTTTCACCATCCTAGGGAGAAGGCGGATTATCACGCCCTCCCGTGATTATGATTAAGCGCTACGAAAAAAATGCCAAGAATAAAATTAAAATTACATCTTGCGTCCTCATTATACTTTTACATCTTCCGGGATATGATTTAATTATTCTATATAAAAAATGTGTCTACGTCTAAAGCACCAGATAAATGTAATAATGCCTAAAATAAATGAATTATTTTGATATGATGACCAATTTATCAGGTGTACGCATGCGCTTGTGTTTGATGAATTCGTGTAAACAAACACGTGAAGTTTGACATACATGTATTTGAACCTATACCAGGCGTTTTTGTGCGTTTTAAAAGCAGCGACATCAAATCTAAACGGAAAAATCGGTCGTGGTTGCGAGAACAACTGCAGCTCGAGGTGAACACCTAGTCTAGGTAAAACTTAGATGGTTATCTTTTTACAAGTTTTTATTTAGTTTCACCTGTCCCGGTGTCTGTCTGTCTGTAATCAAATTTTGCAAGTAAAATTTTACCCACTTTCCGATGTTCGGTTGAACCGAAATTAGCATAGGTACGTAGTACTTGTCAAGTTCCGATGACAATACAATATTATGGTGACAGCGAGCTGATTTGACGATGCTGACGATGGACAACGTCACTCTTCGATGGATAAAAGAAGACTGGCAGTGTTTGGACTCATTTTAATCAGCACACCGTTGCGATCACTAATTTTATAAAAGCTTGGACCTTGGTTAAAAAAATATTTTTTATAATAAAAGACTTGTTTCGTGGTGATATCGATAGTAGGATTGGAATAGTGACTTCTTTTCACTTAAAAAATTTAATGCTTTTCGAAAAAAAAAGGTGGAGTACCTACCTAACTACTCTAAGGTCCATGATTATATACAATCTTCTAAACATATCATAATATGTATGTATGTATGTTCCGTATGGACTCAGAAACGGCTTAACCGATTTTTAAGAGATTTTCACTGGCAGATATGTTATAAGGAATAATCCCGCGGGAGAAACCGCGGGGCGCAGCTAGTAAAATATATGTGGAAAATAATATTTCCCTCGTTTAGCTTGAACAATGTATTATCCATCGAGTATCTATTACGTAAACACAGGTTGCAGGCAGGTACAGCAGCCAGGTGCCTTTTACAGCCGTATTTGTCATCCGACTGCCTACACCGAAATGTTCCAATTTATCACACGCTCTGATATTTATCTACTATTCATGACTCGCACTTGCACAACTAAAGTTAACAGTCTTACTAGTACAAAGGTAAAGAAGCAGAGTAATTAGCGATCTGCGTGTATGTAGAGCAAAAACTCTTGTAGAAAACGATAACTTGATAAAGAAGTGACTATGTACCTTCATTTAAAACGATCCGTTCAACATTGGTTCAACAATACACAATACCAGGGGGTGTAGTAAAAAATAGTTTATCCTCATTTCACGTGTACCAGAGCCAAATGTAATATTATATTTTTTATACTTCTAAAATTGAGATCTACTCATACACTTTTTTTTTAACTTTTTTGCACTTAACATATAAAATATAATTATACATTCAAGTGCTGGGGCCTTACCCCTAGCTCGAAAAGTTGACCCGCATAGGTGTTATTTGTCTAAACGGTACCATCAACTACGATAAGCGGTAGTTATTTGATAGCCGCTAAGCTTCGCTATTTTCACGCACACACGCATAGTAAAACGGATTTTCGTTCATTCAAGTTAGACGCTTTTAAACGATGCAGCTTAAATGAGTTGGTTAATTTTAGGTACCTATCAGGTACCTACTAAAATTTGGCTCGCAAAAGTGAAGCTAGGGGTAAGGCCCCTGATCTAAGTTTTGTAAAATTCAGGGGCCAAGTTGCCCCACAAATACTTATATTATCATGCAATAGAAGAATTGATCATTTTTACTGCTAAATCACCAATAAGGTTGCCTTGTATTTTAGTAAATCTGAACTAGATAACAGCTCACGTAGAGTTTTGGCGTGAAATAATCATTCCGTCTCATTGTATTATTTGTCTAAACTTGTGTATTTTCTAGTGTTCGTGAGTTATAATAGTGGACTATTTTTTATTAAGGAGAAACGTTTCACTTTGGCGGGAAATTAAAATTTCATACAGTTTTTTTGTTCTTGTAGCTTGGCCGAGTAATTATTGTAAACGATAATGATGTTTCCGAAAATTGATTATTATTCTTTTAAAGTTATTTATCTCCAATGCACATTATTACATACATTTGTCAATAAACAAATTTATGCTGTTTAAAACGGTTTATTGCCAAATGTAAGTAATATGGTGAGTAACTGATTAATAGCTGTACATATAATGTATAATGTATAGATAATGTAAAGAACGACCAACAAATTTCGCGAAAACTATGCAATTTCACAATAATTACCCGGCCTAGCTATAAGGACAAAAAAACTGTTTGAACATTGATTTTCCCGCCAAAGTGAAACGTTTCACCTTAAGAATTCTAGCTCGAGTGTGGCCAAGTTTAGAACGAGGTGATATATGTAGTTTCGTGTTGTATCCAAAACTCCTTATTAGCCTGTAGTAAAGTGTCCGCCGCTTTACTAGGGCATGACTTGAACCTGATCGCGACTTACTTTGCTTGAATCTGACTGTGAGCATCTCGTTATTTGATTATAGTTAAAAAAAAAAACAATACTTGACCGAAAAAAAATGCACAAGACGTGTGACGCCAAAATACTCTCAAGAGGAAATAAGAAGATAAAAAATAAGAATAATCAATATACGAGTAAAAACCGACTTCATAAAAATGTCAGAACTTGACCAAATTGAAATGGGACCACACTGGAAGCACCAGCTTTCAAATAAAAAAGAATAATTAAAATCGGTTCACCCATTCGAAAGTTCTGAGGTAACAAATATTAAAAAGAACAGTCGCATTGATAACCTCCTCCTTTTTGGAAGTCAGTTATAAATAAAGGTTTTATTGATGAATCATCAATAAGGTTGCGTTGTATTTTAGTAAATCTAAACGAGAATAAAGAAAAGATAGAAATAGTGACGGTCGTTTTGTTCTTGGAAGTTTTTATACTGTGCTCAGAGAACATAACGAGCACCTGCGCCCTCATCTACATAATGTGGACAAGTCGTTGAACTCGGCTGGACACTTTCGGGGCTCGGGAGATCCGGGACGGTACTTTGCTCTGTCCAAATCTGAAGGAAAAGTATTGAATACTACAAGTATTCATAATATCAGCTGTCCCGAACACTGTCGAGTTTTAATGACCGTTTTCTATGAAACAGTTGATATTTTTTTTCAATAATATTTCAGGGTTGGTCCCTTGGTAAAAGTTAATCTTAATGATAATTGATAGGTACTTATTATGAACCCCTTTCGGTTTAGTACGCCCTTTCCGCGTAACCTTGCATAAATGTTCTACATTTTGTAACGAGAATCTAGCGAAAAAGCTTAAATATCTAGGACTGGCTGATTTTGTGATGTACAATAAATTATTTATATAATATATATATATTCAAACAAGCTTTTTGTATTCTTCTCAGCAAACTCTTTCCTTTGACACCATATCAAGAAAGTAGATATGGCCACCGTCCGGTTCTATCATCAGGACGGGTCAACATCTAGGACCAACGTGCTTGTAAAGACAAATCCAACGTACCCAATATCGACGGGGTTATGTCGTTTCGTTTAGGAGTACCTATGGCCACCTTCTGTTTCCATCATCAGAGCAGCACTATGGTCGCTTTTATCGCATTTACACTCCCCGTGTTCTGAAGAAACATTCGATCTAATGCTGGCGTCGCGGTTTTATCATCGCACTAGCCACCACCGTTTGAAAGTGCATCCAAATATCATAGATCAGTGCAAATCGCATACTGTGCTATTCACACGATCTTTCTTGCCTCACACCTGCAAAATAATGAATGAGCTATCTTCCGCGGTGTTTCTGAGAAGCTGCAACATGAGGTTCTTCAAAAGGCGAGTTAATAGAGTCTTAAGGGGTCGGCAAAATATTTTTGATGCCTCTGGTGTTACAAGTATCTATTGGCGACGGTGACTGCTTGCTTACCATCAGGCGGCCCGTCTCCTTAATTGCCACCTATTGCATAAACAAAACATATAATTGCATTGTCATCGAAGTTACATAAGTATGCCCAACTTTAGCTCGTTTGAGGATATCTGGTCTAAAATTCAGTTGCAAGATTTGTCCCACACATACCCACATACTCGTAATTAAATAAAAGCTTGTAAAAAAACCACTCATTTGTACCTACCTACTTTGTGGGTTCGTTAGGATTTTGTACATAAAATACACAAAAAACCTTATTACATATACAATTTTCACATTCAAAGTGCGGTCACTGAAAGAATGCGTCTGGTGGTTGCCATACCATTACAAAAAAGGTGAACGAAAAAAGTGAATTCTGACCACTTTTACTAGCTTTTTGAACGTAAGATTGTAACTGGTAGCCAATACACTACAGTAAAATATTAAAAGAAAATGCTTCAGATTTTTACAATATAATTGCAGTTGTCAGACGCATTCTCTCAACGGCTTGACTGTAGTAACTGAGTATATACGTTTTACAGTGATCAGTGCGGCAATACAGATACAAGCTAATTAGCCTGTGTAAACTTAATCCGTCCTCTGTCTGGTAATGACGCAAACGTACGATGCGCGATTTTGGAGTATAAAAAATAATCAGAAATGCCATTTTGTGTATTTAGAAAGTGAAATACTTATACTTATGTAAAAGGTTGTAAGGATATAAAGGTTGTAAGTATAGGTCCTATGTAGGCTAGCTAGAGTAAAATAAAACCATGATTTTAGTGCTTTTGCGTAAAACCTCATTAAGTTCGTGAGTGAAAATAAATGAACCTAGGTATAATCTGGTATATGGTATAATGGGATTCCATGTTTGTTGAAACAACAATTTAATTTGCAAATTAATAGGGTATTTGTCTGTAAAATATAATTCATGCTGTGTAATTAATTATTTTTATTTTTCAATTTATTTAATTATCAAAAAGTCAAGTCCCGGTTTTCAAAAAAGTACAATATAAAAATATGTTTTTCATTGGTCACGTGACTTGACTGCAAACACTATAACATATACCAAATTACATCCAAATCCTTCAGGCGTTATGGAGGCGCATGTATCAAATGTTAATTAAACATTAATTTAAAATTGCGTTTCTGACTCCACTTGGTTATCAGAAACAAAAAAATAAACACGAGATCAGGGACCACACATAAAAAGTATCAAGGGACTCGTAAAGCCCTTAGTATCAAACGAGACGAGGTCTTTATCAAAATGTTCAGTCTAAAGGAAATTTTATTTTTAGCCTATAAACACTTAACACCGGGCCTTAATCTTCATTTACTTACTGATTCATATTTTAAAAGAGTTCATTAAAAATCTAATAAATATCCTAAATTTAATCAATAATAATAAAGAAATAATCAAAGTACCTCAACGTAAATACTTTAGATGATGCCGTGTACAAATGCACATAATGAACCGAGCAATCACGAATACGCTGCGAAACGAGACATAGCGCCTTTCCGTCCGCGGTCGCTTAGTCTGTACACGGCATTACTTCATCCACATCCACAACTATGGAAACTAGTTTGAAAAATCTCAAGTGGAAGTAAATTAACCTGAAATCTGTTAATCTTAATTCACAATCGTATTTCATTAGTTGCGATTGATTGTAATACTAATCGGTTTCTTCTAGGCGTGCTCCATAGTAGACCACATTATTGCTTAACATCAGGCGAGTTGGCGGTCGAAAGCAAGCCTATTAATACATTAAAAAAACTATTGTGAAATTTAAGTTTCAGAAAATTTATTTTATTTATGGTTGAAGGATAAGTCGTTTGACTTTAGCTCACGTGTTATGGCTCGGTCGAAAATGTTCAACACGGCTATTCTGGACTGCGAACTGCGGGCGACGTATGAATATCGAAAACGAATTTACAAATTTGATTGGAATTTCTAAATTGAAATTTGTATGGAATTCGGTACGTTTTTATGTATTGTACATTCGTATTCGTTTGTCCACTTGTTCTGGTGTCTTTTACCTAGTCTGTGATGAATAGAGAAGTAGCTGACACACGTACCTATTATGACATCAAAATGGTGAATGGTAATAATAATGCAATACAATAATGCCAAGATACGGCAGCCATGGCCATTTAGTGGGTGGCAAGTCATCACCCGCCTAACTAATTTTGAGATGAGACAGGATAAAGCAGGTGCCGTTTCTCATCCAATAGATCTCTTATTCCATACACAAGTTGTTCACCTCAATAGCCCCGTTTTTTTTAAAATCCTAGACTGTACAATAGTTCATATTCCTTTTTATACATATTCCATAGTTATTGTATTTTATACTCAACAGGGCCTCTTGGTGTTGGTTTCGGCCCACCAATGCCTACCAAATGTCCGGGCTAGACCCGAGAATTTTACGAAATGCAACATAAAACCATTACTTTACGTGTCAAAATGGCTCACGAAATAGGCATATTTCTGAATTGATCAAACATTTACATGACACGTTACGTTACAATAAAAATCAAAGTGTTCAAATATTTGGACTCGATCGTCTTGTTTATCGAGTCGTAACTAAAAAGTCCTCGCAGATAAATGTAACACTTGAACGTTTCTTTTACGTTATACGGACTATAACGCAAACAAATAAAAACGCATATGTTTTGATGGCAAATTGAATCCCGTTGTTTTTCAATAGCTCTACAATTCTTTGTAGTAAATTTTATAGCCGGGAAAAGTGCGCATAATGGTAAGATTTCTGAACTGATAACATTATATTGACATAAAATTAGTTTTATTTTGATTAGATAAAAGTGTCATTAACACCCGGTTTCTGAAACGCAAATAACGGAAAAAATTACTCAACAGTTTGTTAATCCAATGTCAAACGTATTTTGGGTTGCTGAAAATCTCATGTGACAGTCTGTTAACGCAATGTCAAATCTACAATTAAACCCAAATTAAAACAATTTTGGGTTTCCGAAAGCTTTTTCGCATGTTAAAGGCTTGTTAATACTCAATTAGCTAATTAGCGAAAATTTACTAATTAACAGAGTGTCAGAAGAAATTACAAGCAAATATTGATAACTAAAAGAAAACCAAACAAGTTTCTTATTTCCGCACTAGCGATCACTGATTAGCTGGTGTTCCTCCTGAGGAGCTGGTAGATGTTTACCACTCGCTCCATCACCTTGCAGAGTAGATAGGTATTAGCAATAGGCGTGTGGGTATAGTGAGACGGATCACGCTGATTTCCTTTTTTAGGGATCGGTTGTACTAGGGCCGTCCAGTTGAATAAAAAAGCTGGAAAAGACGTGTTAAGACTGGAGTCAACTCGGGAGCATAATTTAGTTTTAAGGACGATTGGCCGGAATACCATCCGACTCACTCAACTTTGTACATCAAGGAACATGAGTTTCCTCCGTACCGGACGGCTGAGAAAAACGCACTTCAGGCATAGAACTAGTACACTGCGGAATGGTAAGTGGTGATATCGTCAAGAGTTGAGTTTGGGGCAAAGGGTCCAAATAGCCAGAACGTTGGTTTGTCCAATGTTTTCTATTATTGCCTTGTACCTAAATAGAAAAACATACCTATCTAACATTAGCATGTATTTTACAAACAAATTTTGAACTCCGAAAGCAGATTCATATTTCATACATTTTATGTATTGGACAGCTGATTTGACACGTACTTATAATCTCTCTTTTTTCTTTCTCCGTATAATTTTAAAGCGACATATTTATTTTCGATAATTAAGAGAAAACTTCGAAACAAATTTTCTTGTAAAACAATCTTATATTTTCACTTCACTTTTAGAAAATTTGGCCTTTGTGACTATAGTGTCACAATTCTGCCAATCTTATATTTTTTAATAATTTTAAAAAGTTGAATTGACATTTGGTGTCAAACTATGTCAAAACTTCAAGACGTAGAGACAGACACAAAACATAAGTGAGTGAATGAAGGTGACTGGTTTTAGCAAGGGTGGCCAGACGAAATAATGAATCACTTGTCAACGAATTGTTAATTTTACGGTAACTAGCTTTTCAGAAACCCACAGATTGTGAGCAGATTGTTAATTATGACATTCTGTTGACTAATTCAATATTTGACATGCGTTTCAGAAACCAGGGGTAAGTTAAATAAAGTAATACAAGGTGTGGTGTTAATTAACAGATGTAAAAAAAAAACCTATTTTTTTGAGATCTGAAAAATTCAAGTAAACTCATCAAAAATATCCCTATAGCTGTATTGCTTTAGCGGTACATTGTCTATTCTATCAATTAAGCAAAAATCTGGATGAATTTTGAACCACAGACTAGGTAAAGCCACAACGCTCACAACGTTCAAACGGATGAACATACATGGCCATAGCGTCTATTAGAGACGATTTAAGCAGTGTATTTGAAAGACACCTTTTGTAATGTCTGGATACACCAATGCAAGAGTGGCTCGATCGTCCACGACTAATAGTCCACATCGTCAGGTGTGTATTGTGATAGATAATTACTGGCGCTCTCGTATAGTTTGCTCTTTTGATAGCAAGCTTGTCGTACCATGCTCTACTGGTTCCTATCCTCTGCGAGCTTCTCTTATCCACCATGCATGTTTAAAGTTAAAGAGGTCAGGTAGCAAACACACTAACTGACACACAACCCGTAATTCCAAACGTATAAAGGGTTACTGGTAATCAGTAACAATTCCAAACAACTTTTGTTCTACGACTTAAAATTTGCGAAAAAAATCTGATTACAAGTAACACTGTATATCTTTTACGTTCAGTTGTGAATAAATAAACTTTTTCTAACGCAAGTCTAGTCTCACATTCGTATTCCCACAACACGTTCTTTGCAGTAACTAAGGCACGGAAATCTCAGCGTCCCTGATCATTTGCTACACACGGGTCTGCACCGGTAATTAGTAGGAGCACCACCGGCCGCAGAGCACCCTAATTGAAACCGCAGCGACAACGGTTTGTTTCAATCCAGGTTTTTTAAATCCGCCGTTAACGAGAGTCGAGTAAACAACTTCGATAGTAAACATTGCAAGTCACGTGGGATGTTACTCCAGGAATTTTCAACTCCTTTTGCCCCTCTTAATTCAGCCCTTTCGTTAAATCCTCTTCTCTTCTTAGCGGATCCCTACACCCAAATTTCAGCTTTATAGGTCAAGTACCTCAAGTAGGCCGCTTCCAACCGGCCCTATTGGAAATCGTTGGGGGAGATCTATGTCCATTAGTGGACGTCCTGTGGTTGAAATAATGATGATGAGGTCAAGTAGTTATGAGATTTCGTGATGAGTCAGTCAGCAGTAGGTGAGTATTGCGCTTTTATTCTAACTAATATTAAAAGCGAAAGTAAATCTGTCTCAGTGTCTTACTCTTTGTCTGTTTGCTTGCTTTTCACGACACATTATAGGATAAAATTGCACGACACCACACACTAATGACAACGACCTCAGGATTATGTTTGACTTCTTTAGAACATTACAGTTCTGTCAAAAGCGTAAAGTCAAACCACATACCTAAACAAAAAAAAACCTAGATCTATGAGTCAAACAATGAAACCAAATTGTTCTAGAATTTGTCATCATATTTATTACCTAGAAATTATTATTGTGCGAAGTGCAATAAATACAAAATCAATATTGTTGAGTTGATTTCGTATAATAAAACTAAGTACTAAGTTAATATACTCTATCATCAAATCCATAAAATTATCTTATCAACGCATGGAGAATATAACTTACTTTTATTGATATCATCCACATATCACCACATTTCTTTAATATTTGGTACAAAATTTCACTAATCTCAATTCAAGTTTTTTGGCTCTGACAGCTGCAATAAATTGTAAAAAATAAATGAAAACCAAAAATTCCAATCAGTTTCGCTAGGTTTTTGAACGTAACGAATCTAGCTAGTAGCCGATATATACAGAAAAATATTAAAATAAAATGTTTTCATTCTGCCTTTACAATATTTAAATATTAAGACATAATAAAAAAAATAAGACTGGCAGGATTCGAACCTGCACCATTCGGGTTTGCGCCCCGAGCGCTCTTTCCGCTAAGCTACGGTTGCTCTCCTGTCAGCCTCCGAATTCTTGAGCTGTCGTTGCAACCAGTCTAAACGCTGGTGACGCCGTCTATATTTCTTGTTACATGCATTATAACCTGTACAATTAAATAGTAAATCCTATGTTAAGTGTACATCAAATATGAAAAATAGCTGTGCCCCGCGGTTTCACTCGATAACCCACAGGAAACGTTGACTTTTACCGGATAAAAAGTATATTTGTTAATCCAGGATTTAAACTACATCCATTCGAAATTTCATCTAAATCCGTTTCAGCGTGAAGAAGTATATTACAAACATCAACACACACATACACACACAAACTTTAGCAAATATAATATTAGTGTGGATACTTTTGAGTTTTACAATATTATTGTATCGCAGAATTTAAAAAAAATCTAACAAAATATGAGTAGAGCCTGGTAGAGCCACAGGTAGAGTCCAAATTCCTGGCTGAGGTTGGAATAAAACATACAACACTACCATTTTAAAAAATGGAAGTCGCTACATGCCACAGAATAATAAAGAGCATAAATTGGTCACGTGATTTACAAAGCGTACGAGGCCGTCTGTCAAATAGTAAGTAGCCTTTCGAGCCTTTTATAGGTCAATAGTACATTAAAATAGTGTACAACCCTGCAATTTGCCATCCTGTCAAAAAAAACTGTTTCGTTCTGGTAACAACAAATTTAGCATATGAGTTTTATTAGCACTACTTCTGTGCTGCTAGTCCTTTTTCTGAGCTACATGCACTACTTATCAACTAGATAATATAAAAATTGGTTTATCTACTTATGCTATGTGAAGGTGTCATTAAAACTTTGTACCTACGATTACGTTTCTTATCCCGACGTAAATTGAAATCAGTTAAAACCGCGCTCCCCGGTCAGAGATATAACTTTAGCACATTAACGTTTTAAAATATAGGTATTTTTTAAGTAGTAATGTGAAAATAGTATTGAGAAAAAAAGAAAAAAAAACTATTAGGCATTTTAGATTAACTTTGCAAAAGCTTTTAAGTAAGTTATATGTTGTTTACGTAAAAAAACTATTTCTCTATCTCTCGCGCCATCCTTTATACTATTATAATACAACAACAAAAATGCTTTATACAATTTTGAATGCTATTTTAAAGATAATAGCCAATTTGGTATTCAAATACTTAGTTAATATTATTTTCAAAAATCTTAAAAGAGATACTCTTGTTGGCGAGCGCGGCCTAAGCATATGTCACGGGAATATACCACGACTGAGACGGGGCGTAACATGCTTGCCACGGAAAAACCTACTAAACATCGATTTCGACGGTGATTTTGACGTTATGTTCAAACTAATGACACGTTATGTATGATTTATTTCATACATCGCAAATTAAATACTCAATAACATTGGGTTCAAATTTTGAACATAATAACAATGGTTAAAAATTATCCCGTTCCGTGTTGCCGGAGAAAAACGTATTATGTACGTGTATTAATAAATAAATAAATAAATAGACATGACGTCATAACGCTAAGGCTTTCCTATCACATCGCAAACCTTCAAGATCATAGATTTGACTAGTAAACAGTTGAAGCGCGGTTTAACTATTTTAATTCATTAACTCCATCATCATCGACAAAGGTCGTCGTCAGTTGCGACGCAAACCGCGTCCGGTGCGGCCAGAAATAGTTTTCCTGACGCACACGCGCATAGTTGATAAACCCTATTGTTTCTCACGTTCTTTTGAGGTTTATCCGTACTTGATGCCTCCTTTAGTCCGTTGATTACTATGTTGGACGCGTCGATTTTGATCTGAAAGAAAAGTATTCATAATATAATATGTTTTATTATTTAGCTTAACCACAAATATTTATGTGATAGTTGCTAAAAGGTCTACAACAGCGTTAAGCAAAATTTGAATGAATGACTAAGTTCAGGTTTATTCCCTAAAACCTCAGAAAAGGGGTTTCTTCCGAGCCTAAAACAATAATCTGTCAATTCTTAATCATCTGCTTATCCTCTCATTTTAAAGTGTGAGAAAAGGATGGCAACAATTTCAAGCTTTTAAATTTAGTTAAAATGGAGGTAGTTTAGTTTAGTTCTATTTATGATACTAATTAATTAATTATTGACTACAAATGTAATAATAACGATATGATATAATTTAATCATGTAATTTAATAAGTATTGCATGCATTATTATTTAACTCCTTGACCAATTTCTTAATTGTGACAAATTTCTTAAAAGGTTGACATCCTTAACTGTAAAAATAGTTGTAATGAATCAAAACATTTAATTAAAATTTAATTTTGAAAATGGTAGATATCATGAGACCAATTTACCTGTAGAGTTGAATGGGAGAGCCATCATTGTTGTTTCTGAATAAAACCAATAGTCTCTCGTGGGAAATTTTAGTTGCCTGATTTGGCTTACTTTACAGATAAGTTGGTAGGTCTTAATAAGAATGTGAACTTACAGCGCCAACAGCTGAAGCTAGATTAATGTCGCCATGTGCTGAAACGTCAATGCTTCCCGCTCTGCTCTCGAAGACTATTGACTGTGGAGCCCGTAGCTCCAACTTTCTTGTGAGCGATTCCAACCTAGAATCGATTGATTCACAGAAGTTTACATTTGTCAGAAGAAATAGGTCAGTATTTGCTCGTTTGGTTTTGTGAAGGATTCAAGATCAAAAACAAACAAAACAATTTAATCGTATTTGGTATTTAGACTAAAAGGTAGAGTGAATAAAATTGAATTGAATTAATACTCAAAAGTTTTTTTGATACTGATAGGACACTGTTTGAACTCATCTCACCCAATGATAGTGTAGTCGAAGATGACACTACTTTATCATATCATGCTGTTCTAACACTCCACAAATTGTCGTAAGTTCTTATAGGATGAGTGGCCACCCCTAATGTCAGAGTTTTCAGACCGCTCAGATTTCAGATAGCTAGGCGGTAATGACTTTTATGTATTTATATTCTATCTATCTATGCATATAATAAAACCGTTGAGGTAAAAAAAAACTGTAATTGCGAGATAAAAATAAACACACAGAGCACCTTAAAATAAACAGCTGAACAAGTTAAGACAGTTTTTAGATATTTTGTCTGTTTGTTTGCAAATCTCCTAAACCACTGGACGGATTTAAATGCGAATATGCTAAGCTATGACCAGACTGAAGTACAGGCTATGTTATTTTGCGAAAGGGAGGAAAAAAGAGTTGAAAGTTTATATGAAAATCTAAACGTACGACGTCGCGGGCGCTAGTTACTAAATATGAGTAGATACTACTGAAAAATTATCAACTTGAAAAATATATTAAGGTTTAACGGGACGTTAGAGGTGACTTAAATTGTGAGTATGAAAAATACTTTTCATTTAGGTCGTAACGATACGACCTAAACGATTTTTTTTTCACTTCAGTTATTACGACAATAACAACTGAACTGAAATAAATTCTTTTAACGGACTTTATTACGTGTATTTTGACATTACATTAATTCCTGACGTCTGTGGTCACAGGTTTTTTTATTTTTTTTATGCCATAGGTGGCTAACAAGCAGACGGGCCGCCTGATGGTAAGCAATCCCCGTCGCCTATGGATACCTGCAACACCAGGGGCATCACAGATACGTTGCCGGCCCTTAAAGACTCTATTAACAGTCCTTTTGAAGAACCCCATATTAAAGCTACTCGGAAATGCCGCAGGAGGGAGCGGGAGCTCTTTCCACAAATTGCACGTGTAAGGCAAAAAGGAACGCGTAAAACGCACAGTGTGCGATTTCCACCGGTCTATAATATGTGGATGAACTTTCAGGCGGACTAGATGACGGATGACTAAAGAAACCGCGAAAACCTACGAAATAATTAACGTATAGACGGTAGCGTTTTTTTGTTCATAGGAACAGAAGCCATAGTACTTGAAAAATTTACTTACTGAAGATCAGCGGCAGGCGGTGCCCTTACGAGAGGTACTTGCAGCGCGCTCTTCACAGTGATGCCTCCAGCGCCGTCCACCACGTACGTGTCTGCGAACACTCGGACTTCGTCCCGAGAGGCGTGGAACACGCCACCGCCACGCGCGTCGCGCACGTCGAGCGTTCGCCCGCTAAATTCTATGTTGTCGCGTTCTGAAAAAAATAGTTTACACATATGTGATTAATATTTATGTTAAAAAAAAACAACTTCGGGAAGTTCAATAAACGGTATTCATACCCTAATTTTCTACCCTTAGAATGACATGTGAAATATTTTCTTCAACTTTAAATGGCTCCACCCGCGAGGTAGTACCTGTCTATCTATATTTATAATTTTAATTTAAATTTTAGTTGTTAAGCAATGATTCAGCATACGCTCCATCACGCTTCTAGAAGAAACCGATTCACTCGCGACTTGAAGACACCCAGTTTGTAACTATCGGGGAACACAATTGCAATTACACCTATGGCATTCTGGCAACGAATTCACAGTCTAGCAGTTGGCACAATAAAAGTGGAATCAAAGCGCTTCGTATTGAGGGCGGCGGGGTTCGGCATATCAACGATGAAACGGTGTCGTCGTTTCGTGTCCACAGTCCACCATTGCCGTCTGATATAAACATGGGCAGGATGGAATTAGATTGACACACACTTTCCAAGATGTATTTGATAAAAAACCGATAGACTAGCAATTACAAACACTTGTTTCAATTTATTACAGATTAGGACTATAATTTAGACTATGGACCGAAAACAGAATACTTAAGTATTAAATTTAGTCATACCATTAACCTCTATTTGTACAGTTTTTTCGGATTACAAGAAAACTATACCGTGCGGGCCGAAACAAGTCATTTTCTGGCTTGGGCGTCGAAACAGCGGTCCATATCAGGCATAAATTTGTAAAACATTGCGAAGTGCAATGTTCGGCTAAGGAAATTGTTATTAATTAAATACAAAATAAATAAAAATGTGCAACCAAATAAGTGATTTGACGCCTGAATCTAGCAAGCGGTTTAAAATGTTACTTACTCATGATGAACTTGGAATGCTCCACTTGGTTAGGATGCGCGACAAGTACCGTGAAGTTTCGATGGGAGTGCATAGTGATGGGATGACCCGTTTGAGAAGTTATGGTAGATGCCACCAGCCTGTCTAGGATCCATGCTTGACCGTCCAACTGAATACCTCCTTTTACTATTTTAACTGGTCCAATGCCACTCTGAAAAAAGGATAATAAAATGTATAATTGTGGTTGTATAAGCCTTAAGTAAACTCTTGTCGAGACCAGCGTTGACCTGGCCAATTTGAAAAGTCTTTGTATATTGTATTATTATTAATCGACCTGAAGGTATCATCTGCGCTGATCCTACGTGGGTGGCAAGCCCTAAAGCTTCATGGGGCCACCTTGGAATAATGCCATCCATTAACGCTTAACGAGACAATCCAAGAGCTAGAATGTACTAGACTCGTCGCGGTAACTCTTATCGGTAGTTCGTATTTCTCTTCCCGAATGTAACGAACTTGGGACTCCCCGAATCTCTTAAGAACAATGAGAGAGTGACTGTAGGTGATCTGGCAAAAATCCAGAAACATAAAAGATAGATAAACTTCATTGTTCACACTAGAAATTACATACGTAGGACAGTAAGGCAGCTGGGATTACCAGTTATTACTCATGTTAATATAAAAAGGCAGTCTTACCATGCTCAGCCGCAACGCGCTTATTATCCACAAGGTTAATGCGATATTCAAAAACACCAACACCATAAGACAGACTAGAATTCCGTAGAGCGCATTTCTTCTCCAGCCTCTCTTGAAGACAGCTGGTAGGCATGATTTGTTAGATTTCTCAGTAGGGACAGCGGCCGCTGGGGTGTCTCCGGTGGGGGTGCAACCCCAGCCGCGGATGGCACCCGTGCTGCCTCGCAAACTCATCTCTGGATTATCGAACACAGTCACTGTAACAACGGATTACAACCAATTTCAATTAGATACCAATAAATAGCAAATGGCTATATATATATATATATATATATATATATATTATATATATATATAATATATAAAAGAAAGTCGTGTTAGTTACACTATTTATAACTCAAGAACGGCTGAACCGATTTGGCTGAAAATGGATGGGGAGGTAGCTTAGAACCAGGAGACGGACATAGAATACTATTTTGTAGAGAGACCGAAGGCCGAGCTTGCACCCGTGCGAAGCCGGAGCGAGCGGCTAGTCCTATATATATATAGCGATTTGTTAACATAGACAGAGCTGATATATTTAATCAAAAAGTAATTTTGCTCATATAGATAATTATCTTCTATTATCTTTGTTTCTTTATCTGTAACTTTTATTTCTGGTGTGCACAATAAAAAGTTTCTATCTATTATCAGCAACTTCTGGAACAGGACCAATTCTAAAACTACGAAAACAACAATCAGCTGTTCGATAGATAAAGCCATTTAGTTATACTCGACTAAGTGTCTGGATCAGTAGGTACTAAATTATCGTAATTTCAGGGTTCATTTTCATAGTAAAAGTTTATAATAATGAGTACTCCTTTCACCTTGGCATAGCAGTTTTGCCTATCCCTGTAGTCAGGGTTGAGTTCGATATAGATCATTCCATAGCTACGTAGGTATATAATATTTAGTGCTTTGAATAGAAATAGAATACAAAGTTCGCTTAGTATTTGCATGCTAAAATATACAGATTCGAAATGTAGTAGTGGAGATACGAGTATTGTAAACATTTTATCGTGCTTTACCAGCATAAACAACAAAGCGGAACTTATGTAAAACCGATAGCTCAGGTTTAGGACGGGTGCAGGTGTAACGGCTCCAGCGGCCAGGGGCCCGAAATAAACACCTGGGCCGATGTTTTGCAACTTCCATATTCTTGTACTTTAGCGCGGGATATGCTGGCTGGAAAATGTTTTCTAACGATGCCTACATGCCTGTATTTGAATTTCACATGGGGGTAATGTACTGAAAAATTTGAGAACGGGGTTACTTTGAAAGTAAAGTAGGTATAACCTACACAACGCAGATATTGGATGTTGAGGACTACCCTATCATCGTCACACTGAACTAGTGATGGATTAATTAGCATTTGAAGACGCATTTCATGCAATAAGACGAAGAAAGCATTTAACATGTTAAGAGTAGTTAAGAGTAATCTCTGCGAATGCTAAAATTTACTCTCGTGTGTTTTCACATTGACAATGGCACGAAAACTGATAACCATAGACAAAATTTAAATTGTTGGCAACCATGTTTTAGAACAAATGCAAATTATCGCACTTCTAATGTTATTTGTGCTAGTAATTATAATAGTTTTTTATTTAACTTGGCTACTGCCCCTTTGGTTGTTGTAGCAGTTTTGCCATCAACAGTGAGGGAGGAGGTAAAGGTAAAGGTTATCCTGGTTGGAGACAATACTAACAGAAAATAACAAATTGAAAAACTATGACGGATATTATAAGATTGAATGAAATTAGCTAATGAAAATATGACTTTTTTGTTTGCGAATGAGCGTAGAGAAAACAATATGTAATGGAAGCGAAACTTTACATTTAGGGATGGTAGAATAAAAGGATGATTTACTAAAAGAGGGCAAATAAAAAAATTTATAATTCAATGAACCAATAAAATAAATAAAATAATAAATAAATATCTCGGACATTTTTGCACACACGGTCATCTGACCTCAAACTAAGCAAAGCTTGGCAAAAGCAAATATCCAAACCACAAGAACAAATCATCATCATCAGCCATAAGATGTCCACTGCTGAACATTGGCCTCCCCCTTTAACCTCCACACTGAACGACAACCTGCCATCTGCATCCACTGGATGCCCGCGCCTCTCACGATGTCGTCGGTCCATCTAGTGGGAGGCCAACCTACGCTGCGCCTTCCGGTTCGTGATCTCCACTCAAGAACCATTCTACCCCATCGGTTATTCGAGCGATGTGGCCTGCCCATTACCCCTTCAACTTGCAAATTTTAATAGCTATGTCGATGACTCTGGTTCTTTGTCGAATATCCACGTTTCGGATTCAATCGCGCAAAGAAACTCCGAGCATAGCTCTCTCCATTGCCCGTTGTGTGACTCTGAGTTTCTCCAAAAGGCCAACAGTTAAGGATCACATCTCAGTACCATATGTCATCACTGGCAACACACACTGGTCAAAGACCTTTGTCTTTAGGCACTGTGCTATCTTGAACGAGAAGATTTCACGCAATTTCCCGAACGCTGCCCATCCGAGTTGGATTCTTTGGGCGACCTCTTTGCCTAAGTTGGACTTACCTAACTGAACAATCTGTCCAAGATAGGTGTAATGCAATAAATTCCACCCCACCAACGTGTCTACATACGGCTACAGGTCAACAGGTTTTTTAAGTTTTGTGTTTACAACAAGTTTTTTATTTTATTTTATGAGCCCAGCAATGGTATTTTTGCCGGAGATTTTTTTTGTATACAGCACACCTGAAATAAAAATGATGTACGAAACCTCTTTTATAATTTAAAAGACGTATTTAATGATGCGTGACTTGAGGGGGGTACAATAATATTTTTATACACAGTGGTCATCCCTGAACTTAAAAGAATTTATAGACAACACATTTTATCAAAATCGCTTGAGATTTTTAGTATAGGCTACTGCGTTTAGGCTGTAGATAGAAACATAAAAGCATACATACACGCTAACTACAAAACTCTGCTTTTGCCTTTGTGTCGTCGGGTAAAAAATACAACATTATTCAAGTGTTTATTTTCATTTCCGACGCACTCTTGAAGTTCGTGTGATTTTTCAATTAGTCGGTTGGTAATTGAATGAAAAACAAGGTGGAGGGAGACAACAGTAGCGGATAAAACGCAGTGTAGAGCACTAATGAACGGCGTACTGCGAGCCTACTAATGAATACGAGTACACTGGAGCTTACGAAAAACACCCATTAAATAGGCGGAATGCTGTTAATAACTCACTGGGCGCCTTTACCCGAATATTCGGTGCCTGTTTGAAGTAATGAAGGACAAACGACTTTTAATCAAAATAGACACCACGGGTGTCTATTTTGTCTGACACTTTGGATGTATGTCGCCTGTTTTAGGTTGCGTTAATGCTCCAACTTATTTGCAGTAGCAAGTCAAGTTGGGCCATAGTAAACCGTGAAAATTTTCGGGTCTTCATAAAACTTAAATTGCTGGCGGAGTCTATCTGTGTAAATGTCTGTGTAAATGTATTTCATTATCTCTGCTTCATTCTTAGATTTAAAAGAAGTAATATAATGGAAATGTATCTCTTAACTTTTTGTTTGTTAGTTACAAGTCAAGAAAAAAGAAAGTTGTAAAAACGAATTAATTATGAATTAATTAATATTAATATGATTTATTATGGTTATTAATAATCAAAAGTCATTAATTACGATAGGTATATCAAAGCTACCTGTGATAAATAAATAATCGGTACATTGAAAATATCTGTATCGTTATTAACAGTTTTAGCAGGTTTTCTGACAGTATTATATCGTTATACAGCTACGTCAAAGCTAATTATCACCATACAAAATTACAACCTGACGTCAGAGTCAGCGTGAACTTTTTATATTTTGTGACTTTGTCTAAAAGGCTTTGTAAAAGCGTTCTGCGATAGTACAATAGGCCCCTTTAAAACAGGATGCCCTATATTCTGAGTAGAAATAAACAGATGCCTATTATAGTAGGTATGTCTGAAAACTTTACATACTGCCTTGAATTATTAGGCGGAGTTGCACAATCTGATTACATTTCAGTAAAGTTAAATTTGACAAAGTAGTTTAATAGTACAAAAATTTGTTAAATAGACATTTTTATGTTAAAAAACATAATAATAAATTATTATACTTTAAAAGTCGAAGAACATCAAAGTCGCCTAACGTGATATGGAGAGGGATAGCCCTCTCCATATCACACTATGCTCGGGGTTTCCCTACGAGATAAAATCAGAAATGAGGAGATCCGTAGACGAACGAAAGTTACCGACACGGGCAAGGCACATTGCACGCAGAACAAATGGCCAATGGAGCCGAAAGGTTCTCGATTAGGGACCATGGACCGGTACGCGCAGCGTAGGACGTCCACCCACAAGATGGACAGACGACCTAAAAGAGACCGCAGGAAAACCCTGGATGCAGGCCGCTTCCAATAACCGGCACTTTTGGAAATCGATGGAGGAGGCATATGTCCAGCTGCAGTGGACGTCGCATGGCTGAAATGATGATACTTTAAAAACTAAAAGACTTAGCTAGGGAACAGTTTCACTGTCCACTTATTGGTCCATCTTCAGACCCTCATCACTATTCTACCTATTGTCATCCAGATTACATTTACATACTTGCAAAAATTCAAATCGACACGTCAATTGGAAGTAGATTAAAAACGACTTCCAAGATTTGTTAACATAGTTACCAGTGAAGCTAATATATAGGTGTAAGAGTGAAAACAATTGTGCTGGATGTAATTATGTCCACGAGATTAAACGGAAAGGCCGTACTAAGCCAAAAGCGTTCGATATTTTTAGTTAATGGCATGTCCTAAGGTATCAAAAAAATATACTTCACAAGTTTTGGCGAGGAAAGTTTTGTGAAAATTAAGCGCTAACTTGCGACTTTAACAGCTGACTTTCTTCTCTTTCTACGCTTATCTACTTGAAATAAGAGCTTAAACAAGTAAATATCTACTCTATATTGTACTCTATCTTTTAGTGACTATAAGAACTACGCAAGTTACTGGTGCAAGATACTCAGCTTAAAGTTTTACAGTGCTGTTATTAAATTTTCGTGCATTTATTATCATTGTGCTATTCGTTAAAACCTGTCTACCTACTTAGCTTATATTTAGCCAATTTTCCAAGTGAAAACACAAAACAACATATGCGAATAAATGAAACATGACATTAACCTACACAGGTATAATATTTTGCAATATTTACAATTCCAATTACTATGAAATCTGCATATTTACACAGTTGCAATCACCACTTTTATACTATTAAATGCTGAAAGCTAAAAGCGCTGCGGCTTAGCGCGGTATTATTTATTCGCTAAATACTTTCGTTTAGATTAATTTAACGACGCGGGCATCTGCATCGGGCGTGCTCTGTGACTGAGACTAGGTAAATTCATAGGTGGTGGACGCAACACTCGAAATATCTAGCGCGAGCTGAGGTGAGGCGGCGTGCTCCAGAATATAATATCAGGCGGTGGAGTGGCCCGCGCGACGGTTCTCGCCGCCGCCACTGCCACCGCCGCCCGCCCTGTGTGCCTATGCCCTCATAATAAACGATATAGTGCGAAAATAGAACCGGAACGAGTATCGCTGCTCTCAACGTAAATAAAATACCGGCGCACGGTGCTGCAGCGCTGCTGTCTCCCGCTGCCCGCGTTCCTGTTTTATGAATGTCAGTAGTACCTACCACTATCGCGATCGATCTGCCGATGGTTTAAAAATAAATGGCGCGCTTTATCTAGATACAAACTCTCGTGTATTCTGTGGTCCAAAACTAGCCAAAATGGCTCATCAATCACATTTTCAGATTGAATATCTCGTTTATATTCGCAATAGTTAGCACTAATACGTTCACGTAGATTGTGGTTTCACTAAAAGTTTTGATATTACTAAACACGAAAAGTGTCGAGAAGTGAGCGAGCTGCCGGCTCCAGCGTCATGGAAGCACTGGCGGAGGTATGCGCGAGCGACGCCGCCGCCGGTGCCGAACCGCTTCGTTTTGAAGTGCTGCATTTTTAATCGGGCGCCTGTCTCGCGCGGGACATAACTCGGGAACGCTGGATACAGCTGTGTTCCTCTATTACGAGTTCTAGTTAACGTTAACGTGTCATTAGCTGACACGTTCATATAAAGTTGTAAATAATTCAAGTGGACGCGACCCGACCGCAGTCACCTGCTTCAATTATTATTCGTGCATGCAGTAGTTAACTCCACCATCTTTGTTCTACTCATTGGCGTCGGAGCTAGAGTTTTTCAACGGACCACTTTCATTTTAGAGGGCAATTAATTTTAGTAGTATTTTGAAATAATTTTTACCTTCATAGCGGAGAGTTTAAAAATATGCTGTGAGAGATCTAGTTAAAGCTGGATAAAGTGGATAGTTCAGTTCATATTTATTAAAATCATACATAGCCGCAGCTAAACTAATTTGGCCCTAAGCTTAGAGGCATAGCGTCGACAGTAGTCTCAACGGCAAATTGCTTATTGACCTATTCTTTTTTTATAGGTACAAAAAGCTAAAAACTTTGTCGCGTTCATATGCAAAATAAACTTCCACACGTGTAGCAACAGAGATCGTTCAGGTTCCACAATAAAAGTTTACGTGTCCATAACAAAGTAGCGAACGGATAATAATCCAGAATATTACATGTTTTCTTCGGGGCCTTTTGGTACGGCGATGAAATCATATTGGATGTCACCGAATGTTTTCATGGAAGTTTTATTGAGCTGATAAATGTAAGCCCCGAGGGGCTACTGCGCCGGCATTTTTTAGATAAGTAAAAGAGAAGTGTCCGCGACTGAAGAGTTCAGATTGCTCGTCTCAAATGTGGAGAATATTTTGTCCGTATCAAAATAACTGAACACAAGTATTTGTGGGAGTTTTTTGCTTCTGAGGAATTTTGATTCTAAGTCTGGATTACGCAGATCATTCCATGAACCCTTTTGTTTACTCTACTCAATGTTTTTTACATGATAAAATGTCAGTGCGCATATAATATGATAACGTTTTGAGTGAGATTCAAATACAATAAGAATGCATCATAATGAATAGGATATTACAAACATAAGTTAACGTTTAGTATAATTAATCAGCTAGTCATGCATAATATTATCATTGAATACTATGTTACCTACTATGTACGTTTGTAATTTTTGGTGTGGTCAATAAAGAGTTTTCTATCTTTCTATCTATCTACTATTATGGTATCATTGTGTTGGCCTATAGTGTATCCAATTCGAAGGTCGTGTATTTTTAATTGTTTGCATGGAGTAATGTAAAAATCAAACATCAAAATATTTTTAAAAAATATTCAATTATACGTGCAAAGAGCGGTCGATCCTGTTTTAGGAAACAATCTCCTGTGATCCCCTCGTGATGCTGCATAATGTCGCTCTTGCGTCTCCAAACATAGGTATTATGAATTTGAATAAAAGAACTTAACAACGCGCAGCGAAAAATGTTTGCCTAGGGTTTAAATAGAAATGTTTTATAATTTTTAGGGTTCTGTACCGGGCGCGGTCGGTACTTCGATACGGTAACCGCTTGGACGTTGATGGTATGTTGTCTTTTTGCACTACTTTTTTGTACTTTAGTAGCTAACAAGTTGTGGTACGGAACCCTCAGTGCGCGAGCCCGACTCGCACTTGGCCGGTTTTGTTAGTTAACATGGAAACTCGGACACAGGCCTTCACTGATAAGAGAAGAGAGAGAGAGAGAGGGTGGGCCCTAATCCACCATGATGGTCCAGTGCATATTGGTGAATGTAGCAATGTGTGACAGTGACAGTGCATGTCTTTAAAATTTAGAGTTTCTTGGTCATACCGATTTCCTTGACGATGTTTTCCTTCACCGTTGTTGAGCGACGGCATAAAACTGCACGTAATTTAAGTACTAGATATGTAATTGGTGCAGAGCCGTGGATCGAACCGAGTGCTTCTGATTGTGCGTACTCGCTACCGCCAGGCCACCATCGCTCACTCGTACTCAAAAAACATTTTAAAGTGTTTACTTGCAATGTATAGCTTTTTACAGTTAATGAGATCAGTGTTAGTTTATCTAGACGATGACACATTTTGTAACAACGATGAATGAAAAGAATCGCAAACACCGTTTCAAAGTTTCCCGAATTAATTTATAACAATGTTTGTATTTACAATGGATGCGAAGAAACCGCAACGATGCGCTTCGCGCCGCCGCCGCCGGCCGGCAGCCGCGCGGCGCAGCGTTGCGTCCGAAGCCAAACTTCTCCATCATACCTGCGTCACTTGAAAATTGAAAAACTTTTGCAATGCCTTTCTTATGGAAATAGTTTGCGTTTACGTTTGAGTGAGTTGTCATTGTGAGGATTCAACGTTCCTGTCTTGTCTGTTCGAATACCGTCCGAAGCATAGTTAAACCTTATTCGAGTTGTAAATTCTAAATTTACGCCTATATCCGCTCCGTTATTAATGGGTTGCGCTAGTAATCAAAAGCTGCGTAGATATTTTAAGGATAGCGAAATGCAAACATTTTGCGATAGGTGGTGTAAATCCGCATGAAATATTGATACAGTTTCGTGTAAACGTGTAACAAATGCGGTAATTTAAGGCACCTGCCGGCGGGTAGCGGCGGCCGGCGCACAACGCTCTGCTATGCACCACTTTTGAACTGCTTACCTTATGCTATACCGTTTAATGTCGATGTTATTTATGAACTATCGATTTAAAACTGAAATGTATGCTATTTCACAATATTTACTGTAAAGTGCAATGTGAGGTTCATACGTGTGGGTAACAAAACTGAATAATTGTGTATTTTGCTGGATACTGAATTGAACATTGTGAGGTTTCATTCAGCAACGAACCTTACTTAACGGCTTAACTCAACAACTATTTTTCACACATCATTGATCCGCCAAAACTTTTTTGAATTGTTATTCTACTAAAAACTGTTTTCTTTGACGAATCTCTAGTGTATTTCAGCTTTACGTCGTATTAAAGCCTCTTTTCCGACTTTTAGTAAGTTTGGTCTAGAATGACCAAACTTACTAAAAGTTTAAAAGTTTAAGTTTGTCTACTTCCATGGTGAGCTTAAAATTATAAAAATGGTTTCATATCAAAATTTTAATTTTTATCTAGGAAATCGCAAAGATCGAAACACGATTAAGGACATTTCGCTCTATAGAAAAAAAAGAAACATTTTCTTTATTTTCTTTTCTCTCTGTTTTTTGGATTCATTCCTATTACCTATTTATAAAATATATTTATTTTTTGTTTTATGTACAAAGTTTAACTTAGAATAAAAAAAATATTACGTCTACGATATCTTAATATACAGATTTTATAATTCTGGAGGGAATCGCAAAGGTACATTTTACATTACAGCTATAGTTTTTGAAAAATATTATAATGATAAAAATTATTACAAAATTATCAAGATCTGGAACAAAAAATAGTTAAATATGATCCAAATCATATATAACTATTTTCAATTCATATCGCCCCCTTTATCTTCGCAACTCCTCAACCGATTTTGCCCATACATCCGAACTTAAAAATTGTAATGAAATGAACTACTTGGCTACAACATTTTATGAAGATCGGGCAACGATACCTCATGTTATCGTCGAACAAATATACAAACATACATAGAAAACCTGATTTCATTAGAATCTCAGACCTTACTTCGCTCGGTCAAAAATGTATTGGACTAAACTACTTGACTGTGAAATTTCATGAAGATCGGATTGACAGTACCCAAGTTATCGAACAAATATACTTACATACAAGCTCACAGACATAAATATGAGGTCCCGTTTAGTCAAATAGTTATCTATCTATTGCACCAGTATCCAGCTGCATAGCTTCTATTTTTGTTTCCGATACACCGTTCTGATACTCCGATAAATTTATTTGCCCTCTTCCGTATTTACAAGACCATTTACACCGGCGCGTCCCTCCATTCACAAGTGTTGATTTAGGACCGGTATTATTACCGTTAACGTTCGTTACTCCATCCTACGTGGCTCCTACGTGTTTGCTAAAATTATAACTTATTTATTGCCTTTTTTTGCAAACCTTGCAATTCTGAAGCGGTTCCTAAATGAACATGTCAAAATGACTGATATGATTTGATTTCCGTCGCTGGACTTCTATATCTCGTGAAAATTTAATTTTTCTATAGGTTCTAAGTTTGAAAAGTCAGTAATTCGCTAAGAGTTTTGATATCTAAAGCCCACAAAGGTATAAAATATCCTAACCGGGCGAAGCCTTGGTAAGAGTCCACTAGTAATGGGGCAATCATCTAATGAATGCTTCAGGGCAGATAAGCTTCGATTAAATGGTCTCTTTATTGCTAAAGGAAAGGCGCGTCCCCTTTATGTTCGCATTGAGATATCTATGGTACGGGCACACCACTCGAATAAATATAAAATTCTGAGTGACCCTTAACCTTAAGGGTTTTCAGAACTATAAATAGTTCCAACGACGTCTGGGTGAATGCCACTTTGATAAAATGCTTTGTTACGAAAACTAAATCTAACAAGCATAGCAATTCGAAAGTAATTTTTAAATTTGATATGTGCTCTACATTTGAGGATTCACCATTTAATTGTTATAAGTAGTCAATTCAAGAATTTGACAACCGGCAGGATTTAAGCCTGCGCCATCATCGGGTGTCAACTCTCGAGTATACATTCAGGTAACGGAATGTATACTAAAAGTTTATATGGCTGACAGGCGAAATGTTTTAAAGATGCGGTCTCTAAAATAAGGTCGACTGCTCCACATTAGTCCACCGTTGTTAATAATGATCAAGAGCGCTCGCTCTCACTCTGGTTTTTCATAGTTTGAAACTCGGATAGCAAAGTATTTCTATCTTCGTATTTATATTTCAATGGTGACTTATTAGTGTATATAATTAACGAATAGTCTGTGTACCAAGGTCCAAAACTAGGTACAGCCTGTATCTTGGTGGTTCAGTCTCGTCAGGTACAAATTAAAATTGCGCGTGACTATGTGATATTGAAATAATGATGGGTTGTAATTAAGTATAAGTAGGTACGTATATAGTTATACCTCAGAAAAAATATGGAAGTGTTATTTATACCTACAATTTCCACTTTAGTACTTACCCCCCCCCCCTTTGGTCGTCCTTATGATGACATTTTGATCATCTCGTTTACAATTGTATACTGCTTAATATTGAAGCATGCGTTTGTAGAACTAGTAAGAGTATGCAATACGTGTTTACCTCGCCCCCGACAGTTTTTGGCAGACTTTTTTCGGTATTAGCTCGAGTTTAAGGTAAATCTAAACTATATAATGATCAAATAATTATAAATATAGTCAGTTTAGGTTATGCTTTACAATTTATCGCCTGCATATCCTTTCAGCGGGTAGATAATGTCCGTAGTAAAACGTTTAAGCACGGAATAACTGGTGGAAGCGGTTATTACAATATTATGAATGGCTTCCCTCGCGGCGGCGCATCTCTCTTGTTGACGTATAATATTGTACGTATAGGCTCTTCGCCTAGACTTACCACGTATACAGTGACTTACGTCTTACTTACTCAAATGCTGCGGTAGAAAGTTCAAACATATTCAGGGTGTTACATATTTGAGCCGTTTGGGTTTGAGAGATTGGGCCCTTAAGGACTGGGAACTGATCTCATTTTCAAAATCTTTCAGAGCAAGCTATGCTGCAATCAACGACAAATAAAATAATATGTACACAAGAATAATACATTAAATGTAGGAACAAAAGGTCTTTTCCAGACCTTCCATTTACATATAAACACTAACTCTTAAATCAAACATATGTATTCCTAAATTACAATCCATGAGTAAATAATCACTAATAGTATCACTCGCGAGCAAGGAAACATTTCAAAATGACTTCCCTCGGGTGTACAAAGACAGATTGTGTAAAATTGTGTTCCTAACAAAGAAATTACTTTGGGATTGAATGCGCAAACAAAAAGCGATTTAACATCAATTTGGGAAACGTAACATTATGTGTGGGCCAGGGTGAGTCACATAGTAGCATGTGCACTACTTTGGAAATAAAATTGTACAGACAAAAATTACTTTTAAGGGTTATATATAATTCAACTTAATTAAGAATATGCCGATAACGGAAGAAAAAATAGAACCATTGTTTGCTTAACGGAATAAAATACAATTTTATTGACACCATAAAAACAAGAATAAGTTAGAAATAGGTACAAAAAGCGGTCTTATCGTTAAAAGCAATATCTTCACTTACTAAGGGAATAACGATTATTGACGATATTAACCACAAACCTCGCATTTTCATTCGCATTTGGACATACTAAATCTATGATATTAACGGAATCACAATAAAAGTTAGCGGCATCCTCCACCACTTTTTCCGCAATTCAAAGTGTAATGAAATAGAAATTAGAATAGTATACGTATTCCCTCTCGTGTATAATGAATTGAGAATTACTTGATTTGAACGAAACAAAGTGTATGGGTAGAAATTAATGATCTCAACCTATGTAAACATCGGCAACACAACGGCACCACGTGCGTTTTAAAGCATGGTCAGCGTCTTGTTGTACCATTTATTTGCATTAAATCCGACATTAATATACAAAATAAAATATTCACACGACTAAAGTAGGCACAAATATATCTGAGTGCAAGCCTTAGTTTTTGCATATTCCGAGTGTTGTGACTTATGTTGTGTAGTTCCCTTGCTTTCAGCGCCGTCGGCGGGCGGGTAATTAGTGCGGCTTCCTTCCGCTGCCGCTGCGCCGCGCCCTCTGTGCCCTTACCCTTACACGACAAAGCAAAACCTAGAATATGAAATATTCTAGGTTAAATAACAACGTACGATAATATAGGATCAAATCAACAAAAGAACTTCAAAACAAATGAACCTCGTTCGTTTTTAAATAATGAAGGTCGTTCGTACACTACGCGACTGAAGTTCACGACTACAGTTTCGTTGTGACTTTTATCGTATATTTGCAAGAGTCGCTACTGCCATTGTTCGCGTCACCGATTTGCGTCACTAATTTGTGTGCAAACTACTGCAAACTAATCACGTACAGCTTGGAAAAAAAGAGTAAAAATTAATGGGAGCGCCACTACCGCAAATAGTTAAAAATACGCAACCCTGTAGTACATCTGAGGAAGATGATTGGATAAAATCTTCCCGTGACGTGTTTTCTACAGTATTGTCAGAAGAAGAAAAAATACAAAAGCTGTAATAACAAAAACAGCCGCCCAAAATTGTTTTTACTGGTATTCATCATCACCACAAAGGACCCAATTCTTACAAATACTAAGCATACGAGTGTGTTGGACGCACATTATTTAGATAAAAAGCAGACCCTTCTATGACATAATAAAAAGGGACAATTCATCTAATTTTAGAAAATACTTTTCTTGTTCATATGCAAATTATCATTGCCCTTTAAATTCCTCATAATCCGTCCAATTGTAAACCAACGGGCGGTGCCCCGCGTAATCAAGACGGCTTCGCTTGAATTTCATCCTCTATGCTAGATGAGTGGGCGACTATTATGGCTCATTTCTAAACATTGCAAATCAGCATCACAGTCACTAGAAAACCAATTTCTTTTTAGATTTCGCTTAAAATATTGCATGAATTAATCGTCTTTATAAACAGCACTTACTACACTAAATTTAATTTTCTAGGAGCAACATGGTCTATGAATGTGTTGCGCATTTAAAAAACTCATTACAGGCGGTGCGCAGCGGACGAGTGGCGTCTTTGAAGGCCCACGCTGCCGCCGCAGTATTATTCCAGATTATACCGGCTTCCATACAAATGAAATCTCGCTTAAACCCACTGCAATTTTGGAACGAGCAAATAAGGCTCAGAACTTGTTTTTCTACATTCGCACTTTCAAATTCTTTTGAACATCATGGCAGAAAATGTTTAGGTCATTCAATCTGGCTGGACTTTAAGTTATAAATTAGATTGGATTGAAAAAAATTAAGATAAGAGAGATGCTCAAATATGGATTTTGACATGTCAATGGTAAATATGGAATGTTCTGGCTCGTATTACGTGTCTGGTCAATAGGAAGCGAGCTTTGGTGATAGCGAGCAGGTCGGAATAACGATTACGTGTTTTAGTTAGCATGTCCTCGGGGATTGCGCTTGCGGTTCTTGCCATTAGTGCGATAGGGAACCCCGTGCCGCGACCGCTTTACCTGAACTGCGCTACATTCTCATAATTTCTTTTTATAGCTTTCTTAACACCTCGTACAATTTACATCCCGCACTTATATCGAATGGAATCGTAATGCGGAGGCGATACATTACTCTCTCAAGGAGGTTAAGGTGAAATATCGACGCCTTGTTGGTTACGGCGGCTCCGACTCGTATAGATGCAGATGAGCTAACTATTTGTCTTGTCTGATGGCTGGGGCTTGATTAAACCGTGAAACATTTAGCGGAGTTACCTGCTAGGCTCACCCCGCCATCGCCAGGTTTCCGGGCGACTTTAACTAATTATGTGTAATGTTTTAGTTGCGGGTCCTTTTATGTGGGTAGTGGGAATGTTTACGTTAGTTATTTTTAAGTAATCGCCGCGGCACAGGCGCGGGTGAACGTTCACACAGTGATTAGGACAGATAAATGACGGACATTATTTGTAATGAATGTTTAGGTGGTCGTAATCGCATCGCGTAAAGTGTCGGCGCCATTACTCCACAGCTGCTGTTGGCGAGATATTGCTTCAAGCACCATTTACCGCTTTTGCGTGGATTTATCCCTCTACCAGTAAAAGGACAGTTTTATACATAAAACTTGAAACAAAGTTTGATTTTGATTTTCAGTTCGCTCTCTGATAACTTTTGATACTCTAGAAACATTTAGTACTATAGGAATTTTGGAACATATCTATCAAGATAATGTGAGGCAGTCGTTTTCTAATAAATTTAAGGTAATAGTTTTCCATTTGTTCAAGATAGTAAATACCGTAGTTCAAATATCACCAATGAGTTAGGGCTGGTGGATACAAATTGTCTTCAGCATTTTAGAACATCTTTTACCCCTAATTCTTACCATAAAACAATTTAAGTGCGATGGAGTGGGAACCGAGTGGCATTTAAACGATTTGTCGGCGTATTAATAAAACGATTAAACGAAGCTCGCCATGGTAATCTGGGAGCGTGGAGCGTCGCAGCAGATGGCCACAATTCCCAAACTTTGATGACGAACGCTGCGCCGTCGTCTCCCGAATCAACCGACCATTTTACACTTTTGCTTTGGACTACTTACACTTGGAATAAGTTGGTTTTCATCTTTGAGATTTTATAAATTGGAGCGAGAAATGATTGCTGTAATATTATACGGTTGGTCCACCTGGATTTTATTATTCTCTCACAGTCCTGTCTTGTACGAAACGATTCGTTTCAAAGTCTCAACAATTTACGATTTATGTTACGTCAAATTGTCGAGCAAATTATTTCATTGCAATAAGTAGTTACGCTTGGCAAAAAATATATGCTGTGTGGAATGATACATTTTACAACAACAACAACAAAGTCAACAATAGTCTCATGTCCCTGTCTAGTCTCTACAATAGTTTCATATTCTATCTATGTATATGTGTATCTATATGTAAGTAAATTGAATTCATTGTTTCGTAGTTGTATTTTATATTAAACAGGGCATCTTGATGTTGGGTTTTGGTTCCACCAATGCCTGTCTTAAGTCCGGGCTAGACTCGAGAATGAAAATAAATATTATAATAATACAAAAATAAAATACGGACCGAATAGAGAACCTCACTCATATTTATTTATTTATTTGTTTGGTATCGCTGCAAATTTAATATTTTGTACTTTCGTGTAATAAAAGGATTTTTCATTTAATTTTAAATTATCAACAACGACAAAAAGCAACAAGGGGAAACTACAAAAACTATAATGTTTGTTGTCATATTCCCGATAAATCGACCCTATTAAAAGAAACAAGTTACTAAACGTGATAGATGCCATTAAAACGTTGTCTCTTCTAACTAATGATAGGCATCCAGCCATCGCTCGCGTCAATCGGAGCCCTCGTTTGATGACTTGTCAAAATTGCTTCCTGTGTTGTTAAGTGCAGGAAATTGTGACTCCATCGACACACCTGCAAATGCTAACTGCTTCACGTTACGTATGACGTGTCCCGCTTGGCTTAATCAAAGTGACTGAGTATACAAACATCTACGGATATAGCTTTACGAGCAATTTACAAATTTTATGCATTAAAAGCTATGATTGAAACAGGCTCCATTAATAGATGTAAGACGTACGTATTAAGAGTTACCTAATGCCTAATTTTCACACAACTGTGACCAGGCAAAACTTAAAAGTATCTTTTGAGGGTTCTGTAGCTCGACAAGGAACCCTTATAAATTCGTTCTGTCCGTCCGTCTGTCTGTCTGTCCGTCCTTCCATCCGATTTTTTTAGAACCTACTTCTAAGTGCATGAAACTTTGTGCAATTACAGTGATAAAATAGACTCGATTTTGAAAGTATAAAAAAATATTATATTGAATTTTAGGGGTGGCTCTGGTACATGTGAAGTGAGGATGAATTGATTTTTTCACTATCGTTGAAAATGTCTTTTAAAATGAAGGTAAGGTGTCGTACAACACTTATTTATAAATTTTTTTTGACTGCCCCGGTGGCTCAGTTGGTAGTGAACCTACTTTCTGTGCTTGGGGGCGTGGGTTCGATTCCCATCTAGGACAAACATTTGTGTGATGAACATTTGTGTTTGTTCTATGTCTGGGTGTTAATATCTATTTAAGTATGTATTTAAAAATATATATGTATGTATATCAGTCTCTGGCTGCCATATTACAAGCTTTGCTTAGTTTGGGGTCAGATGACCATGTGTGCAATAATGTCCCAGATATTTATTTATTTATTATTTAATTCTATCATTTGCGAAATATGGCCCACCAAAATGGCTTAAAATTGAGATCTATATTACAACTGTCATTATGCAAAGTTTCATGCTCTTATCTTAATAATTATAGAAATTAGAAGGTTCTGAAAAATTCGGACGGACGGACAGAACGAATTTATAAGGGTTCCTTGTCGGGCTAAGGAACCCTAAAAAAGGTGTACCAACTTCTCAAGTAGGCAGATCAAAAATGTGTGAAAATTTGTAGTCGTGTTGCGATTCTGTTCATACATAATTGGGACAGGGCACATATTAAATGTATATTAATATTTATACAGATAAAACTGTTTTATGTAGGTACTCTTCTATGGACTACTAACTAAGATAATACTTGTTGGACTAAATTTGTTAGAAATTTAAATTGTCACCGTGACTGTTTCGTCCAGAACTTGGCGACAAAATCACCCGTGCACATTTGTGTGTTTATTATATTTTTTAACCACCGATCAATAACGCAAATGATTTGTCTACTTGTAGCAGTATGCAGAAAGTATAGTGAACGGTGATAAATATTCCAGACGAGTCCTTAGGCAGGCGTAGTTCACTTGCTGCGGCCGGTGTTGAGCTAGCCTCTAGGCACCTGTCCGACCACCAATACAAATACTGTATACTGTTGTATCTGGCTAATACTTGTACATATCTCTCGGACTCATACGGTGCGAGTAACCTGTACAACTTAGAACAAGAATGCGCGTACGAGAGCAGTATGTACATATAATGACACGTGAATCTATCTTTACTTGCGCACTTATGCCGTGTAGAGATCTACCGAATGCGAGCTTATGTGATTGCGCTTACTCTCGTTTATTTTAATGAAAATAACGCACTTGTGTGCGCTAGCGTTTGCAAAGTCTGTACGGCGGCGCCGCGTGTTAGACGCCTACAAACATGCACATAGTGAGTGCCGTTGAATTTTTATAGCTCTTGTCACTCTACGATAAAACAATCAACTACATAATCGTCATAAATACATACGCGTCTCTTTCAGTTACATGTATTGTACTTTTTCAACAACTATGTTTCTTGAGCGAGGAAATAGCATCGCTTACTCGCCGGTGGTGAGACAAGTGCTTTATTTGCCGCTCGCGCTCGCTAGTTATTAGGGCCCGTAAATAATAAGCATTAGAAGCCTCACCCGTTTATTTATAGACACTACGTGTACAATTTTACCTTGCCCATATAAATACATCAGCTGGTAATGGTTTTAACTACTAGTACCGAATTTGAGGCCATAAAGCACTATTTTTCCTGTCTCTAGATTTTTTTATTTGTTAATAACTGGGACATTAAGTACTGCAGTGGCATGCAACAGAAGAATTTATGGATAACTATGCGTGAAAATGTGGGCCCAAGCGTAGCCGAGGCCAGAATTCGTAAGTCCATAAAAATGTTTCGCTGCCGCCTAGGATGGTTTAGTGTTCTTAAACATTGTGTGGATACTGACGTCAAAATTTACATAAATATTTTGTCTCACACAACGAAAAGTTTTTCAGTAGTTTCAACAAAAAGTTTTAGTTTCAGTTTTTCATAAACACGTTGCTAAGAAACTTCGAACAAAAAAAATATATTTCATAAAAATATTCCTGCTGGCAATGAGCCAATCACAGGATACCCAGCCACAGCCATCTCGATTTGTCAAATTTTTTTTGTCTCTAATTTCTAACATAACCTCGTATGTTCGTATGTATTTGCCTCTTTTTGTTGGAAAACGCAATCAAACCTCACGTTAAAATATATTGTTTGCACGTACAACATACTAGTAGAGGAGATAACATTTTAACAAAAAAAAAAACTGCGCTTGTGGGCGTGGGTTCGATTTCCACCTAGGGCAAACATTTATGTAACAAACATTTATGTTTGTTCTATGTCTGGGTGTTAATATCTATTAAAGTACGTATTTAAAAATATATATGTACGTATATCAGTCTCTGGCAGCCATATTACACGCTTTGCTTAGTTTGGAGTCAGATGACCTTGTGTGAAAAATATGTCCCGAATATTTATTTATTTATTTAATAACTTTTGGTGACAGTTTAGTTCAGTTTTATCGAAGTTTGTTCTTCAAATAATGGACATGCACAAATTGAGTTTCGAATGTCAGAATATACAAAAAAAAACTAGTTATGCAGTCCCATACTAAAAATGGTCTTGTTGTCGACTCTGTGTGTGAAATTGACACCCAAGTCCGGCGCCATTGGCTCTGATTGGATTAGGTTCGAAGCGCTGTCGGTGCACTGATGCCGACTCAAACGTAAAATTTTACGTGACCACTTTCCAAACGTCGACTTTCGTGACGTCATTGCACACTTGAATACAGTCCTCCCGAGCTCTGATCGCTCCCTATGCGCTAGCGTATTATGTAAATTCACCAAAGCCTGCAATAGAGACAGTTACCTATCGCTTGATCCCTATAAAACGGCAGCACTCAAATTGAATTCTCTATATTGTCTTTCAAATCATAGAATTCTTGAGAATGTTCCCCGTGTGAAGGGAATGTACTCGTAGTAGCTTTCTCGTGGTACATTGTCTCGCTATCGAATATCTTCCCGGACTATAAGAAATTCAAGTGTCCTCTAGACTGAATGTAGTGAGGCATTACGGAGACCGCGATCCTCTTACCTTGATGGCGCATCGGTATCGAAATGTTTTGTTTCGTATTACAAACTAGTGCACTTCTACTTAGGTGATACTAATAAAAGCTAGTTAGGTATACTGGGGGGCTACCACAACCTCAAAACATTCTAATAATCTTACATTGAGCTTTGTCTCGCTTTCTCGGCTAATGAGAGAGCAAGACAAAATTCAATGTAAGGTTATTACAATAATGTTTTTGAGGTTGTGGTAGCCCATCAGCTCAGTGCACTGTATACAGGTACTTATTTTTGACCACACAAAGCTAAAAGCAGCGTACTTATTGTTTTTAGCGTGATTGCATGTATACTGGAAAATATTATATTATGTGTAAGTATGTATGCTTGTATTTCCATTGACAAATAAGGTGTTGAAAGATTTGTGTAAGTTCAAGTATGGTGACTGTGTAGGTGACGTAATAATTTTCATATTAATTCATTTGGTAAATACGATTATACAAGCTTACGTACGTAAGCATATAACAAATAATCATAAATCAAATCAAAATATTAAATAAATAATTCCAATTAATTAATCCATAAATAATAGGTCGGGGAAAAAGTCTTTTCGTATTTTGTATGTATAAAGTTGTAGTAAAAATCTCATCGGTTGTACTATTTGTATCTGGCTGGTTTTGATACCATTAAAAATATGACATTTTAAAAAAGGAATAAAACAAGTAAAAAGCAATTTCCCGCCATTTTTCAATTGTTTTTTTGTTCGATAAAATGAGTGAATCTAACGAAGAAATTCGATATATTGTGAAATTTTATTACAAAAAACTGAAAAATGCGACACAAGCCGCGAATAAATTTGTGACGTTTATGGACCTAATGCAGTGTCATCAAGAGTAGCACAATGTTGGTTCAAGCATTTTCAGTCCAGGAATTTTGATGTCAAAGATGCAGCTCGCTCTGGTCGCCCTGTTACGGATAAAGTCGATGCCATTTCTGAAAAAGTGGACCAAGATCGGCATATTAGTAGTTACGACGTAGCTGAAGACCTGGGGATTGACCACAAAACAGTTTTGACCCATTTGAAAATAACTGGGTATACAAAAAAACTCGATATTTGGGTGCCACACCAGCTCACTGAAAGAAACCAAATGAATCGTGTACTCATTTGCGATTCTCTATTGAAACGTAAAGAAACCGAACCGTTTTTTAAAAGATTGATCACTGGTGATGCAAAATGGATCACCTACGACAAGAATGTGCGCAAACGATCATGGTCAAAGGGCAGTGAAGCACCACAGACTGTAGCGAAACCCAGATTAACACGTAATAAGGTGATGCTGTGTGTATGATGGGATTGGAAGGGCATCGTTCATTATGAGCATTTACCGCCGGGCAAAACCATCGATTCGGATCTCTACTGCCAACAGCAGATGAGACTCAAACAAGAAATTGAGAAAAAACGGCCGGAATTGATCAACATAAAGAGTGTGGTCTTTCATCATGATAACGCCAGACCGCACACATCTTTGGCCACTCAGCAAAAATTTAGAGAGCTTGGTTAGGAAGTGTTAATGCATCCACCACATAGCCCTGACCTTGCACCCTTAGATTTCCACCTGTTTCGATCTCTTCAGAATTCTTTGGGTAGTGTTAGATTAACATCAAGAGAGGACTGTCAAAACTACTTGTTGCATTTTATTGATCATAATTCCCAAAATTTCTACAGCAACGGGGTCATGTCACTACCTAAAAGATGGCAACAAGTTATCGAACAAAATGGTACATATATATTATAATTAAATGTAATTAAACTTGAAAAAAATATGTCTTGAATTTGTTTATAAAATACGAAGAAACTTTTTCCCCGACCTTATATAATAAAATCGGCGAAATAAATAAACACTGTAATTGCAAGATATAAAAAAACACACAGGGGTCTTATAATAAGCAAGTTTAAAAAAAACTGTACACGCATAATTTCTAAACCACTGGACTGATTTTGATACAGTTTTCTGAAATATGCTTAGCAAGGACCTAATTAAGGGGTACAAATGGAGATTGCTAGTTTATATGAAAGTCCTTTGTTTTTATAGTAGGAACATGGAATTTGGTATTCAGGTTGAAAGTTTTAAATAAATACTGCAGTGAAATTTTCCGAAGAGGACGGATTAAGGAAGTGAAATGGGGATTTAAATTTTGTGTTGAAAATTTTCTAACTATGAAGCTGAATTTTAGCAAAAAAATATCTTATGCGGTGTAGAGGTTCGTTAACAAATGATTTTGCAAAAAAGCCGAATTAAGGGGGACAAATTGAGGTTGAAAATTTTAATTGAAATCTTCGCGTACGAAGTCGCGGGCAACAGCTAGAATAAAATAAAAATGATACTCAATATTTCACATCTAATTGTAAGAATTCGTTCATGTCGTAGAAGGAGTGCCCAATCAGCCAGTGCTAAAACCGGAACGTAAAACTATTCAGACTTGAAAATAAAGTTATGTAGTCCAGTAGTTTACTATACACAGTCGGACCCATGACATGTGTATAATACAAGATATACATAAATAGAAGATACAATTATGAAGTCATATTTTATACAAGACTAGCCGTCCGCCCCGGCTTCGCACGAGTGTAAGCTCGGCCTTCGGCCTCGCTACAAAATATAATATAGCCTATGTCACCCGGGGATAGTGTAGCTTCCCAAAAGTGAAAGAATTTTTCAAATCGGTTCAGTAGTTTCGGAGCCTATTCATTACAAACATACAAACATACAAAAATAGGTACAAATCTTTCCTCTTTATAATATTAGTGTAGATGTGTCATGTGATAAAAAAATATTAGTTTTAAGTTGAATAGAAAGGGGATTGCAAACGGTACATTTGCAATGTAAAGTGTTTGTGATGGAAAGATCCCTATAAAATCATGACAATTAAGTTATGTTGGTTAAAACGTTGCCTGGATATGAATCAGTCCAGAACCATCGGACTCCTGGAGTACAAGGGTCCTCTTGTGGAAGCTAAATGAGTCTACTGAACCTATCTTGTGCTAAGGGAATGTGGAAAATAAACTAATGCAAATATTTGAGGTTACAATGCATTTACTCTCTTAAATTGCCTAATTCAAATTGTTATAAAGTAACTAAAATCCAGAGAGGGCTCATGGCGGTTAGTTAAGGGAAAGCTGGCACACTACTGTGCCTTTGCATCAAAAATTTGGAAAATACTAAGTGAAAAATGAAGGTGATAATAAAAAGTGGTTATCTGTTGAAATCCTGCGTGCGCGGTGGCTTGCCCAGGATCATCTCCACTTGAAACTGGAACACTTCATGGAGCTCTGACTTCCTGATGCGTGATCAAGTCTTCATTTCCAGGAAATAAGAAAATTTGTTCGAGCGCGTGGCGTCTCGAACGTGTTCTCCAAAAATCAATCCAATGTTGTGCTCATGTTGGTTTCGAGCCGGGAATCTGACTCCAACGTTTCCACAAGGAATCTGCAGTATTTTTCTTCAAGTCATCTTGTTAAAATTGGATGGGAATTAAAAATTGTGATTCACACGAAATAGCCCGTAGTGCGGCCTCTTTTTTTTTTTTTTTTTTTTTTTTTTTAATTGCAAAGGTTAAAAAACATTTTTGCCAAAAACAAGTAAATGGCTGCGGAGAAAAAGACGGAATTTAGAATTTAGCTGAAACAAAAAGAAAATATCCTAAAAATACAGAGGCAACAAAACAAAATGAACACTTATTACATATATTATTACACATATAAAAAAAAAAGATGCAAAATTAAAATAACAGAACTACAATTTAATATTATTTACAGAAATAAAATGTGATAATGAAGCGATTGAAGGGGGGTCTATATTATGAAGAAGATTGTCGATGTGAATGGGAAATGGAAATTTATAATGAGTTAACAAGTTGAAAAATGAATTGTGATCCAAATTGCTACATGAAAAGAAAATGTGGTTTAGGTTGGACTCGTCCATACCACATTCGCATATGGAAGAATCTTTAATCCGCAATTTGTGTAGATGCACTCCAGTACAGCAGTGGCCAAATCTCATTCTGGAGACCATGGAACAGAATTTTCTATCACATTTTATTTTAAAAAACCAGGGTTTGGATGGAATAAGGGGTTGAAACTTTGCGAAATTTGAACCTGTCCGTCGACTACTAAAAGACCATCTCTTCGACCATCTAGCTTGTAAATAACGGATAGGGAGAAGCAGAAGGTCTTGGGGATAATTTTTAAAAGGGACTTTATCTCCACAGATAACAGCTTCTTTAGCAACTTTGTCCGCCTTTTCATTGCCAGTAATATTACTATGACTTGGGATCCAAGCTAAGTGGACAGAATAACCTAAAGCAGAACATTTCAACAACAGTTCTTTGCATCTGAATATAATCCAATTCTTGGAGCCTATTCTAAAAGGATTACTCTGGAAGGCCTGAAGAGCACTTAAAGAATCAGAAAATATAACAGTTTTATTCAATTTGAGCAACAATATATAGTTAATAGCTTCCATTATACCTCTACATTCACCAACAAAAACTGATGTTTCAGGTGGGCATTTAATCTTTTGCACTATATTATAATTTTGATGAAATAAACCAACACCAACACACCCGTTTTGATCTAACTTAGAGGCATCTGTAAAAATACAGTGCCAACCATGCCAAAAATTGTCTTTGATCCTAAGAAAATTATTATTGGCAAAGGCATCCCCTTTCATCAAATCTAAATTAAGGTGTAATGATGGTTCAAATATGATTGCTTGATAATCGAATTCAAATAATGGAAGTTTAGGAGTTCTATGAGTAGCGAATTTAAGATGTCTAATTTTTGAGAAACTTATAACTAAACAAGGAGTTGTTTTATGTTTCCAGAAAGGCAGAGAAATATAACTAAGCAGGAGCTGTAATTTCGGAAAAAGCGGATGAGATGAAAACTGGAACAAACGAAACAAAAACATATCCGACAGATATTGCCGTCTCAAATCCAAAGGAGGGTCAACACATTCCACTTGCATAGCATTTTTGGGAGTAGACTTCATTGCCCCTGTGATTATACGAAGAGCTCTAGCTTGAATCAAGTCCAACGAATTGATCATTCTCTTACAAGCTGGCACATATAGAAATGAAGCGTAATCTATAACACTACGAATAATGGCATTGTAAAGAAGCTTTAGATAATAGGGATGAGAACCCCACCAAACACCCGCCAAACATCTTAAAATATTGAGATTTTTTTCGCATTTGACTGAAATGTAGTTGATGTGAGAAGAAAAATTTAATTTACTGTCTAAGATGAGACCTAAAAACTTCTTTTCGTTTTCAACTGGAATCTTGGTATTATTGAACAAAATGTCAAGCCTTGGTTTCAACCGTTTTCTGGTAAATGTTACCACAGAACTCTTCAGAGGAGCTATATCTAAACCATTATGACCTAGCCAAACATTTAGTGACTCGAGAGCTTGAGATAATTTATGCGCGGCACTTAATATATCACAATCTGCCATATATAAAACGAGATCATCAGCATATTGTAGAAGCCTACAATAAGGCAAAATAAACTTAAATAAGTCATAAGTGTAAATATTAAAGAGAATAGGACTTAAAACAGAGCCTTGAGGAAGACCCTTATGTACAGATCTCGAACACTTTATTTCACCATTGACTCTAAGCTGAGCAGAACGGTCTAAAAAAAGATTAAGTATAAAGTTAATAATTTTCCGTGGGAGACCCAGATTTTCCATCTTAGATTTTAGTATTGAGAGAATAACATTATCGTACGCAGAACATATATCAAGAAAAGCAGCAACAACGGACTCGTTCCTAGAAAACGAAAGTCTAATATCAGTAACAAAAATAGATAAACTATCTAAAGTACCTCTACCTTTTCGAAAACCATATTGAGATTGAGGTAAAATATTACTAGATTCAATCAACCATTCAAGACGATTTTTTATAAGGTGTTCCACTATCTTCGTCAAAACAGAAGACATAGCTATTGGGCGATAGCTGTCAGGTTTTTCAGGATCTTTACCAGGTTTTAAAACTGGGATAATTATTTGGGTTTTCATTGCGACTGGAACGAATCCTGTGTCTAACATTAAATTTATCATTTCAAGATAATAATTCAAAAGTTTTTCACCAGCGTTAACCAAAAAGTAATACGGGATCCCATCCGGACCAGGAGAAGAGTCTTTGAGAGAAGAAAGAACGAGGCGCAATTCTTGCATAGTAAAAAGAGTAAAGCTATCATCATGAGCAGAAGAACTAGAAGTTGAAGTGTTAACAAAGTTAGAGACAAAAGGAGGAGCCAATCTGTCCATGAATTGGTCAAACCAGCTCTCAGAACTGGGATATGGAGGCGAGGGTTCTCTATATGAACCCCGGAATTTTCGTATTGAACTCCAAACATGAGATGGCCGGATGGAAGGGGAAATAGAAGAGCAAAAGTTTTTCCACCCCTCTGACTTTTTGGAATGAAGAATTTGTTTAGTGTTAGATTGTACTGTAATTAAATTTCTATAATTTCCATTAGTCATGTGAATGCAATACAAATTCTCCGCTTTTAACCTTTCAGAAACAGCAGTCTTACACTCTTCATCCCACCATGGAGGTGATCTGTGTTTGTAATTTTGAGTTTTTGAGGGAAATGAGTGTTCAGCAGCTAAATTAATACAATCTACAAAAGCTTTATGACAAGTGTCCAAGGAAACGGGAAGAATTATGGGAAGATCAGAGGCATACTGATCTAGGAGCGATGAGTATTTAGACCATTCATCAGACTGACCTGAGCTGGGCAGTCTATATTTTAGTAATGGCTTGAATGGAACCGGTTCTATTTTAGAGAAAGGGAGATCAAATAAAATTGGAAAATGATCACTACCAAAAAAAGAAGACAAGGTTTTCCAGTACATAGAGGGAGCTAGACTCGCTGACACTAAAGTCAAGTCAACCGCACTAACCCGCTCATACGGTTTAGTACGGCGTGTAGGAGAGCCAGTATTGAGTAAACACAACCCTAAACTATCCATAATATTGAAAACATAATGTGCAAGTGAATCCGAGGCTTGACAACCCCAGGCAGGGTGATGGACATTAAAATCACCCATAATGATGAAAGGGCCTTGAATGTGTGATAATATATGGAGAATTTTATTTAGGATAACAATAGATGGTCTGGGAATGTATAATGAAATCAATGTTAAATTATTTAACCTTACTGCAACTATTGAAAAGTTGTCAGAAATAGAATGAGATGGAATATTTACAAGATGAGAATTTACAGAATTTCTGACGAGTATGGCGGAGCCACCATACCCATCAGCTTTGTCATCTCTGAAACAAAGAAAGCGAGGAACCTTAAAAAAGGAACCAGGCCTAAGCCAAGTCTCAGAGATGGCAATTAGAGTTGGATCATATTTATTAATAATATATAATAATTCAGATTTTTTACTATTAAGACTTTGACAGTTCCATTGCAGCCCTAGAGAGGGCGCCATCATGGAGGGATTGTAACATAGGAGAGGGATAATCTTGGGCAGCGTTGGACGGTAATAAACTAGGAGAGTTAAGTAGCCTGGTTAGAGCCTGTATAAGCTCTAAAACGCTACTAGAGGATGCAGAGGGAACAGTATGAGGATACTTGTAGGCAACACCATTATTATTAGAGATTGATGGATTATTAATTATCGCCTGATGAGTAGAGCGATCATAGCCCTGTCTTTGAACTGGAGGAGGCCTGGGTTTGAGGAAGACAGTTTTTCTATAGGACTGGGAGGCTAAGCTAGGTGATTTATTTGAAATGGATAGAGGAGCAGGGGAAACACTGGCATAAGATGTCTTGGCTGCATCACTATAACTTTTACCTTTAATAGGCAAATGTAATTTGGAGGCTTCATTGTATGAAATGCTTTTCTCTGACATTGTGATTTTAATTTGTTTTTGTCTATGGAACTCAGGACAGGATTTACTTATTGAGAAGTGGGGGCCTGAGCAGGAAAGGCATGGGGCTGAACCTTCTTCGACATTACATGTGTCACCTGTGTGGTCTTCTCCACACTTATAACAACGTGGCTTGGATCGGCAGCTGTTTTTAGTATGTCCAAATCGACAACAAAAATAGCACTGGACAGTAGGGTAATAATATCGCTCAACAACGAGGGAGTTGAAACACATGAACACCCGAGGGGGAAGAACTTGACCGTCAAAAGTTAAGACACAAGACTGAGATGGTTTGAAGATAGGGGAACCATCGACAACCACCTTATAATTTAACCGTCTTACTTTTAGTATTGGGCAACCATCAATAGGTACACGAACGCACTCCATGATTTCATCCTCGGACCAATCAATAGGAATGCCTTTAACAAGACCCAGCCGAGTTGTACCAAATGAGGGGATGAACGCCTTGAAGCCATTGTTCTTAACAATATCACTCGTCACAAAATTGTTGGCACAGTAGAAATCAGTAAATGCCAATGAAATTCTATTTCTACCAATTCTTTGAACACTGCCATCGAGAACACTGTGAAATTGGTTTTTACCCAAGAATCTACCGAAATCAACTGGGTGCAGGTAGGTCCCAGATGTTAGAGATGTCACAACTTTCTGGACATGCACAACAAATGGACCCCTATCCGTTGACTTATAAGCTTGACGACCTGAAGGAACATACGGGGGAATCGATGGGGTCTGAGACAACGTAGCCGACGGCGAGGCACATGATTCTGTACATTGTGTGTCATTGGAAATAAGAGATGGAACTGTTTGTCCTAAAGCGATAGAAGAGTCTTGTGATTTTTGGGTCTCTTTATTTAGATCGATGGTCTCTCTACATTTTTTTTGGTGCTTTTTAGAGTGCTTCTTACGTTTACTAGTGCCCTTCTGTGAGAGCTCAACATCAGTGTCTGTAGAAGTAATCGAGACAAAAGAAATAGGAGATGGGATAGAACGTCCATCTACGAAAGTGGGATCATTTCCAATAGGTTGGCTATTATCGGGGGGCCAACCACCCCCCTCGTCGGTTTCCATGCAAAAAAGTAGAAACCGTCACTAAAACAAATGACAACTGAAAGTCGAATTAGAAAAAACTAATATTTACAAAAACTTACCAATAAACGATGAAAACTTTATCTACATATGATAATAACTAATATTTTACACAAAATAGTACACAAATAAACATCTAAGACTATAAATAAGATATTTTCCAATTTAAAATTAACGCCAAAGCAACCGTTCTCCTTGACAGCCGACGTCAATCAGTGCGGCCTCTGTGTGAATGCCATTCACGGAACACTATATGCCATTTCCCAAAATGGTGTCCTGCATCTACTTTCTCTTTCTTGTTTACGGAAGCATTCTTTGAGTGCGAGCGAGTCGACGCATATGATGATCCGACGTTCAACAGATAACAAATATTATATTGTATTTAGATATTCGATTAATTCTAAATTATTTTAATATTTGTTTACAATTCCAAAATAAATTCCTGAATTTAAATCTAAGTACATTGTTTTGTTTATAATCTGTAAATAATGACATTCTACCATCTTAAAATGGTTCCTAGCCTTTCTGTTAGAGCAATGTCCCCAGCGCCAATAGGGTATTTGACTGATTTTACAAAACCATTTTAAATTGTTTATTACATTAAAATAAAGCAATCTTGTAATTTAATCCTCATAATTTTCAGTATTTTTGTTTTAAATGACGGATCAAAATTCAAATTATTAAACTACCGCGTAAACGCTACCTTTGACATTCATGGGGCCATGTGACATTAGTGACGTCACACATAAACAAGCGAGTTAATCTCGCCATACAATTGTTGTCGGCTAACATAGAGCGTTTGCAGTCAAGTCACGTGATCAGTGAAAAACATATTTTTATTATGTATTTTTCTAGAAATAGGGATTTTATTTTTTAGTTTTTAGTCATTAAATACTTTTTGAAAATAATAATCTTCTAGGATTACACCAGTATTAATTATATTTTTAATATAGTCAAATACCCTATTGCTGCCAGGAATGAAATATTTATGTTATATGACAGATGTCAATTAGGATGAAAAAAAAATTGCTTACACCCCTTATTGTTATTTATTGTTTGGTTATATTCGTGTTCCATCGTAGACTGCATCTCGAAATGACGGTCAAGGGCAAGCTTACCTATCATAAAAAAAATTGTATAATGTTTGTTATATATTTTTTTCAGGTGCACCGTTTACTGATGAATAATGATGATGATGATGATCATCATTCATGATCACCGTATGATCCACCAAAAATATAGTTTTTCGGTTATTATTTTTTAAGATAAATTCTTGTATCTCTGCAAACAACTGTAAGTACCTAATTGTAAAACAACTTTCCCGAATAAAAAGTAGCTCAAAGTTCTTCCACCGCGGGTAATAAATTTAGTATGAAGTGGATAACCGGTGCAAACCCATTTTTACGTTCTGTTCATGTAATCTATATTTCTTAATGCCCTTGGCTTATTCTCGAAGCAGGATTTATGCGCCATTTACCGCGCCGCTGCTGTTCGCTTGGATAAAGGCTTCCACAGACCAAAAGAAGTAGCAGCGGCAATGCAGTTTGAGCGTGGACCTACGCGTTATACAAGGAACTGTATGAACCACTACATCAAATACGGCGGTAGCATCTGAGCAGCGCAGATGTGAAGTAGCTCGTGCCGAGTATTTGTGAGCCATGCGATCCAGTTATGTAGACACGTGTTTGGTCTGTGGAATGTGGTACCAAAGACGACGTGAACCAAATTGACTATTCAAAAATAAATGTATTAACCTGAGGTATAAAGTTTTTACTGAACTAAACTACTCTAAATACGATATTTAAAAAAGGTATTTACCATTATTCAAGTTATAGTTCTCAATACTTGATGCGTTCTCGGACTAAGTAGCAGTAGAGATGACCAGCAGTGGACTAATATACCTAGGCTGATTATTATGATGATGATGTTTTGTGCACGCACACCCTACGATGATAGACGTGATTTCATATGCTTGTTCAGGATTTCAAATAAGCAAGCAGGTTCTGTCCTCATTTCAAATCTATGCAAAGCATAAAACATAAAACAGAGAGACCTGTAAAACTAGCGTACAAGTCTGAAAATAAAATGTCGACTCAAAGGATATGTAGAAAATTTATCTGGGCACAAAACATAGCAGGTAGTTTGTTCGCTCTTTGAACCGGGCCATCTAAATCTCTTAAGAATGCTGCTGGAAGGTAATATCCACATCTCATTACACGCTACTTTGAAGAATTATGACTTGGCAAAGTCCTTTATTGGAAATACCTTCACGAGCCTGAAATATTGCTATGTCGTGAAGAGCTAAAATTTCTAATTAGAAATTCTTTAGTAAAACTTTATTAAGTTTTTACGTACCGACTGCAACGAACCTAATGAAAATACCGTGCTGTCAGTTGATGCTTGGGCAGACCGGAGGGTTCATCCTGTCTAAATTAAATATTTTTTCCTCGGAAACTTTTCCGTGCATCTATTACATAAGTCAAATTGTTATGGCGTAGGATTTGAAGGACACCTTTTTTATGGCTCAATAAACCGATGCGAGAGCAGTGTCATCGTCTACACTACACCGTGAGCAACCTACACAACAAATTACTTTGAGTATTAAATAAACTTATAAACTAGCTGACGTGTAAACGTTGTTCTGCCCAAACTCTGTATAAGAAAGCACTTTAAATTTTCTTGCGAATGTTCCAATTTTCCGGGCAAATTTACCACATTTTACAATCCTCGTATTGAGGCAAACATAAATAATTTTCAATTAAAAAAAACGACCACTGAAAATAAAATAAAATAAAATGGGGCGACATAAAGTGGGCAAATTCGATAACTTAGATGATTCATATCGTAATCCAATTAACAAAATTTTCCAGTTATTGTGATTTATAAGCCAAACTACTAAATCAATTTTGATAAAACCAATTCTATGGGATCAATCTGGAAGTATATAGATAGGTACTTTCAATTAAAAAATATTTTTTCAAATCGATTCATAAATGACTTAGTTCTGAGTTAATAAACATAAAAAAAATACTGAATTGAGAATCCTTTTTTGAAGTAGGTTAAAAACAAACTAAAAAAGTCCAACCATTTTCGAGTCTTTGTGAAACTAACGCACAGAGAAGCATAGATCAGAGTATATAATTATAGCAGAGAAGAGATGTACAAGGAAATAGAAAACTCTATAATTAGTATACAGAGATACACGGAACAGTGGTACTAAGCCGAAAGGAGGTCCTTTTAGGCATCATTATAAACAACTTTAATCGTGATATCAAGCCTAAAGTTACGAAATAAATGTCAGCTGTTTTATAGAAAACGGTAATTCACATTCGATAAAACGTTTGGAGCATATGATAATGAGCTTTAAAAAAACAGGCCGTCACGGGACGCCTGGCAGATGTGAAAAATGACGTCACGTCCGTCACGGCACACGAGTCGATTTTTCTGTCAAGGCGCGCCAATAGATATTTCACATCAATACTAGTGCAACAATCGGCGGAATAACAATGATGAGCATAACACACCCCTTTCAGCTTAGTACACCCTTTTCGCGTATGAGCTAAACGAATTTCCAAAATAGGTAGTAAAGTAAACCAAGTATAACTAATAGTATTAGTAAGTAAGTACTAGTTCTACAAATACATAATGTAGCAGAGTTTACTAGTCGCTTTGTGTTTGAACTAGGAGTCAATGTTTGGATCCCTCGTACATTTTTATGAGTTATGGATTGGGCGAACCCTCTGTTTGCGATTTTCTTTTATCTTTTGCTGTCCTACTTTTATTATACACTAGCTCTTGCCCGTGTATTGACTAGATTTTCGTACATACTTCGACCCCCTTTAGATACTCTTTTAAACCTTAGGATTTAATAGCAAATGTCTACCTAACAAATTTCAGCATTGTAGTTCTAGTGGTTAGATAGATAACTCTTTACACACTAGAAATGACATACATCAGAAAAACAATTCAAAACCAGTGAAATAATTGGCGGCCTTGTAGCTGTAAGCGATCTCTTCGAGAGCAAGTGGTTTTCGAGATTTCACGATAAGCGCGTGAGTGTTTGAGTGCACTTACTCATTTATGCATTTTGTTTTAATGTTTGTATGTATATATAGGTAAGGTACAACAGGAACCAAAATATTGTAGACTAGCTATTACGTCTCCCATCCGTGACTACTAAAATGAGCGCTTTTAATGCTGAGGCCGCAACTTATGGCACTACCTGGTAAATTTCTCTGTGTGCATTTTTCTTTATTATCTAATGTGCAGATTAAAGAATTTTTATCTCTCTTAGTTAGAATGTGTAGGTATTTGCTGTTCAAGATCTGTTAAATACGTAACTTTGATTTAATTACAGACAAAGACTGAATATTTTTAGGTACAAACACTGTGACAACATAAGGTACTCTTTAATCCTTGTATCAATCATAATAATATGATGTAAAACAGTTTGCTGTACAATGACAGACATACAAAAAAACATTACGTGATCAACATGACGTTGTCGCGGTCTCTACCAACAAACAATTACATCAACCGATGGCCCATGCATCCTCGTAGCGGCGGGCGCCGTTTGGCTCGGCACCAACGACGAGCACTCGTTCAACTCTGTCTATTTGCAACAGTTATTGTGTGTAAACTTGAGTTTGTGGCTCGCCTTAGAAGTGCCAAATCGATAAATATGTTGTAGTGAAAAAACGGTAATAAGTACAAGCGTTTAAGTTGGCATAATTATAGTAAACACTATAAACTCACATAATATGTAATAAATAATGGCCAAGTCTGAGTCGGTGACAACTTATTGTTCACCACTAAATAAAGCAACGTCGGGCGCAGTTAAAACTTGGATGGGTGACCGCCTGAGTGTGATGTTGTCTTTTTGTAATAGGCACTTTTTGTATTTTGTAGTGGTACGGAACCCTCAGTGCGCGAGCCCGAATCGCGATTGGCTGGTTATTTTGTAAAATAAATATAATACACAGGGCTACACGGATTAGTTGTACTAAGCCGAAAAAAGGTCATTGTATTCATCATTATAAACAACTTTTACTAAGGAAATCGCGAAAAAAAATCTGCTGTTACGTAAAAAGTATGTCATTCATACTTAACAAAATGTATAAGGGCAGATAATTTTTTCGCAATGTCAGGGCTAGTCTTAGTACCATAGCAAAAGTTGTTAATGATGTGTATATCTAATAACTCCATTCGGCATAGTAATATAGGTCGGGGAAAAAGTTTCTTCGTATTTTTTAAACAAATTCAAGACATATTTTTTTCAAGTTTAATTACATTTAATTATAATATATATGTGCCATTTTGTTCGATAACTTGTTGCCATCTTGTAGGTAGTGACATGATCCCGTTGCTGTAGAATTTTTGGGACTTCTGATCAAAAAAATGCAACAAGTAGTTTTGACAGTCCTCTCTTGATGTTAATCTAACACTACCCAAAGAATTCTGAAGAGATCGAAACAGGTGGAAATCTGAGGGTGCAAGGTCAGGGCTATATGGTGGATGCATTAACACTTCCCAACCAAGCTCTCTAAATTTTTGCTGAGTGGCCAAAGATGTGTGCGGTCTGGCGTTATCATGATGAAAGACCACACTCTTTCTGTTGATCAATTCCGGCCGTTTTTTCTCAATTTCTTGTTTGAGTCTCATCTGCTGTTGGCAGTAGAGATCCGAATCGATAGTTTTGCCCGGCGGTAAAAGCTCATAATGAACGATGCCCTGCCAATCCCACCATACACACAGCATCACCTTATTACGTGTTAATCCGGGTTTCGCTACAGTCTGTGGTGCTTCACTGCCCTTTGACCATGATCGTTTGCGCACATTCTTGTCGTAGGTGATCCATTTTTCATCACCAGTGATCAATCTTTTCAAAAACGGTTCGGTTTCTTTACGTTTCAATAGAGAGTCGCAAATGAGTACACGATTCATTTGGTTTCTTTCAGTGAGCTTGTGTGGCACCCAAATATCGAGTTTTTTTGTATACCCAGTTTTTTTCAAATGGGTCAAAACTGTTTTGTGGTCAATCCCCAGTTCTTCAGCTACGTCGTAACTATTAATATGCCGATCTTGGTCCACTTTTTCAGAAATGGCATCTACTTTATCCGTAACAGGGCGACCAGAGCGAGCTGCATCTTTGACATCAAAATTCCCGGAATGTAAACGCTTGAACCAACATTGTGCTACTCTTGATGACACTGCATTAGGTCCATAAACGTCACAAATTTTTTTCGCGGCTTGTGTCGCAGTTTTCCCTTTTTTGTAATAAAATTTCACAATATATCGAATTTCTTCGTTAGATTCACTCATTTTATCAAACAAAAAACCAATTGAAAAATGGCGGGAAATTGCTTTTTACTTTTTGTATTCCTTTTTTAAAATGTCATATTTTTAATGGTATCAAAACCAGCCAGATACAAACAGTACAACGGATGAGATTTTTACTACAACCTTATACATACAAAATACGAAAAGACTTTTTCCCCGACCTATTAGTATCACAGTTCCGCGTAACCCTTTGCTTATATTATACAGTAAAAGCCAATCTACTTTAGATTATAAATCTTATTTTTCAGATTGGTAATAATCTTGAAATAATTGGGACATCTGGGACATTATTGCACACATGGTCATCTGACCCCAAACTAAGCAAAGCTTGTAATATGGCGTAACTAATTGGCCATTAGTTACGCTATCATTGCTATAACAATGACAGTTTCAACTAATAATCCACGATCGACGCATAAAGAAGTCAGATTTAAGCAAAAGAAAAGCTATAAATCTTTGAACGGCAGAAAGAAACATACCGCACTTTGTACCTTTCTTCCTACAGTTCAAGAAGCCGCGTTGTATCTAAAACAAAAAGTTCTCGAAGAAATGGAGGAAATAATTTAGTTCTTTGTGTTGGCAATATCGAGCAGACGGCTACCGCCGGCGGCCACGGTGATATTAATCGACGCAAAGCTGATTATGCGCTTGTTTCCAAGGTTGTCTTTCCAGGGTCCTTACCAGACTCGCCATTTTAGTTTTAACTCATTGAAAACTTTCACGTCTCCGTGGATTCATTTCATTATTTTGAGGATGGAATTGTAAACTATTCTTTACTGTATTGTGCTCCGTGGTTTCACCCATATGGACATTTCCTGCAGGAATAGTTTTAAAAAAACTGGAATAAAAGGTAGTAAAAGTATTTCGGTATAAAAGTGTCCAGCCCTCCAACTATGTGTAATATTATGTCGTTTCGTTAATTTGCTACTGCGTGGTAAATGAACACCGTTTTGCATTGATATTCTAATTGATTCACGATTCTGCTTATTTCGGCACTAACCATGAAACTGGGTGTATTCAAATACCTGTATCTGTATCTAGGATTCCCTTATGTCAAATCTAAAGTTAAAAATAATTCTTTCATTATTTTATTATCATTACCTATATAACTCAATAATCAATTAATTACAGCAACAATGACCATATCGACATGTAATTAATTTATTAAACTAGCCATTTTTGTTATTAATTACAACAGCTCATTAAGTTTTCCACAGGTTTAACAATTGTTATCTAACTGAGTAAGCAGTGCGGGCTGACCTCAATTAATTACGACCTACTCGTAGATAGGTCTAGCAGGTTCTAGACACGTGCGGTTGCGAATTTTGTTAAAACTATTAAAACTGTTTTGTTCGGTGAGTGAAATTTAATTATTTTATGATTATATGTATTTGTCTGCATTATATTGGAACAGCAAAAATTACTGACCAAGAGTGGGTCGAGACAAGCATTATGGCAGCGTTCTGTTTTCCGTAACAAAAATCATAATATAATCGTGGTCACAATCATATTTCATAATTAATAAATAAATATCTGTACATATATTATATTGTTAATTACATACTTAAACAGATATTAACACCCAGACAGAACAAACACAAATGTTAATCACATGAATGTTTGCCCTAGGTGGGAATGGAACCCACGGCCCCGAGCGCAGAATAAATTAATAACTGGGACATTTTTGCACACACGGAACGAACGTTGAAACGTTGAGAAACGTTAGATATATTTTAATCTACTTTTTATTGAATATATAATATATGTGGTAATAGGCTTGCGTTTGACCACTACCTCACCTGGTGTTAAGCGATGCCTCTGTCTACAATGAAGCACACTTACATAGAAGAAACCGATTCCTTGCTTAAAATTGATCTACCTCTTTTTTGCGTACTATGATTTCCTCTTGCAAGAAGTCGACAGAGTTAGTTTAATGACTTAACTACTGTTTTTATGCAGGGCGGATAAAGAAAGAAAAAAACACGTTATACAAAGGAAGGACTGGATAAAACGAATGTTAATACGCTCACACGCAACTACTCGTATTTTAAAAGGTGGCCATTAAAAAGTTCAGATATCCATCTTCAAGCTTCATCATCAAATGACCTATATACTATATTATTATCACATTGAATTTTCATAAAAACTACATAAATTTCCAAATTTTCAAATAGAAACAACGATTACTAATTTTAAGATAAATTTTAAGCACACATTCATACCTACACGTTCAGATGAGCGCAATATAAAGCGTGCAAAAACATACCACTTAACAGACTTTTCGTTCAGTATCTCCTTTCGAATTTCATCAAATTTAACTCCACCAGAGTTTTACTAGGATCCGTCTTCTTCAATGGCTGTTGATTCTGCTCAGGATACGAGAATGACTAAAGAACAAGATGGGTGAATCTAATATCAAATTTAAAAAAACATGGTAAAGAAGAGAAATTGGATGGTAGCGTTCACATAAAATAGTGAGTGGTTGTGCGGTAGGAATGTAGCATGATTGCACTGATGTGTCGCTCAGAAGTGCAGCCGAGCCCCGGGCCCCCATAACAGCCGGCTTAAGGATCAGGCCTGGACTGTGTGGCCACTTCGATAGCGTAAGAAATATAATAATAATGGCCCGGGCCATAGGATTTATTTTTCAATAGCACTAGTGAGCATTCGTTGTACTGCAGCACGGTGCAATATTGTTAGTAGAGATTTCAACACTTCATGCAATTCATATATATCAATGTCTTGGTACAATAATTGTTATGGACAGTCTAACTGTTTTTCAGTGTGAGTTAGCTTGTATTTTGTTTAGTTAATAAAAACACTTGGCCGATAAAAAAAATAGATTCTGAATCAGAGCATAAGTTTAGTGGAGTCGGTATAAGTTAAAAATTCATTACAGGTGGCATACTCACCATTTTTTCAGTCTTAGCAAAATTTTACTTCAAATTGCTAATGTTAGCAGCAGAATTTCACATTTTTAGCTCTTATGTAAGAACAATACGTAGAAGCGTCAAGTTTGGCATGATTGACTTGGTACACACTTTATGATAAAACTACAACTACGACCGAAGTGGCAAATATTCCAGCCAAAGTGCAAGTCAGGCGCGTTAAAGATCCCGAATTGAATGAAAGATAACATATTTTGTACGAATCCAACTCGCGAGAGAACGCAAGAACACTTTGGATGAAGGCCGCTTCCGACCGTCGCTTTTGGATACCGACGAGGGAGGCCTTTGTCCAGCAGTGGACGTCCTATGACTGAAATGATGATCATGAAAAGTCCAACTTGCACTTGGTAGGTGTTTTTTCTCTTAGTAATAGTTTAAGTACTTTGTTCACCGCGATATCCATGGCCCAGTCATAAGACCGGTAGAGCGTGCGGCGTCTGGTGTAGAGCACGATTTGCAAGATCCGCTCTATCACTGCCGACCACACCCAAACTATTCCAACTGTTTTAACCACTTAGAACGTTTTATTTCCTTCCTAACTTTGTGATTTCATATTTTTGCCATTTCATTAGAGCGGTAATTTGAAGAATTGTGTTCAATTTGAAAACGACCTCCAAATTAAATTATAAACATTGATAATATTGAGCGATGGTGGACAAGAAGAGGATGTGCGTTTTACAATCTGACGGCACTCAGTTCAACCCTCGGCTTTGCACCAATGATTTAGTATCTAAATAAATAATGTGCAGTTTCGAAGCCGTCGCTCAAAAACGGTAAAGGAAAACATCACATGCACTAGCCCAGCGTAGTGGCTTAGGGCACATCCTCTCTCTCTCTGAGAGAATGCCCGAGTCAGTGGGAACATGACTGGCTGATAATTATGGTAGTATTGAAAATGCGAAAGCAATTAACTGCCCTTCTATCTCTTATCACCTTTTTACGCTAACTACCTGAATCAAAATAAATTTGATACATTTACAAAATATAATACACTAGCCGTCCACCCCGGCTTCGCACGAGTGTAAGCTCGGCCTTCGGCCTCGCTACAAAATATAATGTAATATAGCCTATGTCATCCGGGGATAGTGTAGCTTCCCAACAGTGAAAGAATTTTTCAAATCGGTTCAGTAGTTTCGGAGCCTATTCATTACAAACATACAAAAATAGGTACAAATCTTTCCTCTTTATAATATTAGTGTAGATTTACTAGAAGTTTATTATATTACGCACTGCATAATACAAGCCATATGTGGACGTTTAAATGTGTGTAAACTGTGCAACACCAAACTAGTACAACAATCGAAGCAAAATTATATTTCGCTAACAAAGTTGGAATTAGGAGAGCTGGAGCCCAGTTCAACGATACGGATTTTACGTACGTCAATACGCATCGAATTTCATACAAATTTTGTATAACAATTGCACGTAAATATTCCTACTTCGCCTGCACCAATACAAAACGACATAGTACGGTAACGTATACAATGCGATTGCGACATAAATGCCAATTGTCGAATTGTGATCCGTGTGTAGGCATTTATTGCATCGCACGTCTGTAATTTGCATATGTTTGAATACTAAGTACCGGCCGCGTCATGGTCGGCAGACACTTTAATTGAATAGTTCGATTTATGCTTATTAGTTCAACTCCGTGTTTTAATGTTAAATGAAAGGATTTTCATGATTGCATCGTGTGATCTCTTTAGGAAGGAAATTCTACAATAAAAATATTTATTGCTCCGATTGCTCTTGCCACTAATCTACAGATGCCGGTGGTCCGATGGCCGATGGTCTTACAATATTTAAATTATAAATTAGAAACTTTGTGTATGTGAGTGTGTTACTAAACTCTATAGTGGATAAACTGAATTATACAATTTGGTTTGGAGGTAGCTTATAGCCTGAATTAACACTTCGGCCACCTTTTATTCCGAAAAATGTAACAGAGTCCGTAAAATTGCGGGTAAAGCCGCGGCGCCCTGCTACTTGCTAGTGGAGCATAAAAAGACATGGTCCACTGTAGTTTTTCCAAACATAAAGTTTAGAAAACAACAATTTAATTGAATCTTTTTATTATCTAATAACCGCTTTAGCCTTGGAGGTACTCCGGATTTTGTCCTTTTCTCTCTTTATAATTTTAAAATCGCTCTAAGGAAATAAAAGACGGCGTACTCGTAACTACTGGAGGTACTGTACTGTTACTAATGTAATTGGTGTTATTTTTTTGTCCGTTATGATTATTGTACAATATTTCTACGTGCAAAGAGGTCTTTTTTACTAAAAAGAGGCCAATGCACAGAGGTTATGTTAGAATTTAATGACATACAATAATTGACATTTCCAGATCGTATCTTTTAATTGGCTCATATTAAAAGCCATAGCCAATTGATATATGTTTTTTTTTCTAACTATTGATGCAAGGCAACATTTTGATGAAATATTAAAATTACTCCAAAATATTCAAAATATTCACGTGAACATCCACACAATATTTGAGAAAAGTACTATGCGGCAACTGAGCATTTACGGACTCACGTATGCTAGACTTAGCTATTCCTCGGCCCATATTTTCACGTTTGTCTATTAATGCTTTTGCCGGCCGCTGCAGTTATGTAGTATAATTTTTATGTAAATTTTAAATACAACTACAATACCATTTTAATACTAAACAGTTTTAAATAGTAAATGGTTTTTACTCGTATTTTGTAGCTATAAACAATGTTGAGTCGACAGTGTTGACGACTCAGACCAGACGAGTTAACTCTGTCCCAACAGATACGTATGAAGTACATAAGTTATTTACGGGAGTCGCCTGCAAGCGGATCGCGTAGCAGGTCTACGTACGTGCTACGAGACTTGCTACGAACACGTGTCCTAGCCTAAGTCGGTGTCACTGGGAAGCACGGGTTTTAAATCAAAGCATTTTATTGTGCAGTAAAGTAACGAAACGAGCAAAACGTGAGATTAATGGTAAGCGCCACGTCTGTCCATACCAACTTTACTGTCATCTAGGATTTAACTTCCAAGTTCTGTGCGGCTTTGCTCTCACTTCTTGGGAAATTTAAATGTTATAGTCATATAAAAAAAATTGCCAATCGACAGGTTTTTAACTTTATAAATTCAGGTAAGCAATATGAGCGCTCTATCCGCTAAAAGCTACGGTCGCTTTCCTGTCAGCTCCTAACTTTTGAGCTGTCTTTAAGTTGGTGGTGTGTGTTGACGACAGCATATATAATAACAACTATTTCTTTGATAAATATAGTCTATTTCCGCTTAAACATCGTATTATTCTATATGCGTCGTATGAGTGTTTTTTTTAGTTTTTTTTTAGTTTATGTTAAAATAGCATCATTGTCAAATATCCATAGCACAAAAACACAAGCTAGGTAAATCTAACGCGTAAAACACAAATAATTTTGCTTGGTACAAGTACAATAAGGAATTAAGGATCAATTTATTACACGTTAAAGCGGAAATGTAGTTGAGATTCATCAAATAAAAAAAACTGAGTTGAAATTCCGCAAAGTAACAACTGATTCAATCAACTGGCATATATAATTATTAATTATTTTTAGCTAGAATATTTACATGCCCGTAATCTGACAGAGATGACGTCTTTTTCTTATGGCGGCTCCACATTAGTGCCGTGAATTCACGCGCGAATTCATGGCGTGAATTCTCGGCACAAGTCGTGCCCTCCACATTCACGGGATGCTCACAGTCGTTCGTGAAACCCGCCGCGAAATGGACGTAGAATCTGCTGCTGCAATAACTTTGTTTGCTGTGGCAACATATTACTATTTAGACGTTCAAAACAAGAAAGTTATTAAAAAGCGTTGGAAAAAAGAAGATGGTGGTAGGATGGTGGATAACGTCCGTACGCCTTTATAGTCCGGAGTAAACTAGCGCGGAGCCGTGAATGTGGATGTGTACGCGTGAACGCCGCGCGAAGGAGGCGCGAACCCTTTGTCGCGGGACAAAATACCGACTGATCGGGGAACAGGCGTGAACGCGCGTGAACTCCGCGAAAACCCTCCACATTCACGTTCACGCTTGTTCTCGGAGCTTCACGGCACTAATGTGGAGCCGCCATTACACGAAAGTAATTTTTAAATTGAATTATTGTTCCACACTTTAGGATTTACTATTTAATTTATTTATTTGTTGAATTGTCTTTAACATGTAAATATCAAATCTTAAAGTGTCGAACAAAACTTCATAGTGACAACTAGTAAATTTTTAATTAGGCAATATCATTGGTGATAGAAGGTCCAAACCGGACTCGTTGCGTCATAGCGTTTCCCGCAATTTTACCCGCCTGTTATAACTAAAATGAGAGATGAAGTATAGACCCGGTATTAACTTAATTAACCCTACGTGATTTTTTTACACTCTGTTAATGTACCGAAGAGATCTCGCAGGCAACTACCCTGCATTACGCTTGATAACTTTTTTAAATAGTTGTTAAATTTTATTTAGAAGGATTGTGGCTCTCAGTTGCATAAAAAAGCGAAAAGTTGTACAGCTTAATACCATGAAGTAGGTACCAAGTTCGTTTTTTAGCATGTTGTATGATCCGAGGGGAGGTTAAATTGAAACTGGCATTGATCATTACTTAGTATGCATTGGGCGCGGCGACATGTACCGATCGGCCCTCGGATCGAACCCCCGCTCACGTATTTCCAATTGTTTTCTGACGACGTGTATCATTCTTTTAAATCAGATTTCATTATTTATAGTCTGATCTTATGAATGAGTGAGTTGTCTTCATGGTATTTATGTTTGGTCTTGTAGGTATTTTAAATAGCAAGCAAAACCAAAGACCACAGTCCATAGGTAAATAGGTTCGTGTTACCAACACGTCGCTGCGTTTATTATACTTAAAGAGTGTCTGCCCTCTTTTGATAACTTGAAATATCAAACAGGTGATTTCATTATACCGTCCATACAAAAAAGACGCACCTGCATGCGTTCTAGCCGAAAACAACTCGGTGTTTATTTCATTGAAGGCTTTATTTAAGTTTTCGCAAACTCAAATATAAAGTTCATAAAAAATATAATAAAATTGTTTTTACTTCAACCTTCAACTGTACAAAGTAGAAATTTTCTGTTTTCTGCGTCAGATTTGACTGCTGTTTTTCATCGTCAAATTCCCATGGATCATCTGTATCATTTGCGTTATGAGCACGAGACTCAATTTCACGAGCGCGATCTCCAAATAGCGTCTTTAGTATTCATGGAGCTGTCGGAGATTGGGCATGACATTTGCAATTTTTGTTTCATTAAGAATTCAGATGTGAGGGAATGTGGGAATGAATTGTCTCGCTTCCCGCTTGCCGAGTGCCGCGTTATGTAACACATCAATCAGACGTACTCGTTACGAAGCTTCGACATCTTTGTTGATTTGTAGCGAATGCTGTTACTAATGAGGTCATGATATAGAAAAATAATTAAACATAAATATAAATAATTAATTTTTATTTATTTTTATTTTTATGGTTTAGTCAAAACAAAACTAACTTTTAAACTTTGGGATTTGTACAAACTAAGAATTTTGCAAAAATATAAGAAAAAATGATATTGTGTTGTGTGTTGTTGTGTTATTTTAAAGGTTAGTTATTTAAAGGTTTTTTTGGTAATTTTTTTAATGTATTGAATAGAATAATGTGCAATAAGTCCCGATAAACATTTAAGTCAAAATTATCTGAGAAACATTTCTCTGTTAAGATTATTTAACAAAAAGTTATATAGGTATCAGAAAATGTTCGAAACTAATTTTAAATTAATGTTTTTATATGACCTATCAGCATGGTAAATTACAAGTTTTTATGTCTAATAATTTAGAAATGCAGAGGGCCGGGGGGGAAATTTCTACTTGGTAAAAAAGCACTTTATGCACACCCGCTCCATAGTATTCCTACCTAACATGATCTTGATTGAAAAATATGACAGTTAACGGCTACGATAATCAACTGACAATCTTCAGTCATACTGACATTACTTGTACAAAATAAATTCATTTCAAATTCATTAGGAACTCCTTCCTTTAACCAACGGTATTACAACCCCTGCATCAGATTAACTCACGATTAACTCATTATACAAACTAAAAAATTAAATTTAATTGAACTACTTGCTTACAAAATTTCATGTAGATCGAATGTTACAAACATAAATTTGTTTAAACGCCGATTTGTCCCAGTATACTCTTAGACCTCGCTTCGCTCGGTCAACTATAGAAGTTCAGTAGAAGAATTAGGACGGACGGATAGATGGACAGACAGGCGAACGGACGGACAGAACAATCTTACCCGTATCGAACCCGTACGCGTACCCGAAGCGCTTTGATTCCACTTTTATTGGGCGAACTGCTAGTCTGTTGAATGCGCTGCCGGAATGGGTGTTCCCCGATGGTTACAATCTGGGTGTCTTCAAATCTCGAGTGAATCGGTTTCTTCTGGGCAAGCGTGCTCCATCGTAGACCGCATCGCGCTTAACATCAGGCGAGTTGGCGGTCAAACGCAAGCCTATTACAGAATAAAAAATAAAAATAAAATCTTATAAGGGGTTCTTGCAAACTCTCGAACTCTAAAAAAACAATTCGATTGTACGTAATTGCCATGTGACGTATCATTAAGACAATGCAAATGAAGTTAGGTAGATCATTTTTAGTTTTGATGTACCGATTGCGAAATATGATGCGCCTATAATATCGTTGTCGAGTTTTTTTTTCAATAAAATAAACTTGTTGACTGATATTTATTGATCCCGATTTAAACTTCTGACTGTTACTCCTGGTCCTGTCTCCAAAGCCCATTATTTATGAACTTTTGAACAGTGTTTCAGAGCTATCCATCAATCGCGATGTCGATAATGCGGTACCTCAAGCACCAGTGTGAAAGTATCGGATATCGATCATTTCTGATCTAATTGTAGGCTTGTAGTTCGAGTAGTTTCGGTGACAAAAACTAGGATGAAATATAAACCGAGCATCTGTTATATCCACAATTCGACTGTATTATGCGTTCTTTAATAATCTTCTTTAACTTCCTTTTCTTCTTTCTTTTCTTTATCTTTATTACATAGTATAACATGGCGTCGCTTTCCGCGTCTGTCTGACTGTCTGTCTGTTTTTTCGCTAACTCCTCCTAAACCACGCAACGGATTTTGATGCAGTTTTACCATCAGTTAGATAAATTTTCACGGAAGGATTATGTATATCTTCTTCTAATTTATCTATATCTATGCATATAATAAAAACGTGGAGGTAAAAAATACTGTAATTACGAGATATACAAAAAACCTCAAAGAGCGTCTTAAAATAAGCAGCTGAACACGTTAAGACAGTTTTTAGAATTTTTGTCTGTTTGTTTGTCCACGCACATCTCCTATACCACTGGACGTATTTCAATGCGGATTTCACAAATATGCTTAGCTATGACTAGACTGAAGTATAGGCTATGTTATTTTGCGCAAGGGCCGGATTAAGGAGGAAAAAAAGCAGCAGCACCAGTACTAGTACATAATAAAATTTACACCCGTGCCAAGCCGTTTTCTAGTACTTACATGTATATAATCAAAGTATCTATACGTTGGATAAAATGCTTTTATAAACGCCTTCCGAGTGCATTTTCATAGATAGATAGAAAGATAGAAAACTCTTTATTGTTCACACCAAAAATAACAAACGTACATAAAAAACAACTTAAAAAACTAGTGAAACAATTGGTGGCCTTATCGCTATAAGCGATCTCTTCCAGGCAACCTTACCACCTTACCTTACCTTCATATTTAACATCTCTCAACCATGGCCTCGGTTTGAACGTAACCCAAATGGTAGCAAATATTTGATATACGGATGACAAAAGTAGGTATATAACGCCTACCCAGTAGGCGAAAAAAAATATATATGAAAATTATATTTTACAAAATTATGAAATCCCAAAAATACTGAGTCACAGGCTGTACCAGTACTAGATAAAGGAGAAAAATACCGGGATATCATGGAAAAAATCAGTACTGGAAATTGCTGAGAGTGCACAACTATTCATTACGTTCCTTGTTATGTTTGCAGCCACATGATGTGGCCTCGAAACAGCATTTTTAATTGTAATGCGTACAACTTACCTTACATCGTCTTGATAGCTACAAGTCTACTATGCGTGCGGTGTAGTGTGCGGAGTCAGGTGGCACATTATTACTTTTTGTCTGAAGAATACCGTTGTGGCACCATTATTCTGCGCGACACCGCGTTTTTATGCACAAGTGTCTTGGCATTTAAGCGTTGATTTACAAAAATAACTTTCACTACTGCACTCATCTGAAAATGTATCTTGGCTCCAATATTGTGTCTAAATAACGTGGCATTACTTTAAACACACAAAGCACCTGTCCGCTTGTTTGTATGAATTTTGTATACCAAAGTGAAGTTAAATCCAGTGTGGCTCTGTCTAACTTTGCTGGTGCGCTGTGTTAGTCATAACGTAATGGCTCTCTTTGGCGGCTGGGGAGTTACTAATGCAACCTCATTTTGGTACGCTCAATAAAATTATTGTATCTGTGTGTTCTGAAGTAGGTATCGAATCGGCTGGTATGAACTTTTTATAGATGGCGCTAGCATATCATACCTTTTATGAGTTTTGATTTTTACTATGTACAGAACTGTATCATTATATATGTTTTATTTTTCTATTATGATAATTTTGACCACAAAAGGACTTATATCTTATCGCGCGCAGAGCTATCTTGCGCGCACTCTAGTATTAATAAATCTTTCTCCTGAGAACAAAATTCCCTCGAAAAACATAACCCATCTTCTTGCTCAGTCGGGTAAAAATTCTGTATTGGCTAAATAGATATCTTAACCCAAAACTAAAAAGAAAAATATGATAAAGTTGCCGAACAATTGATTCTATACGCGTGTCTGTATGTGTGTTTATTGTAGATACAGATTTTGGAATTGGATTTGGATTGAATAATACTAATAACTAATTAATACTAATTAATATGTATTTGTACGCAATCGACGAAAGAATAATATCAACCACGACTTTGACCTTTTCGAACAAGTAAGGATCTTAGGAGTTCAAGATTCAAGGGTAAGGAAGTATCTTTTATAAGGTTGTTTCCCAAACGAACATAGCACGGGTGGTATCGGGTACTGCCCGCGGTGTACGCATCCCTAAGATGTATCTATACAAGATACATGCGGATAAATGGGATGCTTACATATATAGATACAAGATATACATATATACAAGATCCTTATACCCTGGCTTCGAAAATCATATTAACATTTCAAGACTTCCACATGAGTAGAATTATGTGAATCCTACTTGTGTGAAAGTCTCCTAACGTTTTCACTGATGCAAAAAAACTAAACTAAAAATTTGTTCAAAATAAGGAGTTCGCTGTTTAGGAGTACGGGCATATTCAAGGATAATTATTATTAGAAACTACTATCACTATGAGTTCAACCCTAAAATTGCGGGTATCCCTGGTCCATTTTATTAAGTGTATTTAATTTCAAGTTTGGTCCCATGTAAAAGTTGTTTCTAATGATGAGTACAATCAAGTACAAAGATATCCTTAAATTAGACTCTAAACGAACTCCCCGTATGTACGTAATTGTTTTTACTATTGGCACGGCTCTAAGGCTGGTTTCACAGCTGTGCGAGAGACCCGTGAGAGAGAAGAGATGTGTGTGGCACTAGAACATCGTTTCACAGCGACGCGGATTGTTCCGTACGGGACTAGCTTCCGCGTAGGTTCCGTCTCCCGTAGTACGTAGACCCGCACGGATCTCTCGTACAGCTGTGAAACCAGCCTAAGTACAGTCATAGATAAATACCCTAGTCCTATCTTCCTTGGCACAGTTCACTATTATCAATTAGTGGTGTGATCGCATCTCAGGTAACTTTTCTTATAATTTTTTGATTTTGTGAAAACATAGGAGAACAAAATATAAAATACCTAAGACCAGTGTATAACCCTATTTTTGTGAATAAATTTAATTTCATTATAAGTACGTAACAACGAGTAAAGGTGAAACGTTTCACTTTGGCGGGAAATTCCAATTTCAAACAGTTTTTTTGTTCTTGTAGCTAGGCCGAATAATTATTGTACACGATAATGATGTTCGCGAAAAATGATTATCATTCTTTACAAACTCGCGTAAAGTTATTTATCTCCAATGCACATTAGTACATATATTTGTCAATAAACAAATGTATGCTGTTTCAAACGGTTTATTGCCAAATTTAAGTAATATGGTGAGTAACTGATTAATAGCTGTACATGATAATGTAAAGAACGACCAACAATTTTCGCTAACACTATGCCATTCAACAATAATTACCCGGCCTAGCTACTACTAGAAACATTTCACCGTAATATACATAATCCGCTGCCAACTGGTAGTAAGCATGAGCATTAAATTATCTTTAGAGCTTCAACGGTTTTGGTCTATGGCTAATCGAACTGTTATTGCATAGCTTAAGTAATGTCACTCTTCAAAAAAGTATACACTAAGAACAGAGTTTTTTAATTATTACATACAAACAAATTATTTAATTATTTAAAATCTTATTCTACTTTAAAATATATTATGTTGTCAATATTCGCCACTCTTTCTCATCATTATTTTATACAAATTTCTTTAAAATTTACCCACGATCAGTACGTTTACATAAATATAGGCCACAGCGTGGTCACATATGGACACTTCGTCCTCCGAACGCTGAAACGCTGACTTTTCTATTTTGCTGTGCCTCGCTGGAAAAATATGTTTTTCTCTGAGAGTGAGATATCAGGCCTTTCACTTGAAATATTATCCCTATTATTGATCCATATTTCCGTTTAGGACAGACACATGTGTCATCCTAACCCACTACCCTTGTAAAGGAAAAAGTTAACCGGATCACTGTGTAGTAACGTAACGTTTAAAGTCAATCAAGCGATTTTATCATGCCAAATAACACAATTAGAAATTTTTATATGTAGATACACTGCTGACTGCACTCTATGTTTAAGCAAAACAAGGCATTCGCGTACCTTCAGTGTGGCAGCTGGACGTCACTAGTACAATTACGCTGCTAATAGTGCAACTATCGACCCGCCTCGGCTTCGCACGGGTGTAAGTTTTTATATACAAACATTCCTTGAAAAAATATCTAACTGATGGTGAAAATCGATTCAAAATCCATTGCGTGGTTGTGGTTAGTAGGAGTTAGCGGATATATAGAGAGAAAGACGCGGAAACCGATTTTATTTTCTACTATGTAGAGAAGATAGAGATAGAGAAGATGATGTCGACGTAGGACTTGTATAGGTATACCTATTAGTATAAAACGTCGTAAGTAGTTAAACAACTGATATTTGTTTCTCGTATTGTCGTACGTTTTATAGTACATAACATTTTAATAAATTCTGCAGCTTAGCTGATTTTTGTTTGATATGAACACGCTTATATGTAAACTATTGCCTCCGCCACCTTGGAAAAACACCTCAGGAGCGGCATAATGTAGCAGTGTTGATGGATTTTATGCAATTTTCAGTATCTATCACATCCAGCGCTGCGATCCGCGTACCTTTGGGATTAAGTTCGATCTTTTCGCAATACTTATCTAGTATAATACTATAAGTAGCCTGACAGGCAGAAGCGTCGTATTTAGTAGCGTTTTTTGTAAACAAGCTTCTGCTGCTGCTTCACATTTATTTACTAAATATTTTAATTTGACTCCCCTCTATATTATTTTGAACTAATTACTTCCAACTATATATATACTAATCTATATATAATAAATACGCTTCGCGGTTTCATCCGCTATACTACAAATATTTCCCGGATATAAAGAGCTGCAAATCTAAGAAAATTAACTAAAAGCATACGAGTTAGCTAGTTTTCTAGATTTGTTTCTTCTGTTTTGACTCAATAGCATAAGTAGAACTCGTAAAGGTTTTACAAGCTATTTTACTTACATGTTTAACGACTTTTTTCAACTAAATTATTTGAAATCCTGTGAGTGTTAGTTGTCTTTGACAATATCTAATGTGGAATCATAGGATATGTGTCAGTTCAGGGCCTAAGTAACCTATTTTATATTACATCCAAATCCATTCCACAGTTACGGAATTAAGTATAATATAGGAAAACATTATTGTGAAGTGAAAATTTTGAAAGTGTCATAATAGTAGTGGAAATTCATTTATGTAACCAATTCAAAAAGGTGAATGTTTAACGCGATGTAGTGAAATTGCTGCATAATGTTGCCAAATTAATTTTTAGCAACGGTAGCCAGAATGATAAATAAATAAGAGCTGCTTGCTGAGTGACTGACTTGAGTATTTTTTCATAATTTTTAATAGAAATGCTGTCATTTTTTCAACTCATTTGAATACAAAATGTAGGTTTTCGTTGGAATACAATTTAAAACGTTTCTGTGATTAAAAGCATGAGCTGTGCATGTAATCAAGTTTACATATATCACAGAAAGTAAATAAAATAAATGCTTAAATCAAAACTTAGATTTTCCTAATATTTTGAATACAATTAGTTTAATTTGCAATTAAACGACTCAAAACGTTACAGCAAGGCACCAACTCGGCATAGGTATATCGGACCGATGTTGTGACGATATGTCGCGAACGTGCGTTGAATACATTTTTGTTCATAGAAACCATTTTCAATTTCACGGCTCAATCTTTGTGTGCTCGGGGTGAATATGTAAAAGGGCATTCGTTGATGTCAACAAAGTGTAATGGTTTCGTGCTAGCGCTCGCTTGATCTATGCGTTAGAAACGAGATCGATTTCGAATTGAAATAAATGTTGCCAGCATGCATCTAGCGGAGATTATTCGACCCAATTTAGATAGAATATTGTATTGTTGTGAACTCAGCTTATTGTTGATTCCGCAAAGTAACGCCTGATGAATCAGGCGTTACTTTGCGGAAGTTCGTCTTCAGATCTTTTTTAGACGAATCAAGTACACTGGTCACTCTATAGAATTTTGTTAGTAATAATTATAACTTATTCTAACCTGAAACAAAAATTAATTAAATCTGAAACAAATAATTAAACTTGGAACAAAGAAAATGACGAAATCTGAAGGAAAAATTCAAATAAACTTACATTATGCACTTTAGTTTGTACGGGTTACAAAATTCAAAAATATCAGTCAAGTTATCTTTATATTGTTTTCTTATACTCTGTATTACTTATATGGGACTATGAGTTTTAGAATTCTGACTTGTAGGTTATAAATTTTATCTAAATATATTTTAAACGTTCGAACTTGTTAAACTGTACGAAATAATTGCTAATTAATAATAATTGATGAAATCGTATGTTGTAAGTTATATTCTAATATTGATAGTGTACTGAAATAATATAACTAACTCTATAAATTATGTTGAACGAAAGTATTCAACAAAAGTATGGTCATAAGAACCGGGCTTAGAATAGAGCACTAACTAAGTACGTACAGACTTTCAATTTTCCACTTGAACGTTTCGATTTGTAAGTCCTTGAGTATTTTCATCGATCAGTGTCCAAATGATGTACTATTTAATTGATTCAATTTTACTAGTACTTTTAAATTGTTTTTAATAGCCTCGCCGAACTAATCCATTGCTTTGGAATAGATACCAAAGTAGAAATACAAATACAATAAATACTTTAAATAGCTTGTACAGTGTAATTAAAAATACTTTTACTGTTTAAAATTTAGGACATCGGTCATATATCGGTTGACTACCCCGGTGGCTCAAATGGTAGTGAACCTACCTCCTGCGCTTGGGGGCGTGGGTTCGATTCCCATCTTAGACAAACATTCATGTGATGAACATTTGTGTTTGTTCTATGTCTGGGTGTTAATATGTACTTAGGTATGTATATAAAAAAAAATTGCTTTGTTTAAGTCAGATGATCAGTGTGCAAAAATGTCCCAGATATTTATTTTATTTAACTAAAACTCTCTTTTAGATAAATTTGTCGGAATCTACTCGTCTGCAAAATGTAATAAGTTCTACAAAAATACAAAAAAATATGAGTTTCTTCTTAATTGACCCCATTTTATTCGGTACCTTAGATAGGTCAAATTATCAAAGGCAAAAGATACATACATTTATCATGATAATGAAAAATCATTTTAATAAATGTAAAGAAAAATGGAATAAGCACAATTTGTCTGAAGCATGGAGAAGTATAGGACGGGGGTCGGGTTTTGACAAATTATTTAAGAACGTGTGTTCGGGCCGGCGCTATTATACGCGTGATGGATGGCTCTGATAGCAACCGACAAACGCCTTTTTAATCTTTCCCTGAATGTTACACGGGCCTATTGTCAACAACGATTGCCTTTTATACTTTTGAGAATTATGTTTTCTACCCACTATAACAGCAGTATAAAAACTCGTTCAAGTTTTATTCAATTCAAAATTCATATTTGAAAAGAAGTACACCGTAAAAATCAAGGGTATTTTTTATTTATTTCACGCCAAAACATTTGCGTAACAATTTGACATACACATTTCTCAGAGCTGAGCTGAAAATTTATGAAAAACAATTTCTTTAAGGCCGCAGTCACCGGCCAGAGCTACATTTATATTTCACACATTTTCCACATTTTGAAGATTAAAAAATTCGAGTGAGAAAAAAATTACGATTGGTCATTATCATTAGAATAACATTGCAAATAGTACAAAGCAATTTTCATGTTGATTTTATAGGATTCCGGAAGAGAGAGAAAACTGGAAATTTTTCGGTCTTTTCTGGCAAAATAAAACTTATCAACATAAGATTAGTTTAAATGTTTGCAAAGTTATTCTAAAAATAATGTCCATTCGTTTTTAAGGGTTCTGTAGCCGCAAAACTTTGTTTCTATGTCTAATAGTTTAGAAATGACTTTTGCCATTTTCGTAGGTCATATTTCACAAAATATACACATGATAAACAGGTGATGTATGAAACCTTCCCTTCATTTTTAAATAACTATTCAACGACAACCCACACGAGGGGGGCTGCGAAAAAATAATTTAGTTCCCATCTCACATGTACAAGAGTCAGTTAAAACATATTTTTTTCTTTTTATACTTTTAAAATTGAGATCTAGTACATAAACTGTAATTGTGCAAATTTTCATCCATTTGCCTTTATAACTATAGAAGTTAGAAGGTTCTAAAAATTATGACGGATGGATAAACGGACAGAGAGACAACCAGATGGACAGACAGACAGACGGATGGAGAGAATAAAATTATAATTTTATTACAAAAAAAAAAAACAGCAATATTTCCTACGGTACCCATAGTTCCTGAGTAAACAGCATTGTACCTAATGGCACACCTACGCACACATGCCTATTTCATTTTATATGGGGGATATCCATCATCTTTATATCGGACCCTGTTATGACGTGCGTGTAAAGGTTGTTACGAATATTAGGCGGAATTAACAGCAGTTTGTGATACTTTTGACGCGGAATAATGCGAGGAATTATTCAATGTACACGTAATATTATAACCCATTGAATATGTTCATTCAACAATTTATTGGATTTTCAGCCGATGGCGTTCAATATGCATGACATTACGAGTGGGTGATAAATAAGGTAATATAAACAATTTCATGAAGTTGACAATTTGTATCAAAATACAATGCTAAAGTAACTATCTCTATTTTTCCTTGACTATGGGGTGTTCCCCGATAGTTACAATCTGGGTGTTTTCAAGTCAAAAGTGAATCGGTTTCTTCTAGGCAAGCGTGATCCATCGTAGGCCGCATCATCGCTTAACATCAGGCGAGTTGGCGGCTAAGCGCAAGCCTATTTTACAATAATAAAAAAAAAACGAAAAAGCTGAACCTATCTTGATGACATATGGCAAGAAAAATGTGAGCATTTTTTATATAGAATATATCTAATTTTGGTCACCAACTCTCCTGTAAATAGTGAATTGTAAACATGATTTTTTTTTAACAAAAATAAAAAGATAGATAAACTCTTTCGGTCTCTCTTTTTTTCTTTTATAAATTAGTGTCACCCCGAAAAATTTCGTTATATAAAACTTGTTCACCACGAATATATGAATAAAAACAATATCTTTACTGAACTAAAATTACTTACATATGATTGAGCTGGTTACTTTAATTTATTGTGCTTTTTAGTGCAAATAAAAAATAAAATACATAAAAAGGGTGTAAAAATCTCATGAGTTTCCAATGTATTAAAATAGAGGGAAAATTTAGACAGTTTGTAAACGCGATACCAGTGCGACGTGGCTGCGTACAGGTGGGCCACAGGTAGCCAGGAAACTTGCTGCTCCCGGGGGAAATCAGCACAACAATTACATCTCGAAAGCTACTTCCAATAACACCCGACGAACCTTTAAAAACCGCCGATCTTACGTGCCTACATCCCCTCTAACAAATACTCAACTATTATAAAACGAGTGGCGGCTACTTATCTCCGAACGAGAACCATTACGTATTTACGAGGCTGCTCAGTTCTGTAAGTCGGTTTGTGATAATACTATGAATATTCAGAGGCTCTGCCTGTCCCTCAGGATGGAACCCTTCCGAGCATAAGAGAGGAAACGCGGATGGTGAGTTTCAAAACAATATGATATTATCGCCGCGTCTAAGCGGTCCTAATAAGATTTACCTCAATATTAATTCGCATCGCGGCGTCCATTATTCGAGAGTATTGTCTAAATACTGGCTGTGTTCCATCAGCTTTGTTTACCAGCGTTACATAAATGAACAGCGGCTGAGAAGTTGCCTTCTGTCGTAAACTATTATTTATGCCTATCTATCACACAACGTGTAAAAGGCACCTGTATTCGATTTCATGATAACAAAGAACAACCCTAGCATTATAGAACAATCATGTCCTCCGACCTTTTCCTCTATAAAAGAGCGGAATGATTAATTATTTTTCCGACCTCTTCAAAACACCGTCTTATTCTTTTAAATACTTCCGCTATTTTCCGACTCGATGGCGGTGAGAGGGTGGTTTTCGACTATAAATTAATATTAAATTACGGATTTCAAACAAAAACATATTTTTCTTGTAACTTGGGCTGTTTGCGGTTATTTTATTTCAGAGTATAAACTGAAAGTTCAAAGTTTTTAGCAGTCCGGTAAAAATCTTTGGAGTTCGTGGTAATGAAGTTAAACAGTTTAGTTCCGAATTAACTAAATAACAGAAAATAAACAAAAAGTCAACATACTTTTATTAAGATCCGATTAGTAATGGCTTTGGCAGTGGGGCCTCTGTAGTAGACGAGAAGTAGAGGAGTGAACTATCACATGAATTCAACCTGGGCAGCTCACGCGGCGGTGGACGTCCAGCGCACGCTTTGAACAGGGCCACTAAAAGCGAATCGCCGTAAACAAGAATTAACGCCAAACCTGCATCGACCACTGCACTCTCCTTTATGGTGACATGATAAAAGCGTCCAGTTTTGAGAGCATTCGCTATAGAACATAATCTGAGACTCGTATAATTTTCATTTGACTATCTTCGGTTCAATGTCGAAAAAATAAAGTTTAGTATTGCAATTTTGTACCCATTGCAATATCTAGTGTAAGCAAGAGAAAATATTTCAATATTTGCTAGGCTAACTATAAAGCTGAAATTTGGTAGGTAGTGTAGAAGTTTAGTACAAATTACCTATAGGGGTAAAAAAAAAGAGTTAAAAATGTTTATAAAAGTCGACGCGTACGATGTCAAGGCAACAAATAAGAAAAAATGATTTTTTTTAAACAACTGAATATCTAAGTTTGTGTTCTATCAGTATTTCATTTGTTTTAGATTCCGTCTGAAGTCAAACGGTTGTGGCATTGGCAAGTATAATTCTAGACATGTTACTCATAGGTCGGTCGAGAATCGGCCCATCGATGCTCGTAAAGAGGAATTAACGTAGTACAGCCCGCAACCGCACCCTTTTATGGCTTTGCGATAACAACACCCGAGGTTTGATAGCGGTTGCACTACGAGTACTACACTGCTATTCGTACTATAGGTATAAAAAATATTAGCACTATGTAGGCATGGCAATCCAGTTTTAGAAAAGATAAATTGATGAACTCAAGAGCATTATTATTTTGAACAAATCCACTTATTTCGTAGAAATATTTTTATTGTTTCTGTCATTAATGTCATTATATCCTGTAACATTTGTCCTATTCTACTTTTAAATTGTCCTATTTATAGTACAATTAAAATGGTCTCACTAAATATCTATATCTAAATATTTTCATTGTAATGTATCTGTTGTCCTTGTTTTTGTGGTTTTTTAATAAAGAGTTATCTTAACTCACTGGTGGTCAATTCATGTTTTTTTTTAGTAAAAAGAGCAACAAACAAGCAAGTGGCCGCCTGATGGTAAGCTTGCAGAAACCGCCACCTATGGACACCTGCAACACTAGCGGAGGGGTATATTTATAGACACCCTTTTTAAAAGCCTTCATATTGAAGCTCGACGGAAATACCTTTGGGGGAAGGACATTCAACACATTGCAGGTCCGCGGAAGAAAAGGGGTGAATTTCCAGCTTTGCAAGATGCGAGGGTGAGCTTTTTGACGTTGTTGGGATGTCCGGTAGTGAATGTCCAACGCAGGAATGAGATCAAAAATCTTTCAGAGCATTCCCCGAAAAACAAGCGATAGAAAATACACAGGATACCCACATCTCTTCGGAGGCTAAGTAGGTCCATCTTGTTAATGAACTTGGGATCGTCAACAATTCTAATGACTCGCCGTTGTAGGGTGTCAAGAGGCTGTAGCTGGTATTCAGATGCGCCATTCCAGAGGTGGGAGTAATGCTCCATGTGGGGCCGTACTTGTGCTTTATAAAGTAGAAGCCGCTGACCTGGCATGAAGTATTGCTTCGCTCTGTTAAGTACACCCAGCTTCCTGGAAGCGACTTTCTCATTGGCCTCTAAGTGAACCCGAAACAGGACCTCACTAGAAATGTTAACCCTTAGACTTTCCAAGTTCTTAGAGATTTTCAAGGGAATGCTATACTCAGACCAGTGTTCCAATTATTATTGTTGCGTTCTTATTATAAGGAGAAGCCTTCTTTCGACTTTTCTTCAAATTTTGGCGGTATTTAGTTGACTGTCAACCTCCGTCATATGTAGGTGCTAAGTTTATGGCGCCTGCACGCACTGCGTTTTCCATCGGTTTTTTATAAAAATGTATAGTATGTACAGTGCGTGGGCGACCGTCTCCGAGAGCGCGCGTATTCTCTGATGAAGGAGCTCTATTGGCCCCCAAACTGTCGATCGTCTCAACCGATAAACATTACGTGAGTGTAACCCGTTTTGTAATAATAATAAATAAAAAAAGTTTAAATTTTTACTGTCGTTTCACAATAGCCACTGTTAAAGCTTAGGCTTTAATAAAAGTTTAGGTTCACGTCAATATTCTTTTCAGAATTAAAGCGATAATTAAAGTTTACCTTACGTATTTCGTAGTATTTGGATGTATGAAGCAGCTAGGTTGGTCGTGTTTCACCGCTGATGTATTGCCACGGAGCGGCTTTTTTTCTAACAAGACGGACGCTCGAGGCCCGCGGCTGCCGCCGGTAGCAGAATGTTAAATACCGACCTCATTAGCTGACTTTTCGGCTACTTACGCTTCCGAGTTGATAAGATAGCTGGGGTTTCATTTCTACTTTTTATTTGCAAATATCTCATGCTGTGTATTTTGTAAGAAAATAAATTTTTAGGATTATGTTGATCTCCCGTGTCACGATTTACGTTTAATATTTTCTTAGTACACAAAACTAGGAATAAGAAACGATGCAATAAGGTAAGTTTACAGATCATTAAGGTGGCCAATCGGCGCTTAATTTTCACGCAAATTTGACCGGTCAAAACTTGAAAAGCATATATTTTTGTAAGTAGTTTGGTTTAATCTAGGACGTAAGGTAAATTAATAAAAAAATAGGCAGTCATGGGGACTGGCGACAGAAGTGAAAACTATTACGTCACATTAGTATATCAGTAACGCGAACCCATAAGTTTCTAAAAACCGCTCAACGCGAAAAAAAAGTTTTCACTTCAATAATTGTGAATAGATTTTTTCACGAACTTTATTTTTATTTCCAGTTAACATATGTGAAACTAAGGTATAACAAAAAAAAAAAACTTTCGTGTGCAAATTCAACATGTCGGGTTCCAAAAATAATTTTTGCCGATCTGGCGCCAGAATTTAAGTTGCCGTTTGCAAACAAGGCATCCTGTTTGATCTTTAGTTGCGTGTAAACTGCTATTGAAGTGACGGCATGGAATGCAGCTGCGAAAAGCATCAAAGGCTTTATCAACACTCTCCGACACGTAACGTAACCCTCATGTGCCTTTTATAAAAAGTGACGTGGAGTACTAAAATGTTTTGTGCTAAGCTTTAAATCACGTTGGCTTTTTTATCAAAAATGTGTGGTCAAATACTTACGTTAATATTAATGAAACTAAAACAGTTTTAATTTATTTGTTTCACGTAAACATTCTAATCTTAAGCTATCATATAGTAGGGCTAGTTTTTATACAGGAAGGCAAGCGTTAATCCCAAATGGAAATCAGCCGCATTGTTCTATCGAAACCGATTTATTACTTAAAGTTGAAGCGCTGCGAATCGCTGCCGTTCTGAGTGAAAGCTTAAAGTTTCAGCGAGGCAGTTACGCTCCCCTTTCGGGCGATCAACGTAAATTATTCCTCCAGAAGAAATCTCTAAGGGCTGAATGACGGATAAAAAGGACGAGCCGTTTTATTGCCTACACCGGCCCGCGTCTGTAACCGCCTTAAAATCGACCCCCGAATGTTAATTGAGGGATAATGTTATTCAATATTGGACCGCCATTCATTTAATTATCGGCCCTATAGAAGAAATGTGTCAATTCTTTTAAGTGATTTTTAGTAGATTACGCCATTTTTGAAACTTTGTTAGAAGTTACTCAGTATTATTTTAAAATCTGAATCGTTTAGACATCCCCGGTGCTAAATGGGCTATGAGAGTAATTCCCCGCGGCTAAAGGCATTGTAACTGATAATTAAAACTCCGTTACTGCAGCTGTTACCGACGTTATTTCTGAGTTTTAATATTACTACTCCGACCATGAAACAGCAATCAAGTGCGAATATTGTACAATGTAATAGGTCGTATCATTTGGTATTGAAATAAAATTTTACGTGGTAGTAAGGTACCTAATATAAGTTCCGGAATATTTCATTTATAAGTGCGAATGTATGCACATTCTTACTGAGTACGGAAGAGACAAGTGCGTCGTAGCAGTTTCGTAGCGAATTCGTAGCACGCCGTAACTCCAGCTGTTACTTCCTGTACCCTCTCGTCGCTACTCTTTAGCGACAATTATTTTAGCAAAAACAATAAATAAGCATGAGCGTGCGATGTGCCTCCGACAGAACGAATATAATCTTTGAGACATAATCAGCCATAATCCGCTTACTAAAAGGGATTTCAAAACTCGTTCGCCTGACATAATCGACACGAATTTTTCACGTATATTTCTTTCAGTCGCAAATCCAATTTAATTAAGGCGAGGAACTCGCGGTTAAAATCCTATTTAAGCCGTTTTTATTACCACCCGACGGGCAAAGACGGTTCGCCACCGCGCTCGAAGAATTTGAGCTCTCGCGAGGCTTTCCCTGGATTTCATCCCAGCAGTATTCAGCGGGATCGTGAACGATATCAATGCAAATTATTGTTTAAACCAATGTGTGTTTTGTTGGTAGAATCATTTACTTACTAATTACAACACGAAAATGAAAGGAAAACAATTGACAAAACACAAAATGATTTAACGATGCATAAGTAGTTTGAATAATTCGAAGAGAATTTTTAGTATTTTTTTACATTTACGACTAGCCTTTGGCCATAGCTTACCACCTTGAAAATGATTGTATAGTCGAAGATGGTAAACACCGACTAACCTGAAAATTTCATTTAAAATACATATAATCAAATCTTGATACGGAATTTTCTGCTCTCAAATGAAAGTTATATTTGAAACAAAAACAAAACTAAGCCAAATACCAGCAGTTATCCTTTCGAAAGTAATGCAATCCCGAAGTAACAAACGCTCACCTCAGAGACTCGGGGGATTCGGGCTGTTTGGCCTCAATTCGGAAAAGATCTGGCTAATCCGGTCTTTCCCGGCGGGCCCGCTCATGATATGTTATCCCTTATGCGTCTATTGTGTGATGTTTGCTAGTTTGTTAGGCTTCGCTCACCAGCCAGATCCACTTCTTACGCAAAATTTCAACATTTTTAAACAGAAGAATTTTGAAAAATTACTTGGGCTTTATCTTTGAGAACATAGAACTTTTCACATTGCAAACGATATCAAGCTATTTTCGTTTTGGTATTTTAAAGGATTATGGAGAAGATCAAAAAGTCTCGGAAAAAATTGACCAAAATAAAACATTACAAATTAATTTAAATAGTTTGCAATATTATTCTAAAAATCCCAGTGGTTTTTAGGGTTCCGTACCCAAAGGGTTAAAACGGGACCCTATTACTGTGCCTACGCTTACTGTCCGTCCTACCTTTTAACGACTGTATCTTTCGAAACGTAATATATAGCCAGTTTAAATTTATACCTAATATGTAATTTTGCAATTGAATAACTAAAAAAAAATTGTAGAGGCAAAAATTAAAAACTAAGGGGGGTGTCCCCATAAAAAATTTTTTTTCTATTTGCTCGTGTCAAAACGGGAAATACGTACTTGCGTTTCAAACTTGGCATGATTATAGTCACAGTAAAGAATTTATTTTTGTTTAAATTAAAACGGTTGTCAATGCATTTTTGTAAGAAATTTGTTGTAGCCACTTGCACCCATATAAACCCAAACAGCAACTGTGTTAGCAACTCTGACGCGGAGTTCGACGCATTGACATAAATAAGAATGTTTTATCACATATGTGGTGACAGAGTATCCTTCTCATTTCCGTTCTATTTACTTCTCTTTTCTGTGACTATAGAACTATGATAGTACACACTCTAAAGTATCGATGACAAATTTCTGTTCATTACCAAGTTATAACTGGAAAATTCGATTACTTGGTCGGCCTCATTATGTCTTTCACGGAATCGAATACATACTTACATACTAAATTTGAAGACGGTTTTTTAAATTTGATTGTATTTGTGGTGGTGCGTAACCCTCAGTGTGCAAGCCCGACTCGCACTTGGCCGGTTTATTTATTCATACTTAGCAATATTTTGATACAATTTGCCGGTGAGCGCGGCCTTAAGAGTGAATTGTATATATTTTTAAGGGGTGTGGTAATTATGAATAATTGTTTTTTGATTCTTTTAGGATGTCAAAATATGTAAATTTTAGTAAATTTGTCAGATTCTGTTAGAAGAATTATGTGTTGGAACTGGGGACACAATATGTGTGTTACTCGTATCGAAGTCAATGGGCATTATGGGAAAATTTAATTGAATGCCATATTTGGTTCTGTAAAATAAGTTACATATTTTTGACATAGATAATTATATAAAAACCTTAATTTTAAACAATTACAGAATTTTTTACATTGTGACTATTATTCTTAATTCAACTAAATTTTTACTAGCTTTCTCTTATGCAATAAGTACGAGTGCTATGCTAAAATATTCGTTCAATTAGCTGTGCATTTTAAAGTGTTAGAGAATTTGCAGCAAACGAAGCAATCGCTACGTTTTGAACGGAGGCCAACGGCGCGGTAATGATCCGCGAGTGCATGCATAATTTACCCGAAACAGCTCGTTTTGTAATGTTATTAGTTCTTAATCTCGTTGGGAAACATCTACCAACGTTACTTGCCGTCGGATACAATATTAAAATAATTTATTATCAACACGTTTTCACGATTTTAGTTCATTTCTAGTATTAAGTGGGATTGATGTTCAAAGTTTGGAAAAATCTCCCTCTAAAATACACTTTTGGCTATAGAGTAGTTTTCAAACCAAAGCGGTGAAGCTTTGGCGATTAAATACAGATGACTTAACTCACCCGGGTATGTCCTAAAACTGCGACCAGAACCACCGGAGGATGAGCACCAGCGTCCTAATAGTACACGGTGAACGTACTGCGATCCCCAAGCCGCCTGCCAAGCGTGGGGATTATGGCAACACCCCCCCCCCCTCTCCAAGAGGGAGGCCTTTTCCAACAGTGGACGTTCATTGGCTGATGTGTGTGTGTGACTTAACTTAAAGCAATACATTTTAAAATTAGTTACTTAAAATAGTACGAGCGGCGATGGCTGAGCGGTAGCATGTGCGCTTTGCAATCTAACAGCACCCGGTTTGATACTCAGCCCTGCACCAAATGACTTATTTGGTACTACTTATTATATGCAGTTCTTATGCCATCGCTCAAATATGGTGATTGTGTTTTCCTTCGTGAGGGAACCATTATGTTCTTGAACCTCAAAAAAAAAATCGTTCAAAGACGTAATGACATTCACAAACATGCACTGGGCCAGCATGGTGGTTTTGGGGGTTTGGTCCTAGCTGTGGGAAAATGAAACGCTGATAATGATGAAAAAAATCCCAACTATCATCGAATGAAATGAATGAATGAATGTTGCAGGGAGATTAATTTCGCTCATCAGTTGTTTTGCTATATCTACACTAATATTATAAAGAGGAAAGATTTGTACCTATTTTTGTATGTTTGTAATGAATAGGCTCCGAAACTACTGAACCGATTTGAAAAATTCTTTCACTGTTGGGAAGCTACACTATCCCCGGGTGACATAGGCTATATTATATTTTGTAGCGAGGCCGAAGGCCGAGCTTACACTCGTGCGAAGCCGGGGCGGACGGCTAGTCGTATTATATGGTATCTTCTAAATACGAAAGTTTGTGTGTTAGTTTTTCTATATTTTGTCCACGACTCAACAACAAAACAGCTGAATTGATTTGAAAAAAAAAAAATGGAGGTAGCTTATACCTTGGATTTACACACAGACTACTTTTTGGCTTGAAAATAATATTAAATTAAGTAACCGTTTGACCTTTAGAATGTGTACTTTTAGTTTAGTTATATGAGATATTTATTAGATTGATTTAATTTTAATATGTGAGATAAATGCAACTCCAGTAATTCATATTTGGTCCGATATCAGCAGAATTATATTTCGATATATGTATATTTTCATTTTATACTAATAAGGTAAAGTTTGAAGCTTTGTTTGTTTGTTACTCCGAACCTGGAAATTATTTCACTGATAAAAAAGTTACAGTCATACTAAACATGCTATATTTTTATACAACGCGGGCAAAACCACAGGCAAATGCCAGTAATGAATAATGTAAATGCACCTTTGAAGTGAGATAGCTCGCTATAATTTAAACAAATTTAAATATTACACTAATAAAACGTCTGACCCTCAGATCAGATAAAAAAAGGGAGATATGTTAAGATGGCGTGGCGGATACGAACACATCAGGCCTAAATCAAACTTAATGCTTTTAGTAGAGTCCTTGCCACTCTCTTTTTGTATGTGGTTTAATATAGTTAATTCATTCGTATTGCTTAAGTTTTTTAATGTGCGTAAAAAAATAGTAAGTGAGCCGTGAGTTTTTGCATTAAGCAGTTTAGCGAAAAAAGCTCGGTGAAACACGGAGGTATTTGAATACGAACGATAATTGTACTAAGGCATATCTCCCTTGTTTGTTTGATCTGAGGACTGAGTTAATCCACTGAAAGCGATGAGCGAGAAATAACTTTGGCTGAGTCTGACTTTGCAATGATAATTTAATCACGATGTAAGAGAAACGATTGTCTTCACAGTGCAATAAAGAGTAACATAAAGACAGTGTTTTATGACGTCCTTAATTTGACTGGAATGACACATTTTACTGCAGAGGTGTATTATTTGGAGTAAATTAAATTAAAATAATTATATTGTGGTAAAGGAGTGATCGTTATAGATTGAAGATTAAATAAAAGGATACGAGAGTAATTTGTCAAGAATTTTAATCAATATAAAAAACCAACTTCAACGTTAGTTTAAAATTATTGATATTGCCATCCATATTGCCAAATCAACAGGCGCTCGACCAAAATTATTCGTATAATTAGAGCTGGTTCAAAAACTACAGAGTCAAAGTTTAATGAAAAGTTTGTGGGATCATTTCGAGAACTTCTTCTACATAAGAGAAAAAAACACGTAAACTGTTCCACAAAATATCGGAGTAATCGGAGTACATATACATATAAAAAAAAAGTTAAAAGTACGGATCGAATTGAGAATCTTGGTCGGAAGTCGGTTAAAAATACACTAGTTGAAAGAAAACAAAACAAAGCAAAAACCTTAAAATGATTTTTGCTTTTGGTGATAAAAGTAACCATACTCGGCCCAATTGATGACATATGGTACTGAGACGTGGTCCTTAACTGTTGGCCTTTTGGAGAAAGTCAGAGTCACACAACGGGTAATGGAGAGAGCTATGCTTGAGTTAGGATCCGGAACGTGGATATTCGATAAAGAACCAGAGTCATCGACATAGCCATTAAAATCTGCAAGTTAAAGTGGCAATGGGCGGGCCACATCGCTCGAAGAACGATAACCGATGGGGAGGAAAGGTTCTTGAGTGGAGACCACGAACCGGAAGACGCAGCGTAGGTAGGCCTCCCACTAGATGGACCGACGACATCATGAGAGCCGCGGGCATCCAGTGGATGCAGATGGCAGGTTTTCGTTCAGTGTGGAGTTTAAAGGGGGAGGCCTATGTGGACGTCTTATGGCTGATGATGATGATGATGACTCGGCCCAATTATTTTTATATTTCACAACTGCAGTAGATTGTCAAAAATTTAATGCAAAAACCAAAAAAGCTAATCGTTTTCAATCAGTAAAATTTAAAAAATAACATTGTGTTCATTTCCTTTTTGAAATGTTTGCCACAGCTAAAAAACCTTTGACCGACGAGTATAAGTTTAGTATGAAGACATATCGAGCTTAAATAATCCATTATTAAGACACGACGCTATACATAATGTATCTATTACTAACTGATTCCACTATCCGCAAACACTACACTATTCCGTACACAAATTCGCCAGTTTGTATTGTGTTTGGAGACCGACATAAAGGGAATGATTAACCTTAGCCAGCCAGTAATCACGTGGACTAAACATACGGAACGCGCCGGTGTCTGAAGGAAAGTCAACAGTGCTCATATACTGATCACATTCATCGGCACGCAGCACATCTGTCGACTTGCCCCGGTTGTATCGGGATTTGGTGATTTGCCTTGATACGGTTGAGCACACAGTATCCCTGCTTACTCATTATTGTCTGCTGAAACAACCATGGCAAGTTCTCTGCGTAAGTAGTAGTTAACACTCAGGTTAACGATTTGAATTCATACAAATATCAATTGAAAAGTATGGAGTTCGATACGTAGGTAAACACCCGTTAAAGCATGCTTAAATGGCCACAATATTTGAACGGACGCAAGTTAAGTGGAGAGTTGGTTATTCAGTTGGATTGGAACCGAGGCAGAAGGCATAAGAAGAGAGCCATATAGCCATATGGCCAGTCATAGGATAAGAAAGGCTGTGGATGATGACGATGACTCGTGCTTTGCAAACATAATTGGACCATGAGAGCTGAATATGTTTTTATTTTATTAAGTAGAATATGTACATATTTACCAAAAATACTAATAGGACTAGACACCGTAAACCATCTTTAAGCTCACTTACACTATGAAATACAAATAAAAAATTACTGAAACATATAATGTTCCGCACAATCAAGTGAACATATTGTGGTAATACACAATGAAAAGTTGGCGCAATCAGCCGGCGTGAGGTTGGATTGGCCTGGCGAGTGCATTAGCTTCGAGCCTTCAAGACAATTGGATTAAAACAACGATATCCACTGAGTTGGCATCGCACCAATTAGCCATCGCTAAAGGTATTGAATTACGTGCAATTTACGCCATTAGCTGAAAATTACTATCTTGATAGCCCATTCAGTTCGGACCTTCGGTGACCCATTGCCCAGATGAACTAGGTATTCCCACAAATTAGCAAGGCCACATAATTATATTTTATTGACTTTCAGAAGTTAATGTTCATTTCTTTTAAAGTAAGTTAAACTGTACAATTTACCTAAGATGTTCAGAAAGATGTTGGGTTTTTCTTTTGATTTCAATAAGCATGTTTCCTCAAGAGTTGACCTGTCATATTTAACTAGAGCTCGTCTCGGGACCTCAGTGTCACGTGCAGGTGATAAATCTACCAGAGCCATCAACACTAACGAGACAAGGTGTCACCGACCTGCTTGCAAACATATTCAAGTAACGATTGTCAACGCGCGCCGTTTACGTTCTACGTTTTTATCGGTTTTACATAGTCAACATTTTTTTACAAAAGTTGATGGTTTGGTCGCACCGGTGGAATGTTTTCGTCCGATTTCGGGAATGGAGATTTTTCAACGCGGTTCAGTAGGCTTCGTGTCGTACAACTGCACCGATGACAATAAATATCGGGCGCGGCGAGCCGTGAAATCGAATAGGCTCCGTCTGTGAGCGCTTTACAATCAGCAGTGGCTGTCGCACGCCTGTACCCGCCCTCGTCCTGCTATAACTTACTGACGTTTCCATGCATTAAAACCTATTTTAAACTTGTTACTTGAGATACTAAAGTTACACTGGTGTCCTATTTTAGTTACTTAAAATCTAAGTGGGGTCTTATTTTAACTCTTCGAATCATTATATCAATAAAATAAAATAAAAATACTAGAATTATCAATTGATTTTTTTATTACCAAGCAACATCTGTATATTTTCGATTTAATCTCTATCGAGCTTTTCTCATTTACAAAATCATATTAAGACCGCGCTCACCGGAGTTATTTATCTCTTTTACACATTTTAAACATTTTGAAGATTAAAAATCACAAAAAAAAAAACGATTGGGCATAATCTTTAGAATAACATTGCAAAAGGTATAATTCAATTTTCGTGATAATATTTAGTAGATGGCGTAAGAGATAGAAAAAAAATGTTTTTTTTTTTTTTTGATCTCAAAATTAAACATACTCAACATAGTTATGTTGACTTAACGACGTTTGGAATGTCTTTAAAAATATAATGCAAATCGTTTTTTTATTCCTACATTTTATATCCAACATGGCTAATTGTTATCTTTTATAACGTTAAAAGTGTGCGTAAGGGATATCTTAGGTCGGCGAGCGCGGCCTTAAGTGTAAAATTGAAGGTCGTGAATGATTTATCCGCGGTAAGGTAACAACGACTCGTAAGACGTAACAAGTAATATGGAGATACATTTTAAACATTCGCAAGGAGGTTTCGGAGTAATTTGTGGTTGCGACGCCCCGCTCCCCACACTCCCTACGTGTCCCCTGACGCGTGTTCGATTAGAGTACAAGTAATTCCGAAAAGGAAATTGAAATCTTAAAGCAATGCCCCACGGACTCAATGTTTCTCGTCTGTATGAAATGAAAAACAAACACGAAACAAACTCTCTGAAACCACTTTGCATTGTAGAAACAACGAGATAACTCTTTAGTTTATTGTTTTGTTAAAAGGCTCGCAGACAAAATGTAGAGGAATTGTCCTAGTTTGTGGTGAAATATTTGGCTGTCTCTAAGCTGGGCAGAGCTTAAAATGGATTCAACGTTATATTCAGTAGTGTCAGACCTGCCCCACTGCAATTCCTTATCCTATGACCTTGAGTCCGCTCTGCGGGGCCTTTGAAATCGAATGTAAGAGTGCAAAAGACATAAGGCAATAGAATTTATTTATGAACTAGCTGTTGACCACGACTTCGTACACGGGGACTTAAAAAATTATAATCAATTCCTTTTAATCCAAACTCTTGAGCTGTCTTTGAATCCACAGAATACATATATCTAAGTTTTGTGACGCCATCTATAATTTTTGCTACCTGTAAGTAAATACATAGAAACCATAGAAGATTAATTATATTGCGAAGTAGCGAGAGTAGTTACTTATTTAAATGTTGTGTCGTTCTGAGTTCTCTGTGCATGTACTATTATTATATTCTGTGGTAGTGGTAAAGTAGTAAAGTAATCGCAAGTGTCGAGTAATGAGGAGGGTCTGCGAAGCCCAGGAGTTTAATTTTCCTCTTCCGCGCGGGTGTCCCGGTCGCTCATTAATGCCGCGACAATGCCTCCGCTCGTCATTTGCGACGCGACGCTCCATCCCACTCCTATCCAATACGAAACAATAGCTTATAGCTAGGATACTTATTGTTATGGTGAGAAATGTGCATAGTGATTAGTTGGGGAGCTCTCATTAGAAACTGCTCTGAATATGAGCTTACTATAGAAATATATCTATATGCTGCTTAAAACAAAAAAGTTTATCTCTATATCATTACCACCTTTAGTACCTCTTTATGGTTAATAGCCTAAGGGTTTGACTAAGTTTTACTAGGTGTTTAGCTCATCTGATGTTGAGTGATGGTAGAAGATGGAAAACTGGTCCGAATTGGGAACTGAGGCTGCCAGAACATAATATTAGGTTATTATCACTTGGCTTCTCGTTTTTGTGTTCCATGACACCCTCCAATGGGAATCATAAGCAGCTATAAGTGTGAAGCGTTAAGTGTTATTTAAATTCAGATAATATTTAACTTAAACCATAACAAAAGGATATTTAACCGGTGTGTGGTGCCATCTGGCAATGAGACGCAGTCCTTAACTATTGACTTTTAGGGAAGACGCAAAGTCGCACAGTGGGTAATCGAGAGAGTTATGCTTGGAGTTTCTTTGTGCGATCATATCCGAAAAGAGAATATTTGACGAAGAACCACAGTCACCAACATAGTTGCTAAGATTTGCAAGTTGAAGTGGCAGTGTGCAAGCTTTTAGAACCGATAACCGATGGGGAAGTAAGGTTCTTGAGTGGAGACCACGAACTGGAAGACGCAGCGTAGGTAGGCCTCCCACTAGATGGACCGACGACATTGTGAGAGTCGCGAGCATCCACTGGATGTAGATGGCAGGCTGTCGTTCAATGTGTCGTTCTATAAGGGTGAGGCCTATATTTAGCTTATGGGTGATGATGATGACGATGATTGCTTGACTATTTACCTAAACCTGGTCTAGATCTATAAATTTAAGTACATAAACTGTTGAATTTACGATTTACGTTCTATTGGATGTTACATGTCAATGAACATAATTTCACTTAATCTAAACCCTGGTTAGGGTTACATTACTGTTCAATAATTTACTTACCCTGCAAAGGGCAATGCGGTTCAATAAAGACTAGTTTCTGAGTGGAACATTAGTCTCATGAATGAATCATCGCGATCGTATTTGCTCTGCGTAAAAGTACCTAAGCTTCAGACAGACAATTCGATTTGAGCTACTCACAATTTTAACGATTGATGGGCTAGGCATTTGACTTCTACTTAATTTATTTCCAATTCGTAATTAAGCATGCTTTGCATGATGATTCAGTCTACGTTAGACCACGCTTGCTTGATTAAAACTGATTCATTTGTGACTTGAAGAAACTTGATATTAAATGATGATGGTGATCGAATATGGTAAGCGTGATGATGGTATGGATGGTGGATAGATAGTGGTGGTGGTGTAGATTTTAATCTGCATTACACTGAACAATCAAAGCCTCATAAACGTGCCAAAGTAATCGCGCCAGCATTTTTTATGTTGCCATTGAAACATAAAAATATATGTATACTATTATATAATAGGTATACTATTTTCTGTTGAACATAAAGCCTTCCTCTTAGAACGCCAAAAGAGGAGGCCTGTGTTTGTGAACGTTTTATGCCTGATAATGATAATATTATTTTCATATTCAAGATCTGCGTCGAAATTTTTTATGTAGGTTCATCGGCTACCAGGATGTCTATTCTGCAAGCTAAGTGAACGCGCAAGTGAAGTGATAAGCTAAGTGAATGGGATTTTTTCCTGTCTATTTCTGCAGATAAATGTCAAAACATCGAATTATAAAGGTAAGGGACTTCAGTCAAGGGTGGTCACTCGACATTTTGATATTTCTCTATAATAATCGGCAAGAAAATTACACGTTCACTTAGCTTATCACTTCACTTGCGCGTTTACTTAGCTTGCAGAATAGACCGGCTGGACCTTAGAATAAAGTAATCAGAATTTTAATTTTATAAATGAAAAACAATATTATTGCAACAGTCATCGGCGTCTTTATTTTAGTTTAGAAATTAGTTAGCGATTATAACAACTCTGACAAAGTATACTTATCTGAAATCTAATGAGCTGAGGTTCTATCTGAATAAATATTGTGTCGAGTCGGTGCGCCGCGGTCGTATTCGATTAGTGCGAATAATTCCGAAAGGGAAATTGAAAAGCTAAAGCGATGCCCCGAGGACTTGCTCTTTCTGTTATTTGCGGCTAGATACAGCAGCGAGCAGAATACACAACTACTTCGACCAGCAAGGAACCCTTGAGATTCTTGTTATTAGCTCTTTGTGAACCTATTATGAATATTCAACTGAACAGCTACATTGTCGTCAAATGCAGGTTAATAAGTATTATTTCTGTGTATTTGTTACATTGTTACATATTAATTTAAATTTGATCTTATGTGTTTACCTATTACCTATTATGACCTAATCTTCCTGCCAAACTATAATCGTAAAAGAAGTAACCACTTCGTACATATATTTTAGTTGCATACTTTTGATATACATATTAATCTTATTACGTATATGGGTCTATGCCTACACCATAGAGCGCTACTAAAGGCAAGCAACGTATAAACAAGCATAATTGGTTACTATTTATTTGCCGTTTTTTTTTAATTATAAAGTATGAAACAGAGATTGATATTTAAAAAAACGAATCACAAATCACAATATATATCACGATAAGCACACAGATAACAAGGATTGAGTGATACACTAAAATTTTCGTGAGTGCGAGACAGCGTTGGCCAAAGTGTGCCGTTTGAGAGTGAGTCACATATATTGATATATTGAAACCGTCATTGGATATAGTAGCCATATAATAAAGTACTTACCTAACAATGCAGGTACCAGTGATTAAACTCAATTCCTATATCAACTCCCCACATACACACTTATTTACAATGTCTTTTTTGTCTGTTAGATATTAAAACAGATAACACTGATGTCATTTGTATTATACTCACAGAGAAATATACATATCCCAATACCCGTGACTACACAAAACACAACATAGAACAATTGTGCTAATGAGTTGTATTGTTCGGCACATTATTGGTTCCGTCTTCGAATTTAGTTGTAAACAGTAAGTAGCCGACTGCCCGCCTGGTGGTAATCCTCCCTTAATTAGCAGTTGGTTCGCAGGCCAGCGACGACACACAGACTGATCGTTTTGCTAACAAATCTATTTAACATTTCACAGAGCCAACATTCGTATGGTCATGTTTTTTTATCCACTACGGAATGAAGAAGGTAGATAAATGACTCATGTGAGTATGCGTTTAGGGTAAAGAGGTTGTATGTTTTTATGTCTATATTTTTTTTAACGGTTGGTTGGATGTTGTTGCTGTTTTTGATTGTGGTCGATTTTAGAAAATCTCTTCAGGCAACTGTGTTAGTTCAGCAAACTTTTCTGTCCTGTATCAAACAATAGCTGTTGCATACTGACAATGATAGTCTTTTCCCAGATATTACGCAACTAAGACATTTCATACTTCCCTTAGCATCGTTTGCCTTAAATTTTGCCCATCATTATTAGCTGAACCCAAAAATAATTTACAACAGATATTTTTAACATCAGCCAGAGCGTTAAATAAACACCTATCCCATCACCATATCAGATGAGGCACAATTTAATGCTCAGCTGGCTAGCTACCATCCTCAACTTGAAAATATGTCTCTAAGCAACTAATGATGTGTTCCAGCAGCCTCACTTGTGAGCCAGTTCCCATTCCAGACTAGATGTGTTTTTCATCTTTAACCACATCTTTACTTAACATCAAGTGAACATTAGCTACGCTACTACGTTTGTCAACCGTTGTAGAAAATCACACATTCACAAAAGTTTATTTAGAAGGAAAATGCTCGTCAAACTGGTTGTTATTATGTAGCATCGTGTAATGTAGCCGGGGACGTGTACGGCGTACGAGCAGCCACCAGGTTCCCACGTCGAGACCAGGAGTGTGCGCGAATTCATAATCACCTGAAACAAACCTGAATGGGAAACTGTGGTGATTCTGGAAAAGCTTCTATAGGTCGCTGCATTAGTTTTGCAACTTTTGTTCAAAGACTCACCGAAATTCGCAAAAAAAAAACTGCTATTCCATATATTTTGTCGGGAGGGATACATTAACAACAAAGCAGTTTCATGTAAATTGTATTGTCAACGTCCTTTGTCCCCCCCCCCCCTTACATTGGCCCTTTTGGCAAAATAATTTCTTAGCGGACCTCTACACCCCATAAGAAATCTGCTTGTCAATTTAAGCTTCGTAATTACAAAACTTTCAACACAAAATTTAAACCCCCATTTTACCTCCTTAGTCTGCCTTTTTCGGAATAATCTTACTACTGTATTTATTTAATTTAAATTATTAATCTAAATACCAAATCCCATGTCCCTAATATCAAAAACAAAGGACTTTCATATAAACTTTCAACCTCATTTGCCCTTAATTCTGCCCTTGTGCAACATCCTTTTTAGCGGTATATTAAAATATTGTTTTTATTAATATTGTTTAGTTACCCGAAACGTACAGACTTAAAACTAATAATAAATCTTGTATATAAAAGGCGATGTGTATATGTATATAATGTTCCCAATGGACTCCAAAACGGCTGGACCGATTTTGACGGGACTTTCACTGGTAGATAGCTGATGATATAAGAATTAATCCACGTGGGTGAAAATGTGGGTCGCAGCTAGTAATAAATAAATAAATGAATTATTTTAATAACTAATACACACATAAGAATTTAATTGAACCCTTTCAGAATGAGCCTTAGCCAGATAACATTATTTTAGCATATGTAGTGTTATTTGCGAACTATTTACCCATTTACTTGTAATTTTATTGGTCCAACTTTCTTAATCGAGCGGGTATTAGACGGTCAATTAAGTTGAGAATTTACTCTGAAATAATTAACTAGCAATCTCATATTACCTGCGATCTGCTCGCACCGTCTCACTAATCCCCTTCTAATTGGTGGCCAGAAGACTATTGGACTGGAACCGGCAAAGCCAATGCAATTATAAGAGAATAAGGGATTTATACAACTCTAACAATAATTGTAAGTGCCTTTAAAACTTTCCCGCGATAATCAGAATTTGCAATTGAGTTTTAATGGGAAATACAAAGAAAATTACTCGAAGGTGACGCAACTTTGAAAAAACTTGGCAGGTACGATATTGAAACGTGATTGATAGCTCTCGGGAATTTGAAACAACTCATAAAAGAACCAGTGATATTGAAAACCAAAGTTGGGATAACATTTTCCGATACAATATAATCCCAAGTAAAGTCATCTCCGACATGAAAGAAACACATCGAAAATTCTTAGGGGGAAATATTACTTTGCAATCGCAAAATTCTTTCGTGAAACAACTCGCGGGAGGTAACGTTCATTTCGACAAAAGACGAGCAATATTCCGTGCACAAAGGAAAGCAGCCGATATATTCAATGCAGTGACACAAGAAATGGCGGCACAAAGCGGTAACAAAGCTCATATTGAAGTTACATTGCGGTGAAGCGACGCGACGTTGCGCCACGATCGACGTCCCGTTCCAGAATATGGACGACGAGATCACCAGTTAATGTGGCACATCATTTATTAGGTTTTTTATAATTTACTAGCTGCACCCAGCAGTTTCACCCGCGCAGTATAGACAAAAAAAAAACTGGATTCGCTAATCACCTAGCAGTATGAAATTGTACTTTACGACCATTTCTCATACCTACGAAATATTAAAAAAAAAAAACATAAAAATCGGTCGAGCCAATACGGAAGAGTGCGACCATAATCACTGTGACACGATTATTTTTATATGCATGTATCTGTGTCGAAATATCGAGAACTCCTTCCACAATCTTGCCATGGTAAATCTCCCGTAAATAATCATATAACTGTAGTGAACAACCGTGATAGTTTAAAACAGTGCTTTACTTTACCCTTAGGTACGTCTCTACTTAGGATTCCTTGTATTGGAGATGCCATGGAACACACAAAATGAGACTCACTACTAACACGCAGATTATTTGATTGAAGCCCTGATACAGAGCCCATTCAAACATCTACCCAGCCGGGATTAAAAACAACCTGCAACCATCAGATCATAAACCAGACGTGGTACAGGTCGTCTGATTTATTAAAAACTACCTAAACAAAACTGGCTTTTTAAACTTTGAAATTGTAAAGATGAGGTGATGATAGAAACGGTCAAACGATTAGGCTGTAAGTGGAAAGGAATATCTTCCTTTTGGCTTCTTTGTTATCGGATTAATAACTTACCAAAAGCGAAGTCAAGAGGACCGTGTTGTAATTAACTATATGTATATGCATATGTATGTATGTTCCCACCTAAAGCTTAAACTTCTGAACCGATTCCGATTAATTAAGTATATTATTTAGATGGGAACATACATACATATGCATATAGATAAGATAGATTTAGGTAGAAGTCATAATAAATACAAGATGGTGACTAATAAAATAGGGATGAAAAAATGCATCATTGAATAGGTCCGTTTGGGATGTATCCACCAAAGTTGTCAATGTGTTTGTCAGCCCCTGTTTGTTTATAGTTTTTTAGCCTTTAGGTTTTTATTTTTAGGATATGTTTGTTTGTTCTAGTGTGTACATAATATACTAAAGTAACTAAATAAAACATGGGGTGTTACATAAGTCACTGGGGAGAAATAAAAAACCTGATGAATTTTGTTAATGAACTTCGAATAATTAAAATGTAGGAAGTTTTTCTGGGTCTTTTAATAATACCTAAAGATCAGGGTTTTATTAAAGACTCCGACATAATTTTCGTAGTATATAATAGTCTAAGATCCGACTGCAGAATTACTTCGGTCATCGAGTTTTTGCTTAAAACCAAATTTTTACGCATATTTATGATAAGGAGAATATATATCAACCAGGGTGCCAGTCAAAATGTGGCCGCTAGTATTTTTTACTAAATTATTGTTAATAAATTTATGGGATTTTTTTGCATCAATATACAATATAGCCACTTCACAGCAATATAAGAAAAAAATGCTTCAATTTGATATATAAATGATAAATATCAGTTATGACCGTAAAATTGTACCAAAATCTTACCTGTTTACACCTGGCTGCGAAGAGGTGCGGCCGTGGGTTTTCAGTGTTTATATATATTGCCGTGAAGTGGACGATATTTTATTTAAAAACCAAGTGATTTTTTTCCCATAAATTAATTAACAATAATTAAATTAAAAAAACTAGTGGCCACATTTTGATTGGCACCCTGGTTGATATATATTCTCCTAATCATAAATATGCGTAAAAATTTGGTTTTAAGCAAAAACTCGATGACCGAAGTAATCCTGCAGCCGGATCTCGTACTATAAATAGCACTTTAGGTTTGAAATGTTGGATTCTCGTAACATATATTTTCATAATTAGGATATTCGATTTTAAATTTATAAACTTGCTGATTAATCGTTTGAATTTTGTCTATAATTGTTTGAATTGTCCATATTGTGCACTTTGCTCTACAATTTTTGAGCAAAGTATCCAACCAAAAACACGACGTTTATTCGTGCATTCGACATGTTTCAATTAGCGCCCGATGAGTTGACACATTGCAATTGATTAACATGCTAATGAAATAACAGGTGCCCTGAATAATTTCCGAAGACCGACGGAAGCATATTTTACTGTACCTACTTTGTTTCTGTCTAACCTTTTATGAAACACTTAAATTGAGCTGTGGCTTAATCCACTCTAAGGGAAACATGATTTCTCGGAATAAAAAGTATACCATGTGTCAGTTCGTAATAAAAGCAATGCCCCAATAAATTTCATCCAAATATTTTCAGCCGTAATGGAGTTGATTAGAAACAAACATACACTCACCAGCATAGACTCCCTAAGCTTCACATTTATAATATTAGTGTGCTTACTGCAGCTGTTGCTGATAGAGGCATTTATGGACGAACATGACAGTGTGAACCAAGGCCAGTATAAGGTGATTACGTGAGTTCATAAATGCCCAGTCGCCGCTAACGCTTGTATAATACTTTTCGCAAACATTGAGAGCATATTCACGTAAAATGCGGAACTTTTCATCCTGATGATTACGGTTCCTGACTCAACTGGTTTAAAGTTTATGGTAATAAATATTTATCTGCCGGTTTCCATAGTTTTGACTGCTATCTTGCTGTTGATCGTACTTCATCGTCGTGCAAGATGAGTTTTGAAATAATTTTTTTCAAGTGATTTACGCATGCGCCCGTTTTACGCGCCACCCCTCGAAGTCTTACGACCGCCTCCCTAGGCGACGCATTACCTGAAAAATGAACCTTCAGCCTGTAACACTTAAGGTCTTAGCTTGACAAACGCATCATTTTATGAAAATTTTGGGACTCTTGTCATCTTTAGTTCTAAAGCCGTCATTATGTTCGCGCAGGAAGAATTAGAATTTCGTGACGAGTTCTTCCAAATTTTCACTTCATCGTAGGATATGCTGAAACATTACATACGTTAATCTGAATAAGACCTAGTGACGTTATTTTTAAGGTATAGAGTTGTGCGGGACGTTTTCCTGAACAGGATCTCAATACGGAGCAAAGAGTACAGTAGTCAGTCGGCTGCGAGTCTCGAGGGTGAGTGCACGAACCCCTCATTGCTCGCGAGTATTATCGTAACTTACTTCGCCGCGTGAAACTTGTTCCTGAGCGTTTCATTTGTACAAGTCAGTTATATTTCCGAATTAAATTATAGATGTTTATAACATCGTTTATTATACGCGGTAGGTACTGGTAATAATATTTTTTAGGCAAGTTGAAAGTTGTGTTGCCATATATAACGAAATAAATTCCCGAAAATTTTCAACAAGGTAAGAATTAAATTTAACAACCAAATACTAGTATATGAATACCTTGTTTAACTAGATTTATTCCACCTCAAATAACTATTTAAGTAAGTGATAAATTAAATCTATTGACATAAAATGAGAACAATAATAGTTTGTTTAACTCGCAAATTTATATTCACATCAAATAACTCATGTGATACAAGTTAATTAGAAGACTAATTGCTTAACACGATACGTAATTGACCGACGTACAATGTGCACCAATAATATTATATATTGTCTAGCATTTAAACAGTAGGTACTACAAAACGTAAAGATTTGTTAAGCAGTAATTTAATCATGTACTCCATCTTGCGGAAAACATTATCGTTCACGGTAAATTAAATAAAACGGTGTTACTTGTTTTGTAAATAAATACGAGCGAATGTAAATCGTAGTTAGCGAAGGCGGCGCGACCTGCCGGCCGGGTGGCGGGCGCCGGTCCGATCCGGAAAATTTGCCGTTTTCCCGACATTCCCTAGTTAATTAAAGCCCATTTGTACACTGTCTTGCGAATATAATTTATGAAAAGAGAAAACGTTTCGCTAAACATTCGACTCCTGGAAAATAATTCAAGTGATTTATTCTTAGTAACATTCTAATTTACTGTTAACTTTGATACGAGTATTTGCAGACGTTGTTGCTGGATGTTTTAGTTTCTTGTCAAATTCTGTACGACTTGGGTTTGTTAGTCATAAATCTTTACATGACGCTCAAGTATTGACAAACAAGTAGAAGCGGCCTCCACCTCCTTGTCAATGCCAAATAAGCCCGCCTCGAGCCGAGGCTCCGCCTACCCGAACAAGGTAAATAAGCCGCTACTTATGTATACAGTTTTATATAACACGAAGTATACATCTACTATCTACTTGTATATTAAGCGGGTATGGTTTACTAACTCACAAATTATTGATGGTGACTAACTTGAGAGATATGTGCTCAGGAGTCTAAATAATTTCAAGAGACTTGAGTTCGTTACAGAATCTGACAAGTAACAAAGCAAAACGCTAGAATATTTAACTGTCTACTTCATAATAATTTAACGGCAGTGTCTAGTTAAGCTCACCACTTTACGGTTTCAGAGCACTCTCTCGTTAAAGTCGTAGAAGCGTAGATTCGTCTCGTTTAAAATTTCTCTTATCCATTCGGTGAAGGGATAATCACAAAATTGTTTCCAGAATTACTATCCTCTTAAAATAAAGAACCTTCAAAATGAAATGGACACATCGAGCTTGAAGAAACAACGAAACAAATACAAACAGCGGGTTTATTACTGAAATACAGTTCTTGAGTAACAGGACAATGTTAACAAACAAAATCAACAGAGCGGGTGAAACTTTCGCAGCTAAGAAGTCGAAACTGTGTATACAATGTCGGGGAGAACTGAGCTCTAACAAGCCGGCCATCCGAAGTTGTTGAGTTGGAGCGCGGGCACTGGCGCCAGCCAGCGGGGAATAATTCTGGTTAAGCGGTCAGTAAGGGAGCAGAGCTAGCAGACAGTTTGGAAGTGTTCGCGGCTGTTTGGTGCACTCCAACCGCGTAGGATTTGTCGCGGTGCCGCAAAACAAAGGGCATGAACCGCTAACAATGGAGCCACAGCTCGGACGTAGGCAGGCACCCACGGCGAGGAACCACATCGTCTACACCGACCACAAGGGCAGGAAGTGAGTATACTATTTAAAGCTGCGCCCTGCGGTTGCACCCGCTATCCCATATTATTCTTCAAGATAAAAGTAGTCATATGTATTAATCCCTGCTTATACTCCAAATGTTGTCTAAATCTATTCAGCCATTTCAGTGTGAAGAAGTAACATGCATACTCACTCACGTGCATATCTTTGGCATTTGAAATATTAGTGTGATAGTTTGTTATCTCAATCCGAGACACAAAAATATACAGGCGTTGTATTCTTACTCATACTACGAGGTCTCAATACGTTACCCAATAAGGAAGAAGATACACAGATATAGCTATGAACATACTCACAATAAAATAAATAAAGATAGTAAATAGATCTGTGTTTCGATGAGTTATAAAAAACGTTATATCTGGCCCTTAATTTTCTATGTCCCTACTGAATTTAAAAGGCATGCTTATTGATTTATTTGGATTTTGCGATTGAAATTTAACTCTTTTTATCGCGTATAATTTAGACTATTTTAATTCCTGACGTTTTTGTTGATGAACACCACCAAGTGTTAGTCATGGTTGCACCATAGTAGTAGTTAAAGTTAAGGTTTATGAGAAATTTGATAATAACAGTTACGCTGACTTTAGCATTTACTGTGAAATGCGTTGCAACAGCGTATTCACTAGCATAGTTTAAGTTACCAGGATTGTAAGTCAAATGAGACTTTTTTTACACTGGCACTTAGCTGGAATTATGTTTTATGCATCTGACAGATATTTCACATAAGCAATAATACTAACCAGCGAAGCGTGGGCAGTTAAAGTTATGACGTCATTAAACAATTGTCAGATGGTGCAATTTTTTTTTGCCTAACCGCTACTTTAACTGAAATGTCGATGTTTGTTAAAGCTAAATTAAGATGGTGAAACCCACCCTTAGAAACTTAAAACTACTGGTTAAAATAATGTAAAATACATGCAATATAATCAGTTAAAAGTGTTTAATATACACACACACACTTGTTCTTTATTTATTGGGAGCAAATTGCGAAGAAATATTGTTTTAATAACAATGAAATCGGGAAGTATAAAATATTTCAATTAATGTGCCGTTTTGATTGTGGTGAAATAATATCCGGCCGGGGTGGAAGCGAGACCTTAAACCAAACAAATGGCTCCTATTATTTCTCTCAATTTAGTCTAACAAGCAACTTAGAGTCAAAGGTTCGACGGAGCGCGGAACTCAATGGCCGTGAATTTTGTAATCTTCATTAATTACAACCGAAAGTTAACTTTCGCTCTTCTTACTTCAGTTGTTTCTGTTAATTTTATTGAAGTTCTTCAAAGTTATGTGCGGTGTTTACGATCATTGAGTGTTTTCAAACGTCTGCTAAGAAGCATAATGAACAGATATCTGGCAATATCTGTATCTAGGTAAATTCATGCATACTTTAGAGCAGGGTTTCTTAAAGTGGGGTCCATGGACCACTATGGGGTCCATGACGCGAGTGCTAGGGGTCCACATTCCCGAGGTTTATTTACTAGAATTCCTTTGAAGTATGCAGTTCTATTATTTAAATGAACAAAACCAAAAATCAAGTAATTGTCAAGAAACAATGTTTTCTTATTTTAAAATTCTCTTCGCAAGGGGTCCGTAGTGTTACTGAAACATTGAAAGTTGTCCGTGGCTACAAAAAGTTTAAGAACCATTGCTTTAGAGGTAAAATAGACAGTAGTCTTAGTATATTTCAAAAGGAATATTCCAATAAGTAGGTGTAATGGTTATCGGCTAAGTTTAATTCATAGTATAGAATAACAAATTATTCTTTATAATATATTATCAAATTTTTAATCATTTACCTATGTAAAATACCTTGAAATTGTATAGCCTTAGGAGATTAAGCAAGTTTTATAATTATGGATAATTAATGTCCATCAAAGAACCATAAAATAGGTTGGCATGAAAAATAACTGAAACCTGCTGTCATGCTCTTTTAAGTAACGGGAATGGTTACCGGGTTGTTTTAAGCTTTTGAAAACCTGGAGTTTATTTTAAGTATGATGAAGCATATACGAGTATATGACATAATGATAATTATCAATCTCTACCGGCTACCTACTTAAAATACTCTCCCTATGAAAAAACAGGTAAAAATATCTACAAAGTATGAAAGTAGATGACTTTATTATTTTACTTTTACACAAGATTTTATGCCTGTTATTAAAAAGTTGAGCTTCTTTTGTAATAAACTGCTGTTCTTGTTGACAGTAATTTTTCATAATTTACCAGTGTTTTAATGCAGCAACATTTTTCACAATTTACTCCTAATAATATCAGAATGATAAAATGTTCCAAAGTTATGCCAAATATCTAGTCGTTATTGAATAGATACTTTTTAATTTCTTTGAGGAGACATTTAGGTTGGTAGTATAGAAATCAAATTGTACAGAATATTTTTTTTGGTAAATCTCATGTTGGGCAATGATAGAGCTTGCTTGCCTAGAAGAAAACAATTCACTTGCGAATTGAAGACACCCAGATTATAACCGTCGGGGAATACCCACGCAGGCACCCACCCGCACACAGTCTAGCGGTTTGCACAATGGATGTGAAATCAAAGCGCTTCGTTAGTTCCACTTCTAATAATTTTATTAGAAGAGTTTGCAATTACGCCAGTTTTCCTCGTACTCCATGAAACCAATTTCATGAAACATTACGTTAAAATTTAGAAATAGCATCATTTGAAATCTCAAAACGACCGACTGGAACTGGGCAGTCGTAGTTGAAGAAATTTTCATATAAATTAAGTGTATAAACTTCCTAACCGCTACTGCGAGAAAGCGACCGAGTAACTTCTGTGGAACATTTAAATTCACTACTGGCTCCTTTATGACGTCTCTGTTGTTACTTCACTTGCTCCATTCGTTATTATGAGACTCCATCTTGAAATTTCATTTAAGTGGCGCCGTGTTCACGCACGTCTGAATTAGAGATTTTAATTTGAGTAAGTATTGATGTAGAGCATTTTAGCTAGGCTTCTGTTCTATTATATTTATGGCGTTATATTTTTTTTAACTTATTTTTTTATTTTAATTTAGTTAAGTTTGTTATAATTCTAAATACCTATGTATATGTTTTGGTTTTGATTAATAAATATTTATACTTCTTACTCGTATAATAGGTATTATTTTTTGTATTTTTATGTATCTTCTAATAAAATAAATATACATAATTAACAATGGAATTATGGAATGTTCTATTAAAATCACACTAATATTATAAATGTAAAAGTTTGTGTGCAAGTGTGTTTGACCGCGTTCAACTCCATAATAGCTGAACGGAATTGAATGAAATTTGGTATGAGTTAACTCATAATCGTAAGATGTTACTTTCCCCGAAAAATGTTGGTTCCAGTAGTATAGCGAGTAAAACCGCGGGGCACTGCTAGCTGTAAATAAAGAACGCTTTACACTCATTACTCTGCACTAGGATTCTTTGAGTTGGGGATGCTATGGAACATACACAAAGATACTGAAAATAACACTATACCCATCGAACCCATCACTCCCTTGTGATATTCAATTAATCAGTCAAACAGAGAATCGAGTTAATTTAGACTACGTCCACCACCACCACTCCACCCACCACTACTACTTCCACTCCACCTATTGCTACACCAACCGAAAAACTCTACTTACTTGTTCATATTTTATGTAGGCACATATGGAAAACAGTTTTTTATTCAAAGCAGATACAAAACAATATAGGATTGTGGGGTACGATTTTACAGTGAGTTAAAAAGACGGCAACTTTCAATCTCTAGCAGGCCTATCCGGCATTTGAGCAAGGTCATAAAGAATGGCATTGCATCAAATAACCAAATTTAAACTGACTTTGCAGCCAATAAAAATATCGTTGAATTTTTTGTTTGCTTCTTTTTGGTGATGGAACTTGAGTCTAAAGTTATTAGTTCCGGCAATCCGGCCGAACTGCAACTCCCGGCATCTCTAGCCTCGAGCCACCCCACAGAATACGTTCCGGGAAGGACAGTGGAGTTACTTGTGCAGTTTCCGTTAGTCACATTTTCGCAACAAGGTATTCACATTTCGAGGACTGGAAAGTTAGCGTTATCGCGTTTAAAATAGAACGACAAACACATCTAACTTTGTGATGCAAAATGGACACGACGGGACGGGACGGTGGGATAAAAACCTTTACGTTCCAGTAAATTATTTTGGTTACTTATCGGCCATTTCATTCGTTTTATTTGCATTTATGACAAAGCGCGACATAATGGGACTATTTTAAACTTTTACATCGTAAAAAGTTTTTAGATACCAATTCTATTCAAGTAACACAATTTTTTACCAATTCAAATGCGAATGCTTTTTAGGGTTCCGTACCCAAAGGGTAAAACGGGATCCTGTTACTAAGGTTCCGCTGTCCGTCTGTCCGTCCGTCTGTTACCAGGCTGTATCTCATGAACCGTGATAGTTAGACAGTTGAAATTTTCACAGATGATGTATTTTTGTTGCCGCTACAACAAAAAATACTAAAAAACAGAATAAAATAAATATTTAAGAGGGCACCTATGCAAAAAAAACATGATTTCTAACATTCGAGTACCTTGATTTTGCTACTCAACACTAGATGTCTCCTAATGCTTTTGAGGCATTAGGAAACATTAAATTATTGCCGCTACTCACTCGTAGATGTCATGGCAAAACAAAAATTAAATAAATAGGTACTATTCTGCTTATTATAGATAATGGTACGGAACCCTTCGTGCGCGAGTCCGACTCGCACTTGACCGGTTATTTTGTTAATTAGATTCTTTATGAGTTTTAGAAAATCAGGAGATAAGTAAAAAGAGTTTGTGATTACATCTACTTTTCTCTAGTCTATAGATATCAAAATGTAGATAAACATGCTTACGCAAATAAGCTTGAAAGCGCAGCGTGAGTGTGAACAAGGTTTGTGTTTAATAATTTATCGGTTTGTCGAACAACGTGCACTCTAGTAAATCCAACACTTCGTATGTATGAGGCGAACTGCGACGAGTGTACTCTCAAAATTCAACTAATGTAAATAGGCTTTCTATGTCAGCAAATACTGTGCTAACGACTGTATTCTAGGGAGTGTAGTTTGTTCATAAAAATTAAGTAAGCATAGGCTGAGTGCGGCTAGTATTGATGTTTTAGGCCGCCTGTAGGTTTAACAGTTGTTTTAGAAATAAACCGGGACCTACAGTTTACGTCTATTCCGAACCATTGTACCGCTCTAATGTAAATGCCACTCCCGGTAACCCATCCAAAAACTGACTATGGCGTCCGTATCGGTCAGAAACATAAATAGTCTTTATTTGTGCTACAGAAGCAGATACAATACGAAACTAAAAAAAGTTAAATTGTACATGCACGTGGCGTGCGGTGAATGAATTTGTTTAATACTTTATTACGAGCACATGGTGAAGTAATTTTAACATATTCAGAGTGAGTCGCGAACGCGTCCCGAACAGCGCTCCGTACCATTATAAGTACCTACGAGCAAGTGTACAAATTGATTTATTGAAGTTGAGCGTGTTCAAGACTTGCGCCTGAGTACTCACAGTCCTTTGCGTTACACAGATAAAGTGGAAATAAAAAAGTAACTTCACAAACAGAAATCCCCTTGTCGCGAGATTTACGAGCTGACGCACCTCCGACGCAAAAAACTTATGTACATGTAAATTTTATGTTTCAACGAATAAACAATTCCATCTACTAACTATAAGCTTTTTTATACTAGTGTATGTTCATATGTTTTTGTTTCGACCATGTAGTGATTTTCCCAGAAAATAAGGTTAACGATCAAAAACATCGAACAACATTAGCGATCAATTTTCGACTAATACAATTGAAAGCAACTTTTAGTTAAAACCAACAATTTGCTTTATGAAATCTGAATGTATAGCATCCGAGTAAATGTGATCATTTTCGTGATAATTATATAGAGTCACGCGAAGGTGGCTTCAGGCATGATTCAAGGAATAATGAACAAACTTTCTTGAAATGATTATGATGAGAACAAGTTTTCGTCGGATGTTTTAAATTTCCTATTAATTATTAAAAAACTCAGTCAGATTTTTTGGAACACAGCAACGACGATAAAGTAGGACAGCGTACCATCCTCAGGTTCCTATCTTCATATTGAGGTTTGAATACAACTTTTTGAGGTCCATGCTACATTCATGAGATGATGATAACTCAGTTCAGTACACTTCAGTACACTATCATCCAGCCGTTACGTTCTGGGATTTTCTTGCATAAAATTCTGCCCTTGATGATCAACTGTGTGAATTCATAAAGGGATCCTCATTGCATATGTCCGTATTGCATTGTATATATGACCTTTCGTCTAACATAACTGTAAACATTAGCTTTCTTTTGCGGTTAGCTTTTTCCATTATCTAGGCGTTGGAAGTGAAACTAGTCCAGTGAATTTTGAAAATTTTGCGTTAAGTCCACATCTCTAACGACTGTAACCTAACACTAATATATTTAAATAGTTGTGTATCAAAAAAAATGTGACGTGACAATATGAATCATAAACATACGCATAAAGGAAGCCCTTGGTAGGTAATGACGAAACTTGATGGTTAACGAAATAAAAGAGTTTAAGAATTCATAAATGATAATAGTACTTACTTACCGCTTGAACAGCTTTTAAAGTGAATTCCAATGTAGTTCTGACATGTTATTTATTCACTGAATTAACATCCCGCAAATGCAAGCACAATTTTCGGGCATTTCTGTTTGTCAATTAAAATATTTGGAATCATGAAATCATTTCAGTTGCAGTTTATTTGATTACTCTGAACTACACGAAGATCGTGAATTGCTCTTTGCTACTTTTTTTCTTTCAATCACGATTATGAAAAAATAAAGTTTTGATTTGCCTTTTACAAAAATACTTTTCCCGATGTCAAGGCACGCCAGCCTGATCTTCGACAGTCACTGACAACTATCGTCACTCCATCCTATCGTTTCGAGCATCCTATTCCACCACTATGTTGACCAACTTGTACGTACATCAATGTTATAATTTCCTATCGGGTCTTTTCATGGTTTACGATTGTACAGCTTCGATTTAAAAAAATACATTGTTCAGGTAAAAAAGTCGGTAAATAAGGAAAGTTTTATTATATATTTAAAATATGTGTATTTTTTATATGTCTAAAACTTTTAAAAGTAACATCTATATCTAGGTATATAGCATATACCTAGCAAAGGCTGATCAACTAAAATATATAATATAATTTCTTAGTTTATCCTCAAAATCAGTAGGATCACTTCCTAAAACCAAGAAAATTGAAAACTTATTCGACTTATTCCTAGTTACACTATTCTAAGAAAAACAGTTCAAAAACTATAAATTCTTTTGCTACGTTGCATGTAACAACGTAGCAAAACAATCAGGAATTAGTTACTCACATTGAGCTAATAAAATGATTTCAGTTCAAAGGTGGCGTGTGCAAGTATTTGTAAAGCTTGTCACGCGTTCACACGGGCTGGATTGTTTGCGCAGCGGCGGGGCATTCCGCGCTCGCATATTGTCGCCTTTATTCCTTCCGGGTACTTCCATACGTGGAATTATTCTTATAATAATGGAATGAAGTGTGCAATTTTCATATAGGTAGTTCTTGTAGGTAAAACTAATTCCGGAGTTATTTTGATGGTTAGTTTTAACACTTAGGCAATTTATATTGAATTTGAAACCTTTCATTTTTATTAGGTAGTCTATTTCTGTGTTATTTTTATAATTATTTTAGTTTTTTTTTACTAGGGCAAGTAAGTCATCATCTAAACAAAATACAAGCTAACACTATAAAAACAGTTAAACTGCCCTTAGCCCGTTGTAGGTCTAAAGAAAATCCAAATGCTCAAGCCCACTATCAGTTAGCAACGTAACCAGCATGCTGGTGGCATTACCACGCTGAATGAAATGCTTATGCGTTGAGTCAGAAACACGCCAGTATTTTGATCACGCGTCGCATCGACCCTGGTCGCTCTAAAAGATTTTTGAAAATAAGGTGAGCTCCCGGTCCCCAAGGGCCCAAATATGTAACCACTGCTGAGATTAGCATATTTGCGCCGCTTGTACTGCCGAATTGGCTGAGTCAAAGCCAAAGTAATTTTTTAAGTCAATCAAAAAACGTCAAAGTTTTTGACTTTTATGGTCTCCAGAGGATAAATCTGTTACCATTATTTTGGTGGTCAAATGTAAGTAAACTTCCACAGACGGTCATTGATGCTCCGAGCTTTGCATCTTTTAAAATCAAGTTAAATAAATAATTGGCCCAGAGCGTGTCGAGACACGCATATGGTAGGGTTCCGTAATCAAAGCCATATAATTGTAGTCATAGTTCAGAAAATTATGGTTACAGAAAAATTCGAACGAACGAAGCTCTGTGGACTTAGCCAAATTTCAGAGATGTACCATCCCGACATAGCATATACTTTTTATGGTTTAAACATAGAGAAAACTGATTGAGAAACATTATTTGTTAAGACCATTTTACAAAAAAGTCAAGGACCTTTGAGCTAGAATGCTTTGAATTTATTACAGTTAAATCCCTATTACTCAAAAATTTATCATCAGATAATGGTCGAAATAATTTTGAATGAAGGTTTTAAATATTACCTATCTGTATTGTAAGATTCAAGTTTCTGTACCCTATAGTTTAGAAATGCAGGAGGGGGCAACCATATTTCGCAAAGTATAGACTTTATAAAAAAGTGATGTATCAAACCTTACCTTCATTTTAAAAGACCTTTTTAACGATACCCCCCCCCCCCCCCCCCCCACAAGTAGTTGGAGTAAAAAAAAAACATCCCCTTTTCACATGTACCAGAGCCACCCTTAAAATGCAATATTATATATTTTAAATACTTTTGAAATTGAGATCTATATTACAACTGTCATTATGCAAAGTTTCATTCATTTATCCTAATAATTATAGAAGTTAAAAGGTTTTAAAAAATTCTGACGGACGGACAGACAGACAGACAGACAGACAGACAGACAGACGGACGGATAGAATGAATTTATAAGGGTTCCTTGACAGGCTACGGAACACTAAAAAGTGGCTTATTACGCAAGCTTTTTATGAATTTAGTGACTTTTTCGATATTAAGATAGCGCATAATATTATTGTGAAGCAATTTGCAACATTTATTATTTTGTATACCTACTACCTGACTTATAATTCCCATAATTATCAATAAATCTATGTCTATATGTCGTAAGCAAGATGTATTTTTGCCGATGATAGACCCTACACGGTTATAGGTTCATGCCATCGGGAGATAAATTGTTGTCAAACATTCAGGAAAAATAAAATATATCTATGAATACACAATTTACAGGTAAATATTTGTACACATAACAAGAGTCAGCGCCGAGTGGAATAGATTTATTTCGCGCAATCACAGATCACATGTTGGTATTCCGTTCAAGCACAGATCTCCGTATACACTGAATTATTTACTCTTAAGCAATACTACAGCCGAGAACGGGCCGCAAATATTCTGATAATGTCAAAGTACGACACCGGTCTTTAAAAAAACAACATTGTTTAGATAGATTCTCTATAATATAAACAAGTGATTTCTTAGGTTTTCGCTATTATTACACATTGAAATGAAATAACATAACATATATGCGAGTATATTAATTATCAAGGAGAAATCTTCGTAATCCATAGCAAGAATTTGATGAAATGTATACCAAGTATAGACTTATATTTCACAATTGCGGATAATATACTCCTATCGCTGATTCGTAAAATAATAATTAAAGACCATTTTTTGGAATAATAACAAATTGCAATTATTTAAAACGATGTAGAATCCATATATATTTGCTTAAGCCCCATCCAAATCAAACGCAGCGCAGAGCTTGAAGTGAGCAAGTTCTCGTTACAGAGTGTATGAGTGGGTGAACTCGACAACTTTGAAACTAACTTCAAGTGTTGTAAGTAAAACGTCTGCGGCGCGTTCGCGTATTATTTCCAAGCGATTTCACAATCTTCTGATGACGAGTTGGGTTTAACAGCTGCGGCTGTAGTTTTGGAATAATTGGAATATTTTTAACGGTTGAAAAAAAACGGTTGTGCAAGTTTTTGCGAGTCTTACGCAACGGCAATAGATTTTTATATGTATAGAAGATACGTAGAATAGATCGCCCTCGAAATATAAAGACAATTTTTATTGAATAGGCATTCAATAAAAAATTACCATTAAAATCGGTCCACAATCGGCGTAGATATCAACTAACGCAAAAAACAGTCGTATTGAGAATCTCCTTTTTGAGCTCTTTGTACTGAAACGTTTGAATGGCGCAAAACCAAAGCAATGCATCATTTTACACAATTTCCATAATCCGGGGAAATTGAAAGATCTGTGTTGCAAGAGACACGCGCCCCTCCGGGTCTGGCCCGGGCGCGGCGTAAGCGTTGTTTTACGGTCGTCGTGTGCCAACAAACTTCGGCAACTGCTTTATGATCCTAATTTATAAGTGAGCGGCGTCGGGAGTATTTATGACTCTTTCCGGAGTCCTCCCGCGAGTGCGTTCAGTGGTTCGGCTCTAGCGTTACCAGACACACGTCGACGGGCGTTATTTACTTCTATATAGGTTTGATTTGGTGTACTATTTTAAATTCTGACTTTGGCTGTTGATCGAATGTACTTGTTTTCATTGTATAGGTTTGCGTTTGACATTCACCTCGTCTGTTCTTAAGCGATGAAGCAAAAAAATGGGGCCCTGCCTAAACTGGATTAGGATTTATCAAATAAAAATATAAATAATTTAAAGGTACAAAGCTACTTTATCATCAGCTCTTTATTGTGCTCATAGCTACTTACTACATGTATGTGTATGAATGGCAAAAATTTTGCAAGTTTAGTTTGAAGTTTGCTGATCAGGGCCCAAGGGCCCCCTGAGCTTGGGGGCCCCGGTGCATGGCACCGCCTAGCCCTCCGATAGGTACGCCACTGGCTGTGCCATAGAAAACGGTCATTGACACTTGACAAAATGTATGGATAAGCTAATATTTTTTCCGCAATTTCAAGGTTAGACCCATAGTAAAACTTGTTTATAATGATGAGTATAACGGACCTCTTTCGGATTAGTACACCCTTTCCGCGTAATCCTGTATAGATACAAAGTGTATCTATTCTTGAATGTTATACTCTACCAAGCACCTTGTGTTAGTAAATCAATGATGACACCGAATTTTGATTGAATAAAACAATCAAATTTATGACGTCATTCATGAAACTACAACTAAGTGCCTTGCTTAAAAACGTTACTCAAGTTAATGTGCTATTTCAATTTACTATTTCAATTTGTCGCTGAGGGCAATGGTCACACGCGAAAACGAGCAAGCAAAATATGCACCAATTTGAACCTAGATTTATGAAATCACTTGTAACACGTTCCAAGTGAGCAGGATCACAATCACAAGACTGATTTACAATCTCGGAAAGCCAGAGTATAATTTGGGGGCATAAATTAATTTTCAATTTGCCTTTGACGTTTCGCTGAGCCGGCCGACATGTCTCTCAGGGAAGGTATTATCTCGTACATGACGTCCTGCGAGTATTCACTGCACCCAAAACGCTTCGCCATGTTTCAACTATGACGTTTTAATATGAACACGGCCTTTGGTAGGCTTGAAAATTTACTGGGTTGGGTGTTCATGTATTTAGTATTATGTAGATAACAGAAAAAAGTTACCTACTCCAAAAAAGGAAAAGGTTCTCAATTCGACTGTTTTTAGGATTCCTTACCTCAAAAGGAAAAGGTTCCCGATTTGCACTTGGCCAGTTTTTTTATTGTTTGTTGTTGGTTACGCGGAAAGGTGTTATAAACAACTTTTACAATAGGAACAACCCTGCAATCGCGAAAAATATCTCAGTTGTTCCGTAGAAAACGGTCACACTCGCAAAAAAAGGGAGCAGCTGATTTGTTTTTGCTACTACAAATACCTACTTTATATCATTTAGTTTGATCATGTCAGTTTCATGTTTTTATGTCTGATCTTCCATCCAAATTAAAATTCCACTAAAAACTTTAACGCGTATCCAAATCATACAAACTAACCACGAAAATAGGATGTTTTATAGACATAAATCTAGAACCGAAACTCTACTGCAAGAAACGTAATAATCTTTAACCTTACCTATGATTCTACTTGCAATATTCGAAGCATAATACTTCTACCCTAATGGAAATGTTCTATGAAAATTCAAGTACGCCTCTATAAAACACCTGCAGTTGAACTCTCACACTTCCATAGTTCGCCAGCTATGGGGCAAAAGTCGTAAAAGATGAGTGCCACTGAGTTTTGCGTAGATTCCATATTGCGAAGACAACGCTCGCATTACAATTTCGTTCGAGAGTAGTGCAAGTGGGTGAAGTTCGAACAGAATGCAACATGCAAAAGCCATTGAGTAGCAGGATTGAATGGATGTCTCTGCAAACGCCGCCGGGTGCCGCCCATTGTGTGAACACTATTGTGACGTTACATGCTCACATTTTACTACCTATTTCAACAGAATTTAAAACCACTTAATTTCGAACATTCTATATCATACTAACATTAGAAATGCGAAAGTTGTTTGTTTGTTGGTTGTTTTTTTTTACAATAAATCAACGTCTCGATTTGGTTTTTTGCGTAGAGATATTTGGCAGGTCAGAGCGTAGTGACATAGGATTCCTTTTGTTTTTACTTTGTGATTTTATTATTATTTTTTAGTTAATCCGCCGTAACATTTCATATTCTGTGAAAAATTCAACTGACTATCTATTACGGTTCGAAATATACTGTCGTTATAAGGTAGGACATACAGACAACGTAGGCTCAATAATAGGATCCTGTTTTTACCCTTTGGGTACAGAACCCTAAAAAAACTTCCGAAATTACGTTCAAGTCAGTATAGCGTTTTGAAAACCACCGTACGTAACAGCACTTAATTCCCTTAAAAAATCAACCCTAAAGGAAAATTGTAGTTAAAGCCAGTGCGATGCTTAACGTCATCTTTTTCCCCATGAAACAAGAGAAAACAAATCACAATTTTGCCCGCGTTGCTACAAATCAACATTTGAGTTTCGTCTCTGCGAATTTTGGCGCGTTGTTGGTACAAATACATGTATGCAGGTCAGGTTCGGAGGTGCATTGGTTCAAATATCCGTCGCTCGGCGATGGCTCACCGACACGAAGGAGGAAGGAGATTTCAATGCACTTGATTTATGAGCCACATAATGGAGCTCCACGCTGCATTTTGCTGCATGCAACCGCTAACCGTTCGACCCTCTAGCCTAAACATCTTTTGTACCTATGAAAATGTAGTAGGTACTTTATGGAAACGTTGCCCACATTTATATTGAAGGTAATAAATGAAACAATTTAAACAACTCTGACACTAAAACCATTAATTGTATGTTTTTATCTATTAAAAGGTTTTCAAAAAACTCTTCAGTTTGCTATAGCCATGCAATGTTTGCTCTTTGTATGAAAATAAAAAAGAGCTTATAATTTGCTAACTTTCAATACAAACTATATTAACTAATCTACCCAAAACCTTTGCCAAGATCCACAGTAATTCAACCTGCTTTCAATTTAAAGAAACAGCATTAAAATCGGTCGGTTTGAGAGCTACGATGTCACAGACTACACATAAGCTCCAAAGTTATAACGTGGCTAGTTTTGCATTGATGATTTAAACGCGCGAGCAAAATGAGATTTGGAGGTAAGGCAAATAGTTACAGGCTATGCCATCATATTTTGTTAACATTTTATTTAAAAATAGACACTGAAAGTAATATATAAATAGCTTCTAAAACGCAGCGTAACTTTCCGAGTGTTTTGTTAAAGCAAAGTTCCTGTAAATTCAAAATATTAGTCACTGAGGTTGCTCATTCTCCAACAGCCTTAGCGATACGTCATTGGCAAATTGAAAACTTAATTTATAGCTCTCCCATCGTCTGGGCTTATACAGCTTACTTTGGGCGACACCCTGAGTGCGACGGATTTTCTTATTTGAAACCTCTCTCTATAAAAGCTCGCCTACTGAGATGAACTTCCGACTCACTTTTCTTTTTCTTTTTATTTCCCGTATATTACAACAATATCATGAAGATGTGGTTTTAGGTATGGCAAGCAACTTACGCCTTGAACAATAGACCGGACTACTGGACGATCAAATTTGCATATAATGAGTTCAGATTTGAAATATATACAGATTCGGAAGCATTCTAGTTTATTTTTAGTATTGTAGTAAAGTAAGTACCAACTATAATCTAGATGTTTTTTTTTTCTTCATTTCTTATGTTCGGAAAATTGTAGCCAAGGCCTCCCACTTTTTTATTTAAAACCAATGTTAAATTTTTAGGTAAGTACACGTGTTTTAATTTTTTCTTGCTTCATATGATTAGTGTATTTTGCAAGGGCCAAGTAAATTAATCAATTTTTATTTATTTTTGCAAGTGTTTAAAAGTATATTTTAAGTGGTTGAAGGAATCCATAGTTTAATCGATTAAGGGTGTGGTGTTGTGATACGTAACTCTGCTTGTCGTCGAATTTTTAATTCTCAAATTTTTTGTAAAGCTGTTTTAATGAAGTAAAAATCTATACACTCTTTGAGCTAGCAGGTTTTATCTCGTTTGTAGTTTTGTTGAGTTTTTATAATATATTAATAGGCAATAGGTAAACCCGCATTAGTGCTCGTCTCGCACCATCATCCGGACGCGAAGCTCGCGGCGCAAAGTGCTACGTTATTCAACTTAATAGCCATTAGTCTGGTTCGTTAGCGGAATATTGCTAACGAATGTGCGACCCGCGCATTCCCGCGCGCTGTCGGGCCGCAGCTGGGCCGCAGCCGACCCGCTCGCGGACCGCACCGCGCCGCATGCTGACGTGTGGTGAAACGCTCAATTACTCGTAGCAAACTGTTAATTATATCACACCTACCGTTCATATATAACTCAACTTTGCAATGCCTTGTGATGCACCATTTGCCTTTGCCTCTATAAATAAAACAGAAATTTGATGTGTTAAGGGTTATACATGCTGGAGTTACCATAAGTTATTATAAAAATAAATAAATAAAAAAACTACAAACAAATGTCCTGATTTTCAGTTTTTTTTTTTTTTTAATCTTTATTTAAAGTGCTTTTTCGCAAAGCGAAAATGTCGCACGGAAAATAAATATAATTTGTTAATAGATCACGTGACTTGACTAATGTCTTTATGGGGTCACAGGCAAATAATATAGTCAACAATTATTTGGCAAGTAAGAAATTATGTTTGTTTGCTTGACTTCACTGAATTTACGTGGTCCCATACATGTCAAAGGGAGCGTTTACGCCACAGAAAAGAGAAGTAAATAGAACGGAAATGAGAAGGAAAATCTGTTGAAAATCTGATTGTGAAATCTGAAAACCTGAAAAACGGAACCTTACCATATATTTATTATTTAAAAAGACCTATTGAATGATACCCTCATGATGCATGCACCCCTCATGTTGTAGTTTTTTTTTTGTTTCGTGTGTCATCATAATTGTCCATGTAACACCATAATCATCAACATTTATATTATAGGTTTAAGCGTTGAACCTGTAGTACATACATACATACATATACTAATACAAGTTATACTAAGTAATACGTATACTAATACAAGTAAATATAACATTTTGGTTTCGCTGTTGTCGGGTAAAAAGTAAGTCAATACTTCATGTTGGGTTCGAGTTCGAGTTCCGGTGATAACTGTAGCAAAAGACTAAGAAAGAGGGCAAACAGTTTAGACTGCACCTAATTCAGAAAAGTTTTTTGTCAACTACCCGCATTGTTCAATATGCCCGTGAACATAGTGCATACAAATATCCCGTTTAAAATCATATAACTGTAGTGAAAAATCGCAATAGTTTAAAACTGTGATACAAACAGTATCTGTGAGATACTAAGGACACTTTTTTGTGACTATATAATCCAGGAACGAAAGCGGAAATTTGATGTACAATGCATGTGCAAATAATAGTACATTTGGCATGTAATGCGAAAATTACAGCACTAAAATACGGCGAGGAGATTCATGGACACTGGCGCCAGAAAATTATGAGAACGTTCCACGACGGTCTACCAAAATACTACGGAGTTAATGATTGTGGTTACAAAATTTATGTTATAGTGCATTGTTTGGTTAAATTAAGCCATGCTTAATATGGTAATAAATCAGTTTGCATAATTAATCTCAATAACTAGGCTTTAATACTAAATATTATGTATAAAAAAGAGCAACCGCCTTGTTAAAGAGAATCTGGCAACAGAGGAAGCTCAGAAGTCAAGCTGGCATGATGGAGATGATTAATACGGCTCATTTGCGGCGCTACGAGTCTACGGGCTACGGTGCTACGCCACTACGTGGCCACAGTGCTACGCGACCACAGAATAATAAATGTAGTCCGTGGCAAAGTTTACAGCTATACGTTAGTGGAGACAGACTATCAGCAAAAAACGTTTTATTTATTAGGAATGGGCTCGCGTTTTACTTTGCCTTACCACAGTTCAGATAAGCCTAAGGTAGGACATTCTTACCCAGAATATATCAATAGAAGACACCCCTAGATTTAATAATTGCTGTTCGAATCATTGCGATAAATAAAGAAGACAAAATAATTTCGGGGACCTAAATGCGCAATAATTATTGTCCATGTGTACTATGCTTAGATGAGTAAACTTAGTTTTAATATTTGCAGCTTGCATTTCTTCTTTCTTATTGTACCTACTCGCAATACTTTAAAGCCGCTCATTACGCATATGTTCATTATTTTCAAAAATAAAAAACCTGTGAAAAAAAGCTAATCTTTAGAATAAAGAAAAGTTAGTTAGTTGCAAATGAAAAGTTAGTTAGTTGCAAATGGTATAATAAAGCAATTTTTGGGTTGATATTTTACAGGATGGTGGAGGAGAATGAAAATCAAAAGAAAAAAACAAATAATCCTAAAATCAAAATTAAATATATTTAATAGCCGCTCGCCCCGGCTTCGCTACAAAATATGATAATATATAACGTATGTCACCCGGGGATAGTGTAGCTTCCCAACAGTGAAAGAATTTTTCAAATCGGTTCAGTAGTTTTGGAGCCTATTCAATGCAAACAAACAAACATTCAAATGTTTCCTCTTTAATATATATATTTAATATTTAAATGGCGTGAATTCTGTTGTACCATGCTCTAAACTAACTTGACAGGACTAAATTTATCGGCGGTTTTTTTTCATGTCAATACGTCAGTAAAGGATGGCAACAATATCTGAGATGTCAAATTTAGTTTAGTTTAGAGAATGGTACACCAGAATTGACGTCAATATCAAATTACTTTAAAACGTTGACAATGTTATTTTACAAAGTTCGTCAACCTATCGTTCTATAATTATTTGATCTTACTTAGTGAATTTTCTTCTTTAAAAATGTGAGAATGAGACAACTCTTAAGTTTAAGTTAAGTTGAATAACGTTTCTTCAGCTTTACAATCTTAAATACAGTGTTATGATGTGGCTCGAGACTACGTGCCGACTCGTGTCTCTGCGTACATCGTTTACGCTTCCGTTCTGAGAATTTATTATCACCCCCCCCCCCCCCCCCCAGGTTCTGCCTTTTATCTCTATTATGTATTAAATGCAGCGACATTAAAGGACTTGTATCGCTACGTTAACTAATTGTAACCGGAACAATGCGTTCAATCATCATTACAAAGCTGAATTTAGTTCTAAATGTTCTGATAGATGGTTATGTGGCGAGTTTTATTTTGTTATTGTTGGTTTATTTGATTTTAGTATAACAGCTGATACGATAAGTTTAATTATAACTAGCTGTTGCTCAATACTTCGTAAGAGTATACTTTCATATAAATTTCGGATGCGTATAACATGTTTGAAATTCATTTTACATATTTTAATTTTAATAACCTTATCAAAGCGTTCACTGAGTAAAAATGTCTTTTGCCATATAGGACAGTGGATCCAATTTTATTTGACATTCTTTGATTTCATTGACATTATAATTGGTATATATAGCATATGATATATCGATCTGCTAAAATACTATGTTTTTATATACTACTAATGTTATACACTGTACAAGTTACATAATTTTCTTATATATATTGATGGTCTGATATATTGTAGTTTTGGTATAATTCCGTTAAATTTTATATTTTTTGTTTATTATAGTAATATATCAATAAGTAGTTGTAAGAAAAGCAATATATAGATACGACGACGAGCGAAACGAGGAGGAGTGTAGGTAGGGAGTAGTGTAGTGTTAGGAGCTCCTTTCACAACCTTACCACGGTAAATATATCCCATAACTAATCATATAACTGTAGTGAACAACCACGATAGTTTAAAACAATTTTTATTTCATTTGCGGAGTATATCACAGTCATGTTTTATTTTGTATTATGTGTTTTAATTTTCGATCAAAAGTTTAGTATGTATAGAATATGAATGTTATATCAAAAGCTTGTATTTTATTTGTAATTTTTTTCATTCGATCATGTACCCGTAATTCGGACCCATAAATTAAAACCCTCCTTTTCGCCACCTTTTACAAAATCCTTTCTAAATAAACCTCTACGACCTATAAATAATTTATCAACATTTCAGCTTCGTAGGTTAAGTAGTTTTCGAGATTTCGTGATGAGTCAGCCCGTAAATAAGCCTATGTCAGGTATCAGTTTATAGTATCCTAACTATAATATTATAAAAGCGAAAGTAACTCAGATGTTAGTCGCGGTATCATGGCTAAATGATTGAATGGATTTTAATGAAATTTGGCAGGAAGATAGTGTGTATTATAAGGAAGCACATAGGGTAATTTTGCCCCAAAAATGCGGAAAAACTCGAAAAATCGCGCGTATCACCGCGGGATTAAATTAATATATAAATACATTAGCTATTGCCCATGACTTCGTGCGCGTAAATTTTCATATAATATTTAACCTTCTTTATTCTAAATTTTCGCAAAATCTTTTCCTAAAGGCCCCCGCAACCTGTATTCGTGATGTGGTGAACCACATCAAGAATATATTTGCCAAATATCACCTTCGTACTTTTTCGAATGATTTCGCGATGAATCAGTCAATGAGTACATGGTATTTCGCTTTTATAGTTTAAATGTAATGATAGGTTTGCGTTTTTCCATATCATGCCAGATGCTAAGAAAGTCGCGGGTTAAGATGGAGTACGATTGCCTATATTGTCTTATACTATTTGGGGAATATATACTCCGTCAGATCGCCTAAGAACAGATTTCTTAACAGAAATCTGTAACACCCACAATTAGGAAAGGAGCAAAGAAACAGGAGGAAAGGGGCAGTTTCACACAATTTAGAAATATATTTAGCGCTGAAACAGCGGATAGAAATCAAAACATTCGCGTATTTCAACCTTTGCTCAGCGTTTATCGATTTAACCGGTGAAAGAATACAAAAGCGGTGGACTGTGGAGGGTATTATTCGTGTAATTGGTTTCTAATACCACGTAAACCCCCCAAACGTGTTGGGAGACTGGACCGGGAGATAAAGTGCACGAACACTTCGGAAGCCACCTCTACATGGTTTACTACATATACCTATTTTTAAATTCAACTGGGCGGTTAAGATTCAAAACTACTTCTGCGTCTACTTCTGATTCTTTTTAATACGGATATGAAATCGAAAACGTTTTGAATAAAATTGAATTTGATCATTTGTCACAAATAGTCATCATCATCACCATCAGCCTATTTTAGTCTACATTGGCCTCAAGACCGAGGCTTTTAATAAAAGTATTGCGAGACTTGATATAATTTATACATGAATTTTCGGATGGGTTTTTATTTATTGGTTAACACAGACTAACAGAGTTTAACATCGTTGTAATGTCATTTATAATAATTATCAATATAAAAAAAAAACTTCAAACTTCGATTATTAGAGCAACATTAAAAGTTTCCTCTAAATAATAAAAAAATAATGACAAATTAGTTCACAAATGTCGGAGTAATATACAAACATAAAAAACAGGCCAAATTTAGGACCTCCACTCCTGAAGTTAGTAATTTTATTTTGCCATATTTTAAAATTATTGTGTGACTAAGTAAAAGTGCTTGCTTGTAAGTTAACTGACAATGTTATGTCTCGCTGTTTGATAAACGCAATAATATTTCTCACATACATTTTGTGGTATTCTAGAGCCAAACGCGACATGTCCTTTACATCCCGCAAGGACGTCTGGTGAAATTTTTCAACGTGCAATGCCCTGTCGCGCTCGAATCCTCGGAAATTTATGACCCTGGCCCGCTGACGGTGGCCAGTTTTACGAATACCGGATACGGCAATTTTGTACACGTCTTCAAGAGAGATGTGCCTGAGTAGCATAGACAAACATATATGTTTGTCTATGCTGTGTAGGTGGTTCTAGTCTCTAGGAAATTCGGGATGTTATGACGTATGTAAATGTATTTCAAAGAGTTTATTGTTAAGCTGAAACTATATATGACGAGAGTAATATGGATTGCTTCAAAAGTTCTAGTCTTAAAGAAAATAAATAAGTACTTGGTTTTCTAAATTTATTTCGGTTTCTTTTTTGGTTTTTCTGAAAATATTACAGTAACTTTTATTTTGTAAAAAATAAATTTCTAATTTATTTATTTCACATTTATGGAACATCATTTAGAATTGTCGGTCCTAGCCACCAACCTGAGAGCTAGGCCGTATCCTGGTGGATCCTTCCGAGTTGACTTAGATCAGAATATTGTACATTTGTTATAATTTTTGGGTTTTCAACAAAATAAATAAATGTTCTAAATTGAAATATATAGTACAAAAATAAATTTGATTGTCATCAGTAGATATTTGATTTAACTAAAATGAAATAATATTGAACATAATTGGCACTAGATATTGCCAATGACTTTGTACGCGTGACTTTCATATAAACTAAACTTTTAACCCACATTTGCCCCCTTGAATTCGGCCCTTGCGCAAAATCTTTTCTTATCGGACCTTTACACCTCATAAGAAATTTACCTGCCAAATTTCAGCTTTTTCAGTCAAGTAGATTTTGTGACAAATCAGTCAGTCTGTGAATGTATGTATCAATCAATATCTGCCTAAAAACTTACAGACCTGCCTGAGTATAATCAAACTGAAGTTGTTGGTAACATAAACATGCAAATTTATTTTACTTTTATGATTTCGATTTAAAACATGAACTATAAAAGGTTTACGATTGCCAAATTGAACTCGCATCGTGAACCAAACTACGATCCAGTAATTTCGTAACTGTAAAGGTGGGTTTTAACAAAACGATAAAGTAAGTCGTGGATATAAAACTGCATTTTATACGGTGCCAGAGTACCAACAAAAAGGGGTATTTTAACGACAATACACACGGGACTACGGAGACAGGGGTCAGCCTCCAATGACCTACCAAACTTGCAACGATAATAAATTGGATTTATAAAACAATCAAGTATAATTGGCCAGTAAAAAAAGGCTGTAATATATTCATCTAACTTAATGCCAATAGTTAAAAGTCTGAATTCGAATGATAAATATTTTTGCACCACTATAGCCGCAAGTCTGGCTGAATTCGTCACTACCTGGCTTAACACTAAACATACAACAACTTAGTAATTTATTATTTTTAAAGGCATTTTTTTCCATATTTTTGTGTGGTCTATCATCATCATCGTCGTCGTTAATCATTTTCCACCCAGTGCTCATTTTCGACTCGCTGCATAGCGTTTCCGGCAATATACTCGTCTCGTCTACTGCTTTTCTGCCTTTGTGCAATACTTGGTTGTCATTTCATATTAATTTTGTGAATAATCTAGCATTAGAGAAAAGTAATTGGGATTTTAACTGGCGGCAATTGAAGGATTTACGTTATGCCGTTTACAGTATTAACAAATAAACCAGAACTAACTCAAACAAACGTAACCAGTAAACGTAGCCACTTCCATCGCTAGACATCACATGCTTTTTAACCGACGAAAAAGGAGGACGGTTCTATGTTCCAGTTTTTTATTTAAATATATGTTCACCGATTTCTCCGCCAACTGTTGACCAATTAAAAAAAACTTTGGTTGGGTAGGGTATACTTCCAATTTGGTTCCATTTTCACCAAGTCAGGATCAGATGATGGCATCTCAGGGAAATCTAGGGCAACCCTCAAATTTTTTGGGCAGTTATTAAGTTTTTCATATAATTTTTATGTCGGTTTTTAAAGTGATCCACTTCACCCTTGCTATTATTTCTATACGTACACAATCGCTTTCTCACTGGCAATGTCCAGCTAGTTTTCCGTTGCCGTGTGGCGAACGTGAGCGAAAACTTCATTCGCGAGCGCTCGCTTTCGTTGATACGTTCGTTCGCGTTTGCACGTTTGTTCGCGTCCTTCGCTAGTTCTGCTCTGTACATGGCTTCACGTTGCTTCAAAACTCTTAGCCTTATTTTTCGTGCGTGACACTAAAATTACCAAAATCAGTAATCACAGCAGTTAGCTCGTAACAATTTAAAAAGTAATAAAGAAACGAGAGAAGAAATACTCATTGTGCATTCACGAGCTATAGGAAATAAAGTTGTGATTTATGCAAGTAAAATGTGTTCAGAACGCGGCCGTTTGTAGGCAACGTTTCGTTGCGACAAATTTAACTCACGCAAAAGCGCTGCTGCTCAACGCTGTTTAGCCAGCTCAGTCGAATATTCGCTGTCTTTGTGGTGAACGGAGCAATGCCAAATTAACCATTTTGGGAATTGCAATACTATTATAGACAGCTATAGGTAAATAATGTAAATTAAGTAGGCACTTGTATTACTTAGATGCGCCTCACTGTTGTTGCCGCTGTTCAATAGGCGCCAAATATTTTTTTTTCGAGATATTAACTATCTCCACATAAAACTTCATCCAATAAGCTCATATAATTCATATTTGAGTAGTTTCATTGGCTAAACACACACACACATACATCAATTCATAACATGTTTAGTTAATACGGCTGTATTTTAAAATAATTGACTAAAATTATCTCGTTAAAAATACTGATAATGGTATATTTGGCCTAATATATTTCACAAACGGTAGTACTACAGTAAAATCAAAATGTGTAACAAACTTTCTTAAAAAATATAAACTAATGTTATCATCATAATTTCAGCCATAGGAAGTCCACTGATCCCCCGCGAAGGGGTTCAGATTTTTTATTTTATTTGGGTAACTATCACGTGGGAACTTTTTTTTGTTTTAATTCTGTAATAGGCTTGCGTTTGACCGCCAACTCGCCTGATGTTAAGCGCGATGCGGTCTACGATGGAGCAGGCTTGCCCAGAAGAAACCGATTCACTCGAGATTTGAAGACACCCAGATTGTAAACATCGGGGAACACCCATTCCGGCAGCGCATTCCACAGACTAGCAGCCAACTAACTAACCAACTAACTATTCGTCATCTTGTATTTATGATGTCGTCACCTATCAAGTGCACCTATCGAGTGACAGAACATCGTTACGACATCAAGTTGGCTATGACAGCCAACTCGATCGTTCCTTCGTCTCATTACACAAACGTCGTTTTGCATAAAAAAAAATCATTTCATCAGTATTGATTGTTATTGTTTGTCCCCCAGGATCCCGTACGCCGACAAGATCACTCCGGAGCCGATCCTGCAGAACAATGCTCGGGACACAAAAGACGCCGTCAGGAACAGCTACAACAGCCAGTTCAAAGTGGGCATCTACGGCTGGCGCAAGAAATGCCTTTACATTCTCGTCATGTCGCTTATGTTTATGATGATCATTAACCTGGCACTGACGCTTTGGGTATTGAAAGTCTTGGATTTTAATTCAGTAAGTTTTTCTGTATTGATATTTTATTACTTCTCTGGCCTAGTATGAGAAAAAGTATTCGTTACTTAAACGATATCAAAATGTATGAAAAATTGAACAGCGCCTCTATCGGACGTAAAACGGACGTAAAACTTTCTTAGCCACTATGAGCGATTTTTGTAAGGTCAAAACTTATAGGTTCGTGTCACCGACATGCTAATGTGACGTATTAGTTTCCACTTCTGTCAGCAGTCCCCATGACTAACTTTTTATTAACCGATTTCGAAAATTCTTTTTTGTTTTAAAGTTTATACGTTCAGAATGGTTCTTTAGAAATTTCATCTAAATCGGTTCAGCAGTTGGTTTTGAATAAAAATTTAAAAAAAATCTTGCTTTCAAGTAAAGAAAATTGCCTATTTACTAATTTTGAAGTTGGATTTTGAAATTGATAATTATTTCACTGACCGATTCTCAAAAGTCCAAACTTGGGGTTTGACAAAGAGCAATGGAGCGCAGCGTGCTTGGTATCAATAGAATCAACAGAGTTACTAATGCACTGCGCTCCATAACTGGTGTGTTCGACGTTGGCCAAAAAGCTGCCAGATTTAAATGGAATTGGGCGGGACATGTGTCGCGTATGCATCCCGACCGATGGGCCAGGATCATCACACAGTGGATGCCTGATGGACGAAACAGTCAAGGAAGGCCTAAGAAACGCTGGCGTGACGATCTTGACACATTCCGAAAAGGTTAACAAAAGGACGAGGATTTAGGACCGAGATTTATGGAACGAAATGGGGGAGACCTTTGCTCAACAGTGGATCAGTATAGATTAAAAATAATCGCAGCAGAACAACGAACCAACGTCATTCTTTGCATAGAGGTAGCTAGAGGGCCGGAGAGTAACATAGGACTATATCCCAGAAAAAGGTACGGGTCCTGAGGGAATGGCTACGCGGGTGGAACCGCAGAGTGCAGCTAGCTTACTAACTTAAAAACGTTTGTGATTTTAATGTATGCTTAAAATTGCTCAGTCACGTTTTCGGGCGAGACATTTTACATCAACGAAGAGTTGACAAAGCAATTAATAGAATAATTAATATAAATAAAGTTTTTAAGTAAGGGCAACCGCGTTTTGATTTTATTTCGAATATTTAATGTAATTTGCAAGAATGACATACGCTGGACTCTAACAGATAAAGATAAGAGTGAACGGACAGGTTGTGTTAATGTCGAGTTTCGTAAATGGGTTTCAAATTAGTTAATTAAAATATTCATTTTAAATTTGCCCGTAAAAAATGTGCTTAATTTTTTACTGTGAACAAAGTTATAACGAAGAATGCTATGTTTTTTTATAGACATGATGCGCTATATTTTAATCAAGGTTATGGTTACTACTATAGATGATGAATTTTTAAATTATTTCTTCTCTATCCCACTCTAACGCATAAAGGATTGTCTTTCATTATCGCAGAGATTTTATGCGCCTACTGATCAAAAGTTCGTAATGTATCAATGGTGGTCTTTCATTACATTTCAGTTGAAAGCACTATGTTAGGTATCTTCTGTAACACAATGTAACAAATAAAAAAAATACTTATTTTCAGGCTGGTATGGGTCAATTACGAATAGTACCCGGTGGGTTACAGCTTTTGGGCCAAGCTCTCGTGCTGGATTCCCTGTTTGCATCCAGCATCAAGTCCCGCCGTGGACAGCCCATCTCCATTGAGTCTAGCAGAAACTTCTCTGTATCAACGCGAGACCAACTCGGTTTGCTGCAGAGTAGGTTATTCTTAGGTAAGTTACGAACTCGTTATGAAAGAAGTTCAAAACTTGCGTAAAGTTATTTTAGACTGTGGCTTTAAAGTAAGTCACAGTCTGAGAATTTTAGTCAGCTTTCTATTATTTTGCATTTAGTTTTACTGTCAAATTAAGATTTTAGGTTGTCCACCTCTTTATCATCATCAGGATTCATCGTCACCTCACTAGTATTCTACATATAGTAGAGTAGTAGATAGTATTCCACTTTTAAGGGTGGAAAATTAGAGGGTGAATCCCGTTTGTTGAGTTCGTGAAGTCGGTTTTAATTGAATTTTTGTAGAAATGTTTCAATTGTGTCCTTTCTAAGGTCACGACCGTCTAGAAATAAACGCTGCTCGGTTAGAAGTGCGGGACTCACGAGGGGTGCTACTCTTGGGTGCGTCTGATGGCGCAGTCACGGTGGGAGCCGATACTTTGACGATAGCCAGCCCCGCCGGGGTCACTCTGGAAGGGTCTGCGCAGACGCCGCTGGTGAAAGCTCCGCCATCAAAACAACTGATGTAAGAATATTTTGGATAATAAATCTGGCAATCAGATGATGAATCTTTGCTAGTTTTACCAGTACATACGATTTTGAAGTTATTTTTATAGAATAAAGTGACATACCGAAACGGTTAAATGCGGTGCTTGCATTCACACTTGTATCAGATGTTTAGGCCCGCAAGAGTCAAACATGGCCTGACAGTAGTTGTTATAGACTAAAACAAACAACCAACAAATTCAATTGAATATGTTATCTTAATTGTCGATATTTTTTTATGCAGGCTGGAGTCACCAACGCGGTCACTACAGGTGTACGCGGGGCAAAACATAGCTATCGAGTCCCGGGCCGGTGACATCAGTGCTAGCTGTCTCACCACGTTCCGTCTCAAATCTGTGGCAGGATCTGTAAGCATTTTATTTCAATTTTCTTACAAACTATATCCCTACCATCCCTACCATATTATAAATGTGGAGATCAAATACCTTCACACATGACTTCTAACTAAGTAGAAGCAATACCGGATATCGGTTTAACTTGCAAAAAAAAACCCGTTTGCGTGATTCAGGTAAAGTGTCGTATTTACCTATAATAGACGCACTTTTTATATTTGTGAAACTACGATCCATTTACACTCATTATTTTAGGAATTATTGAATACCTTATTACGTTTTTAATAATATTATTCGTAAAGTTTAAGCAAATTTACAATTTTTTCGCAAAACATCGTTTTAGTACGCAATCTATTTTCAAACTATGGAACTACAAATCTGACGGCTGTCAGTTTGTTTGTTTGTCCGCGCACATCTTTTAAACTACTAGAAGGATTTCAAAGCAGTTTCCATGAATATGCTTACAAAATACCTGATTGAAACATAGGCTATATTAATTTATGATAATAAATAGTAAACATTTTTTTTTTTTATAATTATTTATAACGCCATCTAGCTTATTTTATAGTAATGTTGTCATAATGACAGACTTCTACTCGCAGACATGGTAGGTAGGAAGACTGAAGCGGCTGTTGCCATATAATCTATATGTAAATAAAAATATAGATATTCGCCAAAGAACCAGAGTCACCGACATAGCTATTAAAATCTGCAAGTTGAAGTGGCAATGGGCAGGCCACATCGCTCGAAGAACTGTTAACCGATGGGGAAGTAAGTAAGGTTCTTGAGTGGAGACCGCGAACCGGAAGACGCAGCGTAGGTAGGCCTCCCACTAGATGGACCGACGACATTGTGAGAGTCGCGGGCATCCAGTGGATGCAGATGGCAGGATGTCGTTCAGTGTGGAGGTTAAAGGGGGAGGCCTATGTTCAGCAGTGGACGTCTTCTGGCTGATGATGATGATGAAATAAAAACGAATCGCCGAAATGTATGTACCCGCATAACTTCCGATAGACTGCACCAAATAGTTTTTTTTTGTGTTTGTTATTTTCAGGACAGCCAACTGCTTTTGAAGAATTACAGTTTATTATGGCGTAATTTAAAGTACGTTTATTTTTGTATTGACTTCTGACGTGCTAATATACCAAGTCGACGGAGATTAAAATGAATACATTTTTTTGCCAGGATCAAACTTAAGACCAATAACAGACACGCAAAGTAGGTGAACTCGCGGCATCTAATCTGTTACTGATCTATGATTAGCAGCTATTTTGGATGTTATGGTGGTGAACGAAAGCGGTTTAGTTGTTGGAAGGGTCGAGGCGCAGAAGGCGGGCAAAAATTATTTAGACATCATTGATTGGCAGTCTTTACTCGGAGTAATGTTAAATAACAGCGATTAATTATAGATACCGCTCCATGCTTCCTACTTACTATTTACTAATAATTCAATAATAACGTTTGTCATGCATGACATTTCGCTTGACTTATACCATTTTTTTTTCCTTATTGGCTCCATGGCTCCACACATCCAACGTATTTAACCAGTGAAAGTAATATATTATTTGCTTGAAATATATTTCAAACTATGGATATGTCGGGATACCTGTATCAAGTCAGATTAAAACTAGACTAAAATCATACTATGACGATAGTATGACAATCCGCATTAAAATGGAGAGCAATAAATCTACAATCATGTCATATGTGTAGGTATTATCTATAAAATATTCAGTATAAATAATCCGATGGATTTGTGCCTATTTAAAGTTCCGTTCGTGTTCGTTAGTGTAACATTTATATTTGGATATGTCAGTCTAATCGTCCACCCACTAATTACTTTGCGCTACGCGTACGAAGTCGCGGGCATTAGCTAGTTTAAAAATAATTGTGTGTAAAATCTCTGGTTATCAAAATCGACTTTAAAAAAGCAGGGAGGTTTTTTTTTTAAAAAAAGAATAAAAATAAGTGGCAAACAAGCTACGGGCCACCTGATGGTAAGTGGTCACCGCTGCCTATAGACACCTAATACCCGGGGCATTGACAGTGCGCGTTGTCTACCTTTGAGGACTCTATTCACTCCTCGTTTGAAGCAGTCCAAATTATACTTCGGAGGAAAAACCAACGATATTCAATTCCATGTACTCAATTCTATCCGTTTTGTCATCATATCATGTTTTGTGTTCATCTAAAACATCAATGATTTTGTTCGAACACCTACTCATATTGAAGTCGGTTACAAAAAAAAAAAGATAATTATTGTCAAAGGTTTGTATTTGGGAGTTTTAATAATACATTGCTATAGACGTGAGAGTGAAGGGATGACACAAAATCTGCTTAGAAAGATCGCTTTCGGCTATAAGAATTATCAACGTTGAATGCTCGCGAATACGCGTAAAATATTTTTATGCAACTTAGTAACGAGACGAGCAAGGCGCACCCCTGATGGTAAACGTTATGCTTGCCCATAACAGTTCAGTGCCACCCAGGATTTAGAACTTCAACAGTTCCAATCCCGATGCGGCAAAGCATTACGCTCGTCACTTTAAGATATTAGATGTTAACTCTTTTTTTATGCCCTGTAACTTCACTGCAAACATTTTAAGTAATTGATAAAATCCAAAACACTGAAATGTTTCCATTTTACATTTTGCTCGTTGAATATCTGACAAGGGTATGATACTTCCTCAGGCCTATTCTGCAAAAGAGCCCTACCTCCACGACTACCATATAAGCTGCTGAACTAAGTCATGTATTTTAAGTAATTCGTTTTACTTCAGATACGTTTAGAAGCACCCAGCATATACATGCCGAAACTGAAGTCAGCGCTGCCCCTGCCGCCTACATCACCACATTCTCACGATCCTCACCACCAAAACATCTATCAGCTATGTGCGTGCGCAAACGGGAAGCTGTTCCTCGCGCCGCCGCATGGCGTCTGCGCAGCCAGGGAAGAGAGCCTCATTTGTCGATGATAGCTTTTGAATGTCTTATTTGAACAAAATGAATAATTAGAGAATATTGTAAGTGTTTACAAACGACTGCATAAAATTAACGTAATTTGTCAGTATCATTTTAAAAGACTAATTTGTGCAGTGCCGTGTTTAAATAGTGTGGTGTGAACAGTGTGCTTAGTAGACATTTATTAACAAACCTCAAAACAATAAGGATTGAAATTATTCCAGTAGTACTCTCTGTATGTTAGAGCGCCGCACAAGGCGTTTTTTAGCAGCACATAGCTGCCGGTTTCCTTGTTTCCTGAGAGATGTAATCTGGGCTTTTCAAGGCAAGAGTGAACAGGTAGGTATCTTCTAAGTCTGCGCACTTCATCTTCGACCACATCGTCGCTTACCAACAGGCGAGTTGGTGGTGAAACGCGGAATTATTCATGATAATATATATATATATATATATAAAACATATAATCATACTCGCCTAGCGCATACAGACGTCGAATAAAAGAAGTTTTTATGAAGTATCTCGATGCAAAAATGTGTAAGTTTGCATTGTTGCCAAAAAACGCTCTGTAACCGCTCACACCATTTTCTAGATATGTTTTTATGCCACACTTTTAAGCATATAACTAATATGAATATAACTAAACAAAATTGTTACAAGTGATTTTGATTTTCTTTAGACTAACTTGTATTTTTTTATTATAAAAAGTGTATTTTTTTATTACATGGCACTTGGCAGTGTATTTAACTCGTTATTTTAAACGAAATTATTTCTAAGCAGTCAATCTTAACAACGAGTCATAAAAATATCAAAATAATTTATTATATACTTATTAGTGCCTTTCAAAGACGCATTTAGGATTACCTACTCGTACGTATCTAACAATGTTTAAAATATCAATAAATAATTTTCTAGCATATATGAAGTTAACCATTTGCTGAAAAGAGTGTGTAGTGTGAATACCTACATATATATTTATTACAATTCAAATAAAGTCAATTAGAAAGCGCTATGTTATACCGTATTAACTTGATTAGTACTTAATTTAGTTTATTTTAAGTAGGTTGGTTGGTCTAGGTTTGCAAAGCGTACTTGTATGTCATTATGAAATACAAGTAGATTAAATTAGGCTTTCTACAGACCAAAAGTAACAGCAGCAGCAAAGCCGTATGAACCGACGCGTTTTTTAGTATAAGGAACTATATGAAACCCTACAAACCAAAATAATCCGGCAGCAAGTGAGCGCAGTTGTGGAATGTATGACGCGGTGTGTCAGTAGTGGATTGTGGTTCATACTGTCTCTTCTATTATAAAAATACAGAACTTACTTTCATATATTGTTCACGGATTTTTTTAGGTAAAAGATTTTGTATCACATTTTGAGCGTCTGATTGTGTTCTCTGGAGTTAATATAATACTTTCATTCTCACTATTGAAATGCACACTATTTTTTTTACAAAATATAAGTAAACTTCGAATGTGATGTGATTATAAGTGTGTTACGAACAAAGGCGGAATGCATTTCCTGCGTTTTTTTTACAAACTTTTTATTTTATTTGGCTCGCGCAGTTTGCCTACTTTTAGCCGCGCATACATACAGTCTGTAAATTGTTCATACAATGTTTGTGATTGATCTCTTTGGTGATTGGAACTTTTACTAACAATATCCACATTCTAAATTCAAATCACTTTTAGTCTTTAATCCCTAGGATTGAAGAGCTATTTTGGTCCCTGTATACGAAGAATAAACTATATAGCTCTTTTCGAATAGATGTGATAAAAATAAATATGTAGGTACATACAAGGTGGGCCAAAAGAAATCATCCGTTGTTTTGCTCTCTTTTTTTTTCTAAATGAAAAACTTTGATTCTGTTTTTTGATTATGTTTATTTGAACCTTTAGAATTTTATTGGTCAAGTCGAAAAGATTATATCGGCCAAATGGGCGCCGTCACAATTGATTGCCATACGGGCTCGTTTTATGGCCCACCTTGTATTACGTGAACACAAAACCATGGCCCATGTTCAAGACGTGCTGCTGCTGACTCGCGCTTGGTCTGTAAAAGGTTTTAATTATACCTAAGTATTGTATTGTGTACAATGTAATTACCTTAATAATGTTTAATCAGCTGTAAGTTTTGGGCTACGAAAGGGTAATAACTTGATCGAATAAAATATATATTAAAATGTGTTCTAGGGATCAGTATAACTAAAGATTTAATAATATTATTATTAAAAAAAAACATGTATTGTATAAATAGACCACATTTAGTGATTATTTATTGTATGGCTATTTTCTTGTTGCATAAGTGTATATTATTAATGTTTGTTTATATAATTTATTGTAAATATTTTAAAATGCGTATAAATGTATAAATAACTACGTATCTTTTATTCCTGGACTTTCATTTTAAGATCTGTGAAAATTATTTTTTTGTCCAATTTTATTAACTTTTATGGTGTAGAAAACTCGTTTGCGTTTTATTTGTTATTGCCTTATCTACTTAGATCCAAAAGAAAACAAAGTTGTTTTCTATTATCCTTTAGCGCTTGATGGTTTACGAGAAGGTAGACATAAAATTTGTTTTAGTGTTTTTACTTTAAAAAAAAAATTATTTTTACATATTGGCACAGTTATCATATTAGTTTAGTCTCTTTGTGTGCCCAGATTAATCTGTTTGTTCCACAGATATTTATCAAGTAAGAATAACGTCAAACTGTATGAAAAACTAGCGGGCCGCACTTTTTGTACGTTGAGAGAGTAATTTAGTTTAGTTTAATTCTATTCGCACGGCCAATTGCTTTCAAAAGATTTTTTAATTTTACTGTGACACAATTTGACATGTTAGTATGGTATCTGACGTGCTATTGCCAAGACTACAGATCTAAGATGAATACGAGGTCTGTGGCCAAGACTACGGGATCGAGTTGGACCACTAATTCAAATTACAATGAAAACAAACACGCAATGTACCTACATATAACCCCTGATAGTAGGTATCATGATATAACCAGATACCAAACCTGATATAGATGTGGGTTTTTTTTTGCATAGCGATGGCTGTAGAGAAACTATTATTTTTAACTAGAGAGAAAACTATTATAAATAGTTGCTGCTCTCTTTTCTACGTATAAATATTCAGTTGGTGCTCTCTTTTCTACGTATAAATATTTAGAGACTTCATAAGTAAATCGTATACCTGGAAACTGACACAAGTAATTTTATTATGAAACGAACTCGGAATAACTTCGGAACTTTCATCACTTAATTTGGTTTTAAAGTTCCTTCCAACAAACTCTGCCGTTGTTTGTACCTTAAGTGCATTTTGAGACGTGGATAATTATTTTATTTTAAACAAATACTAATTATACGACACAAAAAAAGTTGGCCCGGCAGATTTCAAACATACGAGTAAGGGCATAAGAGAGCGTCATGTCGTTTGCCGTCTCGCCGATAGATGTTTCACATTAAAAAAAAAACGAACATCTTAAAAGCACGAACTTAGCAAATGGTTCTAAGATCAGAAATATATTTAAAAAAAAAACCTATTATATTTTGGTGGTTAGGTTAGAATAACTACTTGCTACGTATTTTAAAACACGACCAAAATCAAATTCTTGTTGACAGCTTCTTTGCAGTTACATCCTATTTGTCATATTGCACTATAAATTAAACTCTCGCCGAATAATTACACAACAATCGATGGTGTGGACTCGGCGAAGCACAATGAGTGTCTGAACGTTCCGCTAAACTTTAATTAAAGATTCATGATAAATTGTCGCAGGAAGCTGCACCACGCCGTCTCGCGCGTGAATAACGCCCTTTCTGCTAACACTTAAATAACTTAAGGCAGTAACCTAACAATAAATTCATGAGACCCCGCTCCTTTTGTTTGCCCCGCGGCGTTTCACGCGGCTAATTGGCAGGAAACGACGCCAAGTCATCGTCACTGAGTAAGCTGCCTTAGCTTTACTAAATAGATAAAGATGTAGTTCACATACAATATTTAAGAGATATTCAGATTAACGTGTAATTTTCTTTATTAATCATCCAGAATCTTTCATTAAACTTGGTCCTAATTTAAGCTAAATATAGAGGGATGAAGTTTCATCGTAGATTTTAGAAATCCAAGAAATTTAAACCAGGTTCTCATAGCAACTAGCTCGTACATAAAAAAAAAATACCCTGTAGATACATAACAATACAAATGTATTTTTTTAGCAAAGACGGCATATTCTGCACATAAGGTTAATAAATAACATTAGTTGTTAGGTATTAATTTGTCTTTTTTTAACATTACGAAGATGGAATGTTATTTACGTTAATAAAATAAACTTTAAGCTGCAATTGAGTATTACAATTAATTAACTAATTATTACTAACTTTAGTATTAACATAATGTCCAAATCGGGTTTTTATTGCAGCTTAGTGATTTATTTATCTTAAAAATCAGCGAATGACATAGATATCTGGATGTATGAAACGGTAAGTATTTCTACATTTGCTTAGTAAATATTTAAATGCTTCACTTTTATGTACGCATACTAACGTATACACTAGCCTTATATCCTTTCCTGCAGTGCTTTGAGTATTAAATTGCATATCAAGAAATAATATTAGCCTCTATTCTATCCAAACCTAATTGAATTTTGGAGTTCTTTGTTGTGGTATACTTAGCTGTGGAATTCTTAAAGCCATTTCAAAGATACCTCCTGAGCCAGCATCCGAGCGAGAGGAAATAAAGTTATGATTTATGTAGTGAAATATGTTGCAGTGGGCCAGCTCTAAGCTCGACTGCCGACGCCAACGCCTTCTGTCGGTGACAAAATAAATTCGTTTTGAAACGAGAAGACAATCGTTTGTACACACAACAAAATGGCTATTCTTTCTCTTACAGTGATTTTTGTATGACTTTATTCTATAAATAAATTCATGGATGAACTATTTATATACTCGCATTAGAATATTAATCGTACGTAACACTTAAAAGTTTAGTCAAACCTAATGAGGATGTATAGATTATATTCCAGCATAACATAATTATGTAAAAAATTGGCCAAACGACCGATGCATAGTTTATGATTATGAAAATTGTTAACAAAAGTATTGAGAACTAGCTGGTTGCCAAAAATATTAAGATTAAAAAATATAACAAAAATATTAATTAATTTAATATAAATATTAATGTTCTTCACATCATCAGCCAGTAAACGTTCACTGCTGAACAAAGGCCTCTTATAGAGGGTTGTTACCATAATTCCCACGCTTGGCAGGCGGCTTGGGGATCGATTTATGTTCTTAAGTTATTTTTTTTACGGCCATTGAAATGTTACAATTTAAGGACCGAATATTGCATTTTTTAGAGGATGCAATTTTATTTTTGGGACATGTGTGAGGGAAGAAAAGAGTTAGGAATGAATAAGTAAAGTTGTACGAATTTAACAAAAAAATAGTAAGAATATATTTACAATAAAAATAAAAAAAGTTAAACACCTCGTTGACAACACAGGAACACAGCATTGAAGAACCCGGTCAACTTTGGAGCGCTGTAACACCGTATTAAATGACTGAAATTTAAAGAAAAATAGGGGAAAATTTTTCCTCAAAAGATCATCTACAAGAGGTATTTTTTTTTGTAAAATGAATAAAAAAAGCTATAGAGCAAAAAAGAAAATTTTTATTTAAAAAAATCTCACTTTTTTGCTTATAACTTCTTTAATTTTTAACTTAGGGCAAAAAGTTTTATAAACATATTTGTAGGCAAAACAATTTGCTATAAATTATGTCTTCACACATTTTTTGTAAGATACATAGTTTCCGAGATATCGCGAAAAAAGTGTTTTCACCTCTTTTTCCAAGATGGCGGCCAAGGGGACAAGGGTGGGGACCCCACAAACTTGAGGTTAAGCTTCTATTGACGCCCCCCCCCACACATGTCCAAAAAATAAAATTGCATCCACTAAAAAAGCTCATGCAACATCTCAATGGACTATTTCTTGCTTTTAAATAATATGTTACCTGACAAGTTGTCATAATGTCATAATTGGTAAGTTGAAGGTTTTATTAGAATTGTTAGCTGAATCCGAAATTTTAACGCATAACTAGATTTTGAGAGAGGGGTGGGGTCAAAAGTAGTTCGGAATGGCTCATGTAAATATACACACGGGGCATCAGCCGGTCGCTTCGCGGTCGCTTGGCCTGACACACTCCCTGTGTGTCTAGATACAAATAAAAGGAAGATACCATTCTGCACTGTTTGAAATTCAAATATCATTGTTAAGTTTGTTCACGCAATAATTACAGAAACTTTGGAAAAGCAACTCTATGATGGTTAACGACCAATTTATTTAATTAAATATACTTTGTAGGTACTCGTAGCAGCTATTGAAAAGCTTGTCGTTCAAAGCGGATCGGACAAGCTAAGAATACTTGAATCGGTTTTCATTTTGTTTAATTACTCTTAGATGTGGGTGTAAGAAACTTAGTTTTTCATGAAAAACATGCTACTGTGTGGCGAGACAAGCAATTCACTCTTCTGATTGTAAGCGCCACGCTCGATCATATTAATTCAGTGCAACCGAGAATCAAGTGTGTGTGACTTGGTGTGACATAAAAGAGTAGAAAGGGAACTACTGTTATCTGTCAAATGACAGGGAAAATCCAGAAATATTTGTACTGCGATCTTATTTTGTGCTTTATGTACATAAAATGAAGAATCTATTGGAATGAATACTACAGAGTATCAATGTTGGGTGTTTTCAAGTCAAAAGTGAATCGGTTACTTCTAGGTAAACGTGATCCATCGTAGGCCGCATCATCGCTTAACATCAGGCGAGTTGGCGGCCAAGCGCAAGCCTATCTTACAATAAAATATATATATATATATACTTTACATGCTATTTTAGCGTAGCATTATTTGTGACTAACTGCGTCCCGCGGTTTCAGCCGCGTGGACATCCCTTGCTCTGGAGTGAAAGAAGAATAAACAAACCAACAAACACACTTTCGCATTTATAATATTACCTATGAAGTAAGATGAAATATTATTATAGTGGTGTCCTCATTAATTTCTTTTCTTCTGTGTCGCACTATATATATATATATATAGGCATTCCCATTCTATGGTGTGAGCCAGGTGGTCTAAAGTCATCGCTAACCGCGATATAATGAAGCCTCATAAATATCGTAAATAACTCTTGAATCCATTGTATTCAATTTTATACATTCCATTCCATTATACACAAGTATTCATAGGCGACGGTGACTGCTTACCATCAGGCGGCCAGTTTGCTTGTTTGCCACCTATAGCATTAAAAAAATTATAAATCAATTTTATAAAAACTTATAGTCTAAATGCGACCCCTCGCATTTGTTTCTGGGCTTAAAGAGTTGGCGACAGGACTAAGGGACTGTAGGTAGAGCTTCGGGTCGTATCGTGTAAGTAGTAATCAGACAGGAGTGACACTCAGTCGTGTGCCTTAGCCCGATTTGACAGAGGTCGGAGCGTGGTCTGCTTCGATTAGGGACCATGCTCCGACAGGATTTGATTACGACACATGCAACTAGGGGTTATGAACTTCTGTGTACTAGGTGTTTTGTTTTATCATTAAATGATAGACCTAATACACTATTTATGGACCTTCAACCTTAAATGAGTTAATTTCTGTGATTTTTTGAGCTTCTATTTCGTTGGGTTTTTTCACTATCAATAAAACACTGTCCACTTGCATGGATGTTTTGGCCCAGTGTGGACAGATATTAAGAGTACGATCGGTTTCTTCTGAATTTGCCGTTTGTCTATTGCTTTAAAGCAAAACAAGTAAAACACAAGTATTGTCCACTAAATCAGTGTCTTTAGTGGACAATACTTTTGTTTTACTCACACGTCGTACATACTCTACAGACTTACTACAAAAATAATCTCTACATTATTTACTGTCAGCGCCCTACGCCCTAAGCCCCGTCCTTCATATTATCCACACGCTTTCCTTTAGAATCTAAATTTTAAAATACCAAATTTCATTAAAATCTTTTGACCAGTTACCCAGTTGAGTGAAGACAAATAGGTATAGGTACACACTAACATATTTACTTCCGCATTTATAATATTGTGTGATGTAATTTTTCAAAGTATTTCAAAGTAAGTTCTTAAGTCCATAGTTGCAAGGATATACTAATTTATTTATTTTAACATACAACTATGTCCAAAAAGATCATTGTCTACTATAATTCTTTTCGGCTACAGAGTTAGTCGTATAATAGAAATTGTTGTTTATGGATACCCCCTTACGGCTTAGCATACCCTTTCTGGCTAACCCTATGTAACTAGATAATAAGTGTTACATAAAGGGCGCACTCATCGATAGAGACATTCAGGGGCTCACGTCTCTAACATTAGGCAGAGTGTTGGGATCGATGGGCCGGCTGGTCACGCGCTCCTTTATGATTCAATTTGTAGGGTGCGAGCTGACCGCCTTCAGAACCTACGTCACGATGTGCTAGCTTGTCCGCAACGTCCATCGTAATGAAATTATTTTATGCTTGTGCAATGGTATTTTTAACTGACTTCAGTAGTGCCATCAAAAATTCGTTAACCTTGGCTCACTAGTTTTTTATTTATTTATTTATATTGTGGTTTGAGCGCCCTTTGCTCTAGCAAGATTAATACATTTGTTCGAGACTACTTATGTATGAAGTCGTCTTTTTAAATTGGTAAATCAACATTTATTACATAATAATTATTGGAACGCTTGGACAATTATTGATTGATAATTCATAACATTTTGTGATGCCCATAATAGGCATAATGAATAATTTTCTACAATTGTTCAATTAAGAAGCCTTTCGAATATACTATTTCCAAAAACGATTTAATTCTGCACAAAAATATCTTTTTATACTAATATTGAATTTGCACAAACGCAGGCAATACCAGAGATCTATTTCTGACGTTATGATCTTAAACACATCATGAAAGGGTATATTTCCAACGTCTTATCAAGCTCTTTATAGCAATATGTCAATGGGTTGTTTGGAATTTGAGATCCCAACGTCCCCATTAGCTTTTTTTTCAATGGGGACGTTGACCTCTAATGGCATGGCTGTACTAACTCCATTAATTGGACAAAGATACAATTCTAAACGTCCTAGCTGAGTATTCATTCTGAAATTGATTGTTAGTAGAAACATTCAGAAATAACAAAGGCCAACTTAATCAAATATACTGATTTATTTTAGTTAAAAAAAAACACTAAGCAAGTAATCAACTCAACAATAAGTCAACAATATTTATCAAATGATAATATTTTGGAAGCTCTTGGAGCAATGGTGGCTGAGCTGTAGCATGTGCGCTTTACAATTTGCCAGTTCGATCCTCAATCCTGCACCAATGACTTATTAAGAATAAAAAAAAAATGTGCAGTTGCGATGCCATCGCTCAAAAGTGGTGAAGGAAAACACTGTGAGGAAACCGGCCATGAACCTCAAAAGTTCAAAGACACCAACATGCGTGACTTTCACGAACATGCACTGGGCCAGCATGGTGGATTAGGACCCATCCTCTCTCTCTGAGAGAAGGCTTGTATCCCAGCAATGGGAAAATGATAGGCTGATAATGATGATAAATCATTAGTTACCAGAGTAAAACAACAAATATCAAGTGTTGATAGTTGCGATGAGCTGGATCTGGAGCGGGAGGAATGCAGTGTCTAATCTAATGTAATGCTAAGCTACTCGTAGCCTCTGGGCGCTCCGACGATCGGATTCCGAGCGGGCATTTGGACCGAACAGTCGGCCGCTTGATCTCTACACGCGTCTATCTGCAGATGCCAGGGATACATTGATATGCCTTGCTAAACTAACAGGCTGAGTAAAATATTAATATGCGTCTCAAAATCACTGTAAAATTGAAACCGAAAAGCACCTTTTAACACGCTTATAATCTGCCTTGTAACTAACTAACATTACAATCCATTCTAGGAAGTCGTTTTTAACATACTTCTAATATCGATTTAAAATATTTCAAGTACACATAATTCGGATATAAAAAATGTGTACCTTCAAAATAGCTCTGATGATGGACACAGGAGGTATGGGTAGTGTGTGATATCAATCACACTGACAGAGCCATCTAGTGAGAAAAACACCAACCATCATGCTGCATGGGCTTAGTGGCTGTCGACCTCCCCCCCTCTCTCCCGTCTCTCCTCATCCCCCTTTAGTTTTTTAAACTATAATATTCAATATTGTACTAACATGCTTTTATTAGCTTCACTATTATTAACTAATTATATAAATAAATCTTGAAAGTAGATTTTAGCCTTCCAATAGTCGTATCAATTTAAAATTTTGCATGTAAAAGTCAACCGAATGACAATACAATAATTTGGTACCATCGAACTGGTCTAATGATAGAGCCAGGAGGTATTCAGTCGAACTATTCAATGGCTACTAGTAAACCTCTCGAGTTCGGGTTCATTTAGTTAGTTTAACTAGTGTCATATGCACTTGGTGACGAGGATCTGATGGAGCCGGGAGGTGGATAGTGGAACTCTTTAATAGCTACCAGGAAATTCTTCGAGTCGAGCGGAAGCTTCTTTTTTCCTTTTAACGAGACACATTAAGCAAGTTTTTTAAATATAGGAGGGTATTCTAAACTTTGTTTTTACCGATTAGGAATATTTATTTTTTATTTTAAGAGATACTTTCAGACTAGTCCCATAGAAATTTCATCAAAATCGGTTCATACGTTTGGTTTTTAAATTATAATATTTGGAAAAATTAATGTCATCCGCAAGTAAACGAAATTGCGTATTTACTAATCTAACTAACCTAATCTAATACTAATAATAAACTTACTAATCTAATTTTGCAGTCCATTTTTTAATTGATAATTTTATGTTTTTTTTTTTTTTTTTTTTATAAATATCTGGGACATTATTGCACACATGGACATCTGACCCCAAACTAAGCAAAGCTTGTAATATGGCTGCCAGAGACTGATATACATACATATATATTTTTAAATACATACTTAAATAGATATTAACACCCAGACATAGAACAAACACAAATGTTCATCACACAAATGTTTGTTCTAGATGGGAATCGAACCCACGCCCCCAAGCACAGAAAGTAGGATCACTACCAACTGAGCCACCGAGGCAGTTTTAAATCATAATAATTATTTTAGTCATTAGTTTTCGATGTGGCGTATTATATCGTGAAGGTAAAATTACATGTCAAAGGATGATATTTATCTATATTTTAGTCATCAGCCTAATAGTACGAGAGCTAGCAACGTCGGGAAAACAAGCATTTCAGGTAGGCTAGTTTTTAGATATGCTATCTCTCTCACTCCCCCGGACGTCATACGGGCTATCTGGCTGGTGGTAGTGGTTGCGTTCATCAGTGCGCATCCTAAATGTCCAGGTAAAATATCGATTTTTCAAATCATTTTAAGAAGTTTTTTTTATTTTTTATTATTATTATTGAATTTTTCGCAACATGAATCTATTATTGCCAGACATTTTTATCGTTGTTTAAATTGTGCCAGACGCTAATTTTGAATTGAAAAAATTTTTTTTTTTCAAAATATTTCAGTATGGCTGAAATTTTTATATGATGTTATTTAAGTATCTAAAAACCTAAAATTAATTTGCCAAACAATAATTCGATTGTTAAACCTTCAGCCAGACCGATCTAAAAGTGAAAAGTGATGTGGTACCATTTTGCTTGATCTAGGAATAGTTGTCGAATAAATTACAGATAAAGAATTAAAAACTATTGAATTAATTGTGGATTAACATAGCATTAAAATAATTATTTATTTTTGTGCAAAATTAAGGTAATAATCAATCTCAAGGATGAAAGTAAACAAAAATTATATTGAATTATCTTGATAATTATCATCATCATCATCTTCATCACTGCTGTCATTTTCATTGTCATCGTCGTCTTTTGGATTATCAACGTCTTGTAAGCTATTATCTGTAAAAGAATGAAAAATTTTATAATCTTTCGGCAAAGAAATTTATTAGTATTTTATTTTCAATTTTTACCTTTAATGATAATGTCGGCAACTAATGATGGTAACTGCTCTCCAACAAACCAGATAAAATCATATTTATCGTCATTTATGGTCCAGCCAGAAGCTTGAGGTGATAGAGATGTTGGGTGTTGTAAATGAGCATTTCTCCAAAACTTTGTTACGTAACGAATTCGTAGTAAATGCTGATACAATTCAGCTTTGCATGGTGGTAGGCTTGATGGATCAAAATTACGAATTTTTTTTTCAAAATTATCATCTGATTTTTTAGACCGATAAGTGTTTGAAAACAGATGAAACCGAACTTCATTGACGTTCCAAGAATCACGAGCTCCGTAAATGTCAAAATATTGATAATGATGCTCCTAATGAAAATGATATCGATTGTAGAAGTGATCAGTCCGACATGCTACCACCACCAGCAAAAAGAAGACGAACCTTTGAAGCCATTGTTCCTGAACTTGTTCCAATTTCTGCCCAATTGCAAATGTTAGAACGATTAACACCTATTGAGAACAGGATGCGACTACACACCAGCTTTTTTCCGGAAAGGTAAACTTCGACCTTTTAAACTGTTAGAGCAATCAGAAGAGTATCAATTAGCCTGTCAAAATATTATAACAGATGATGAAGAATTGCTGGATGAGACATTTAAGATCTTAGAAAAGTTTATTTGTCACATTTACGGAGCTCGTGATTCTTGGAACGTCAATGAAGTTCGGTTTCATCTGTTTTCAAACACTTATCGGTCTAAAAAATCAGATGATAATTTTGAAAAAAAAAATCGTAATTTTGATCCATCAAGCCTACCACTATGCAAAGCTGAATTGTATCAGCATTTACTACGAATTCGTTACGTAACAAAGTTTTGGAGAAATGCTCATTTACAACACCCAACATCTCTATCACCTCAAGCTTCTGGCTGGACCATAAATGACGATAAATATGATTTTATCTGGTTTGTTGGAGAGCAGTTACCATCATTAGTTGCCGACATTATCATTAAAGGTAAAAATTGAAAATAAAATACTAATAAATTTCTTTGCCGAAAGATTATAAAATTTTTCATTCTTTTACTGATAATAGCTTACAAGACGTTGATAATCCAAAAGACGACGATGACAATGAAAATGACAGCAGTGATGAAGATGATGATGATGATAATTATCAAGATAATTCAATATAATTTTTGTTTACTTTCATCCTTGAGATTGATTATTACCTTAATTTTGCACAAAAATAAATAATTATTTTAATGCTATGTTAATCCACAATTAATTCAATAGTTTTTAATTCTTTCTCTGTAATTTATTCGACAACTATTCCTAGACCAAGCAAAATGGTACCACATCACTTTTCACTTTTAGATCGGTCTGGCTGAAGGTTTAACAATCGAATTATTGTTTGGCAAATTAATTTTAGGTTTTTAGATACTTAAATAACATCATATAAAAATTTCAGCCATACTGAAATATTTAGAAAAAAAAATTTTTTTCAATTCTAAATTAGCGTCTGGCACAATTTAAACAACGATAAAAATGTCTGGCAATAATAGATTCATGTTGCGAAAAATTCAATAAAAATAATAAAAAAAAAAAAAACTTCTTAAAATGATTTGAAAAATCGATATTTTACCTGGACATTTAGGATGCGCACTGATGAACGCAACCACTACCACCAGCCAGATAGCCCGTATGACGTCCGGGGGAGTGAGAGAGATAGCATATCTAAAAACTAGCCTACCTGAAATTCTCTCTCGAAAACGTTGCTAGCTCTTAGACTATAATAAGCGTAACAGCCAAGTTGACACGTCTGTTTAAGCTTATTCCCATTTTTATTTTTGTTAAACTACGTAGATAGAGCTATTTTATATACCTAGAGAAATCTCACTTTAGATCTTTCCTCACCGAAGCGCAGATAAGATTAAATGTCGAGCCGGCTTGTCCAGTGGATATTCACTCATGAATATGAAATAATTTCACGTCCAAAAAACAAAAATAATATTAAACTATTGTTCGAACTGACAAAAACTGACAAACCGGTACAAATCGATCAATCAATTTCTTGTTGATATTATATTATATGGCCACTTGGCCAAAGATTATCAGCCAGAAGACGTCCACGTCCACGTCCATAAGCCTCCCCCTTAAATCTCCACACTGGACGACTATAGGATGCCTGCGACTCTTACAATGTCGTCGGTTCATCTAGTAAGAGGCCTACCTACACTGCGTCTTCCGGTTCGTGGTCGTGGGTATCATATAATATATAATTATAATAAAATAGAAAGTAAACATTTTCATGAACGGCTGTAAATTTTATTGTCAAAATTCGATAGTGGCTCTCTATTTAACTCTATAGATGAGTTGGTTTGTCTCTTGCTACATTTTACGAGCCCTAATTAATATTCGGAAGTGGGAAGTGTCATTCTAATTAATTTACCAGCGAGTGCCTTACTTAATCTGACGTTTAAAGGCGGTAAGCCGTCCCCACGATGACACATTATGCGCGCTCTTCAAACTGTTGTACAATTTTTAACCGGAAAATAAATGCGCTCACATTAAATCGTGTACTACTTTTTCAATTAGTTCTTTTAGAAACTTCTTTTTTACCCCCTGTGCCCAGTGGGTATCGAACGGACCTTGGGTTATGCAACCCAGACGTTTTATAGCCTGCCGTTTTACTACCAAGGCATATTGCAAAATGATCCTCGTGATACTCCAGTCTGTGGTGCATGGCTAAATTTGAATATTTATACATATATAATATTTGTGTATAAATAAATTACCTTTTTTACCGACTTTAAAATCCATATAACACATAAATTTTCGGTAAATATGCCACTACAAAGAAGACAAATAATGTTTTATACATGGATTTTTAAGTCATTTTCAGAAAACCATCCCCAACGAGGACGAAATGTGTTGATAATGATTGTAAAGATAAATAAATGTTTTTGATGATATGACAATCTAACTTTGCACATATACTAAGCATAAGACGATAATGAACACATGTATCAGCATTTTTAGAATATATCCTCTAAGAGTGTGAAATTTTTGTATGTTTTTATGATAGATAGACAGAAAATCTTTATTGTGTACACCAGAAATAAAAATTACAAACAGATGATATTATGGTATTCAATCTTTTCATAGCAAAAGAAAATATTAAAACAAACACTATATACAAACTAACAAGTGGTCATTGACGTTGACCTCATGAGGTCATTGACCTTGCCAGGAGTTCTCTGAGACACTCAGAACCCCAGGAATTCACTGAGACACTCAGACGAAGTAACTGCCACAGCAGGGAAAACTGGACGGACAAAGCACAGAACAGACAAGTGAACAGCTTCCCAGTCCAGCACCCGAAGAGGGGTCCTCAAAGTTAATAATTAATAATACTAATATATAAAACATGAAACTATGTTGCAATAAGTGTAATTTTACGTACTTGGGTATTGTAAATAATTATGTATAGAAGAAATATGAATAGAAGATCGTCTGTGTAGAATTGACATAAAAATACAAATTTATTCAATTTAGAATAATCATAATACATGGTAATGTTTATATAACATTAGGAAATAACAGGATTTTTAATTTATTTTACATATAAGTACTTACAAATATATAAAATAAGTAAGACAATAACCACCAAAAACCAGACAATAATTAAAAACAGAAAAACTATAATTGTAGGAAAGTATATATTTTCAAGTTCAATGTATTTTGTTTTGTAAAAAGATCCATGATAAAACTGAAACTTTTTAATCTATTCTAACTTAGCTATGTTTAAAATAACCCTATTTTAAACATAGCTAAATTAAAATAGATGTAAAAAGCTTAAACCAGCTTAGAGAAGAAACTTTGAACTAATGACGTCACACCTCATATTGTGTTCCATAATAATTTCAGAACGTCCTGCGCGGCTCGGGCGTTAAACTAACCTTTATCCGTCTGCCACATCGACGCTAACTTCGTCCAGTTAATTTTCTCTTTTACCGCAGATACTCAACATTTTAACATGTATCGTATAATGCTTTGACTTTTAAGTAGCATTAACTAAACTTTATGGAATGTCGAGCTGCGAAATTTTTAAGTTGGTGATGTCACTTTTTGTAAAATAACATTACAATAATGAAACTTTAAATTTAACCGAGGATTTAAACATAAAAGCCAACTAAAAAAATTTACTAAAATATTTTTTTCAGAATGAAAAAAGTTTACTGATCTTTAAATTTAAAGTAATTATATTCAATCATGTTATTTATTAAAGTTCGATCCTCTGCCCTGCACCAATAACTTATTTAGTACTTAAATACATTTTGTGCAGTTTTTAAGCCATCGCTCAAATTTATTTTAGTATCTTATATGAAAGATATTTTTTGTGTAAAGTTTACCAACATTATTGATGTTTTGAAACTTTGAACTACTCGTGAAATCATGTTAAATCTTTAAAAATGTCTAAAAGCCCTTGAGATTGAGAATGCACGATATTATATTTTTTTATGAAAATTAAATCTTGCGTTTGTCCACTATTTAAGTAATCTGATGGATTTGGTTGATGGACCGCTGTCTGACCAACGGGAGAGAAAGGGAAAATTTTCTCTTTCTCTCCCGTTGGTCAGCGGTCCGTCAGCCAAGTTGACACGTCAGTTAGGGTTATTAAACAAAGATGACATACATAGAAGTAAATATGTTTATGATATATTCCAGTGGTTCTTGAGTCATGGTTAGACATATACAATGGCAAATTTTATGACACCCTTCATTAAAACGGCTACAGCAATATTAACTACGTGCAAAGTCAAAAGAATTCATTATTAAAATACCTCCGAGACTACAGCTGTCTTAGTTAATGTGCGCCAAGATTTAAGACTCAATACGTGCCTGGCTGAAGTAGAAAATACGACTCAAAAATATTTTCCTTACGTTGCTTTCTTGCTTCTTAAAAGCGTATTTAAGACCGAGTTCCCCAAAACTTTTCACCAGATGATATAGTTGATTTCGATACTAAAGATATTGTGTGAATTTATCAATAAGTTTTAATTTCAAAAACAAGCGTTAAGGTGGCAACTCAATGCCTAAATTTCACACAACTTTGGGCCTTCAAATACTGTAAAAGTATTAGGTACTTATTGTTTTATTTTGTTGTTTATTAGTTTTAAATAATGAAGAAAATGTTAATTGAAGAAAAAAAATGCATTTTTTTTTTAATTAAAATATAAGTCACCAACTTTTCACGCATTATGTGAAATTAGTAGGATGACAAATTATATACTATACCTATTTTTCAAGTTCACTGGTCAAAGTTGTGTGACGTGTTCTGTGTTGTGTTAGGCGCTGAGTTAAAGCCATAAGTACTAAATAACAAGAACCATCGGAAACTTAATATTCCGGTATTCTATTATTCTCTATTCGGCGCTCACTTTGTATTTCAACAAGCGCTTTGGGTTTATGATTGTCATATAATATAAGTAAATTAGTTTATTTCCTCTTGGCGACAATTTAGCTCACGCTCTTGTCACAAATTGTCGTCGGGGGTAAATGCAGACTATTAAGGAAATACAGCAATTCAAACAGCCCTTACCCTACATTACGGCGCAATCTTACTCCGGCGAAATTATAAGTAACACCTACTCGTGCCGTGCTTGCCAGCAATAAGAATGGCCAATAAGTGAGCGGACATAGTGTTTCGGAAATTCCATACAACTTCACATTAACCCAAGTGAAACAGTCGAAATAAAAAAAGTGTGTAGTCGGAATAAAGAAGGACATTAAAAACAAATTTCAAACTTTTTCATGAAAGCGAAATATTGAGTTAGATTGGTAGGTAAAGTAGGCGCTTCAAGTTTTGTACATCAATTTTAAATCTGCGAGGGTAGTTTGGGAGACATAGTTCGGTGACCTCAGCGTAAGAAACCGACGAATAAATTTACAATTCCGTATGTGAGTTCAGCGCTGGACAAATACTAAAACTCTTTGCCGTGAGTTGCTCTACTGAATATTAAACAAAGCAAATAACAAAACGTAGTGACAAAAATGTAGGTACTATTTGAGTGGTCTGACATACGTGAAAAAAGAAAGTCTTATTAGGACAGTGAAAGAGCTCCGAATAATTTCAAATTTAATTTCAATTTCATGTGAATCTCCCACACTGTTCGATTAATGACAACCCGAGCGAGTGGACGCCAATTCTGCCAAGTTTCTTCTTTATATAATATTTTTCATATTTATATTAAACTAGCTGTTGCCTGCGGTTTCGCTTGCGTAGTATAGTACAAAAAAAATCTGTTCGATTTTTATAAACATTTCTTGTCCTGACAATAACGAACAGAAAAAAGAACTATCCAATTTGGTGCAGTTGTTCGGAAGTTGTAAGCGTACATACATTTCGGCAATTCATTTTTATTTATATAGAAGATACGAATAGATAGAAGTAACAAATTTAAGAAACTTAAGTTAGTATAGGAAGTTACTAAAACGTAGTAAAATAATAATCTAGTTGAAAATTAATTGATTCACCGCGGTCTCAGTAAAAAGTACATTGACGTATTACAATAAATGTTTCTGTTCACTTTATAAAAACACCTCCTTTTATGAAGTCGGTTAAAAATAACACGGTTAAAAAGAACAGCTTAAATCGGTTCACAAAATGACGGAGCAATCGGTGTTTATACATATAAAAAATATAACAAAAATAATGCGGACCGAATTGAAAACTTTCCTTCCTGAAATCGGTTAAAAAATTACCTGAAATGGACACTCCATTTCTGGCCAAAAAAAGAATAAAAGTTTTGAAGAAAACAATTGAACTTCCAGTATCTGTTCGCGCTTGGTCAAAACATCGATACAAAGTAGACATTGTCTTTTGCGGTAACTCTTATAACGAAAGAAAACTTCTAAAATTATATTCAAAAATTCTATTTTATTTTTATTAAGTAAAGTTAATAAGTCGATTTAAGATTATTTATTGACCTCACCGTGGTTCGTTACATAAGTTATGTCAAATATAATAAGAAAAACAATAAAGTATAGTGAAAGTTAGTAGGTAGGTACATCAAGTTTCCGCCGTATTAAAACATTTAAAAAAAGTTGGAAATAACTAAAAATTAACATGCTTCACAAAGTCCCAAAGCATAACTGACTATATAAGCGTACTACCCTGGTAAGTGAAGTACAATTACATTTACACAGCACGAATCATTTCAAAACTTCTTTATCGGGCACCGGCACCCGTCCCACGCGCTCTCTCCTCAGACTTGTTCGGTATAAGTATGACACATTGTTACTGAATGTCTCCAAGACGAGACTCAGCTCTTCATAGTGTGATACTATCTGTACCTATACTCGGTCCAAGTTTTTTTTAACACTGACAGCTGCATTTAGGTACATTGTAAAAAAAACATATTTTTTGAATTTTTCATTATAATATTTCAGTTACCAGCTACAATTGTAAGTCCAAGAACTTAAGAAAAAAAATGAAGACCATAATTTTCTAAAATTTTGCTAGATTTTTAAACGGAAAATTGGTATTTTAATATTCATTTATTTAGTAAATCCCTAAATATAGCTAACCTAATCCAACCTAACTTTATTTTTTGCGTTAATAAAACTTACCTAACCCAATATTTTTTTTAGAACAAAAACTAACGATAATGTCCGAGTTTCCAAGCCGCCTGAAGATCATCGATATTACTCGTATTGAGTGTTACGTGTCATTTGACCCAAGGTAGCGCTCAGTTATCAATGCCACTCGTGGTCATTTATCTGAAAACAAGGACTGGCGCTAGTTTCCCTGCTACACCCACTATACTCTAGTATAGTATGCAGTTTATTTAATTAACCTAACCTAAACTAACTTTATTTTTTACAATAATAAAAAACTAACCTATATTTCTTTTTTGCAATAAAAATTAACCTAACCTAACTTTTTTGCATAATAAAATTAACCTAACCTAACATAACCTTTTTTGTAATAAAAAAACTAACGAAATCTAACTTTTTTTGCAAGAATTAAATATCATTATCTAACCAGTCCTTGACCAGACCTACCTTGATATTTTCGATTGATTGTAGCTGGTAGATGATTTACTGCAGTGAAATATTAAAAGAAAATATTTTCATTCAGCTATTTGCAATGTCCGAGTTTCCAGGCCGCCCGAAGATCATCAATATTACTTTGACTAGGACAAACAACCACAGGCAGAGTCTTACGTGTCATTAAAATAACATTACAAAATGTTCAGCAAATATCTAATCAAATCTATAGAGTTTCGTTCATTCGATTTTTTTAACCTCCAATTTCTGAACTATGAATGTGATCACAATTATATGGCTTTGGCTACGGAACCCTACCATATGCTTGTATTGACATACTGTCGGCCAGTTATTTCAAGTGGGTTAAAAACATGGAATTCCCATACAAGCATAATACTTCCATGGTTGAAAATGATTACGGGTTTCAAAAACCACTACAAGAGGGCAGCTGAAATAGTGAGAGTTGTTATTTACGTATCATGTTTAATTAAATACGCTCTTCAACTCGTCAAATGATATCCAGGGCGAGACTGAATTCATTAAATTCTTGTCTGTCTACTCCGTCAGCTAAAATATAATGAAAAATATTAACCCGATACAATTATCCTTTCCTTTAAAAATCAAATTTAGTAACTTTAAATCCGGCCAACCCAAATCCAAAACTAAACTAACTAGTCATTATTCAACCCAATATTGCAGTTGGGAACAATATAATTCATGTTGTGACTTGAAGTCACAACTTTTATGAAATGATCTCGTCTAATATGGTTGTCTGGTCATCATTGTCAGCCTGTATCGGCCCACTGCAAGGTGTAGGGCTCATCCCCCTTATGCTATTGATCCTTGTCTCAGATTAATCTCATCCACGCAACCCACGATGGATCTGATGACGTCGACCCATCGAGCTGGTTGTCTGCCTACAGAACACTTGTCCGATATCGGTCAGGGTTTTACTCCACCTGCCGTCATCTGATTCGCATTTGTCCTTCGTTGGATTTTCGTGTTTCGGACTCGGTCTCTAAAGCTGATATCAAAAAACGGCACGCTCATTACCCTTTGCGCGATTCTAATTTTGTACATAGTCTCTTTGGTTAGTATCCATGTTTCGGCACTGTAAGTCATCGAGAGTACATTGGTAGAGCACTTTGTAAAAAAAGTGTTAAATTATGTAAAAGGAAAATACAACCTCGAAGATTTGAATTTGCTACCGAGACTGACTCGAGGTATCACCTGGATTTTATTTCCGATTCTGTCACTTTTCATGGACACATATTGAACTTTATGTTGATAATAAATAAATGAGTCTGGTACCCTTCCGAATGCAGTAGTTGACCACACTACAGCGGATATGGGTAATAAAATCAGCCTGTATAGTGTAGGTAACAGTATCGGGCTGTCAGTGGTGGCGATTCCACCCACCCTTCCTCCTGTATCCCTACAACTCTTTAAACAGTGCCTTAACTCTAATAAATGCGGTTCACTAAAAAAAAGATAAGCATCTCAGAACTAGCTATCGAAATAATATGTAAAATTATATATCGTTACTTCATGGCAATTTTGACTCTTTAGTGTTTTGTGTAGATGAACGCTTATAGTTACAAGCTAATTATACTAATATACTACAAATAATACTACAAGCGCTCCGCTTTTTTTCCACTACGATACAAAAGACCTAGGTACTCGTTTTCGGAATAAAATGCATGTATGTAAATTCTAGTGTGACCAATATTTATTTACGTGAAATTTCTCAATGTTTTATTTTATAGCAATAAACTATTGAAAAATTGTTGGGAAATCCGCGAAGCACGCAAAAAACTAGTGTTAAAAATATCTATCATAAATGATAAAAAAGTGTATTTTAGAGACAAATCACTGTTTTTACATTGCGACAGAGTTGAGGAACTTTCCCTCTTCACACGGCATCGACGCGATGAATTATGCATGAGAATTAACTTTGACGGCAGATAAGCGGGCCTAAGATTTATTTGCCGATATGATGTGTAGAAAACAATCCAACTTGTTTCACACTTTCTGAATTATGGCTGTTGTTTTATTGTGAGCACGTCAAACGGCAAAGTTTTGAACGACACCTCGGCTCTCTGTATAGTTTCTGTCATTCACGAGTTCTTTGAATATTTTATTACAAAACTCAAGTATTTTATCTCCCTAATATTCTTTGGAACTGCGTTATTTGCGCTTGATGTTCATGAAAAAATTGTGAGAAAATGATAGCATGGCGGTAGCACTTACCCGACTGGATCTGATAGATCAAGTTAAAAACCAGTTGCCTAAAACGGTGTGTTCCAGAAACCTCACTTGAAAGTAAATTGCCATTCCAGGGTTGGTGTGTTCACTATTCTTCGACCACACCTTCACTTACAATGTGTCAAAGAATAGTTTTAGTCAAACTCCTAGCTTGTCAATCATACAAAATATACATTTGCACTTTATGCCCAACATTTACTTCTAAACACAGAGTTCGGCAGTGTTGCACGGAACATATTGCACTTCTCAATAAATAAACCTAAGCTGTTTAGTATTTGATATAAATAGCCCATATTTATTACCCCTAAATATGACACAAACACAAATCGGTATTGTGGGTGTGCAGCCTTTATCAGAGTTACGCACGCTCTTACAGGACCTTCCCGGAAATTTAACTTCGTTAAGAATGAAATATGCCCCATCGTTATTCCACGGCTTGTTGCGCGAACACTTACATTTCGAGCTTTCCACCTCTAGTTTTCTCATCAGAACCAACGGAAATAATTTCAACCGAGACTGAATTATGACAAAACTCCGACGGACATTGCCGCATCCGTAATGAGAATGAAGTCGAGATATGTCTGTAATTTATTATCACATGTTCTCTCGGACCAGTGGCAGAGGTACAAAATCGGCTGTTTTTGCCACTAATAACATAGTTTGAAATAATGTTACTGCATTTGTAAGCGTCTAGGAGCAATAAAGTGTTTATCCAAGATCGTTATTAAAATACTAACAATGTAGTGTAAGGGAGTGATAAACCGAGCAAGTACAAAGTGAAATAGTAGGTAGTAGGGCGGTACAAGGAAGTATTTAATTAAATCTAGCGGCGGGGGCTTTGGGCCGCTTTACATCACCGCGCTAATCACAGGTAGGCCGTCGACACGTTCGCCTATTTGAATACCAAACTGTTATTTTGTAACTGCCAGAAAACTCATTAACGAGAGCATGCTTAAATGATATTTTTGTTGCTCTGGTTTCATCATTTTTCTGTATTTTTTCACTTTAACTAGCAGCTATAGTGAGAAAATATTTAAAATAATTAGGTGACCATATTCACAATCAAACTTTCCCAGGCTTATGACAAATCTGCGAATATTTTAGAGTACCTATTCTCCTCACTGATATATTTTGTTATTATTTATACATCATAAAATTTTAATTTTGTGTTTGAATAAAACCTAAACTCATATGTATTGTAAGTAGAACTATTATTCTACTTCAAAAAAATACAATGAAGTAGCACGTCAAAGGATAATAATGTAATTTTTCAAGTTTGTGTTTTTGACGTTTTTGTTGAATTATTTGGTTTGCTTTATTAGATTTTTATGGAAAACGAGGTAATAAATACGTTACAAGATGGCGAACGGGTAACAAGCACTTACGCAGAAGTTTATTTTGACGATGATTACTGTAAATACAAGCAACCGATCCCTGAGTCAGATGAAAATGATCCAAGAAAACCAAAAACACGTTTCGAAGAAGAGGAATCAGCCTGGATTTCTCCAAGTGACTTGCTCATTGGTATAGTTGATTTGGAGCCTCCTTTTACATCAAAAATAACTAGAGGAAAAGCTCATGAAGGCATACTTGGAATCGGAAATGATATATTGGCAGTTGAACGGGCAAAATTTATGAAATACCTGACAAACTTGATTTACGAAAATGACTCTGCATGGCAACACATCTTAGAATTTGAAAAGGCTGCAGTTGTTATCAAAGTAAAAGAAATTTACGCAAAGATATTTGAGAAAAAAAGTGAAACTATGACACATGAAATAGCTTTATTTTTTGAAAATACACTTCAAGAGATAGAAACAGATATAAAAAGAAAAGTAGAGGACGTTTTAATATCCAGTCATGCTAGTATAGTCAGTAAATTGAACGCTGATATAAAGAAAAAACTAAAAATTGAAAAGGACATACTTGAAACAGTACTGAAAAAACGATACAATTCAGAAGTGGCCAAATTAAAATACTACTATAGATTGTTGTTAAATAATGAAAAACTAAGAAGTAAACAATTAATTAATAGAACAATAGTAGAAAGAAATGACGCTATTAAAGCATTTCTTAGACAAATCGAGGCTGAAAATACAACCAGTACAATGTATGTAATGTGTATTGAGAGAAAAAAGTGCAGAATCAAGCAGTTTATTTTGGAAAATTATCAATCAGATGAACTAAAAGAAAAATATCAAAAACTCAAGGAGAAGCAAGACGTCATTGATATATTTAAGGACCGGGAAGTACACATTTCTCAGATAAATAGTGCATGGGAAGATAAAATAAAAAAAATACTAGAACTTTTTCTAAAATTCATTAGTTTTAGTCTTAAACTATTGCCCGAACAAACTTCATTTTTGCTTAATTTTGAAAAAATGGTGGTTTTACAACTCAATGACATGCAAAAAATGCCTCACAAGAACTCTTCGATACTCATTGATGCAGATAATTTAGACAATACTTTTAAATTTGAACAAATTAAAGAAGAAAAGGATGAATGTACAAAAGAACCTTTCGTTATAACAGGTGGTTATTTATCTGGTACACCTTCAACACAGTATGGAAGTCAAGAAACTATACCTGACGATGTAGATTTGCCCGCGGTAAGACTTCAGAGGCAGTTTGTTTATGCCAAATGTCATCATTATGAAGAAATTAAAGCAAGACTTGAGGCTGAATGTTGTAAATGTATGGTTCAACCTAAGCCGAAGCAACCATCTGAGCCTAAACCAAGTGCAAGTCCATCAAAACCCAAGGTACAAAAAAGTGAATTATCGATTAGTGAATCTTTTGAAGACTTACTTATAGATGATATCCATCGTCGAGATGAATGCCCAGTCAGAAATTGTCAAAAATGGGTTGACAATTCATCCTTTCCTTATCTAAATGCTTACCTAGATTTTGATGATGAAAAATACGAAAGAGTTGTAACAATATTAGGCAAACTTTCTGACAAAGGTACTACGCCTGACTTTATTGATCCGAAAGAGATTATTTACAGAGAACTACCATTTGCAGCAACTAAAGAACCATATCATAATGTAGAAACACAATATTCCAGCCAGGAGGATATTGCTATTCCTGATATTACGTGTCCATGCTATAACGAATATATATCTCAGCCACAACCATCGCATCATAGGATTCAAGAGAGCTCCAGCAAGATTATAGCTGACAATATGAATAAACGTAAAATTTCGTTAAGACGACTCTTGCAGCAAAATCCCAAATTGATGAAAACTTTTACTGACGAATCTTTTGAATTTATATTTTAAATATGGAACCCTAAAAAGAGACAATAAAGGTTGTTTATATTCTAAGCAATCAGTTGTATCCTTGTAAACAATTCATTGACCGACTTTAGACTCTGCTTAGTGCGAGTTTTAACAATAGCGTCATATAATTATATCTACGAATCGTATTTACTTAATCGATTGCGTTAAAGTTAATAATTTGTGTGAAGTAAGAGCAAAAGAAAAATAACTACCTATTTTCTGTGAGTAAGAGCAGCGCCATCTAGCGCCTCCTAGAGGGGAGGTTTTCACGGCGGTCAAAAAAAAAACAATTCACCAATTATTCTGCCATTTGAACCGATTTACGTGATTCTTTTTTTTTAATTATGCAGATGAAAATGACGAGGTGGTGGTCAAACAAAAAAATAGTAGAATTGAAAACCTCCTTTATTGAAGTCGGTTATAAATAGTGAGTGAAACACAAGATGGCTCCCATACATGTTTAGAACACGCTCGAGATCAAATAATGGATTTATCGGGCGTATACATCACAATGATATAAACAACGCTGTTAGCTAGGAGTAATGCCAGGTCGTGCGCGAGGGGGATATTGGGCGTAAAGGTAAATTTACACTGTACTAACAACTTAACTTATTAAGTCGTCACCTCTCGTCGGAGCTTCTAATTGTGAGACTCTACTTAAATACGACATTCCTATCTCGCATACCTACCTCACTAGCATAACCATTAACGTACAGCTTTCTGTGTGGCATATATTAAATAGGTGCGCCCTGCTGTTCTACTCACGTGGACAGTCTTCAAACAAGGCTGCAAATATATATATTGCAGTTATAATATTAGTATGTTAAAATACTAACTTACCTTATATATATATATATATATACACACTCAACAACACAGAACAATAACATACATATTACATACTCTAGTTAACAAATTCAAATTTCAAACAGATTCTTTGTCTTGAGGATGGCTTGCTGGATAATTATTGTAAATAATCACGGCGTTTATCGAAAATTTATTATTATTCTTTATCACGGTTGTTAACCTTACCACGGTAAAAATCCCGTAAATAATCATATAACTGTATTTTTCTTTATATTTACAAGTATTAATCAGTAACGCACCTTATTACTTACATTTATCGATTCACCAATTTTTATTATTTCAAATTGTTTATCGAGAAATGTAAGTATTTAGATGCGTTTCTGATGAATAATAGCTTTAGATGATAATGTATAGAATAATAATTATAGTTATTTTATTTATTTTATCTTGACTGCTCATGAAGGAGCATTGTTTTGGGGCAAACATACGCTCGAAAAACACAAGCTCAAAATGATGTAACTGTAATAAATGCATGCCATTCTAGCTCAATAGTCAATGACGTTTTTGTAAAATGATCTTTACAAAGAATGTTTTTCAATCAGTTTTCTCTATGGTTAAATCATAAAAAGTATTAGCTATAGCTATTTCGGGATGATACATCTCTGAAATTTGGCTAAGTCCACAGAGCTTTGTTTGTTCGAATTTTTCTATAACCACAATTTTCTGAACTATGACTACAATTATATGGCTTTGGTTACGGAACCTAACCATATGCGTGTCTCGACACTCCCTTGGCCATTTTTAGGCTTCGCACTATTGGTTTGCATCAGTCCAATGTAATGTAACTAATAACGCAGCAAAGTATAACCACAAGTATATTTGTAGCACTTAAATTAAAGGAATAAAATATTGTTTAATATTTCTTAAAGTTATAATATCATAAAATAAATCTTGGAAACAAAGCAATGTTCAGTTAATTAAACATAATCTTGTTTAAGTTGCTGTTAGGGACTGACATCGACTTCAGAAGTCCAATGAAGATAACATTGCTTCGAGAATTCGTTCGCTTCCTGCTGATAAATAACCAGAACCGCAATATTATCACCTTCAGCCATGAATTAACTGAAACAAAAGAACGAAAACTGGTCAAGTTATGCACTTAATTTAGACAAACAATTTAGTTCATGTACATAACTTGATTTTGCCGAATTGTATTCAAGGTCACTTTTCAGTTAATCATACTAATACATAATAAATGCGAAAGTGTTTTTGTTTGTCACTTTATTTGTTCCTATTTTACGCGGCAACAGAGCAACGACGTAATTTTTGTATATAGATAGTTGGAGGGCCAGAGAGTGACAGGATAATTTTTATCTACAAAAATTTCAGTTTCCGAGGGAATATCCACGCGGGTGAACCTGCGGGCAACGCTAGCATAAAAATATATAAAACTTGTACAATTACATACTAAGTTTTATAATTAAATCAGTACGATGCTCCTTTACTCAAAAAAGTATGCAGAAAATCTGAACCAAAAATACCTCTGTTACATATTATCTGACGAAAAAGCTGTAAATTGTACAAACTAAACATTATTAGAGCGATGGTGGCTTTAAAATCTGACAGCACCTGGTTTGATCCTCGGCCCTTATGAGCAGTTTCGATGCTATCGCTGAAAAACAGACAAGAAAACCGGTATGAAGAACTTTAAAACTTACGACATACTATATTTAAACGACATATTATGATATTTCACCAACATGCCAACTGGCCAGCATGATGAATAAGGGCCCATCCTATTCAACCGAGAGAAGGCTGTTCCCAGTAGTGGAAATATGACAGGTTTATATTGTTGTTGTTATTTATAACAATTAATAATAACGAGTAATATTTACATCACTCGTGAAAACTAGCTTTCCGTAGTAGTCTTGTGTAAAGCGGACAAATATTGCAAGCATTGAAACCAGACAAACAATTTTTTATTCAGAATTCTAAATAAAAAAATTGTGGTCGCTTAATTTCCTTTCCAATTCTACAAGCAAGGCAAACTTGAACAGTGTTATGCTAACTTGACGTTTTGCTATTCCATAATATTGTGTTAAGTGCCAGCTCCCGTGAAATCTGACACAACTGCACACTGAATAAACTTGCAAACTTTTACGTGAAGAGTTCATTTATCTTTTGCAGTACTGTTATTTTTTCTGTAGTTTTTAGACGACTGTTTTTCGGTCACACTTATATTATAAAAGCAAAAGTTTTTATGTGTATAGATAGATAGAAAACTTTATTGTTCAAACCAAAAATTACAAACGTACAGTACGTAAACGTACGTAGTAGGTAACCTAAAAAAACAACTTAAAAACTAGTGAAACAATTGACGGCCTTATTGCTATAAGCGATCTCGTCATCTTTATGTCCGCCAGAGTGCCATAGGCTAAATTTTACACTTGGGTTTTTGTTTTTTCTCTCTATAATAATATCTACTTGTATATGAAGTTAATTCATCTCATTGTTCTTTCGTTTTTAAACCTCTGTTCAGGTTAGGTGACTTCTGTTGTTTTTGCCGATTCACGATAAGCTTCAACAAAAAGCTCACTGGCAGTAATTTTGTCAAACATTATTTACTCGGTCTAGACTAGACAGTTGATATGTAGTCCGTGAATGCACGTATTGTGCATTGAGTTTTTATGTAGAGGTTGATATAAGACACACACCACGAAAAATGTCGTGAAAAAAATTATTATCGTTCTATCCCTCGTAAGTATTTATACGGCTATTGTTTATTTTAGAGACAACGCAGCTGAGCGTTCAGAAGAATAAGGTACATTGGATCATAATCAGCCAGAAGAGGTCCACTGCTAAACATAGGCCTCCCCCTTAGACCACCCTCGTCCTTAGACACTGAACGACAGCCTGTCATCTGCATACACTGAATACCCACGAATATCACAATGTCGTCGGTCCATCTAGAGTGCTACCTATGCTATGTCTTCCGGTTCATGGTCTCCACTAAAGAACCTAATTTAACCACTAAATGGGCTAATTTAACCATCCGCTGTCGACATGCGAGTATATATTATTATAGATTTCGACATTTAGATACATAGATTAGATTATGTCGATAAAAAGGTATCAGTCTGTTCTAAACTAGGGCGTTATAGGCCAAAATTGGTTAAATATTCCAAACTAGATAGTAAGTTTTCAATAATTTATTTTTAACACATTGTTAGAAAATATTTACGGGAAGTATTCAAAATGACGTGACACTCATTAAGTTTTATGTGGATTAAGTGATTCCTAAGCTGCCAGTTGCTATAAGTACGTGGGCGTATCTAATAGTTCCAGTATTGATCAAACATGATAGTCCTGCATTACTAGTTCTCTAGCCTTGCAAAATGATTTTATGAGCAGAGCATGGAAACCACAAGAAAAATTATATATTTACGCACGCATATGTTAATTTAATCCTCAAATTTCAGATATTAAGTTCGTATCCATGGAAACCGCGTCCCTGACACAGAGTTACAAAACTACAACAGGTAACAAACCAAAATGTATTTAAATCTATTGTTACAGGTTTGTTTACTAATACGCTTTAAGGTGGAACGTTTCACGTATGGCTGGAAATTCAAATTTCAAGTTTTTTGTTCTTGTAGCTAGGCCGGGTAATTATTGTAAACGATCATGATGTTTGCGAAAATTGATTATTATTCTTTACAAACTCACGTAAAGCTTATTTAGCTTATTTATCTCCAATGCACATTATTACATACATTTGTCAATAAACAAATGTTTGCTGTTTGAAACGGTTTATTGACAAATGTAAGTAATATGGTGAGTTAGTGATTAATAACTGTACATGATAATTTTAACAACAACCAACAATTTTCGCAAACACTGTGTCATTTCACAATAATTACCCGGCCTAGCTACAAGGACAAAAAATACTGTTTGAAATTTTAATTTCCCGCCAAACATGAAACGGATCACCTTAATAAGTTTAATTTGTAACTAAATGATAAACTATTCAAATTTTAGAAGTCAATTTTAATTATATATTTTATAATTTTATTATTAATATATTTTAACCCAGTTCTTATTGTCGTATTAATTTGAAACTTTGCAAATATAAGCCGGGTGATTGAACTGATTTGATGATGGAGACAGGAGGTGAATAGTAGAACTATTCAATGGCTATAAACTCTTCAAGTTCATTTGTGATTTCAGGGATCATTTGGTTTGTTTTGACGAATTAAGTAAGTATAATAATTATTTTGCAACAATTGACGTTTTAAGTAAGAGTATTGCAATATTCCCATATTGCACACACAATAATTTTATTTTATATTTAATTATTCCCCTTGGTGTTGGTTTTGGCCCCACCATGCCTAATAATTGTCTATGATAGACTGGAGAACCCGATGAAATAAAGAAAAATTATAATAAAAACAAATATAAGGTCGGGGAAAAAGTTTCTTCGTATTTTTTAAACAAATTCAAGACATATTTTTTTCAAGTTTAATTACATTTAATTATAATATATATGTGCCATTTTGTTCGATAACTTGTTGCCATCTTGTAGGTAGTGACATGATCCCGTTGCTGTAGAATTTTTGGGACTTCTGATCAAAAAAATGCAACAAGTAGTTTTGACAGTCCTCTCTTGATGTTAATCAAACACTACCCAAAGAATTCTGAAGAGATCGAAACAGGTGGAAATCTGAGGGTGCAAGGTCTGGGCTATATGGTGGATGCATTAACACTTCCCAACCAAGCTCTCTAAATTTTTGCTGAGTGGCCAAAGATGTGTGCGGTCTGGCGTTATCATGATGAAAGACCACACTCTTTCTGTTGATCAATTCCGGCCGTTTTTTCTCAATTTCTTGTTTGAGTCTCATCTGCTGTTGGCAGTAGAGATCCGAATCGATGGTTTTGCCCGGCGGTAAAAGCTCATAATGAACGATGCCCTGCCAATCCCACCATACACACAACATCACCTTATTACGTGTTAATCCGGGTTTCGCTACAGTCTGTGGTGCTTCACTGCCCTTTGACCATGATCTTTTGCGCACATTCTTGTCGTAGGTGATCCATTTTTCATCACCAGTGATCAATCTTTTCAAAAACGGTTCGGTTTCGTTACGTTTCAATAGAGAATCGCAAATGAGTACACGATTCATTTGGTTTCTTTCAGTGAGCTCGTGTGGCACCCAAATATCGAGTTTTTTGTATACCCAGTTTTTTTCAAATGGGTCAAAACTGTTTTGTGGTCAATCCCCAGTTCTTCAGCTACGTCGTAACTACTAATATGCCGATCTTGGTCCACTTTTTCAGAAATGGCGTCGACTTTATCCGTAACAGGGCGACCAGAGCGAGCTGCATCTTTGACATCAAAATTCCCGGACTGAAAACGCTTGAACCAACATTATGCTACTCTTGATGACACTGCATTAGGTCCATAAACGTCACAAATTTTATTCGCGGCTTGTGTCGCATTTTCCCCTTTTTTGTTATAAAATTTCACAATATATCGAATTTGTTCGTTAGATTCACTCATTTTATCGAACAAAAAAACAATTGAAAAATGGCGGGAAATTGCTTTTTACGTTTTGTATTCCTTTTTTAAAATGTCATCTTTTTAATGGTATCAAAACCAGCCAGATACAAACAGTACAACGGATAAGATTTTTACTACAACTTTATACATACAAAATACGAAAAGACTTTTTCCCCGACCTAATAGAATTGAGAACTGCCAAACCATCCTGAAGTCGCTATACTCTATGCCAGCTGCCAGCTCTACACGTTGCTTTATCTACGAAATTCTAAACATTCGTGACTCCGTCACAGGAGCAGTAGACAAACCAGTTGACAACCCTCACTGTACTTGCATTCACGTTTAGTTACACACAGACTTATTTTAACAAAGTGATAATTCGTATAGTTTTCGATTCGAGATTCGATCAATTGTCATCAAAGCCATTAGTCTCGGTTATAAAATCTACGTGGCTACGTTTTCCGACAATTCAAACTCCAATTTGAACTCTAAATTGAAATATCATGGAAGATTGTGAGTCGGTGCACAATTTAGACACAAAGAAGCCCAGAAAGATAATGAAAGTCCGACCCTCGAAATACGAAGTCACTGAAGCGGTGCACGCGACCAAAAAATATTGGAACAGTGTTTTTAATGCCATTGATAGCACTGTTAGTAAGCCTGTAAGTACTAACTTTTGATACTTTGCATTTTAAAAAACGATTTTACTACTATAGATAGAATATTGACCGCCAATAACGACAACAAGGTTTATAATAGGCGGGAAGCACGTCATTACTTTACAGTAACGTGCTTTACGTACGTTTAAGTGCTTTGGAAAGTACTGTCTGATTCACAAACCATTTAGCTGGTAGCTGATTTTCAAAAATCATTCATTTGATTATTTTTTAAACCTGTTCCCAAATTTGTTTGTTCAATCATATCACACTAATATCATATACTTATGTGAAAGTTTGGATGGATGGATGGATGGATGGATGTTTGTTACTCAATCACGCAGAAACGGCTGGATGGATTTAGATGAAATTAGGAATATAAATTGCTTATGTCCTGTATTATTAACACATAGGTAACTTTTCATCATCGTCGCCGTTTTTTATCACCACGCGGGTGAAACCGCGGGGTTCAGCTAGTATAGTTAAAACGTCTTTAAAATAGTTGATTTTAGTTAACTATCATCTAACTTTTATCAGTATGAGTTGAATTATTCTTAATTGATGGCAAAAGTATTTTTTATCAGGTACTTTTCTCGTTCTGAGTTATAATACTCACAGAAGTCATAGATAATGTGCGTATTCTATTACATACTTATGTTTTTAGGAAAAAGAGAGCAGGCTTTTAGCAGAAGCTCTTCCAGCAGATCTGTATGAAAAAGTGTGTTCCACATTGGATATTCCAATTTTATCCCGTGTAGAACATAGCGATAAAAAACTTAAAGGTATGTGAATAAATATATAAATGACTAACAGCTAGCAGCGAAAAGATCAATGACCTCAGAGATAAAACATATTTTTAGTACCAGAGCCACCGCTAAAATACAAAATTATACTTTTATATACGATACTTCTAAAATTGAGATCCATACCGAAACTGCAATTGGGGTAAGTGTCATTTTTGTGCCTGATTAACTAGAAATAAAAGTTAGAAGGTTCTATATGTAAAGTATTAAAACGGACGGACGGAACGAACTTTTAAGGGATCCTACGAAACCCAAAAAAATTTTTTGTGATACATAACTGCACTATACATTTTTGGATTTTTTGTTTTTCAGGTGCAATTCGACGTTGCATGATAAAAGCACCAATGTTGTCATTCAGAACATGTCTCCAAATTGATAGAGAACTTGATTCCGATACTGATGTTGAATTTTGTGACAGGTTTGCAATTCTTATTAACTCGCTTTTGTTAGATTCGCTTATAACTCGTAACCTTTAAAACCATTACAATACGCCCTTTTTTCAGTGACGCAGAAGATGACAACCCCAATATTTATCAAGAGTTTTTAAGCAAGCCAGAACGAGAACAAGTAACTTGGCCTACGCATTATTTGCAGCCTGAGAAGGAAGACGAAAAAAGCTTGATCAAAAAAGCTGATGACTTGACTGATAGGGTAATAACATTATTTTGTATAGCTGATTAAAATTTACGTTTTGCTGTGCTACTTTTGGCTATGAAATGGTATGCGATGTGTTCAAAGAATAGTTGTATCACTAAGTTGACGAAGTACTTAGAAATAGTCAGTGGAGACTCCTTAAAAGTAACAATAATTTGATTTTAAGTCATTATTGTAATTTTTAACTACTTTTCGGGACTTTGATAAGGTTAAAAAAATCTCGATAATTTATAATTTATATTTAATAAGTAAAGGCAAGGTAGTATAGGCGATTAAAAATATGTCTCAAAGTTGCAATTTTAAAACTTATGCAATTATTTATTTTGATTATTTACAGATTGCAAAAGAGTTTTGTCAATACATGAAAGAGTTGGGTGGTGATCAGCAATCACAACTTTTTACACCCAAAGCAATCAAGGAATTGTTCCAAGTAGGTAAAATTTTAGCTATGAATTTTAGGAAGTAAGATTGTAGCTTTATATGCATAAACGTTCCACAAACTAATTTAATCTATAACATTGTTTTTCTCGCTTTCACACGTGTCACTTCTCGTCAGCTACAACTTAGATAATCTTTTTGTAGCATAGACTAACTGCGCCCCGCGGTTTCACCCGCATATAATTTTTTTTTTCTTGAAACGTACCTTTTTCTGGGATCAAAAGTGTTTTGTCACTCTCCGGCTCTCCAATTATCTCTATGCAAAAAATCACAGCGCAACATTGCTCTGGTGGTAAGCGAAAGACGAAAAAACATAGAAATAAACCAACAAACACACTTTAACATTCATAATATTAGCTTATCAATGACCAAAGTAGAGGAGGTCTACACCTAGTAGCTTATCAAGCGATTATGCAATTGAAGGAATTAATTCCGTGTTTTCTTTAGATTTGTTTTTAAGTAAGTATCAACTACTTAACAACTCTTAAGACTTAACAAAATATGTATGTATATTCATTATGATAGTTGCAAGACGGTTCCTAAATGTAAGATAAAATTACTCTATATAACATTTTCTTTTTCCAGATTGAATTCGACACCCATGTCGCTCGGAGCCTGAGTGTGGTCGCAAAAGAATTACCCTCTGTAGAAGAAAAAGTAGCCAACGTTACTGGAAATCCTGAGGTTGAAAACGTTTATTACAAACTTTACTTTTTGAAATGGAAATTGGAAAATACATTTACGGGTCTTGATAAAATATTGAGAAAAATCATCACGTGTTTCATGTTTGATGATATAATTAAAATCATAATACCCAATTGTATTTAGATATGTTATCTTAATCCTCTTGTTGAATGATAATTGCTTGATTGATACTTGTACTATATCAATTATAAAAAACCGGTCAAGTGCGAGTCGGACTCGTGCACGAAGGGTTCCGTACCATTATCTTTAAAAACGGCAAAAACACGGTTTTTGTATGGGAGCCCCCCTTTAATATAAATTCTATTTTAATTAACAATTTATTTTTAAAGTGAATATAAAAATAAATGTTCTGTGAATATTACAAGCGTCTACCTCTTGCCGTTATCAATATCGAGCAAAAAGAGCAAAAAAATCACGTTTGTTGTATGGGAGCCCCCTTAAATATTTATTTTATTCAATTTTATTGTATTTGTTGTTATAGCGGCAACGGAAATACATTATCTGTGAAAATTTCAACTGTCTATCTGTCACTGTTCATAAGATACAGTCTGGTGACAGACGGACGGACAGACGGACGGACAGCGGAGCTTTAGTAATAGGGTCCCGTTCTATATACACTTTGGGTACGGAACCCTAAAAATAAAGGACAGACCATCAGCTCGCTGCTTGGATGGCAGAAAATCATTAGACAAGGCGATCAATCACAGAGGTGATATATACTCATCAGTGGGTTAAAATGGTTGATTATGATGACAATTATAATGATGAAATAAAATAATTATTTGAAATTACAACTAAGACAAAAAATACCCTTTGCAGAAATCGCGTTATTCAGCCCTAGAACGCGAGATCAGCAAGGACATAAAAGCAGAACGAAAGCCTGACCGCATCAAGGCGTTTGGGCAAAACCTTCCACTTCACGACCAGTACCGGGCCCCACGGAACAACACACGGAAACTTTGGCGATCTGCTCGACACGTTCCCAAAGACTTGGTCACGTTGAAGACTGTTTGGGAAGGCATCACCAACTTGAGGTAATTTTTATAGTTAAAAAGCGGATAAATGAAATTATTACTAAATAATTAGCATAATCAGCCTTTCATGTCCCCATGTCTATATCCCACACAGACCTTATTTCAGATAGAAGGGATGGGTCCTAATCCACCATGCTGGCTCTTGACATACCGGTCGGACATACCGGTTTCCTTACGACGTTTTCCTTCGCCGTTTTTGAACAATGGCATCGAAGGCACATAATTTATTTAGGTACTTAATAAGTCATTGGTGCAGGACCGAAAATCAAACTAGGTGCCGCCAGATTGTAAAGCCTACATGCTACTCAGCCACAATCACTCACTAAAGTACCAAATATAAAAGTATATAACTTATGTACATTTAGACTAAATGTATTGCCTTTTTTTGACAGGGTAGGTGTATGACTACAGTAAACCTGATGTGAAGTGACGAGGTGGTCGAAGTTGGTAAGAACGCCTAGCCTAGAATGGAACTTGTTATCAAGTAGTGCTGCCACAACACGGCGCTAGGCGTTTGGTTTGGCGACAGATTTTCGAGATGATGGTGGGCTCGTGTCGAGTCAATGGCCTTATTTTAAATTTATATTATAACGTGTTTTTAGACATGTATTCATTTATATTTGGAACAGCAGTTATCCATATAAGTAAAATAACAAGAATGTAAATAAGCATATTCTTATGTATATGTAGTGTATTTTAACTCATTCATTTTTAATTAATATCTTTTAATGTTCTTATATAACCGTTCAAATTAATTTCAGCAGTGTTTATACTCTATATATATAATCTTCATTATCTCATCTAAAGGTTGTCTGGAAAAGATCACTTTTAGTACCAAGACTGCTTTTTGTATCTCCTTCTAACTTATTTTCTGTAAGTAATGTTGTTTTTATGGTGTCAATAAAGTGTTATTGTATTGTACTTTTTGACCATTTCAGGAGTGTAAAAGAGTATTGTCGTTGGATGATTGATCACCCTGAGCACAGAAAGCCTCCTTACCTCTGCAGCATCGGCATGTTTGACACCGCTGTACTAGATACGAAGCCTTCATTCGAGGCTAACAAGTATGCTGTCACTGCTGCTGCTGTGTCATCTGCCGATGAAGGTCCAGCTCCTATTGATGACATCCGGAGAAGACTCTCGCAGTTGGCAGAGTCAAGCTAAAATAATTGCTTCTTCAAATTATTATTTGTTTGTTTAATCGCTGACGCCAAAAATATTAAGCTGTATCATCGTAACTATTCTCATACATTTTTTATCTTCTGATTCAACAAAATTTTATAATATTTGATATCAGTACCATTAGCTGGTAATTTTAAGTATTAGCAGCAAACATAAATATGTAATAAGTAGGTATATACTTTGTCCATATTGATAATAGAATCAGACATATTACAGCCATGATTGTATTGTCTACTAGTTGGTTGTGCATCACTCGCACATTATTTGATAAACACGATAGATAAGGTATATTAGCCTTGATGTTATCTACAAATTCGAGCGTCATGCGTCTTCAGGAAATAAATTAGATAAGTTATTATAAACACAAAACTAAAACTAACTCAATGGGACTTTAAATAGATTTTTAGGTCACGACTAAAATCAAGAGTACAGACAGATGTATTCTTAGTTCGATTCAAATCCATTGCAGAGTTCATTTTACGTATACGTGTACGTTGTGTTGTGACGCAACCTAATGGAGTTCGACCTGGTAGCATGATGTTGCTCAGATAAGACTTTCTATTACCTACAGTTATTTGTGCTGTACTACGATAACGTGGCATATAAAACAAGAGAGTCTCCTTAAATAATCAGATTATCAAGTATATCTAACCGTCATTGTAACGTGTTCCTCAAAATGGCAAACAAAACGAGTGACAGTGAACCTGATACGGGATTCGAGACCGTACTAAATCGAGAAATAGGCGAGTTTGGGAAATACCAAATCTACAACATAATGTTATTGGCTCTTCCTGCGATATTCTGCGCGTGCATGGCCGGGGACTACGTATTCACTGCAGCGAGTCTTCCGACCCGATGCTATGTCTCAGAATGCGATTTAGAACAACCTGAATATGCACCGGAATGGATATTGAACGCTATACCTGAGACCTCATCCGGATTCGATAACTGCTATCGCTACGTTAACGCCAGTGTTATCAGCGAAGTGCTAACCGATGACGTATGCCCAGCTGTCATATTTGACAGAAATCGTACTGTCCCATGTGAACGATACGTGTACGAGAGAACGAACACTGTAGTCTATGACTTCAATTTAGAATGTAAAGAGTGGCTGAGAGCACTACCTGGAACACTGAACAGCCTTGGAGGGATGGTAGCTCTGGTTGTGGCCGGGTTCATATCAGATCGATTCGGAAGACGAGCTTCCGTGGTGATTTTCTCGTTTTTTATGGCTTTGGTTGGATTGGTACGAGCGTTTTCTGTGAACTATGGGATGTATGTGGCATTACAGTTCTTGCATACAGCGCTCGGTGGCGGCACATTTAGTGCTGCGTACATACTGGCTGCTGAAATTGTAGGGACTAAATACCGCGTGCGTACAAGCGCCACGATGTCCTCTTTCTTTGCTTTTGGACAAGTTTTGCTCGGAGCCATGGCATTTGCTGTCACCGAGTGGCGTACTCTGACGTTGGTACTATTTGTACCAGCTTTTCTTCTCATGAGCTACTATTGGCTTCTCACTGAGAGCCATCGCTGGCTGCTCAGTAAAAATAAACACATGAAAGGACGAGCTGTTCTCGAGTATGCAGCAAAGTTGAATGGGAAACAGATTTCTGAAAAATCTATGGAATTTCTACTTACAGCGATCCCCAAACAAGTAGAAGCGAATAAACTCCTTCACAAAGAAAATCTTTTTTTACGCGTTGTGAAATCGCCGGTAATGCTGCGCAGATGTTGCACTACACCCATTTTGTGGATCACCACTGTGTTCATTTATTACGGACTCTCAATAAATTCTGTTAATATGACTGGAAATATGCACATAAATTATATGGCCACGGCGGCAATCGAAATTCCAGGTTTCTGGACTGCCGTGATAGTGCTGGACAGAATTGGTCGACGCATCACGTTATTTTTGGGTTTTCTGATATGTGCTATTTGTTGCACAGCATTTGCGTTCACTCCAAGAAACATGTACGGTTTATCGTTGTTTTTGTTCTTGACTGGGAAGTTTTGTATTGGAGCTGTAATGACTTCGCTATATCTTTATACTGCTGAGTTGTATCCTACGAGGCACCGTCACTCGTTCTTGGCATTTTCATCGATGCTGGGTCGCATCGGGTCAGTTGTGTCACCGCTTACAGTTCCTCTAATGGCCTACTGGTCTGGTATTCCGTCCATGATGTTTGCTGGAATGGCATTCATATCATCATTTCTTGTATTGACACAACCTGAGACTAAAGGAATGAAAGTGCCTGATACCATAGAAGATGCTGAACGACTTGGTAAAAAAGATAAAACTGTAGCTTAAATTATAGTTCGATTTTGTATTTATAAAAATAAACTAATTAATCAATTTATAATGCTGTTTTAGTAATTGATTAGACAAAAAAAAAACGTTCTATAGTTAATATACCTACAGGTTTGCATGAAATGGCGGTACTAAACCGAAAAGATCAAGTCTAAAATCGAGAAAAAAAATCGGTTCCAAAGAAACACAATTCATACAAAACGAAATATTGTACAGCTGATAATTGTTTACTATTTTAATGTTGTTCCCATGGTAAAATTTTTTCATAAACATGAGTACCTTACCTTTTTAACCTTTCGATTTCGATGTTAATAAACCAAAACCGTGTGTATTATTATTTTATGAAGGTTATTTTTTTTTTACTATTTCACAAACATTGCCCTAAGTGACACTAACCATAAATCATTCGCAAAGTTATTTTTCTATTATTTAGTGACTTGGCTGACCTAATAATAACAATTCTAAAAATCATTATTGATAAGTCCTTCAGTAAATAAAATAAGTTGTAATTTATTTTCTTTAATCTAATTTTGCAAGAAAACTGTATTTATCCCGTTTTACCCACTTAACGCCATCTACGTGTTTCACGATGAATTATTATTATTGGTTGCTGAAACGCGCAGTTTTCCAACGTAGCATTTCGTAGCACCTCTACGAACCTCGTAGACGTTCATAGAAGAAACTACATTGAGAAGAGATTGCCAACAATTTCACAAGATGTCGCTTTTACTGTTACTCTAAACAAGTTATACGATATTCTTTGTACATAATTTTTGCGTATTTTTTTTTTACTACAACTTATATACTCGTAAATATTCGTTGTATTAAATATTTGTACTATTTAATCTCCCGTATTTCTGATAACATTTCAAACAGATGCTATCCAGATAATAGAGATAATTTTGTGATCAAAGATTTACAAAAATAAAAGATTTATAAAAATCTGTAATTTTATCATGTTACCAAATGGTTAACAAAGTAAATGCATGTTACTAAACTCACAGAATGGGGTTGACCAGTCGGTAGAAACATTATACAGATGGCGCCAGCATGGGTACCTACTGGGTACCTAGTACTTTTTCATATATTTTTTCTAATCGGAAAATATCATAATGACAAAATTCTCTTAACAAAAGGTACTAGCTATGTTAGCGACATGACAGTTGTCAATCCTATTTTATCAAATTTGACAGTACTCAAAATGAAATATGTTTTTCTAAAAACGTGACTCTTGTTATTTTCACAAACTTTTGCAATATTTTGATTTTGTGAGCATAGTAGGCTCTCGATAGAGAATAGAAAACGCCTATGTTTCTAGGTAGTGCTCGTAGGTAAGTTGATTATACGAACAATTTGATTACCTGTACCTAAACTTAATTGTTATAAAATAGGTACTATCGAACTTACAATTCTGTGATTGTTATTTAAGCGCCGTATTATTAAGTACCTACTTTCAACCTTCTCCTTTTGTTCCTTTCCTTATTTTTTTAGTCGTGAGATGTTTGATCTTAGTAGTAGGAAAGCAAGGTTTTTCACCCGGCTTTCTATACAATGTAGCGGCACTATATACCTAATCGGGAGAATTCTGTGAACGTAGTAAACGTAGCATCAATTATGTTTCAGTTTTTTCACGAGATTTTGATATAAAACTAAGAATATAACAAAATATTAAAGATGTCTTGTGGAAAAAAGAAGCTCGTTAAAAAGTGGGATAGACCCAGAAAAATCCGGGTTATCACACCTTCCCGCTATGAGCAGAATGAAGCTTCTGTCAAAGTGCACTGGATGAAAATAGTACGAGATATGGAACTATCTTATAAAGATGACCAAGTTGGTACCACTTATTATCTATCAACAGAATCACGCAGTTTCACGCGCCATTCTATGGAAACCCCTTAAATTTTCGGGATAGAAGTAATAGATTAATCCAAGGTATTAAGGCTATTTCCAAATCTACTAAATTTAACGGGTCGGTTGCATGTCCTAACTCGTGCCTTTTGGAGGTACCATTACAAATTAATTCCAAATTTCCTTCTCTGATTGTTATGGTGTTGTAGATTCAGAACAGCAATACCATAGACAACCATAGTCAGCACCAACCAGACCACGGGCCTTAAGGCTACCTCTTAACGCGGGCTCAAAACAGCGCTGAAATAGCGCATTGCGGAAAATCACGCGAACGTGAACCTTAACACGCCAAGATACGGTTTGTAGTCGCGCAACTGTTCGCAATCACTTAAACACAATCGCTTAAAACCAGGTAGCCGTAAGGCCCCTGGTATTAAAAAAAGCACTCACGGTAGAGAAGAATAGTACTCTAGGGATGGATGTTTTTAACTTATAGATGTATAACGTAGTTCAATTACATTAAGTATTTGTAATGTATCTATTATAAAATATTTACCTTCTTTTTCTTCACAGTTTTGGGAAACACAATGTGACACAGTGCGCGAATTGTTGGGACCTAAAATTTTCCGCAGAGTTGCGAAAATTTTCAACTTACCCCTGGAAGCTACAGTGTATGAGCCCAAGTCCGAGATCAGCTTGCTGGTCCCATCGGAGCAGTTCTACACGACGACGAAAGTGAAAGAACCTGAGGTTAACTTAGTCTTGTTAATTATTATTTATCATCGTCATCATCATCATGACCACTAGCCCACATCAGTGCACTGCTGCACATAAGTCTCTTTCAATACTCTCCACTCAGCCTATCGACTTAACTGATATTTTTTAATGATCACAAGAGGTTAGTAGTAGTAGCTGTTTAGTAAATAAATAAAAAAACATAATACAATTTGGCCACTACAGGGTACTAAAGGTCGATCAAACTACTCCATGATTGACTTCGGGGAGGAAGAGGAAGTAGAAGAAGAAGAGGCAGATGAAGAGACGTCTGGCAGTTGGAGTGATTCGACAGCAAGTGTCGACACCAAAAGATCATCTCGTTTCAAAAGCTTGTACAAATCTCAAAGCAAAATGGCTATGTCAAAAACTCTGCAGTCTAGATCGTTCTCGAGATATTTTTCGAGAACATTAATGAAGCAATCGAGCAAGTCAAAGTCTATCAAGTCTGATGTAGTATCTACTGAATCATCTGCGTATAGCCAAGATGATTTGGATGTCCGTCTTAGTTGGAAGACGAGGTAAGCACATTATTATATCTACAAAAAGCAAGCGATGCATGAAGCACACATACTCGATTTTTTTAAACACTTAATTTAAAACCGCGACTTTAAAAGCTGAATGGTGTTCCAAGTTTAACGCCTATGTCTGTCTGTCGCTTCATACCTAGATTCCAAACCTTTGAGCTGATTTCAATGCGGTTTTTTATTCGAAATATAATTCAATCAGAATGGTTCACGTCTGTATTTGATAAAATGTCTAGTCACAACACACACACATCAGTTTAGCTCCGGATCAACATCCCCTCAACTCGAGACATTCAGTATTCTTTATATGAAACTCTATATACTGAAACGCATACTAATCAGCATCGTAGCGGCATTGCCTCGTCTCTGGACAAGATCGTGCACCAAATCACATCGTGAATCACCGCTTTCATCAAATTCAAATTATGTGACTGGTTTGGTCCAGTCTTCCCTTTTGATCAATTGTAACACAGTTTTGTTAGGTTATTTTATATATCGATCCACTAAGTATTTTTCAATTTCCTCCCTGAGACATTTTGTTGTAGGTGCCGCATACTCCGTACACGCAAGAACCCTTATTACGAAATGTTGTATTGCAACGAGTCTGAAACGGATATGATAAAGTGGAAATCAAAGTACAAAGTGAAATTGTTTGAAATATCAGCGTCGGACGAGATGAGCAAGAAAGCTGAGATCGTCACCAAACAGGTGACAAACTTTTCTTTTTTTTAATTTGTATTTTTAAGAAACTAAGCTATCGACCACAGCTTACCTTATGTTAAGAGATGGCGTAATCAATAGTAAACACGCCTAGTCTGTTAATAGGAACTGGCTTTCAAGTGGTGCCATATTATGTGTTCTGTGGTGGTGTTGCCGGAATACACCGATACTAGCAAACGATGGTGGCCGGGCAGTAGCATGTGCGCTTTACAATCTGATGACCCCCGGTTCGATCCTCGGCCCTGCCCCAATGACTTATTTAGTACCTAAATAAATTATGTGCAGTTTTGATGCCAACGGTAAACGAAAACATCGTGAGGAAACTGGTATGTCCTAGAACCTCAAAAGTTTAAAATATGACATTCACCAACATAAAATATGACATTGGGCCAGCAAGGTCGATTAGGGCTCATTTTCTCTCTTTAAGAGAAGACCTGTGGTCCCAATGATTGACTGATAATGATGATGTATTAATTTGATACTACATTCATTTATATCATTTAACACCTCCTGCACACTGTTCACGCTTATAATGCGCCCATACCGAGATTCATTGAACTTATATAACATACTCTCTAAACAACCTGATCTGGATGTATTTTTTGACAAGATGGATTTTGATTCAGTGCTATGGGCCTTGCCTATCTCAGCTGCAGCATGTACTGTTTTAGATTTTTGTAAATTATACGCTAAATTTGAAATAAAGAACATGAATTGAAAATCGTTAAGCAAAGATAACTATTATTTAAAACTTCAATTTCTTGGCTGTTCTTTTAATGATACGAGTAGATTCTACCTATTATTGTAAATAGAAAATGTAAAAAAACAACTTTGAAAAGTTTATTACCTAATTAATACCTGTCTGCAAAATATAATTTGTTTTGACAGATTTCCAAAGAATTCTACGATTGGTGGCTTAGCTTGGGTAATTTGGAATTCAAAAGTGAAATTAAGCGGCCGGAAGATATCGAGTCACTCTTCCAGGTAAGTTTAAAACCAATCCATAAATAATAAAGAAGTAAATTCTTTCGATTGGTCACCTGAACTTCTAATGTGTATAAAAAGTTTTAGCAACGCTGCCACTTATAGTGCTGCAGATATTTGTTACAGCTTACCATCATGAAAGCAGTCTGCTTGTTTATAGCTTCTGTACAAGAAAGCATAACGCATAAAGCATAACGTTTTTCAAATGTACGCTTGTCTATTTCTATGAGACCTACAGCTTGACAGGGAATGAGATGTCTGGAGGCGACATAAGGTCGTTAGGTTTTGGTTTTCTGTTAATAATAATTTTGGTAAATATTATATTTTCTTATCATAATAATTGCAGGTTTGGTTCGATGAACACGCGTCACGAGGCTTGATGCTGCATCCGAAGATTCTTCCATGTGTTCTTGAGTCTATTGCAAACTATGTTGGCGTACCTAAGGTGACTAAAAAAACTTTACTTTGTATTTAAATTGTGACGAGTACCTACTTTGACAGCTAGTAACCTTGTAGTTAAAGTACAAACTAAACCAATAACCATTTTTTTATATGAAAGTATACGCGTACAAAGTCACGGGCAACAGTTTTTAGGAGTATTATTCTAATCTGTCCTAGATTTCAAGTAGAAATATTATACATCGTTATTCTGCGTTAGTCTCCTAAATAAATATAGGTCTAACGATAGCCGATCTTTAGTAACGACACACCTTCAAAATTGTACTCTCAATCATTAGCTACTATCTTTTTCAAGCGTTAATGTTGTTATTATGTTATCTTGAAGGCTGCATGTCCGAAAGTGCTGAAGCGGCAGATTGCTTGGGACGTTCAAGCTGAGACTACTCCAGCGCATTTGATGGCATTCGGCACCTGCCTGCCGCACAAGATGAAGCACATCCCGCCAAATAACAACACGAAGGAGATGTGGGACTGTGTTAAGATACCGGAGGATCTGCGCTCTATGTCTTGTGTCTGGGATGATATCAATCACCTCACGTATGTTCCATTCACTATTAGAACATTGCTACCGTCTTTTTATAACAGCTATTCTTTGAAAGCGTATCTTCTTTTCAATAGCATGGACATGAGATAGGTATAGTTTTTGAAGTGAAAACTTCTGTAGCCGTGTTGAGCAATTTTTGATAGTGGTAAAACTTATGGGTTTGCGTCACCGACACGCTAATGTAACGTGTTGCACCACACTAATTTTAAGTTTTTATTTCTGCCAGTCCCCATAACCGCCAAAAAAACAAAATATGACAATGGTATTTTTGACGGGTCATTTTTATAAAACGGTACGCCTGAATAACAAAAAAAAAGTTAACAAACACCTCACTTTCATTTTGAAAGGCGCATTCAATAATATGTCACTTGAGAGGAGTGTAATCTATATTTTTCATTCCCACTTTTATGCCGCCACCTCAGACCAGATAATTGTCTAATACCTTAAATTTACGACGAAGTAACCTAAACCTAACCTAACCTACCCATTGACTATTTATCAATGAACCTCTGACGACCTTTACGAATTTATCAACACCACATTTATCAAAATTGTTTTAGACATGAGCTGTTTGACGTTTTTTCTGTAGGTGAGAACGTATAACTATAGGTACTTTAAAAAACTATATTCTTATTTTTTCTTTTTATCGTCATCGGGTAAAAATGATATTAAGTCAAATTCCCGGGTATATAGTTTTTTATTTAAATAAACGTTATTTTAGATTATTAAATTATATTAAATTGAAACAAAGTTCATGGTAAGGGTGCTGAAAGTAAATAATATTTTTTTAGCTTATTTAATAAAGTAGAAAAAATTATGATATTGTAACTAAAGTTTACTAACAAAACAAATATTGCAGAACATTTGTAGAAAAAAATAAGTAGTGATAAATATAATCACTGCGTGTATCATTTGTTGATCAGTTACGAGACATGATTCACTGTTGTTATGCTTCCTTCAGTTGCAGTATTTCCCCTATCGGTTCTTCGGAAAGTATTGTTGTGTATTCAACTATTTGTAATTAGATCGATAACAATCTTATTATTATGCTCAACCATTGCTCAAGGAATTGCAATGGGTGCCAACGAGGCATCATGTGTTAAAGGGTTATTACGGTTCTCTGAATTCACGAGTCCTAATTCAAGGAAAGTGTAATAAGAGTTAAAACGGTTAGATTCCTAACTATAGGTAGTTAGGGAATAAGGATGGCTTCTACTTTCCAGACTCACCTGAATTACGGGCCGTGGACTCACAGAAGTGTGTTAACGCATTCAAATATACTTAGCTCTTATTTATTTAGGTATTAATATATTCTCAACACAAATTACAATCATATACTTTATAACACCTATTTATTATAAATCATCAAAACTTTCAATGACTTTAAACAAATGTTTTGAATTACCACCAATTAAAACAATTTGAATTGGTGGTAATTCAATGCCTTTGCATATTTATTTTCTCATAGCCTTATTTGTTTATACCTATACTTACCGAGTCATCTAAAACACTTTTTACTATAGTATGTAATTCGGATGACAATACAATAATTTGGAACGATCGAACTGATATAATGTAGCCAGGATTTGTATACTAGAGATCTTCAATAGCTAGCAGTAAACTTCTCGAACTTGGACCCTTTTTTTTTTAAACTTTAATAAATATAACATACAACTATTTCATGTACACATGTGACAAGGAAAACATTATTAATCATCACAAACCTTGTAATATTTCAGATCGACTAAAGCTTTCCAGAAATGGCTGGAGATGCGTCCTCACCTTCTAATGCCGCAATGCTTCAAGGCCGACGCTGCTGGTCCTGACGACAAGAAGGTTCCCTTCTTGATCCCCTCCGATTTTGTACTGAAAGACAAAGAAGCGACTTCTTCCACCCAAGACCTGGCCCTGCCAGTGTCGCAGTTCTCACTTGAACTGAAGGAAGTGCTCAGTAAACTTATGAATCAGTAGACCACTGATGGAGGTAACTACTGAGTAAACTTTTGAGTCAAAAAATCGTCAAATTCCTTTCTTTTCTGTGACAATGTATCAATTTTGTCATTATTGTTTTAAAAAAATACAATGTTCGGAATTAGAAAACAGTGGTTTGCTTCTGAATTCAACCTTTGCTATTTGATTTTTAAACGTTTGAATTAAGTATTTTACTACTTATGTTTTAATCCAGGATTAAAACTACTTCCTTGCCGAATTTGATCTTACTCCATTTAGCCGTTACAAAGTGGTAACATAACAACCACAAACACACAAACTTTAGCATTTATAAGTATGATTTGGGTAGTAATATTCCCAACTCTATATTTAATTACCAAGCTGGAGCTTTGACCCCAAAATGGGTCCTGGTCTTCGACATTATAAAGCACCAGTCATCACAGCATTGTGCGACCTCATGCCATTCAGACCCCTCCAGCCCATGTGTACGAGTATATCTTTCCACGGCGTCAGACAAACGTTATATGGGACAATATCGAGTGACGTCCTTTGTCGTGTCGTCCGTCAATGTTTAAATGCGTTTAATTTTAATCGTACTTGTTTTGGATTATCTATTACAAACATGATTTACATGATAAGCTCCGGGAAATCTACATTAGCAGTACGTGGTTGATTTCTGTCAAATTCATCGGTTTGATAAAGTTGTGCCCACTACTCAATCACTGTCAAAAACTTGCATCTAATCGTTATTACGTAAAATAGTAATTAAGGTGATAGCTTTAATTTGTGCATACTGATCGTCATGATTGTTGCCGATGTACTTACTTGCACTTTGCGTGACGGAAACTAAACTCTGCTTAAAATTTTCTTTGACTTCAAATTGATGTCACATCACACTGATCACAAATATTACTAATATCACTAATATTATAAATACAAAAGTTGCGTGTGTGTGTGTGTGTGTGTGTGTGTGCGGAGAAAGTATTTATGTTTCTCCACACTCAATTCCGTAACGGCCAATTGGATTTGAAGAAAATCGCGAAATCGCTATAGATGTAGCTATACCCTAGAATAACACATAGACTACGTTTTATACACCTGCACTTGATGCATCACAGCGTAGAACTGTCAGAATTTTCGACGATTCCAAGGTCACCGAATACCTAGAGCCGCTCAGCATGCAGCACGTTGGATCACTTTATATCTTTTATCTCATTTACAACGGAAAGTGCTCTTAAGAACTGTTCAATCTGATGCCAGCGTTGCGGTTTTATCATTGCACTAACCGCCACTTCCTGAAAGCTCATCCGCATATAATAATATAATCTGTGGAAATCACGTACCTACTGTGCCTACCTACCTACTTACTCGATTTATTTTGCCTCACAACACAACTGCAGTATGTAGAATGAGCTCCTATCTGCGGCATTTCTGAGTTACTCTTGGTTCATGGAGTATTTTAAAGGTTGGCGACGTATCTATGGTGCATCCGTAGGCAACGGTGATTGCTTACCATCAGACGGCCCGTTAAATTGTCTGCCACCTACGGCATAAATAAAGTAAATGGCCGGTTTACCTCAATGGTATCGTAGCACGTCTGTCTCATGAACAAAAGGCCGATTCTCGGCCGGGCAGATATTTTTTCAATTCATTTTATTTATTTTATCAATATTAATAATACAAAAAAATTTACCTAGCTTTACTGCACAATTAGAATTAACACTTTTTTCAATAGTATAAGTACCTTTCTGTAGGTGTCTCGTTAGCAGCTGTTCTATGAAGACTTGTGTTACAGCTGCTAGTATTCCAACCTCCAACGTCTGTCCAATGTTGAATTTTTAATTTATTTTGTAGGTTAGGACCATAGGAGCCGCGCGGTAGTACGGTGTTTAGGTGTATGATCCAAGTGCAACAAGTTTACTGAATCTGAACGATGTTTGAATGATGAATTTAAATTTAATATCTGCTCTGGGTGTGTGTTAGTTGTCCATGTCTTAGTGTGTTCCATGGCATCTCCAACACAGGAAATCTTAGTGGGTAGCTATGAGTGTAAAGCATTATTTATTTAGTTATTTATTATCCTGAAAAAGAATACGTTTACGAATACAAATACATAGCGAGTGAAACCACGGGGCACAGCCAGAGATTATTATTTAGAGAGTACATATTCAAAACGCCATATAATATAAATGAGTATAATAAATTGCCGGTCAAACGTAAGTCTATTATCAAATAAATAAAATAAATAAATGTAAATAACTTTAGCGACTTGCAATAAGTATGAACTTGCTGCGTCTAAGTATAGAATTACTTATTAAACTTCTTTTATTGACCCTTATTCGATGTTTGTGTTTTTTCTCCACAATTTTTCCCGATGGATGGGCAACAGTGTCCTATTAGTGAACACGGTGAACGTAATGCTATTCCCAAGCCGCCTGCCAAGCGTGAGGATTACGGCAACACCGCTCTCTAAGAGGGCGGTCTTTGTTCAGCAGTGGACGTTTCCTGGCTGATGATGTGATACTGTGGAAGAACATGTTTACTTCTTGGAAATGTGATCAATGTGCAAAACAAAGAAGAAATCAGTAATCAAAACTTGACGCGATAATTACCTACAACGATTAGGATACCAGTATACTTACCTATTGGTAGATATATCTTGGAGCGATAAAATATATCAAAGACATTTTTATTAATTCATTTGCAATCTAAATCGCACACCAGTAGATACAATTGTATTATTATGTACATAAATTAAAATTAAAGTTGAAAGATATAATTTAAAAAACGGATAAAGTGAAAATGTATCAAGGTACAATAACTGATCCCATTGAAGCAAAGAAAAAAGTGTTGGAAGAAATAGCGAATAAAAATGTAGGAAGCAAGAGGTATCACTCGGAAACTTCTCTTCAGCAGTTTGGAGAAGATGAAGATGATGTGTTTGAAGACAGAGGTGAAAAAGACCCTGGGGTTGGTAAAATTATAGTTCTAATTACATAGCTTTTATATTTAATTGCTGTAGCGTCGCGTTGTTTTGCTTATGTAACTATGTTTGTTTGGGTGCAATGTATGTAACTATGTTTGTTCGGATGGAATCTTGCAACTTAACTTTGAAGCAGATGTACGAATATATCGTATCGTTATTCTATTTAAGTGTCGTGTGACTTTTTAGACGCTTTATATTAGCTCCCCCCGTAACGAACGAACTAACAATACAATTAAATTGTGGAAGTCTATTTTTATTTTTTTTCTAATTGTCGTATAGATTTGATATTTTGCAAGTATATGTAATTCTGATGACAATACAATAATTTGGTACTGAACTGATGATGGAGCAAGAGATGGAAAGTGGAACTTTCCTACGGCGTGAATGTCATTTGTTTCACTATTAAAAGAGCCACTTTAGCCTAATTTTATACTATAATTATTATTTATTGTCACTTGCCCTAAAAAAAAACTAGTCTCTCTGGATCTTACTTGTGTTTCAATCTAGAATTGAACGACTTTTACATTAGACTCTTTTAAGTCTCAATATTATTTTGACTGCTCCGGTGGCTCAGTTAGTAGTGAACCTACCTTCTGTGCATGGGGGCGTGGGTTCGATTCCCACCTAGGACAAACATTAATGTGATGAACATTTGTGTTTGTTCTATGTCTGGGTGTTAATATCTATTTAAGTGTGTATTATAAATATATATGTAGGTACGTATATCAGTCTCTGGCAGCAATATTACAAGCTTTGCTTAGTTTGGGGTCAGATGACCGTGAGTGCAAAAAATTCCCAGTTTTTTATTTATTTATTTTGTAGGTGCATAACTCGTCACTCAGTGACATGTCCAACATGGAGGACGTCCCGGCGCGTCGTCGCACCATGTCTCAACCAGGGCCAGTCTCAGGGAATTTGCTGACCGCCACAGCTGCTCGCGCGGCAAGAAAACGTCCTCCAAAGAACGTCATGTATGCTTCTGAATTGGAAAGATCTGTAAGCATTTAAATATCTATTATATAAAGCCATTTTACTGTTACAATTTATTTGATATAGCACGCCAATTAGCCCGATCTTACTTACTCTGTGAAATACAATAATCTGGTTCAATATTTCATAAAATAAAATTTATAAATTACAAGTTCGATTACTAAAACTTATAGTCCCAAAACATATTAAAAAACAGTATAAAGAGAATATTATTGATATCTTTGAGTTTTGCAATATTATACCAGTATATACTAGAGTGCATTTGTCCCTATTAATAGAGCAATATAATAACACGGAATTTCAAATACCTGTGCTACATAAAACACTAACTAGGAAAATGTCTCAAAATATGTTAGTGATACCCAGAGTGCATAATTTCTACGGAAGAAGAACGTTACCATTCATTATTCCCACACTGATGAATGATATACCCCAAAAGACAAAACATGAATTAAATAATAAAAATTACAAACGCATATTTAAAAAAATGTTTTCTCTTAAAAGTAAGCGATAAATACGAGTAGCTTTATGTATGCTTGTATGTTGGGACGTATAAAGTGTGTTTGCATGTATGTATATGGGTATATATAGATATATTGTATGTATAAGTGTATATATAATATAAATAGTATTTTATTATGCACAACTTATCAAGCAGGAAATTAATGAAAACTTAAAATGCTAACTAAAAACTAAAACTTGAAATAACTATATAAAAACTTACACTAAAAGACCATTAGTGGAGGGAAAGGTTCCCGGAATGTTATATACATGTATGTATATGTATGTGTATATATATATATATATATATATATTGTGTATCTTTCTGCATGGGAGTGAATGGGCTGATGATGATGAGAATATATAAATTAAATATAAAGGTGTATTTTGTATATTATGATGTAATGAACATTTTAACTGCTATATTTAGTTAATTTCAGTATAAGAGAATGCCCGTATTCATTGTAAACTTCTTGTCTTGTCTAGCAATTGGTTCAGCGTGACAACATCCTGTATAGGTGCTGTTTTCGCCAGTCTAATAGAACTGGAACCGGTTATATTAACCGATAAGTGAAGTTGGTTGCGGTCCGAGCTTGACTCGTGCGCAACTTCACTTCAACTCACTAGTTCTGGTACATTTGGTTTCATTGAGCTTAAATTACGATGATGTAGGTATGTATTTTTTAAGAGTGTAGTTCATATTTATTATTTATCTGTTTTTTGTAAGCGCCGCGGAGGATGTGAGCACCATCTCAAACCAACTGTGGTTTTTTGGTGCAACATTAATTTAAAATTGTATTGTTATGTAAAAAGAAAAAAAAAAAAATAAGATCGATAATGTATTTCAGAATCAACTGGAACTATGTCTTGCAAATAACTCAATGATTATGATGTTTGCAAATTGAGCGTTATGTTGCAGTTTTCATCGAAAATCTCTCTTTTTTCATGAACATAATTTTTAATTTTTTATTTTGAGTTGCATTTGTTCAAAATGATTTTGTTCAAATGACCTTGATTTATCTATGACCTCTATGAGGGAGGCCTTGTCCAACAGTGGACGTTACTTGGCTGATGATGTGTGTATTGTGTGTGACCTTGATTTATATGTTCCAACTCATCTATATGACGCGTAACATATCGACTTTTTTCTAATGTCTATTTAGCTTGTATTTAGCAGATAGGTGTGTGACGTCATTAATTTCATTCATAGAAATATCTAAGATATCCAATTGTATTTTATCACGATAAGCACTCATGTTTTTTTTTCAAGCATTATAATCATTGAACCTACTGTACGTACGATGGCGTATACGCTGAAATCCCGAATTATCATCTTTATATTTAGCCTTACAATTATGACCACTACGTTTGATCGACTGGCCATAGTCCATCACTTTATAAATCATTTTCTCGGCCACTTTTCTGTGTACAGATCGCAAATTTTTATTCTTTTGGCATCGAAAATACTAGGGTCTGGATTCATCTATTGGTGACGTCGGTCGCATATCGGTCGCTCATATGTACATACATTGCGTTCTATAAAGCACCACACAGTGGTTCTGATGTTAATTTGATCTGCATGTCTATTCTGCAAGCTAAGTGAACGCGCAAGTGAAGTGATAAGCTAAGTGAATGTGATTTATTCTTGCCTATTTCTGCAGATAAATGTCAAAACATCAAATTATAAAGGCAAGGGACTACAGTCAAGGGTAATCACTCGACATTTTGGCATTTCTCTATAGTAATCGACAAGAAAAATACACGTTCACTTGGCTTATCACTTCACTTGCGCGTTCACTTAGCTTGCAGAATAGGCTGATGACACATGAGTTTGCAATTTATAGTCGCGTGCATATTATTTATACGCGTGACTGAAGTCATCGACCGACGTCAGGGTAGAAAAAATTTAAACTAATTTAATATGACGAAACATTTTAAATGTCGCGTTGACTATGATAACTATCTTCAACATAGCGTTCCTTTTTGATAAATTTGCGGTACCTAGATATTGGTATTCGCATTAGTCATAGGCTTCGTGTTTTCATGCCAAAGTGCACCATTTAAATTCTAAACATTTTGGACCGCATTCAATTTTCACAGTACCAATATTTTTGCATATTATGTGCTTTGTTTTTAAGTATATATTATTTGCAAGAAGTGCTCGTGAACATTTTTGTTCAGAGGACTTATTAACAAAACGTGCTAAAATGGATCACATGCACTAAACTTTATCTAGGTAATAAAATTATAAATAATAGTTTGTTTATTAAAGAAGTTTATATGCCTTCCAAGTAGGTTACTCTGTATCTATAAATAGACTGATTAAACGATAAAAATAAATCCTTGGATAACATTTTTTCGCTACTTTCCGTCTACGCAGTAATTTTCCGTAAGTTTATTTTTATTTTAAGTCTTTGGTTACAAAACATTCCAGGAAAATTAATAATTAGGCGCCCAACTGCTTTACAATCCTCACAAAAACATGTTAAGCTATACCTGTAAAAGGAGGCGAGCTGGTGGTCAAACTTATACTTAAAATAACTGGCCAAGTGCGAGTCCGTCTCGTGCACGAAGGGTTCCGTACCATTATCTATAAAAATGGCAAAAAAATAACGTTTGTTGTATGGGAGCCCCGCTTAAATATAAATTTAATATTAATTAAATTATTTATTTTGAAATTGAATATATAACTAATTTTCTGTGTCTATTTCAAGCGTCTGCCTGTTGACGTTATAAATATCGAGCAAAAACGAGCAAAAAAATCACGTTTGTTGCAATGGGAGCCCCCTTAAATATTTATTTAATTATGTTTTTAGTATTTGTTGTTATAGCGGCATCAGAAATACATAATCTGTGAAAATTTCAACTGTCTAACTATCATGGTTCAAGAGATACAGCCTGGTGACAGACAGACAGACGGACGGACAGCGGAGCCTTAGTAATAGGGTCCCGTTTTACCCTTTGGGTACGGAACCCTAAAAGGTTGTACAAACCTCCTTCCCAGTCGACTCCGGATTAGAGGTTCGGGTGTTTTGAAGAATTACCAACCCTTTCTTTACTTCATTCTTTTCATTAAATTAATAGAATAAATCACATAAAAAGAAAATATAGTTTTTTTATATATAAGCTTTTTCGTATTCTTCTCAGAAACACTTTCATTTTATAACCATATCATGATGGTATATAACACAGATAAGAACATTTTTCCGCCATCTACGTGCTATATTGAATTTATCATCAACATCGAAAGTGCTTGGAAAGACAAATCCAATGAACTCAAACACGATCTCGTTTCGTTTGGAAGTTCCTATGGCTACCTTCTGTCTCCTTTATCAGATTAGCTCGATGATACCATAACATTTCATTATCACCCAACTTACATATCTAAGTATGCCAAATTTTAGCGCAATCTGTTGAAAATAACTGACTTCAAATTCAGTTGCAAGATTTGTCCCACATATTGGCACAAACATACTAACAAGGTAAGATGAATAAAAGCGTGAAAAAATGTACTAAAATAGGAAAACTTAGGTTACTCAGTCAATCAATCAAAATTCTTAAAATCAAAATACGCGAACAACTTTCGAATCAAAACTATTGATTAGCAGAATGATTGTTTACAATAGTAAACGTAGATAACGTTTGGCTCACAATTAGCTTGCTTCAATCAAAACTGGACATTTCAAGTTTCACCGGATCAAAGTTCTATAAAAAGTAGGAGCTGCATTTCTACCTTAAAATGTTATAAGCATTATCTATAACTCTACATAATATATGCTAAATATTCAATATTAGACACGGAACAACTGATTACCTACCTACTTATTGTATAAAACCAGCTTCTACGAGTAAACCAAATCCGCACATGTTAATCATTCTATCTAAATCGCACATAACATGACTTAAAATAATTATGATAAGATAATAAGTTTATCAAGTAATTATCCGATTGGAGGTGCACAGTTCGATGTCACTAGTTATTATAACATGGACATGTCTGAGATAGGTAGAGATAACTTTATGCTTGGCGAATATTGAACGTTCTTGACTTATACCGAGGTTAATACCACAAAGTTTTATAACTACATAGATACTAAACAGGCGTCATTGGTTGGTTATTAGTTTGCATCAATTAGTTTTCATTTATATGGATGTAAAAAAATCTGGCGAAAAACTGTTTCATTGTATAATTCTAACCAACAAACAATGTTGAACTACGTTAGTCTTCGGATGGGTGACCGCGATTTTAATTAAACGCTACCATGGGTTGGATGAAATGTTAAATTGTAGGTCCCGGTGGTTTATCATAACAATATGGTAAATATTACGAAAAACCGTACATAGCACTTTGATTTCACTTTTATTGTGCGAGCTGCTAGTGTGTGGAATGCGTTGTCTAAATGGGTGCTCCTCGATAGTTACAATCTGGGTATCTTCAAATCACGAGTAAATCGGTGTCTTCTAGTAAAGCGCGCTTCATCATAGACAACATCATCGCTTTATATCAGGCGAGGTAGGGTTCAAGCGCAAGCCATTTTTCTAATATGTACCAATACTAAGTCTAAGTATTTTATATCTCTGCCAACAATATTTTAAAAAGATGAATAGTATTTCACTGTAGCATACCGGCTATGCAGCAACAATCCTAGGTTTTAAAAACCTATGCTTTTTACAATCTATTACAGATGCCAAAATGGAAAAACATTTCGTAAGGTCTCTAGCATGGCTCTAGCAGTGATGAAACAGGTGTTTGCTTAGATCTAGTATTTATTATAATATATAACCACTCATTTGATACACTAGTTCATATTTTTCTGTATACTTAAAATCATCTATTTGATACTACGCTAAATTTCAACATGACGATCTGTTAACAAGATGTTAGAGCTCTATCTATAAAGGTACCTACTGCTATTAAAATGTATTGGATTCGTAGATTGGATCTGTCAAAAGATCCCTACGACAGCTTAAAATGTACTCACTTATAATAGTGGTACCTAGATTTTTCGTATAGAGAACAAAATACATACCTATTACTACTATTACCATCGATACTACGAAAACTTTTTATGTTGGTCCACTTTCAAGTCAGTAACAAATAAATGAATTATTAACTATAATAAATATAACCCAATTGCATTGTATAAATAGTAGATAACTGAAAAGTAACAACGGCACTCTTAATGGGTTGGGGTTGGTTAACAAAATCATAATGGTTGGTTATCAGAGTACAGGCCCATTGCTATTATGTCATCCCCGGCGAAGGCCTTCGAAAAAATTATCCATAGGGAGATCTACAGGCAGGTTGAGCAATATCTTTGCAATGAACAACATGGCTTCAGGAAGAAACGGTCGGTCGATACGAATCTCCTGGAAGTGACCGACTTCATCTCAGTCCGGTTAGATCGCAGTAGCCAAGTTGACGTCCTATACTTTGATTTTCGTAAGGCTTTCGACAGAGTTGATAATGACCACTTACTCGTCAAACTAAACACTCTGGGGTTTGCTCCCGGGCTGTTGAGATTTATGGCCGACTACCTCAGAGACAGGAAACAGTTTGTAAGGCTAGGTGTGTATGACTCCACTCCTTATCATACACGATCTGGGGTCAGTCAAGGATCTATATTTGGCCCACTTCTTTTTGCGTTTATGATCAACGATCTTCCCGCCGTAGTTAATCATTCTAAATGCCTCCTTTATGCGGATGACTTAAAGCTGATTAAAGAAATAAAATCCGTGGAAGACTGCCTGGAACTCCAATGTGATGTGGACGCGGTCTGTGAATGGGCAGTGGCAAATAAAATGGAGTTTAATCCATCAAAATGCCAGGCCATGACATTTACTCGAAGGCGGCACCTGATAGAATTCCAGTACCAGTTGGGTTCCCATGTCATTACCAAATCCACTTCTATAAAAGACCTAGGTGTTACCTTCGATCAGAAACTTACCTTCAATGACCATATTGTTACACTTGCCAAGGAGTCCTATAGAAGATTGGGGTTCGTGCTGAGAAATTCAAGAGATTTTCAGGGTACCCACGTCATACAGTTAATCTTTGAAGCTCTAGTACGGAGCAAGCTAGAGGCCAGCTCGGCAGTTTGGCATCCCCATGCGAAAGCTTATGCCCTTCCTTTAGAAAAAGTGCAAAAGGCCTTCCTTCGCTTTTTATATAAACGCATGTATGGGTACTACCCGTACATGTATCCGACTAATTTTCTCCTAGGATGCTTAGGTTATAACTCTTTAGAAGTAAGGCGGGCACATAACCAAATGAAAATTATGTGTAAAATCTTTCATGGAAAGATTGATGCTCCAAATCTACTCGAGGAATTGTTACGGCTTCGTGTTCCCGACGACAACAGTCGACGCGGGGGGCGACGGCATCAGCTGTTCGCGGTGCCGCCAGCCCGCACAGTGGCGCACGGGTACTCCCCTATTTCACGCTCTCTGACTGCGTTCAACAATCTCCTGGCTTGGGCACCTGATTGTGACTTGTTTGCGGACGAATGGAAGAATATGCAGTTGAAGTGTCTGGAATACTGTGAGGTGAAAGTGGGTAAGAAGGAAATGGATGATGATGATGAATGGGAATATTTGTGTCAGTGTGATTTTGACTTCTGGTAACTTTGACGCTTTATTATTGAATTTTTGACATTTAATTAAAAATTTATATGCATTTTGAATTTTTGTGACATTAATTGATTTTATCTGTATTTTATCATCCATGACATCATGTCATGTATGTCATCACTAATTTTATTATTGTTTTTTATTTTGTATTGTTTGTTAATATATTTGCATTGAATTTTTGGTTATTGTAATTACGAGTTATATGATTTTGTAATATTTTAATAATTTATCTAATGTAATTGGTTGTACCGTGTTAGTTAAATAAATAAATAAATAAATAAATAACAAAAATGTCCCGAATATTTATTTACTGATAAAACTGGTATATTATTACTAGTTCTAAAAACGCACACATCAATATTGATCGGTACACAATTATTTATTCTGAGGAAAGAACCAAATCCAAATCACAGAAATTTTATCCTCTAAAAGCATTTCAAAATGTCAAGTCTTTTAACACTGTAAATATTTTTAAAATATCGCCCCATAAATAGTCCTGAACAAAAGTATCGAAATATCGTCGATAATGATCTTTATAAAGATAAAATTATGAAAGGCGCGTTATAAAGGGCGAGTACTGTTCCATAGAGGCGAGCGGGCAGCGCGGGTCGTGTTTGTGAGGCGGGTCACTCTCGCGCACCCAACTGTGAACCTTTTGAGTCCATCCAGCCGAGCCACCCCGCTTGCCCCCCACTGCCCTCACCCGCCTCGTATTTGCCCCTAAATATAAAGACTACAGAATGCGAGCGTGAACCGCCCCGACTCCTAGCCTACTGAAAATCCGATCTTTTTTATTCTCATCGGCCGCTAACGTCATAAATACTCAATCGATCATTTACACATTAGTGACGCTCGATGAACAATTTTAATCTCTACTCATACTTCTGACATGATATGGCTTTGCAATGTGATGACTTTTCCCAACGAATAAGTGAGGACAAATAACGTTGTAAATAGATACAAAAAAATATTTATCTCATATCTATCAACGTTACCGATTTGGTTTTATTGTTTTACGAACAGCGCTGTGCAGTTTTATCCGCTATCCTACAAGATCTGTTTACATCTGTTTTTGACAGGCCCGGTGGCTCAGTTGGTAGTGAACCTAACTTCTGTGCTTGGGGGCGTGGGTTCGATTCCCATCTAGGACAAACATTTGTGTTTGTTCTATGTCTGGGTGTGAATATCTATTTAAGTATGTATTTAAAAATATATATGTACGTATATCAGTCTCTGACAGCCATATTACAAGCTTTGCTTAGTTTGGGGTCAGATGACCATGTGTGCAAAAATGTCCCAGATATTTATTTTATTTATTTATTTATTTCGAAATAAAAAGTACCCTATAGGTTATTCCAGGGTATAACCTACTTTCATATCAAATTTTATTTACATCCGTTTCAATCCAAAGCTGTTAGGCGGCATCCTAATTGGAAAATGATCGTACGAGCAAACTTTTAAACATACAAATTTCTTTAATGTCCTAATTCGTCGCGCGTCATACCGCGAGCACATCAACGTGAAGGAGACTGGTTAGGGGAGGAGATTGCGATCAAAGAAACATTGCCCAAAAGTTAAACCTGCATCTCGAATCTGATCCATTGTTGAAGTGGCACCGGCGCAGTGACGCGACGGAACCGCAGGATCAGGCTTGATGCCTTTAGTAGAACTCATCCTGCAGACGACCTTGTCGCCCTTTTTTGTGCATGTGGACATAAGTTCATTCCGTGAAAAATTTATAAGAGTATTACTTACATGTTTGCGCGGTGTAGTGAAAAAACTGGGTGAACGTTTGAACACGAACGATGATGTACTAAGGTATAGCTGTAGCTGTACTAAGGTGTAGCTGTACTAAAGCCAATTAGGACACTTGTTTTACCACCGCACGAGCAGTTTAATCGCACTACGAAATCGTATCGTTTGCTCGTACGATCGTTTTACGAATTAGGACGCCGCCTTACGGAGATGAGTGCAGACAACACTTGCACACAAACTTTCGCATTCATAATAACAGTGTGAGTGTGATGTCACATCTTGAGTGTTAATAATGATGTCATTGATAAAAACCAGGATAATGCGAAAAATATATCTAATTATTAATTTCACCCAAATCGCAAATCGACACAGCCACGAACGTACGCTGATTTAACCTATTCAATTGGGTAAATGAGACAAAACAAGAAAGCATCGATAAAAACAAGAAGTACAAATATGTTTAAGGTCTTCTCCTATTTTCGGGTATGTAAAAGGCTTTGTTGAATGTGAAATGGAAATGCATTTATCAGTTAACCAGATTCTGCGTTCATTCATCTTCATTAGTTTCCGGTGCCCATAGTTTTAATGTCCCGCATATATATTGATCGAGACAGCTCTTTTTAATCCTCGCATAAAATAAGTCTATTCAAAATTGCATTGTTCCGAGTACCACGTTCCCATACCCTGTGTTTTTGTGTAAAGCTTTTTTCCAACGCGACGCTGCACAGTGGACCGAAATTCAAAGCAGAGCAGCGCGCTACATCGTAATGGGATTAAAGTGAAATACAGGGCGGTGTCGATCGAGAGAAACAAGCGACTAATGAAGTTATTAATCTGATTTTATACGGCTTTCGATGTTCGCGTTCACCGCTTTTTAGTTTTTTCGTCCGGAGAGATGAATTTGTCACCAATATGGATTATGCGATGCATTTACTATGTGGATTTTTGATTTTTTCCTCTGTATTGTTTGCAGGATTCCGGTAACGACAGGCAGTCGATGAGGCAGCCGGAGTCGGGTACAGCCACACCCAATATAGGTAAATGTCTCAACGATTGCATCAAATCCGTGGAGTGTTCTACGCTGTTTAAAAAAACTTATGATTTATTTTTATAAAAAAAGCTGCACACAAGCTTACGTTCCGCCTGATGGTAAGCAGAGATCGCTACGGAGGATGGTGGCAAAACTAGCTTTTAACGGTGCCTTGTCAGTCCGGAGAGGTGGTTGTAGACACCCTTGACTCTTGTTGTGATTGACAAAAGTTCAAGGTAAAGCTGAGGCAAACATATGTTGATACTCATGAGCCAGTTAGGCTTACAATATTATATAATTTTCTTGAATATATTGAGGATATTCGCGAATATACCATGAGAGTAATGAACTAATTCGAGCATGTGGCCTTAGAAACGTTAGTCTCGTTTTCGTGTGTGACAATATCTGCCAGCAAGAAGTTGACAGCAATTTTAAGTAAGCAGATTAACTTAACTAACGTTTCCAAGGTACGCCTGTAGTTTACACGAACCAAGGTACTTTCTTAACTACCTTCATCTTGTTTCTATGCTCCAATACCAGTTAAATAAATAAATATCTGGGACAATATTGCACACATGGTCATCTGACCCCAAACTAAGCAGAGCTTGTAATATGGCAGCCAGAGACAGATATACATACATATATATTTTTAAATACATACTTAAATAGATATTAACACCCAGACATAGAACAAACATAAACGTTCATCACACAAATGTTTGTCCTAGATGGGAATCGAACCCACGCCCCCAAGCGCAGAAGTTAGGTTCACTACCAACTGAGCCACCGAGGCAGTAAATAATATTTGCATTGCCTTAAGATTTTCGTTTGTCACATTTCAGAAAGAAACAGTCCTCTACCGTACAACAACATGAATGGTAACTACAAAAATGGAGATGCCAAGTCCTTGAGTAAGTATTGCATTTGTATTGTACATTTCTGATATGTTCACTTTGAGTGTAAAAGAAATTCGAAAAGCCTCATCATTATAAGCTTAGCATGTTCCCACTGCTGGGACACAGGCCTTCTCTCAGATAGAGAGGATGGGCCCTAATCCAGCATGCTGGTCCAGTGCATGTAGGTGAATGTCATATGTCTTTAATCTTTTGAGGTTCTTGGACATATCGGTCCTCACTATGTTTTTCTTTCACCGGTTTTGAACGATGGTATTGAAACTGCACATAATTTATTTAGGTACCAAATAAATCACTGGTGCAGCGCCGAGGATCGAACCAGGCACATGTATGTATATTCCCCATGGACTCCAAAACGGCTAAACTGATTTTGACGGGACTTTCAATGACGGATAGCTTATATATAAGGAGTAACCCACTCGGGTTAAACAGTGGGGTGCAGCTAGTTACATATATACCTACTAGCATCAGATTTTATGCAGAAAAATAAATTAGTCAAATACATTATTAGTTACTGTATTTAGATAATTTTTAATAGTATTATTTTTCTAAGTACCTGCACTAATTTTATTACTAATCTGCAAGGTCACCGAGTTCTACTATACACATGATCTTAACTCGAATATTCAGTCAGGATATAACTTTAACAAACCATGGACATTTCTTTTGTTGGAGGCCGTCGGTGTTATATTCCGCAAACGACTTCAAAACTAATTTATGAGAATGCCCATGATTGACAGGTCTACTTACAATTCCTTCACTAAAGAAAACAAAGGCTTTACAATTATATTGTTTTGGACAACGACTTCGTTAAACTGTGACGGGTCTAGCTTGGTAGTCTCTTAAAACGACTCATAGTCGCCACTGGTAATGCTTTTGTTCGATTCGTTCTAGTTTTTTCATCTGTGGTAAATAACGATCGAATTCAATATAGGTGCAGGAGTGATTAAGTCATGAGATCTGTGTGATGTCCATATATCTGGAGTGAATGGTTAGTGCACGCTTTCTTTTGTTTCACCAGATAGTTATCGGTTGTACATTCCGTACAGTGATGCGCGAGGGAACGCCACTCCTCGTAAGAGATCCGTGGCGACCATGGATGCTCAGTCCATACGATCAGTAGAGACACAAGCACCGCCGCCGACGAGCCCGGAGGATAATAAAAAGCTTACCACGTAAGTTTTGAGTACAAGTTACAATAAACATGACTCAAAAGATTAAGCGTTATTTGAGTCATCGGGTATCAGTATCATCATTTTGTCGCTTTCCGTCGTTCCTGATAAAAATTCGTAGTTTAATAGTGATAGTTAATCTATTATTAATACAATATAATGACGTCGATTCTGTTATACCTACCTCTAAACTAAGCAAAATTTGGCAGCTCTAAAATTGCAATTTTTTTGCATATTGAAACTAAAAAAGACATATAATTTTGGTTCTATCAAATTGGTTTAACTAAATGAGAGCTGCAACAGAATCGATGCAAATGCCATCTGAATCCTATGATTATTAGGTAAGTATACTCCATCAACTTGATTTTACACCATCGAAGTTATGTACCTACTACATGGAAAGTCATTAAAATAGTTTTATGTTACATCAATAACAATTACAAAAAAAAATTACAAGTTGACAAAGGGCATGGGCCCCGGAATCCGTGGAGCACAAATAAAATAAAATTGCTTGTAATTTTTTTTTTTCCTGATGATTCTCTTCTTCTTGGATTTCAAATACCTGCCGCTTTACTGAAAATACTGATTGTTAATTATTATTAATTATATTATTTTTGTGTGTTTTCAGTCAATATCTGACATTAGTAATGAGTTCTATATATGCCGTACTACTCGTCACTCTTGGAATCATAATTTATTTGGGCGACTCTTTCATAGGATCATCCATATCTCATGTAAGTAAATCTAAATAGTTACTTGAATGATCTTTTTTATTCACAATAACTTTGTTTTCATTTTAACATATTCATCTAATCTAGATATTATACTCTTTTACAGATATACTCATTATGTCTCTGTGGGATTGGATTTCTGTACATAATTTATTTAATGGTCGACATAAATAAATATAAATCGGTAGCACTGAAAAATCAAAGAATAAAAGGATTGCATGATGAACAAGTTTCGGAGTACTTCAGAAAACAAGAAGTAAGTTATTGACTGGTTTTCTTGAAACAGCCATTAATGAGCCAATATGGCTGTTAAAATTTGGTTAGACAGTAGGGATAAGTGAACTCAAAGTTTCCACCAAGTTTTTTTTCTAGTTATCCCTACCAGTAAGATATCTTGATAAGGGATATACGTACAACGCGTGATCGCTACCTAGCCTGATTTTATGTAATAATGCAGTTTAAGATGGAGCACGCTTGCCTAAAAGAAACCGATTATTTTGACTTAAAACAGTTTTTTGGCTTTAGATGAGTTTAAAAAAAGTTTCTTATCTCGTTTCCTAGGAAGAATATAATGCCAGCAATGGAACGATTCCAGTTGTCCAAACCAGCCAAACACCGGAAATGTACAGGCCAATGGGAATTCCCCCACCTGTCTTAATACCATTAAAGCACGAGTACTGCTTTAGCCATGGAAGGCATTCCGGAAGCTTCTACCTAAAAATGGGCGCTGCAGGTACGGATATACTTATGGGCTACGCCCGCCGTATTTGGCTGATGATGGTGATGATGGTTAAGATGATCTTTACAAATATTAATATTAAGATCATCATAATTAGCCAAATACGGCGGGCTGCCAACTGCCTTACGTATAATATCTAACTATAATATTAGTGTGACATTTGATATTAAGAGCTTGCATGTAAAGTTATTACAAATTCCATGAAATACTGCGTTTTTAATAACAGTAATATTTATTATTTGATTTAAGCATTTGCCATCGGCCATCTGGTGCATTCAGTTCTCTTGATTGCTGTCCAAGTGGGTTTCATCGTCGATGGTGATGTCGACAACGCAGAATGCCTGGACATTTTACAAATTGTCCTGGATGTCATGTTCCCGTGCTACTGCTTCCTACAACTTTACTTCATCTTCAAATACTCCAACGTTATAATACTGCGAGCACAGGTATTTTTACCACATTATCTACTAGAAATGTTGAGTTTCTTAAACGTTAGTCTAATTCTAAACAGAACCGAGGTGACCAATTCGGTTTCTTCGTGAAATTCGCAATAAACAATTTTTCTCTGATATAAGACCTAATAAAACCTAATTGTTCGAGCCATTTTCGAAAACGCAATTATATCAATTAGTTACACCTACAAATGTTACTCGTATCATGGTTTATAATTCATCAGAATAATCTTACAGTAAAGTTATAATACCAATAGCTTCATGTTTCAGGGTCTAGCTCACTTTGCTTTCATGCACATGATAGGCAGCAGTCTTTGTTTCTGGGTGTCAGCCATTATTCGCGAAACTGTTCTCGCTCTTAGAATCTACGCCAACTCTGTGTATGGTAACGGCGAATACGGAAGCAACGCTACGAGAAAACTTGAAATCGAAGCTTACCATGGTGAGTAATCGTTTAGTTGTGGTGATTTTCAATTTTGCGACAGCGTTGCGAGTATACTTTTTTTGCAAATTTTGCCTTGATATCCAGAATATTATGCATATTCTAAATATTATAAAATGTTAATATTCTGTAGTAAATATCTTATGTAGAGTAAAATATATGTATCTATACGAGTATAAAAAACTATAAATAAGACAATAATCACAGTTTTTTTTCAGCTAAAAAACTTAATCCAAGATTCGTTGACATTAGCAACCTCTATAACGAGAATTGCATCGGATCAAAAGCAGTCAACAACATCGTTGAAAATTTCTCCCCATACCTGTACCCCTTCAGTGTTGAGTTTAATATCCTTATCGGTAAGCAAACTACCTCCTCATCTTCAATGTCATTTAGTCTAACTATGGTTTTACTCTCAACAGTAGAGAGTAGAGAGTGAGCGTGAGCATGAACATGCTAGTAATAATAACTATTTAGCAAACTTATTTATATCTTACAATTTAAAATTAAATATAAATGCTATAAAAGTTGGTTCTTCTGATCCCTGATCTCAGTCCAAATATAAAATACTAAATTACTTTCATAATATATTTTAATATAATGATTTTATTTTGCAGTTGCCGTTTACTACATTATATGGAGCAATATTGGCAACTGCCCTGAAGACAGTAACAATTCAGACAATAATTCCTTTGACGACAACACGATTTGCCAGTAAGTTAAGAATCAATTACGAACGCACGACAAGGAGACACAATCTTATGATGGACGTTCTATTCAGACACACTAGGCGTTTCCAATGCACTTTTTTAACAGAACAGCAGAGGTGTGGTTCTCTTTACCTGCACCTGTTTTCCGAATAGGTACAATCCAGAGTAAAAAATAGTGAATAGGTATTTTCTAGTCAAGCGTGCTACATCTTTGGAAACATCATCGCTTCCCACCCACCTGATGAGAGATTGCGGTCAAACGCAAGTCAAGTCCGTTGTAAAAAAACTAGCCGTTTTACTCTTGGATTTATGGCAAGCTCCAGTCATAAGTTCGTATGTTACTAGTGAAGCCAAATTTTGTCCTAAAGGTTCCATTGGAAGGCGTGGCGTTCGGTACTATTGACTATCAGTATTGTGTGTTGTATTGTATTGACAGATTGGTGGCCACAAACTGGTTAAACGACGCATCGCGGCGGGTGACTAGCTCGTTGGGTTGAGGATATCGTAATAATAGGTGTGGCAAACCCAGATAAAATTGACTCTAGGTCCAGATATGTGACGTATAAGAAGAGAGGCCTATGATCAGCGGTAGCATACGAGCTAAAAACTATCTGTGTGCAGGTGTAATAAGACAAAGCCGCCATGATAAGTAACGTCGCTTCGTGGACTTGTAATATTTTTTTAATGCATCATTATTGTTTTTCGACAGGATTCCTACTGCCAATGAAGAAAACGACTTCACCAGCAACATTGTCATCCACGCTGACTGCCATGCTTCTAACCGAGGTCTTTTCGCTGGCATAATGTTGACAGTCGTTGTCTTAGGAATGCTTATAATTGGATTCGTCTTTAGCAGTGCCGGAGAGTAAGTTGATGTTGCTCTGTTACTAATTAATATCTATTCAGCTTGCTCTATTGTAGACCACATCATAGCTTAACATAAGGTGAGTTGGTGGTCAAACGAAAGCCTATTAATGAATAAAAAATAATATTCGTGAGAATCTGTGCTTGTTTTTTTATTGAGGGTTATACAGCCTGATTGTCAGGAGACTGCAAATCTGACAAAGCTGATTCATATTATTATCTTATTTCCATTAAAAAACTCATAAATTGAATAGTTTTAGCACTTTGGGTTACTCCTTAGCAAATGGTTATTTATACCTAACGTTTCTTCACAATCGATTTCAAGATTAACCTAACAGCAAAATGATTTCAGTATAACTACAATGACTTTTGGGTTTTCGAGAATCACTTTGTATGAACTTGAGACTGCACGTTCAAAGCATTTTTTGTAAAACGATTATAATTATTGTGAGTGTTCTTTTTTTCAGGGGCTTTCTCGAACTGGGCTACTTGCTTAACGACTGCCTGAAACTTGGCTTGCACTCGGTGATGTTATTCGCAGTTGTATTTGCCTTCAACCAGCTCCGGAAGCTAGATATCAATGAACATCCTATATCTCTGCTGGATGACGTGCTGCTGTTCATATGTCTACCAGCGTTCTTCTTGGAGACAGTGCTGTCAATGGTCGCAACTATCAACATACTTAATATTGTAAAGAGCGTTGATCTTATTGTTATGGTAAGTACATTGCTTTATTAGATTTACAAACACTTAACAAAAATTTATTCGATTAACAAAATCAGATTTGATATTATAAAACGATTATTCCTTTTTGTAGATAAAATAATAATCTTTCCCAAAAATTCTATTATACTGGATGAACTGGTGTTAGTAAAAATAATACACTTTATTTTATTTATGGCTATTCATGTATCAGCGATGCCATAAAATGGGATCTGGGTGTTTTTGTATTTGTAATTACGTAAGCGCATTGATGGAATAACTAACACCTCATACAATATTTATTTAAATTCATTATTATAAATTTACCCGGCCGAATCGTACCAGCGCAAAATGCCGATGCGCTATCTACGCCACTAAGCCTGGGTCTAATAGTGTTTCCCAGTGTCGCAATTTGTATAAATCTTCCCCAATGTCGAAATAGCCTAAAGATAACTTTGTACTGCAGGTGATTCAAGTCATCATCCAGACGCCACTCATCATGGACGGCCTGCGCCGCTGCAGTAATAGCAAAAAACTCCGCCGCACCAAGCCCGGCCGAGAGCTCCTCATGTTCCTACTCATCGCCAACGTCAGCATGTGGCTCTTCAACACGTTCTCGTACAAGTCTCCAGAGAGCTTGGATGAAAGATACGAGTTCTATGGAAAAGTCTTATGGACCATTCTTGGACATGTTAGCTTACCTCTGATTATGTTCTATAGGTTCCACTCTAGTGTGTGTTTTGCTGATATATGGGATTCCGCGTATAAACCAGGTTTGGAACATTAGAATTAGTTTAAATTGAATATAGTTTGATGGGAAATATCGAATTGGTTAGTTGATTATATGATTGATTGATGATTATTTAATTTTAGCTAAATCATTGTAAATATATAGTGTAGATGATTAAGATTGATAATTTATATTGTAATCTGCTATGTTTAGATAAATATTAAGTTAGGTTAGAGTAGATTAGGTAGGGTCAGAAAGTTAAAGGCAATCAATCAAAAGAAAAAATACTTATTATTGTGAAGTATTTCGCTGCGCTGGTCGCTTTTGTTTAAGAAAAACAGTAAGTTGTGAAATAAAAATAATGAATTATTTTTTACTTCTTTCTTTCATTCTACCCTTGAACTTTTAACCCATTTTGTATCTAGCTTTGATGTCTAATCCATTATCATCAAGGTTTTTAGCTCCAGATGCCAAAACATAAGGCCATAACCGGCACAAAGTACATAGACTGAAATAGCAAAATTCACACATTCAGAGTTACTTATCTTAGAATCAATCTGCTTAGTGCAAGTACCAGCAAATATCTTAGGAAATTTAATTACCTTCACTGCGTAATAGTCAAATTTAATGTCTATTTAATTCTGCAGATCGAAGAGGGTACGAGAGAATATCTTCAGCTCGAATCCGTACGATTGGCTGTAGACTGTAGTGTGTGTATCTGTGCATGTGCACCTACATGTACATGCCCCAGCATTTATCCACTGCGCCGCTTTTTGCTCAAGTTGTTTGCCGGTCACTACGCTTCACCTTATATTCAGTCATTTGCATTATGGGAGCCGCTCTTAGGTCTGCTAAAACAGTATCAATATCATCTTAGCAAATCTAGGAGATATAATATTTTATCAGAATCTAATAATTAGGTAAATAAGCCTTCAGTCCCTTTGCTTACGCTGAACATTCAAACTGGTTACCAGCAGGGCTAATATGCACGCCGCGACGAAATTTGTCGACTCTTTTTATCTTTCAAAGCGAGACAGGCGGATACGAAAACGTAGGCGCCTTGTCACGTTCTCGCTCGACAAAGTGACGACAAGATAATAATCTGAATCTGAATCTGAAGATTTTATCGCGATGCGCATGTTAGCCCAGGGACCTTACGGCTACCTATTATAATCGATTCAATTTAGGTGATTCTGAAAAGTTGCGCGACCACAAACCGTATCTCAGCGCGTTAATGTTCGCGTTGGCATGATTTTGAAAACTGCGCTAATTCGAGCCCGCGGTTAGAGTAAGGCTCCTGCTGGCCTAGTCATCATACCTGGAACGCATTGCATCTTGTCAGTAGACTATCAAGCGTATAAACATGTTCTAGCATTAAAATATTTATTTATTAATATTTCATAATTCTAATACAATTAAATTTATGATAAATTGTATTTTATTATTCCATATTTTTTAAAATATAATACATTTACACCATGGATCCATGTCTTTGGTTGCTCATTTAACAATAATTTTTTTCACTCAGACGTAAAAATATTAATAACATTTCACTTAAATTAAACTTAAATACTAGTGAGTCCATCTTTTTTTTTTTTTTTTAATAACTGTGTGAAATTGAACATGTTTTTTTTCTCTCGCGTTTAACACACTTCACAATTTTAAACTTAAATTTACATAGTTTGGTCCACAAGAGTCTCTAGATAGGCTGAGTTTTCTCATTTTTGTTTATATTACACGAAAAATATTCTCATAAGATTAAGCCGATTATTCCGACTATTATATAGTTTCAACCGAAACCGTCGGTCTTTTTCAAGGTGCGTCAGCTGTATCTCGCTTTGCATACATCAAAATTTGTAACTACGTCACATTTTTTTTTTTTTTTTTAATAATTGGTTCACTAAACTGGCCGTAACATCTTCAGATACATTTTCTTAAGTAGGTACATTTAAATATGGCAATGCACGACCTCCTAGAAGTGAACACTGCATGCACGAGAATGAATATAATACTAATAATACCTATAATACACTAAACTTAAATTAAAGATAGGAATTATAATTACATAGGTTTCATATTGTTTTACAATCAATGGGTTTATTGGTTCAAGGCTGACCATTAAAAGAAGCGTTCGTTTCAGTTGCTATGTAGAAATCTTCATGAGTCCTGAAAAGAGACTGCCTTCTTTACCTAGCTTCTGTAATGTTAAGGACAAAGTGTGTCAAGTAGATAGCATCCAGCTGGGACACAGATCCAGCGTACCCTAATATACTAAACATGGCTTAAATAGAAGGTGGACACACAGTGCCACTTCCACGCTTCGGCTGAAAATCTGATCTATTTTATTGGCAATTATGATGTGCTCAATCAAAATGTTAGCAAAATTCACAATCACTTGTATACATTTGGGAAGTATGATAAAAAAATTAATCACTTTTTAATCTCTACTCGTATTTTTGCACTGTTATAAATTAGACTCGCTCATATTCCAGTAAGGAAAAATAATACAATCATGTAAAAATCTTGATAACTTGATACGATAATAATATTTCTCATATCTACCAACGTTACCGGTTTCGTATTATTGCCTTATACCTTGAGTGTAAATAACGATATCATTGATAAAATATGAGGAAAATGCCGAAAAATTGTATACCTGTTTTGACCCAAATCGCAAAGCGACACCACTGCGTTTGTACACGGATTTATCTTATTCAAAATATTATACGTGATTCAATCAGTAAAAACAACAAGTTTTAATATGTTTAAGGTGTTTTCCCGTTTTTGGGTGAGTAAAACGTTTTGATGAATGAAAGTTGCGCACACATTTTTCACAGTACCAAATTCTTGACAGACTGTGTACATCATCCTCATGAGTTTCCGAAGCCCATAGTTTTGGAGTATATACTCGGTTTTTTTTTAGACATCTATATCAATAAGGCTATTCAAAATCGCATTGTTCCGAGTACCGCGATCCCATACCCTGTGTTTTTGTTTGAAGCTTTTTTCCAAAGCGATGCTTCACCATGGTAGACCTATATTCAAAGCAGTAGAGCGCACTACACCGTATAATAGGATTTAAGTGGAATACAGAGCGGTGTTGATAATAAAAAATATGTGTCGACAATGAAGTTATTAATCCGAATTTATACGGTTTTCGATGTTCACGCTCACAGATTTTTAGTATTTTCATCCGAAAATATTAATTTGTCACCAATATGGATTATATGATACATTTACTATGTGGCATTTTGCATTTAGCCTTTGTATTGTTCGCAGGATTCCGGTAATGAGAGGCATTCAGTGAGGTTGCCGGCTAGAGACGGTGAGACGGATACCGTCAGACCAATCATAGGTAGACAATAATGTAAAATCCATAGAACACTAATTTAAATTATTAGTAATTTTGTTTCCTATTTTGTTCCTAATCTATGATCTTGATGTTACTAGCTGTGCCCGTAACTTTGGACGCATAGTTTTTTTATGTAAACTTTCAACCCCGTTTTGCCTCTTTAATTCAGCCCTTTCGCAAAATAAAAAAAAAGTTGTTCCATAGACTGCCAGAGCGGGCACGAAAAATCGACACCGCCATAAGACTGATAATCCGAAAACCCATACGAAGCACATTGATTCCTCTTTTATTATGTGTGGAATGTGCTGCCTGAACAATCTGGGTGTCTTCAAATCACGAATATATCGGTTTCTTCTAGGCATGCGTGCTCCATTATTGACGAAATCATCCCTTAACATCAGACGAGTTGGCCGGTCAAACGCAATTCAATATTTTTATGTTATTAAAATTCAACTAAACATATGGAATAGCAGTTTTTTTTGTGATATCAGGGTGTGTCCCATAATAAAAGTTATTTCAAATGATGTCCTCGACTAAGTCCGTGGTCTGGAGATACACCTGGGGCCTTACGCCCAACTCCAAACGCGAACCGTATCTCGGCGCGTTAAGGTTCGCGTTCGCGTGATTTTGCAAACTGCACCTATTCGGGCCCGCGTAAAATTCACTACTTACTAGATATAATAATTATTTTTGTTTGACATTTTACAGAAAGACTGAACAGCCCTCTACCGGCACATACAAAATATAGAAATGTGGCAACCATGGAAGCGCAGTCAATACCATCAACACAAGCACCGCCGCCGACGAACCCGGAGGATAATAGAAAGCTTTCCAAGTAAGTTCTAAATATTTCTCCCTAAGCAGTAGTACTTAGTACTTTAAAGTTACGTTGAACGAAGGATGATTTCGTTCTTGGTTGAACACATTATTTGAGTAATTCTGTAATGATTTGGCTTGTCTGATAAAAATAATGGTTATTATTGAAATACACAGTGTCATTCTTGATCTGGAATTACTCTATAATAAATGAATTTAGAATAGAGCTAACGGGATTTCAACACGATTTATCAATATATCGGTAAATCTAAACTCAAAAAACCCGTAGTAAGAACTGCAAAAGTAAAATAGTACTGTGATAATTATTATTTTTATGGACTGCAATTATTGTCTGCCCATTCAGATAATTTTGTATCTACTTCTATGAAGAATTTCAGCCAAAATGTGTCAAATAATTTAGCTTTATAATTACCATTTCCAATTTTTATGGTTCCCTTATTTATTGCTTTTAGAACATTTAATACTATTTTTAATGGTTGTTTAAATATAATTCTGATTCCAGTAAATTTCTGTCATTGGTGATGAGTTCAATATATGCCATACTACTCTTCGTTCTTGGGAACATTTTTAGTTTAGGAGCCGTAGGACCCCTTATATCTCACGTAAGTACTATAATAACTACTGAGTAGTGGACTAGGAATCTTATATATTTTTACCAATTTTTTTATTATAATTTTACCTTTTGTTATAAATTAAATTATACCAAAATACATTTTTATTCCAGATATATTTGATATTTCTATGCGGAATCGGATTTTTATACATTATATTCTTAATGTTTGACATAAATAAATATAAATCGATAGCACTCAAAAATTATACATTAAAATATTTACATGACGAAAGAGTCTCAGAATATTTCAGACAACAAGAAGTAAGTTATCCACCTGCAAAATATTATTCATGTGGTTTTTTCTCAAAATTAAATCAAATTATCATTTTAATTTATAATATAAGTATAATTAATTTATTACCTTTATTTTCCAGGAAGAAAGTTATGATCCTAGTAGTGAAATGGCTAACGTTTACGAAACATCGGAAATGAACAGGTCATCAGGAATTCCCCCACCTGCCCTGATACCCCTAAAGCATGAGTACTGCTTTAGCCATGGAAGGCATTCTGAAAATTTCTACCTAAAATTAGGCGCTGCATGTACGTAGAAAATTTATATGTCTATTTAATAATTATGAATACAAATAACTGGCCAAGTGCGAGTCGGACTCGCGCACGAAGGGTTCCGTACCATTATCTATAAAAACGGCAAAAAATTACGTTTGTTGTATAGGAGCCACCTCAATGATTTGTTTTATTTTAATTTAATTATTTCTTTTTAAAGTGTAGATATAACTAAATATTCTGTGAATATTTCAAGTGTCTACCTGTTGCCGTTATCAATATTGAGCAAAAACGAGCAAAAAAGTCACGTTTGTTGTATGGGAGCCCCCTAAAATATTTAATTTATTCTGTTTTTTAGTATTTTTTGTTATAGCAGCAACAGACATCATCTGTGAAAATTTCAACTAACTATCATGGTTCATGAGATACAGCCTGGTGACAGACGGACAGCGGAGCCTTAGTAATAGGGTGTGTTTTGTTTTATCCCTGTTTTACCCTTTGGGTACGGAACCCTAAAAACAGACCATAAAAATGACAGAACTGGACCAAATTAAAATGGGACCACACGGAAAGCACCAGCTTTGAAATAAAAAAGTAATCATCAAAATCGATTGAAAATAAGTTTTAAATTGCAATCAAAGAGTTGTAAAGATTTAAGGATCACGAGGTCATAGTTGGGGTGAACACTATTAATAATTTTAGGCAAATTAAGCAGTGATCCTTGACTCAAGCGCATTGTCAGGAAGTTCTTCATCATAGAGTACCTTTTTTTTCTTCACTCTGCAGCCCTGCCCATCGCTAACTTGAGCCTTGCCCTGCTGGTGACAGCGCCTTCCTTTTTTTATTTATAATATAAAAAAATTATAACCGCAGAATGAGAATAAATACATATATATTTATACCAGCCGGGCTAGCATGCGCACCGCGACAGGGTATGTCGACTCTTCCCGTCGTACCAAAGCGAAAGCAAAACAGTAGGCACCTTGTCGCGTTCTCGCTCGACAGCGTGAAGACAGAACGTTGTCGCGTTGTGCATGCTAGCTATGCAGGTGTATCTTTAGACGACACACATAATATTCAAGGATATCATTTTACTCATCATTATAAACAACTTTTCCTTTGGGACCTCCCTTGATATCGCGAAAAAAAAAACTATCGTTCCATAGAAAAATGACATTAACACTCACCGAAGTGTATGGAACACCTGAATTTTTCCCCCTCTTATCAGGTTATATAATATTTCCGTCGTCTAGAGATACACCCGATATATAACAGCGAAATGCCATTCATAGATTGATTGACTCGTTACGAAATCTCGAAAACCACTTGACCTTAGAAAGCTGAAATTTGCAGATAGATTTCTTTACGAGGGTTAGCTCAGATTTTTTTTTGCGAAAGGGCCAAAATAAGATGACAAATGCGGCTTGAAAGTTTATATGAAAGTCTACGCGTACAAAGTCATGGGCAATAGCTAGAAGTGTTATAAATAGTGCACCAACAGTAACTTATTTAAAAATATGATATTAGTAATCACTATTAATTTTGATTTCAGGTTTTGCCATCGGTCACCTGGTGCATTCAGTTCTCTTGATTGCTGTCCAAGTGAGCTTCATCATCGATGATGATGTCCACAACGATGAATGCCTGGAAATTTCACAAGTTGTCCTGGATGTAATACTCCCTTGCTACTGCTTTCTGCAACTTTACTTCATCTTCAAATACTCCAACGTTATAATACTGCGAGCACAGGTATTATTGACTACATTTGCAAATAGATATTTCGGGTTTCTGAAACAGACTAGTGAATCCCATTTAAAACCGACTTAACATAGAACCTCCACCTTTTTTGACGTCGGTTCTAATAGCCTGAAAGAATACAACTATCGGTCCATATGTACGTATAATTTTGAAAGAATTTTCTTTCAACTGCCAGGCGTTGAGGAGTTGTACCCTTCATCATCAGCTCATCCATATAAGATGATGATTTATCAAACGCAAATACTTGAACAGCTTTAGAAATTATATGAAAAACGTAATAAGTGCCAATAAAATTTGAAAGTTGCCCTCGATTTTCCTGAGATTTCATCATCAGATCCTGACTTGCATGACAATGGGACCAAATTGGAAGTATACCCTACAGAACAAAAGATGAATTCGGTGAAAAAAAGACAAAAAGCGGATGTTTTATACGATGGTTTTACAAGATCCTAGACATCGTAACACCAAGATCTGTTATGACGCTACATTATGACGTTACTTAATGACGATTGTACAATCAATCAATCATTTATTTTATCAATTTGGTACAGTTATGTACACTTTTGAACGTCAAAAGCTATACAATGCAATAATTAGTTATAAAATGTATGAATAATAAATATCTTAAATGTCAAATAAATTATACTTAATTCAATTTTATACAATGTCAATATTATCTATAGTCAAAGATTTTCAAGCCCGTTTGTCCTCTAAAAAGTCATTAATTGTATAGTATGCTTTTTGAATGAGTTTTTTTTTTATTGTTGTTTAAAATATTTGTCATTTAAACTTGTCAAACATTCGGGTAATAGATTATAAAAACGGAAGACAGAAAGTATAAGTACAGAAAGTAACAGGTCTAACGCGTCGCTCAGCAACAATCCCGATACAAGAGGAGATCAAAAAAAAAATGCCTATAATAAATACCTCATATTGGCAAATGTACAAGACGTGCAACGCTAAAATCCTCTAAGAAGAATAGTAAAATAATTTCCTATAGCAATATTTTGAATCGACCAACCTGTACTATTTTTTTATATTATATTTATATATTTTTTGTACAGGGTGCCAATTATCCCCTGTAACAAGATGTATCTATAGATCAAAATGTTGTCCTTATTTTTTTTACAATTGTTTTTAGAGAACGCCAGTAAACAATTATTCATACCAAATAAAAGTTTTGTTCAGTGGCCTTAGTACGAGAATTTGCGAAAAAGTTATCGTTACGTAAACGATAGCAAATGTATGAAAAGTTCAGTTTCCTTTTACGTCCGATAGAGGCGCTGTTCAATATTTCATACATTTTGCTATCGTTTACGTAACGATAACTTTTTCCCCAGTGCTCGTACTAAGGCCACTGTTCATTTCAAAACTTTAGGTAAAGGTAGACGCAAACATCTTAAAAATGCGCTATGTAAATGGTTATTAGGTACCTCTTAGTTATGGCGGTTCGAAGTGATACGAAAGGATATTGAGTAATTTTGAACGTGGGATTGGTTGTACTGTGTTCAATTTTGCATAGTACGTGTACATGCACCAAGTTTCCCTTAACTATGCTGCTTTTTTCCCTAGTTGTTTTGTCAACAACCTTCTGATGTTTCAGGGTCTAGCTCACTTTGCATTCATGCACATGATAGGCAGCAGTCTTTGTTTCTGGGTGTCAACCATTAGTCGCGAAACTCAACTCGCTCTAGGAATCTACGCCAGGACTGTGTATGGTAACGGCGAATACGAACTCAACGCTACGAAGAAAGTTGATATAAACCCTTACCACGGTAAGAAATCTTTTAGCCATTCCATTGTTTGATCATTTGAAATTTATAGTCATTTTGTCGTGCGTTTTGACGAGTCTTTTGCATAGATTTTTGAGTACAGTGATGCGAATATGTTTGCTTCTTTCAAATATTGTTTAAATTTTATGAATATAGGTATTTTCATAAGATGTAGTTAACAAAAAGATAGTACTAAGCTGCAGGGATGTCATTGAACCGGTACTCATCATTATGAATAGCTTTTAATAAAGAAATCGCTCTAAACATTTGTTCCATGGAAAACAAAATAACCGTGAACGAAATGAAATGGATGAAACAGCAGATTTTTTTTGACTATTCAATGGTTGGGCTCTTAGTGTGCACAATAGCTTCTTTTTGGCTTAGACCACTTACCTTTAAACTTATATATGTTAATTCTTTGTAGAAAAAAAACTTGGGTAGATTGAAATATCAAAATGTATGTAGCTGTACCTATTATGTGTAGATACGTGGTATGTACAAGTTCAAATGTAATGATTGATGATGATTATTATTTTTATTTTAGCCAAAAAGACTTCAAGATTTATTGACCTCAGCACCTTCTATAGTGAGAATTGCGTCGGCTCAAAAGCAGTCAGCAGCATCGTGGAAAACTTCTCCCCATACCTTTACCCATTCGGTGTTGAGTTCAATATTCTAATCGGTAAGCAGATCTTATAATAGCGGGGTGTCCACCAAAACATCTTAAAACATTTTTACATGAAACGAGAATGGCACACGCGGTCCAACTGTACACCATCTACCTAGATTTGCGTAAATAAAGGGAAAATCTAATAAGTACAGAGCAACCTTGTGCTTTATTTTATTTTACATGGAAAACAATCAGCTAATAAACACGGTAAAAACGGTAAAATTGTGTAAATGCCTCATTGCAACACCAACATAGGCCTGGATAGATAGGTAGAATTATTTATTCTTATTTCTTTTCTCAGTTATGTAATGCAATGGCGTACATCATATTCTGCCCTCCAAAGTCCAAGAGCGCTATCTCAAAAAAAATAGATTTCTGTTTTTTCGCGCATCTGATAGCTTATAAAATTTTGCACCAGATGGAGTAAGCAAAATAACCGTATCTACATTGGAACATTGAAATAAAACACTAAAAAAGTTTTTTTTCTTTTAAAACTCATGTTTAAAAACTCTTAATCCTAAACGAAATGACGGTATCTCATAAATATACACAAAAACAATAATGTTGGGTTTTTAAACATATATTTAAGAAATATATTAGTCCGAACATAGGCACATAAGTGAAAATAAATTAAATGATATATCATTAGGCTAACGAAAAATCAACTTTCACAAAAACTCTATTATCTCGAAATACACTTAGGCTGAGTTACCGCTCATGGGCTTATGACGGCAGTATTGGTGATCTTAAAATAAATTAAAATTTAACATGACAGCAAAAAAATAATTGACAGTAAAATAATAAATACTGTTTTTTCGCGCATCTGATAGCTTACAAAATTTCGCACCAGATGGAGTAAGCAAAATAACCGTATCTACATTGGAACATTGAAATAAAACACTAAAAAAGATTTTTTTCTTTTAAAACTCGTGTTTAAAAACTCTTAATCCTAAACGAAATGACGGTATCTCATAAAAAAAACACAAAAACAATAATGTTGGGTTTTTAAACATATATTTAAGAAATATATTAGTCCGAACATAGGCACATAAGAGAAAATAAATTAAATGATATATCATTAGGGTAACGAAAAATCAACTTTCACAAAAACTCGATTATCTCGAAATACACTTAGGCTGAGTTACCGCTCATGGGCTTATGACGGCAGTATTGGTGATCTTAAAATAAATTAAAATTTAACATGACAGCAAAAAAAAAAATTGACAGTATAATAATAATAGTAATTGGCTCTATAATGTGTGGTTAGTGATGGAAATTAGACCAAACTACATACGCCTTTTTGCTCATTATCCTTTTAAATGATCCTGTTCTATACAATAAAGCGAGGAAGTTCATTGAAAGATTGAAATACGAGTGGAATAAGAGGTTGTGGTAGACCTCCTGATATCAGTACTAAAGTCTGCAGGATGCAGTGCCTTGCCAGGATGCAATGATTAATTATATCATTTCATTGTTTGATTTGCAGTTGCAATTTACTACATAATCTGGAGCAATATTGGTAACTGCCCCCAAGCCGCGGCAGACAACAACACAGTAAATAGTTTCGTTTACGATCACACAGTTTGTCAGTAAGTCATCACAAACATTTTAGGCATAAATGTTTATTATTTAAATTTTACCTATAGACAATTACAAAATTTGACGATCGGCAAGATACGGACCTGCGTGTTCCGGGTTTGAATTTCTGAATTGTGTATAATGTTTAAAGTAAACCTGATGTATTTGGCGACCCCGTCGAAGCCGCGGAAGGCAGGGAAAGTGGCACAAAAACACCAGCAGTCCTCTCCCGCCGCGGCTTTCCACCTGCGGCTGCAGCGTCTCCGATAAGACACCGCAGCCTGGCTCAGTTGCAGTGCCGCCCATACCGCACTCTAACCTACTGTGGCCGCGTTCACACGGGTTTGTAGGAAGGCCTGGATAGGCAGCTCCACCTCGGGTCTCGCTTGATTTCAGCGTAGTTGTGGTACGGTTATCCAGCCTCCCCCCCCCCCCCCCCCCCCCCCCAAGAACCACGGGAGGGGAGGGGTTCATGAGGTGGTCCTGAGTTTACCTAAATTAACTAAGATACATATAAAAATACGTACCAAGAAAGTAATTTAAATCCTACGATATTTCTATGATAATCCTGCATATATTATAAGGTCGGGGAAAAAGTTTCTTCGTATTTTTTAAACAAATTCAAGACATATTTTTTTCAAGTTTAATTACATTTAATTATAATATATATGTGCCATTTTGTTCGATAACTTGTTGCCATCTTGTAGGTAGTGACATGATCCCGTTGCTGTAGAATTTTTGGGACTTCTGATCAAAAAAATGCAACAAGTAGTTTTGACAGTCCTCTCTTGATGTTAATCTAACACTACCCAAAGAATTCTGAAGAGATCGAAACAGGTGGAAATCTGAGGGTGCAAGGTCTGGGCTATATGGTGGATGCATTAACACTTCCCAACCAAGCTCTCTAAATTTTTGCTGAGTGGCCAAAGATGTGTGCGGTCTGGCGTTATCATGATGAAAGACCACACTCTTTCTGTTGATCAATTCCGGCCGTTTTTTCTCAATTTCTTGTTTGAGTCTCATCTGCTGTTGGCAGTAGAGATCCGAATCGATGGTTTTGCCCGGCGGTAAAAGCTCATAATGAACGATGCCCTGCCAATCCCACCATACACACAGCATCACCTTATTACGTGTTAATCCGGGTTTCGCTACAGTCTGTGGTGCTTCACTGCCCTTTGACCATGATCTTTTGCGCACATTTTTGTCGTAGGTGATCCATTTTTCATCACCAGTGATCAATCTTTTCAAAAACGGTTCGGTTTCGTTACGTTTCAATAGAGAATCGCAAATGAGTACACGATTCATTTGGTTTCTTTCAGTGAGCTCGTGTGGCACCCAAATATCGAGTTTTTTGTATACCCAGTTTTTTTAAAATGGGTCAAAACTGTTTTGTGGTCAATCCTTAGTTCTTCAGCTACGTCGTAACTACTAATATGCCGATCTTGGTCCACTTTTTTAGAAATGGCATCGACTTTATCCGTAACAGGGCGACCAGAGCGAGCTGCATCTTTGACATCAAAATTCCCGGACTGAAAACGCTTGAACCAACATTGTGCTACTCTTGATGACACTGCATTAGGTCCATAAACGTCACAAATTTTATTCGCGGCGTGTGTCGCATTTTTCCCTTTTTTGTTATAAAATTTCACAATATATCGAATTTGTTCGTTAGATTCACTCATTTTATCGAACAAAAAAACAATTGAAAAATGGCGGGAAATTGCTTTTTACGTTTTGTATTCCTTTTTTAAAATGTCATATTTTTAATGGTATCAAAACCAGCCAGATACAAACAGTACAACGGATAAGATTTTTACTACAACTTTATACATACAAAATACGAAAAGACTTTTTCCCCGACCTATTATGATGTTTTTTTTAACAGAAGTCCTACCTCCAATGAAGAAAATGACTTCACCAGCACCACGAGTATCGTCATCCATGCCGACTGCGACGCTTCGACCCGAGGACTCTTCGCTGGCATCATGTTGACGGTTGTCGTCTTGGGAACACTTATCCTTGGGTTCGCCCTTAACACTGCTGGAGAGTAAGTATTCGTCATAACCTGTTTAACGTTTAATGCCTGCTACAAATTAATTTCAATTCGTTGTAAATATTAATAAGTATATTTGCGCCAAATTGATATTTTTAGAAGCTATTTATGTGTGGATAATATCAATAAGAGAATCTGAAACTCGCAAAAGAGTGCCATCATTATGAATTTCTTTTACTATGGGATACGTGGGATTCTAAAATTGCTAAAATAAAGTTAACTCCTGCACTCAAAATGCTAGTAACTAACAGCTAGTAGATAAAATTTATGGCACAGGTAAACTTTTAGAGCCTTACTTAAAAACGTTACTCAAGTTGATCTACGCTTAAAATTGCTCTCTCAACTTCTCGCTGACGGCAATCGTCAAACGCGGAAACGAGACAGAACAATTTTAAGCATAGATCAACTTGAGTAACGTTTTTAAGTAAGGCCCATAAAGTTTAGTAGTTTTTACGTGATTATACGGTTGTTTTTGTTCATTATGATGAGGTACAATAACTTCATTAAAACAACAGAAACAAAACATGAACAAAACGTATCAGATAAACATTCCTAATGTTAACCTAAATCGTTAGTTCATAGTTTAGTAGATACAATGGCTTCTGGAATTAATATTTAAAGTTATCTGAGAATCGCATTGTAATAAATAACTTAACTGCGCACGTTCAGAGCAATTTTTCAAATCTACTTTCAATATGGGTATTGTTTTTCAGGGACTTCCACGAGTTGGGCTATTTACTCAACAACTGCCTAAAACTCGGTTTGCACTCTGTGATGCTGTTCGCTGTTGTCTTCGTATTCAACCAGCTACGGAAACTGGATTTCAATAAACATGCTGTATCAATGATGGATGACGTGCTGCTGTTCATCTGCTTACCAGCGTTCTTCTTGGAGACGGTGCTGTCTTTAGTCGCTACTATCAACATACTTAATATTGTAAAGAGCATTGACATTATTGTCATGGTAAGATACTTACAATACTACAATAGTGTTGGGCTTTCACTGCGATTTTAAACCTATGACCTTGAGCCTTGCAAGGTGTGTTCACATCTTAATTGATAAGCGTGAAAGTGACAGCGGAATTCTGTAACTGTCAGAACAAATAAACTCGCGCGCGAGGAAATACATGGATAACAACGTACACGCGCGCTTCAATTATCTGTAATATTTATGAAGTTTGATAGCTTTGCTCTGTGTGCTAAAATTTACTTTATTGAGAAGTCATGAGAGTCTATTTATTTAATTGATTTTCGATCGAGTTCGAAGTGTAGTTCCAATAAAAAATGATGATTATGATTTTTGTCGAGCTGATAAAAGAGTTGGAAGAAGGGCACTGAAACTTCCTAGTGACTAAAGATTAGAACGTTTGTAATACGTTGTTTTGTTAATAATTTTCAATCAATATCATAGTGAGTCCGATGACGACGCCTCAAAACATACACTGGAACTTGAACTGGAAAGCCGGAAGAAGTACTGTAAAAGAATCAAATAAAGTTGGTTGTTGCATTATCAATGGCATTTTTGCGTTACAACTGATGACTATCAAGATGACTGACAACAAATGACCTATTGTAACCTCTATTGTGACCTGTTGTATTGTGTTGTTTTTATTATAAATCCTTTTCTCTTATTTATATATGATAATTTTATGCTACAGGTGATTCAAGTCATCATCCAGACGCCACTCATCATAGACGGCATGCGCCGCTGCAGCAATACCATGAAACTCCGCCGCACGAAGCCCGGCCGCGAACTCCTCATGTTTCTCCTCATCGCCAACGTCAGCATGTGGTTCTTCCACACCTTCTCCTATAAATCTCCAAAAAGCTTAGACGAGAGATACGAATACTACGGCAAAGTCCTCTGGACTATGCTCGGTCATGTCAGTCTGCCACTGATCATGTTTTATAGATTTCACTCTAGTGTGTGCTTCGCTGATATATGGGTGTCCGCTTATAAACCAGGTTCGGAACACTAACAAAAAATAGTTCTAGCTGACAAGTTGATTGTAAGATTTAGTTAAAATATTGTAAATAGTTATGAAGTGTTGATTTAGATAGTTAAATTTAATTGTAATCTGCTTTAATTGGTAATGATAAGTATGAAGAATCATTATGAAATTATTTTACGCTGGTTGCTTTTGATCTTATTTCTCCCTAGCCTACCTACTACCGGTTTCACTTCTTCCTACGCTGGCGTTGGTGACGTCTCGCACACGAATATACACTGTATTCCGCAAAGCACTGCAAAGCTGATGATTAGCGATGTTTTGCAAGAAATTGTGCGCCCGCATATATTTCTACGCATGATCAACGTCAGCAACCGATATCAAAATAGAAGGAATTCAAGCTTAAAACACGTTACGTCGTGTCTGACGTCTGATACATCATTGAAAATCATTTCAGGGCCAAAACACATGCATTACGTCGCGTCCTACCACTATACGACGGCGACATCGTCTCGTTAATCTCTACGATTAACGACTTAGTGATGTGAAACATTTATAGGCGCGCCTTGGCAGTAAGACCTACTCGTATACCGTGACGGAAAGGATATGACACTCTCTTATGCCGTCATGTTTAACATCCACTGGGCGTCCCTTGACGGATGAATTTTTTACGACAGGATTGACGTTGCTTTGTGGCACATTGTCGCATCATAGCACGACGTAATGTCGTGCCATGTGCATGTATTTTGGTCCTAACTTCGAAGTACAATAACAACGTGAACTTCCAATAACAACATGCATGTAACGCAAGACATGTATCCTGCAGATCATGTACATCGATAGAGCAGCGTCTTAGCAGACCTCAGAGCGCCTAATTAATGTAGCTGCCATAATACAATTACCGAATATTAGGTTAAGTACTCGGACGGTCCGCAGGCACTTAGCCTTCGCTTCTACATACAAACTAGTTATTTCAGGCCTTGTCCTACCTGAAACGTATGCTTTGTATTATGTCAGAATGTCTATTGTTTAGTTAACTTGATCTAGCATTAAAATTATAAGCTCTATAGGCTACCGGACCGATTATTTTTATTATCTAACTAGCTAAGTAGCTAGCTATCTAACTAGCCCGCGACTTCGTACGCGTAGCGCAAAGTAATTAGTGGGTGGACGATTAGACTGACATATCCAAATATAAATGTTACACTAACGAACACGAACGGAACTTTAAATAGGCACAAATCCATCGGATTATTTATACTGAATATTTTATAGATAATACCTACACATATGACATGATTGTAGATTTATTGCTCTCCATTTTAATGCGGATAGTCATACTATCGTCATAGTATGATTTTAGTCTAGTTTTAATCTGACTCGATACAGGTATCCCGACATGTCCATAGTTTCAAATATATTTCAAGCAAATAATATATTACTTTCACTGGTTAAATACGTTGGAAGTGTGGAGCCATGGAGCCAATAAGGAAAAAAAATTGGTATAAGTCAAGCGAAATGTCATGCATGACAAACGTTATTATTGAATTATTAGTAAATAGTAAGTAGGAAGCATGGAGCGGTATCTATAATTAATCGCTGTTATTTAACATTACTCCGCGTAAAGATTGCCAATCAATGATGACTAAATAATTTTTGCCCGCCTTCTGCGCCCCTACCCTTCCAACAACTAAACCGCTTTCGTTCACCACCATAACATCCAAAATAGCTGCTAATCATAGATCAGTAACAGATTAGATGCCGCGAGTTCACCTACTTTGCGTGTCTGTTATTGGTCTTAAGTTTGATCCTGGCAAAAAAATGTATTCATTTTAATCTCCGTCGACTTGGTATATTAGCACGTCAGAAGTCAATACAAAAATAAACGTACTTTAAATTACGCCATAATAAACTGTAAAACCTCTTCAAAAGCAGTTGGCTGTCCTGAAAATAACAAAAACAAAAAACTATTTGGTGCAGTCTATCGGAAGTTATGCGGGTACATACATTTCGGCGATTCGTTTTGATTTCATCATCATCATCAGCCAGAAGACGTCCACTGCTGAACATAGACCTCTCCCTTTAACCTCCACACTGAACGACATCCTGCCATCTGCATCCACTGGATGCCCGCGACTCTCACAATGTCGTCGGTTCATCTAGTGGGAGGCCTACCTACGCTGCGTCTTCCGGTTCGTGGTCTCCACTCAAGAACCTTTCTTCCCCATCGGTTATCAGTTCTTCGAGTGATGTGTCCTGCCCATTGCCACTTCAACTTGCAGATTTTAATAGCTATGTCGGTGACTCTGGTTCTTGGCGAATATCTATATTTTTATTTACATATAGATTATATGGCAACAGCCGCTCCAGTCTTCCTACCTACCATGTCTGCGAGTAGAAGTCTGTCATTACGACAACATTACTATAAAATAAGCTAGATGGCGTTATAAATAATTATAAAAAAAAAATTTTTTTACTATTTATTATCATAAATTAATATAGCCTATGTTTCAATCAGGTATTTTATAAGCATATTCATGGAAACTGCTTTGAAATCCTTCTAGTAGTTTAAAAGATGTGCGCGGACAAACAAACAAACTGACAGCCGTCAGATTTGTAGTTCCATAGTTTGAAAATAGATTGCGTACTAAAACGATGTTTTGCGAAAAAAAATTAAATTTGCTTAAACTTTACGAATAATATTATTAAAAACGTAATAAGGTATTCAATAATTCCTAAAATAATGAGTGTAAATGGATCGTAGTTTCACAAATATGAAAAGTGCGTCTATTATAGGTAAATACGACACTTTACCTGAATCACGCAAACGGGATTTTTTTTGCAAGTTAAACCGATATCCGGTATTGCTTCTACTTAGTTAGAAGTCATGTGTGAAGGTATTTGATCTACACATTTATAATATGGTAGGGATGAAAAAGCTGATCATTAAAAGAGCGGATCACCGAATTGTTCAAAATTATTAAAGTAGATAATAAGCATTATAATGTCTTGCTAGACAGAGAGCACATCGTACTATAACTATGTCAATGAAGTCACTTGTAAGTACGTTATACAAACTCCATACTTGCACTTACTTTACGGGAAAGGGACAGAGCATCCCTTCCTATTCCGACCAAAAACTTTAAACGCTTATAATGTCAGAACTATATAAACCGATTTAAATAATTTATTGAGTATACGTATTACTTTATGGCCTATATTTCAATCCGCAGTTATACGGTCAGATAGTTAACAAATCAATAAATTCATCTGTCCTATAAATTTACAGGTTTTACAGATAACCTCTAACTTACTATTGAAAATTTAGAAATTATGCTATCAATGGAATAAATCCTATCTGATTCTTTAACTGAGGATTGAAAAATCGGCCCTTAATTTATATTTGCCATCAACAGAAAAACTTATGAATGAATGTGAAAATGTGCAAGGTGTAGCGGAGGCCATTACATAAATGTTCTACTCAGGCTTGTATAGAACTTCTCTCAAATACATATTTGGTAATATCTACGGACAGAGCTATCTCTTTCGCTTGTTTTCAATATATTTGAAGATAAAAAAAGTCACTGACAGAATTATTATTATAAAAAACTGATAGAGCCATGATCTTGAGAATAACACTGCAAATCGTATAAAGCAGTTTTTCCTTTTGATATTTTATAAGATGGCAGAAAATCGTTTTTTGTTCATATCTCCTCCGGTGCCCTATCGTTATTAGAAAATTCTCACTCAGCTATTTTTATCTTCTTAAATGCTGAAATGAGTCAGTGAGATAACCGTGTGCCGTTAACTGCCCCTTAACCTAACTGCTACAATGTAAAGCTACATAAAGCACCTCATCGAGGTAGCATCTAGCTGGGACATAGATCCGGTGCACCTCAATATAGTAAGCCTAGTAGCTCGCTAGTAATACGCTAGGAGCCGGCTATGTTTGCGCAGACCACGTGTAACAGGTAAGTGAGTTACCTTCTAAAACAGCTGTTTCCATTCAGAGGAACAGACAGGGTTCCTGTAAGGTTTTTATTCTATATCTCACAAGAGATTCCTTGCCATAAACGCGTGACATGCTAATTTAGATTTTTTATTTTAAAATGTGCTAGCGTTTGTCCAAAGCTCATTTAACGATGACGATGGGAAGTGACAATGCGGTCTAAGATGGAGCATGCTAGCCCATGCATGTGGTACCATTTTACTCCTGTTTTAAAGATACAAGTTGTACTTTATAGGGAACACCCGAGGCATTAAGCGATAGAGATGATGTCTAGTGATACATGCTTAGCTCGTATATATGTTTTCGCTCTATTGTTTGCAGGCGTTCGCTAGGTCTTTACAAGATCTAAGTTGATCGCACTGTAAGCATATATACTTTTCTTTCCTGGAATGAGTCTGATCAACTATCAGATATACGGACAAAGAAATTATTGTCCCAGTTCCAAATGGCCTTCAAGTTTTTACCTCTGTTTTAAATCTACTCATTCAGCGGTGAAACTATTTTAAATTTTTTCACATTTACTCCGAAAGAGTTGCACAATTACAGTTCGTTTACATTCAGCCAGTGAACCGAAAAGCTAGTATTAAAATGATACAAAAATTCAGATTGGGCCGAGCCTGCACAGATTTAACTACCAAAGCTATTGTAGACTGTACGGGTAAGGGATTGAGTTGTTTTTTTAGTGTCAAATATTGGTACATAGTATGTTTTGTATTTAAAATGTATAGAAAAATATTATCAGCGAGTGAAGCAGTGGGGCAGCACGACTCGCGGATATGCGCTCGGCTGCCCAATGCCACTGTTGTCTAATTGTTTCCGATCTCTGAATAACCACTGCGGATTGACAAAATTTGAACACGTGAATGAAGGATAAAAGCATTCGATGATTCGATGGTCTATGAAGGTTCGTGATGAACTTTGCTTTCAATCAAGATGCTACCTAAACGATATGGACAACAAAGTACTTATTTCAAGAATTATTATAAGGTGGATGAAATCAAACCAGTCTTGTAGGTTTTGGAACAAATCACACACAATGAGCATGATTGTTTGTCTCACATCTTTATCCTTCAAAACTTTAGTTTGGAGAATAATTGCATCAATAGTGACCAGATGGCTCCATTGGACCTATAAACATGACGGAACGCGTTTAAAGCGAAGCCAGGCTCAGGTGACCAGCTCCATTAGCGTGTCACTGTAAAATTAATTCCCCTTTGTTTTTCGCACCACTTTTAACTGCACACATTAATTGCATCATAAAAGCCTTTTCCGTACGCACTAATTGATTTGCAGTACACCATGTAATAAACAGCACTTTGATTTTCATTACGACAAACAACATGTTGTTATAGTGATCATTTTCATTGGGCGTTTAATGAAAACAGTGTTTTTACAGGTATTTTTGGAACGGTTACTTTAAAAACATCAAATAGTAGTTTGTTTACCATGGGGATATAGCAGTGTCTTAACTCACGGGCATTATATTGAATCCCGAGTGTAATGAACGATTTGAGGGTTAACTCCCGAGCGTAGGGAGGGAATTAAGAATAGAATCCTTCATTACGCTTGGGATTTAAGCACGCCCAAGACGAAGACACCTTTATCCCCTATCTACATACTTTTCATACTTTCTGCATGACAATAAAAAGATATACTGTAAAGAAAGTATTTATTATACTCATACAAGATATTTTTTTATTAAACTAAATGTGAAAATTAATATTTGATACAAGTAAATGTTTGTGGTCCAGTCATTATAGGGGTTTAACTTCGGAAAATCGACATATCCAGTATATTACCACGTAAAAACTTGTATTTTGGCATCCTAAAACTGTTCTCAAAATTCTCACATAATCGGATGGTCGAAAGTTTTAAAGTCAGGTGTCAATGGACACAAAAATAGTTTTTTTTTTACATTTTTTGCAAATATCTCGTTTTCTATGGGTTTTACGCTATTTCTCTTTTATTGTATTCTAATCGTGTTACTTTTTGAATAAGTTATTTTATGTGCAAATCGCTATGGTAAAAAAAGAATACAACTTTATAGTAGAGGAGCCAAATTCTAAATTCAAATCATATCATATTGACCGGAGGTTTACAATCAAATTCAGTACAATATTATTGCCCGGCTAGACCGTAGGGCAATAATTACTTACTTTAGGTTTGGTTCGCATGTCATATAATTGGACATTGTTGAGAAAATAATGTTTGTTGTGACAATGTTGACAAAAAAGGTAGTATGATAAAGTGGTACATAATGTATTGTAGTAGTGGTGATAAAATGGACAAAGTGATTAAATCAGCTTGGCAGTTTATTTTGATAATAATGGGGACGCCACAATAGCAAATAGTTTCCTCACTGAAACAGCTTGTTTTAGGTATAATGTACATATTTATTAGCCAATCTGATGGATAGGTAATTTTTTGCATACAGAAAACAAAATATTAAAGCTTTACAAATATTTTTGTATTTTCCTCTGATATTTGAAAGATATACATTCTAGTTCCGTTTCTAAACCTTTTTGCTAAACAGTTGGGGCCTTACTTAAAAACGTTACTCAAATTGATCTATGCCTAAAATTACTCTGTCTCATTTACGCGTGTGACGATTGCCGTCAGCGAGATGTTGAGAGAGCATTTTTAAGCATAGATCAACTTGAGTAACGTTTTTAAGTAAGGCCCTAAAAGTTGAGCGAGCACGAAAACCGACACCGCTTAACGGTTGACATTCCGAAAACCCGTACGAAGTGCATTGATTCAATATTTTTTTTTGTGCTAACTGCTAATCTGTGGAATGTGCTGCCTGAATGGATCTTCAAATTACGAGTGTCTTTAAATCACGGGTGAATGGGTTTCTTCTAGCCAAGCGAGCTCCATCATCGCTTCATCGGTTAACATCAGGTGAGTTGGTGGTCAAACGCAAACCTTTTCTCATATATATATAAAAAGCTTAGTAATTAAACACTCCCATAAACACTGTTTTAAAGTGCCTTAACAGGATGTTCCTTTATAAGAGTGCGTACATTTTTATCACGCAATCAGTATCGTGTAGGTACATATTTTAATATTTTGATTATATCTGGCCGCAGAATAATGTAGAGTACAAGGGCCGGTATTAAGTAACTGATAGAGAGGGTGGGTCAACGACGCAAGCGGGGTGCATCGTGAGGCATTTGGCGTGAGGGCGTTTCAGGCGAATTATTTTGAAATTTGTTTTCCAAAAAGGGTGAAACATAAAAATGCAGGCCTTTCTATTTTCAATGAGCTTGATGTGCGCATGCGCACTCCAAAAAGGTAACACTGTGTGTACAAGCTGCATTCAAAAGTAATGCCTATTTAATTTTATTCAGTCACAGCACTGATTTCGAGTTCATTTATTAGATGACAATGGTACATTACTAGGCCGCGGTCACGCTCGAGAGGCGGCGCCCGCGCAGGCCGGAAGGGCGCGACGCGTCGCGACATCACGCCGGAAACGTCCCCACGGCCCGTGACCTGCGCTCACACACGCGCTTTGTTAACCAACTGTGATACACGTAACTTATCAAATAGAAAAATGTCTACCGTGCTTTAATTCAAATTATGAAAAATAGTGCATAAACATTTTAAAAGTTACAGATTTGTAAAACAACTTTGTTACAAATGTAAAATATTTATAAGACTACATTTAGTTGATGCATGAAAAGCAGCTTGTAAATAAGTGTGCAATGAAACATCACTCGACGTCAGTGTGGAGTGCTCTGTTACGAACGTTATTAGACGGGAAAGACGATAAAGTTCTTACTGCCAACATACCACATCCTCAAGATCCAATCGCAGCCACTCAAAAACCCACTTACAAGGTAAGTGTTTGTTTTTATGTCCACCAATCTCATTTGCTGTTCGTATGTTCCTATACCCTTTTAAAAATAGATTCATGTTGTTCTATGTTCCATAATTGATTCAATTTTTCAAACTTTTTCTGCGCTAAAAGCCGCGCGGTAGTTTCATAAACAACATCAAGTTTGATTTGAAATATCACCGAACAAAGTATTACGTACGTAACGCCATTTCACCTAATATGTCATTTTACCTAATAGGTAGATAAATATCAAGGATGATTTTAACTTCGTTCTTGATAAATATAGTCTTAATGATTTCTTAGGTTTTCGCAATTATCACACGTTGAAATAAATACTTATAATAGATTTTATCGCGTGTATTTTATGTTATTTTAACTAAGAACATTTCAAACACATTGCTGTGCATAGAAATGTTACGAATATAATTCAAAAGCACCGGCAATGGTTTTTGATTAAAACGTTATCTATGTACGCTGTAGCCGCTCACGGTGTCCAGAGGCCTTGCAGTTCTGCGCTGGGCTTGAGATTTTATCAAAGTGTTCGAAACGTCAGGAATTATAATAAAGTATAATACATGCGTTAAAATCCATTAAAAGTGTTAATTTCAAACATAGTTTTCATAGCCGAATAAACAGATAGGTACAATCATACTTATATTATAAGCACGAATGTGTGTTTGTTTGTGAGTTAGATCGTTCCTCTTTCATGCAGCAATAGAGCAACGGATCGTTGTGATTGTGACTAAGGATACTTTTTATTTCAGTAAGAATCCTGGGGGTCTACGCGGGTGATATCGCGGGCAAAGATGTAATCTACTCAGATTTTTTCATAAGAGTTCTGAATATCTTCCAATATCACAGGATCCATATTTAAATATTATAAACTAGCTATTGCCCGCAACTTCTCACTCTTAACTCCCATTTGATTAGTCGAAAGCGGGACACAGTAAAAAAACGTATAAAATCAGAATTTTATAAAAATATTTATCTTTTTATTTGAGTTCAAATTACGTTACGGTACAATAGATCGCAAAAACAGCCATATAAAAATAAAAATATGATATTTTAAATCAGATTTACCCTATCGTTGCACGCACGGTCGAGTTATCCCCGAAAAGCAAGACTGAGCCTGTCCCGCGCGGGACATTTAATTTTGGATAATTTATTATTATTGTTATTTTAATCGGGACGTCTCGCCAAAATCAGGACGTCTGGCAACGCTGGAGGATACATATAAACTAATTTAAAAAACACATATATTTTATGTACCTATAGGTATATATCGTGAAATATGTTCCAATAACGATTACTGATTGTGTGTAAAAAAATTACTCGCTCTAAAGAAATTTTACCTATACATAAATACCTACATGTAGGTACCAAAAATGATAATGAACTAGTCGTCCGGCCCAGCTTCGCACGGGTGTAAGCTCGGCCTTCGGCCTCGCTACAAAATATAATATAGCCTATGTCACCCGGGGATAGTGTAGCTTCCCAACAGTGAAAGAATTTTTCAAATCGGTTCAGTAGTTTCGGAACCTATTCAATGCAAACAAACAAACAATCAAATCTTTCCTCTTTATAATATTAAGTATAGATAACGTTATTTACAAACAGATAAATAGATTAATCAACGGTTGAGTTAATGAGCTGAATTATTATCATCTCTCAGCTCACGCGAGGAAGATAAACCCATAATTATTGTGATCATTGTACTATGAATAATTACCTATACACACGACGGAAGTAATGTTTAAAAGGCGCCACCGTGTTTCAAGATGAACCAACCCTTGCCCTTTAAGGGTCCCATCCCTTCGACAGTTCGTGGACCTGCTCACACGTGCTCGCTTTCTTATTTGGGGTGTAAAATTGAATTACTTTTGGGGAACAAGTATTTTGGAAAATGCTTTTAGTGACTTACAGCGACAGATTTTTTCCGTGTAAATGGGGCAATAGGTGACGATACAAAGTGTTATTATCTATGAAATATGTAAATAGTTTTTTTTTTCGTCCTAATAGAAAGTCAACGCACTGACAAAGCCGCGGATGTTGTAGATCCATAGGTGACCATTTATCAGCTGGCCCGTTGTATATTTACCACTTTTTCTAATTAAGTTAAATGTTAAAGAACGCGTCAATATTTTTTTTTTGATTTTGAAAATATTTATTGGCATGTAAAAACAACTTATCATTAATTAGCATAATTTACAAGTTTAGACGTTTTGTACTTAGATTAGGAGCGCCTTTTAAAACTTATATAGCTAGTTTCTACCGACAGGTCTAATAGTACTTAAGTCTTTATGTTATCCATTTCACCTCATAAAAACACTGTGTTTGACATTTAGAAATCCTAATTACGTTATTAAGATAAGATGTCATAACTTGTTATTAAAAGACTACTTAACAAAGACTACATATTACAATGAAACTAATATCTAGGCTTTAAGTAAGCAGGCAGCGCACCAGGAACATTAAGACCTCGTCAAAAAGTTTTCGTCGGTCAAGCCTTAGTTCCTATTTTGTCCTTATTTAAATTTTTCGTAACGACGCGACGACTCGACGAATTTACGAATTATGACAGATTTGGTATGGTAAAACTGTAATAACGAAATTTGTGAATTAAGGCCAATCACTCTAAATATACTTCAGCTTTAGAATGATATCTAAGACTTTATAAATAGCAGATTATCTTTAAGCCGTAGTTACTTCATTTTGACTATTCCTCGCCAGACGGGCTCGTCTGATCAAAGACTCAACGTCGTTCGTCCGGAAAATTGCCCGAGCCAATGAATATTATTAAACTCTTCAATAGTTCCATGTTACTCCGCGCTAGTTAAGAAAACATTGCACAAGTTTATTTTGCACCCTTTTTATTATAAAATGTTCAAGTGGATTTTCAACATGTTATCTAACTTTTATGGAACTGCCGCTTAATCATGTAGTTCTATGTGTTTTTTGTTTTAATTGTTACTAGTACATAATATTTAAATTTACATCGCAGTGATTTTTATATTAGACTACTTATATAATACCTTTATAGCGATAATAGATCAGTAATTGGTGCGTTAGATTACTACAATGCAGACGTAGATTCAAATCCCAATCAAGCTTGAGTTTCCGATGAAGGAAAACATTGTGGAGAAACCGTAGATGGCGAAAGAGTACTTTCTAGGTAGGTACAAGGGTGCAGCTGGCTAGCTTTCGCCCATCGGTTATCAAGCATCTAACAGTGTATCCCGGCAGCTTTACTTAAGAGCCAGTTCTCATTTCAGGCTAGATGTGTATGTTATCTTCGACCGGCACTTAACATTGGGTGATTTGTGGTCACACCAATGTCAATGCATTGCATTAATCTCATATCAACATTCAAATGATTTTGCTTCCCCTTCTGCAATCGCATCATCAATTCACCGACCAGATTTTAAATTTCATTTAACCGATGCGATTTGTGGGTACAACAAACGATGAAAGGTAAAACCTGAAGCGATAATTTTGCTTTTAATCACGGCGGGGCCGCCGTGTGTTGCCGGCCGTGGAGGTATGCGATTAGTGCAGACGTTTCACTCCGTATGCTGGGCCGTGCTATGCTATAAATTACATCTCAGATAGATTAGTTAACAGTTCAGCAGTCAAAACTGGTTGACTCGTAATCGTACAAGGAACATTTCACTAAATTGATAGTTTCTCTACATTTAAATATAAAACATGTGCACCTTCAAATCTAGTTATTAACAAGCCAGTCTCGTTTCGAACGCGAGCCATTGAGCGTTTGGTAGATAGCAGCGTTTACATTTATTCTAAAGAGTGCTAATGTGACAGACCAATTCTTCAGTCCTATCAGTTTGGTTTAGTTTAGTGAGTTTGGTAGAGAAAAATTGACGTCATAATCTTAGTCCATTGCTGGACATAGGCCTCTCCCAAGGCCCGCCTCTCAGCCTCGATCTGCAAACTGCGATCTGCGCATAGTAATACGATAGGTAAATAACTTTATGGTATGGTGCGAGCGTTTATATCTAAATGTAATTTGGTAGTGAGTCTTCTTTTTTTGAAGAACTATTAGCCAATTATTATGTATTTAGGGGCATGATTTAAATCTGCCTTTTAGATAGGTGTGCTCAATTCTAGACCGCACTGAAGTGCGGTCTAGGATTGAGCACACCTAGGCAGTGGGAGGGAGTTAGAGGCAGGGTTAGCCACTAACCTAATTTTAACTTAAGTTCAAAAGTGTTTATTTGTGTAAACATTGTGTTAAACTATTGTTATATAAGAAGAAAAAAATTGTGACCTACAATAATTACAAATAAATTAATACAAAACATTTATGTGATTAATGATCCTGCACCAATAATAATTGAGTGATAAATAATATGTACTAAATTAAACAAATCTTAAACACTACCAACAAAGGTATACAACTACTACTCAAAGTTATGTTGCTAAGTTACGGTACATTGTCTGTCTGGTCTACAAAAGCCCCAAATAAGTTTGTGCTAAGCAGATTTTGGTCAAACATAGTTAAAAAACACCGCATTCAAATAATAAACGCATTCAAATCGATCCAGCCGTTATACAGAAAATGGTTACAGACATAATACACAACCTCTTAAACCAAGCTTATATACCTTCTCCGTTCTGAGGCGAGTAAAAAAAAAATCTCTTCCCCAGTGTGTAGTATGAGTGTGGAGCGGCACCCTAACTGGAGTGTAACCGTGTAGCACACGCCACGGTTGGGCGGCCATATTTAGAGATATGTGACGATCCAGCGGCTGCCCAGTGAACCGGCAGAGGATGTGAGTTATTAAGTGGTACACTTTCAGGTGATCTGTCGAGTGAGAGAATCGCGGGGCGAGCATGTGTCGCCCTACAGGGGTTGGCACAGAACTATGACACTGCTGTGGACATTATTTTGTACATTATTTTAACAGTGCTTTACCAACAATTAGTAAAAGTTTGTTGACAGTAGAATTCGAGACTTAGACATAATCGTTTTTTTATAACCTTTATACTGCCCCACTATTAGGACAAGGTCTTACCCATTTCCTTGCATAAATCCCTATCAGCCGTGTCGCCTACTTTTGCCAACTTTACCGGAATAAGTCAAGCGTGTGACACTCCAACGTGTTTCAGACCTTCCTTATTGAGTGTGTTGTCCATCAGGCTTCCACTGTGTCCATCTTAGCCCATTTGTCTGTAATGTCTGGATGCATACGCGCCACATGTCTTCTATCTCAGTTTATTCTGGTGACTTTTTGGCGAACTCCATCCACATTTGTAATGGAAAGCAACATACTATTACGGACTCTAATCATCCTCCTTACACCAAGTACGCTGCGTTCAATATCTCTTTGGCATAACTAAGTTTGAACTTTTTAGAATTGGTCGTTTATAATAATTATAATATTTGTTCATTCATTTATTATCAGCCTATTGTCTTCCCACTGCTAGGACGCGGGTTTTCTCTCAGAAAGAGAGAGGAAAGGCCCTAATTCACCATGCTGGCCTAATATATGGCGGTAAAAGTCATATGTCTTTGAATTTTTGAGGTTCTTGGGCATATCGGTTTCCTCACAACATTTTCCTTCACCGTTTTTGTGCAACGGCATCGAAACTGCACCAATAACTTATTTAGTACCTACCTAATTTTACTTATAATTAAATAATTAATAACCACATCCAACGATATAAAACTGTTATGTTCTACGGTGTGCGATCAAACGGTGGCTCATCCATATCTGACGGTTCTCTGATGTTATTCATAAACATTTAGCATTGCCGCGATTCCATCTGTTCTGGGTGGATTTACCCACGGCTCAGCCGGGCGGCGCGGGCGACACGACCTGTGACCAACTACCTGTAATACGGGGATTAATATGAATTGGGTATGGTGTTTGTTGCATGCATGCTATAGAGCCTGGAGGTAGGTAATATAGAAGGTTCATTGCATCTAGTCCTACTAGTAGTTTGATCATCTCACTTTTTGTTTCTACGAGATGCATTTCTTTTTCACGACATTATTTGTTTTTCGTGATACTCATTTGTTTTAGCGATAGGTACTCATTTATTTTCGAGCTGCTCTGATCAACGGGAATACAATTTCTCTGGTCAGATCAGTCATCAGGTGATTGAATGGGATTGTAGTTTTTATTCCCAGTGGTCAGAGTGGTAATTAGACTGATCTAACTAATGGGAATAAAAATTCCCATTAGTTAGATCAGCTGACAATTTATCTGGCAGAGGAAATATTAGTCTTGTTAATCAGAGCAATTGATTGATCTCACCAGTAAGAATTTTTATACAAAAAACACACTTTACTAGAAGTGCATGAGGGTTCCTATTTTAGTTTTCCACCCTATCAGGTGGCATATAGTCGTCAAATTTAAATGCGGCCCCATATAAATTGGTGATATAGCATTCGTGATATAGTCTATTCAATATTAAAGAAACAATGAAATCGTTTCACAATCGGCACAGATCATAGATTAATTGACCTAGGCTAACTTTGAATTGAGAATCTCTTTTTTTAAATCGGTTAAAAATGGTAACAGCCTTGCAAAAAAATGCAGTATCACAGAACAAACGCATGTCCTACGAAAACCCCAAACACATATCCCTTCTCCGTCTGTCGTGGGTAAAAAACTTTACCACAACATAATCCGCTCCGAGCATGCAAGTATCGGTAGATGTTCTCTACAGCCACTTGGTTATTACGAATCGAACATTGCAAGAAAATTCAACCGACATGTTTCAAACTCCGTGAACCAATGAAACTTCTGTTCAATAAGAAACTTTTAATGAAACACGGTTAGTTGATCCCACTACAGAATGTTTTTCAGAATGTAAACTTAAATAATAACTTTTTTCGTGTATAATAAAATAATTATACTACACCAAAATATAGATGGCCTTATAACAAAATCAGATGAACTAACAATATATGCCAACAATGATCAAATGAATCTAGATCTGATATGTATCACTGAACATAATATGAAAGCAGAAGATGCAAATGTTTTGAATATTCTAAATTTTAAGTTAGCTGCAGCTTTTTATAGAAGTAATAGAACTGGTGGGTCTTGCATACTAGTTCGAAATCACCACAAATTCAATATATTACATGAAGCTAATTTTATTAGTGTAAGTAACTGCATAGAATGTTCGGCGATAGAACTGCTGGAACACAAAATAATTGTTATATGTATTTATCGACCCCCTAATCATGGAAAGGCAATTGTGAATGCGTTCTTTGATAGGTTAGATGATCTCTTAGCTAAACTGGCCACCAAGGGCAAGAAGATAGTAGTTTGTGGTGACTTCAATATTAATCGATTGAAGAATTGTCCAGCGTCTAGAAATTTTGAGCGTTTACTAGCGGGTTATGATTTGAAGTTGTCTCTAAATAAACCAACACGGTTAAAGAGCAAAACTTGTCTTGATAACTATGCGCATAATGTCAAAGCGGCAAAAGCTGAAATACTGGAGCTAGCACTGTCTGATCATACTGCCCAAGTACTTCAATGTCCGGTAAAAAAAAGCTTTGCAATAAAGCATTGGTTTAAAATGTGTAGAGACTACAGTGAAGAAAATATAGAGAAATTTGGGGACTGTTTGCAAAAACTATCCTTTTCTGATGTATACACATGTGACGACCCAAATAGGGCTTTTGATGAATTTCACTCAATATTTAAACTTTTTTATGATCTTTGCTTCCCATTAATAAAAGTTAAAATTCGAATCTCTAAAAGTCCAAAGTGGCTAAGTAAAGGAATAAAGGTTTGTTCAACTCGTAAAAGAAAACTGCTTTGGAAATACAGATACTCGAGAGCAGATACAGATAGAAATAATTTTAAACAGTATACTAAAAGATTCAGAAGGATTATAAAATTAACGCGAAAGTCTCAAAACAATTACTATATACAAACAGCAACAAATAAATCGAAAGCGGTATGGAATATTATAAATAACAATAAAAACAACACCCCACCTGAAGATATAAGTATGATTAAATTTAATAACCAATTAATTACTGACCCTAGATGTATAGCACAGACTTTCAATAATTTTTTTATAGATGACATTACAGAGGATGGGAACAATACAATTCATTGCAATACTACTCTGATATACAACAAATCAAACTCGTGTTTTATGAATCCAACCAGCCCACACGACATTGTCAAAATAATAAGTTCTCTTAAACACACGAATAGTACAGGATACGATGGCATATGCACAAAAGTGGTTAAGCGTGTATCTGTGATTATAGCTCCTGTAATGAGCTACATAATTAATGAGAGTATGGAAAGAGGATGCTTTCCCACAGGCTTAAAAACATCTGTCGTAATCCCAATATTCAAAAAACAAGATAAACTAGACATACGCAACTACCGGCCTATTGCTCTTATACCAATTATGGCAAAAATATTTGAAAGGGTTTTATATAATAACCTAAGTGACTACTTTGAGAAAAATGAAATCTTTGATAATACCCAAGTTGGGTTTCGGAAAGGAAAGTCCATTGGTATGGCGATACATCAGCTGCTGCGAAATGTTTTAACAGGGCTAGAAAATAAAAAACAAGTAACGGCTCTATTTATGGATATGACAAAGGCATTCGATCATGTGAATCATGATATTCTCCTTAAAAAACTTGAAATATATGGCGTGCGAGGTAAGGCCTTAGACATTTTAAAATCGTATCTCACAGGTAGACAACAGTATACTGAGATATCAAGGATCTGTCCTAAAACCAAAACGGTATTTAAACATCTTTCAGATCCTAGGACGGTGAAGAATGGAGTGCCTCAAGGCAGCATAATGGGTCCTTTTCTGTTCATAGACTACATTAATGATCTTCCTAAAGCAATAAATCACCCCATGGTTTTATTTGCAGATGACAGCACGGCACTTTTTACAAATAAAGACGGTAGTCATGAATACGAAATTAATAAGGCTCTTTCTGACATCATAAGCTGGTTAAAAAATAATAATCTTAAAATCAATTTGGAAAAAACTGTGTACATGACATTTAAAACTAAAAATTCAAGGGTCAAGCCATTAAAAATAGATTATCATGGCACATCAATAGCTGAAACAAATTGTACTAAATTCTTAGGTATCTACATAGACTCCAGCCTATCGTGGAAACCGCATGTGGAACACATAGTAATTAAACTGCGTCAATATTCCTATGCACTGTACATGCTTAGGAAAGTAGCTAACCAAGACACATTAATTACTGCTTACCATGGTTATGTAGGTTCCACTCTGAGGTATGGTGTTTTGTATTGGGCTAACTCTACAGAGAAAGAAACTGCATTCAAGGCGCAAAAGAAGTGTATCAGATCTATGTGTGGACTTCGACAGACGGACTCGTGTAAACCATACTTTAAAAAATTAAAAATTCTGACGCTTCCTTCACTTTACATTTTAGAGGCATCTCTGTTAGTTAGATCTGAACTTAATGAGTATTCGAATCTTACAACTACTAGACATAGGAATAAATTGCGCAACGTGTATAGCAGAACTCAACTACACAGTAATAGTATATTTAGTATGGGGGTACAAGTTTATAACAAACTACCACAGACGATTAAGGACACAAGCTCTTTTTTTGTATTTAAAAATAAATTAAAGGGGTTTCTCCTAGAAAAAATATATTACACTATTCAGGATTTTTTAAAAGACAAAACTATATAATATTAATGTTACTGATACATCAATTTAAATTCTAATACCTAATATAATTCTTGACATTATAATGTGATGTAGGTATTAAGTATATATTTCACTGCACATTTTACTTTTAATTTTGACATTTATTTTAATTTTCTGATGTAAAATAATTGTGTTGCATGATGTTTTAATATTTTATTTTATGTTTAATACGATTAAAAAGGAAGTCTGTTGCAAGCTAGATAGTATTAATGTAATCGACTGACTAATTAGTAATATTATACAATTTGCATGCTCAATAAGGGCTGAATATAGTGCTACAATTATTTAAATTTAAGATCTGTACCTAGTACCTACCTATATTCATGCAAATAAAGGAATTTGAATTTGAATTTGAATTTGTTAAATTCTTTGAAGAAATATTAACTTACATTATTTTAATGACTACTAATAAACTTGATTATAAACCATTGATTCGACGGTGCAAAGCGAAAATGAAGGTATTGTAATTACTGTGTATGAATGCTTGTATGTCCCTTTGTCTGTACGCCTCAACCGATTTTGTTAGTTTTAATATGGGGTTAATAGATACGTATAGGTTCTAGGATGGTCACTGATTAGATGGCGTCACCATAATTCGTAGTAGAAGTTCATAGTATTTTATTGGTACCAGAAAGTTACATGTCAATCAGTGAAATAAAAACTTTGGTGAACTTGAATCTTAGGAAATATTTTTTTTGTTGGGTGTATTCCGTTTGCGAAATATGATCCGCCAAAAATATAATTGTCAGATTTTAAATATTTTTTGAGAAACTTGTGACGTCACCATACGTTGGGTCGTGTTACTTTTCTTATTCACCTCAAACGCTATAACTCTCTAGCAGTCTATCAGTTTTTCACAGTTTCATTTAAATTGAGAGTAATGCCACGACTGTGTGCTCCGGATATTGGGTTACAAGCCGGATGGCGGATCCATCCATGTCCTGCCCTCAAAGCACTAATTAGTTTCCCAACCGATGCTGCAACGCAACTAAATACAGTAAAAAGTTATAACGACCAACCGTTTTTAACGACGTGATTACACTTTTAATTTTGGCATACACAATCATACGTACAATTTTACGACGGCTGGTATGACTTAGTGGCAATACGTCAGCTTTATGAGCAATGGCTCCCGGTTTCTACTCCCTGCCCGGCAGATGTTTAAATGCTGTAAAAATCAGCTCTGTGTACGAGATGAAAAAATCACTTTTACGGGTTTTATCGTCTATATTTTACATTATTTTAACTGACGTTTCGAACACTCTGCTTTCTTTCGAACTATGTTCATAGGTCTTACAGTTATGCGCCTGATTTAAGATTTGTTTTATTTGATGACTGATTCCCAAGCAAATGGTACTGTCCATCATCTTCTCTATTAACGTTGGGATGTTTTTTTATTTAAATAGCCTAGCGTAGCATTATTAGTATATACTAGTTCCCCGTGGTGATAATTCGAGGATTATAAAAGAAATGTAAAGCTGCAGTAATGTAACTACAGACTTGGACAAGCGTCTATTTTTTTCATGTCAGCTATAATTATTTAATACGGGTTCCAATGCCTCTCTCTACGTATGACTGTTACTTATCATCTGCATGGCATCCCTGACACAGGGAATCCTAGTGCGGAGAAATTAGTGTGAAACGTTATTCTACTTATTTACTTTCGATGATATCTTTTTAAACGCTTGTTTTTACCTGCAATATCCAGGTAATCCCCTCCTAGGCGCAGCACACTATACATGTTAAAATAATGAAGATTTGAAGATAATCGAAGGACCCCTAGACGATTTATTTGCGCGCGACCGTCCGGATAATAATGCCTTTTAACCAGCGTACACATTGTCACGCGGATAAGAATAAAACAAAATAGTGCTTGTATAATATTTTGACATTTAATAAGTTAGAATTTTCTATATTATACTGAAGTTATAATATTTATACTATCACTTTGAATATCGGTGTTCAATATGCTATCATAAAGGTAACAATAATATAGAACTATCGTAAATCCTTATCTACCAGAGAGTAAGACTTACTCTTTGGTAGCAGAGTAATGGTTACTATGTAGTACCAGAGTAACGCTTATTATGTGGTATCAAAGTAATACTTACTATGTAGTATCAGAGTAATACTTACTATATAGTATCCGAGTAATACTTACTATGTAGTATCAGAGTTATGCTTACTATGTAGTTTCAAAGTAATGCATACTATATAGTATTAGAGTAATTCTTACTATATAGTATCAGAGTAATACTTACGGTGTAGTATCAGATCACACTGTGTTATTTACTTACTGTTCAGGTTATATCCAAAGTTTTTATTTTATTCATCACATAGTTTTCAATTATTTATGTTACAAGTTAATTTTGCGTGAACTATGTTAAAAGTTCAGTTAGTATTTTACCTTGAGATAGATGATTTCGGAACAGTGCGCGCAAACCTTTACAACGGCGGAGGGTGCTTTGAGGCGCAATGTAATCACCCACTGTACTTGCCCCATACTCGCTCTGACATTCACTTTGCGTTCACTTCACTGCTATTGCGTGCTAAAATGTCATGTTTAGCAGGTTTAATAAAAAAATGTGACTTGAAAACTGGGTGACAAGGTAAGACTGAATTAACATAACGTTCATCAACATCGACGATGACTGTTATAATATATCCAACAGTATCATTTAAAAGAAGAAATATGTATAATTTTTATATACAGGTTGTTGTGAAACTTGTGTCCGACTCGCAATAGCGTAAAACTTTGTAAAACTTCTAACAACATTATAATAAGAGTGATATCTGCATCATTGATTTAAAAATAGTAAAAATATTAAAAAAAATTGAATCTAGTACAAATTCACAAAAAAAGTGCGAAAGAAAATAACCAAAGTTTTTTCTATGTGAATTATACGTTGTAGAAAAATCGACTCAAATACATGCATATTTTATCTGAATAGTTAGTATTATTATAGTCAACTTTTGGTAAATTTTTGAACAGCATCGAAAATTTGAGAGTAGGTAAAATCAAAATAATTTCAAAATTAAATATGTCCTCAGAAATTTGCCAGTTTTTTGGAACTGATAACACATAGCAAACGCCAAGAGTTGCAACTATCAGTTCAGCAGCATCTCAGTCACCGATTCAATTATTTTTTAGGTGATTGCTTTGAATTCGAGTTAAGTTTCTCTCCCTATTTAAGCCCTTGTGAATCGGACATGACTTACACAATACCTTGTATAATTTTCCAAGAAGTTAAACTTTTAGAAAAAAGGCTTGCAGTTGATGCACTGGTTTTAAGTATCTTGGTCTTTAGTAAGTAGGTCATGTTATTTATCTATCCAGTTAAGTTTAATGTGCAGGACTTCCTGTTCCAACAGAGCATGAAGACCGCAATGCCTCCGTGTCATGGCGATCGCTTGTCGCTTGCAAATAGAGTTTCCAGCTTACATTACGAGTAAGTATATACAAACGTAAGCTTATAGGTAAATTAATAAAAATAAAAGTTCTTTCACGCTTATCTATATGTCGAGCACATTTTTATTACCTTGTTGGTTATAAAAGTTGGCCATTATTTGCTAAGGAATAGGGCCAAATTTTTAGAGGTTAACTTAACACGCTGTATTACATGCGTGTTTTAGTTATGGAACCAGGGCCCTGATGGTTACACATCTAGCCTGGAATGGGAACGGCCTCCCAAGTGAAACTGTTAGAGCACACTGTTAGGTGCATACAATACAATAACTCTTTATTAAAAACCTCAAAAACAAGGATTCAACTAGAAAGTGGTATAATAGCCAGGCGAGCAATCAGAAAGTACCTTACCCCCATGCTATGATTTCCTATGTTTTTCTACGCCGGAAGGTTTATTTATTTATTGAGGTACACAAAACTGTGTTATAAAATATGCGTACTCATCATGGTTATTATAAAAACAGTATGATATTACAAATTATAATAATTAAAATTAGGTTATTAATTATAGATTTTACTTTTAGTTAGCTACACTCACATGAGCCGTGAATGCAATCTTCTTTATATTCCTCTTGAATCTGGGCAGATATTGATCAAAAATGTATATAGAGCTATAATGATTTTTGAAGATTTCATTGTATTACCGACACATCCTAACTACTAGGTTATAGAAGGAAGTATTATTAAGGTTAAGGTCATTAAGCTATCATCAAATCTATACTATCTTGTAGCTCAGTATTCAATAAATATTTGTGTCATACAAGTTATTTCTACGACACAAGTGCATAAAAGCTTCATAAACATTAATTAAAGTACGTATCTCGCTAAACCAACAGCCGCTTGCCTTATGTTATTCAATAAAGCGAGTTTCAAACTCGCCTAATAACAAGTTGCCGTGACATCCACGTCAATAAACATCACAAAATAGGCCCATAATAAATATGGAATAGGGTTTCCAATCAAGTCAACTTCGCGCCCCCTTCCATGGCCGACGCAGGAAGCTTTACAGACCTCGTCATGTTTAGACATTCGCAAACAAAAAAACCTTACATCAGCGGTTAAACGATTCTATTCTATCCGTTACATACAGCTCAGTGATGCATCATCATCATTATCAGCTTATCATGTTCCCACTGCTGGGACACAGGATTTCTGTCATAGAGAGAGAGAGAGAGAGGGTGGGATTCACCATGCTGGTCCAGTGCATGTTGATTAATGTCATTATGTCTTTGAACTTTTGAGGTTCTTGAACATACCGGTTTTCTGACGATGTTTTCTTTCACTGTTTTTGAGCGACGACATCGAAACTACACATAATTTATTTAAGTGCTAAATAAGTTATTGGTGCTGGGCTGAGGATTGAACCGGGTGCCGTCCGATAATAAAGCGCACATGCTACCGCTCGGCCACCATCGCTCTCAGCTCAGTGATTAGTGCATTCGAATTCTAACCCACAAGGTGCTGGTGAAAGAAAACATCGTGAGGAAATCACAACATGGTGGTGACACTTTTTAATGCTCGGCTGGCTTGCTACTACCCTCAAATTGAAAATCTGTTGCCAAGCACCTGATTTTGTGTTACGGCAGCATTCCTTGAGAGTCAGTTTCCATTCCAGGCTAGGCGTGTTACCATCTTCGACCATACCGTCTCTTAAGTGAGCAGTGGTCAAACACATAGACTATCAACCATAGTCAGATTTTTGGTGCCCACTCTGGCATTCTGATAGAAAAATGGGCAGGAGAATTACGTTTGTATGAAAAGTGTGAAAATGCCCCGAGCTGCAGTCTCGCTTTAAACAATGCCACGTGTGCCTACTCAGATAACTAGTATATGACAATAGTTATCCTGCCAAGTGGGAGTCGGGCTCGCGCATTGAAAGTTGTATACTACCACATAATTTTTTAACTACTAAAGTAAAAAAAGTAGTGCAAAAGACATCATGGCCGACCGCCTGGACCGCCTGACCTATCCAAGTACCGACTGCGCTCGACGTTGCTTAGCTTGGTGGTGAACAGAAATTTGTCATCGACTCGCACTTGCCCATTAATTATTATTTGTTGTTTTACCTTAGAATGTGTACCAAGAACCATGCCAAGTTTGACGCTTATTCGTATTGCCGTTTTTACATTAAAATAAATAAATAAAGTAAAAAAAAAATGTTTGTTGTAATTCGTATTGCCGTTTTTACATTAAAGTAAATAAATAAAGTAATAAAAAAAACGTTTGTTGTATGGGGACCCCCTTTAGTTTTTACTTTTTGACTTAATTATTATTTCTTAGTTGATCCGCCGAATCATTACATATTCTGTGGAAATTTAAACTGGCTATCTATTACGGAAAAACAGACGGACGACTGAGTTAGTAAAAGGGTCCCGTTTACACCATTTGGGTACGGAACCCTAAAACATGCTAAAAGTACACTGGACACTTGACTGTGAGCGATTCGGAGAAACTTTGGGGTTTATATTCATGGACCCACTGGTTATAAAAAAATCTAAGGAGCTTCGATCATAATTCGCGCTATTTCGTCTTATTTGAGCATTGCGTTTTATTGAAAACATGAAAATTGTTCCTACGCAATCCGATTTGTCTACTTTTGTTCAAAAGAACAAAATATTATTATTATACTAGCTGATACCCGCTATTTCTTACGCGTAGAGCTCGGCCTTTGGCCTCGCTACTATGACAAGCTCCAGGAAAAAAAATCCAAATCGTTCCAGCCATTTACCCTCCCAATCTTCTCTGAACTTTGAAAATTATCCAAATCGGTCCAGCCCTTCTCGAGTTTTAGCGAGACAAACAACATCAATTGATTTTTATATACATAGATTTTGTTTGTATTCTCTTTGAATCGTAGCATGTTCGTAGCATAGCCCTGCGTAGGTCTCGTAGCGTTCGTAGCACACTACAGCTAAGACACGGGCCGCCTTTGCATTTCGCGCCCACATTGTATAGACAACTAGGCGCCGCACCGCCTTAGGGACAAATTTTTAAATTGCCTTCTAGCCCTGCAGGCTGCCTTGAAGACGCGCTCACTGGTTACTTAGCTACGTAGAGGGCTCGAGCGACTGATTTAATGTTGACACTCTTTTATGATTGAATTTTAACGCTCGTGTAGTTTTCTATTTCATGCCTATTTTAAACCGATAAATTTTAATTAAGAGCATATGAACTGGCTGTTAATTTTCCTGAAGATCTAATTTTAAAATGACATGATTTTAATTTAAACAAACATTTCATTTTACATTTATGCATATATATTACAATAACTACCTGTGCCTGGCAGTTTTATCTGCTGTCGTACAGGCTTTTTTTACTCCTAGTGCGCTTTGACCACCGATTCGCTTTTAAGACTCGCCGTTGGTAAGCGACGATGTGGTCAGAGATGAAGCACGCAGACTAAGAAGATACCTATTCAGAGATAAATGTATCGTATGTGTTAATCCAGGATATAATTTACCCCTACACCACATTTTATCCAAATAATTTCAGCTATTAAATAGTTACGCGGTAAGATACAAACATACACAATCACACACTAACAAACTTAAAATTTATGATATTAGTGTGCCGCTAGTAAAGTGCAGGAACGAAACAACCCATCAATATTGTTCTCATCTTGCAACTATTAAGATAAACTCTGTCCTCGCAAAGTTTAATGCTATCTTGCTATCCACAATATGCACAAAAGTCAACCTACGGCAGAGCTCTAATGGAAACAATACTCGTAGGACCACTGATAAGAAACTACGTCAAGATACGTAAGGGGCCACTTTGAAACTTTGCGGAAACCGCAATGCATGCTTTGATGCCTTGTACAAATGTACAATACCTATTATTTATCTTCTATCTATCTTCTATCTATATCTATATCTATCTATACATATAATAAAAACGTAGAGATAAAAAAATCTGTAATTGCGAGATAACAAAAAAAAAAAACACACAGGTCGTCTTAAAATAATAAGCTGAACACGATAGGACAGTTTTTAGAATTTTTGTCTGTTTGTTTGTTTGTTTGTTTGTTTGTTTGTTTGTTTGTCCGCGAACATCTCCTAAACCACTGGACGGATTTTAATGCGGTTTTCACGAATATGCTTAGAAATTACCAGATTAAAACATAGGCTATCTTATATCATTTATTTTAATTCTTTATTTTTACATAAACGAAAATAAAAATCAATGATTTATTTCTTCGTTACCCGAAACGTAATATGAGGATCGTCACATAGCCTCAAGCAAGGAGATCCAAAGTACAGAGAATGTTATTGACATAGCCATTAAAATTTTGAAACTGTCAACTGTCATTCGGTTAATCAGTTTAAATTTAAAGAAGGTTCCTTAACCTTCTTAGATGAATGAACGTGTAGATCAAGCATGTTATAGGCCTTACAACCTCTTTGGTGATTCATTCCAGTGCATGGAGTAGGAGTGTGGCATACTCGTACTCCTTGCGCCAACCTTCGTGATTTTTTTTCCAATTTTCCACGACGTGTGGCGCTGGGGCGCGAAAAGAAAAAAATAAAAGAACACCGATTTTCAAATGGAATTGTCATTTGCTTTTTCTAAGATTTGTCTAAGATTTTTCTTTGCATTAAAGTTTATAATTTCTTTCGGACTCAGCTATTTTCTTCCATTGTCGGTAGCTTAACCCTCTCCTTCTATATAAATAGTACAAATCCACTATAATTGGTGACCACTGAATGGACCGTACACCACCAACAAAGGTCAGAATGCCGCTAGATCGTACTGATAGCACTGCGGCTGACACGAAGAATAAAGATGATGACAATGTATTCCGAGTTGGCGTGCGAATTCCACCGTTTTGGCCCGAGAAGCCGGCGATTTGGTTCGCCCAGATCGAAGGCCAATTCGCGATTTCCAACATCACTGCAGATAGCACCAAGTTCTACTATGTGATTGGACAACTTGACCCGCAATACGCAGCTGAAGTCGAAGACATCATTGTCAACCCGCCTGTGACCGAGAAGTACGAAAAACTCAAGCTGGAGCTAATTAAACGTTTGTCCGCATCAAGAGAAAAAAGGTACAGCAACTTTTAACACACGAGGAGCTAGGTGATCGTAAGCCTTCTCAATTCTTACGTCATCTACGACACCTAGCAGGCCCCGGAGTTCCAGAAGACTTTTTACGCATGATTTGGACCAGCCGCCTACCGAACAGCACGCAGACCATCATTGCTTCGCAGCAGATGACGTCATCACTCGATGTGCTGGCAGACCTAGCCGACCGCATACATGACGTTGTCCCTATAGCCCAGGTCGCATCTACATCCAGTACCACACCGGGAAGCTCCAAGCTCCATATTACATTCTCATGGTTTTATTCTATGTTAGCATTTAAAACACAAAATATACCGCATCCTATTTTAATACAGTCCCGCGAATATAAATATTCAAAAAAGGCCCTTTGTACATGAAAATAAACCTATACAACAAAATTCCGGACGCAATAAAGAAAGAAATAAATATTAACATTTTTCCAGAATCAACTTCGTAAGTTTCTAACCCAAAAATGTTATTACGAGATAAAAGATTTATTCGACGATAAATTTTAGAAAATTATAATTAGAAAATAAATATCGATATATAAATAGTTAAGAAAGTAGCGTCATAAGTTTTGTATCATTCATCTCATATATAATTAAGTACCCTATCACACTAGGTATGTTTTTTTTTTTTTTTGTTTTGTAAAATTACTTCACCCTAGGTTAAGTTTGAATAGTATATATAATATTTATGTAATAGATTTAACTATACTTAAATTTATATGTTTATGTCTGTGGTCTGGTTTTGTGAACAGCCACTACATAAGTCATTGCTGCACCCTTTATGCAAGGTATATAAACTTAGCTTTTAGAAGAATACAGTGTATATTATTTGCAGTAAGAATAAGAATATAGAAATAATTTTATTTTACTGTGATATTTTAACAGATAAATAGAGTAGTTCCATTTCATGGCTTTTTAATCAAGGTATACATACAAATGCACGCGAAATAAGAAATAACTAGCCAAAAGCGTGTTAAGACAAGCATTATGTCAGGGTTCCGTGGCCAGCGAAACTGGCCGGAAATATACTTTTAATGGTTTAGACAAAAAGAAAATTTCAAAACATGCTCTGCACTGTGGTCACATTATCTTTTTGATTTGAAAACTGTTGACGGTGTTATTTATTACTTTTATGATTCTATCAATACTTCATACAGGGCGACTTAAAATAAGCAGCTGTACATGTTAAGGCAGTTTTTAGAATTTTTGTTTGTTTGTTCACGCACATCTCCTACACCCCTGGAAGAAAATGCGGACGGATTTAAATGCGGTTTTCACGAATATGCTTAGCTATGACCAGATTGAAGTATATGCTATGTTATTTTGCGCAAGGCCGGGTTAAGGGAAGAAAAAAGAATTGAAGGTTTATATGAAAATCTACGCGTACGAAGTCGCGGGCAAAAAAGCTAGTATGCAAATAAAATTACAACAACATTGTAGTGTTTTTTTTATATTCTGTTTTCGCAAATAATATTATTGTATAACAACATTGCAATGTTTTTGGTTTTTTTTTAGCTGTTAAAATCTGCAAGTTGAAGTAGCAATGGGCAGGCCACGTCGCTCGAAGAAATGATAACCGATGGGGAAGAAAGGTTCTTGAGTGGAGACTGCGAACCGGATGACGCAGCGTAGGCAGGCCTCCCACTAGATGGACCGACGACATTGTGAGAGTCGCGGGCATCCAGTGGATGCAGATGGTAGGATGTCGTTCAGTGTGGAGGTTAAAGGAGGAGGCCTATTTTCAGCAGTCGACGTCTTCTGGCTGATGATGAATGATTTTTTTGAAAGATGAAAAAAAGAGTTTTGTTCCAGATTAATGTAAGAGTTTTGTACTCCACAATAACTTCTAAACCAATTTAGATGTTAGTCCGCCTGGAGAAGTGACACAACTTTATCCTCCAAGCAGTAATGTAAAAACAAAACTCTGCCTCGGATTGATGGTCAGTATTTCCAGTGAAATTACAGAGCATAAAGATATATTATTTAAAATCAAGTATCTCGGGATTCCCGTCCAAAATACCACAGTGCCTAAAGACAAAGGTCTTTGACCAGTGTGTGTTGCCAGTGATGACTTATGGTACTGAGACGTGGTCCCTAACTGTTGGCCTTTTGGAAAAACTCTTTCGAGACACACAACGGGCAATGAAGAGAGCTATGCTTGGAGTTTCTTTGCGCGATTGAATCCGGAACGTGAATATTCGTCAAAGAACCAGAGTCACCGACATACTTAAAATTTGCAAGTTGAAGTGGCAATTCAATTCAATTTAATTCTGAATTCTTCTTCTTGATGATGATGATGATTTCAAGGCTGACGAGAGTAGTGCATTAAAGCTCAGGATTTAGAACTGTTTCTTCATGGTAATGAACTGTTGTATATAGGCTCGCATGACGCTTACCGTCTGGCTAGCAAATTGCTCGTCTCATCAAGCAGTTACATAAAAAAATCTTAGGTGACATAAATAATCTTTTAACCCCTGACGCGAAAAGGTGTGTTACAGTTTTAGCGTGTGTCTATGTATCTGTGTGTCTATGTGTATGCGTATCTGTTTATCTGTCTGTGGCATCGTAGCTCCCTATAACGAAATCAAAAACGGCTGAACCGTTTTTGATTTCGTTATATTTGTTTGAAACGTGACTTGATCAAGAGTATTCTTAGCTATGATTCATGAATATCGGTCATCCGTTGGAAGATTATAAGCTCTTTTATCGAGGGTTTAAAAAACCATTTATACTTGCTTAACACAACCTTGTCACTTAAAAGCTGTCCATGAAAATAAAATGATGATGATTAAGTGTTTTATCACTTTTTATAATTTTGAACCAAAGCCAAATATTGTAAACCAATTCGAGACATTTATTTGTACAAATATGTATTTTAATCCTTATTTCCATAATTCAGGCGGCTCTAGCGTCGTTCCGGACTAGTTCTGTACATGAAATGAACGTATCCCAAGATCCCGCTTACAAATTGGACCCAAACACGTGGTATTCTGAAACCTTCGAATTTTAAAATTAATTTCTAAATAGATCAGGGAATTGGGTTATCCAATTCGCTGAAATATATAAACAAAAATTAAGAAGGTATTATCAAGGTGACATAAATTTTATTGATTTGGGAAACATTTTGTTGCAATACTTGCATAAATATAAAGGTATTATTAGATTTGTCTATTTTATCTTGCGTGTCATAGGCTAGATTTTGCAGCCAGGTTTTTCGTTTATCATTTAATTACAACTGCAAAGAGCTTAATTTAGTTTTAGGCTATTTCATACACATTGGAATCGAAATGACCCGATTCTGAAACGATACTGCACTTCTATCGCTCTTCACTCAGAATAATCGCTTGCGGCCCATCGGGAGCGCGTGGGGCGAATGGAGCGCGCATACTAATTCGTGGTCGTTCAGAAACATTCAAATACCACCGAACCCAGTAGAGCCGGCTTACCAGGATATGTGAGACGGACTCAAGATTTAGCCTTAGACACTGTGTGGTCAAGAATTAAACAAGTAATGGGCCACACGTAACTTAGCCCATTACGGATTCTAATTGAAATTCAATTTAGTTTAGTTTGATGGGATTTGTGTACAATTAATTTTGGTAGATTTGCTTTGTTTTGTTCAATAATTTGAGCTTATAAGGGGATTCATCATAAGTCTTTTGTGCATTTATTGTACGAGTTTATGCCTAATTTGACGGAGGAATCTTTCGCTATGTTTGCCATTTGAAAAAGCATAGACTATAATTGTGTCTGACTAGTACTCCACGATGGTTGGTTTTTTAATTACATATAATAGTATATTTTTATTATATACTTTTTTTTTTAATAACAATTATATTTTATTATTTTCTAAAACTTTGGTTTTAACTGTGATTTTTCCGAGCAAATGATACCATATTGCATTATTATGGATATACGAATTTGGAATGAGGCGAGGTAAATGTTTCTCCAACCGGAACTGTGTAATAAAAAAGTAACCTTTTTCTATCAAGGGGACCCCAAAATCTGACTGCGGAATAAATTACAATTTAATTGGGCCTCTCTCGCGGCTTTGCCCAAATAATTAGAATTGTAGATTAGCCATTTCATAATATTGTTAATTCATCAGTATTCTTTATTTGTATTGAGATGCCCACATACTTTTTTCTTTAACAAGAGTCTATTATATTTCTTTAATAGGGTTGTTCCTTCACTTTAGTTTAATATTCTTTTTACAGACTTATATTAAGCTGTAAAATACAAGTGAGGCGCATCCATTATTCTTTGTCTTTCACAATAAATCTTGGTGGCACCGTAGACTACTAGTCACCAAGTTGAAAATTGTTTACCTGTTGCACGACTCGCTCCAGCGTCTCTTACAGGGTGGTGCGCTCTTTTTCTTTTTTTCTGCATTTACGTTTCAGATTAAAAGATCCAATCGCCACCCCTACAGTTCGGAAGCTTTCGAGAAAATCCGGACGGTTTCGTGCAGAGACTGCACTGTGATTGGCCGGGCGGGATGGGGTGAGTGATGACGCGGTCGAGGGAAGTTTTCGCGGTAGAAGATTCAGTGGTGATCGCGAGGTTGAGCTGCAAAGCTGTGTGCTCTTGCTGCTCCCGACCTTCCGTCGACCGTCGCGAGCCTCCCGCCTCGAGGGTAAGTGAACGTCTTATTCGATTAAAAAGCAATTTCTTCTGAGAAGTTCGCAGATCTACGTATACCCAGCGATAAACACCTCCAATTTACTAACACGGAAAAATGCAATAAAGATGTTTAATAGGTACTTTTACGACTTGGGATCTATTTTATAAATGTGTATATGCTTTACTTATCGTTATGTATCACTAAGGAAAATATGTTTATTATTATATTTTAGTAGTGATTGTATATTGTATATCATTGAAGTGAATTTATCTATTTGTTAAGTCTATCAAATTAAATTTTTACCTACGTAAACTTTTTATCATAGTTTTAAGTGTAATAAGTTATTTAATATTATTTATTAACATATTCTTTATCTAGTAAATTATTTAGATTTAAGAATTGCAAGTGGGGGAAAATAATGACATACTTGAAGAAAAAACACAAGACCTCTTAAATATACAAATATTTTCGCAATCTATAATTTTACGGGAGGTTTGATACCCGTCGTAGCCATCGGTTATATTAATCTTCAAAGGATAGGATTTAGCTAAATTTACCTTCGTCGCGCCTTTCATCCATTTACATATTTATTTGCATACTTCAACATGATAATATGTAAAATTAATAAAATGGGGTCGGAAAGCTACCCTACAAAGTAAAATTTTCTGGGATGTTAAATAGATAGGACCAATCGAAATAATAACCTAAAAGAGATCGCAGAAAAACGCTGGATGCAGGCCCCTTCTAACCGGCCCTTTTGGAGATCGATGGGGGAGGCTTAGCAGTAGACGTCCAGCAGTGGACGTCCTATGGCTGAAATGATGATGATGATGATGAACGAAATAATTGCAAAAAATTACAATTCAAAATTATTGCCTTACACTATATTTTAAGTGTAGGTACCTAACTAATCGGACACGCAATTTTAAATTCCGTCTAAAACCCTATCCGTACTTTTTTTTTGTATTTGGAAATTTAAAACTCATCGACCACTAAGATTTCAACTTGAGAGATTTGAACATTACGATAATCAATGAGCATCCAACCATTCTTTAAAAAACCTTGAACTGTCAATCGGAATAACTAATTAAGTACTGCCAACGCCATCTGCAGTATTTATAATACAAAGAAAGATAATTTACTTCTTTTTTTTATTGTAGGATAGGCTTGCGCTTGGCCGCCAACTCGCCTGATGTTAAGCGATTATGCGGCCTACGATGGATCACGCTTGTCTAGAGGAAACCGATTCACATAAAAATATTTGAAACACAGATAATTAAAACCTAAATCTATTACCACTTAAATATTATATTATATACCTGCCAATATACAATTTGAAATAATACAAATAATTATATCATTATAAGAGACAAATAACCGACCAAGTGCGAGTCGGACTCGCGCACGAAGGGCGTACCATTATCTATAAAAAAGGCAAAAAAATCACGTTTGTTGTATGGGAGCCCCCCTTAAATATTAATATTATTTTAATTAAATTATTTATTTTGAAAGTGAATATATAACTAAATATTCTGTGAATGTTTCAAGCGTCTACCTGTTGCCGTTATCAATATCGAGCAAAAAAAAACACGTTTGTTGAATGGGAGCCCCCTTAAACAAAAATTACTATTTTTTTTAGTAATTTTTGTTATAACGGCAACAGAAATACATCATCTGTGAACATTTCAACTGCCTAACTATCACGGTCCATGAGGTACAGCCTAGTGACAGACGGAACGGACGGACGGACAGACGGATAGCCAAGCCTTAGTAATAGGGTCCCGTTTTACCCTTGGGTACGGAACCCTAAAAACCGACTGCATAATGCGAATTGCTTTCGTCAGTAGTGGAAAAAAAAAAAAAACTATAATTGATATATTTGTAGAAAAATATAAAAAGAGACTTCATGGGAAGCTCAATAGACGGTATTCATTCCCTAAATTTTCCACCCCTAAAGGCGGAATATTTTCTTTCTATTCAATAAAATGGAATCAAAAAGTTGATTCAAAATTGGTGCGAAGAAACATAGACATAAAATAAAACACTCGAAATGAGAATCTCCTCTTTTTATGTCGGTTGAAAATAAACATGCTGTGTGCTCATAATACCAGATGACTTTTTTACTTTAACGGAACAATGGCCTTACTTAAAAACGTTACTCAAGATAATTGCTCTCTCAACTTCTCGCTGACGGCAACGGTCACACGCGAAAACGAGACAGAGCAATTTTAAGCATAGAATAACTTGATTAACGTTTTTAAGTGAGCCCATAAAGGTGTGACAGGTACATGACATGGAGTAATTGTTTTAGTTGATATAAAAAACTAGGTTTCCCTGTGTTGTATGAACAAATCAGCATAATTATATTAGTCGATACTGAATACAAATAGTGAATATTGAAATTTTCTAAATACTATATTGTATGCATGATAGAGGATTTGGAAAATTTTAAAATGTGCTAAGTAACTATGCCATTGATTTCTTCTTAGTACATGATGTACCTACAACACCCTTTTTTTGGCAAATAATTATCAACACAAAAAACGACTTCAAAATTAGTAAGCGCTCCAACAAAAAAATTATACTATGTCGTTAAAAAAACTACAAGCCAAAGTTAATTAAATTTTAGTGAAACCACCTCGAGTGCTTTCTACACATAATAAAGAAATAGCCACGTAAATTAGTGAACAAATGTAGGCACATAATATATAAAAAAATACGGAGTGAATTGAGAATCCCTTCTGAAGTCGGTAAAAAAGTTACCTGGAAAACATCTGTTCTGTTTCTAAAATGTACCGAACATTACGAAATCAATTTATGTTTGGTGATGAAGCTATTAACGTAAATACCATGATCTTACGAACCGTTAATTAACGCATAGACAGCTACGGCAAAAGTAGGCATCTACAGTCGCGGTGATTCGTTGGAATTGATCGGCTTATGTACCTACAAAGCGGACATGTTTCCAATATCTACATAAATAAATGTACCTAATTTGGGTTCCACTGTATGTTCGGTTAATTAAGTTTACTTAGCGAACCATTTATTATAGACATTGATGTTATGAACCATAATTTATTAATGCAGAGTGTCGCGACTCAGGATTTCCACTTCATCAATACCATGAACAAAATCATATCATTTATTTGTCAGAACATGGGTAGGTATTCATCGGTACAAAGTAGCATACAGGTCGTACAAGTATAATGTATCTGATGTTCTTGTCATGGCAGGTACGGTATACAAATGGGAGAAAAATAATAAAGTTACGTTAAAGATAAAGATTATGGCAACGTTAGAATATTGTAAAAATCACTTATTATATACCGAAATTAATTAAATAAGAAAAAATAAATTTTGACAATATTACTACCTATTGCCATATTAGTTTTTTTAGGGTTACGTAGCCCTTATAAATTTGTTCTGTCCGTCCGTCTGTCTGTCTGTCCGTCCTTCCATCCGAATTTTTTAGAACCATAATTATTAAGAAAAGTGCATGAAACTTTGCACAATTACAGATATAATAAAGATCTCAATTTAAAAATGCAATATATATAATACTGAATTTTAGGGATGGCTTTCGTAGTTACATGTGAAATAGGGATTGAAAAAAACCTGTATCTGCTCGTGTGGGGTATCGTTGAAAAGGTATTTTAAAATGAAGGTAAGTTTACATACATCACTTTTTTTTTATAAATTCTATCCTTTGCAAAATATGGCCCGCCAAAGTGGCAAAAAGTTGGTCCCCCTGCATTCCTGAACTATAAGACATAGAAACTTGTAACTTACAATACGGATAGATAGATAGAAACTCTTTATTGTGTACACCAGAAATAAAAATTACAAACAAATAGAAAACACTTATGATATATGAGCTAGTGCCACAAGTGGCGGCCTTATCGCTAAAAGCGATCTCTTCCAGGCAACCATTAGATAGGTCATATTTAAAACATTCATTCAAAATGATTTCGAACATTATCTGATTATGACTTTTTGAGTAACAGCGATAAAACTGTAAAAACTTCAAGGCGTTCTAGCTAGGTCATTAACCTTTTTGTAAAATGATCTTCCCAATCATTTTTCTCTATGGTTAAACCAAAAAAGTATATGCTATGTCGGGATGATACATCTCTGAAATTTGACTAAGTCCACAGAGCTTCGTTCGTTCGATTTTTTCTATAACCATCATTTTCTGAACTATAACTACAATATGGCTTTGGTTACGGAACCACCCTACGATATGCATGTCTCGACACGCTCTTGGTCAGTTATTTCTAGTTCCTATTGTTCCTAAGTTTTGTTATCCTGTTGTTTGTTGTCAATTGTATTTAGTCTACATTACATAACAAATCATTTTTATTACTTAGGAATTCTGAAATATCATTGTACTCGTAACATTTTTATGCTAATAAAGTTTTAAGTTTATTTTTAAAGATTCCGATACTTATGTATCTGATATGTTTAGGAATTTCAGTGTATATCATACGAGCCACACAATATATTTTTTTTACATTTAGGGCAAAGTTAGAGATTTTATAGATAATGGTACGGAACCCTTCGTGTGTGAGTCCAACTCGGACTTGGCCGGTTGTAATTTTTTTATAAGTAGGTATTGATACAGTTATATGATCATAAACGCGATATTTGCCCTCATAAGGTTGTGGATGGAGCTGCCGATATTTCGGCGCAGTTTTACATGCGCCATGTTCACGGGAAGACAAGAATGCGGGTGGTTGGCATAAACTTTAATGTTAGGTGCAGACAAAACGATCTCTTTGTATGGTGAACATGAATAACCGTAATACCTATCTGTAACAGACCTGTTGAACTTGGCTGACGAACCGCCATCTGAGCAACAGGAGAGAAATAGTAAGAATATCAAGGACGTTTGAAGAATATAATTTCCCTCTCATTTTCTCTCATTGCTTGACGTCGTTGACGTCAGCCAAGTTGACGTGTCTGTTACGGGTCTAATAGTTTAAAGCAGTTTAAGTATCGATTTTTAACAAAACAATTAGTTGTAACTAACATTGTAAATACTATTGTATCATCTGAAAATAAACTCTAAACCACATAACAACACTGTCTAAACTAGATAATTAAGCATTTTTTTACATGAAATCTGAACTTTGTTCCCATAGCAGATCGAGCTCCAACTCCAACTAAAACACTTCGTTAGTGGAATGGTAATAACAAAGGAAAAATCCAGCTTTCCATCCATCTGTCCAGTCATCTAGTAATGAAACAGTAGGCTCTAGAGGCTCTCAGAGCTATGTGCACACTCGCGCCCCGTTTTTATTTTCACTCACTGAACACTTAGGTGGTATAGTGTACACTTTACTGACCATAAAAGTGCATTCGAAACTACGAGATGATATCTGTGTGTTTATGCCCTTTGTGCGTTTTCCTTTTATTTTATGAGGTTCTTTATGTCTATTTGCGGCGGAACGGGACGATTCTAAGCTGGGAGCTGGGTTAAGTGGCTCTCGAAGGATTTCATAAAATTATTGATGGCAGCTATTTATACGTATTGTTCGATTTCTATTATTATATTCTAATTTATTTATTTTTTAAACTAGTAGTGCCCCGTGGCTTTGCCCTAGTAGGTATCCAACAGGAACGGTTTATGTTTCGGGTTAAAAGTAGTTCATGTGTTAATCCAGGGTACTAACTACCTTCATTACAAATTTTGTTAAGCCGATACAGAGTTCAATTATTTTTTATTGCGCGCGCGCATTTACAATATTACAATATTAAAGTGTTTTTTTAATGGCCGGGCTCTCAGAAAGTAACTCAACAAAATTAAATAATTATTCATTGCAAACTAATGTTCCAAAAGTTCCCATTCCTAGTTAATTAGGTAATTCTATCCCATGAGTTGTTGCCCTAACTGTAGCACACAGTGTACATTAATATTCGTATTTCGATTGGTTTTGCGACATTTCATGTTTACTTTTTAATGAGTTCTGAGGACTCTACGACTTTGTGTGTTTTGAAACCAATCAAACTTTTTCTTGATACCTGTGGATTATGTTTTGTATTCATTCCATAAAATATGAACTACACAGAAAAAAACCTTTATATTTTACCATTTTTCTTCTTTCTCCTTTCCTTACGTTTTACCTTTTTTCTTCTTTCCTCTTCAGTTTTTTTATATCTTTACGTTTATATTATAATTATGTAAAGATAGATAAAATATAGGCGCACAAAAGCTAGTAATGTACTCAGTGACTGGTTATATAGCGAAAATATTCAGGGACATCATTGCACGCATCATTACGAAAAACTTTCGCTGTGGGACTAAACATGAATTCACGAAAAAAAAACTTTGACACTCAAAGAAATGTATGGAACAGTTTTTTTTTTTTTCGCTATTTCAGTGTTGGTTCTATCAGGCCTGGCGCACTCCGCACTTCAGGTATGAAGCTACAAGTAGTCGTCTTGTCAGACTTGCCGTGCCCGCTGCCGCGCGATAGACAGAGATAACGCGACAAGACTTACGCGATAGACATAAATGCAACTTCTAGGTTAATATAGCTGTAGGTAGATAGCGCTCGCACGTCCTGAATTGCACTTTATTGTGTAGTAGCAAGATTCAATAATTAATTAAAAGATTTTGCGGAGTGAATCTTCATTACTTGTACTTATATGTATTCTGTGGTTCTATGGTGAAAGTTTTTCATAATGATGTGTACAATGATATCCTCGAATATTTCCACTGTCTAAGTCACCCAGTATAAGTCAATGCATAAAATGGAGATAACAATGATCCGGTTATATTCACAAAATCATTGACAGATTGTCTCAGGTGTATCGTAGCCATTTTCATCGATCTCTTTAGAAAAAATCTGGATGGAGTATCAGTTTAATAGAGGTACAAAATATCGTAAAGTCTCGCTTCGATATAGTAGTACGCTTCACAATAACCCGTCGAACAATCATTACCAAGCGCAAAGCGGCCCAGATTGAGCGAACCCACCTTTCAACGGGCATTGTGCACGTATTGCAAGGACGTGCCACTGAATAGGCCTACCTACGTCTCTCACGGTGTCATTCTGCAGTCAGTACCGGCGCGCTTCTCATTCGACAACTTCATTCGATTCAGTAACGCCGATTGACAATGGGAAATGTGCGAATGTGGACTTTGATGTACAGCCTGTACATCTAACTACGCATTTAACTACGACATTTTATATATAACTTTCTCGACACGTGATACGTAACAACACTTTACAAACAAGCTACACAAGAAAAAAAACCGAATGCCTGAATAACTAGTTTTCTATCGCGCCGCATCGTCACTTTATTAGCTGTTTCTAATATACTGCTGAACATTTTATAGTAAGTATTGAAAATCTGCTCAAAATTTTAACACTTTTCTGACAGCGTAGGTATTTTATTTATATCATATTGAAAGTAGCTCAGTATATATGTTGAACAATTCATTAACGTAAATTTCGTCAGTGGTAGATACTTAGACCGCGTTTTGGTATAGCGCCAAATAGGTAGTATATTTTAACTTTTTACTGACAGCTTATTTTATTATTGTTATATTGAAAGTCTTCCGTTAGATAAATCTCGTTAGTGGTAGACAATCAAACCGCATTCGTCCATTTTTCTTTGGTATGGAGGTAACTTACACTTTTTGGCCCAGGAAAAAATACGATTACTTTATGGTAGCAGGAAAATCATTACACGTAGCTAGTACATAACGTTTAGGTGAATGATGTATTTACCATCGCATCATCTCCTTAACTCCGTAGACAAACACGTAAAACTTTTAGTAATCGTAACTTTTTAAACTTTTCAACCCCGTACTATTTCTCACAGTTACTGTTTAACGACGTCTGAGACAAGTCATCAGAGCCTAATAAGACCTAAAGTCGGCTCAGTTACAATTGGTAAGTCCGCAGACGGAATAACGGTTACGACCCGGTGGGTGGGTGGCGGCTGTGGGCGGCTTACCTCGCCCGCTTAACTTTGTAAGTCTGCCACGACCGCTCCACGACCAACTACATCTAGGATTGCTTATTAAGAAAGAGCATGCAAGAAAATTACAAATTTTAAATGTAACCTGCTCAGTGTCAAGTTTTAGCAAAGCTTTCATCCGAAGTATCACTGGTCAAGTGTATGCAAACTTTATACATGGTTGTTGTACGAAGTTAACTAAAAAACATCACGAAATAAAATCACTGATTCTTAGAAAAATGACGTTTACGCGAAACTAATTGTGTAGAACAGCTATATTTTTTGCCTAAAATCACAAAATCAGGTTGGTTGGTTTCTACTTAGTCCATTCCATACTAAGCTGAAAGGTGGTTATTATATTCATCTGTAGTCTGTAGCCCAGTAGTATTCATTCCGTGTTGCTCAGTAGAGTGCAATTTTGCTGTGTGCTGTGATTGTATCTAAAATAACTACTATCTTCTCACCACCACAAGGACACCTCTTAAACGCAACCGAAACAAAAATATGCATGTAAAAATTATAATCAGTACTATCCTCATCCTAGCCATTATTGTTTCACTGCCGGGCTGAGGCTTCTTCTTTTGCACTATTCTGCTTATTTTAAGTTTCCGACCCAATGCCAATAATGTTGGCGGCAAACCCGCGTAGCACTCATCGTAGCAGCCTACGATGCCTGCTACGCTGCTGCTGCTGAAGGAATGAACAGTGGAAAGTGGATTAGAAAATAGATTCCCCAACAGCCGGGCAATCTTAGTCAGAATAAAGCTAATGAGCCATACAGGGTTATTTCTAACAACCTGAAACAAATAACTTCTATATCACATACCTAACAGTTGTAATTCCTTGTAATTAAACACTGTTTTAAACTATCACGGTTGTTCACTAAAGTTATATGATTATTTACGGGATATTTACCGTGGTAAGGTTGCGGAAGGAGCTCCCGATATTTCGGCGCAGTTACATGCACCATGTTCACGGGAAGACTGAAGAATGCGGATGGTTGGTGAAAAAGTTCAAAGTTAGGTACAGACAAAACGATCTACCCTCTTTCTTAGTCTTTTGCTACGGTTATCACTGGAACTCGAACCTAAGTCTCTACAAAACACACTCACTGTATCACTGCGTATAGTATTTTGAACACATTTTGAAGGCGGACTTTTATTTTTAAGGCAACCTAATACTGGATTCCACGCACTAGCGAGTTGAAAACCATCACCTCGATTGAAATTCTGGCATTTCGAGATTTCAATAGTTTCCTTTACCAGCCTTGGTATGTAGTGACGCTCGGTAGACAGGATTTCGGGATTATGAAATTCAATCCAGTGGTTAGGACCCGCGTCCAGCAGATGCTCAGCTATGGCAGATTTATGTCTCTCATTATTTTTGACTGCCTTAATGTGTTCCTTGATGCGGCATTAGACAGTTTGCTTCGTTTGTCCTATGTACGAACTTCCGCAGCTGCAGTTGATTTTGTACACCATTAAAAATCATCACCACCATAATCATTGACCTGTATCGATCGTTTCGGTCCAATCTGTTTAAAAATTAACCCTGTATAACTCATGTATTTTTTTTATGTCATAGGCGGCAAACTAGCTAACGGGCCGCCTTGATGGTAAGCGATCACTGTCGCCCATGGATACCTGTAAAACCCAACGGCATCATCATCATCATCATTTCAGCCATGGGACGTCCACTACTGGACATATAAATCACATTAATATCATAATATTAGAGAAAGTTTGGATGGATGTATGGATGGATGGATGTTTGTTACTCAATCACGCAGAAACGGCTAAATGAATTTGGATGAAATTTAGAATATGCATTTCTTATGTCCTGGATTAACACAGCATTTTTTCATCATCATCATCATCATCGATTTTCATCACCACGCGGGTGAAACCGCGGGGCGCAGCTAGTATCATATAGGTCGGGGAAAAAGTTTCTTCGTATTTTATAAACAAATTCAAGACATATTTTTTTCAAGTTTAATTACATTTAATTATAATATATACGTACCATTTTGTTCGATAACTTGTTGCCATCTTTTAGGTAGTGACATGACCCCGTTGCTGTAGAAATTTTGGGAATTCTGATCAATAAAATGCAACAAGTAGTTTTGACAGTCCTCTCTTGATGTTAATCTAACACTACCCAAAGAATTCTGAAGAGATCGAAACAGGTGGAAATCTGAGGGTGCAAGGTCAGGGCTATGTGGTGGATGCATTAACACTTCCTAACCAAGCTCTCTAAATTTTTGCTGAGTGGCCAAAGATGTGTGCGGTCTGGCGTTATCATGATGAAAGACCACACTCTTTATGTTGATCAATTCCGGCCGTTTTTTCTCAATTTCTTGTTTGAGTCTCATCTGCTGTTGGCAGTAGAGATCCGAATCGATGGTTTTGCCCGGCGGTAAATGCTCATAATGAACGATGCCCTTCCAATCCCATCATACACACAGCATCACCTTATTACGTGTTAATCTGGGTTTCGCTACAGTCTGTGGTGCTTCACTGCCCTTTGACCATGATCGTTTGCGCACATTCTTGTCGTAGGTGATCCATTTTGCATCACCAGTGATCAATCTTTTCAAAAACGGTTCGGTTTCTTTACGTTTCAATAGAGAATCGCAAATGAGTACACGATTCATTTGGTTTCTTTCAGTGAGCTGGTGTGGCACCCAAATATCGAGTTTTTTTGTATACCCAGTTATTTTCAAATGGGTCAAAACTGTTTTGTGGTTACTACTAATATGCCGATCTTGGTCCACTTTTTCAGAAATGGCATCGACTTTATCCGTAACAGGGCGACCAGAGCGAGCTGCATCTTTGACATCAAAATTCCTGGACTGAAAATGCTTGAACCAACATTGTGCTACTCTTGATGACACTGCATTAGGTCCATAAATGTCACAAATTTTATTCGCGGCTTGTGTCGCATTTTTCAGTTTTTTGTAATAAAATTTCACAATATATCGAATTTCTTCGTTAGATTCACTCATTTTATCGAACAAAAATACAATTGCAAAATGGCGGGAAATTGCTTTTAACTTTTTGTATTCCTTTTTTAAAATGTCATATTTTTAATGGTATCAAAACCAGCCAGATACAAACAGTACAATCGATGAGATTTTTACTACAACTTTATACATACAAAATACGAAAAGACTTTTTCCTCGACCTATTATATTGAGCAGAAATTTTTATTTTATAGTTACACGGAAATGCCACAGGAGGCGCTCATTCCACTTATTGCAGATGTAAGGCAAAAAAGATTGCTTGAAACAAGCTATTTATAAAGCTTTCTTATGAAATTAGGTCTAATGTAGACCTTAGGTAATCTCACCTGTAAGGAAGCCTACCTAGCTATTATAGAAAGTGTTGGTTCAACTCGTTACTTCCGTTGGATCCGTACAATGAGTTCTGCTCTGCGTTCAGTCCACGAGCGCTCCGTAATCCCTACAATAAGCGTAACCGTGCGTGCAGTTATTTGAATTGCTTTAACAAAAATACTGTTATAGTTTGTTTTATACTCCCATTGTGGGTTTTTGTAATTGTATTGCTTGATCAGAATGCTGTTTCGACGGTATAATAAGCTAATTAAGCGTCAATTGATATTTTAATTACATAAATAGGTACGCGTTTTAATTACCGTTGAACTCTGTAAACGTTTAAAATTTGTATTATTTTTTGTTTGTGACTGAATTACATAGGGTTATTGTAACGTACCAAAAACCCCGAATATAAGTATGGAATCCACTGCGTGAATGGGTGTTACCCGAAAGTTATAATCTGGATGTCTTTAAATCGCGAGTGAATCGGATTCTTATAAACAAACGTGCTCATTTGTAGGTCGCCCGATCAGGCATGGTGGAGGTTAAATGAAAGCCTATTATGTAGGTAGTAAAAAAACTCTCAGGCTGCAGCTGCATGCGAAAAAGTTGGTAAGTATGTACAGAACCTCCAGTTTTTTCACACACTATTTCACACTTTTACACTTTCATCATATAATCATAAAATTATAATATAGATAACATACCACATCAAACTACTAACCATTGAGTAAATATCTCAGATCAGGCAAACAAGAGAGATACTATGCCTTAGTACAATTATCGTTCGTGTTCAAATGTCTAAATTTTTCATTGAAAATACTCACTATACAACTTAACAGCTTAATTTTTGACACACAAAAAAGAAATTAGTAGCGACACAAATGTACTAATAGTACAGAAAAAACAGGCGACAAGGTCGTCTGCTGGGTGAGTTCGACTAAAGATATCAAGCCTGATTTAGGCCAAATGCGCTCGCATCCGCCACGCCACCTTGTCATATCTCCCTTGTTTGTCTGATCTGAAGTAATTACCATGATCAGAAATTGATATTTGCATTTTCTCGTTATTTAAATCCAAAGCAAAATTCATACTGTCTTGTCTTTAGGTTGGCAGTACCGCTGTGGTCTGTGGCTCTCTCTTAACGAGGTGACTGGGACACCCTTTGCATTGTATATCGCTGCAATGTTGATAATCATACCGTTCTATTGGCCGTTCGTACACAAAGATGATCACAGTATCGAGTAGTCGGCGACTCTTGTAGTGTACAAGAAATAGAACTTCGTACAAATGACACTATACTCGGTCTACGCTAGGATTAACTCTGAGAGCTGCGGTAAATAAATAAATTTATTTGTGCATGATTATGTTACCTAGAAATAAAATTAAACTCTCACATATAGTATTTATTTTATCTAAAAAAGTACACAGGTAAAAAAATAGTTAGTTAAATAATAATTTTGGTTATTAAATCTTAGTTTCCACACTAGCGTTATGTTTTGCAGAGATATAGTAGACTGTGAAATTGATAAATTAAAACATTTTCTTTATAATATTTCACTGTATTATAACAGCTATCAAACCTCTAGCAAAAGAAATGAGAAAGTAGATCTAGGGTTTTCAACTCTAGATTATGAGCTTGAGCTTTTTATAATCTACTGCTATCAAAGCTAATCCTATAGATATAATCCTATCAAGTAAGTACACAATCATAATATTTATTCATCAAAACTTAGCCTATATCTGACATAGTTGTACACAACACTTTTTTTTACAATTGAACAAATGTCGCCGACGTTTGCCAGACAAGCTTATAACGATTTTCACGACTTTACTTGAGCCGTTGCCGTCGATGTGTGTCGCTTTTTATACGAACGGCCATACTCTGGTTGTGGAACATAAGTAGATGCCAAGATCCTAAATACTCCTAAATACCTACTAATTGTATTACCAAGTTACGGACTTATCACGACAAAACAACGTCACTGTCCTACGCTGTGAAGGAGACTCCTTTTTAAAATAGTTACGATATTACACAACTCTTGAAAATACGATAGTGGCATTCCCATTGTTTTTAACATTTTGCCAAGCTGAACGTTCATATACATTCATAGTACAGCTGGACTAATCTAGATGGCGTTATATTGCGTTAAAATGCGCAAACGTTTTACTTTTTGAGCTCGCAGATGTAGATTTTATCATAAACTTCCTCACACCTCACACGTGATGTCCAAAGGTTTTACAACTTTTTTTTTGGGTCCCTGTTGGCCTATGAAGCAAAGTCTTGCCCTCTTGAACCTCCTTCTTTTTGGAAGTCGGTTAAAATTAAACCACTATTATTAAATACTAGCCGCCCGTCCCGGCTTCGCATGGGTGTAAGCTCGGCCTTCTGCCTCGCTACAAAATATAATATTGCCTATGTCACCCGGGGATAGTGTAGCTTCACAACAGTGAAAGAATTTTTCAAATCAGTTCAGTAGTTTCTGAGCCTATTCAATGCAAACAAACAAACAATCAAATCTTTCCTCTTTATAATATTAAAGTAGTAGTTATTATACGGTATAGTATAGATTAACACTCAAAAAATTGAAGTTAAAATAAAGATGACGGGCCAGATGACCGTGTGTGCAAAATGTCCCAGATATTTATTTATTTATTTTTATAATATAATGAGGGGACTTTTTTTCATGTTGGTACCAAAACGGCTAACTAAATTTATTTACATCAGTCACTCAAAACAAGGAGGCTATTCTCAACCAATATATTGGTTGAGAATAGTATATTATTATTTATATATTATATTATATTATTATATATTATTTCTCTTTATTTAAATATATTCTCGGGTCTAGCCCGGACATTTGGTGGGCATTGGTGGAGCCGAAGCCAACACCAAGAGACCCTTTTGAATATAAAAAATACAATTATGGAATATGTATAAAAAGGAATATGAAACTATTGTACAGTATAGGATTAAAAAAGTCTGGGCTATTGAGGTGAACAACTTGTGGATGGAATAACAGATCTATAGAATGAGAAACGGCACCTGCCTTATCCTGTCTCATCTCAAAATATATTTAGGCAGGTGATGACTTGCCACCCACTGAATGGGCTCCCCATAAAGGCTGCCGTATCTTGGCACCGGAGGGGCAACATCGGCGTGGGTGGCTTAGGGTGTAGAGAGGTGTGCTGCACTTTCACTAAGAGCTACTCGCGGCGTTATGCCCTTTAACACTTCCACCCTGGAGCTTAGGTTGTTAGCTCTTGCGGTTTCCACCCCTGGACGGCCGGTTAAGGCAAGCCAGGGGTCAGGGGTCTCATTTAGCCCCATGGAATCGGGGTACGCGGTGTCGCCACTCACCGACGGCTCGCCATAAAGCCGCCCCTGCGTTTTTATATATTATTATTATTAGTATATTATTTTGTGAAAATATTTCTAGTTTGCGTGCATGGGCAAGCCGTGCGTGTGCCATACAAATGCTATATTGCTTACCTCTCGTTAGAGAGTAGTATATTCCTTGTTGCTTACACATGCTATGCGAGAGAGGGACAGAGCACCGATCTCTATCCCCACCACCCACCACAAACTTTAAACGCGTACCTATCTACCCTCAGAAAAATAAATAAAAGGAAGCGTTATACCTACTGTTTCCTCTTTAGCATTTACACCCCCCCTCGGTCGTCCATTCGTATACATTTTGAGCACATCGTTTGCTGTTGTGTGCGCTCAATATTGAAGTGTGCGTTTGTGGAACTAGTAAGAATATGCCAGTGTGTGCAATACGTGTATACCTCGCCCCCATCAGTTTTTGGCAGACTTTTTCGGTACTAGTTCGAGTATAAACGCAGATCCAAACTATATATTATCAAAGCCTAGTAATAGACCAGTACTAATAGACCTAGAAATGTATCAGTTAATTTAAATTTAGAAGCCTATTGTATTTTATAGTCAACAAGGCCTCTTGGTTCTGGAGTTGAGTTTTATCAACGCCTTCCTCTAAAAGTCCGACCCGAGAGTGAAAATATATGTGAAAATATTAAATTACCTCTTTCTACCACCGTTCCGAGTAACCCTGTATAATAATGTTCTTGTTGTGAAAATATCAATTTCAGTCGATTTCCTCCAAGACGTTATAAATGTTGGAGTGTATCATATCTACGCCAAGTGCAGCTTTCATTGTCCACGAACCGTTATTGGCGGTGAAACCAAATAACCTCCTTTATGTCTGCGTTTTATATCGGCGGGCTTATTGGACCCCATGCCGTCTCGATAAGCGAAATATTATGTGAATATTACCTACCTTTATATCTGCAGTAAATTTGCTAAGCCCGTTCACTCACTGTGGCTGTAATTTGATTTTATATTTGGAAATGCTTAAGTTGTACCTATATACGTAATGACAATTGAGTTTATTTACCTTCTAGCCCTGGGTCCTGGGTCCATCGGCAACTTTCAGAAGCTTAAATAAAAAAAAAAAAACTTAGAAACTTAGGAATTTATGTTTACACTTCTGTTTCTAAACAGAAATCATTTGAATCATCCTTTTTGAAAACCCCCCTTGTTTTTTAGTTTGTACTTTTTGTATTTATTATTATTTCTTAGTAAATCCGCCGTAACATTACATATTCGGCAAAAAACCTCTGACTATCTATTACGGTTCGAAAAGATACAGGGGTGGACGGGTGGACAGACAGACAGTGTAGGTTTAGTAATAGGGTCTCGTTTTCTCCCCTTGGGTACGGAACCCTAAAAATAGTTTCTTATAAAACAAACAGTCGGTGCAAAATAACTATGAATAAAAACTCTACTTAACTGAGAAATTCTCTTGCGCCTAGTAAATCTTACATAATAAATATTGTGCAACACACAGTATTATACTTTGCGGTGAAGACAGGTGCAATGAGGCGTGCTAGGCCCGCGCAACTACCGGAAGTAATGGTAAAGCTTTCATTGCTTCCGGTGGACACAAATGTACTCGTATATTCTTCTGTGTATTATGCTATACTTACGTACTTCTTTTAATGTTTTTTTATTGACCGTGAAGCGTGATTTTTAACCAACTTAATAATAGGAAGGCGTTTTCAATTCATTTTTGAAGAGTATTTTACCTCAGAACTCCGTCATTTATAAATCGTTTTTTTGTGTGTTATATATTAAAAAGAATACGTTCAGATTAGTCCTATAGAAATTTCATCAAAATCTGTTCAGCAGTTTGGTTATTAAATTAAAATAACTGGAAAAAATATGTCTTCCAAGTAAATGAAATTGCGTTTTTACTAATTTTGAAGTCTGTTTTTAATTGATAAATATTGTGTAAACAAGGTATATTGTGGCTGTTTATAATTAAACCACCTTATATACTTAACTACGAGAATTTTTATTTTTTTTATGTATTAACAGTCTATGCGTTTAACTGTCAACTTGCCTGATGTTAAGCGATGATGCGGCCTACGATAGAGCCCGCTCGCCTAGAAGAAACCGATTCACTCGTATTTTGAAGACACCCAGATTGTAACTATCGGAGAACACTCATTTAGGCTGCGCATTCCACATACTAGCGGTTCGCACAACAAAAGTGGATTCAAAGCGCTTCGTACGGGTTTTCGGAATATCAACCATAAAGCGGTGTCGATTTTTCGTGCCCTCTCTGGCAGTGCGATAGAAAAATGGCCAAGAGAGAATCGGATCTGCATGATATAAATCATGCAGATCCGATGCACACTCCCGAAAACTACCGAACTCTCCGAAATGTATCCGATAAAAAACCGATAGACTAGCAACTTTGCGCCGATGCTAAAGACTAAGGAGCTAGTCTGAACCAGGGATTCGACACTGATGAGCCTTTTGATATCATAATCTAAGGCTTACATCGAACGATGCTCTCGTTCGTATATTTACAGCGCTAATCAAACATGTTCAATTAGCAACATGGTACATAATGCGCGAACACAGCAATTTACAGAAGAATTCACCATCGGAGGCATTCTGTAGTGGCATGATTTCATTATTATTGGCCACATATTTGCGGCGAGCTCACGGCGGCTCAGTTACTGAACAAACTAATCTGAAAATTACACGCACGCCTCCACCGCCCCTGTCCTTATTCCGCCTGATGCGGTGAGCTGTACAAAACATTGACAAAGTACCCCCTCGCCGACCAGAGATCGGCCAACTCACTCCATTATAACGCTCACGTACTTTATTAATAACTACATAAGACTTGCCTAGCGTTTTCAATAGCTTGTTCACCTAAACTTTTCTTTCAGATCGAATTTTCAATGCATGAAAGGCCTGACCAGAATACACAACAATATTGTATTTTGACGTAATAAAACTGCTAAATGTTGCCACAAAGTATAAATATAAATCCTTCTGTGAGGTTGAAACATTAATTTGAAGCAAGCAATAAAGGGGCAGCGAGATATCTTCACCGCGGGTTCCGTAACGCGGAGCCCGGTGACGCTGTTAAACGCTGCTCTATAAATTTTCAGTAAAAACTCCTTAGCTATACCAGACGTGCCAAAATAAACCTTTACACAAGCTTCTAAAACACATTTGCCTCACAAACTACTAGAGAAAGATGTGCACTTTTGTAAATGACGTTAAATGAGAAAATAATTTACTTTGATATTATGATTTCTCCTTCCGTGCCCGACGAGCACCGGAAAAGATAACTTAACCCGCCATCGCAAGATACTGAGTCGCGAAGACAGCGTCTCGGTAAATACAATTTTTGGCAATTGATTTTAGCTAGAGATTAAGGCCGCGGCTTTAGCCCGACGCCGTCGCCTCGTCGCCGTGTCGTAAAATGTAAGCGAGCCTTATTCAATTAAATTTGGCGACATTATAACAATCTCAGGCAGCTCATTTATGAGGAATATATAGCGCGGGTATAACCTTCTCCATGGGGCTTTTTAATTGGATCGTTTAACGTTTTAACTTAAGTTTTAATTTGTTACATGGGAGCTTGCATTCCCTCACATAAATAAACTACTATCTATAGATACCTATAAGTCATTTACTTACACGTATCTTTAGTTTAAATCCCTAAGTGAATCACATGTAGAGAATCACGGTGGAACGGTAAAAATAACAAAGCACCATTAGCAACCCGGTCTTTATCCTTAGCGAAAAAGGAAATGTTTATTTAGACGTAACCCACTTAAGATCTACAGGTCCAGCCCGGAAGGCATTTATTTTCACACCAGAAAACTTTAAAAGAATTGACACAAATTTAGAAATAATATTTCGAAACAGTTACATCTGTTTTTTTTTAAATTCAATATCCTCCCAGTTGTAATTTTTTTTTTTATTGCGAATACTTAACATTTATATTGTTATATTTTTTATCACAAAAATGTTTTTAAACAAAATATGATGATACCAGCAGCGCACGTCGATAAAACTCGACCAAAACTGTAACCTATAAAAGCAAGACTATTCTACAAATGTTTGCAATTGCAATTTGCGGACACTCGAACCTGCTATTTGTAATCGATTTCAATCTGTTCGATAAAAATTGTGCGATACTCATACTGGCTTCGACTAGACTAGATACGATACGAATTTCTCTCATGGCGGCGTAATAGCCCATCCTGGAGCTTATTACCCGACGCGATCTATTGAGAACGGCTTTACAGGGAAATCCCAAATAGCTTGTAGACGCTAAGTTAATAATATCTGCTTTCACCTTTTATTCCAACTTGTCTTGACTATTATTCTAGGTGAAAATAGGTACTTTTATCCACGACGTAACAGATAAAGTATATGCGTTTGTGGTAAGAGGTGTCTCTTGAAGTTTGTATTTGTTTGTATGTCTGTACCTATTCAAATATTTTCCAAAATGGTCGGAACGATTTTAATGTGACTTATATCATGTTTTTATTGATTTTTTTAAGCTTCCTTGTCTGTTCGGTACACATTTTAGAATAGATTTTAAACTAGCTACCCAATGAGTAAGATACTTTCATCTTTAAATCGTTCAGAAAAGGAATCAATGCAATATTAATTCATTTATAATCAAAAAATGTATAGATTATTATATAAATCATTTGAAAACAGGCTTCATTGCAATGGTTCTACCTCTATCTGTTAGAAAAAACTCTCTCCAGCGATAAATAAAAAAATTATTAGCACTTATCCAAATTAGTTGTGGGTAATTTAATGCATATTTATATAACTTTTCATAAATATACGTATTCTAAATTTGTATACATTTTAAAACTACTTCCCAAAAGGAATTTTATCAGGCTTTAAGATACTCACAAAAGTTTTTACTTATATTTAGGTGTAGATATGTGTGTTATAATAGATTATTAAATTCTTGATAAATCCTGAGTGACTACGCAGTGGTTTTTAATTTCTTAATGCCAAGCTTATTTTTTCTACAAAATTGTTTTTATGATTGAACTCTTTTAATTACTCAATTAGGATGCTGACTAACTTTTCTCTTAGAACCTCTTAACTTTAATTAATCAAGCCCATTTAAATTCTTTACATGTTTTATAGAAACAATTTTCAAGTAAGAATACATTAGCCATTCCACTCTTTTTTCGGCAAAATGCTTTATCCAAATTATGTATTTATAGTAGACATCAGTAATCTGTTGTTAGTACAACATACAAAATATTATGGTAAAACTGAAATGTATGTAGTAAGTAATTACAATGACACATTTTCTGACTTCGGGAAAAACAATTTTAAAAAGAAAAAATGATTACTGAGAATTTAACTCAACTATTATAGACATTGGTATATAAAAATTATAGTTATATTATGCATAAATACACTTACTTAGTCATCATCCGTACAAAATAGGACGAAGATCGTCGACGTGAGTGAAAATCATCATCCATTATTATTGATATGATGTTGTGATGTCCTTGCTACCTCTTCAGATATGCAACTTTTCTCCGCATGAAAGCTCAGTTTGAATTTGTGTGAATATACCGGAGGAATGGCAAAAGCAGGATGGCTTAAATGGTAAAGAAAACACTAATTAAAGTGCTTGAAACTTGCATAGTACTTGTGGGAAAACGACGCCTTCTCGATGTAAACTTCATAGTAAAAAGCAAGTAAAATAGTCCGTACTTGCAAACTCACTCCTAGCATAATAGTATGGTAGTTTACTATGTCCTTCATTGACGCGTGTGTTTCTACAATTAATGTTTTAGAATGTGCTAGTAACGGTCCTAAGCAGTTAAAGGGAGAAATCTACATATTTGTTAGTGGAATGCAGACGGACCGGATAATTACAGGTAGCGATCGTCTTCACTGACCATACTGTAGAAATATAAGCTCCATTCGTAATGGAGAAGCTCTCTCATTATTGCGGTCGGACTGCGACAATGCGCCTTTACTGCGCTCCGCTGCCGGCACGCCCGCACGGATACAACTAAGCTTTGAATATCGACTTGCAATCAAGATAAAACTCTTATTCCCGTCCTAGTGTTGGTTCCGCCGGGACGACCACACTTACCTATTTATTTTCAGTTTATCTTTATTAAAGGAAATCACTTTCTTATTAGTTCTTCTCACTTGAAGCCAATCAACCTGGAAGAGCTCTTGCTAGACCGACTCGAAAGTAGCAGTTTATTCCGCCTCAGTGTTTGTAGAGCCATTTTTATAGTAGCCCTCATGTGGGAGCCGATACACGGCGTGTGGATTTGTTAATGCGCCGACCGTAATATCAATAAAGAGAGGGAGGCCCAGGGTGGAGAGCACCTGTCTCCTTCTCCAGGTGTCGCCTTCGTGTCGACTTTTCTCTGATACTTAAAATATGGCGTGTCATCTTCTCGGCTCCGGTTACTCGTTTGTTCAACGGGATTTGTTCAAGCGATGTTTTACGAAAATCATTTTTGTAATCTGAGGCCTTAACAGACTTAAGGATTGTTCTAGATAGTTCTCTCGCTTTTGAGTCGACAAGTTATAATAATGACCGAAGAGCCTTTATTATTTTGAAATGAAATTTAAAATCATATTTTCATAAAATTTTAAAAAAAGTCGTTTATTTGGGTATACTTTCAATTTAGTCCCATTATCACCAAGTTAGGATCTGATGATAGGATCCCAGAGAAATCGAGGGCAACCCCCAAATTTCATAGGCACTTATTACGTTTTTCATATATTTTTGAAGTCGGTTTTTAATGTGTTCCACTTGTCTAATTTTAGGACGACGAAAACTGTCTTTAGGCCTATACGGAACGGTGTTACTATGCCGAAAGGAGGTCTTTGTATTAATCATAAAAAACAACTTTTACTATGAGACCATCACTGACATCACTAAATAATTATGTACGACTACAATGACCGATTTTCGGCTATTATAAGTTCTAGTACAGTTCTTTGTAATGGTTAGTGGTTTACTTATTCCCATTATTTATTTAATTTTATGTATCTGCTATCGCTCTGTACAACATAGACTTTTTCACGGACTTTCGATACTCAAATACTTTATATAAGTACAACAATCACAACAATGAAAAAAAAAACACAGGGTTAAAAACACAGTAAAGAGAAGTAAATAGTACGGAAATAAGAAGGAAACTCTGTCGCCAGGTATTGTGACAGATGTGTGATTGAACATTCTTATTTATGTCAACGCGTCGAACTCCGCGCCACAGTTAACACTAACACAGTTGCTATGGGTTTATATGGGTGCAAGTAGCTACAACAAATTTCTTACAAAAATGCCTTGACAGCCGTTCTAATTTAAACAAAAAAAAACTTTTCTGTGGTTAAAAACAAACTTCAAGTCATGAGTAAGAATCACTTTGCAAAGCAACGGAACCGTTTCAAGGAAAATCTTTTTTTATCCGAGAAGCAAAACTTTTCATCGAAATCGTTTCTATTTGTTCCCACAGCTGTATTGTTTGCCTATTTAAATATATGTCAGAGATTTCTCCCTCAAAAGGGTGATAAAAGCTTGAAATATCAACACGCTGTATAAAAGTACAACTTAACACTTTCTTGTTTTTGTTTTACTTTGCTTTCCTGAAAAGATATCATCATGAAAATCCACATGGAAAACGATCTTCATCGGAACAGCACTTCTGCTGGACTTAATACGCATGATTAGAAAGTATTAGTTTAAGCATTTAGGTAAATCCACCCTCCTTTATTAACTAAACAAAATACAAGCTAACACTTACACTAAATAAACAGACTGCCCATAGACCGTTGAAGGTTTAAAGACAATCCAAATGCCCACTATCAGTTGGCAGCGTACTCAGCATGCTGGCAGCATTACCACGATGAATGGCAATGCTTATGCGTTGAGCCAGATATCCACAGATAAATCCACTGGTAAATCCACCGATTTTATATGTAGATGGTCACGAAGAAAATCACATCAAAATTTGACCATATTACATAACACAGGCCACAGGATTGGGGGGGAATTGCCATAATCTTGGTAGGCGGCTTAGAGATCGCAGAACGTTCACTGTGCATTGCCCATTCTCTGGTGGTTCTGGTCGCAGATATAGGTCATGCCCGATCAAATTCAGATTATAATGAGCCTTACTCAAGCAGTTTAACAATCCATTACGTTAAACACATCCTGGCGCGTCGCACGCTAGCTTTGGTTGGACTTAACAAGTTAAACTAGGCTTTTATTTGTGGACTTATTTTTCTGTGCATTTTCTGGGTTCCGTACCTCAAAAGGAAAAAAAGGAACAATTATAGGATTACTTTGTTGTACGTCTGTCTGTCTGTCCGTCTGTCAAGACCCTATTTCTCAGGAACGCGTAAGGTATCAAGTTGTAAGTTAATGCGATCAAAAGATATGACCGTTAATGTCGCATATTTTGCGATTTCACAAGGGAATCAAAACCTATAGGGTTCTTTCCGTTGACCGAGAATCCTGAAATTGGGCAAGAAGCAGGTCTTAAATCACATACAAAAGTAAAGGTTCATAAAAGAAAAAAGCGAAAGTTGTTTATTTGAAGTCACATCACATTAAAATAATGTTTTGCTATTACAAACTTATGTTTTGTAGTTGGTATGAATGGGAGCAGCTGTTTGTGGACTACAAAGCTAAGTTTGTTCTTTAATATTTCATCTTTTTTTCGTCTAGACTCGATTCCCTGGATGGATGAGATATCTAAATACTCGTACACTTTTTTAAAGTTTTACAGAACCTCAGGGTGTCTCAGGGAGTCCTAATCACACTTGTCCGGTATTTTTGGCTATGACCTGCCCTAACCTATATCTAGTCCTATATTACATCAATGGGTAAATCCAATGAATAATCTAGTCTACTTAATACGCATGAATTTAAATTACAGCATAAATATCGTGTTGATTAATCGCAAAATGCAAATTCTAAAAAATAACTCGTGAAATATCCAATTTAAGTTTAATTTTCAAACCATAAATTCGGTTTAGCTTCCCCGAGCGATGCGGGATTGAGTTTGAGGCACTCCGTAAAATTGCAACGTACATTTTTATCCCTTTGTACTGTACGCGAAAACTTAAGGATCATTTTTAGTCTTTGTAATTTTATAACTCGTTTTGTCTCTCAGCGCTGCGGTCACTCGTTGCGGTTAAAAAACTTCTTCTATTGTACAAATCTACGAAATATTTTGGGTTGTTGCGTAAACGTTCCTTTGAATTAACTCGGTTAATATGGTAAAGAAACGGTAAAAATATTTGTGAGGAATGGTCTCATTATTTATCATTTAGATATTTCGGTGCGAGAATTGTAACAAATTTATCTCAGCGCTGATTAAAACCTATCTCGAATATTGCACGAAATAAGCAAAAACGTTTTCCTCGTACCAAATTGTGTTACTTACCTAATAACGAATACAATTTTCTTTCCAAATAGTATTTACATCTCCGGTGTTCTAGGCGTAAGTCCCTCTCCCCTGTGTCGCAAATATTATTTTCCACTTATCCGTTTGGATTTTTCAATATAGTCTCAATGGTTTCATCAAAATAAATTTCACAAATCAACATCGAAAAATATATGTTATAATTTCGTGTTAACCATCTTTGACCTCACTGTCACTTAACGCCCGGTGACCTGTGGTCAAAACACCTAGCCTGTCAACCATAAAAAAGTATCTAAGTTAACGTTTCATATGCTGATAGGTATACAATTATTTACCTAAAACGGTTTTCTTTTTAAGAAAGCCGTTTTTTTTTATTGCGTATGTCATAGAGAAGAGAATTATTTGAAATGAAAGAACCCCTGAAAAATTTAATCTAACCCTCGAAAAGATTTACCACGTGGAATCCTTCCAAAAGCTCCGCAGCCGAATGTAATAACTGAAAGATTTAGGTGCTATTCCAACAAAACGTCTACTAACTGACAACTAAAAGTCTTGAAGTCAATAATTATAATTATTTAAAACTTCCTTGTGTGAACATTTTGCACGTCGAAAGAGAAAATAGTACATAATTACGCACACATGAGCTAACTCTACGGAGCTGCAGTCGCAATGTGACATTTAAATATGAATATGTCGTTCCTTTCTCGCTTGCAAGCGAGTCTGCTAATAATCAGTAATTTTTCCGCGCATCTGAACACACACCTTCGCTCCGCGCGTTGGTGCGTCCTAATACCTACAGCTGAGCGTCGAGAAGTGTACCTAATAAGACTGCATCAAGATATCTTAAATTTACACATCGCTTCTTCTATCGCAAAGCTTCGTGTAATTGCCATCCCGATTTATCGAGGAACTTACATTAAAATTATTACTTCCATAAAATGCTCCCGCACTAGAAACTTTTTTACCGCCGCACAGTTTTCTTGTAAACTTACGAGATAACAATCTTGTGACAGGCATTTGTTTGGTAGTAATTTGAGTCACCGGGAAAGCGCTTTCTCGCAAATTGACGTCCTCCCTCGAACGATAAAGTTTTGATTCATATCCTTTTACGGAAACGAAAGTACTCATCTTCTCCTACTTCCTTTAAATTGGCGTAACTTCAAGGAATTCAATGTTGCTTATATAAATTTGTAATTTTGGTTATAATACTCGTAATCACGTTGCAAAATGATAAGCATCAACTTTACAACTACTGAAATTCGCGTTCAACTACAAATCAATTGTCACACACAGTAGATCTTCAATTCGAATGAAAATAGGAAAACTAAATATTAAATACCGATATATTCAAGTTTTGATTCAAGAAACATATATTATTAATTTACGTTGAGGTGACAAACGCAAATAAATGCCTACCTGTCGAGCTACATTCAATAAAGCGATTCCGGCCAAAGGAAGTAAGGAGATAACCTACTTACTGATCCGGCGTATTCTATTTGCCTGTAATAATCGCGATGACAATCTCATATTACATAAAAGATTTGCCCTCTTTTCGATCGAAATGCGATTTGCTCCCTTCAGAGTTACTGCCGGCTCGTCTCGATTTTTTTTCCGCTATTGAAAATGGAGAGCTTCTACTATGGGAAATTTTTGAATATATTCGAATGAATAAGAAATTTTGGCACCTCGTAGTACGCATAATACGAGCGAGGAGCTAGCGAAGGGGGACTGTCTGAGGACCGCCGAGTAATGGGGAGGTATTGAGTTCCACCGAACTCCACAGACGATTAACTAAATGTAGCGTTCATTGATGATAAAATAACAATACAAATTCTATCGCTCATCTAAAATGGGTTCGATGAGCCCTACTCTTTATCGCCATTGAACAATTAAGAATTTTTCCTTAAAAATAAAAAGCTAACTTTCCTTACTATAAAGTAAACAAACCTTAGAAGATTAAAGCGAATGATTGGTTTATGGAATCGAAATTGTTTAGAGAAACAAAACACCGTCAATTAACTGTTAACAGAAGACGCTAATTAATTTATCTCTTGTTCTGTAAGGATTTTGTCTTGGTATATTTTTCTATTAGTATGTTCTCAACTGGAGAAACGTGTATCTATAATACTAAACTAAGTAACCAAAAACACGTTCTTAAAGTGATTAAAGTTTCCACAAGCAAAGTTCTTTGCAAACAGATTGAGCGCAAATAATTTGTAATGGGCTTGAGATCGATTACGAAATATAACTCAATTTAACGCCGATCTTAACAGATTCGACCTTTCCTCAAACAACCCTTCGTGAAATTGTGCTAATGTGAGTACACACTCAATGTGTACTCCAGTAACACTATTCAAACAAAACTGGGTCGATGGGTTGCGGCTATTATATTGATGTCACGTGTGTAACATAGCTTTATTCTATTCGAGTTGACAATTTGGAGAGATAACGTTAAAGTGAGTGAATTTGGGTGTCGTTGCTTTTGCAGTATTAGCATCAGGAATAAGTTTGTTCATTACAGGAGGGAACAATGCGGTATGCTCGACGACAGTGGAGGAAACGTGCGCCGACGCCGCGACAATAGGCCCGCCCGCCTTATCGCGCCGGAACGCGTCGGCCGCCCGCCTAGCGTCCCGCCGCGCCGCCCTGCTCCCCGCTGGCTCGCCTCGCTCGCGCCGCTACACCACTTGACGTATGAGCACTGAATAAATGGGAAAACTTTTAGCTCCCGTTATGGGAGAACGAACAATTGGTCATCTGTTGCTCGAAGGAAATGCTTAAACACGCGTTAATCTTACCAGACAGACGATAGGGGGAGGCGAGAGCTTTGTTTGGTTAATTGTTGCTTGCCCCACTTCTGGTTGTTGTTCGCATGTTTCTTTTTTAAAGAAAGAAACTTTCTTGGTAAAACTCTTAGCTCGTCGTGTACAAAGAAGTACGAGGGACAATGAAAATGCAAACTAACTTTTTTTGCATTACAGTTAAAATAAAAATGGTAAAAAAGAATATATATAGTAAAGCTCCGTTTGTCTGTCTGTCAGTCTGTATGTTCCAGCTGATTTTCTCAGAAACTAAGAAAGTTATCGAATTTAGGCATAGATCTAAAAAACGTATGTCCACACATTGTAATGCAATTAATTTTTTGGCTTACTGATATCTCTCAACAAGCATCTTGTTTCCATATTACTGCAAGTATATACTGAAATCTCTATACGAAGTCTAAGAATATTCGTATTTTCTAAGAGTAGATGCCGTAATAAAAGTCTTCTCGTTTCCTTTAGAGCCAAACTTCGTTTGTTTACGTGGGAAGGACACTTCTTAATGAATTAATTACCTATCCATTTCTTAATTAAAATTAGGCTAACGGTCCTTGCGGTTGGCGAAGTGAAAAACTTTCTTATTTTTTTTTATTTGCTGTGTTAAACTTTAATAGTGAAAATAAACCAATTGTGATTTTTTTTACATATACATTTGACAAAAAGTCTACTAAATGTCGCATATTTAGGTATAAAAAAATTCACCATATTGATTTTTTATTACAATGTGCTATACTGGACATTGTATGGATCATTTTTAGGGTTCTACAGTACTACAAAAAAAAATTATCAGTTAATTTGTCCGTCTGTCCATTATTAAGGTAAGTGCATGAAACTTTGCAGAATTACTGCTTTGGCATACAATAGTAGATTGTACAACGGGTGCATAAAATAAGTCATTTAGCCAAAAAAATGAGGATATAAAGTAGGTTTTATGGACCAGTTATACACCCCACTTTTCACTTTAATTGTGTGAAAATTGAACAGTGATATTGTAGAGGCTGCTTGCCTAAAGTGGGACTGAGCCGGTCATGTCAGTCGAATGTCGGAGGATCCTTGGGTCAAAATCACAACACAGTGGCTTCCACAGAATGGCAAACGACCTCCCGGACAGCCCAGATGGAGATGGAGGGATGAACTGGACTTCTACTTGAAAGACTGAACTCAAATTGCCCAAAACAGAGTGGAATAGAAGGGGATCTTGGCCCTGCAGGGAGACGATGCAGGCTAATATAATAGAATAAATTTTCTGAAGATATGTATTTTCTAATTAAATGAAAACTGAAATTTTACTAATGTCTATTTATATATATAAAAAAAAAAAAAAAAAACATTAATATATAAATTATGTTGGGATTAAACATGTTTGTAATTGGCCTATACGCCCACCGAGCTTCGTTCGTGTCCGTTCGTTTCTATAACAACAAATTTCTGAAGTATGAATGTGGGCACAATTGTATGGATTTGGCTACGGAACCCTACGCGTGTCTTGACAAGCTCTTGGTCAGTTACTTGCATTTAACAATTGTTTTTTTACCTTTATTAATGTGTCAGTGTCAACTTTCCAAGCAACTGACTTCACAAAAACAAGTTTAAACTAAAAACGTTTAGAAACCCCCGATAGAGCTAATAATCTTCAAAAATCTGAACAGATTTTCTTGAATCATAGCTAATAACACACTCGATCAAATCACCTTTCAATAAAAAAAAACACATCAGTCATAGGACTGCACGTCAGAAGTGAAAACTTAAGTAGTAATTCGCCTATTCTACAAGAGGTGGCGCTGTTTTAAAATACACAGCGTGCCGATGACGCGAGCTCCATGATTTTTGTTCACTTGAAAAGTGCTCAACACGCCTAAAAAAGTTTTCACTTCAAAAACAAAATTAAATCAGTTTTGTTTGGGAGCTATATATTGCTACGTTAAACTAATTACAACCATCTGTTTTGCCTCGAGATTTAAAAAGAAATGTTAACAGAGAAGATTAACTATGCAAGAAAAGTGAAGAACTGGACAAGAAAACGAAGTAATTTCATGAAGACTGAAGACAACTCCGCACATGATTCGGGTTTCGCGACAATGTAACCGTGATACAGTTGGTTCGTTGTCGACGAAACCTGCAAGATGTGCGGGTATTTTAGCCCTGCTACATGAAACAGGCCCGCTGAAGAACATTTCAATATATTAGTGTTATTATCTTCAAATATACCTAAAAGTTTTGGCGACAACGTGAAAAAATAACATGTTTCCTCATTGTATTATTGTCTAGTGATAATATGTTATAACGGTAGGTTATTATTTATTAAGTGTTCGAGTGTTCATGGCCGTGCTCGAGGGTGGGAAGTGATAAAACGCGGTGAAACATGTATTTTCGTGTAGTTTTCAAAATTCCAAAGAAGTTTCTTGTAAAGCCTCAACGAAGTCTCAACCACTTCTTTTTAGCATGACTTCGATTTGACAGTGACAGTGCGCGAGCCTGACTCGTACTTGGCCGGTTTATTAAAGTTAGTTGAAAATAAAACAAGAGACTTACATCAAGCAGGACAGCCGTCTTCTGGACATGGAGGAAGTTTACCCGTCGGGCCAGCGCGGTGCTCTCAGAAGAAAAAATAAGATAGGATAAAAATTAGAATATACCTATAAATGTATATATATATATGTGTGTGTGTGTGTGTGCAAAGCGAGACGCAGCCGCGCACGCGCATTTACTTTGATAAAGACCGCCGTATGCGGTTGAAACTATAGTCGGAGTATCCGGCCTAATCTTACGTGAGTAATTCCCGTGTAATATAAATAAAATGTGTGAAAACCACGTCAGTTTCCATAATAGAATATACCTACTTATGTAAATTAATTATTTGTGTTAACAAGCTCAGAGGCCTTGAACAAGTCAACATCAATTTCCTTAGCAAAAGCGTTGTATATCTATACTGCATGCCCGCCCCTATAATGAAACTATTTTGCCTGTAATTATTACATGGCACGGATGAGTAGAAGAGATTCGACCTTCTTAGCGAGGCACAGTCTCAACTGCTCGAGCAACTCCGAACATACATAATATACATTGTTTATGTCCTGGATTAACACATAGGCTACTTTTCATCATCATCATCATCATCACTGATTTTCATCACTACGCGGGTGAAACCGCGGAGCGCAGCTAGTATCATATATGTGAAAGTTTGGATGGATGTATGGATGGATGTTTGTCACTCTATAACGCAAAAACGGCTGGATGGCTTTGGAATATACATTGCTTATGTCCTGGCATAACACATAGGCTACTTTTCATCATCATCATCATCATCACCGATTTTCATCACCACGTGGGTGAAACCACGGGGCACAGCTAGTTTACTATACATTTTAAATATTTATCGGCACTTATCACGCATTATTTTAAGTAAGGTAAAAACAAGGTACCTTTCGCTCGACGATTCGAACATGGCTGTGGACTGAAAACTGCGGGCAAGTCCGGCGACAAGAGCTGGTGTTTTGTTCTTCTATCCCCTCACTTGATCTTGAAAAATCGCAGTGTTGTTATTACGACACACAACACTGACTATATCGGTAAATATGTCCTATAGTAGGTCCTAACCTACACCGCAGTTTGCACACTTGCTTACTATGGGATTCCACGACGCCGCAAAATTTAATTCATCTTCTCGGTTGAAATTGCAATGTTTTCTAATTTCACCCGCTTGTCGTGTTAATTTCATTCAGTAGAGGGCCTTCGAAACGTGGATATTTAAAACATGTGTTCAAATTACGATATTGTAAAAGTTATCATTTACAGTAGGTAAGCCTGCTACTCATCTTGTCTTATGGAGTAATCAATCAGTATTTTACTACAAAAGTCCTACTATGAGTACGATCTACTTAAATAATAGGTCTTCATTATGTAAATATCTTATAAACACTTTCCTATTATTTTCTGGACCAAATATACCTACATGTCACTGCCTACCTGTAGTAAGGTAACTATATGCACGAGAGTAGGTATATAAGAATCAAACTGCAAGTAAAAAATAGAATTTCGAATCATAAATTGCTTACCCATTTCAATTTCTACAACAATAGGAGCGCAGTCAGTCTCATCAACGTGAGAACGAATTAAAAACGTTCACATGTACAATGTGTGAGGCTTTAGTTTATTTTGAATATGCAAGTGCTTTTTAATTTGACAGGTGAATGCACACGCCTTACTCCGCGATCTATTGTGTTGTAAAAGTATCGAAATTGAACGGCCGGTCCATTTGGCGGCTTTATAGAGTCGACAATGACTGGCCGGCGCGCGGTGACCGTTCGTTTCTCGCTCTCTGAAATCATGATATTTCCACAATTTTATTTAGCTTTGACTGACTCTACAGACATTTTTTGACATTCAACAGCGTTTTTAAGACGCATATATTAGCTTGGTATGTATCTATGTAACGGAATCTTTGAACGTGATTTGTACCCCTTTAAAAACGTCGGATTGAATTGAAACTTTGCATACTTATCATGGACCGATGACAATTCAATAAAGCGTGTTTTTTAGTTTTTTAAACTGCGAGTATTATTTTGGCACACGAAATGTCGGTTGCGGTTGAATATGGACACGAACAATTTAAAAAGATTGCACCTTTATAAAAAAAAGTTTCAATTCTAAAAGTAGTTGACTTTTTGTTCATAACATTTAAATATTAACTAGCTACAGCTACTTAGCTGTAGCTCAGCTCTATGTTTTTTTACAACAGCCTAAACATGCATCTGAAGAGAAACGATGTCGTAGTCAGAGATGCAACACTTTTGCCTCCTGCCTTGCAACACCTATTAATAATTTTTTTGAACCTGGATTGTACCTGTTCGGAAAGACAGACAGACATCGGTAAGGAATTCCACACATTGGGAACGCTTCATGCTTTTTCATTCCTGTGAATTCCTGGCCACCAAAAGTCTCCTTTATGTGCGTTTCTTTCAGTTTAGTTAAAAATATATGCAAAAATTTATATATATTTTAAATTTAATATGACCGCAAACTCTGTTCGTTCAATGCATTGATATTTTACACGGAGTCCAACATCTGTTAAATTTTTATTTACATAAATACAAACAAAAAAAAGAAAATTAAACATATTTCGAATAATAATGAACTTAAATTAGAACTTATCCAGAAATGTAACTTACAATTCTGATTCTGATTCTGATTACAATTATAATTTTAATTCCTATAATTATTGTATTAAAGTTTGAAACAGCAGAAGTACCTACATGTATGACTAGAATAAGGTAGGTAGTATCATCTCTTAATACCGTGCATTTGTGTGGCTAAATTCACCTCAATCTAATCCTTAGATACCTTTGTCCATGTCCATTCAGACGCTTGATTCATGTCAGTATTACGTGGTCATACAGATTACCATACGCGCTGCACGCAAATGATGATCACAGTTGGTCAGATCCTAATGATCGCCATTCATAGTGATCTGCATTGATGTGCTATTATTACTTGCAAGTACAACCCTCAGCCATAGGCACTTTGTCAATGAGAAGATAGCTTATCAACTACTCATCGTCTAATCACAGGGAGTGATTGATAAATGATTCGGGTTTTGATTACCTAATCTAAGATGGTTCGTGTGAGCCGGTGTGAATATCACTTAATTTAGTTCTGCAATTTTGGAGTATATTAATTTGTATGCATAGAAGCATTTAAAGAAATAACACAGGTATATTTTTCAGCTTTTGGTATTCCAAAGCTCACAGAAAATGTAGGCGCTTGCTTAACCGTCTGCAATAAATACAAAAATAAGTGGTAGTATGTAGTATTGTGATGTAATTATGGCGCAAATTGATGTTGCTCACTTTTATTACATCATATTCAAGTAACAATTTTCATTCCTAATTTGCAAAAATAAAATTAAAAATAGTAGGTAATCTTGTTCTTTAAAGCTTGCAATTTGCATTCAGCAAACGGAATAGTAAGTCGTCGGTCATCTCAATGGGGAGGCGGACGTGTGCCGTGCATCATCGGATAGGCACGGCAGCTGGCTGAATGCGGAGTGCGCTGTGCCATCCAATTTCGCGCGCTAAATTGTTCATAACGGAAGTTCATATCCGGACGTCGAGCCGGTGCGCGCTTCGGGCAAGATTAGGCGGTAATTACCATTTTCTGTGACACAGGAGGCAGACAACGTCGAGCATCGGAGGAGAGCCTCCGCAGGAACGTTGTTCGACGCCGCAGGAAGGAAAAATTATGCAGCAATCAGGAGGTTATGACGCTTCCCATTGCCTTTCACCTATTGAAGTTTTTCTGTTGTGTTTCTTCATATTTTATTTTCTGTCCAATGTTACCTACTAAATTAAATATTTTCATAATTGAAGAGGTTAAGCTTTACTGGAGAACATTTTTTATTTCGGAAATAAACACTATCCACATAATATAATAGAACTGCTTTTTTCTTACTTCTTATTTCCAAATATTTTTCAAATATGCTAGCGGTATAATACGAAGCTACTAAGAGTAGCGAATAAAGATAGTAAATAACAGCTAAACTAAATAAGCTAAAAAAAATAAGGTGCGAAGGTACGTTAAAATTGTGGTAAAAGATAAAAATATAAATGTAAAGACCGTATTTTCGAACGGTATGTATGTCAGAGGACTTTTGTAACTAAGTTTCCCAGAGCCTAAACGAAATGCTCTACGCGCGGCGCTCACTTGACCGGTTCTTTTTACTTTGTTTCCAACTCAGTGATTGAAAAGCTTCGGAAAAACACCATTCTCTTCTAAAACTAATAGCTTTTATGTTTTTACGTTTATACCGAAGTACACACATTGTATAGTTTGTTTGCTATCGGAAAATCACTACAAGCTACCTACAGTTAACAAAATATAAATGAAAAAGGTAAAAAACACTAATAACATAATAACGAGCATAATAACTCACATGCTTTGATCATTTCTGAGCTCACATGTTATCAGTCTATTGCGCTGCGTTGTTACCATAATGGTAATCGCGGTCATCGCTACTATATTTTAAAGTATTGCATTATATTCTGAAAATCAGCTTATCTAGTTTTGAACGATGATAATACATTTGGTCAGGTTTTTTTTTAACAATGTCCCATAGTCGTATTATACTTGTCATTTTTAGTGTTTCGTAGTAATACAAGAAACACAATGAAGTACTATTATTTATTTCCAAACTATTATACGTAGAAATTTGTAACTTGCCATGCTAACTAACAGCTTGGCATTCGATTCATCGCGCGTGAAGGGAGAAGCGAGCTCGCTTGGGTGAGATGACTTTTTACAGAATCGCTCTGCAGGTTATATTAAACACCTTTTTATATGTTTCAACCGTTTTGTAATTTTGTAAACGCAATTTTTTGAATTATAAAAAAAACTAAAGTGTTCTCTTTCTCTAAACCATAAAAAAATACGTTAGGTAAGTCCAACAAGTCGAATTTTCCTAAAAGCAGCAGTTTCTAAATTATGTATGTAACCGCATTTATAATATAGCTTTATATTATTTTACTTACTTAATTTGCTTTTTGGTAAGTACCTATCATATTTCTTTACTCTGTATAGATACTGACATGATGTTTCACATTTGCTTATAATCTTATTGAAAACCCTCAGTTCACATCGAGACCGGTAAATATATCCAAGTGCTATAAAGGATATTACCTACATTGATAGGAATTTATAGAAGCGTCTCTAAGGCGAATGCCGGCACAAATTGAGTGTATACCATAACCGAGTCAGAAAAACTGATTATGTAGGAATTGAGTGGATGGAAAGTGGAAAGGTTGTTGTTGCTCGCGCCACCGCTGGCGACAGCGCCGTCGTCGATATGATCAAATAAGCGAACATGGAGCTTCCTAATGAAACATATTGAACGTGTATCGAATCACTTAGGCGCGCCGGTGCGCCCCTGCACTCGCGTTTTAGGCCAACAAGCCGTAGGTGAACCTACAAATAACATTACCCCCGACTCTCGTTTTAAGAGACACAACAAATCAAATTAACTCCAACTTTGAACGTCAAAGGAGAGTAAAAAATCAGCTACGAGCACATTTCACGGAACATAATTTCACGCGGTATCCGCGAGCCTCCTTTGTGTCACCGTGAAAAATATTTGCAGAAAGTGGTACCGAGTGAAAAAGGGCCCTAATTAATTCATTAAGTTCGTTATGATCGTGACGTTTATGGCATTAACGTGCATTACTTTTAATCTAGTTTCTATTTTGTTTATTTTAAGTAGGCAAAATGGACTCTACCTTAGTATAAGTATACTTACTTATAAAGATTAATGGTTTTAGCATATTAAGGTACATATATACGAGTATGTTTTATAATCATGTATAGTTGTAAAAATACGAAAAAACACTGTCCACTTTTATCGATGTTTGGGGCCAGCGCAAAAACAGGTACCTAAGTTGTTTTCTTCTGAACATTTTATTCCCTGGGCTTGAAATAGGATTTGTCTACATGAATCCCGGTATCAGACTGTAGCTGTACCTATTAGCCACAGATCCCTGATAATTTTATCTTCTGATATCTTGATCTGTTTCATTCAAAGAGACAAATTATTATTTTACTCGCTGATCATGGTATCCGTGGCTACAAGAAATAAAATAAAATAGTTTTTTCGACTCTCCGGGGTTCGCGGCTAACTCAGTCTCATGCCGGGATCTGCGTCGACAAACCCTTGAAATTGACACTCTTTTGTTACGAAAAATCACGTGTTAATTGTTCTATGACATTTTGAAGGCGTAACAAAGTTACAAAAACAAAGTTACGCCGAAAGCATTTTGTTTTAACACCAAACTGTGTTTACCGATCACGTTTTGAGTGTGAGTTTGACGCCCGACACGGCAACACGGGGCAACACTGTCGCGGCAATAAAAGCTCTTTGAACTCATCTTTTTGTAAAAATAACTCTTTGTACACCATTTAACCAGGTAGTTTTCAGAAAAACACGTGCCTCTACCAGCCGCATTGAAGCGCGTAATCTAATAATATCCGAACACTAAGCAAAAGATCCATGCACGGTTTAAATTTTATACACAAAAGCTTTTCTGCATTGCGTTACGTGCATGATTTTTATTTTAAAAACATAAATTTTCCGTTTTTTTTTTATTACATCCGGACAATGATAAGTAAACATCTACAAATCGTTAATCACACTAATATTATGAATGCGAAAGTTTGTGTGTGTGTTGGTTGCCACTCAAGTTTGCAACGGCTGAACAGATTTAAATGAATAAACATTGGACAAACCTGTTACACCTGTGCCCCGATTCAACTAAACCAATTGTTTTTAAATTGTTAATTAATTTTCTCAAAAATTGCCCTTTTGGTATAGATAAAGTGTCAAAAGAGAAAAATCAATCGTTTTTAAATTGCTAATGAATTGCCTCAAAAATTACACTTTTGACACTTTTTGTATAGATAAAGTGTCAAAAGTCAAAAAATTGAGGCTATTCATTAACAATTTAAAAACAATTGGTTTATTAGAATCGGGCCCTGTGTTCGTGTTAAACCTGTAGTTGTTTAAGTTTGGTCTCACTTCCACTACAGAATAAATCCGTTACTATACTAGTATCTGCATAAATAACGATAATTTGACTACTTATAATGTGTTTTTTTATCAACCCATATCTGCTGTTTTTGTTTGTTTCTGCATTTTTGCTGTTTTAATGCAATATGCTTAGTGGGTACCTCGGAGGTTTTAAAAAACGGCAAAAGCACCGCAAAATAGGTGAAGCACCCAAGATATGCCGATCAGCTCGTTCGTACAAGCCGCCTCACACACATATTTACACCATGTTGTGCCGATCGACCGCTACATCACAGCATGACTTCACACGCACAAAATTATGTCGCCGCCTTTACTATGCTTCATGCGCGATTTCGCGGTGTTGTTTCTGTCTTTTTTTTCTCCGTGGTGGATTTAATGGTTGTTAACGCAAATCTCGTTAGTGGTGAACAATAAGACCACATTTGCCCATTCTCCCAAAGGTTAAAAGGTCCCATTATAGCTTATACCCAGAAATAACACAGATTAATTTTTATCCTGAAAAAAATTACGTTTCCTTTGAGATAGTGTGTGAAACCGCGCGGGCGCTCCTAGTATTACAATAATTGTAATTCACGATACACTTACGTATAAAATCGTGAGAAATACATTTTATCGTGCAATTAGCACGCGCGCTATGTTATTGTTGAACAGTCGCCGAAATTCAGTGTCCTAAGTAGCTAGAATGGTGAACGACTTATAGTTATTATTGCGTTATAAGGGAGCATAAATTTTTACCAACATTTTGCGGCTGAGGCAGAAAATAAAAATCTTTTGAGGTAAGCCATGAAAGTTTTTCTTTAAAATAAATCTTGTTGTTGCGTTGTATTTTTATAAGTTTTTATATTTGTTGGATCCCATGAATATCTATGAAATAATATAGACATTTTCTACTCACTAAAAGAGAGTATGGAATAAGATAACATCAATTGTATTTTCTGGATGAGGAATAACAGGCATTTTTTAAACAAATATATGTATAAATATATGTAATATATATCGAAACAAAACAGCTATGTCAGCCACACCCATATTAAGTTGTTATATCCCTAAGTCACTTCACACATAAATCTAATACAAGTGGACGACTTCAAAAATATATGAAAAACGTAATAAGTGCCTATAAAATTTAAGGGTTGCCCTCGATTTCCCTGGGATCCCATCATCAGATCCTGACTTGGTGACAATGGGATCAAATCTAAAGTATACCCTACCGAACATATTTTTTTTATCGTTCAACAAATGGCAAAGATATCGGTGAACATACATTTTAAAAAATACACTGGAACATAGAACCTCCATGCTCTGCCCCCTTTATGTGTTGTCCTTTAGAACGAAACGGCTAAGCCACGGTATTGAAGGAAATTGGCATGAAATAGTATGCAGGATGAGAATATACACAAGGTTATAACCTAAAATCTTCGAGGTAGCCGAATAAAACGTTAAATAAAAGCAAATAAAAAAGGTTTCAAATGCATTGAATTAAGTAAAAAAATTATAACTTAAGATAGTGGAAATATGATCATTTAATAGTAGAATATAAGCATTTTCTGTATATCATACCTCATATCCTTTGAGATAAAATTATCTATTGTCACTTCGATGTTTAGTCTGTGCAAGAACGATCTTTAGTACTATTGTCTGTGGTATGTGTGACCAGCACCTACCACTCTTGAAATAGACACAACCTGCGAGAATCCACACCTGCTTAATCCGTTTCCTAGCATGAACTAAAGGGTTGATACAAAGAAAGGATTTGTACTGCGTTTACAATCACTTAGACATTCTAGGAACTCGGTAGTATAGGTACGTTAATACCTTGGTTAGCTAAGGCTAGAGCTCACGCCTCTTTTCGTGCACAATTAAGTAAGTGCGTATGTGTTTGTATGGACCCTCTTAGGTGCCCCAGCATATGCTCGAATATAATCAAACCAGTATTATCTAGTCACAAAACATTTCTTTATCAAAGCCATATTTTTATCTATGGTTAACAGGTATATAGAAGACGAGGAATGCAATAATAAACGGAGATGACGGTATATATATATAGGTATTCATGACACAAGCACAACCTTCAAAAATCCCCTAAAAAGAATTAAATAAATAAATATCTGGTACATTTTTGCACACACGGTCATCTGACCCCAAACTTAGCAAAGCTTGTAATAAGGCTGCCAGAGACTGATATACGTACATATATATTTTTAAATACATACTTAGATAGACCCATACTAACACCCAGACATAGAACAAACACAAATGTTCATCACATGAATGTTTACCCTAGGTGGGAATAGCACCCACGCCCCTGAGCGCAGAAGGCAGGTTCACTACCAACAGAGCCACCGGGGCAGTCATTGAAACTAACTCTAAGCAACGCGCCTTAACACAATCGGTTCAGTAATTATTCGAACACAGCATAAAAATACATGAACATTTACAACAAACATTTTTTAGTTGTATTTTTTATGTTTGTTGCTGTAATGTTATAGCACAAAATCCAAAAAAATATTCCATCTCGGCTGGAAAATTAAGAGATGAATCCCGTTTTTTGAACTTTCTATAAAGACGGTTGTGTCGTTTTGGCAATCATTTATTATTACATTTACGTAGTGATGAAAAAATAAACTTAACTTCACTTCTTTCTGTGTTCTTAAGTGAACAGATCTTGTAAACTAAAAAGAGTTTCGGTACATCATTACTTGTTTAGGTGTTTGAGAAATATATCCCAATATATCAAACGGCGTTTTCGCGGATCGTCAAAAAACCGTTGGGTTTACATTTTTGAAAGAAAGAAACTTCTAATTCAAGTCTTTCTTTCAAGATAGATAATACGCAATAGTAATTTGTACATACAGATCACACAGATTTTAGACAATATTTGCAGCGGCTATGTACCTAACAATAAGTAAAGCAAATTACTTAAATTGAGTCACATCACGATTCAACGTGCTAAGTAAAGCAGAACGCTTCGTTTCACTCAATTATAAGGTACATTATTATGTCAATATTATAAAAATAAACAAGTCTAGGATGCTGTGTAGTAAACTGATAGGAACGTCCTATCCTAAATTTATCCTAAGCAAAAAAATTGACAATTAGTTAAAAAAATTATACGATTAAAAATATTTAATTATACGGTAATACACACGTTTTTCTATCCTCAACCCCAATTTTATTAGTCTTAAAATAATGTCTATACTATTATAAAATATTTAATAATACGAAAACACATGTTCCCATCCTGTTAATAAAGTTTTTTTAAACGTTTTTCATTATATCATAATTAACTATACGGTAAAACATACTCAAGTTTGCCTATCCTAACTAAGTGTTAAAAGAGTTAAAATGTTCATCATCATCATCATCAGTCAGAAGACGTCCACAGCTGAATATAGGGCTCCCCGACACTGAACGACATCCTGCCTTCTGCATCCACTGGATGCCCGCGACTCTCACAATGTCGTCGGTCAATGTAGTTAAAATGTTATGCATTCAAAAATATGTAATTATACGGGAGTACTCGCGTTTTATTGAGTGAGATATTCCGATTACAGTTTTGGTCACATCTTACTATTGCTTTGGTACTACTCCTAGTTCCTATATATAAGGATTCAGAAATTATTAAATAACCGTACGCTGCCAACTGATAGTGGGCTTGAGCATTTGGATTGTCTTTAGACCTTCAACGGTCTATGGACAGTCTAACTGTTTATTTAGTGTTAGTTTTAGCTAGTATTTTGTTTAGTTAATAAAAGTACTTGCCCCATTAAATAACCGTTGTTATTTTTTAAAGCATTTTAACACTTCAGTGCTACCAGTTGTGTGTTCAGGGTTACCATTTAAAAACATGGTAACTGGCTAGACCGACTTAAAACCATCCCAGTCGTAATTTTTTTAAAGTTCTCCATAACATCTAGAAAATAATTTATTTGATGTCTAAAGAATCCATGTATAACGATCTATTTTCACAAAAAAAATCTCAAAGCTGTCAAAGCTATTGTAATAAGTTAAAAAGTACTTAATGTTTATACGATTTTGATTAAGAATCGTGGTTGTATAAATCACAGCCAGTTTAGAGTGCAGCGACATAGACCAGACTCAGGTGCGATACAGTCACGCAAATATTTTATGAAAATACCTAGTGTTGGCGCTAGAGATGACCAACTTATCGATACTGTCTACAACAAGTTAAACAAACAGTCAAGTTTGTGTCTGCATCATCTGGTTCCAGACAAGCGAAAAAAGTATTGACGTTAAACAAAATAAATACATTATCAAATACAAAGAGAACTAAAATTTGACAGTTTATCAACCTACAAAAGCCATTGGGCCTGCAGGATGATTTGCAAGACTTTTTAAATGTAAAAAAAAATATTTTCCTTACCCTACCAAATAGTAAATTTCTTACATTTTAGACTTTTAAAAATACGTTTATATATGTAAAAAAAAACTAGCATTAAAAATATCATTACTGACAATTACGATTGTAATCTCTACGTCGTAAGTAAAACTAATTTAGTTTTATCGATAAAAATCGAGCATTATCTCATGACTAGTCGTGTCGCACCACGGGCGCGTCCCGCAGCCAAACGGTAAACACTTTGCTGTAATCTCGAGATGAGAAAACTTTCAGTTCTCTTAATTCAGAAACTTATTCAACAACCTAACAACCTTAGAGGACCGCGCGGCGGACGCAACACAAACAAACTCGGCATTTAATCTTACGCTTTGTACACGTTTACTGGAAAATCGTTTTTTTCCTTCACTATATTTTTAGAGATTATATCTAACTCACAGTTGAAAAAAACTATGTTCAGATGTTTCTGAATGTACAAATTTAAAATTCTGAGATCTATACAATACCTACTTTAAGTGGTACAATCAAAAACAGTATTATGTAAATAAAAACACGTTTTTTTGTTAGCTTAAGAGAGTAAATATTGTCATCCAGTTCTGAGCTCCATTTAAAGTTTTATGCATGTCAATTCATTGGAAAGTAAGTTTATAATCGATTTCAAATATTATACCGAAATGACAATCAGACAGACAAAAAAGCAAGACAAAAACAAAAAAAAAAAATCGAGATAAATAAATGGTTTAAAAAAACAGAAAGAAGAGAACTCTTTTAGCGAGATATAATTATGAAATTGGTGTCGACAATAATTGCACGACACATACAGATACAGATAATTTATTGGTGAACTATATATAATATCACATGTCACATTTGAGGATATACAAAACTAGTACATAAGTACACTATTATATATCACAAAACTTAAAAAACAACATATTTTAATATTTTTTATCACATTACTCTTTGAGAGAGTAATAGGCCTTCTCGATCAAAAACCGTCTCAACCTATTTTTAAATATACCGTCAGAAGCCAAACTTTTAATGTCTTCAGGTAGTTGGTTGTAGATAACGGGACCTTTCACGTAAACTGACTTGCCTGCCTTAGTGAGCTTATGTTCTACCGCTTTAAAAAAGTTTTTATATGTATTCCGGGGAGGGCCGGCACGGTTTGCACATATCCGCGGAAATCTGTACTGATATATGCGAGTAAACACGCTCATCTGGTAGATCAGTATCGATGGCACTGTTAATATCCCCACTTACTACTTGCTTGTTATTTTCTATCAATGTAAAGTCTGTCTCAGAGGCCTATTAAAATTTCTCTTGAAATACATTGTTTTGACAGCTTTGCCATACTAGATGTCAAAATTCTTTGCAATGATAAAAATTGTGAATATGGCCGCATGTTACACCACTCAACACTAAAAAAATATCTGATTTGGTTCATATTGTTTCATATCGAGGTTGACTAATAATAAATATTTGTAGGCATTTTTTTTTCGTCTAGAAACTGAGAAATATGAATTTTAAGTTTTGACGTAAGTTTGATTTTTATATTGCGGGTATTTTGAAAATTAAAAAAAAATTAGATGTTATATAAAAATCCTATTTACATATTTGTATTAAGGTCAATAACAAGGAATTATAATCACATAGTAGGAACTCAGATAAAATAAATAGGCCGTAGGCCGCATCATCGCTTAACATCAGGCGAGTTAGCGGCAAAAGATTAAGCCTATTCTGCAAAAAAAAAAATTGCAAATAATAAAAATGAGATGTTACATAAAAATTCTATTTACATATTTGTATTAGGTCAATAACAAGGAATTATAATCACATAGTAGGAACTCAGATAAAAAATAAGTTTGTTATTTGTTGAGTAGTGTTACTTAAATAGTGACATAATTAATAAGTATAGTCCGGTTAATTTAGACATTCGAAGCTGAAGCTACATGAATTCCCACCAAGCTGAAAATCAGTAATATTGTTTAAAATATGATTAAAAATAAAATTTGAAAGTGTCCCATCTTTCTTCTGTATGGTTTTTTGTTTATTCAAGGTCAAAGGTCGAAAAAATTAATTTTTCGCGATTTTCACCAAAACGGTAAGTTTTATCATAAAAATACTTCAGACAAAAATTGTAGATCATAAAATTATCTACAAAAAATGTGTCAATACTTTAACTAAATTACTTGGTGGGAATTTATGTAGCTTTTACTCTTATTTTTTGGTCTAATTTGACCGGACTAAGTAGTTATTTTTACGGTACATTAGACCACAGAAAAGGAAAAAATCTTCTCTTTTCTGTGACACATTAGACAATGCATCCATAAAAATTCTTGTAGATCCTAAAATTATTCCAAACATCTCGTGAGTGCAACGCGTCACCAGGTTATCACTTTTATCGATCTTGTATGATCACTCAATTGACAGCGTGAAGTGTGAAAAAGGTGTCGTAAACCCGCCGACACGAACGAGCAGACATTATAGGATTACTGGATTATCATATGTAGAGAGCTACGTTACACTATTCTCGATCTAAGGTTTCCCCGCTCTTACCGCTGTAGATTTCATCATCATCATTATCAGTCAGAAGACGTCCACTGCTGAACATAGGCCTCCCCCTATGCTTACGCTGTAGATTTAAAAAAGCCGAATATAAACAATGCAAATTCTGATCGCCTATTTAACCGACATAAATTTGATATTTTCAATTCGACTATAACGATTGGATACCGACTCATTTTTTTATTATTCAATAGGCTTTATCTGAAGGATAGACCCATTTCAACTCTAAGAAGTAGATCGTAGAGCTATTCTCTATTTAAAAAAAAGTATTCCACCTCTGAATGGTCGATTTAGGAATGAGTCCCGTTTATTGAACTATTTATCAACCCCATGAAGTCAATTTTTTTAATGTATTAATAATGTAGGTTGTAGGATATATATATTATGTAGGACTAGGTCACCTTTAACCTTTCCTCGCTGAAGTGTAGACAAGGTCTAAGGAGAAACCGGCTGCCTATGCAGATGATATCTAGCTTTTGCAAAGTTTTTTTTTGCTGGTAGCCGATATATTACAGTAACATATTAAAAAGAAAGATTTTCATTTCGCTTTCGCGATTTTATATATTGCTGCTTTTAGAGCTAAAAAAATACCTCGGCACAAGTATAGGCAGTAGGCACCTAAATGATGATGCGAAGAGTGTACAATAGGTTTAAAGTATCTCACTACACCATCACACTTTATCTCAGCGTTCAGTCTGATTCTATCGTTTGCGTAGAAACCACTGATTAAAATGTTTCATCTCAAACAATAACAATTCAATAAAAAAAGACAAATTATTTGACTAAGCTAATAAAGTTTCTGGCTAAGAGATAAAGGCGATGAAAAAACGTTCCAAAATAAGAGCTAAGAAATATTCTGATATTCAAAGGTATGTTCTTCACACTAAAATTGAGGTTGCTGTATTGTTACATTTGAATTATTTTTTCAATTGATTAATTTATTTTGTTATTTTTACGCCTTCAATGAGTTCAAATAATAACTAAAACGAAGCGCCAACGTGGAACCAAAGTTCCACTTTCAATGTGCGAACAGCTAGATGGTGGAATACGCTGCCCGAATCGGTATTTTCCGATGGATGTCATCAAGTCGTGAGTGAATTAGTTTCTTTTTTGCAAGAGTGCTCCATTTTAAACGGCATCATGGCTTCATCAGACGAGATGTCGACGGTGTCGGTCAAGCGCAAGCGTATTTAGTTTAAAAAAACATAAATTATGTACTTTATTTTGATAAATGGTAACAAATTATCCTCCACAATATTTTATGAAATGTAAACGGATAACGTGAAAGGACCGACTTGGACAAACATATCATTTAAATAATTTTTCACAGCTAATTCATAAACAATTAGCAACCTCGTTTCCAAAACAAGTCCTGCTAATTACTGAAACTCTTGTTGTGCTTGTTCGCATTATCTCCGTTATTCATGAATCAGCGCCGCTTGTCCCGATGATTTCATTGTGCATGTGTCGTGTTAATGATCTTCTATAAGAATTCAAAGGCCATGCTAATAAGGTGTGTTTGTGAAGATGAGTCCAGCCAACCGCAGCCCACTGTGCGAGGCGAGCGATACGCGTCCGGCCGTGACAGTGACAGACATGGACACAGTACACGAGGAAAATGATAACGACAGGTAATCTCAACTACTTTTTATTGACTATGTGCTTTTTTCCTAACTAACACTAAATCTTCATAGCTTATTATATTTAAAAAAACAGTTGGATTGCCCATAGACTTTAAAAGATCTAAAGACAACCTAAACGCTCATTATCTTCGTACCCAGCATGTTAGCAGCATTGCCACTATCTGACTAATTTTGTCGGCTTGTTGGGTTTGGCACAATTTTTAATTCAATTTGAACATTCCATATGGTATATCTATTATATATTTATTTTAAATTCAGATAGTAATTACATACCCCTATTCCTATTCTCAGATATCTCGCTTTCATATGCAGCCTCAAACTAAATGTCATAAACCTACACGAAAAAAACATAACACTGGCTATTTTAGAAACTCAAGAAAGACAACGCATATCGGAATAATTTAGCATATTTGCGTAACCTTCAGTTAAATACGTTTACCGGCTGAGAAAGCACGCCACAAATCCTGTATTAAGATAAGAAATAAAGTGTAGCCTCCACTCAAAGGCAAACTTAATTAAAAAGAAACTTACATTAAATAGTTACCGTCTCTTTGTTTATGATGACTACGGGTGTCTGGTGTGCCGACACTTCATTTCCCATGTTTTTCAATAGGTACAATGCTATGGTTTTTATTTACCCCTTCTAACAAACAGTTCACAATGTAAAACAGTGTTTTAAACTATCACGGTTGTTCACCACAGTTATAAGATTATTAAATATCGGGAGCTCTTTCCACAACCTTATCACGGTAAATATCCCGTAAATAATCATATAACTGTAGTTCACAATGTATATTTATTAATTAAGTTTATAATGCGTGTAATAAATTACCTACTTCATAATTAATATAAACATATTAAACTACACTAATCTAATAAACTGCTGCCCGTATGTTTCGTTCCCAAAATGCTAGCCGCATTGCCGCGTTGGATTGCATTACTACCAACCAGCATTTTTAACCATAAAATAATTTATAAAAATAAACAATTGTTAATACAGTAAATATATCATAAAAAAATAATAATTATTATCATGCCCCTTATCTAGGCTATATAGAGCCTCTCTGGAGGGTTTTGAACTATTATTTACAACTTACAGCTGGACACTTTTTCTTTGTCCTTCATATATGACGTTTCTCCTTACTTTTATGCCTCCTTACCCTACATTTTTTTTTTATCATATCTTTTGATATGTTATAAAAATCTTCGTGTCAGTTTTATACGAAAATGATACCACACAAGCCCTTAAAGCATCCAACAGTCCTGTAAAAAAAAACAATGTGTGGTGGATGAGGACTTTTCCCCCTCGTGCTCTTTGGACGAATATCACTACCCTCCACATCTGAAGATGGTCGTAGCAGAACCCGCAACCTATAATAGAAGTTTCATGCTTTTAAACCAAAGAACAATAGAATTTGGCTTTAGCCAAATAAAATATAATAGCTAATAAGGCCAAAATTGGCGCTTATCACCGTACTACTGGGCGAAGTAAAAAGTTTGGCGCATAAAATACGTATCAAATTCTTTATAATATTTGAAGTTGAAATTTTGATGGAATTCGATACTTATGTTACTTATTGAATATTCGTACTTTGCACTCTGATACCTGCGAGTATTAATGTTATACCTACATAAAACGAGCCATACACCAGGTATTGGTACTTATTCTTTACTCTCAATATCTTGGCTCCGCAACCGATATTCAAAGCAGGTTCATGTAGGATACAATCGAAGCTTCAGAAGACATTTCCGGCAAACGAATGCACATTTTGGAGATTTCCCACTGAGAGGCTTGCAGTCGAAATAATTCAATACTACTTCAGACTTTCTTTAAATATTGGTGATACAGGCTGTGCTCAAATCAAGTGATTAAAAAAGCGAAATCTAACATGACTTAGGTATACTACCTAAGTTAGTCGTGTCCTTTGCAGGGTTTATACTTTGCAAAAGTTACCCATGACGGGGTCTGTTTCACTGCAAGCGCGAAGCGTGTACCCACACAAATAATAACCCTTGAGCCCATCTGGATAGACCGCTTTTACATCTAATCTATAACGAGTGCGAAAATAACTTCGCAATTTTGTAACGGTGAGAATATAAAGCTTACGCGTGCAGTAAAATATGGATAAACAAACGTATGCACGTGCGTGAACATCATCTAAGTAGGTAAATCCAGAAATATTTTGCATTAAACATTCGTTTAGAAGCATGCTGTATGTTGGAGCTATGCAATGCAATGCGTCGCATACACAAAGAGGGATTTAGGCGTAGTCGCAAAGAGCTCGGAAAATATTTATGACGTTTGATAGACTGCTTTGTGATACTAAACCTGAATCCATCTGCTCCACCATGGCACAATAAATGAAATACACGGTATGGACCGGAATTTTTAAGGAATAATCATTAATGAATTACCACAGTGTGGTCAATATTTACCAAGATCTGTAGAGGGCCAAATTAGAGATTTTTAGGGTTTCGTAAACAAAGGATGCAAACGGGGTCCTATTCTAAGCCTACGTTGTCTGTCTTATCTAAACAGCTATATTTTTTGGAATTGTAATAGATAGCTGATTCTATTTATCACAACGTATTGTATACTTATATTATAAAAGCCAATTTGTCAACAAAACAATTAAAAAAAAAAAGTGTTAAAGATGAAGGGTGAATACAAAAAACGAGTTTTTTTCGATAGTTTTTATTTTGGCTCTATCTTAAAAATGGTAATGCACAAAAGCGTTAAATTTGGTCTGATTATAGTGCTAATTCTACATTATAACAATAAATAAATAATAAGGCCAAGTGTGAGTCAGACTTATTACTGTATAGTGGTACGGAATTATCGGTACCTACGCAAATCCAACTCACACTTACCAGGTTTTTTCAAACTGAAGGTGTACTCCACTTATGGTGTAATTTTATTATTGGCAGCAGTTAGAGTTAGTATCTCCCTATATACGAAATTTTGAATTTGTCTGGCTTATAACTTAAATGAAAAATATGACGTGCACTGCGCGATGCGGAAGATTTGTTATTTCATTTTTACTACAATATATGGTAATTTTTTATTTGCCTTTTTAAATTTCAAACGGTCTATTATCAGTTATCAGCCAAGTCTGCAGATTAGTTGGTTGCACAGTAATACGCCGCGGCTATGAAAAATTAACCGGCCTACCTACCTATTCGTATCTTATCCGCATGCGCACGCGGCAGCGTACCGTAAATATTTGCGTATTCAATTGATACGTTATCACAGAATTAATGGAGTTATTAGCACAGGAACAATTTTGTGTTCAATTATAAAACACTAAATAGTATTCAGACTCAATGAAACGTCAGAAAACTTAGATTGGTAAAAAAACAACCCGCTTACAACCATTACCCGCTTTAGAACCGCGTTCACCAGCCAGAGCTGTATCTGTCGCAAGTCATGTTTCCACATTTTCTAAGATGAAAAGCATTACGTGAGAATTAATAAAATAACTGATCGGATTATCTTTAGAATATATAACATTCCAACAATTTTCATCTTTTCAGCCAAAATAAAACATATCAACATAAAAATTACTTTAAAACCTTGTTATTCAAAAAACAATGCCACATTGTTTTATTTATTTACTAGTCGACCGCCCCGGCTTCGCACGGGTGTAAGCTCGGCCTTCGGCCTCGCTACTATGACCCGCTCCAGGAACACAAAATTTCATCAAAATCGGTCCAGCCGTTTTTAGAGTATTCTATGTCCGTCTCCTGGTTCTAAGCTACCTCCCCACCAATTTTCAGCCAAACCGGTTCAGCCGTTCTTGAGTTATAAATAGTGTAACTAACACGACTTTCTTTTATATATATAGATTTATTTTATAGTTGATTATTTGTTTGATAATGTTGAAAACGTGTGAAAGCTCTGGCTGGTGAGTGCGGCCTCAATGAAAAAGTATAAAGATCATCACAATCATCACACAGCCTGCTTTATTCCACTGACTCCTGGGTATAGGCCTCTCTCTTGCTATGCCATCTGCCTCGGTCATGTGCTACAGGATCGACCCGCGATGGCGACAATACCTTCGACCCATCTTGCTACTAGACGACCAATGCTCCGCTTAGCTTGTCTCGACCTCCACCTGTCATCACTACTCCCAGCAACGTGTCTTGCGTAGTACTACTGTTAAGAAATAACATTTTATTTTGTGCTGTTTTTATAGACATCGTATTTTTATTCTTCTTTTATTGTCAAAAATAATAAAGGTTCTGAAAATAGAATACGAATACAGGTTAATTACAAAAGACGCCATTGTATACAAAATTATGAACTTTTACTAAAGGACCAACCGTTTCGTCGAGTGTGAATGGCCGTTTTACTGGAATGCCCAAGAAGGGAATGATTATCAGGTAATGATTTTCAGGTGTAGGTAATTATGTATGTTTGTGTGTTTCTATATTATATCTTGAAACGCTTTGAAGTTGGATGTATGGTTTTATTCTCGCATTGGTATTTGGAGTGCCATAGGCATTTTGTAGTCGGATTATTTTGATATTATTTTAATATTATTGTATATTGTATGTACTTGTTTTATGAGCAGCAAATTTATCTTTCACAATTTCAGGGTTGGTCTCATAAAAGTTAGAACTATATAATGAACCCCTTTCGGCTTAGCGTAGGTACCTTTCATAAAACTACATAATACTGTTTCTAAATGGATCATAAATTCAAAGTACTAAAATGACTTTATACACTTTAAAAATTTCTTAAGTTTTTCGCAATTATCAAGTTGCTATCAAACAAATTTTAAGTGAACATCTATTTCCAGTGACGAGTCATCATACTCAGACCTAGGACGTCTCCGGGAGCGTACCAGGGCGATGCTGGGCACACCCGCGGATCCCTTACTGCAGCATGCTCACTCACAGCCAGCCAGCCGGAGGATGTCTTCGGACATCGAGTCCAAACTAGTTGGAAACCTTAACACCAGGTAAGATACACTTGATTTGAAATATATTTTTATTTAATCTTAAAAAGAATACTAACACATATTTTAATCGGATCGGTCGTGAAAATTATTATTTGTCGGGACGCTATTTGATGGTAAGCGATCACTGCCGCTTATAGACAAACACTACCACTGGACTTATGCATTGCTAAGAAGGTTACACGTACAGTTTGGCATCAGTTCAGTCAATGATTGTAGTTCGAATGACGGGAAACTGGTTGGAAATCGTGCACAAATCGTAATTGGTGGTAATCTACATCACAGACTGGACTGATTTAAGACCTAACCTGTAACTGATTTTATTAAGTTAGGTATTTATTTCGTTACTTTATTATATAGTGAATTTCATATTTTTATTATATTGTGTAATTAAAATATTAACATCCAAATATAAATAAATACTTGTAACTTCTGTCTATGTTAGAACTTTAGACAGACTGGCTTCATAACATAATGTTCATAACAAATATTTACCCGCATATTTTTTAGACGACCTTCAGCAATTATCGCTGCATTCCGCCGGCCGTCGCAAGCGCTGGCGTTATGCGCGGCGACGCAGCGACGTTTCCTTTCGGAACACTTTCCACACTCCCGCGCATCTGTCGCGTCCACGGCGCACGACACGCCGCCCTCCGCGGCCGAGATTATGGGACAGTGAGTTAAGATCATGATTACATATGTTATTCAACTGCGATTAAAAGCCTAATCTGTCAAGCAATAAAAAAACAAGTCTAACTAGGTACTAAAATAAATATCAATATTAAAAACCGACTTCATAAAAATGACAGAGACCAAATTGAAATGGGACCACACGGGAAGCACCAGCTTTCAAATATAAAAAAAAAAAACATCAAAATCGGTTCACCCAGTCGAAAGTTTTGAGGTAACAAACATACTCGTATATATTAAAAAAACATTCGAATTGAGAACCTCCTGCTTTTTGGAAGTCGGTTAAAAAACCCTCTGTGATCTTGGCCAGCGATCTGGTATGTCAACCCTTTAGATTAGGTTGCGGTTATTCGGAAAGAATATAGAATATCACTTTAATACCCACCGGAAACACGAAATAAACATCAAGTAAAAATAACAATTATAGAAGTAAGTTTGTAATACCAAATTTGTCCTTACATCGAAGTTACAAAAATTCTTTTCTCGGCTTGAATTAGGTGTTTTGTAATTCTTGCAAACTTTTTTTTAACACAATTAATAAAACAAAAGACGTAATAACTAATCCAAGTCTACCCTGGGTTTATAATTAGTTATAAGGGTGTTTGCCCTATTAGAACCATGAATATAAATTAAGAAATAAGAAACCACCATCATAAGTTTTCTCCAACTCCTAACTCCACATGAGATCTAAAAACATTCTTCCTCCTTTCCTCCAGATCCTTTTATTTGTATCCATATACCTAATTTGCATTCTAGGTACGTATTTCTACAACGAATTGTAGGTACCTATTTCAAGGCTTGATGGCAGATAAAACAAACCCTCAATTCACATGACCAACAGGCAAATTTTAGTTAGCTGACTTTCGAACAATGATTATATCTTTATAAATCCCTTACAATATGATGTGTTACACATAAAGCGCGTACATTTCCCATGTTAGCACTTGGTGTAACGCGGTGTTGCGGTCGCCGCCCGCGTCAGCGTTGCGGTGAGGTCTGACACTCCGCGCTGGTGCCGACGCCTGACCTGATTCGCAATAGTTAATGTACCTAGCCGCATTGTTGACATCCCTATACGATTAAAATGATCAACAAGATACATTATTTTTTTTAAAACGAATGTCCAAATATTTACTAATTAATTTTCTATCGCGCCTCGTCGCGCGTCACTCCAATGACTTTTAGTTAGCTACAGAATAATTTATAGTATTCGTATTTACAGGTTTAATTTTAATTAAGCAGCCACCTCGTATAGTTTTGGTACATCATAACTTTTATTACTACGAAAATTCGCAAAAAAAAAGATTTCCCCCTGGAAGTAAACGCCATCTCATTTGTCTGTCTATCAGTATTTTCGCAAAAAACGATATCAATCGATTTGGTCAAAATACCAAGCGTCCCACAAAGACACGATTAATTTAAAGTCAATAGGATAAAACATTTTAAAAACTTTTTGTTACATAACTGTTTGTATTTATTGATGTTATTACTTTTAAAATACCTATGAGCGCTTGGTAAGTTCACTAAGTTTTTTACATTTACAGCGAAGCTCTCAGTAAAGCTTTATCAGCGCTGTACGCAAAACTACTAGTCGTGCTCGGTTTGGCTTTCCCAGTAACCGAAGTAATTGCCAACGGAGTTCCAGATGCATATTACCAGGTAACTATAAATGAAACGCTTCGACTTCCAGGAAATTACTTCGAGTAAACTTAAGTACGCAGATTTCTCAAGCCCCCATTTTGATGTGGCTTCTTGGGAAATATTCTGTCTGTTTTAATACAAACTTTACAATTTAATATATTTTGAGCATTTTTGCATCAGACCTATCTCCCGACCAAATTTCATCAAATAATATTCATCTTTTGCTGACATGATATGTACCAATGACACCTATATATAGATTTTCTCATATTCCTGTTTCAGGGATTCTACCTCTACCTGTATCTAGTGTCGGTATTGTTCGTGATATTTCAATACGCGAATATAATGCGGCAGAAGGCTGTCAACATAATTATCCATAATTACGGTAAGAACCTCTAATTCCCTATTAAGGAGACAAAAGAATATCCTAAACAATGCTAGCCAAGAGGTGATTAACCACATTTGCTTAACAAAATGAGACATTAAAATCACATCTTGTTTGCATAATTACTACGAAAAGAATAATATCTTCTTACTTTGCATTGCACTAACGCTCGGCCATTCGTTTAAATGTGGCGGAAAATCTTTACCGTACATATGTTCTCTAATGACATTGTTTTCAATTTTCTCGAAATTGCAGAGGATTCTGAAAAAGAAGACAGCAAAGATAAAGAAAAAGAAAGGAATGGGAGACCAGCTCAGGTGGAAAAATTAAAGCAGAAGGAAGTTATATCTCGATATGGAAGTTTTTACTTAAGGCTTGGCGCGATTGGTAACTTGATTTATATATTTTTACGTCAATGAATCTTTTCATCTTAGATTGTTTATTTTTTCATAAATTTTTCCTTGCAATCGAAATTGAAATATTCTCCTGTAAATTACAAAGAAGCTTTCATTTGTTTATTTTAAGGCTCTTACCGAGTTTGGTAAATTTTTATCATGTTTTATACTCGTCGTATACTCGTCTGATTATGAAAAAACGTGGTTACATATTAAATATAACAAAAAAAAATGAGACTACGGACCGGCAAGAGCAGCATAGGACGTCCACGCACAAGATGGACTGATGGACTGATGACCTAAAAAGACCGCAGGAAAACGCTGTATGAATGCCTCTTCCAAAAGTTTCTTTTGGAAATCGATGGGAGAAGCCTATGTCCAGCAGTGGACGTGATGATGTTTTTATTATTATTATTGAAACAACCGGACAGGGGTCCGCCTGGAGAAGTAACCCTATGCCAGTTATTCAACCGCCAAACAGTAGTGTGCAAACACTACTGTGTTCCGGATTGAAGGGCAATGTTTCCAGAGAAATTACTGGGCACACAGAGATTTGACATCTTATATCTCGGGGTAACGAGCGCAGTGCATTGCCATCCAGGGTTTTGAACTGTTGAAGTTCAAAATCCTGAGTGGCGTTGAGCTGTTATGGGAAAGCGTGAAGAGCCATCAGGAGAGCGACTTCGCTCGTCTCGTCACTCAGTATCATAAAAAAAAAAACTTTTTTATTGGGTTTGTCAAAAAAGTAAATCTTAATAAACACTCGTATTTTTTTTATTTTTTTTTTAACCAATATAAAATTAAAAATTTGTTTTTACAAAAATAGTTTTAGGTTTGCATGACAAAGTATAAAAATAATCCGACCTCCACTCCCATCTTAAAAGCTTACAATAAAATTTGTTTATTGCCACTTTCACACATCATTACTTTTATAAAGAAAATTATGTTATTTAACTCAAGCATGGCACAAAAAAAATTACAATATATTTCTGAAACCATTCTCTAAACTAAAGTAAATTTGACAGCTCTAAAATGGTTGCCATCCTTTTCTGACGTATTGAAATTAAAAGAAACACCGCAAATTTTAGTCCTATCAAATTAGTTTAATTTAGAGAATAGTACAACAGAATTGACCCCAATGCTACCTAACCTAATATTACTTACAGTAACGTTAATTTTCCAGCGTTCGGTATAGGCTCCATGGTATACAGCGGGCTAGAGTTCGGTGAATATTTCGAGATGACAGATCGATGCAGGTCCATCCTCTCCGTGATTACGCCCGCGCTGCGAATGATACTCACACTAGCGCAGATGCAATTTATTTTCCTTACAAACAAGGATATCGAAACCGGGAGCTATAAAATGATTCAGAGATTCGGATTTATGCATATGGTAGCTACAAATTTATGCGAATGGCTATACGTTCTGGTCGAGGAAACAAAGCACGAGATCCATCACTTGGAGCATTCTATATTGTTGAGTGGAAACGGGACTCGCAATGAGACTGAGGCGATACCATGTCGCAGGTCTAACATTATGGGAGCGCTACTGCAAAACGCATCGCCGTTTCTATTTCCTTGCACTATTGAATATTCGTTGATCTGTGCTGTCATTTTATACGAAATGTGGAAAGAGGTAAGAATATTTGTACACATACATTGTTGTACTATAGCCAAACAAGTATATTTTAACCGACTTCCAAAAAGAGGAGGTTATCAATTCGACGTTTTTTTTTTAAATGTTTGTTACCTGAGAACATTCGACTGAGTGAACCGAATTTGATGACTCTTTTTTTTATTTTAAAGCTGGTGCTTCTCGTGTGGTCCCATTTCAATTTGGTCCAGTTCTAACATTTTTATGAAGTCTGTTTTTATATTGATAATTATGTCACAAAGCATTTTAATATAATGGTTACATTTTGTCTATGGTTAAACAAAACAACCAAGTGTCAAAATTGCAATCATTTACTGCTTATCAGTGTTGTAACCTAAATTATTTTTAATTATCCCGCCGTTTTCTTGTGACACAAAGTACTTACTTTTTGTGCTTACTGTGTATTGTTAATTGGCTAAAGTTAGCGTGAAACTTTGTTAACAGGTCAAATGCACGCCAGAAGATTTCGAGAAGAAGTACAACATAAGTCAACAGAAGACTAGTCGCGATGGAACGCGAAACAACTCTGTTACACCTGAGAAAATACTTCAGCAGTTCGGTATGACAGATTTAGTTTTACAAATTAATGTAATGAGCTTAGCGTCTTTCCGTCGTTTTCCACACTACTTTGACTCGCAAGAACATCATCGTATTTTTCATCGTTTCATATAATCAAGGATATGCCGTAAACAGCTTTGGCCCGTTTCTATATCTAGCTGGCAGCTATAAGTCAGTCCAAGATTTTTTAACCTCCAGTAGTTTGTACCAAGGTGGTGTAGGTTTGTAGTTTCCGTAGTTCCGTAGTTATTAGACATTGAAATTTAGGAATTTAATGGAGAAAACGGATTTCCGAGATCCCTTTCAATCTGTTATAACAATATTTAAAATTTTCAATGTGTAATAATCGCAAAACCCTAAAAAACATTATTTTGGTCTAGTTAATTTACAATTTTATTGCAACTGTCAGAGCTAAAAAAAATTGGCTGGAGTATAGATCATATTTGTATTCTTGCAGCGGGCATGCTGGGCGTGGCGTCTCCGCACGGCAGCCGCGCAGCCCTGCACCACTTCTCCGTGGACTGCTCCCACGCGCACCGCGGCCTCTTTGCCGGCATCCTCCTCATCGTGCTTACCATCATATCGCTCATCATGTTCTTCGTGCTCGCCAATAACCCTGACACTGTCATTGTAAGTATACACGCGAGGCGTCCCGCATTCTCCTTGAACAAGATCACTAGATGTGGTAAAAGCTACGAGTTTTTTCCCGCCATCTTATAAAATATAAACATGAAATTTATTGCTTTATTCATTCGCAATTTTATCAACCGGTGTTTTTTATATGTTGAAAATGTAAGATAAATATGTCTATCTGATGAGCGCGACCTTAAATATTCCAATTTGTTTTTATCCAATGCTGACAGCTCCATTTTTAAGTAGATAAATTATATAGACAATAAAGTTATAAATAAATTCTGTACGTTACAATTTTAATATGCTTTTAATACATTCTCGTTTGGTTTCAGGACGCCATATTCGAAGTAAATATATGCGAGCTAATTTTATACACGTTAACTTTAATGGCTACTGCATGGGCTTTGAAGCAAATGCGGGCGTTGCCGTATAAAAGGAAGTCCCGAGGTGTGTACTACATAACAATTTCATCGTTATTTTTATAACTTTATATGCGCTAAGTATTCGGTGTTATGGCTATTTAACGATGAACTGTTAGGACGATGTCTTCATCGGTCTGATAAAAATAATAATATAAGAAATTGTTTAGTGCCATTGTTAGAATTCCGTACTAAGGGTGTCAACTGGGCCCTATTAACTAAGCCTACGCTATTTGACTATCTGTCTTACCTTATAACGACTGTATCTTTTGTAACGTAATAGATAGTTATTTTTTAACTGACTTCCAAAAAGGAGGAGGTTTTCAATTCGACTGTTTTTATATGTTTGTTACCTCAGAACTTTCGACTGGGTGAATCGATTACGATGATTCTTTTTTTATTTGAAAGCTGGTGCTTTCCGTGTGGTCCCATTTCAATTTGGTCCATTTCTAACATTTTTGTAAAGTCGGTTTTTTATATTGATAATTACAGAAAACGTTTTTTTTTTTGTAATGTTAGCTGTGGATTAACTAAGAAATATTAATGAAATAAAAAATAACGTATATAGGTATACAAAAAACGTTTATTTGTCTTTGCTATGGTGTAAAAACGGTAATACTTACAAGCATCAAACTTGCCATCATTATAGTACACACTCTAAAGAAAAACAACAAATAATAAACACTGGGCAAGTGCGAATCGGGCGCAATATGTAAATAATAGCTTTTCAGTCAGCAAATCGATCTATATTCGCTTTATTTTAATGAACAGTTAAAGTCGACTAAAGGCATCAAGCCTGATAACACCAGGAGCCCCCCCCCCCCCCCCCCCCCCGCCACCTTACTATATCTCCCTCGTTTGTCGGTTACACCGAAATAGTAAGAAATCGTTGACAAAAAAAAACGGACTAAAAGACAACAGTTTTTTTGTAACAGTTCGTTAAATACATACTTAATTGAAATTAGACTAGCTAAAAGAAAAAAAAAGTCAGTTGTTAGAAATACATGCATTATTTTTTTTACCCGCAGCTGTTCTGGGGCTGGATACGTCTCTACTAATCCTGGCGCAGTCAGGCATGTTCGTGTACTGTATGTTCAGTCTGATCGGCTGCCACCACACGATGCACACTACTGACAGCTCAGGATTCACTGGCTTCTTCTCGGAGTTTCTATCACTTAATCAGGTATACTTGATCTGATCTTACTTCAGTGGCCGAAGTCCGAATATTCTGTAAAATACGTACTATCGAATTTGATACAAATTTCAAGTTGGAAATTCAAAATATGTATGATTTTCGATAGTACGTATTTTACGCGAATATTCGCACTTGGGCCAAAGATTACCTTACCTACCCTACATAATGTCGATGACGATTCGTACAAATCATCTCCTTGCGAACAGTATCGCCTCTTAAAGCTGTGATAAATTGCGACAGATTAGTAAGCCGTTCGTTTACATCCGGTGGAATCCGATGTGTACGATATGGACAAGATATGGACAAGTGGACGCGTACCATAGATCTTTATCAAAAAAGACACTGCTAGTATGTCAACTTGTATGAAAATCCAGTGTGCCGCATTTTTTGTACCTACCATCGAGGAAGATCAATAATCGTCACAAGAGCAATCTGGTGGTAGGTTAACACCAATTTCATGACCAACTGCTTTCGAAGAGCTTTTACTAATTATGGTACAATTGGTACATGTGCTCGGAGATCGAACTGAAATTATGAGGTGTGCTAATTAGAGCATATTCCGAACTCAAGACATGTAAAGTAGATGAACTTGCAATGTCTATCCTATTAAAGGTCTGTGATGCCTACCTTTAACAACGCGAAGCAAATTAGGTACCCACTTCTACGAATTGTAGATGACAATTTATTCTCATCAGCCTATTTGTTCAGTGCTGAATGTAAAAAATTTGGTATAAATATTTTGTCGAATTTGTGGTTGCACATTTGATGTTAATTTTCGATTTGGTCATGTTTAAAAAAACATTATTTCAGGCGTGAAACCCATAATAAGTTATACAGAACTTTTACATTGCAAATAAATACTTAGATAGCAGAAAAGGGTTAAAACAATAATAGTAAAATTGTGCAATAAAATATCACAGTCATTTTCGGTTCCCAATACGATGCACTGTCAACCATGATTTAGAAATCGGGCTACTAAGGCAAAAATGTATGACCCGATGTATGTATGTAAATAATGTATGCCCTTTCTTTCAGACCATCCTGCAATCTCTGTTCATAATCGACGCGTGGTGGCGCCGCAGTACGACGTCGGAGCAGCGCAGGGACAAGCCAGGCCGCCAGCTGGTTACCTTCCTGCTGGTCGCCAACATGGCTATGTGGGCCATCAACACTCTGGAGAAGGTAACGAACTTTCAAGAAGGTAGTTCTTTCACTGTCCTCGCTTGTCGGCGCTGCAGCAACACGTCGGCCCAGAATATGGCGCGCTCCTATCTTACTCGTATTATTTGTAAAAAAATATATGAAAATTAATACAGCTTAGATGTAACATACGTACAAGTCATTTTATATCTTCAAAAATGTTTAAAAGTACGAGCGAGATAGTGGATGCACAAAGCATAGTCTCTTACTAGATTAACTAAACACTTAAATCAAGTAGGTACAACATAAAAAAAGAACAGAAAGATAGAAAATCGAATAATTGAAATATAAAATCTATTTTATTCCATAAAATTCTGGTATTACGAGCGACCTTACGCCGCAAACATCGGCCAATATCGTTTAAATTAATAAGTCCATTAAGTTAATGAAGCGGTCGTGAAATAAACTCCGGGGCGGTATTAAAATACCAAACTTTCCGTTCCGATATTTAACTGATAAATATACCTATTAAATTGTCAATTGAGCAAACAAACCTTACGTAAAATGACGGCCTACATTTTAAAATTAAATAATTCAGTTGAGATGGATAGCAACCTGAATTAGGATTTTGTATATAAATAATTAATAAATATCTGGCACATTATTGCACACATGGTAATCTGACCCCAAACTAAGCAAAGCTTGTAATATGGCAGCCAGAGACTGATATACATACTTTTTTTTTTTAAATACATACTTAAATAGATATTAACACCCAGACATAGAATAAACACAAATGTTCATCACACAAATGTTTGTCCTAGGTGGGAATCGAACCCACGCCCCCAAGTGCAGAAAGTAGGTTCACTACCAACTGAGCCACCAGGGCAGTCATATACTAAGAGCATTGTAACGGGTGATTCATTTAGAGGCGCTTTTTTGTCCATGGATTTTTTGGTGGATAAAGCGTGGTCGCGTTAACCTATCATGGTATTTTTGTTCAGTATAGTTTGAGATTTCATCATGGAAAGACTTCGTCTACAAATTATTCAGCTGTATTACGAAAATCAGCGTTCCACGAGGAATGTGTTTGTAAAAAATAAATGCAAAAATAGCTTTTACATTGACCCGAATATTTATTTGATAAGCTGACTTGGTTGAAGGATATTCATTTGTGTAATACTCGCTCTAAATCCCTGAATGATTTATCCTTTTCTAAGCTCAAACCCACCCGATTTAAAAGCTGCTTCAAATACAGCATGTATATTCTGCAAGCTAAGTGAACGCGCAAGTGAAGTGATAAGCTAAGTGAATGTGATTTTTTCTTGCCTATTTCTGCAGATAAATTTCAAAACATCGAATTATAAGGGTAAGGGACTACAGTCAAGGGTCACTCGACATTTCTCTATAGTAATCGACAGGAAAAATACACGTTCACTTAGCTTATCACCTCACTTGCGCGTTCACTTAGCTCGCTAGACCAGCAGTGCGTCTAAAATTTGGAATAACCTACGAGGACCTAACCTTACTATGAGGAAAAAAATGAATTCTGATAATTTTAAGCTAAAATACAAAGGTTTATTATATGAAATACAAAAAAAGAACTTTGAAGCAACTTTTAAAATTGCATAAGATACCGCGTTAACACTAAACTCACACCTTATGCTCACCTACCATATTTTTTCTGAGCATAGGGAGTATGCTGAGAGCGTGAGCCAGCCCTGCGTGACCCTTCGGGACCTCGCAGCACGGTGCTTAGCATACCACTATTGCCAAACATTGTTTTTACCTTATGTGTTCATTGTTTTTGGCAATAAAATAAATCTAATTCTTATTTGAATGTTAATAATGATAATAATTGTTTTTTTTATGTAGTTACGTCCAAAGAAATCACCCATTATATTTCTAAAATTAAAATAAAAAGAACTACGCTTCGTTTCAAAAATTTGTAGAGCCCTTTTTAGTATTTCAAAGGTTTCATTTACCTTTTCGTAAAATTATTTTTTTAAATAATTTTTTTCGAGAACCTTTCGGCCCCATCTGTTCTGCGTGATATGTGCCCTGCCCACTGCCACTTCAACTTGCTAATCCGGTGGACTATGTCAATAACTTTCTTTCGTCTACGGATCTCCTCATTTCTTATTCGATCTCGTAGAGAAACCCCGAGCATAACCCTATCCATAGCTCTTTGTGCGACTTATAGCTTTGCTTATGAAGCCCGTAGTGAGAGACTACGTTTCAGTACCGTATATCATCACTGGCAACACACAATGGTTGAAGACTTTCGTCTTAAGGCTCTGAGGTATTTTGTTCGAGAAGATGTTGCGAAGCTTGCCAAACGCTGCCCAGCCGAGTTGCAGCCGAGCCAAACTTAAATTGATATATTGATGATAACACAAAGGTTACTTGTCATCCCAAATCCTAATGGTCCCTATAGAATAGTGGGCGCTTCTATACACATTTACTGTTTTTTCTTCAGAATCGTGCGGAGTTCAGACCAGCACACCTGGCGTTCTACGGGACGTGGGCATGGACTATCATCACACACGTGTCCATGCCCCTGGCCATCTTCTACCGGTTCCACTCCACCATCTGCCTCTTCGAGATATGGAAGAACTGCTTTAAGAACAAACCTATCTACTTAAATGTGTAATCTCATGCGACTGAATGAAAGCTTTTTGTTTTGATATAAAGATGTTTTTGAAGATATGTTATTTTCTTTTTAGACTTTCACAGAAAATACGGAAAAAATATTTTTTGTAACAACGAAACATAAAACATTTACTTTCACCGGCCCTAACTCAGCATGTTGCTGGTTGTAGGTAGATATAATATAACCAGCGCTGTTAGACACCTATTTTCTCATCTCATACATACAATGTTCCATGTAATGCAAAACCTGAAATAGTTTGTTCAGAATCGGGTGTACAATCGATATAACTATTTATTTAAGGGATTTTTTATTCAATATTCATAATGCCGTTTCTAAAACTCTTAACCCAATATCACAGCGCAAGCGACGACGCAAATTTTGATAAAATACCTACATACTATGCAATTTCATTTCAAGACAATGGCATGAAGCGAAAATAACATAATTAATAAAATAATGTTTTTAAAAACAAGCTTTTATCAACCCCCTTCATTTGATACCCATATCATCAGGGTAGATAAAAAAATGTTGTCCGCCATTTTCGGGCGTTTCGTTCGTGACGTCATTAAATTTTTCGTATTTGTCTCAGCAAATCCTTTCATTTGATTCCCGTGAGGGCGAACAAAAAACTGGTTCGCCATCTTTGGGAGTTCGTCATATTGGATATAGAATAACGTCACTTAGCTAACCATGCATTGTCAGCCAAACTAAACGTGTATGCACAATTTCAGCTCAATCGGGTGGCCATAACATTATCTTATCAAATAAAAAATCTGAAATATCTTCTACAATTAAAAATAAATACAAAATGTCACATTACTACACTAATAAATCAGTATCAGAGGATTTGCATTCTTTCGATGACACGTTGTATAGATATTTAACTGATGGCAATGTTTAACAGCTTAACTGCTTGTTTTTTATTACACTACCTACTCATATATTAATAAAGAGTAAGCAAAATTGTATATGTAAACTTTACTTTATCAGTACCAACTGCCAATCAAATTACTGGACATTATAAGCTAAACAAAATTTGCATTAAGCGTTATACACACTAAAGGTCACGGGACCTGCCTGAGGTGACAGTCTCGCCCAGAATATACCAAGTAACTTATTATTAGTTATAGTCATTTGACTAGTGTTATCATGTAGTCTTATCATTAGCATTATGGTTTTAGCAAGTCATGAAATGTTATGATTTCATTTAACCTCGTAAGTATATAAATAAGGATACAAAAGAAGTAAAAGAAATTATATATATATCAGTATATCAGTCTCTGGCAGCCATATTACAAGCTTTGCTTAGTTTGGGGTCAGATGACCGTGTGTGCAAAAATGTCCCGAATATCTTAGCTATCTATCTGAAGAACTATTATGGCAGAATGAAATTTTTTTGAATGACACTAATTTTATGTCGACAATATTTTTACAGGAATTTGTTCTTTATATTATTTTGGTTTTTTAATTTTATTCCTATTTGTATGAGGATATCGACTTAAGTTTAACAGTGTGTGAAATAAATGTTAGTGGAATTATCCGTTTTTATTCTCAATAAATAATTATAATTTTAATATGAATTTGAATGACATTGTTAAGAGAAATTGGCGGAAAATTTATAAACGTACTTTGCATATAAACGTACTTACATGTTATACTCGTATTTATCGGAAACTACGATTTTAAAGAAATGTTGTAGGTAAGGAGGTATAGAACTATTTTTTTAAATCTCAAAAAGGTTTTTTTGTTTCGTTTTCCAAAAACAAGGAAACGTATTTAAAAGGCCAAGTTACTCGTAATTATTTTTACCAAGTATCCAACTTCAGACAAGTTGTTTTCGGGGCTATTATTCTCTATCTTCTTCTATCTCACATGAGTTTCCTTGCCTATAAACGCTTGATCCCAGAACATGAGAATGTAATTGAAAAATGGACTCTATGTCCTTAGTCTCTATGACCTCATAAACTCGTAACGCGGCCGCGTTATATTATCTGGGTGGAATTGGTACTATCAAGTTTTCTAACGCGATGAGATGCGTAAACGCGCTCATTTTGAATTTTCAAAATAAAGAAAAGCAAGCTAGCGCATTACGTGCGCGTTTATCAATAGAATGTAATATCCAATCGGAAGACGCGTTTTAACCATTGTTACCGTATTATAGCGCGTTTACGGCATGTTATTGGCGTGCTATGTGGTTTCAAACAGATTTAGGGCTGTTCGTTTATATGGAAATTTTGAAAAGGTCCCGATGCACGGGGCACCGTAAATGTATGGTTTTAACCACAGAAAACATTTTTGTGGTTCTACCATATCAATAATTAAGCTTCCTTTACTTGGAAGCCCCGGCGAAGGCCAAAGCCAAGGTCTGAGGCACCTTCAAGGTGCCCTTGAGCTGGTCGCCTAAAAAAAGTTAGCCATATGCGTCTGCCAACAGCGTAGGGAAGTTATTCATAAAAAATATTTACTGCTGATGACAAGTAGTATCTATAATGATATTATCTACTCTACGTCGTGACAGTGGTTGCCCAAAACAAGTGAAAACAAATGACAAATGCGCGACAGTTTATAATGGTGGTCTTTTTAGTCCAGTTTTTAGTTGTGGGAAAAAATTTCCTCAAAAGATCATCAACATATCTACAAGATTGGTCTGAGGTAATTTTTTTGTAAAATGAATTAAAAAAAGTTATAGAGCAAAAAAGAAAATTTTTATAAAACTTTTCTAACTTTTTTGCTTATAACATCATTAATTTTTAATTTAGGACAAAAAGTTATATGAATATATTTGTAGGCAAAACAATTTGCTACAAATCATGTCTTAACAATTTTTTTGTATGACGCATAGTTTCCGAGATATCGCGAATAAAGATTTTCACCTTTTTTTCCAAGATGGCGGCCGGGGGACAAAGGTTTTGACCCCACAAACTTGAGGTTAAGCTTCTATTGACCCCCACACATGTCCCAAAAATAAAATTGCGTCCTCTAAAAAATGCAATATTCGGTCCTTAAATTGTTAACATTTCAATAGACTATTTTTCGTGTCGATGACGAACACAGAAAAGATTATTTTTTTGTTGTTTAAATTAGAACAGCTGTCAAGGCATTTTTGTAAGAAATTTGTTGTAGCCACTTGCACCCAAGCCATAAACCCATAGCAAATGTGTTAACAACTGTGACGCGGAGTTCGACGCGTTGACATAAAAAAGAATGTCCAATCAAATATCTGTCAAAATACCTGGCGACAGAGTTTCCTTCTCTTTTCTGTGATGAGGAACGACACTGCAGTGCAATAGCACGCCCTCCACAAAATACGGAAATTGAGCCTAAAAACCTAAAATATACGCTATTAGATATTGTGGCCATTCTTTATTTTACAGACGTACGATAACGCTTCAGGTCGTGACTAACAAATTAGCACGTTGACAACCTTGCGTCTCCAGCTAATTTCCAACGAACACTGCTAATCTTTTTCACTTACTAAACAACTATCCTAATTGTTTGCAGTACTACAACGATTAATTTTAATATAGTAACCTGAACGTATCTATATCTATTCTATACATATAATAAAAACGTAGAGATAAAAAAAAAATGTAATAGCGAGATAACAAAAAAAACCACACAGGGCGTCTTAAAATAAGCAGCTGAACACGATAGGACAGTTTTTAGGATTTTTGTCTGTTTGTTTGTTTGTTTGTCCGCGCACATCTCCTAAACCACTGGACGGATTTAAATGCGGTTTTCACGAATATGCTTAGAAATTACCAGATTAAACATAGGCTATGTTATATAATTTATTTTAATTCTTTATTATTACATAAAAGAAATTAAAAAATCTATTATTATTTTCTTCGTTACCCGAAACGTAGTATGAGGATCGTCACATAGCCTCAAGCAAGGAGGTCCAAAGTAATGAGAATGTTATTGACATAGCCATTAAGAAGTTGAAACTGTCAACTGTCATCATCGACAAAAGATAGATCATCCCACAGACATTTAATACAGAAACAGACTGAACATGTTTTTTACAACTACATTCGCAAAAACAGTTACGTTTGCATCTCTCTCGATTACACAAAAATCATATATTCGTATCTCATTTTGTCGTAACGTTGCAACATAATAGAAAAAAATGAGCATGTGGTACGGTGTTCCAAGTCACCATTTTGGTAAGCATCAATATACTGACAGAAGGCTGACAGCGAAAACCACGGCTTGCAAAAATTACCTAAAATAAAAGTTATTTTTACATATTTGGTTTAAAAGATACGAAAATACTATGGTGAAGTGCAATGTCCTCATGTGTTTTAATTCATCTCATAAGATGCCACCCGGTATAACGTTTCACACGTAAGTTTCGTGTGTTATAATAGAGATTATTTTGAATTGCTATTTTTTCTTGTTATTTATCATAAACTTTACAATTTGAAGGCTTGGGAAGGTTGTGTTTCTTTCAATTACATAAATGTACAAGTTTGGTGGGTGTAATAAAAGTTAAAAAGTAGTTTTCTTTAAAAAAATATTCATTCGATCATTGTTTGGCGTTTGAGGTACTTAGACATTGTCCAGGGAACGTATTCAGTAGCCAAGAGAATGTAATACTCCTTTCAGTAGTTTAATTAAAATAGTATAAGTTATTTTCTTTAAAAATTCATTGTATCGATCATTGTTTTACGTTTACGGTATTTAGACATTGTCCAGTGAATTTATTTCAGAATCAGAATTCGTATTTCAGAAGTATAATTAAAATAGATGATTCAGCTTGATTATGATGACATGAACCTTTTTCATTAATTACTAGCTGCTTTTCTTAAGTAATGTAAATAAAGTACCTACCTACCTATTGTGGTTCATGTCATATATATACGTAGTGATCTAGATAGTGTAATTAAAGGGTTATTTAGACATATGTCAAGTAACAAAGATTTTTATTACATTTTAGATTTTCCCAAGGATGAAGAGTTGAGAAACGCATGGTTGAAGAATTTGAATCGAGAAAATTGGCAGCCCAGTGCGACAAGTATAACTTGCATGTAATAATTTTCAGAGCGATAACATACCAAGTGAAAAGAAAGCCACAAAAAGAGGTGTTACTGGCAAAAATGTTCTGCGGGAGCTGCAGAATACCTCATTTCCATCAAATTCAGATCCTGCAACCACATGACACATCTGGTAAATTGTTTTATACAAAAATAAATGATTTGACTTGGTCTGGTGTGTTTGAATATTAATACCCAATGGGAACATCCATAAATTCCATCACATAAAGAGGAGGGGAGGAGGGATCGACGAAGTGTGACTGACAAGGGGTAGGGAGGGGTCGTAAATTTTGTGACGTTACATTTCAGATACAATCTAATAGTATCTGTTAGCACTATTATAAAAGAATGTCCTTGAGTCCGGCCCGCGTTTTGCAAATGTTTGAGTGTAATGTATATGTAGTGTATTTTGCATCAATATTTTTGTGGCTTGTTGGTTCTGCTTGGTATTATATGTCTGTGGATCATCCATCCTTGCTGTCATTCAGATAATCAGCCAGATTAATTTTTTTTAAATAAATTAAGGAACATTCTTAGATGAATGAACGTGCAGATCAAGGATGTTATAAAACATAGGCCTTACGACCTCTTTGGTGATTCAATCCAATGTATTTTATTCCCAAGAGAATATAATACTCATACGGAGTTTTTGTTCTATGTTAGCATTTAAAACACAAAATATACCGCATCCTATTTTAATTCAGTCCCGCGAATATAAATATTTAAAAAAAGCCATTTGTATGACAATAAACCTATACAACAAGATTCCGGACGCAATAAAGAAAGAAAGAAATAATAACACTTTTCCAGAACCAACTTCGTAAGTTTCTAACACAAAAATGTTATTACGAGATAAAAGATTTTTTACGAGATAAAAGATTTATTCGACGATAAAATTTAGAAAATTATAATTAGAAATTAAATATCGATCTATAAATAGTTAAGAAAGTAGCGCCATAAGTTTTGTATGATCTCATATATAATTAAGTAACCTATCACAGTATGTTTTTTTTGGTAAAATTACTTCTGTCTGTGGTGTGGTTTTGTAACCAGCCACTACCTAAGTCATTGCTGCACCCTTTATGCAGGGTATATAAACTTAGCTTCTAGAAGAATGTATATTTGCAATAAGAATAAAGAATGAATTTTACTGTGATATTTTAACAGATAAATAGAGTAGTTCCATTTCATGGCTTTTTAATCAAGGTATACATACAAATGTACGCGAAATAAGAAATAACTAGCCAAGAGCGTGTCAAGACAAGCATATGTCAGGGTTCCGTGGCCAAAGCCATATACTTGTGGTCGTATTCATAGTTCAGAAATTGGATGGTCATAGAAAAATTCGAACGAGCGAAGCTGGACAGTCAAATTTCAGAGATGTATCATCCCGACATGACATGATATAATTTTTATGGTTTAGACAAAAATTATACTTCAAAACATGCTCTGCACTGTGGTCACATTATCTTTTTGATTTGAAAACTGCTGAAGGTGTTTTTACTTTTATGCTTCTATCAATACTTCACACAGGGCGACATAAAATAAGCAGCTGAACATGTTAAGGCAGTTTTTAGAATGTTTGTTTGTTTGTTCACGCACATCTCCTAAACCCCTGGAAGAAAATGCAGACGGATTTAAATGCTGTTTTCACGAATATGCTTAGCCTTGACCAGATTGAAGTATAGGCTATGTTATTTTGCGCAAGGGCCGGATTAAGGGAAAAAAAGGATTGAAGGTTTATATGAAAATCTACGCGTACGAAGTCGCGGGCAAAAAATCTAGTTATAAATAATGTTATAAGTAGCAGGTACTCATATAAACGAGTTGTTATTTATTTTTTATTTCTAATTCTCCGTCCTCAATATTGGATAAGGTATTGGAAAATTTACAACATTCTTTGGATCTAGAAAGATGCAAATCTCCATATCTAGTAGCGATTCTTTCAAGCAGCTTTAGCAATTTAATCGGGACGAACTAATGTCTAATCTGCAATGTTTCAGTATTAAAACATTCCAAACTCTTTGAATTGTACCTCAAAAAGTTTGATTCACAAAGGTCCCTCCCTATCTTAACTTAAAAGAATACAATGTTATCCTCGTTCAAGTGAGATTAAATCTCAGATCAGACAATCGAGGGAGATATGCTTTAGTACAATTATCGTTCGTGATAAAACGTCTTAATTTTTAATAAAAAAAAATGAAGCCATGACGTAACCGTAAGTGAAAACCGTACCGCTAACCGTAACGCAAAACCTGTAAGTATACGGTTCACTTCGTCTAATCTGAGGATCACTCGGCTGTACCATTTATTTGGGGCTCGAGCCGATTGAATTGCCAAATAACAAATTTGCAGCTACCTAGATACACCAAATACCTATTTCTAGCTAATAAGTAATAACATAGTATTTAGTCATATTTTAGTAATATTATCATATTTTCAAGACTAGTAACTAGATTTTGAATTACCAAAAAGTAGTCGAAATTTGCTCGAAATGGTACGGGTATATAAATATACACATGGATCATGGGGTTGTCAACAACATTGCAAAGCAGTCGTTTGGCCTGATACGCTGCCGTGTATAGATCTAGTTAGAGAATTGAAAATCTAAAACATGTTTTTTGAAAATGCATAAGGTAATAAAATATTCCACGGGTGCCAAACTGATCACTTACGATATTGTTAAAAGTGAGGCTTTACTAATTTAAAACAAAAATAAACGACAAGGTAACCTTGCTATTTTGGTTGTATAGACTTACAAAACTGTACCTAATTGCGGCTACGTCAGTGAAACCATAGACTCTGACGACTTAGCCGTGATCAGATAAGTGCTATCTGAAATGTAGTTAAACCATACTTTCTCAGATAAACTGATCTCCATTCAAGTGCATTAGATTGTAGCATTATTTGTTATTGAAGCCTTACTCGGAGGATATGGAAGACATTATACAAGAAGGAATAGAGTGGTACGTAAAATTGTATTTATTTACACGGCGTATTATTGACCGAGCGACGAAATAGATCTGAGATTTACCGAAACAAATAGGCGCTTGTATTTGTTCGACGATAAATTGCGTACCGTTGATCTGATTGTTGCGAAATTTAGTAAGCAAATATAATTACAAATACAATTATGTTATGTTCGAAAGTGAGCAAATTCTGTTAACGAGATGTGAAGAAATGAGGTGGCGAGGTCACAAGTTCCGAGCGAACACATACCATGGTCAAGTATTTTTTTTTTATTATCAAGAAAATCGCATAATAGAAAACAAGTAATAGATTTTTGTTCAACGTTGAAAAATGAACAAGTGAGCTCTTCCATGCTTAATTCTCAAGTGAATTCTGCTTTTCATTCTCAAGAATTTCATATTAGAAAACATGCAATGCATTTTTGTTCAATGATGAAAAATGAACGAATGAGTTTCTTAATTCTTTGAAAAATTCAAAAGTATATATGGCTTTTCATTTTCAAGAAAATAGCACATTAGAAAACACGCTAAGTTTTGATACGAGATACGAACAACATTAATTTGAGTTTCTTTGTTCTGTGCATAATTCTTATCTATGGTTTTAGTATAATACTTTTAATACGATGCATGGCTTGTTTTATACTTTAAATTTGGTTCGGTAATTCTATTAAAATCTAATGGGCAACGAAAATATGTCATGAAAATCCCCTGAAAACTAAGATAATTGAATGCAGCTGTATTTACTTTGACAAAAAAAATATTTTTGTATATGTGTGTCGTCCGCACTCAACTCCTTAATAGCAAAACGGATTTGAATGAAATTTGGTATGGAAATAGCTTATATACCTACCCTGGATTAACACATATACTTAATACTTTTTTATCCCTTGAGATCTCGTCATGGATCTACCAAGCGGAGGATTATTAATTGGCTTCGAATGTTTTAGGACAGTTGATCCAAGGGGAGAGCCTAGTAAAACGCTGAGCTACGAGCATGGAACGCATCTTCACCACCACTATCATCCCCTGAGGCAAACTAGCACGGCTCTGGAACGAAAGCTCAGGCATAGCCGGTTAGTAATACATTGCGGTCGATTTAGAAGGTTGACAGTTTAAACTTACAAACTCAAAACATTCCTGTCTGATGAAAATGAACTGATGAGCTTCAAACGCCTGAAAATATTTTTTTGAATCATAGCTTAGAACACTCTCGATCAAGTCACCTTTTAATCAAAAATACTAAATCATAATTGAATCGGCCGTTTAGGAGCTACGGTGCCACAGACAGACACACAAAATGCACACGTTAAACTTATAATACCCCTCTTTTTGCGTCGGGGGTTAAAAAGGGTCCTTAAATTGCAGCAGTCTGCCAACATATTTTTCTGCTACTTTTGCGGAGGGCGAAAAACACGTACCTATATCACACATTTACTGACAAACGCACACATGCTCAGAACAAGATCCTGTACACATGAACGCGCACTATATCGAACTTGAAACACAGACTTAAAAGCGCACACAGTTATAGGATACAGCGTAACTACAGAATGTTGTGTGCATGTCATATGGTCACAATTTTTTGCAAAGCAAAGAAGTACGTATTTGCTTTTCCCGTAATTCAATGCTCGAAGGTCAAGCCCACAGAAATCAGCCGAGCCATGTGGCCTGTAAAACTTAGCTGGTTTTATGTAGGTATTGACTTCTCTACGCCTATTCTTGTATTAGTTTCTTTAAAGCCTATTGGAAGGACTAATTATTTCATCCTAATCAACCTACACAAGACCACTAAACCATCGAAGAACAGAGGTTTTAGTACGAGAACTTGCGAAAAAGTTATCGTTACGTAAACGATAGCTAGTGTATGAAAAATTCAGTTTCCTTTCACGTCCGATAGAGGTAAAGGCCCTGTTAAATTTTTCATACATTTTGCTATCGTTTACGTAACGATAACTTTTTCTCAAGTGCCCGTACTAAGGCCACAGGATGTTCTAGTGAAGTAATAGCCTCCTATACCTATTAATATTAAAGCATGACCAGTCATATCAGCAGCAAAACCAATTAAATCTTTACTCCATCTTCACTATCGTCGCCAGAATAAAAACCGCTTAACTGGAGCGTTTTAGCAGAGGGTTCTAATTAATCTCACAACGCAGGAGTGGGGGTGCATGTGCTTCGTTAGAACCCGTCTGAAAGTGACACCCCCTTGCTAATTACCCGTGTGGACAACATCTTACCTGCCCCGTTGCATATTTACTGAAGGCGAATATTTGCTTCATTTTTTAGCTTTCTTGATTGCAAGATAGTCTAGTGATTCGATTTTTACTGAGCTGCGGCTTTCTTTTTTATGATGAAGCTTGTTGATCGTTTGTGCAAACATTAAAAACAATAAAACTGGAAATAGATACTGATATGATATATAAATTTCCGATCTTATATAAGCATTAAAAAAATATGTTATAAAATATAATTATATGAAAATAAAAGGAAGGGTAAAATATTAGTATAAGGACTATAATTATAAGCTACAGATAAAATGTAACACTGCCTGCTGCTTGCGTTAGTTGTGTCCCAGCAGACAGTTCTTCTCAATTAAATAAAAATACTGGCCAAGTGCAAACCGGACTCGCGAACGAAGGGCTCCGTACCATAATCTATAAAAACGGCAAAAAAATCACGTTTGTTGTGTAGGAGCCCCCTTAAATATTTATTTTATTCTGTTTTTTAGTATTTGTTATAGCGGCAACAGATATACATCATCTGTGAAAAATTTAACTGTCTAACTATGACGGTTCATGAGATACAGTCTGGTGACAGACGGGCGGGACGGGCAGCGGAGTCTTATTATAGGATCCCGTTGTACCCTTTGGGTATGGAACCCTAAAAATATTATAATATAATAAAGATATTAATTTTGTTTTTGTATTAAGTATTTATCACTTTTCAAAAGCCTCTAAACGTTTTATAATCTTTAAAATGTCTTTTTAATTGGGTTTTTTCATTTTCAGAGGTACTTAGTGGGCAACATTACGTCACTGTAGTTATTGTGGCGTTAATACACGCATCACGTTGTCCGTATGATGTAGCGGAAGGCTTCCAAGCTTGAGTCATGTCTGACGCACCATTTGCGAACACTACGTTCAGTTGAAACTGAAAATTGTGAAACATTATATCAAAAGTTTATAATAAAATTGCGTGGAAAATTCCCAATAATTTGCATAATTTAAATACATAAATTCACATTCCATCCAGATACATATACAAGATAAGAGACTCTAATTTCTCTGCTATTTTCTTGTAACCTAAGGTCCATCCTAAGGCCTGGAAGAAATCATTAAACGATAAGGCCGCCGATTGTTGCGCTAGTTTTTTAAGCTGTTTCATCGTGTATTATGTTATTTGTGGTGTGAAAGATAAAGAGTTTTTTTTAACGCGGTTAAGTCCGCGTTTGACCACCAACTCGCCTGTTGGTAAGCGACGACGAGTTTATCTATTTTTCTATTTTCTGGTCATGGAGATATTTCTTTTCTTAGATTTATAGCTTCTAAGTGATATCTAACTTTGAAGTTCCAATTACATTAACCTAGTTACACGTTACATGGGCCTTCTAATTATAAACTCACACATATGTACTAAATATTAACACAAGCACACGTCTGTTGCTTGTCTGCGGTGCGTTACTGTTATCAGTTAACATTCGCATCTTGAGACTCTACATGTCTCTATATTTCTTAGTTAAGATTTGAAGTTTTAAAAAATACGGTTCAAATTGAGAACATTCCTCCTTTTTTGAAGTTGGTTAATGAAATTTTATTGTATATTGTAGTGTACACATTAGTCAATTGGTCAGTTTGTGATAACTCGTGATAATTTTGTAGCATATATAAGACTTCAGTGAAAACATACTGATTTATTCAAGGAACGTATTGACATTTTATTTTAAACTATTACTTTGATATGATATGAAGTCTTAAAACAGCTTAGTAGTTAGGAATAAGCTCGCTTGGTAATGATGAAGAATAAGGATAAAAGCAATCAAAATGGAGGGCGAATGCGCCGGGAGAAGTCGGAGCCGCTTCTTGCAGTGCCTGAGGATGAAAGGTGAGTCCAACTAGGCTAGGGCTACCATATACCAAAGGTATCATTAATCCTTGACTAAATAAGTAGTCTAACAAAATACGTTTTTGAATTTTTTGAACAGCATCACCATCTCACACATTAAGAGCCCTCTCATATTTTTTGACGAAAAAAGCAACGAAAACTTTAATGTATTTTATCGTTCTGATTCTATGGAAATTGGTTAAAAATAGAAAGACTTATAGGAAATTCAATTTCTGTTATAAATAGATGTATTATAATACTGTATTTTTTGTTAAAAATATCGCCTTAAAATTTTGGATAACATTTTGACTTACCTCCAATTCGCAAAATTCGTTTTTGTAAACCTATTGTCGAGAAAACTTTAGAGTTAAATTCGTCTAATTACTGACATAAAATAAACAATTTTATTATTATGGTTTACTTGTTTTATATTTGTGTTGACATAATTGTCGTAATCGGCTTTATTTTTTCGTTTTGAGGACTAAAATCCAAATATCTAGGTACCTAAGATTGAAAGATGTATTTTGTAAAACTCTTCATAACAAGTACAAAGTAGATAAATACGGTTTCTCTATATTACTCGCCTTGTGTAGAACCTAATCGTTAAACGTTTGTTTCATGCTTTATTTGTCGTTCTGTTGAAGAATTGTTTATTAGAAACATTTACTTAAATTCATTAATACCTGAATGTTCCCCGATAGTTACAATCTACGTGTCTTCAAATCACGAGTGAATCGGTTTCTACTAGGCAAGCGTGCTCCATCTAAGACCATCGCCATCGCTTAACATCAGGCGAGTTGGCGGTCAAACACAAGCCTATTAATAATATATATATTATATCTCTTTACTAAATTACATTCTCGGGTCTAGCCCGGACATTGGGTAGGCATTGGTGGAGCCGAAGCCAACACCAAGAGGCCCTGTTTAATATAAAATACATGCAATTATGGAATATGTATAAAAAGGAATAGAAACTATTGTACAGCATAAGATAAAAATAAACTGGGCTATTGAGGTGAACAACTTGTGAATAAGAAAACAGATCTCTAGGATGAGAAACGGCACCTGCCTTATCCTATCTCATCTCAAAACATATTTAGGCAGGTGATGACTTGCCATCCACTGAATGGGCCCCCATAAATGCTGCCGTATCTTGGCTCCGGAAGGGCAACATCGGTGTGGGTGGCTTAGGGTGTAGAGAGGTGTGCTTGCACTAAGAGCTACTCGCCTATAACACTTCCACCCTGGAGCTTAGATTCTTAGCTCTTGCGGTTTCCACCCCCGGACGGCCGGTTAAGGCAAGCCAGGGGTCAGGGGTCTCATTTAGCCCCATGGAATCCATGGAATTATTTTTATTTTTATGATACTGGGTGACGAGACGGGCGAAGTCGCTCGCCTGATGGCTCTTCACGCTTGCCCATAACAGCTCAACGCCACTCAGAATTTTGAACTTCAACAGTTTAAAACCCTGGATGGCAATGCGCTGTACTCGTCACCCTGAGATCTAAGATGTCAAATCTCTGTGTGCCCTGTAATTTCGCTGGAAACATTGCCCTTCAATCAGGAACACAGTAGTGTTTGCACACTACTGCTTGGCGGTTGAATAACTGGCAAAGGTGTGGACTTCCCCAGGCGGACCCCTGCAAAAGAGTCCTACCACTACATATTTTTTTTAAATTGAAAAATATACTCCATCATCAACTTACTTCGCCTGGATCCATCTGCTCTTTGTTGTTATTGTTTGATTATAGAAAGATTAAGCCGGATACTCTGATTATAGTTTTAACCACATTCGGCAATCTCTGGTGGGAGTAATTCACATAAAGTGAAAACAAAATGCTCTTGTTTTGTTATTAAACTCGGCCTTGAACAAATTGACAATCGACAAGCGGCTCGTATCCTGCCTTCGTATAGTGCCTGTGCTGTCACCCACACAATGGAACCAATATCGTAAACCTACCTAGCAATAAAAAAAGTACTTAAACATAATTAATTGTAAATCACTTTTGTACAAAAAGTGTAGTTCTGCCTTTTGCTGTAGTGAAAACACGTTCCAGTTACATGCTGGGTACGCTGTCAACTGATACTGGGCTTGAGCATTTGGAATGTCTTTAGACCTTCTACGGTCTATGGACAGTCTAACTGTTTTTATAGTGTTAGTGTTAGCTTGTATTTTGTTTAGTTACCTAATAAAGGCATTAATACTTGCCCATATTTAAGGAAATATTTGGAACATATTTCTTATGAATCCAACCGATGTATATATATCTATGATGCGTTAGTTATAATGAACATAAACAATCCTACAACAACACAACAACAGTGTTACAGATAAATGTCAAAACGTCGAATTATTAGGGTAAGGGACTACAGTCAAGGGTGATCATTCGACTTATGACATTTCTCTATAGTATTCGACGAGAAAAATACATGTTCACTTAGCTTATCACGTCACTTGCGCGTTCACTTAGCTTGCAGAATAGACCAGCTGCACAGGTAACAAAATAATGTGTACCGTGGGCTTTTTCGAATGCTGAAGGCAGAGGCAGCCCTGACACGTGCTTCATTAGACCAAACCAACTAGTCGGTAAGCGGCAAAACAGCCGCGTAACCTAATATCGACACCTGATTTTCTGCAAATAATCACAACTTACAAAACTTGCATGTTCTAGGAAACGCTTCTGTTATCTTTTATAGAGTTTTTAATTGTAGTCGATTTGTGTAATTGCAGTCTTATTTGCAATAGTAGTTAGGCTTAATTGTGAGGACGAAATATCCATCATTCTCATAATGCTCACAGTTACATATTATAGCCCTTCCCAAGGCAAGCTACTCAACCCGATCGTCAGCTTTTCACATCGGCACTGGAAACTGATTTAAATCAAACCATCGATAATTATGATGTGGAAAATCACAGACTAGGTATAGCTACTACGTAGCCCAGACTTGTAGTTACGATTATTTTCAATGGAAACAATTCAGTCAAATATCTGAGGGGCGGGGTGAGGGGTTACTAAATGCTAATTGGCCCATTCAACGTCATGTCAGTTCAAAAAGTAAACATAGCATAGTGATGCCGTACCTACGGTATTGGTCGGAAATGACGTGACGTGAGGTTCAGTGGAATCAGTGGGCGTGTTTTTTATATCAGTAGTGGTCAACTGATGAAGTGTCTGAACATGTTCGCCCTGCATTAAATGTCAGTTAAATAGAAAGTCTTTGTGGAAAATACATCTACATAGACCGTTTTAATAATAGGTTTTTTTTTTATTGTGAAATGTGCTAGCTTTTGACCATAACTCACGTGATGGTAAGCAATGATGCCGTCTAAGATGAGGCACATTTGCCCATGAGGTGCCTATTCTTGTCGTGAAGAGACCAAGGTTGAACTTTAAAGAGAACACCGAGGCAGGGAGCGCATTCCATTCCTATGCAGTTCGTATTAAGAAAGAATTTTGGAAACACTGCGTACGGACTTTACCAAAGGTAGTTAGTTATCACACCTAGCCTGGAGGAATAGGAACAAGCTCTCGAGTACCTAATAATGCCGGAACACACTATAAGATATTTGGCGAAAGATTTTCAAGTTGGTGGTAGCTAGCCAGCAGGTGGTAAGATAACATGAGTGTATTAGACAATACCCTACCACCATGACGTTATGTTTTCGTCATGGTGTTTTCCTTCACCGCCAGCTCAGGTTCATTGTTGGAGCTTAAACCCACGCTCTGATACGCCTCGGAATTCAAACACGACAACCACCGAGCTATCATGGCATGTATGTCTATTAATTTGATTCCAGAGAACACCCGTCGCATTACCTACCGAGATTGAGTGTGGTCCTGCCGGCTAGCAGCAGTTCCAGCATCGAACACATGCCTCCTTCATCCTCACCGAAAAAGCACCCGCTCTCACATGGCGAGTAAGTAACAACTTGTAGCGCTGTTTTAATAGTTGTAGTTGTTCTATAGAACCAAGCAACTATCAAATATACCGAACATACGCATACAGTGATTTTAATACAAATTTGGCCTTGAATTGTTGTTCGGATTATCTGTTTCATTGCGGGTTCTTGGCGCTGTCCATTAATGGCGTTCCCGTTATAACTCTTTGTCACTAAATATAATCTATTTTTGTGATTATAATTATGTCCAAATTTTTGTATATGTACCTACTCGTAAATAGTAAATAATGACTGTAGATTTCTGCCTACAAACTTCTACGCAGTTTGGCCTCAGTTGTGTATCTCTTATCTTATATGTATGTTTTTAACTGATAGAAATACTATTTTCAATTTGGCCATCACGTTACTTACGGTCAGCAGATGTGTAACATGACGGTATAAGAGAACGTAATAATGTTTGCCGTCATGGCATAAGAGTCGGTTTACTGCCAAGCCGTACCAATAGTTATTACACATTTAAAAAAACCCTACATAGTTTCTCACTTTTCAAATGACTTTCAATCCACACAAACACAATAAGCTATACTTACTGGCTATTTTAACCCGTTCACTGTCGCGCCAATGCGGTTTTGCGAATTTTATCAAATACCGGAAATTCAGTTTTCTTGATACAGGCTTGCCTAGTGAGGTATATATTTATTGAGGTAGCATACACTCTTGATAAACACTTTTTATACCGAATACTGTTCTTGCGGGATAGGATGTGAAACTGTCAGGCGTACCCTAGATTAGTTATACAATATTACTATTCGTATTGTTAAGGTAGAACGTTTCACGTTCGGCGGGAAATTCAAATTTCAAACAGTTTTTTTTGTTCTTGTAGCTAGGCCGGGTAATTATTGTAAACGATCATGATGTTTGCGAAAATTGATTATTATTCTTTACAAACTCATGTAAAGTTATTTATCTTTAATGCGCATTATTACATACATTTGTCAATAAACAAATTTTTGCTGTTTCTAACAGTTTATTGACAAATGTAAGTAATATGGTGAGTTACTGATTAATAGCTGTACACGATAATATAAAGAACAACCGACAATTTTCGCAAACACTGTGCTATTTCACAATAATTACCTGGCCTAGGTACAAGGACAAAAAAACTGTTTGAAATTTGAATTTCCCGCCAAATATGAAACGTATCACCTTAATGATACCGATTTTACTATAATCGAAGTGCATCAAACTAATCAGTAAAATTAGAAACTTGCAACGTTTCAGTTAAATATCTAAACACGAATGTAAATTAGCTTTTGATTAGAATTTCCGTTTAATTAATAAAGGTAATAATTCGATTTGTTTCAGCGAATCAATGACGGTAGTGCTATCAGCGTTTTACGCGAAATTATTGATTGTCCTAGGAATAGCTTTGCCGATCACAAGCACAATACAAAATGAACTTTACACAAATATTATCACAGATGTGAGTACCTACTACGTTTATTTTATACTAGTTTTTTTGCCCGCGACTTCGTACGCGTAGATTTTCATATAAACCTTCAATACGTTTTTAGGGTTTCGTACCCAAAGGGTTAAACGAGACCCTATTACTAAGGCTTCGCTGTCCGTCCGTCCGTCTGTCCGCCCGTCCGTCTGTCACCAGGCTGTATCTCATGAACCGTGACAGTTAGACAGTTGAAATTTTCACAGATGATGTATTTCCGTTGTCGCTATAACAACAAATACTAAAAAATAGAATAAAATAAATATTTAGGGGGCTACCATACAACAAACGTGATTTTTTTGCTCGTTTATGCTCGATATTGATAACGGAAACAGGTAGACGCTTGAAATATTCACAGAATATTAAGTTATATATTGACTTTAAAAATAAATAATTAAATTAAAATGTAAAAAAAATGTGATTTTTGCCGTTTTTATAGAAAATGGTACGGAACCCTTTGTGTGCGAGTCCGACTCGCACTTGGCCAGTTTTTCTTCCCTTAATCCGGCCCTTGCTCAAAACAACATAGTCTATACTTCAATCTGTTCATAGCTAAGCATATTCGTGAAAACCGCATTTAAATCCGTCCGCATTTTCTTCCAGGGGTTTAAAAGACGTGCGTGAACAAACAAACAAAAATTCAAAAACTGCCTTGACATGATCATCTGCTTATTTTAAGCCGTCCTGTGTGAAGTATTGATAGAAGCATAACAGTAAAAACACCGTCAACAGTTGTCAAATCAAAAAGATAATGTTACCACAGTGCAGAGCATGTTTTGAAGTTTTCTTTTTGTCTAAACCATAAAAAGTATATCATGTCATGTCGGGATGATACATCTCTACAATTTTACTGTCCAGCTTCCCTCGTTCGAATTTTTCTATGACCATGCAATTTCTGTACTATGAATACGACCACAAGTATATGGCTTTGGCCACGGAACTCTGACATATGCTTGTCTTGCAAAATACAATGGATTGTATCACCACAGAGGTTGTATGGCCTATGTTTTTATAACATCTTTGATCTACACGTTCATTCATCTAAGAAGGTTAAGGAACCTTCTTTAAATTTAAACTGATTATCTGAATGACAGTTGACTGTTTCAAATTTTTATGTCAATAACATTCTCTTTACTTTGGACCTCCTTGCTTGAAGCTATGTGACGATCCTCATATTACGTTTCGGGTAACGAAAAAATAATCATTGATTTTTTAATTTCTTTTATGTAATTATAAAGAATTAAAATAAATGATATAACATACCCTATGTTTTAATCTGGTAATTTCTAAGCATATTCGTGAAAACCGCGCTTAAATCCGTCCAGTGGTTTAGGAGATGTGCGCGGACAAACAAACAAACAAACAGACAAAAATTCTAAAAACTGTCCTATCGTGTTCAGCTGCTTATTTTAAGATGTCCTGTGTGTTTTTTTTTTGTTATCTCGCAATTACAGATTTTTTTATCTCTACGTTTATGTATAGATGTATAGAAGATAGATAGATATAGATATAGATGTAGACAACGTGTTTACTATAGACGTGTAGTAATACTGAAGGGTATGTATTTATACTCATCATAATGATTTTTTTTACTATGGAACCAGACCTGAAATTGCGGGGAAAAAAACAGCTGAGGTTTTTTTCGCGATTTCTGAGTTGGTCCCATAGTAAAAGTTGTTCATAAAGATGTGTACATATATACCTCTCAGTATTATACTACACCTCCACAGATATAGTAGATCTGTGTACACCTCTAATAAATACGTTTTATATTCATATTTTGATTTTCGTTTTTTTATGTTCATTTGTTTCTCGTTTTGGTATTTTTTTTATTTATTTGCTTGGTCCAGTTGACCAGACCAAAATCCTTTCCATGCTTAGGTTGCCTGGAGGATCATCGCTTTTAGTGATAAGGTGGCCAATTGTTACACTAGTTTTTAAGAGATTTTATGTCCTCTTTTATGGTGTGAACAATAAAGAGTTAATCATTCAATCACATGGTCCGACCTCACATGGAGTACTGCTAATCTTTGGAACGGAGCACCCAAGTATCAGCTTGAGCCACTTGATGCATTACAGCGTAGAGCTGTCAGAATTGTCAACGAACCCAAGCTCACTGAACACCTAGAGCCGCTCAGCATGCGCAGATACATTGGGTCTCTTTGTGTGTTTTATCGCATTTACAACGGGGAATCTTCTGAAGAACTGTTCGATCTGATGCCGGCATCGCGGTTTTTTCATCGCACCAGCCGCCACCGCCTGAAAGTTCATTCACATATATTATCATAGCATGGCATCATATCATGGCATAAAAAAACAATTAATAACTCAATAAAACATAATATAATAATGTGAACGTGGGCATAGGACAGGCTCATAATGGTAAAATAATATTTTTTATCACGTTCAAGTAAAATTCCTAATAACTATCACTTCTCTGTAACATAATTTTGTTTTCAGATTTTCACAATGTATCTCTACATAGTTGCGATGGGTTTTCTCGCTTACACATTTTACCACCTTCGAATAGCAAAGCGAGACAAAGACGGTAAACTATTTTATGCTTATAAGTTTGCGTTCCAAAACATTACAGTCGTTGGTAGAGTAAAATTCTTCGTTTGAATTTCGCTCTCTATGTGAGTTTCTTGTTTTGGAATGCAACCTAAAATTACAATTTTGACTGTTTGATATAATCTTTTGTACCTTATTTCAGAAAACATTAAAAGCACAATCTACGGTAGCTTTTACCTGCACATAGGAGTAGCAGGATTTGGAGTGGGGTCTATCATATATTCTTGCCTACAATTTGGAGGTTATTTTGACCTCTCTGGGGACTGCCAACTGCCCATAGTGGCCATCAAACCAGCCCTTCGGATAGTCTTCATGGTGGTTCAAACTGTCTTCATATTTTCGTACACAGATGTAAGAAATTTAATTTTACTAGTCGTAACTACTGACCATTAGGTAGCTCTATGGTAGTGTGTCTGCCTTAGTTATGAGGAAGAGGTCCAAGGTTAAATTTTTGGGTTTGAAGGATGAATTTAGGAGTTTAGTCTAGCTGGGGTGCTAGTTTTCCGTGTCTTGGTTTATTTTTCATGGCATCCGTGAATCTAGATGGATCTATTAGTGCTAAACGTCATTTAACTACACTCCCCGTTTTAACCCTGTGCCCTTTTTTATAATGCGCACCACATTCTTGCCAAATTTTATCGAGATTGGTTCTGCTGAAGGTAACAATTAGACTGTGAGACAGAAAAACATAGTTTTTTTCGCATCTTTTATAATAAATTAACCAACTAGCTGAGGGAAATAACAGAAATAAATTCTTATCCTTATTTACTTTTCAAAGACTCGTTTAAATATTTTTACATTGCACTTGAAATTTGCTTTTAAAATTCTACATTCCTTTCACGCGAAAAATCATGTTGACACAACATGATAAAGCAATCACGAAACTGTATTAACTCGGCAATATACGTGAAAATTGTGCTAACAAAAAATTATATTGGCCAACACTTCCGAATTGTGATATGTAAAGTGCTAAATAAGTAGATTCTGCAGTGCAAGTATCGGTACGACAAATTTCCAGTTTTATCGATTCTAAACGTCATTATCATCGACTAACACACGTTTGGTTTTATGAAAACCCTTTGTCGACTCTACGGCCATACTTATACAATGTAATTTAAGTTAATGTTAAACTAAGCTTATAATTACTCTGTCTCGTTTTCGCGCGTGACTATTTCCGTTTGTGAAAAGTTGACTGAGCAATTTAAAACATTGATTTAGTAGGGCAATATAACTTACTTTTAAATACACATTCCCCGCCAAAGCCACCATAGTTTGTTCCATTTTCAAGCAATACAAAACTGCTAAAGTAAATATGCGTAGTACTGACAGTACTATGCATATTTACAAGTTTTTATTGAAAATTTTCTTTTTCAAACCAAGAATTTACGAAATTAGTGATCGGAACAGTGTGCTGATGAAAATTAGCCCAAACTCTACCAGTCTATATTATCCATCGAGGAGTTCCGTTGTCCACCGTTACCATCATCAAATCAGCTCAGTCACCATAATATTGTATTGTCATCGGAACTTGACAAGTATGCCAAATTTCAACTCAATCGAACACCGGAACGTGGGTCAAATTTTAATTTCCAAAATTTGGTTACAGACTGACAGACATCGGGACAGGTAAAAATAAATAAAAACGCAACAAATGATATCTTAAGGGCATTGCAACAAAGGCGATAATAAAATTAAATCAGTAGAACGCATCCACCTGTATCTGTAATGTGAACGGGGTTTAATTACCTTACATGCTGACTGACTATAAACTGATATGTACTTACTTCAATATGATAACATTTTTACAGATCTTGCACCCGATGCGTGGAGTAGTTATAGACAGATTCGGTCTTATGCATTTAATTGCGACAAATGTTTGCGAATGGCTCAACGTGGTAGTCCAAGAAACCAGAGACGACATAATGGCAGTAGCATATGATCGCCCGAGTCTGTTACGATACGCCAATATCAGTGGCCACGCGAAAATAGACATCATGGATAAATTAGACAACGTAACAATCGAACAAGAGGCAGAGCCACAAATGATGAGGAACATAACCGATGACATATTCCTAAACGTGACTCTGAATAGCTTCAATTTAACGCTGCTAGATGATGTTTGGACGTGCAACGTGTCCGATATGATAACGCCTTTGATTAGAAGTGTAAACCCGTATTTGCGGCCCTGTGGGGTGGAATACAGCCTTTTGTGCTCTATCATTATTGCTGTGATCTGGAATGACATCTGTACTGTACCTGGTTCGGTGAGTTTTATGACAATTTTATTGGCTACGGCTTTCTTAGTTCACTATTTCCTTGGTAAGATTGTACCAGTAAAATAATAAAATAAATGAGGTCGTCTAGCTAACAAAAGGTAGAGCTAGGTAATAATTCGTACAGTCTCTGCCGTAGAGTTAAGCGATTTGAAAGTTAACATTAATAGTAGGTTTATGATTATGGATTGATATCTATTGGAAAACTAATGTCGAATACGCAAATGCGATCTACTGTCCACCGCTAACGTGTTTGCGTAAAGGTTTGGTCCACTGAGTAGGAACTGAGCAACTTTCATTATGACAGCAAAAATAATATTTCCTGAATGAAATAATAATAAGCTCTAAAAATTAGGACGGACGGACAGACGCACAGACATACAGACGGACTGACAGAATAAACTTATACGGTTCCAACCATAAAATGTGACACAAATGGATTTTCGCTTTCTAGAAGAGTCGGCACCGTAGAAAGTTTCCTATCTAGGTACGTATTATACTTACTAAGTTAGATAAGTACGTACCTATAGTAAAATTGCAATAACCTTGAATTACAGAAACCTCACAAGCAAGAGACTGTTAAAGAATCGGCGAAGCAGTGCTGCGAGCGGAACGTGAAAAACAATAACCATTACTCGGTGGACTGCGGTAGCGCTCACAAGGGTCTCTTCATGGGGGTGGCGGTGCTGGCTGGAACCATCGTCAGCCTCATGCTCTTCAACGGACTGTTCCACCAGCGGAAACATATGGAGCTCGCACTACTTCAAGTAAGATACAGTCATTTGTAGTACGGATTTTCACACCACTGGCTTTTCGGTGAAGGAAAACATTGTGTGGTGTGGAATCCTGCTTACGCAAAAGAAATTCAATGGCGTATGTAAATCCACCACGCGTGGTCGATACGCCCTTTCGAGGCTAGGTCTAGCTGATTGCTGATTATGCTATGCTTATTAGTAAGTACCAAACCTTTTATATGTAGATATCTAAGTACCACCGGGACAAACGCAAAAATCTTCTTGTGATCAGTTGACGAAACAATAAATGTATTTATTTCGCGTTTCACTAACTTACCACACGTGTAATCAGATACGTGCGATGAGTTAGCGACTAACCCCTACCTAACTATTTGTTAACTATGTATTTGGACATTTCCTAAGCGCCGGCGTTTGAAACCAAAAAACTAATCAATTAATTTAAGCCAATTAATTTTCTGTTATTTCCCAACGGCACTAGCATATTGCAGTACCTACTATTAGTGCTGAAGGGTTTATTTTTCGTTATACCTACATTCAAAAATAATAGTAAGGTCTACTTAGCTCTTAATTTTATTTGACAAATGTATTTTTTATTAATTATTAGCAGCTTTTTAACCGCTTTTCATAAATTTTTCGAATTTCTTCAGATTCTCGTTTTTTTTCGAAAATAATTTTATATTGATGCCTCGAAGTGTGTGTTTTTATTTTATTATGATATTTTCCATTTTTATATTTGTATTTCTGTGCCGCGGTTGTTATAGGTACCTCACCACGTTACCACTCTTGAAAAGAGGGAAAATTTGTATGCATCTTGAAAACGTGGGCAGCAAAATTTTCAATCAACAAAAATTTTTCATAAATGCTGGTTTTTGTTCATATCTACTCGTATGTGATTAATAAAATCACTTATCGATAGCGAATTTCGGCGTCGCGGGTGGGACACGATTTTTTACAACTTCCTGTTTAATATCTATTAAAAAAAACATGGGTTCTAATACCTAATGATTAATAATGTGCTATGCACCATTTCAGATCAACATCTGGGAGACGATCCTGTTCATTCTGATGACCATAGGCTCCGGCGCATGCATCCAACGCATGCGTACGCTACCCCTCCGGAGGGCTGTGTCGGGGCTACCTTTGGAGCATGCCCTTCTGCTCGTCACGCAGTGCGGCGTCTATCTTTACTACCTGTTCCAAATCATTGGCGCAGGATTCCTGATGGAGCGATTTCCGAAAGGAACACAAGCAACAAGGTAACAGGGTTTTGGTTTTGGGTTGGGTTTTTAAATAATAGGCTTGCATTTGGCCGCCAACTGCGATGATGCGGTCTACGATGGAGCACACTTGCCTCAAAGAAACCAATTCACTTTTGATTTGAAGACATCCAGATTGTAACTATCGAGGAACACTCATTCAGGCAGCGTATTCCACAGAAGAAGCTTAGTCTGACTGAACTAGGAATTCGTTGCTGATGATCCTCTTGGCACGTTTCTCAATAGACTCCAACGCCCCAGTTGGTATAATTAGCTGATCCATCCCAAAGGTTAGAGCAGTACTCCATACACGACCGAACTTGTGCTTGGTACAGTGAAAGGAACTGTTCCGACGTGAAGTACCGTCGCACCTTTGGCAGGACACCCAGCTTTTTGGCAGCCAAATGAGCCTTGTTTACAATATAGGATCCAAATTTGAGGAGACAGAGCAACGGCCAAAAACTCAAGCTGGTCAGTTATCGGAATGGATACATCCCGAAAAGTAGGAGTAACAGTTGGAATAAGGCGTCCTTTTGGATTCTGTGCTTGTGGCGAAGAACAGACACGCCTTGTTCTTAGCGGCATTGAACTTGACCAGGTTGGCATCGCCCCAATCGGAGACTGCCCTAAGGGACAAGTTCATACACCATGCCACCATGACTTCTCTGCAAGGCTGAATTTGTGGTCCGTTGGTTTGTGCTTTAGATGTATAGTATACCTAGATCTCTACGACTGTTCTCTCGTCTGCGTAAAGATAAGGCTTTAGCAAATCGTTGATGTGCAGCAGGAAGAGCGTTGTAGAGAGCACCGACCCCTGGGGGACACCGGCATTAATTGATCAGACCACCCTAAAACCGCGAAAAAACATACGTTTAGTTTAAATGGATTTTTTCTACAGAACAGCAATATTTTTTGTGATTTCAAGGTTGGCTATTGTAAAAAAAAAAATACAAAAATATATTTGTACAATGACCTTTGAGTATAGATATGTGACAATGTACCCTGAGGGTACTAAGCCGAAAGATTGTCACATACCTACACTACAGCTACACACGCTACCCTGTATGTACAGGCTGTTTCATCTTTCTGTTACAGAATAATATCACCCCTCTGCGCGCTAATCCAGTGTTCGTGCCAAACCCTACTGGTTCTGGATGCGTGGAGCCGGCGCTGCCGAGGCAATGGGCGACAGCGGCCGGGCCGGCAGCTTGTCACTTTCCTCCTGGTGGGCAACTTCGCACTCTGGCTGCTTAATAGAGTGAAGAACGCTAGGGCGGAGTTCCATCCATTGCAGGTAAGCAACAACGCTCATGGCGTTGTCAAAACTATGGCTAGCTAAGAAATCTCGTTAAATAAATATTATCTATAATAAAACGGCCAAGTGTCCAGGGTTCCGTAGTACGTACCACCACAGAATGCTTAAGGAAGTCGGTAAAAATTATTACAGCATCGTGTATCGGCAATGGGTGCCTGAGCAAAGAAGATTGTGTTTGCTCTAGTCAAATCTGTCTAATCTAGTTTAAAAAAGATAATACGTACAAGCTTCAAACTAATAAATAACTAACACCGGCCAAGTGCAAGTCGGGCGAGCTGATCCCAAACGGAATGAAAAAAAAACACATTTTTGTATACCTACGAATCCCTCGGTGCGCGAGTCCGACTGGCACTTGACCAGGGTTTATTTTGTCTTGCTAATTTGCTAGCCGAGGTGCCTACAGTGAAAGGTACTCGTACCTAGGTATTTCAACCATAGATTTAGGATGTAAAATTTTGTCGATTTTTTGGGTCTGTGATTTCAACTGCCTCACTTGAAAGCAAGGCTAGGCAAGTGTCATACCAAGATAAGCTGTGGTTAAACGCTTAGCTAGTGTCAACAAAACATGTCCTTTTATATAAAGAGGATATAACCTAGATGCAAAGATTTCATACTTATACCTTGATCTTAGCCTACATGCCTTACAACAGTTTATTTTTGTTTCAGATGGAGTTCTTTGGTGTTTGGGCGTGGACTCTAATAACGCATGTTTCGGTCCCTCTGCTCGTATGCTACAGGTTTCAAGCCACGGTGTGTTTCTACGAAATATGGAAAAACTCATACAAAAGAAATAAAAACGGTAGTGACAATGGATTCAATGAATTTGAATTAAACAATCATCATACAGCTTACGTTTTGTGTTCTTATTTCTATAACTTTAACAGTTTTACTTCCTACTCATGCATGTAGGATGTAGCCAAACCAGCACAGAATAAGGATTAAGTAGCATATAAGTATGTAGTACCTACTAATTTGGCATAAAAGAATTAAACATGTTACAGTCTATTTATAGGCAGGATTTTACATCTGCTCAACTGCTTAATATGTACCAAGCGCAGGCAGGTGCGATCCTGCTTGGAACACTGCAGTCACCTGTGGGATGGCTCTGCTAAATATCAGCTCGAAGCATTAGACTCTGTAGAGAGACGCACCATTCGACTCATTAATAACGAGGCGCTGGTTAAAAACATGTCGCACAGCCTCCGGCATAGGCGGAGGGTAGCTTGTCCGTCAATTTTCTATCGCCTTCATTATGGAGAATGTGCAAAAGAGCTGTTCAGGCTTATCCCGTCAACCAATTCCCGCTATAGATAATCGAGGCGGTCATTCCATCCTTACGTCGTGAACTTTGGTAAGTCCGTACCAGTGCCGGATATATATTTTTTACGAGTGTAGGCCACTTTATTTCTGCCGCCCCATGTACCTTTCTAAAATAATAATTTTTGGCTTCCTCTAAAATCAGCCGCCCCTACGACGCTGCCGCCCCTAGGCCGCGGCCTTTATGGCCTATTGACAAATCCAGGACTGGTCCGTACGCAGCGTTTCCAAAATTCCTTCTTAATACGAACTGCACAGGAATGGAATGCGCTCCCTGCCTCAGTGTTATCTATAAATTACAACCTGGGTCTCTTCAAGACAATAGTGAATAGGCACCTGATGGGCAAGCGTGCCCCATCTTAGACCGCATCGTCGCTTACCTTCAGGTGAGTTGTGGTCAAAAGCTAGCCCATTTCATCATTTAAAAAAAAACATTAATTACTCGTATGCCAAAATTAAACATATATTTATGACAGGCAGGACGGCTAATTGCAGGGTTAAAAATAGGGGTAAAATCTCTGCTACTCTACTGAGACACGATATTAACTTGAGCATGACTTGCTTTGCTTGATATTAACTTTGACTATGACTTGAACACGGACACTAGGTACGTCGTGAACGCGAATGTCCTTATGACGTCACAGAAAAGTAAATAGAGTCCTTTTCTGAGGGCGAGAAGAAACCGTTTACTTATGTGTGACGTCACTAATGTTACGTGGGTCCCATAAATGTCAAAGAGAGCGTTTACGCGGTAGTTTAATATTTTGAATTTTGATCCGCCATTTAAAACACAAATACTGAAAATACAAGATTGCTTTGTATATTAAACAATATAAGATGGTTTCGTAAAATCAGTCAAATATCCTAATGCACAAGACGTGAGACGCCAAACTCATCTCAGGAAGAAAGAAAAAAGCATGGGATGCTTTTCACAGTGGCAGGCTAAAGCCGTTCAGGCCAACGCAGTTTTATCATCGCACCAGGGTCTTTATTCTGCACGGGCCAAACGCGCTCTATCGTGGCGCGATAAGTTAACTTCCAAAAGTTGAACTTTATTTCCTAAGCAATAGAGGCCAATTTTTTGAGGGAAACTTACCGTGGCCACGATAGCGCGCGTTTGCCCGTGCGGAATAAGGGCCCAGACGCCACCACCTAAAAATTCATCCACATATCATAGATCAGTGGAAATCGTACACTGTGCATTTTACGCATTCTTTTTTCCTCACCTGCAATTTGTGGAATAAGCTTCCTCCTGTGGCATTTCCGAGTAGCTATAATATGGGGTTCTACAAAAGGGCTGTTATTTTTTTTTACAGGTCGGCAATGTATCTGTGATGCCCTCGGTGTGTCAGGTATCCATAGGCGAGACGGTGATCGCGGCAATTAAATGCACAAGACGTGCCACGGCAAAATCCTCATACAAGGAAGAAGGGAAAAAAAAGACAGATTTGAGCCGTCAGTATCCAGTGTTTCCAGTTTGGTGATTTTGTCGCTAGATTTAGTGATTTTTAGGGGCTACATGGTGACATTTTGGAAAAGATATCACTAGAAAAATATCTGGTGATTTTTAATGATATTTTTAAAATCTGGGGTAATTAGAGAAAACAAAATGGCAACCCTATTTGCCCGCCCTTGAAGACGGGAATCCCCACGCCAGAGTGTAGACCACCCACCTACTCGTAATGAAATAAATAGTGCTATCCTTTTTTCTAAATATTGGTGATGCTCGGGGAATTCCCATTCCATACCAAGACCCCATAAATTTTGTGCATTGGACAGCTACAAGTGACGTTATTGACTTTTGGATAGAAATTCGAAATTACAAAAATGCTGCAGGAATTAATACTTTTCAAGAGTTATCTGATCTCGCTTTATCCGCAATGTCCCTTCCTCATTCAAATGCTGAAGTGGAAAGAGCATTTAGTGCTATGAATATTGTTAAAAATAAACTAAGAAACAAAATGGCTGTAAACACTTTAAATAGTATTCTCTTCATAAGAAACCAATTAAAAATAATGAAGAAAACCTGTTATAGCTATGAGCTCCCGAGCGATGTGATCTCTGCTGTTGGCAAAAATTTGAAATACTCAAAAATTTACCCATCTCAACCGTCTACATCAGTAGACCCGTCACCGTGTCAAGATGACGAAGAAATACCAAACGAAGTATTTAATGTCGATTTCTAACCTAACGTTTTGATTTACTTATCATAAGTAAAATTGTTTTTTAAATTCTTAAGTTGCTTTTTAAGTTGTCACTAAGATTAATAATTATTATTCTTACGATTAAAATTATGTTTCTTAACAAATGACTTGTAATTTTATTTAATACTTAACCCTTGATAAAAATAATTCTTTAGTGAATTTTGGAGATTTTTTTAGGTAAAAATATGAAGAAATCTAGAGATTTTTTTTTATTTAGCTGAAGATTTTTTTTTCTGTGAGCTGGCAACACTGTCAGTATCTCTTCATGTCATGTCATGACACATCCATCAAGCAACAAGAAAAGCAAGCATATTTTCTGTCAAAATAAATTTCAATTTCTTTCATGCAAATTATATTTTTCCGTTTAAATTCCATTACATTTTGTAAAAATAAAGTAATCTCATACTAAACATGGCTTCTGTAATGGATGTCGATGAAGAAGAGGTCGAAATGGCTTCTTCCAGCAGTGGAAAAGGGGACAAAAAAAGATTCGAAGTAAAGAAGGTAAGACAGTCGTTTACGCTCAATCATCGTTGTTTTGTCAGCCTTTCTTTGTTCTTTAACACTATGAAAATGTGTTTTGTTTTCAGTGGAATGCAGTCGCCCTGTGGGCTTGGGGTATGTATTATTTATATACTATTTGATCTACACAAAAGAACCTAACCATAAAAATCACTCATGATTCTCATGAAGTCGTGTACGGTTCTTTAATTCCCAATTGAATACCAGATATAGGTAAACATTGCAGTTAGTACTCATTGCTTTTATTTTTACAGATATTGTGGTAGATAACTGTGCTATCTGCCGAAATCACATTATGGATCTCTGTATAGAATGTCAAGCCAACCAGGCATCAGCTACGAGTGAAGAGTGCACAGTAGCTTGGGGTGTTTGCAACGTAAGAAATCTTCTGTTACAATTATTACAACTGGTACAAGCATTTTTAGCGCTGACAGCTACAATAACATTGTAATCACTGGTATAAAAAACTTATGTTTTCATATTTCACTAAGATATTGGCTGCCAGCTACAATTTTACTTATTTATTAATAGACCAACAGCACAATGTAATACAATATTTAGCTAAATTTATCTTATATTCAGCCAATAAAAAGCCTAATCCTTTTAATTAGTTTACATACTTGGGGAACAACACAAGTTGCTTTCAAAACACTTCACATGAATTAAAATTTTCTTTACATAAAAAAAAACTTGTTTGTACCTGAGTAATGCTAAATTTGTGCTGAAAATGAAGCCATGGTAGCCTATTTCGGAGATACCTAGACTTCAAATCCCGGGCCTGTATCAATGAGCTCTTTAGAGTTTATGTACGGATTTTCATACCACTAGCTTTTCAGTGAAGGAAAACATCATGAGAAAACCTGCATACATACGGAGAAGAAATTAAATGGAGTATGTTAATCCACCAACCCGCAACTGGGCCTGTGTGGTAGATATGGCCCTTTTGGGGTAGGCTTAAGTCCATCAGTGGACTATTAAAAGGCTGATTATGCTAATACCATAATTATAAATGGATAGGTAGTGCAACCATAATAAATAAACAAACTAAGTACAACAATGCGCAAAATAGATGAGGGTACCTAATATCTATATTAATAATTTCAAAGTAGGTAGTTGTTAAAAAACATGGTGATGGTGACATGTGACAATAAAGTAAAGTATGCTTTTTATAATCTACTGTAGCTGTAAGTGTTATATAAACTTGAACTGAGTAAAAGGCTCTCTACATTCTACATATTATATAGTTCAATATGATCTAAACAGGGTGTAATGGTCATGGTTCTTTAAAATGGCAGCAGAATATGAATTAAGAAAGGAAAGTTTTTAAAAGACAGATAAGCCTATAACAATTTTGAATTGCTGTGCCATGTGTGGAAGGCCTTATAGGTATCAATTCTATTGTACGCAGTAAACTAATCTGATGCTGTATTCCGAACCCAATCAGAAACTTTTGATCAAAGATCTATATCTAATTGAAAGTTTCCAATTGGGTTCAGAATACCTCAGTAGTCAGGACTTAAATTATCTACATCTCTTTTAATTTCCGACGATTTACGACCAGTGTACCTTATTTATGTTTGCAGCACGCATTCCACTTCCACTGCATCTCACGCTGGCTGAAAACAAGACAAGTTTGTCCATTGGACAACAGAGAATGGGAGTTCCAGAAGTAAGTATAAAGTTCATGCACTAATTGGACAACAATTAGGTTTCCCACTGCTAATTAATTACATACTTTTGTATCATAACAATTTACATCATGTGAGCTGTGGTGAAACGCATAGTTAACCATAAAAAAATACATATTATATTGAAACTTCTTTGATTCCCAATTGAGAACTGGCATGTAACCCCATGTATTTATGTGAACGAAGCATTAAAATGTATTGAAAACTTTGAGAGTTAGTGGTCAGTTAAATGTTGTTGTGAAATATAAGATATAGAACAGTGTCTATAAAACCTACTATAGCACTAAGATGTTCAAGAATGGTAGAAGTTCCAGGATCATATCCTATTTAACGGAAACTAGTGCGCGTACTGTGAAAGTTATATCCGTATCTAAGATATTCTTAACTTACGAAATGGTCCTTCACATGATGGCAGCTCATGAGCATAAACAAAAACAGGAAGCAGCTGTCTTGTGCTGCGATTGATTTATCTGAGGCCTTTGATGTCTCAAACACTACAGTATCCTCGATAAATCATACGATTTACTACATACGTAGTACTCACGGACATGTGGATGTGGTGACCATCCGGTCTTATGAGCGTGTCTTACTTTCTCCTTAGGCTGAGAAAACTCGCAAGATAAAACTGTCATGTCCTACTACTCCATCATCAGCCATAAGAGATCCACTACTTAACTTATGCCTTCCCCTTAAAAAGCTACTTAATCCTTGTTTTTTTACACAAGTTAAAATATTTAATTGCTTCAGGATCTTCCTTCAATTGTAAACAATTTTCTTGTATTATTTTCAGGTATGGACACTAGACTACTCTGCCTAGACTCCAAAAGTTTCATCACCATAACATGGGCTTAAAATGTCATATATTGTCATAAATGCTGCATTAAGTTCTTAATAAACTCAATCAAAGTACTAAATTTTTCGTTATTACTATCGCGAACATTTGTAAATTGTCAGCATATTAAAAATTGTAAAATGGCAAAACCCCAAAAAATAGTAAAATATTCTACCAGCTAAATATGAAATGTTTATTTTTTGCTAACACTAAATTCATCATTAGGGATGATAATTAAGTTCTAACAGGTTTTAACCACCACATTTTTGAGTTATTCTAATGTATACAGATGTCATAAATGATATACTGACAAAATCCAGATATTTATTTAGTCAAAAAATAAAATAATAGGTGCCACATGCTGCACAGCACACATTTTAGAGTAAAGTAGCAAATAATTATTGTCGGACACAACCTTTAGCCCCAGCTCGAATGCAATAGCTAATACATTCACACTAAACTGTGCATACTATCAGTCATAACATGGGGTCGACCTTGACGGTCGGACATCCAATCGAAGACGAGCTAGCACGGTGGATGTTTTTACTAACCAGACACATGCCAACAGCTACACAGGCACACCCACCAGTCACTTCCGTCAGGCGTGGCTTATCGACTCGTCCGATATTATCGTTTGCAGCCCTACACAAAAAGCCAGACTGATGGTTACCCTACCTGTGGCATTATTTTTAGCTTGTAGAGACACCTTTCTTTTAAGGAAAAAACTGGAAGATGTCATAACAGTAACAAATTGCAAAAATATATCTATATATATAATAGGTCGGGGAAAAAGTCTTTTCGTATTTTGTATGTATAAAGTTGTAGTAAAAATCTCATGGGTTGTACTGTTTGTATCTGGCTGGTTTTGATACCATTAAAAATATGACATTTTAAAAAAGGAATATAAAAAGTAAAAAGCAATTTCCCGCCATTTTTCAATTGTTTTTTTGTTCGATAAAATGAGTGAATCTAACGAAGAAATTCGATATATTGTGAAATTTTATTACAAAAAACTGAAAAATGCGACACAAGCCGCGAATAAAATTTGTGACGTTTATGGACCTAATGCAGTGTCATCAAGAGTAGCACAATGTTGGTTCAAGCGTTTTCAGTCCGGGAATTTCGATGTCAAAAATGCAGCTCGCTCTGGTCGCCCTGTTACGGATAAAGTCGATGCCATTTCTGAAAAAGTGGACCAAGATCGGCATATTAGTAGTTACGACGTAGCTGAAGACCTGGGGATTGACCACAAAACAGTTTTGACCCATTTGAAAATAACTGGGTATACAAAAAAACTCGATATTTGGGTGCCACACCAGCTCACTGAAAGAAACCAAATGAATCGTGTACTCATTTGCGATTCTCTATTGAAACGTAAAGAAACCGAACCGTTTTTGAAAAGATTGATCACTGGTGATGCAAAATGGATCACCTACGACAAGAATGTGCGCAAACGATCATGGTCAAAGGGCAGTGAAGCACCACAGACTGTAGCGAAACCCAGATTAACACGTAATAAGGTGATGCTGTGTGTATGATGGGATTGGAAGGGCATCGTTCATTATGAGCATTTACCGCCGGGCAAAACCATCGATTCGGATCTCTACTGCCAACAGCAGATGAGACTCAAACAAGAAATTGAGAAAAAACGGCCGGAATTGATCAACATAAAAAGTGTGGTCTTTCATCATGATAACGCCAGACCGCACACATCTTTGGCCACTCAGCAAAAATTTAGAGAGCTTGGTTAGGAAGTGTTAATGCATCCACCACATAGCCCTGACCTTGCACCCTCAGATTTCCACCTGTTTCGATCTCTTCAGAATTCTTTGGGTAGTGTTAGATTAACATCAAGAGAGGACTGTCAAAACTACTTGTTGCATTTTTTTGATCAGAAGTCCCAAAATTTCTACAGCAACGGGATCATCTCACTACCTACAAGATGGCAACAAGTTATCGAACAAAATGGCACATATATATTATAATTAAATGTAATTAAACTTGAAAAAAATATGTCTTGAATTTGTTTATAAAATACGAAGAAACTTTTTCCCCGACCTTATATATATACTAGCTGTACCCGAGACTTCATCCGCGATTTCTTCAGAAAAAAAATAGCTTATGTCCATCCTCATGATACATACTATTACCACGCAAAATTTTATCGAGATCGGTTAAGCCGTTTAGCTGTGATTATGTAGCAAACAGACACGAGTTACTTTCGCATTTATAATATTAGTATGGATATAATAGTAAAAAAAACAGTGATTCGGTTTTGTTCATGGTTCTACTAATAGTTAGTCATAGTACAAGACTAGTAATTTTTATGTACACACACAACTACAATAAAAAAAAAATACTGAATAAAAACACTCTTTTAATATTTCACTGTGTCACCAACTAAAACCTAATTGAACGTTAGCACCCTTGCAAAAGTTATCAGAATGTAAGCTTTCATTTGGTTTTTTACAATCACACAGCTGCTGCTGTCAGTACAATAGAACTAAAAAAATCTTGGACCTACTCTTAAACCAAAACAACCCACGTAAAAGCTTATAGTAAAGGGAGCAGTATGTTAGTGTTTTTAACCCCCGACGCAAAAAGAGGGGTGCTATAAGTTTACACATGTCTGTGTATCTGTTTGTGTCTGTGGCAATGTAGTTCCCATACGGCTGACCTGATTTTGATTTAGGCTTTTGTTTGAAAGTTGACTTGATCAAGGGTGTTCTTCTCTATGATTCAAAGAAATCTGTTCAACCATTTGCAGATTATCAGATTTTTTATAGGGGGTTTAAAATTTCAATTTATACCTACTTTTATAAAAATATTCTATTAAGTAATGGTCAATTGTTAGACAAGTTATTAATGTATTACCACAGAACAAAATAATATGACCAGTGGTTATATCGTCATTGCCACAGAAAAAAAATATAGTACAAGTTACCTAGTAGTACTTACCTAGATTGAAAATCGGGAAGCTATAATTAGTTATCAAAAAACATTATCAACATCTTAAATATTTTATTCAGCATTGATCATCTTCTTATATCAATAGAATAAAATATCTATAACTTAAACATTAGAGATCAAATTAATAAAATAATGGATAAGTGCATACGCAAATAAAGTATCCACCTACTTACACAACAATGATTGATGAAGAAATCAATCATAACTGTAATAAATTAGCTAAAGTTCATGCAGGAAAATACATTAGGTACATGAAATCCTTAAAATGAATTTCTCCTAACGAGCAGTAGTACATATAGAATGTTGCTAATGAGTGTGATTTTAGGGTTCCATAGTACAATGAATGTGTTATAAAATTGTCAGGTCTGCCAGTCTGGATGTCACACAGCGTCATAAGTTGCATATAATATGAACCGAAGTACTTACATAGAATGTGATTACCATGATATGGTAGGCATAATTATCAATTTTGAAAGGAAAAAGGCAGCTCGCTTACATGCGAGTGGGGATGGGCTTTTTTCACCACACCCCATCGGAGTTATCATAAAGAGAACTTTTATAATCATAGACGGGAGATATATATCTCAATGTTTATAATAAAGTTTGTAAGATGACAAAGTGACTTACAATGTCCCTCCCATCATTTCTAAACTAAATTATAAACTTGTTTTTCCACATTGTTAGATCATGGTTAAACTCTTATCTAATAATTTCAAGCACAATGTGATTAAAACTTTTGAATCATTCAGAGAAAACCACAAAAAGCTTAATATTTACATAGTTCAGTGTTCATTGAGCTTAGAAAAAAATTGGCTTCACAATGTTTTCCTGGTACTCTTCTATTGAGTTACACCATAAAAAGTAACTGCTTTTCACCTATTATGCTGTGATGACATGACATCTACAATTTGGATTCCTTTGATCATTTTGAATCATCAATCTATCGAACCCTATCATATATATTATGTCTCGACTCGACACACTCTTGACATTTTATTTAGGATAGCCAATAGGCTACCTACAGACCACACAACAAGTAAAGAAACATTAGATTCTGAAATAATATATTTCATCCTGGTAAGTATATGAGAAGGCGCCACGTTGTATGTCGGTATTGTTTGGGTAAGTATAAGTAGCAATAATGTCAGGCAACCAGCTAACAAATAACACACACATAAAAATGGCCATGTTACTACTGGTAGTAATATTGTGCACGAATAGGACAAATAACTTTTACTACTATTAAAAAACAATACTACATGTGAAACAATGGTGGCGCCATTTCTTCAAAATTTGTGGTGACTAACATAATCCCATTTGAGAGAAGGCCTGTGGAACATGATAGGCTAATATATTAACATCGTCATGATATGAAAAAATTTACTGATCAAAATAAGTAACAACTTTAAGACATTTCATTTAATAAATAATCCTGGAATCAATCACCAAATAAAAATCTGATGCTTATCTATCACACATTACAAAGTCAGAACTTTCACATCATGAAATAAATACTAGTTAAAATAATTTCTAGTCAGTGTCAATTAAACTAATAATTGAAATTTGTCAATTAAACGGTGGAGAAATAATGATAAGGTGATCGCAACTGTCAGTCTGCTGATATAGCAGGAGGTATATCAATAGTACGACTCTCATTACCAAAAATTAATCTTAAGCGTTTCATAGGGGGCAGTGGACGGACAGGACTGTGTTTGCGGTGTCGCTCCTTGGACCGGCGCCGTTTCTTGAGCCGCCGCGCCGTCTCGGGGTCAACACCCTCTAGCCGCAGCACCTCATACTCGGGCGCCTCCGCTGCACCGCCGCAATCCATCACCTCTTCCATCACTGGGCTTCTCTTCACACGCAACGTCAGTTTCAAACCCCTCCGCGGTGGCGTGCACGGACACTCACTACTCTTGTTGGAGTTATCCACCAGCCAAGGAGGACCAGAATCAGTTTCTTTTTTTACTTCCTCTGTTCGACTTGTCCCTTCCACTTTTTGACTTTTGTTCTCTTTACTATCTTTAGGCTCGCTTGGATTCACATTCTCTCTATAATCAGAAATCTCACTTTTCAAACATGCAGTATCGCTATCGCACTTGGGGATTGTTTGTTCTTGGACATTAAAACTATTGTCTGTTGAATCAACCTTATCATCAGTCTGCATAATTTCATCAATTCTTTTATGTAGAGATTCATCTGTATAGGTATTTTGCTCGAGGTGTGAACTGGGCAAACTATCAATTTCAGTTTTTAACTGAGTTTCTTCTATTTGGTTTTCATTTGATTGTTCATTTGTAATACCGACTTTACTAGCTTCCAGGGGTGTAGGTACATGGGCCTCGTCCTTAGGAGTGTTTAGATTTCTTTCCGATTTAGCCTCAAAAGCTATTTTGGAAGGATTCCGCACTTTCAAACATGGGGGCTGTGTACATGTCTCAAGCAAGCGTTTATGGCTCCTAAGTACTATACCGGTATGAGAATCTCGACTACTACGTGAACTAGTGGTGCTGCAGCAGCGTGAAGGTGGTGCTCTACGTTTCACATTACCAGCTGAGGTAGGTGAGGTGATGCTATTTGTTGCTCGACTACTATCTGTCCTGCGACGCAACCTCTCCCCTCTACTAGAGGCAGACGATTCCCTACTGCCAACCGCCTCTTTATCTACACTCCCGTCCATTACATCTGCTATACAACCCTGAGCTATCAAAAGCTCAGCATCATATTTAGTCAAACCTTTCTGTTTCATTTCCTTCATACTAAGTGGAGATACAATGTTTGTGTTTTGTCTATTAGATATTCGAGACTTTTCAGAATTTTTTTCAGTGACAGATTTTTTTGTTTGCTTGGCCTTAGTTCTATTAATTCGGTTATCTGTTTCTCTAAATGTGTATCGGGTGGCCTGTTCACCATCATGGCTACTTTTTACTGAAAATGCACCTTTTCCTCTTCGTTCACAAGTTTCACATTCACAGTAACAGTTCCCATTGCCAAAGAAATCCTCACCGTAGAAACATGTTATTTCTTCTCCAACTTCAATATCTCTCAGTACACGAACAAAGGCTTTCCCACGGTCTGTGGCTTCAAATGTACATGTGGGCCTGCAGTCGTGATTGATATAAGCAGCTGGGCCGAGCCACAGCTGTGCACAATTTTTCCTACAACTATACATAACAGAAAAATCATTTTTCCCTGGGTGCAGAAGTTGTTTCTCTTCTTCTTCGGTCATCTCAGCAATACATCCAACAAGAAAGTCAATTCTTTCATGCTTAAAAAACTTTTTGGTTGTTGATATTTTAGCTCCTACTCTTCCTTCCAGAGAATATCTGTAGCATGGTTCTATGACAAAACCTGCTTTTTTATCAAAAACTCTTAAATACCGATAAATCTGAAAAATATTAAAAAGCATTGTTACTTAGTGCTTAGTGGGCTTTACAATGTATATTTTATTAATGGGTTGTGTAAATAATGCTTACATGTTCTCTCAATTTGCTTTGTTGATGTTTGTTTTTGCTAAAATGTCTTGGCATCCATTCACCTTTGGCAAGTTTAGAATAGGCTTTGTTGTAGTCCTGTGTTCCAATGAATTCTTTTATAATATTCTTGAGTTCTTCTTTATTGGTTTTGAGAGGTCTGTATCTGACATTCATTTTGTGTGATGTGATACCAAGGTAAGGATCGACTACAAGTGCTGTGGCCAAGTCGTCGTACTCCGACAGCTCGCGAGGAGTCATGCCCATCGGCTGCATCTTGTGGAGCACTTGCCTCCCGGGGTAAGCAGCTGCTGATCCAACAACCATCCTGAATACCTGAACAAAGGACGCGATGTCTATTACTAATTGTTACGCGTCATGCGATAAACCCTGTGTCCCTTTCCAATAAATATTGCAAACAAACATGCACGAAAACTATGAAAGACAGATATCGAGCCTCGTGGATCCTTATTATTCCCATTTCATTTTGTATAAAATAAAAGGACAAACATGGCGGCCGAACAAGAACCTTAGTAGAAACGACACGTCAAAACTTTGACGCCCGCTATCGTTAATTTCTTCGCCTGAACTTATTAGTTTTCTGCTTAACTTTAAAGAATAATGACTTCACTATTAAAAACACTTACTTAAATCATTGCAAATACGTAAAATTCATGATTACTTTGTGATAACAAGTCCACTATCTCTAAGCACTTCCAGACGCTAATGGCTAGGTTATTTACATTTAAAATACATTATTTTTTTCTAAACAAAGTCTCATTAATTATATTTATTACATAAGTACAGTAACTAATTTCTAGCAAACTGTTTTAAAAATAAAATTAATATTGAAAGAAAGCTGAAAAACAACCATGTTTTCATGAACCCCATTCATTCATTTCAATTTGTAAAGTTTACAAGGACAGCTAAGGATATAACTTTCGTGAACTTTTTGGGTTAGTATGAAAATCCCACCACGAAATATAAAATAATCAATGGTTTATTCAATGGTTTTACATTATTTGAAATGCTATGTATTTAATTTTGTATATGTAGCGATAACTTTTCGCTTAACAACGAAATAAAAAATTCAACAAGTCAATGACAAGAACTCACTTTGCAAACATGATGATTGACATTGAACGAAAGGCGGGAAAAAACAAACAATTTAAAATGCGAGAACTATTTTGCTTTAGACTTTCTTCTGAATACCTCTACCTCTAGTTCCCTCCCCACTACCAATACTACCATTGAAAAAGTGAAAAGTCAGTCAAAATGAAATCGCTGTAGCGAAGCCGCATTTGGTCAAAATAAATTATTACGTGTCAGGAACTAAGGATTACACTAACAATACGCGAGTGCACTGTTATTGTGAATGAAAAAGTGAATCTCTTCCTAGTAAAGTAAGCCCCCTGACCTTCTCTTCCGGACATGGTTGTGGGGCCCGACAACCTCCATAATCCCCATATACACTCAACGTAATAAATAAATAATAATAAATAAATAAACATAAATTCGGATAAAAACATAAGTTCTGGAAAAATAAGACACCGCGACGGACACGATATTTTGAAGTTGGCTATATAATGTTCTCTATGGAAGTTGGCTTAATCATCTAAAATAAAATTTAGTTTCCTCTTTTTTTTCTATTCGATTCATTACTCGTAGCATTCGATTCCTTGATCATTCAATTAAATTCAACGAATAATTTATTTATTTCCTTTTCCTTGATTTCTCTTACTTGCTGTCACACTCCTGCGCGGAGCTTCGCAGCGATTTTTGAAAAGCTCGAGCTCTCAATAGCCCTGCTATTGATTGTATGATCCCCCACTACACTATAAATATGCCTTAATGTGCCGTTTGTTAAATTTAGAGTAAAGTAAAACATGAATTTTCATGTCAATTAAAGTTAAGAACTTAGGCCTAGAGTAAAGTCTCGACTACTAATATAACTCATGATGAACCTACAGGTTCATGTGGGGCACATGAAGAAAAAAAAACCTGACAATAACAATTCAAACAAATATGACACAGCCATATTCGATATGTCATTCATTCATTTAATTTTTTTTTTTCTCTCATTCTTTTCATTCAGTTAGTTTAGTTTGAATTTTTTGCGGGTTGGTGTCATGTCAAACGCTGACTACTTTGCTCGCTATGTAAATTCTTGAAAATTCTAAGAAAACTTTTATCTGCTAATTGTTATAAAAATAAAAATAAAATACGTATGAAGATCTAGTGTGGGTGCTGTGAATTAATTTTAGTTGTAAGTAGTGTTATCAATGAAAACATGAATTTCATCACATTTGTGATTTTGTTTGTTTTGCAGATGGAAACCCATCTCCACTTCGGTTTGAGTATTGTACAAACTTTAATATAATATTCAAATTCGTACCTAAACTTTTTAACTGAATAAAAACGATATTAATTCAATTATTACCTGAATAAATTAGGTTATGTTGTGGTAAAGGCGGCTTAAAGTTAGGTATAACGGTGCGCGCATATTCCCTGATGAAGGAGTTCTAATAACTCCGAAACCGGTCCTGGAGCACATCTCGTTAAACATAACTTGACCAAGGTTGTAGCTAACTTAAAGTAAATAAGAATCAGTTGGCTGAAAAAAATATTATGCACACAGATCTCCAAATCTGAAATGAACACTAAAGAGTGACAGTCAGGAAAAGAAACAAATATTTAATTGATTAATTTTATTACTGTTAAATCCTCATTTTAGGGTTCCGTAGTACTACAAGGAACTCTTATAAGTTTGTTCTGCCTGTCCATCATATTCATAATCTTTATTCAATATTATCAAAGTCTGGCTACGTAGTAGCTATACCTAGTCAGAAAATTATTTAGTAATTTTGTGATTATAACTTTTCGAGTTTAAGCGATAAAACTGTAATAAATTCAAGAAGTTCTGACTCAAAGGTCATTGACCTCATAGCATTAAATGATTTTAGCAAAGAATGTTTTCCGAGTAGTTCTCTCTTTGACTAAACCATAAAATGTAAATGTCATGTCGGGATGATACATCTTTGAAATTTAGCTTAGTGCACTAAGATTCATTTGTTCCAATTTTTCTGGACCTGCCAATTCCTGAACTTTGGATGTCATGTCAATTATATGTGAACATGTGTCCACACATTCTTGGCCAATTATTTATACAGGCTTACGCATATAGACTGTACTAAGCATGATATTTTTTCATTATTTCTGGGTTGATCCCATAGTAAAAGTTGTTCATAATGATCAGTACAATGACCTCCTTTCGGCTTAGTACAATATATATGTGTAACCCTGTATATTGGTTCAAAGGTGCTTAGGTGAGCAAATTTTGTTGCTGGTATTTTTGTAATTTTTTTAAGGTGAATCGGTAACCCTTCCTGTGATATAGAACTAAATATGATATCTTGAATGTATGATTAGGCATAGTTTTATCCTCTGATATTAGTGCCCTATTTCTTATTCTCTGTCAGAGAATTGAGCTAATGTTACACTATATCACTTAATAACAAATAATATTTTTTTTAGGTGTTACCTACTACACATCTACAGCCAAAAATTAGGTGAGGTGACAATGGCGCATTCTTCAAGTTCAGGGAATTTAAAAAATGGGCTGATCGACTTCTCAGCTGGATCTTTAGGTAGGTACCTAATATGGAAAACCAACAGAATTCACCATAATTATTATTACAGAATAGGAACCTTCAAGGCTTCTTCTCTTTTCACGGTATCTTCTTCTAAGCATCTTCGAAGTGTTAAGTTTAATTAAATATTGCATTAACATGAGTAAAGTTATTAAATGCCCTATTGCTGACTCTGACCTTCAATACTGCTCTCGTATAGCGAAGCTGAACTGAAATCAGAGCCCCCGGCCAAGATCGATCTTGGTTAAATTTAGTAGCAGGGGCCTCCGCGACAACTTCCTTGCGTCCGTGATCAAGTTCAACTGGAATAACCCTAATGAGAAGTTAAATAGCAGCCACTTGGGTATCGGTGGCCAGAAAAAGAGTCCCGTCTATGTGACTGAACACCTGCCACCAGAAACTAAGTCACTACATGCCGCTGCCCGCCAAGCAGCACACCTCTTACATTACAAATTTGTATGGGTACGGGACTCGAAAGTCTTTCTTAGAAAAAACGAGACTTCGGGTTTTATTCACGTTCGCAACAAAGAAACTTTGAAATCGCTTACTTAACTTGTTAATTGACATTTTATTTAAATTAATATAGTCAATTACTACATTCTAGTCTTGGATAGGGATAGGTCAATAAATTGTGCATGTCATATTGTAACACTTCTAGCCATCTGTCTAATCAACTAAATGTATATTATCAGAATGTCAGAGGGCTTAGGCTAAAAACTAAAGATCTTTTTAATAATGTAGTCTGCAGTGCTTATGACATCGTCGTGTTGTCTGAGACATGGTTGAATGATTCATTCTACGATGCTGAACTTTTCGATAATCGTTACGTGGTCTACAGGAGAGATAGAGAAATACGTAGTGGCAACGGCTTTTATACTCTTAAAAAAATTGGAGGTGGAGTTCTCATAGCGGTTTCTAGGCATTTAAGTTCGAACCGTCTGTCTTCTTTCGAATCTAGATACGACGACTTATGGATTAATTTAGAAGTTAAGGATACCGAGGGTAAATCGCATAAAATGTATATCTGCGCAGCTTATCTTCCATCCCCATTAAAAAAGGATGTTCTTCTTGAGTTTATTAAAAACTCTAATCGAGTCATTGAGAGGGTCGGTATTGATAACGTAGCGTTTTTGGGTGACTTCAATCTGGGATCTATATCTTGGGATTCTCTAGACGAGTATTGTCATAGTCAGATGGATTCTAATAGTGATATGGCTAATAAGCTCTTAGAATTTGTTTTACTAAACGAGTTGAAGCAGTATAATTGTGTTTCAAACTTTCAGGGCAAGGTCTTAGACTTGGTGTTAAGCTTGCAACCAGTTATCAATGTAACAAAATGTCCTACTCCACTGTCAAAAATTGATCAATTCCACCCCCTAAAGAAATCGCATTTTCTTTTGACTCCAGCATAACTTTGCCTGCCAACAATCATGCACGCTTTTGTTTCTACAAAGCTGACTACACAAATATTTTATGCGACTTGAACGATGTCGACTGGGATAAAGAATTTTCTTGTTGCGACTCGGTAGATGATATGGTTTCTGTCTTTTATATGGTGCTGCGTGCAGCTATAACGAAGCACGTCCCTAAATCAAAGCCTCGGTCCAAAAAAATACCCAATATGGTTTTCCCGTGACCTTATAAGCCTATTGCGGGAAAAATACAAATACCATCAAAAGTAACGTAAATTTAATAATAATCCACGTGATAAGATAGCATTTGATTTAGCTAAATCCCGCTCCGATAAATTGAAAACCCTCTGTTACAAAAAGTATTTAGTTCGTCTGGAGTGTAACTTACGCTCCAATCCAAAGCTTTTTTAGTCTTTTACGAGACATGCCTTTTAAGTTTTGTCGTTTGAAGAAAAAAACACAACTAGAACCTTATAGTACTTTTTATTGTTTTTCAAAGTATTCACCACGTAGCTTTATAAACTTTTCCATTCGCTCAAACCAGTTATTATAACATTTATTCCACTCTAAAGTGGGGGTGTTCAAAATGGCAGACTTGAAAGCGTCGACTGCTTCTTCACTGGACTGGAACTTTTGACCATGAAGACTTTTCTTAATTTTAGGAAATGTAAAGCAATCGTTAGGGCTTAGGTCAGGACTGTATGGAGGATGGTCAAGAATTTATACTTTTTCCTGCTTCAAATACTCAATCGTTTGACGAGCGCTGTGTGAGCTTGCGTTGTCGTGGTGCAGGATGATGCGTCGCTTTGAGTTAGATTTTCGAAGTTCGGCGATGACTTGTGGTAAACAAACTGTGGTATACCACTCCGCGTTAACCGTTCTACGATCTTCAAGTGCAATAGTCGCAACATGGCCGGTTTTTCCAACGAACGTGGCCACCATCTTCTTTGAAGTGCTTCGAGAACGAAGAACTTTAGTCGGCTTTGGCTCGTCTTGAAAGACCCAGATTGTTGTTTGGAATCAGGATCGTAGGCTTAGATCCAAGATTCGTCACCACTGATGATGTCGTAGACGTGATTTGACTCTCCTCGGTTGAACCTTTGCAGAGTTCTCTTACACCATCTGACGCGGGCCGCCTTGTGATCGTCGGGCAGCAGATGCGGTATCCAACGGCAAACTAGCTTTCTCACACCAAGCGCTTCATGCAAGATCTTCTGAATGGTTGTCCCTGAGATGCCTAATAGAGGCTCTATCTCTCGATACGTCACATGACGATCTTCGAGAATTAGTTGTCTCACAGCAATGATGTTATATCTTTCTGTACTTGGTCGAGAGTGTTTCTGGTGCTGAATGATATGTCAACTTCTGCAGCAGTTAGATCTAAAAAACAAATGAACTGAGTATAATAACATCATCTATGTGACTGTTGGAAATATATTCTACTTGCTCTGCAATCTTACTGTATAAAAATGTTGAAATAAATAATAATGTTTACTACCTCATTTTTAAAAAGGTCAAAATTTCACCTTCCGTCTGTCTTTTTAACCGACTTCCAAAAAGGTTTTTTTTTTTTTTTAATGATTGTTACTTCAGAACTTCCGACTGGGTGAACCGATTTTGATGATTATTTTGTTATTTGAAAGCTAGTGCTTCCCGTGTGGTCCCATATTAATTTGGTCCAGTAATTATTATCCTACTGTTAAGATCTCTGCAGGCGAGAAATTTATCAGGAAGGTAATAATTTTTTTCATTGAGCACTTAATCTTGCAGGTGGTATAGCGGTGGTGTACGTTGGTCAGCCACTCGATACCGTTAAAGTGAAGATGCAGACTTTTCCTCACTTATACCAGGGAATGTTCAACTGTCTGAAACAAACGCTGCGTAACGATGGAGTCATCCGAGGTCTGTACGCTGGCACCACGCCTGCTATCATGGCCAATGTTGCTGAGAACTCAGTACTGTTCGCAGCTTACGGTTATTGTCAGAAGTTTGTGTGCAGTATTACTGGAACTGAGGTAAGCATAATTATTACATTGTATTTTTTCTTCCCTTTTCTTCAATATTTTCATAGCAAGGGTCTGTCGGCTTCCTCTTAACGCGGGTTTGTATCAGCGCTGAGCGGAAAATCACGCGAACGTGAACCTTAACGCGCCGAGATACGGTTTGCAGTTGTGTAACTTTTCGCAATCGCCTAAACTGAATCGTTCACAACAAGTGCGTAAGGCACCTGATCGCGTTGCTCTTATTAAACGAGGTCACCAAACGCGTTCTATACAGGTTTGATACGTTCTATTGGGCAGAGTACGTCCGTGCTGTATTTTTTCGTACCTGATACGTTCATGGTATGGACCGGTGGTGTGGGCAGTGACCTTAAGGCCCCTGGTCAGTAGTCTTAATCTCCACTGTATTTTACAGAAAGTGGAGCAGCTATCAACAATGGAGAACGCAACAGCAGGGTTCCTGGCTGCGTTCTTCTCGTCATTCACCCTGTGCCCCACCGAGCTGATCAAGTGCCAGCTGCAAGCGATGCGTGAGATCAGCGTGCAAGGCTCACAAACAGCTGTACGATGATTCATCTCGGTATTTCATTCAGTAAACTTATCGAACTTTTATTACATCGATAATAACTATCATAGAAGTAGAATATCGCTAATATTATATATACGAAAGTTTGTGTGTATGTTTGTTGACACGAACCTAAAAGTCGGCTTCCATTTACCGCCTCTGCACCCAACCAGCGCAGAACAGTGGAAGCCCCTATACCGCTGAACTATGTTAATTTCAATCACCCTTCATACATAGAGCAGAATATTAATAGCTATACAAATCCGGAATTGATGTAATTTTTTTAACAAACTTCCAAAAAGGAGTAGGTAATTCAACAGTTTTTTTAAAATGTTTGTTACCTCTGAACTTTCGACTGGGTGAACCGATTTAGATGATTCTTTGCTCCCCGTGTGGTCCCATGTCAAATTGGTCCAGTTCTGTCATTTTTATAGTCTGTGTTTTACATAGACCTAAAAATGTTGTAATCTATGGTTTTTTATATTGATAATTATTAAAGAGTCCATTTAAAAGTGTTAGTAAAATTTAATATTTGTAAAATCACTATTAACTCGACTACATGATAAAAAATAATATTCTATTCTATTGGCAAATTCTGTTGCTCAACATTATTTGCTCTTCTGTTCTGAGCACTCTGTACGAGCGCTTATCTACACCCTAGTCAGGAGAGGCAGCTGATCCCCCTATCCTTACTATAGACTATGCCCTTGTCTACGGATACATTATTATTATAACTGGTTAGAGAAAATGGCGGGAGCCGAGATGCGTTCTCGTGAATTGAACTGTTCAGTCACTCTTGTGATCAACTTGCATCAGTTGCATTATCTCAGTGCTGTATAAACCTCATGATAACCCCGAAGGAAAGGTCGACCATAGAATAGATAAAAGTACTACGAACTAATAAAAAATAGCTCCATTCGTTTCGTAATTCAAGAAACATTTATATTTGCTCAATTAGAAGACTTGCTAATCTTATCAAATCAGAACCACACAGCTTATCTTGTATTTTCCTACACAATTAGATAAATACGTATTTATCAATAAAACAGCGTAGTATATGCCATGTTGTTATGATAAGCGAAATCTTAATTTGCTCAACCACAATCAAATGATGCACCAACTGTCACCTCAAACTTCACCCATTTTTGTAAATAACAGCAGAGGTATGGCCAAAATACACAGCAGGGCTGGTAAAGACGTCAGAGGAATGTCGGTGCGGCGTGTGAGTGTCCTGGTGGCTCAGTTGATAGTGAACCTCACTTCTGCGCTGGGCGTAGGTTCGATTCCCACCTAAGACACATTCATATGATGAACGTTTGTGTTTGTTCTATATCTGGGTGTTAATATCTATTTAAGAATATATAGGTATGTATGTATATCAGTCTCTGGCAGCTATAATACAAGCTTTGCTTAGTTTGGGCTCAGATGACCGTGTGTGCAAAAATGTACCGAATATTTATTTATTTTGCGTAATCGCACAATGTTAAAAACGCGCAATATGACACAGGGGCGTAAAAGGTCAAAAGAGCTAAATGTTCAAAGCTCAAAAGACCAAAAAGAGCGAATCGTACATAGCGCAAAAAGCTAAAAATTCCAATTCTAATGCTAAATAAACTGCGATAATAATATCGAGTTTATTTTGACGAGTCAAAACTGTAAAAAGAAAAAACTTTGAAATATAGAAAGAAGATTGTAAAGAAGTTTTTTTTCTTTATATAATTTTGACTCACCGACCGACGCACGTCCCTCTCGCGAAGTCTTTTGTGTGCTACGTTATTAAAATAAGCTTATAAATAATGGAAGTACATGCCCAATGTTTTTATAGCCCATTTATAAATGATAGTATTAAAAAAAAAAAAAACTCATGTCCTTGTGCATAATAAGAAATATTTTGATATTTCACCTGCCTCAATCTTTAGGTATCGTTTCAGGAATGTTACTGTGTGTTCCAGGTGAAAATAACGCCGTTGCAGCTGACGCAACAGATATTCCGGCAGTACGGGATCCAAGGATTATTCAGAGGACTGGTGCCCACCATCATGAGGGAGATGCCTGGGTACTTCTTCTTTTTCGGTGGATATGAAGGTTGGATTTATATTATTTAAGATGATAATGATGATACTTATAATAGAGCCATGTCATAAGTAATTTATTGGTATTGGCATTTTAAGGTGTAACGTTTCACGTATAGCGGGAAAATCAAATTTCAAACAGTTTTTTGTCCTTGTAGCTAGGCCAGGTAATTATTGTAAAATGACACAGTGTTTGCGAAAAATTTTGGTTGTTCTTTATATTATCATGTATAGCTATTAATCAGTTACTCACCATATTACTTATATTTGTCAATAAACCGTTTGAAACAGCAAAAATTTGTTAAAAACAAATGTATGTAATAATGTGCATTAGAGATAAATAGCTTTACGTGAGTTTTTAAAGAATAATAATAAATTTTTGCAAACATCATCATCGTTTACAATAATTTCCCGCTATAAGTGCAACATATAACCTTAAGTCTTTTTTTAGATCGTAAAACCTATTTAAAAAAAAAAAACAACATATTGCACACATGGTCACCTGACCCCAAACTAAGCAAAGATTGTAATATGGCTGCCTGAGACTGATATATACATACATATATATTTTTAAATACATACCTAAATAGATATTAACACCCTATGTTCAAAAACCTAGCAAAAGTAATCAGAATTTTTACAATCTACTGCATTTTTTTTTACTGAGTAACTAATGTACGTATACACATACCCAGAAAAACCTGATAAAAGCTTTGAGCTATAAAATCAAATTGTGAGGAAGTTTATAGGTGAAACCGTCTGGGCCCTTATTCATTAATATTAATTTATAACTTAAACATGCACGATTGCACGCGGTGCGTTAAGTTATCCTCTAAAAAATTGACCTTTATTATCTAAGAAATAAAGGTCAACTTATTGAGGTTAAATTAACGCGCCGCGTGATGTGACATGATGATGAGAGTGCAGTTATATGAACATGATAAATAAACAGTAATAAATTGAATTTTTGAAGGCTTTACTGCAGCAATGACCAGTGTGTCGTGAATAATTTATTTTTCATACTTATCAACAACAATAAAAAACCTTTAGACCCAACTGTGCCCCCCATTTTACTTGCCCTTTTGCGGGATAAAAAGTATACAATGATTATCTCTCAACGCTCTTGATGCATGCTACTTGCACGTTACGTGTGTACGTGTTTGTAGTTAGTGAATCAGGACTCTGGACAATAACTAGATCACACACACACACACATCATCAGCCAATTAACGTCCACTTTTGTCAAGGCCTCCCTCATAGAGAGGGGTGTTGCCTTAATCACCACGCTTGGCAGGCGGCTCGGGGATCATGCCCCATTACTAGATCGGTTACTTTAAACTGTGAACATTTCGTGGGCTATCTTATTGATAAAGGTCAATGCCAATTATCTTAAGTGTGAGTAGATAACGATAAATCACATTGTTCCGGTTTCCAAGATAAACAAATCTTTAGTTTCTAAACATTAATGACGAGTGTTTATCGTCGATTTACTCGTAATATCGATGATGAAATGATTTATGCAGTTTGTCGAATTTCATACAAACTGTAAATTTCAAATGGAAATGGGACCCGGGTATGTCCTAAAACTGCGACCAGAACCACCTGAGGATGTGCAGCAGTGTCCTAATAGTACATGGTGAACGTACTGCGATTCGCAAGCCGCCTGCCAAGCGTGGGGATTATGGCAACACCCCTCTCTATGAGGGAGGCCTTGTCCAACAGTGGACGTTAATTGGCTGATGATGTGATGTGTGTGTGTCAATTTCAAAATAGAAATTTGTATGGAATTCGATATACTCCGCACCACACTTCAATTCGTATGTCTGTTTCCTTTTAACCCCCGACGTAAAAAGAGGGGTGTTATAAGTTTAGCGTGTGTTGTGTCTGTCTATAGCAACATATGTCCCAAACGGCTGAACCGATTTGAATTAAGTTTTTTGTTTGAAAGGTGACTTGATCTAGAGTATTCTTAACTATGATTCAAGAAAATCTGTTCATCCGTTTGAATTAGATGTCCAATTAAGAAAACATTTTTGGCGGAAAAGGGCAGCTAGGGGAATACGCTGTAATTGATCGAAAGACGCAACGTCTTGTTACAAACATGCACTGCATCGTGGAATAGGGGCTTTCGGCTCTCTCTCTTTCTCTGAGAGAAGGCCTGTGTACCAGCAGTGGGAAGGGAACATGATAGGCTGATAATGAAGAAGATGATGATAAAAAGAAATAACATGCCATTAAATGATCACATAAATTTCCAGGTACTCGGACACTGCTGTCCAAGCCGGGCCAGTCGAAGGACGACATCGGGTTCTTGCGGACGATGGTCGCGGGCGCGGTCGGAGGCTTAGTGCTCTGGACGGTGATATTCCCTTCAGACGTCATCAAGTCCCGCGTGCAGATATCCAACAAGAGCCAGAAGTTCCTCACCGTTGGTTACGAGATTATCAAAAAGGAAGGTTAGTTGATTAGCTCATCTACTGCGTCATGAGCAAAAGGTTCCGGATTTGATTCCCGGCCGGGCAGATGTTTGCTGAATTAATATTTTTTAGCTGACCCGACAAACAATTCCCTGTCCAAATTTCAATTTCATAATAAAAATCACAGAAAAAAACAAATTTTTTCCACCAATTTTCTGAGCAAATTTTTTTATTACTAAACCACCAAAGTATTGAGAGGAACAAAACAAAAAAATAATATTCAAATCGGTCAAACCGATTTTGAGTTTTAGTGAGACTATTAACGATCAGCAATTCCTTTTTTTTATTCCTTTTTTTTTAATTTTCTTTTTATTCCTTTTTATTTTACATTTTCCTTTTTTTTGCATATACAGTGTACTAAGCCGAAAGGATGTCATTGTACTCATCATTATCAACAACTTTTACCATGCGACCAGCCCTGTAATTGCAAAAAAATTAACAGCTGTTCCGTTGAAAACGGTCATTGACACTTGATAAAATGTATGGAACAGCTGATTTTTATTCCAGATTTCAGGGTGTCAATTCTGCTATTTGTCAAACGTTTCAAATGAGTGTCGGTAGTGTCTCGTCGGAATTATTTTCGACATTTGGTATTCTGCTAGTTATTTAAGACCAGTTGCTTTCCAATGGCTTGCCATCGAACTGTCTGAAAGTTCTTATTGACATATTTGGTATTATGTACGGTAATGGCGTGCCAGTGGAATACTTTTTTTGCTCATCGGGCAGGCTAAAGCCTTTAGGCCATACCGCCTCATCATCCGTATTTTTACTGTTTTTTCCTTAAATTACATTTTAAAATTATGTTTGGTGTATTATATTGACGAGGAAGATATGTACAATCAATACAATCTATAATATAATCATTTAAGTGACAAAAGAAACAATGATAGTTTGGTATAAAATAATACAACTCGTGGTAGATTTTTACAGGCAACATCGAACGCAATTCCCACACGATTCCCTTGACACACAACTGAAACGAAATTGTAGATTTAGCAGAATACCCTTTTTGCCACAATCGTAATTGAGAGTCGTGGGAGTGGCAAAACAATGTGATTTTACGTTAATTAGTAGAATTGACACCCAGGTTCGGTGTAAAAGTTGTTCATAATGATGAGTACAAATTATGCCCTACTTTACCTTTAAATTACACATTGTATACAATACAAGTATGATTTAACAAAAACCTATTTAGTAGTTCGAATATTATCAGGTCTTTTATAAAAAAATTCAATTTATACTTGTTAGCATATTTATTATGTGGTTCCCTACATGCAACAGCAACTCTTTATTTTCCCGGATAAAAAGTAGCCCATTTTTAATCACACTCATATCATATTATATGTGAAAGTTTGGATGGATGGATGTTACTCAATCACGCAGAAACGGCTCAATGGATTTGGATGAAATTTGGAATATACATTGCTTATGTCCTGGATTAACACATAGGCTACTTTTCATCATCACCAATTGTCATTACCACGCGGGTGAAACCGCGGGGCGCAGCTAGTCCAGTATAATTTCCGTACCAAATTCTGACCCCAATCCTGTCGGCTGTTACGTAGTTGAGAGTGAATAAAACATATTTACAAACTTTTTGTTCATACTAATACTATAAACGCGAGTGTTCCTATTCACGCAGCGCACGTGATTCTGTTTCTTCTAGTCAAGCGTGCTCCATTTAAAACCGCATCATTGCTTAACATTAGGCAAGTTGGTGGTCAAACGCAAGCCTATTACTAAATTAAAAACAACGGATCGACGTGTATTTTTGCATAAAGTTACTCGTAGTTCGAGGACTGGAGAGTGACATCGGATACAAATATTATCCTGGTTAAAATGTACGGCTACCTGTTTTAAGTGATTCTGTTAAGATGATGAGAAAAGTTGTGCGACCGCAAACTGTATCTCGGCGCGTTAAGATTCATTTTCGCGTGATTTTCCGAACTGCGCTTTTTCAGCACTAATTCGAGCCCGCGTTAAGAATTAGCCGTAAGGCCCCTGAGAGATTATCTACACCGGTGAAAACCCGGGGCTATAAACATTGGTATAAATGTCCCTATGTTGTTTCGTCAGGTGTATTGGCGCTGTATAACGGGCTGAAACCGACCCTCGTGAGGACCATCCCAGCCACGGCTGCGCTGTTCGTCGTCTACGAATACTCCAAGAAGTTCATGCACCAATCTTTCGGTGACTAGTATCTACTGTCTGCCTAGCGTGCGCGCCGCGACGTCTTATAATTTTAGTACAAAAACTGCAATTATGATATATATAAACTGAGGAAGATAAGTTTTTCTGAGGTCTGCGCGGCAATACAAACACGAGTTAATTAGCTTAAGTGAACTTACTCCGTTCTGTGTCTGGCAACGACGCAAACGTACGATGCTCGATTTTGGAGTATGAAAAAAAATCAAAAATGCCATATTGTGTGTTTAGAAAGTGAAATACTTACTGGGACGTCTGTAAAAGGCTGTAAAGTTCTATGGGTCATATGTAAGTAGGTATAGTAAAATATTGCCATGTTTTAGTGCTTTTTTAATGAGTATGTCGCCTCTATTGGTAAAACCTCATTAAAAAGTGACGTTGTTTTTACTCATTTTGTTTATATTATACCGGAATTGCTTACATAAGATTAAACCGGTCACTCCGACTAAAGGTTTCTTTACCAATTAACGTAATTAAACCGTTGTTACGGAAAATGTGAATATATGTGATAGGTACTAGGTCGCGGGCATCCAGTGGAGGCAGGCTGTCGTTCAGTGTGGAGGTTAAAGGGGGAGGCCTACGTATGTTCAGCAGTGGACGTCTCCTGGCTGATGATAAGTACTCGGAGTACCGGTCTAATCTTACGTGCGTGACTCGTATAAAATAAACAAAATATTAATTTTATCTACTCATTTTACCGTGCGAAAACGTGACAAAGCTACGAAAATGTGTATATTGTCTCTCGTTTTCGCATGAAAAAACGATAACATGTTGCGGCGCGTGCATGTAGACTGCAGCAGGGCTAGCATGCGCACTGCAGCAGGGCTAGCATGCGCACTGCGATATGACGTCACTGTGTCGAGCGAGAACGCAACAAGGTGCCTACGACTTCATATATGCCTGTCTCGCTTTGGCACGATAAAAGAGTCGACAACATTTTGTCGCGGTGCGCAGGCTAGCCCTACTGGACTAACTTTGTCCTGCACTCGGCATACGCGCGCCACAAGGCAATTTTTTATAAATATATAAGAGACCTGCCTTATTGCATTTAAGTAGATATTTTTCAATATTTTAATATACAAAAGCAATATTTATTAGTGGAAATCTACTGACCAAATATTATTTTGGTTAAAAATAACTTATAGAATGTCCGTTGCAAAGCAACTTATCGTCTTTTTTCTCTCTCCATCTGTCTTTTTTTTTGTCTCTAGTTGACATTTTTTGTCACAAATAAGTAGGTCGCATCCACCGTGGATGCGACCTACTTATCTGAGAACCTAATGGGGGAGCCGTTTGAAATACTTTCTGAACAAAACTGATAGCCGTATGTAAAAAAAAAGTTCCATTCTTTGGCCACCTGTACAGATAAATTGGTCTGTCAGAAGCCAGTGTAGGATGGGTGTAGGCATTTAGTGTGAGGTCGTATTTTTTATAATAAGTTATCAATTCCATAGAGCAAGTAATCAAAAAAGTTTTTTTTTATTCGGTCTGCAGGAAAATTCACCTAAAAAGTTATGATGACAGAATATGTTTTTTACGACCGTAAAAAAAAAAACACCACCAAGCTTAGCAACTAAATGAATGATAACCAACTAAACCTAGGATATATGGTCAGCTTGATAATATGTTTGCAAAATAAACAGGTAGTCCAAATATAAAATTATTATTTGGTTTGGATTATAGGGAATATATAAGGATTATATAAACAAACGGTAAGCATAAAAATTATATTTAAAAGCTATAATCTATAAAGCTAATTTCAGACTAAGCTATACTATTGTGCTATATAGTATAGCAAATAAGGAAATAAGGAAGGACCCAATAATTGTAGGAGAAAAAACTATCGGCCTCCTACCTCTGACTAAGATATGCAGAGTGCTAGTGGTGATGAACTGATTTGTTTGAGCAATATCAAATATAAAATCATATTAATGAAAATCAGTTTATTTTCATCGACTATCAAACTATGACACACACATGACATAAATTTAAAAACTAAGTTAAAACTCTTTTCAACACTCCTCCTTAAATTGATAACAGTCTGATCTTTTCTTCATGTCTCACTCTTTCATGCACACATACATTTTTTCTCTCACTCAGTTGACCATCCAAGAAGCACACCATTCGAACTTCTCTCTTGGTAAAGCTTTTGTTAGAGCATCTGCTGGCATTCGCTTGCTTTCTAAATATTTCAGTTCAATAACTTCAATACGCAAACATTCTCTAATGAATTAATACTTCAGATCAATATGTTTTGTGTGATTATGATGAACTGGATTGACAGCGATTGCGAGAGCTGATTGGCTATCACAATGAATAACAATTTTGTTATTATTCCCTGTAATCTCAGACATCAATCTTCTCAAAAATATAGCTTCCTTTGCAGCTTGCGTGAGACTGACATATTCAGCTTCCGAGCTAGATAAAGCAATCACTTGTTGTTACTTGCTCTCCCGTGATATTGCTCCTCCAGCAAACCGGAAAATACACCCTGAGTAAGACTTTCTATCATGACCTCCGCCATGATCCGCATCAGTATATTCTTCTATTTGCCTCCCAGTTTTTCTGTAAGATAAACCACGTGTTTTGGTTCCTTTTAAGTACCTTAAAACTCTTTTAGCTGCCTGCCAGTGCTCCTCCTTAAAATATTTGTTAAACTGACTTAAAAAACTGACAGCATATGCAATATCTCCTCGTGTGCATACGGCTAGGTACATCAGTGATCCGATCAATTTTTGATAAGGTATGCTTGCAGGTGGCACATACCCTTCCTCTTCAGGTTTTGTCAAACGTTGACCAGGCACTAACGGTGTGGCAACTGGTTTGCAATCCTCCATTGCGAATTCTTTTAAAAGCTTGTTAACATAGGTTTCTTGATCTAATGTTATTCCACTTGTACTCTAATTCACTCTCATTCCAAGTACGAGTTCTGCTTTCCCTAAATCTTTCATTTCAAAACTATTTGTTAATTGTTTCGTCACTTGCGCTAATTCCTTTTCGTTGTTCCAAAAAATTAACAAATCATCCACATAAACAGCAATTATTGACCAGCTGTTAGTGGATTTCCTCATATAAACACAAGGTTCATTTTCAAGCCTCTTGAAATTCAGTTTCTGCAAAACCTCGTCCAACTTCAAGTTCCATTGCCTCGGAGCTTGCTTTAATCCATATAAGGATTTTTGAAGAAGGCACACATAGCCTTCTTTTCCTCTCTCTTTAAACTCTTCTGGTTGAGTCATGAAAACGGTCTCGTGTAAATCTCCGTTTAAAAACGCAGTTTTGACCATCCATCCATATGATCTATTTTAAGATCATTTTCCGCTGCCAAAGCTACAAGCAGCCGTAGTGAGCCATGTCTCACTAATGGTGAGAACGTTTATAATCTAGGACCTCGTTTTTGTCGAAAACCCCGTGCGACTAGTCTAGCCTTAAAACGTCTTTTATTTCCCGCCTCGTTTTTTATTCGAAGTACCCACTTTGAATCAATCACATGTTGGCTTTTCTCAAGTTTTACCAAAATCCATGTGTTAATTCTTCTTTAAAGCATCCAACTCTTCTTGTATTGCTCTTTTCCACTCTTCTTTGTATTTACTATTTAAAGCTTCAGAAACAGTTAAAGGTTCTTCGCTAATCTGATCTTCTATAGTAGCTTCATAAAGAACATAAACTGGTAAATCCACTGAAGTGAGAATTTTTTCGTTTAGATTTCTCTTTTCTGTGGGAAAATCTATGGGCTTCCGATTTCTTAATGGATACCTTCTTTCTAAATTTTGTAATTCTTCATCACTGACATTACCACCCGATTCACAGTCTTCAAAATCTTCTCCTATAGATTCTCGACGTATCTCTTCTCGAGGAATTTTATCAACTTCACTATGTTCCACTCTAGGAACTCTTCTAGGAACCTCTGTCCCATCGTTATCTGATGACTGTCGAACGTCAGGCTCTTCTGGAGTCCTTTCAATATTTTCTTCTTCAGTCAGTGAAAGTATCTCCCCTGAAAGCTCTTCTTTCTTTGGTTCAGACCAAAGAAAGAAGAGCTTTATACATACATCTGATTACATCTGATTTTCGAAAAATACCACATCTCTTGCTTTAAAAATGCGGGGTCCAACAGTCGATATGCTTTTAGCATCATCACAAAAACCTGTGTGAATCAGTTTTCTGCTCTTTGGGTCCCATTTCCTTCTTTTTTGTTAAGGAATGTGCATGAAGGCTTTGCACCCGAAAGTCTTTCTATTACTCAAATCACATTTCCTCCCAGACCATTTCTCTTCTGGTGTCTTATTTCTGACAGCAAATTTATTTTATTTATTATTATTTTTTTTTTTTTATTTTTTTTTTATTGGTGATCTATTTTTCAAATATACTGCGTGATGGACAGCTTCCGCCCAAAAACCCTTAGCCAAACCAGAATCTTGGAGCATGCTTCTAGCTTTTTCACAGATTGTGCGATTAGCTCGTTCCGCAACGCCATTTTGTTCAGGAGTATATTCAACGGATAGCTGGTGTTCAATACCATTATTTTTCAAGTATCCGTCCATTCTCGTATTGACGAATTCTGTGCCATTATCTGTGCGCAAAATTTTCAATTTCTTGCCACAGATATTTTCAGTCAACTCCTTAAACTGAATAAATTTCTCAAAAACTTCACTCTTTTGTTTCAATAAATATACAAAAGTTTTACGCGTAAAATCGTCCTTAAATGTCAAAAAATAACGACATTCAGCCACTGAAGGATCTTCCATAGGCCCACACAGATCAGAGTGCACTAAACCTAACATTTCGTTGGCTCGCGTAACCTTATTTCTCTTATCGAAGGTTGCCTAGTTTGCTTTCCCATCAGGCAGGGTTTGCATTGAAGTTGATCAATAGTTTTAGGAAAACTTACGTTATTATAACTACAGTTTCCCCTTTAGCATTACTTGCTGATCAATTTAGCTATTTTTGCCGACCTCTAGAGGCAGCTTTATTCACTTTATTTGCTGAAAAAATACATTTTGGAGCTACCAAAACCACTTATAAGTTGACCGCTTAAATGATAGCCATTTTATAGTACTTTGTTCAGACTAGAACTCGAGATATTTGTAAATGTAGATATTGTAGAGTGGAAAACTTGTACAGATTTTGATTACTATTGTATTATTTACAAATATGCACATTTTAATAGGGATTGCTAGGCATTTATTATGTTATATAGCTAATCTTTATCTTATTGCAATGATAAAGACTCTGCAATGCGATGCCAATGATAAGTAATAAACTTTATTGTTAATCACTGTTAAATAATTACTGTTATGTACATTCATATTTGTTTGTTATTTGTTACAATTAAGTATGTTAGAAATGTTTGTTTTGTTTTTGAGACTTCTGTATTTTTACAGAAGTAAAAAATAAAAGTACTGATATTTTAGGTTGGCATTGTTTTATTTTAAAATAATACATGCTTCAAACACTAGTTCTTAAATCGGGAACCTTTTTGTTGCATATAGCACATAATTTCATATTGCAATAATAGCACGCACATTCACGCATTTGAAAAATCGCCTTTATGAATAGTACCCAATTTTTGTGGTATTATCCCAATTATAATTAAAAAAATATCTACTCTCTTTAAGGTAGAAACGAATCGGTGATGGCGGCTTGTACTTACTATGACAGATGTTAGCAAAAATAGTACGTCTAGCTTTCGCGTGCAAATCTGTTTTTCTATTTAAATATTTCGTATCCTATTAAGGATAATATAAAAGTAAAATGTTTGGGTATGATCTTTATTTTTAGTAGTTTTAGTTAATTTGAAATATTATTAAGCTAATTCCTAAGTAAATATATCGCAAAACATGCAGTAAGGGCTAGTAGCTTTCCTAATACTTAAATATATTTTTTTCTCGAGATTAATAGCGATACAAATACGGGAAAAATTAAAGTGAATGTAGGCGACTAGCTGACATTTTTGGTCTCTTGAACATGGCAAAGAATATCTACTGTTTGTTATAGTGGTTCTTCACATTATCTATGTTTGTTTCTTCTATTGTATTCTCTTTGGTTTACCGAATAAAAATAATTATCAATATAAAAAACCGACTTCATAAAAATGTCAGAACTGGACCAAACTGAAATGGGGTCCACACGGGAAGCATCAGCTTTCAAGTAAAAATTAAAATGTTTGTAACCGCAGAACTTTTGACTGGATGAACCGATTTTGATGATTATTTTTCTATTTGAAAGCTGGTGCTTCCCTTTTGGTCTTATTTCAATTTGGTCTGTTCTGTTGAAGTCAGTTTTTTATATTGAGAATTATATTATTCGACAAACAGACGATGCGAAATGCCACCATTAGATACAGACCTGCGTTTTTCCTACCCTACCTAAGGTACAATACCGAGAAAATAATGTAAGATTGTGCAAAGTTCAGATAGTAGTAAGTACATACCTTTTTTTCTTTAACTTTATTTCATTTTGCTGTCCTTAATAGGTATTATTGTCATTGTCACTTGACTTGTTTATTAATCTTTTGTCAATCAATGAAGTTGTGAACTTGTCACATCAATTAAATCACACGTGAAATTACATCAAGATCTAATCAGAATTCCCAGTTTCATATTATAATTTTACTCATGTCCTAACATACTCCCATGTCTTCAGAAGACTACCAAGTCCAGAATGTTTATAGGTATGCTAGGAAATCCTACAAGAACTGCAGAAGCGAAGTACAAGAAAATTGTGGGTTCAGCTGTCAAGATGAAGTCAATATAGAGGCGGACAACTCTCCGAGGTGCGAGAGGGTAGAGCAGCCTGGGTGCAGCTGCCCTGACCGCGAGGGAGACCTGGCCAGCATACTGCACAAGAAGTGTCCAGTTATATCACTCGCGCGGCAACAACTTCAAAGAGTTTTAGACGACACAGACAAGTTGCTATGCGATAACAATAGATGTTGTAGGTAATTAATTTCTTTTCCCTATAAATACACTAGAATCGTTTATCCACTTAGCTAAATATGCGTAGTTTTGAATGAAATATGGGGTCGAATGTAGATATATCAGCTAGATTTAGATTGCACCGGTGGCTCAGTTGGTAGTGAACCTACCTTCTGCGCTTGAGGGTGTGGGTTCGATTCCCACCTAGGGCAAACATTCATGTGATGAACTTTTGTGTTTGTTCTATGGCTGGGTGTTAATATCTAAATAAGTATGGTTTTAAATATATATATATATATATGTACGTAATCAGTCTCTGGCAGCCATATTACAAGCTTTGCTTAGTTTGGGGTCAGATGACCGTGTGTGCAAAAATGTCCCAGATATTTATAGATAACACAGTAAGTTTTTTAACCGACTTCCAAAAAAGGAGGAGGTAACAATTCGGCTGTATGTAATTAATTTTTTTTATGTTTGTTACTTCAGAACTTTTGACTGGGTGAACCGATTTTGATGATTCTTTTTTTATTTAAATGCTGGTGCTTCCCGTTTGGTCCCATTTGGAAAATGGTGGTGCCATTCAAGATAATATCGGTACATACATTATACTTTTTTTTGTTGGAATCGATATATAGATCTTTTCGGTGGCTCGCAATATACTACGGTGAAACATTAACAGAAAATTTTACATTCTGATTTTTGCTGATGTCAAAGTTGGCCGTGACGGGACGCCCGGCAGATGTGAAACATGACTGCTTACGACGTCCCGTCCATCGCGGCATACGGCTCGGCCGTGCCCTACGCCTTGATATAAAATGTTCGTAGTGTTAAATCCGTGACTCCGAGGCACGGCTCGCGCCCATCATGGTCTAGCTTAAATCATCCTTTAGTTGGTAAGTAGGTATGAAAAGTACGAAATTAAAAGCAATTTTTTTGCAGGTCTTTGTACGATTTCTTGTGCTTATGTCAAGAATTATGTATGAGCCAAAATAAGTGCACCTGCGCATTAATAATCTTTATTGCAATTGCTTTCTTTTTTGGAATATTGTTTGGGGCTGCTTCTTGCGGTTCCTACCTGGGCCAGTTCAATAGCCCCATACTGACCTGCTTGGATAACCGGTTTATTTCTGAAAAATATGCAGATATGGAAGAATATCGTGGAATAACTTAGTACTGGAATTATATTTGTACTTTACTTAAGGGTTATGTTTTAGTCTAATAAAATAATATTGTAGAGTACCTACTAACTAGAATAGTAATGCCTAAATATGTTGATGACTATTTCTTTTGTTAGTATTATTGTGATTTGTTCGAGCAAAATGCTTGTAGGTTTTTACTATTCATGGGCAGGCAAGACCAAGGCTAATGCCGAGGCTATATAAGTCTGGATTCTGGTATCCTTTTCCAAATCAAACCAGTTCCTTCTCTCTACTACTGATTTACTGATGTCTGTAAAATGTTAATACATAATAATAAAAAAAACTTTTAAAGGAGACTTTTTATTTACCTATAATGTACCAGCAGCTTTTATTTTCCTATGTGTACACGTAAAAATATAATCATTACTATTTCATGTAAGGGTCAATTGTCAAAAGGGTCAAACGTGACGCAGTCCGGCAATTTAAATAATACATTAGGAGAGTTTTACCTTCATTACCCAAGGTAATAAACTGGCTATTGTGCCATTTTTTTACCGAGGTTTTCTAGTCGACGCGTATATTTTTTTTCTTACACCACGTGCGCCTCATGATATTTGACCCTTATACTGATTATGTACATGTGAATTAATTCAGTTATCATTAGTGCAAGTGAATTAAATGTATTAATATTAACCAAAGTTATGCATTTAACATGAAAAATAACACAAATTTTTCCAATATAAAACCATACAATGCTATCTAAGGAAAGCTAAACTTAAAAATATCATTTAATTATATACTAAAAGTTATTTACTTTAGAAGTAAAAGAAACTGGTATTCAATTAAATGTGTTTTGTCCTTCAAAAAGGTCTATTCCTCTTTGATCACCTGGGTGATCATAGGAGACTAGCAATATATGAAAAAAAAAACATTCTCATTACACTGACAGGTGTGGTATGAATGCATGCAACATTACATCTACTCTTTTATTAGAATGGTGACTGCGATGGTTGTGTTATTATTGCCGTAACAGACGGGTCAGCATGGCTGACGTCAACCACCTCAACCAACGAGAGAAAAAGAGAGAGAAATAATGTTCTCACTCTTTCTCTCCCGTTGGTCAGACGGCAGTTCGTCAGCCAAGTTCGATACGTCTGTTACTACTGTTACTGTTACCGGCTATTATAGCCCCAGGATTTTATCCCATTAAGGGTGCGTTTCCACAGAGGCAGAGAAGACAGAGCGGAGAAGAAATGTGCCGGGAATCAACCAATCACATTGGTTGAAATCCACATCTCATCTTTGCTCTGCTGTAATGGAAACAGTCATAGCGGAGGCGAGAACTGTTTTAAATTGTACAGCAGTGCGATGAGGAGCTGCCGGGTATAGCAGTGTGTTGAGCCACCTCAACGACATGACAGCGGTGTGGCTTTGCATAAAAATGGTTCAGGCCATGCTCTGCTCGACTTCGCTACAAAAGTCCACTCATCTCCTACACAAGTCGCTCGTCGCTGCTACTCATCTCCACTACACAGCTCTGCACTTCTCTGCTACATAATTCCGCTTGTCTCTGCTTCAATGGCTACACCCACCTCTTTTCACAGCACCTGGGATAATAGTAGACTGGTAGTGTTTGGACTCATTTTTTTTCTTTGTTTTTCCACCTGTACTTCCCCCGACACAAGCCGGGGACATTGTCAAGCTGATGAACTTTTAGTTTCTGTACAATAATGTTATAGGTACAAACGTATCGTAATATTGTAGCATTATGAGACCTATTTCTGCTATACATATAGTATCATTGTTATTCACCAACATCCTTAATACAGGGTGTGGCGAAATTAACAGATAACCCTTAACACAACATCACAGTTCAGAAAAACTATTTTTTTAAATTATTTAATCCTCTTTAAAAATGCCGCTGAATTGTAATTGTATTGTACACATAGATCACATTTTTTACCCACAATGGAACGGAGAAGTTATATATGTATGATAAGAGGTTGTATGTCTGTTACCATTTTTCTCCAAAATGTTTGGAGATTAGAATGCAGGTTTAGTTGCACTCGTTTTTAGTTCTGTTTGTTCAAAATCTGACCAGCATTGTTAAAGCTACAAACTCTTTTCTGATTTGGTAGTGGGTTTTAATTTTTTTAATTAATGCTTGTTAACCATCCCTTTGCAGCAGATTACTTGTATGTATTTACAGCGACGCAATGGCTTATTAATAACTAGTAAATAAACATGTTTTGCTAATAGGACTTATTAAGCGAATCTAATGAACCATAACTCATTGGGTTTATTAGTAACCTTTCAAGAGTTCCGTTGCCTACCTTCCAGGTCCATAGTACCGTATCGGTTTGTCTTCTTGCCTATTCACAGTTTCAACTATATAGTTTTGTAGTGGGTAAATTTAAATTCTTATTGTTTTTACTTACCTAGCTATGTATGTATGTTCAGAGGAACCTATAAAAAGGTGTGTAAAAATTGTTATGATATTTGTTCTAATTGAGCTTAAGAAAGGACCTGAGGTCGGGTCAATTTAATAAGCGTATATATATATTTTTTAAACAAGTCATCCGATTTTTACAAATAAATTTTTTTTTTTTTATGTATGGAGTTTCAGAGGGTGTAATAGAAATTGTATTGATTGGTTTTAATTTACTACTCAAACAAAACTTTCTACAACATGCACTATGCACCTCATTGAAATGCTGTAGTATGGTTAGCATCTTCGTAGCAACCTAACTGTACTGACGATGGCCGTGCTTGTTTTGCACGCCGTACTAGAGGGCCGATATAACGTTATCGACGCCAGATGCAAGTAAAGATTAAAGCACATATCAACTATTATACTCAATAAGAATTCATATTGCCAATTTCAATAAAAAAAATTAAAAAAAGTTTCTGATAAATTTAACTAGTGTGAAAACATGTCATTACACCTTTTATTCTTTGTGGTGTGAACCCTCACGCAATGCCATACTTGCGGAGTGTGCAGCGTGCCCTACAATCTGCACACAAGACGACCTGAATGAAGCCATGGAGAGTGCCATTGGGGCGCCAAATTTTAGTCCAAAAACTTATTTAAAAAAAAAACGAAACATCGACCTCGTAAGATGTCATTTTACCTCAAGTCCCGTCTTAACTAAATAAATAGATAAACAAATATAATTATTATGATCTGCCAAAGAATGCTCAACAATAAATAACAAAATAAATTAGCAACTTGACAAAACTGCATTTTCCTTTTGACTTGGACTTTGTTGATTTGTGGCTTCAGAAACTAGATGCACAATTATGTCAATGTCCGTATCATGATAGCTTTATAAACGGTATAGTAGTGGTATGGTGTAGTATGGTCGGTTGTAGTTCACAAAACAATATGCTCAGGGTACATTCCATGACTATTCTTTCTGAATTTTGTAAATATCCGTCACAACCCATTCTCACATTATAGTATTGTTTTGACAGTTGAATGTAATGCAGATTTTAAACTCTATTTTGTAATTGAATATGACATTATTTTTGTATTTCTATATTGTGTTTGACTATGTTGAATATTCTCCAGCGATCATAATTTTGGCAACAAAGGTAGACAGTTGTCTTAAAAAAATGTATTGATTACAACATTCATACCAACCATTTGTAATTTTCAATAATCATGACACCAGAATACAATTACATTATCATACTTGTCGTGGTACTACTAACATAGCTGAATTACTTTTCCTCACACCACTCGTTTTCTTTGCGGACTTGATCCTCTTCAGCCGCAGTGAAATCATTTTTGATATTGAATGTCTTACGGATCTCCTCCGGAGTCTTTCCCTTTATCATGTTGGCTACAGTCTTACATGTGACATCCAACAAGCCCTTGATATCCAAATAGTTGGCAGCTAAAATAAGCTCAAACAATGTGCCCTGATCCACTTTTAAAAAATCGGCATCCCAAGAAGAAATATCGTCTGTTCTTTTCTCTTTATTCTCATCATCTTCAGGTAGTGGAGGGTCATCTTTGTGGTATGTGGCCCACTGAATTACTTTTTTTAGAATAGCTGAGTTTACGTTCGGTAGAGGTACCACTTCTTCCTCATCGTCTTCCATGCCTAAATCTTCTAACATGGTTTTTATTGTTACTGAACATTTTGCTATCTCCACATCCACTACAAAGACCTCGTTATCAGAAGATTGCAATTTTATGTTCGGCATCTGAAAACAATGGAAATAAAATTAACAAAAATAATCTGACGCCATCTTATATACAAAAATAGTCTGAGGAGAGTAGCTAGATAACCTTACCTTTTGAGATTTTCGATTCTACACTGTTCGAAGATAATTTAGCAGAACACTATTTATCATAAATACTTTAAAAATTAAATTAAACGAATAATTTCAAGTCGAAAAATTGCAAATTCACATCAATTGATTGAATTTCCATTCGAGTGAACAAAATGAACGAACATGTCGAACATTCAGTAGAAAAACAACAGATTCTAAAAGTCCACAGATTGGCAATCCTAGAAAATATAATTTTGTTTTAATTATGGCTCCTCACGGCTCATGCATAAAGCCTCTGAGCCTTAGGTACTTGAATCTCAGAAAAATAAATAAATGCTATCGATTTATGTAACGATAACTTTTTCGCAAGTGCCTCGTTCTAAGGCCACTGTTAGTGCGAGCGAAATAGACACATAATTATTTGTTATTATTATTCATTTATTTCAGGTACTTATAAAATTTATGAACCGACGACTACGATGAAAATGCGTTTATATAGCTCGAGTTTAGGACAAATCCGAACTATATATACGGTTTCCTTAAGTTGTTTTCCTTCATCAACAGTGCAAGCTCATTGCTTGGATTTGATCCTACGCCGAAGTGTGGAAGTCAAACGCTTCAACTACAATGGCCTTAGTACGACCACTTGCGAAAAAGTTATAGTTACGTAAACGATAGCAAAATGTATGAAAAATTGAACAGCGCCCCTATCGGACGTGGAAGGAAACGGAATTTTTCATACATTTGCTATCGTTTACGTAACGATAACTTTTTCGCAAGTTCTCGTACTAAGGCCACTGAGCTATCATCGCTACGCGCTACAAGAAAGCAATACTTTATTAAATAACAAGAACGCAATACTCTAGTAGTTATCGAAATGTCTTTTATTGAAATCATTGAAATAGACATTTTTGTAATACAAATCACACTTGAATTGCGCCAGTGCTCAGGCAACTCTCTTCTTCTGTTAAAGGCTTCGGATTGTTTATTGACGATATGTTCTTTGCCATGCCCGGCCATTGTTTTATTCCAGTTATAGGAACGGGAATATCTGTGAATGAGGAATAGACTATTCTACAAAAATAATGCAATTTGGAAGTTTTTGACTTAATAATTAACTAACAGTAGGTACCTACGGGTATCTACCTATAGGTACTTTAAAATATCCTTTTCACGTACCCGGGACCCGGGTATGTCCTAAAACTGCGACCAGAACCACCAATGGGCAGCAGCGTCCTAATAGTACACGGTGAACGTACTGCAATCCCCAAGCCGCCAGCCAAGCGTGGGGATTATGGCAAAACCCCTCTCTATGAGGGAGGCCTTGTCCAACAGTGGACGTTAAATTGGCTGATGATGTGATGTGTATGTTTGTTTCACGTATGGCGGGAAATTCAAATTTCAAACAGTTTTTTTGTTCTTGTAGCCATGCCGGGTAATTATTGTAAACGATCATGATGTTTGCGAAAATTTATTATTATTCTTTACAAACTCACGTAAAGCTATTTATCTTTAATTCACATTATTACATACATTTGTCAATAAACAATTTTTTGCTGTTTCAAACAGTATATTGAGAAATGTAAGTAATATGGTGAGTTACTGATTAATAGCTGGAGATGATAATGTAAAGAACAACCAACAATTTTCGCAAACACTGTGTCATTTCACAATAATTACCTGGCCTAGCTACAAGAACAAAAAAACTGTTTGAAATTTGTATTTCCCGCCAAACATGAAACGTATCACCTTAACATGAATTACTCACAAGGATTAACAAGTTTGAAAATGCTAGTGCTTTGAAAGACGCGTAGAAAAAGGACGGTTATCAGAATCCCTGCAGCTGCACCTGCTCCGGTACACCAGATGTAAATCTTCTTGGTCAGGAACTGCACTCTATTTGCTTCAGTGGGCTCACATTTAATACCGTAGTAATACATTGGGCGAAGTCGCCATCTATAATGAAAAATAAATGTTATTCCATACCATAATCACCACTCAATCCTAACTCCGTCTTTGCCGCATTTCCTTATATTCAGGGCATGACTAGAGGTAGAAACCCCAATATTTTATATATTCTCTTTGGTAAAAAGAAAAATGCAAAAGGAGAGCAGTGACCTTAGTACGAGCACTTGCGAAAAAGTTATCGTTACGTAAACGATAGCAATATGTATGAAAAATTTACCAGCGACTGTACCGGACGTGAAGGGAAACTGAATTTTTCATACAATTGCTATCGTTTACGTAACGATAACTTTTTCGCAAGTTCTCGTATTAACCCCACTGAGCATCTTAAGTGCTATACCTATACTTTGCAAAAAAAGGATATCTTAATATGTATCAAATAGTATCAATATAAAAAACCGACTTCGAAAAGTTAAAAGAACTGGACAAAATTGGAATAAGACCACACGGGAAGCACCAGTTTTCAAATAAAAAAAGAATCACCAAAATCGGTTCACCCAGTCGACAGTTCTGAGGTAACAAATAAAAAAAAACTGTCGAATTGAGAATCTCCTCTTTTTTGGAAGTCAGTTAAAAAGGCACGAACCCTTCAAAACATGGTCCGCAGTCCTCCTCAGACTTCACACATTTGTTTGGCGTCTTCAGGTTCGGAGGCAAAGATCTATTTAGTTCTCGGCAGTCCAGACACTTGTGGCAAACATGGGTTTGAACTTCGCAAAAGAAGTTGTCTGGGCAATGAACATCTTCTAGACATGGTACTGGCTGGGATTGGACCACACTCACAGCTACCAGTAGAGTTATAATCGGGAACCTAGAAAAAAATATAAAGCTATTTAATAGGTACCTACCTATACATACCTACCTACAAGTTTAAAATTAGCCATGTCCCGCGGAATTATTGAGAATATCGGTTTTTCAACTGTCATAATTATCAAATATCCAATTTCAGCGCTGTGTTGGAGGGACGACTCTACAAATTGAGTTTTAGACTAGCAAGCCTTGTACGTAGTCATACCAACTTTAGCACTACCGATACGGAAAGGCATGGTGGTTACGGGTTCGCCCCTTCCATTTTTTTTTTTGATCGAATGTTTGCCCACCTAACACCAACCTTAAGCCGGCACTTCTGTCTTCCTTTCTCATAAAAAAATTGCTATACCTACGTTTAAACCTATAGCCTATAGGTAGATAGGTACGGCTCACTAATTTTTCACAGACGCTAAGAAACTTGTAGGGACATCTATGAACTAACTAATAGTCCCAGATGCAAAAAGGGCGACAAGGACGTCGCAGGGCGAGTTCGAAGGCATAAAGTCTGATTTAGGCCAGATGTGTTCGTACCCGCCTCTCCACCTTACCATATTTCCCTCTTTTGACTGATCTGAGGTAAGTGTAAAGGTGCTTCATTAAAAATTGCTGAAAATCTGTGACGACTAAAATATAGGAAAGTGAACGATAAGTATAGTTAAGTAGGTACTTACAGCATTTTGGGATCTATTAAGGACCTAGTCACATCACGCGTCGACCAACACTTCACTTAACTCTTCGAAAAATTAGCTTAATCACGTAAAAGTATAAAATAGTTTGTTGCGACTTACGACTAAGAACGAAATAACATAAATAATAATTTATTTAGAGCGCACTAGCGCATGCAAGAGGCTAGCTAGCTCAGCAAGTAGAGACAGGACGTGCAAAAAATTATGTACTTAATACAACATACACGTTACAACTTGTCATGCGGACTAGAACAATGAACAACAATGAAGCTTCAGCTTGGTAGGCTAGAGTACACCTTGTACCTACTGTTATTTAATCTGTGGCTACACCGTTATGAATTATTTCAAATAATACCTATATATAAAGCCAGCGCCAAAAATATAACAATAAAAAAAAACAACATATATATGCGATAGATGACGAGATTTTTATGAAGTTTTGCATAACCACAGACTCAATATAATAAAAACTGGCCAATAGCGTGTCGACACACGCATATGGTAGGGTTCCGTAACCAAAGCCATATAATTGTAGTCATAGTTTAGAAAATGATTATAGAAAAATTCGAACGAACGAAGCTCTGTGGACTTAATTTCAGAGATGTACCATCCCGACATAGCATATTCTTTTTATGGTTTAAACATAGATTATTATATATAATAAGTTTTATTGAGAAATATTCTTTGTTCAGACCATTTTACAAAAATGTTAATGACCTTTGAGCTAGCACGTCTTTAATTTATTACAGTTTTATCGCTGTTACTCCAAAAAGTCATAATGAGATAATTTTCGAAATAATTTTGAATTAAGGTTTTAAATATGATTTATTCGTATTGTATGTTACCAGTTTCTATGTCTTATAGTTTAGAAACGCAGGGGGGGAGGGCAACTTTTTGCCACTTTGGCGGGTAATATTTCGCAAAGTATAGACTTTATAAAAAAGTGATTTATGAAACCTTACCTTCATTTTAAAAGACCTTTTCAACAATACCCCACACAAGCAGGTGGAGTGAAAAATATATTTTCATCCCCATTTCACATGTACGAGAGCCAGTCCTAAAATGCAATATTATATATTTCTTATACTTTTAAAATTTAGAACTATATTACTGTCATTATGCAAAGTTTCATGCACTTATCATAATAAATGTAGAAGGTTCTAAAAAATTCGGGCGGACGGACAGACAGACGGGCAAGAACGAATTTATAAGGGCTCCCTGTCGGGCTACGGAACCCTAAAAAAATTTGATTATTCTCATAGACAGGCAATATCAATGTTTGTCTGACATGCATGCTTGTTAGGGTTCCGTACCCAAAGGGTAAAACGGGACCCTATTACTAAGGCTCCGCTGTCCATCTGTCACCAGGCTGTATCTCATGAACCGTGATAGTTAAACAGTTGAAATTTTTACAGATGATGTATTTCTGTTGCCGCTATAACAACAAATACTAAAAAACAGAATAAAATAAATATTTAAGGGGGCTCCCATACAATAAACGTGTTTTTTTTTATAGATGGATGGTAGAATGGTACGGAACCCTTCGTGCGCGAGTCCGACTCGCACTTGGCCGGTTATATTTGTTTTTAATTTGTAGTGTAAAATTTTGTTGTTATTGTTTGCTAACAAAGTACCTACGTACTTGTTTTTCCACATCACAACACAAATTAGTAGGTACATAAGGGTACCTTGCCTAGCCGTGTTATAAAATGTCTTCTCTTCCTTGTATTGTAGGTTTCATTGAACAAATCCTAAAAAAAAAACATGTCTAGTCAGTGCCATCTATCGATGGTAGTAGAACTATGTTTTTTCAGCTGTCATGAAGTTCATGAACTGTCAGAAAACCGCCCATTATCCACGTATGGATGTCCGATGTTATTTAAACATGCTTTGTTAGATTTTGGGTGTAAGAGGCTAGATAGGCTTAGTAATTTATACTCTTCGAAAATGTATTTTTTGATCGAAGTTTATAGGTAGGTACTAAACATGTTTTGTTAATTCTTTCGATCCCTTTTATGCCCTTTAACACTTCCACACGAGCCAAAGACGGATTTGATACCTTGGCTACCTTAGGCCTATGGAAGATTGCCCCCCATATATTTAAAATAAAGTTATCTCAATCAGTGTCTATTTTTATTCGTGAATCGTGAGTAACAATGAATATTGTTATTCACAAATTGTCTTTTGCCTGGCCTTCTGAGCAGTGAGGGTTTCACAGAGGGCGCGAAGATTTTTTTAGTAGGTAGTAAACAAAACTTACCAAGTGTTTCCGCCCCCAAAATTTTGCCGCCCTAGGACCGGGCCTTCTCGGCCTATTGGGAAATCCGTCCCTGCCTGGAGCTTAGGTTCTTAGCTCTTGCGGTTTACAACCCCCAGACGGCCGATTAAGGCAAGCCAGGGGTAGGGGTCTCATTTAGCCCCATGAATAGGGGTACACGGTGTCACGACTCAACGATAATAAATTATTATATTCACACAAATGGAGCCTAGTTCTAAGTATTGACATGGAAAAAAAACAATCATTAAATTTATAAATAACATTTATTCCATCAAACACATAAATTTAGTCTGAAAATATGGATAATATTTTTTTTGTTTTTAGTCTTTCAATAATACATTCACTTGTTTTTTTGGCAGGATTCAAAAGGCCGCACTGACTAATACAACAAATCATGGACAATTTTTTTTATAGAAAATGTAACAAATCTAAGTAAGAAATGCGTAATTTTATGATAACTAAACAAAAGTTTTCCTAATTCCTAGAAACAGATGGGATTTAATATCTGAAAGACTGATTTGATACAATCATGATAAATGTTATCCCGGCGAGTGTGGTGGAGTGTGACCATAAAGCTAAACATCAAGAGTGAACCGAAATCTTGTTCAAATTTTTTGTGTAGGTAGGTACTTGAAATATATGCGTCTTCTGTCGAAATCTAATGACAATATTTCAACATTGGAGCTACACTTGTTCTTATACAAATTTTTATAATTTCAATATTTGTGTTTTTTGGTTTTTTAATTACATAATAGTTATTTTTAAATCATACAATATTTTCGTATAAAAACTGTTCCTTCAATTCGTATCATCATTTCAGCCATAGGACGTCCTCACTGCTGGACATAGGCCTCCCCCAATCGATTTTACTATGACATAATTTGGTTTGGTTTGTCCTGGTAAATAAATTCATTAGTTGGCTAGTTTGTAGATACTTTTAACAGATGGCGCTGGTCGTAGTACCTTTTTTATAAGGCTATTTTTTATTTGGATAACGTCATATAGAAAAATATCACAATAATAATAAAGGCACAAGCTGCGCTAGCGCCACTTTGACGTACCCCCATTATATTATGGGATATTTCAAACCCTGCTACTTTTTCTTTTTCACCACATACCCGCCGGTTAGTAAATATCATCAAAGTATTAAGTACTATGCTTCGTGCGTCTACTATCTCGCTCTCGCACAATGACGTTTTTGAAGATATAAAATGATTGAATGTACTTATCTGAAATCTAAGCAAAACGAATAAAGAAAACAACACTAAAAATTCAGTAAAAATTTCGTTTAGATTCTAACAAGTTTACATACTTACTTAAAAATCAATTCAGGCGTATTATGAAACTTTGATCGGGGTCTGTCAGTGTCAGAATTGACAGAATTTTGACACTTGAAAGGGGTTATGACGCAAAATAAAAAAAAAAAACAGCGTTGTCTATTTCCAATTTCATACTACGAAATTGGAAATAGACAATGCTTTTTTTTTTACATAATTTTGACAAGTCGCGATCCCGATCAGTTTCATAATACGCATGCTGGTAAAATGTTTTATCTATTCAGTTTTTATGTTTGAATGAAATAAAAATTATACTGTCAATTTGTAATTTTTTTATTTACTGTTATAATTATGATTATTAACAGGTATTTACATTGATAAGGTTGTGGATGGAGCTCGTAAATATTCCGTTAATAATCATACATAACTGTAAATAAAATATTACAAATTTTCAGTATAATTTTTATTTCATTCAAACAAGTTTTCAAACAAAAACTGAATAGAAAAATAATTTTATAACTGCAGTGTACGTGAAAGTGTTTATAACAGTGTTTTATTATTTTTTACCGACTTCCAAAAAGGAGGAGGTTATCAATTGGACTGTATTTTTATATATGATACCTCGGAACTTTTGACTGGGTGAACCGATTTGAAAGCTGGTGCTTCCCATTTGGTCCCATTTCAATTTGGTCCAGTTCTGATAAAGTCGGATTTTTATATTGATAATATTATCTTTAATTGTTCTGCTTAGATTTTACAAGAAAATTTATTTTACTCTTTTTATATTTTCTAAAATGTTGCACGCGAGCGACTTAGAGGATACAAGAAGCATAGCCTCTTAATAATTTCCGTCTTTTGTCGACTGCAGAGCTATGGATCAAAACTTTGTGCAGTACAAACTAAAACTTAACAATATTTCAGTTAAGTACATTTTACTATTACATGTAAATATCACAACGTTTTTAAATTATTCATATGAGTTCACTAAACTTAGGATGAACGCAATTAGTTGGCTGTCTCAACATACCTAAGGCTAGAATGACTAAAAAATATTTCGAGACCCAATATTTAAAACTATGGATATTGAGTCAGAATTAAAAAACTTCAAACTAACAACTTCACATCGCTTCACGCTTAGATTTCACACAAGTAAACAAATTTTAATATGTTTATTTTAGATTAATTCTTGACGTTTTCATTAAATGTGAACTTCAACTTCAATATGTGATAATCGCGAAGTCCTAAGAAATATTTAAATATAAAACGTATGTATAAAAACAGGATATTTTTCGTGATTTTTGTACTAGACTCAACATCCATAGTAATTGGAAATCAATGGTAGAGATCCACCTGACGCCTCAGTTCAGAAAAATATTACTGAGAAATATGCCATAGTTTCGTCAGAACGATTTACGAACTGTCTCCTTATTTGTTAAATAGTCTTTGAAATTAAAATGATGCACATAATATAATTTGTGAACTTTATTTAAAAGAAACGTGTAATTTTAACCAGTGTAAGGCAATGGCATAGCTCTTTAAACACGACGATAACGTAAAAAAATGTTTAGGAAGCTCGGCAGACATCTTTATTTTTTAGAGTATTTAAATGAATAAAAGCATAGATTTGTATATGTAACATAATAATGTCATAACATGTAGCATGTTAAGTTTTTTATAGAATCAACATGCATTTTGGTAGATGTAAATATATTATTTTCGTAATGCACATTTGAATAATTTCATAAAACTATATGGTATATATATATGTAAACACAATGCATTTCATATCTTAAGGCTGAATATAATAAAGCAAAACCATATTTGATGTACAATATTCAAAGAATATTGTTCGTTTCGTTCAAATGTGTATAGGAATACCTCACAGGGAAAAGTAAGACAATTATACCTAGCCTGATCACGGGGTAGCATGTCTCAATATATAAAAGGTAAATATGTTACCGGCAATCTGTATAATTCGCGCGGGGCGTTCAGACAATGTATGAAATATTATGAATATTATCGTCCGTTACATACTTTGCCTAGGCAATGTATACAATGCCCAGGCATTGTCTAGAATGCCTGCTGGTCCACCGGCAATGTGTAAAATAAATATATTTTAATCTATATGAACACTTTTTACTCATTTTTTTTATAATCAATAATCCGTCTCCATTTTCCTGCTGTCGTCTTTTACACACATTGCCGGCTGCGCATTCGGCATTGTATAGATTGCCTAGGCAAAGTATAAAATAAAAAATATTTAATACATTGCCTGAACGTTTTAAGGCAATCTATAAATTGCCTAGGCATTGTATAGAATGCCGGATTATACAGATTGCCGGTAACATATATAAAATAATTCCATATTATCAATGAAGTAATAAAAATATCCACTTTGCCAAAGAATTATGCAGCTCACTATTTAAAAAAAAAAACACGAAAATACCAGAAATACTGGAACTGTTCGCGTTTAGCGACACTTTGTGGACCAGAATATAGGCGATAGCGATCTCGGTCGCGCATTTAATTTAAAAAAAGCTAGAAAATGACTTTTGAAAATGATCAGTTTTTTCAAATTTATTATGTGGGCGAAGTACGAATTCTTTCAATATCGAAATTCATAATATGTATAAAATTCAACACGTATTTTACTTAGCGTATATTCGTACTTTGCCCACATAATAAATGGCAAAAACTGTTTATCCCATTTTTTGTGATCATAACAAAAACTTTGTTCCAAATATATTGAAATACATATTAAGTTCGCAAAATGATCGTAACAAATTGTACAAAAGTAGAACAGTATTTTAAGTAAAAAAAACCATCGAATGCGCAAGAGAGTATTCTAGGTGTTAAAGCCTTCCACGGACATAACTGGTATCAGCCGCAGCATATTTTGAACTCGGACACGCGCGTTTTGTACTACAAAGAACTGTGTGAACCTCAGATCAGACATAATATTATAGTCTAAGATCCGGCTGCAGAATTAGTGCAGTCATTGATATTTTTACGCATATTTATGATTAGAAGAATATTTATATCAACCATAATGTGGCCGCTAGTATTTCTCAAATGCCGCCATATTTAGTGTGTTGAGGTCAAACAGTTTCTTGTATTACATATTAATTTAAAAACCGACTTCAAAATTAGTATATACCTACGCAATTTTGTTTACTTGGATGACATATTTTTTCAGTTATTTTACTAAACTGATTTTGATGAAATTTATATTGGACCACCTCTGAAGTATGGCATACCAAACAAACAAAGAATTACCAAAATCAATTCATAATTGGCGGAGAAATTGGTAAGCATACATTGAAAAAAAAAAAAAAAAAAAAAATAGGGGAACATAGAACCACCTCATTTTTTGAAGTCCGTTAAAAAGGTCGCTTTCAAGCTGCGGTACTTTTTCTGCTATTTTTGGTCTGTGGAAGCTTTAAGTTTTTTCTTTTCCATGTACAAATGTCATTTTCTATTAAAACAATGCAGATTTTAACTAATAAAACATAAATAATATACAGTCTTTCCACATATACAGTTAAATCAGATAATGCTTTAAGCTTAAAGATGCTTCTAAGTGTACTAGATTTTAAAGCGTCCAAACGTTAACGTCGATTCTTTGTAACATTATCTAAATAGTTAACTGAATACGAGATCTTTAAAAGCGCTGCCACCTTTTTCATATAGAAATAGAAAGAGATACAAATCGTTTAAGTGTTGTTAGTTTAGTTAGAGAATGGCATGACATAATATATGCTGTTGTCACTTTAAAACTAGAATTTGTAAAACGCGATTCTTTATTGAAAATAAGCCGGGATTTCACGATAGTATGCTTGGATAATTACTTGGAAGCTAGTTTCAGCATGGTGCAGCTGAGGCCAGCATCCGATCAGTGGCGCTCGCAAAGAGGCTCGCCGCGAGTGCTCCACCCTGTTGTCGGTATTTTGGCGGATCCTTTGAGTGTTACGCGCCTCAACCAGTAATTTACTACGAGTGAAAAATTTTTTGGAGTACGGGCGAGCAACGAGCATGTTACACGGATAAACACGGACACGGCGTAACGTAACATGCTCGCTGCGAATGGTACATCACGTAACATTGAACCCCGTAACGTCGGTCAGTACGCACCTTTCGATATAGATCGTCTCTGTCGCAAGGTCAAAAACACAGAACAATAAAGAGCATAGAATCTGTCACGTGATTTACAAAGCGTACAAGGCCGTCCGTCAAATAGTATGTCGCCTTTGGAGCCTTTTAGAGGTCCCTAGTACATTAAAATAGTGAACAACCCTGCCATTTGTCGTCCTGTAATAAATATTATATTTCGTTCAGGTAACAACAATTTTGGCATACGAGTAAAGAATGTAACATGTTTGTGCTAAATTACCACTACTTCTATGCTTTAGTCCTTTTTGTGAGGTCAAAAATGTCACCTAATGTGCTGAGCGACAGAGACGACGCTCTACGAAACAGACACTAGCCGCTTATCTCTCTCTTTAGCTCGATGTGCATTTCTTACCACCAACTGTCGATAAAAATTTACTCGAAAGCTATTCAACTCTTAATTAACTCGTACAAGCGTCCCCGTAACGTGAAAACCCGGCTTTACTAAAAAGGCTTATTTTTTATACGATATTTTCAATTTTGCGTTTTGCGATGATAAATTGTCAACCATGTAATTTTAAAGGCGGATTATTTTAAAATTTTGAACTTTATTAAAATATATATCTAAAATTTTTGTGTTTTCTAAAAAATACAACAAAGACCACAATACACATTCCTTGCGCATTTCTTTGCGATATAAATATACCAAACTAACAAACAAATCAGTATGTTATTTCTAAGATTTTGGAAGACATCAGTAATTTTTCCTAAAAATTTGTAAAGGCATAACCAATTATTTAAAATGTAGCAGCACCAGTATCATTAAATATAAAGTCTTTACTCTGCTTTAAAAGAATCAAATTTCACAATTACGACAAATTAAAATAACTTCTTTGTGACATACTAAAATCGAGATACAAAACCTATAGAGACACAATCGTGCCAAAAAAATGTCCGAACCAAAATTCGGAAAACCGACTTTTTGGTTAGTGGTAAGGCAACCGCGATCCGACTACAACGCCGCACGATGCTTGTGCTACGATGCCATAGCGGACAAGCGACGTTGAACACTATGCAATTGACATAACGTCTAAATTGGAGTAAATGTGGCATTATGACCTATATAATTGATGTCTAGGTATGTACGACCCTCGGACGTTTTTTGACTGTTTTCACTTACAGATTGCGACTCTACAGGTATGGTATCTCGATGCATACTAAGTACTAAATATAAAAACACGGTTTGCCTAAAACAGGAACAAAGTAATAAAGAACTAACTACTAACTCTAATACATATACATAAACTTATCTACATCATAACATTTACAACTTGATACTTTCAAACTACCTGGGACGAAATACATTCATAATTATGCAACTTCTTATTTTATTCGTTCACATATTGATGTTTGTTGTACGAATGTCATGTATGGCACAATCAGAACAACACACGGGCGGAGTATTTTCTTCCACGTAAGTCAAACATATTTTAAACCTATAGATTCAACGTCAACGCGCCAATAGCGACAACAAAATGCAGTGCGTATAGCGCCGGGAAGCATAGAAGTTCTCACAGTCGCGCATTCGAAAAACGACGTAATTATTTTTGTGATAAACGACGGTTTTTGTGAATACAACAAAAACCAATCATATTGCTATAGTATATATTACTAGCTGAATCCAGCGGTGTTACATGCGATTTTCTAGTATTTCTGGGGAAATAGTACCCTATGTCCGTCCTCATGATGCACACTATCTTCTTACAGCAGTTGCTTTCGCTTTTATATTAGTCAGGTTGAGGATTTCAAAATAAGTCCACAATTTAATGGTATTTAAGTAATCTATAGTTTTAAATATCTTTGACGTATGTACTCAAATTAATCTTTATTCTACCCATACATTCCAAAACACAAATGCATAACTCATTTATTGAAATGAAGTCCCTAGATCTGTAAATATTGTACCCCCACCACCTCACCGCACCGCTGTTGCTTAAAGCGTCAGCGGCGGTCAGCTCTTACTGCTCCAAGGGCCTCATTACAATTGAGTTATATCAAAGAGATAACAATTACTCCCTCACTGATTCGTGTTAGTAATTACAGCTAAAACAAAATAATAATATTGTGCTACAGAACTAGCATAACATAAGATTTGACCAGCAGATGGTCTGGTAGTCTTCGGTTTCTGACTGTATCGGCATCGACTTGGCATCGATCGAACCCAGGCTTGTAACCAGAGCAGCTCTGCACCACGAAGTATAGACACGGCTATGGCAGGTTTTTTTGTCGGCTTTGCACGGGAGGACATTTTATAAATATAGCCTATATATAATCCAGGAATAATGTAGCCATCAAATGGTGAAAAAATTTTTTTTTAACGGCCCCCCTCTCAAATTAATCCCTGACTACGGCCTTGCGTTACGGTGCTAATTAATAATTAGCATGCTTTGCAGTATGGAGTTTCATGGAAATAATACAGAACCGCCCTAGTTAATGCGATACTGATTCGATGTTCATGTCTGCTGTGAACTTAACTAATAATAAAACAGTCTGCTTATTTCTTATCAGAGTATGAATCCTAGGAGAGTTTGCATGGTGAATAACACACAAAACATTGACTTCATTAAACCTAGACTTCTAGGATAATAACTTTATCTAAATATTATAATAAATGCCAACGAATCTTATTGTTGACTTGAGCAAATACTATTTACAATTTCATAATACATTTTCTAAGGCACTTGTTTAATGTTTTGAATGTGTGTGATTCTTCGTAACACTTTATTATTGTATGTTTTTTGGTTAGTCTTGAAGGAAATAAGAAATTATTCATTAAAAATCCTAAAATAATCACAATAGCATAACTATTGCATTCTATGATAAAACTTTTAATAAAAGAGTAACTGATTAAAACTATTTTACTATAAAAAGGATGTTATAATGCGTCTTGTGCCCGCAAGTAACCCGCTCAACTTAGAACAATGGTGCGTGTGCGCAAGCAGGACGCGCATACTTCTCTAGTTACGCAAGTTAGATCCGCGTGTAAAACGCATATATGTTTCTAATTCAAATTGAGCTTAGAGGCCTAGGGCCTTGAGCAAAGATCTTCACACGCAAAACGTATTGCATCAAGACTGGCAACAAGTTGCGAGGTCGCGATAATACATAACTGGCTCTAATTAACTAAACACATGCCGAAGTCCGTAGGGTCGTATTAAAACGGCCTTGGTTTTTTAAGAGGCGGTTGGATGATCGTAATCATTTGCTGGACGTTCATAACGTTGTAGTTTCCGTTTCCTTGTCTGGCGGAGGGCCCGTCGAGGGGTGAGTGCGCATACGCTTCGTCATCGCTGTCTGCCTCCTCGTTGCTGATAATGGGCTGCGCACAGAAAATATTATTTACAATTGACTTTAAAATAGTTCCTCATGCTTATGTTTATAAACTGCTTGCTGCTGTTTCCTCCGTGGCGGAGTTGAGTGCGGATACAAACTTTCGCATTTATAATATAAGTGTCACAGTACATAATATAATAGTACAGTATTGTATCTTATATGTACTGCCCCGATTGCCCCAGTGGCCCAGTTGGTAGTTAACCTGCCTTCTGCGCTTGGGGGCGTTGTTTCGATTCCCACCTAAGACATTCATGTGATGAACATTTGTGTTTGTACTATATTTGGCTAGGTGTAAATATTATATTTAAGTATGTGTTTAAAAAAAATATATATGTACGTATATCAGTCTCTGGCAGCCATATTACAAGCTTTGCTTAGTTTGGTGTCAGATGACCATGACAAAAAATGTGCCGAATATTTATTTATTTTGTTTGGTATGTGTACTGTGTTAGTGTGATAGTGTGTTCTGTAAATAGTACGTACCTGCAGTCTAAGAGTGACTTGTGGCGGTTGGATGAGATGAGTGTTGCGAGCGGAGGCGAGCGCGGAGGACAAATCACCCGCACCTTCCTGCGGCTGCGGGTCAGGAGTTGCGCCCGCGTCGTTCACCGCTGGTGCCGTGCTACAACACACATATTCAATTATTTGCTACTGCATGGCTGTACATTCTTGTCGAGACTATCTCTTGTGCTACTCGTGAGAACCGACGAGCCCTTTGGCTCTAGCAGAACATACAGACACGCGATCGACATTCAAGGTGGCCGTCATTTTTTATATGGCGAAGTACTAACACATGTGCTTTATGAGCAGGAGGTTTCTGGTTAGATCCCGGCCTGGCAGATGTTTGAATGGTGAATTTAATCAAATATTTATATGCTTTGGGTCTCAGTGCTAGTTATCTCTGTAGTTGTCTCTATATCAGTCTCTGGCAGCCATATTACAAGCTTTGCTTAGTTTGGGGTCAGATGACCGTGTGTGCAAAAAATGTCCCCAGACGTCCCCCCAGTTTTTTTTTACTTATTTGTACGTCATCTTTCCTTGACACTGGAACTCGCGGGCTGCTTGCGGCCGAGCGAACCGCACGATATCAAAAGTTTTTTTTTTTTTTACTTATTTGTACGTCACTTATTTTTGACACCCGAACTCGCGGGCCGCTTGCGGCCCAGCGAACCGCGCTATATCTAAAGTTTTGTTTTTACTTGGTTTGTACGTCACCTTTTCTTGACACTCGAACTCGCGGGCCCCTAGCGGTCCAGGGAACCGCACGATATCGAAAGTTTTTTTTTTACTTGTTCGTATGTAAGGGACATACGAACAAGTAAAAAAAAAACTTATTTTTTATCGTATTACAGTTGGCGGAGAAATCGATGAACATACACAAAAAAATACTGGGGAACATGGTACCGTCCTTCTTTTTCGTCGGTGAATAACGCGTTGTGGTTTTCGCCGATGTCTTTCATTGTCGTGGTTCTCTATAGGGGAAAAGGGGATATGCTGCCAGCAATTCCCATGAGTGTACTCCGATGCAGCCAAGTATTTCAAACTGTACTCACGTAGTACTGGTGTAATTAGTTCCGGGGGCCCACGCGCTCGGCGTGGTGTCGGGGTCCTCATCGGGGCCCCGAAGAGGATAATTGCCATTCAAGTCGTTGACGCCTTCCGGTTGCGGCCTGATGTAAATAAAACATTTAGGGTCGTGCTTTTTTAATGGCCCCTAGAATAATTTTAAGTTACCCGCGAATGAACGGGGGTAATCACCCCGCCACTAAGGCGCCAGTGAGAATCCAAGGGCTTTATAATTAAACTGGCCAAGTGCGAGTCGGGCTCGCGCACTGAGGGTTCCGTACCACTACAAATAACAAAAGTAGAGCAATAAGACAATATCACGACCAGACGGGTCACCCAGCAAGCGGATCACATACAAAAATACGTTTGTTGTATGGGTATATAATAGGTCGGGGAAAAAGTCTTTTCGTATTTTGTATGTATAAGGTTGTAGTAAAAATCTCATCCGTTGTACTGTTTGTATCTGGCTGGTTTTGATACCATTAAAAATATGACATTTGAAAAAAGGAATACAAAAAGTAAAAAGCAATTTCCCGCCATTTTTCAATTGTTTTTTTGTTTGATAAAATGAGTGAATCTAACGAAGAAATTCGATATATTGTGAAATTTTATTACAAAAAAGGGAAAACTGCGACACAAGCCGCGAAAAAAATTTGTGACGTTTATGGACCTAATGCAGTGTCATCAAGAGTAGCACAATGTTGGTTCAAGCGTTTTCAGTCCGGGAATTTTGATGTCAAAGATGCAGCTCGCTCTGGTCGCCCTGTTACGGATAAAGTAGATGCCATTTCTGAAAAAGTGGACCAAGATCGGCATATTAATAGTTACGACGTAGCTGAAGAACTGGGGATTGACCACAAAACAGTTTTGACCCATTTGAAAAAAACTGGGTATACAAAAAAACTCGATATTTGGGTGCCACACAAGCTCACTGAAAGAAACCAAATGAATCGTGTACTCATTTGCGACTCTCTATTGAAACGTAACGAAACCGAACCGTTTTTGAAAAGATTGATCACTGGTGATGAAAAATGGATCACCTACGACAAGAATGTGCGCAAACGATCATGGTCAAAGGGCAGTGAAGCACCACAGACTGTAGCGAAACCCGGATTAACACGTAATAAGGTGATGCTGTGTGTATGGTGGGATTGGCAGGGCATCGTTCATTATGAGCTTTTACCGCCGGGCAAAACCATCGATTCGGATCTCTACTGCCAACAGCAGATGAGACTCAAACAAGAAATTGAGAAAAAACGGCCGGAATTGATCAACAGAAAGAGTGTGGTCTTTCATCATGATAACGCCAGACCGCACACATCTTTGGCCACTCAGCAAAAATTTAGAGAGCTTGGTTGGGAAGTGTTAATGCATCCACCATATAGCCCTGACCTTGCACCCTCAGATTTCCACCTGTTTCGATCTCTTCAGAATTCTTTGGGTAGTGTTAGATTAACATCAAGAGAGGACTGTCAAAACTACTTGTTGCATTTTTTTGATCAGAAGTCCCAAAAATTCTACAGCAACGGGATCATGTCACTACCTACAAGATGGCAACAAGTTATCGAACAAAATGGCACATATATATTATAATTAAATGTAATTAAACTTGAAAAAAATATGTCTTGAATTTGTTTAAAAAATACGAAGAAACTTTTTCCCCGACCTTATATATACCCATAACCCTTAAATTTAAATTTTTCGAGTTTATAATTATTTCTTAGTTAATCCGACGCAACATTAAATATTCTGTGAAAATTTCAAGTGCTACAGATAAACAGGCAGACAGCGTAGGCTTAGTAATAGGGTCCCGTATCCAAAGGGTGTAGTAATTTTTAGGGTTCATATTACTCGTACTGCAATAAGTTACCAATAGTAATCGCAACAATGACTAATTTATTCAATTACAATTAGCTTAAATTTGTCGTCATGATGACGTCAAAGCTCTTTGGTTCCAGTTTATCAACTTTCGGTAAGTCAGTCAGTGAAAAAATAAGTGTTTTTTATATTTAAGGATAGGCTTGCGTTTGACCGCCTACTATCCTGATGTTAAGCGATAATGAGGTCTACGATGGAGCACGCTTGCCTAGAAGAAACCGATTCACACGTGATTTGACGCCCGATTGTAACTATCAGAGAACACTCATTCAGGCAACGCACTCCACAGACTAGCAGTTCGCACAGTAGAAGTGGAATCAAAGCACTTCATACGGGTTTTCGGAATCGATCGAGTGGGTTTCCTCTGCCTCTACCCAAAGGTAGAGGTAGGGAGATCGGCAGCATGACTTATCTTTCTTGCCAAGGCTGGGCACTGGGGGCAACTACCCCCAGGGGAGTTTGGGGGACGAGCGTCACCGGTACTCTATCAACCATAAAGCGGTGTATGTGTGAATATTTAGTTTTGTAAATCTACTTACGAGTTGGGAAGTCTGACGTAGGCAGGTGGGTTGTACATGCTCACGTTCTGGTGGTCCTGCGATTCGTACGCCGGGAACGGGGGTTGGTACGTCTCGATCAGGGGTCGATTTGTATCTGGAACAGAACAAGGCATTTACGTTATATATTTTTTCTTGGTACTAAAACAACGTTCATATTTCGGTGCTAAATTGTAATACGTGCTTTGTTGACGCGTGTTGATATGTTTTTAAGTCACATGGATTTTCCCTGTTTTAGTTGGAAGAGTTTTGTTTTCCTCGCAATGAAATTAACATTATTGATGTATAACTTATGTACAATTATTATGTATTTTTATACGTTTAACAATTTGTTCAGTCATTTTGTTTAAGTATATTACTTATGAAAATGATGTCACGCGCGAAAACAAGACAGAGCAACGCGGTAACATGTGCCCTATACAATCTTACGGTACCTGATTCGGTTCTCGGCCCTGCACCAATGACTCATTCAGTACTTTAAAAATATATGTGCAGTTTTGCATTGCATCATGCCATCGCTCAACAACGGTGAAGGAAAACATCGTAAGGAAACTGGTATGTCCAAGAAACTCAAAAGTTCAAAGACATATGACATTCACCTACATGCACTGGACCAGCATGGTGGATTAGGGCCTATCCTCTCTCTCTGAGGGAAGGCCTATGTCTCAACAGTGGGAACATGCTATGCTGACAATGATAATTAAACTTTACTAACATTTCTAAGTAAGTCTTCTTTCTTGCAGCTTGTCCTTGGCTGGGCAAGTGCCTTTAAAACTAAACAAAATACAAGCTATAAGTGCTAAAAGAAGGGTGGATTTGGTACGCCTGACTGCCACCTGACCAGCGGGATAGAAAAAGAAAATTTACTCCTTCTATCCCGTTGGTTGGACGGCGCGGTGCGTCAACAAAGTCTGACACGTCTGATAAGACTAACACTATAAAAACAGACTGCCAATAGACGGTTGTAGGTGTAAAGACAATCCAAATGCTCAAGCCCACCATCAGTTGGCAGCGCACCCAGCATGCTAGCGGCATTACCACGCTGAATAGCAATACTTATGAGTTGAGCCAGAAACACGCCAATCGCCAGCAGCGTTTTGGTAAAACCAGGCGTTCTGAAAGTTTTTTGAAAATGAATGAGCTCCTTGTTTAAGTTACAGGCACAGCCTATGTAACTATATAGCTTTATATATTACGCAATAAATTTTTGGATAAACACAACTCAATGGTAAACGTTTATTGCGTCAGGGTTTCAGGCGAGGAATTCGTACCCAAAGATATTTTGTAACAATGGATATCTCGGCTATGGTTAGGTTAATAAACTTTTGTTTTATGGTATGTAATTATGGTTTTGATTATTCATTCATTCAACATTTAAGAGCGTAGCTCTTGTCGGTGGAGTAACTTCCAGGCTTGACGGTCAGCGTTTTCACCTCCCTGTACGACATGACATTTGCCTTCTCTTTTATTTGGTCTACGAATACTCTTCTTGGTCTTCCCGGTCCTCTCTTTCTTTTCACCTTTCTCTCTATGATGGTTTTCATTCATTTGTCATATCGTAGAAGGTGGCCAAACATCTTCCCTCTTCTAGTCTCTATACTCGCTAGTAGACTTCTTTTCTCCTCTACCATATCTAATACGTCCTGTTTTTTTTTCTGTCAAGCTTATTCTTTCCATGCGTCTCCAACATCACATTTCAAATGCTTCCAGTCTATAACGAACGATGGTTTGATCAGCGCTTAAAAATACCCAAATCAACGGCACGCCAAGAGACGCCTTATCTCATGAGGACTCTGACGGGCTTTCGCTTTCACGCGAGAGATCCGAGACTGTCCAGCATGGCTAGCATGCACGACAATACCTTGTCGTCACTTTGTCGAGCAAGAATACAACAAGGTGCCTAAGGTTGAATATATGTCTCGCCTTGGCACCATACATAGAGTCGACAAAATTTTGTCTTAGCGCGCATGCTAGCCCTGCTGTTGGCATTAAGAGAGGTACAGAGATATATATAAAAAGAGATAGTGTACCTTCCTTGGGTCGCAGTGATTCGGGGGCAGGGGAATACGGCGGCGGAGACTCAGGCGCAGTTGCACAGGCAGTTGGCATATGCGTCGGCAACCTGGCGTCGATATTAGTATCTGTCGGGAACACTGATTATATTAATTTTACAGAAAGATGCCTATTGCTACGAAGTACTTTTGTGGCGGGCAGATAATGGGAGTGCAAGTAGGGTTACCATATCTCATTATATGTCCTGAAATTTCAGGATTTTTCAAATCTCAGGAAACTCAGGATTATTAGAATTTTCAACGAAATAGAGTACATTATTCAGATCCTTTTTATTACAGTTAAGGTGAAACGTTTCACTTTGGCGAGAAAATCAAATTTCAAACAGTTTTTTTGTCCTTGTAGCTAGGCCGGGTAATTATTGTGAAATAGCATAGTGTTCGCGAAAATTGTTGGTCGTTCTTTACATTATCATGTACAGCTATTAATCAGTTACTCACCATATTACTTACATTTGGCAATTAACCGTTTGAAACAGCATAAATTTGTTTATTGACAAATGTATGTAATAATGTGCATTGGAGATAAATAACTTTACGCGAGTTCGTAAAGAATAATAATCAATTTTCGCGAATATCATTATCGTTTACAATAAAATTACTCGGTCTAGCTACAAGAACAAAAAAACTGAAATTTAATTTTCCCGCCAAAGTGAAACGCTTCACCAAGTCAAGTAAAAAAAAACTCCTTTATATAAGTATCTGGCGCGTGTCCCCCAGGCCCCCCAGTACAAAACAACCAATAATAATATGTATTTTTTTTCAAATTTTGACAAAATCTCAGGAAATTTCAATGGAAATCAGGCTTTTCTGCGCACTTTTAATCTTGTAACCCTAAGTGCAAGGCAATTGAAAAAGGGTTCTACTGCAGCAAGACGAACGAAGAGCTTTGATTCCACTTTTACTGCGCGAACTGCTAGTCTATGGAATGCACTGCCAGAATGGGTGTTCTCCGATAGTTACAATCTGTGGTGCTGTAATGTTGTGGTGAGTGTGTTCAAATCACGAGTATATCGGTTTCCTTTAGGCAAGCGTGCTCCATCATAGATCGCATAATCGCTTATCATCAAGCGAGTTGGACGTCAAACGAAAGCCTATTATAAAAAATAAAAGACCTTTGCTTCGATAGATTGGCTTACTTAAGTGGCCCCGCCAGTAGTCCCCATCGTGCTTGTCCTTTCTTACTAGCTACTAACAGAAAAGACAGATAATGCCAGTTTAATACTACTAACTGTTATTGTGCTATTATGTGTTCTGTGGTAAAGGTGGCCAAACGAGGAAACCAACATTGCAACGTGATATTTTCAGTTTTGTTCAGAAAACACGACGATGACTCCCACAGACAATTATACAGATAGGTCGGACGCGCAACGGCAGAACATAGAAATAAAACAATATTACGTCACTATACACACGTCACATGACATGACTTCATGTGACGTATGTATAGTGATGATATGATTCACATTGAGTACTCATTAAATTAAATTCATGCAAAGTCTGTCTCTCTGACTCCTAGGCACCCAGATAAGAGGGACTAAAATTTATAGGTATTATGAATCGCAAATTACCAATAACATTGTAAAAAGTTGCCCAAGTTTTCTATATTCAACCTCACCTATATAAACCTAGTTTATTTAAATCAGCTTATGAAGTTATGAGATATAATTTCGATTAGGATGTCAGTATGGAGTTTGTATGGCTACAACAGTGGAGTGGCTACACTAATGGAGTTCGTATGTATACAACTGACATTAGCAAGTATAGTGCGCTCTTTTTCTATAGCAACACTTTAAAATGGTTATATCTTACTTATTTTAATGTTGTTTTTGACGATCGGCTCGATTTATGGCCAGCTTTATATTAATACAAAGTTCGATGGATTGTACAGGATTACGTACCTATTCAAGGGGACAGAACTAACCCAAAAAAGAGGCATCATCAAAAAGCACTTTTACTCTGGGACTGACTCTAAAAAACTGCTTTTCGGCAGTAAATGTCATACATGCACATAGTCGTACGGTGTTGACTATTTTGGAGATTTAATATTTTACCTTTTTACTACATGGCTGCGTAAAAGCGGAAGCTATATCCTATAGTCCACATTTTTTCCATTAGTAAAAATTTTGATAGTTTTAGAAAACTTTTTTCTTTTTCGTATTATTCCATACATTGCTGGGCTGAGAGCTATTCGTTTTTTGTACCGTATTTGAGTGAAGCAACCTATTACTAACTGCCGATTACTACCGATTTTAGTTCCTCCGCGTTTCCGCTGTAGGCGCTTTACTAAAATGCGTGGAACAAATGTTTGGGTTGATACTGATGGGCTCAAGAGTAAAGCTTCACTCTTGCAGTGAGACAGGCCTGCCTGTAGTAAGTTTCCATAGACACCTACTTACCCAAGTGCAATTTAAAGATACTAGTATTCTTGAACAGGTATCTGATAACTACTGCCGCGACTGCGAACACGAAGATCACAATCACGACGCCTGCGAAGATCCATAGCTTGGAGCTGTTGTCAGTCTCTGGAGGAGCGTCCTTCACCCGCGACACGCACGTCAGGTCGCCTCTTCGGGAATCCACCAAGCTGCGAACAATATTGCTTATCAGACGATCGATAAGCTTTGAAGGTGGCAACTCAGCGGCTATCTTACACTCAGTTTCGACCCACTAATACTTGGTAAGTAAACCTTTATACAAGCTTTTATTTAACTTACAATGTTTGTTTGTTTAGGTCAAATCTTGCAAACTGAGTTATTACCAGTTCCTCCTAACCGATTTTGCTGAAATTTTGCTTACACCTTATCCAATATTGTAATATTTTCTAATCTCCTGCCAGTGGATGGCGGATGGTGTGTATTTTTTGTCAACCCTGTATTAAATAAAAGAGCTTGAAAAGAATGAAACGATAAAGTTTAGTGACGTCACACTAAATTCAATATGGCCATCGCTCCAAGATGGCGTTTTTTTTGCTAAGTCTAAAAGCTTGTTTAAAAACGTTTTTTACTATTAATCAATTTAAACTTTTTTGTTTTGTTTGTTTCACATAGTCTAGGACAGCGTTGCCAGCCATCCTGATCGTCACTAATATTATAAAAGAGAAAGTAACTCTGTCTGTTTGTTTGCTTTTCACAATCGGATAGGCTGATCTTAACGAAATTTGGCAGAAAAATAGTGTGCATCATGAGGACGGACATAGGGTACGTAATGTTCCTCCAGAAATCCAGAAACTCTATGATAATATGTGGATGAGCTTTCAGACGGTGGCGGCCAGTGCGATGATAAAACCACGACGCCGGCATCAGATCAAACAATTCTTCAGAACCCTCCCCTTTGTAACTGCGATAAAAGATACAGCGAGACCCAACGTCTCTGCGAATGTTAAGGGAATGAGGGACTTACAAGGACTTTCTGGCCCTTAATAAACATGCCAAAATTTACGTCGATCCATTGCTCTGTTACTGCGTGAAAATAGGACAAACAAACCAACAAACACACTTTCGCATTTATAATGTTACTATAAAGTAAAAAACCTTGTACAAAATAAAAAGTTTGCAAAATAGAACACTAACTCTTTCAGACACGGTCCACATTCCTGGACGGATTTCACGCAAGAGTTCTTGAATGGCGGCTCCTCTCTCTTGAGATCTTCGCACCTCAGGCATGGGCGGCAAATGAAGTGTAAAGTGTCACAAAAATGACCACTGAAGCAGTTAGTGTCCTCGTGACATGTCTGGGCCGCAGCAAGCGCCACACAAGCGAAGACTGCAGGAACCACCATCACGTTCATCATCTTAAACCTGTAATGTAATGATGCTATTAGATTGTTGACTAATGACATGGGCACAATGATCTACAACAGGCTTTCCGAGGATGTAGTTGAGGCGTCCAACTACCAACTAAGCTAACAGCCCCGTTAGCTTAGTTGGTAGTGAACCTGCCTTCTGCGCTTGGGGGCGTGGGTTCGATTCCCACCTAGGGCAAACATTTGTGTGATGAACATTTGTGTTTGTTCTACGATATGTCTGGGTGTTAATATCTATTTAAGAATGTATTTAAAAAAAGTATGTATATCAGTCTCTGGCTGCCATATTACAAGCTTTGCTTAGTTTGGGGTCAGATGACCTTGTGTGCAATAATGTGCCAGATATTTATTTATTTATCATTTATTTAACTTGTCTATATCAAAGTCTATCAAAGCTACACAAAATGCATTTTCCCTATAATTCTGGCCCTCCTCTGGAATTTCTTAAACTTTCTGGCCCCCCATTAAGAAAGTTTGCCCACCGCTGGTCTAGACAGTAGGATCTAACTTGATACCACAACACCCGACGAAACGGAGCTAGTCAGCTCCTCAATGTCCTATGCTCCGTTATGTGATATTACGTTTTATAATGACCAACACATACCTAATATTTATGACTATATGTATATTAACTTTTATAAGTTTTAAATGATGCACGCAAAATTCGGGAAAAAATTCAATTGCTTTTGTTTCTATGGGATTATTGTATGAACTCAAGATCATATAACATTATAATTATGGAAGTTAGAAGGTTTTAAAAAATTCGGACGGACGGACAGACAGACGGACAGAACGAATTTATAAGGGTTCCTTGTCGGGCTACGGAACCCTAAAAAGTATTTAAATTTGGACAGGACAATGACTTTCGGGTGAGTCGAGTTAGCTAGTAAGGAATAGATTTCTGTTTAGTTTGACACAATAGCAACGTTTAAGATTAAAATAAAAAACCGAAGATGACCAAACACACCTATGAACAAGATCCTACACGCGAGACCCGATATTGGATTTCCAAAACCTGGACAAAGTAGCAATGTTATCTTTGTTTTCGTGCGCTGACGCATACATCTGCCTGCGGTCGCTTGTTCATATACTTACCTATATATACTATATATGCTATATAGGTACATAGTTAAAGATCGAAGCGGTTAGAAACGCAGAGCAAAATCATAGCGTGTTCACTATGACATTTTTCATAGCTTTGGTTGGCCTTTCACGGCTGATTCACGGCTGCGCAAGCTTTGATGAGCTTTGATGACGCTGCCTTGTTAGGAAGCAAACGCGGTAGGTATACATAAAATTATGCACGTATTTATAGGTACCTATACATAATTGTATTTGCCTTCCATACCTACTAGCTTAGGTACAGTTTTTCAGTATTGTTTCAATTCAAGGTCTCTTGTTGAGGGATGATTAAAATTTAGGTACCTACTAAACTGCAATTAAAATGAATAAAACCCATAGAAATAGATAAATATATAATAACTAGATTAAATATAAAGCCTAATAAAGTTACGTATTAGATATAGTTAGGTAAGTGCTCAATTATACATCATGTGTGATTCTGCTTATAACATACAGTATACCGTCTAGGGGTGGGGTAGGTTAGGTAGGTACAGTAGTTATTTATTTTACTCTTTGATAATTATGTATATAGTTGGATTTGCCTTAAACTCGAGCTAGTACCGAAAAAAAATCTGCCAAAAACTGAAGGGGACGAGGTAAACACGCACATTTCAATATTGAGCGGCACACAGCAAACGAGATAACAAAATGTCATCAAATGGCGACCAAGGGAGGGAGGGAAGGGGCGAGAGAGGGGGGTTGTAAGTGCTTATGGAGAAACTATATAACACATCCATTTATTTTTTCTGAAATTTTACCCATCTATTCTGTGCAAATTAGTGTGCATAAAATACACTTTACGGCCATAGATGACGTGAGCACAACATTTAGATAAAGATAGGCATTCTATAATTAGGATTAAGGACATTGGCCGCTGCTGGCTGCCACTCCACAAGTAAAGGTATTTACTTACCGTGATTAGGGTTACTAGGTATTTGGAAGAATAGTCCTCAGTTAAACTTTTTCAAAACCTAAGCACTGTTTTAAACTATCACGGTTGTTCACTAAATTTATATGATTATTTACGGGATATTTACCGTGGTAAGGTTGTGGAAAGAGCTCCCGATATTTCGGCGCAGTTACATGCACCATGTTCACGGGAAGACTGAAGAATGCGGGTGGTTGGTGAAAAAGTTCAAAGTTAGGTGCAGACAAAACGATCTACCCTCTTTCTTAGTCTTTTGCTACAGTTATCACTGGAACTCGAACCTAAGTATCGAAAAAACACACTCATGCTTAGGTTTTACGCAGTGATACACACTGCGTAAAACCTAAGCATTATAATAACAACATAAAAACTAATACCTATTCACACTCTGTGCTAACTTCTTACTCTAGTGTAGTAGAAGTAGTAGTGGCTTAGTAAACCTATCAAGAGCGGCTCATTACATGTAAACTTAATTGTAAAGTAAGTGCATGTAGGTACCTATGTAACAAAAGTCGCGCATTGCCACACTACTTTTGTTTTTAAAATCCCCTATATTAGAGGTGATTATCATCAAATGGCTGAACTGAACAGATGTAACTTTTAAACTTTCTGCGATTATGTTTTAAAGTCCTTACTTAAAAACGTTACTCAAGTTGACATATTTACGCTTAAATATGCTCCGGCTTTTTTTTGCGTGTGACGATTGCCGTCAGCGAGATGTTGAGAGAGTATTTTAAAACATAGATCAACTTGAGTTACGTTTTTAAGTAAGGCCATAAATGTTTATGATTGTTTGGAGCACATCATCGTCAAGCTGACAGACCTCATACGAAACAGTATACTGCGCTCCAAGACACTAATCGCAGACATTAGAGAAAAGCCGGCAAACTGAAGTAGGACTGGGCCGGCCACGTAAGTAGAATATCGGATGAGCTGTGGGCTAGAACCACTACAGAATACCTGCCGCATGCCATACGACTCTTGCCGGGCTAACATGCGCGCCGCGACAAAATTTTGTCGACTCTTTTTATCATGTCAAAGCGAGACAGGTGTATATATATATATATATATATATATATATATATAGGAAACCGTAGGAACCTTGTCGCGTTCTCGCTCTACAAAGTGACGACAAGATTTGGCCGCGGTGCGCATGTTAGTCATGCTGGAAAGCCCAGAAAAATATGGCGGGAGGAGCTTGACTCCCACGCAAAAGACTGGTTCATCATAGCACAGAACAGAGAGGAATGGAAGAAAGGACGAGACGCCTTTGCCCTGCAACGGGACGAGCAAAACTGAAAAAAATAATACGGAACTTACATCGGGACACATAATTTTATTTAGGTAAAAATAGGTACCTATCTACCTTTATCTCGACGTTTCGACCTTGTTACAATGAACGTGGCTCGAGCTGACTTTACCTAAACAAGCGAATTACATTAAAAACCGACTTCAAAAATATATGAAAAACGTAATAAGTGTCTATAAAATTTGAGGGTTGCCCTCGATTTCCCTGGGATCACATCATCAGATCCTGACTTGGTGACAATGGGACCAAATTGGTTGTACTTATACCCTACCAAACAATATTTTTTTCGGTTGAATCGAAGAATTCGGTGAACATACATAAAAAAAAAATATATACAGTGAAACATAGAACCGTACTCTTTTTTTCGTCGATTAATAAGTTATATAATAATCAAAATCCGTTCAGCCGTTTGGGAGCTAATGCTGCCACAGGCATACACACCGGTAAGACACGTTAACAACTCATAAAACCCCCTTTTTGCGTCGAGTGTTAAAAATTATAAAAGAAAGGCGCGAACGAAGCGAGCGTGTATAATTTTGGCTAGGATTTTGTAAAAAATTAAAGTCACTGAAACTCGACAAAATAGATCTTCCTTGGTATTGACATGTTGAAAGAAATTCAGACGGATTATGGTAACCCTAACCGTGACCATATTTATACCTATATAACTATAGGTACGTATGAAGGGGCAGGATTCATTGTACATGTGTTTGTTTTGTTCCTTCAATTAGGAAACCTTTTAGTAGATTTTATTGCTTATACATACATTGGAATCAACTCGGCTTACAATAATATCATAACGATGTCATCAGATTTATTTTTAATCTATACATATAGGTACCTACCAGTTACTCCTGAGGAACATTTCTTATCTATTCAATACAATATCTATAACAGTAGGTATCTCTCCCACATAGTGTCTAGTTATTTGTATGTTTCATCTATATCTGCTCCAAGGTCTTTCGACGCCGGAGTGGTGTGATAATGACTCAAACTTTGCTAACAAAGTAACATTGGTGTTGTGTAAATAAAGGTTTTTATTATTGCTTGCTTATCTGCTGCGATTTAGTAATAGTTCGATGATTATCTGTCCAGTCCAGTATCTTTCAGTCCATTGTTGGAATCCATCGAGGAGCCTTACGGCTACCTGTTTTAAGCGATTCTCTTTAGGTGATGAGTAAAGTTGCAAGACCGCAAACCGCATCTCGACGCGTAAAGGTTCACATTTGCATGATTTTCCGAACGCGCTGATTCTGCGGTAATTCGAGCCCGCTTTAAGAGTTAGTCTTTTATAAAAGCTGACCATAAATAGAGCCGAAAATCGAAAGCAAGATTGAAATGTGTTCAAACCATTAAGGAAGATATACCTACTTAGGTAAACATTTCAATGTCTTGCTAAATAGAGAGACAATATACTCGTCATAGAAACTCCATACTAACACTCACTTTGCTAGAAAGGGAGAGAGGATCCTCCCTATACCGGAAAAAAGAACTTTAAACTCTTATATCTCAGAACTTTATAAGCAGAAATAAATAGCTTCTAACTTTAGTAGAGTAGTTCCTAGAAGTAGTATTGCATTTAATTATATTTTTCCCTAAAACCTGTTATTTTTAACAAATCAAATATCTGCCTACCTACGACATGTAATCCAGACGACTATATAATAATGTGGTAGGTAGCTACCTACCGTCGAAACTGATATGACGATGGAGCGAGGAGGCAGTGAAACACTAAAATGGCTGCTAGTAAATTTCTCGAGTTTGGGTCCATTTGGTATGTGTTAACGAATCCCATACATTAGTTATTTCATTTCCTACAGTTGTTGGCGAGGGTGTGATAATGGTAGCCAGGAGTTGGATAATGGAACTCTTTGATAGCTTCCAGTAAATCCCTAGAGTTTGGTTTGGTTTAAACTTAAGCATGTTTTTTAGTTTTTAAACTATTACTATAGAACTTTATTATTAACACGCTTTTATTAGTTAGGTATATATGTATGTGTAAGGAAATCTTTGAACTGGTTTTTCAATAAGACTACTTCAAACGTCGAATTAAATAAAAACTTTGCACTTATCAAGGACCGATGCCATAAATCTACAAGTTTTTTAACTACTATTTATTTTCAGGGTTCGCCGATATATATCAGCGGATATATATCAATTTATTTTTATCTTGATTTAATAAGTATATCAATTTATTTTTTCCTGTCTTCTGAACTAAAAATTTCGGAGATTAATGTTTACCCTGGCAATACGTAGTGAAATACTACAATTCAGAATTATTTAGATTGTTTCCTAAAATGGCAACCTCTGTTAAATGTTAAATGTCAAAAGAATTTGTGTTTATTTGAGAAATATTTTTTTAATGAACACTTAAAAAAACCAAGCTCCTTTTATCATAATAATCTTCAGGTTTGAATTTCAATAAAAAGCTAGCCATACTGGTAAGTTGAAGGAAAGGAGATTTTTATTATGTTAGGGGTTACAGAATGAAATTAGCTTCTTTTTCTTAGCCTGGATATATATCCGATATATAACGGATTTATATAATAAAATTGGATTTTTGGTATTTATTATAAAAATCAGATTTTTTTCGAACCCTGTTTATTTTAAACCGACATAAACTATTGATCGATTAAAAAAATATTTTGTTCGGTAGGTATACATCCAATTTGGTCCCATTGTCACGCAAGTCAGGATCTGATGATGGGATCTCAGGAAAATCGAGGGCAACCCTCAAATTTTATAGGCACTTATCAAGTTTTTCATGTATTTTCTAAAGCTGTTCAAGCATTTGCGTCTGATCATCATCATCTCATATGGATGAGCTGATGATGAAGGGTACAACTTCTCAACAGTTAGGAGTAGAAAGAAAATTCTTTCAAAATGGTACGTAGGTACATTTACATATGAACCGATAGTTGTGTTCTTTCAGGCTATTAGAACATTAGAACTGACTTCAAAAAAGGCGGAGGTTCTATGTTAAGTCGGTTTTTAATGTGATCCACTTGTTAGTTTCTTTTTCGATGAAAATATACCTATTCTTTCATTATTTCACCAACAGTGAGAAAAATATCTTAGTTGACCAATAACATAAATGCACAGCTTTCGCCCCCACAGCTTCTTTGCATAAATGCCTGAGTTAACAGGTTTACGAAATTGTGCGAGCAGTTCATTCTTGTAGACTTCTTGTAGATCTCTAGGTAAAGAAAGGTAATAAAAATACATCGCGTTCCGATCGTAATATTCTGTAACGGCGGTCTAGTCACTATTACCTAGTCTGTGGTCCAGTGGAGGTGGACGTCATGAGTCACTTACAGGTTTTCGTGCCATGCCGTACCGCCCTCCATACGAAAAAAACTTAAAAATAGATTTAGTTCTGGCTACAGGCGAAATACTTAACAGTTTGGATGGATCTGTGCTGTACGTCTTATTTACAAACCTATTCTGTAGTTATACCTAGGTACCTACCTTACTCGTACCTACCTATAACTTATTCTTTAGAAGGTATGAATGGTAGCTGTAGGTAGGTATATCTGATTTCTAATGGGTTTTATTTATTTTTTTATCTTCAAAAATGATGAAAACGTGTGATAGAGATATCACATAGGCTACTTTGTTCCAAAAAAATAAACAGATAGATCTTGATCAGAAACAATGAAACTTGCTATTAATTAAAAAACCGCATTAAAATCGGCCTCCCACTTACGTAGATGGACCGACGACATTGTGAGAGTCGTGGGCATCCAGGGGATGTCGTTCAGTGTGGAGGTTAAAGGGGGAGGCCTATGTCCACCAGTGGACGTCTTCTGGCTGATGATGATGATGATTAAAATAGGTTCAGCCGTTTTGGAGAAAATAGTAACAAACGCACAACCTCTTAAGCCCATCACACACGTACCTAGCTATAATATACCTACATCAAATTTCTATGCGCATGTATAATATTATATTATAGGTATATAGCTGCGTGTGTGGTAATTACAAAGAAAGTACCTGTGAAAATATATCGTAATATGTTTAGCTATGATTCATATTCATAATTATATATTATAGCTACGTCTGTATCGGGCTTTACCCTGAATGCATACCATCTCTGTTCCATTGTAAGGAAAAAATAGGTATAATACCTTACCTTTTAGGTAGAGGATTCTTGACTATAAAAGAATATGCATCGAACTGCGAACCCTCTGTTTTTTTTAAGTCGCTTATAAAAAGTCATGATCGTTGACCCGCACGGAACGTGTTCACATAGGTACAAAATAATTGTACATAGATAAGGGAACCCGTCCCCGGCAACATAGTGCCACAGAATATGAAGTAGTAATCCGAGCTTGGTCATGCCATGAGCTTATTTTGCCCGACGGACGACCAGCTGATTATGACGCAATATTGCGTCATCAGCTAAAACGGCATCAACAGGGAACTTTAACAAAATTCGATAGAAATAAGATGTCACAATGGGGTATCAGTTACCTTATTTTATTAGATAGTGAAGTTATTGGTTTGTTATTTAGCCAATGAAGCTTCCTCAAGGCAATATTCAGTTTAAATGATTGGCACAGTCTGACTTATGATAATAAGTAGTCATCTTAGCATGGTGTAGATCTATATGTTATTCACTGGCATATATGGGGAAATTTCAGGGTAAGACTGCCATACTTCCGGAATTTACCAAAAATGTCCGGGAAATCAGGTTTTTGTCAGGAATGCAGGGGAATTCTGAAACGTCCGGACTACTAGAAATGAAATTAAAAAGAGCCACACGAGTTCATTATGCACCGAAATATGAACTTTGAAGAAAATGTCTTAAAAGTTCTTCAAGTGTCCGGGTTTTTGCCTGGAGAATAATTTATTCATCTGGTAATAGCCGTAACAGACGTACGAACCACGCACCACGAACCGCCGTCTGACCAACACGAGGGGAAGAGAAAACCACGAACCGCCGTCTGACCAAGGAGGGAAAGAGAAAATTTTCTCTTCCCCTCCTGTTGGTCAGACGGCGGTTCGTGTTTCGTGGTACGTACCTCTGTTACGGCTTTAACATTCGTCTGGTTCTCACAACAATGTCAATAGGAAACATTTGTGCATTGTGATTGTGGCAACCAATCCAACACATAAACTCGATTATTTACAATTTATTCTATTAAGCCAAAACTGGAAAATAGTAACCAGATGTTTTATTTCATGACTTGCAGGGTATTAAATTATTATAGACTAAAAAACTCAATTTCAATTGGACACGTATTTCACAGGTACTTGATTTGTTAATTTAAAAAAACATACAGACGAACAAAGAACCTCCTCCTTTTTGGAAGTCTGTTGAAAATTACAGGCTTAGCGAATAATATAATTAAATGTTACATGTATACTGATTTATATCAGCTTATAAAGGGTTGAATTTGGAAGAGATATTTTGACCCTTTCTCTCTCATATATAGTGTCAGTAGGAAAGGAATACTTATGGCTTATATTTACCTTAATTTGAACACATTTTAATTTTGTTTATGATCAGCTTTAATATAAGACTAACCGCCGCCCCAGCCTCGCACGGAAGTAAGATCGGCCTTCGGCCTCACTACAAAATATAATATAGCCTATGTCACCCAACTGTAGCTTCCCAACAGTGAAAGAATTTTTCAAATCGGTTCAGTAGTTTCGGAGCCTATTTGATGCAAACAAACAATCAAATCTTTCCTCTTTATAATATTAGTATAGACAATAAAAAATACTCCATCTAGTAGCCTATTGTTTCTAAATTAAAATACACTGAAATGATAAATCCATGTCAATAGAGATAAACCACTCTGTATTGTCTCATTGTAATAGTTGCATTCAGTCTCAGTTGATCCTTCAGTTTTTTCGCCCCAGGCCAGCAAAGGACCCCAGCTTTTTTGCCAATTCCTCATTTGATAATTTGTTTCTAAATTAGCCAAAAATGACCCTATCGCTTACTAAATTGTGTCCATAACTCATCACATACTTATATGTTTTAGAAAATAGGTCAAATTCTTAGTTGGGCTTATGGGTGTAAGTCCTGGGGTGTTGTTGAAGGAAACCACTCCACTAAGTTTATGTTCAATGTTTATATTATCTTATTACACAGTTTATAATGTTACAAGGAATTGTATTATAACTACACTGCGTAATAACAACGGAAACTGAATTTACAATATGAAATAATATCGGAGCATAAGTACGCGCAACCGTTAGGTAGGGAACTCTGTCATCGCCGCGGCGGCACGGCGCATGCGCAGTGGACCTGCGCATAGAGTTAGACGACGCGCGCGCAGCGGCTTAATCAGAAGCGGCGAGCGATTCTACTTTTCAAGGTAAGTATATTTATTAGATTTATTTGTTTATTATTTCCGTTTCATATTATGTTTATTTATGTATTATTATATGAGACACACCACATTACTCCCTTCCAGAGACCGGCCCTAAGGTCGATAATAATCTGGAAATGTTACTGTACGTCCTGATCTTGTTTTTCTTTGTATGTTTTCAGGTGGAGGAGGTATCTCATCAGGAGATTCATCTGGAGTTTTGCTGCTGTCATCCAATATATAGGCCGGCTTCAAGCGGTCTATTGATACTGTGACAGGTTTGCCTTTTATTAATAATTTGTAAACTTTTTCAGTTCTCTCCAGTACAGCGTGTGGACCAGTGTATGCAGGTTGCAAGGAAGCTCTTAATGCGTCTTCTCTCAAGAATACATGACTGGCAGTTGGTAAGTCTTTGAAAATAAATATCGATGGCTTGGTGTGTCTCGAAGCAGGTGTGGGTTTCAAATTATTTGCGAACGAGCGTAATCGGGCAGTGTAATCTGTGACGTCTGTTGTTCCAGCTGTGCTTGGGTCGAAAAACTCTCCCGGTAAGCGTAGTGGTTCTCCATACACAAGTTCTGCAGCGCTCGCTCGGATGTCCTCTTTGTACGCGCTTCGGATTCCAAGTAACACCAAAGGTAAGGCTTCTATCCAGTTTTCTGTTGCATGACAGGTTATAGCAGTCTTTAGCTGTCTGTGGAATCTCTCTATAACTCCATTGCATGCAGGATGATATGCAGTGGTCTTTTTATGATGAAAACCTGATATTTTGGATAGCTGTTGAAATAAAGCAGATTCAAATTGTCTGCCCCGGTCTGTTACTATATCGACGGGGGATCCAAATCTCGATATCCATCCAGAAAGTAAGGCTTTTGCTACTGTTTCAGCTGTCGCATCGGGTATTGGTATCACCTCAGGCCATCGAGTGAAGCGATCTATGGCGGTGAGACAATAACGATTTCCATTACAGATTGGAAGTGGTCCGATGAGATCGATATGCACGTGAATGAAGCGTGCTCTTGGTAGCTGGTAAGTACCCAAAGGGGAAGATACATACCTAGTTATCTTTGAACGTTGACAAGCTAGACATGTACGCGCCCACTCTCGGCAGTCTTTCTTTACACCGGGCCATACGTAGCGTTCTGCTACTAACTTGATTGTTGCGTTGGCACCGGGGTGGCTTAATGCGTGCAAACTATCAAAAATTTGCTTGCGCATAGGCTTTGTGATGTAAGGTCTTGAAATGGATGTGCTGATGTCGCAATATAATTCAGCACGGGTTCCAGGTATCTTCATCTTCTCCAGTTGTAATGATGTTCCTCGTTCTAGCATGTCTTTCAACTCTGAATCAGATGCCTGTGACTTGGCAAGCTGAGAGTAATCAATAGACAGTTCTAGCTCTTCGACTCTGCTTAGTGTGTCAGCGACTTTGTTATCTTTTCCCGATATGTGTCTCAAGTCAGTTGTGAATTGGGATATAAAATCCAGGTGACGAAACTGTCTCGGCGAACATTTATCTTTGCGCTGATGGAAAGCGAAACACAACGGCTTATGATCGGTGTATATTGTGAATTCTCTAGCTTCGACCATGTGTCTAAAGTATTTCAATGCTTCATAAATTGCGAGGAGTTCTCTATCGTATGGAGAATATTTTCTCTGCGCTGTGCTCAACTTGCGCGAAAAGAAGGCAAGCGGTTGCCAGTTACCATCATGGTATTGTTGTAAGGCGGCGCCGATTGCTGTATCTGAAGCATCTGTGACGAGACCTAGTTTGCATTGGCAATCTGGATGTGCAAGGAGTGCAGCACGGCAGAGGCTTTCTTTACAATCCTCGAAGGCTTTCAGAGAATCACCAGATAGGTCGACAGGATGGGAACCTTTCACAGAACCAGTCATGAGAGCGTGTAGTGGTGCTTGGACTTCAGCAGCGTTGGGAATAAATCGCCTGTAGAAATTCAGCATCCCCAAAAATCTGCGGAGCTCTCGGACTGTCTTAGGAGGTGAAAATGACTTTATTGCTTCAACTTTCTCATCCAGAGGCTTGATTCCATTGGCTGATATATGATAGCCCAGGAATTTGACTTCAGACCGGCCAAAGTTGCACTTTGAAATGTTGATGACGATACCATGTTCCTTCAGTCGGTTGAAGAGTATACGAAGGTGTTCTTCGTGGAGAACTTCATTTTTTGAGAATACCAAAAAATCATCAATGTAAGGGTAAACAAAGTCCAGTCCGCGTGTCATCTCGTCGACAAAGCGTTGGAATGTCTGCCCAGCATTTCGCAATCCGAATGTCATAAATGGAAATTCATATAATCCGAACGGCGTCGTGATGGCGGTCTTGTCTATGTCTTCAAGATTTACAGGAATTTGATGAAAAGCTTTCACGAGGTCGATTGTCGAGAACATCTCACAGCCTGTTATACTGTGTGTGAAGTCATGCACATGTCTAATCGGATAACTATCAGGTATGGTGCGAGCATTTAGCATTCGATAGTCTCCACAAGGCCGCCATCCGTTGTCTTTCTTTGGTGCGAGATGTAACGGCGACGCCCAGGAGCTCTCTGATGGTCGTGCGATACCTAATTTCAGCATGGACTCGATTTCAGCTTTTGCAATTTTAAGTTTGTCTGGCGCTAGGCGGCGTGGGTTGCAGGATATTGGTGGTCCTGGCGTGGTCCTTAAGAAGTGGACAGTACGATGCTTAACTTCAGCTTGTTTTCCGGATGGATTTGTTATTTCAGGAAATTCTTTCAGGATTTGTTCGTAGCGAGACTCGCCGATTGGTATCTTGATTGAAGAAATCGCAGTCGACGAGTGTGCAGACGAGCAAACAACAGAGAGTGTTGTCTTGTTGTCTAGCAGGCTTTGGTTGCGAATATCCACTAGAAGGCCGTAGAACTTTAAGAAGTCAGCTCCTATGATTGCCTTAGTGACGTCACCAACGATGAAACGCCATGGGAAGTCGCGGCGTAATCCAAGGTCCAAATCCAGGTGAGTATATCCGTATGTGCTGATTGATGTACCGTTAGCGGCACACAGTTCAAAGTTTGATTTCGCACGACGCTCATGTAGTGCTCTTCGTGGGAAGACGCAAACGTCGCTTCCAGTATCGACAAGAAATTGCATCTTCGACCGACGATCCACGACGAACAGGCGACCAGAAGAGTTAAGACAGTCGTTAGTCGCCATTACCGTATGCCTTGAGAGTTTCCCGCTTGATAGTTACAAGGCTTCACGCATTTCTTCGCTTTTGATCCAAATTTCGAGTGGTACCAACAGTTGGGAAACTTTCTGTAGTTGGAATCTGATCTAGTTTCCGAGTGACTGCGGCGGCTTCTTTGACGGGTCTGGGAGCGAGATTGGCGATCCAGCAGTGTCTTCATCTGCCTGCGAAGCTCGGCTATTTCATTAGCCATAGCGTCCAGCGACGAACCAGGTGCTGATGCAGCTGATACTTGCGGCGTGGCAGGAGCGATGTCTTGGATCCGATCTGCCAGATCAGCTAGTACCTCCAGTGATGCAGTAGGTTGTGCTGCTATCACCGTTTGTACGCTACGTGGCAGTCTGCTCGTCCAGATGGTCTTAATAAAATCTTCTGGTACGCTCGGTCCCGCTAAGCTTTGTAGATGCCTTAAAAACTGAGAAGGGCGACGGTCTCCTAATTCTTCATGCATAAGAAGCTGTTTCATTTGCTTATCACGAGAAGCACTCAGGCGTTTGATGAGCTCTGTTTTCAATTTCTGGTATTTATCCGTTGGTGGAGGGGATATGATAATATCCTTAACTTCCTTTGAAAATTGGTGGTCAAGCTGCCCAATGACGTAATTAAATTTGGTCACGTCAGAAGTAATATTCGATACTGCAAATTGTCCTTCGACTTGTGCGAACCATATCTCAGGCTCTTCGGGCCAGAAGGGTGGAACGCGTATCCCCACTCTGAATAACTCGGAGGAGACAGTGGGAACACGTTCTGCATCTTTATTAGGCAGCGACATAATTCACGTCAGCAAATATATAAAATCACTTTCGACTTGTTACTTGTACCACACACTTTTTCGAAGTACCCCAGAGTATTAGTTCTTTTTACCCAAATTGTTTATTTAGCACTGTTTATATCACACAATATGCACTGCATAGGACACGTATAAGTTCCTTTTTGTCCTTGACTCACTTTTAGTTCTTGAGCGGGGTCACCAGTTATGGGTGTAAGTCCTGGGGTGTTGTTGAAGGAAACCACTCCACTAAGTTTATGTTCAATGTTTATATTATCTTATTACACAGTTTATAATGTTACAATGAATTGTATTATAACTACACTGCGTAATAACAACGGAAACTGAATTTACAATATGAAATAATATCGGAGCATAAGTACGCGCAACCGTTAGGTAGGGAACTCTGTCATCGCCGCGGCGGCACGGCGCATGCGCAGTGGACCTGCGCATAGAGTTAGACGACGCGCGCGCAGCGGCTTAATCAGAAGCGGCGAGCGATTCTACTTTTCAAGGTAAGTATATTTATTAGATTTATTTGTTTATTATTTCCGTTTCATATTATGTTTATTTATGTATTATTATATGAGACACACCACAGGCTTATCAAGGCACCATTATGCCCCCTCTCGTCTTGTTAAAGCTATAGCTACATCCATGATGTTATTATATTTTATTTATGTACTATTAGTCAGATAGGTTCCTGCTTTTTTTCATTTAACTTGTGGTTAAATAATTATCAATTGGTAGTGAACCTACCTTCTGCACTTGGGGGCATGGGTTCGATTCCCACCTATGACAAACATTCATGTGATGAACATTTGTGTTTGTTCTATGTCTGGGTGTTTATATCTATTTAAGTATATATTTAAAAATATATATGTACGTATATCAGTCTCTGGCAGCCATATTACAAGCTTTGCTTAGTTTGGGGTTAGATGACCATGGTGTGCAAAAATGTCCCAGATATATTTATTATCAATATAAAAAACCAACTTCATAAAAATTTCAGAACTGGACCAAAATAAAATTGGACCACACGGGAAGCACCAGCTTTCAAATAAAAAAAGAATCATCAAAATCCGTACACTCAGTGGAAAGTTCTGAGGTAACCAACATAAGAAATTAAAATATAGTCGAATTGATAACCTCCTCCTTTTTGGAAGTCGGTTAAAAAAGTAAGGGGCCAGCTCTCATGTCTTGAGTTTTTAGGCTACCTGAAGGAAAGCTTAACGGTTGTCGTAGATTCTATAATGTAGAATAAACAAACCTATAATTTCCCATCTTCTTTCGTGTCGATGTTTCGCTCCTTATTTTAATTTTAAATTAAAGTTTTGGACCAAAATTCCTACTATAAATAATTTCCCATGTCATCCTGAATCACAATCACAGTTGTAAATGCCACTCGCGGTCACCTAAAGACTGACAAGTGGCTTTAATGATTAAGTTTGGTAGCAATGGTGATTGTGTGCTAACATATTTGTTTTATTTTGCATTTTGTAGGGAAACCTACAGCCAAATAATATATTATGTAAAAAATTGATTGGGTGATTGGGCAGATTAAAAGATTCCATAGACTATTAATAGTTTAATAGACAATATTACTCTCAGCAGACAAACTACAAACAACAGACAATCAGGCCCCAGATCATCTGTTGTTTAATTTCGAAGATCATACCTATTCGTCATTGACCATGACCATCTAATCAAACCATATAGGTAAATAATATTTACTTCAATGAGTCAAGATACATGTATATGCCACATACTTGTATGCTTACCTACTTGTTATGCCATTTGATTTATGTATTTGGTAACTATAGAACCTCCTAAAATCTCTGACTTAGAAAGGATATGTATCCTGTACAAGTTCGTATAGCTCTACGATCTGAAGGTCCTCTACACTGAACTTTTTTTTATGAGTAGTTCATAAAGCAGTTGAAATTAAATAACCCAGCCAAGTGCGAGTCGCGCTCGCGCACTGAGGATACCGTACCACATGACTTGTTAACTACTAAAGTAGAAAAAAGTAGTGCAAAAGACAACATCCAAATCCAATCATGACACAAACAAAAGTTTGTTAGGCTGCCCGAAGGCCCCTAGAAGCCACATGGCCAAGAAAAGAAACACCAGTGTTCAAGTTCGGCGAAGTTCAAACATCTAGTACAGCGCTACGGTATTAGAGTGAGAAACACAGTCTGAATAGTATAAAAAAAAAACAGTGATTCATTATTATTAGTAAATCATCATCAAATAAGATCTGCTCTCACTCATGGTTATAATGACCTTCAAAACATTCCGCTACCCAACTGCCCTCCTCCACAAAGAATGTAAAATATTAACTGTTCACCAGATTCAGAATCTTAAAACTATTAAACATTATATTTTCTATTACAATAATAACAGATATAAAAATGGATGTTTCCGGTTTATCATTCACTTGCAGGACACGCTGTACAAATATGTATATCACAGATCACAATATGTACATGTATGCCAAATATACAAAAAATTGCAGAGCAAAATATTAGATGAAAAATTACAACCAGACAAAGTATCTATCTTTGGGACACATCAGGGACATACATGAAACAAGAAATGTCTTTCTTGTTTCATAGATTCTGTTCACATACAACTTTTTTCGCCTCCAGAACAAAAAGCACAAAATACTTTTCGAAATTAACTTCTTCAGCATTTTTAGTGATAAAATCATCTCTGTCAAGTTTCATTTTTAGTCTAAAGATAACTGCGGAGTTTGTTTCGTGAATGATGCTACAAAATTACCAATGGTTGCCGTCCACCTTTGAAGAATTATAACATCCCTCAATGGCAGCTGCTACAATTGTTTAGCCAGTCTGTGATTTTGGTAAGAATCACTGATATTGATCGGAAAAGAGAACACCTTATCTAATCCAAATTTTGATCCAGATCATGCATTTTTTAATCTAGTTTGGTCAGTGTTAGATTAAGATATGCCCATTCAGTCTAGCCATGGTCAACTACTAAACCCTGTTCTGTGATGCACAAATGGCTGTATGTATGTGTAACGAGCTCATGTGGCAGAGTCTTTAGTTCAACTAATCATCAGTCTATATCGCAGTATAATCTGCCTGTCATTCCATTCCACAATTCAATAATCTTAATCGTGACCAGAATCATTCACTTAAAAGACAAGTCTAACCTCTGCCAATGCAAACAATACATAAAATTTCACGAAACAACATGAAAGCATCAGGTTGTAACAAGTACAATGCCACTTGTTTACTTCATAGTTCTTTCATTCAGCAATTACCTATATCTCCTTGCCCAGTCCAAGCCCTACAAACAATAGACCAAAGAAAAAAAATTGCACCCTTGAAGGAAAATGTTATACTTTGGTTTACAAATGGTACGTATCATAGGTGGCTTAGTCATGAATATTTGTGAAACTACTCGTATCTGCAAATAATCCATGTATCAAACTTTCATAGAAATACTGAAGTATTTAAAAGATTTTTTTTAAGCAATTTAAAAGTTTGGCAGATTTTTTTTATTATGTTGCTATCTAAAAGTACATTAGGACTATAGTTTTTTGCAATGCCCACAGAGAGAAATATTTATGTATATTAAACGGCTACGGAACCTTTGGATAGTTATAAATTCTAACATCTATTATGCATTCGACTTAGATTTATTATTTTTAATACAAATTTAAGGTTGATAGGAACTTACCGAACCATTACTTCAACTATTTCTCTCTTTTTCTCTGAACCAACTTCACTTTGCACCGGAAAGTTTGTCCACAATATCACCCGCCTGACTGAGAGGCTTCAAAAGACTATTGTGTATGTTCTAAAACGAGGAAAACAGCAAACCACACACCGAGCAAATATATAAGACAACAACGAAACTAAACGAACACAACCTTCCTCAACAAAATTGGTCTGGCCGGTCTAGCTGTGGCTGCTGGCAACGGAGCACTATAATACTTCTAGCGGAGCTGCCGGCTGTTGAGTTGATATGAACATGAACTGAACTGAAGAAAAGAAAAACAACTTTTGTTATGTATTTTGTTTGCAATGCAATAAATATGAACAAAATGACAATCAGAATTCGACAAGTTTGAACTTGTTCGACACAGTTTATCTCTTTTTTACCAATAGAAATGAAAGGAGACAAAACTAGTCAGAAGTAGCCTGAAGAACAGTCATTGTGGAAAGTACTGTCAACGTCATATCAGATTGGTTAATGTTTAACGTCAAATTTAAGGGTATGTCAGTGGTGGGTGTCTATAATGTACAACATGATATTTGCCGACACGATATTGTACGGCATAATAATGTACAGCATGATAATTGGTGTACATGTACATAGAATATCATGCTGTACATTCTGTACAATCCATGTCGTACAATACTGGCCGTCAATTATCGGCTCGTGTCTATAAAACACGGCAAGGAAAGCACAGCCAGTATTGTACAGGCAATAATCCATGTACATGGGGAAAAACCAACAGTTTATCGGGATGTACATTATTATGCCATATTTTATCATGTGCAATACGGACCATGCTCTATACCACCGTAAGCTTGTATACCACTTGTAGCCAGAAGCTCAAGGGAGGTCCTGAGTGAGAGTGAGCAATACGAGACCGAGTGGAGCGAAGCGAAGGTCCATTGTGGCAAAGCGACACTCAGAAGCGACCGTAAGAGCTTCTGGCGGGAGCCAACCCGGAGTCAGATTTGAGTTGGTTATGTTCGAAATGAGTGACAGATCCGTTCAAACGACGCAACAGCCAATCAGTGTAGACATTTCAGCAATATCAGCCAATACGAGGGATGCTAATTTTTATCATGTTGGACGTCACATTTTCGGTCGTACATTCTCGGCCCATTTTGATAAAGGATGGTCCGTATTCTTCTTCTGCTTAGCGTGTGTCCCGGCACGGGCCGGGGTCTGCTTTCCTACTATGGTTCTTCCACTTCGCACGGTCGTTAGCATCATCCTTGGTGAGTTTATTGGCTCTCATGTCATCTTTTACGACGTCAATTCATCGTCGCTTTGGTCGGCCACGAGGTCTTGTTCCAGGGAGCTCAAGGTTCTAGAGTTGATTGCTGACGTACTCCACCGGTCTGCGGAGAACATGACCCATCCACCTCAGGCGACTTTCCTGAAACTTATCCGCTATGTCCCGTACTCCGAGGCTGCCACGGATGTGCTCGTTACGAATACGATCCATACGCGTAACGCTGCACATCCATCGCAGCATCTTCATTTCGGTGACCCGAAGCTGTTGGACATGACGCTGCAGGATGGGCCATGTCTCGCTACCATAAAGAAGCACCTTGCCAAGAATTGCTTTATGGTAGCGAGACATGGCCCATCCTGCAGCGTCATGTCCAACAGCTTCGGCTATGGCTGTATAATACTGGCTGTGCTTTCCTTGCCATACTATAAAGGCACGAGCCGGTATTTGTCGGCCAGTATTGTATGACATGGATTGAACAGCATCATATTCGATGTACAAGTAGCGGTACGTAAGTCTAGCGCTGAACGATACGCGGCGGGGATAGCTGCGCATGGGTACTGTCGCGTACGCGACAGAACGAGACAGAACGCGATGTACACTGGATGAGCGCGGGGCGTTGTATTAGTGCGGGGAACGTAATGCGACTGGAGAGCCAATCGGCGCTACGCACGCCCGCCCTTCATCCCGCTAGCTCCCCTCAGGTACCTTATTTTTTACCTCTGTGCAATAACGGTCAGCGCTAAAGTTTCGTACCGCTACTTGTACATGTACACCAATTATCATGCTGTGCATTATTATGCCGTACCATATCGTGTGGGCAAATATCATGTTGTACATTATAGACACCCCCGTATATTATCTGTTCGTACATAATTGCCTCCCTGGTTGAAGATAAAAATATATATTTTTTCGTTTGAGTTTTCTTGAAATTTCCTACCTGCGATTATTCTGCCACAAAAAATATACCTACCTACTTAAATTGCGTTTTTACGTTTGTTTTGGGACTTATTTCTATGCATTTCGGTCTTCTTGGAGTAATAGTGTTCCGTGATTTCGGTCCGCAACTTGTACACAAATTAGGTAGCGCTCTCTCTGCTGTATCAGCCCCCCATAATATATGGAAAGTCTTGCTGGTGATACTGGAGAAATGTCTGGAGCAGCTGAAGGAAATTCCGAGTCATCACGGCTGATTACTCAAAATGCTACATCTTCAAAACCCAGTTACATAAATGTATTTAGCAATTTATGTGCACTGATATTCCTTGGCATTATTATGTACTGCTGCTTCAAGGATGGCGCTACTTTGTTCTCTTTCCACCCAAGTCTTATGACTCTCGGGGTATGTATTCTTAAGTTGTGCAGCCATTATGTTCGCAAACTTATAGTGCTCCATACTCCTGAAATTTCTTCAGTAGCATGGTCTTGATCATCTAGCTCACTCATATTACTCATCGTTTCATTAGTAATAAGGATAGGAAATCGCTTGACAAGTCTTAACACCGTTGCAAGTCTATTTCCATGTAACACTCATAGCCAACTAACTGTGACGAATGAGACTTTAGACTGATGTCCTTAAAAGTAATTATTTATTTCTATTCACTCACTAAAATTTTTAATATCTGCACTAGATGACGAAAACACTTCATACTAGCTGGGATCTGCTGGTTTAACTTTTAAAAAATCCAGGTGAAAAGTACCCTCAAGTTTGACCCTGTGGTGCGCACTAGGGGCTTGCTAAATTTAATCAAGATTAGTTTAGTAGGTACTGACAGAAAAACAGAGTTACTTCTCATATTTGTTATTGTTGTGATTTTTTTATTTAGATTCATCAATTACATGTCTTTATTAGTATTCAAATATCTTACTATTAGGTATATTCTAATTTAGGTATATTTATTGTACTTAATTAAAGTGAAATGTGGATATTCGACAAAGAACCAGAATCATCAACATAGCTATTAAAATTTTCAAATTGAAGTGACAATGGGCATGCTACATCGCTTGAAGAACCGATAACCAATGGGGAAGAAAGGTTCTTGAGTGTAGACCACTAACCGGAAGAGGCAGCGTAGGTAGTAGGGAATCAGATCAGAATCAGATGGACCGACGACATCGTGAGAGTCGCGGGCATCCAGTGGATGCAGATGGCAGGTTGTTGTTCAGTGTGCAGGTTAAAGTTACAACAACATTCAACACCTACCTATCCTCCCAACTGTTCTATCTATTCAATCTCCAAAGTAGGTACATGTAATTCTGCACATTATAAAAAAATCTGCGAAATAATAACTATAGAAAAGTAATGCGGGCTCTTTAATGGCCCCATGCAAACCAAGAAGAGATAGATTCTTTCTCACTAATATTAAAAAAGGGGAAATAACTGTCTCTCTGTCTGTTTGCTTGCATTTCATGACAAAATGACTAGGCCGAACTTAACAAAATTTGGCAGATAGTATGTAACATGAGGACGGACATACATTACTTTTCCACCCAGAATTGCAGAAAACCAGTAAAATTGTAGGTAACACACCATGTAATTTAGCTAGGGAACTCATAATAGACCAGTAATTTTTTTTATAGCAGCATATTAAGTTTGCATTTTTCTTAGTCATTTGTTTGTGACAGAAAAAAAAACACCAAACAATATTTTACATTACAGCGATTTTTTAAAACAAACCTGCCAATGTTAGTTTGCAATGTAACAGATTGCCTTCTATTCTGTGTCATGGAGATCACTTGCTAGCGAAGGAGAATAATTTCATCCAAATCCATTCAGCCGATAGTGAGAACAAATACACTCACTCACAATGTTAGTGTAAAGTGATTAATCATGATTAATCTTTTCAGTGGTTGTTGCTAATGACTACAGCAGTGAACGCCATTACACCTGGTGACTTGGCTACAGAGTGGATGCCCATGAGACTCCGCAGCGCTCGCCACTGGGTGCTGCAACTCATTGCTGGAATCATAATCCTCACAGGGTTTTTGATTATATTGTCCAATAAAATTATAAATGATAAGCCTCATTTTGCGTCTTTACATGCAAAATTTGGCTTAGCTTCATTCATCTTCATGCTAATCACAATGATAGGCGGCTTGGGTGCATTGTACAGTCTTAAGCTCAAGAATTATCTTGCTCCTATTTATACCAAACTCGTCCATGCTTCAGTTGGACTTGTAACATTTCTTTTGGGAGTTATCACTATTTTACTTGGCCTGTTCTCTAAGTGGTGGGACTTCGGAGAAGGTCTTAGATATACCGGGTTTACTCTTGTCCTGGGGATCATGTTATGCACAATATTACGTCCTAGCCTAAAAATTTACTTCAGGCTGAAAGAAAGGATTGAAAATTCCACCTAAGTAATTGATGACCTTGCCTGATACCATGAATTATGAGGAGAAATTGCCAAACTATGCACAATAATTGCCGTTTTGAATGTATACCATGAATTTATAATACAATGTGATATTTTACTGAGTTTTTACCTTAATGTTATGTTGATCTGTTTATACAATTAGCTGTAAGATTATTTTTGTTACATGGTGCTTGAATTTGTTTTGCATTTAATGCTTATATTGATTTTTATACCTATTGTGCATGATCATTAAATGTTCTCACAACTAGAAGAGTCACAACTGAAAGTGAGAACTTTTTTGTAGAATATACCAGCATGTTTATGCATGAATTTTTTAGAGTATAACCTGGTTTATTTTTGCGTATGCATTTCATTGTAAATTAATTTAATTGTATTAATAACCTCCACTTCTTTATATACTACACACATCTATGTAACTAGTAAATTAGGATATATGATTTTGTATAGGAAACTAAAAAGGAATTTAATAATTTTTACACAACTGTCTAATCTCAAGATTAGTTCTTAGTCTGGTTGTAATATTTTTATATGCAGGTGGTGGCATTTAGAGGTGTATTATGTCTCAAATGGACTGATTTCTCATACCAGTGTTGAAAGAAGAATCATGCAAGCAAGCTATTAGTAATGTATTAATGTCTTCTATCTACAGCTAGTAACAATAATAATAAATCAAACACAAATAATATTATTCATGTTCATGTCCTGTAGTTGATAGAAAATTATTCAAATGATAAATTTTTAATAACATCAACATTTGCATTATAACATTATTTTATTTTTGGATATGTGTATTTTTACATAACGTAGATGTGAAGAAATTTAATGTAGTTTGAGGGCTACGTAAGCACACGTAATGTCGGTAGTATAAATGTAGGCATTTTATCGATATTTTCCTGTAGGGTGTACATATCGAATTATATCAAGTAGTAAACCCTACCATAAAATACAAGATATATTTTTAGTACTAGTATCTTTACATGTACATCCCAAAAGTATTTTTTTTTATATTTGAAGTGTTCCACATTGTCTGATTAACTATATGTTGAATACAATTCAAAAACTTACGCACAGATAAACATTTTACACTTTTTACTTATCATTTTATGAGTGGTTATTTAAAAAAACCAGTTATGCAGCTTTATTTGAATAACTGTTGAGGTACTTGCAGTATTTATGTACTTTATTATCAGCCATAAGACGTCCACTGCTGAACATAGGCCTCCCCCTTTCTAGGGGGTTTGCCATAATACCCACGCTTGGCAGGCGGCTTGGGCATCGCTGCATTTCCACCATGAAAGTAAGAGAATGTTGCTGCCCATCCTCTGGTAGTCCTTTATTATTTCCAGGGTCGTTTATGTACTTAATACGAAGTTATCTACTTTAAAAAAAAAATGTATCTGAACTGTTTGTAAACTTATTTTTAGAAAAGGTTTTTTTTTTGCAGACCATATTAAATTCTGTATTGGTCACTTAATTGAATTGACTGAGTTGTGCAGACTGAATTAGGTACTACTTAAGTACTTTATGTGGTTTAAGTTATATTATCTTATTAATACCAGTTTAATGATATACCTACTTTGGTGTTTCCAATTTCATGATGTTAGTGCCAACTATGCCTAGTTATGCATGATAGATATAAAAAATATAGATTTAAATAAATGTCTATTTATGAATGTTTATAAGATATATTAGCTGAATATGTACTTATATGAATATAAATTAAACAAATAAAGAGTTTATTGCAAATCAATATATAAAAAGTTATTTTTCTGTGCCATATAAAAAACGCGCAACTCGAATAATTATCATAAAAATGTCAGAACTGAACCAAATTAAAATGGGACTACACGGGAAGCACCAGTGTTCAAATAAAAAAAGAATCATCAAAATCGGTTCACCCAGTCGAAGTTCTGAGGTAAAAAAAAAATATACAGTCGAACCTAAACTGATAACCTCCTCCATTTTGGAAGTCTGTTAAAAAAAAGCGTGTCACTCGTTCGGCTGTTTGATGCGGGCCCGGCAGTGCTGGGACTACAGTACCCTTAGTACAAGATTTTTTGAAACCTTTTTTCGTATTTGAGTGAAGCAACGAAAAAATTCTCACTTCAGTGGAAGCAACCTATACTACCGATTTTAGTTCCTCCGCGTTTCCGCTGGAGGCGCTTTGCTAAAATGTATGGAACAATACGAAAACGAAAAAAGTTTTCGAAAACTATCAAATCTAAGTACTAAGGGTACAGATAACTACTAACACTAGTCGGAGAGCTGGGACTCGGAGAAAAAGATGATAGATTAAAAAAACATCTTGTCGGCCATCTTGGGGCGTCCGCCATATTTATCATCTAGGACTAGTGCTTGTGAAGACAAACCCAACGCACCCACACTTGACGGGGTTACGCCGAGTTCATATGGCCACCTTCTGTCTTCATCATCAGACCAGCTCAGACGGTATGAGAACATTGCATTGTCACTGATATTATGTAAGTATGTAAAATTTTAGCTCAGGCGGTTGAGGATAACAGGTCTAAAATTCAGTTGCACGATTTGTCCCGCACTAACAGGGCAAGTTCAATAAAAGCATGTAAAAGAACCTATACCACAGAAGTACAGGTACAGAAGATTTACGACACTCCACAAAATCATTTAAATAAGTAGAGACTCTTGCTATTACACAATAAAGTTCAATTCAGGACGTGCGAGCGCTAACTACCTATATTAAACCTACTAGATAGAAGTTGCCTCCTCTGCCTATCGCGCGGCAGCGGGCACGGCAAGTCCGACTACTTGTAGCTTCATACCTGAAGTGCGGAGTGCGCCAGGCCTGCCTATACCCAATTGTTATGTGTAAAATTATCCATATTTCACGCGAATAATAAAAAAATAGTTTGTGGTTGGAGAATTTATTGTGAATAATAACTTAAAAACTTATCGAGAAATTAAATAACTACCTAGCAACAATTATTATTATTACAATAAATAAAAGAAGAGCGTATCCACTAAGGGAGCGTTCAAGTATTACGTAACGAATTTGGGGGGAGGGGGGTCTTGTAAAACGTTACCGGGGCGGGAGGGGGTGTTTGAACTACGCGTTACGTAACATTGTTTTTTTTAACTCTTCAGAACGGTCGCGTAAAGAGATTCTCTCGTGCATTTTTTATATAACAAAGGTATTTTAACGACTTTCCGGTACTTGACGCCGCATAATTGAGGGAAAAATGGTCACTTGGTAGTTACGTAACGTTTTACTAGGGGGGAGGTGGTACAGAAAAACGTTACGGCGCGTTACATAGGGGGGAGGAGGCGTCCAAAATTTCCAAAAATTGCGTTACGTAATACTTGAACGCTCTCTAAAGACGTTGCTTAAAATGCATAATATAGACTAAGTACAATAGTGCATAAATAAAAATATAGTGGACATACTTAAATCCAGAAACAGGTACAAAAGTTCAAGTTCATCATCATTTCAGCCATATGACGTCCACTGCTGGACATACGCATCCCCCATCGATTCCCAAAAGGGCCGGTATAGGAAGCGCCCTGCATCCAGCGTTTTTCTGCTGTCTCTTTCACCAACATAAGTGCACAGAAAATTATTAAGACCAAATGTTATAATTTAATCAAGCAGTGCAACGAACAATGCCACAGCGTTGAGCAGCGCGGTTTGGCGCGGGAAAGAGCGCGCGAGCTGCAATCGCACGGTGAAGAGCAAGTCTTCCCGCGACTCGCTGCTGTACACCGGCACGTCCACCCAACCCTCGGGCGCGTCCTTGCCGCTTGACTCCTGAGGAAAACATGTTTTATTATAAGTAATCGCCTATATGTTAGAACTGGGCCTACCTGTTTTAAGCGATTAGGCAGTGCATCTAATAAAATACCACTGTGACGGTCATAGCGAGTACGGAACAAATAGGGTTAGCTCGAATTTTTCGATATAAACTGTCAAATTTGTCGGTTGATAAGAACGGCTTCTTATTGACCGATAAATTTAACAGTTGAAATTGAAAAATTCGAGTTACGCTATTTGATCCGTACTCGCTATGATCGACACAATGGCGTTTTATTAGATTTGTCGATTTCAACTGTCAAATTTATCGATCGATAAGAACGGTGCTTGTACTGATGTTTAGGTGATTGCGAAAAATAGCAAGACTGCAAAACGAATCTTGGCGCGTTGAGGTTCACGTTCGCGTGATTTTCAAAATTGCGCTTTCGAGCCGGCGTTAAGGGGTAGCCGTAAGGCCTCTGAGCTTCCACCTGCGGCGTTTCCGAGTTACTATAACATGGGGTACTTCAATAGGGTAATACCGGGTACAGCGATCTCGCGTGCTTCTGTCATTTTACGTAACATTTCAAAATACATAAAAAAATAAAATATAATGACCAGAATATATGGACAACACTGTTACCTCACTTTTTGTGGTCATAATAAAAAATATTAAAACAAATATTTGTTCTAAATATTTTAAAATATTATAAGTACGCAACATGACCAAAGCACATTTTTCAAAAGTAGACATTAATTTTATATTAAAATAAAAATGTGAGAGTGATAGTTGATTGAATCAGGCGTTACTTTGCGGAAGTCCATTTTCAAAACTGTTCAAACAAAAATGAATTAATTCTGAATTATTTTTAATTATAAAATTATTAAAGTAATCTGAAACAAAAATTAGTTAATTCTGATACATGAAATATGATAATACTAAATCTGAAAACAAAAATGTATTAATTCTGAAACAAAATATATATTAATTGAAATTACATGTATTTCAATTGAATTTAAAAAAGTAATAAATTGTACCCGTTTCCTTAGTGCACTTTGTCGAAACGTGTTTCGCCTCTTCACGAGGCATCCTCAGGAGTAATTTAAATTAATATATATTTTATGTTTCAGAATTAATACATTTTTGTTTTCAGATTTAGTATTATCATATTTCATGTATCAGAATTAACTAATTTTTGTTTCAGATTACTTTAATAATTTTATAATTAAAAATAATTCCGAATTAATTCATTTTTGTTTCAGGTTACGTTAATTTTCAATTTATGTAATTAATATTTTATATCAGGTTAGGCAAAATTAAACTCAATAAAATTAACATTATCAACAAACATTTATCACAAATTCCTTATTGTACTTGAAGCGACGTAGAAGCGGAATTACACTAGAAATTCGTCATTAAAACAGATGTGAGAGGGAGATAGCGGCGCGCCATATTCTGGGTCGTAAAGGTCAACAACGTTTACTATCTGACCTTTACGACCTTCACATCACATATTGTGATACCCCTGGTGTAACAGGTATCCATAGACGACGGCGATCGCTTAACATCAGGCGGCCCCCTAACTTGTTTGCCACATGAATGGCATTAAAAAACAACTACTTTACACAAACCTGGAATCACAAAAGTTTTCTTTAGATTTTGGGATGTGTCCGACTGGTGCAAGTGGGTCAGAAGGCCGAGAACTGATGAGGCGTGGGGTTTGGGAGAGTAGTAGTAGTTAGTAGTTACCTGGGTGATGTATTTGGCGTGTAGAGGCGGCGCGGGCGCGTGTGGCGGAGCCTGCGCACGCGCCGGCGCCAGCCCGCCATCCGCGCTCTCTGCGCCGCTCAGCCGCAGACCCACCAACACCACTTCCTCATCTGACGCACGCCCATCTCCTGACAATACAATAATTATATTACTAGAGCTCATAGCCAACATGCCATGACTGTCGAATAACAAGTAAATTAAATTATTAAAAAAATATTACCCGACTGCATTGTTTAATTAGTAGTAAGAGCTGCGCCTGCGAACCTATCTACCTGCTACTAATACTCGTAGTAGATACAGTGCTCTTTCATACCGTTTTATCTCTTAAACTATTATGTACTTAATAGTAGTGTTATATATTTTTGAAATCTGCTGAGTGAACTCTATCATAATGATGGTAATATTGTTTTTTTTCGTGGACGTCATCTTGAATTGTTGTAGGTATGTCACTCCCACTATTAAAAAGATTAAAAGTCACCTCAAATGTCAAAGTCCAGTAAACCATTGAGGCTGTTGGGCGTGCCAAAGAAACCATCGTACATACACTCGAAAAACATAACCCTCCTTTTGCACAGTCGGGTAAGAAGGGACGCAGCTATGCTCACCTGTCCTCGCAGTGAGGAGCAGCGCGGTGGGCGGCACCCGGCGGCGCTCCGCAGTGCGCGCGCGCAGCGCCCACACCGCGCGCCCCCCGCACATCCATCCGCGGAGATCAACCTCTGAAAATTTATTCGAACGCCAACATTATTTTATTTGGGCTAAATTTAAAAGTGAAACACGTTTACGTCTTTCGCATGTTACGAACATATACCCTTCATAAGTCTCGTTTAATCACTTATACATGGTCAATCATCATCAATCAGTAACGTTATTGGAAATATTTTAGCAAAATATATTTTATTTATATTTTTTGTATAGCACTATTCCTGCTACAGAATAGATAAGCTTCCATACATAGATAGCTTAACGTATGTTAACAACCTTTGTTCCATTAAACTCCTTATATATTTTTTTAATATTAAAAACCAACGGTGCCAGGTTTTTTTTTAAATTAGTTTAAAAACATTCAGTATTTTTTTGTCAATTTGTAGCACTAGTTTTGGAGCTTAATTATTAATTTTATTTTACATAGTCAACAAACAGCAGGTAAATGGGAGGATATAAATATGATTACCTATTAGGTAATGAATATCTTAGAATCTCACCGGGAGGCATGTAGTCTTTCCCAGCTTGTTGGTCGAGTCGTGTGATAGCGGCGCGCGCGCGGTGGCAGAACTCCCTGAGGTAAGCTCCGGGAGAGCGCGGGCCCGCCCACGCCACTTGCCACGACTCCGGCACCTGGGGAATACAGATACATCGTTCAAACTAGGCTGACACATCACATGTTTATGGCCAAACTGCAGGACCTTGCAGAAGATTAATTACCAGTGGAAGAACAATTACTGCGGACAGCCGTAAAAATTAAGATGATGCCTGACGCGTTTGGGATGTCTCCTCTAGCCACCCCAAACGCATGCACGCAGCCATACAATTTCTAACTTGATAGCTTCCTCGAACAATCTGTATCTTATTTGTCAGCAGAGCGTTGGTGATCCAGTATTTTGATGGACCAACCATATCGTCATCGCAGATCGAATCTAGACTAGATTAGCACAGGACGTCAGGACCTAGGCAAATAGCATAGCAAGAGAAGCCTATATCTATACTCTACAGATGTTGGATGAAGAATTATGGAGTTTAAGTGGAGGTGGGCAAAACACGTAGGTGAATAGACCGCCAGTGGAATAAAACGGCCACAGAATGGTGACCTAGAAAACAGTGCGCAGATCACAGGCCAGATAATAGGATGATATCGTCAGGGCATAGGGCAAGACGTGGATGAGATTGGCACAGGACTCAGATGAAGTCCAGCAGTGGCTCGTGAAAGGCTGAAATATTGAAGACTGTAGATGATTGTTGATGCCAATGATACCTCGTGCAGCGTCGCGGCAGGCTTGCGCGCGGCGACTCGCAGCGCAGCGTGTATCACCCGGGCCGCACGGGCGGCGGCTGCAGCCTCCCCCCTCACCGCACCACCCCACCAACCCCCCGCAGCCGTCCCTGCACTCCACCCCTCCTTCAGAAGAGGGCTGCCAGACATGAGTTTTTTCCACAGAGACGCCAGGCTCTTCGTTGAGGTGGCTCCATCGGTTGGAATCAAATTCACCACCGTACAGTTGAGTTCTGAAGTAAAGGACAAGAAAAATTACTTGTGGGGAAGAAAGTCACAAAAAAAAACCATTACTTATACCCAGGAATCAGGTCACAAGCTACTTCCTAAATAATATCCAGGGCAAAAATAGGTTTCCTGTGGACTGCGGGTGAAACCTTAGGTATATTCACCGGAATTAATGCTGGCCCTACACTACACCAAGGGCAAGATGTCTTTCATGTTGTCAACTTAATGTTGGTGGTAATTCATCATCATTTCAGCCATAAGAGGCCCACTGCTGGATATAGACCTCCCTCATCGACCTCCAATAAGGCCGGTTCGAAGCGGCCTGCATCCAGCGTTTCCGTGCGGTCTATTTTAGGTCGTCTGTCCATCTTGTGGGTGGACGTCCTACGGTACGACGTAATCTAAATGTTAAACAAAGGTAGTATTATGAATTTAGGTGGAAATAAAGCAAGTACCTAAGTGTAGTAGTGTTTGTGTTTTTTCAATGTTTAACCTTTAAGTCCAGTTGTGATGTGTGTTGCCGCGTTCTTCTCCCAGGCGGCGCGGCAGTTGGCCGGCAGCCCGAGCAGCTGCGGTGAGTCCATCTCCGGCAGAGCCGCGAACGCAGACGCGTATGCCTGACAGTTTTACAAAGCTTATTATTTGTTATCCTAATAGTTTGATTTACCGACGACTTGGTAGATGAGTTGTCAGACGAAAGACAAAACGTGTAGGTATGCTAACCGGACTAATTAACTTTACTATGAGTTCTCATCATCAGCCAGAAGACGGCCACTGCTGAACATAGGCCTCTCCCTTTAACCTCCACACTGAACGACATCCTGCCAGCTGCATCCACTGGACTCTCTCAATGTCGTCGGTCCATCTAGCGGGAGGCCTACCTACGCTGCGTCTTCCGGTTCGCGGTCACTCAAGAACCTTTCTTCCCCATCGGTTATCAGTTCTTCGAGCGATGTGGCCTGCCCATTGCCACTTCAACTTGCAGATTTTAATAGCTATGTCGGTGACTCTGGTTCTTTGGCGAATATCTACGTTCCGAATTTTATCGCGCACAGAAACTCCGAGCATAGCTCTCTCTATTGCCCGTTGTGTGACTCTGAGTTTTTCCAAAAGGCCAACAGTACCACAAAACACACAGTAGTAATCACAAAATGTTCTGTATTGCGTTAGGTGTGTACCTGGATGTGTTGCGTGGGTGGAGGCAGCTGTGGCGCTATGGGCGGGCTGTAGGTAGGCGGCGCATGCGCAGGCGGCAACGCGCGAGCATGCAGCGCCGCTAGTGCGGCCGAGTCCGCGCAGCACTGCACGCGCGCGCCGTACAGCGCCAGGCACAGCGCCGACCCGCCCCCTCCCCCGCCTGCAGCCCGCGCCGCGCGCGCGCAAGCCGACAGCTCACCCCACTCCCACGCGTACCACCGGCTCCACCCTAAACATCACATTCAATAGTACATCATACTATGACCCACTGAGAAATAACGTTCTTGGGACCGACTTCGTGCTTCTGGTTCACGCTGCGAGGCTTATTTCATTAACTACAAACAGACTATTAAACGCTGCCTGCGATACCAACATGACAAAACAAGCAAATTTAGTAGAGCCCATGGCGACCAGAATCTGTCCTGAGCAGATTGACGCTGAGTAACGTGGCCTCCAGTATGTTTTGCATAGAGATACTCGTAGCTGGAGAACCGGATACTTTTTATCCTAGAAAAGTAAACTGATCTTATGAGAATGTCCACGCAGATGAAATCGCCTGGCGCAACTATTTACTCTGTAAGGGATTGAGCAAAGTTCAGACAAGGTCGGCATGGTAAAAAGAAAGTGTTATTTCGTAACAGAGGCAGTAAAGTTGCAACACCCAGTAGCATCGAGGCTGTACCTACCTTGCGGGATGTAGTTGCGACGCTCCTGTACCAACGCATGGAAGAGCGCGAGGCAAGCGAGGAGGCGCGTCGTCATCGGCTCCGCGCGCTCGGAGCCCCAAGCGCTCATTGTACTCATCACATTGTTCTTTACACCTTCCGGGGCCTGCGAATAATCAGGAATAAAGAATAGTAGAATAACACTTTCCAGTATTGTTGGTGGTTTGAATATTCGGGTTATCGCAATGTGTAATTAATACATCGCTATAACATTCGCGCAAAATTTCATAACTATGTCGCGATCAAGGGCCAAGCGAGGCCAAGAGGAAGACAACTAAAGCCCTGAGGTACCTACAATTTCCGTCAAATTTTACTTAACTTTGGAAAGTAGGAAAAAAAAATCATGATCATATAACTTACCTCTAAGATAACATTGATGCAAGAGTCCGCGATAAGGGGCGGAACATCGCGGTACTCTGATAAAATCCACAGGCGAAATTCTTCATTGCAATTTTCCATCTGAAAAAGCCAAAATAATTTTCTAATATAAACTGAGTAAAAATAAAATTACCATCAGGCGAGTTGGTGGCCAAACGTAGATCTATTCTATAAAATATAACGTCACGATTGTAAATATAGCGGAAAAAGAAACAAAGAGATGTGGTCGAGTTTTTGAAGAAAGATAATGTAGCTTTCTTAGTCATATGGCTCGGATGAATTGATGGACGGAAACCAGACCACGAGACCACCTCAAGACCCTGAGTGAAAAATGTTGATACAAAATATCTAGTTGAATAAATACTGGGAACGAAAGATAAGATGACGCCAGTGCTCGTACATACAATGATACTTTCTTGATACCACAGAAAGGAAATTACAAGAAAAATACATTAAATAGAGGCACAAAATACGGTCTTATAGCTAAAAGGACAACCTTCGGATGAGTAGACACATACACTTGGGACTTAGTTTCTTACTTAACATTGTAGCTGGTAGCCGATATGCTACTGTCAAACATAAAAAAACAACTGGCTAGTTCATCAACATCAGCCAGAAGACGTTCATTGCTAGGCCTCGCCCCCTTTGACCTCCACACTGAACGACAGCTTGCCATCTGCATCCAGCGACTCTCACGGTGTTGTTGGTCCATCTAGTGGCCTATTTACGTTGCGTCTTCCAGTACTAACTGGCTAGTTACGCACTGGTTTATTGAGGCAAAGATTCACAGCGCGGTCGCAACAGGGCACGCCTAAAACTTGAATTGGAATAGCACCCTACCCCTGGCGCGCCGACGTATAGTAACCATCGCCCGCACCTGCCCCTGACATGTTATTAAAAATAATATTATTTATTTATCTCATTGAGTAACTGGTAATGTGGTGGTTGCAGAACTGACCTCCCCCCGTGCCTCCTCCGCGACGAACGTCTGCAGCTCTGGCGAGAAGGGTGCGCCAGCAGCCGACAGAGCGAGCCAGCCGCCGGAGGAGCGCGCTGCCGCCAGCGCCGAGTGCCACGCCGCTTCACCTGCTCCCGCAGAGATCTGCAATCAAACGCATCTTGGATATAGCCTATACCCAAAGACTTTCTAGACCTAGACATTTAATGCAGGGCGAACATGTTCAGGCACTACATTAGATGAAAAGGTCTGATGTAAAGACACGCCCACTGAAGACATTGAATGTCACGTTAGTACTGACCATGCAAGCCCGTGATTCGTAAACGTTTGGAAGTGATATTGAATGGGCCAATTAGCATTCAGAGACCCGTCACCTTGCCTCTCAGGTAATTGACTGAATTGTTTCCATTGGAAATAATCGTAACTACAAGTCTGGGCTACGTAATAGCTTTACCTCATACTCTATGAATCTGATCGGTTTAATCCTATTTTCAATTTTTCGAAAATCAATACAAATTATAGGCAAAAATTCTTACTTGTGTCGAGTGTAAGTGGGTAATACCTTGAACTCTATTGGAATGGGCTTAGACTTATTCTGTACGAGCGTTGCATTGGCTAGGCGGTTGTTGAGCAGCGAATTCTTTAACTAATTTGGTTTGATATAACTGTTTTCTATTCATTATGTATTCTGTTATGGGCAAGCGTGAAGAGCCATCAGGCGAGCGACTTCGCTCGTCTCGTCACACAGTATAATAAAAAAAAAACCTACTCAGTGTTAATACTTCGATAATGTTCTTTGTTTCTGTCCGTGATGATCTGTAATTAGCTTTGTGTATCTATTTAAGTATACCTATCTATAAGACATTTGTAACCAAGCTGTTGATCGTCCTGTGATGTAAAAAATTAAATATGACTGAGACAGCTCTTTTTCTATGGTTTTCTGAGGTTAGATTAAGGGTATTAATGTAAATAAAATACCAAGGCTAAGTGCGAATCGGACTCGCGCACGAAGGGTTCCGTACCATTATCTATAAAAACGGCAAAAAAAAAACTTTTGTTGTAAGGGAGCCCCTTTAAATATTTATTTTATTCTGTTTTTTAGTATTTGTTGTTATAGCGGCAACAGAAATACATCATCTGTGAAAATTTAAACTTTCTAACTATCACGGTTCATGAGACAGCCTGGTGACAGACGGACAGAGGAGTCTTAGTAATAGGGTCCCGTTTTACCCTTTGGGTACGGAACGGAACCCTAAAAAAATACTCGGCTTTTATGTATGTCGGCCCAGGTTGTAGGTACGTACAGTAGTGAGTGCATGTGGCGGCGCGTGCGCGGCGAGTGCGTCGTGCGCGTGCGCCGCCAGCAGTAGCACGGGCCGGCGGCCGCGCGCCGCCACCTCCACACCCGACACGCCGAACACTGCACCCGCCCCTGCAACCAACACAACCCAGAGAAGATAGAGATACATATTTAAAAAACTCCAAATATTTACATCGATGGATTTTGTCGCACACATTACAGGGTCACGCGAAAAGAGTGTACTAAGTCGAAGCGGGTCCATAATATCCATCACTATGAACAACTTTTACTAAGTGAACGAACGATAAAAATTTCAGTTGTTCCACATCTTACACTGTACATACATAGCATAGCCTTATACGTCTGTGGCAGACGATTTAAACTGTATTTGTGAGATGCTAATGTCTCTTTCTTTCTTGTAATTTTGTAAACCAATACGCTAGCGGCAGGGTTCTCCACATCAAGTATCGCTCACTAACACTTAAAAATAGGTAGCAAAAAAATTTGCTTTTTTACAACTACCTACAGGAGTGAAAAGTTTGACTATCCTGAAAAATGGCACTTTACACCACGCCATTTGTCTTGCCATTCTACTCAGCTAATGCCTGTGGCTAATCCATTATTAGCGTTGAGAAAATTGATATAAAATCCATAAAATATCTGGATTGACTACGGCAATCGACTGGCTTAGTGGCTTAGCTTATAAACATTCTGATTGGCAGATTTACAGATAGAAAAAAAATATACATATTATTAAGAATGTCGCCTATGGATTTTTATTTAGTTGGTCACTCTTTTTTAGAGAAATTTCATAACATTTTCTCAATTGCAAATGTCCGCTGGTGAAACGCAGTTTACGTAACGAGATAACATTGGCTAAGTACGAGTATTCGATACGTAAAATAGTATCGAAATTCACACAAAATGTTGAATTACGAAATTAAAATATATATTACACAATGTACTCTAAAACTTAGTTTTTAGAAGAAAGTGCAATAAATAAAGAATTAAGAATAAAAATTTCTATGGTATTCTGACGTAAAATACGAATCGAACATCACATACTCGTATTTCGCCGCGAGTGTATACTAACCTAGTATTCCGTCGACGAAAGCTACAACAGCGCGGTAGAGGCTGTCCGGACGGATCGCAGCCACGCTCACCACGCTCTCAAACTGACTCAGTTTGTACTTGTTGAGCATATTTATTTCACCAGACGACATGAACTGCTTCCACTCCTCGGCGTTATTTAACGAAAGCCTGTTGTATAGATCTTCGTCGGCCACCTGTATTGGTAAGAAACATTCATAACTTCAGTTCTATGGCAAGAAAATCTCATTAACCTTGTTTATCATATTTTAAAGAACAAGCAGCGCCCCGCGGTTGAAGAAACCATGTTTTTTCCGATATAATAAGTACCTTACGGGATATTAGACTGCCCCGGTGGCTCAGTTGGTAGTGAACCTACTTTCTGCGCTTTGACAAACATTTGTGTGATGAACATTTGTGTTTGTTCTATGTTTGGGTGTTAATATATATTTAAGTATGTATTTAAAAATATATATGTCTGTATAACAGTCTCTGGCTGCCATATTACAAGCATTGCTTAGTTTGGGGTCAGATGACCATGTGTGCAATAATGTCCCAGATATTTATTATTATTATTTCACTTCATTTATTCCATTTCACGGGTCTAGCCCGGACATTTGATGGGCATTGGTGGAGCCGAAGCCAACACCAAGAGGCCCTTTTGAATATAAAAATTACAATTATGGGATATGTATAAAATTGATTATGTAACTATTGTACAGTATAGGATTAAAAAAGTCTGGGCTATTGAGGTGACCAACTTGTGGATGGAATAACAGATATATAGAATGAGAAATTATTATTATTTTTTATGCGTAAATAGGCTTGCGTTTGACCGCTAACACGCCTGATTTTAAGTGATGATGCGGTCTACGATGGAGCACGCTTGCCTAGAAGAAGCCGATTCACTCGTGATTTGAAGACACCCAGATTGTAACTATCGGGGAACACCCACTCAGGCAGCGCATTCCACAGACCAGCAGTACTGACAATAAAAGTGGAATCAAAGCGCTATTATTTACTAACCCTGGGTAAATTTATGCTAAATATCCATGCAACTGTGTTGAGTATGGACAAACATACAATATTTTTTTTAATCCCTTGTCTATTTTAGGAACTAACTAAAGGAACCAATCCTATGTATGCCACTGAAGTCCGTATATATCAACTTCCTCTGAATATATACTAGAATGATGGGCCGACATTGTTAAAGAAGCGCCCAAAATTTATGAAGCAAATCAGTTGATTGAGTATTACAGAGGCAATGGTACTCGAAATTCCCCAGCTGTCTTCAGCTGTGCCAAGCAACTCCACCCGACCTAACGTTGTCGAAAGCTAGAATCACCCTTTGAATACAAGAATCGACAAACAACTACATTATTTTATTTCTTACACGAGTTAAAATCAGAAGGAAGGCGTCAAGCTTTGAGTATACATTCAAAGTCAAATCATTTATTGCACATTATGCTACATTTGCATTATTACATTAGGTATAGAGCGCGTGTTCCCAAGTGAGAAGAGAGAACATTGCATCGTTCCGTCCACAAGCGCCAGTAGTCATACAAGTAGGTACTAATGGCAAGCGAGCGGATATTTCATTCATAACATTTTCATTTAATTGTAATATACGATTGTAGGTACCTACTTAAAAAAAACAACAATTAAAAACAAAATTTCACCTCCTCATTTACTAGAGTTTAACCATTTGAGACGCGAAGTGGCGCAAAGAGAGGATTTTAAATCCATGGAAACAACAGGAAAGTTTACTCTTCCACTGGACTGGCTGAAGGCCTACCCATCACTAAAGAATAACATTTTAGTGTAAGTTCGAAATATTGATGGGCAACCCCGATCGCGTTATTACGCATGCAACCAGAATGAGAGTGGGTGCTACGTTATTGTATAAATTTTGGGTTGACATTTGTTTATGACCGATTTTCAACTGTCATATTCACAAAGTTTACGACTGCAAAGCTTATCTAACAAAAAATTTTTTAATAAGCACTACCAACTTCTTTTTTTTGTTTGTTTTAAATGTTTTATTGTGCTTTAAGTTAATTCTTACCTTTAACTTGGCTATCCCCTTCAAGCACTCTTCGGGTACCCACGGATGCAATTTCTTTATTTCTTTGGTATCAAGAGCATCATTTATTTCATCGTTTCCAATAAATATTTGCCATAACTGAAATTTAAGATTATATTATAATTTTCATTGCACAAATACTGAATACATTTATGTACATATTTGAGACTAAGGTTACCTTCTCAGGCATCAAATCATCGTATACTTGCTTCAACAGATGTAAAACCACGATATATTTGTCTTTCTTGTGCAGGGCTAGCAACACTCCCTCAATGATTCTTCGAGTCAGATATTTCACAATATCCGGACTGTTTGTCTGATCCTGAAAGAAATAGGTAGAGCTTTGCTTAGTTTGGGGTCAGATGACCATGTGTGCAAAATGTCCCAGATATTTATTTATTTATTCCTTTTAATGAGTCATTTCTAGCTGCCAAATCTGAGCTCTTCTGATGCCTTAGCAGTGAGATGATGATGTTCACGTGAAGTTAGTTTTTTAAATTGTCTTACGGTTTTAAAGCTGTTGGTTTTCCGTAAATGAATAACTAAATAATGATTTTTGTAAACGGCTTGAGATGATGCAGCTGCTTCACTGCAAGCGCAGCTTGTCACATCTACAGTAACGTACCGTTTTCCTGACAGCATCTACATAGGCTCTGTGCGCGGCATCGATGGGCAGCGAGACGAGCGGCCAGCGCGTGTGCAGCCGCTTCACTGCGAGTGCAAGCGTGGCCGCGCGTCGCGCACTCGCCGCCAGGTGCGCGCGCGCAGTTGCCGCCGCTTCCTCTATCTACAACCATAATTGTACCATCGTAATTAAAAGTGATTAATACAAGAAAAAACAAAATACAAAAAGATCTTAATACAACTCGGTTGGGTGGCATTCGATAAACTCGAATACATACTCTACTACAGCTCAAAAAACATAGCCATGCCTGAAGACCTGAGCGCTTTGACTAATAGGTACGACTTTCCCACGATGTCTTATGATGCCGAAACATGGACGCTAGTCGCAGAGCTAGTTGCACAAAATTAGAGGAGCACCTAAACTGGCACAATTCGCGTGCCTGTTTAGGTATTAGCTTGAGAGAGTGAGACCGAAATACGGAAATCCTACAAAGCATAAAAGTTTAAACTCGCAGATGTTGGAAATCGAATAAAAAATGAAATTATCGTAAAGCTAAAGTAGCACTGAGCTGAAAAAGTAGCAGAGTGGTTACTAATTGAGAACACGCGTTCCGTTGGCAGATAATCAGCCAGATGGGTCGACATCAGACCCATCGTTGGCAAAATGTGAATGATGTTAGACCGAGACAGTCATTGGCACCAGGGAGATGAGCCCAAATTATAAATTGAATTTGATAATTTGGAGCTTTTCCGAGATTCGGGATATTGTAGCTGTGTATATTGTATAGGGTCAATGGTGTCGGCGTTCACCATTGACCCTATAATCTATATCGATGTATGTTGTGAAGAAAACAAGGGATTGCTTTTTCGTATTCTACGATCCCCCCCCCCACCCCCCAATTATCTGAACAACGTAAATTTACGATTCCTGTGGAATTATCTACATGTATATCTTTTTTACCTAATTTTGTACCTAGCTGTAAGTTTTCTTAATGAAAATAATCCCTACCATATTATAAATGTGTAGATCAAATACCTTCACACATGACTTCTAACTAAGTAGAAGCAATACCTGATATCGGTTTAACTTGCAAAAAAAATCCCGTTTGCGTGATTCAGGTAAAGTGTCGTATTTACCTATAATAGACGCACTTTTCATATTTGTGAAACTACGATTCATTTACACTCATTATTTTAGGAATTATTGAATACCTCATCATTACGTTTTTAATAATATTATTCGTAAAGTTTAAGCAAATTTACAATTTTTTCGCAAAACATCGTTTTAGTACGCAATCTATTTTCAAACTATGGAACTACAAATCTGACGGCTGTCAGTTTGTTTGTTTGTCCGCGCACATCTTTTAAACTACTAGAAGGATTTCAGAGCAGTTTCCATGAATATGCTTATAAAATACCTGATTGAAACATAGGCTATATTAATTTATGATAATAAATGGTAAAAAAAATTTTTTTTAATAATTATTTATAACGCCATCTAGCTTATTTTATAGTAATGTTGTCGTAATGACAGACTTCTACTCGCAGACATGGTAGGTAGGAAGACTGAAGCGGCTGTTGCCATATAATCTATATGTAAATAAAAATATAGATATTCGCCAAAGAACCAGAGTCACCGACATAGCTATTAAAATCTGCAAGTTGAAGTGGCAATGGGCAGGCCACATCGCTCGAAGAACTGTTAACCGATGGGGAAGTAGGTAAGGTTCTTGAGTGGAGACCGCGAACCGGAAGACGCAGCGTAGGTAGGCCTCCCACTAGATGGACCGACGACATTGTGAGAGTCGCGGGCATCCAGTGGATGCAGATGGCAGGATGTCGTTCAGTGTGGAGGTTAAAGGGGGAGGCCTATGTTCAGCAGTGGACGTCTTCTGGCTGATGATGATGATGAAATAAAAACGAATAGCCGAAATGTATGTACCCGCATAACTTCCGATAGACTGCACCAAATAGTTTTTTTTTGTGTTTGTTATTTTCAGGACAGCCAACTGCTTTTGAAGAGGTTTTACAGTTTATTATGGCGTAATTTAAAGTACGTTTATTTTTGTATTGACTTCTGACGTGCTAATATACCAAGTCGGCGGAGATTAAAATGAATACATTTTTTTGCCAGGATCAAACTTAACACCAATAACAGACACGCAAAGTAGGTGAACTCGCGGCATCTAATCTGTTACTGATCTATGATTAGCAGCTATTTTGGATGTTATGGTGGTGAACGAAAGCGGTTTAGTTGTTGGAAGGGTCGAGGCGCAGAAGGCGGGCAAAAATTATTTAGACATCATTGATTGGCAGTCTTTACGCGGAGTAATGTTAAATAACAGCGATTAATTATAGATACCGCTCCATGCTTCCTACTTACTATTTACTAATAATTCAATAATAACGTTTGTCATGCATGACATTTCGCTTGACTTATACCATTTTTTTTTCCTTATTGGTTCCATGGCTCCATACTTCCAACGTATTTAACCAGTGAAAGTAATATATTATTTGCTTGAAATATATTTGAAACTATGGACATGTCGGGATACCTGTATCGAGTCAGATTAAAACTAGACTAAAATCATACTATGACGATAGTATGACAATCCGCATTAAAATGGAGAGCAATAAATCTACAATCATGTCATATGTGTAGGTATTATCTATAAAATATTCAGTATAAATAATCCGATGGATTTGTGCCTATTTAAAGTTCCGTTCGTGTTCGTTAGTGTAACATTTATATTTGGATATGTCAGTCTAATCGTCCACCCACTAATTACTTTGCGCTACGCGTACGAAGTCGCGGGCATTAGCTAGTATGAAATAAATTAGTATCCGTCCGTACGTACTTGGCCAAAACATCAATACAACATTAGAGTGGTCAACTTATATTACTTCTAAATGATTGATTCTTACTCCAATATTTAGGGCATTCATGATGCTACTGATTGGTTAATTCAATTAATTTCATTTATTTCGACCAGTTATTTAGATCATACAAAAATATAACATAAAATTAGGTATAAATAATAATTAATACTATAAGATGACGACAGATAACCAGAAAATAATCGGTCGTAACAATATTCAGCAATGAGCTAGCGGATAAAAGTGGTAAACAAGAAAAGGAGGCGCAATCAGGCACAGTTATTATTAGTAGAAATACTTTCATACCTCCATAGCGTGCGCAAGCGCCTTTGCTACAGATTCAGCGGCCGCGCGCGTTTTATTGAGGGAAGCAAGCACGCCCGCGTCGTGTAGAATGTTGCCGTTGCGAGACAGTTCGCCCAGCAAGTTTTCCTAGTAGAAAAATTATGTCAGTATATACACAATAAGTTGTAATCACCAAACTCTTCAAAAAACGCAAACATTTACAAAGTATAATAGTACCTACATCACTTATCCAACAGGTGAAAAGCGTTTGATAATCGAACAAGAAAAATGCGGATCGAGGTGAGGCCGAGACGCACATAAACTCGGATCGTCACCAGGTTCGAACCCCTGCCGGTTGTCAAAATTTTTAACTGTCTTTAATTTTTTTATGTACCAACTATAATTAATTATGCATACCTGTAATTCATGTTGTTGTTTTTGTAATTTCACTTTCTGTAATTTTATCTCCTTAGCCTTTTCACTGATATCTGGATTTTGTTGCTGAAGTGCGTAGTTTATTAATTGATCTGTAACATTATTATTAATTAACCTGTGAGAGTGGGCTATTAGGCTTATAAAGATACTTAGTTAAGTAAGTTTTGTAAGCCCAGTGCCCATACACTAACTATACTTGCGATTTAGACTTTATATGACTAAAGGACTCTGTATCCATGGTCCTGAAAAAAAAACATTCACAAAATAAAAGCGGTCAGTAACCAGTGAGCGGGTGCAGGCGAGCAGTGAAGTGTGCGGACGCGAGGCGGCGCGCCAGGTGCGGCGGCAGGCGGGCCGGCAGCGCCTCGTCGCGCGTCAGCAGCAGGAGCCGCGCGGCGGGCAGCGACCGCACCAACGCCGACCATGAGTGATGCACTGAATCCACGTCTGTTATTATGAGGATGCGACCCAGCCTGTGGACAGAAAACACTTTTATACTAACTATTTCTATCAGCGAACTGCTGGACTGTGGCATGCGCTTCCTGAATGGGTGTTCCCCGATAGTTACAATTTGAGTGTCTTGAACCAGGGCCGTAGCTGTAGTTGAAATTTCTTCAGTAAGGGGACGTCCACATAATATACTCATTTCTGCCGAACTGCATACATAAAGTTCCTCGATTCCGGGATTCCTCTGTCGTACTATACATATTATACATTCCGGCAAGAATCAATATAGCCCACTATTATTGAGGTGGGTGTACAGCGACAAAGGTAATTAAATCTTACCTCACGGCATATTGCACCGCAGTTAGGAGTTTCTCGCTGTGTTGCGACACAAAATCGCATGGCATGTCTGCTAGCGTGTTTCTCAGCCAAGCTAGACCCTCGCCGTCCGGGTCTATGATTAATGGAGTCAGGCCGCATTTCGGACTCTCCAATACCTAGATAATATACATAGAACAACAAGTAATACGAGCATTATAAAAAAAAGAGATAAGATGAATCTAACGAAACCTCGCACTTAAAAATCTGTCAAATCGTTTGGGTTGCATGAGGAAGTATTGAAACGTACATATATTAGATATATATATATATATATTATACTTATTTACTCATAATCAAAAAACATTAACCTCCTACTTGGGTAGTTAAGTAAAATGAAATGAAAACAGGTGTTTAAACCCGCGACTTTCTGTTTAAGAGAATTCTTCCTTCAACCTTAGAATAGGTAGGAATGAATACGTAACATGAATGCATTAAAACAGCAGAGCGTATGTTCAAATCCGGGAAGGAAATGGCAACAAAAACAAATACTCGTAAAATTACGTTCATACAAACAGTTTGAAATTGTTCAAGGCAAGCACGGTTGTTTTTATTACGGTTCCATAGTCATACGAAGAACTCGTTATAAGTTAATTCTGTCCGTCCGTCTGTCTATCTGTCTGTCTGTTTGTCCGTCTGTCTTCCAAACTTTATAGAATCTTCCATTGTCTATAAATATTAATGTAACTTTAGACAATTACAGTTTTAGTCAGGTATAATATAGTATTGCTTTTTGGGGGTGGCTCTGATCTAACATGATCTTAACAAAGAATGTTGCCCTAGTGGTTCTTTCATTGACTAAACCATAAAAAAGTATACATTATAATTATTATGTTGGAATGATGAATCTCTGAGATTTGGCTAAGTCCACAGAGCTTCCTTCGTTAAAATTGTTCTATAACCACCAATTTCTGATCTATCAAAATATAACTACAATTATATGGCTTTCACGACACGCTCTCGGCCAGTTATTTCTTTATTTATATCTGAATCATAAGCTTGTTACCTGATCGACGAGAACAGCGTTTTTGATCGCCGACAGATCGGTCGAGAGTCCCTCCGCCTCCCATTTAAGCTGCTTCTCAGTTGTAGACAAGAAATTGATCACTGAGAACGTTGCGTCCTCGAATCCTATTAGCGTACCCCACTTTTTGATATATTCTCTGTAAGAAACATTAACGTTTCCATAGAGTTACATGGAGATCTTTCAAGAAACACCCCTCTATAGCATCGACACACTTTACTTCATTGCATATTTGATGGAGAGGGTTATCGATTTACAAACACATAGATGTTGGATTTAGTACAAAATTAAACATAATATTGTCCTCAGTTTACATTTCTACACTAATATTATAACGAGGAAAGATTTGTATTTTTGCATGTTTGTAACGAATTAACTCAAAAAGCAATAGACCGATTTTAAAAATTCTTTCACCATTGGAATGCTACATTATCCCTGAGTAACATAGGCTATATTTATTACTAGAATATTTAAAAAATAAATCTCCATCCGTGCGAAGCCGGGAGGGGCGGCTTGTTATATATAATACTAGCCGCTCGCCCCGGCTTCGCACGGTTGTAAGCTCGGCCTTCGGCCTCGCTACAAAATATTGTATAGCCTATGTCAAATTGGAAGAATGTAGCATTCTATTGGTGAAAGAATTTTTTAAATGGGCCCAGTACTTTTTGAGCCTATTCATTACAAACATACAAAAATAGGTACAAATCTTTCCTCTTTATAATATTAGTGTAGATAAACTCAGATTATAGAAATACCGATAAACTAATTTAAATTAATATCATCCTAACTAATATAGCTCGCAACAATGGAGTTGGCAACTGTCAAAGTGGTGCTAGGCTAGCAACATTTATTATGGGAATTTGGTAAATATGATATTTTGACATTGTCCAAATAAAATAAAAAAACCCTTGCAACAAGGTACTTTGCCTGCGCCATTTTAAAAAACACTCTACTGGTCATACTTATAGCCCACACTTTGTCAACGGCTTTTAACCGACACAGTAGAATAGCAATGGCTCACATAGTCACTCACAGCCAGCCACAAAAGATTCACGGAAGAAAAAAATTGAGATTAATTTGATTTGAGTTTGAGCCCATCCAATGCCCTAATACCGGTAAGCCTTATATTTGGAGCATTGGGTACACTGATTTACAAAGACGTTACAAGATTTACATTGAATTCACGAAAAAAGTGTCCCGAGTTTTCGAACATAAAATCCTACCTAGTTTTCTAAAATGCATAACCAATTAAAAAATTATGTCGTTACAACAATGTCTAATTTAGATTGCATCAAATCAAATAATTTTTATTTTCTAATAATATTAGTATCCGAGTTATTACAAAATTAATTCAACTTATTTAAATTAAGCTAGATATTTAACAGTTAACTATGGGCCTTAAACTAGGCCGAGCCTGTATTTTGATTTTCCAAGGAACATTTAAGCATTATTTCAACACAAATGTACACTTAACAGATAATATTTATGGTTGTCTACTTTTCGTTCAGACATTATAAAGCGCTGATCTAATATCCAGTTTGAAATATCTTTGATTGGGTAGATAAATAATATTTTACCTGGATTCCGGTTCCGTAGAGTCAGGTAAGTATACGATGTAGGCGGCCGCGAGCAGGGATCTTTGATTCAGGTCTGACACCTCTTTGTGTATGTTTTTTAGCTAAAACAGAAAAAACAGCATAGTTTCGGGGTTACTACGTCATTTCAATCCCTTGAATCCTTGAACGGTTTATGCCTATTATTAAATCAGGGTGGCAAATGAAACAGTGCTGGATGTAATTTTTGTATATTTCCACTTTTATTATGATTTTTACAGAAACTGTCTTGCCTGTCGTATGGTCGGCGCCAGAATGCCGGTCCGCCATGTTGCCACCACTTATATACCTTATCTTTTTCTAATTTTTCATTAGCTTATTGTAGGTAGATGACAATTAATTTTTTATAATGAGAAAAATCAAGATCTAGTTTGTAATATTATTAATACAATTTTTAAGTATGTATCATACATTTATTTCTGAATAGCTTTAACAGCATAGTGTAATAATGTATGTTTGCTCACATCAGTCTCCCAGGCGTCGTACTCGTGCGCCAGCTGGTCGAGCAGGCCGGTGGCGGCGCGGATGGTATCCACCGCAGTAGACAGCCGCAGTTCCAGGGCAGCTGCGTCTCGAGTGTGCTGTCCCAGCTGCTCCTTGAGCGCCGCCACGCGCTCGTCTACCGTGGCCAGCCCGGTGGACAGGGCAGTCAGTTGATCTTCCGCCTCTTGGAGATTTCTATTGGAAATTCACATGTTTTAATCTATACATGAAATTATCTATACATATAATAAAAACGTAAAGATATAAAAATCTGTAATTACGAGATTTAAAAAAACACACACATGGCGTCTTAAATTAAGCAGCTGAACAACTTAAGACAGTTTTTAGAATTTTTGTCTGTTTGTTTGTTTGTTTGTCTACGCACATCTCCTAAACCACTGTACGGAATTGAATGCGGTTTTCACAAATATGCTTAGCTATGATCAGATTGAAGTATAGGCTATGTAATACACTGTTTTAAACTATCACAATTTATTCACTGTTTTAATATCGGGAGCTCCATCCACAACCTTACCACGGTAAATATCCCGTACATAATCATGACTGTGGGCTATGTTATTTTACGCAAATCTACGCGTACGAAATGTACTAGCGGGCAACTGCACTAGTTGTGAATAAGTCGGTAGATAGTGCTTTACAGAAATTCCAGATACAACTTGACAAAAATGTCTATATTACTGGGATTTATTTTTCAATAGACCCACCCACGGATTAGCCTCTATAGATACTGTAATTACATGATCAAGGTTGGGTAGGAGAACAAAATACCCGCACTTCTCGCCGGACTCACCCGCAGTTTTCAGTCAGCTCATGACCAGGGCTATTGTAATATGGTCGAAACGTCGAGCAAAAGGTATCTATTTTTACCTATATATAATATTGCGCGATAAGTCCCGATAAATATAAAAAACATGGGTTCAAATCGCGAAAGTTTAAAAATTACTGTAATTATATGGTCTTTGTTCTGAGCTAAAGTTTGAGAAAAGTATGAGCTGCGGGGCCTGAGACGGAGCATTCCCATTGGCTATCTCAAGGTTATGGATATATCTATTATTTAGTATTTGCATCAATGCGTGGTGAGCTAAGATTGTCTTGAGTGCGGATCTATAAGAGGTAATTAATCACTGCTATCACATTTTTGTGTAAATATTAAATTTAATTTGTAAGTGGTAATAGAAAAAATGGTGGTAACCATGGAGCGGAATATAATGGCAAACTAATTGAAGTGTGTTAGAGATGGGTCATTGTTTTATATCGTTTTCGAGATATCGATACTTTTTAGTTTTGCTGCATTGCTCAAATAACTTCGCCCGCTGTTTTATTCCAGGAGCTAAAGTATCTACATACCAAATTTTGTAAAAATCCGTTAGGCCATTTCGGCGTGAAAAGTAACAGACATACACTCACGGAAATGGAATGGAGATAGCTTATGCGTCGGATTAATATATGGGAAACTTTTCATCACCATCATAATACATTTTCGTCATTGGTCACGCGGGTGGAACAACGGGCGCACCTTTTTTTTTTTTTTTTTTTTTTTTTTTGTTTTCGAGGGGGAAATCTTCCAAAGATACCCGGCTGCATTGGGGTGCAGCCAGGTTATGTGGGATTGGACCCACTAAAACCCCCCCGGTGACCAGCCTTAGTGCTTGACAAGAGGGCTCCGGGATCTCCAGAGGAACGCACCGGAGCCCTCAGCACTGCGCTATGGCTCCTCCCGAGACAACACGCTAACTGCGTGTTGTCTCAGTCCCGACAACGTTGGTCACACAACGTAGAGTAAGTTGTGTGACCACGCACTGGGCACGTAGAGTACGTTGTGTGACCACGCCCTGGGCACGCTTAAGTGGATGGTCAGAGCCCCAACTTTGACCATCCCGAACCCATAGGTCCCCTTTTAGTAGGCTCTTACTACAGGCAGGGGGTACCGGTGCCGTATTCTATTGCCCCGGCACCAGGGCTAAGGAGCTGGAGCGGCCGTTGCCGCCACCCCGGCGTCGCCGTCTTCGTGCAGGGTCTGCCCTTTCACGAGCGCGCTCTGCGATTTCTTTTTGAGAAAGCACGCTTTCGCAAAATTCAACCATAGCCCTCCATGCAGAACTGTCCGCCAACATTGCTGACACAACGCTGGGTAGATACAGGTCCTGACCAATCTTGTTCACGAGTATCCCTCTCTCTGCACTCCACGCAGGGCATTCCTCGAGTGTGTGTTGTGAAGAATCGACCACGGCCCTGCAGTGGTGGCATTGCGGCGTTTGTTCGCGTCCAATCCTGTGGAGGTACTCGCCAAAACAGCCGTGTGCTGTGAGAACCTGCGTCAATCTAAATGTGACGTGATCCTTCCTCTTTAGCCAGGCTTGAAAACTGGGCAGAATTGCGCCGACAGCACGTTGGAGCACATTTTGCGGCTCGTACAACCGTTCATGCCACTTTTCGAGTGCGCGTCGGTGCTCTTCCTTCCTTATTTCTGCGGCATTTACGGGCTCGGATCCGTGACTCCGGTGTAAACGCACGTATACCTGAGCGTCCATGTCTGCCAAGATGTCTAAAGGCGGGAATCGGGCTATTAGAGTTGCCGCCTCAAAAGATATGGTGCGATAACCTCGCGCAACCCTAATAGCCATAATGCGCTGGAAACTATTAAACATAGTTCTGCAGCGTTTGACGCTTAGTCTTTTAGACCATACAGGGGCGCCGTAGAGAGCCATCGACCTGATAACTCCACAGTAGAGACGGCGAACCTCTTCACGTGGTCCTCTAAGGTTGGGTAACAATCTATGCATGGCACCCGCTACCCTTTTGATTCGAGGAGCCATGCGTCGGAAATGCTCATCAAAGCTCCAATGTCCATCCAAGGTGAGCCCTAAGTACTTTAAGTACTGCCCTACTTGAACGTAAGCGTCACCTACTCTTATTGAAGAAGTAGCTGGTTCGCTTCGTTGTCGATTTCTATGGAACCACAGGGCTTCCGTCTTTTGCGGTGCTATTTTAAGACCCAACTCATGTATTTTCTCGACAACGCATGCCACACCTCTTTCAGCAAGCTGAGCAGCCTCCACAAAGGTCACCCTATTGGCTAACACTAAAGTGTCGTCCGCGTAGCATACGGCATTCACACTCGCGGGAAGGCTTACTCTCAGTATTGCATCATATGCAAAGTTCCACAGGATGGGGCCTAATACTGATCCTTGTGGAACTCCGCAAAACACGTCTCTACTATGTAGTTCACCATCCCGGCCTATGTATTGCACAGTTCTATCCCGGAGGTACGCAGAGACTATACTTTGTAGGTATTCGGGTACGTTGTGGTAAGCAAGTGCTTCCCTAATAGTATGCCAAGGCAGTGAGTTAAAGGCATTTACTATGTCTAAGCTCACCGCTAATGTCTTCCCTCCCTTTGCAACAGTTTGCTCAGAAAACTCACGTACCCGAAGAATCGCGTCAACTGTTGACCGCCCGTGACGGAATCCAAATTGGTGATCAGACAAGTTTGGTCCATTGCGCCACAGATGAGAGTTGAGACGAGCGGCAATTATCCTTTCGAATAATTTACCAGCCTCGTCTAGCAAACATATAGGGCGATATGCAGAAGGAGAGTCTGCGGGTCTGCCCGCCTTCCTTAATAGGACCAAATTAGCCACTTTCCAGTCCACTGGGAACACACCGTTTTTTAAGCAGCTATTAAACAGATCTCTGAGCTGATCTCCTAGAGCCGCTTTCAGTGCTAACACCCAGGCACGACCGGGAATCCCATCCGGGCCTGGTGCCCTGTTGCGGGAGCTGAGACGCTGAATAGCTCGGCTTAGTTCTCCTGTGGATACATTCAGATCTTCAGTCCAGCCACTCGCAACGGATGGTGCCTCTGGCTGCGAAGATATGTCTTGGACTCTTGGAAAGAGAGCATCGACTACACTTCTCACAAACGAAGGGTCAAGGGTTTCCGTTAGAGGAGGAACCCAGGGACGAAGTTTTCCTAGCACCATTTTGTATGGACGTCCCCATGGATCTTTCTCCAATCCCTCGAGAAGTTCAGTCCATGAGCGGGCTCGGGCATCTTTGATGGCTTTTTGGAGCGCTTTAGTTGCATCACGGTATGCCAAATAGATGGTATCATTCTGACTGGTTGTCACTCTCCTTCTCCTACGAGATCTAGTAAATTGGCGACGTGATCTTAGGCAGTTTTCCCGCAGAGTGGCAATTTCTTCCGACCACCAATAAGACGCCTTTTGTTTCATTGGCTTTGCTCGAGGCATAGAGACGTCGCATATTGACGTCATTGTCTCCTGGAACCAAGTAACTTGCGTTTCAGGATTAGACGTCACTCTTTCCTCGCTATTAGGCCAGGACATTGCAACTGCTGCCGCTTCAAGCAAATCCTTATCAAGTCGTTTCAGGGACCATCGCAGCTGTTTTACTCTACTGCACCTACGTGGTTGGTCGTATGGATAAGGAGCCACGTCGAAAGTTATGTGCCGATGGTCAGAGAGGGTAACAATTTCTTCTGCCACTCTCCATCCGGATACAATGTGTCTTGCTGCAGGGTTTGCCCACGTCAAGTCCACTATTGATTCTCCCTGCCAACGCACACACGTGCTAACCGACCCCTGATTTAAAAGGTGCAGGTCTAATTCCGATGCCCATTCTGATAATATCCGGCCCCTTGCGTTATCTATCACGTTTCCCCAAGCTCGTGAACGACCGTTAAAGTCTCCCAAGATGAGCGTGGGACGTGGGATGCATCTGCGTATGCAGGCACCTATAGCATCCAAACGTGCTTCGTATGTTTCTATGGATGGGAGATTTGGTGAAACGTAACAACCCACGACTGCAATGTGGCCCCACTTTACTGCGACAAAGCCAATTCCTTTTTCAAGTAAGGAACAAGAAAGGTCTCCTCTTTCACTACCCCAGAAGATGGCGACTAAATCTTTGCTGTCTCCAAACCACCTAGGATGGTTTGGAACCTGATAGGGTTCCGCCACAACAGCAAGAGCAATTGATCTTTCTGCCAAAGTTTGCAGGAGCAAGTCTTGCGCGTTTCGGCAGTGGTTCAAGTTGCACTGAAGTGCTTTCACCTGGTTATCCGTTATGAAGCTTCCATCTCCTCCTCAGGCAAGGCATTGGCTGGCTGAGTCGGCCCCAATGGACTCGCCGGGTTGCGTTGCACTACTGCAGGAGCTGAAGGTTGCCCTGTATTTCTAGCCTTGATACTTTTGGGTGGCGTGCATTTTTTGCTTCCCATTCTATGATCGGAAGGTCGACCAAGGTCAGAGCACAGCGGGCATTTAAGCGGTCGTGTGCATTGGTTTGCCTTGTGGTCTGATTCGCCACATGCGTAACATAGCATACTCCGGTCCGTAGTACTGGGACATCTACTACGCACATGGCCTGTTTCGAGGCATCTGAAACATTGTAGAGGCCGAGCGGCCAGAATTTTGATACGTGCTGATACCCATCCAACAAGTATGTGATTACTTTTTCCTAGTTTCCTCACAGCTGCGAGTGGGCATCTAACCCACACCGTACCTAATTTGTTTGGAGAATGGTGAATCGCGCCAACTTTTACATCTGTCGAGGAACAGCCACCAGCATTAGCGACTGCCGTGACCACATCTAGTGGAACGGTGGCTTCATCGAGATCTAAAATCCTCATTTCGCCCATTTTAGTGGGTCGCGCTATATGCACATTTAAATCGGCAAGTGTCTCCCTCATTTTCGCTGCCAACGTGTCTGCTTTAGAGCCACAATCCGTACCAGACACTTCTAAGATAAGACCACCTGTAATAGCCCTTTTTGGACGTACTGCTTCTATACCACACTCACCTAAATTTATACGTTCTTTGGCCGCCGTCATTACTGCAGCATATGTGAGCTTTGAGCCTTCCGGAACCGTGAGCGTAATAGCTGCGGAATTCGGCAACCGTGCTGGTTTTACCGTTCTGTCAATCTTGTTTTTAGACTGTGGCGGCATGGTCTTCTTCTGTTTGGGTTGGGAAGTATTTTGCTTTGCCTTCCGTTTTAACACAGTTGCCCATGAAGTGGAGGATTCCGGTGGTGTTGCTTTCTCGGCAGCCGCCTTTTTCCCCAGATCCCTTCGCCGAGACTCCGAGTTCAATCGAGAGATAACTGCAGTGGATTTCTGTTGAGCTTTTGCTTTCTTCTGCTCCTTAACCGAAGAAGGTTTTGAAAAGGGTTCTGGCGCTGCCGAACACGCAGCTTCCTGTGATAACGAAAGCTGGTTCTTGAAAGACTTAAGCTTTCTGTCCATTACTAACCCGATTCGTTGCATAAATTGGTCTTCCCACTCCAAGCCACCAATAGCAGGCTGTGATGATGTTGGCACAGCTACATTTGCCTTTCTACTCCGATCTTTATCCTGACAGCGTATAATATTAAGTTCTTCCGACAACTTTGACATTTTAGCTGTTAGTTCCGTCATTTTTACGCGCATCTCTGCGTTTTCACGCTCTAAACGCTCCACATTAGCGTCAGTTAAAGTGCGTTGCGCCATTTCTGCTGTAGCAGCTTCTATTGATCTGACTGCCATTCTTAGATTATGAGCAAAACTACCCTTAAGATTACGAGATTTGTCCGCAACCTTCTCCACCGTAGACAGTTGTTCCTGGATGTAAGTTGTTAAGTCAACTGTCGGACGCACCTGCATGTCTTTTCCTAGGCTATCCACAGAGGGTAGCTGGTTCTTAGATCGAGTTTTAGTAGGGGACATCGTAGGATCAGAAATGTCATCGCCAACTACACCCTCCTCCTCAGATTTCTTTTTCTGCAAAAATAAGGCGCGCTTCGTAGCCGGTTGCTTAGCGACTTCAGTTACCTTGAGCGTCCTTTTTTTGGCTCTAGTCCTTTCAGACGTCGCCGATGTAAGGGAAGAGAAGGACAGGATTGAACCCTCCGAATCTTCACCATCACTCATCCTCGTGGCACTTGCCACTGATTGCGGGCGCAAAAAGCACCCGTCCTGCTCCTGTGCTATTGCACTAGAAGTAGTGCCTGCCTCATTGAGGCCCTCTGGCCTCTCTTCTTTTCTTTCGTCTCCGTCCTTGTTATTTTTAGATTTTAAATTGAGAGCTATCATTTTTGTTCCCACGAGAATGGGGGATAAATAGTCCACCCGGGCAGAGACCCCTGTACCCGGGTAAGCCTAATTGTAACCCGCTACGGGGGTCGGCTGGTACCCTAGCGGGGGGTCGCACTAATGACTAGGCGCCTCATAGGCGATAGCAGCACGCCAGATCAAGTGATCTGCGCAGTGGTGTCGCCCATATGGCGCCGACTACCCGTTAGCCATGCATCTTCTCACGGTGCGCCGCCGCTTAAGATTTGGGGTAATTTTTATAGAGGTTTTCTTCCTCGTGGTCCGGGCGGTAAAGCCGAGACCCTCGGCCCTGCCGCATGCCACGAAACTTGACCATGGCAGCTAAACAGGGTTCCGAGCTCAACGCTGGCAGTAAAGAAGTTATTCTTTGCCTGCCGGCCCAGCAGTAGAGTACTACAAACCAGACACGTTCCTCCTGACTTGCTCATCTCCTGTGCCCTCTGCTAATCAGAGGGACACGGAGAGAGCCCTCATCGGCCAGGTATTTGCAATCGGTCAACAATTTCCCCTGGCGGGAGCTAGGGGAAGTTGTTGGCCGATCCCCAGGGTGCACCACGTGGAGGTTACCTAGCCTCGCACCCCACAACGGGCGCACCTAGTTAAACGAAACACACAAACGCAGCAGCAAGCGGTGCAGCTAGTTAAACAGTTCAAAACTAAAAAGTATCAATAGCTTGAAAACTCGATAGAAAACAATGTCCCATTTCTATAACATTTCAATTGTTTTGCGATGAGGTTCCGCTCTCTGGTGATAATCCCAATGCAGGTTTGCCTGGCCGTCGCCGCTGTGATCATATCTCTAATGTTATAACCTGTGTAGTTGCGCCTGGTGGTTCTTGAGCGGCTGCACGCGCTGCAGTGCCTGCGCGTAGTCGATGTTGGCACGCACCCACGCGGCGAGCGGTGCGCACGCGGCGCTGGCTCGCTTCGCCGCCGCTGCAGTGAACGATGCGCTCCGGGAGGCCACTAGCTTCTGCACGCTCGCCAGGGCTGCCGAGCTGATCTGACTCGCGTCCAGGCATCTGGAAACAAGGCGAAACTTTAAGAATAATGCCTGCTCTTTGTTATCTATTAAACCGAATATAGAGAAATTACCCAATGTGCTATACAGTGGAAATATTGAAAGAAAATGTTCTAATACAGTTCTTAGAATGTTATTGTAGCTATAATTTTTTTTAAAAAGCTACTACCTGTAACTGATTTCCTCTAGTGTATGGGAAGGGAACACATACCTGATATCTTCCTTGACGCCGCGCTTGGAGAGGAAGTTCTTCATGGAGTGCCAGGAGGTGTCGGCGATGCCCATCAGTCGCAGCACGCCCTCTAATACGTCACGCACCACATCCGGCGGCGCGCGCAGAGAACGCACCTGCCACGCGAATAACATCATTAGTTACATTGGTACAAAGTAGAACTCCATTTGGCATTAGATACTTTGCCACACTCTGTCAGCTAGGCTTCAGAGTAAAGGTTAAAAAAGTAAAATTAAAACCATACATTTCCAGCAGTCAATAATACAGCATCGTGGTGGTAGCTACTTGTATATTTTATGGGGAAAAAACGCAAGAGATTCTTTGTCATGTAATTTAAGTACTCACTACAATTATTTGGTTTGTGAAGGAACTCAAGTATCGCTTGGAGCATAATATATGACTCAAAAGTCTGAGCAGAAAGTGAGTGCTTACCTCGCTGAGAGATTCAGGCCGAATATCTCCAACGGCCGCTCTGGCAGCCGCTATCACCGGCTCCACCGACGCTAGCTCAGCTTCGATTTCTTTTTTCCTGTATTAGTACATTTTTACAAAAAACTTACAACCGATTTCACATAAAGTTTAATAAACAACATTCATCCCCTAAATCACACTGACAGAGCCATCTAGTGGGAAAGACGCCAACACGCAACAGACAGACACACAGATACACGTTATTCTTATAACATTCCCTATTTTTGCATCGGAGGTTAAAACATACTGCAGTTGAAGCTTGTCATTCTCCAACTCGATATTTCTCTTCAAAGCGTGCATTTCCTCTTTCTTGTCGGTGGTGGCTCGAACAGTGGCTGATATTTGGTCGAGAGCGCTGTTGGCGCTGGCTTGCTTCTCGGAGAGTAGAGCTTCTTGCGCAGCCGCTTCCTTCTGGAGCGTGCCCACTTCGCTGCGTGCGCGCCGAAGTGCTTCCACGCCAGACTAGAGAAGAAAGTGAAATGTCTCAGCAGATTTTTCAATTTACCATTCCTGCTCAGGAATAGGTTTGTTAAATCTTCATCTAGATAAACTCGCGTAATTAATACCAACCTTTTTAGAAAGTATTATTTAGGGTGGTTTTATTTGTATTTAAACGACGTATAACTGACTTCAAAAAGGGAGAGGTTCACAATTCGGTAATTTTTTGTTATCTCAAAACTCCATCATTTATAAACATATTTCCAAAATTCTTTTATTATTGGATGGGATATAATTTCAGAATGGTCCCAAAATCGCTTGAGTAGATGGGTTTTTAAATCAAAATAACTCGAAAAAATATGTTATCCAAGTAAACGAAATTGCGTATTTAATAATTTTAAAGCCGTTTGATAAATTGTTTTTTTTTTTTTACATTTTTTTACTGTTCTTCCACACTTGAGGTTTTACTATTTCAATGTTATAAAAACTACTTTCGATTAAAATGCGTCATCTCTCAGTCAGCCTGTAAAGGTTCTTGAGTTTCAGCTCTTCAGCTGAGTAGTTACTTGCAGGTAGCAAGGATTATAGATGCCGATACCAACGGCGTTGGTTGCAAAGACAGGTTCAGAATTCGGAGGCCGACAGCCGTAGCTTAATGAACAGAGCGCAGGGGCATATACCCGATGATGGCGCAGGTTCGGATCAAGTCAAGTTTTTGAATTGTGTATAACATTTAAATAATAAATATACATACTGAGAGCATTGTCTGCCTTTGAAGGAGTGCAGATTTCTTCTTTACAACGATGTTATAGTATGCTTTAATAAAGTGCACGTATCGGCACGGAGCTTTTAAGCTGTCTGCATCCAAACTGTTGTATATCTTAATGAATCCATTCGCCGGGATCGCGTCTATTTGTTCCTTTGACATCTCACTCATGTTTTCTTTGGACAGCCTGTGGATTTGAACAATCGTAAGTTAGTGTATATCTGTCGGTAGAAAACATTTGGCAAGATGTGCGGAAAGCGCGACTTTGTGCAGATAAACGCTATTGGTCACAGGTGCCGCGGTTTCACCTACTTTGCATATTTGAGGCCTGTTCCTTAATCTTATCAATGCTCCTTACATCAGTTCGATGTCGGTCTTAAAAGTAGTAATTCGGACGTCAATGCAAAAATTACAAATTACGCCATACATAGTTAACTGTAAAAACTCTTCGAAAGCAGTTGGCCGTGTGCATTGAGATAAGCTAGCACTAATTACTCTTCTGACATACAAAAAAAGCGGCACGCAAGTTTCTCGCAGCATCTATGCTGATAACGATCTTTTATTATTTGTTGCTAAATAGCCTTGCCGTGCACGCTTGCCTGGAAGAAACCGATTCACTTGCGACTCGAAGATAACCATCTAAGTAACTTTTGTGGAACACTAAAGCAAGGTTCGCGCTTCGTACGGGTTTTCGTTAACCATGAAACGGTGTCGCTCTTTTGTGCCCACATTGGCAGTCTGTGAGAAAAACGGGCAGTATCATGCAAATCTGATGGAAACCCCCGAAATGTATCCGATGAAAAGCCGATAAGACTTCCCTACGTCACCTGATATGTGGACAAAGTTGAGGGGTACAGAACTAGAAGATTCCTGTTAACTCTGACCTTGAAGCAAGAATAAATTTAGATATGTTCCAAAGCTTATATTGGTATACTTGCGGTATCCTTTCAATTGCCGCCGTCTACGATTATATACATCGATGGGTTGGTTTTGGTGCTCAATCAAAACAACCTATCGTATTGAAGTGGCATGTCAATTTAGGAGTTTTATCATCGACATAAGATAGGTTTTATGTGCTCGGGATACTCGGCAAAAGTCCCTTTTCCAGATGACAGTTTACGTGTAACTTGCGATATTTTTTGTGATGATTAAACGTGCTAGCGTTTGACCACAACTCACCTGATGGTAAGCGATGATGCTGTTACTGTAATACCATTAACCTAATATCAGCGTCACTCGAAATTTTGCCGGCTTTTCAATACCAACAATACCTAACTGTATATTTTTCGGGATAAAAAGTAACTTGTATTAATCCAGTGTGCCATTTAATTATTTTTTTCTGACAGATCTGTTCTTACATCTTTACACACAAACATTCGTATTTATATTATAAGTATGATGGATAATAAATGAAATATTACTGAATGAATACAAAGAAATAGAATGTGCTGTGGTACAATTTTAAGCGACAAACAGTGCTGAAAACGTGATCACTTTGTGCAACTAACGAAATCTCGAGCCCGTATTTTGTACCTCTGTATGACCAAAGCCGGCATATCTCTTAGAGTATCTTGGGACCATTTGTCCAGCCACAGCATGTGGGCGTCGTTGTATAACATCGGGAATTTTTCCAACAGTTCCGATAGATTTTCCTGATGCTCGTCTAGGCATATCACTATTCCTAGGTTCGTTTTTATATCTGCAAACGTGGATTTGATAGAAGAGGAGAATTAATTATTTAATTTTCTTGCTTTCGATCGGTATCTTGTGACGAGATCAAGAACCCAGTCTAATGCACAAGCAGATGTACGTAAAAGGTATGAACGGTACCCTTTCCACGGCGCGTAAAATTACGCGGTACGACATTACGAAGGAAGATTAACTCTGTAGAGCCGCAAGCGAACGCATTGACTTATTATACCTACTATTATACCATTTATAGACCGAAACGAGCGAACACGCTGAGTCTTTTATATTTGAATTGAAACAAAACTAGACGCTGTGCATTCACGTGCGTTCGTTGCTTAGGTCTGTACTCGGCAAGAGAAACCAGAGAATGAAGTTTGATTCGATACGTGAAATACATATCGAATTCCATACAAATTTTGTTTTTAATACACGTTTTAAGTATCGAATATTAATACTTCGCAAACTTTTTGCCAATGAATCGTCAATAAGGACCAAATAATTTGTACATACTGTCGAGATCCTGTTCTGAGAGTTGATTGTGTCTGAATGGCGCTGGCAACGCATGTGCGTGGGTTGCGCGGCGCAGTGCTTCCAGCTGCGCCAACTCTCCGCTTCGAGCTGCGCACTCGCACACTACTACCACCGTGCGCGAGCCCGACGCTGCGCTTGATATTGCCTGCAATAACGTCATACAACATGATTGATGAAACTTTACAGAGGGCTTGAACTTAAGAACATCGCATATATAAACTTAAAAAAAAAAAAATGTTTCATAAGTGTATTTATAGAATAATTAGTTTACATTTTAAAGGACGCGAAAAAACGCCAGAATTAACATCCCAATTAGTGATTTCAATACTCAGTACTATGACAGAACATAAATACTTAAATTCTTCGTAAGTAAATAAACATCTTTTTGCCCTTTTTATGGTGCCATGTGTCACAATGACAGCAAACGAAGGAATGGAATGATTGATGTATTAAAGCCTTCTTAGTATTGATGTCACGCACTGTGATTGGATTATCGAGTCACGTGACTTACTGGTTCAAAATCATGAAGAATCATGACATGAAATTTCCACCAGTGTCAAATACTCTATTATTTTGGTCATCATCACTCAGTTATGCCCAGCTCAGTTTAGATAGATACCCGTATACCCGCCTTACACTAAAACTTTGCTCAGTCTGGCACGATCATGAAGCCGGAAGCGGTTAGCACTATACAAACAGCCAATGGAATTTAAGTTCTTGAAAGAGAGCTTATAATTATTTATTAATTAATTATGATATCTTAAGAGCCTTTGCAACATGCATTCACTATCTCGTTCCAAACAAGTTTAAATATAAATAAAAATATTTTTTGCTAGATCGATTTTTATGTATGAAAACATGAACCAATATGAAATGTTTGTTAAGCATTTATAATGTTATTTTCATAAAGCAATCTAAGAAAAATAATGTGTCTTAGATTTAGTAATTTTACATCTTCAGAAATGTTGAAATGCGCGAGCGAGATAGTGAACGAACGTTGCATAGGCCCTTAAGTTCTTGAGAGGGATGACGTTTACGATCTAGACAGATATGATAACTTAAACTTTTCAAAGAGATGATATCTTACGTTTTTGAAAGTGTTGTACAGCTGTGTTGGGTGGTGTACAAAGAGTGCGGAGGCGGAGAGCGCAGCCGCCGTTATCAGCGCAGCGGCGCGGCGACCCACTCCCGCGCTGCCCACGCACACTGACAGGTTGCCATTACACTAAAACACAACATATTTAATAAGTAAATGGACTAACACCTGCAGTAGTTGAGAAAAAAAAAAAACATAATTTCTGATCACTTTTGCTAGGTATTTGAATACAACATTGTAGCTAGTAGTTGATATTACTGCAGTCAGATATTAAAATAAAATTTTCTCATTCAACTTTTTACAATGTTATAATAGAGCTTTCAGAGCTAGAAAAAATTAGGCTAGAAACACAGTGGAAGTGCCGCGGGGTGCGGAATTTGCGAACGGATTTTTGTAAACCCAAAGCTGTGTTTACTAAGCCCGTTCAAAAAGGAGTTTCTTTTCGGTATAAAAACGGTGACAGCGGCGCGGGTGCTGAATAAAAATCCGCCGCCGCGCCTCGCGCCACTACCGTTATGTTTTTACACTAAAGCCGTACAAGAGATGCATACTATGCGTCACGCCTCTAAGCCAAGAGAAAAAATGCGACTAGACTTATTTTCCTAGGTTTTCTGCGTGGAGCGAAATATGTACGAGCTTGTAACTGCGCATACTTTAGTAGACACCAGCCTAAAATATTGGAATTTCCTGAAACTTACCGCTCGAGTCATAGCGTCACACAAAATCGCCATCTCTGAACAGATTTCTGCACCAGAGTCACCAAATATGTTGTAGTCGTATTCCGATACTAAAATAAAAAAAAACAATATTAAACTAATATTATCCAATGTTACTTATACAACTTGTCTAATCAACAAAGTTTACTAGATTTGACATTGTTAGTTATTCAGGAGTAAATCACAATAGATACACAAAACAGATGTCACTCAATCAATTTCTTATTAAATCAATATTAACTAAAATCAACTGGATTGTAACCCAAAACATTTGTTTATAATATTAGTGTAGATAGTAAGTTTAACAATATTGGTTCTTATGCCAACATACTTACGGCACTGGTTAATAAGTTTCTCAGTAGTGTGATGCCACAGGCCATAATCCACGGGCTCCATAAACACGCCGTCTCCGCGCAGTTTGCACGTAAAATACAGCTGGTCATTGTTTCCCTTAAAATACTTCCTTGTTACGTTGGTAAATCTAGATTTTTCTTCATCTGTGACCAGTCTGTCTCTAAATATTGCGTTTGCTTCTGCCGTGATAGCCAAATCGAGTTGTTCCATGTTGGCTGGAGAGTACCATTTGACATTCTCACACCAACGTCTCAAGTGAGAAGCGTTCCAGTTATATTGGGGCCGCGAATGGAATATTTCTGTCACCTAGAAAAACAATTTAGTTAATTAAATAATAAAAATATTGCGTTTGACCGCCAACTCGCCTGATGTTAAGCGATGATTGAGCAAGCTTGCCTTGAAGAAACCAATTCACTCGCGATTTGAAAACACTCAAATTGTAACTATCGAGGAACACCCAATCAGGCAGCGCATTCCAGAATAGCAGTTCGCACAATAAAAGTGGAATCAAAGCGCTTCTTAGGGTTTGCGGAATAACTACCATCATGCAGATTCAAAGAACACTCTCCGAATGTATCCGATAAAAAACCGATAGACTAGGACTTATGCACCAATGCTCAAGACTAGGAAAGCTTAGTGTGAACTAAGTATTCGTTGCTGATGAGCTTTTGGGCAAACAAAAACTATTTAGTACTTAGTTTAAAAGACATAAGGTTTATTTACCTTAATTTACGAAAATTAAGTTACTACCTTTGTAGAAAAACATAAGCTTGCGACTTAAAAATAAACATTTAACACCTGTAAATAATAGTATAATGATACAGGGCCCATATTCACAATTTTCGTCGTGAAGGTTCTTGATAGCTTTACTATAGCAAATCTGTCAAAATTAGTAATAATCAGTTAAACCATCATTAGTATGAATAGGGACCTTAGGCCTTGTTTACATTATTCAAAAGATGCCGACATATTAACATCGATATATTGCGAATTTTGACAGATTTGGTATGATAAAGATGTCAATAACCGCCTATTTTACGTACCTCTTTGAACATGGTTAAAATAGTACCAGCTAGAACGATAATATCTTTCACTGGCATACTTTTACCGATGTTCTGTTGCAGCCAGCATTTGACCAGCTCTAGCAGTTCATCCTCATCTGCTTCTCTGAAACAAGGACGAATTGGAAGAACTAAGGAACGAAGATCCTATTCTTCTGCTCTGATGATTACCTTGGTCACCATTTTTATATATTTTTATATTTCTATTGAGAGAAGCAGTAATAGAGACAACCTCAAGTAGTCGGGAAGAATAGGGGCTTTAGATAGTTAAGTTTGTTACTGTAAGGGCTTGTAACCGTACAAGTTAAGAATAGTGATTTTATTATTTTTACTTCGTGTGCTTTTATATTATTACTAGCTGTTGCCCGCGGCTTCGCTCGCGTAGCGCCCAAAAACAAAAAAAAAACTTTTATACAAACCTTGTCCTGACAATAACGAACACACAAAAAAGAATGATCCAATTTGGTGCAGTCGTTCGGAAGTTATGCGCTTACATACATTACAGCGATTCATTTTTATTTATATAGTAGATAGATATTGATTTTCTTAAGCAATCACCTCTTTAGCAGTTTTATTGTTTAGGCATTTAGAATTATTTAATCGACCGAGAAAATGTATGGGCTAGTAAGTACGGTAAGAATAATTTCTGAACCATCATCATTATCAGCCTTACCTCACCTTCTTTTGATATTAAATGTATCTCATTTCGCTATAGAACTTCGCTTTCGCTATAGAACTCTATCTTCTAGGCTAGATAGGTCTGAGGTGTCGGTAAGGCGAAAAACCGTATAGATAGTGTCGAGAGATGTTTGAAAAGAAATTGTTAGCTTGACGGGAGAATGAATGCGCTAGGGGATCACGTAAGCGTTTATATAGACTAATCATGCATGCAGATCAGTTAGTCACAGAGGAAAGTCACCTAAGTGGCATTAGTGAGTATCTCACACGGTTGGACCCTTTTTTATATTAGGCTTGCCTCTAAGCAGTGTATATCTAAAAAAACCGTCATGAAAAAAGAGAAAGAAATACGGAATAGTTGGCTCACTGCATGACATAGACAGCCAGGCTGGCGGCAAGACGTGGCGACAACACAGCTTGATCAGCGGTAGCGATGAGACGAAAGCGCGCCACGCCACTCCACGCTGCGCTCGCGCCGCCTTCGGAATCACCACCACGTGACCAGAATCCGCTGTACTCTATCAGCTACAATATAGAAAAAAAATTGTACAAGCAGGCGCTAAATGGATAATAAAACACCGGCGAATTTTTTTTTGATAAACGATTTTTTTTATGACAAATTTGACGCCGCAGTCTTTTTAACATGCTTTTATTAGGTTGATTTTTCTAACAAAGTGTTCAAATCTTATATAGAAGTCGATTTTAACCAACTTCTAAATTATTGTAGTATCGATTTGAAACTTTGCAAATTTATGTAATTCGGATGACAATAAAATAATTTGGTGCCATTAAACAGATCTGACGTTGGAGCCAGAAGGTGCATAGTGAAACTCTTCAATGATGAATCACACTGACAGAGCCATCTAGTGGAAGACGCTAACCAGAATGACGCATGAGCCAAGTGGAGCGGTGTCGACCCCTCTTTCCCGTCTCACCTCACCTCCCCGCGTGCAAGTGGATTTCGCTGTTCGCTATTACCCTGTTTCGCTATTCAACAAGTCACATAAGACTGTATTTAAGACTTTTTAACTATAATTATTATTTGTCAAACGTCGTGGAATTCTGCTGTACAAAACACGATAATATGACTTTGGCACCTATCCGTCTGATGCATACTAGTCCTAGCAATAGTTATCTATTTAAAAAAAACAGATTTCAAAATGAGTAGGCACTCGATATAAGATTGGAGATGGTAAAAAAAAAAATATATTTTAGGATCACTTTAAGTGCTTCCTGTAGGTACTTTATAAAAATAAAAGCACAAAGCACTCACAAATCTCGGAGTTATCAGTGTATATACATTAAGGGGGGGCCTATGTTCAGCAGTGGACGTCTTCTGCCTGATGATGATGACGATACATTAATAAAACGGATCGAATTGAGAAGCCTCCCAAAGAGATAACGAAAGCAGCATAGTAAATATATACCTGTAGCAAGAAAGAATGAACAGCGCTGGTTCCCCAAACGTCAACATGAGCACGATGCAAGGAGCGCACCAATAACGTCACTCGAGCGCTGATGCCGCCGCTTTGACCGCCTGAACGGACCACGTTGTTCTGTAAATAGTAAATTTTTTGATAATGCACGTTTGAAGGTTAGTTGATGAAATCAAATGGGGAGAATCATCATCAGTTGGGGCCGATTTGTGACTTTTTTCTTCTAGCGATTTTAAAATATTGTTTGTCACAAATAAACTTTGTTCTTTTTATTTATATTACACGGGAATTACTCACGTAAGATTAGGCCAGTTACTCCGACTATAGTTTCCGTGTAATATAAATAAAATGTGTGAAAACCACGTCAGTTTCCATAATAAAACTTTGTTCTTTCAAAAAATACAGGCGAATTGAGAAACCTATTCTTTTATAAGTCTGCAGAAGTTTTTCTTTACAACATACTAGGTATGAGTTTGACCATAATTTCACCTGATGGGAAGCGATGATGTAGGTGAAGATGTATCACACTTGCCTAGGAAATACTTTTTTTCAATAGAATAGATCTACATTCATATTCTATATTCTATTCATATTCGGAATGAAAGACATTTGTAAGGAGTTTCACACTTCTGCTGTGTTTTATCAAAAAGGTGGATCGGAAACGCTTGGTGCGTCTTGGTTACATACCCTTTTCAGTTCTGCGATAATATCAGATGGCTCCAAAATGGGTGTGCAATCTATTGTGATCAAAATCGAATTGCATTCCTTGATCACATGCTCAGCCAATAAACTGTAACAATAATATAATACTTTAGATTATCATGGCAACTTTTTTGCTAGCCTATATAGCCCCACTGCTGGGCAAAGGTCTTTTCCAACTCCACTTCCATCTATTCCTTTCCTGTGCGATGTCCTGCCATTCTTTGCAGTATTCCATTCTGTGCAATACATTCTGATTGTCTCGCCATCCGCCGTTTCCCGGGGTCTGCCTGAGGGTCACTTCCCGACTTGTGGCACCCTTGGCGTAACTTTTTTGCCTCTTTTTCTGGATGCATTCTGCAAACTCGGCAAGTAGACATTGGGAACATTCACTACTTGCAAAAATTTAAACCTACAGATAGAGACTACATTCGTGCGTAACGATAGTGAAGGAGGGCCATACAAGGCGAGCACCTTCAAAGCAAGGGGAGTGGGGGGAACTGTTGTCTGGTAAATATATATAACAGGGACTTCCGCGCACGCGCAGAACAACTACTCATAGTAAGAAGCACCTACTTCTTAGCGCAAGCGTCAGGGCCAACAATGAGCAGATGTCCTGTATAAGAGGCGAGGCAAGCGCGCAGTACTGGCTCGGCCGCCGATAGTCGTGGAGACAACAGTAATGAATCCGACACCCACTCTTGCGCATGTGGAAGCAACGGGGGACCCGGACCGAGGATCGATGACAGCTGGGAACAAAATCATAATTATAAAAACGTAACTATCTGTTTGTTGTTACCTTTTGACAACAAAAAGGCTGAACCACAGACCTTTAAAAGACACGATAAAAAACGGGATAAATACAGCATATTCACTTTGCAAGTTTGTCTTAAATTGAATTATTAATGCTCCAACTAGCACGCCGCATAAATTATAATTCAGTTCGACCTCCATCGTCTTAGTAAGTCAGACGTTAACTGGGTTTTTATTCAACATGACTTGTTTGCGGTGTCTATCCGAATTATTTCAAACTTTCTTATTATAAAGAACTAGCGACCCGCCCCGGCTTCGCACGGGTGCAATGCTGATACTAAATATACTACAGAATGTCTTTATATACAACGCCTCCCGGCCGGTACCGCCCCAACCGCTAGAGACGTTATGTCGCTCGCATAGTGTTCTTTCAACGTTGCTTGTACGCTACGGCATCGTAGCACTGAACTAACCCAACCTAACCAAAATGTCGGCGCAATGCGTAGGGTGCGACGAGTTTGGGTTCGGACGTTTTTTGGCCCGATAGTGACTCTATAGGTATTGTATCTCGATGATGTTGCTTTATAAACTGACCTCTTGATGCAGAGAGTCCACCGCGTTATCTTTCACGACGTCTGTGGTACTGGACTCTATAGCGAGGTACACAAGCTCCTCGGGGGTTGTTCGGTCAGTGTTCCCTGTTAGGTTTTGTGTTATGTACTCGAACTGGACTAGTATTTGTTTGACCTGTAACGTAACCATTAAAATAACTAGTACTTTCACGTTTCTTAGTATATTATATACGTAAATACTTATTAAACCAAAAATACAATTTATGTGAAGTTTGTCTTTTTTTATTGAATAAATAGACTTGCGTTTGACCGCCACCTAGCCTGATGTTAAGTGATGATGTCGGTCTATGATGGAGCAAATTTGCCTAGAAGAAACCTATTCACTCGCAACTTAAAGACACCCAGATTGTTAGTATCAAGGAAAACCCATTCAGGCTGCGCATTCCACAGACTAGCAGTTCGCACAATGATAGTGGAATCAATGCACTTCATACGTATTTTACGAATATCAACCATGAAACAGTGTCGCCTTCTCATGTCCGCACTGGATCTCTGATAGAAAAAATATATGACGACTTCAGACAACGTTGTCGATTCTGTTGTACCATTTCCTAAACTAAACATGACAGCTCTAAAGATGTTGCTATCTTTTTTTCACATTTTTTTTATGATACTGAGAGACGAGACGAGCGAAGTCGCTCGCCTGATGGCTCTTCACGCTTGCCCATATCAGCTCAACGCCACTCAAAATTTTGAACTTCAACAGTTCAAAACCCTGGATGGCAATGCACTGCGCTCGTCACCCCGAGATATAAGATGTCAAATCTCTATGTGTGCCCTGTAATTTCGCTGGAAACATTGCCCTTCAATTCGGAACACAGTAGTGTTTGCACACTACTGCTTGGCGGTTGAATAACTGGCAAAGGTATGGTACTTCCCCAGGCGGACCCCTGCAAAAGAGTCCTACCACTACAAAATGAAACAATGTCACATAACAGAATGAAAAGAGCTGCCGACAGTTTTGGTCCACTCAGATTAGCTTAGAGTCATATAACAGAATCGAAATTATAGTCTTCGCATGAAATCCCAAGCTTATTCGAGCTTTAGTTGCAGTAGCTTGTAAAAAGTCGAATGAACACCGTAAATTCTGACCCACTATTGTTAGGTTTTTGAACGTTAGATTACAGCTGGTGACTGATAAATTACAATGAAATACAATAAAAATTTAGTAGGCCCTTTTTTATATCATAGGTGGCAAAAAAAGCTAACGGGCCGCTTGATAGTAAGCGATCACCGTCCTATCGTTGCCGACCTTTAAAAACTATTAAAAGCCCTTTTCAAGAACTCTTTTCAAAGTTATTGCAGTTGGCTGAACTAAAAGTTCGGACCTGTATGTATGAAACCATTAACGTTTTTGGACATAAGAAAGTATATTTATGTTAAAAGGTTACACATGATCATCCAAAATCTGTAAATATAATTCTTCGGTCGTTTTTTTCATAGTTTAAAATAGTAAGTTATGTTATTACATCACTATTATCAGTTATCACTAGAGCAAGGGAGCAAGTAGTCACGGGTAAGGTCACTAGAGTACATGATTTGAGATATTATTACACCACCAAAATTTATCAGCGGCCTAGCTAGTTGCGTGACATGACCTTCCTACTCGTCATGTAGAAAAGTAGGAAGGTAAGAAAAAAAAACTAAGGTAAAAGGTTTAATTCGAACCTTAATTTTCACATAATTTTGACCCGGAGAAACTCGAAAAGCAGATGAAATTTTACTTACACAAGAAAATTATATGTATTTGTGGTATGTTTTGGTGGTGTAATAAGAATTTTTAATATATACTTAATATACTTTTTCAGCCTGTTTCGTCTCACTACTGGGCAAAGTGTGTTCCATGACTTTGTGTGCCATGGCCACCCCGACACAGGAAATCCTAGTGGGAGCTATGAGCGTGAAAAGTAAAAAAAAAGATATCATTTCTTTCCACTCATCCACTCGCTAAGTCAGGCCAATCAGGTTGCAAGACGCGAAAACGGTACGCAAAACGGTACGCCACCTAGTTACGGCCAACCAGAGGGTCATTGTTGGTCAGTACTCGGCTCCTATCGAGTGATGATCTCCACTAATCTGGCCGGGCACTATACACTTACAAGGGCAATGTTATGCAGCTTCAGAAGAACATCCGACTTGTGTGCATGGAACCAGTGCATACATTTTTCAACGCTTTGCTGCAATAAGGGTAGTGATGCACGCCCTGTCTCTTGTTCTATGTCCGTTCGTTGGACCCAGTTGGAAAGCAAGTCTAGGCCGCAACTGACGTCATCGCTGAAACAAAACAATGTTTTAGGATAGGCGTGAATCCTTCAAGTCTCTTTCTTGGTTAATAAGCGTTAAAATCCTACACAATTGCACGGCATCACAAGGATTTTTACGCGAAAATTTTACTTGTATTTTCATGTCAAACCATGCGTCATGGATTTGTTATATCTGTTGATTTTCAATCTTATCTTCCGATGTGATTAACACAAAAAGTAATGGAATAAATGTGTTGTGTTCCTTTAAAAATAATGCGCGATATTGCTAGTGTAACGGAAATGACGTTTGCAAATCCACCAATGCCTGCCAGCCAACATGACACTACCCCTCATACCATGCCACCGCCCTTGGAGGAGGAAGTGTATGTGTAAGCTAACCATGTCTTTGTTCATTTCGATTGCTAAATTAAGTTATCGCTAAGTGTTTCATATTTCATCCCGTACCAAGATTAGTCAGCCGGACGACAGCGTCTGCAGGCAGTTGCCACTACTATTTTTTGTATATATACTAGCTTCGCCAACCGGATGGCAACGCCAGCAGCCGGATAGCACTAAATTTATAGATATACCTGAGTAATATGACACCCATTCTCGAGACGGTGGCGGGCGAGGCATGCTCGAGGCTGTGCGTTTCGAACACGAAGTTAACATTGTTCCCGAACTGAATGCGCCAGCCGGACGGCAGCGTCAGCAGCCGGTTGTCATCTAGCACCGAGTTGAGGGCTTCTACCCATTCCGGGTCGATGTCACCGTCGCATACCACCCATGACCAAACATCTGTACGCAAGCAGAAACTTGTACGGTAGAATTGAACATTCATAAGTCGCTATTGAGGCCAATAAAATTTTAATGACAGATTAACTTTAGTTAATATTTCCCTAACCTATAGAATGGCCTGAGTATGGTAGAAGTTAAATGCAACTTTTAATAGACTGCCCCGGTGGCTCAGTGGGTAGTGAATCTACCTTCTGCGCTTGGGAGCGTGGGTTCGATTCCCACCTAGGGCAAACATTGATGAACATTTCTGTTTGTTCTATGTCTGGGTATTAATATCTATTTAAAAATATATATATGTATGAATATCAGTCTCTGGAAGCCTATATTATAAGCTTTGCTTAGTTTGGGGTCAGATGACCGTGTGTGCAAAAATGCCCCAGATATATATTTCATTTATTTATTTATTCTATTGTCACAGGTGAACTGACGTCAGATGTTAATGTATATTTTATTTAAATATACTGTATTTTTTCAAAAGTGTATGGCTCGTGTGCCTTTTATTTACAGTACCAAGGCAATCAAACATGAAATCTAACTCAAAAAATGCTACATAGCTAAATAAGTTTTTACCTGACGGTTGGTTGGAAACTTCTAAAGCTGTAGCGGAAATGACGCCGTCCGTCCACTGGCGAGTGTCGTGGTCAATGTTACCGAGCAGCCAATCCCGACTCATCGCTTTGGGGCAAATCGTGTACTCCACTATATTTTTGCCCTGATTTGTAAGAGCCTTCAAAAATATATGAAATAGTATTAGTTTTTTAGGGGTAATGAAACGGCAACAAATCAAATTTAACGGTGGACTCTGGTTTCTGGTGTGAAAGGAACAGATCTAGATGTTGATAAAGTTTCTAGGGAGTTAACTCCAAGCAATATGCTCAAGTGCGATGTCATATAGAGTCTATGCCTCGTGCATCCTCCATCTCGCTCGCGCATTTCAACATGTTTAAAAATGTACAATTATTATCATTAGCATTATGGATAGAGAAAACAACATTTCATATGATTAATTTCCTTTTTTATTCTAATAGCAGGTTTTCTTATAGTTACTATATCTGTATATGTCCTGCGATTTGTTATGTTTTTATGTAATAATAAAAATTAAATTAATAATCGACAATGTTTGATCACTTACATTTTTCAGCATTCGCCTTATAGTACTTTTACCGGAGCCCGGTGGTCCCACTATAACCACTCCCATCCTCTGTTGTAATTGCTCATAGAACTCGGCACACTTTTGCACCTAAAATATTAATGTCTTTTATTTATTTATTATAATATCATTATGTTTTATGATGTAGTTTATTTATTTTGAAATAGATAACTATAGTAAGTATCATAACAGTTGCATAATTAGTATCAATTCTTTAGCACCAAACTTTAGACAAATTATATGCATAAGAAATGGTCCAATGGAAACGGTATTAAAACAAAGGGACGTCTCTTTTGATTGTTGAAATTGCTTTGCAAAACTGGGCTGGGCTAGATGGGTTTAATCGCATAGCGACTAAATCCCAACAAAAAAAGTTATACTCGTTTAAGAAAACAACGTCGATACTTATACTAACCTGATGCTTATTGTGTGCTAGTTTGAGATTCTCCATGGAGGCTTCTATGGCTTTCATAATAGGGATCGTAGTCGGCGCGTCCACAGGAACATCCACGAATACCAGGGATAGAATATTCTCGAATCTGTAAACAAATCTTTTATGACTCTGTTTAAAAAAAAAAGCAGAATCTCTTTTTGTTACGATTTGGCCCTAACACATTTTTCTGACAAAATGAAAGCGTGTCCTGTTTTGCTAAACAATAACACGCTAAAATGTATCCGACTGGTTATTCTGATAACATCCGCGCATTTCGCTATTCATTCGCAATTTTTCATGGGGCAGACTGGAAGTCCGCATGCATAGAAGCTGAAACTGGAATGGCAGCGTTGTCCCGGTAGCTTGACGCAAATCTCCTAACTCTAAATATTAAGAACACTAACTTCATTGCTTTCAACATTACTCAAGCCACCGGCAAAGACTTGTCTCAGTTGCATATCCATGGCGGTAACTGTGAGAAAGCCATTAGTCTCAATATAACTAAGCCAAGTTGTTCTTGTAACTCGATCACTAGAGTCGCATGCACAAAATATTTAGGAGTATCTAATGGTGGATCAAAACTTGTCATTTAAACACCACATAACAAACATCCCAAAGAAAGTTCGGAAGCTGATTTATGTAATGAATATGCTAAGATCAACTGCCAAGGATGACGTTAAAATGCTGGTATATAAATCACTGTGCCAGTCGCTTCTGCAATATTGAATAGGTCTTCCACAACTTTACCACGGTTAATATTCCGTAAATAATCTTATAACTGTAACTAAACAGTTGTTCGATAGCCTATTGTACCTGAGTGCGGAGTCTGTAGTGAGCTTGGACATGTTGTCGCGAGCTAGAAGACGACGCAGCGCGGCGCGTTGTGCGGCCTGCGGCGTGGGCGCAGTAGAGGGCGTCACTAGTGCCGCCGCGGCACTGCACACGCTGGCTTTCAGTGCACGCAGGCCCCAGTCATAATGACGCTCGTCGGTTATCAGAGCACTGGCATATGTACAAAACATCAGCTGACTGTTACAATGCTACCAACATAATTTACCCAAGAAAGAGTCCAATAAATTTAGGGTTTATTCCTTGATTTTCCACCCTCAGAGGTGGAATATTTCCACCAAATTTAAATAAGACTACCCCCGAGATAATAGCCAAATCAATAAATAGAGTAGAAAACGAGAAAAATAACACAAAAAATTTAGAACCTTTGTTTTTAAAGTCGGTTGAAAACAAAGACATCACCTCGTTGATACTTGGGACCGTACTGTCACCTGTTTTAAGCAATTCTGTTTAGGTGATTGCGAAAAGTTGCGCAACCGTAAACTGTATCTAAGCGCGTTAAGGTTCACGTTCGCGTGATTTTCCGCTTGAAATGAAATGAATCGCTTAAAACAGGTGACGGTACGGCCCCTGGTATATATCAAATATATTATTAAGATATCATTTGCTGGTAAAACGCTTATAAAAATTCCAATGACGCGTTTGTAGTGACGTCGTGACATGTACAGACCAATCGACATTTTGTGAGTATGCCATACTAACTCCATACTGACACTGACATTGCGGGAGAGGGATAGAGCATACTTTCATAATCCGAACAATAACTTTGAGCGGTTATATCTCAGAACTTTAGAAGCCGATTAAAATAATTTCTTCAGTAGTTGTATAATATTTATCACTAAACCTAATATTTTTTAAACAAATCAAACGGTATGCTACCTACTGGACAGTTGTTAGACTGTCACTGTTACTAACAACTGTCCGGTAGGTAGCATACCGTTTGCATTGCGAATAGGTTTGAATGTCAAATTAAACGTTACCCGGCCATAGTGAAGACATTATAGAGGTCGCTGGCCAACTCCTGCGCGTGCGGTACACAGTTGGCAGCGAGTAGGTGTGCGGCCAGAGTCTCTGGTCGCGGCGCCAGCATTGCCACAGGCCTCATCACAGCGTCTAAAGCAGCTGGCAGTGCACGCCGGCCGCCGTACCCGCGCCCCACCGGGTTCATTGTCGCCGCTACTCCGCACCACTTCGATACTACTACCTGCAATCGTCGCCAATACAACGAAATCATCCACAAGTAGGTAAATTACAATCACTATCACTACATATTATATACTACATAATACATATATATATACATAGTATAAGTCGCTTCCCGCTGTCTGTCCCTATGTATGCTTAGATCTTTAAAACTACGCAATGGATTTTGATGCGGTTTTTTTAAATAGATAAGATTGATTCAAGAGGAAGGTTTATATGTATAATAAATGCATAATATAACAAAGAAACAGAGGTTATAAGTTTAGAGGTTTCGAATGTGATGTCGTAAATAAATACGTATTTATTTCGCTTACATTACAAACGCTGGCTAAACCCTACGAGATAGATCAAAATAATGTAATACAGAATTGTACACCTTAAAAAGGTATACAAAAAAGTACGCGATGGTATGTGTCTATCTCTTAGGGATAGCCCACAATAACCATTTTTTATCATATAGTTTTTACGAGAAATAATGGCTTATTTACGAAGCGATTTTAAGCTATACAGAATTAATCCTTGTAAAGAATAATAATCAATTTTCGCGAACATCATTATCGTTTACAATAATTACCCGGCCTAGCCACAAGGACATAAAAACTGTTTGAAATTTGATTTTCCCGCCAAAGTAAAACGTTTCACCTTAAGTATCTTAAATACATTGTGCATTTAATAATATTTATTTATTAATTTTAATATAGATCAATATGGCCCTTTACAGCATGTAATTTAATTGAATATTTTCGAAGATATTACAGATTTAAATTGCAGGGACATAGCGGTTACGGCGGTACCGGCCGCGGGTGTTGCAATGATATCTTTCAATATCTGTAATGTTACTTTTATAAGAAAAAAATATAAATAAATAAATGTCCGTCGTCTAGATACAATACACCTGGTATCTAAAAAATGGAAAAAGAGATAAAAATAGAAAAAAAAAGTTCTACTGTATAATATATGTATGTGTTTGTATAATATAATTAAACATGTGTCAGTCAAATTATAATAGTTTAAGGTGACTAGCAGAGCATTAAAAAAAAAGAGTGCAATAAGTTTGGTCTAACAATGTCTCCGGCATGTGTCGGAGAAAGTATAGACGGAACAACAACACCCCTCCTGCCCTTTTTTCTATCGGACTGCCAGAGCGGGCACGAAAAATCGACACCGCTTTATGGTTGACATTACGAAAACCCGTACGAAGCGCTTTGATTCCACTTTTTATTGTGCGAACTGCTAGTTTATGGAATGCACTGCCTGAATGGGTGTTCCCCGATAGTTACAATCTGGGTGTCTTCAAGTCACGAGTGAATCGGTTTCTTCTAGGCAAGCGTGATCCACCGTAGGCCGCATCATCGCTTAACATCAGGCGAGTTGGCGGCCAAACGCAAGCCTATTCTACAATAAAAAAATAAAAAAAACAAAAAAAAACCCGGTATATATAGGCGAAATATCAAATTTTTCATTAAGCTTTTTACAATGTTATTGCAGCTGACAGAGCAAACATATGCTTGGATCGATCCAAAATTCGGTTATTTGCTCCGTCCGTACGCACTTGCTTCCCATTCAAGAGTGCGGTGCCGGTCCCGGCGAGCAGAGAGTGAAGTTGCTCGGCCGCTGTGGCGAGGGTATCAGCAGACAGTCGGTTGAACTCGTCGAAGCAGCCCCACGCGCCGCACAGCGCCAGCCCGGTTAGAAGACGGCCCAGGCACTCGGAGTCCATTGCCTAAGAAGAAATTAGCTTACAAAGGCTGGCTGTGTTACATCAAAGAACAAAACAGTACAACTGGAGCAGTTAGTATAGTATCACGGAAAAAAAGCATTACTACAAAGATTCATTCTCATATTTATAATAGTAATAAAGGTACCTCTTAGCCTCACCTTGTATTATTTTGGTATGTATGTAATGAAATCTTTGAACTTGACTATGAACTACTTCAAAATGTTGAATTAAATTGAAATTTTGCACACTTATCAAGGACTGATGACAATGCAATAATTTAAATAGTTTGTCCGTGTAATTAAAGCGTGTTTTTTCTTTTCTTTTTAATTATTCAATATAGTAATAAGCTTGCGTTTGATCGCCATCTCGCTTGATGTTAAGCGATGATGCGGTCTACGATGGAGCACGCTTGCCTAGAATGATCATGTATGGCATTGTAAGTCGTCTCTCAAGGTTCTGCTCAGTCCGCCTCAAATGAGGACAAAGTGAGACATTACTTCATATAATGATATATGGCATCATCAAATCTGTAGGCATCCTTTATTGAGGTAACCCTAATAATACCTTATTAGGTAACCTTACCTTATCTTATTGACTAAAAATACTAAAACTCGACTTTCATAATTTGCAATAAATATTTTACTATTGAATTCAGAATAGAGTTCAAAACTTTCAAACCAGTGCCCGGGTTTTGTCAGACCACAGCAATCAAACCTCTGTTCTCTAAGAAAAATAATAGCATTCAAATCTGCTCAGCCGTTTTGGAGAAAAGTGGCAACATACGGACTACGTATAACCTCTTACCCTAATATACCTTTTTCGTTCCGTTGTGGGTAAAAACTGTTTTAATTATTTACAGACTGATGAAGGTTTGGAGATAATCTAAGTGCTATATTTTATTTTTTTATCATTTACCCCATCACAGTTAAAGATGAGCACCAACCGTCCAACCAGACTGCCCAGTGCTTTGACAGACTCCGTTTTACCCGTGCCAGCTGGACCGAACGGATTACCCACCAGGCCGAGATGCAAAGCCTGCAATTTGAAGGTTTCTATTTATACTATACTTTTTGCGCTCCGCGTCTTCGCCCGCATGCATGGCAATTGATTTGTCTTTTAGTAACCGACTTCCAAAAAGGAGGAGGTTCTCAATTCGACTGTTTTTATTTTTATTTTTTATTTTTGTTACCACATAACTTTTGACTGGGTGAACCGATTTTGATGATTCTTTTTTTATTTGAAACCTGGTGCTTTTCTTGTGGTCCCATTACAATTTGGTCCAGTTCTGTCATTTTTATGAAGTCGGTTTTTTTAATTAATAATTATTTTAGTGCTAATAATGATGGCATTAGATGGACCGACATCGTGAGAGTCATGATATTATAAATGCGAAAGTGTGTTTGTTTGTTTTTCTTTCACGCTGAAACAGAGCAACAGATAGATGTGATTTTTTGCACTGATATAGTATCTTACTTCGTATTTTTTGATCAAATTTAGTTACCTTATATTATCTTGGAAAGGCCGGAGTGCACAAATAAAAATACTAACTTAATAAATTTTACAACAATATTTACTTTTTATTAATAAATACCTTTTATCCCAGAAAAATATAAGTTTCTTAAGAGTATTCCCTTACGACACGCGGGTAAAATAGCGGGCGCAACTAGTTGATAATTGCTAATACCTCGATTCACCAAACTATACCTGAGTCAATATGAGAAAACAGTCGTCAGCTAATTCCGTCCGCACGAACTGGCCGGTGTTGACTCCGAGATATTCATACGAGTAGGAAATCTGAGCCAGACCCATTTTCGCTTCCACATCCTTACTGCCCATCAAATAAAATCTGTAAACGGAATATATGTTTAGCGTCCTGTTTATTAAGTATTCGTGAACGTGCTCGAGTGTGGGAAAGTGATATAAAGTGATGAAACATGTCTTTTCGTGTTGTGTTCAAAACTCCATAGAAGTCTTTAGTAAAATAGCAAACACTTAACTTGGCTATGAGTTGGACTTGACCGTGACTTATTTTGCTTGATTCGGATTTTGCCTATATCTATGACTAAGTTTTAACTTGATATTATTTCAATACTTGTCTTTGGCAAATGTAAAAGACTTGCGATGCCTTAGTAATCCCCTCCAAAGATCAATACAAAAAAAACCGACTTCATAAAAATGTCAGAACTGACCAAATTGAAATGGTACCAAACGGGAAGCACCAGCTTTCAAATAAAAAAAAATCATCTATCGTAAATCGGTTCTGAGGTAACAAACAAAAAAATACAGTCGAATTGATAACCTCCTCCTTTTTGGAAGTCGGTTAAAAAAACAATAAAATTACCTCAATTGTTTTTGCCAAAGCCAGTCGTTGGTCGACGTCACGTTATTGTCTATCAAAGTCCTTATGACGGACATATAATGAGCACACTGTAATATGAGAGCCTGCCTTTTGTTTCGTTCACTTTCGTCCTCCAACTCGGCCGACGCGTAATAAGAATTCTCCTTTTCCACATTCCCTTTCAACTTATGAAGCTCTCTAGTAGTTATTGCCTTCTCAGCTTGTTCCGTGAACCGAATATTTTGAGCTAGGCAAAGAATCTGCGTCGGCAGCGAAAACGGGTCCTGATTTTGCAACGAGTTCGTTAGCACACATTTCAATGTTAGATTCTTTAGCGATGAACGCATTTCAGTTTCAAGGTTCTTTAGCCACACCTGTAATTAATAAAATTAGACTTTTTCATAATTTTCCATTGTTATGATCAATACACGACATCAATAGTAATTATATGCATAAGGCAAAAAATATATAAAAATAACATAATTGAGTGATAACTGGTAGGTATAGCCACTTGAATAGTCAGCATATTTACGTTGCCACCTTACAAATAAGAAAGTATTAAATCGTCATAATAATATATTCACAAACTTATTAATATCGTATAGTATAGGGTTTTTCTTTATGAGCGCCTAACTTTAAAGTTAATTATAACAAGCTGTTAGCTGTTTTTAGGCAACCGTATCTTAATGTAGACTAACCCTGACGTGGAAATAAATTTTAAGTACAGTATGATATTTTTTAAACACTGGACTATAGATATGCGTTTGATCACAATCTTACCCACGGAAGCGAACATGTGGTCAAACTTGCTATGATTACAATATTAGTGATAAATTGGAATAGTTTCTGGAGGTGATTGTAAAGCCGTAACTGATGTATCAAACTTGGCTGACGAACCGCCGTCTGACCAACGGAAGAGAAAGAGTGAGAATGTAATTCCCGTCTCTTTTTCTCTCGTTAGTCGACGTGGTTGACGTCAGCGAAGTTCACGTGTCTGTTACATGTACGCGTGCTTGTATGGTGTGAGTAGTGATTGTATGATTTTGTTTACCTCAACTGGGCAGTCGATGTCGACGGGGTGGTCGAGCTGCAGCGTTTCTCCGTGGAGGCTGCGCAGGGCGGTGATGGACATGTCTCCAGGGCCGAGGCTGACACCGGTCGTCCCTGGGAACAACTTCTTGAGATGCGTCTGCATGACGGCTGCCTGTCCGTCGGCGCCCGCGCGCGCCTGCCCCAGTAATTCAAGCAGGTCGTCGTCGCTCAGGAAATAGAGCCGAGGGAAGGTTGATCGCTTTTCCTGATGTGATAATTGAAATTGAGATTATTGTATTATTTGAACTAGAATAGAGCCCTGAATGTACGTACTAAAAAACTTTGCATCGTCTCTTAATTTCATCAGGGATTTTGGCTTTGACTTGAAAATATTTCTGAGCCTGTAATGCCGCCTTCAAAAAAGTTGTAAGTAGTCATGTGTCTTGTTCCATAAGAGCACTCAGATCTATTAGACTAGAACAATTAATGGAACCTCAGAAAAAAAACCAGTAGTCCCGTCGCGGGACAACTTTAGCGAAAAAAGTATTGTACTTAAATGGAGGTAGTTCCCATGGACCAACTACGTTGCACAACAAGTTGTTCTATGGGCACATACTTTAAAAAAAAACTCCGTGACCCGTGTGAAAGTTAGGGTGTAAATTGATAAGGAAGTGTGTAGCTATTGAACAGATTTGGATATTAAAAGTGGAAATAGATTGTACTACTGTAGGCTACCTAAGAAATGTACGGCTCCATCCTTGTCAGACAGGAACCTCTCCAAAATATTAATTTGCTTCTTTGAAGGAAACGGATCACAGTATCAGTCGATACGACTCTCCGAGATCCGCAGATAATTCAGTCTGACCACGGTATCCGTGTAGACGAACCCCCAGGGCCCCGATTCTAAGAAACCAATTGTTTTTCAATTGTTAATGAATAGCCTCAATTTTTTTACGTTTGTCACTTTATCTATACAAAAAGTATCAAAAAGGTAATTTTTGAGGTAATACATTAACAATTTAACAACAATTGGTTTTTCACTTTCGACACTTTATCTATACCAATAGTGTCAAAAGGGCAATTTTTGAGGAAATTCATTAACAATTTAAAAACAATTGGTTTAGTAGAATCGGGGCTCTGTAGTATAGCGGGTGAAATCACAAGTGCTGTTAGCAAGTAATATGGGACTTCGATGTGCATTACTAGAGTAACTGCTTGATGTGGTAAATGCTGAACTTTGCTCGATAGGCCTATAATTGTACACAATATTTGTGCTGACTACTCTAATTAACGGCCTTCCAAAAACGATGACATAATACTGTCATCAAAGTAACTTAAATGGGACATTTTGTGTGAAGTCGGTTTTTTTAATTGATAATTATTAGTTACTAGGTATCTACTATCTACGCATACGATACCTACTCGGCAAAAATTACATTGGATATGCTCATTACGCGTAGTGATTGTCGAGTTTAGTTTGCTTACTGATTGTGTATACGAGTAGTATTCTTATTTTAGAAAATAGACGCATCTACTCGAGATGACCTGACTAATTCTAATGATAATGACGCTGTATGACATACCTAATGTTTATTATTCTATCTGTTAGTATTTATAACACTAATTATAATATATAACTATAACACTATAACTTATCGTAAAATAGCAGCGCCCCGCGGTTTTACCCGGTGTCTTGCAGGAACTACGAAGTTTTGGCGATAAAAATTATGCTGGGTTATAAGCCACCTCCATACCAAATTGCATTTAAATCTATAGTTTGTTTGCGTGTGTTTGTAGGTTGTCCCTTCTCAGAGGTCCTAATTTGAATGACACTTGGTATGGAGGTTAATAGAGGTATAGCTTAACCCTTGACACTAGATTACATATGGCTACTTTTATTCCGGAATTGTATGGTTCCTCTAAAATAGCTAGTGAAAGCCTTCAATCTTACGACTAACACTTTACTTACATCGATATATTGGTTGAGAGCCGTCTGACAAGCGAGAAGCTGGTCGGATATTGAGTCCAGCATCGGTTGCAGGCGCGCGGACTGCAGCAGCGCCGAAAGCCTTGGGTCAGCCTCAAGGATGCGCGCTACCTGCCGGAACCCCTGGTCCACCTTCCGAAACTTAGAGGCCAGCTCGCCCTCCTCGTTAGACAGTATCGGTTCTAGGTACAACCACCTGGAATAGTTATTGAAATACTGCACAATGACCATGATGGTGAGCGATGCCATCGGGAGAGGGCAGCCCTTACAAATATGGATGAACATTGTTAAAGAGGATATTAGAAAATGAGGTTGTAAGTTAAAAGAAGGTATGTGTGAAAAACTTGAAGTCAAGAGTGAATTGGTTTCTTCTAGGCAAGCGTAATCCATCGTAGGCCGCATCATCGCTTAACATCGGGCGAGTTGGCGGCCAAGCGCAAGCGTACCTTATAATTAAAAAATAAAATAAATTTAAGAGATGAATTATTTTCTGTATAATTCAGTAAACTTTGAACAAAAGTATTTAATTTATATACTAGTGAATGTACAGATGGTAGATAGAAATTTTATTTAGTGTGAATGAATTTTTTTTTTTTGTGATTTTAGGGTTGTTTCCATAGTATAAGTTGTACACAATGACAAGTACAATAAGCTCATTTTGGCTTAGTGCCTTTTCCATGTAGCCTTGTATAGGCACAAAGGAATTTGAATCTTGTAAATACTTATTTTGAGGCATAGAATTAATTTATTAAAATGTTCTTGATAGCAAAGCTCTCAACACTGCAGTACTAAACTAGTTAGGTCCAGTTCTTATTATTGCCCCGGAAACAACGAATTAAATATAATTGACTGCAGACCTACTCCGTACAGAATGTCTGCCTAAAGTATTATAGGTATTCTTAGTTGTTTAGAAATAATAATGTGTTTTATTTTATTAAATGTGTAAAGTTTATTTATGCTCGTATCATTTCTAGATCATCTTCACCTAACAATAGCTACCTATACATATAAACTGCCAAGAGCGTGTCATGACATACATACGGTAAGGTACCATAGCCAAATCCATGTAAATAATTTTAATGACAAACGTAGTTCAAAAATTTGGTGGTTTTAGAAAAGTTCGAACGAACGAAGCTCAGCTCGGTAGAATGACAAATTTCAGAGATGTATCATCTCGACATAACATTTATACTTAGTATCTTTTAGCGAGAGGTAAAGTTTTAAACAAAAGATGTCTTTGAGCCAGAATCACAGAATACCAGTACAATAAAGTTATATGATTATTTACGGGATATTAACCGTTGTAAGGTTGTGGAAGGAGCACCCGATATTTCGGTGCAGTTACATGCACCATGTTCACGGGAAGTCTGTAACGGGAAGACGGTGCATGTAACTGCGTCGAAATATCGGGAGCTCCTTCCACAACCTTACCACGGTAAATATCCCGTAAATAATCATATAACTTTAGTGAACAACCGTGATAGTTTAAAACAGTGTTTACCAGTAAAATATCTTAAATTTATATTTAAAAAAAGCTATAGCTCAAAAAGTTGTGATTACCAACATTTTGCCTCTTTGACGGGCTAAATATTGCAAAGGATACTCTATACAAAAAAGTGATACCTATATTAAACCTTACATTCATTTTACAACACCTATACAACGATTCGTGGGGTGGTGTAGGGAAAATACATTTCATTCCCAATTCATATGTCCAGAGCCACCCCTAAAATACATTACCAATACGAAGTTCTAAAAGATTAGGACGGACGGACGGACAGAATGAACTTATAAGGATTCCTAGTACTACGGAACCCTATTTTTTTAATCATTATAAATTCGCGTCATAGGTACTCAAATTGAAATGAGTACCCACTTACGTATAATTGTAGCTGACTACAGTTAAAATGTTGCTACAATAATTATTGCAGCTATCAGAACTAAAAAATATATTACTGAGTTTAAGTATTATACTTGGCAGATACGAGTACCTATTTATATATTTTTTAGGTTCTGTACCCAAAGGGTGTAAACGGGACCTTATTACTATGGCTACTCTGTCTGTCTGTCTGTCCGTCCTACTTTTTAACGGCTGTGTTGGGGCTGACATAGACATGTTGTCTAAAAGCCTCCAAAACATTTAAGATATATAAAAAAAAAATAGATAGCCAGCCATAGCCAGTTGAAAATTTCACAGAATATGTAATGTTACGGCAGATTAACTAAGAAATAATAATAAAGTCAAACAAAAAAAAAACATTCACACGAAAATAGTACCTCCTCCTTTTTGGAAGTTGGTTAAAAAGTAACTAAAGCGTATTTTTGGTATTTGCTCTAGTGTAAAAACGGTAATACGTACAAGCTTGGCATGATTATAGTACGCACTCTAAAGTATAACAGCAAATAATCGCCAAGTGCGAGTCGATGGCAAATTTTGATCACCGCCAAGTTAAGCAACTTCGGGCTTTGAGTGCGCTGGGCGTGATGTTGTTATTTTGCACTACTTTTTGTATTTTTTGGTGGTACGGACTACGGAACCCTGAGTGCGCGAGCCCGACTTGCATTTGGCCGGTTTATTTTTAATACTTTTTCAAAACTACAACTAATCGTCTAATAGTAGGTAAGATAATAATTAGCTCATTTTATACATCATTCTTGGGCTGGATTGTTAAAATATCTGATCCTAAGGAGAATTAGAGAGAGAGAAGAAAAATAAAAACTTGACTCTTGGTAAAATTATAAAGTTTATTAACAATTAAGTATTGTTGCCTCGTATGTAGGATGACTTATAATTATTACAAATGCATTAGGTATGTTTTATCTACGGTAAGAATTACTTAATATTTTCTACAACGATGTCCTTGAACAGACTGAAAGCTATTGTCATTGTATGCTTCGTAAAAAAGATTAAAATTATACACTTTTCTTAAAAAATCTCGCAAATATAATTTTATATCTAGATTTTATAATAATTATAGTTAGTTAGGAAATCGTAGACCATACAAAAGTTCAAGATAAATTATTCTTATACATAGAAATCCTCTTAAAAAACGATTTCCATAATATTTCTTAAAGAACTCTATTCTACAAAATTAGTAAGTTAAAATATTACTTATTTATTTTAACATTAAATATTAACAGACGTCACCTTATTGAAACTAACACATAATTTTCTTTGGAATAGTAACAGACAAAGTATGAAACGCACAGGATTGTTCATAAATAGAGTTCATAATTATACAATTAGCATTCATTAAAAATACGAACACAGAAAAAACTCGAGTCCATCTTCTTTAAATGCACATTATAGCATATAACTAAACACAATTTATATTCAACAATCTGATTATTGTCTATAGAAACTTTGTCAGTAGCAGTAGGTACATAATTAGATGTAGCCAAATCGATCGACAGTTAAATTAGCCTATTAAAAAAAGAGATTAATTGTTTAAATATGAATTCATAAAACAGAAGTAGAAATATATTTTGTACATACTTAGGCATAACTGTGGTGGATTATTATATTGCAACTTTAAGAATACTATATGCAGAAAAATCATTAATTTTTGTGTTTACAACCCACGCGCTACATTCATTGCAATATACATACAAAAACACTGTGTAGTCTAACTACATAACTTGAATCAATATGACTAATGCTGTAACAGTATACACAAGTATGGCACAAGTGGAACACTATATCAATATTCAGAAATCATGTTCACCTTTAATGGGGAAAGTTACATTTTTACGTAGTGCAAGACCGATAATTGTCTGATCGTTTTGATATTTCGGAAAGGAAATAATTCATTTGTGTATTGAGGTCACCTATTTCTCTTTCAAGAAGATTCAGCTGTTCATTGTGGTCGTTATACAGTGTTTCCATATTAGCTAAAAGCTGGAGTTGATTTTGAGTGTCACTGGCAAGTCTAGTAGCACGTGTTAATAAAAGTTGAGCTCGCTCTCTAGAATTTAAAGTTTGACTGGCTCTGTCTGCTAGTGACATATTAGTTTGTTTGAAGTTTTGTCTAAGTTCGCGCGCTTTTTGTTCTGCGTTCTCAGCGCGATCTACCACATCATTAGCCTCCTGTTTTACTTGCTCTGCATCACTTTCAATTTTCAAAATATCTTTTTGCAAATCGGATAGTCGTAAGCGAAGTTTTTCGACTTCATCTTTAGTTTCATTAGCTTTTTTCTGCGCTTGTTCAGTTTGTGCAGCTATAGGTGTTAAATCGCCTTTTGCTGCTTCGATGTCGCTATTCGCCTTATCGATGGCATTTTCAGCAGCATCCTGTGCGGCCTGTGCTTCATCTAACGCTTCTAAAACTTTATTTGCCATTTCGAGGGTTAAATTGGCGGCTTTATTAACAGAGGTCGCATTTTGTTTCAAAGCTTTAGCTCTTTCTAAATCTGGCTTGGTCTCGGTAATGATATTTTCAATATTTGTAAGTTGTGACACAGATGAATTAATTCGTTGAGACAGCTCAGTAATTTCTTTGGGTTCTATCCTAATGGAGAGATTAAGAATGTCGTTAGCTAAAGTTCTTACATCTGTTGGTGTGTTAGATGTGTTGGATAGAAAATCTTTAAGTTCAGTTGTTAAATCTAGACTTTCATTAGTGATTCTTTCAGTAGAAATTTTGAAATCATTTGCTTTATGACGTAAATCGTTTGCCCTGGAACGTACTGCAACTGTATCTTGTTTTACTTGAGATATAGATCTAAATAAATCTTCTGCAGTAAGCTCGTGTTCTTTAATCCTATGTTCTGTTTTGTTGGCAAAGTCTAAAGCTTGTTCAGCTTTAGTCACAGCTCCTTGGTCACAAGAAATACCACCGCATTTTCCGCAACCTGCGCCCCCACATATATCACAACTATCACTTTCTTGACCACACATTTTTTCATTCAGTTTTGGTATTTGTGATTCTAAATTTTCTAATTGTCCACCTAAATCCTGTAATTTTTTATCATTTTCGTTTTGAGTACTATTGAAATGAGCGTACTGTAATTCAATAAGGCGATCAGTATTTTTAATTTGTCTATCAGTATTTGCAATTACTGTTTGAACATTTTCAGCATCATCGGCGGCTTTGAGTGCTCTTTGCTTCGCTTCACGAGTCAAATTAAGTGCGCCTTCTAAATTGGCTTCTTGTAATTTTGTGGCGTTGTTTCCTAAGTCAATTGTCTTCGACTTCAAATTATCAATCCCTAATCTTAATCCATCTAAAGTAACATTACGAAGATTTATTTTCGAAGTCACTGCATTCAGATTATCGTTACTGTCTTTGACTTTCGTGTCAGCTTCATTTAAGAGATTTTGTAAACTGGTGACGTTAGACAGTAAGTCTGTAACAGTTGTTTCACCTGCTTTGGCACTTTGAAGTAAATTTTCAACATTAGATAATTTCATTGTCATTTCATCAAAGTCTCTTGTGTAAGCCCCTGTGGCACCAACAAGTTTTATTTTACTGGCGTTTCCGATTGCAAATTCAGTTTGAATGCGTAAATCATTAATAATTTTATCCCAATTATCGAAACATTCTCCACACGTGTAACATTCAGGAGCTTGTCCGAGGTAACCTCTAGCGCACATGTCACATCTATAGCCTCCAATGCCTTTTTTACAAACACAAGAACCGTTTTCTCGCATGCATTGCCTAGATAATGAACCATCTAAATCACAATCACATTCGTGGCACTCGATGTTAGGATTACCCCAATAGTTTTCTTGGCATTGGTCGCATTGCCGTCCTCCATGACCTGGTATACATTCACATTTACCGATGTATTCATTACACTGAGGAGATAAAGAACCGATAGGATCACACTCACATGGGTCGCAGCCTTTACCAAGAGCAATTCGCCAGTGATTAGCTGTACACTGATCGCAATTTTTTCCCATCACGTTATTGAAGCAAGGACATTGTCCAGTGATACCATCACAATTTCCCACAGAAGAGTTAGTGCCAAGGCGAGAGCAGTTACAAGGGTTACAAGATTTTTCTAACGCGTTTCCGTAATACCCTTCTTTGCAAACTTCACAGTGTTCTCCAGCAGTATTATGCAGACATTGTAAACATTTTCCAGTATATGGGTCACAGTTACCTGGCTTTGTGATGTCTGTGTTGTCATTACATTCACATTTTTCGCATGTTCCTTTTACTGGATCCCCGTAGTAGTTATCGGCACAAACATCGCAAAGTAATCCAGCATACCCTTCTTTACAATCGCAAACTACATCTTTTGTTTCTGGATCCAATTCACATCGGTCAGCATGACTACTTTTGCTAAGATCGCCTTTTATACCAGGACATGGACAAGATCTGCATGGTATATCAATTCCGAGTCGTGGGTCACCATAAAAACCTTCAATACATCTTTCACAACGATGGCCTTCGGTGTAATCTCTGCATTCTTTACAAGCTCCTGTTTTATCATCACATTCAATAGCATGCCCATTGCAATCGCACTGCTGACAATTAGGGAAATTAAAATACCCTGGTTGACATAAATCGCAAGCTCGTCCATAGGTATTAGCTCTGCATTTGCATTGTCCACTTGCAGCATCACAGAAGTTGTCAAGAGATCCTATACTATTACAATCACAGCGTTTGCAGCCAAATTTGTTAAATCCATAAGTGCCTGGTGCACAACGATCGCACCTAGCTCCTACGATATTTTCTACACACTGACAGTATCCAGTATAAGGGTCACACTGATGACTTTTGGATCCTGATGGATCACACTGACAAGGTTGAGATCCATTTCTGATATAAAATCCAATACTGGCGTGATATTTTTTACAAATGTAGGGTACATTTTCTCTATTCAAATCATAATAATACGAGTCTCCACAATTATACTGCTCGAATTCTTGCCGCATTGAACTATCGTTTCCTAAAAATGATAAGTCGTCAAATGATGGTACCAGAACAATTGAATCTATCAATATGGATGCTCTAGTATTGGATGTAACTCCATCTTGACGACCTAAATAAATACGGATTTCATATTCCTTATCTTTTTCTAAGCAGATTGGAGGGCTAGCCAAAACGCTACGTGAAGTTGATGGTAATCGAATATGTACAGAATCATCTTCCGGTCTGACATTAGCACACGGTGAATCTGAATCGATAGGCAAAGGTCTTTTCACTAAAATCGTAGCTTCTTCCCAATTTTGTGGCGACTGAGGTTCATATCTAACTAAAACATTATAGTTCATACTTCTTTTTAAGTTGTTAATTATAAAAACTAATGTACTACTCTCGGGAACTTTCATGAAACCAGGACCTGACCAAGTTTCTTTTCGACCGTCTGGAAAATTTTCTCTTATTACAACGTGGCAAAGCTGACTTTGAATAGCATTATCGTCAATTTGAGAATCACATTGACTAGATTCTGCTTCTACAACATTTGAATCGAGAGCACCGACAAAGAAGTTTTGGATGGGTTGATCACATCGACGTCCTGTAACGTGAGAGCGACATTTACATTGTCCTGTTATAACGTCACAATCACGATCTAGAGAACCACCAGGATCACAGTCACAAGATAGGCATCCGTCATCACTGTCAGAAAGGCCATAAAACTCTGATAAACACTGATCACAATTTCTTCCCGTTACGTGACGTTTGCAGAAACAGTTTCCAGTAGCTGCGTCGCACCCTCTTTCATTTATAGTTCCTAAATTATCGCAGGTGCAGGATTCACAGCCATCCAGATTTTGAGGATCAAAGTTCCAATACCCATCCTTGCATCTGTCACATCTAGACCCATCCACGTTAGATTTGCACAAACAACGGCCAGCAGTTTTGTTGTTACCCGAATCTGTTTCATCATCACAAAGAATCTGTTGATCTGTCGTACCTTCGGGGTCACAGTCGCACGGTCTACAGATTTCGGAGCTTTGTATATCTAAATTGGGGTCCTTATAGAACTTTGGTTTACATCGCTCACAATTCACACCCATCGTGTTGTGCTGACAATTATCACAAACACCACCACTTGTTTTTCCAGTTTTATTGTAAACTGCAGGATCAAAATGACACGTTGTTGCATGATTATTGCAGGTACATCTTTTGCAAATGTTAGAACTTTTTCCTACAGCAGGTTGCCAAGGCAGGTCGTTGTAAAAATCTTCGCAATATTCGCAATTTAATCCTCTAGTGTTATGTGTACATTCGCAGCGGCCGTGCACCATGTCGTTCTTGGATTCCACTCCCGGCATTGGCAAACAACGAGACGCATGGCCATAACAAGAGCAGGATCCTCGTACAGTCATTTCGTAAATGGCATAGTAATATTTTTCTTGAATTTCGGCACGATTATCAAGTTTGTCATCACCAAGAGTGTGTAATTTGGTGAAGTTAATTCTGAGATTCGTCATACGTAACAGGTTTTGTACTTCTTCAGAATAAGGATTGTTTACATTGATGTTAGGCGGTAAAACTCGGAATATAACTTCGCCTTCACTCGACGGAGCTACTTTCGAGTAACGAGATTCACATATAACTTCCGTCAACGATTTCGGATCTCCTTCAGGAACACCGAAGTCTTCACAGTTATGCGCAAAGTAACGATAAACGCGCCAAGTTTTTCCGAAGTCGAAAGATCTCTCCACCAACATGCCCGCAGGTCTAAAAGTTTTGAACTGAATTATCAAATGAGTAAAGTGAAATTCTGCCTCCATATCTAACTGAATCGTAACATTCTCTTTGCCGTTTTCGGACTGCCACCATGACCTGTTTCGCGTGCCAGGGTAGTATTTGGCTATGACATTCTGTATCCTGTGATTGAGATGGGGATTATGGAGCGTGTTGTTGGTAGACTCGCACCAGAAACACTTTTTGGGTTCCAAATGCGAGACGATGCAGTAGCGCTCGCGGCCGTGGAGACCGCACGTGGAGGAGGCGTAAAGACGTGACTCGCGGCCGATTAGGAGGTTCCCGGTGGCGGGGTAGCAGGAGCTGAGGTCACAGGCGCGCGCGGTGAGGCGCGGGTCGGCACGCAGCCGGTCGTGGAACGCGGCGCCGCCGCCGGCGATAAGCGTCGCGATAAACAAAACGCGCAGAGCCATGGCGCGGTACGGACTCTCCGCGCGCCGCTCACTGCACTGCCGGACCCACCGCTCAACTCTCGCGCTGCGCCTCCCTCACCCCGCCCCGCGGCCCTACTAGCACAGGGACGAACTTTGCTCGCTCCGGCTTTAAAATCATTAAAAGCTTCTCGTCGTTTTATATCGCATGCTACATTGTGATGTCCTATTTTTAGTTGACTGGCGAAGATGTTAGTGTCTGAACATTTATTTTGAGTCCCGCATTAAAAAATGACAGCCTAACCAAGTATCTTGGGAACAGTAAAACTAAAACTCACATAATTTAACTGAAATCTTTCTCGCTGATTTGGCATGATAGAGTAACAAGCAACCTATATTTCTGCCCTTTATGATAGAGCAATGTAAAACGCCCGGACCCGGGTATGTCCTAAAACTGTGACCAGAACCACCGGAGGATGGGCAGCAGCGTCCTAATAGTACACGGTGAACGTACTGCGATCCCCAAGCCGCCTGCCAAGCGTGGGGATTATGGCAACACCCCTCTCTATGAGGGAGGCCTTGTCCAACAGTGAACGTTAATTGGCTGATGATGTGATGTGAATGTAAAACGCTGAGAAATTGATATTGAAATGCTTTGGATAATGATGAGTCATACTAGTTGGCAAGTTCAGCAACATCATCATCATCAGAAGACGACCACTGATGAACATAGGCCTCTCCCTTTTTGTTTAGCATGTACAGTGGTTAATATAAAAGTAGAACGCGGTGTAGAATGCGGCCCTGTGCGTGGCGACGACCGCTCCCGCCCGCACCGCTGTTCTCCGAATCGGGCACTAGGCAACAAAAATAACGCCGCGTTTCGGGATGCGCTTTTTGTTTTGGTCATTATTATGGCAACGGGCTGCTTCCTAGTCTCAGCCTTTAATGTGCCCTTTCTTTTTATAGCTGCAAAAGGACGTTAAATATCAAGGCATACATACGAGTACTTACGGAGCGAGGCGGCCTATGGCGTGATGTTGTAACTTGATTGTCTATTTATATCGAGTCTTTTTTATTGCTTACAGAAGTTGTGAGTAGATACCTACTATTAGTGTAGATGAGTCATGATGCACGAGTAATCAACTTATTATATTTACGAAATCTGTGGACCGGTTTGTTAAGTCTGCTTCGAGCTTTTATACTGTAACTTAAGCCTGTGGTAGAGCTTCATAGAGTGTTCAATGTGCCTATGAAACTAGAATGCTATAGGTACAAGTCATTTTGAAGTCTAAAAATATGATCATTATCATAAGCCCGACCACTCTTTGATTGGTACATTTTCCTCTAGTACTTGCTAGTCGCATAAAAAATGATAACTAACGTGAAATAATAGTTTTCTCGGTCATGTGATGGACACTAACGTTTGTGGAGTGGTGTCGAGAGCGCTTCGGCCTTCCGTCCTGCGCATCCGCTGATAACAGAACCGCGATCTGTGCCCGCACCGCGCTAAACGATTCACCATACAGTAGGTACCTACCACTAAAACTTTCGAACAAAATACTAGCTAGAATCATCTTAATTATTAGCAGCTCATTCAGCACAGCAACTACATCAGGGCATAAGGTTAATGGTAAAGTTTCTCCTTCTTTCCCCAATGTGGATGTTTAAAGCTAATCTCGTCCAAGTACTCGTATATTAGCAAAATTTGAGGTCATCCAGTCACTGAATTGTACAGGGGCACTATTATTGAATCGCTCGTAGGACTTTTTTCATGCGATGTGATTTACTTGCGAACGAAATCCCAAAAGTAGTATTTTTGAACAAGTCATATCACTCGTAACTCTACGAGTGATCGATAGAAAAGTCTGACAGAACTAGGTACGGCAACCCAGAATTCGAGCGATTCAAAAATACTAAACCACTCGTATTTGAAATCACACACACACATCATCAGTCAATGAACGTCCACTGTTGGACAAGGCCTCCCTCATAGAGAGGGGTGTTGCCATAATCCCCACGCTTGGCAGGCGGCTTGGGGATCGCAGTACGTTCACCGTGTACTATTAGGACGCTGCTGCCCATCCTCCGGTGGTTCTGGTCGCAATTTTAGGACATACCCGGGTCCGGGTATTTGAAATCACCGGTGATTATTTGCGTGTGCGAATAGAAAAAGTCCTACGAGTGATTCAAAAATAGAGCCCCTGGTCCTCCGAAGCTACTCTGACCCTCGCGTGGCCACCATTCCGTCAGACATCTACTCCACCTGCTGTCACCGAATCTGGCCAAGTGTCCTGCCCAACGCCACTTGAGTTTAGTTATACGGGATCCTATTATTACAAAAATATTTGTACGGTAGCTCATTCATTATTCAATTCGTATCAAAATTTTAGACCCATTCACATCCGATAGGACACTGACTAAATTTCAATTTCGTACAAATACCTACAAAAATCGTTTCGAAAGCTTTCGTACTATAGCTTAGCCTTTTCTCACATTAAGTTCCTGTACGATGATTACACAATCTCTACTACTATATATTTAAGATGGAATAAACAGATAGACAGTAAATGTATTTGTCCCTTGATATTAAAAAAAACTCTATTAGAAACGCCATTGTACTAGAGCCTTTGTTACAACTCAACTAGGACGAAAGCCTAAGGACAAGAATGAAAGGGCTTTCGATAGAGCCGAACGGGAGGGGCTTAGAAAGGGAAGCTTATTCAATGAACTGGACATGTGCTATGGGATTATCTGGGTTGAGTTACCATCATAGGTCCATTTTTTTTTTGCTTTTATATTTATTTAGACAAGTGCATGAAACTTTGCACAATTACAGTTGTAATATAGATCTCAATTTTAGAAGTATAAAAAAATATGCATATAATATTGCATTTTAGGAGTAGCTCTGGAACATGTGAAATGGTGATGATTAATTTTTTTATTCACCTTCTCGTGTGGGATAGCATTTAAAAGATCTTATGAAATGAAGGTAAAACTTTTTTATAAAGTCTATCCTTTGCGAAATATGGCTCGCGAAAGCAGCAAAAAGTTGGTCTGCATTTCTAAACTATAAGACATAGAAACTTGTAACTTACAATACGGATAGGTCATATTTAACACCTTCATTCAAAATTATTTCGAACAATATCTGATTTTGACATTTTGAGTAACAGCAATAAAACTGTAATAAATTCAATGCGTTCTAGCTCAAAGGTTATTGACCTTTTTGTAAAATGATCTTAACAAAGAATGCTTCTCAATCAGTTTTCTCTATGATTCAACTACAAAAAGTATATGCTATGTCGGGATGATACATCTCTGAAATTTGCCTAAGTCCTTAATAGCTTCGTTCGTTCGAATTTTTCTATAATCATCAATTTCTGAACTATGACTACAATTATATGGCTTTGGTTACAGAACCCTACCATACGCGAGTCTCCACACGCTCTTCGCCAGTTATTTAAAGAATAATAATAAAAATAAGTCTGGTAGCCTATTGAGTAATGAAAATAGTTCAGTTATAGTGACGTCACAGCCGTGTTTGTAGATGAGGGCAGGGGTATAAAAAAGCAGCGGCCCCTTTACCAGACTGATAACTCTTGTCACAGTTACAAAAGTGACGATAACCTCTTATCTTTGTCAAGTTAAAAACGTTTCGTGTACTAATTTGAACTTAGCTAGACGTCTATTGTTATTTAGAAGACTTGCAAAAACATCCAGTAGTTTCAATTCTTTATCGATATTTCAAAACTAAACTTGCAATTAAAATCTTTACGAAAATAATTACCCACTTAAAAAATTTTTGTAGTAATGTAACTTTATTTCTAAGAGTGTGATGTATTTTGATGTCCAATTCAAAAATATTATTAAAATAAGTAGGTGTACTGTCGATTCTTGTTCTAGGTCAAACAACCAGAACCTACAGTTTAACAAGTCTTTGAAACAAGGTAGAGTGATCTTAAGAATAATACTGATCCTTGCAAGTTAGGCCTAATGAGCTACGCCATGAGCGCTACTATAAGAAGACACCATGTTACCTACAAATGTTGAATGTAGCCTGACCAGATTTAATAATCTGTAGAGTTGGCCAAATCGGGAAACTAAAATTGTCTCCAGAAAGCACTGTTTTGTTCGAAAACTATGAAGGTGGCATAGACCTTCGTCCATTCAACTACAAAGATAATGTGGTAATCTATACATCTATATCTATACATATAATAAAAACGTAGAGATAAAAAAATCTGTAATTGCGAGATAACAAAAAAAAAATCACACAGGTCGTCTTAAAATAAGCAGCTGAACACGATAGGACAGTTTTTAGAATTTTTGTCTGTTTGTTTGTTTGTTTGTTTGTTTGTTTGTTTGTTTGTTTGTTTGTCCGCGCACATCTCCTAAACCACTGGACGGATTTAAATGCGGTTTTCACGAATATGCTTAGAAATTACCAGATTAAAACATAGGCTATCTTATATCATTTATTTTAATTCTTTATTTTTACATAAACGAAAATAAAAATCAATGGTTTATTTCTTCGTTACCCGAAACGTAATATGAGGATCGTCACATAGCCTCAAGCAAGGAGATCCAAAGTAAAGAGAATGTTATTGACATAGCCATTAAAATTTTGAAACTGTCAACTGTCATTCGGTTAATCAGTTTAAATTTAAAGAAGGTTCCTTAACCTTCTTAGATGAATGAACGTGTAGATCAAGCATGTTATAGGCCTTACAACCTCTTTGGTGATTCATTCCAGTGCATGGAGTAGGAGTGTGGCGTACTCATACTCCTTGCGCCAACCTTCGTGAATTTCATTCCAATTTTCCACGACGTGTGGCGCTGGGGCGCGAAAAGAAAAAAAATAAATGAACACCGATTTTCAAATGGAATTGTCATTCGCTTTTTTTAAGATTTGTCTAAGATTTTTCTTTGCATTAAATTTATAATTTCTTTCGGACTCAGCTATTTTCTTCCATTGTCGGTAGCTTAACCCTCTCCTTCTATATAAATAGTACAAATCCACTATAATTGGTGACCACTGAATGGACCGTACACCACCGACAAAGGTCAGAATGCCGCTAGATCGTACTGATAGCACTGCGGCTGACACGAAGAATAAAGATGATGACAATGTATTCCGAGTTGGCGTGCGAATTCCACCGTTTTGGCCCGAGAAGCCGGCGATTTGGTTCGCCCAGATCGAAGGCCAATTCGCGATTTCCAACATCACTGCAGATAGCACCAAGTTCTACTATGTGATTGGACAACTTGACCCGCAATACGCAGCTGAAGTCGAAGACATCATCGTCAATCCGCCTGTGACCGAGAAGTACGAAAAACTCAAGCTGGAGCTAATTAAACGTTTGTCCGCATCAAGAGAAAAAAAGGTACAGCAACTTTTAACACACAAGGAGCTAGGTGATCGTAAGCCTTCTCAATTCTTACGTCATCTACGACACCTAGCAGGCCCCGGAGTTCCAGAAGACTTTTTACGCATGATTTGGACCAGCCGCCTACCGAACAGCACGCAGACCATCATTGCTTCGCAGCAGATGACGTCATCACTCGATGTGCTGGCAGACCTAGCCGACCGCATACATGACGTTGTCCCTATAGCCCAGGTCGCATCTACATCCAGTACCACACCGGGAAGCTCCAAGCTCCATATTACATTCTCATGGTTTTATTCTATGTTAGCATTTAAAACACAAAATATACCGCATCCTATTTTAATACAGTCCCGCGAATAGAAGTATTCAAAAAAGGCCCTTTGTACATGAAAATAAACCTATACAACAAAATTCCGGACGCAATAAAGAAAGAAAGAAATAATAACATTTTTCCAGAACCAACTTCGTAAGTTTCTAACCCAAAAATGTTATTACGAGATAAAAGATTTTTTCGACGATACATTTTAGAAAAATATAATTAGAAAATAAATATCGATATATAAATAGTTAAGAAAGTAGCGTCATAAGTTTTGTATCATCTCATATATAATTAAGTAACCTATCACACTAAGTATGTTTTGTTTGTTTTGTAAAATTACTTCACCCTAGGTTAAGTTTGAATAGTATATATAATATTTATGTAATAGATTTAACTATACTTAAATTTATATGTTTATGTCTGTGGTCTGGTTTTGTGAACAGCCACTACATAATTCATTGCTGCACCCTTTGTGCAGGGTATATAAACTTAGCTTTTAGAAGAATACAGTGTATATTTGCAATAAGAATAAGAATATAGAAATAATTTTATTTTACTGTGATATTTTAACAGATAAATAGAGTAGTTCCATTTCATGGCTTTTTAATCAAGGTATACATACAAATGCACGCGAAATAAGAAATAACTAGCCAAGAGCGTGTAAAGACAAGCATTATGTCAGGGTTCCGTGGCCAGCGAAACTGGCCGGAAATATACTTTTAATGGTTTAGACAAAAAGAAAATTTCAAAACATGCTCTGCACTGTGGTCACATTATCTTTTTGATTTGAAAACTGTTGACGGTGTTATTTATTACTTTTATGATTCTATCAATACTTCACACAGGGCGACTTAAAATAAGCAGCTGAACATGTAAAGAACAGTTTTTAGAATTTTTGTTTGTTTGTTCACGCACATCTCCTACACCCCTGGAAGAAAAATGCGGACGGATTTAAATGCGGTTTTCACGAATATGCTTAGCTATGACCAGATTGAAGTATATGCTATGTTATTTTGCGCAAGGCCGGATTAAGGGAAGAAAAAAGAATTGAAGGTTTATATGAAAATCTACGCGTACGAAGTCGCGGGCAAAAAAGCTAGTACTATAATAATTTTGTTGAAATGTCATAAGTGACAAACAAGCTAACGGGCCGCCTGATTGTAAGCGATTACCGTCGTCTATGGATACCTGTAACACCAGGGGCATCACAGATACGTTGCCGACCTTTAAAGACTATTATTAACAAAATAATATAATAATTATAAATCAAAAACCGACTTCAAAATTATTAAATACGCTATTTGTTTACTTGGATGCCATATTTGTTTGGGATGACATAATATTATTTTCACACCACCTGCTCGACAATGTCCAATTACATATCATGCAACCTCGACGTAAAGTAAAGCATTATATCTTAAGGGATATAAAGTTGTATGAAACTCCCTAGGGAATAAAGTTATTTGAATTTGGAACGTCAAATTCGTGTGGAAACTCGTGAAAAACTCTAAATAAAAAAATTCCATATGGCTTGTAAAGAGGTTTGTTCGAAAATCGAACTGGCCACCATAAGCAGAACTCAAATATAAAGAAAAAGGTGCGTTTACAAAGAATGTGAAACAAAAGACGGTGTTTGGTGCTGTGATTTTCAGTGAAATTTATTTTCTCGCAGAAGGTGTGAAAAGTAGAGTATGCTCCTCTGGAATAAAGTCTGTCTTCGTCTTGGGCAGCTTGAACCCCTCGCTTCACTCAGGACTCCATATACATACATATATAAAAAGAGTTCCTCGTTACGCTCAGGGTTCAATATGCCGCCCGCGACGTAAGACACTGCTTTATTCCCTTAGTGCATAATCTACTGTGTGGAACACAATCTGAGAGTTCATAAAATAAAAGATTTTATAAAGTTAGCTTCGTAATGCAGCGAGGCAACGCGGCCACCATTTTGAGCATCTTGCCTGAAATTAGAGACCGTTTGAACAGTCTATAAGCCTGAGTTGCTTATAAACGATCTTCAATTAGTTTAGTTTTTTTGAGTTTTCTCAATTATTATATATTATAGAACAGCTGATAGGATGGGTAGGTGTTAAATTTTATTTATAGATTGCATATATATATTGTTTAAACGCCCAGTCCCCGATATTGCGGGCCCTTGCTGGCCTTACCTAACTCTATTCTCAATGGCAAAAAAAAGTGTGACATATTTGCTGACGGTTGGAAGGAGATTTTGACTGAATGTTTGAAGTACTGTGAGGCAACGTGCTGCCGTACTTTAAGCATTCAGTAATCGTAATTATCTAGGTTAATATTGACGGATTTATTATTGACTTATTATTAGATATACTATAATGACATTAATTTCAATTGAGTATTTTTTCAAATTTTAATTTTGCTTAATTATCATAATATTTTGTAAAATTGTCTCATAAGTGTAATTGGCGCAAGCCGTCCTAATTGAATAAATAAACAAATAATTAAAAAGTCAATACATACAGCCGCTTTAAGGAATTCATATAAATGACGGAGTTCTGAGGTACCTACCAAACATAAAAAAAAAACGATCTGAGAACCCCCTCTTTTTTCTTTTTTTGAAGTCAGTTAATAAGAGTGCGTCATCAGCAGTGAATGAACGCTTTCGCCGTGATAAGAGTTCGTTCTCAAAAGGCGGTTAAGAAGCCAAAGTTCAGTATGATAAGCTCCCGATCAAAACATCGGTTATCTTCCTTTTATACTGGATACTGTGTGTATCGTGTTCTGTTACTAATGCTATTTTTATTCCACGCCAGCACTCGTAGCATAGAACTGATACTAGATAAAATGGCTTTTATTAATTTTCAGGGAGTTGACATTCGAATTCCGAAAACACACTACTATAATATTAAAGTAAACGAAATTGCGTGTATTTACTAATTTTGAAGTCGGTTTTTATGGTTCCGTACTTAAAGGGTAAAACTGGACTCTATTACTAAGGATCCGCTGTCCGTCCGTCTGTCACCAGGCTGTATCTCATGAACCGTGATAGTTAGACAGTTGAAATTTTCACAGATGTATTTCTGTTGCCACTATAACAACAAATACTAAAAAACAGAATAAAATAAATATTTAAGGGGGCCTCCCATGCAACAAACATGTTTTATTTTTGCCGTTTTTATAGATAATGGTACGGAACCCTTCGTGCGTGAGTCCGACTCGCACTTGGACGGTTTTATTCAATTGATAATTATATTACAAAATGTGCAAGCCTGTGCTGCTGCTGATAGGTATGCGTTCGGTCTGTGGAAGTATTACGGGTGCAGCAAACAGTTGATTCTTGCGGTTAACCCCAAGACCCCAACCCTATTTTTCAACTAGCTGCGCCCCGCGGTTTCACCCGCGTGGATACCCGCGATAAAAGTAGCCTAAGTTACTTCTTATAACATCAGCTATCTACCAGTGAAAGCCCCGTCATTATCAGTCTAACCGTTTTGGAGTCCATAGGTAAAATGAAATATACTGATATTTTTTTTTTTAATTTATTGTTAAGTTTATTGATAAGCTATTAACAAAATCAAGACTTGTTTCATTAAAAATAACACGTGATTTTAATTGAACTAAGTTTCATACAATATTAATATAAAGTACATTATTAGGTATATAATCACATAATAAGGTAAATATATTGTCTGTATCAAAATTAAGAGGACTTTTAAAAGGCCTCCCAATTTTAATAGTAATTGATAGTTCATAAAATCTTTTACTCAGACCTTCCGCGCTCGCACACTACATCATTTTAATGACGTGTATGATAATTATTATTTAGACCAAATGAAGTTAATTATTAAAATGTGTATTGTGTTTTTAAAATACTTTAATAATAGGTATTTTATTCGTATTGTATTTTAGATATTTTTATTCAAAGAAATCAATCTTAAATATGAATCATTCAATTTATTTCTATATTTGAAGTTCATGTTTATGAGTGGTGTCTAGAAACTGATAGGTACAACGTGTACAACACAATGGACACTATTACAATTTAGTGGATAATTACAAATTATTGCAATAACCTAAAATTCACATCATATAGAAAAATACCATTTGTGGTTTATTCTTTATTTCATCTACAAGTATTCCATGACATTTCTTACCTACTTTGCAAACAATCAGGTATATTTAGACAATAAATCAATCAATAATGTTGTAAATAAGTTGCATAAGTTGTAATTTATGTCATATAAGTTGTAATAAATTAGTGAATGTATTAGTAGATACGTTATTTAACACCGACGAAATCAGCTACCCACCCTGGGCCACCATTGTTCTTTGTCGTATGGAAAACGATCTTAACGAAGTTATCGGGGCTCGTATAGTCAGCTGGTTTATCAATACAATACGACGATACAATAATGCCTTTGCTATCAACCAGTTGCAAATAATTCTGATCACAGCTTCTTCCCAAATCGAACGTTTTAAAATGTAATTTCAGATGCGTACCGATAGGAGTTTCTAACTCCCACTCGCATTTGGATTCCTGCCTATAGATATCAGGGTACATTGGACTAGTGACTCTACCCAGCTCAATCGAAAGTCTGCCACCACAGCCGCGACCTTTGTCTGTAGTGATGAAATTCATTTCATACTGCACATGGTCGTTGTCATTGGGATGATTATGCAACAGCATGTACCGCCCTGTAGAAAATACAGGCAAAGACGTTTCGTAATCTTTATTCATGGTTACCATCTTATTGGAAGACATGTCCTTACCATCGAATATTTCTAGGTAAACATTATCATTCCAATAATCTGGATTCACTGATATAAAATAAGCAGATATCGTATGATTTTCGGGAGCAGTAATTAGAGTGTAGCAGTTTTCATACTTATGCGATTCGTCGTGTCTAAAAAAGAATGATGTTTGAATCTTACCTTGAGTGCCAGTATAATTTTTACCGCAGAATCCTGCCAAGACGAATTCAAACTCGACACCTTTATGAGATTTAGAATCAGATTCCGGTGAAGTGATTAGTGTAAGAGTCATACTGCCCGTAAGGTATACATCTGAAGATTTTATAGATCCGCAATATTCCAGTCGTTGAGGCTTGTCATCATCTTCAATTTCGTAGAAATAATGCGAAGAAATAAATGAATCAGAAGCACTATTTAATATATAATCTTTTCCAATAGAAATGTTTCGTGTTCCAGGGTTGCTGGCTATGATAAACTTATCCTTGTCGCATACCTTGATTCCGTTTAGGTCATTTGGTGACTGTAAATCCAAGTCGACTATTGAAACCCGTACATCCTCATAAGAAGTTGTATCCAAGTAATAGACGCAGCGTAGGCCCCGAGAAATGGTTCCACTATCGTAACCAGGTGATTTAATACGTATCACTTTATTGCTTAATGTAAACTGAGATTGGCCACACAAAGATTTCTGCACAGATAACCGAGCTTCAAATCCAGAACTAGTTAATTCTCCATCTGTTGAAAGTCTAATACTCATAAGATTTCCTGACGAATGAAGTAACGGTGGCATTGTGTGCCCACAATAAGTGCCTACCATAAAACTATCTGGATTTAAACCATCATTTATGTCAACAAAGTCACAGTCACAATTGCTAAATCCTAATGCAGTCTGATTTACATTTAAACATGGCGATATGTGAAAAGATATGAACTCTATTTGAATCACAGTATCTGGTGGCGAAGTTACTATCCAATGACAATCCAAGTAGTTTTCATAGACAACACTGGTTCCCATGAGGGGTGATTTAAATGTTTTTATGGTTGACTTTTCAAGGTCAAATCGCCCCCCGCACCCGACCGATTCCCCGTATGTAAATAGGATCTCAACTTTGAATCCTGAAAAAGTATAACTTTGATCGGTCACAAACTGCAATAAGATTTCGTTTCCGTGACTTCTTATTACTGTGGAGGAATTCAAGTGGCCACACAGTAATGCTAATCTTTTGTTTTCATCCATTATGAGACCATCGAAAACTGCTACAGAATCGCTGAAACATTCACTGTTACTTTCCAAATCAATGTACAAGAATTTAAGAACTACTAATTTGTTTGTAGGCGCTTGAATGAGCCATGTGCAATTCATATCGTTATCGTAAGAACCGTCACTATAGTGCGATGACAATACAGTCGGTTCCTTTATTTGCCCACCGCATTCATAAATTTGATAGGTCAATTTAAATCCTCTCTTTTGCACGAATCGGTCTGATTTAAAGGATATGTTTATTTTATTATATTTGGTTATGGCAGATGGAACTTCAGTACCACAATAAACTTCGTATAAATAGTTGTAATTTTCTTCGTCTGCTCCAGTAACCGTCACATTGTCAAATTGACATTCTGGGTAACTTCCCTCTAGGTCAAATTCCAAAAATTGTACCAATAACTTTTTACCAACTGGAGCTTTTATTTCATACGTGCAATCTGACATAGCGGAATAACCGAATGGAAATCCTGGACTGAATAAAGTTTGCTTTTCGTCTGTTGCTAAATATTTCGCTCCACATATGGGAGTCCACAATGCTTTGAACCCATCCAGATTTGTGCTGGCATCTGTACGTAAGACAACTTTCATTTTGTTGTGCGTGGAGTTATATGGCATCGGTAGTTGCCGTCCACAAATTCTTGCCATTTCATTATATGTGTCATCTTTCCAATCGTAGATAATAACGGCATCTTTTGTACAATTAGGTGTATCTTCAACAACAAATCGTTCGATAAAACGCAACGATACTCGGCTACCCAACTCAGCTGTAATTAACCAAGCACACTCTTGGTTGGGTTCATAACTTTTGGGATAATTTGGGGATGAAAAAGAGTTCTGGTACTGAGACAGTTGTCCACCACATTGGCCTTTCACTGTTTTGGCCATAAGCTTAAGACTGGAAGAATTAGCAGCTTTTGTATGATACTCAATATACATAGATCGAAAATTAATGACTAAAGGTTCATCTAGAGTTTTGCCTTTACAATAATCACCTAGCGCAGGTGCATATTGTGTTGTACCTTGAGTTATCTTAAGAAATTCGTCGTCACAGTTGTACTGGAATCGTCCTTCTATTTTAAGTTCCATTCTACTATTGTAAGGCATCGTTACCAACCAGGCACAATCTAACGTATCATTAGCACTATTGGGAATCTCTAATATATTAACTGGATTTTCACCTACATTAACGAAGCCGCCACAAGGTTGAGATTTAAAATCTAAATGAAAATACAAATAATTACTGCGACTTCTCATCCCTTTCAAGTCCATAGCTGACGACGGTATTCTATAGGTTGCTTGCATTTTACCACAAAGATCTCGATAAAATAAGTAGCCATTGTTTGAAATAGACGCTTTGATATTCAATTTAGGGTCTGAATATCGGCAACGATTGCCCGTGCTAGAAGAATTAACTGTAGCTGTCACCAATATAGTATTATATTCTATATCTTCACTTCCTACTCGGCTATTATAATGCCATTCGCACGAATATGATCTTTCTAGATCCGGAGATGAAATTTCTCCACTAGCTCCATTTAAACTACCGCCGCATAGCGCCGCTTGGTCAGAGCTAAATTTTGCTTTAAACCTATGTTTTGAAGCTAGTGGGTTTAACCACAAGAAAACTGACATTTTGTTTCCTGATGATTCATAAACGAGTGTTGTTGGAGTATAACCGACGCCTGGTATTGTCTGAATGGCCGATTGAAACGCATTGTCATTGTAAATACCAATGCTATGTTTATCTGCATCTGGATCTAGAAGCTCCAGTCGTACCCTATGAGTATTATCTGGAACCGCTATATTCCAACTGCAGTATCTTAAGGCAGTTTCTAAAGGATATCCCGGACTAGTAAGGTATCCTTCAGGTGTTCTTATGGATCCACCGCATGTCGGTCTATATGAAGTAAAAGTAAAACGGAAGCCCCGGCTTTGAACTCCTCTTGACCATTCACTAGGTTTTCCAGAGTGCAATTTAATGATAACTTCATTTGTTGACGTTTCAGTAAATTTATTAGCCTTGTCCATATCACAAAATTGTTCCAATACAGTTGCGGTGCGAGCGCTGGGCATCTTTTCTTCAATAGTGACTTTCGTAGCACAATCTGTTTCAGATTCTGGCAAATCAAGATCTTGCATTGTTATATTAAAAACAAGTCTAGGCTCTCCTTTGATATGCCATTCACAGGTAGAACCATAAGGTATATTTATCATGTGAGGATAACCCGGCGATTTAATTTCACCGCTTTCAGCTACTATTGTTCCACCGCAGATGTCAATAGATACATTTGCCTTGAAACCATTTCTTGGTTCAGAAATTTGAGATAAATATCTTACATATAGCGCATTACTTGTCGTTTTATAACTTCCTGGTTTCTCACTACAGAAACGTCCTAGGCTTGGTGACAGGTTTGTCGAGCCGTCACGTAGCTCAACAACCTCGTTCACGCAATCGTCGACGTTATCCAAATCGAATCTGTCAATAAAGTCAACGCGTAAAATCTCACCGGGAGGTCCAGAAAAAGTCCAAACACATTCAACAAATGGAATCGTACTTGAAGGGTAGTTAGGTGAGCTTATAACTTCCCAACTTTGATCGGTATCTAACTTTGATGTTACTCCACATTCAATATTTTGCTCTTCATATCTAATTTTGAAAGTTTGAAATACTCTAGCGTGAAAATCATTGGAATAGGATATAAACAAAGAATTACTCGATGTTGTCATCTTTTCTCTGTTTTCGTGTGAATACCCGCAATATTTCCCGCTGGTTAAAAGTGGTGCTTCTTTTGAATCACCATTTCTCAGACTTACTGATGTCAGACAATTATTGTCATCTCTGTTAGTTATATTAAAGTGTTTGAATTCTAAGTGTATAACTCTACCTGGGCGTACTTTAATGGTCCATTCACAATTAATTTTATAGTTTATAACAGAACCAATATGAATATCATCAAAAGTAGGTCCAACTTCACCTGATGAATCACTTATTAATCCACCGCATACTGAGCTCACCTTCCCTTTAAATCCTTTTCTAGTTATTGAAGAATCCGTCTTGAGTTTTACTTTTAGATATTTACTTGAATTTGTTTCTAGTAACGCTGGTTCCGTTTCACAAATGTGTTCTTTAATCTGTTTCCAGTGTCCCGGAATATCAGAAGAATAAATATCAACGTAATCAGCAAAACAGCGACTTGCTTCTTCAAGATCAAATTCTATAAAATTTAATTTTAAGTGTCGCCCACGCGTTGCTTGAAAAGTCCATTCACATAACAAATCATTGTCGTAGTTTTCTGGATAATGAGGTGACACAAACATACTGAAATTGCCAGGTGATACAATTTCAGTATAGTTAGAGCCACAATTTATATTTTCTTTATCATCTGCATTTTCGACGTTAATATTCTTTTTTTTCCATTTTAAATGAAATTGAGAACCGGTATTAGATTCATCTAGTGAGAGTATAATAAATGCCATGTTGGAAGATGTTTGAAATACTTCCTCCGGATCAAATAACTTTCCACACCTCTTAGACAAAAGTGGAGCTGTATCATCATATCCATCGTAAATTGATAAAAAATTATTACAAACTTCACCATATGATGGAATTTCCAAAGTGTCAATAGTAATAGCAATGTCTTCGGTACCATTCGAATGAATTCGCCAGGTATATATAGCAGCACCGTGATACAAATGTGGGTATAAAGGAGATGTAATTTCCCCACTTTCCATATTAATCAGTTCATTTCCATGCAAGAATCCGTAATGCAACACGAAACCATTACCGTTATTTTTGTCACTACTGTGAAACTTGATATATAATTTTGATGCGGTTGTTGTGTTTGTAGGAATTTCTGTGCCACAATAAACGCCTAAAAGCTGACCACCACCATTATCTTGACGTATTTCTAGATAATCTTCGTTGCATCCTTCAGAGTACTCTAAATCAAACTTTTCAAAAGTAATATAAACTTTACTGCCCGGTGAAGTGTATAAAGTCCACTCACAATTAGATCCAATAGGATATGAGCGCGGGTAGTTAGGTGAAGCTATAGTACCTTCTTCTGAGGTGAATATGCCACCACATGCTTCATTTACGGATGAGTAATGAGCAGAAAAGTGACCAACAGTATTGTTGATGTAACTGTCAAGCAAAACAGTAATGGCACTACCTCTACTCACTATCATTGGGGGTGCCTTTTTCCCACAATATTCGTCAATTAGAGGAGCGTCAGTATCATCGCCATCGAATACTCGAAGATAAGAGGACCAACAGCTTCTGTTACTACTAATTTGACTGAAAGTTGGTAAAAACAAATGAGTAATGGTCAAAGATATCTTTTGATCAGGCTGTGCTGCACGAATAGTCCATGAACAACTCTTGTTTGAGCCACCGATATAGTTTTCATTAGATATTATTCCATCATGCAGGGCCGTAATAAAGGCTCCACACGTCACACTAAAATTAGCTTTGAAGCCTTTTGCGTTCCCATCTTTATTACTTGTAAACTGCATCATAATTCTATTATGCTTCGTTATTATTTGTTTAATATTCGATGCTGCACAAATCATATATGTATAATTAGAATTGAATAAAACATCGTTATCAAATATCTTAATGGAATCGCCACAGTCAGCCATGTCGTTTGAAATAGAATACAAATCAAAATCCATAAAATTGATTTCTATGCGATGATTTTCGGGAACTGATATTATCCATTTACAGTCTAGATTGTTATCATAATTTTTGGGATAATTTTTAGAATATATGTAGCCGGATAGCGATGATACGATTCCGCCACACGTAGCTTTAGGAGCAGTAAAGGTCGACGTGAAATAGGCTCCTTTTAATGACGAGTGCTTAATGTATTTCACAAGCATAACATTGGCAGTCGACTGCACAGTTGAAATCCGATGATTACAAATTTTTGACAAAAGAGGCGATTCTGTATTTTGGCCATTATATATTTCAACAGCATCGTCAGAACAATTTTGTGATTCTTTTAGAAAGAGATCACTAATAACCAACGTGACACTGGTGCCTATAGGAGTTTCTATCAGCCACTCACACTCTACTTCCTCTGAAGACATGATACTTCTATCAACAGAAACTGAACCAAAACGCTTTTGGATGTGTCCACCGCATCCATATCGAACCCATTCTAACCGAAAGCCAGTTCTTGAGCCGAATGCTCCCGAAGCAAACTTAATTTGCAATGAATTACTTTTAGAACTGATCATGGGGGGTGATGTCGTACCGCAAAATTTATCACTGTATTTAGTTTCTGTAATTTCTTTCCACTGTAAATAATCAGTATTACATAGATTACTGAAATGGTCAAAGTCAAAACGTCTGCTATAAAAACTGTAAGGGCGATAATGCTTATAAACGTCAAACTGGTTAAATGTCACATTTATTCTATTACCCTTGGAAACGTTTATATTCCATAAACAATTTGAGTTTAAGGGATAGTTATTTGGATGACCTGGGCTTTCGATGACTCCATAACTGCCAGTCAAGTTGCTATTACATATTGTAAAATAACTGAGTAAAAATCCTTTTCCACCTATATAAGCATCAGAGCGGAATTTGATAAACGCATAATTACTGGTTGTTTCAATGTTATTCAATCCTGGAGACATATGACAATGTTTACCTAAGCTATTAGCATCTAAATATTTTCCATCGAATATTTCTACGTAATCGTCTCTGCAGTTAGCGGTTCGTTCTAGGTCTAAATCTGTAAACGACAGACGAATGCGGGATCCAAGACTAGTCACTATCCTATAAAAACATTCAGCGTTTTCATTGTAACTATCTGGATAGTTGGGAGAGGATATTGATCCTGAAGAACTGGTTAGAGTTCCACCGCACCCAATGACAGAACCATCCCATTCTATGTGAAAACCATTGCCTGTTAAATAGTAATCAGAATGAAAATGTATGTGTAAGCTGTTAGCTAAAGAAGTTATAAGTTTAGTTTCAAATTTACCACAGAATTGACCAATCAACGGAGAATTCGGAGTTGCACCATTTTTTATCTCCAAATAATCTCCATGAGTGCATGTGCCTCGTATAGAGCGTTCTAAATCAAACTGAGAAATATTAAGTCTGATTTGTTGTCCGACTGGTACTGTTATCACCCATGTGCAGTCTCGATTTGATTCATATCGCTGAGGCCAGCCCGGGGAGTTAATAAACCCATGGCTTCGATAGTTATATCCTCCACAGTGATGTTTGTCATCTAAAAATGTATACGAAACGGAAAAACCGGAAGATCTAACGCTGCTGTCAGATTTAAATTTCATCATCAAACGATTAGTAGATGTTGTTAAAGTAGGTGGAGTTTTTGTTCCACAATACTTCCCTATAGTGAAATTGCTATTGCTATCATCAATTTCGATTAGTTCCAAATAATCACTATTACATGATGACATTTGTTCAAGTTCAAATCTGTGCCATGTCAATTTAATGTGCATACCCTGAGGCGCCATTAACACCCAACTACATGTTTGGTCATTTTTGTAAGAAGAGCTATCCCCTGATGGGTGATTGATTAGACCTGTAGTTTCTCTATATATACCGCCACATTCAGTGGCGATTGTTGTATAATTTGCATAAAAGCCAGTACCTGTAATACTCATGTCTGAATTAAATCGAACATACATGTGGTTGTGTGTAGATAATTGAACGGGTGGTATGTGCTCCGAACCTCCGCAAAATCTACCAAGAAGGGTAGAGTTTACATCAGTACCATCCCTTATTTCAACATTATCGTATTGACAACTATAATATCTATTATCTTCAATGTCAAAATCTTGAAAGGTTAACTGTATTGCCTTGCCGGGACTAGTTGAAATGAAATATTCACATAGTTTGTTTTCAGGGTAGTTAAATGGATACCCGGGTGATTGAATTACTCCACTATCGCCATACAAAGTTTGTTGACAGAGGGCTTCGTAAGATATCTTAAAACCGCCAGCGGTCATCGTGACATCACTGCGAAACCTAAAAAATAATGTATTTGATGCAGCAACATAAGACTTCGGATACGTAGTTCCACAAAATTTGCCAACCAACGGTGAATCTTCAGAAGCACCGTCGTATATTTTTAAATAATCAAATCTGCACCTGACAGATTTTTCAAGGTGAAATTGATTGAAAACTATACGTATTTTTGTACCTTGACTTGTTTTTATTTTATATTCACACAGCATATTACTCAAGTAGGTTCCATTAAACATAGGTGCGGTTATTTCGCCTTTGTCCCCTGTAAAGTAGCCTCCACATCCCGGTACGCCAGAGACGGATGCGTATGCTAATTGGAAACCGAAACCCGCCCCGTATGCATCAGAATGAAAATGAATCAAAATATCAGAACCAGCTGACGTTAACGGCGCTGGTTGAGTCGAATCACAATATTTACTAAGCAGTGGATCAGTTTGTCGACTACCATCATAAATAGCTAAATAATCAAAGCTGCAGTTGGTATGATTTTCGATGTCTAATGCAAAGAAATGTAACTGTATTTTTTTACCAAAATGAGCCTTCAGTTTCCAATAACAATCACGATTTGGCGGATATTTTCCGGGTGACCCGGGCGAGCTGATATGACCGTGAGTCCCGGCATCTATTATACCACCGCAAACAGGATCTACACTAGTCCAATGTAAAGCAAACCCATCTTTAGCTACGGTACCATCTGATCTAAACCAAAAGTAAAGGTTATTGTGACTCGATACAATATTACCACCTTTTGGTAAGACATTACCACAAAACCTACCTATTAACTGACTAGCAGAACTTCGGCCATCATGAATTTGTAAAAAGTCATATGGACAGTCTGTGTTTCCTTCTTCTACGTTAAATTTACTAAATGTTACATTTATAACTTTACTAGGGACAGTATGGATGACCCAAGCACATCTAGAATTATGTACGTATGATGTGTTAGTTAAGGGATACACTATATTACCTTCTTCAGCATCGAGCACACCACCACAAGTTCTTGTTAAAACTTGACAGAGAGGTCCCGAATATTGTGCAGTACACTCACACCTGAATCCTGCTGTTGTGATGTCATCTTGTCTGCAGATACCACCGTTGCGACACGGGTTGATGGCACAGACATTTGTAGGAGCATCACAATGTGGGCCACCGTATCCCTTTTGACAGATGCAAGTATAGCCTGATCTAAGTATGTGACATTGACCGTGAGAACCACAGGGGTTGTTCTCACAACTTGCGGTATTATTGTCACTGACAGAAATGTAACATCCATGTATTCCAACTCCATCTCCGTCCATACCATTCGGGCAGATACATTGTGCCGTTCGCGCGAGTGATAAAGTTTCTACGCACTGCGCAGAGGGATGACATCCTCCATGGTCTATGCTGCATAATCCTCTCCAGGAGCAAGTAACACCATCCCCTTGATAGCCAGGTGGACATGGTCCACAAATTCTAGATCCAATGGTGTTATGACAAGAGACCATTGGGCTGCAGCCTCCGTTAGGAATTGTAATGCATTCATCAATATCTGCACAGGTATATCCATCACCTTCGTAACCTGGCGGGCATTGGCCACATCGAAATGAGCCTGGAAGATTAATGCACTCAACTTTAGGGTTAACAGAACAACGAGCACCTTGATGGAAGTCACATTCGTTTACGTCTGTTAAGCACGCGACACCGGTTCCATTTGTGGTCCATCCTTGATGGCATATACATGCGACTCCTTCGCCTGTATCGACCTTCAGACAGGTGCCATGACCGCACATTTCAAAGTCACCGCCACTGCAATCCTTTGCTTTTCTTGTACAATGTAGTCCAAACCATCCTGATCTACACAAACATTCGTAATAACCGGGTTTATTCATACACGTCGCCCCATTTTGACATCCAAGGTCTGTACCGGCAAAATTTCGACATTCATTTACATCGATGTCACAATCTTTTCCTTCCCAATTATTTGGACACAAGCAATGATACCCGTTGACTAAGTTCAAACACGTGCCTCCATGTTGGCAAGGATGAGATTGGCATTCATCTTTTCCGCGATTATTAAGTTGTGTCTGAAGGTTATTTACCTTTCTGTGTAAATTATTGACTCTTCTCCAAAGCGTGGATATGTTCAAAAACAAATCGTCCGGTATGGTTATAGTTTTGCTTTCAAGCTTTTCTAATCTTTTTAGTATTCCATTGGGCCCATTCAACACGTCTTGTGCATCGTTGTTCGTAGTTTCTTGATACTGAACTATATTATTATCTGATTTAGATTTTGCATCAAGGATATTAACGTCACCGACAAAAATTGCCGATTTTGGACCATTAGGACGTAAAAATATACTTTTATCGTAAGCTGGTTCTAAAATTAGATCTCCATCTGAAGTCTTGATTTTTGGTCTGTCTTGATAAACTTCACAATCAAAGTTTGAAAATAAAATTACTAAAAAAATATAGAACACAAGTATTCTAGCCATGCTCCATGTGTTACTCGTTCGTAAAGTGGTTCAATACTGAATTTTTCAGTTTCGCATGCGGGTTAAAGCAAAAAAGGGGCGTTCGTAACGCCCCTTACGATCATATTACTAACGGGTAACGTGATAAACATAAGCCATATGCAGTTTGATTGATGAGAGTAATTAGATCTCTTACCTAATGAATTCGACTGATTTAAATGTTGCCTTGGTTATTATAACCCAAAAAAACTCTTGCAAGGGGAATACTTTAACAGTCCGATCTTATGCTATTTTTTCCGTTGAATATTGTCGGGCTAGGTTATTTGATGCTTTGGTTCTGGTCCTGAACTATGTAGTAGGGATGATGGTGTAAATAAACTAAAGCGTTTAGGTAGATTAGAAGCGTTTTAAAAAATACTGGGCTATTATGGTGCCTTTAAAGGATGATCTGCAAATTTGCGTTTTGGGATGAGGTGAGGTATACTACAAGGAACCCTTATTAGTGCGTTGTGTCTGTCCGTTTATCCTAATCCTTTAGAACATTCGTATTCGAATTTCTATAGTTATTGAGTGCATAAAACGTCGCACAATTAGATAAATAGATTATGACATATATCTAAATTTTAAAAGTATTAAAAAAATAGTTGTATTTTAAGGGTGGCTCTGGTACATATAAAATAGAGAAATAGATTTATCGCTAAACAGGCATCATTGAATATATATTTTTAAACGAAATTACCTAAAGTGCTTTTATCCTTTAAGAAATATGGCCCGCCAAGGATAAAATATTAGTCCGCCCTTCATTTCCAAAATATTAGAAACTTGTTACTTGACTTGCTGATAGGTTATCATGAAAAACTTTGAATAAAACTATTTTGAGCGGTTTGTGATCTCAACTTTTTGAGTTAAAGCTATAAAAGTGTAATAAATTCATAACTTTCCGGCTCAAAGTGCATACAATATTTAAATGACCAAAAGGGTTGATTAAGATTTTCTACATAAAAGACTGCACAGAGCCTAGGTTGTTAGAGTAGAGTTGTTAGACTTTACAGATAAAAAATATTTTTGAGATGGCTATGGCTTGTTGTCGTATTATTGGGTATAAGCCATGGTCAGCTGGATATGTTTTTATATCGAAGTTGTCAAACAAACTTTTAAGGCAATGTTATAATGAAATGGGGAAATTATTCTAAAATATTTATGTATATATATTTTTTTATTTATATCCACGCAATGTTACAGATAAGTATTATACAAGCCTTAGTGGCAAGGCAACCTAATCCTTTTTAATCTATTTATACCCCAAACCAAAAGTGTATCTCTCGTTTTGTCTTTGAAATTTGCAATATTAGCAAAGTAAAAGAAATCGAAAATAACCGAATTTACAAAAATTCATGGCAACTTGTGAGCTGCCGTGACAAGCATCAGCCGTAAACAAATATAATGTAGATAGCGACGAGCTTATCTTTAGAGTGAAGGAGACACCATCGTATTTTCTGAACAAAACTGACAGCCACCAAAGAAAAATGTGTGTTGCCTCATTTGGCCAACTCTACAGTTAGGTACGATGCGGGCGCGTCATCGCCTAACGATATGGCTTGCACATGGCATCTGTCTAGCAGATGGTAGACCACCGATGGATCCTCGCCGACCGATCTTCCAGAGCTTATTAAACAATTAGAACAAAAGTCACAAAACTCGCCTGAAAATAGCAGGGAACGATAATACAAGCAAATCTATCAGGTGGAACTGGAAGTCTTGTATCTTGACAAGCCGTTTTTTTTTATGGCAGACAGGCTAGGCGTTTAGCTCAGCTGATGTTAAATGACGGTGTGGTCGAAGATGGTAGCACAACTAGCCTGGAATGGGAACTGCGAAGTGAGGCTGCCGGAATACACCGTTATAGGTTCTCCTGGCAACAGATTTTCAGACGGATTTTATCTGCGGAATGTTGCGTTATTCAAAATGTTTTATAATGGAAACACTTTTGGATAAAGAAATGTTACTTCTTCATTAAATTACTTCTGAAGTTTCTGTCTGCCTGTTCGTTACCTGTGTGTAACTTTATCGTAACTTTATAAGGACATAATGTGAGATCCATATTCGAGAAATTGAGACAAAATTAGGCAATTGCGGTTTGCAGCAGTTTAACTATTTTAGGTGCATTGAACGGCCGATAACTAATTCAAGATAAAAATTAAGACACATAAGATGCGGAACGTAGCCCGTTACGTAACTGATTATCAAGATAGGTACAATAAAGTACAAAATGGAGACTTGTTGACTAGGTACATAACTTTTATCCACTGCAGCGAGCTCAACAAAAGCTTAGATAGATCAAATATATTTCAAATAACTATAAAAATTCCCTACCCAACCTTACAATCTATCCATAATCTCAATTTTTTGGCCTCTAAACAACTAATTCATATTCGATTTAGAAGCATCCCTGGTCTAACGCCGTGGACACTGATCTGGCTGGCTGTATTGGCATGAGGTCGCACAGGGCCGGGAAGTGACGTTTTTTATTGTCGAAGTAGAAGATTTACTTTGGAGTCATCGCTCCAGGGGTGGACTGGGGAGTAAGTAAGAAAACAACTAATACGTTTTGTTCTGACCAGCGATATCGACGAACTTATGAAATGTAGTTCCAGAATCCAGACACCAGCCCCTCCGCATCCTCGTTGTATTTGTCGCGACTTTTGACTAAATACTATTTTTTTATTCGGAAAATATAGGTACATTTAGGTTTTTATCACTAAAACATTGATGATTTACCACCATTTAACAATTTTCGCATATTTAATCTACATTTGTTTGTACTAGAAGATGGAGAAACATTGTAAGTAATAGGTATTTATATTGTTATGTTAGAATAGATAATGCAATATTTAAAAATAACATTATTATTGTGCTATGAAGTATAGGACAGTCAGGGAGACACACTAAACCAGTTTTTAGTATTAAATAGACTAATTGAATTCGTATTGAACAAGTCAAAGTCAGGAAAAAAATTCCAGTGCCAGGAAGAAAGAATTTTGCCTGCATTTGGGCGTACTATACGATATAGAAATATATAAACATTTAGGATGTCTTGGAGATATTTTAGGGACATTCAAACGGATGGCGATGGAGATGTTGAGAGTCAAAATGACATTGAGCTATTTTTGCAAAAAATATATCAGCTATGTCTCTTATTAAGTGGTAACAAGTGACCACAAAATTAAAATTTTAAGTTTTAAATTAATGTGAACAACAGAAGGTTTATCTATCAATATAGATTGGTAATCTTTAGGTGTTGCATTCAGTGATTGTGAGTCGTAGATCTTCAACCATAACGTCGCTTACCAACAGGCAAGATGGTGGTCAAACACTGACTTATTCGCGATTTAAAAAAAAACCGTTAAAACCATCATTATCGTCAACGGTAAAAAAGGGTATGGCCTGCAATATCTGATCGGCCCCACCCAGTATATAAAATAATTTAAAATAGGACGGGTGGACTTCTGTAATTTAATCTAAACATATGCTAACAGTTTCCTGGAACGATACCCAACGCCCGTAAATCTATAATTCGCCTCAGCCGCGGCCCACATGAAGCGTTTGTCGAGCTTGTTTACCTACACTAATGTCAATCTATTCATATTTTTATAGTTTTCACACGATTTGCAAGATTTATCGCTTTGACTGCAACGGGTCGTGCATTGAAAGTGCACTTACGCTAAGGCATTTTTAGGTGTTTACAAATATGTAGTCTAAAACAAATTTAAATTTCCAAATTGAAAGCTTTTATTTTATTCTAGCCTAGCCTCTGTTTATCCGCCCATTTTTAATTTACAAATGTAATCAACTCTTTGCACATTTAAGTACCTTCAAAGTTTTTAACAAGACAAAATATTCGCCACTAACGGGTTGATACCTGAGAGTAAAATTTTCGCCCTACCACACCACACCATAATGTCCCACACACACAAATAGCGTGTGCGGACAGGCGGTGTGCGACGGTAGTAGTAGCAGGTATTTAAATCAGTTCAATTATTTATGTATTGTATGGAGTGTCAAAAAACCGACTTCAAGGCTATACCTACATTTACAAACTTGAAACTAACAAGTAAAAAAGTGACAATTAAAACAAGGGAACCAGAAACTAAAACGTCATCGTGTGTATATTTTTGTTTTTGTTGATTTTTTCAAAAAGTGCAGACTCAATTTCGTTAAAATTTATATGGGCCCACCTCCGAAGTGACCTACCAGACAAAAAAAGTATCAAATCAATTCATAAATCGCGGAGTAATCGCGTAATAAACATAAAAAACAAACACCCGAATTGATAATCTCCTCCTGAAAAACACCGGCTTCCTTTGTACCTATGGAGTCGCCTCATCACCATCCCACTGTCGCCGAGAACGATTCTATACAAACGACTGTATTGAATTACTCGCCGCTCTTGGCGCCGCCTCTCTTCTACTAACACCTCATTGCCTCATAAAGGCGGTGACAGTGGATTAGAGTCGTGGATGCAGATGGCAGCCTGTCAGTGTGGAGTAGGCCTATATTCAGCAATGGACATGTTCTAGCTGATGATGATGGTGTGATTAGAGTGCAGTGTGACTGACCTGCGTTGCGCGTGGTGCGCAGCGCGCGCAAGTCGGCGCGCGGCGCGCAGTCGCAGTTCCCACGCTGCGCACGCGTCCGCACCACCACCCAGAGACGACACCACCCACTGTCGCTCCTCGATCTGATCAGAGAACACATTATTAAGCCGAAGATTCTTAACCAGTATGTCATGGAGCGAAGCCTTTTTTAACTATGTAATTTCAAAAAAGTTGGGGGTTCTCAATTCGATTGTATTTTTATTTTATTTTTTATTTTGGTGTTTGTTACATCAGAACTCCGTCATTTATGAACCTACATTAACCTAGAAGTTGCTTTTCTGTCTGTCGCGTAACTCTTGTCGCGTTATCTCTGTCTGTCACACGGAAGCGAGGACGGCAATTCCGACAAGACGGCTATTTGTAGCTTTATAACTAAAGTATGGAGTGCGCCAGGCCTGCTATGGGCTTGATAGCTAGATGCCAAATGCGAGTAGGACTCCAGCACCGAGGGTTCCGCACTTTAAAAATGTTTCTGACATTCAATTCTGGATCCTTAGCGTCACGCCCGACTTGCATTTTGTCGGTATTTATTATTCATTGTTTAACTTTAGAGTGTGTGTTGTAATCATGCCAAGTTTTAAAATTGTACGTATTAACACAGAGCAAAGACAAAAAAAATATATTTGTGGACTTCTTGATTGTATTAATTTGTATTATATTTAAAAGTCAATCCGCCATAACATTACATATTCGGTGAAAATTTCAACTGGCTATCTACTATAGTTCAATAGGGACTGATAAAGTAGGAGAGACAGACAAACAGTGTAGGCTTAGTAATAGGGTCCCGTTGCTACTCTTTGGGTACGGAACCGTAAAAACTTGCTTTAGTTGATATCGCGTAACAGTCCTTGATGAGTTGTTATGTTAAAACTTACCTTGGCAGCTATTTCCTTGAAGTCCTTGACGATAGGTGTCTGCCGCTTGGCCTTGTCGCCGTAGTAGACGATCGTGAAGCGCGCGCCCGCGAACCAGAGTTCTAGCTCGTTGAGAGCGCTCCTTACCGCGGACTCACTCGATGCTGCGGCACTAATTTTCTAAAATCACACTAAGGATTAGACACAACACTTGATTTAATTTTAATAGATTCTGGGAAATCGATAATTTTGATACAAACACTAGCTGCGCCCCGCGGTTTCATCCGCGTGGTGAGGAAAATCAGTGATGTGATGATGATGAAAAGTAGCCTATGTGTTAATCCAGGACATAAGCAATGTATATTCCAAATTTCATCTAAATCCATCCAGCCGTTTCTGCGTGATTGAGAAACAAACATCCATCCATCCATCCAAACTTTCATATATATGATTTTAGCTGCGCCCCGCGGTTTCACCCGCGTGGTGATGAAAATTGGGATGATGATAATGAAAAGAAACCTATGTGTACCTTATGTCCTGGATTATCCAGGACATAAGCAATGTATATTCCAAATTTCATCTAAATCCATCCAGCCGTTTCTGCGTGATTGAGAAACAAACATCCATCCATCCATCCAAACTTTCACATATATGATATTAGTGTGATATGTGATAAACTTTTTCGGTTTGGATGAAACTTGCTAAGTACTTTTAAACTAAATGTTTACTTTCATATTATAAACTTTTAAACCCCTTAATTCGACACTTTCGCAAAAACCTATCTTAGTGGACCTCTAGACGTCATATGGAAACTTGCCAAATTTTAGCTTCATCAGTCAGTCAGTCCGTAGTCAGTGATCGAGTGATGATGACATTTCTTTTATACATAGATAGGCAATACGAATGCTTGTAAAAACCGACCTAAAAATGCCTACAGCCTAAGTTTAAACATACATACCAAGCGTTAACAAATTCGATAGATTCATTTCCAAAAAGTGTAACTAGTACATTTGTGTAAAAATATATCTGCAACATTTTTGCACACACGGTCATCTGACCCCAAACTAAGCAAAGCTTGTAAAATGACTGCCAGAGACTGATATACGTACATGTCGTACATATATATTTTTAAATACATACTCAAATATATATTAGCATCCAGACATAGAACAAACAAAAATGTTCATCTCATGAATGTTTGCCCAAGGTGGGAATCGAACCCTCGACTCCAAGCGCAGAAGGTGAGTTCACTACCAACTGAGCCATCGGGGCAGTCAAATCCTGACGCAAATGCAAATAACCAGAACTGACCATTAAATTATTTATTTTATAGAGATGTAAATGATTGGTAAATCATTGACGTCACTAAAATGTGTGTTGCCAGTGAGGACATAATGGTACTGAGACGTGGTCCTTAACTGTGAGCCTTTTGGAAAAACTCAGAGTCACACAACGGGCAATGGAGAGAGCTATGCTCGGAGTTTCTTTACGCCATAAAATTTGGAACGTAGATATTCGCCAAAGAACCAGAGTCACCGACATAGCTGTTAAAATCTGTAAGTTGAAGTGGCAATGGGCAGGCCACATCGCTCGAAGAACTGATAACCGATGGGGAAGAAAGGTTCTTGAGTGGAGACCGCGAACCGGAAGACGCAGCGTAGGTAGGCCTCCCACTAAATGGACCGACGACATTGTGAGAGTCGCGAGCATCCAGTGGATGCAGATGGCAGGATGTCGTTCAGTGTGGAGGTTAAAGGAGGAGGCCTATGTTCAGCAGTGGACGTCTTCTGGCTGATGATGATGACTAAAATATGAAAAATTTGATTATTATTGTCCTATATAATAAATACATGATTATTGTCAATAATGTAAACTGAAAATAGCAATTTACCTGCAATTGTTTGATTTGCTTTTTTATATTCGATGCAACGACCAACAGATCTTTCACTTGCAAAATATCAGGTTTCTTGCATTCCATTTCAAGGAGTCCAAATACTTCCATCCAATGTCGCTCTGTGAAATCGGCGCCTCGGAGATATTTCAGAATCGCTGTCAGATCCTAAATAAATAAGAGAATCTAAGCAAAACAAGCCACAAATAGTCTAAACCCCGTCTAACATTTTTCTTGCTTTGTGAACTTCGAAAAACTACGATAGAAGTCACAACGCGTAGAAAATTATACTCAATAAACGTCCGCAGTTTCATATATAAACATAGCTAGCTGTACGCAATTTATATCGAAACAAAACTATTTTACCAAAACCAATCGTATTTTTATAAATTTACGGCTCAGTTCTCTAATGTCTGTTCGATTTGCACAACATCGTCAAAACTCGTGAACCGTCGTCGATAAGCGAGACGGCGTTTATGTCTGAGTCGCAAGTGGGCACTTCTCTCCCGAGAGAAAGAGTCAATTTTCTCTTTCTCTCCCGTTGGTGAGACGGTGGTTCGTCAGCCATGTTATGTTGACGTGTCTGTTACGGCTCTTACAGTGTGTTACGGCTTGAGCAACTATCACGTGACTGTGACTAGTTTTTAAGCTGTTTTATCTTGTGATAATTCCTGGTGTTAACAATAAAAATTTGATCTATCTATATAATCCAAGTTATTCTTTACAGACTGGTAAACACGCCGCATGATGCATGGTTGTAGGTAATTTGTAATAGAGATGGGCGAACTCGGGTTTAATTCAAACCTAGTTAACTCAAGTTAGCCAACTCCAGTTGACTGAACGAAGAAATCCACTAGTCTGCCCGGTTTGAGAATCCATTTGAATTCAAAAGATATTGTTCGAGTTAACTCGAGTTAGCCAACTCGAAGTTGTAACAAGCTCTAACACGAGTTGAGTTCAAATAACCTAAACTCACCGAGTGAGGTCACCGACATAGCAATTAAAATTTGCAAGTTGTAGAAGTGGCAATGGCAATGGGTCACATCGCTCGAAAAACCGATAACCGATGGGAAAGAAAAGTTCTCAATAACCTTTACATGTCTCCACTCAAGTGGAGACCACGAACCGGAAGACGCAGCGTAGGTAAGCCTCCCAATAGATGGACCGACGACATTGTGAGAGTCGCGGGTATCCAGTGGATGCAGATGGCACAATATCGTTCAGTGTGTATCTATGTTCAGCAGTGGACGTCTTCTGGCTGCTGCATTTTTTTTATTTATTCAGTAATAGGCTTGTTTGACCGCCAACTCGCCTGATGTTAAGCAGCGACGATGCGGTCTATGATAGAGCACGCTTGCCTAGAAGACACCGATTCAAATTGAAGACACCCAAATTTTAACTACCGGGGAACACCCATTCCGGCAGCGCATTCGACAGACTAGCAGTTCGCACAATAAAAGTGGAATCAAAGCGCTTCGTACGGTCGTGTTGATGATGAACCTGAACTCGAGTTGACTCATCTCTAATTTATAAGTTGTAAAGTAAGATAATAATTTCATCTCACAGAATATTTTTCCAGTTCTTGTTGCAGAAATAGAGTGACAACTGTAAACGGTTCCAGATGCCCCTTCCATTTGGTAACAAACTCATCCAGCAAATGAAGTTTTTTCTGGAATACTATCCAGTCCTGTTCCGCTAACAACTCAAATTCTGTAAAATAAAAGCGGATAATATTTAAACGAGCGAATATAAATTCAAAGTTAAGTTTATTTTACGGCATAGGTAGAAAACAAGCAGACGGGCCGCCTAATGGTAAGCGATCACCGTCGCCTATGGATACCTGCAACACCAGGAGCATAACAGATACGTTACCCTTAAAGACTATTAACAGCCCTTTTGAAGAACCACATAATAAAGCTACTCAGAAATGCCGCAGGATCCAGCTCATTCCACAAATTGCAGGTGTAAGGCAAAAAGGAACGCGTAAAACGCACAGTGTGCGATTTCCACCAATCTATGATATGTGGATGAACTTTTAGGCGGTGGCGGCTGGTGCGATCAAAAAACCGCGATGCCGGCATCAGATCGAACAGTTCTTCAGAACATTCCCCGTTGTAAATGCGATAAAAAGACACCAAGAGATCCAACGTCTCGGCGCATGCTGAGCGACTCACTGTGTTCAATGATCTTGGGATCGTAGACAATTCTGACAGCTCTACGCTGTAATGCATCAAGTGGCTCAAGCCAAAGATGTCAACAATACTGAATATGACTTACTGAAATACTAAGTGGGCGAAAGACTGTGGGCGAACACAAATATAGAAAATGGCTCACATTATATTCAACATTTTGTATACATTTTAGTTCAAGCATGCTGCATTAAGTCCTAATCGAGGTAAGCCTAACTGACAGAATTCGAATCTGCCCTGATAGAAGGGCGGAACGGAAGATTTTGCGTTGTTATAAAAATTACCACGGAGACTAAGCTTGGCTTGGCTTCGCTTCGCGCCCACCTTAGCCTTCTAAACTAACTGTTAGAATTTGGATCAGCTCTGATATTCAATACTCATTTGATATTACAGTCACCCGCTCAGTTTTTTTTATTATTTTTTATGATACTGAGTGACGAGACGAGCGAAGTCGCTCACCTTATGGCTCTTCACGCTTGCCCATAACAGCTCAACGCCACTCAGAAATTTGAACTTCAACAGTTCAAAACCCTGGATGGCAATGCACTGCGCTCGTCACCCCGAGATATAAGATGTCAAATCTCTGTGTGCCCTGTAATTTCGCTGGAAACATTGCCCTTCAATCTGGAACACAGTAGTGTTTGCACACTACTGCTTGGCGGTAGAATAACTGGTAAAGGTGTGGTACTTCTCCAGGCGGACCACTGCAAAAGAGTCCTATACCACTACCACTATAAAAATAATTTCAGGCGGCCACTTAGATTTTTAATATGTATCATGGATTTGGACGCATTCTTCGTGACTTACAGTGGTTAGTTTCATAAATAATGTTATACACTACAAATAAGCATTACCTTCATTATATTCTTTAAAAATATTCCAGAGACTAAGATATTCAGACATCATTGTTTCAGCTTGGCTCCACGTTTCTGATATATCAATTTGCATATTGAATTTTTGACATTCTTTTCTGTGAAAGACACCAATATTTTAGACACTTCTTTCATGTGGGGATCTATATTACGTTATTTGCATGAGAACTTTGGCAGTTAGCGTGGAAACAAACACAAATCGTTCTGTCACGTTTCTCCTGGAGGCAGGCCAGCCTCACTGCAGTTTCTAATTATTATATTACCTTGAGCCGAGGCGCTTTTTCTTTTAACGTAATGAAAAACTAAAGTGACAGAGTGATTCTGTAACGGTTAGAGCAAAAGCTCCCGCGCTGTAAAACAATAGATAAGCCTACGTTCGTATCCGCGAGGTAAAAATCGACCAATAGGATCACTTCATTCCGTCTCACCTTGCCTCGGTTGATTTTGTTCCCTCGCACTCTGCTTAGCTAGCTCGCACATCTCTGGTCTCTGGTCTAACTTTTCACGCACACTAAAAAACTTGCAGCACTAACAAAGTACTAATAGCCCACATGCAAAAAAAATAGCGGAAAGGTCTTTTGCAGGATGATTTTACACAAGGCATCGAGCCTGATTTAGGCCAAATGCGGTCGCAACCGCATGCATATGATGGCGTGCATCTTACCATATCTTCCTTGTTTGTTTGATCTGACGGTTTTTTTCAATTCATTTAAGTATCAATTGAAAAATATTTCTATATATATAATCATCATCATCATTTCAGCAATAATACGTCCACTGCTGGACATAGGCCTCCCCCATCGATTTCCAAAAGGACTGGTTGGGAGCGGCCTGTATCCAGCGTTTTCCTGCGATCTCTTTTAGGTCATGTGTCCATCTTGACATCCTACGCTGCGCTTTTATATATATAGATTAATTATTATGTGCTCGTGGCGAGATCTGACTTGACTCCAGCGCGATACCCGCACTTTACTGACTGTGTTCGTGTTCAACCCTTCCAAGTTTTAGACGACATAACTATTCAAAGTATAGCTTACACGAGTTCATCTCTATCGGCTAGGAACTTGCCCCACTGTTGGTTGGCTTCGAGCACGGAGCGACATCTATCGAGCATGGCTGCGTATGCGACGTCACGTGTCTCTTCTAAACGGGACTTGGCCTGGGTCCAGCGCGACACCCAGGCTACCACGCCCGTGTTTAGGTTCTCCCACTCGCCTTTCAGACTGGACTTCACTATTTCTGCCTGTTGGCGTAATATTGATCATTATAGCATATGAAATTAGAGATGAAAGTCGAACATTAATTTCAAGATACTCTGTACACTGTATTCGCTTGCACTTATTGGTCTAACGGGTGCTTCTATTGTAATCCATGTCATTGTTGATTTGGGTACAATTTTTTTTCCCGACTGCCCAAAAAAGAGGATAATGTTTTTCGGGCGCATATATTACCTAGTAATAAGTATAGCGCATTGGATATTTATATCTGTAATGCTATATTTAGTGAAAATATATGTTGTTATTTTAACCAACTTAAAAAAAAATGGGTCTCAATTCGGTTGTTTTTTTAATTATTTGTTACTCCGACATTAAAAAAAAAAAAAAAACGAATGGATATAGTTTTAGATTGGTCCCATAGAAATTTTATCGGTTCAGTAGTTTGGTTTTTAAATCAAAATAAAAGGAAAAAATATGTCATCCAAGTAAACGAAATTTTGCGTATTTACAATTACATTTTAATTGATAAGCATGCTCAGTGTCAGAAGCTATATTTTGCAGTCAGGTATTTTGTTTTTCATTGAATAATTTATTTGTTCTTATAAACTGTAGGACGATAAGTAATGATGAAGTCCAATGACATCAATAAAACAAAGAAACTGATTAATGTGATTGGCGAAGTGAGAGTGGCAGTGATAAAATAAATATTTAAGGGGGCTCCCATACAACAAATGTGATTATTTTTGCTCGATATTGATAACGGCAACAGGTTGAGTTATATTATTCACTTTAAAAATAAATAATTAAATTAAAATAAAATTAATATTTAAGTGGGGGCTCCCATACAACAGACATGTTTTTTTTGCCGTTTTTATAGATAATGGTACGGAACCGTTCGTGCGCGAGTCCGACTCGCACTTGGCCGGTTTTATTGGTCTAGTTTTGTCGCATGCAGTCATAGAGGAATCCCAAAGTATATATTTACTAGTCAGTGGACGAAAGCAAAAGTATGGGGGCGTCTCACTCTCTTGTACAGAGATGAGTCAACGATTGTCATGATAACAGGAAAGTACGATAACAAAACAGACGCCTGCAGTGGGCGGATATACACTGAATCATTACGATAATTTTATACACTTCTAGAAATTTCCATTTCTTATTATAAGTGTTTGCTATTTGAAGGAATATTTATCGCATTGTATAACTTACCTAAAATCTTGCTACGACACGCATCCAATTAGTTCTAATTTAAGCAATGTTCAATGAAAAAACATTCGATTCGAAATAATTATTTGGTGATTCACTGTACAGTTATGAGATCCAGTTGACCGGACCAAACTATAACAATGGTACTTATGACTGCGCCACATTTTTTTTACAAGCTTTTATTTAACTTGTTTAGGTCAACGCTGAATTATAACAAGTACCTCCTGACAGATTTTGCTGAAAATTTTCATGCATCTTTAGCTCTGGTGACAATACAATATGCAATACTCAATACTGTATATTTTCAAGATGGCAGATGGTATATCTTTATTTCAACCGTTAATATAGGCAAATCAAATTAATATGGGTATCAAATGAAAGAGATTGAAGAGTAGAAAACGATAAAGCATCACACTAAATTCAATATGGTTGGCGCTTCCAGATGGCAATTTAACTTTGCTAAAGGTAAAGGCTTGTTTGTTTAAAAAAACCCTTTTTTATTTAACCTTCCGTGGTACAGTTGTCTTACATTTTGAGCAAATCGTTTGCAGTTGTGTACCGCTCAATATTGAAGTGTGCTTGAAGTATTGCTTATTAGAACTAATAAAAATATGTCAGTATGTGCAAAACGTGTTTACCTCGGCCCCTTCAGTTTTTAGCAGACTTTTTTCGGTACTAGCTCGAGTTTAAGGCAGATCCAAACTATATATTATCAAAATTGTTACCTGATGCTGGAACATCTGCTGTTGACTAAGCATTAGCTCTCGGATCTTCTGCCACTCTTTGATGGTTCCGTCGACTGACGCGTCGCCTCCCCACGTGCGCAACATGTGGCCTTTCTTCTTGAGAGCCTCCATAGTGGATTCCATCTAAAATGTAAAGTCAATACATGAAGTCTCAGATTCAACCGGTCATTCAACATGGAGTTTAGGTTTATTTATCTCGAAATCTGGTTCAGTGTAACTATAAATAATAAATATCTGGAACAATATGACTGGCAGAGACTGATATACATACCTACATATATATTTTTAAATACCTACTATATACGACCCTTGAACAATTTACATTCAAGTAATCACACTGATGCAATGCTCTGTTGCTGAGTAATAGGACAAACAAACGGACAAACCAACAAACACAATTTCTCATTTACAATATTAGTATTATTCTGTGCTAATCATCAAGTCATCTGTTATCAGGTTCATAATGGTTGTTCTAAGAATACACAAACACTAACTTACATGTGGTAATAAGTATGTATAGTTTTTTTTTTTTTACCACCTGTAAAAGAAATGATAATCTTTAAACGGCTAACCATGCCACAGACATACGAGTAGATACACACGTTAAACTTATAACACTCCTCTTTTTTGCGTCGGAGGTTAAAAATAAAGGAAGAACAGTAAACAAAGTAAAAAAATCCTTCCACTGATAATCTTCAAGTTCAATCAAGTTAAACTAATATATTAATTTATTCTTATAAAAAGCAGTGGGGCCTATGGACTCCAAAACGGCTGGACCGATTTTGTGTGACTTTCACTGGCGGATAGCTGATGTTATAAGGAGTAATCCATGCGGGTGAAATCGCGGGCGCAGCTAGTAAAATTTTAAAATTCGACGTATGTGAGCTGAAGGAGTTTACCATCATCACAAATTTGCCTTTATTACCTTTTCGCTCAGTATATCACACAAAGTTTTTCAATAGGTACGTAAATGGCAAACGCAAAAAGATGCACAAAGGGTACATGTGTCCAGTGAAGGCGAGTACAAGTTCCAGCGGTCGTTTTTATCATATTATTTACCTCAGGCATCTTTTCCTGCAACGCCTGTTGCTTGGCGCTTATTTCTGCCAGTTCCTTGGCATTCTTTGGCATTGCTTTTTCCTGTAGCGTCGCGTGCGCGGCGACTATGAAGGCGTCGAGCGTAGTGGCAGCGGCGCGGCAGCTCGCTTGCAGCGAAGACATGAGGCATGCCCACAGGGACCGCGTCTGCGCCTCCAACTCACGTCGGAGCATAGCGGTGCCTACCACTAGCCACTCGATCTTTTCATCTTCGCTACAAGCGGAAAGAGGGAATATAATAGGCCTGTGACTTAATTTTTTTAATGCCTCTTAAAATGCAGGCCATCGTTTGCGAAGTTGTAGCCGGATCGTGGTTGCCTTACAACTAACCAAAAAGTAGGCGCAATGCATAGCGTGTCCGCCGAGGTTTTTTTTTTTTTTGCACGATTGTGACTCTATAAGTATTGTATCTCCATGGCAAGATGGAATTAGATCATGTAAATGTGATGTACATTATCCGAAATGTATCCAATAGACTAGCAACTTTGCGCCGATGTTCAAGAGTAGCTTAGTCTGAACTAGACTAGTTCAGACTAAGGCCGATAATATATATGATGCAATTTTTTTTTTTTTATATAACAATGTTGATCCCATACACAGAAAAGAGAAGTAAATAGAACGGAAATGAAAAGGAAAATCTGTCACTAGGAATTATGACAGAACCTTGATTGAACATTCTTATTTAGATCAACGTGTCGAACTTCGCGTCACAGTTGATAGGTGATTTCGAAAGATTGACGTTTCGTTTACATGCTGCGTTTTTTTTTTTGATCGAAATTTATATGGGTGCAACTGGCTTCAACAAATTTCTTACAAAAATGCCTTGACAGCCGTTCTAATTTAAACAAAAAACATTTTTTTACTGTGATCCTATAGTAAAAGTTGCCAGCATACAATTACCAGATTTTACCGGTCAGAATTTTCCAGCCAACCCTGCATAAAACATAAGACATTTCGACATTGCCACTATGTAATAGCACATCAAATAAATAATAGTTTACATTGATTAGTTCGCTAATTATACTACATTTCTTTAAAAGCGCTATGGCCACAGAATAGGTAGAGCTACTAATACGGCTAGTCACTACGGCTGACGGACTTAAAAAACTTTGTTCCAATCTTAAACAACTTTACAAATGTTTTAACTATCACCGTTGTTCACTAAAGTTATATAATTATTTACGGGATATTTACCGTGGTAAGGCTGTGGAAGGAGCTCCCGATATTTCGGCGCAGTTACATGCACCATGTTCACGGGAAGACCTTCCACAACCTTACCACGGTAAATATCCTGTAAATAATCATATAACTTTAACTTTACAAATATTACTAAAAGAATCAGTAATTTTCTCAAATACTCACAAAGTCATTTTAGCAACTGCTTGCCCGTAAGCCTTACAGGCTTTGAAGTTGGATTCCCAGTCACCAGGCTCTTTCAAATATTCCATACATAGAGCCTCTAGATCCGGCACGCAGGCGAGCGCGGCGCGCCGCGTCCACTGAGCGCAGGTGCGCTCGAGGGCTGATAATGTCGCTTCCAGTTGTTTTACAGCTTTGTTGCCGAGCCAGCTGTGTCTAAAAGAGGACTCCAATTAATACATTTTAACACGCTTTTATTAGCTTGGCATGTATGTAAATGTATCTTTGAACTTGATTTTCAACTACTTCAATACGTCGAATTAAATTGAAATTTTGCACACTTATCACGGACCAATGGCAATTTTTTGTTTGTTTTTTTTTTTTTTTAACTATTATATTTTACTAGTTGCACCCTGCGGTTTCACCCGTGTGGTGATGAAAAATTGTAATGATGATGAAAAACACTTTACGACCTGTTCTCATACCTACCAAATATACATTAAAAAATCATAAAAATCGATCGGCCCGTTTCGGAGGTGTGAGACCACATACACCATGACACGAGATTTTTATATATATTACCTATATAGATTAGATTTACAAAAAAAATTACAATCGACTTCACAGGGTCAATAAACGGGATTTTCCCCCTAATGAACATAACTGTTCCACCCCTATTTCACCAGTTTTTGTTGTATTGACGATTGTTGTGGAGATTCTACAGAAGACATTGATACTTTAAAACTAAAAAAAACTGTATCCACGCGGAAAAACCGCAGGGCGCAGCTAGTAGGGAATGAAGGGAAATTGTTTTGTATCAGAAAACTGTATGGTTATTGTAGGTACTTGTCGACAATGGCGGCGAATATGTTCGGTTTGTTAGTTGAGACGTCGAGTGCGAGGCCTTGGAAGTGCGCCGGCAGCGCCACGAGCCGCCGCAGCTGGTGGTAGTGCTGCACTCGGAGCTCCTCCGCGCACGGCCGGGGACGCACGGCGTGACCCCTGCAGCGTTACATCCCTAATATTAGGTAAAAGCAGGCCTGGCGCACTCCGCACTTTAGGTATGAAGCCACAAGTAGTCGACAAGAGTTATACGAAAGACAGAGAGGCAACTTCTAGGTTAATATAATATGACTGCCCCGGTGGCTCAGTTGGTAGTGAACCTACTTTCTGCGCTTGGGGGCGTGGGTTCGATTCCCATCTAGGACAAACATTTGTGTGATGAACATTTGTGTTTGTTCTATGTCTGGGTGTTAATATCTATTTAAGTATGTATTTAAAAATATATATGTATGTATATCAGTCTCTGGCAGCCATATTACAAGCTTTGCTTAGTTTGGGGTCAGATGACCATGTGTGCAATAATGTCCCACATATTTATTATTATTATGACACTTTATTTCATGAAATTCTCGGGTCTAGCCCGGACATTTGGTAGGCATTGGTGGAGCCGAAGCCAACACCAAGAGGCCCTGTTGAATATAAAAAATTATTATTATTATTATATAGCATAGGTAGTTAGCGCTCGCACGTCCTGAATTGGACTTTATTGTGTGGTAGTTAGAGTCGCTACTTATTTAAATGCTTTTGCGGAGTGAATCTTCTGTACTTGTACTGTATGTATTCTATGGTAAAAGCTTGATTTACATAGTAAAACGAGCGATAAAGATCATTGACGATGAAGCGTTGGTTAAATAAATATAGTTTTAATAAGTACTTTTTTTATATCCCCAATAAAATAGCTGTTTTTTTTTATATCCCCGATAAAATAGCTAGTAATCTTCAAACGACTGAACAGATTTTCTTGAATCATAGCTATGGACACTCTCGATCAAGTCACCTTTTAAACAAATAATTATCACGGTTGTTTACTACAGTTATATGATTTTTTTCGGGATATTTACCGTGGTAAAGTTGTGGAAGGAGCTCTCGATCACACCTTTACGCAACCACAACTTTACCACGGTAAATATCCCGTATAAATAATATCTGTCCCAGATATTTATATATTCTTTTATTTTATGTAACTGTAAATAATTATCAATATAAATAACTGGCCAAGAGCGTGTCGAGACACGCATATGGTAGGGTTCCGTAATCAAAGCCATATAGTTGTAGTGATAGTTCAAAAATTAATAGTTTTAGAAAAATTCTAACGAACGAAGCTCTGTGGACTTAGCTAAATTTCAGAGATGTATCATCCCGACATAGCATACTTTTTATGGTTTAAACATAGAGAAAACTGATTGAAAAACATTATTTGGTAAGATCATTTTGCAAAAAAGTGAAGCATATTTCGCAAAGGATAGACTAGAAAAAAAGAGACGTATGAAACCTTACCATAATTTTAAAAGACCGAACGAACCCCAAACGAAGTAGTGCAGTAAAAAAATCTTTCCCATTTCACATGTACTTCTAAAATGTAATGTTATATATTTTTTATATTTTTAAAATTGAGATCTATATTACATTTACAACTATCATTTTTCAAAGTCTTAATAATTATAAAAGTTAGAAGGTTCTAAAAAATTCGGACGGACAGACAGGCAGACAGACGGACGGACAGAACGAATTTATAAGGGTTCCTTGTCGGGCTACGGACCCTAAAAATACGGCATGCTGCAGTTGACGTGATCGCGATGTGTGTTTCCTGGTCTGTATTTTAAAAGAATAACTCAAAACTTACCGAAGCACTAAATCAACTCTGACAAGCGGGAAATGCTTGTGCAATGAGAGCAGGGTCTTTATGTACTGGCATTCGAGAGCCTTGTAAAGCTGCCAGTCCCAATGTGACCGCCAGAGCTCTGTGTTCTTGTAACCATTTGCTTCCACCTAAAATAAAACAATACTTTAAATTTATGAAAGTCAGCAACAGATTACCGGGCTCATAATTTTTTATTGTCTTATAAATATAAACATAAATGGAGTCTATCATTGAAGACAAAATTTAAATATGTTCAAAATTAACCAAGTCAATAAGCATTTCAATGTCTTGCTAGACAGAGAGCGCACTATACTAAGAAATGACGTCACTTGTAAGTACGCCATACAAACTCCATTCTGACACTCACTTTGCGAAAAGGGGACAAAGCATCCCTTCCTAATCTAACAAAAACTTTAAGCGCTTAGATCACAGAACTTTATTAGCCGATTTAAATAATTTCTTCAGTACATGTATAACATTCGATTATATTTTTCACTAAGCCTGGTATTTTTAAAGAAACATTAACATATTACCTGTCACTCACAATCGTATTAGAGCCATCCTGTGCATGCGCACAATACGCGAGATGAATGGCGTTGACCGAATGGCGCGATTGCAATTGAGGGCTAACGTAATCAGGGTATTTCTTCAGTTTTATTTCTATTAATTGTCGCACCCGTCGTTACCCGCCGTTTTATAGTTGTTCCGAATTCACATTAATTCCTTTACAAATTTCATCAAGATCGGTTCAGTGGTGTCGTGAAAGATCATAAACAATCAAGGAAACTGACAAACATACAGTTACTTTCGCATTTCTAATATTGGAGTTATGGCAAAGATTGATGCATTGGTAGGTATATTTAAAACTATATCACGTCAGCATTCCTTGTCCGAAAGAAAATAAAAATCTGTGCATTTCTATTTGATATGCGTATTATCCCGGAAAAATTCATAGTTCCGGTAGGATAGCGGATGAACCGCGAGGAGCTATTAGTATGTACTACAAAATATGGTATTGTTTTAAACACTATCAAATACCTGTGGACCCGGGTATGTCCTAAAACTGCGACCAGAACCACCGAAGGATGGGCAGCAGCGTCCTAATAGTACACGGTGAACGTACTGCGATCCCCAAGCCGCCTGCCAAGCGTGGGGATTGTGGCAACACCCCTCTCTATTAGGGAGGCCTTGTCCACGTTAATTGGCTGATGATGGGTGATGTGAAATACCTGTTCTATGATGTCTCTGATGTCTTTGACTCCTTTCTTCCACTCTGCTTGTTTTGCCAGAAGCTCCGTGTCCATCAGTTTCTCTACGATATTCCTTATGGCCACATGTTGACTCGTCAAGTATGTATTCTGGAACCATATTCACTCATCATTTTCATTGTCACTAGTAATGCAGTTGACCTTTATGTCATGTTAGAACTGTTTTGTTGACCGCAAAAAAAAACACAAAAATTGTGTAATATATTTCAATCGCTTCAATGTTTGTAGTGTCGAATAAAGGTATATTGCAGTAAGTTCGCTCGAAGAACTGTTAACCAATGGGGAAGAAAGGTTCTTGAGTGGAGACCGCGAACCGGAAGACGCAGCGTAGGTAGGCCTCCCACTAGATGGACCGACGACATTGTGAGAGTTGCGGGCATCCAGTGGATGCAGATGGCAGGATGTCGTTCAGTGTGGAGGTTAAAGGGGGAGGCCTATGTTCAGCAGTGGACTTCTTCTGGCTGATGATGATGATGATGCACTAAGTCGTTCCGTTAAATATTTCCAAGCATTTCATGGCATATCATTTCTATGGTGCAATTTTTATAAAATTTATGTGCAACCATCCAAAAAATAAATATAACATGACATACTTTTAAATACAAAGTAGAATTAAGCACCTATTTATTTTATACAAGCAAAAACTGGCAAAGTGCGAGTCGAGCTCGCGCACTGGGGTTTCCGTACCACCACAAAATACAATAATTATTAATTAAAAAACCGAGTCCAAAATTAGTAAAATGTGGCATTTGGATTCGGTGATAGAAATGATAAGTCGTCACAGTAGTCGAAATTATCGTTCGCGCAAAACTTTATGAGCCCTCTGAAGTTAGGCCCAGTGGCTGCGCAGTACGCATATTATAGGTATCCGAGGGACTTTACAGGGCGTCGGGGAGGCCTCGCGCCTAACTTCAGAGGGCTCATAAAGTTTTGCGCGAACGATACCAGTTATAACTTGGTAATGAACAGAAATTTGTCGCCGACTAACACTTGGCCATTATTTATTATTTGTTGTTATAGTTTAGAGTGTGTACTACCATCATGCCAAGTTTGACGCTTGTACGTGTGCCGTTTTTACATTAGAGCAATTACAGAAATACGTTACAAAAATATGTTTGTTGTATGGGAACCCACTATTTTTTTTACTTTTTTATTATTTCTTAGTTAATCCGCCGTCACATATTCCGTGAAAATTTCAACTGGCTATCTATAACGGTTCCAAAGATACAGTCGTAGGTAGGACGGACAGACAGACAGACACGACAGCGTAGGCTCAGTAATAGGGTCCCGTTTTTACCCTTTAGGTCTGGAACCTTAAAAAATTACCTGCGATTCCAATTTGAGAACGGCTTGCTTCAGTTTGTCCGTGTAGTTGGCTAGTTGTTCCATATCATCCCAGAAGACCGCCTTCTGGTTCTGCACGAGAGATGACAAGTCCAGCGCCGCTTGGAGCATCATCGGACGAGTCGAGGGGACCATGCGTTCGCCCAGTGTGTTGTGGAAGGATGCAACCTTAAAAGAATTCGTAAACAAATCTATATATGTACTGCGTTACACAAAATGAGTGTAATAAGCCAAAAAGGGTCCAAAATACCCATCGTTCCGAACCACTTTTACTATGGGACCAAGACTGAAATCGCGAACATTTTCACCTGTTCCATAGAAAACGTTCGTTCACACCCATAAATATGTATGGAACAGCTGAGATTTCTTTTCACGATTTTAGAATGGGCCCCTTAGTAAAAGTTGTTCATAATGATGAGTTTAACGGACCTCTCTCAGCTTAGTACACTCTTTTCACGTAACCCTGTATAAAAGTCTGTCTACTGTCGGTAACAGGGTTAGAGTTGCTACTATCGGGTTTTAAGAAGAAAAAAACATTATTTTGTAAGCTACTACTACGCTGACAACTTTCCCTGACAACACATACACGGCGAATCCCAATGCCGCGGTGCACGCGACTATCGCTCTGAGTGTACAGTGAAGTATCGGATCGGGCAGGGAAGGCGCGCTTCCAGAAGCGGAGCTTGATTACGACACTCGATTCGGGCGTTTGTTTAAAGCCAACCTACTGCTTTAGATTATATATCTACTATGGCACCGGTATCCAAATCGCGGAAGGCGAGCACTTTTGTAACTTCTCCCACATTAACCGCGAGTTCAACATGTGTAGATCTACAGCTATCTACAGTATACCTGTTGCAAGGCTCGTGCGTGCGTCAACGCTGTAGCGATGGAGTCGAGCGCTGCAGCGGCTGGCGGCGCCGGTAACCCAAGGGCAGCCATTGAGCGCGCTTCTAACTCGGCCCATACTAGCCGCGGGTTGAACATCACCTCCATCATTTTGCTTTCGCCGCTGAACTCCACCACGGGCTTGTTGGTAGATAACTGTAGCAAGCCATTCTTGGCTTGCGCCTGCAAGGAATGCTCTAAATTTAAGTATGCATTGATAATATACAATTCTGTAGTAAAGAAATATTGACTTAGAGCTGTCCTTTGGGTTACGGCTTCGACGTCAGAGGACAGTGAGGAATGGTGAAAGTAAGGTTGTGATCACATTAATACAATTTGTGTCCACGACAAAGATCTGCTAAGGACAAAACGCAGTCTCACAGTTGATCAACTTACTTGTAAGTCACGGGACCATTCTTCATGCAGCTGCATGTACATTGTCTTGAGATCTTTCAACAGTTGTGTGGCAAGTTTGATTAGTTCAGAGCTACCCTCAAATTCTTTCAAATACTTTTCAGCGCAAGTTTGTATCTCTTTTACCTGAAACAATGAAATTCATTCATTGAAAATATAATTCTTTTCTAACTAGTTCTTAATCGTGTAATAAGCTTCCTCGACGCATTCCAAATTGTTTTTACACTCAAATCTCATAGTTTAGTCCAATCCATGGTTAATCAAATCCTTTGGGAATTATCCGATATATTGATACTGGCACACCACTACTTTTAATGAGTGGACGGAAATAATCCAACCTGTATACGCAAACAAATCCAGTCTTCAAACAGTATCAAACTAGTTTCGTCATGTTATAATTATTTCGACTATAATATAGAGGGACTTACTTTAGCTTCTGTCTGCTTGGCCCACTGTATCTGGTGCACTACAGGCGACATCTCTGGCGGTTGGTACATTTTCACATCAGTTTCGTCAGAGTCCAGCTGAATTTGTATATTCTTCAGCATCGATAGAAGCGAGGAGACGAATATCTCGAGCTCGTTGTTCAAGGCATGTTTGACTAGAGGACGTTCTATCAATGCGCGGTACCTCATGAATTCGTACAGCATCTGTGAACAAACGTGCAATGGTTTATCTTGCTTGACTCCACGTGAGAGCAGACGGGAACCTTTACGTTGGATTGTGGGGTTAGAGAAGAATAAAAATGCAGGAGTAAATTTATTTTTTGCTTACATCAAGGATTCTAATAATTATCTATAAATAAAAAATAAATAAAATAATAAAATCTGGGACATTATTGCACACATGGTCATCTGACCCCAAATAAAGCAAAGCTTGTAATATGGCTGCCAGAGACATATACATTTTTAACCGACTTCTAAAAAGGAGGTTGTCAATTCGACCGTTTTTTTATGTTTGTTACCTCAGAACTTTTGATTGGGTAATTCGATTTTGATGATTATTTTATTATTTGAAAGCTGGTGTTTCCCGTTTGGTCACATTTCAATTTGGTCCAGTTCTGATGAAGTCGGTTTTTTATATTGATAATTATATTTTTTATCTATACCTGTTTTGTAGACGAATTGTGTAGTCTCGGTTTCAGTTTCTCAGCAATTTTGGCCTCAGCGGGGCGAAGGCTCGCAGCGAACTTAGAAACCGCAGTCTCCCAAGATGCGTTAGCCCCGTTACACATCCATACATTAATATCTACAGAAATAATTTAAGGTAATTTTTCTGGTTATTAATGAAGTTTTTTGCAATTTTGTAGTATACATATACTACTAAACTTACTTTGAAATGGTGCAAACAACTTTTCAGTCTGCAGTTCCGACTTTTCATTCTTTGTCAGAAGCTTGTTCAGTTGGCTATGTGTAGATCTTATGTCGTGGACCTAAACATAAATAATGCAAATTAACACGGGAAAATGTTTTCGCTTCAAAGGGGTTCATCATGAATTCATCATCATTATCAGCCCATCATGTTTCACACTGCTGGGACACAAGCATTCTCTTCAGGTGACAGGTTACCACACGATGTTTTCCTTCACCTTTGTTGAGCGATGGAATCGAAACTGCAATAATTCATTGGTGCAGTGCCGAGGATACAACCGGGTGCAGTCAGATTGTAAAGCGCACATGCTACCGCCTGGCCACCATTGCTCCATGCAATTACACCAAATCTTTGAAAGAAAGTTAGAAGGACAAAGTCTAGACAGACCAAGGAGCCCAAAATATACTCGGTACAAGTTGATTTTTAGCTCTGACAACTGCAGGTGATTGTAAAAAAAGCTGTATGAATGCTGCTTACTAGGTTTTCGAACTTATGATTGTGGCTGGTACGCCTGGCAGCCGATTTGCTGCAGTGAATTTTAGAAGAAAATGTGTTCATTCAGCTTTTTACAATGTTATTGTAGCTATTATATTGTTATAGCTAAAAAAAACTTGGGCCGAGTGGTTTCGACGCAAGGTTCCAAAACCGCAAAAGTCCAAAAAAACATATTATGCCAGATTCGCATAACACCAAACCCGCGGTTAACCAAACACGCAATTTACCAAACAGCATAACACACAGGTTCCCAAAAACGCAGATAGCCAAAAATATAATTTAAAGATTTAAATTAAAGCGAGAGAAATAATCCCGCAGACTGATCTGTTGATTGCGCAAACCCAACAGAACTAAGCAGCTAAAAGTGTTCTTGTCTTTGTCTTAGATTGAAACAGATAATTTGGCAAGGTTAGCCCCTGTAAAAAAACAAAATCTATATTACTGTACCTCTTTCAGCCTGTTTTCAAATTTCTGACAGAAGAGAGGCACATATGGCTTTCCATTCCAAGTGTGGAGTGCATAATTTGGCCAGTAAGTCTCGGTAAGGGATCTGCATGCACTCGTCCAAGTCTGTACGACCTTTAAATTTTCAGACAGAAGTGTTAATACTTCATAGTCCCTCCCACCATCTACTCTCCAGAGATCCATAGATGAAACTGATTTCTGTATTGTAGAACATACAAGGTGTCCTGCAATTTTATTAGCTCTTTTAATAATTGTAACATAAAACCTGGGGCCTTACGCCCAACTCTAAACGTGGGCCCGAATAAGTGCAGTTTGCAAAATCACGCAAACCGTATCTTTTTGCAAACTGCACCTATTCGGGCCCGCGTTTAGAGTTGGACGTAAGGCCCCTGTTAGCTGAATTCTGATAAGACCAATAAATATTTCAGGATGAAAAGTAAGTAAAGAGAGGATGAGCCTTAATCCACTATGCTGGCCCACTGCATGTTGGTGAATGCCATTGTCTTTGAACCAGGGTATTATAAATACAATATACCACCTCAATACATTTTTATTAAATACAATTCAGCTGTTATAGAATTGAGTGGGAACACTGTTGCCCGTTTTTACTAACCCTAGGAGTTGCCTTAATCAGATGCCTAGATATTTAGGAGTTGCCTAGGGCAAAAAAACGTTTCACCAAACTTTAAGTGGGTATGATAACTAGTGATGTTCTGAGTCATTTAAAGTAACGACACCAATTCGAGGGTGCCTAATGATAGGCAACTCTTAAACTGACAGCCCGCGCCGCGCTCGCTCACTCACATCAAAACCATAGATAACTGTCAAAAATTTAGGCAACTCTTAGCTTATGAGTATTAAAAACAGATTGGTGAAACAGAAGATTAAGCTTAAGGCTCTGTTTAGGAGTTCCTGATTGCAGGCCTTATTGTTAGGCACTTCGACCAAAATAAAATTAATGGACGGGCCCTAACCATTGAAATTGATCAGTAAAAACGAGTCAAAACCGTCGGATATATACTTCAACACCTAATTATAAAAATGTACAGTATATTTGTTACAAAATATAGATATCGGTTTTATTTGTGTATTTACACTTCGGTAAAGCATACGAATTCATAATTTTGTCAGATTTTTCGTTATCGCGTAACAATAGACTCGTGTTTCACTTCCTACGGCTAGAGACCGACTGAAACGAAGTGAGCACTGGCGCTCATTTTGTAATCTTCAAAAATGCGCTTCTACTGGGCCCGTCCATTCATTTTATTTTGGTCGAAGGTTAGGCATCGTGTTTTTCGTGATTGCGGCAGGTGTGTTTTTCTCTTACACTTCCCAACTTGCACGTAAATGTTCTTAAGATACATACCAATAATATCAAAAACATGTGTCATTCTAGTTTGTGAGTATGGTACAGATGTAAAGCGCCACACATCATCTAGTAAACCTCCAATGTTTTCTGCTGCTTCTCGCATTTCGGGTATATTGCTTGCCTGCAGAACTCTATAAGGGGTTATTAGGAATTCAAGCTCAAGACACACATAGTCGAGGTCGTCCAACATAATCACAAAAACATTCTTATGCATAGACCTTGCATAGACTTTTGTCTTGCTCTCTCATTACCAGAGAGAGCGAGACAAAATTCAATGTAAGGTTATTGTAAGAATGTTTTTGAGATTATTGTGACCCACCTGGTGTTACAACAAGACATGACATTTTCCTGCAAAGATAAACTCTGAAAAGGATGTGACCTAGAGCTAACAAATGATCAAAAATTCAGTGAGATTTAATATAATAGAGTCGTTATAGGCGAACAACACTAAATAAATAAATAATAAATAAATATGTGGGACATTATTGCACACATGGTCATCTGACCCCAAACTAAGCAGAGCTTGTAATATGGCTGCCAGAGACTGATATACATACATATATATTTTTAAATACATACTTAAATAGATATTAACACCCAGACATAGAACAAACACAAATGTTCATCACACAAATGTTTGTCCTAGATGGGAATCAAACCCACGCCCCCAAGCACAGAAAGTAGGATCACTACCAACTGAGCCACCGAGGCAGTCAAGTCAGACACTGCCTTTAAAATTAACTAAAAGGGGCAACCGGGTCTCCGCCGCCGTGGTGATCGGCTGAATTAAGCTTTGTTCCGCTTTGGTCGTCGATTATGCTGCGATCTCTATCACTCTCTCACACAAGACGATCTACACATCTCGCTCATACACTTCATAGTGACATATAACAATTTATAATTTTAATTTTTATAAAAAATACAGTTCTTACGCGTGAAATTAAACAATTTTCTCTCACAGAGCGTGTGTAGTTTGTGCAGTTTATAGACACAGGAAGGAGTTTCATAAAATACTTAAAAAGCTGCGATGTGTTGCCGGACACTCGGAGTGCATGACTGAGAGACGGCTGTAACGAATATGTTACTGTGCCTTGCATTCGTCTAGTCATTATAGGTGACGGTCACAACCTATCTACAAGTAAAAATATCTTAGCAAAAACTTACTTAATTTCTTCACAAATGTCTTGAAACATATCACAGAATGCTGCAGCTGCTTCCTTCTCTTTCTTGTTAACATCTTTTCTCTGTATAACTGTCTTCCAGTATTCCAACTCATCTTCAATTGATAGAATTACTGTAAAGTAAATTAAAATAAATTTTCACAGATGATGTATTTCTGTTGCCGCTATAACAATAAATACAAAAAAAAAAGAATAAAATAAATATTTACGGGGGCTCCTATACAACTAACGTGATTTTTTTGCTCATTTTTGCTCGATATTGATAACGGCAACAGGTAGACGCTTGAAATATTCACAGAATATTTAGGTACATATTCATTTCATTCATTCAAAAAAAAATGGGGGCTCTCATACAACAAACGTGATCTTTTTGCTCGGTTTTGATTTGATGATTATTGTATTTTGTGGAACTGAACCTTCAGTGCGCGAGCCCTACTCTTTGCCGGTTTATTATTTATATAGGAGATGATAGATTTCTTGCTCTAACTACCCTACTATTATTATACTTGCCTGTACTTATACTACTTACTGTTTACATTTGTTTCGTCCTTCCCATGTGCCAGGGTTCTAAGGATGGATTCTAAATCTGAGAGATTCTTCTGAAGTTTGACTGAATATACATCGTTTTCCTGTAAAATAATTATGACATAAGATTTAAGGTAAGCGGTAGGCCATCACAAGTCAACTGCCAACGCCAACCCAATTAAACGCAAAGTATTTTATATAGTGAACATTGAGGGTACTACGTGATTTTTATACATGATACTAGCGACCCGCCCTAGCTAGGCACGGGTATAAGATTGATATAAACCTTCTGTGAAAAATTTATCTAACTCATGGTGAAAACAGTATCAAAATCCGGTGCGTGGTTCATAAGGATTTAGGAGATATACAGACAAACAGACGCGGAAAGCGACTTTATTAGACATAGAGACACAGAAGCGGGCTATAGCAGTGCGCGGTAATATGCTGGCAAGGCGATTTTTCCGTGTCAGCGACTCTGTCAAGGCCCAACTCTTTATAAATTACTGCATCAGCGTGTACACCAGTACAACGACGCATGGCGCGCGATGTTCCGGCTGCCGGGGTGGTGCAGCGCAAGCGGCATGTTCGCCGCGGGGCGCGCGCCCTGCTGGCAGGCGCTGCTGCGGAGCCGGTCAGCCACCGCGCGCACCGCCCTGCACCGCTCAGATAACGCACTGGTGGCTGCGGTACGAGTGGCACTTTAGCCCTATACATCGCACGTAGAGGGTGTATCACACGCTTATCACTTAATAATTATAATGACTAATCTTAATTTTCAATTTTTAATGTACCTATATAATTTTCATGTCATTATTGTGTTAATTAATCTTAATTTTATTTTTTATGTGTAGTATAATTTTCGTATTTTAATTTTTATAAGCTATGGATGCAAATCTGGACAATAAACTATTTCATTTCATTTATTAACCGACTTCTAAAAAAGAGGAGGTGCTCAATTCGATTGTTTTTTTTTAATGTTACCTTAGAACTTTTGACTGGGTGAACCGATTTTGATGATTCTCTTTTTATTTGAAAGCTGTGCCCTGTGGTCCCATTTCAATTTAGTCCAGTTCTGTCATTTTTATGGAGTCGGTTTTTTATATCGATAATTATTAACCCAGAAAATTCATGGTTCGTATAAGAAGCTGTCGCCTTCGCCTCGCTTACCACAGAGGTCGGAAACATGTTTTATATATTGATAATTATTTTATAGCTATGTAGAGAAGCGTTTTTTTTTTTACATAGATTGACTTACAGCTGTTAGCAAAGGAGAATATACTTGTCGTAATGTATGATACAGTGACTCAGCAGGGTTACTTGATAAAGTGATGATGTTTATATTAATGTTTCCAATCACATTGTCCCCGCTTCCTAGTTGTTGTGATGAATTTTTGTAAAATATTAGGCTCTTTTCTTTGAACTCCTGGATCTGAAACATTTTACAACCTTTTATTTAACTCGCAATGTTTGTATTGTATGTTAGTTTGTTTGTGTATGTCAAATCTTGCAAGCTGAATTATAACCTCCTTGAAATTTCTCTTTTTTATTTTTCATTTTCCTCGTAATGGCATAACCAATTTTGCTGAAATATTCCACACACAGTCCTACACCTGTAGTTCTGAAGGCGAAGTACGAAATATCTAATACGTATCGAATTTCATACAAATTTTGGATTTCGTATTTGAATACTGCATGTTAAAATAAGAACACTTAGAAGGGGTTGTAAGTAAATTTTGTAAATGCAACCTTTTTGATTACATTACATATATATTTCTAATATAAGCACCTATAATAGTCCATTCACTAGATAATTGATGATGGTGAAAAGGAAAACATCTCATTTTTATATATTTTTTGAGTATTGGCTATGTGACTGCAACTTCCTAAAACAGCCAAGCTCCATAAAATAACGGAGTAAGGCTGGGTTACTGACATATTTTCAAAATTAGTAAGTTTAAATTCAATAACAAACATAGATTGAGATAGGTTTAATAAAAATAAAAAAACTTTATGGCAAACTTATAAATATTGTAGAAACACAAATGCGCAAATGAGGAATATTAATCATTATTATAGTTACCTACAGATTAGGGGGCATCCATTAATTACGTGAGGAGTTTTGGGGGGGGGGGGAGGGGGGTCAAGCCGAATCTCACTCAATCTCACGTGGGGGAGAGAGGGGGTCTCGGCAAATATCACGTAATATTTTTTCCCGCAAGAAATACTGTAAAATTGCATGTTTATAAATATTTTCTCCACTAAAATATCGTTAAATCTTACTACATACTAATACTTACTTTATATACAAAATACAAGAAAATACACATTTTTAAAAATCTCACGTGAGATTAGGGGGTGGGGGAGGGGGTCGAGCCAAATCTCATGACATCTCACTAAGGGGGGAGAAGGGATCGAAAACCCACCAAAAACACCTCACGTAATTAATGGACACCCCCTTAATTACTAGGTAATTTGTTTCAGGTTTCATTGATTTTTGGTTTCAGGATATATGACAGATTATGAATTTCTGTCAAGTGGAAAATAATTGTTTCAATACCCATTATTGTACTAGATAAGACATAGAAGTGGAAATATACTAGAAATACATATAAGAAACGGTTATTACTCGATGTTCGAAAAACTAACAAGGCAAATTGTTAACGGGGTTAGGTTTTTTTCACAGTTTACTGCACCGCCAGCGATCATCAAATAGCTAAAGAAAGCTGTTCAAGAGTTTCAATTTTACCTGAGTATGAAGCAGTAATGTATCGTCATTGTTGATGTTACTTTGAATCAATAACCTTTGGGAATTACTGATGAACTCCGACAATGTGTCTTCTGACTTATCATCCAACTTTAGATTGGTTTTGTCATAGAAGTGCTCTGTAAAAAAAGAAAATAATAATTCATTAATTTAAATTTGTACAATAAACGACAAGTAATAAAAAACGGGTAGTGCGAGTCGGATGCGCTCTAAAGATCCCAAACTGAATGAAAGAAAACAAATTGCTTAGGTGCTCCCACTTGATGGTAGGTGTTTATTTACTCTTGCTCTTTTGCTGCATGATTGTGTAGTGTCTTAGTGGGAAAACAGCATTGGAATTAGGCTCCATACTGCTGACCAGAACACTTGCACTGTAACACCATATGTGTGACAGTGTATCCCAGGATTTTACATGAGTGATTTCATCAGTGGCTAGCGCTTTAGTTGGTACCTTTACTAACTGTAGTAGGCCAGCAGTGTACCCTGCCTCAGAACCTGGTATTGTCAGTGACTAGTTAACTGATGTAGTGGTGTATGGCAGGCTTGTCTCACAGCAGTAGCGCAACCATTTTTTTACATAATAGGTTAGGCTTTGACTGCTACCTCGCCTGATGTAAATTTTTCTTTCAAGGCCCGAGTTCAGGAATTAGGCGCTTCAGTTTAGACTTGTAGATTTAAACTAAATAAACACCATTATTGTACATTTCCCCTTGCATGCGCCTTCATACTCTTTTCGTCCAAGCGAAATGAAAGTTGTGAAAGTCGCGGGCCTTCAGTGGAAGCAGACGGCAGGATGTCGTTCAGTGTGGAGGTTAAAGGGGGAGGCCTATTTTCAGCTCAGCAGTGAACGTCTGGCTGATGATGGTGATGATGAAATGAAAGTTTCGGTCTACGAGAACAATTTAGCATTTTGTTTGTGTCATTGAATAGGTCTTCTGAAATTAATGTATGGTTTCATACCTACATAACTTTTTGACTGAGCTAGGCGAAGTCTGTCTACTGGGAGAAATCGGCGTTTTAGGCATGTTGGTATATTTGTTCGACGATAATTCATTGCGTACTTACCATTGATCTGATAGGCACTCGATAGGCATTGAATTTCGTGGGCTACTTGCCACTTTAAGCAAATACAATGTATTTAGTTCGTATATAAGTACCCAAAATCGGTCAAGGGCAATGAATTCAATGGTCTAGGGGTTGTAGGCGAACAACTAATTGCAAAGAATCAAGGAAACAAAAGTTATTAGAATTTTGCAGTGTAGTTATAGCAATATTCGGTACAAACTTACCCAAAGTGATCAGTATGAAGCTACGTGCAGAATTCATTATTATGAGCAATTATTTTAAAGCAACACATTCAGATTGCAGATTCTCATCGTAACTTTACTAATTACATTCGTTTTACTATATTTCAAAATTCAAATCTTCGAGAAAATTTTAGCTTAGCGCATTTGCGGTGGAAATTTCAGCGCGGTTGAATTTTGATTGAATTGAAAGTGTGACCATCTTGAAAATAGAAAATCTGCCAGTGCGCCATAAATTAGGTAGGTACATCCACTTGTGGAAATTCGGTTTCCACAAGTTTATGTGTACGTATAACTGATTTATCGCATAAAAAAGAATACAAATAAATATTGTAGTGTATAAATACCTACTAACACAACTTGAATAAAAATTCTTATATAAAAAATAATCCTGTTTTATAGAAATCAGAATTAGATGATCCTATATCCCTACAAATGCGTTACTGTGTAGGGAATGAGTGAGCGTAGCGTTGCAATGGCAATATGAATTAATAATGATCATCTTTTATGTTAACCATGACGACATCTAGGTACCTCAAACCTGCTACTTTTACAAAAACGTTAACATGATATGCTAGAATAAAAATACGTAGCCAAATCTGCCCAAATAGCAAACTCTTCCACTAATGGTCACACCAAATGGTTTGTTGACAACTCTTGACAATCGAACGTTGCTATGGTAACTACCGACGCAGCTGCCACCGGAGCAGTCAAACAATAGTTTGTTTGACTGCTCCGGTGGCTCAGATGGTAGTGAACCTACCTTCTTTAATTAAAAAAAAAAAAAAAAAAAAAAACCTACCTTCTGCGCTTGGGTTCGATTCCCACCTAGGGCAAACACTAATGTGATGACCATTTGTGTTTGTTCTATGTCTGGGTTAATATCTATAATAATAATAAATAATATCTGGGTTAGTATGTATTTAAAATTTATATGTTGGTATATATATCAGTCTCTGGCAGCCCTATTACAAGCTTTACTTAGTTTGTGGCCTGACAGTGGCGTAGCTAGGTAACCAAAGGTCCTAGTGCAAAAAAATGGGGCCCTACCTAAACTGCGTTAGGATTTATCAAGTAATAATATAAATAATTTACAGGGACAAAACTACTTTATCATCAGCTCTTTGTTGTGCTCAAATCTACTTACTACATGTATGTGTAAGAAGGGCAAAAATTTTGCAAGTTCAGTTTGAGGTTTGCTGATCAGGGCCCAAGGGCCCCTTGAGCTTGGGGGCCCCGGTGCACGGCACCACCATACCCACCTGCCCACATATAGACTTATTTGTCAAGTGAAATTTGTCCAATGAATTTTGGTTCCGGAATTAGGTCTAAGCGGGGTGTTCAGAAAAAAGCCACATGCGTTCGCACCTACCACTCTACCTTAACATATCTCCCTTGTTTGTCTAATCTGAGAGCGCGTATGTATGTGAGCTTCTCTCAGAAAAAACAGCAAAACTCCTCACCCAACTTTTTTTTTTTGTATATTTAGCTCTACAGATTGTAGTTTTCGATTCAGCTTGGTACGAGTACTTGACTATTAGACATAGAACTCAAGAGACCGTTGTTATGTAGCTGGCATGGCACTCCGTGGGTGTCCAGAAGTCCTAATTTACTCGATTTACGCAGCGACCCGAAGTGGGTCTTGGCCTCCAGAACAAGAGCGCATTAGTCTCGGTCTCAAGCTTGCTCTCGCCAGTCGGCAACCTCGAATGGTTACGGCATCTTTCCATCTATATCTAGGTCAGCTGATGGGTTAGCGGCCATTGAGAACTCCAAGATACGCCGTCTTCACATTTCGAAGGAGTCTTGAATTCTTGGTTGGAGGTCTTATTTCTTAACACAGATTTTGGGGACATTGTGTAATGTGGAAATTATTGTAATATAGGTGTAGATGGAGGAAAAACTCAAATCTAAATGATGATTGTTTATGGAATATTTACCGTGATAAGGTTGTGGTCTGAGCTCCCGATATTTCGGCGCAAATCGTCAGCTCCAACCACAACCTAAGCACGGTAAATAATCGCATATCCACAAATAGTTGGTTTTAAAATGTTTGTCTTTATGTTCGACGATTATGTACACATGTTGGATTTAATAGTAGCCATAAAATGAACAAGAAATAAAAATCTTTCTTAATGTATCAATGTTTTATTTTCTTCTTAGATGAACTGGCAACAGGCTCTGTCTCGTATTCAATCTCGACGCGTGGTTTCTTGCGGATCACCTTCTCAGCCATATCCTGAAATAAATTGAATACACTATGTACTTAAGAAAAAAAAAAACATTGCAAGCAGTAAATTATTGTAAAACTATTTATTTAACGAGTCACTTGTCCACACTGTTTTAAACTATCACGGTTGTTCACTAAAGTTATATGATTATTTAGGGGATATTTCGGCGCAGTTACATGCACCATGTTCACGGGAAGACCGTGAACATGGTGCATGTAACTGCGCCGAAATATCGGGAGCTCCTTCCACAACCTTACCACGGTAAATATCCCGTAAATAATCATATAACTTCACTTGTCCACATCGCATATTCTACTAAGAAGTGGATTGTGCGAGTTTTAAAGTGGTTGTTTCTCATTAAAAAAAAAAAAATTGCTCTTTAGTTTAACAGTGTAAAACATACGGGTTTACCCGTATAAAACGCTTTGATTCCACTTTTATTGTGCGTACTGCTAGTCTGTGGAGCTACAATAGCTACAAGCTAGGTGACTTCAAATCAAGAGTGAATTGGTTTCTTCTAGGCAAACATGCTCTATCGTAGACCGCACCATTGCTTAACTTCATGCAAGGACGGTCAAAGCCTATTACTAAACTAAATGAGTTTGACTAATACTGGTGTTTTTTTTAAATATGAAAAATGTAAAACAATGAGACCCCCTTTATTATAAACTTATGTGACAGTGTATTTCTTAGTTTCTCTTTCACGCAGCTCTAGAGCAATGGGTCGACGCGATTTGTTGCAATGTAGGTGGAGGGCCAGAGAATAACATAGGATATCCCATAAACAATTTACGGTCCCTGAGTAAATGTCTACGCGTTTGAAACCAAGTGGATAAGATGGCGGTCAAACGCAAGCTTATTATACAATTAAAAAACATGGGACACAGCTAGTAACATAATAAAGTTGAAAATTACCTCAATATCTGATGTTTCCGATTCAAAGTCACTATCCACATTCGCATTCTCCTTTCCGCCAGAATCACTATCCTGTAATTCAAAAAACGATTCAATTAGGTATCAAATAAATGAAATTGAAGCTATGATGTCTTGATGGGCAAAAACAGGTACATTACTACAGTACTTTTATCTGTAGCATGGCCAAATATAAGTTTTTTTTTTTTTTTCAGAAAATATGACTGATCTCCTTTCAACCCCATTCAACTCTTACAGAAAATGTTGGTCTCTGAAAAGAGTGTATTCTAATAGGCTTATGTGTCGTTGACCCTATTTTTTTTAATACCTCATATAAATGCTGATCTTACTTGAAAGCTAGTGCCCATAACGAAAACTAAATTAGAATTTATTTAAAATAAATAACTTTTAAGTGTTTCAATTTCATGCTAGATAGAGAGTGCGCTATAGCACGTCATGACGCCAAGCCGCGCACGCACCATACAAATACTATACTAACACATGATTTGCGGGAGAGAGTCAGAGCATCCGCTTTCTATCCCCACCAATAAATAAATTCTTATCACAAAAATAGCAAATTTTTTTTTTCAGTATGTGTAATGTATTTAATTATATCCTTCGCCAAACCTGTTATCTATATACATATATTTTTCCCCGACCTATTATATATATATATAATAGGTCGGGGAAAAAGTCTTTTCGTATTTTGTATGTATAAGGTTGTAGTAAAAATCTCATCCGTTGTACTGTTTGTATCTGGCTGGTTTTGATACCATTAAAAATATGACATTTTAAAAAAGGAATACAAAAAGTAAAAAGCAATTTCCCGCCATTTTTCAATTGTTTTTTTGTTTGATAAAATGAGTGAATCTAACGAAGAAATTCGATATATTGTGAAATTTTATTACAAAAAAGGGAAAACTGCGACACAAGCCGCGAAAAAAATTTGTGACGTTTATGGACCTAATGCAGTGTCATCAAGAGTAGCACAATGTTGGTTCAAGCGTTTTCAGTCCGGGAATTTTGATGTCAAAGATGCAGCTCGCTCTGGTCGCCCTGTTACGGATGAAGTAGATGCCATTTCTGAAAAAGTGGACCAAGATCGGCATATTAATAGTTACGACGTAGCTGAAGAACTGGGGATTGACCACAAAACAGTTTTGACCCATTTGAAAAAAACTGGGTATACAAAAAAACTCGATATTTGGGTGCCACACAAGCTCACTGAAAGAAACCAAATGAATCGTGTACTCATTTGCGACTCTCTATTGAAACGTGACGAAACCGAACCGTTTTTGAAAAGATTGATCACTGGTGATGAAAAATGGATCACCTACGACAAGAATGTGCGCAAACGATCATGGTCAAAGGGCAGTGAAGCACCACAAACTGTAGCGAAACCCGGATTAACACGTAATAAGGTGATGCTGTGTGTATGGTGGGATTGGCAGGGCATCGTTCATTATGAGCTTTTACCGCCGGGCAAAACCATCGATTCGGATCTCTACTGCCAACAGCAGATGAGTCAAACAAGAAATTGAGAAAAAACGGCCGGAATTGATCAACAGAAAGAGTGTGGTCTTTCATCATGATAACGCCAGACCGCACACATCTTTGGCCACTCAGCAAAAATTTAGAGAGCTTGGTTGGGAAGTGTTAATGCATCCACCATATAGCCCTGACCTTGCACCCTCAGATTAGAAAATTGGTGGGGAGGTAGCTTAGAACCAGGAGACGGACATAGGATACTCTAAAAACGGCTGGACCGATTTTGATGAAATTTTGTGTTCCTGGAGCGGGTCATAGTAGCGAGGCCGAAGGCCGAGCTTACACCCGTGCGAAGCCGGGGTGGTCGACTAGTTTGTAATAAATGAAACATTAAGACAGGCCTATTGTATCTAAATATATAATTTGTTGCTTATGCATATACTTCCTTATTTACTTGTATGCTTCTGTATGCAAGCATAATTATTATGCATGACTTATTCGAGTTATTCGAGGCAAGTAACACCACCAGTTTTGACAGAAAGTCACAAGTCTCTCTCTCTCTCTCTCTCTCTGTTTGTTTTCGTCAGAGACAATCGTTAATTTTTTAAGCAGTTTTTTTAAATACTGGTCATGTTATAATGACATGGAACAGTTACTATGGCTATTGCTTTAGCGCGTTTTGTAACGCGTAGTTAGATACAGCAGCAACGTTAATGTAGGTGTAGATATGACATGGGGAATATAAGCTCACCTCACTATCCATATCAGAGTCTGCCTCAACAAACTCGTCTGGCTCCGCAGTCCTCTTCAGCTCCCGCTCTAGCTCAGGTTCCATTTCTCTTTCCACCTCCTCCTCCTCTTCATCTTCCCTTTCGCTCTCGTCAGAGACCTCTTCTGCTTTGAGAGCCGAATCGAATGCCATTTGAGGGAAGTTGTAGATGTCATTGTACTGAAAATGTGGATAAAATTAATAAAGCTATGGACACAGCTATGTGAAAACATTGCTATAATATAATAATAAGCATACTCATTTGGAGTATCCTCAAAAATTTGTTAAAATTTCAAGAATGGTACACACATTGGTAATGTATTATTCTCGAATTCCTGCTGGGATGACGAGGAAGACGTTCATCGAATTTACGTCGAAATCTCCAAGAACATTTCACTTAAGCCAAAGGCCGACTACGGCTTTGTCATCTATTATTTTACCTTATTTCGAGTTATGTTTCGATTAGAATAATTAAGCATGTATCACGACGTCATGATCGGTAACTGAACAATGAATAGAATTTTATTTTATTTAGTTAAAAAGTAGTTTTTTGCTATCTAATCATTTCTATCCTATTTACTGTATATTTTGACGATCATTTTAGTAGTTTTCATAGTAGCATAGCTCTATGTTTCGCCGCAAAATAGAAATCTTTGTAAAAAATTTAGTTCTGTTACGTCACATTCAATATTCTTTATATCAAGTGCCATGCTATTTGAAAATAATTATAAACATTCAATAACGCACAGCCAATTAACAGCTTTAGAATCTTCAAGCCATACATTTATGAAAAAAATTTAGGTCTGTGATTCGAGTAGTGTTTTAAGTAAACCACATCTTTAAAAAAGCCGGTTTTTGGGTTCTGTAGCCCGAAAAGGAACCCTTATAAATTCGTCTGTCGTATAAATTATCTGTCCGTTCGTCCGTCTCTCTGTCTGTCTGTCCACCCGTCCGAATTTTTTAGAACCTTCTAACTTCTACATTTATTATGATAAGTGCATGACACTTTGCATAATGACAGTTGTAATATAGATCAAAATTTTAAAAGTATAAAAAATTTATAATATTGCATTTTAGGGGTGGCTCTGGTACATGTGAACGGGGGATGAAAGTATTTTTTTCACTCCACCTACTCGTGTAGGGTATTGTTGAAAAGGTATTTTAAAATGGAGGTAAGGTTTGATAAATCACTTTTTTATAAAGTCTATACTTTGCGAAATATTACCCGCCACAGTGGCAACAAGTTGGTCCCCCCCTGCATTTCTAAACTATAAGACATAGAAACTTGTAACTTACAGTACAGATAGGTCATATTTAAAACCTTCATTCAAAATTATTTCGAACATTATCTGATCATGACTTTTTGAGTAACAGCAATAAAACTGTAATAAATTCAAGGCGAACTATGACTACAATTATATGACTAGTTACGGAACCCTACCATATGCGTGTCTCGGCACGCTCTTGGCCAGTTATTTATAAAAGATTGTTACTTACAGTTCCTTTCTTCAATCTTTCAAGTAGTTGTTTCTCAATAGCATTGTCTATTCTTGCCGCGACAAGTGCTTTCTCTTCTCTTCTCCTTTCACGTCGCTCTATTTTGCGCTGGATCGGCACTAACTCCTTCCTAGAAATTTATTAAATGCAAATATTTTTATAGCTAAGTCTGGAATGGCTTAGTAGCGCATCTGCTTTTCTTTGTTGGAATGATCCGAGTTTCATTTCTAGTTGGATTCGGATATTTGAATAATGAATTTAAATATTTTTTATTGGTCTGGGTCAGTGTTGTAAAAAACATTTTATTTCTGGCTTGGAAAAAAATATGAAACAAACGCGTATTTTTTCTGGAACTTGTTTTTTTTTTAATGAGTACTGTATCTCAAATATATAAGGCAGTTATAGTTTAATATGATATGACTGGTTTAGATTTTATATTAAACTAGCTGTGCCTCGCGTTTTCATAATATATTGGCAACATTTACTGACATTACCTAGGTACATTTATCGATCATTATGCAAGATGTTGTATGATTCAATAACAATTAAATAAAACAGTATTTTATCAAATAGTTATATAGTTTTTCTGAAAAAAGTAGTGTAATACTTACACTCTTCTGAGTTTTAACTTTCTCATCCGTATCAAATATTGTGTAATTTTGACAAATCGCTGTTTGCATTTTGCTTTGATAAATGCTGGCCAGTAAAGCAAGTTCTCGTTGATCTGATATATGGCCTTTTCGAAATTCCGTGACAGCTTTACTTTCTCCCATTGTTTCGATGGAAACATCACTCTGCAAATCATTACAATAAACTTTAGTTCCACCTGATCATAGATCGTAGTGATAATACTGGTGGATATTACAGCTTTAAGGTTTATGCACATTCAGCAATAGTCCCAAAGTGGTCAGTTTTATTTGTATTAAAATATTCCATATTAATACTGCATACAGCAGCCAGTGATAACCTTTTGTAAGGTATTAAATATGGCTATTGAATTCACGAGTAGTCTGTTCAGACAGAGAATGGACTAGGATTATGGTTGAATGGACAAATATCTAAATAAATAACCCTCAACAAAACAACATAACGATAGGACAGCTCACAATAGCTGAGTTTGACATTTTTCAGATGGAAGAGGCAGATGGACATATAAAATTCATTCCAGTTCTCTTTTTGGCAAAGTCCACTCTCTTTTTGAACATGCTCTACTTTAATTGGACTTTCCTAGTACTTTATATTTGAATTTCATCATTTCCAACTGTCTCTATGATGGAAAGGAGAAAGTGAAACGTAACGGCAGGTTGTAGGCAAGAGTGAGACTGGGCTTACGGGTCTGAGCGATGGTTCTGTAAGCACCTTCAATATTCTACATGGTTATTCTGCCCTAGAGTACCTAGATTTAGAGTACTAAGAATTATTAAAGTGCAAATGAATCAATGTACGGTACAAGAGTTTATGTCCAGAGAGTAAAATAAAATCGGTGTCTACAAAGGAATTACATTACACTTTTAAAATAAACTGCATATGAAAATTACCTTTCAGCTGTCCTCATAAACAAATATAAAATTCCATTTTCTTCTCTTACTGTAGCATACTTGCTATTGGCCAAGGGGCAGGCTGCCCTACTGCAAAGGCCAGTAAGGTTATATTCATTACGGCAAAACTGCTGAGTTTTGGTCCTGAAAAATAAAGCATTCTGTTAATCTTATCCAGGATCTAATAACAGAATGATACTCTATCATATATATTACTACTATACTAGGTACTTACGTTACTTTGTGGGAACAGTGAGTTTTGTTGATAATGGCCCACACAACCTATAAACAGAATAATAACACGAATTTAGATGTATTCACTTCAATGGCAAGAAACATAAAAAGAACATTCTTAATAGTTAAATTAGAATAACTTACATCATCGTGTTGCATTTTTATTTAAATAATTTACTGTTTATGATATCAACAAACGACAAGATTTTTGTTGCTAAATCACATGGAACTTAACCTAAAAATCCTAAATTTAAGTGACAGTTGTTAGTAGTGAAGTATGAAATTCCAGTTGACATTGACGTTTCATTTGACAGTGACAATTGTATTTACTTTTTTTTTTTTTTTTTAAATGGCAAGTGCCTTTATTAAATAAACAAAATGCTAGCTAAAACTAACACTAAATAAACAGTTAGACTGTCCATAGACCGTTGAAGATCTAAAGACAATCCAAATGCTCAAACCCACTATCAGTTGGCAGCGTACCCAGCATGCTGGCGATAAAACTAAAACTACTATAACCCAACTTTTTTATGGTAGCCAGTGAACTAGTAACTCTATGGAGACGATTTATGAATAATTAGAACCACGAAATATGGAAGTAGCTGCGAGGAAGCGTTTTACAAATACATAAGTATTGGTACCACTGTCACCAAACGCATACAAAAATTGCTTTAAATCATATTACACATATTTTTCGTGTTGTTTTTACTAACTTATGTTTTTTTTTTTTCAGGTTTAAGTAGAGATACAGTATCTAAAATAAAAAAAGAAGGTTCTACAAATGACGGCGTATGGTGCACACCGGGGAAAATACGTAAAGGAAGACCAAAAAAAGTCATTCTTGATAAAGACCATTTATTAGACAACATGCAAGAGTTTATTATAAATGTTACTGATTCGAGTACATCAAGTTCAGAAGACGATACTAATAATTTGTATCTCTCTGGTAGCTCCAAAGATGGATAAGTCATGTCTGGTATTGAATGTTTGGAATCAGACTTTGACTATGGTTCTGATTAGTGACTCAATAAATAAATATATATAAATAAAATCTTTTATTTACTAGCTGCGTCCCATGGTGTAACTAGGGATAAAAAATAGCTTATATTGTGTTAACTCAGAGTAAACCCTGGCTTATTATTATTACCCATTACCTATTTGCAATTATTTTTACAACTTTTTCAATAATAGGTTGTATTATTTAGACAGAATTTTGTATCAATTTATTTGACAAAGTGTAGAAATATCAAGAATCATAGTCGCGCTATAATGACGTAACAGTGTTGTCACCATAGCAAATACGTTAAAAAAACACAGTGGCGCCCTCAAATTTAATGACGGTTCTCTTTCCGCACAGACTATATAAGCCTTTTGTAAAGTCTCCACTACGTGGCTCGTCACCATGTACTACGTTTTGTAAAGTTACTAGGATGTGATTTGGACTTGATCATGACTTACTTTGCTTGACCTTAAGTATGACTTGTTTGACATTATTCAATACTTCGTAAATCTAATGATTATTCCGACTAAAGGACTCTGTGTACATGGACATAGACATATAAAAAAAACATTATTTATTTATTTTATAGTCTGTGATTTGTCTGTGTCTGTGGTTATGAAAAAAAAAACTATCAAAGCTGTTGCCGTGCATTTTGGCTTCTGCATTATTTTCGCGCCGGACTGATATTAAAATCGATTTTAAACAAAGCATACCTTTTAAATAAGACTCATTTAAGTTATGAATTAATTTCTTATTATTACTCTTACAGTTGAGGTGATTTTACCTCATAAAGACCATGGCGCAAGCAGAAGAAGCTATGGACGTTGTAGCAGACGTTGGAGATAATTCCGTAAATTAATATTCTTATTCCGATTTAACTGCATTATAATTGTAATTTGCTATTCATTCATTTCACTAAATCTCTGTTTTTACACTTTATTCTTCTGTACAGAATGCATCCTCTAGCGATACCACGTCGTCGAGAGGAAAAGAAGGTGATTTCGAGAGCAAAATCGAGACTGATCGATCTAAAAGATTCGAATTTTTACTGAAGCAAACTGAAATATTCTCTCATTTTATGACTAACACTCCTAAGTCCAGTAGCAGCCCTCCTAAACCAAAGGCCGGTAGACCGAAAAAGGTCAAAGAAAACATTGATGATTCAGTAGGATCTGCAGCTGAGTAAGTAATAGTTAAGCAGCTCCATAGTCAGTATAGAGCTTTTTGACCATAAAAGCTCTATACTGACTATGGAGTAGCAAAAGTTATCTCAGTTACACATACAAAAGTAAATTCCTGTGGTATTATAACATTGAATTAGCATAAAGAGATATTTATATTTTCAGTCATCGTCACCGTAAAACTGAGCAAGAGGAAGATGAAGAACTTCTTGCAGAGACAAATATTAAAACAAAAGCTATTTTCCGTTTCGAAGCATCTCCACATTATGTGAAAAATGGTGAAATGAGAGATTACCAAGTTCGAGGTCTTAACTGGATGATATCCTTGTACGAAAATGGCATAAACGGAATCCTAGCTGATGAGATGGGTCTTGGGAAAACCCTTCAAACAATCTCACTTCTGGGTTATATGAAACACTTCAAGTGAGTATATAAAACATATTAGGGAATATTCAAAGGTCCAGGTGAGTTACTATGCACCCCAGCCCTCCATCAGGCACAGAGGCAAGGCACTGAGGGAAGTTTATTAGGTGCAATCCAACATAATTTTTGCAGACCGAGTCGCCCTTGACCTTGGAAAGCACCTGTAAATTCTGAAACCCACATGGTTTCCAGGTGGTGCTAATCAGGAGACAACATACAACTTTGGCCGGGGCTAGTGACCATCCACCAGACAAAGTCATGCCGCCACACGACCTAGATGTGTTCTGTAGTGATGTCCATTGACGCAATTAGGGAAAACAGGTCGAAACAGTTATTTCACAGCTGCAAGACGGTCCTGCCAAACGCTGTTAAGAAGCTAGCACACATGACAAATTTTGTTGACGGACCGGCGTCCAACCAACGGGAGAGAAAGGGAAAATTTGCTCTTTCTTTCCTCTTAGTCAGACAATAAGCATGCAATGGTCAAGCATGCTTCACAGACCGCATTATCACTTAGATAGATAGATAGAAAACTCTTTATTGTTCACACCAAAAATTAGAAACGTACATAGTAGGTAACATAAAAAACAACTTAAAAACTAATGAAACAATTGGCGGCCTTATCGCTATAAGCGTTATTTTCCAGGCAACCTTAGTATGGAGAGGTAAGGGACTTAACATCAGGTGATTTGGCAGTCAAACGCAAGCCTATTACTGAATAAAAAAAAAACTAACACTCACTACAGCCAAGTATTTTTTTAATATTTCACCTTGTTAGGCTGTTATAGAAAAATGATATCATCAAAGGAATAGAACTTAATAGAAGTGAAATAATGTATATATATCATGTCTACAGGAATGTTCCAGGCCCTCACATAGTCATTGTGCCAAAGTCTACATTGACTAACTGGATGAATGAGTTCAAGAAGTGGTGCCCTTCCATCAAAGCTGTATGTCTGATAGGTGATCAAGAAACGAGGGTAAGTTAAAAATGTACCTAATTATTTGCTGAAAGAAACTCTTTAATGTCTATTTTAAAGGTTTTATATTACAGAACTAAACTAGACAAAATATTGCTTTCTTTTTCATTACAAGCGGTCAAATGTGGACTTTGTGTGGTAATAATTATTTAAACCGAGTTATGTATTAAGCCAAAAGGGTTTTTTTTATACTCTTCATTATAAACAACTTATTATATGGGATTAACCTTGAAATTGCAAATGACTGGTGATGGTATTATTGACTCATTTCCTAATATAAAAAAAATTGTTTAAGGACTAGTGATAGGAAATTAGTATTACTGTAGAGGTTAATTAAGATCAGTGAATAAAGGCTGTTATTTTTTTATTTATTTATAGGCGAGCAGCATAAGCTGATGTGCCTATATCACACAGTGTCAAAATTTAGTGTTTATCTGTTAAGATTATCTTCTTCATTCTTATCCATCTGGCCAATCCACAGTAGGGATTTGTGACGTTTGCTTTCTCTTGAGTAATCTTTTTGTAAGTAAATGCCGTGTATGTCAGGAAGATTGCAGAAAACTGCGCAACCGTCTTTCTTCCAGAGTAGTAAGCCGCAGGGCTTTTAATCTGTCTTCATAGGGCTTGCGACGAAGAGCATATTATGGTATTTTGGATGTTTCCATTAATTTATTTGATTATATTATTATTATACAGAACGCATTTATCCGCGAGACACTGATGCCTGGCAACTGGGATGTGTGCATCACATCATATGAAATGATCATCCGAGAGAAGTCAGTTTTCAAGAAATTCACTTGGAGGTACATGGTCATTGATGAGGCTCATCGTATCAAGAATGAGAAGTCGAAGCTGTCAGAGTTGCTGCGAGAGTTCAAGAGCATGAACCGACTGCTCCTGACGGGTACTCCACTGCAGAATAACCTGCACGAGCTTTGGGCACTGCTGAATTTCTTACTGCCTGATGTATTTAACAGTTCTGATGTGAGTTTTGAATCTTTCTTTTTTAAATCAAAAACCTGCACCTGAGTATTTTAAATTTAGGAATAGGCTTGCGTTTGACCGCCAATTCGCTTGATGGGTATGTCCTAAAACTGCGATCTGAACCACCGGAGAATAGGCATCAGCATCCTATTAGCCGCCTGCCAAGCGTGGGGATTATGGCAACACCCCTCAACCTTTGTTCATAAGTGGACGTTTACTGGCTGATGATTTGATGTGAAACCTAACCCAAATAAATATATATATCTATTGGCTATAGGTCTATCAGAATCACACAATCCAAAAAATTAAAAAACTAAATTGTTTACATAGCCTTTTATGTCATTTTTTTTTGTGACTTGAGGTTCTGGTATTCCTATATTAGCCACTCTGATTCATGTTTTTTATTCAATTGAGTGATGCGACGTGAAAGTCGCTTGCCTGATGGTAAGCAGCATGCTTGCCTATAATAGTTCAGTACCAACCAAAATTTTAAACAGGATCAGTTTGTAGCTGTGTTTCACTTCACTGCACTTGTCTTTGAGAAACCCTGATCTAGAACAATAATGTTTACAGACTGCTGATTGGCGGAAAAACTGGAACTACTGATATTTTACCTACCCTTTTTTCTTATATCCGAAATGGTCCATGTACTAATTGAAAATTGTCCTTTATTCATTTCTAGCTAAATGTCCGCGGCTTTGTACGCACATGCTCAGCCTTGGACCTCGGCAATAGATATAATTTTCAAAATTCCTTTCTTAGTGTTCACTTACGTTACATAAGGAACATTTGTGCAAAATTTCATGCTTTTAGAGCCATCAGTTTAGACTGCGTTGTATAACTTGTCTATCAGCGAATGAATTTAAAATTATTACTAAGTATATAAATAAATGAATTTTTCTTCTTCAGGACTTTGATTCTTGGTTCAACACAAATGCAGCTCTCGGTGACAACCAGCTGGTTTCCCGACTGCATGCTGTATTGAGGCCATTCTTGCTGAGACGTCTCAAGTCCGAGGTGGAGAAGAAACTGAAGCCTAAAAAGGAAGTTAAAGTCTATGTTGGTTTGAGTAAAATGCAGAGAGAATGGTACACAAAAGTCTTGATGAAAGATATTGATATTGGTAAGTGAAATTTGTAGATAATAACTTTGATCTAGTGCACAGAAAAGTTTTTTTTTTGTTTAAATTAGAACATTTTGTAAGAAATTTGTTGTAGCCACTTGCACCCATATTAACCCATAGCAACTGTGACGCGGAGTTCGATGTTTTGACATAAATAAGAATGTTCAATCACATATCTGTCATAATACCTGGCGACAGAGTTTCCTTCTCATTTCCGTTCTATTTACTTCTCCTTTCTGTGATCTAGTGTAACTTGATCGAGAGTGTTCTTGGCTATGATCCAAGGAAATCTGTTTAGATGTTTGAAAATTATCAGCTCTTTTGTGGGGGGTTTTTTAAAATGTTCAAATTATACTTGTTTTCACAAAGAAGATCAAAGAGCAAAGCTACAATCAATTTGCTATATTTCTTCTTTCAGTGAATGGTGCGGGCAAAGTAGAGAAGATGCGCCTGCAAAATATTCTAATGCAGCTCCGTAAATGCTGCAACCACCCGTATCTGTTCGACGGTGCTGAGCCCGGCCCTCCGTACACTACGGACGAGCATTTAGTCTACAACTGCGGTAAACTGGTGATCTTAGACAAACTACTGCCAAAACTGCAGGAGCAAGGCTCCAGGGTGCTCATATTCTCGCAGATGACCAGGATGCTGGATATCTTGGAGGATTACTGCCTTTGGAGGCAGTACAAGGTATTACTCATTTTGGTCTAATCTGAGATTAGCTTTTATGTACCATACAATAATCTTTTTTGATTTCTTCCTCCAATAAAAATGACTTGCCATTGGCTACCTTCTAAATGTCACAATACACATTAACTCGGGACCTGATCTTCATCGCCTCACGTCATCCTAGCCTGTGTTGGTTTCTTGCTTGATGGAAACAAGTAAACCAGCAGGCCTGGCACGGGTCGTGGAAAAATTGTCTTTCCACCGTTTTTATCCACGCGTAGACGCGACAAAGCTAGAATATGGATACGTTTGTCTCTTTCTAGTGGGATAAAAACGGTGGAAAGACAATATGTCCACCGCCCGTGCTAGGCCTGCAGGCATCAAACACAGGCTCATAGCTGGAGCGGCTAGAGCAGGGCGACGCAGTTCGCGCCGCCCGGACGAAGTAACAATTGGCCCAATTACAGCTGGTTTGCTGTGGTTTGCAACAAGCTTTATCATCATCAGTCCATAGCTGGACATAGGCCTCTCCCAGGGCAATTCGCATAGCCCAACCGTTTTTATCCGCGTGTCTCTTTCTAGCGGGATAAAAACGGTGGAAAGACATTCTGTCAACGGCCCATGCTAGGCCTGCAGTCAATAACAATCCATTTATTGCCTTCCATTATACTTAATATTATAAATGCGAAAGTGTTTGTTTGATGGTTGGTCGGATCAATGTGATAGAGACAGTAGGATGGCCAGAGAATGACATAGAATACTTTGTATTCTGGAAAAATGTACGGTTCCTATGGAAATGTCTAAGCGGATAAACCCGCAGGTAAGTAAGTATGAACCCTGTTTGAATGGGTGTTCCCTGATAGTTACAATGTTGCGACTTCAGCATGAACCGCTTCGGCAACGTTGATGTTGAGGGTGGTGTGGATTTGATCTGTTCAACGCAAGAGACCAAGAGGAAGGGTCCCACCCTTCCTCTTGGTCTCTTACTCTCCAAGAAGTATAATGACCCCTAAAGACTTTTTGTGTTATTTCGATGGCACATTGTATTCTTCACAGCAGCCAGTTTATAAAACACTAGCCGTCCGCCCCGGCTTCCCACGAGTGTAAGCTCGGCCTTCGGCCTCGCTACAAAATATAATATAGCCTATGTCACCCGGGGATAGTGTAGCTTCCCAACAGTGAAAGAATTTTTCAAATCGGTTCAGTAGTTTCGGAGCCTATTCATTACAAACATACAAAAATAGGTACAAATCTTTCCTCTTTATAATATTAGTGTAGATAAAGTCACAATACCCTACCATAAATTCCAGTATTGCCGCCTGGATGGGCAGACACCTCATGAGGACCGAAACAGACAGATCGAGGAGTACAACTCGGAGGGTAGCGAAAAGTTTGTGTTCATGCTGTCGACACGCGCTGGTGGTCTCGGCATCAATCTGACCTCTGCTGATGTTGTCATCATATACGACTCTGATTGGAACCCGCAGATGGACTTGCAGGCTATGGACCGAGCGCATCGGATTGGGCAGATGAAACAGGTTGGTCACTGTGCTCTACTCTAGTGACAGTCACTAAAAAAAAAAAACATGTACACTGCAGTATTTTTAGTGTGTAATTTTTCTTCTCTTGAGAGGATTTTAGCATTGCACGTCTTGTGCATTTGGCAGTGTCAAGCATTAAACTATTTTCGAGTTCAATTTAATATTATCGTCAAACAAAACATAGTCAGAATCAAGCAGAGTAAATCACGGTAAAGTTCAAGTCATGCCCTAGGAAAAATGGTAGAGACTTATCAACCAACTTCTAAAAAGGAGGACGTTATCAATTAGACTGTATTTTTTTCTTTTTTCTTTTTGTTACCTCAGAACTTTCGACTGGGTGAACCGATTTTGATGATTCTTATTTGATAGCTCATGCTTCCCTTGTGGTCGCATTTTAATTTGGTCCAGTTCTGACGTTTTTATGTAGTCGGTTTTTTTATATTGATAATTATTTGCATTAACAGCTAGAAAAACATTGTAAATAAAAAGATGAATAAAAACATTTTCTTTTAATATTTTTATAGTATTTTGAATCCCAATTAGAGTTCATGGCACGACGTAACAAGATGAATAAATTTGTCATTCCAGGTGCGAGTATTCCGCATGATTACAGACAACACTGTAGAAGAAAAGATCGTGGAGAGGGCAGAAGTAAAGCTTAGACTTGACAAGCTGGTCATCCAGTCGGGGCGTCTGGTCGACCAGAAAAACCAACTGAATAAAGATGAGATGCTCAACATGATTCGACACGGCGCTAACCATGTGTTCTCCTCAAAGGACTCTGAAATCACTGATGAGGATATTGATTCTATATTGGCTAAAGGAGAAGTCAAGGTAAAAATAAAATAGTTCACTTTATTGTGCTACTGGTAGACTGTAGAATGCACTGGCAGAATGGGCACTCATGGCAGATACATAGATAGTTAGAAACTATTGTGTACACCAGAAATAAAATTTACAAACAGATAGAAAACACTTACGAGCTAGTGCCACAAGTGGCGGCCTTATCGCTAAAAGCGATATCTTCCAGGCAACCATTTATTCTATTAAAAAAATGTATTTTTTTTTTGTACATAATACTTACTAGCCTTACTAGATGAATTCCGCAATGTTATCCGCGATTTTCCAGTTTTCCTGTATTTTATGGAGGGGGGGGGGAATATCCAATGTCCATCCTCATGATACATACGATCATGTTGACAAATTTCGTGGAGATCAGCCTAGCCGATTAGTCCAGAAAATTTACAGACTCGCTACTTTACGGCGGTGTTCTAGACTGAGAAGTTTCTTAGCCACTAAATTCTCATCGCCTATAAGTCGAGCAGCACGCAGGTCTACCGATTCAAGAGCTTCGAGCTGGTATTTGGCTGACAGCAGTATTCCACACACGATCGGACGTGAGCTTGATATAGAGTCTGTACTGACATTCTTGTAACTTTTTTGTAGACTGAAGAATTGAAGCAGAAGCTCGAAAGTCTAGGCGAGTCTTCGCTTCGTGAGTTCACCATGGACACGCCCGGAGCCACAGACTCTGTGTACCAGTTTGAAGGTTTTTCACTCTTTTATTATTAACTTTTAGACCCTTCACACATTCCACTCCACACCCAGGGCTGGATTATTCATAAGGCAGATTAGGCAACTGCCTAGGGGCTGACAGGGGCCTAGTCGATGCGGGCCACGCACCAAGAAAAAAAACGTTTCATTCGGGACATTCCCCATTATTTACATTCGGTAATGTTGGCATAGAAAAAATGGTTTTACTTACTGTAAAAAGCGCCATCTAAGGGTATTTAGTTGAATGTGAAAATAGTCTATCAATACTTATCGAAAAGGGGCCCCGAGAATTGCATTGCCTAGGGGCCCCGATAGGGTTAATCTGGCCCTGTTCACACCAACTGATACTCTATCCAAATCTCATAGTTTTCTGCGTTATCTGCGGGGCAAGTCATTCGCTATCGATATTGCCGTCCCACTTGCACACAAGGTGTAAGTTGTGACGCTAGCAGGGTCACACGATAGCGATAATGATTGTCAGCATTCATTATTATCCCCGCTGCTCTCACAATCAGTGCCTTTTGGGTTTGCACTTCATACTTTAACGGCATTTTTATGGGGCGAGTAAGTCAAGTCGCAAACCTGTTTTAAATGGGTATCTTGTCACAGGCTTCGAATAAAATTATCACTTCATTACTATATGTAATGGTTTTCAACAAGGACGCACGCGTAGGTCAGCGCATCGGCCATGTTTGTATACCTGTCAAACAGTATATTAGCTGTCAATAACAATAAACAGGATAACGTCTTGCACATCACGTGACCTTATTTCCTATTCACAACCATAGAGGATCTTTAGTTTTCAGAAAAAAGTTTTAAGCGACATCTATGGGAGACAAATTAACACTTGAATTTGTTGAATAGGTGAAGATTACAGAGAGAAACAGAAGGTGACCCTCGGAAGTTGGATCGAGCCTCCGAAACGTGAACGTAAGGCTAACTATGCCGTGGATGCGTACTTCCGCGAAGCCCTAAGGGTGTCCGAACCAAAGGCGCCCAAGGTACAGGTAAATAAGTCTAAAGAGCTAACATCGAAGCTCGACATTCCTACTGGTGATGGATTTGCTCTGCCATCTTGCTATTTATATTGATTAGCTCTTTATACTAGTGTATCTTCGTCTACTTATCTATAATCAATTTCTCATACTCATACTCATAATGACTTTTCACCCTGCAGATGCCTGGGAGTTTACCACGGTGCACATTTCAGTGTTATAATTTTCTCTCTCATTCTCTTCTATAGATAGAGAAAGAGAAAAGACTGTTAAAATTTGTGTGTGATTGTGGTGGGCTCTGCAGTTTTCATAGAGCAAACACTTTGTGACAATGCATTAGCTGAATAGCACTTATTATATTTTTGCCTACCAATGATATGCTAGCATGGATGCTGTGGCATTCGTGTAGTACACACCGGCACAACTTATTAATGATGAATTTGATGTACGACGGGGGATCGACCTTATTAATAAATTCGTTATAAACTTTACAAAGTTTTTCCGTGTTTTGTATTTATGTATTTTTGAAAATTTAGACTCAATTGAATAAAAAAAAGCCACAAACACACTACAACAACAAGCACAGCAATACACAACAGCGCTGATGGATAGTGCTGTAGTGGTACAGCAGTGGAAATACCGTTCTTTATCGATCGACAAATTTGACAGTCAAATCAAGAAGTTCGATAAAATGCCATTTGATCTGTTCTCGCTATGATCGATTCTATAGCCATTATTGACAAATTTGTCGATCGATAAAGAACGGTACTTGCACTGCCGGGTAGCTATTTCAAGGCTACTCCACGTTTGCTAATAAAGGATTCAATGTCTACGAGGTGAAAAGTCATACAACACATACTTATAAATGCTTGATAAAGTAGTTGGCTTGCTTCTATATATTCTAAAGTTTGTTTCTTTAAATGTGATGGTAATATGTACGTTTGTATGCGCAGGCGCCGCGTCCTCCCAAGCAGCCGATCGTTCAAGACTTCCAGTTCTTCCCACCGCGTCTCTTCGAATTGTTGGATCAAGAAATCTACCATTATCGTAAAACACTTGGGTAAGTGAAGCTATTTATTACAAGCTTTATATTTGCTTCAACTTGTAACTAACAATATAAACAAATCTTGGTTGTCAATTTTAACCTATCGTACTTATAACTGTTGTATCCAGAGCAGAATATAATTTGCAAATTGCCATTAATGACCGGTACGAAGTGGTGGTTATTTTTCGGCGACTTGTGACTTGCAAGTGATTAGCGCCCTCGCTACGCTTGGGCGCCAAACCCCGTCTCGGGACAAAAAAATAATACTTTCACCCCTAGGATAACAATGTACTATTTTCTACTTGCATAAAAACTTAATTACCAGAGTGGTCGCACTCCTCCGAAACGGCTCGACCGATTTTTGTATTTTGTTTATGTGTATTTTATAGGTCGTAAAGTATTTTTCATCATCATCATCATCATATTTTTTCATCACCACGTGGGTGAAACCGCGGGGCACAGCTAGTTAAATATATAAACCTTCCGTGAAACATTATCCAACTGATGGTGAAAACTGCATCAAAATCCGTTATGTGGTTTAGGTGTTAGTGGATAGACAGACAGACAGACGCGGAAAGCGACTTTATTTTATACTATGTAGAGATAAAGATAAAAAATAATTAGAACACATGCCTATTCCCTCATTATATCAATCAACCAAAGGTACGAGTATGTAAGTCTTTGTTTCGTTAACTTTAAGGTACAAAGTGCCTCGAAATCCCGAGCTCGGTCCTGACGCTGCTAAGATCCAGCGTGAGGAGCAACGTAAGATAGACGATGCTGAGGCGCTTACGGAGGAAGAGGTTACGGAAAAGGAACAACTGCTCACACAAGGTATATATAACGAGATAACAATCTTATAACAATTATCATACACTCATACGATATATTAAAAAAAAAAACTGGGACATTATTGCACTCATGGTCATCTGACCCCAAACTAAGCAAAGCTTGTAGCTGCTGCTTGAGACTGATATACAGATTATTTTGAGATAGCTGTGCCGGAGAATAGGCTCAGTACCCTTAGTACAAGATTTGACAGTTTTCGAAAACTTTTTTCGTTTCCGTATTGTCCCATACATTTTAGTAAAGTGCCTCTAGCGGAAACGCGGATGAACTAAAATCGGTAGTAATCGGCAGTATAGGTTGCTTCACTCAAATACGAAAAATAGTTTCGAATAGCTTTCAGCCCAGCAATGTATGCATCAAAACGAAAACGAAAAAAGTTTTCGAAAACTATCAAATCTTGTACTAAGGGTACTGAGCCTATTCTGCGTGGTGGTGGCGTGGGTTCGATTCCCACCTTGGGCAAACATTCATGTGACTTTTTTTGTGTTTGTTCTATGTGTGGATGTTAATATCTATTTAAGTACGTTTTTAAAAATATGTATGTACGTTGTATGTATATCAGTCTCTGGCAGCCATTTAACAAGCCTTGCTTAGATAGATAGATAGAAACTCTTTATTGTGTACACCAGAAATAAAAATTACAAACAGAAAACACTTACGAGCTAGTGCCACAAGTGGCGGCCTTATCGTTAAAAGCGATCTCTTCCAGGCAACCATTGGATAGAAAGAATTTACGTAACAGGATCGACGGGCGATGCTAAAACACTTTTAATGATACTATAAATATTACCAAATTATATGTAATACTGAATAATATGTATAAATAAATACTCTTATAAAATACTAGCCGTCCGCCCCGGCTTCGCATGAGTGTAAGCTCGGCCTTCGGCCTCGCTACAAAATATAATATAGCCTATGTCACCCGGGGATAGTGTAGCTTCCCAACAGTGAAAGAATTTTTCAAATCGGTTCAGTAGTTTCTGAGCCTATTCATTACAAACATACAAAAATAGGTACAAATCTTTCCTCTTTATAATATTAGTGTAGAAATATTATAAACACTCACAATGATAGAGCACACAACAACCAACATGAATCAGGAGCAACAGGTGTGTCCAAAAACACTCTTCCAGCAGAAACAAACAGTTCAGTGTTCAGTTCTAGTTTGGGGTCAGATGACTGGGTGTGCAAAAATGTGTCAGATTATTTACATAAATACGAAAAAAAAAACTACCTGATTCGACAGTTCGTTGTTCGTTCGTTGTCCTGTCCAAATTGGAATGGTCTTGAACTCATACAAAAATGTCATAGAAAAAAGGATTTTCAGTTTTTCCCGAATTAGAATTTTTTTCGGGAAAGTTTTCTAATTATTCTAAACTATTTTATTCTTATTAAAAACTCTAATGTGGGGCCGGTACGAACGGTAACGAACATTTTAAAATAAAAATTAGCCAAATCAGTCTAGCCTCTCTCAAGTGATGCGCTTAGCAACGAATAGCATTAAATTTTTATTATATAAATAGCGCCCCGGCATTGGTATAAGCTATCTCCATACCAAATTTTATTCAAAACTGCTCAGCTGTTACAGAGTTGAGTGCATACAAACATTCACACATCCACAATCTTTTGCATATTGTTGTGATTTATTGCAGGTTTTACAAACTGGACAAAACGCGACTTCAATCAATTCATCAAAGCAAACGAGAAGTACGGTAGAGATGACATCGAAAACATTGCAAAGGACGTCGAAGGGAAAACACCAGAAGAGGTACCAAATATGTTGATTTGAAACATCTTATATTTGAGATTGCAGAACGAATGTAACTATGCTCCTGATGCTGATCCTTTACCCCCCATGATGAATAGGAACTGAATTTTGAGTAGGATTTTCGAGCGGGCCAATCCCAGGTGCGAATTGAATGAATGACTTTTGTTTTCTCCAATCAAGTCTTGTAGTGGTAGGGTTCTTTTGCAGGGGTCCGCCTGGAGAAGTACCACACCTGTGCCAGTTATTCAACCGCCATTCAGTAGTGTGCAAACACTACTGTGTTCCGGATTGAAAGGCAATGTTTCCAGCGAAATTACAAGGCACACAGAGATTTGACTTCTTATATCTCGAGGTGACGAGCGCAGTGCATTGCCATCCAGGGGTAGAACTGTGGAAGTTCAAAATTCTGAGTGGCGTTGAGCTGTTATGGGCAAGCGTGAAGAGCCATCAGGCGAACGACTTCGCTCGTCTCGTCACTCAGTATCATAAAAAAAAAAGAAAAAAAAAGTGGTTATAATCTTTAAGCCATGGCCATCTTGAAGTTTGGTTGTATTTGGTTGTTGAAATGAGACCCGGGTATGTCATAAAACTGCGACCAGAACCACCGAAGGATGGGCAGCAGCGTCCTTATAGTACACGGTGAATGTACTGCGATCCCCAAGCCGCCTGCCAAGCGTGGGGATTATGGCAACACCCCTCTCTATGAGGGAGGCCTCTGTCCAACAGTGGACGTTAATTGGCTGATGATGTATGATGTGAATGAAATGAGAAAATTATATATTTATGTATTTTTACGTGAATATCCTGATTCACGCAATGTTTGAGAAAAGTATTATGCAAATCTTGGTGGCCTTGGGGCCTTGCGGCTACCTGTTATAAGCGTTCTGTTTGTGATGCGAAAACATCCGCAACCGCAAACCGTATCTCGGCGCGTTAACGTTCACGTTCGCGTGAATTTCCACACTGCGCTGTTTCGAGTTCGCGTTAAAAGATAGCCGTAAGTCCCTTGAGCATTTATGGACTCGCGTATGCTGAATTCGGATATGCTTCTGCTGGTCTATTCTGCAAGCTAAGTGAACGCGGAAGCGAAGTGATAAGATAAGTGATGTGATTTTTTCTGCCTATTTCTGCAGATAAATGTCAAAATATCGAATTATAAGGGTAAGGGACTACAGTCAAGAGTGATCACTCGACATTTTGTAATTTCTCTATAGTAATCGACAAGAAAAATACACGTTTACTTAGTTTCACTTGCACGTTCACTTAGCTTGCAGAATAGAGTCTCTGCCCACATTTTCAAATTCGTCTATAAATACTTCTGTAGCTGGTCTCTCCAATAATAGACTACATTTATTTTATTTTTAATCACCGATTTAATGTTATGTTTAGGTAATGGAATATTCAGCTGTATTCTGGGAGCGATGCCACGAATTACAAGACATAGACCGAATCATGGGACAGATCGAACGAGGTGAAGCCAAGATACAGAGAAGGGCATCCATCAAGAAAGCGCTGGACGCTAAAATGGCGCGCTACCGGGCACCATTCCATCAACTAAGGATCTCTTACGGCACGAACAAGGGCAAAAACTATACAGAAGAAGAAGACAGGTTGGTCATATTATTGTCTGGTCATGTAGCCCGGGTCGCTAGCGGCCCAGCGAACCACGCGACATCGAAAGTTTTTTTACTTGTTTGTGCGTCACCTTTTATTGACATTCGAACTCGCGGGCCGCTTGCGGCCCAGCGAACCACGCGACATCGAAAGTTTTTATTAGTTTAAATTGCGTTGCTATTACCAAGTCCGAATTGTCTCACTCCCAAGCCAAAAATAGTCTGTAGAAAAGTGATAGATCATCCAAGAATTCGAACAATAATTATCAATTAAAAAAACCGGTTTTATTTATTTACACGGGAATTACGTAAGATTGGGCCGGTTACTCCAGCTATAGTTTCGACCACATTCGGCGGTCTTTATCAAGGTGAATGCGCGCGCGCGGCTGCGTCTTGCTTTGCACACAAAGCAACTCTTTTCCATAATAAAAAAATGGTTTCAAAATTAGTAAATACGCAATTTCGTTTACTTGGTTGACATATTTTCTTTAAGCGTGATCCACCGTAGGCCGCACCATCGCTTAACATCAGGTGAGTTGGCGGCCAAGCGCAAGCCTATTCTACCATAAATAAATAAATAAAATAAAAAAGGAAATCCTTAGGCGTCGCCTTGTTCGTGGTTAGTAAAAACGGGCATAAGTAATATAAAATAAGTGTCTATTTTCGTTGTAGGTTTTTAGTATGCATGTTGCACAAGCTGGGCTTCGACAAAGAGAATGTGTACGAAGAGTTGCGTGCGTCTGTGCACGCCGCGCCGCAGTTCCGCTTCGATTGGTTCCTCAAGTCACGCACCGCCGTCGAGCTGCAGAGAAGGTAATATCATATTGAACGACCAGCCCAGGGACGGCTAAATCCCTAAAAACACGCGAGGGCAACCAGGGCAACAGCCCCGGGCCTCTACAAAAAAGGGACCCCACAATGGAGACTTCGGAAAAAAACAGTCTAGTAAACACTAGTAAACCAGGAGGCCTCCACTACTTTGTTGCCCCTAGGCCTCTAAATTCGGCATTGGACCAGCCATTGTACTAATCTTGTAGTATCTACTTTAAAACTCATGCTTCGTGCTTCCTCTATCTTGCTCGCCCATTTAAAATTAACAATACTTAATACCGAGTGAGGCAAGCCATTGCACTTTGAACCTAGTGGTATTTAACTCGACGTCAATATAGCCTGTGGTCATGTTTCCGACCTTTGTGGTAAGAAGCGAAGCGAAGGCGACAGGAACGGCGGTAGGTTCTTATACGAACCATTAACTTTCTGGAATAATAAATATCAATGTAACAAACAGACTTCATAAAAATTTCAAATCTGGACCAAATTGAAATGAGACCACATGGTAAGCACCAGCTTTCAAATAAAAAAAGAATCATCAGATTCGGTTCACCCAGTCGAAAGTGCTGTGGTAACAAACATAAAAAATTAAAATTACAGTCCAATTGAGAACCTCCTCTTTTTTGGAAGCCCGTTAAAAAGTAGTGTTAGTGTTAATGCAAAATATAAGCTACCTTATATTACGGGAAGACTGAAGAATGCGGGTGGTTGGTCGAACAGCTCAAAGCTACGTGCAGACAAAACGATCTACCCTCTTTTTTAGTCTTTTGCTACGTAACCGTAGCAAAAGACTAAAAACACTGGAACTCGAACTCGACTCACTGCGTATAGTATTTTGAACGCGCACTTATATATTTAAGGCAACTTAATACAAAAAATGTAACAATGAATGCAATTAAAATGTATTAAACTGCTTATCAGGACAACATCATGGCATCCAAATCATTAAAATTTAAAAGTTTCCTTATTCTGCTTATTTTATTTCAGATGCAACACACTGATTACGTTGATCGAGCGTGAAAACCAAGAGCTGGAAGAAAAGGAGCGCGCGGAAAAGAAGAAGAAGAGTGGAAATGTGAATCCAAACACTCCCGGTGGTAACTCTACCGGGAAGGGTGCGAATGCCGGCAAGCGCAAGGCAGAAAACACTTTGGACTCTGCTCAGAAACAAAAGAAGAAAAAGAAATGATTATTGCCAACAAGACTTGTCCGAAACCCCTTTCTAACAAAAATCACTCGCAATAGAAAATTTAAAATTACGTAATCATAATTAGAAACCTGAGGCCCGAAACCCATCTAAGGCTTTGATCTTTTGATCGGAATGCACAAGTATTATGCGTTAGACAATAACAACCTTACTTAGAAACATTATGTCAAATGCTTAAAATTTCCTGTCAACTTTTACGTACATTGTCACATGCAAAAACAGAAGAGCAATTTAACCCTAAATTCTATGTATAAAGTGGTCTGTTATTCCTTTGAAGCATGTGTCAGCAGTCCATCCAAATATGGACATATAACCTAAAAGAGACGGCAGGGAAATGCTCGATGCAGGCCGCTTCCAATTGGCCCTTTTGAAGTTCGACGGGGGATGCATATGTCCAGCAGTAAAGGGCAAAAAGCTTGCCTCTGCCATGGAAACGCTTATCACAGCGTTGTATCCCAATCAAGATATCAAAACTTTAGTGATGTGACTTGTGATTTGACAAATTTTCCTTGCTAGTAAACTGCCACTTGCAGGCATTGTATTAGAGGGCGAAGTAAGAGTATTCGATACGTAAAATACGCATCAATTCCATAGAAATTTCAATTTGAAAATTTGTATTATATGGATACGTATTTTACGCGTCGAATACTCGTACTTCGCCCACTGATCACGTGTTACGTCACTTAGAAGAGTTTCGAGCCTAACGTCGTGCTTTAATGCGTATTGCACATGGTGCAAGTAACTTGCTCAACAGGGCGCGCGTGCGAGAGTAGGATGTAATTATGTGTACGCTACTCCCTCAAGTTGCACAAATTAGATACACCGTGTGTAATGCTCATATATAGCATTGAGCCAATTGTGATTCCGTTTTATCCAGTATTGTAACTTTTAGGCATTATGTATGAGCAATGTTTGTTTTGGTATATTGTGATTTATTTTGAACAATTAGTAACAATTCCGTGGATTGTATCCATGCCACATATATGAATGTGTCATTCCTTTCCATTTTGTATGTTTTAATTTAATATTGAATGCTGATCTGTGGTGTGAACTAGATTTATTGTTAATATTATTGCAATGTCCTCCCGTAGCATAATATTATTGTGGTCTGGCCGTTTTGCAAGACGTCGTTCATAAATTATAAGTTTGACAGTAAAAGTGACTTTCGAATTTTACAAGTTGTTTTTTTTTAAATTATAAACATCATAATGATCAATACAAACTTCAAAATAATTAGGAAGCGCTTGAAACAATTTGCCAAAAGAGCCAAAGTTAATTGAATTTTTGTGGAACCCGAGAGCTTTAACAACAAAATTTTGACAGGTTTTTAATGGGAAATATGTCAAAATGTAATAAAAAAAAGTTGTGAATCCCTCAGGCAAGTAATATTTTAAGATAACGTGTTAATTTAAATTGTCGTCGGTAACAAAAAAGATTTTAAGAAAAAAATTTTCTTTGCACACGTTTCGTAACTATCATCTATAGAAACATTCTGTTTTACCTACTACAGGCGTCAATATTGTCATTACATGTATGAAAAAAATAAAGTTTTAATACATCGATGTTGTAAATTAAGGCCTAAAGAGCCTCAAAATACTAGTGCGAGTAGTCCCATAGATGGTGGATCAAGGTGGCATACTAATATTATGTTTATACTTTAATACCTCAGCAGGAGGATTCAAGAGAAAAAAAGCTTTGGATGCACTGGTGGGGGCTGGATTCATTAGGAAAAAAAATAGCTTTAGATGCGGTGGATTTAAGAGGCAAAGAAAACACCTATGGATCCACTGGTGGATTCGAGAGAAAAAAATAGCTTTGGCTCCACCCACAGACTAGATATAGCTACATATATATAGAAAGTGTTTGGCTCCACCGGAAGCCTGGCGGTGGATCCATGAGGTCGAAGGATGAGGCCCTTGTATGTAATTAATCATTAACGCGCATTAATCGCGTCTCTTTGATCGTAATAACTCTCAAACAGGTTTTTCTTTTCTTTTTCATCATCATCATCATCAGCCAGAAGACGTGCACTGCTGAACATAGGCCTCCCTCTTTAACCTCCACACGGAACGACAGCCTGCAATCTGCCTCCACTGGATGCCCGCGACTCACAATGTCGGTCCATCTAGTGGGAGGCCTACCTACGCTGCGTCTTCCGGTTCGTGGTCTCCACTCGAGAACCTTTCTTCCCCATCGGATGTCAGTTCTTCGAGCTTTTCTTTTTCACCCTTGTTTTTTTTTCTATAATTATACATACATTTAATATTTAGCTATTTCCTTCCCTATCATGGCAGGTAGGTGTAGTAAATAGGCAATCTGACGCACGGCCTAAAGACTAATCGTTATCGATACTTTCTTATCCTCCTAGCAATGGCAGCCATTTGAGTTGCTGGCAAAGATCTTACTGTATCTTACAGATCTTTGATTGTATGTATGCACCCGCATTTTGTAGATATGCCGCATCCACAGGGTTACCAGCTAACTGCCATCATCACGCGGTTTGAAGAAAAAAACTGATTGTATGAAATCTGTGCGTTTGATAAAGTACTAGAGTATAGTATAACAATATCTCGGATCAGACAAACAATGAAGATATGGTAATGTGGCCTGCAGGCCTAGCACGGGCCGTGGACAGATTGTCTTTTCACAGTTTTTATCCCGCTAGAAAGAGACAAACGTATCCATATTCTAGCTCTGTCGCGTCAACGCGTGGATAAAAGTGGAAAGACAATTTTTCCACGGCCCGTGCTAGACCTGCTGGCTGCTAATATTCCCCTGCAGACGTCGTTTTTTTGTTTGTGCAGTTTTAGTTTGGTGGTAGGTATTGCTGCATGTTTTTAGTGTGTGTGAGAAAAATTATTAAGTGTGCCGTAAGTTACAGTTTTAGTCATTACATTTCAGTCATAGGACATCCACTGCTGGCCTCCCCCATCGATTTCCAAAAGGGCCGGTTGGAAGCGGCCTGCGTTTTTCTGCGGACTCTTTTAGGTCGTCTGTCCAGCTTGTGGGTGGACGTCCTACGCTGCGCTTACCGGTCCGGTACAGTTTTTGTGTTTGCGAAAAACACGGAAAAAATTTGATTACGAGCAATAATTGTACTAAATCATATTTCCCCTGTTTGTCTGATCTAAGAACAATATACATTTTTACACATCACACACACACACACACACTTCAGCCAGTAAACGTCCACTGCTGAACGAAGGCCTCCCTCTACATATCTCATATTTAGGGTTGCTATCTCTAAAATTTGGCAACCAGGACAAGACGCGTGAAAACCTTGGATTTTTAGCATAGAACCCGGACTTGTTTAAAAAAATGCAAAATAACTGTTTTTCTATCTTTCTTTTACATGCCAACAGGTTTTTTTAAACATAGTGTAAAAATCGCGGCGTGCGGGCACAGTGCGTGTCGCGGGCTTACCAGGACTAAATATTTAAACCCGGACTACATTATGAAGCCTCGCCCGGATGCCCTCTAAACTAGGACAAATCCGGGGAAAGCCGGACAGATGGTTACCCTACTCATATTACATCTTCGTATCTCATTACATTCATTGACTTTTAATTAAAAATCGGTTCACAGTTTTAGTATGGTTTATTATTATTGGTAATTAATCTGTAATTAGATCGTTGAACTGGCTCATAAGGTACATAACGAGAATTTTAATATCGAAATATGGCTTCTTATAATAAAATTGTTAAATCACTTTATAATTAGTAGGAAATGACGGTATTAATTCTTCGTCTACTAACGTTATCATGTCCTACGGCTAAGCCACGCCGGAGGACTTCATAAATCTCTGATATCTGGGGCATTACGGCTAGCTGTTTCAAGCGATTCTGTTTAGGCGATGCGCGACCGCAAACCGTATCTGGGCTCGTTAAGGTCGCGTGATTTTATGCAGTGCGCAGTTTCGAGCCCGCATTGAGAGGTAGCCGTAATGCCCCAACCCTAGACACTCACCCTATATAAACTTACTGACTATTTATCGTGTCTTCACCATTCTTACTGTGCAAAGTTCCGTTTGACGAGAAACAACAAACATAAAAAATTTCTTCATAAAAATAATGTCAAAATTAATATTTCTGTACAAACATGCAGATTAAATCTACATTAATGTACTGAATTGGCAATGCCCGAAGAGGGCAACAAGTCTTAAGTATCTATAGTCTATCAAATGTAGGTTGATTGAAATGAAGTATGTCAAAATCCTCGATTAGTGCTGGGACAATTCGGACCAAATCGAGAATAATGTGTGTCTTTATTTATCGACTGGAAGTGTCTTGCACGAATAATATTTTTAAACCCATCTATATTTCTGTTGTAGTACTATTATAATGAGGCTTCTTCTGTTTTATTTCATATCCTAAATGAAATAAAACAGAAGAAGCAAGTACAAATTTTTGTAATATAAATAAATCTATTGTTTAATCTAATGGTGTACATTCCAAATCAGTGTCATCATCATCAGCAGCAGCATTTTACACGCAGAATACCAGTGATTTTTGTGATTCAAGTAAATGCAATTCGCCAGACGTTACTACAAAGACATGCCCTGAAATGTCGTCAGCTATCATTTCAATCAAGCTACATTTAAAGGATTATATTTAATTAAGGAACAGCTCAGACATGGTGATTTTCATACAAACATACTAGTAGCATTTTCACGGAAACTACTTGTCCAATTTTGATGAAACTTGTACCTACCTAGTATATTTAAAATGAAGATGATATCCGGTAACTAACCGGTATCCGGCCCTGATTAGCGGTCCGATATTGTAATTAACAAAATATTAAATTTTGTTACTTTATTTAATCCACATAACAAATCGCACCTTTAATAACAAACCGAATTAACTCAAAAATCACGATTTTTGGGAAATTGCATTCAATGTTTTACAAGTTTGGTGCCACCAATGTTTTGGTAAAAATTAAAAAATGTGGGCACTCTACAGAAATGTAAATGTATTTAGAGTATTGTCAGTAGAATATCCTTTCATAAAACATTTATAAATAACAAATATTATTTATCCTTTTTAAAATACAAAGGTTTAAAAAAACATTACCGACTTACACCTTTTCTTGATAAAAAAATACAGGCTAGTATTTGACTTGCTACATGACACAAAACCTATTAATACAGTTTATTATTGAAAAAAAATCTGTTTTATTTTTTACTATCAGATTTAATGCAGGTTATTACAAAAAAATATGTATCAAAATCTTATACTATAAGAGATAATGCAATTTATTACTAAAAATAAATATCAAAATATTAAGACTATCAGAGATAGTGCAGTTTATTATTAAGAAAGAATCATTGCATGTTATGTATTTAGGTTTAATTCTATTTCTATTAGCGAACACTCGTCTCACTCTGATCACTGCCGGCGTAACACTGATTCGTCTCGTTAAGTGAATTTTGATTGGACCGACGGGTTAATCAAAAAGAGATGGACGGTACTCTATCTCGCTTGTATGGCTCCGAATGGAACGCCTGTTGGACTGTTTCTGTTCTTTTCTCGTAATTAATTCGTTTTATAATAAAATCTCCTCAACCCTATTTTTTGAGTTAATTCAGTTTATTATTAAAGGTGCGAAATATTATCACCACATTTTCATTTAACAACAAAAATACTTTTATAACCGCAAACTACAATAGCACATTGACAATAGTTACAAGTGATCGGGTTTGCAATCAATTCAAGAAGACAATGGAAACACTTGCTAATGTTTCTAATGTCGCTCATGAACGAAAACAGCAGAATTCCAGAAGAGCCCGCCCGATCCTTTGTGCGCCACCTACGCGAGCTAGCTCGTTACGAAGCCCCAATCCGCAATGTTCGGCCGGATATCCGGCTTCAAGTATGGCCGGATATCCGGTATCCGGCTAAACAGCTATCCGCATATTACAAATTCGTATTGCTGATTTAAATTAGAGATAATTTAAATCAGCAATACGAATTTGTAATATGATTATGAGCGATGGTGGCTGGGTCTAGAAGCTTAATTTTTTTTCAACTAGAGGGAATTTATGATGAAAAAAAAACATGAAAATAACCTAATGTCCGACACTGTTAACACCTATATACACTTTGGCAAATACTACAGATGAATTTCAACATCTTTGAAATGATAGGCTTTGTTTCAGAATGTCTGGTTAACGTTCTGGTTAAGCTAATAAGAACTTATATATTTATTAAATAAACACTATGCTTGCGTTTCACAATCATTATAAGGACTAACCATATGGTTTCTATTAACTTATATGTCAGTTCAAGTCGCAAATAAAATTTGTTAGATGGTTGGGGAGTTTGACAGAAAAAATGAAACAAAACCTATAAATGCGGCGTTTCCATTTCGCTGACTAACTAATATAGAGCTAAGTATCCGGATGATAAAAAAGGATTGTGAAACGCGATGTGAGATAACCGAAAGTTTTATCTTCCACATAATTTTTGTGATGGTCAGCAACTAGGTACTTTAATAGCAGATTCTGAAACAAACCCTAAGTATTTATCATGTTTAAGGTGAAACGTTTCACTTTGGCGGGAAAATCAAATTTCAAACAGTTTTTTTGTCCTTGTAGCTAGGCCGGGTAATTATTGTGAAATGGCACAGTATTCGCGAAAATTGTTGGTCGTTCTTTACATTATCATGTACAGCTATTAATCAGTTACTCACCATATTACTTACATTTGGCAATAAACCGTTTGAAACAGCATACATTTGTTTATTGACAAATGTATGTAATAATGTGCATTGGAGATAAATAACTTTACGCGAGTTTGTAAAGAATAATAATCAATTTTCGCAAACATCATTATCGTTTACAATAATTACTCGGCCTAGCTACAAGAACAAAAAAACTGTTTGAAATTTGAATTTCCCGCCAAAGTGAAACGTTTCAACTTAAATTCAGGATTTAAAGACCGTCACCAATTTCACCCTGATAAGATCTAAATCCATTATCCGTGTAATGCCTCAAACAATTTAAAGCAACAAATATAATTCCAAATACAATAACACCACAGCATGGACTCTTCCAGTAACAAAAAATATTCATATTACAATACTGGTTTCTTTTCTCAGTAACATTTCTTACTGTTAGTTAACATTGACTATCGAGTTTTACAACACATAGAAATAATAAGTATCTACATTAATAAAACAAAAAAACCCAACTGCAAAATGTAGACCATAAAGTCGAATCTAACGACATTACAAAACCTAACAGACATACATATCCAACATCACCCTCCTTTTTATCAGACTGCCTAGTCGGATAAAAATATAACCTTACAATTAGTTACCTTGTTTCAGTCGACACACATACACATATTTATCACAGTTTTCTATACAATATCACCAAAGTAAATGCGGTCGCACAGTCTATACACAGATGGTGAAAGCTGTCTAATGATGACAGCACTCAATCAACTCTGTACCAAATCGGCATGGCCTCGACTAATCGACTCTCCTTCAGCAAGGCGTCCACCGATAACAGACTGTAACCGGCTCTGCGCTTCTAGAGGTGTCGGCGCAGTTACTGGACAGCACCGCGGTTACGTATCGACACCGATACGTAACCGAGGTGACAGTGTCAAGCGGTGCACTAGTTTGTACCGACGCGATGCCGTTACGTTACTGAGTATGCGTTGCAGTACGGAGTTTCGTAGAAATAATACCGTGGGACTAGTACGAGAACTTGCGAAAAAGTATTCGTTCCGTAAACAATAGCAAATGTATGAAAAATTCCGTTTCCCTTTACGTCCGGTAGAGACGCTGTTCAATTTTTCATACATTTTGCTATCGTTTACGGAACGAATACTTTTCCGCAGTGTTCGTGCTAGGGCCACTGAACAGCTCTCGTTGAGACGATGCCGATCCGGTACTAAGGCGATGTCTGCTGTGACCATAGAACTGTGTAGCATTCGTTAGAGCCATGCCCTTGAGATCACTCTTAATTCTAGTAATGTCTACATAATGCAGTGATATAACAAAAAGCAAAGTACACATAACATATAAATGAGAGTTAACAAACAGTCTTTCGTAACTAAATTACATACATATATTAGGTATTTCTTTGACCGAATTTGACGACCATCTTTACCATTACATCTATTTTTTCAAAATTACCATCGCATGGAAAAGTTGACAAATTCGGAGACAACTTTCTATACACAACGACGAAGTATGTTTTTCCATGTAAAGGGAACTATTCCCTCCAATTACCAATCATCTATTATGTAGTACAATTTGCTAAGTCATTAGTGAGTGTCATCTGGTAATTCCTATCATCTCCCTACAAATATACCCCCAGCATTTTTTTAAGCAGTGAGGATGTCACTGCTTCATAAATTATTTCATTAATTACGGGATAACATTTCCCATTTTTCCAATAATATCTGATGGTTTGATTTATATCAGTGGGGATTATGAGAATTGACCATGACATTAGCGGACCATCCATTAATGTTAAGTTTTGCCAGAAATTACAATCGTTAGGAATGGCATGGCAGTAAACTTGTATTAGGTGTTTGGCTAATTAGTGGGCTATCAAGTGGCTGGATGACTGTTTTTTTTTATTGTCCTTTTAAATTGTAGCTCTTATGAGCTACAATTTAAAAGGACAATATAGCTGATTAATGAAAGCAAAATGAAAATCTGATCAAAAATAAGCAACTTTACGCATTTTAATATTATGCTAGACAGAGAGCGCGTAACAGCAAATTATGACGTCACTTCTCTGCACGCCATATAAATTCTATTCTGATAAGTATGGCGCACAGAGGCGTGACGTCATTTTTTGTTTTGTGGGAACGGGACAGTGTTATCTATCAAAAAGTTTAAATGCCTATATTATCATTTAAATATTTTTTTCAATAAACTTTATATTTACTTAAATTCTTCATCAAAGCTTTGGTTTCATCGATATAAACATCAGTCATCTACCCTATTATCCAATAGTTCTGGCAGTACCTAACATAAGTGGATGGTCTCCTTATTAGTGATCTGGCGCCAGAGCACAATTAAACGAAATAAAGATACTGGTAGATTACTCAATCAAATAAGGTCCTTATACATTTTTATATCACTACAATCTGTAGTGCTTTTCATCATCTGTTTACGAGGAGTTTCCATTCTCATTGGCATCCTGGAAGTTGTTAGCACTGGTCGGGAACGGTGCACCCAAGCCGTATAGGTGTCCACTTGTGCTCTCTATGTTCCCATCGAAGAAGATCTGAAACAACTTAAATCCTTGAGTTGTTTGGTTTAGAATTTAAAAGGATGAGTATAAAATTACTAACTACTAACCTAACCGACCCTCAACTTTGGCTCCTATTATATTAAAAATATAATAAAATGCCGAAAAATCGCCAGAATCACTTCACGTAATTAATGGAAGCCTAATACTTATAAATATTGTATAACTATGTACAACGTGTGGGCTCCAGGTATTCACATAGTTGAATTACCTCTTTAATCTTGAAGAATGCCATTCCAGTGAGATGGCTGTCGGACCCTGCCTGGTGCTGGGGGCCCACGCGCCGCAGCTCCAGCTGGTCTGCCACCTCTTGCAGCCCACCCTTCAAGTTCTTGCACTGCTTCATCAGGTACTGTAAAAAAGTACACATTTTTTCTAATGAGTATCATTAAGTGATACTGATGACTTCGCAATGGTATAACGGGAATGAATTATTTGATATATTTGTTTCAGTACTGGAGGCAAAGACTCACTGAAGGACACAATAACCTAAGTCAAGGTATTAGTTCATGGTTGATACTCCGAAAGCCCATACGAAGCGCTTTGATTCCACTTTTATTGTGCGAACTGCAAGTCTGGAATGCGCTGCCTGAATGGGTATTCCCCGTTAGTTACAATCTGGTTTTCTTCAAATCACGAGTGAATCAGTTTCTTCTAGGTAAGCGTACTCCATTGTAGCCTGCATGATAGCTAAACAACAGGCAAGTTGGCGGTCAAACACATACCTATTATAATGAATGATGAATAAATGATGTATAAATTAAGAAATCATAGAACTTACTTTCACATCATATACAATGGGAAAATACAGTCGTAGAAGCTCAAAGAAGTCGTTCTCTTCTTGTGGGAGTTTTTTGTCAGTCAGAAGTTTCAGCAAATAGCCGAAGTCATAGCCGGAGTGGAAACTCAACACTTTGATGTTATCCATGAGTACTATTCCTGAAATTAGACACATTTGTATTTTAGTATTATCAATGAAAGTTCACAATTGAAATCATTGACTGAATTGTCTTTTAGATGACGTACCTGAAGTCATCAAAATTTCTGCAAATTCCAAGGGCTCTATGCCACGCTCTTCGTGTTCTCTAAATTTCAGTCCAGAATTCTGTAGCAAGTCAATGGAATCCTGCGCATACATGTCCTCTCTGTAACATAGAATATTTAAATAGAACTATACTCTATAATATGATAATTGTATTTGTGAAAATCATAGTATATTTACTGAAATTTCTACTATCTACTAGCCGTATCATTCCAATATCCAATATAGAGAAAACTTACTGCAAATTGAACTTAAAGTTGAACTGCCATGTGCTGCATCCAGGAGGGGTCTTGCCATTCTCATCCATGAATGTGAGACCCAGTTGTATGATTCTCAGAAGGTCTACGTTGCATCTGAAATGGCATTTTTATTTATTTATCAAAAGGTTGTTTTTGACCTTCATCTTGCCTGATATTAAGCAAAGTTGCAGTTAACGATGGAGCGCTCTTGCCTATCAGAAACTGATTCACTTGCAACTCAGAAAACTTTCCACATGAAATAATGAAAAGGAAAATCAAAGGACGTCAACCGCAATTTGACGTCGTTTTTTTGTAGCAGCAGGCAGGCAGGAAGGAATTAATTAGGTCATGCAGATCCAATATACATTCTACAAAATTAAAAACTTTGCATTGCTGTTCAAAACTTTGTAGCTCAGTCTGAACAAGGGAGTTGTTGCTGATGACCATTTCTTAATGGACTCCAACGCCTTAAGCTTGTACTTAGCTGATCCATCCCAAAGGTGCAAATAGTGCACAAAGTACAATCGAACTTGTACTTGGTACAGTGTGAGCTACTATTGCGACATAAATTATTGGTGCACCTTCAGAAGGTTACTCAGCCCTGTGAAACATTGGCATTGGTAGCCATTCAATCAGGCAAGCAGCCATTAATGGCTACTCTGATTGATCTATCCCTCAGGAAGCCCGATATCCACACACAACCCGTGGACAAGTAACATAAAGAGAGCTTGCTAAAAAAAGCTGTTGTGCAAACCCCTGTTAAAAGCCTTTAAGGTGAAACGTTTCACTTTGGCAGAAAAATGAAATTTCAAAAAGTTTTTTTTGTCTTTTTAGCTAGGCCGGGTAATTATTGTGAAATGGCATAGTGTTCGCGAAAATTGTTAGTCGTTCTTTACATTATCATGTACAGCTATTAATCAGTTACTCACCATATTACTTACATTTGGCAATAAACCGTTTGAAACAGCATAAATTTGTTTATTGACAAATGTATGTAATAATGTGCATTGGAGATAAATAACTTTACGCGAGTTTGTAAAGAATAATAATCAATTTTCGCGAACATCATTATCGTTTACCATAATTACTCGGCCTAGCTATAAGAACAAAAAAACTGTTTGAAATTTGAATTTCCCGCCAAAGTGAAACGTTTCACCTTAAGATAGGAAAATTGTGTGTGCTTCTCCATGCTTCTCAATGGCCTCACTGCATGTAAGTGGCATATGCTGGTAGATATCTAGTCGATCAATTTCTGCGGAATCTGTATTCCCAGTTATTGAGGAGGTCATTTTCTTCCAGGCAAGCCAAGAGCCAATTGTTGAGGATGCAATTAAGTTTCCACGTTTACAGCATTTGACCAGTTATGAGAAAGACAAAAGAGGCATATCCTACCTACACATGCCTACACAAGCGCACAAGTCCTCAGAACTATGACTGGAATACCATACAAATGACTTTGTTCACAAATGCATAATGTTTTATAAACTTCTACTTGGCAAATGTAAACTTTTGAATGTCATGCTGCCATGTGGAGTTTGAGGTATCACACAACCAGATCGAACAATCAACAAACAAGCAGATAAACCTGAGGGGCAAACAAGTTTGCCTTCATTTCAGCAGTGTGATTCAGTATCCCATCAGGTTTGATTGGTGGAGATAATGAAGAGCGGCGAAGGTCACTTCAATTTTGTACTAGCTAGGATCACACACTTTACTATCCATTGGGTTCAAAGCCAGTTTGTTTCATATTATACTAAGGTGGTTTTAGCAAGCCCTCAAGCTTTTTTGATCTTTGCAGCCTTGGTTTGGCCTTAGTTGGAAGTCATCTTTTGACACATGTCCTCTGCCTTACAGTATCGAGTCTCGATAGGCTAGATATGCCTCATTTAAATCATCTCACCATGAAAACAAGAGCCAAACCAAGGGCAATAGTACATTGGAATATGGGATAAAGTACTCCACAGCCATATGCAGCACATCAGCTAAGGCATCCCTGCAGGTTGAGGGTTCGTCAGACAAGAAGCACACAGGCTGTCAAGGAAAAAACGTAAAGAAAGCTTGCATCTTAACCCAATCTGCTCGCCACATTCATCTGCTTGTTTTAGGGCTGGAATCCGGTTAGGGGTAGACAGGTGCAGATTTCACAAAGTAGTGATCTGGATCAGTTGTCAGCAGAAGGTCCAAGCAATAGGGTGATTCAACGTCGGTGTTGAACCTTGAAACAAAATCAGCTGTTCCATATATATTGTTGAATCTAGATGAATTTTTTCAATGGAAAAGCTGTTTTTTTCCTGCAGTTTCATAGTAAAAGTTGTGCATCCCTCCATTGGGTTTAGTAACACTGTTCCCTACTTTTCTTTGTGTATTTACAAGGGATTTAGTTTGTAACCAATAACAAGTAGGTATTTACGAATTGTTATACACACCTCAACATTTGATACTGATAGGCTGCAGTGGACCTGAACTCTCCAATGGGTCTCGCCACCACTCCAGGAAACTCGGTGTCCATAGCAACCCAATGGTACGTTTGGACCACCTAAAAATATTTATGACTATATTAAACAATAGATAGAACGAGTTGATAACTAAAACCAATAGTTTTCGGCCTTCTGTTCCACGAGCTATGTGCCTTGCCCACTGCCATTTCAACTTGCTAATCCGGTGGGCTATGTTGCCAACTTTCGTTCGTCTGCGGATATCCTCATCCTCACTGTATAAATATTCATCATCATCATCAGCCATAAGACGTCCACTGCTGAACATAGGCCTACTCCTTTAACCTCCACACTGAACAACAACCTGCAACCTGTCATCCTGAGACTCTCACGATGTCATCAGTTCATCTAGTGGGAGGTCTACCTACGCTGCGTCTTCCGGTTCGTGGTCTTCACTCAAGAACCTTTCTTCCCAAATTCTACAAATATTAACTATAGTGATTTCTGTAGTAAAGTTACCAGTCTTATGACTTTAAATTCTTCGTGTAAGTTGTGGTGCCATACATTCTTAATGGTACATTCATCTTTAGCTGTACTAGCTAATATTGATCCGAAGCTCGATGCAGGCATCTGAAAAATATTTCAGTAGTCATTCAATGACCAAAAAATTAGCAATAAGTTATTCCAGGTACTACTATATCAATTATTGCTCAGGTGTTTAGGTAAGGTGTGTAAATCTATGTTATAAGAAGAATTCTGTGGTGTAAATACAGTATGAAAAAAATTATTTCATTTTTTCCTTTACCTTGCCCCGACGCTGTTTTTCAATTTTCAGGTGTTGGATGTCGGTTTTACATGAAACTAGAAAAACATTAGTGCAAATGGTACAATATGCAAACACGTTCACCGTAAGCGAAGCTGAAGAATTATTTAGCTCTTTGTTATTTAGGGTCAGTTATTTGTTTGTACCTTCAGTAAATCAACAAATATCACAATCAGTGAAATGAATTTTCTAACTAAAGCGGCGGAAACTCAGCGTACGTTTTTTTTCGTATTTTTTTTGTTTGACCATGGATACAGAGTCCTTCGGTCGTAATTTTAAATAGGTTTACTTAGCATTAAATAGCGCCAAACAATTCATAGTCAGAGTTAAGCAAAATACGTAGTCACGGTAAATGCAAACTCAACTCGTGCCCCTTTGCAGTAATAGTAAAGAGGTGGAAGCTCTACAAGAGGTTTCTATAGTTTTGGAAACAACACTATAATATAAGACACTAGCCATCCGCCCCGGCTTCGCACGAGTGTAAGCTCGGCCTTCGGTCTCGCTACAAAATATAATATAGCCTATGTCACCCGGGGATAGTGTAGCTTCCCAACAGTGAAAGAATTTTTCAAATCGGTTCTGTAGTTTCGGAGCCTATTCATTACAAACATACAAAAATAGGTACAAATCTTTCCTCTTTATAATATTAGTGTAGATTTCACCTCGTTAAATCACTTGGACCACACTCGAGCACTTAAATAATAATTCATTATTATTACACATTAACGCTCAAAAATACACAAGTCTAGGAAACTTATGCAACGAGCTGACATGTTTTTATTCCATATTGTGTTGGCGCCAAAACTTCCGAAAATTCTAGGTAACTATTGTATCAATTATTTCGCAGGTGCAGTTGCGTACTGTGTAAATCTGTTATAAGGAGAATTCTGTGGTGTAATGTAAATACAGTATGAAATAAGTTATTTCAGTTACCTCGTCTCGACGCTGATTTTCAATCATATATCAGAGTATATTTTTAAATTTTCAGGTGTTGGATGTCGGCTTTACAGGAAACTAGAATAACATTTGTGCTAATGGTAGAATACGCAAACACATTCACCGTAAGCGAAACTGAAGATTGATTAAAAGCGTCAGTTATTTGTTTGTACTCACCTTCAGAAAATCACAATCCGTGAAATTAATTTTCTTTGCCGAAAAAAGCGGAAAAGCGGCGAGCGATGCGAAGGCAAAAGTTGAAAACGGAACGAAATTCGGCGTCCTTTCCTCTTTTTTTTGTTAATCTCTTCCATGACCATGGATACAAAGTCCTTCAGTCGTAATATTAATCAAGTTAACAGCAGCAGTTAGTAATAATTAATAGCGTCAAACAAGTCATAGTCACAATCAAGCAAAGGAAATCACGGTCAAGTCAAAATTAATGACCCAGTTATGTGGTGGCGGCTTTACAAGAGGCTTCTATGGAGTTTTGGAAACAACGTCCTCTCCAGTTTGCCGGTTGTACTTGCCCTGTAAAAGTTTCGTTTGTCGCCCATGCTGAGCAGGCTATAGCCATTAAGGCCATACCACGTCATCTTCTGTATTTTACTGGCTTACCTAGTACTATATTGCCCCAGTAAAGTAGTGGAGAATTTAAGAGGCTCTTCTTTTGAAGGTTTAGAATCGATATGAAAATACACGTTTCACCCAATAACAAAGAAATACCAGAATAAATAAGTCTTCCTAAACTCATTGGTGTCAAACTTGGCTTGATTATAGTACACACTCTGAAGTATAACAAAAAATAATAGCCAAGAGCAAGTCGGTGACAAATTTCTGTTCATTATCAAGTTATGACCGGTAATTTCGTTACTTGGGCGACCTCATCATTTCTGTCACTGGATCCAAATGGCACATTATACTAAATTTGATGTGGGTTTTTTAAATTGATAATTATTGTATTTTGTGATTGTACAGAACCCTGTGTGAACCGATTCGCATTTGGCCGGTTTATATACTTTAAATTGGAAATCGGAATTTATTTTTTCGGGGAAATAAAACATCATGTGACACGTTTTAAATATTTATCTAGCAATAATGAATAATAAAAAGCAACATAGGAAATTCTTAATTATATAATTGATTTGAAATAAAATAATTTGATAAAACCTTAAAAATAGTGCTTAAATCTACAAGTGTGTAAATTACATGCCAAATACCTATAAGTCTATCATAATGTACGCAGAAAAAATAATTGGAAATTCAAGTCTACATAAACTTTTCTTCTATTCTATTTAATAAGCACCTTAACTTTGTAATGTATAATTTTTTTTACACATGCTAAAGTATACCTACAGGTCTACACACTGCTATTTGTTCTTCACTATTCCAGGTAGGTACACATAATTGTGTAAGAGATTGATGTTCAATATTAAGCCTTTATCCTATTTTCATAACTATGGAATTGCATCAACAATAATTGTCACTTTTAGTATGTATAGAAAATACAGAAAAACGAAGTTCACTCACACACATCACAAAATGACTACATATCATTCTTTTTGGTGAAACAGATGAGGTTTAGGCGTGAGGCTAATGCACGCCTTGTCCGGACATCAGGAGGAGTTGCCATTTTCACCGCTTTCATTGAAATTGTTGGCATTGACTGAGAATGGTGCACCGAGACCGTACAGATGGCCGCTTGAGCTCTCAATGTTATCATCAAAGAATATCTGAAAAAGTAAATAAAAGTAAAGAATATTTCTCAATTTTACATAATGTCAGATCAAGTTTGGGTTAAAGAACTTTATTTTTCAACAAGAAATTTTAGATATTCGCTAACGTGAGAAATTAATTAATTTAGTACCTTGGTAATTACTTATACTTCGACATTTTGATAAACTTAAATGAACTATAATAATATGTTAACATAAGTACCATAACAGTGATAATAATGAAAAAAAAAAAGAAAAAACTGATGAAGTTAAGAAACTGATTCTCACTTGCACTTTAAATATTCATTAATTTGGCAAAGAATGGCAGGAAATAGTACAGGAAAAGGATATAATGTCCCCCAGTGGAAAGAAAAATCTGGTGACAATCAATTGACACTGACTAGGGCTTTTTAAGACCTTTGATAACACTGTTATGCACAATATTAGTTCAGTTTTTCTATTCAGGCATCTTTAAAATTAGTTTTTTGTACCAACTCCATACCATAAGTAGGCAGAGGGTACTTTTAGTATTATTCTGGATACAGCAGGCCTACCACGGGCCGTGGAAAAATAGTATTTCCACCGTTTTTATCCACGCGTAGATGCGACAGAGCTAGAGTTACACCCGTGCGAAGCCGGGGCGGCTAGTATAGATTAAAACTCATTATCGCCAATAACAGCCGTTTTTAGCTAAACTGCGTTTTATAACTATAAGATACCTTATGTTACTCCCCTCATGTTGTTGTTATGTTATGTTGTATGTCCCTCCAGCGTTGTCATATCGACTATAGGTATATCGAAGTGCTGAAGTGTTTGTATAGAAACGCCACCATGTCGATCCAATTACAGGATGAGAGCATGGAACCAATCCAATACGTTTGTCTCTTTCTAGCGTGATAAAAACGGTGGAAAACCAATATGTCCACGTACCGTGCTAGGCCTGCAGGTAAGAAACAACAAAATATGTTCCATACTGTCGCTTACCATTAGGTGAGTTGGTGATCAAACGTAGACTTTAGATACCTTCCCATACAAATGAATGTGTTTTGAATTACAGTTACTAGTCCTCACTATCGTACTTATATCGTAGCCAGCCCAGCTATGTGTTAGTGTGATTATATACCTCTTTAATTTTGAAGAATGCCATCCCAGTGAGATGGCTGTCGGACCCTGCCTGATGCTGCGGCCCCACGCGCCGCAGCTCCAGCTGGTCTGCCACCTCCTGCAGCCCACCCTTCAGGTTCTTACACAGCTTCATCAGGTACTGGAATACATTAGATGACAACTTAGAACCAGGTTTTATTTGCTGCAACTAAATGCATAGGTATTTAGCCAAAGCTCATTAGATCCACTCAACTCAACAGTAACTTGGCTAATAGCAAAGCGTTGAAATGTTTAGCTTTAAACATAAGTGACATTTTAAATAACAAGCATTGCGTGTCCCATGACATCATCATCCGGTTTCGTCCTCATCACAGTGTAGGGGAGGTAGAATTTGGCCTCAGTGCTGTCGTATCAATGGGGACCTTACTATTCTCATCATTTCTGGGTATCCACTGTGTCCGCAGCATTGGCATTGGCAATGTGATGGTCATTGTCACTTTTAACATGCATTGAATGTGTTAAGGATAATTGTGTGCGGTGCATTCGGTATGAATCAGTGGACTTGTATCACCTTTTAACAAATATTACAGGGCACACAGAGATTTGACATCTTATATTGGGGGTGATGAGCGCAGGGCATTGCCATACAGGGTTTAGAACTGTTGTAGTTCAAAATTCTGAGTGGCGTTGAGCTGCTATGGGCAAGCGTGAAGTGCCATCAGCCGAGCGACTTCACTGGTCTCGTCACCTAGTATCATAAAAAAAATTAACTAAAATCCGTTTGAAGAGATGATTCCACTGATAAGGGCTGTATACGTTACTTTTTGGCAACCGCCTTTATATATACATCAGCCTCTATGCTCCCACTGCTGGGATACAGGCCTTCTCTCAGAGAGAGGATGGACTCTAATCCACCATGCTGGCTCAGTGCATGTTGGTGAATGTCAGAATGTCTTCGAACATTTCGAGGTAATTGGATATACCCGTTTCCTCATGTTTTCCTTTACGGTTTTTGTTACTATAGTCACAAAGATTTGAATACAGTGTGTTTTTTTCTGGTTGACTGGCTAGGCGTTTGACCAAAGGTAAGATGGTAAACATACTTACGCCTTGAACGGTTACTGGCTCTCAAATGATGCTGCAGGAATACAGCCGTAGGTGCTTGCCGACAGATTTTTTACTTGTGGGTGGTAGCTATCCAGCCAGGCATTAAAAAGTACCCCACCACCATGCTATGGTTTCTTCACAATGTTTTCCTTCACCGGCAGCTCAAGCCCATTGTTGGGATTTGAATCCACACCCTACCGTTTGGAATTTTTAGTGCTTCAACCACTAAGCTATCATCAATACTAAAATGCTCATCCTTAAGATTAATATTGATTAAGTATACTTACTACCAAAAAAAAATTGTATAATTAAGAACTAAATGTTTTATACTTTTGTGATAATCATAAACATATTTTATAATAATAAATAATGAATGCTGCGCTTTCTTTAATAGGTATCACATTTAGTTTATATATATATTTGTGTACAATATTTTTGTGATCGTGTTGATGTAGATATCAATGTGAAGCCTTAATTAAATAAATAAAAAAATTAATAAATTAGTAAGCACTTACTTTTACGTCATATACTGTTGGGAAGTATAGTCTCAGACTTTCAAAGAAGTCATTTTCATCTTGAGGTAAATTTTGATCTGTGAGCAGTTTCAGTAAATATCCAAAGTCATATCCTGAGTGGAAACTCAGCCATTTGATGTTGTCCATGAGCACAAGACCTGAAGAACAAGAAGAACAAATTATTCAAAGGCTTGGTGCCTCACCACTAATGCAAAGGCCAGATCTGAGTATTTAACGAACAATGGCAAAGCCCAACAAGTAATTAAAGTAGTCTTACTAATCCGTACTCTTAAAGACTAGAAGGTGCCGGATTATTGGAATATTCATATTACTGGGTTATTTAGGGAAATTCAAGGTAAATAAATAAAGCATTGCGTTTGTAGGTAGTATGTATAAGGTCGGGGAAAAAGTTTCTTCGTATTTTTTAAACAAATTCAAGACATATTTTTTTCAAGTTTAATTACATTTAATTATAATATATATGTGCCATTTTGTTCGATAACTTGTTGCCATCTTGTAGGTAGTGACATGATCCCGTTGCTGTAGAATTTTTGGGACTTCTGATCAAAAAAATGCAACAAGTAGTTTTGACAGTCCTCTCTTGATGTTAATCTAACACTACCCAAAGAATTCTGAAGAGATCGAAACAGGTGGAAATCTGAGGGTGCAAGGTCTGGGCTATATGGTGGATGCATTAACACTTCCCAACCAAGCTCTCTAAATTTTTGCTGAGTGGCCAAAGATGTGTGCGGTCTGGCGTTATCATGATGAAAGACCACACTCTTTCTGTTGATCAATTCCGGCCGTTTTTTCTCAATTTCTTGTTTGAGTCTCATCTGCTGTTGGCAGTAGAGATCCGAATCGATGGTTTTGCCCGGCGGTAAAAGCTCATAATGAACGATGCCCTGCCAATCCCACCATACACACAACATCACCTTATTACGTGTTAATCCGGGTTTCGCTACAGTCTGTGGTGCTTCACTGCCCTTTGACCATGATCTTTTGCGCACATTCTTGTTGTAGGTGATCCATTTTTCATCACCAGTGATCAATCTTTTCAAAAACGGTTCGGTTTCGTTAAGTTTCAATAGAGAGTCGCAAATGAGTACACGATTCATTTGGTTTCTTTCAGTGAGCTCGTGTGGCACCCAAATATCGAGTTTTTTGTATACCCAGTTTTTTCAAATGGGTCAAAACTGTTTTGTGGTCAATCCCCAGTTCTTCAGCTACGTCGTAACTACTAATATGCCGATCTTAGTCCACTTTTTCAGAAATGGCATCGACTTTATCCGTAACAGGGCGACCAGAGCGAGCTGCATCTTTGACATCAAAATTCCCGGACTGAAAACGCTTGAACCAACATTGTTCTACTCTTGATGACACTGCATTAGGTCCATAAACGTCACAAATTTTATTCGCGGCTTGTGTCGCATTTTTCCCTTTTTTGTTATAAAATTTCACAATATATCGAATTTGTTCGTTAGATTCACTCATTTTATCGAACAAGAAAACAATTGAAAAATGGCGGGAAATTGCTTTTTTACGTTTTGTATTCCTTTTTTAAAATGTCATCTTTTTAATGGTATCAAAACCAGCCAGATACAAACAGTACAACGGATAAGATTTTTACTTCAACTTTATACATACAAAATACGAAAAGACTTTTTCCCCGACCTATTATTTGCATATATTTTTTTATGGCAACTATTTTACTTATGTATAAAGTATAATTTGTGTATTGTTTAGTTCAGTTACCTGAGGACATGAGAAGTTCGGCAAACTCCAGCGGCTCGATGCCATCCTCTTCATGCTTCCTGAATTGCAATCCTGAGTTCTGTAGCAAATCGATCGAATCCTGTGCATACATGTCTTCCCTAAAAGTAATAGGTATGTATTATTAATCATTATTTTATTGTCTTTATTCCATTAGGCATAACTAATAATTATCAATTTAAAAACCGACTGCAAAATTAGTACATACGCAATGTCATTTACTTGGATTTTACTTATTTTTTATATTCCGAAATAGGCTTGCACTTGGCCGCCAACTCGCCTCGTGTTAAACGATGATGCAGCCTACGATGAATCACGCTTGCCTAGAAGAAACTGATTCACTCTCGACTTGAAGACACCCCGATTGTAACTATCGGGGAACACCCATTCAGGCAGTGACTTCCATAGCAGTTCGCACAATAAAAGTGGAATCAAGGCACTTCGTACGGGTTAATTTTCGGAATGTCAACCATAAAGCGGTGTCGGTTTTTCGTGCCCTCTCTGGCAGTCCGATAGAAAGAAGGGCAAGAGGGAATTCAATCATGCAGATCTGATGCACACTCTCCTAAATGTATCCGATAAAAACCGAAAGACAGCAACTTTGCGCCGATGCTCAAGACTAAGATGCTCAGTCTGAACTAGAGCTTCATTGCTGATGAGCCTCTTGGCACGCGTCTCAATTGACTCCAACGCCCCGAGCTGGTATTTAGCTGATCCATCCCAAAGGTGAGAGCAGTACTCCATGCACAACCGAGCTTGTGCTTGGTACAGTGTAAGCAACTGTTCCGACGTGAAGTACGATACGCACCTTCGATAGGATACCAAGCTTTAACTTTTTAACAGTTATGTTTATTTAATAACCAAACTACAGAACCGATTTTGAAGAAATTTCTGAGACATATTTAAAAATATTTCCTTTCGAATATACAATACAATAACTCTTTATTAAAAACCACAAAAACAAGGATAACATTATAAATTACAGTAATTATATAGGCTTTTAACAGGCGGCCTTATCGCTTAAAGCGATCTCTTTCAGGCAACCGTGCTAAATATAAAAAAATACAACCAAATTCAGAAGCCCCCTTCTTTTTTTGAAGTCGGTAAAAAAGTTGGAGCCTCTTAATATTTAAATGCAGTTCAAAATTGGCCCCACACTATAGTCCACCTACACCCATTCTTTCTGACCAGTGCCAGCCTGTGATCAGGGAAGAGGGAGATAGTCTTTCGGCGCTTTTCATTTCTGAAAACTATCATACAGAAATTCATCATTTTCTGGGATAAAAAAGCCTATGTGCTAATCTAGATTATAAACTATTTCCACATTAAAATTTTATGCTGTTTACAAGCAATGCAAGTGTGCACCGCCGCCTTGCACGCTAACCCTGACTCGAAGCACAAAGCGTCAAATTTTATTCAATTTTACTTTTAGTTTTTGTCATTTCGGCGCTATTTAGCGCTCAGAGCAACCGCTCCTCTCACTTTACCCCAGGGCAAGCGCTGTTTCTGACAGACCAACTAACTTAAATGTGGAGGCAGCCGAATTAAAAAAAATAAAAAAATATTGACCACACTGCCAGTTTTGTTCAGATAGCATTTCAGGCTACCGTTTGATTTTGATGATGAAGTTGGTTGCACTCTCAGAACAAACAAGGAAGATATGGTAAGGTTCTGCCTACAGTCAAACTCACGCTGCAGACGGCTTTTTTTGCATGTGAACTACTAATTAATTTATGCATACTTACAGATTTTGTGTTTGTGATAGTGAAAAAGTGAGAGAAACATGGGGACTTATCAACACTGACAATAAATGAGTCCTATTCATATCTACCTAGTTTGTCTGTTTTTAATTTAATAATAGGCTTGCGTTGATCTGATTTTGCAATGTATTCAATGGTCATATCAACTAGAGATAAAGACTGATGACACATGACATTAAGAGAGAGAGAGAGAGAGAGAGAAACAAGCAATGAGTAATAAGCACCACCTCCACCGCTTTGTAAGGAGCATTTCCTATACCTTGTTCGTAGGTTGGAAAGGCTTTTTACATAAACTTGTGTTATTTGCAGTTCAATGATATTACTTACTGTAAATTAAACTTGAAGTTAAATTGCCAAGTTGTGTAACCAGGCGGTGTTTTACCATTTTCGTCCATAAAAGTGAGGCCCAACTGTATGATTCTAAGTAGATCCACATTACACCTAAAAGAATATATATTATAATTATTAACAAAGTCTGAATGTGAACACACATTATTTGAGGAGGCGTTCCGAATCAATGCCAAGAATAATTCCATTTTACCCCAGCAATAAATTCCATTCAAGGGGCATAGTGGAATGTGTCAAATTTTGAAGTTCACTGGCTTTTAAGACAAAAACAATGTCCTCACTGGAGGGCACACTTTACATGACATACCCTGCTCTCAAGACATCTGCTTATAGTACATATAACTGATCATAGATAAAATCAGAGCACAGAAAAAAATTACTATATGGCTTGGTGGGACATTAGGGCACAGCCATATCACAACGGTGCGGCGTTGGTAATGTGAAGCGGTACGCCAACATGGCATGACACGTTGCTCTGTCATAAAAACGAACGACGGTGCGCTGTAGCAAACCCTTATGGCGGCTCCACATTAGTGCCGTGAATTCACACGCGAATTCACGGCATGAATTCTGCTGCAATAACTTTGTTTGCTGTGGCAACATATTACTATTTAAACGTCCAAAACAAGAAAGTTATTACAAAGCGTTGGAAAAAAAGAAGATGGTGGATGACGTCCGTACGCCTTTATAGACCGGAGTAAACAAGGAGTAAACTGGCGCGGGGCCGTAAATGTGGATGTGTACGCGTGAACGCCGCGCGAAGGGGCCGGAACCCTTTGTCGCAGGACAAAATACCGACTCTGATCGGGGAACAGGCGTAAACGCGCGTGAACCCCGCGAAAACCCTCCACATTCAACTTCACGCTTGTTTTCGGAGCTTCACGGCACTAAGACATGATAAAACTCTTTGCAGTGTATTGGTTCTTATTAGTGCTGTTGAAATCGTAAGTGCTTTTAGCATGATTCGCCTTATTCATTATCATCATGCCCCCCCCGCCTTTCTGTTATCCAATCTTGGATGTAGGCATCTTCCCTTATCTTCCACTCCTGGCAATCTGGTGCCCGATTCATCCAGTCATGTCCTCCATGTTGCCTGACATCCACCCAGCTTTGCAGGTCTTCCCCACCCTCAAGGCGTTGGTGTTGGCTCGAGGCCTTTAGCATGATTTGCAACATGCACTGAGTCGACTATTAACAAAATTGGCAATCTGTTTTTCATATATTTTTCAAAATGTTTGCCGATCTTGATACTTATAAGAATGTACCTTAACAGTTGATACTGGTAGTCTGCAGTGGACCTGAACTCTCCAATAGGTCTAGCCACTACTCCTGGAAACTCCGTGTCCATCGCCACCCAGTGATATTTCTGGACAATCTGAATAGATATTAGATTAAGTTTAGTTTATTTTCTAATCATGTCTAATCATGGACTCACAATCATGAATGTTGGGTCAAATATAAAATTTACGAAAAACTTGTCCCGAGTTTAACCTATGCTGGGTTACATGTAATGGTGGTACTAAACCAAAAGGATGAGATTGTATTCCACTTGAGTTTTTGTAGTCACTACAGTTTTATTTCATACCTGTCTTATGACCTGAAACTCTTCATGAAGGTTGTGATTCCAGACATCTTTAATCCCACAGTCTCCAGTCAATTGTGATATTGTTCCAAAACTTGTTGCTGTTGGCATCTGGAATATAAATATTTCATTTAGCAACACCACCAGTGCGGACAGAAGTTTATTTTACTAGCTGTATAAAGTGATTTTATCTGCAAGTTTCCAGTTTTCAGCATCCTGTGTCCTTTCTTGTTATGCACACTACTCACATGCGTAATTTCATCAAGATCGGTTCAACCATTTAGTCATGAAACGGTAACAAACAGACAGAATTATTTTAACCTTCATAATTCATAATAAAATTATTCAGGTAATAGAAATTTAGATTTAATTTTCGTTACGGTTATATTCAAGGCAAATTTTGTAAGTCATGATTATGAAATTGCCATTTTCATGGACGTAGGTACATCTACAAAGAATGCTCAAAATGGTGATTGGAGCACTCAAATTGAGATAGAGATTTCGAGAAAAACGGGGTTACCTTGTATCGGTGTTCTGTCTCCTGATGGGAAGAATCCTCAGTTTTTTTCGACGCCGTGGTTTACGATTAATCCTGACGTGTCTCCGAAAAGAATTCTCCAGTGCTGTAGAAGAAACAGACCTTGTTTTCTTCAGGTATTTACTATGTTACAATCGCATGTTGTCGCATTTTAGGAAATAGTATTCTCCTACTAAATCTTGAAAAACTGTGTAATATGTTGCACTTCACTAGAATTTACCAATTGTGTGAAGAAATTAAGCAATAATAGAAGAAAATTATACAAAAAGCAAGAGACGCTACGAAAGTAAATTGAATGGAATTGTTGTGATGTGTCTGTGTGTGTGTGTGGTGTCGCAAAATGAAATTATTGTAATGACCTAATGACAGCGTTGACAGCTGACAGTGCCCGCGACAGCTTTTTTTCTACTAATTAGGCGAGCTAAAGTTGATAGGGCCATATCGCTTTTGTCATTTACTCTTATCATTTTACAGACTTGGAACTCCTTAGTAGTGGCAAGAGTAGTATGGACATATTTCTGCTTCTCTATGCTTCCGCTGGGTTAAATTTTTGCCTTCTGAGGAGAACTAGAACCACTACAAAAAGCGCAGGAATCGGCGAAGTCAGGACGCGTTTTGGCGCCAACTTGAAAAAACATGTCGCTTCATCATTTGTATAAAATTCTATGTATTTTCGAGTGTTAACGTCTAATAATGGTGGATTCATCATCATCATCATCCTTTAGCCATAGCACGTCAACTGCTGGACATAGGCCTCCCCCATCGATTTCCAAAAGGACCGGTTGGAAGCGGCCTGCATCTAGCGTTTTCCTGCGGTGGATTGAATTGTGGATTATTATTAATTCATTAAGTATATTCATGAATATGCTCGAGTGTGATCAAGTGATCTAACGAGGTGTTACATGAGTCATTTCGTGTTGTTTCCAAAATTCCAAACTAGCTTCTAATAAAGTCTCCACCACTTTGGCATGAATTTGACGACTTACTTGGCTTGACTTTCGTGACTATAACTTTAAAATGCTCGAGCGAAGCGACTGCTAAAATTTTAAGCAATTTCGGCTTGTACGAAACTTCTTTCAGTGCTACTTAAAGTAGCACTGAGAGTAGTAGGTGTGCTACCTGGGCGGGCGGTTCTATGGAATGACCATTTTATTCAAAATCGGTACATTTAGTCCCGGTCAAGGGTAAATTAAGACGTGTCCACAGACCTCTGAAAAGCGGGACGTCTTGCGTAAACTGGGATGATAGATCGCTATGCTTTAATATTGAGGTGCTTATGTACAGCAACTGTGGCTGAGCCTGCTTAGCCAGACCCATCAGAGGGAGACACTGAAGCCGTAGGTAGCTTGAGCTTATAAAATGATTGTTAGTTACTCGTGAGGGTCACTCTGATATATATTTTACCTGTCATTGAAAAAAAATACCAAGGAGTTGATCATCTAAGATCGGCTATGATAGGTACGTACCTAATGCACCTGCGATTTCAAAGTTAGCTTTAGTATCTACTAAAGTAAAAAGTACCTACTTACTACTGATTGTTAATATTACCTACTCCCATTTTTTACAAAGAGCTGAGACTGAAGGGTGACCACAGTGAGTCGACGCGAAGTCCGGCGAAGAGGCAACTCGCTTCGGGGAACAGTCGGGTAACCTCGCTCGCCTGCCGCGGTCGTTTCAGATATTTTCAGTCGCGCACTGCTCGCTCCAACTTTACGTTATTCGATCACTGAAGCTGCTCGAACTTTTATGTGTAAAATGTGATTTTATTCGTGAACAATTTTTTGTTTTCGTAGTTTTGTTTTTAGCGTTCGTATGAGACGCCGATTTTCCTAAATGTAAGTACCCATATATTTTTTTAGTTTAATTTTAATAGTTTGACCTTTTAAACCTGATCAAGATGTTCATTCAAGAACCCATTGGAAGTCATATTAGGTATGTGTCAGTTACGTTTTTATATCAGAAATATGCAGATACTTTGGGACGTAGGTGTATTTAAATAAATAAATATCTGGGACATTTTTGCACACATGGTCATCTGACCCCAAACTAAGCAAAGCTTGTAATAAGGCTGCCAGAGATTGATATACAAACATAGGTATTATTAAATACGTACTAAAATATAATTAACACCTAGACATAGAACCATAGATTTAAGATGTTTTTTTTTTAGGTGTTATGCATAGAACAAACACAAATGTTCATAACATTAATGTTTGCCCTAGGTGGGAATCGAACCCACGCCCCCAAGCGCAGAAGGTCTCAGTACTCGGTACCAACTGAGCTACCGGGGCAGACATATTAGTAAGTACTTAAATGATCAATGCTACTAAAGTCATAGTCTCAGGTTACCTTTGTGGAAGATAATTTTATTATCAGGTACAATTTAATAAGTAGATATTTCTACTTAAATCTACCAAAAGAGTGGCAGGATTTTTTTTTTCCTATTGAATAGGTATATTTTATGACTCCCGTCCAATCATTATCATAGTTAGTCAGTTCTTAACTGTAGGCTTAAAATAGTACTATTTTGTGGTCCTAACGCCAGATCAGACAAATAAGTGAGATATGCCATTTAGTATAAATAATTATCGTTCGTGTTCCAATGTCTCAATTTTTCATTACTTTTTTACTATATCGCTAAAAGTAGATTAAGCGAGTTGACGGTCAATCGCAAGCCTATATTGCGTTCAGATGTGTCTATATTGAATAAATAAATAAAAGACACATCTGAACGCAATTTGTAATTGTAAGTACCGATGGCTCACATAGGTACTAATTTTTCACGCACACTAAGAAACTTGAAGCGGTACCAATGAATTATCTAATACGTAGTAGGTTGTAATCATATTTTTTAGGTCTGTGGTTCTAATAGTCCACATGGAAAAAAGGGCGACAATCTTGTCTAAAGTCGAATTCACCCAGCAGACAACCTCATTTGACCAGAGGCAACAATCCTGATTTATTTATTGATTATAGGCGAGCAGCATAAGCTGATGTGTGCCTATATCATAAGTGTAATAAATATATCACAGTGTCAAAATTAGGCCAGATGCGTTTATCCGCCATGCCACCTTACCATATTTCCCTTGTTTGTCTGATCTCAGGTCCCACCTATTAACGAATCTTTAAATACCTACTTATAAAGTTCTTCTAGGCTGACAAGTAAATAAGGTGCCTATACTTAGTTAGGTAGACCCAAAGATACTTTGGATAGATATTCTAACGTAGACTGAGATACGGGTACTAGCAGTTCAATTGTTTTCTTCTCAACTTATTATAATTGTTCGCTCCGAATTGTGACCTCGTCATTATCAGCCTAATGTGTTCCCAGAGATAGAGGGGAGATGGGATAGGCCCTTATTCTCCATACTGGCTCAGTGCAAATGTCATGTCTCTGAACTTTTTAAGTTTCTGGGACATACCGATTTCCTCACGATGTTTTTCATCATAGTTTCAAAACGATGGCATAACTAAAAGGGCCGAGGATCGAACCGGGTGCCGTCAGATTGTAAAGCACACATGCTTCCGCTCGGCCACCATTGCTCCGTGACTTCGCGACCTCTATAATATATTCGCAACTTTTCAACCTAGTTTGCTCATACTCGAACCTAATTTTTTTATTATAATAAGTACCTAAACTGTTTGCCTACTAGACTTCATGAAGATCAGATCAACAGTACCTACCTACCTACGCAAGCTATCATCGAACAAATATACAAACAAATACACAATACTAGATTATGCACTAAGGGAATAAAGCAGTGTCTTACGTCGCGGGCGGCATATTGAACCCTGAGCGTAACGAGGGACTCTAGAGCTCGTAAATAGAGTCATGAGTGAAGCGAGGGGTTCAAGCTGCCCAAGACGAAGACAGCTTTATTCCAGAGGAGCATACTCTACTTTTCACACCTTTTTTATTTTAAGTGCTTATTCGCAAAGCGAAAATGTCGCACTTTTTACACCTTCTGCGAGACAATAAAAAGCCAAGGCTCCTTAATTTAATTATTAATAATCAAAAGTGAAGCTTGATGTTGCGTCTATTTTTATAAACTCTGGAGTTAACTATCGCTCGACAATTTTTATGAACATGAATATTGCAAATAAAATTCACTGAAAATCACAGCACCAAACACCGTCTTTTGTTTCACTTTATTTGTAAAAAAATAATATGAATTCTGCTTATGGTGGCCAGTTCGATTTTCAAACAAACCTATTTACAATGCTATATGGGCATTTTTTTACTTAGAGTTTCCACGAGTTTCCACACGAATTTGACGTTCCAAATTCAAATCACTTTATTCCATAGGGAGTTTCATACAATTTTATATCCCTTAAGAGATACTACTTACTTTACGTTGAGGTTGCATGATATGTAATTGGACATTGTCGAGCAGGTGGTGTGAAAACATATAATATAAACTCACAATTACCTACTCACAAACATATTCATATATATTTATAAAATGTTATTTTACCTACATGTCAAATTATTAAGCATAATTATTATGAATTATTATAACGCTGATGTGTAAAGACTCTAAGATCTTCGCTTCGCTCGCTCAAAAAACATACGATTCCATAAATCACAATGCGTGCAATTTTACAGGAGCAGCTATGCACAATATTTTTAGGGTTCTGTACCCAAAGGGTAAAACGGGACCCTATTACTAAGACTCCGCTGTCCGTCCGTCTGTCTGTCTATCCGTCTGTCACCAGGCAGTATCTCATGAACCGTGATAGTTAGACAGTTGAAATTTTCACAGTTGATGTATTTCTATTGCCGCTATAACAACAAATAGAATAAAATAAATATTTAAGAGGGCTCCTATACAACAAACGTGATATTTTAGCTCGTTTTTGCTCGATATTGATAACGGCAACAGGTAGACGCTTTAAATATTCACAGAATATTTAGTTATATATTCACTTTAAAAATAAATAAATAATTTAAAATTAAACAAATATTTAAGGCAGACCATATAACAGACATGATTTTTTGTCGTTTTTGTAGATAATGGTACGGAACCGTTCGTGCGCGAGTCCGACTCGCACATGGCCGGTTATTTTTCGATTGCTGTAGAGTCTATAGCAATCGTTTTTTACCTATATCTGCACAGTCTACATTGTAGAGTGTTAGACTGTAGAGATATAGGTAACCGTTATTAACTTTAAATTGGAATAACGACCTTGGGTAATATTTCAGCGCGTTTGTTTCTGAAATTGACATATAAAATAACAACGATTCTGAAACAACATTAATAAAACAGAGCGCGGAGAACAATATATCCCCGACAATCCTATAAAAATCCTTTTACGCAACTCAATTAGGCGAGTTGTGACCTGGCACAGTACTAAACAAATGATTCGGTTTAAAGATTTTGATGCATGATTAGGTATGTCTGGCGTTATTATATAAGTAGTTTTTTTAACGTGCTAATTATTATCTATCCGTTACACAGTATAGGGGCCGTACCTACCACAAAAGCATTCTTATATTAATCTTACATTGAGCTTGTTTCGCTCTCACGCCTATTGAAAAAACAAAACAAAATTCAATTCAAGATAAAAAAAAAAAAATTAGGTTATGTTAGGGGGATGAAAAAAATTATCGTGAGTGCTTTTCAAGAAAAAAGTTCCCCAGACGCGGCACTGTCATCGCGTATGAATCACTATCAGTATCATTCGATCATATCACTCGAGCAGCACTCGTCGTATAGTGTTACGTACGACTGTTTAACGATGGCAAAATAATAAATATCTCACTAGCTTCCAAACACAGTAACAAAACCTGATAACAACATGGAAATTTAGTTCCGCTGTTTGCCGTGGGACTTCTTTCATGAATAGCACTCTACGTTGGTTTGACAAGTCTCTTAAACCCAGTGGTTTGATTTGACATCGATAACTATTGTAAAAGCTATTGTAAAGCTGTCTAAAAATGTCGTGTCACAATTTGTTAACAAGGGCCCAGTATTCAGAGTTTTTTTTTAAATAATACTTACAGTTAAAATTTAAATAAAAACTGTTAGTTCTAATTACGTTTTCTAAGTGTTTTAACGTAAGATTGTATTTTAGGTAGCTGGTAGCCAATATATTTAGGTACGTACCTACAGTAAAAAAATATCAAAGTACTTAACTTTACGAGAAACATAATTTTGTACTAACCATTCCTGTAGTTAATTATGTACGACGTATATAGATAAAGGTTGGTATGTATATATCTGCAGAGGAAAACTTCGCATTTATCGGGTTTGGTGAAGCAGATATTACAGGGAGAGTGACGTGATCTCCTCTACGCTTCGATTGTAGTCCGCTCCAAAGTTGTCCGCTCGTAAAAGAACCATCGCATCGATAATAAAATTTCTAGAAACGCCCTTCCGTTGAAACAGTCGCAAAACAAAAACAACGCATTCCAAAATTAGACGACCTACCAACACAGTGTAACCGAGCAACAGCTAAATTAAATTTGCATGTTATAATACAGGGTTTCACGAAACGGAACCACCGTTTTACTAAGATCATTCCGTTTTAAGAAGGTCATTATGACCACATTTTACTATAGGGCCAAAACTGAAATAGCATAAACAAATTAGGTAGATGTTCCAAAAAACATTCAACTAAATATGTGGAACAGCAGATATTTATCGCGATTTCTGGATTGGTCCCTTTGTACAAGTCAATCATAATTATGGTTATCTAGGTATAGGTTCTTTCAGCTTAGTATCACCGTTTCACCGTTCCATGTAACCTTGTATAGAAGCCAAAACACTCATTGATAAATCAAAGCAGTGAAGTAAATCGTTGGAGACTCTACAAATAACCCAACTAGCACACAAGCAGTATAAGCAGTCACTGTACCACTTAATCCCGAGCCCCTTCTTCCTTCTTTGAATCTTCGATCCCCAAGCCGGCTGCCAAGCGTGGGGATTATGGCAACACCCCTCTCTATGAGGGAGGCCTTGTCCAACAGTGGACGTTTGTAGAAGAAGTTTGTATAATCCTCAACCTGTATATCAGAGATTATAATACATATATGTATAAGAGGAAGGTGGTATAATAACCGTTTAGTAGTTATGATAATGGCTTTGGAGATAATATCTCCAAAGCCATTTTTTATCTAACACCTGAAATAAAAAGTCCATAGCACACCTCTATAATACAAGTCAGAGTTATAAAAATACTTTATAACACTATGAGATCTAAAAGTGGAATTACAAAGATAAAAGCACTATAATAGAGTTACAGAAATTACATATGATACTCAAAAAGTTACTAAGTAGTAATATATACTCTACAGCTTTACAATAGATCTGTTAAGATCTATAATCCCACTTTACCGCATAGGAGTATCATAGCTCAGCATAAGCACCTAAAGCGATGTTTGTGATTAATAACGCAAATTTATGACAGTCTGGATTAGGCATGCTAAAGATATCTTATACGGCTAAAAGAGTTTGTCGCCTATTCTATATACGGATCATAATCCTAGTTATCATAATTTTCAAAATAAATATTGTACCTGTTATGTATTTCATGCTCTGATAAAGTTATCAATAGTTGGGACTATTATCCGTCATAAGAAAACCCACAAAGTAACCTTAGGATTCCAAAACACTTAAATAGGAAAAAGGAACTGCAAATTACACGAGCGCACGAAACATTAAGCTACATCAATGCTTATTTTGACAGTAAACTAATGTTCGCACTAATATTTTACGTAAACAAAAGAAAAATCATTATAACTTAAATTGACACTGAGCAATTATCACCGAACATCACGACCGAAATAACATTATTGTTTTTCTGTAACTCATTTGAATGGGAATAATAAAAAAGTTTTAAGATTTATTTCAGAGTAACACTAGCATTGCAAACATGCGAAATCTGTAAAGGTGGTACAAGAATTCTTTTATATCTCTTAGCTTCAACAATCACTTTTCACGCGCCTTTGTATCGCTCTACAAACTCCTAATGCCGCTATCGTATCGCTACAGTACCGTAGCACTGAAGCCCGTTTAAAGTTGACCCTTTTTGGTGGTATAAAAGCGTTTGAGAAGTTCTGTATTGCTACTGTAACGCTTACTTATGATGGTGAAACAGTCCTGTTAAACGGCTATTGTAGCGCTTCTTATAACGTTTGTGTGCTACTTGGGAAATCGACGGCAGTCGATGACACGATTGCGGATTGTTAATTGCTGAGTTTTATTTAGGTGGGTAGATAAATATTCTTTAATGAGACTGCGTCTCTGTGAGGCACTTTCGCCTATATTATCTGTTGCCAGAGACTTCGCGATAATGGGTAAGATTTAGGGACAGATTAAAATGTTCTTATGTGTGTAGATGTGTTGATTGCGCTTTATATTGTCAATACGAAAGCAAGGTACCCGGCATTTACTCGCCAACTACTACACTAATTGAAATTTTTGTGTTAAAATGATTTTAATATTTCGTTGTTTAGTACATTGACGTTGGCGTATGATGCGAACGTAATGTTGGACGGTAACAAATTTAAAACTTGGCTACTTAACCATTGTTTTTAAAGTGTGGAAATTATGGATATCCCTACCATATTATAAATGTGTAGATCAAATACCTTCACACATGACTTCTAACTAAGTAGAAGCAATACCTGCTATCGGTTTAACTTGCAAAAAAATACCGTTTGCGTGATTCAGGTAAAGTGTCGTATTTACCTATAATAGACGCACTTTTCATATTTGTGAAACTACGATCCATTTACACTCATTATTTTAGGAATTATTGAATACCTTATTACGTTTTTAATAATATTATTCGTAAAGTTTAAGCAAATTTACAATTTTTTCGCAAAACATCGTTTTAGTACGCAATCTATTTTCAAACTATGGAACTACAAATCTGACGGCTGTCAGTTTGTTTGTTTGTCCGCGCACATCTTTTAAACTACTAGAAGGATTTCAAAGCAGTTTCCATGAATATGCTTATAAAATACCTGATTGAAACATAGGCTATATTAATTTATGATAATAAATAGTAAAAAAAATTTTTTTTAATAATTATTTATAACGCCATCTAGCTTATTTTATAGTAATGTTGTCGTAATGACAGACTCCTACTCGCAGACATGGTAGGTAGGAAGACTGGAGCGGCTGTTGCCATATAATCTATATGTAAATAAAAATATAGATATTCGCCAAGAACCAGAGTCACCGACATAGCTATTAAAATCTGCAAGTTGAAGTGGCAATGGGCAGGACACATCACTCGAAGAACTGATAACCGATGGGGAAGAAAGGTTCCTGAGTGGAGACCACGAACCGGAAGACGCAGCGTAGGTAGGCCTCCCACTAGATGAACCGACGACATTGTGAGAGTCGCGGGCATCCAGTGGATGCAGATGGCAGGATGTCGTTCAGTGTGGAGGTTAAAGGGAGAGGTCTATGTTCAGCAGTGGACGTCTTCTGGCTGATGATGATGAAATAAAAACGAATCGCCGAAATGTATGTACCCGCATAACTTCCGATAGACTGCACCAAATAGTTTTTTTGTTTTTGTTATTTTCAGGACAGCCAACTGCTTTTGAAGAGGTTTTACAGTTTATTATGGCGTAATTTAAAGTACGTTTATTTTTGTATTGACTTCTGACGTGCTAATATACCAAGTCGACGGAGATTAAAATGAATAATTTTTTTTGCCAGGATCAAACTTAAGACCAATAACAGACACGCAAAGTAGGTGAACTCGCGGCATCTAATCTGTTACTGATCTATGATTAGCAGCTATTTTGGATGTTATGGTGGTGAACGAAAGCGGTTTAGTTGTTGGAAGGGTAGGGGCGCAGAAGGCGGGCAAAAATTATTTAGTCATCATTGATTGGCAATCTTTACGCGGAGTAATGTTAAATAACAGCGATTAATTATAGATACCGCTCCATGCTTCCTACTTACTATTTACTAATAATTCAATAATAACGTTTGTCATGCATGACATTTCGCTTGACTTATACCAATTTTTTTTCCTTATTGGCTCCATGGCTCCACACTTCCAACGTATTTAACCAGTGAAAGTAATATATTATTTGCTTGAAATATATTTGAAACTATGGACATGTCGGGATACCTGTATCGAGTCAGATTAAAACTAGACTAAAATCATACTATGACGATAGTATGACTATCCGCATTAAAATGGAGAGCAATAAATCTACAATCATGTCATATGTGTAGGTATTATCTATAAAATAATCAGTATAAATAATCCGATGGATTTGTGCCTATTTAAAGTTCCGTTCGTGTTCGTTAGTGTAACATTTATATTTGGATATGTCAGTCTAATCGTCCACCCACTAATTACTTTGCGCTACGCGTGCGAAGTCGCGGGCATTAGCTAGTTTTTAATATAATAAAATATAATTTTATAATACTAGTTCTTAAAATATATAATTTATTTAGCATCTGTAGGAAAATTTGAACGTCTGCTTGCAGACTGAAAACAGTCTACCAATAATAATTTCAAGACCTTAATGTAATGTACTCTAGCAAATAAATGATTTGATTTATGTATGTATAGGTAAATATTTAACGTTATTAGTCTTTTGGCAATCACTGATCTGGCAAAGCGTTTTTTGGTTCATCGCATTGCGGACATACTTCGTTAAAGACTACCTAAACTTGATATGACAATAATTTATTTGCTCTGACAGCTGCAAAAAAATTTGTAAAAAGCTGAATGAATATCACGAATTCTGATCATTTTCGCTAGGTACCGTAGGTAGGTTTAACCGAATTCCAAAAAGGAGAAGTTCTCAATTCGACTGTATTTTTTATTGATGTTGTGCTGAATGCTGGCAGAACCACCTACTTAGGTACCTATATCTGTGTAATATAAGACTGTAGCAGGTACCCGATATACTTCAGTGAAATATTAAAAGAAAATATTCATTCAGCTTTTTACAATGTTAGTGCAGCTGTCAGAGCAATTAAACTTGGACAGACTATGGGTCTTCATCGTCATTAGTTTCCGGCAGCGATCTGGCAATGCTATTTTTGGTTCATCGAGAACACTTCGTTATCTATAGATTGCCTAGGTTCATGATAAATATTGGGTAGGATGACGGATGTTTATAGAAAAATTATGAAATAATTAACCGTAATAAATAACCGTTATTTATAAGTACCGCAAATGATTTATAGTAAAAACGTTTCTTATGTACGCAGTAGTCGCTCACGAGTCCAGAGGTCATTCAGTTCTGCGCCGGGCTTGAGATTTTATTAAATTGATGAATGGATGCAGCAGCAGATTCCCACGGTGGATTACGAAAACTTAAGAAATCGATATCAAATCATACTCAAGTACCTAACTCACGAACGTTGTCTAAAATAAAATCAATATTTTCATTAAGGTACCTATTTATTTTTACCTAGGTAATTTTGTCATTTAGGTAAGTTACTATATAGTTAGGAACTAACGATTGTTTTATGTTCCTTCCTTGTGTAGTCCTAAATCAGATATATGATAAAGGTTTTTTTTTTTTGAGCAGCATTACCCGTCGCATTTTTCTTTCGTAGTCTGAGTAGGTACTATACTCAGCTAAGTAACAAAAATGTACTTGGATAAGTACTTTTTAGGTGCCTCTAGTGCTATTGTATTAACTAAATAAGTACCTACTCACATTTAGACACTGACGCAAAAGTTTATACTTAGTTATAAATTTATGTAGCTACAAAGTAGAGTATGTCTGCGTTACGCACTATAGTAGCTGTACACAAATAATTGAAAGATTTTGTACAACGATAATATATGACATGAATTTCAGACCGAGCGGCGTGGCGCTCTAAAACGTCCAGTTAAATTGCAGCTGTAACTAAAAAAAAAACTAAACTGCTTACTAACTGCTATGAACCTGCAACTAAAAGTGCTAAAAGTAGACGAAAATAGTTACATCCCAAACCAAGATTGTTATAACGACCGAATAAAAATTTGTTAGTCGGTATTTCTATACCTACTTATATCCAAATTTATATAGAGGCTAAACTCGGATATTTTTTTTTTCTTGTATTTTGTTACTTAATGCGGTGTCCATGCTTTTGTGATCAGTGGATCTTTTAATTATATATTACTAGCTGCGCCCCGCGGTTTCAACTGCGTGGTGATGAAAATCGGTTATGATGATGATAATGAAATGTAGCCTATGTATTAATCCAGGACATAAAAATAGCCTATGTCCGTCCTCATGATACATACTATTACCTCGCAAATTTTTATCAAAATCGGTTAAGCCGTTTAGCCGTGATTATGTAGCAAACAGACAGAATTAATTTCACATTTATAATACTAGTATGGATGTTTTGTAGGTCGACAGAAAAAGTACTTACGCCTTACCAAACTCAGTTCCATACATGGGAGCTAGTTTACAAGATTATTATGCTTCAGCGGCCAGAAAATAAGGTTTCAGGCAAAATATGCTTCGTATATTTTTTTTACGGCTAAGTTTTGCCTGTGGCTGACTGATTCTGTAATGTATTCGAAAACCGCGCCAAGGCTGGCATTTACCCATTTGGAATTTCGAAAAGGGATCACGAACACGAATTGAGGAACGGGAGCTATTCGGATTTGCCTTTCTTCCGGAGATATCATCGGTTTTAGAGCTTTCCTTGAATCCTATGAAGAATTTAATATCGTGAAATGAGTTGGCATATTGGCGTTTAGGGAAATAACGGTAATTGAATGTTCTGCGACTTTTAATTTTCTAATGTGTCGGCTTGCTTTTGTTACCTTGAATTCGCACAAACTCATTAGTTAGTCTATTGGCTTGGGTACAATAAACACGATGACTTTGTAAAAGCTCACACTACTACCCTACCTACCTACTTATTTTAATTCAGCAAATCTTACCAGGTACGATATATATACTCACATAGAGCCCGAGATGCAAAGGGCAATAATTTAATGATATAATATTATAATAATCTATCTATCTGATAACTTTAAACGAGCAATTCTTTTTTCTTTTTTTAATTCTTTAGCAATTCTTGTCAAATACATAAATTTATTTCGCGTATCTCGGCAACTGCCTCAACGATTTGGATGAAATTTTGTATTTAGATTAGGTTTTGCTCTTTATGTTTACTTAGATTAAAAAAACAGGCAATTACTCAAATAAATTCAAACACAAAATTTATAACTATCTACAATTTATTATACAAGGTTTCACGGAACGGTGTTACTAACGAAAGAAGGTCCTCGCACTAATAATTAAGAATAACTTAAAGATAAACCCTGATATCACGACAAATATCAACTGTTTAACATTTCGTTGAGTATATTAATGCCATTTCTATGGAACAGATCTTTTTTGCGATTCCAGGGTTGATCCCATAATAAAATGAGTACAATGACCTCCTTTCGGCTTAGTACCACAGTCCCGTGTAACCCTATTTACCTATGTACAATGAAGTACTTATACCGACTCTGTTTCAAATTTAGTTACCCGGTTCTGGTTTACATCAGACAATGTCTAAAGAGTGTACAATATGGACTCAGAATCAGTGCCCATTGTATTGTCCGTGCGACTGGCAGCTGTTTCAAATTGGATTACTCTATTCTCACAGCCACTGAATAATGAATGGGTAAATAATAGTCTGAATTTTAAATTGCAAAGTTTCTTAATGCCGCGCTCACCGGCATGAACTATCTATTTCGCACATTTTTGAACTAAAAATTGTACTGAAGAAGAATAAAAAAAAACGTTTGGGAATTATCTTTAGAACCCTCGCCTCCTCGCGTCGTGCTCCTCATGAGATGCTGAGGGTCATGACCCCCACCTCCTATCAGTATCTCCTTGATGATTTTACGCCATCATTCTCTATTCTCAAGGGCTAAGGCATATTAAGGGCTGTTAATAGAGTCTTTAATGGTCGGCGACGTATCTGTGATGCCCCTGGTGTTGCAGGTATCCATAGACGACGGTGATCGCTTACCACCAGGCGGCCCATTTGCTTGTTTGCCACCTATGGCATAAAAAAAACTCGGTGACAGGCATAGTGCATCGTACACTGACGTGTCTAAGGTGGTGCGAATAAGCTTTTCTATATTGTCGCTGTCTTTTCTGGCAATATATCCGAAGTAATCCAAGATACGCTTTAGACAAATTGTAGACAATCCAGTTGAGATCTTGAGTTGTTTTAATAGTGATGCGTTGGTCCAATGACCTATCCACTTTATTATCAGCAATCTCCTCCCGCCTCCCGCCAGGGCGGGCGGAAAAAAATGCGGGCGATAGTAGGCGCTTGTGCCCGCGGTTTCATTCACATCATCAGCCAGAAGATGTCCACTGCTTAATATAGGCCTCCTCCACACTGAACGATAGCCTGCCGCCTGTATCTACTGGATGCCCGCGATTTCTTACGATGCCATCAGTCCATCTAGGAGGTCTACCTACGCTGCGTCTTCCGGTTCGTGGTCTCCACTCAAGCACCCGTGGTCCGTCGGTTGTGGTCAGTTTAGCCCACGCTATGAACAAATCGTAGCCTAGTCACTCAAGTGTATTGTAGCTGTATATATATCAGTGAAATTTGCGGAATCGGTTCAGTAGTTCTAGAGATAACCTCCTACAAACATATATATTAAAAAAATGGAATAAATACAAATACAATTTTACATATAAACGCCGATTTCCTCTATTATATCCTAAGATATCTGCACTCGGTCAACTATTCCTTTTAGCCATGAGTACATGCTACCTACTAGCTATTAGTTACTGGATCAATAAACAACCGTTTTTGTGTCTACACCGCGTGTCTTTCGGATATTATCATCATGCCTTTAATCTTGCGCTGAAAAGATTTATTATAGAGTAGGTTCGCAATGCAGTATTTCAGGAAAAGAGACGCCCACTTAGTTCCACGGTGTAAATATCTATTTCGTTGTGGCCCACAATTATACTTATATTAACTTATTATAGCAATAAGTTAAAACAATAATATACAGATGTATTAATAAGGACGTTTCTGGCTATCTTCAAATACTTACCTTTTCGGGAGTGCACAGAATCTCAGCTTTTGAGTCCTTATTTGATATTTTTTCTTTTATTAATATTTTGTTTTTAATATCTACCGTAATAGTTTCCATCTTGCTTAGCTTAGTAATTAGCTAGGTTGTATAGAATAGGGTATTTGACTCTATTAAAAATATATTTCGTGTGGTGTAATCCTAGCAGATAAATGTTTTTCATTTGCTAGGATTACTAAATACTTCTACAAAATAATATTAGGATTTTATATAAAAAAAAAAATTGTTCACTTGACTAGACTGTAAAAAGACCATAAACAAAAATGAGCCAATGAATTTATGACAAGTATCGTTCCTTAAGTAACCTCTAACAGCTCTCAGGTCTATTTACCTTCTAATAGCTTTCCTGTGGCTTTATATCTTCAGTTACCCCATTAGGCTCTTCAGGCGTTTAAGGCAGGGATAGGATAAGAGGGTGCTAGATTAGACGGGTTAAGCTTGCGGGCTTGCGCGTTAAAACTTTCCAGCCATCTGTTTTAGCTTACTTTACGTTATGATAATATACTTTTATATTTCACTAGCTGACTCGACAGTCGTTGTCTTGTACAAATTTAAATAAATAAGAGTTCTAAAAAAAAACTCATACAAAAACAAGTTTTCACGAAATACGAAAAATTTCTGGAAAAGAGTTTAAATTTTTCTTTCCATAAAACCTGATAATAATATGGACTATTATGAATAGTTTAAAACAAAAAATAGCCAAATCGGTCCTACCGTTTTCAAGTGAGCGCTTACGAACAAACAGCATTTCCTTTTTATTTATACAAATTTTATAATCTTTTTTATGGTTGACAGGCTAGGCTGTTAACCACAGATCATCTGGTGTTAAGTGACGATGTGATCGAAGGTTGTCAACACGCTTAGCCTGCTATGGGAACTGGCTCTCAATTGATGCTCCCGGAACACACCGTTAGATGCTTAGAGATATATTTTAACCTTGAGGGTGGTAGCTACCCAGCTGGACGTTAGAAAGTGCTCTACCACGATGCTATAGATTCCTCACGATGTTTTCCTTCACCACCAGCTCAAGGCTCACTGTTGGGATTCAAACCCATACTCTTCGTTTTGGAATTTTAACCGCCAACCACTGAACTATCTTCGCTAGGAATCTTTTGGTACCTACTTATACTCGCAGTTCTATGAAAGGGTGGGGAAGGTAATACTACAGGCATTAGGGTCGCCAAGAATATTAGCACCGACCGGCATTCATTATATATTTAAACCATTTACCTACATATTACACTCATTCAAATTCAAATTATTATTCAAATTATTTATTGAGAATAAAAACGGACAAATTCCACTAACATTTATCTCACATACTGTTAAACTAAAATAGATTTCCTAGTAAAAATAGGAATAATATTATAAAATTACTAATATAATAAATACAACAAATTGCTGTAAAAATATGTCAACATAAAATTAGTATGTCATACAAATTGTCATTATAGTCAACGGCTTTTTTGCCCTTGTCCCATTGATCAGTTAAATTTTTACAATAAGTAAAAAAAACTTTCGTTACATTTTTCCAACTGTCACAAATAATATCACAATCAGTGTTGGTAGCAAGGAGTGCATTGAAGTGGCGGCGGGCGCGAATCAGCGGAGACAGAGAATCATGAATTATGCTTTGTAGCTATACGCTGCATTCAAATGTCTCGGCGTATAATTTTAGAGAATAGGTATTAATAGGCTGCTGTTTAATTACACACACACAATTCATTTGGATTTACTCCCTCACAAAGCCCACACGCTTTTAAAACCAAATAATTTCCTTTGAAAAAATGTGTGGGTGATTAATCACCCGCAAGAGCCTACGTAAGCTATATTTAAGTCTTAGGTTGATCCGATGCTTAAATATGCTAATTGGATAACGGCTTAAAACTTTATATAGGTGGGACCAAAATAGATTTGAGACAAAGTGGCCGCAGCCTAATAAAATTGGTCAAGCGTTTAACGAAATTAACCTTACTTTACTTATATGATATTTATAGAAAAAAACTCTGACAATAAGGCTGGCTGGCTGGCTAAGTGCTGTACGCCTAACTCACTTTTTACTTGTTGATAGTTAGGTACATATTAAAGTCATAAATTATAAATAGCGGACCTAGATTGCTCTTTATTTTGAATAAGAGGTCTAAGCACTTGTTGAGATTACAATTTACGAGTAATTGGGTAAGTATATACGATGTAAGTTACTTTATGTAAATGAATCCTTATATTGGCCGCTCGAAGGCTTTAAGGGATCATTTACAATTTATGCTCTTCCATTACAGTCCAATTTGCATTTATTAAGCAAAATAACTTTATTAGTGAGCCGTTTAATCAGAGTGTAATTCAGACACAAATTAAATGTCTTCTTTGAGAGCAATTCTGTTCAGAGTTTCAGAAACCTGAAACAAACTTGAAACTCTCACGGAAAAGCAGTAATTCCTGACTTGAGGAAAAGAAGGTTCTTACACTTTATTTTAAAAGAATGTGAAAAAGTTTAGGGATCACTTTTTGCTTTTAAGTTACTTCTTTTCTTTTTAGTGAAAAAATCGAAATAGAAGGACATTTGTACGGTTTCCGGTCAAGTTATTTGTTTCTTAGGTGACAGAAACACAGTTATAATATGTTTATAGACGACTTTTTATTACATTTTTACATGATGTTTGGACAGTGACAGGAGACTTTGATATCCTAATGTGAGCTTTAAGCTTCTTTCATGGCACAGTCGATGCCGAAGCAGCTATTTGCCAGTAACATCATAGATTTACGTAGTTTTTTTTTTTTAGGTCTGATACATTGAATTTATAGGGCCGGTTTTTAATCCGCAGTTAAACGGTCAAATAGTTAACATCAATAAATTTATCTGTGCAATAAATTTACAGGGTTTACTCTGCAGATAACCTCTAACAGACTGTTGAAAAATTCGAAATCATGCTATCAATGGAATAAATCCTATCTGATTATTTAACTGAGGATTGAAAAATCGGTCCTTAGTAGCTTATGGATAAAAAAGTCAAAACGAAAAGTAATTTCCTTACGGCTTGAACCGCACGTCCTGTTAAGCAAATAAATCTCAAAATTCGATACGGATTTATACGATGTGTCCTGACTTTCATTAAATGTGAAGGGAAAAGTAAATCGATTAGCGATTTCGGCAGGTAAATTTTCAAACGGCTTTCCTGATACTTAAAGGCATGGCTTATGCGCGAAAACGAAATTGATCTCGAATTCTTAATTATCCTCACTGTAAAGCTCGCGTGCCAACATTTATAATTATACCTATACGAAAGCAAAAGTACTCATTAAAACTTGTATAGGTACCTATAGCTAAAACGAGTTTACATTGGATAGAAGTCCTAACCAATACATCCGCCAAGATAACAAATTTCCCATAGGAAACTATATAAATACCTACATAAAAAAATTGATAATAATTTAACGATAGTGGTCAGCAGATATCTATGTTGGTTTACATTATTTCCTGTGGCGTAGTTATTGCCTCTGTAAAGACGGGTCTCCTGCGCCCAAAATCTAACAAAATAAATTAGCAAAACATTTTAGCTAACATCTGGGTTATTGTGGAGTCCGTTCGCGAATTTGAATGTGATCACGATCGCGTGCCATCCCGTACGAACGGGCATCCATAACCAGCCAGATGTTAGCTAAACATGTTTTGTTAAATTTGTTTTGTTAGAAGTTGGGCACAGGAGACTCGGCTTAACTACATAATAAAATAATGTTATTTATTTCTTTCGGCGATAGACAATACATAATCGTAGTGAATACTACTTGACCTAAATTAGTAAACGTTCATAAACATTAAACTATGTAATAGCACAGAATAAATAGTAGTAGTGGTAGTAGGTAGGTTGATGGATGCGTAAGTATTTCTCTGATTCTTTTTTTATTTGAAAGCTGGTGCTTCCCGTGTCCTATTTCAATTTGGTCCAGATCTGTCATTTTTATGAAGGCAGTTTTTTAGATTGATAATTGTTATAATTTAAGCTAACCATTACGACGACGAAGGACTAGCGGACGAAGGATCCTACGAAGGCCCGAGAAAACGCTGGCACGATGACCTATTGACGCGTTCCAGACAGTGGCCAAATTTGACGGGTGATCGCACAGTCTGGAAAGAGATTACGGAGACCTTTACCCAGGAGTGGGACAGTATTAGAGAAACTAAAAAAAGAATGACCAAAATTGCGAAAAGTGGAAAAAAGAGGGTCTGAAACTAATAAATAAATAGATTTTTTAAACACCCATACTGCCCTCATAAGCCCAAGAGCGGTATCAAAACCTAGGTGTATTTCGAGAAAATCGAGTTTTTGTGAAAATTGATTTTTCGTGACCTTAATGACTTATAATTTAATTTATTTTCAGTTATATGCCTATGTTAGGACCAATATATTTCTTAAATACCTATTGATAATTATTCGAGACTATATACAATAACCTAAATAATATTCCAATAGTTAAAAAAAAGACATATGTTTAAAATTCCAATATTATTGTTTTTTTTTTGTGTTTTTATGAGATACCGTCATTTCGTTTAGAATTAATAATTTTAAAACATGAGTTATAAAAGAAAAAGAAAAAAAAAACCTTTTTAGTGTTTTATTCCAATGTAGATACAGGTATTTTGCTTTGGTGCGGAATTTTTTAAGCTATCAGATGCGCGAAAAAACAGAAATCCATTTTTTTGTGTTACCGCGCTTGGGCTTATGAGGGCAGTATAAAAGAGCTGATAAAGTTCATACGGCTGAGAATTCTTGAATCATAGCTTAGAACACTCTCGATCAAGTCACCTTTCAAACAAAGAAAAACTAAATCAAAATCGTCTAAGCCATTTAGGACCTACGATGCCACAGAAAAACACAGATACACACGTTAAACGGGTAAGTTCTAACTACATGATCGAATAAAATAAAATAAATTACAAATGAAATACAAACTAAACTAAACTTAGGACTAATCTTACGTAAGTAATTCCCGTGTAATATAAATAAAATTAAATACAAACTTATCAATAACATTCATTTTCTATATAATACATTATACATACTAAACGGTATAATTTATTACAATAACTTAAACAACATTCCTATAATAAAAAATTATAAAAAAACGATATGTTATTACCTAACTACTAAACTAATCTAATTAACCGCTACCAGTGGGAATCGAAAAAATGCTGGCCCCATTACCACGTTGTATGGCAATGCTCACTCTTTGAGCAAAGTAGAGGCCAGCATTCTGGTCACGAGTTGCATCAACCAGACGTGATGATAAATCTTTGAAATTTTTTTTGGCTCCTGATCCCCATGGGCCCATGGTTTAGGTTCCCCCTAAACGGTTGATCAAAATTTACACCACATAACAACAAAATAAAAACATTCATAATCTGTAACAGACACGTGATATACTCAGCAAATGAAATATTAATAATTATTTGATAAACAATTCATTACTCATACCTATGTTTGATCGAGCTTCAAAAACATACAAAACTAAACATCGAAACCTTAATTATATTTCTTCCGGCGTTGTGGTGCACTAGTTACCTAACACTCCTAGCTTCGCTCATCGTCGTCGTACCTATATATGAATTTGCTAACAACTAGTTACTAAAACATTATTTTCATTTACATTTTAAAAAAACAATTAGTTTTTTACGGAATTATATCAAAACTACAATGTATCAAATTAACATTATAAAAAAAAGTAACTTAAGTTATATGATTATTTACGGGATATTTACCGTGGTAAGGTTGTGGAAGGAGCTCCCGATATTTCGGCGCAGTTACATCATGGATTAACGTACTATAATTTGTCGATGGTTACATGCACCATGTTCACGGGAAGACTAAATATCCCGTAAATAATCATATAACTTTTGTGAAGAACCGTGATAGTTTAAAACAGTGTTTAAAAATTAACTTGTACAGTATATAACATTATTATAACACATAACATTATTGTATGTATATAACATTAGTAGTAGTAGTTAGTAGTATATAAAAAGTAGTATTTCAGTAGATCGATATATCAAATGCTGGTATAGGTTATAAATAATATACCAACTATAACGAATATCAACAAAGATTCGATCAACTGTCCTAATAGCAAAAGACATTTAGGTATATTCATTGAACGGTATTGAAATAAAAATATGTAAAATGAATTTCGACCAAATTAGACGCACCCCGTTAAACTTATAACATAACACCCCTTTGCGTCGGGGCTTAATTAGGCATGATTGTGTCCTAATTTATGATGAAAACTCAAACTCTACTTAAAATGAAATATAAGTAAACAACTATATAAAATTAAACTTATCTAATAACCGCTGCCAACAGGCATCGTACCCAAGATCATCGTGCCACGTTGAACTGCAATACTAATACGTTGCCTAAGATACCGGCCAGTATTTTGATCACGAGATACTTCGACCAGATGTGTTAATACCTAAATAGTAAAACAATTTTTTTTTTGCACGCCACGGACACAAAGTTTCGACCCCAAAAGGCTCAAATATACTCACTGTGTAAGCCACTATATTTGCGCCTTATGAGTCTTTCTGTAGATTCAGCCGACGTACCATCCTTATTATGCGTTCTGGGAAGATGACACGGCGCAAAGGTATGTAGTGGCGTCTTATACTAATGGCCACCCCATCTCCCAAGGAATCAAGCTACTACTATCGCTACGTACGAGCCAACAACACGCGGTTCAAGAACGGCCGCGTAGTTGACAGTGGTAAAAACCCAGCGGATGATGTCGGGCGTGGTGGGAAATCCTTTTTGCGCTCCTTGTGCAGAAAAACTCGTCATGACCAAACTAGCTGACAGCAACGCCACACTGTGTCCTAATATTTTTTTATGCTCTCATAAAAAAGCTCTGATCAAAAATAAAACGAAATCAAAACGACGAAAATAAAAAGTATTTTAATTCCATGCTAGACAGAGAGCCATTATAGCAAGTTATGACGTCAAGCCTTCCGCGCGCACTACAAAAGCTATACTAACATACGCTTTGCGGGAAACGGATAGAGGGTGCCCTCCATAGATCAGAGTATTATATCGGTCCCCTTTCTATCCTCACCAAAAACTTTTAAGGCTGTCATGATGATGTCAGAAATCAGCCAATTTAAATTATTTTTTCAGTGTGTGTAATGTATTTAATTATAGCCTTCGCCAAGCCTTGTTATTTGCAATAAATGAAACACCAGTCAACTAGCATATTCTCCGCCACACGAACCGTCTTTGCCAAAACCATTGTCTTTTAAAATAGCGCGAGTAGCAGCTTAACCGTCGGATTATTCAGATTAGGTAGCCTCGGTGCGTATTAATCAAAGTTAGTAAAACAATGGAGCTATTTCCTCGAGGATCACCGAAACAATCGCGATCCGCCCGAATTCTTCTGACGACGGTGCTGTTCCGTACATTTCCCAAATGATTTGGCAACTGCCCCGCCTATATTTAAATCGTAATCTCACTGAGTCAACGCTCCCGTAGCTCTAACACCCGAAATAAACGATCCAGCGAGTGCGACAATATTCGGCTCAGTTCTGAATGGCAACAAAAAGTGGTAATGTTAGTTCTTGCAGTTAATTGAAGAAAATTCGTGCAACAGTGACAGTTAAGTGGATGAAAAACTTTAAGCTCACTCGAGCGCTATTACAAGCCGCAACGCAACTCAAACTGGAGATGGAAGAAAAATAAGTAAATCATTTTTGTTTGAGGTTGGTAACGTTCAGCTTCTATGTTATTTGTTATCTACTTTTTGTTTGAGTCAAGCATGCAAATGCATGCTACTCGTACTTAGATATTTTCTCGTGAGATTAAATTTTGTTGAACTTAGCTAAACTTATAAATCAGCGAACTTTCGGGAATATCTTGAGGTGTTGAGCTTCATAAAGTTAAAATTAAATTTGATCCTAAATAATAGGTCGGGGAAAAAGTCTTTTCGTATTTTGTATGTATAAAGTTGTAGTAAAATCTCATCGGTTGTACTGTTTGTATCTGGCAGGTTTTGATATCATTAAAAATATGACATTTTAAAAAAGGAATACAAAAAGTAAAAAGCAATTTCCCGCGATTTTTCAATTGTTTTTTTGTTCGTTAAAATGAGTGAATCTAACGAAGAAATTCGATATATTTTGAAGTTTTATTACAATAATCAACTTTTTGCCACTTTGGCGGGCCATATTTCGCAAAGTATAGACTTTATAAAAAAGTGATGTATCAAACCGTACCTTCATTTTAAAAGACCTTTTCAACGATACCCCACACGAGTAAGTGGAGTGAAAAAATATAAAAAAACATCCCCGTTTCACATGTACGAGTGCCACCCCTAAAATGCAATATAATATATTTTTTATTCTTTTACAATTGAGATCTATATTATTACTGTTATTATGCAAAATTTCATTCTATTATCTTAATAAATATAGAAGTTAGAAGGTTTTAAAAAGTTCGGACGGACGGACGGACAGACAGATAGACAGACGGACGGACAGAACGAATTTATAAGGGTTCCTTGTCGGGCTACGGAACCCTAAAAAAGGGAAAAATGCGACACAAGCCGCGAACAAAATTTGTGACGTTTATGGACCTAATGCAGTGTCATCAAGAGTAGCACAATGTTGGTTCAAGCGTTTTCAGTTCGGGAATTTTGGTGTCAAAGATGCAGCTCGCTCTGGTCGCCCTGTTACGGATAAAGTCGATGCCATTTCTGAAAAAGTGGAGCAAGATCGTCATATTAGTAGTTACAACGTAGCTGAAGAACTGGGGATTGACCACAAAACAGTTTTTACCCATTTGAAAAAGTCTGGGTATACAAAATAACTTGATATTTGGGTACCACACGAGCTCACTGAAAGAAACCAAATGAATCGTGTACTTATTTGCGATTCTCTATTGAAACGTACCGAAACCGAACCGTTTTTAAAAAGATTGATCACTGGTGATGAAAAATGTATCACCTACGACAAGAATATGCGCAAACGATCATGGTCAAAAGGCAGTGAAGCACCACAGACTGTAGCGAAACCCGGATTAACACGTAATAAGGTGATGCTGTGTGTATGGTCGGATTGGAAGGGCATCGTTCATTATGAGCTTTTACCGCCGGGCAAAACCATCGATTCGGATCTCTACTGCCAACAGCTGATGAGACTCAAAAAAGAAATTGTGAAAAATGGCCGGAATTGATCAACAGAAAGGGCCTGGTCTTTCATCATGATGACGCCAGACCGCACACATCTTTGGCCACTCAGCAAAAATTTAGAGAGCTTGGTTGGGAAGTGTTAATGCATTCACCATATAGCTCTGACCTTGCACCCTCCAATTTCCACCTGTTTAGACCACCTTCAGAATTCTTTGGGTAGTGTTAAATTAACATCCAGAGAGGACTCTCAAAATTACTTGTTGCATTTTTTGATCAGACGTCCCAACATTTCTACAGCAACGGGATCATGTCACTACCTACAAGATGGCAACAAGTTATCGAACAAAATGGCACATATATAATATAATTAATGTAATTAAACTTGAAAAAAATATGTCATGGATTTGTTTATAAAATACGAAGAAACTTTTTCCCGACCTTATATTTGTTTTCTTAATAAGATGCAAGACGTACAACTAAAATATTCAATATATACCGTCTTGCTAACCTTACTTACTATACGGGTGTACGGTTAGAAGACGCACATATTCCAGGATATCATTGTACTCAACATTATGAACACAATCATGTAATCACTGAAGTGAGAATTTTTTCTGCATGTAATAAATACTCGTAGTAGATTACAAAAATATTTGACACCACGTAAAACATGTAGATTTAATATTGTACGACGTACCTATAATTGTTACGTCCGAATGTGAGGGACTTTAGTTTGTAACATCATATGGACCACATTTGCTAAAATAAATATTTTTCATTAATTTCGTTTAACTTAAAAACAATTTTACTATAAATGTAAAGTCGTTGGTTGTAACGATGATAGCTCAGTGGTTGGTGCGTTCGAATACCAATCCGAAGGTTTGTTCAAATCCAAACACTGGTTTGAGTTGCCGGTGAATGAAAACATCGTGAGGATACAATAGCATGCTAGTAAGGAACTATTTAAGAACTAACTAAACTACTATTTATAACAACTGGCTAGCTTCCAAGCTTAGAATTTGTCGCTAAGAATCTAATGGTGTGTTCTAGCTCTAGCTAAAATGTTTACCATCTTCGACTGCACCGTCACTTATATAGTTAAGTAAACGGTATTAATAAAAGTATTTTACAGACTCTCCACTGAACCTGTAAAATATTTGTAAGTTCTTAAGTTCAAATACGTTGCGTTTGAATGTTGGTCACAAACATTTAACATAGTTTAAATATGTTTAAATATAAGTACGCGAGTAAATACCACACACACAACACCACACACCACATACCACATCGTCGCTTACCAACAGGCGAGTTGGTGGTAAAAAAAATCGTAATCTGATATTGAAATTAACACGTTCTGCAGTGAACTGTCAACCATTTTATTTTCAGAGAATATACTCCACAGTTTCAGCGTGTTTTAGTAAATATTGACTAACATCTGCCAGCAAGTTTGCAAAAAGCTTTGAAAATAAACGGCATTCGTGTTGAAATTACGTAGCCCAGCACAGTTATTGTACTTATAGGCTGGTGATACGACTAACGGACCGTTTACAACAGGCCATCTGGTTAGCCATTCTGCACTAAGCCGCTTGAACGTCTTAGTCTATAGCACGCCATGTAATGGAGTGACTTGGCTTAGTAGAATGACCCGTCAATTGAACTGGTGTGAATGGTCCATAAGCACTTAGATGTCACTGGCTGGTTGGCTTGACCGATTGTTTATTCAGTAGCTTGTGTTTGGTGTCATCATCATCATCATCAGCCAGAAGACGTCCACTGCTGAACATAGGCCTCCCCCTTTAACCTCCATACTGAACGACATCCTGCCATCTGCATCCACTGGATGCCCGCGAATCTCACAATGTCGTCGGTCCATCTAGTGGGAGGCCTACCTACGCTGCGTCTTTCGGTTCGCGGTCTTCACTCAAGAACCTTTCTTCCCCATCGGTTAACAGTTCTTCGAGCGATGTGGCCTGCCCATTGCCACTTCAACTTGCTTGTTTGGTGTATGGCTGATTAATTCCATCTTTGCGCACCATTGAGCTGTTTAATTGTTTTTATGCTAGGGGATTTTCTAATTGTCTTTACGCTAACACACCCAGACTAACAAAATGTACCGCATTTATAATACATACTCACATCACTAATTACTGTTCCTGTAGATTATTAAGTAGGTATCAGTATTTTATTTAAATTATATCTGAATTAGGTACTTAGTTGTAAAGTGAGGGAATCGCGCGCGCGCACTCCCCTTAAAATAGACCACCGAATGCGGTTGACACTATAATTACTTAGTTGGAGTAAGCGGCATAATCTTACGTGAGTAATTCCCGTATAATATGAATAAAATTTGTGAAAACCACGACACTTTTCAAACGCATGAGTAGATAATAATATGCATATTTAAATCGCTTTTTTTACCGACGTGACAACTTATTATAAAGTTATGAGTGTGATGGGTCAAAAGTAATTATTGTACGAGTGAAAATTACTGTGACTAAATTTACGCTTTGATAGTAAATTAGACCTATAATAAAATAATAGTCGGTGGGGTCGGTCGATTTGGTAGGTACGGGCACGGCACGGGTAAAATACCAAGTTGACATGTTAATTTTAGGAAAAACAAAATACGGACCGCAGACGTGATCTTATTTGTGAGCGCGAACCAACATGAGTGAAGGCTCTGAATAAATATCCCCCACGCACTATTTACATTTTGAAAACATCTCGTAAGACAAAGCTCGTAAAGTACACCTATTCACGCTATTCAAGACGAATAATGAAGCTTTTTGCGGAATAATAAATGGTTGTATGTTAACTTGGAAAGCGGCGGGAAAGTTTCCTGCATGCTTTAATTCTCCGGGGAAGGTCGGAACTAAATTACTCTAAGTTCAAGTTCGCTCCTCAAGTTAAGGGAGGCAGGTTGTCCCACATACCTTTAAGATTAGATACCTACTTGGATTTATGTAGATAGGCATCATGATAGATATATTGTTAGATGTGCGATACAGTACAGCCAAAGTAGATTTGTATCACTACAGAAGTACAAAAGAACTTTTTTGTTAGCTACAAAGCATCGTTCGAACAAATTCAATAAAGTTATTTAGTTCTGTTTTTATTCCTTAATGCTATCATCGTGATGAATATGCAAATGGAAGGTCTCCCCTGGATTTGCGAGAATTTCCTCTGAGGAATGGTAAATCTTTCACAAGCCACTTGTAAGCCCTTAAATAACTGAATTTTCAGAGAAGTCAAACTGTTTAATTAAATGTTTAGAGTGATTTTAAATTGGAAAGTCTTGATCAGTCGTGGGATCAAAGACGATTGATTTATTTTTCGAAAGGATTGCCAATCAAAATCAAATTACGCATCGTAGAGCAACACCATGTCTGTACTGATTTTGTTAGTATTATAAGTGTGTTTGGAAAACCCTGTCTGTTCTAGGGCATCATTATATCCCAGTAAACATCCATGCAAAATTATAAATAGAGAAAGAATATGGTGGCGTCATGTTCGCAGTTGTCAATTGTTTTTAGTTGTTTTCGCAATTTGATTACATCTATCTTTTCTTTTTCTAGATGCAAGGTTACTTTTTTTAAGTGCACTAATTTCGACATACGTCAAGTTCATTGAAAATAAAAAGGCCCGTATTTTTTTGTTACATCCTTTTTGGAACAAAAGAGTAGAAATATGTAACGCACCCGCGCCGCGCTGCATCTCCGCACGTCGCTCACCCACTCGCCTCTATCAGTTAATGGACCTTGTACTATTATCTATTTTGTCACATAATACACGAAAAATATATATTTTATTCGTGAAATATGTCACCTGAAATATATAACCTATAGAGATCAAAGCACAACCTAGAATGGCTAGAATACAGATAAAAATATTAAATTTGGAGTTTCCTTTCCTTTTATAATTAAGAACCGGATAAGATGGGAATTTGGTACATTTAACCTCTAGCAGGGTGAACTAGGGTGGGTGATAAGATGGGTATGGAAAAAAATCTTTTTGATGCTGTGGTAATTATAACTTTGCATAAGCATATACTGAGCAAACGAAAATATTAAACAAATTTTTCAGCACTTTTAGGAATCGACATCCTAGCGGGGTAAAATGGGGTATTAGTTTGTATGGGAAAACAATATTTACTATGTCTCGTTGATGAAACTTTGGGAATATACTAAGCTAATGAAAATAATGTGTACAGCTGTAATAAGTATTTTTTGAAAATATTTCCTTTGGGGGCTGATACTGAGCTATTAAGGAATGTGTGGAAATAGCCAGTGTTGTTCCAAGAATGGTTCTGTAACGTATACCCACTCATAATAAAGGCTGAGTAGATGGATGGATAGTAAAAGCCTACGCAAGATAGCAGCAATTTCATGTTACTAGATGTTGTAAGAGATTGCAAAGTGCTCATACTTAGATAGTCTCTATTACTATGTGTAGTGTGGCACATCAGTAATGGAGGTATTATATAAGGTCGGGGAAAAAGTTTCTTCGTATTTTATAAACAAATTCAAGACATATTTTTTTCAAGTTTAATTACATTTAATTATAATATATATGTGCCATTTTGTTTGATAACTTGTTGCCATCTTGTAGGTAGTGACATGATCCCGTTGCTGTAGAAATGTTGGGACTTCTGATCAAAAAAATGCAACAAGTAGTTTTGACAGTCCTCTCTGGATGTTAATCTAACACTACCCAAAGAATTCTGAAGAGACCGAAACAGGTGGAAATCTGAGGGTGCAAGGTCAGGGCTATATGGTGGATGCATTAACACTTCCCAACCAAGCTCTCTCAATTGTTGCTGAGTGGCCAAAGATGTGTGCGGTCTGGCGTTATCATGATGAAAGACCACGCCCTTTCTGTTGATCATTCCGGCCGTTTTTTCACACTTTCTTGTTTGAGTCTCATCAGCTGTTGGCAGTAGAGATCCGAATCGATGGTTTTGCCCGGCGGTAAAAGCTCATAATGAACGATGCCCTTCCAATCCCACCATACACACAGCATCACCTTATTACGTGTTAATCCGGGTTTCGCTACAGTCTGTGGTGCTTCACTGCCCTTTGACCATGATCGTTTGCGCACATTCTTTTCGTAGGTGATCCATTTTTCATCATTAGTGATCAATCTTTTCAAAAACGGTTCGGTTTCGTTACGTTTTAACGAAACAAATGAACCGTGTGCTCATTTGCGATTACCTGTTAAGGTAATCGCAAATGAGCACACGATTCATTTGGTTTCTTTGAGTGAGCTCGTGTGGCACCCAAATATCGAGTTTTTTTGTATACCCAGACTTTTTAAAATGGGTCTAAACTGTAGTGATCCCCAGTTCTTCAGCTACGTCGTAACTACTAATATGCCGATCTTGCTCCACTTTTTCAAAAATGCCATCGACTTTATCCGTAACAGGGCGACCAGAGCGAGCTGCATCTTTGACATCAAAATTCCCGGACTGAAAACACTTGAACCAACATTGTGCTACTCTTGATGACACTGCATTAGGTCCATAAACGTCACATATTTTATTCGCGGCTTGTGTCGCATTTTTCCCTTTTTTGTAATAAAACTTCAAAATATATCGAATTTCTTCGTTAGATTCACTCATTTTATGGAACAAAAAACAATTGAAAAATGGCGGGAAATTGCTATTAGTTTTTGTATTCCTTTTTTAAAATTTCATATTTTTAATGATATCAAAACCTGCCAGATACAAACAGTACAACCGATGAGATTTTACTACAACTTTATACATACAAAATACGAAAAGACTTTTTCCCCGACCTATATATACCAAGTATATATCTCATAGTGCCTTATTTTTACTCAGCTTTGTACCGTGAGAACTTAAAAAGTATACATTATTCTTTTGTTATCCTGAAAAAACTGAGTAAAATGAAAGTATCTATTGGAAAAAAAAAACTGTTTGCTTAAAAAAGTTTTAGAATTTTGCACTTTGAAATTATTGCGTTGCTATTTTTATTTTTATTTTTAGTTCATGGCATGGCCTTGATTATGTTAAACAAGTAAGCTCAGATATTTTTTTTCATGTTTTGGCGTTACGAAGTGAAAATTCAGACAAGAAAAAATAAGGCATTGGACTTAGTTGATGTAGGTAAATGAGAACACTCGGCTAAATAAATTATCCGAATAGTTAAGCAAAATATCAACAAGATAAAAATGAAAAAGTTATTGAAGATATTATACCTACTTAAAGCTGTTGGTTTAGGTATCTTGAATAAAAAAAACCTATTTAGATTTTTCCTTTTGCTGGCTATGTCTGATAGGGCTTGTTGCTCTTCATTATTCAGTCTAATATCGCTGAATCACCTCTGTGCAATTAGGTACTTGATGATTTACTGCTGAATTTGTTGGCGATGAAAAAGAATATTGAGAGCCCTAAAGAAATTTTTCAAAAATTAAGGCCCAGTGGGATTTATAGCATTATCTGAGTGATTAATAGAGTCTCTGCTGCTAACACTTCATTAACAATTAATTTTCGGCTTTGAAATATGGCAGTCATATTTCACTTGCGTTTAGGATCACAGGCATATACTACTTACTAATAAAATTTTATAAATTTTACTATATAGAAAATGATTTTTGTTTCAACTGTAGTTGGAATGAGCGGTTTAACCTTACGTAATTAATTCTCGTATAATATAAACCGAAGGTAAAATTTAGTTGGATATGAATAAAAACACATTTTAGTATCGAAACTGACGTGGTTTAAACACATTTTTTTTGCGAGGTTTTGTTTAACTTGTAATGTTTGTTTGTGTCAAATCTTGCAAGCAGAATTAGAACCACTTCTCTCATCTTACTGAGTTGAATTTTTACACGTTGGTTCAGTTCCGATGTCTATACATTTTTATGGTCAGCATGACCTGAATCGATATCCAAGTTTAGTTCTAGATAAAGGAAGTCTTTAACGGTCAACAGCACAGACACGAAATTTAATGTACGCATTTTAATATGATAGCTAGTTTTACATTTTACTATGATTTTATTATACACGGATGCTGCAATTAGGGTTGGGTCCTGACTAGGAAACTTCTCAATGGTTAGCAGCACAGACACGAAATGATGTATACGCATTATTGTATAAAAGCTGGGTTAAAAATGTATAATTATAAACTGTTGATTTTGTTCTTATACGAGAATTACTCAGATGTCCTATATACATGTCATTTTAACGTGTCACAAAATCTTGATTTCCAATAATAACATTTAGATCATGGATACCTTTTGACTGTGGCAGAATATTAAGAAATCATATCTCGACAGGCATTCGATTATAGCCTTGAGTTTCAGAGATTTTATTTATTTAACTATTGTCATTATTGCCACCCCGCGCTATTTTCCAAATAGAGTTTGACTGTGGTTAGTTATTAATTTAACAAGGGACACTAAACAGCGGCCTTGGTTAAAATAAACCTAGCGTTCTAACCTAGGATACCTTTTGACTGTGGTGTCCGTACTTAGATTAGTGCAATTTAACTAGTCAGATCTCTAATAAACCGCTCTGACCACGGATACCTAACGAACTTTTCTATCTATAACCGAACGATGATAAACAAACAAACAACATAGAAAGTACTTAAAATTTTAACGTGCTTTTCTTTCTGTGGGTAGCCATTATAACTTTAACGATACCTAACGAGAACAGCTTGTGGAAGTAATTCAGATTTTTGCCATTAAACAGAATAAACAGTTAATATTTTTATGATTTCACTCCATCCAACCCAAAGATCATAAAATGTAAGTCATGAGTAAATATAGAGCGATGACCAAATAGCTTTTCTATTTGTATTTGCAGACATGACATGTTTGCAAGACAGACAATCATACAGAAGGACGCTAGCCACGCCATCGTAATATTTGAGTTAGCGTCATCAGATTGACACGTGGCCACCCCGCCATTTTTTATGCCGGCAGAAATAGCAGATTGTATTAGTTTATGTGCAATACCTAGATATTCGGCTGGGTGATCGTGGCGTTCTATATCTTCACACACAATGGAACGGAGACGGTATACATATAAATATATGCGTGTAAGATTAGAGGTGTGTAAATGCGTTAGAGTGTTTTTATGTTACAGTTTTTTTCAAAAGTGGCTAGACTGATTTGAATTTGTTTTTTTTCTTTGAAAGAAGGTTTTGTTACTGTGTTTTTTAGCTATATTTTATCAAAATATGTCTAGCTGTGTCTACGAGCCTTTTTAATTTTACTTACTTTATGTCTAGACATATGTCTAGGTTATTCTATGGGAGGCAAGTCAAACCATAAATCTTCTTCCTAGACACTCTTGGCCGTGGATTGAGTGATCGTGTTTAATAAAACGAAAGTAGACGGTACGTCGTAAACAACGTCAGCCTTTCTGGCGGGTGGCGATCACTGATCTTGCAATGCTTCTCCATTTCACCCGGTTTGTCGCTTTACGAGAACACTCAATTATGGAAGACTTAGTTGGGGTCTTAATGAGGTCCGTTCAGTTTGTAGGAGATCTCCTCGACCGCTCTTTCCTGCTTCTTGACCTTGGACAACTAGTCTATTGAACTTTACTATTCGAAATTGTACAGTCGACATAACTTTGTTCTTAATATTGAATTCCTTTAGCATCGAAATGTTGGTGTGGAATGTAATTCATGGATCTTTAGGAGGTGCCTTTAACACAACAACTTCAAGGCACCAATTTTGAGATAATGGCAGGCACTAAGTTTCAATTTCTTTTAGAGGAAAGATTGGAAATACAAAAGGTTTCATAAGATGAACCGTTGTGTTTTGGTTATTCTCTTGTCCTCCTAAATCTTTCCTAATCTTTCCACAGCAAATCTGGTTATGGCAAACAGTTGCTTAATCTGGTCTTCGCAGCCTACTTCATTTGATATTATAGAACCGAGCGATATTGAGGTCTGTATTGCTTTCTGATTAGACAACTAAGTACCTATTTATATAAATTATTTTTCAATATTTGTCATCATCATCCACAGTATTCCTTATCCCATTGCTAGGTATAGGCCTCTCTATTCCTATGCCATCTGCCTCGGTCCTGTGCTTATGGAGTCCAAGATCGACCCGTGATGGCGACAATATTATCGTTAACAGTTTTTTTATAGGGCCTGTCGCTGATCGACCACATCGCCCTGTAAGACAAAATAAAACGAAAATACAAATTACAATATTATCATTTTAGGCCTAATTCTACCAGCTCATACAGTTTTTTTTTTGTTGAGATTCAGGGCAGGCTAGAATTGAATTGCAAATTTCGACATCTAGTATTCTAGTTCAATTGAAACATTGTTTCCCATCGTGCAGTTGGACGACCATAGCTCCGCTTACTTTGCTTCTTTTCAATATTACTGTGAATAAATGTATTAACTTACGAATATTAAGTTAAATAGTATTAACAAAACAAAGAAGAGTGAACATACATTAAATTGTGGAATCTTTAGTGCATTTTCATGTCAGTTAACCTTTTAATTCCGATTCGTCATGATTGTAGGGATTTGCATTAACAATTTGGTTTTCGCCTGAATTTAGATTGCAAATTACGAAGGAAGTTTTGCTTTGTTATTAGGTATGCAGATAGTTCTAAATTATTTGAATGTACTTATTCCCCTTACGTGAAGGTGTCAGATGTTTATTTGAATAAATTTAAATTTAAATTACTGATTTAGAAACGAGTAGGCTATAATGTCAGCGGGTAAAACAGATAACAGGAAAGAAGGTAGATATAGAGGAAGGTAGATGGAGTAAATAACTATGATTTAGATCTCTGAAAACACAAATTTAAGATTATCTTGGATCCCAGGAGTTTAGGAAACATCAAGAACGCGTGCTAGACACGCAAACTAAAGCTTCATCACACTACGGTTTCCCGGCCGTAGGCGGTAACAAAATTAATAGAGACAGTCTCTCCGCTTACAGCTACGTCTAATTTTCCCACGGAAGTTAGATTATCTGGTGAAATATGTGATGAGAAATATAAAAATATCGAGTGCAAAGATGAATATAATTGTAAGTAATTTGTTACAAATATAGGATAAGGTTCCTCAAATGTGAAACAACACATTCAAATATATGTAAAAAACTTTCGAGAAAGTAAAAAGGCGTCATCTCTCAGTCAGCTTTAGGGCCTCTAAAGGTTACAGTAGTTATTTAGGCTCAGTAGTTACTTGGAGGTAGCAAAAATTATAGATGGAACCACCACCAACTAACGCTTAGATTGATGGCAGACATCTCCAGAATTTGTAGGCCAACAGGAAGGCAGCCGTGGGTTAGTGGATAGAGCGCAGGGGCGCATATCCGATGATGCAGGTTCGAATCCTGCCGATCGACAAATATTTGAATTGACTATAACATTTGAATAATAAATCCTCAAAAGTAGAACAACTCTTCAAATTAAAAAATACGTCTTAGAATAAAGGTTTTTTTTACAGGAATTGATAACAGTTCATAATGTCATCGATAGGTATATGCTATGGCATTGTGAACTGATGGAGAGTAAAACTAATCGAACACGCTAATCTATGTATGTCTATTGTTCATATACGAAATAGTAGCTTATATCGTGACCCCTGCCATGCACAAAGGAAGGGTTTCAGTTAACCATTTTGTAATTAAGTTTTGATTTACATACAAATTAAGCTATTGGATGTCTCCATACAAGTTTGTATATCTACATGCATCGTATAAGACTGATAAAAACCAACTTAGGCATAAGTTATCGCGAATTACTCAATATATTTTTATTTAAAACTCTTTCGAAAAGTCTATTTATAATTTTCAGCCAGTTATGTCGTTTTTTTATAGCCATTATAGACAAAACAAACAGTTGCTTACATTTTTGCAAACATCGAGAATTGAATTTCGAAAAGGCTGGGTGGATTTTTTAGATAAGACTTTTTTAATGATACAGTGAAGAGTACGATACCAATGCTTATTTTTAAGGGTTGCCAAAATCTCGCTACATTCAAAGGATAAAAAAGTTGGAGAAAAGTTAGCTAAAGTGTATTTACCCTGTATTGATAATTATCTTCAGTTTAACATCGCTAAAATGAAGTCTTTGCGCATTTATCTTACGCCGTAGTACACGCAGTAGTGATTTGAATCCTGTATTTATTTAGGCATGAGCGTTGCCAACGATAAAGGGTTATAAGCATAACAATTGTGATTGTATTTGAAACATTTCGAGCCATACCTACCGACACAGTAGCGGCCTGTTTGTTTGGAGTTCCAACCAAAATCTCTCAGAAGATTGATGGCGGATACACCTGTCCCTGTCAACCTTGTCCATTTACATGAGAGTGTAGTCATAACATACCTACCTCTACTCGTTTGTAGGAATGTAGCGTACAGTGACAGTAGATTAGCGAGCCGGTCGTTGTAGCGTAGAGAGGTTTGTTACGCATGCAAATTGAATTACTATACCTAATAGATAAAACCTGTACTACAGTTACCGTGTTTGACGAAACTGCGGTGCAAAAAAATATATACCAAGAAATTGCGCACTGCGGTTTTCCGTCATTCATTTCCGTACATTTTCCAGAATAAAAAGTGTCCTATCTCACTCCCCGGCCCTTTAACTACACCTATGTGTATACATTTGGTTTATTTATATATATTAAACTTTTTTGAGTGTATCATATGAGTATATTGTCGTAATTGTAAGTAATTTAAGAATTAGTATGATTATTAATAAATCAAATATCAAAATATAATGTTAAGAATAAAATAAACGTCACAAACAACTTAATTCAAATAAGAAAAAAATAAGTTTTATAGTTGTATAGTTGTATTATTAAATTGTAAGGTTTAATTATCTATATAAATAAAAATGAATCGCCAAAATGTTTGTACGTGCATAACATCCGAACGACTGCACCAAATTCGAGAATTCTTCTCTTTTGTGAGTTAGTTATCGTAAAAAATCGAACAATTTTTTTGGATTAATATACTACGCGAGCGAAGCCGCGGTTAACAGCTATGTTGTTATGCAAAAGAAAAAGAAACAAACCAAAAGACAGACACATTTTCCCATTCCTAATATTAGAAAGGATAAGGATATAACATCGAAGGCACTAAACCGATATGACGTCATTGTACTCATCATTATAAAAAAAACTTATAGTAAAGGACCAACGCATTAAAAATCTGCTGTTACATTGAATGCGTGTCATCGCCATCATCATAATCAGCCCATCATATTCCCACTGCTGGGACACAGGCTTTTTCTTTCAGTGAGAGCGCGAGAGGGTGGGGCCTAAACACAGATGAGATTTTTTTTTGTCCTAATCCACCATGCTTGTCCAAAGTATGTTGGTGTTTCATAGTGTTGGTATCAGTGTTATTAGTAAAAAGTTTTAATGATGAAAACAATGACCTTTCGGCTTGTGCTACCTTTCCGTGTATAACTGAACTAGAAAACAAGAGGCACATTACTTTGAAACCTCGTGTAGTCTTACTTATTTCATTTGAAATATTTCCTTGAGTGAGTCATGCTGCAGAACTTTTCGAATAAGTAACTGTAAGATTTTGTTTATAACGGTGTCACAATAATTATTTTCAGTACGAGGAAAACGTGCTGTGAAAAGTTCAGATATGTTTAATGAATCATTCCATTGTGATATGTAAAAGACAATTTAAATTAGTGCGATCTGATTTTGATTTATAAATAAAAGTCACGTTAAATAATTTTCTTGGGTCTTGTCCAAAAATTGCTTTGGTGGTGACTGATAGATCCATTTATCGATATTTGTGACAGTGAATGCGAATGTCGTTCGGCACCACTTATATACGTATTAATATACAAATACTAGCTGTTGCCCGCAACGTCGTACGCGTAACTTTCATTTACCGAATAAAAACTCTCAGACCCTTATCCGGTTAATTCTTCCCTGTGGTAAAATCCTTTTTAATGGCGGATGGCTAATCTATTTATATGGATATAATATACGAGGTTACACGGAAAGGGGTCCATTCCATTTTTTTTTACTATGGGATCAATCCTGAAATCGCGAAATTAACATCAATTGTTCTATACATTTTGTCGAGTTAAATGACCGTTTTCTAAATATTTTATTTCAATATTTATCTGAAGTATATCGGGTACCTGTCGAAGGGTCCCTGCTATATTTTATAGTCTTACGTTAGTTTTGGTAAAATAGTTTTGTTTCGAAATTAATTGTAGACAGCTATGTTTATATATGAAACTTCGGAGGATCTTTGTATAATTTTTCGAAGATTATATACCAAAATACTATTTGAGAAAGAGAGAGAGAGAGAGAGAGAGTATTTTATATTTTTAATCTATAGTACACAAATTGCTTAAATAACCCTTTTTACAAAATTTAAAGTTATTCTAGACAGTGTTTATCGGCTCGTAAATAAAGCTACGACATTCATTACGCAAAGGTTATCTCTCAGGATTAGCGTTTGACAAATTGCGCCATTATGTTTGACCAGGATTTATCAAATACTCGTAATATACGGCGGACCTTTGGTATTCACTCGTTTGTTTAATAAAGGGACGTATCTCGTTTGACAAAAGCTTTTACAAAATATGTTTCTGTATCATCATCTGCACAATGGGCTCGCACGGTTCTGCCATGCGGGCCTAAATCTACAGTTATTTTAAAATATAATATTATAAAGTAAATCTATATTATATAAATGAATCCCTATTTACCTAGATCACGCCTTAACTTCAGAACGACTGTATCAATTTCATTCATCTTTTTTTTTTCAAGTTTTCTAATACTTTGTAGAAGGTTCTTCAGGAAATAATAATTAAGAAAACTGGAAAATTTCAGAAAACTTAACGACGATGTAAGACAGGACATCAGGGTCAGCTAGTTATAAAAAAATGACTTTAAGACTAATACCTACATGTACAAACTTAAACTAAAAAGTAGACAAGTAAATGAAATAAATAAAAAAATATACAACTTGACTGCATTGTATACGTAGTAGGTAACTGAAAAGTAAGGAGTAAAGTAGTACTAAACTTAAGTAAGTATTGTAAACTGTGCACTTACAGGTAAGTATGCAGCGCGACTCTGTATCTACGAGTAGGTATAGGTCTATCTATACCTACTCGTAGTAGATAAACTAAATACATATAGAAATACATATAGATAGATACCTATAATGTAATATTTTTATGTAAGGACAATTGACATGCTTATTGATTCGTTAATTTTTGTTGTATTGTTTTTTATTTTTATACAATATATATGTTATAATCAGAATTTACATGTAAATTTATATTTATTAATAAACGACTTTGACTTTGTAGATACATAGCTCTTTCATACCGCTACTGAATATTTCATAGTAGTGTTATATATTTTAGAAATCTGCTGAGTGAGCTCTACGTAATGATGGTAATATTGACCTATTAAGCAAAGTTTACTTACTGTTTTCCCCTCTTTTTTTTTTGCAGATGCCACCTTGAATTCTTTTACCCTATGTCACTCCCAACTATCAACTATCAAAACGATTCAAATGACACCTCACATATCGAAGTCCATTGGTCGTTTAGGCTGTAGGGCGTGCCAAAGAAACCGTTATACATACATACCTACATATATACTGAACTCGAAAAAAAAACCCCTCCATCTTGCGCAGTCGGGTAAAAATGACAGTTAAAACAGAGATTGAAAGTCCTCATCAAAACTTTTGCTGTAGTGAAGGGAACCACAAACCAAAACGTCATCTGTGTACATATTTTTGCTCTTGTTGACAGGGGGAGGCCTATGTTCAGCAGTGGACGTCTTATGGCTGATGATGACTTTTTGAAAAGCGTTGAATCAATGTCAAATGAAGTATGACTTTCTAAATAAAAAAAGAATCATCAAAATCAATACATCGGTTAAAAAAAGATATAAGATCCGATCAGTTATTTCCCAGCAAAAACACTCACTGGCATCTTTCAGATTATGTGGAACCCTCGTTGAACTTTGAATATTCTGAACTTTTTGTAAAAGCTGACTTCGTTAGCAAAGGTCTTCTTGACACAGTTCGATACCGCTCTGTTGAAGGATTTTCCTTTGGTGCTGCATAATAATCAGTTTTCACAGTATTTTATAAAGAAATAGTGAGAGTGGGAATTAATTAGTGCTACTTGGCTTCGTGCCCGGCGAGTCTGTGCTACATACGTATCGTCGCGTATATAAACGATTTCTTAATAAACATTTATTGTGATTGATAAACACTAATGTAGGTAGCTATTCGTATACCCTACTTATACAAAGATTATAAAACTTTCAACAGACCAAACGTGAGTTAGCAGGAGCACAGCTTGCACATTTTCACATTATTATAGATGCATGTAGGTAGTAGTAGAATAGAACAGAACAGAACATAACATAACATAACAGAACATAACAGGACAGAACAGGACAGAATAGAATAGAATAGAATAGAATTATTTATTAACCTTATAACACATTTGTTACACTGGGCAAGTCATTTTACAAAAATATCACACAAATCAATAAAAAACAATAATTGAGCAATATAATTTCTGGAATTGAAGTAATAAGATTAAAATTTCAATATTAAATTATTATAAAATGTCAAAATATATCCTTAATTAATTAATTAATAGGTGTAGGTAGTATTATACATGTAAATGTATGCAGGTAGGCCTCCACAGGGTAGGTTGCAGGTAGATGAACGACGACATTGTGTCGCGGGCATCCAGTGGGTGCAGATAGCAGGATGTCTTTCAGTGTGGAGGGCCTATTTTCAGCAGTGGATTTCTGGCTGATGATGATGATAGATATAAAATCTATGATTGAGAATTCCCAATAAAACCGGCCAAGTGCAAGTCGGGCTCGCGCACAGAGGTTTCCGTACCATTATCTATAAAAACAGCAAAAAAAATCACGTTTGTTGAATTGGAGCCTTAAATATTAATTTTATTTTAATTTAATAATTTATTTTTAAAGTGAACAATATAACTCAACATTCTGTGAACATTTCAAGCATCTACATGTTGCCGTAATCAATATCGAGCAAAAAAATAATTACGTTTGTTGTTCAACAAACGTAATTTTTTTGCTGCTTTTATAGATAATGGTACGGAAACCTCTGTGCGCGAGCCCGACTTGCACTTACCTAAATATTTATTTTCTGTTTTTTCGTATTTGTTGTTATAGTGGCAACAGAAATACATCATCTGTGAAAATTTAAACTGACTATCATGGTTCATGAGATACAGCCTGGTCACACAGACAGACAGACAGACAGATAGACAGACAGACGGACGGACAGCGGAGTCTTAGTAATAGGGTCCCATTTTACCCTTTGGGTACGTAACCCTAAAAAGCGGGTGCCCGTGTTCTAAATGCACTGTCGCTGCTGCTACATTTGGTCTGATGTGCAAACCAGTCTGCGTTGAAGCTCCCGAGTTTAATTTTGGCAGTGATTCTCTTTGCGATGAACGCGCCAACACTAGGTAGTTAGAGCTTATCTATCTACGAGTACCTAAGTATATCTGAGTATGAGTACGACTGTCACACTGAAGGATACGTATCTAACCCGCTTTACGACTGGCAGTTCCATTTTATGGTGCACAGTTATGTGAACAGTACATCCTTATCTAAACTCACCTTTCGTTCATTCTCACTTGATGTCAGCAAATCTTTAGCGACGTCAAAAATGTAAAAAGACATTTCGACACAATATATTAGGAAATATTAATATTATAGTAACTATTCTATGCAATACGTATAAGTAGTTTGATGCAACTCGTGACCAGAATGCGGGCCTCTACTTTGCTCAGAGTGAGCATTGCCATACAAAGGTGGTATTGGGGCCAGAATTTTGTTCCCACTGGCAGCGGTTTAATAGATTAGTTTAGTAGTTAGATATTAATTTATCCTTTTTTTTTATAATAGTATAGATCTACGTTTGGCCACCAACTCGCCTGATGGTAAGCGACGGTGTGGCCGATGATGGTACACGTTGATCTAGAAGAAATCTATTCACTCTAGCCTTGAAGATGCCCAGATTGTAGTTCTCAGGAAACAAGGAGGACGGCAGGGAATTCCATTCTTGGGCGGTACGTATCATAAAAGACGACCCAAATCGTTGTGTACGAATCCTTGGAATTTCCACGAGGAAGGGGTGATAGTGTGCAGTCCTTCTACTTGTCCTGTAGTAAAAGGGGGAGGGTGGAATAAGGTCATGAAGATCTTGCGCACACTCACCGAAATGTATCCGGTAGAATATAGACAGACAAGCTACTTTACGGCGATGCTCGAGGCTTTGTAATTTTTGGGCGACTAGTTTGCTGTCACCAATCAGCCTCATAGCACGCCGATCTATCGAATCCAAAGCTTCCAGCTGGTATTTGGCTGCACCGTCGAATAGGTGGCAGCAGTACTCAACACACGATCGGACTTGTGCATGATACAAGTGAAGCAACTGCCCCGGTGAGAAGTACCGCCTGACCTTATTGAGGATGCCAAGTTTTTTTATCTAGGTATTTTTTTTTTCGTGTTTAGAAGATGAAATATTAATAAGTTACTGAAATATAAATAGGTAACTTAAGTAAGGAACAATGCTAATGTCACTTTACTTTTTAAACAATTTCCTATTTTATATAAAATAAATAAATATCTGGGACATTGCACACTCTGTCATCTGACCCCAAACTAAGCAAAGCTTGTAATATGGCTGCCAGAGACTCATATACGTACATATATATTTTTAAATACATACTTAAATAGATATTAACACCCAGACATAGAACAAACACAAATGTTCATCACACAAATGTTTGTCCTAGATGAGAATCGAACCCACGCCCCCAAGCACAGAAGTTAGGTTCACTACCAACTGAGCCACCGGGGGTCATGCTTACGTACTAAGCAGTAGATATCCAAGGTAATGCAAAAGCTCCAGCCAACATGGGTATTTTTTATTCCTATCACATAAGTGCCACATAAGCATATCGTATGCTTATGTGATACTTAGGTGTGCAGCTATCAGTAAGTTTACAACGCACAGAGCAGAGGTGCCGGCAGTATAATTGAAAAAATAAAAACCGTATGTATCTCGTATGTACAACAAAAGACTGTAGGTAATAAGCTGAGTCAATATCTACCTACATCACTTACTACTTCAATTGTTTTCTGAAAATATTTGTACAAACTGTGTTTTGTCTGCCATCCAAATGGGTTTTTCAACGACTACTCACATAATTTAGAGGCGCGATAAGTTTCGTGAAGCATTCGAGAGTTACGATTTGAGTAATTGGCACTCCGTTATTTCATCCAAGCGCTGGTTTTAACGAGCGCACTTTTATGTGTTTACATTCAAGACTTATCTGGAAATAGAGGAGTAAGCGCAGTCGTTTACGATATTTACTGTTCATTTCCTCAGGCCCACTGCGGTGCTCCTGATGCCTCAATAGCCTCTTTATGAAATTGTTATTGCGGCCGTAGCGATATTACAATATCAAGTGCCTTTTCACGAATTAAGATGGTGCTGATTCGAATTTATGTTTTAAATTTTCTCATTAAATTAGTACACGCTTGCTGAATCTTACGATCTACTTAAGATGTCTACTTAAAAAACATGCGTGTATATAAGACAAAATGCAACTGAACTGAATTTTCTCATGTATTTTAAGATTACTTTGCAGAAAAGCACAAAGGTTTCGTAGTGTGCCTAGAAAGATTGCCTGTCAGAATACGTACAAAACAATTGACGTGACCTTCAAGTCTTCACTGGGTTTATACGCAGCTGAAACTTTCCTAGGATTTTCATACAAACATAGTTTATGCATCATTTGTTTTATGAGTACGAGTCATTTGTATACGTAATGCCAGATCAACTTTTCTGTTCTTGGAAAGTTAATAAGCAACTGAACTGCTTGGTCTGATTGTGTCTTCATTAGATATTATTAGTTGTTCGCTACGATTAGATGCGACCCTTTTATTCTTACTACCTCTTAACTACGTTGTACATATTAAAGTATTATGATATTTACGTTGTTTTTTACGTTTTACATATTCAAATATATAAATAAATTGCATATTATTTGCCCACTTTATTTCATAATAATCAAATCAACGGTACGCAAGTTATATTCAGACAAATATAAAAATATAAAAACATCAATACAGTACTTTATTAATAACTCCATAGTTACAAGTCAAACTTTTCCACTACACCTTCTACAACAATGTATAAAATTATATCTTATTATGTAGGTCTAGGTACATCAAATTAAATAATAATTTAATCAATAAAAAAAAAAAAAAAAAAATACAATAATAATTAGGTATGTCAAATTCAAATCATTCATCGTTATTTACTACAGCAGCTACCTGAAATATTCATCGATACAAACGGGGATTTATTCCCATAGCCTTCGCTCAGTAGCTAGCTAGATATTTTTTTAAATTTCAGTTATTATTGTTAAAGCTTACAATCTGAATTACATCCACCAATATCCTCTCCATGACCTTCAACCTAAGGTTGCTTGGAAGAGATCTCTCTTAACGATAAGACTGCCGGTTGTTGACTAGTGCAACTAAGCTGTTTTATCGATCGTGTGTATTATGAAATAGGTGCGGTGTGAACAATAAAGAGTCGGTCTTCAACGGTCTATGGACAGTCTAACTGTTTATTTAGTGTTAGTTTTAGCTAGTATTTTGTTTAGTTAATAAAGGCACTTGCCATTAAAAAATAAATAAATAAAGAGTTGATTTACCTTACAAGTAACCTTACAAGGTTCAAGTTCAAGTGATATAAGTTTTAGGTAAGGTAAGGTAAGGTTTTATAAGTTTTACATAATTATAGTTAGGTACCTCGCCTAACCTAACATAGGTACAGATCGGCCTAGGTATGTACATTCAGCAAATAAAACATGTTTTTGCTGCGGGTCACGTAGGTATCCTTTGGTACGTTTTATATTCGTAACAAGCAGTGGTTTTATTCGCTTTTAGGTACGTGATCCGTTTTAATAAGATTATCAACAAATTAGATAAAATAAAAGGAATAAGAGTACTTACGTTTATTCCTTCTATTTTATCTAATTTGCTTATAATCTCATTAATTTGACAATTTTCAAATATTGTCTGCTGAATAACATGAAATATTCTGCATATTATACGGGGTATTACTTTACGAAAGACCCAAGGGGAGATAATTTGCGGTACGTTACAAGAATTATTTTCGTACTTTGATGTACACTTACGAGATATGTACTTTATTATAGTTCAAATATATTATATTTTTGGCGCTGATAAAATATTTTTATGACAGCCTGACTCTATAAAGTAACGGTACGTTTTGAATTAGTGTCGATTGTAAATTTCACGGCATTGCCAGATAAAAGAGTTCGCCACTTTCAGACATAATATGTAAGAAAAGTTAGATGAGGCTCTTGGGAAATAACGGGAATCACTTTCACGAGTGACATTCAAACCGGCTATTTCAGATAAAATTATGGTTTGGTTAGAGCTTTTTTGTGATTGCCCTATATTTTCCGGTTTATGACTTACGTAGCAGCCATAAAGCACCCATTATTTGATTAGCGTTTCCCGAAAGAAACGATGTTTATCGCCCGACCAAAATTAATTGCATATTTTCGATTTATGACCCCACGGATGTAGGTTAATAGACAATTAAACGCTGAAAACAATCACAAAACTGAATATAACTTTATGGTAAGATCACAATCTTAATTCCTCTAATACCCATTATGTTTTTCAATTTCCACTTTGACTGATCTTCTTTTGTTTTGTTTACAGACGAAAGATTTAATTATGACTCTTACGCGCACTTCTCTGGCCCGATACTGAGAACTAGTGACCATTCCCAAGTCCCGCCAAAACACGCCAAGATGTACGCGGAAACGAAGAGATAAGAAAAAGTATAGAAAGGACAAGAGTCCCACGATGTTTTCTCTGTCGGAGGGGTGCGGGTGCGTGAGTTTCCGCGCGGGGCGGCGGGCGCGGTCGCAGGGCGACGACTCTTCATCATGCCGGAGCTCAGAGATAGAGCAGGAAGTGCCGAAGACCCTCGGCAAGAGGCTCCTCAACAGCAAGTGCACTATGAAGTCGCTGGCGCCTTTGCTCAAGTTCTGGCGAAGAGATGATGTCAGCATGACCAAGGCAGAACGCAGTAAGTATCCTTGCATTTTTAACTATATCAGGACGATCAATAATTAAAATAAATAATTATTAATTAAATAAAAACATTTTAATAATTGTAGATTTTTGAAGTGAAAACTTCATTAGGCGCGTTGAGTACTTTTTGGGTGAACAAAAATCATGGAACTCACGTCCGTCACCGAACGAATGTCCTAACGTGTTCAGCGACGCCCTGTGTATTTTTTTTTTATCTCTACGTATTGATATAGATAGATAGATAGATATAGCAAACAGGCTTAGCGAAGGATATAGGTAATTAAATACATTACTAATACATACAAAAAAAGTCATAAAAAGTCAATAAAAGATACATTTCTGAGATATACATATAAGCGTTAAAGTTTTAAACTGCGACCAGAACCATCAGAGGATGGGCCGAAGCGTCCTAATAGTACACGGTGAACGTACTGCGATCCCCAAGCCGCCTGCCAAGCGTGGGGATTATGGCAACACCCCTCTCTATGAGGGAGGCCTGGTCCAACAGTGGACGTTAATTAGCTGATGATGTGATGTGATGTGATGTGATGTGTATGTGTTAAAGTTTTTGGTGGGGATAGAGAGTGGATGCTCTGTCCCTCTCCCGCAAAGCATGTAGCAATTGTTTGGAGCGCGCACGGCTTGACGTCATAGCGTGCTATAATGAGTTCTCTGTCAAGTATGACATTTTTTTTAAATAAATTATGTATTTTTTTTACAAATTTTAATTTGGTTTTCGTTGTCGAACTCTAATTTATGATCATCATTTATATGTGGCTAAAAATAATAATTTAGGACGCATGCTTATTTTTTTACATGTTTATTCAATTATTTTGTTTTAGTTAATTTAGTTTAGTACAGAAATGATAGGCAATATTAATGAGTTTCAGTTTTGCCTTGTAATTGTCATTGGAAAAGTTATGTGGGCAACATAATTTGGGAAGCTCCCGGTCAGCTATTCGATGCTGTCAGGTACTTACTTACTCAATACAAATACATAGGTATATTTTAATGAAACACTAACACTTCGGAACCATGTCGTATTATTAACCAAGTGGTAAAATGTTACCACTTCCTTCGCTACTCAAATACACATAAAATTTTACTACTTCTACGAGGTACTAAAGCGGTAACATGTTTATTGTCTGTACACGAAGTACATAAACATGCGAATGTAGGCATTGTAGGTAGAACCCATCGAGATACATAATATAATAATTATATCTCGATGGTATAGAACCCTATTTTATACCTAAAGAACAACATAGAGGTTGGGTGAAATAGCCTGGTTTCTAGTTTCTTGCTTTTGAAAGGAAAAAGGTTAAGTCGATATCTGAAAATAATCGTCTTTTTTTTGTATTATCGTAGTGAGGACAAAGCTAACATATTTAAAATTATAGATTCAACATCGACACACCAGTAAGGGCAACTAAAACCAGTGCTTACAAAGAGATTATAGTGCTTATAAATAGGCAGGAAGCACGTCGAGACACGCATATTAGGGTTCCTTAACCAAAGCCATTTAATTGTAGTCATAGTTCAGAAATTGATAGTTTTAGAAAAAAATCTAAATCAAAATGCAAATTTCGAATATTTCTGTAGACAGCCAAATTTCAGAGATGTATCATCCCGACATAGCATATACTTTTTATGGTTTAACGATAGAGGTAACTGATTGAGAAACATTTTATGATAAGATCATTTTACAAAAAGGTCAATGACCTATGAGCTAGAACGCCTTGAATTTATTACAGTTTTATCGCTGTTACTCTGTCATAATCACATAATGTACGAAATAAATTTGAATGAAGGTTTTAAATATGACCTATCCGTATTGTAAGTAATCCGTGTTGTAGAATTAGAAATGCAGGGAAATCTCTTCACAATATTAATACAGTTTTTTTGGTGATGTTGATCTATAGTTTTAAATATATTTGGGGCATAGCAATAGCAGCAGATTATATTAAAGTTGCCAAAGGTCAAAGTGTTTTGTTTGCGCCCCAATTCTGTTTCACGCTTTACGGATTTAGAGGAAATAAAACGTAGGGTTTCATAAACGTTTCTTTAATTTTTGTTCACTGGAGTATAAAGGTTCAGTGGTTTCACTGCACTGAATTTATCAAGGTATGTAGGTACGCTCGACCAAGAAGGTGGATTTTCACGTCTGGTTAAGTAGGTCGGCGGTAGCTGGTAGGTAGTATAAATCCTTTGCAGGAATGTTTGTACGAAGGAGATACAACCTAACCTATTTACATCTACACATATATTAACGAAGTAAAGTTTGTGACTTTTTATGCAATCACTACAATAACTGAACCGATTATGAAAATGTTTGTTTTTCCTCTGAATGAAGCTGCAATATGCAATCTATAAAGCAATATCCCTGTTTACCTTACCAGCTACTTTCTAGTTACTTAACATTATAAATTTAATCATAAATACATATCTACTTAATTCTTGCTCTGTTAATAACAAAAGCGCGTTAGCGGAAAATTTAAGGTTTCGGGCATTATGGAAGTAAACAGAGGTCAGATAATTAAGTACTTAGCTCTTGTATTACTTAGAGCGGTTTTGCAGCGCGTTTCCAGGGTTACTTTCAAGAGATAGAAGATTAGTTTTTTTTCCGTTGTTTTTTGCACACGCCGTAAGTACGGTACGCCCCAGTTGCTTTTATAACCTATTTTTTTTTATCACACTAATATTATTAATGCGAAAGTTTGTGTGTGAGTGTGTGTGTGTATGATTGCTACTCCTTCACGCAGAAACGGCTGTTTGATGAAATTTGGAATATAGAGCTTTTATTGTGGATTAACAATATATAATTCATCATCATCAGCTCTATCACCGTTTTTTATCACCACGCAGGTGAAACCAAGGGGCGTAGCTAGTGATCAAATAAAACAGGAAAATTATGAATGATACCCACGCGCGTTTTTAAGTTCTCAGAATAAGGGACAAGGGAGGAATATAAAACCTCAAAATTATTTTTATTTTTCTACGTGTTCTCCTGCAAGACCAACACATTATTCAGATTTCTCAATTAGTTTCTTTCTACCCTCATAAAAATGGTTCTCTTTCGTCAGCCAAATACGTCTCTACCTTGATCAACATGCTCTATCCTCGGCTACACCGTCGCTTACCATCAGGCGAGTTGGTAGCCAAACGTCTATTCTATATAAAAAAAAAACAAGCACTCTGCTTACTTACGCATTTATAATACCTATCAGTGTGATTAGTCCTCATTTTTAACCACCAACGAAAAAGAGGGGTGGTATAAGATTAGCGTGTGTATGTCTGTGGCATTGTAGCTCCCAAACGGCTGAACCGATTTTGATTTAGTTTTTTTTTGTTGAAAGATTACTTGATCGAAAATGTTCTTTGTTATGATGTGTGAACATCTGTTCAGCCGTGTGGAAATTATCAGTTCTTTTATTAGGGGTTAAAGTAAATTATATTTATACTTCTTTTAGTAAACCTTTCTCAAAATGGACCTAAATATGTTAGGTATAGGAACCTACAAAACGACCGAAGTCTAAAACCAATTACAGGATAAATTAGCTTTTCCTCGTCCAGAAGGGGTCGTTCAAGGTTGTTTGGGACCACCAGAGCATACAAACAAGGGAGTAATGCCTTAGTACAATTATCGTTCGTGTTCAAATATCTCCATGTTTCTTCTAATATTGTCACTATCACAAACTTAAAAAATATAAGTAGGTATGTGCATACTTTTTATTTATGTTACACGGGAATTACTCACGTAAGATTAGGCCGGTTACTTCGACTATAGTTTCAACTGCATTCGGCGATCTTTATCGAGGTGAATGCGCGCGCGCGGCTGCGTCTCGCTTTGCACTGCGTGCCGCCGCGCGACGCGCACGTGACGACAACGGATGCTGATCGGGTGCGGTGGTGGGGGTGCGTAAAGAAATATGTTGCGCCGGCGCGCACTGGAGCTCTTCCCCACTCGAATCTTCCTGTGTTTCGGGAATACTCCAGCACACAGAGCTCACCACGTCGCCACCAGTCTCACGGTCACTCCCACGAACTCCATGAAGACACGGTTTCCAAGTCGGTGGCAGGTTCCATCCTCCATCCTTATTGAAGGGGCACAAAGAATTTCAAGAAGAATTTTTATGGCATACTTACTCATGTTCTCACACACACTAAGAAACTGGGGCAAGTGCCTTTATTAACTAAACAAAATACAAGCTAACACTAACACAACATAAACAGTTAGACTGCCCATAGACCGTAGAAGGTCTAAAGACAATCCAATTGCTCAAGCCTACTATCAGCTGGCAGTGTACCCAGCATGCTGGCGGCATTACCACATTGAATGGCAATGCTTATGCGTTGAAGAAGAACTAAGAAACTTGCGTGAACACCAATGTAACTAACTTATATCATCGTGCAGAAAAAGGCATCTAGGCTATCTGTAGAGACACTAAAAGCAGAAGGTTGTATCAAGGCGAGATGCGTACGCACCTGAGGTTTGCACTCCTCGTCTCTTTATCACATCTCCCTTGATTGTCTGATCTGAGTTTGCGACCAATCGATACAATTAGTCAAATCTAGATTAGCAAAGGGAATCGAAGAACGGCAATCACATCTACTTACATAATTAGATATTGATGATTAGGTATACCTACATAATAGTATTTTGATAGAATTGTAGATGATTTCTCTTACTATTATCATAATTTGTACATGCCTCAGATGGCCTCGACAGCTTGACCGGACTGGTCAATATCGTGGTGATTATTGCATGTTTTATACAACGTGTTTACTTAAAGTGATACTGAAAAGTAATGAACTGAATGTACTGAGAAGTAATACTGAAAGGGTATGTATGTAATCTTCATTATGAACAATTTTTACTATGGGACCAAACCTGCAATAGTAATAAAAATATTAATTATCCTGTAATAGTAAAAAAAACTGCTTTTCCATAGAAAACGGTCATTGATACACATTGGTGACAAAAGTATGGAACAGGAGATTTTTTCGCTGTTTCAGAAAAAACATATCCCATAGAAAAAGTTGTTTGTAATGATGATTATCAGTATTACCACACCTTTTTGTTACACGTTGTACCTATAAGCTTCACTTGTAAATAGGATTAGGTACCAGATGAACAAGAAAAAACTTCGGGGTAAAGCCTTAAATATAAATAAATATATAGTGTAGAAGATACCTACCTATAGGTCTGGTGTAGATTTATTAGTGGTGTATAATATGTTTTTGGTTGAAGTAATAATAATACACAACTATGTAATATGAATATCAATTAATCATATCATGATAGTTTTAAAAATAAACTTTGTAGAAGATTATCGAAGCTGTATATATTATGTATAATGTATAAGAAAATATGTTTATATATTTAAAATACTTTTTATTTTATTTCTAGAATTCCAGTTATTTTAGAACTTCCCCTGCATTTCGGACAAATGCCTAAATTCCCGGACAATTCTTGATGTATGTAAACCCTACTTGTAACTAGCTAGCTAACTAACAATGTCAATATATCTTGGAAACTAATTGTCGAATCGATTTGAAACTTCGTTAGTATATTATACATTATTCGAATGATAACACATAACTTGGTACCATAGAACTGATTTGATGATGGAGCCAGGATATGACTAGACAGGGTGGATATGACTAGGACTCTTTAATGACTAATTTAAGCCCCTCGAGTTTAGGCTCATTTGTTTTAAGGAGACCCCATACGAAGAATTAGACTATCTGCATCTCGGCTTCATCATCAGATCCTCGTGTAATGATTCTTCGACTTTGGACTCTTTTATTATTATAAAGAATAGGTTTACGTTTGGCCACCAACTCACCTGATGGAAAGCGATGTTGTGGCCGATGTTTGATTTAACGAGTAACTAAAGTGTGTTATTTTAACTATCATAATTATTAGGGTTCCGTACTAAATGGGTGTCAACGGAGCCCTATTAATAATTCTATGCCGTCGTGTGTCTGCCTGTCCGTCCGAGGGCTTTACCTTTTGAACCGTAAAGGTAGTCTGTTAAGTTTTCACAACATATATTATGTTAATAGCAGCGGCCCGTTGTTGCAACTACTATCCTACAGTAACCGTTCATTTTTAGAGTTCCGCATTACCGCAAAAGGGAAAGACAGAACTCTTATAGAATCATTTTGTGGTCCTTCTGTATGTCTGTCTATCCGTGAATCAAAACATTTTTTCTCATGAACGCGTACAAGTATCATGTTGAAATTAATATCATATTTATACTAACCGTTCATTTTTAGGGTTCCGTATTTACCGCAAAAGGGAAAGACAGAACTCTTATAGAATCATTTTGTGTTCCTTCTGTATGTCTGTCTATCCGTGTATCAAAACACTTTTTCTCGTGAACGCGTACAAGTATCATGTTGAAATTAATATCATATTTATACTAAGGCCCCAGATTCTAAGCTAAAAAAAAAGATAGGGACTCTTTTGTCTTTTTCGATAGAGTTCAAAATTTAGACAAAACATAGCGTAACTATTCCGATACTACTCTATGTTTATTTATAAGGGGGTTAGGGTACTTGTCGTTGACCTAGTTTAATGCAATTTGAGAAGAAGCAATTTCTCCCAACACATGTAAAGGGAATTAATTGAAAGGCGTGATTTTGCAGTTTGCGATTACAAACCTATGTTTGGAAAACTGACAGTGATGTAAACCGAACATTTTTTTCTACAGCAAATAATTTTTTTTCTTCCTTCAATATTTCAACCTTTTTTACCCGAGTGATGGATGCAATCTATGAACTAATCTGTGGTTGGTGGGTAATGTTTTTCTGGTGTATGTATGTTATACTTATTAGGTTGTACGGAACCTTCGGAGTGCGAGCCCGACTCACACATGGCAGGTTTTTTTGGGGAGAAAAATGTGCATGTATTAATCCAGGCTATAAGCTGCCTTGATACCAAATTTCATCCAAATGCAAAGCCGTTACGGAGTAAGTAAAAATAGACCAACTTTTGTATTTATAACTTAGTACATTTATAGCGCAAACTCTAAGGTAAAACCATAAATAATGTAAAACAGCCAAATGTGAGTAAGGCTAGCGCTAATAATAATTAACAGAATGAAAGAAACCACATTTTTATGGGAAATAAATAACAAAATACATTATGTGGCGGTACAGAACCCTCGGTGCGCGAACGACTCGATCTTGTCCAGTTTTTTTAATAGCGTAGCTGTTGCTGGAAACTGGAAATACACATACAATGCATAGCAGCTAACTAATTTCGTGCTGAATTTTTAAAAGAGTAGGAGCGTTTAGGATGAAAAGGTTAAACCATTTTTCGAATATGCATAATTAAGCGTCAATGTGCTGCGGTTAGCGAACACTAATGGTTATAAAACGTTTTACCCACCTGCTGCCTGTGACCTGGATTTCCTTAACACGTAGGTACCTATAGATGTGTGTGTGTCTGTGCCTATGTGTCCTGTTCAGGAGGTTTATGTCTTTGTCGTCTCATAATGTGAAACTAGAACACAGCGATGTAATTAGTGGTGATAAGGTTTTTAAAGGTCCCACAATTTACCCTACAATAAGGTCGCATGTTACTTTAGCATAATTACTTCTAGTATTTTCATGATTAGCTACTAAATAATAAATAAATATTCGGGATAATGTGTTTGCGATGTCGGTAAATTTTGTATTATGTAGAGGGGTGTTGTGAGTTTATTGTGTGTATCTGATCTGTGTAGGTAGGTATCTGTGCATCGAACTCCCAAACGGCTGCACCGATTTTTATTCAGTTTTTTTTTTGTTTAAAAGGTGTTTTGATCAAGAGTGTTCTTAACTATAAGAAAAATCTGTTCGCCGTTCGACGATTATCAGCTCTAGTATCGGGGTTTAAAAATAAACAATTTATGTTTTTTCTACATAATAAAAAGCACGTTAATCGATTCAAAAATGTCGAAGTAATCGGTACACAATAGGTACCTACATATAAATATAAATCGAATTGAGAACCCATCTTCAAAAGTCAGGAAAAAGAGATATAGAGATATAAAAAGGGACTTTTCAGGTTTTGGCGGGTCAATGTTGTGTGAAAACTAGGTTTTGACTCCCATAAGAGAGATTTGTTTGAGTGATGAGTGAATAAATTCAAGTCGAAAACTAACCAAAAAATATTCATATATCAACAAAAATTGTAGAGTACATACGTTGCCTTGTAATTGCATAGATGGTACGAATTGGGATTTCAGCTTGATTTGTATTAATTGGCAGAGTGCATCTATTTGATCAGATTGTGTCGCATGGTCCGAATTTCAACGACTGATTGATGTACATCGGTGACATTGTTTTAATGATTCATGTCTGTAACTTACCGATAAATGACTCAACCAACTGCACTACGTATCGCGTATATTTTGTACCCAAAGGATGTAAACGGGACCTGTCTGTCTGTCTGTCCATCTGTTTGTCTGTACGTCCTAAATTGTGACGGCTGTATCTTTCGAACCGTAATAGACAGCCAGTTGAAATGTTCACAGAATATGTAAGGTAATAATAAAGTCAAAGACCAAAAACTAAACCCCATACAACAACCGTATTTTTTTACGTATTTTTGTATTTGCTCTAATGTAAAAACGGTAATGCGTACAAGCGTCAAACTTGGCATGATTATAGTACACACTAGGTATAAAGTAAAACAAAGTAACAAATACAGGCCAAGTGCGAGTCGGTGACAAATTTATATTCACCACCGGTTCTCGTGCTTGGATGGTTGATCGCCTGGGCATGATGTCTTTTTGCTCTACTTTTTTGTACTTTAGAATAGTACGGAACCCTAAGTACGAAAGGGTACAAAGTTGAAAGGTCATTGTACTCATCATTATGAACAACTTTTACGAAGGGACCAACCCATTGCGAATGATTGACAGCTGTTCCTGCCATTTTTCTATGACACAGTAAAGTATGTAGTAAAAAAATCTGCGACTGTAGGGTTGGTCCTGTTGTAAAGTTATTCATAATGTATTGTGTGTACAATGTTATCCTCAAATCTTTCAGAGCACGTGGTTATTGCGACGCACCAAAATGCTGGTGTGTTACTGGTTCAACGCATAAGCAGTGCCCTTCAGCGTGGTAATGTCGCCAGCATGCGGGTACACTGCTAAGCCAGTTATAGTTGGCTTGAGCATTTAGATTATCTTTAGACCTTCAATGATTTATGGGCAATCTAACATTTTTGTAGTATTAGCTTGTATTTTGTTTAGTTAATAAAGGCATTTTTACTTAAATATGTCAATAATAAATAAGATTTTATTAATATATCCGTCTACTAACCAAACACCCTGAATATAAGTATAATTAGTGTGATTTTGCTGTCAGCGTACCTACTGTCTTGGTACGTTAATACCGACATAATACTGTCCATGTCCTTATCCTGATGAACGTTCTTGCGTGACATTGTACCATTACCTTTACTACATACATTTGTTGGTCCAAATACACCCGCATAAATAACACAGAATAGGTAAAAGACTATACTGATTCACAAGCGGAAAAATACCTTTTGTAGAAGACACGAGTACATAACTCTGAATGTGTTTTCATTGGCTATGCTATAACTCCGTTTCGTTATGTAATTATTTTGTTTTCTAACTGTTGATTAAGTTTGGTAGGGTTATGTTCCCGAATAAAATTGGAGGCAACGAGGCTTGCTACCGCATACCTACATGAAACTTTTGTTTATTAGAAATAAAGTAGTTATGTGGTAAATTAAATGTGATTTGAGTAAATTTGTGATATGATACGTTACGGTACGAATTTCTATAGGTAAATGAACGGAGAATAGCAGAATTATTCCTTCTGAATAAAAAATATTTTAGTCATAGGACTTCTCACATATTTATATCTCATACGTACATTTATTCTGAGATGTATGTACGTAGTACGTACTAAGCCCGAAAGAGGTCCGTAATACTCATAATTATTAACCACTTTTACTATGGGACTAATTGAAATTGCGAAACAATATTAGATGTTCCATAGAAAACGATCATTTACACCCTACAAAATCTATGGAACAGATTATATTTTTTCGTTAATTCAGGGTTGGTTTCATAGTAAAAGTTGTTCATAACAGGTAATGAGCATAACGGGCCCCTGTCAGCTAATTTATTTATTCATTTATTTAATACTTTATTGCACACTTACAAACTAAGTACAATGCACAAATGGAGGACTTAATGCTAAACATTTTCTACCAGTCATCCACCGGGTTGAACAAATGGTATGTAGGCGTGCATGATAAAAAAAACTTATAATTAAAGAAACAAAAAACTGGTCAACTAAAGAAAATAAAATAAAGAACAAAACTTTTACAAGAAATAAATACTTAGCCAGATACATCAAAAATAAATCAAACTTAAATAAAACCTATATCTATACACAATTATATAAATAAATTAATACATCCTTTCCGCGTAACTTTGTGTAGTAACGGTCAAAGTTACGTTTCCACGTAATTTGTACATTCCACCTACTTAAGTAGGTATTATACTTTAGTATCTCCGCCTATATTTAGTTAATTTCATAATGTAGACCTTTCCATCTTAAGCGCAAACAAAGCGTAACCGATATCATAATAAGGTGTCTAAAAACGAATTACATTAGCGGTAACCTTCGATGCCAGTCAAAACAAGGAGACCCCAGAGATAATAATAAAATAATCATATCTACCAAAAATTTGTTATTTTAGCCATGAAAAAATCATTGATTACTTTTTTAAAATACAATTTCTCAAAAACTTACAGCTAAAACCAAAACAGACAATAAAAAAAAACGAATAACAAAAAAACACGTTTCAACATTAAACTACGTATTACCTGTAGTAATACTAGAATGTAATTATCAAGTTAACGCTAAAATTGCTAATACAATACTGAAGGTGGTATTAGGTAGTGTACATAAATATCTATTAATCATAGCTAGTGTGGTTTATTGTAGTTTTTAGGGTTCCGTAGTTAAAGTGAAAAAACGGGACCCTATTACTGAGCCTACGCTGTCTGTCTGTCTGTCCGTCCGCCGGCTGTATCTTTGGAACCGTAATAGATAGCTAGTTGAAAATTTCACAAAATATATTTGTAATGTTACGGCGCACTAAGAAATAATAAAAAAGTCTAAAAGTAAAAACAAATGGGGGGCTGCCTATAATAAATTATGGTAATTAAGTGTGACTTGGTGTCAAATTTCCTTTTATTACCAAGTTATAACCGGTAATTTCGTTACTTGGACGATCTCATCATTGTTTTCACCGGATCCAAATGACAATTTTACTAATTTTGAAGTCAATTAACTAACTTAATTCACAGTGTATCTGGAATTGACATAGGTTTTTGTTTCAGCCATGAAGGCGGCCATCTTGATCCAGCAGTGGTACAGGCGGTACCTGGCCCGCATGGAAGTGCGCCGGCGCTACACTTGGACTATATTCCAGAACATCGAGTACGCTGGTGAACAGGACCAAGTCAAGGTAAATATCGATGATACAACTATAATCAACATTATTTTGTGAACCTTAATTAATTTTTTGGAATACGCTTATGTTTGACCGCCAACTCGCCTGATGTTAAGCGATGATGCGGTCTACTATGAAGCATGCTTGCCTAGAAGAAACCGATTCACTCGTGATTTGAAGACACCCAGATTGTAACTATCGGGGAACACCCATTCAGGCAGCGCATTCTAATGAATAGCAGTTCGCACAAGAAAAGTGGAATCAAAGCGCTTTTTACGGTTTTACGGAATATCAACCATAAAGCGGTGTTAAATTTTCATTCTCGCTCTGGCAGTCCGATAGAAAAATGGGCAGGAGGAAATTAGATCACGCAGGTCCGATGCACACTCACCGAAACGTTACCATACTTATATTGTACCTTACCGTAATTATATCGTAGATTAGAATCTATACGTATTCATATATGTGAGAGAACATACACTAGCTAGAATAGCTTATTTTAGTTCTATGATAGGCACTATGGACGAGCGGTTAGGCAATACTGTGCACTAACGCACTCGGCAGCAGTGTCAGAACCATTCACTTACTCTCACAATAGACCACCCTGTACAAAAGATAAATCATTACGAATTGCAATTATGTACATTCGATTTCTTGAGTTTTTACTTTGCTCTAAGCAAGCCCTCTACATTGAAAAAAAAAAACGTACGGAACAGAGAAAATAAAGAGTTTATCTATCTGTATATCTATCTACGGCAACGAAAGCGCTACCATACCGTAACTATATACGATAGCCATATATATATATAACTAGTTTTAAAATACCCTTGACTCTTTGTTTTTTTCTGGCTTTGTGATTTAAAGGGAATTAACTGTGTTATTCCCGCAAAAATACCAACACTTACAACACTTGTAACCAACAAATACGCAATGTTTTCTTTCCGACCTGAAAATAATAGTTTCCCATTTACAGCGGCTGCGTAACTTTCGTGGGAAAGCTTCACATTTGTTTGGTTTGAAGTAAGCGTAGTTTATCCTTCCTCTAATACGATTACTGATTGTACAAGGGAGGGTAAAGGGCTTGTGGAGCGCAGCAAAGGGAATTAACTGGCCGTGACTTATCGGGGCTAGTCCGTCACGAGCCAGAGGTTCATGTGTATGGGGAATTTAGACGGTAGGGTTAATAAAACTTCCTTAATAAGGCTAAGCCATGAATATTTGAATACTTACCAAATCAGTCACTCGTTTTCGACTGAAAATAATGAAGGTTCGATTTTATTTTTAGCTTTGATGTACATAAAGTACTTATGCTATCCAAATTTATGTACTTACTATTTTGACCAGCAAACGAATTATAACTTAGTAATAACAAAATAAACAAATAAAACAGGGGTTTGAAGTTTTGACGGATCGTTGTGTGAAAAGTATGCGCTGAGTTAAGACCTTTATGTCAAACCGTCTTCACTTCACTTCATCAGCCAATTAACGTCCACTGTTGGACAAGGCCTCCCTCATAGAGAGGGGTGTTGCCATAATCCCCACGCTTGGCAGGCAGCTTGGGGATCGCAGTACGTTCACCGTGTACTAGGTCGCAGTTTTAGGACATACCTGGGTCCGTCAAACCGTCTGTCTACACGAGCAAAATTCACGTGATATTATTTATTCTGAAGTAAAATGGATGTACACTTGTCATGGTCGTAAAGTGTTGTAAGTGTACACTACTGTGTTCCGGATTGAAGGGCAATGTTTCCAGCGAAATTACAGGCACACAGAGGTTTGACATCTTATATCTCGGGGTGACGAACGCAGTGCATGCCATCCAGGATTTTGAACTGTTCAAGTTCAAAATTCTGAGTGGCGTTGAGCTGTTATGGGCAAGCGTGAAGAGCCATCAGGCGAGCGACTTCGCTCGTCTCGTCACCAAGTAACATAAAAAAAAGTTCTTGTTTTTGCCCGGTGCGGTGTAAGCGGATTAAAACAGCTTTTTATGCTCTAGTGCAGGGGTCTCCAAACTACGGCCCGCGGGCCAAATCCGGCCCGCCACTGCCATCAATCCGGCCCACGATAGGAATTGAAACTCGCGGAATTGTCGGTGATTCAGCCCTGTGGATCTGATAAAATTAACAACTGATATGACTGGTCTTAAAAATTCAGACAATACCAAACATTTTCCGCACAAGGGCTGAAGATTGTAGCTGAAATAGATAGTACTTAGAACCGTACATAGTATCACTTCTCGAAACTAGATGTGGTTACGTGTCACAATACACTATCAATAGTAATTGAAATGCAATAAAAGCTTATGTTTGCTTAGGTGGGCAGAAAAATTAAACTTGTTACGGCCCTTGCAACATACCGAAAAAAATATTATGGCCCCAAGGCTTCAAAGTTTGGAGACCCCTGTTCTAGTGCATAAAAAGGTTTTTAAAATTGTTCAAAGATATTCAGTTTGTAATTAATATAAGTATTTCATGCAGGAAGTGTGCCTGAGGTGAGTGTGAGGAAGACAGTTTTTGTTGAATAAAACTAGAACAATGTTTAAATTTCAGTTTTAATGAACGAGATATTATTTACAATAACACTGCTTCATTTCCTTGCTGTTAAAGTGAAAAGCAAAGTGTATAAATTGTGCATAAAACTCATTTTATCTTCGACTTAAACATCCACCCTCACCTTCGGCTCGGGCTGATTAATGACTCGGCTAAATGGCTTGTTTTATGCATTCGTTGTACAATATCTACCATTAATACGTAACAGGTGGTATTAAAAGCTGTTCAAGCCACAATACCAACGACAAAGTAAAGGAACAAAATTATGTTTTGTCACATTAACGCCGCCAAATTTAATTTATAGTTGAGGTTTGCTGTACGTCCACCGAAATTGTAAAATGTAAATTGTGGTAATAATGCTTTGCCTTGTTGGGTAAGATTTATATTAAATTTCAGAGTTTGTAACCGCTTTATCTGAATTTTATACGATAACCTCGTTATGCACAGTCTTGAGAGGATTCAAGATAGGAACGTGTTTTAACTGATTTACTTAGAGATTGAAGTCGGTAGATAGAAATAAAACGCTTGATTTTCTGGCGAATTGAGAGCGTGGTCGAATTTTTTATTTTATTTATTTTATTATTTTCGGAAAACTAACAGCTACTTAAAAAACATTATTTATAATATATATAACTTACGGCTAATTAAAAGTTTTCACAAATATGAAGCTGTGTTTTTAAATTTCGTTCATGGTAGACGGACGTGCATGCAAAAAGCTAACAATAGAAAAAAAAATAACCTAATAACTAACATTGAAGCAACTCATGAACAACTGAACTGCCCCATCGACCCGCAATAGACAAACTAAACAGACTACCTACTTAGTTTATTCAATCTATCCATCACGAGTCAAAGAAACAATCGTTCATAAGTCGCTTGAGCCTGAACGCCGATGTATTAAACAGATCTACATCAATTTCTCTGGCCAATGTATTATAACACCTGCATGCTCTTATTAAATAACTGTTCTGCCTGTAGCTACATTTTACTACGGGAATATGAATTAGATTAGGTTTTCTAATTAAAGTTGCGGGGGTCCTTAGTCCTATTTGTCCGAGCAGCTCGGGACAATCGATCGTGCCATTCGCTATATTGACAAGGTAAGCAATGTCTGCCACACGTCGTCTCTCCTGTAGTGGTAGTAGATGAAATTTTTTGCAGCGAGAATTATAATAATAATAATAATAAAACGCAGGGGCGGCTTTATGGCGAGCCGTCGGTGAGTGGCGACACCGCGTACCCCGATTCCATGGGGCTAAATGAGACCCCTGACCCCTGGCTTGCCTTAACCGGCCGTCCAGGGGTGGAAACCGCAAGAGCTAAAAACCTAAGCTCCAGGGTGGAAGTGTTAAAGGGCATAACGCCGCGAGTAGCTCTTAGTGAAAGTGCAGCACACCTCTCTACACCCTAAGCCACCCACGCCGATGTTGCCCCTCCGGTGCCAAGATACGGCAGCCTTTATGGGGGGCCCATTCAGTGGGTGGCAAGTCATCACCTGCCTAAATATATTTTGAGATGAGACAGGATAAGGCAGGTGCCGTTTCTCATTCTATAGATCTGTTATTCCATCCACAAGTTGTTCACCTCAATAGCCCAGACTTTTTTAATCCTATACTGTACAATAGTTTCATATTCCTTTTTATACATATTCCATAATTGTATTTTTTATATTCAACAGGGCCTCTTGGTGTTGGCTTCGGCTCCACCAATGCCTACCAAATGTCCGGGCTAGACCCGAGAATGTAATAAAATAAAGTGTCATAATAATAATAATAAAAATTTATTGAGACAAAATAATACAATTCAGCAGTTATTGTAATGCGTCGTACTCCGGACAAGGAATCCTGATTCCCGGAGCCGACTTCTTCCTGCGGTAGGTAGGTACAATTAATTCTAATTCAAAACTATTGCAGGTAAGTAACAGAATAAAGTAATACTTAATATGAAATAATCGGCCGTCGTCGAAGCCATTCAATTCGAACCAGAAACAGAGTAAGCACTACGCTTATAACAGGTGCAAGTGAGACAGACGCAACCGGTTCTTGTTAGCATGTCCCCTGTCTCTGGCGTAAACTGACTACTTATATATCGGCGCATCGCGTCAATACAAACCTTTACATTAGTTCGAAACATTGAGAATTGATTGACCGACTAGGCAGATCATTCGCTTAATAAAGAAGTTAAATTATATAGTATAAACTTATGTAGGTATAGATTTAAAGAGCAATGTTAACATTTATACAATTAAATGTAAGTATTTTATCGGAAAGTTAATAATTAAAAATGGTTTAGTTTACATATTTAAAAGAGTTTTCCAATATCTAATAAATATTTTTAAGTGTAGGTATATATATTTAAGTAGTTCCAGTACATATGAAATTGTATACTATTAAGCCAATTCAATACAAAATATAAAATTTAATTAATTTTACCAACTTAATATAATAATAATTAATTTGATACCAATTTTTGTAATAAACGATTAAACTATACGCTAGATTAAGCTTAATACCAACAATCAATTACGCACAAAATGTAATTCAATATGAAGGTAAATAAAAAACAAACCAGTAAACAAAGCACCAACATGGGATCATTTAAAAAATTTAAACAACATGATTTGTAACTAACTTTGCACCACCAAAATACTTTCTGTATCATCATAGCCAACATTTTGAAGCCACGTACTTAAAATATTTTTTGTATCATATTTATTAAGGTTTAAGATGTGTAATTGTTTATTTGCTTTTTTATATAGATAGGGGGCTGCAAAACAAAATTGTGTTTTTATAAATTGTGTGCGATATATATTATTGTTCAGGGGAATTGTTTTAAGCTTTCGATGTTTTCTATGTGCTTGAATAATGTCAAAAGGAATTAGCGTATGTTGATAAAGAATAATATTGAGAATATATAGCTGTCGTACTGATAAAACCTTAGCAATTTTGTAAAGTTGCGTGGTGGGGAACCTGTATCGTTTGAACAGCATTACTTTGAGTACAGACCGTTGTGCTTTTTCAAGGGGTAAGATATGGGTCTTAAAAGCTCCACCCCAGACCGTTATACAGTATGTGAGTATTGACTGGCACAGTGCTGTATATGTAGATTTTAAAAGTTCTGGACTAGCAACACACCTCAGCTTTTTAAAGATCCATATTAACTTTCTAACTCTTGATGAGGTCATTTCGATATGAGGTAGCCAGGACATACGACTATCTAGGACTACACCCAAATATTTTATTTGAGAGACTCTCTCTATACATGGGCAAACACATGAAACAGCTGTATTATTGCAATTATGAACTTTAATATTGAAAGTTGCTGGGGGATTATTGTTAGAACGAAGAGAAAATGGGATATACTTAGTTTTTGTAATGTTGAGTGTTAGAAGGTTGTCTTGGAGCCATTTAGTAACCTTTTTCATACCTTTATCGGCGGCCGTATAGACTTCTGACCAAGTATCTCCCCGGAAAACAATGGCTGTGTCGTCAGCATATGTGTAAATATGTGCGTTTTCTACCTGTAGGTTACACAGGCCATTGATGTAGACCAGAAAGAGACTCGGTCCAGTGATACTTCCTTGTGGCACACCATAGGAAATATTGGCTTCATTACTGAGGTAATTGCCTATTTTAACCTTCTGAGTTCTATTGGATAGGTAGTTTTTGAAAAGATCTAGGCAGTTACCTCTTATCCCAATTTTTTCTAGTTTGGAGACAAGAATGGGGACCGATACTGTATCAAATGCCTTGGCCATATCTAGGAAGATTGCTATACATTTTTTGCCCTTATCAAGCGCTTCCGCAACTACGAGGCTTAAACCGCGTACTGCATCTTCCGTAGATCTGCCAGCCCTAAAACCAAATTGTTGTTCTGAAAGTATATTCTGTTTCGCTAGATAGTCTAGGAGTCTTTTGTTCATCAGTTTCTCAAAAATCTTGGATAGGGACGGCAGCACGGAAATTGGTCTATAATTATTGAGTGAGCATCGGTCCCCACCCTTGTGTACAGGATGCACAATGGCCTTCTTGAAAACTGAGGGAAATTCACCATGGACCAGACATAAATTAAACAATCGTGTAAGTACTGGTGTTATAACGTGATTCGCCATTTTAAGAAATTTAGATGGTATTTTGTCCCAGCCCACAGCAGAGTTGGTTTTTAGGCCAAGAATAGTTCTATAGACTTCATATTCATCGGTAGGGAGCATAACACAAGACTGACTAGGTGCGACAATATGATCTAGATTAAGCAGTGGTTTGTTACTAAAATTGACTATATTTTCGGCTAAGTTGCGACCGATACTAGAGAAATATAAATTAATCGCTTCAATAGATTGAAATGGTGAGTGTCTTATTTGAAGTAGATCAATTGGAATTACTTTATCAGTGGACATGTGAGCAATATTTTTGATTGCTTTCCACGTACTTTTGGTATCATGCAGACTATTTTCTAATTTAGACTGATCGTACTTCTTTCTGATATCATCAATTAATTTGTCACAAAAATGTTTGTATCTTTTGTATATCAATTCAATATTTGCATCAGAGGGATTTCTCCTAAAATTGTTATGCAATTTGTCCTTATGGCGAATACATTTAAGAATACCTTGAGATATCCAAGGTTTACAAGTTCTATGTTTTTTAGAGAAATTAATGGTTTTAGAACTACTATTTAAGGCCTGTGCAAGTATGTCAACAAATTTTTCTGCAATAAGAACAGGGGAATTTGGTATAAAAATAGAATTGAAATCAATTTGTTCCAGGACAGAAATAGCATTTGCCCAGTCGGTCCTAGTTACGCTCTTTATAGGTTTATTTTTTTTGTAGTTTTTTATTAATACTTAGTAATATAGGAAGGTGATCTGTGACCGTTGTGTTTATAACATTAATGAAACTGGCGCACGATGTTTTAAGTAAAATGTGATCTAAACAGTTATCTTCTCTAGTAGGTAGGTTGTGAGCCGGAAATAAACCAAGTTCACCAATAAGACTTAAATATTCAGTGGTGTTTTCCTCAGATAGGGAGTTTCTGATGTCTATATTAATATCTCCGAGAACAACAAGGTTAGAGAAGTGTTTCAGAGTTGTTATAGTAGCCTCAAGAGAATGCAGAAAACTGTCAATTTTACGCGTCGAGGGAGATCGATATATTCCTACAATAGCTGTGTCCGGTTTAATTTGAATAATTAAACAACTAGCTCCAATAAACACAGGTTCAATAATGCTGTATTGAAGGTAGGTTGAAACATATATTACAACACCGTCGTTTTTATTATGGTTATTCTCGGTAGCATGTGAAAAATAACCCTCTATTATAGGTAAGGTTTTGTATTTGTTAATCCAGCATTCTGTGAGGACGATTATGTCGCAGTTCAAATTAATTCGGTTTAATAGAATTTCAAGATGAGTATAGTTGGCGTAAACACTTCTGATATTAAGGTGTAAAATCTTTAGACTGTGGTTTAGATTACCAATGTTATTTATACACTGTTCGGGGGTGCAGTTTATGGCGGTCGCTATGTTTAAAGAATCAATCTCTGTCATAAGGTAGTTAGAAGTCATCATTTTTATTTATGTACGTGCAGTTAGTGCTAACGCAATGGAACGGGAGCGGTTGAGCGAAAGTAGTCGACTTATGCGATAGCTGCGCGCTGCAGTTAAGCCACAGACAGCGATGTCGCTTGAGAATCAAGAAGTGCGCGTTATTTATTCGTTGATACAAAGACATATTGTTGGTAGGTGCGTATGACGTATGCTCGAACTCACCGCACAGGGCAACAGCAACTGCAGCCGCGTTCATAATAGTAATGTAATGCACTGTATGCTCGCATAACATAACACAATATAAATGCAGAGTAAGTATATTTAATTTTGTGTTAGGTATATAGGATAAAAGTACTCTTATAAAGTTAGTAGATTTGTTTCTAAAAGGTGGAGTAAACTGAAAAATATTCTGTGTATATTGTGTGTGAGTTACGAGAAAAATAATAATAGCTTTATTTAATTTATATAGTGCAAAGTTAGTACAGAGCTGTGAGACCTTTGTAATGTGCATAAGGTGAGAGAATGATCGATTAATTCTAGATATTATTATTAGATTGGTTGGCTTTCTAATTAGGGAGTGTATTGAACATTTAAGTAAGAATATGAAATACTGACAAGTAGACTTACGATCTATTGCATAAAGGGTGGTATCCAGCCTATCAAAAACCACAAACAGTGCGGGGAGATAATTTAGTCAAACCGGGTGAAGTTCCTGTAGGTTCAGTTTTTCTATTTGTTCTTCGCTTTTTAGCAGTAAGGAGGTACCGCCCTCGCATTTTCGCAAGTAGATTTTCCCGTTTGAGGTCCAACAGAACTTAAAAGAGCCGTTTTTGATCAGCTGTCTTCCTAGGTAGAAGAGGCGTCGGTTTTTGTTGGTCAGCTGTTCGCCAATAAATATAGGTGACGTATTATTAGCCATAATCCCAAGATGAGAGGCAGTGAGCCGGTTATTGGGATTGTTCTTGTTGTGGACTTTAGCCGCCTTGAGCAGATTTAGTTTTGCTTGAGTGCTGCTCATCTCGACTACAATAGTTGGATGCCCCTCTTTCTTCGTGTTCCATCGATAAATATTCCGGATTTCTGGTGGATCACAGTTTATCACCTTACATAAATTTTGTGTATAGGTACTGAGATCACTTTTAGTTTCTTTCTCCTGTTTGGGGACGTTGCGAATCTCGATGTGCGAACTTATCGAATTACGGGAAATATCCTCGATGTGATCTTCCAGCTTATGAATATATTCGTCATAGTGAATAATTTTGTCCTGTAGAACAGACACATTCCGAGACAGTTCTTCGTTACGCGCCGTCAAGTAATCCATGGACTTTTCAATATCACTTAATTTATTAAGTTTTGTGTCTATTTTAGAGAACCTTGCTGTTATATCGCTTCGAAGGGAACTTATAGCTTTCAGCATTTCATCTTTGAATGATTTGAGGTCGGTATTCCACGGCTCATCATGAGTCCTCTTAGGTTTCTTACTATTACGAATTTCTGAGTCAGACCCACCTTTGTCTTCAGGCGTTCTAAGAAGTGACATATTTTACGTAAAAAATATTCAATTGTGGAATGTGGTAGAATCGGTTGTTATAGGTAGAAAGTAACCGAGCCGACGATACAGGAGGGTGGGGGTTGGTAGGTGCGGGGTGAGGCACGTGCAAGTTCGGTGCCACGCCGATCTTCGTGTGTTTACGCGAGGAGCTGTGTTATGTTTAGTCTCACTCACTTAATCAGGTGTCCTGCTTGCACTCGTTGATATTTATTAAAACAAATAGAATTAGGCGCACACGTCTGCTCGCGACAGCGTCCCGCGAGGAAGCATAATTGAGGAAATTAGAGGAATTATAATTGTTTAAGTAAGTTTTCGAACGGAATTGCAAATAACGGAGAAATCGTTTTTGGATACCTTCAATGCGGTTAATGTAGATATTGTAGCACGGGTTCCAAACTTGAGACGCATACTCAAGATGACTTCTTACATACGCGCAATACAATATTTTTAAGGTTTTTAGTGATTGAAATTCAGAAGACATGCGTAGAACAAAGCCTAACGCTTTCGATGACTTTTTAATTATAGTATCAACATGCTTATCAAATAAAAGTTTCGAGTCAAAGACTACTCCTAAATCAGTGACATTAGAGACAATATTTAGGGATGAATTTTTTAACTGATAGTTGCCAACAATAGGTTTAGGCTTGCGTGTAAATGAACAGACATAACATTTTGATATATTTAAGTCTAATTTATTAAGAATACAGTAATTCTGAAAGCGGTATAAATCGTCTTGAAGATGCAATGTGTCTTCAATAGATTGAATGGGGCAAAGAATTTTCATGTCATCTGCGTACAGGAGAATTTTTGAGGATTGAAAGCAGCATGATATATCATAAATAAATAAAATAAAAAGGAGTGGCCCAAGCAATGATCCTTGGGGAATTCCTGAAGGGATGTTCATTGGAACGGATGTGTAACCATTAAGCACCACCGTTTGACATCTATTTTGCACGTATGATGAGAACCACCTGTACAGATTACCTCTAATGCCGATTCGTTGTAGTTTCTGCAACAAAATGACGTGATCTATCCTGTCGAAACATTTACTGTAGTCTGTGTAAATTATGTCTACCTGCGAGGGTTCAGACATGTGTTTCGACAGATATTCACTACATAGGATAAGATTCGACGTAGTCGATCTGCCTTTAAGGAACCCATGCTGTTCAGAGCTAAGCGTATGCTTAAGCGAATAATAGAGTTGTCTATATACAATTTTTTCTAATATTTTGGCAAAAACGCACAATTTAGAAATAGGCCTATAATTTTTATTGTCGTCCTTAGGTCCTTTTTTGTGTATAGGAGTTATATATACTGACTTCCATATTGAGGGGACTATTCCTTCATTTAATGAGCGCCTATAGATAATCGTAAGTGGGACCGCTAAGCTTTTTGCACAATTATAAATCAACACAGGGGGTATGCCATCAGGACCGGCAGTTTTATTAAGATCTAGCGTCTCAAAGAGTTTTAAAACTTCACTGTCGAATACTTCTATAGCTCCTATGTCAGTGCTGGTATTAGGTAAATCGAAATCATGTGTAGTGCGCAAGCTATGTGAGGAGGAAGACTGCAGGAAAGTGGAATGAAAATACTGGCCAAACATATTACATACCTCTTCTCCTTTATCTGACGATTTTTGTTCAAATTTAAGAACTGAAGGGTAAGCATTACTTTGTTTTTTACTTTTTATGTAAGACCAGAAGGTTTTTGGATTTTTTATTATATTGCTTTCAACGCTAGAAATATACTCCTGAAACATATCACTCTCCATTAGTTTGGCTCGTTCCTTTAAAATGATAAATGAATTGAGGTCACTAACATTATTGTATATTTTATATTTTTTACGATATTTAGTTTTTTCTTTGAGCAGCTTAATCAATGGTGATTTATACCAGGGAGGATACTTACGCATCTGAAAAACAGTTTTAGAAGCAATAAAATTATTTCGTAGTATATTTAAAGTTTTATAAATAAAATCGAGGGAATTATCTAGGCACTTATTTTGAATTTCTTTTTGCCAGTCAATCTCATCTAAATGCGATGATATTGATGCGTAATCGCCCTTATGGTACCAATATTTTAAGTACGGCGTAGAGTTTAATACACGTGATTGTTCAAATTCAGTGACAATACATAAGGCTTTGTGGTGAGGGTCTTCAGGTACTAACGGGCTACTAGAATGTGACACTGATAGAATATTATTAGAAAATATCAAGTCTAAAATTCTGTTGTTTGTATTCGAGATATTGTTATATTGAGATAAATTGCATAAAGTAAGATTATCAAACAGTTCTAACTGATACTCACCTTGAATATTATGAGGTTCATACGAAAATCCATCTTCAGATAGTACCCATGTCAGATTTGGTAAGTTAAAATCTCCTAAAACAGCAAATTTATCTAACGGTCGGGTCATCAAAATGTCAGTGAGGGTAGATGAAAATATTTTTGTTTGTAAAGCGAGTGAGTTCCCTAAGTTTTGTCGACACATATATACGACACAGATATGCAATTTATAGTCAACTTTAGAACTAATATGCCGGAGGGAAATTGACACCCACACATCCTCAGCTGTGGAGCACCAGTCATCGTGACCCTCGGCAACGTGTTCACGACGCACTGCGACCAGAACTCCTCCGCCGAGGGTCTGCCCGGTCGCGTCATAATTCCTGTCCCTTCTCCAGACAAGATAACGGCTATCAAATAACTCACTATTATTCACACCATCGATAAGCCACGTCTCTGTAAGACATATAACATCGTAATCGTTTAGGGACATATTTCTATAGAATTCACCAGTTTTTGTGCGTAAACCGCGAACGTTTTGATAAAATATCTTTATCGAATCCATTTTAAATGAGGTAGTTTTATCATCTGAGTAGAAAATGAGGTAAAAGGCAGATTATTTTCAAATAAGCAATTACTGCAATAGTTAATGAAGGCATATTGGAATAACAGTAAATTCTTAATCTTACAATATTTGGTGGCGAAAAAAATAGATAAGATACGATAATAAAAATGCACTAGTAGCGAATGGCAGATCGGTCGTCTTATAGCGATAAGGGAACAAAAGACCGGGCGCGAGGTGCGACCACACGAATGGTGCGCGCGAGCCGAGTGCGAGTCAGACATGCATGTGATTCTCAAACTTCGCGTGCAGGTGTTATGATACTTACGAATATGAAGAAACAAATAATTTTTTATCCGAGTTGGATTTAAAATAACACTGCGTTTTAATTTGAGAGACTCTTCAGGTCGGCTTCCGACTTGATGATATGAACAGGCGATGTTGGATTCTTCCGTATGAAAATCTTGCACCCTTTCACCCATGTGAATGCAAAATTTCGCTCCTTTGCCAGCGCTTTTGCTTTATTAAGCAGCATCTTGTTTTCGATTGTGAGGTGGTCATTCACAAATATTCTGGTATCGCCTCGAAGGCCCAGGTCTGCTGGAGTAATTGTAAGCTTTTTAGAAGCCGCGACGAAATCGTCTTTTAGGTGTCTGCTGTGTACAGACACAATAATAGATTTAATCGTCTTATCGCCACGCGTCGGCACTCTAGCGACGTAATTAATTTGATCCTTGGCAATTGGACATTGAATAAGGCTGCCGATCTTTGTAATTATCGAGAAAAGATTCTCCGAGTTAGTCATGGGGACACCCTTTATCTCGACATTATTCATGCGGGCTCTTTGATCTTGTTCACGTATCGTGCTTTTCAGTTCACCGACTTGCTGCTGTAGCGCAGTCACGTCGACATTTACCTTCCGTAACTGTTGCACTTCCTGATCTATGCCAGAGATCCGACCATCGAGGGTTTCTACGGAGTGATGAATAAATTCCATGGATGCTTTTACATCGGCGATATCTGGCTTCATTAACTTCAAGTCTGCAATGTCAGCTTTAAGGCTCTTAAGTTCCTTAATGTCTGACTGGATGGACCGCAGACTCTCCATCAACGTTGGGAGTGAGGCCATCTGGGATGTCAAGCGCTTTAGTTCCAATGAAATGCTATCCAAGTCCGCCGGTACGGGGGATTTGGTAGAACCCGCATTTCCCGAAAGTATATTCAGCGGACTGGATGTTCCTGTATTCTTACAAGTGGTACACTTCCATGTGTTGCGTCTGTCACCGAGCTTCCGATATCCAGTTTCTGTAATACCAGCGCATGGAAAGTCGTAGTGCCCCTGGCACATCGTACATTGGACTCCATCTCTAAATTCAGCATTACAGCGTGTGCACGTAGGCATTGCGATTTATTTAACTCAATTAAGTTTAAAAAGTTTGAGAGCCACCAGCGCACGGTGGTCAACTTGCGGAGTGGGGAAATATGACGCTACGCGTGTGCACAGTCCGCCGTCCATGAACGAATTGACGAATTTTACCTCCGACAAAACCAAAAGATGCTATAAATAAATTTGACGTCCAGAGGATCCATTTTTGAATCGCTCGTAGGACTTTTTTCATGCGATGTGACTTACTTGCGAACGCAATCCCAAAAGTCGTATTTTTGAACAAGTCATATCACTCGTAACACTACGAGTGGTTTATATCATTCGAATTTGCTTTCTATCGATAGAAAGTCTGACACAACTCCGGCAGCCCAGAATTCGAGCGATTTAAAAATACCAAAAAATAGGATCACTCTCATTTGAAATCACCGGTGATTATTTGCGTATGCGAATAGAAAAAAATCCTACGAGTGATTCAAAAATAGAGCCCCATGTCTGTATGTCAGTAGCAATGTAGTACCCAAACGGATACATCGATTTTTACTGGTTTTTTCAAATAGTCGTAGACCATGTAATAAAACTCTTATTCTTCTTCAAAAGCCGTGGTAGCCTATTTGGAAGACCGGTAGACATGAAAGCGTGAGGTCGTGGTATCAAATCCTGGGCCAGTATCAATGAGATCTTTAGAGTTTATGTACAGATTTTCATACCACTAACTTTTCGATGAAGGAAAACATAGTGAGGAAACCTGCATACGTACGAAGAAAAAAATCAATGGCGTATGTGAATCCACTTACTCGCAACTGGGCCAGCGTGGTTGATATGGCCTAATCGATCTTTCGGGGGTAGGGCTAAATCCAGCAGCGGACTATTATATTAAAAGGCTGATTATGATTATTCTTCTTGCGATCCCCACACTGAAACTGTGATCGTATTTTTAACCCTCGAAAAGTGCCTACCAAGAAGTGTTTTAAGATTGAGGCACATGTTGGTCTGTCTGTAGGTTTGTACCTACAAACGGATTTCAGTTTAAATAATAAGCTATTATAGTTCTATTGGGGTAGTTCTTAACTGTGTTTATTAGAAGAAAACTTGTCCATCTGCTTAAAATGATGAGTTCTTGCCGAAAGTCGGGGTTTAAAAAAATATTAATACGTATTCAGTGCCGTAACTAGCCTTTTATGCGCCCGGTGTGAGCTTCTATAACCTTGAAAAATCCTTGAAAACAAAATTTGGTCCTGGTGTGGTCATTTCAGTGCCTGGGCACCGCTGGCACACCCTTTTTTATGGCACTGTACGTTATTACGTATAGTAAAAATAATACTCACTTACAACCAAACAAAAACGTTGATTAAGTTAAACCAAGCTTAAAATTACTCCGTCAACTTTTCCCTAACGAAAATTGTCTCACGCGTAAACGAGACAGAACAAGTTTAAGGATTGAGTAACTTAAGTAATGTTTTTAAGCATGATCATAGTGACACAATATTTGTCCCAAATAATCGCACTGAAGAAAATTTTACAGGTATATAGCAATATTTATTTTATTGAAGTCATGAATAGACCGATATACGATGGGGAAGAAAGGTTCTTGAGTGGAGACCGCGAACCGGAAGACGCAGCGTAGGTAGGCCTCCCACTAGATGGACCGACGACATTGTGAGAGTCGCGGGCATCCAGTGGATGCGGATGGCAGGATGTCGTTCAGTGTGGAGGTTAAACGGGGAGGCCTATGTTCAGCAGTGGACGTCTTCTGGCTGATGGTGATGATGATGAATAAACAATCCCACATGATTTTTGAAGCGAATGGAATCTGTATTTATTATAAGTAAATGAAACTTAAACAAGTACATTGTTATATCAAGAGGCTGTTGTGAGAACAGTGCCAGAATTTTGATCAAAAAGTACCTTATGAGTAAAGGCACCGGAAAGTGGACGAGCTTCCACTACGCGTCGTCTCCATTATCTATGAAATATTAATGATGATAATTCATAGATAAGCCGACTACGCCCCATAATTGAGGCTTCAGTTTGCAAAATCGTCAAGTAAATTGAGTTGAAGAGGTGAAGCAATCTAGTTGGATGCACACGGTGTCGCTGTCGCTTCTATTGACTCACTGTGCTCACTGAACATTCCGATCCGATCATTCGATTTCATTGAACAAAGCCACGCACCCTCCAACGGCGACGTGACGTTAGATTATGTTAAATATATATATTTGAAGCTAAAACCTATTTATTCTTTGTTCTTTTACCGCGAGATTAAAAACCGTCGTAACTCGAGAGCTACATGTCCTACAACAATACATCTAAATCGTTAAAACGGTTTCATGAGACGCAATTCTCGAAAAGTAGCCGGAAAATATAGCCGTAAAACAGTACTAAGGTTACGTGCGTAATTGTGGACGGACAATTAAATTAACATCGGTATCTCTGGTCCATGGCAGACGTCCAAATTATCCGTGACTATTATTCGTAGCGGCAAGTTTGTAGAGCCCTGGGAGAGCCATAATTTGCACTTGAAGCCGGCAACTCCGGTATGAATATCCGTGCTTATATTCCACACTCGCTTAAAGGCAAAACGGTTATTACCATGAAACTATGAGATAGAGGTTTTAATGTCAAATTAATTCACGCGTATAGATCACCATAAGCTTGTAATAACCATAAATACACCCTTTTATAGGCGAACAGCTTAATTATGTGATTTAACGTCTGTATTACCTAAGCTTTACATAATGGAGTTGACCGAAATAAACTTTTTACTAAGTTTACTAGCTGCGCTCCGCGGTTTCGCCCGCGTTATATGTACCTATACCAACTTCTTTAAAGCAACCTCCTTGGTAGCGACAGCAACCTCCTTCGACCTAGGTGAACATTTCTTAGGATCTAGCCTAAAAAAAAGATAAATTGATAGTAAATAAACTTTTTTATATATAAGCTTTTATAATGCATTTACAACATTCTGTGTCTGTGCTGATAACCGTTGAGGAGTTCTCTCGTTAGGAGCCAACCTTTAGTGCAGTAGCCTGTCATGGTGACACTTATAATGTGTTATCATATTTGAATGCGTACACAACATTTCATGTCTGTGCTGCTAACCATTCAGGAGTTCCCTAGTCAGGACCCAACCCTGAGTGCAGCAACCTTGTCATGCCGGCTATCATGATAAAATACATACACAAATATTCGCGTCTGTGCTTTTGACCGTTGAAGAGTTCTATTATCTAGAACTAATCTTTGTTGTCAATTCTGGATATAGTTACCATAAAAACGAATTGTCATCGGAAATGGACCAACGTATAAAAATTCGACTCCGTAGGATGAGTAGTTCTAATTCTACTTGCAAGATTTGACCTAAACAAACATTGAAAGTTAAATAAACGCTTGTAAAAAACGTGGTATTTGTAAGAAGAGTAATTATTAAAAAAAAAAAAAAAAATGTTAAACAGGCTTGCGCTTGGCCACTAACTCGTCTGATGTTAAGCGATAATGCGGCTTACGATGGATCACGCTTGCCTAGAAGAAACCGATTCACTTTTGACTTGAAAACACCCAGATTGTAACTATCGGGAAAAAGTATTTGGCTCCCGATCCCCACGCGCCTATGGTTTTGATCCCAAAAGGCTCAAAAATGTACCCACTGTCCAGGGTACTATATTTGCGCCTATTGTCTAATTTGATAGGTACTATCGATATAATTATAAATACAATCTAAAGGTTTTTTCCAAAGCTTAATTGATGCATGCACTGTAGAGTGGTTGCTCCTTGACCAGTCATGTGCGTGCACAATTATTACGCGCATGAAAACCCTTTATAATCTATTCGTAATCTATTCGCGTTATGGTGATTTTAGCTACAACATTTCAGTTACTGGAATGTCAAAAACTTCGCTAACATGAAATGAATGAATTTAATCATATTGATATTTTATACACGAATGTGCGTTTGTTTGTTGGTTGCTCAATTCCTTGTTCACCCAGCAATAGAGCAACATATCGATGTGATTTTTAGGGTTCCGCACCCACAGGGTAAAAATGGGACCCTATTACTGTGCCTACGCTGTCTGTCTGTTTGTCCGTCCGTCCTACCTTTTAACGGCTATATCTTTCGAACCGTAATGGATAGCCAGTTCAAATTTTCACAGATAATATAATGTTACGTTGGATTAACAAAGAAATAATAAAAAAGTCAAAAAATAAAAACAAAAACGAGGGGTCCCCATACAACAAACGTATTTTTTACGTATTTTGTTATTGCTTTAATGTAAAAACGGTAATACTCGTACGTACAAGCGTCAAACTTAACATGATTATAGTACACACTACACACTCTAGTATAACAATAAAAAGTAAAATAAATAATGACCATGAGTTTTTCGCTGACAAATTTCTGTTCATTACCAAGTTATAACTGGTAATTTCGTTACTTGGACGACCTCATCATTTCTTTCATCTAATCCAAACAACACATTTTACAAATTTTGAAGTCGGTTTCTAATTTGATAATTATTAGATATTATTGTATTTTGTGGTGGTACGGAACCCTCAGTGCGCGAGCCCGACTTGCACTTGGCCGTTTTTATTTGTACATATTTAGTTGGAGAGCCGGTAAGTGACATTTATATAATTTTTTCACGAAAGAAAAGGGAATATCCACGCGGGTGATACCGCTTGGCGCAGCTAGTAACTTATAAAATTAGGTTGAATTCCAACTCCTTTTCGGTTGGTGAAAATAAAAACTGATTTGTTTTATGTTCCACTATTAGGCAAACCTATAATTTATAACTTTTCCATTGTTTCACAATTCAAGGGTTTCCAATCCGTTACATGTGATTCCACTGGTCAGAGTAATTAGCAATTGGCCCAAAGTCTAATTGCCCTGAAGGTCAAAACTACAGACCACGTTTACACGATTGGGTAACGAACTGACTGATTGGTATAAAGACTTTAACTCTCTAGTCAATTCACCGCTCCACAAAAAAGTTACTGTATTTATGTACTACACTACGAACAATAATAGGTTTATTGTTTTTATAGAAACACTAATTAATACGTAAATTTCTACAAGGCTTTATGTGATTAAATCTATGATTGTTTTTGTTCCAGCTATATAACTTTTTCAACGCCCTTCTGAGCCACATGAGGGACACGAGTGGGCGGCCCTCCTCCGAGAGGACCTCGAGGACTGCTTCCGTTTGTAAGTCACTTTACTCTGGCCTTTACCTTCACCTTTCGTTGGTAGACTACGAAATGACATACTTTAAGAGGATTTGCATGGTTCTGTCGTTCGTACAGCGACGGTGATCGAGCGGTAGCATGTGTGCTTAACAAAACAATCTGACAGCACCTGGCTCGGTCCTTGGCCCTGCACCAATGACTTATTTAGTACTTAGATAAATTATGTACAATTTTAATGCCATCGCTCAAAAACGGTGAAGAAAAACATCATGACGGTACGTCCAAAAACCTTAAAAGTTCAAACATTCACCAACATGCACTGGGTCTGCATGGTGGATTAGGGCCCATCCTTTCTCTCTGAGAGAAGGCCTGTCTCCCAGCAATGGGAACATAGGCTGAAATGATGTCGTTCTCTCTTTTAAAATATTTTAACGACATTAAATAAAATCTGAACATAATGTGTCATTGAAAAAAGAAACAAGAAAATTTATTAAGAGGAGTCTGTAGCAAACACTGTTTTCGCGTTGTAGGTATTTCGCAAACGTATTGCTATCTCAACGTTCCCCCGCAGCCGCGTCACAGATTCTATAGCAGTGTGTCACCGTAAGCTTCGGTGTGTGCGTGCTTGCGCGCACACATCTAAACTCACTACCCGTAGTAAAGCCACCTATACGGGCCTCTGGCCTGGCTAACGGCCTAGCCACGGCAAATCGCGATCTAGGAAAATAAATGGTCCCTGAAATTGATGTGTTTTTTTTTTATTTTAAAATAGTACAAGTTTTGATAGTCATGTGATTAATTTTCAACCGACTTCCAAAAATGAGGAGGTTATCAATTCGACTGTATTTTTTTAACCAACTTCCAAAAATGAGGAGGTCATCAGTTCGACTGTATTTTTTTAACCGATTTCCAAAAAGGAGGAGTTTATCAATTCGACTGTTTTTATTAAATTTATTTTTATTTTTATGTTTCTTACCTCAGAACTTTTTACTGGGTAAACCGATTTAGATCATTCTTTTTTTATTTGAATGCTGGTGCTTCCCGTGTGGTTCCATTTCAATTTGGTCCAGTTCTGTAATTTTTATGAAGTCGGTTTTTATATTGATAATTATTCTTTAAAAAGCTATCAGACTTCTCTGTAGGTACCTATTAGGGTTCAGAATCAGTAAATCACGGAACCCAAAATACCAGGATTTTCCGGTATTTTTAAACGTAATTTAAGACCAGGCATTAAAACTGATTCCCGGCTTTTTCGGTACGGTTCGTTTTTATAACAAATATTTTACTGTCGGACTGTCTGTTTCTATCTTTATTGTATGTAATTTAGAATTATCGAAATTTTCTACAAGAAAAATAAAACCCCTGTGGAAGAAGAAGCTGAAAATCTGCAGTTTTTGCGATTAGCGATGAAGACGATTTAGACTGTATACCTTTAGCTAGATTTATATTTGATTTAATTATAGGCTTGCATTTGATCGCCAACTCGCCTGATGTTAGGCGATGATGCGGTCTACGATGGAGCACGCTTGCCAAGAAGAAACAGATGCACTCGTGGTTTGGAGACACTCAGATTGTATTGTGACTATTGGGGAACACCCATTCAGGAAGCGTATTCCACAGACTAGCAGTTTGCACAATAAAAGTGGAATCAAAATAATTAGGAATATCAACGCTTTCGACTTTTGTGCCCACTCTGGCAGTCTGATAGAAACATGGGCAGGAGGGAAATAGACTAGCAACTTTGCGCCGATGTTCAAAACTAAGAAGCTTCGTTTAAACTAGGGATTCGTTGCTAATGAGCATTTTGGCACGTTTCTCAATAGACTCAAACACATCAAGCTTAGATGACTATCCAAAAAGGAAATTCAGTACTTACTTGACGTGCAGTAGGAAGAGCGTTGCAGAGACCAAACCACCGGCCCTTTGAGAACACCGGCATTCATTGCCAATCGATTGGACGAGCAGCCATCAATGATAACTCGAATTGATTTATCCGTAAATAAGTCTGATATCCACGCAACGAAACCGGTGGACAACACAAATGAGGAAAATTGCTTATAAGGTCGTCATGATAAACCCTGTCGAAAACCTTAGAGATGTCGAGGAAAACGGCGAACGCTTCTCCGTTTTTATCGATGGTCTAACTCCAGATGTGTGTGGCTTACGCTACAAGATCTCCAGTCGACCGGTTTCGGTGAAATCCGTATTGCCGGTCACTGAGATCATTTTGTACATTTGCAAGCTTTGGCACTGGTTGTAAATTTTCAAGCTTCCATCCTTACGAAGGAAAACATTTGATGAGACTATGACGATGAAAATAACGATGCAGATTATTACTCTCTGATCCAGCCCACTATACTCAGTAGCGGTTTCTTCACCTTTCGTAATTCTGACCATTCTGGTGAAATCTGTATCTATCTACATCCCACTCGATATCAACTCTAAAGGTACTAGGCAGGTGTGACAATACAAATCAGTGGGTTCGGATGAAATGCAATCTTCCTTAGTGTCTTATCATTGGCAGTCAGTATGCCTTTCTTCTGAAGATCCTTCGACCTGCACAGATGGGACGAATGCTTAGTGTCAGTCCATGGAGTACTACATTTTTTTATCCAATGTACTACTGAAGTAAAGCTCGCTGATAGTTAAGGCCTCAATGTAGCCATGTTAAAGCGCGCACGCATAAGATATATTACCTAGCTTAAGTAATGTCTCAGATCCGTCCGATGCTGTAGAAAAGCTATTCCTACACACTGCATACTGCATATTTGTAACTGCATATCAACTGTCCCCTCAAACTCGACACTTGGGTATGCAGACGACAGCACAGAGCTACATATCCAATGCATGAACTGGTTGACCACAAATTCAGTCTCTCTGAGAAGCCATGGTTGAACGCATGAACTTGTCCCGTCAGGCAGTTTCCGATTGGGGCGATACCAATCAGGTCAAGTTCAATGCAGCTAAGACCCACGCGTGTATGTTCTCCACAAATAGGACATCATTCCACCTGACTTCTTTTTTTCCGGGATGTAGATATTCCAATAACTAACCGGCTCGTGCTTTTGGAAGATTCCCTGACAACAACCCACAACTTTGGCTTCTATATTGAGAATAAGGCTCCTTGGCTGCCAAAAAGCTGGGTATTCTTCCAAAGATGCGACAGTACCTCACGTCCAAACATTTGGTATTTCTGTACCAAGCACAAGTTCAGACGTGCATGGAGTACCTACTGCTCGGACCTTTGGGATGAATTAGCCAAGTAAGTATCAGCTTAGAACTCTGGAGTCCATTGAGAATAGTGACAACAAGCTCATCAGCAACATCGGAATGAATTGTTATGCATGTATCATTTGACAGCAGCAGAAAGAACTTTGAAGTAAAATTCAGAATAATAATTTGGCAATTATTCATCTGAATTTTTTCGTCACCAAAATAGACACACTGCTTAAACGCACTATAAACCATACTACCGATATTGACATTCGATCACCAAAGCTCTTAGTGGGTGAATATTATTCCGTGGCAGAAAGCTCTTTGACTTATTTAAATCGTTCATATATTCATTACTACTTCTTGTTTCACTTATAATTGCACCATTAGTTAACAAAATTAAGGTAGTATCGAAAGTACCGAGAAATCCCGGGTCTGATGACGTCAAGTACCGAAAATCCCGGTTCTTAAATTCAGTACCAGTTCCAGAAACCCTAGTACCTACATTATATTTGGCTAATGTTCTAGATGACTGTAACTATAATTCCCTAAAAAGTTTACCACTAAGCTTAGATAAAAAAGTCAGCTACCAAACAACCAAAACACATCCAGATCAGATCAAAACACAGGCTTTATTGCAAAAATTACGCGTCCTAAATAAAAATAGGAGATCAACGTAATACCACAAATAGCATCTAGTAAGTTAGGTACCACTAATAGGTATATTCTTTACATTACCTACCACCTCCCTGCCCATTAAATGCCTTTATTATATAGTACTAGGTATAATAATTATATGTACGTAGTACACAATACTTACGTAGGTATGTTGAATGTATTTGATTGAACATTAATAATAATTCGAAATGCCCATTTTACTTCAATAACGTAAGTAAATAAGAAAAAGTAATTTTGATTACTTTCCCATCTCTAGTGTCGATATAACCGTTAGCATCCCTATTGCTTGTCTGTGTGAAGTAAAGTAAGTAAAGAAGTAAAGTCTTACCTTCCCCCCGACCCCCTATGTGCCCGATAGAGAGAATTGCTGCTCGTGAGATTTTTAGGTATATTTTTTGTTAGAATTTAGGTTCTGCGGCATACCTCTTTTTACCCCCTAAATTGTAACAAAATGTTTTGTTATTGGTGTCAATCGCTTGAATAGAATGTAATCTAGGCTTATACGTTTTATTATTTTCAAAAAAGTTTTTGGTTTCTAAAATATGATGACTTTTAATAGACATAGTTTCAGAGCAAAAATATGGCTGTTTTAAATGCTTATAACATTACAGTGATAAAACAAACTGGAAAAAATAAGACGAATAAGCCTAGTAAATAATGAGCTGAATACATGAAAAAAAAAAACACCAAAATCGGATAATATTAGGAGGTAGAAAACAGCTTTTTCTTTTTGTATGGACAAGTACGCGCTCTAGACCCCTCTTAACTGATTAATTTTAAATTCCAGTGAAACTTTCCTGTCATGAAAATGAAAAAGTATAGAGAAAATAATCATAAATCATAGATCGGTGGAAATCACATACTGTGCGTTTTACGCGTTCCCTTTTGCCTCACACCTGCAATTTGAGGAATGAGCTCCCATCCCTCCTGCGGCATTTCGGCAACGTATCTGTGGTGCCCCTGGTGTTGCAGGTATCCATAGGCGACGGTGATCGCTTACCATCAGGTGGCCCGTCTGCTTGTTTGCCACCTATGGCATTAAAAAACTAAAACTCAATTTTATACATGCTAACTCGTTAGAGTCAAAAAGATTTTTTTTATAAAAATAAGTATTTAATAGGTACTTACTTACCCACATAAAGGTTTTAACTATATTTTTACCGCGTAATCATGTCAGAAGCCTTCGTTTTGTTTAAAATAATCTAAAATTAGGGCTGGCGACTTATCCTATGCGAACTTACTTTACTATATTTTCAATACTACCCTCAGTAATTGGAAATACTGTAAAGTGCGAGAATCAAGAAACGCCTCTTAATGCAAATTTCGAGAAAGGCTGCTCAAGTGCTCAGGTCCCCAATTAAACAGTTTAAGGTTTTAAACTGAAGTTAAGAGCTTATAGCTAGGGAATATTTCAAAATGCAGCTTCAATTTACATAATAATACCACTGTGATTCTCAGTGAAATACTAAATTATTCTTATTCAAAAGTTCTTATATTTAATCAAGTTATGAATTTCACACAAGTACCTATGTTATATAATTATGGTGTACCATATATTATATGGTGTTACTAGCTGTTGACTTTCATATACACTTTCGACCCCTTTTGCGTTCCTTAATTCAACTATTTCGTAAAATCTTTTCTTGGATATCTACACCCAATAGAAGTTTCTCTGCCAAAATTCAGCTTTATTTCTCTGTCAAAATTTTGCTTAGCACAAATAATTTGTAGGGTTCCGTACTCAAAGGGTAAAACGGGACCCTATTACCTGTCTGTCTGTCCGTCTGTCTGCCTGTCTGTCCGTCCGTCCGTCCGTCCGTCCGTCCTACCTTTAAACGGCTGTATCTTTGGAACTGTGATAGATAGCTAATTGAAATTTTAACAGAATATGTAATGTTACGGCGGATTAACTAAGAAATTATAAAAGAATAAAAAAGGGGGGTCCCCATACAACAAACGTATTTTTATTAACGTATTTTTGTAATTGCTCTAATGTAAAAACGATAATACGTACAAGCGTCAAACTTATCACGATTATAGTACATACTCTAAAGTATAAGAACAAATAAATAATGGCCAAGTGTGAGTCGGTGACAAATTTCTGTTCATTATCAAGTCATAACTGGTAATTTCGTTACTTGGACCTTCTCATTTCTTTCACCGAATCCAAATGACACAAATTTTGTCCAACATTTGACTAATTTTGTAGTTTGTTTTTTAATTGATAATTATTGTATTTTGTGGTGTTACGGAACCCTCAGTGCGCGAGCCCGACTCGCACTTGGCTGGTTTATTGAGATTTCATGATGAGTAAGTCAGTAAGTGAGTGGTATATTATTTTGTATGCAAACATAATAATAATAAAAGGTTGTTCATTAAAATGAACTCAACTTTTCCAAAGTATTATAATTTCCATTCTACGATGATTCTACAGAAATGACTTATGTCTGACTCGCTACTAAGTTTTGTTCTTCATATCAAACTATTCCTTCAGACGTGAACTTGCAAGTTGACAGAGTTCATTTCGTTCTTTTGTAATTCTTCAGTAGCAGTGTCTAGTTACTTGTCTTAACTTTTTTCCAAGTTTCGTATTACTTCGGACAAGTCAGCACAAAACGAATTGCTTAGTGACGTGGTCTTTTATACCTACTCCTTTAACTAGGCTAAACGAGGTTGGTCATAAGTTGCTGAATAAGCATATTTTTTACGGCCTGCAAAAGCGAACTAATTTGTAGCCTTTGATGGCTACACGTATTTAGGTCTTATATGCATAGTCACGCACGATTGGATGTATACCTCAGTAGCCAGAAAATTAACTTTTCACTTGTCATGCTCGTTAAGTTCTTGTTTATGCCTGGTATGAGTCGGCTAAAACTGTTTTTTTTTTTGCTATAGTGCATAAAACAGACTTTTATGCACTATAGCAAAAAAAAACAGTTTTAGCCGACTTATACCAGGCAATAGAAAAAAATGCACTTATGCATAAAACATTTTTTTTATGCACAAGTGCATTTTTTCTATTAAAATTGTTAATTTTTTTGACGTATGACGTTTTCCTAGGTATTTAATAATACGCGTAAATCAGGGCATTGTTAAAGACTATTATACGTATGTCGAATAAAAATAGAACATTGTTTAAATTTCAGTTTTTATTCTAATTAATAGATATTACTTACAATATAACTGTTTAATTTGCTCGCAAATTAAGTGAAAAGCCGTGCATAAAATCCATTTTATCCTCGACTGTACGTAATACATATATATCGATGCCTCGACTTAAATATCCGGCCTCGCTGGTCAAGTTAAGTGGTTGGCCGGGTCTCGGCTTAAATGGCTTGTTTTATGCACTCGTTATACAATCTATTATTTTTCTCTTCACTTCAGCTACATCATCATGCACATGCTACTTAAGATATGTATGTGAATTTCGTAATGTGGAATAAGTTATTTAGCATTGAGAAATAGTAAAAATATGTCAGGAGTCCAGCCATTCAGCCATACGTAAGTTTGGAATAGATGTATTGTTAACGTACGTACCGTACATTGTTCCTGTGCGAAACATTTATCAGAGATTCCAGTGTTTGTGTGTCACATGTGGTTAAGTCCCAAAAGTTCAAACTACCCGTGACACAACTTGGTCGTTCCTAGGTACCTAACTGTTCCATTTTCAGCGCATCCGTCCCGTTTTATTTTTACTGCAGACTGCAGCAATTGCAATAGAGTTGTGAACACGCAACCCTGCGGTATCTTTCCACGTGTTCCTCGTCACATAATTCTAGTAAACGTAATTAGGGCATGCAGTATGTATATAACATTCAGTAGATACTAATGTATTTAAATGCTTTGTTTGCTAAGTAATTGTATTTTTTTTATTACGGGGTTACGCGAAAAGGTATACTAATTCATTTATTTTTATTTTTATGGTTCCGTACCCAAAGGGTAAAACAGGACCCTATTACTAAGTCTCCAATGTCCGTCTGTCCGTCCGTCTATCACCAGGCTGTATCTCATGAACCGTGATAGTTAGACAGTTGAAATTTTCACAGTTGATGTATTTCTGTTGCCGCTATAACAACGAATACTAAAAAACAGAATAAAATCAATATTTAAAGGGGCTCCCATACAATAAACGTGATTTTTTGCTCGTTTTTGTTCGATATTTATAACGGCAACAGGTAGACACTTGAAATATTCACAGAATATTCAGTTATATCTTCACTTTAAAAATAAATAATTGAATTAAAATAAAACAAATATTTAAGGGCTCCCATACAACAAACGTGATTTTTGCCGTTTTTTTTTTAGATAATGGTACGGAACCTCATGCGCGAGTCCGACTCGCACTTGGCCAGTTATTTTATTTCATGACGACATTTTGTTAGTACATACATTAGACTTACTTACTAAGATTAGTGAATAACATAATAATTTAAAAATATAGTAGGTAGTTTAATTTATTTTGACATAATGTACCTAATTGAGGTTCAGTGCGTCATGTACATTCGAGGTGCTCCCTCCGGAATCATTACTCGCACTAAATGTCTCAGAAAAGGCGCGTAAGTGTCCCCTGCCACTAAATAAGGATACTGTTACTACTTCCCCGCACCCTCCTCGCTAGCGATGCTACTTATTTCCATATGATGGCATGAAAACCGCCAGTATGCCTGTGCGCAAACATTTCCGAGGCACTACAGAAACGGGGAAGTTTCAAAACCATCTTAAAAATATTATTATACTGGATGGGTAGGGTGTTTAGAGATTTTTCGGTTCAGCTGAAAAATAGACCACCCGTGTTCAGACCCTGGGAGTACGCCTTGAAGAGTTTTTATTTTAAAAAAAATCTAGTCCGTACAACGGGCGAATTTACGGGCCAAACGTTCCCGCGAACCGCGTAAGCCCTATTAGGCCCTACGCCTCTATATATCGGCATTGTAGTGATAGGACACTTTTGCAGGGGCCTAGGGAAGTACCACACCTTTGCCAGTTATACAACCGCCAAGCAGTAGTGTGCAAACACTCACCTATTATGAGCTATTATGGGCAAGTGTGAAGAGCCATCAGGCGAGCGACTTCGCTTATCTTGTCACTCAATATCATTAAAAAAATGTTTTTATGGTTGTCGGCAAAATAATGTCAAAGATATTTAAATTGAAAACCCCGATTTATATTCATGTCATATAAAGTAATGGGTGGAATATACTCTGGACATTTACCGGCGGCCTTAAGGACCTTATACTCACTTTTTTACTAAGTCGAAAGAGGTCCGTTATACTCATAATTAAGAACATTTTTTACTATGGGACCAAAACTAAATGAACACTTTGATCTTCAAAAATGTTTAAAATGTGATGGAAAACCAGGCTTTAAAAAATATATTCTGCATTCATATTCTTGATCCGTTCTCCACACACACCATTTTCTAGCCAAAGTCCTACTGATTAGTTGTTAACTAATATTTAATATACTTAATTATTTTTCTGGCAAGTGACTCTATTAACAAACAAAATACCAGCTAACTTTAATAACCTAAACTACTTGCCTTACTAAAACATTGTTGAAACAAGCTTATATTAAAATGATGCTCTTGATTTTAATTTTAATATGTTTACTTTTATTTTGGCGGCTATTTTGAAAATATTACAATATTGGGTATTGTATACATACAATACATGTCACCAAAACTATAGATGTAAGCATAATTTCAGCTCGATCGGCAACCAAGTAAAGTGCAGAAAGTGGTTCTAATTTAAAAGATTTGATTACAGAGAGACACTGGGACAGGTAAAACTTAATAAAAGCTTGTAAACAGTTTAATGCCCATAGACCGTTGAAGGTTAAAAGACAATCCAAATGCTCAACCACTACCAGTTGCCAGCATGCCCAGCATGCCAGCGGCATTACCACGTTGAATCGCAATGCTTAATTAAAGCGTGATGTGATTAGACATAATTAAGTTATGAAGACGCCGCCGCGCTGTGCAGAACCAATGTCCGGAAAAAAGATAACAAAAGGTTACCCTAACTGCAGTGACCTTTCCTCATCGCTAATGTAAATAAAACTACGTCTCGGCTATTCATGGATCAAAATGACATTAGTCAGATGAAATCCGCTATTCAGTTATATTCACAGACTATAGTAAATTCCAACGTACGTATAATATTAAATTTTCAACCTGCACTACGCCTTAATCAAATTAAAGACGTTTTGAATTGACGAATAAAGTTCTAAACAAATAACATCCAAAACAAATAACAAAGTTTCAAATAAGGTTTCTATTCTACTTAATTAGTTTTGTGAAAATTTCGAAAGCTTTCTAAGTATTATGTTGATCCAAGTTCTTATTTACATAAATATCTGACTGCTGAATTTGCATCAAAACACGTGAGCAAAGTCAATGTATCTACAGTCTGAGCGAAGTGAGATTGGAATATTACATTCAAGAAATATGGTAGGTACCCATAAAAGTTGTGTTTTGTGCTCGGATGTACAGCATATAGCAGTGTGCAGAGTTGCAAGTTTATATCATTTCTCTCGACAACGTGATATATTGTGGGCGATACTCCTATTGTCTGTAATACAACGTGCACTGCATGTCAATGAATCTACAAAATTGGATTTTCTAATGCTAGATACTTTGTAAGCTTTCAGCTAGACACAAAGTACAGCCAATTCTGTTTAATGATAGCGTAAGTGCGAGATGCATTAGTGTAGGTTAGCGAGGTTTTATACCCAGAGTTGTATTTTAATTTTAAGGGCCAACATTATACGAGTATGAGGTTCAGGTGGGTCAATGTCAATCCATTACTCAAGTTAATCTGTGAATAGCATCTGTGGATCATAGATCAGAGTTGCTGCGAATTAATGTCGGTTGTCATCGCGGTGAAAATGAATCGAAACTTTAAACTTTCCAGACAAGAATCAAACTTGTAACGTTTTTTATACAAACAAGCAGACGGTCCACCTGATGGTAAGCAATCACCGTTGATTGTATATACTTGTAACATCAAAAGCATTACAAATACGTTGCTGACCGTTTAGGACTTTATTAATAGATACGCCTTTTGAAGAACCCCATGTTTTTTAGCTTTTCTAAGTGCCGCAGAAGGAAGCTTAATCTTTATTTTGCAGGTGTAATGCAAGGACCACGTAAATCATACAGTATGCAATTTTCACGAATCAATGGATGAGTTTTCTGGCGAAGCGGAGATAAAACCGCGACACCAAGATATGGTCTAACATCTCTTCAGAACACTCCCTGTTCGAAATAGCTGTTCGAGAAGATTAAAACTCTGTTAAGAACAGCTCTAACTACGATTTAAACTTACCCGTTGTTCTTTGATAGTTTAGCAAATAGATCGTTGGATACTGATAAACTTTTTATCTGAACTAACACAGACGAGACATCTAGTCAATCAACGTCAAGCCAATCTTAGAGTAGAAATCGTTTATCGACGAGGTCTTTACGAAGAGCGGTGTGGTAGATTTAAGTAATTGCGTTCATATAAGCTTCTCTAGGGCTTTTTAGAGAGTCATTAAAGTTTCTTAACAACTCATTTTGAGTTAGTAATTACATATTTATGAACGATACGAACGAACATTCGTTCATTTTATAGTTATGGTCTGTCGATTTGTGATGGTTTTGTCTCCCAACGTGGGTAAAAATATTCTTAAAATAAATTTCCATTCGCAAATATTTTGGAAAAAGAAATGAGGACAGGGCTAATGCACAGTGACCGCATAGTATGCTCTATCGATTTGCGAAGGTTTTCCCCTTATGCTGCATATGCAAGGGAAATGACCTATGATCATGTATGAATCATTAACTAAAGTGAGTTAGTATAGCCTAAGTGGTAAGTGGCCTCCTAAATCCTAGTGTCAAGGTTTTTCAGAATATCTGAAATCCTTTAACATATTATTTTAAGACAAACAACCAGGTCTTATCGTTTAATATGCTATTTTAATACAGTAGCATGGGTTTGTAAATACCCCTAGCGGTCACTCGTCCCGAGGCTGACCGAATCACCCGTCGCTTAAATTCGGTGATATGTTAGAACTAGCTTTAAGTATGTCTAGTCTACAGTTGTGCAGTGATCTGTATAATAGGAGCAACCAATTACTCTCTTAAACTTGTACACCCTTTGTGGTATGAACATGTTGATCGTCATAAATGTTTTAACATTTTCACCTGCACAAATATAAACGTATCTTTATCTTATCTTTGTCTGTATTTTTGTTATAGTGGAACAAGTGTTCTCTGAGGAGTCTGACGAAGGAGGGGGTGCTGACGAGACAGCGCCCCCGAAGCCTTCCCGCGGACCCTACATCGAGTTCCCCCTTCAAAGGAAGGATATTGACCTGCTGATTGAGGCATTTAGGAAAAAGAAGGTTTGTATAAGACTTCATTCAATTTCCGGCAACACGAATATTGGGTTATGCGCTGAAGATGTAGATTTGTCGAATGGAGGGTTGTGTCAAAAAATTGCGTATTTTTCTTTTGAATCATGAGGTGCCGCTAGAGAAGTTTTATATATAAATTTAATAGGAAGGTATTTATGTTTTTACGTCGTTAATAATTTTACCGCTTATTTTTAGTGTTTCAATATTGACCTTTAATTGGTTTTAGATCAATCGACACAGTTTCCCCGTTACTCCCATTTCTATTTCGAGAAGTGGGATACTGATAATTTTCTTGTTCCCAACTTTTTACAGGTGATATTATTGAAAAATGTTTTCTATTAATTTTCTTTACTATGCCGTATAAGATATTTTAATATAATGAATGAAAAAATGTTATCTACATTATAATATACAGGGTGTTTGGTAGAGGGTCCGACAAATCAAATGAGCGTGTTCGGGGGCCCATTTGAAAAATACAAGTTGGCCAAAAAAAATCCCTGACCCTCCAATTTTTTTTAAGTTTTTTTTTTGTGAATTTTCCCATTTTCACCAAAATTGTACCTATTTACCTCCATAACATTTGTAAAATCTGTTTTAGACCGGATGTTTTTACTTGAATTTGGTCTCTAATACACCTTCAGGCCACGCAAAGCAAAATTGGATACAAAACAGAGCTAAATAACTGATTTAGAGCTCATAGAGTGAAAAAATGAAAATAAAAATTACCTCATAGTTCAACTTTCACAGTGATCTAAAAAAAAAAACACTAGCAATTCGGGAGGTAATATGCATTTAAAAACTTCTCTATTTATTACTTATTACAATGACATACTAAGTTGGTATAAAACTTACCAACTTGTTGAATAAATGAGGCAGAAGGGAAAATTCAAACAACAGAAATAAATACAATTATTTATTTAATTTAAATTTTGTTCGAACACAGCTCCTCTGTTATGAATACACGCCCGGCATCTACGGCGTATTTCTTTTGTAGTCGTGTTCAGCGTCATTTCTACTTTCATTTTTGAAAAAGCATCCCCAATTCTCGTCACTTCTTTTGTGTTTATTTCAACTTCGTACACCAACTCTTTAGCACGTCCCCAGACATAAAAATCGAGTGGTGTTAGGTCTGGGGAACGTGCGGGCCATTCAATTGGGCCACCTCTCCCAATCCATGAATTGGGGAAAACGTTGTCTAGGTACTCGCGTACTATGTTCCGGTAGTGAGCCGGACAGCCGTCATGTTGAAATACAACTGCCCGGTCATCTTCAAAAATCGGCAGGTCACTCATTAATTCCGGTAGGTCATTCATTAAAAATTCTAGGTAATTTTCCCCATTCAGTGTATCTGGGAGATAATGGGGTCCTATGAGTCTCTCCCAATGACACCTGCCCATACGTTGACCGAAAACTTATGTTGGTGTGAGGCCTCTCTAGTCGCGCGAGGATTTTGCGATTCCCATCTGTGGAGATTATGTTGGTTAAAGATGCCCTCTCTCGTGAATTTAGATTCATCCGTCCAGAGAATGGTCTTCAGGAATTCGTCATTATCTACGTCCGTATGTAAAAGAAAACGGCAAAACCGCAAACGCCGCTCTTGGTCCCCTTCTACTAAACCTGAAACCAAAACAAAACCGTTTGAGAACATGAGATGGGCAACTTGTACGGCAATTATTATTATTATTGTAGAGTTCGATACACCACCGAAGTCATAATAATAAAAAAATTACAATCCACTATTCAAGAGAATTTGAGCAAAGCCCATTGTCCAGTAAACAATTTATGTAAGGTTCGTATTTTAAATGAGCAATCAGGAGCTCTAATATTCTGACGCGTGAGATATTATCTAGGTCATTATCTCTCTCTCGTTTCAAAAGTCATAAGAGTGAGAGTGATCAAAATAATCTCAAGCGTCAGAATCTAGAACACAGTTTAGAGTTAATGTCATAAATTAAATTTACCTTGCACCGGAGTGTAGTGAAAAGGATGCCTTCCGTCTGCATTGACTACTGACCAAACTTTCCATGTCGAAACTCCCAAGTCACGGGCCACTTTTCTAATGCTGGTGGTGGGATCCACATCGAACTCTTGTAGAATACTTTCATCCACAACAACACGATGCTGTCTAGCATTGAGTCGTGGTTCCCTAAAATGTAGGGTGCCGGTTTCCCGCAGTCTCCGGAAAGTATTTGAGAATGTGGTGTGATGTGGTACATGTCTGTTGGGATACGACTCTCTGTACATTCTTTGGGCTGCACGTGAGTTCCCATCAGCTCGGCCATAGGCAAAAACCATGTCGGCGTATTCTTCGTTACTAAACTCCGTCATGTCGGCGCAGAAAGAATCAGCAACAACAGTCAACGTCAACAAAAACAACAGTAACAACGGTAACAGTCAACAACGGTAACAGTCAACAACGGTAACAGAACAACGGTAACAGACAACAACGGTAACAATCAACAAGGTAACAATTTAACAAATCAAAACAGAAAACAGAAACCGTTGGGTTATTCGTACACGCGTCAAACAGTGATAGCAGTCAAAGCTCGACTGATAATCAGTCACACTGATTTTATTGGTTAGACAACTGGTAGCTTAAAGCCTTAGCACGCTGCCTCTGCATTCTTGGAGAGACGGAGAAAGAAGAACTAATAACAATGGTTTTATACCTGCTCGTCGTAATTGGTCCCTTACTTTACGTAGATGACACATTTTTTTATTTCTAGAGTTGTTACTTAGAATCCTATTTTAACTCAATAAGCTGGTAAGTATTATACCAATTTAGTATGTCATTGTAATACGTAATAAATAGAGAAGTTTTTAAATGCATATTATCTCCAGAATTGCTAGTGTTTTTTTTTTAGATCACTGTGAAAGTTGAACTATGAGGTAATTTTTATTTACATTTTTTCACTCTATGAGCTCTAAATCAGTTATTTAGCTCTGTTTTGTATCCAATTTTGCTTTGCGTGGCCTGGAGGTGTATTAGAGACCAAATTCAAGTAAAAACATCCGGTCTAAAACAGATTTTACAAATGTTATGGAGGTAAATAGGTACAATTTCGGTGAAAATGGGAAAATTCACAAAAAAAACCTTTAAAAAAATTAGGGGGGTCAGGGATTTTTTTTGGCCAACTTGTATTCTCCAAATGGGCCCCCGAACACGCTCATTTGATTTGTCGGACCCTCTACCAAACACCCTGTATACTTATTGTTGTTTTTAAATAATTATGACTGTAAATTATTTGTATTAAAATGAAAATGTTATTTAAAAAAAAATACAAATAAAAAAAAAAACAGTACCAACCTTAGTGATTTTATAAATATTTCCAAAGAAATATATTGTCTGTTGTTTGGGATTTTTTTGGTTGGTATTTATCTATTATAGTTATGTTTTTTTTTTCCACTCAGCATCGTCTCCACCCAAAACACGTGGCTCAGATCCTGAAGGACGCGACTCAGATGCTCAAGAGATTGCCCAATATCAACGTCGCTACAACTTCCATTTCAAGCCAAATTACTGTCGTCGGCGATTTGCACGGCAAACTCGACGATTTGCTGGTTATTTTTCATAAGGTAAGAAAATATATTAATGTAGGATAAAAATGGGTTAAATTTAATTACTCTCGTAACGTCGTAACTGCCTTGAGATTGTCTTTGGGGGACTGCATCCAAAGTTGTTTGTGTTTGTATAGATATTATTGGTTTTATTATGTGAGAACATTTTTTCATAAATGCTTAGTTGTGACCACAGAAAAGAGAAGCGAAAAAAATTATCTCTTCAGTGGTTGTGACAAAGACGCAATATTTACGTTTTGTTTCTATTAATTTTGATATTACTTCGATAATGTTTTTGAAATATCTGTTAAGAACTTGTCTGTGTTTTGTTTTGTATTACTTAACACTGATATTCTACTTACTAAAAATATTAAGTTTATTCATTAACAGACAACGCACAGCCTAAATTATTGGGTCTGGAAGCATGAAGTTTTGCACAAGTTTTCGGTATAATATGAAAATTACACTAAAGAAGGATTTTTGATCATCATCCCATATAGGGGATGAAAGTATGTATGGAAGTTTGTCATTTTTGGAGATAGGAACGTGGAAGTTGGTACTTACTTCTGTTTATAAGTAAAGTGAGTTGTATTATCGTGTTTAGGGTTCCGTAGCCGGACAAGAAACCCTTATAAATTCGTTCTGTCCGTCCGTCTGTCCGTCCGTCCGAATTTTTTAGAACCTTCTAACTTCTTTATAAGTGCATGAAATTTTGCAAAATGACAGTTGTAATATAGATCTCAACTTTAAAAGTAAAAAATATATATAATATTTCATTTAGGTGTGGCTTTGGGGCATGAGAAATGTTTTTTTTTTACTGCGCCTCCTCGTGTGTGTTATCGTTTTAAAAGGTCTTTTAAAATGAAGGTAAGGTTTCATACATCACATTTTTAATAAAGTCTATCCTTTGTGAAATATGGCCGTCAAAGGACCAAAAACTTGGTCTCCCTGCATTTCTGAACTATAAGACATATAAACTTGTAACTTACAATACGGATTATCTAATTATGTTTTTTTGAGTAACAGCGATAAAAATTAATAAATGCAAGGCGTATTAGGCCAAAGGTCATTGACCTTTTTGTAAAATGATCTCAACAAAGAATGTTTCTTAATCAGTTTTTTCTATGGTTAAACCATAAAAAGTATATGCTAAGTCGGGATGATACATCTCTGAAATTTGGCTAAGTCCCCACAGCGTCGTTCGTTCGATTTTTTCTATAAGTAACTATAAATTTCTAAACCATGACTACAATTATATGGCTTTGGTTACGGAATTCTATGCGTGTTTCGATACGCTCTTGACCAGTTATTTGAAAATTTTACCCCGAGGGATTAAAATGGGCATGAAAGTTTAAATGATATTCCGCAAATTTTTGGAGTTAGACACGTGGAAGTTGGTATTTACTCAATATTTTATTGTACATGTGTAAGTAAATGAGTCTCTCAAAAATAACGTTTCAATAGAGTAAAAGACATAACCCTATTTGGGTATGGCAATAGTCTGAACGAAACGCCCTATTTAAATTGCGTCAAAATTATCATTGAAAAATTCTTCTACGTTGTCATAACATTCGGATTCTAAAATAGCTTTAAAGTTATTTGTGAATCTTGTTCTTCTATATCTTTTAATTAATTTGGCAATTTACTAAATATTTTAACGACCATTGTATTTAGGCTTCTGTTTACAAATATGAGTTCTGGAGCGTTTTTGGAAATGCATCCCCTAAAAGAGAGGGGATGAAAGTTTGTATGACTGTCGTCATTTAACTGATGGTAAATCCTATCCTATAGTTATTAAGTTGCTAGTCGTGTGGGTACATGGCTAGTAACTTAATAACTCACAAAAATTACATCAAGTAAGTACTGAAATTATGTTACCGTTTCTCAAGCTAAGTATTAGGCGAATATCATACATGTGAAAGTTTGGATGGATGTTTGTTACTTAATCACGCAGAAACGGCTGGATGGATTTGGATGAAATTTGAAATATACAATGCTTATCTTGGATTAACCCATAGGCTACTTTTCATCATCATCATCATCACCGATTTTCATCACCACGCGGGTGAAACGGCGGGGCGCAGCTAGTATCATATATGTGAAAGTTTGGATGGATGGATGGATGTTTGTTACTCAATCACGCAGAAACGGCTGGATGGATTTGGATGAAATTTGGAATATATATTGCGTATCTCCTGGATTAACACATACGCTACTTTTCATCATCATCACCGATTTTCATCACCACGCGGTTGAAACCGCGGGGAGCAGCTAGTAATGTATTATGTATGTTACCATTTCTCCAGCTAAGTATTAGGCGAATATGATGTATGTACTTGTTTAAGCGTCACTGAACTTACTAATTACAAACTACTATTGTTTATTCTGTGACCAAACTAAGAATCCGAAACCTTTTGTGCCAAGTTAATTGAAGCCTGCTGAAACTCATTACAGCTTACGGTTGGAGCCAAAACAAGGTGAAACGTGAGCCGTATTGATTGCAACACATCGCATACACTTATCTACCTAGGTTTATCTGTTTGTCCGATAAGCCAATTGAATAAGCTTTTTCACTCGAATTGCATTCTGTTTATTCCTATTTATTTTATTCCATCAAATATAAATTTACTTTGAAATGTGTCCTCAATATGTATGTGTCATTTCAGCAAGCTAATAATTAGCTAATAGTATAATTACAATCTGGGTGTCTTCAAATCACGAATTAATCGGTTTCTTCTCGGCAAGCGTGCTCCATCGTAGACTGCATCATCGCTTAACATCAGGCGAGTTGGCGGTCAAACGCAAGCGTATTCCTAAATAAAAAACTATGTAATTTATCACTTACTAGCCGTCCGCCCCGGCTTCGCACGAGTGTAAGCTTGGCCTTCGGCCTCGCTACAAAATATAATATATCCTATGTCACCCGGGGATAGTGTAGCTTCCCAACAGTGAAAGAATTTTTCAAATCGGTTCAGTAGTTTCGGAGCCTATTCATTACAAACATACAAAAATAGGTACAAATCTTTCCTGTTTATAATATTAGTGTAGATAGTGTAGATATTGATTATGTTTGTCAGCGATTTACAAAAACATAGATGTTAAGTTTGGCATAAAATTTACTAAAGTGTCCTAAGCTTACCTAAAATAATAAATTTAGATTAATTTTAGAAATACCAACAAACGAGTTTAAAGCCTTTGTTATTCTAACAACGTCAAATTTTGCTTCCAATAAAGACATTTGGTATAAAACTTTAACTTCGAACTTTTTTGGTCGCTGATATCCATATAGTTTTAAATATCCAATATAATATATCTTTATTACACACCGAAAATACAAATAAAATTTAAACTAACATCAAAGATAAATATACGGCAGTATAATGGGCGGCCTTGTCGCCTAAAGCGATTTCCTTCAGGCAACCTTTGGAATATTTTTGATGTTTGAGAAATAAAACTTTCAATACACATTTTACAATTAAAAAACTTTATATATTTTATGTGAATTACGCAAGTATGGTATGTAAGTCGTTCGACATAGGTAAACCGTGAAGAAAAGCAGGTCATAAGTGTTTATACAGCGGGTATAAAAGTAAGGTTTCCTTGGCGTTGTTTTTTCACGGTGCTCATTAGAGATGGGTTGACGTCAAGGGGCGCTGGCGACAGGTCGCCGCAAACATCATGGGGAGCGGCGCACGCGTCATCTAATTGGTACCATTGCCCGCAGTTTGATTGATAGACCGCCTGTTACGCCATACTACCGGATGACCTCGTTAATTCGCATATATTGTTTTATCCACTGTTATTTCAGTCACTAACTTTTGATAGATCAAACTTTTTCTTTTATGACACAACAATCATGTTTTCATAGCTTCAGCACTTCATGCTACTGGCATCATTATACTAGGTATACTATACAGTACTATATAGGGCTACTGGGTAATTAGTTAGCATCCTCTTAAGTGCGGCCTCAGTACATCAAAACACACAACTTATTTTCAACGACTTTTCCGAAATCAGCCGTTCCATACAAAAAAAATATTCACACCCGTCAAAATATATGAAACAGCTGTTTTTTTTTTGCGAATTTAGTTTTTAGTTAAGTCGTAGAACAAATTTGTTTGTTTAGACGTATTGAAGCCGCCCTTTAAGAGGATGATAACTGATTATCAGTAACCATGTAAATATCATGTCCTTAATACTTATCCACGAAATCGTACACGTTTCCATCATGAAAAAGTAAACATATCTACAGATTTAACGAATTGGCTTACAAAGAAAAGGATAACGATTATGTAAGGCAGTGGGTGTCGGTATTGATTAGCTGACAACATATTGCGTAAGCGACCTTCGCCGCCTGACTGTCGTTGCATGTGTAAGGATTCGCAAAATGCTCTTTGATTGCTCAAGCCACTCAGCTCACTACTGTTTACTATATTAAATAAGCACTTACAGTAAAGTTACTAAACTAACAATTGTTAATTCTACAAGAGTAAAGTTAGAGTGGAACTCTATGGCTTTGGAAATAACGTTCAAATTCTCCAACGTGCAAATAGCGTCTTTGTATATTATTCGACACCAAATAATTCCTTACCACAAATTATTATCACATGTTCATGTCTTACTCCGTTAATGAAGTCGTATTAACTCAGACACCTACAACCGCGAACCACGTAACTAACTCTCGTAGGTGTCTACTGATCAAAAGGGGTGATACAATTTTAATGAGTGTCTGCAACTCCTCCTAACTCCAAAAATTTCGCGTAATTTGTCAGCACCTCACTCCGCATTGTGGCTCATTTTAATATTAAATCTTGTATGCAGAACGGGCTACCTTCTCCGGAAAACCCATACATATTCAATGGCGACTTTGTGGATCGCGGTAAGAAGGGACTGGAAGTTTTCCTTTTGCTGCTCTCCTGTATGGTGGCGTTCCCAGGCGGCGTGTATCTGAACCGCGGGAATCATGAAGACCTCATTATGAATTCTAGGTAAGTGCCGTGAAAACTTCGAATACAAATATGAGCCAAATTGTGTCAACGATTCTTGAATATTAATATTCATTATCGATGCTAATTCATACCTTTCCTGGTGATTTAATTCCAAAACTTATCCTATGAGTTAAGCATGAAATGTTTATATTTGCGATTCTTAATGAATCTGTTTTATTTTTGTATACAGGTACGGTTTCATAAAAGAAGTTCAGCAAAAATATCGGGTGAGTTTAAAGCAAAATATTCCTTAAAACCGTGTTTTTTTTCTAAATCTCATGATACCATGCAAAAGTAAATAAGGTTACATAAATTAGAGAGATCACGTAGAACAGTATAAATTGCGATTCTTCCATTTACTTACCCAAAGTCCCAGATTCTTAAGATAATTTGTTACGTTGTCAAATCTACACTATACATTTTGCCTCAAATAATATTTAACGATACGATTCCGGCGAAATTTAGGAATATAAAAGTGCTTTTGCAAATATTTTAAATAAAATTTGTGTCGAGATATTTTCAGCACCGAGCTAACTTAACTTAAACTTAAGATATGAATTCCTTATATTTTCCACTAGTCAGTAAATTGTAAACGTGACCAAAATATTAAGACACTTCAATACCTAAATTACAGAAGTTATAGGCAAAAGCCCGAGCCGCGACGGTAAAAACCCCAGCACAGAGACCTTGCGCCTCTAAAATTTTATCGTTCGTATATTTTTGGATCAATTGCGGCTTTTCTTGCTCCTTACCCGCTATCTACATTGAAATACATTTTGATAGCTTTATCAAGTATTTGTTTCACGATTATTGGTTGTTTTATCTCTATTTGGTTTCTTTGAGACTAAATTATGTTGTATCTGAAATTTTACCAATAATAATTTTAGTTTATAATACCTTGGTTCTTTGAATTGGCAACTGCAAAATTAAATTAAATTGGCAATTAAAGTGTTTCAAAGATTTATTTAGATAGGCGAGATCCTTGCGGGTGGGTATATTGATTCTGCTTTGCATCGCTGCGGTTTAAAACATGATTAAACGCTATAAAGCAGGAAATGAAAGGTTTCCTGATTGTTTCTTCAATCTGCTTTGTATTGAGTTTAATCTAAATGAATATGACTTAAAATATCTTTATTGGGAGACTTGAGTATTTATGACCTGTCTCGATATAATTTCTAAGAATCTAAGAATGTTCATTCAATAGTATATGGTACACAACAATTAATAATGTGCCCAAAATTGAATGATTGCACTGAATGTAGAAAATTAACAGTAATACCGTTTTCACACTTGATTTGTTCATTTGATAACTAACCTAACCATAGACAAAATTTTGCCATTAGTATATACAAAAAGTTTGGGACAAAATATGTTGGTTTGACTATAACTTGTGTCAATTAAATACAAATTATACTTACTTTTCACTTCTCTCTCTCGCAAAGTTCGTGTTTATCCTTGTGTAAGCAGACCAAAACTGTTTTTATGATCTAGTGCCTCATAGTTAAGCATTATTTTTAATCAGCATTAAAATATTTAAAAAAAAGACAAGAGGTTCAGTTTGTAGGAAATTTGCTTGGCTCAGGGTATTATTAAAAACCCACACATACTCGTAGCTTTTGTCGAATAAAATAGAACATTGTTTTAACTAATAAGATACATATATTTTTACAATATCACTGTATGAATTCCTGACAACTAAAATGAGAAACCGGGTATACAACCCTTGCAAAATAACAAATTTATTACTCGATTTATAAACGTCTTAGCTAAAACTGCTTGTTATATGCACTCGTTGTACATATATATTATTTGCAACCAACACACTAGATCCATGTAGTTATAATCTAGGTATATATAAAGTAACTGGCATTAATATACCTGCTACAATAAATACTCAATAATGATATTCTACATTTTACCAAAGGTGGTCCCGTGAGGTCTTAGCTATCCTACATTGTACTAAGCTAGGAATATTATATTACTTCGGGTCGTCTGTTAGACTAAGACAAATTATGTTACCCTAGAGCCTAGTAAGTCGGCGACACTCAGTCGTCATTATTTGACCGAGAAAAACAAAGGTTTCAGAATATAAAAAACGGCGTTTGTATGTATATATGATTGTATATGTGTGTGTGTTTGTTGTACGAATATTTGCGTACCTTTGTCTAATCTTCATGAAATGTGGGTATAATCTGTACAATCCATGAAGAAGCGCCTTAATCTTTCATGCATGTTCTCGTTCATTCCCCAGTATAACTAATACTAGTAGTACTAGTAATGCTATGGGGAATTTGAAAAGTCTTCATATCTTCTTTCCCCACTACAATTCCAATCTTGATTCCCCGAACAGTATGTATTTTTACCGACTTCCAAATAGGAAGAGGTACTATGTGATTTAAATAATTATTATAAAAAAAATATATAATTATTATAAGCGCTAGCCACTCATATATTTGAAGTCGGTGCCAGCCAAGCCAAGTAGGTAGTAGATAGATACTACCTACAAGTATTTACCTACTTACTACATACATAGTATCTATCTACTACCTATTAGACTTGGCTGGCACCGACTACAAATATACGAGTGGCTAGGCGCTTATAATAATTATATTAATTTATTTTTCGCTTTTAAGTGCCTATTTGTGGTTTTGAAGTCGGTTTTTTTGTTAAAAATAATTTATCCCTCTAATAATACATACATTTACTTTTTACACGACTTTTATATGTTTTTCCGATAGTCACTTGTTTTTTTTATTCTACTTACGTGTGTTAGGTTCTTTCGTTGCATACTGATTTATTGATTATCAATGTAGGTACATGCACACAAATATAAATGAGCTATTGACGAGTAAAACGAGAGAGTATAAGAGACTCAAATTTTTTATGTGTTGTAGAATTCTAGCCCGTAGTATCTCTATTGACCATCTTTAAATCTGCAGCACAACGCGGAGCGACTCCTGAAGCTGATAGAAGGCGTGTACCGCTGGCTGCCACTCGGCACCATCATCAACAACAGAGTGTTCGTGGTGCATGGTGGCATCTCCGACACCACCGACCTCGACATGATACGGAGCCTCGACCGAGATAAGGTAAACCCCTACTCATCGTCATTAGCCTTAAATTATGCAATGCTGCAGTTGCTGTGGAATTAGGTCTCCGCCCGTTTGATTCTGCCACGCGGCCGAGCTTACTTATATTAGCCGAGTAACGTACTGGTGCGATGTGTCTAGATTTATTGTCATTTGTTTGACTTTGGCTTTGCCTATTAAGGGCCGATTTTACCATCAAAAGTGAACGCGATCAACGCAAGCTAAACTGCTGATCGCAGTTAACGCTTAAGCGAGTTTAAATTCTGAACGCCCGATTTTGGACGGTTAAAGCCTTTGAACGCGTTTATGAGGCGGCACATCTGTATTGCACATGTTGAATAACAAAATTACTTGGTGAAAAGAGTCGCAGAGTCTGCTCGTGCTTCGTCCTTTTTTTTAAATTCTCCCAGCAGTATTGAATAAGAAAAAAAAAGCTTCAATATGATATTTATATGATAAATATCAGTTATGATCGTAAAATTGTACCAAAATTTTACCTGTTTACACCTGAGGCCTTACCCCTAGCTCGAAAAGTTGACCCGCATAGGTGTTATTTGTCTAAACGGTACCATCAACTACGATAAGCGGTAGTTTTTAGCGGTGTTTGATAGCCGCGGCTATCAAACAACTACCGCTTATCGTAGTTGATGGTACTGTTTAGACAAATAACACCTATGCGGGTAACTTTTCGAGCTAGGGGTAAGGCCCCTGGCTGCCAAGAGGTGCGGCCGTGGTTTTCAGAGTCTTTATATAATTATATTGCCGTGAAGTAAACTATATTTTATTTAAAAACCAAGTGAATTAAATTTTGTCCCATAAATTAATTAAATTAAAAATACTAGCGGCCACATTTTGATTGGCACCCTGGTTGATATATATTCTCCTAATCATAAATATGCGTAAAAATTTTATTTTAAGCAAAAATTCGATGACCGAAGTAATTCTGCAGCTAGATCTCGTACCATAAATATCACAAAGCAAACGAACTTTAAGCAAACTATGACTGAAATTACTTTCTCTGCGGCAACGCGAAGCCAAAAGCAACAAAGAAACAAAAAAAAAAGAAAAAAAAATACTTTGACAGCGACATTACATCGAAGTTTTGACAGTGATAGCACTACCACAGATGACGGCTGCGTTCTGTGAGGTTCATATTTGCGTTCCATTGCACGTAGTTTTGGTTTACGTGAACGAGATCAATTTAGTGTCGGTGAAATCGCCTTGACATAAACCGAGATCAAACTCTACGTTTGAACTTGTTTAAGTAAAACCGAGTTCAGTAAATCTCGTTTTGTGATGCAAACGGTGAAATCGGCCCTAAGTCTACCATCCCCCACGAAACTACCGACGTTCATTATTTATCCGACTTTTCTTGTTTTCCAATATTCATATTGTTCTGTTTTTTTTTTATCATTTACGTAATTGAATCCATAGTAAAAGTTGTCCATAATTTGGGACCTTTCCATGTAACCCTGTATAACTTACAAGCTGTTATTTTTTAACTTTAGTTTCAAAAAAGTTATTCAGAAAAACACTGCATTGCATAAGTTGCGGAACACGAAAGGTCCTTTTGTTTGACTAGATAATAATATTACCGCACAGCTCTTCTGAAAGTTGTTGTCCCGTCACATATACGTGATAATAGGTATGTTTCGAGAACTCGGTACCTGAGACGTCTGAAAGTTTTTAACAGAGCGAAAATTCTCGGATTCTCATTCATCGCCTGTCCTCGATTTTGTGTAAAATACAGACGATTTTATTTTCAACGCTACATAACATACGTAATGCATGTCTGCGATCAAATAAATGTAATTCACTCTACATTTGTATTTGCTGAACTGTCAATGATACACGCATCTCAGCCTATGGAGACAAATTGCGATTGTGAACTTTATTCAATGCATGTTAAGAAAACAAGATGTCATTGTATCTAAATTTTCAAGACATTCGGACATATTGAAGCTTTAGTTTATTTGTTATGAATAATACATAAAATTATACCAAGCAGTGGTGAATGACCATTATTGTTTTCATGACTGAAGAGAAATGTTTACAGTAAAAATATAGGGCATAAAGAATTTGAACATCTAGGTAATATCTCAGGAGGGCGAGGCATTGCAAGGGTTCTAAACTGTTTAATTTCAAAGTTCTGAACGGTACTGTAACTGTTTTGAGCAAGCGTAGTGCTGCCCATTAGACGAGCAACATGATCGTCTCAACACCCAGCTGTAAAGCAAAAATATAATTTTGTTCAGTTTCCTTTTAGAACACTGTTGAAAAAGTTATGAAACTCAGGCAGAAATTGTTGTGAGGTTGTAAGTTTTCTTCCAGAGAAATCCCCGAAGGATTAAACTACTAAGAATGAATTAATCACTGTTTTGTGTTCCAGTACGTGTCGCTACTGCGGCCGCCGGTGACGGAGTCGACCGCAGCCGAGGCAATAGACAAGGTGGAGTGGAAGCAGGTTAGTCATCAATCATTCACGACATCGCGACACGACCCTCTCTAATATCGATTGATTCCATTGCCTCGGAACTCTGCAAGAATGCAGTACGTAATGTCCATACTCTGTTATCATCATCCACAGCTCTCTTCCTACAGATCATTTACAATTATTTTACCTCTGACATTATGTCATTGTCTCTTATTTGTTCGGTCGGCACCACCAGCTATCAGAGCAAGAGGCTTGCTGCAACTAGAAAGGTAAAATAACTGTGAATGGTCTGTAGATCTCTATACTGGCTTGTGCGAATCAGGATTAGGTTAAGGGCCGGGTGAAGTCACATCATCATTGAATTGAAACCGTGCACAGGCGATGGATAAACCTGTTTTAACAAACAAAACAAATTGCAGATTTTTATAAAAACTGGTTTGATGAAGCATTTGCCATGAATACTATCCATATATGTATCTGAATAGTATACTGCTTAGAACTTAATAATAAATTTTATGGTCGCTTTATTCCTGGTTTATTATATGTTATGGTTAGGGCAATGGGGTTGGTAACTGTCAAAGTGGCGCAGGCAAAACTTGTGCTTGTTATGGGAATTTTGTCATTACGTATGGCCACAATTTAACATGTGTCTATTAGATTTATTTTTATTTTAGATGTGACATATGTCTATTGTACTATTTCAAAAACAAAAATAATCATTATAAAGGCTCTATGCTATATAGCCCCACCGGTAAATTATTATTATTAATCATTTATTTCAGACCAAGTCCATATACATTACATTAAAAACACAAATTACATTAAAATCAGCTAATAAAATAAAATTAGAATTAGGTGCATGTCAATAGTAACAATAATTAAGGTTAAATTAAATGAACTATAAATGAGTAAAAAATTGAAATTAAATGTCACAAAATAAAATAAAACAGAATAAAATCGAAATCAAATGTCAGCAGTTTATCTATTATTATTAATATGGACATGTAACCGCACTGCATGGTTAATGACCGGACAGTCGATCCGACCTGCAACAACACTCAGAATGCCGTTGGTGCTGCTCCGGACGCGGCTTAGCATCGAGGCGGCTCGCTTGCTCGTAAAACGTTCTACTGGAGTGCAAGGCTAAAATAATAGACTAGTTTCACGAACATAATTTTAATGTAGCATTTAAACAGTCAAAACCAACTGTCATGAGTTTATGTTCTCTTTTTATAATTACTGCATCGTCTTGACACTGTTGGCACTGGTCTACGCTTCGACACTTTCATTGTTTCGGACAAGCCACTGCATCGTCGACGCTACGCGAAATAGTTAATTTAATTTATGATATGAACAAACGTACATATTAGATATAGTATGATTTCTAGAATACAGTGGTTGCTATAATAGTATACTTACCTATTCGCGGTATATATACTACATAATAAATGGTTGCCTGGAAGAGATCGCTTTTAGCGATAAGGCCACCACTTGTAATCTGTTTGTAATTTATTTTTATTTCTGGTGTACAAAATAAAGAGAAGAATTTCTATCTATCTATTTATCTAAATAGAAAACGTGCGCTCGAGCACCATGACTGAATTATTTAATGTTTTACGTTTTAAGTGGCGCTAACCTAGAAACAAGTTGGTTTACTTTTAAGCAACGAGACGAACGAGTTATTACTACAGTGAGCCAAATAATTTTTCAGTTTTTCTGTATGTCCTGCATTTTGTGAAACAAGTAAGATGACAAAATAAAAAGAAAATATTAAGAACTCCTATTTTTTTGTCGCGCTTATATTGTGTGAAAATTCAGCTCTGAGTTGCCACCTTATTTAGTAGGGCTGTGCGCATTTGAACTTAGCAGCATAACACTGATGTTACAGCTGAATAAATCAAGTTAATTCTTTAATATATGGTGTCAGTGCTATGACCCTTTAGCTGGGTTACACAGCTTGATTAGATCGTAAATAAATCCCTGCTAGTCATTGATTAAACCTTGACTTTTATTAAATTACTTACGTACCCTGAAACTAATATTGACTAGCGTAGACGACTTGACAGAATTTAACCACAAAGCTTTAACGAAATATTTTACTAAAGCTTGAAAATATACAAATACTTGACACTGGCAAATGCACAAGACGTGTGACGCCAAAACTCTCTCAGAAGGAGATAAAATCGTATAAATCTGATCAATTTTACTGAAAAGCAAGACTAAACTCGATTGAAACATTTGTATAACTCCCGAGATTTGATTGCTTGTCATGCTAAATCAATCCAAAATATGCCCAAAACCTAATCCAAACTATTGCATAGGTAACAAGTACCTACATGTTCTCTATAAACTTAGTCTGAGACACGAATGTCAATAAAGTGATTACGAAGACAAATTGGCTGTTAGGATCCCTGTTCAAGATAAGACATTTGAAACGCTACCTATACGCTATAGATTATTTCAAAGGGCAGTCTTATTTGGAGTAATGTGCAGTAAAAAGATACATTGGATTCAGAGTCTAATCTAAAATAAGACGAAGATTCTCTCGAAAATACATTTTAGTCTATTGTTATCTCGAGAAAATGACGATTCTTGATTGCCTCCCCGCCATTATTTGCACCCTTTCGAGATTTTATTTTTCTTTGTCTTGAGCTAAAGTTGGATTTGAAATAAAATGCCGAACCTGAAAGTACGATATAAGATACATCAAATCAATGGTATTATTTTATTTCTTTGGGTTCAGGGCAATTTCAGCAACAGCCATCCTTTTGGCGTAATACAATTTTGTCGGGTAAGACCCCCGCGGAGTGTCACAAGATAAACTGAGGCGCGCGTACCCACGGCGACCGCTTTATGAAGTCTATCCCCACGGGCCGGCTCTTCGAGCAATTTGTCGTTCACTCAGACAGTTTGCTCACTTCAACGACAACGACGCGTGGCTATCTCGTTTGCGCATTTCATCACTTTTGAGGATAGAAAATCACTGAATGTATGAATAAAAAAAAAGCCTAATTGTTCATATAGACGTTAAGTACACATTTTGTAAACCTTTTTTTTAATGTTCATATCATTTATTTGGCGACGAAGTTACCAAAATGTCTTCTATGAACTCCTTCGCCAAAAACCAAACACAATTACACCGAGTTAATTCATTTGGAAATGAATTTTCTCGTTTTCAATATTCACTGAACGCGACTTTAAGCTGTAGTGTCAAAATTACTATAATTACTCTAACCACAGCAATCCCTCGCTCGACTTAAGGGTCTCTTTGATGTGGTCTCTTATATTAATTGAACGTACGATCAATTAAGTACCTAATGGCGATTAATTAATTTACTTAATGAATCTTCCCTCAAAACCGAAAAAGACGATATTTTTATGAATAGAATGTTTCTCATTCATGGTACTGCACGCACTAAAGTAACTTCGAAACGAATTTAATTATACCAGTTTGGCGATTAATGATGGCGTAAAAATCTCCCGTTCAACGACAGACAAATGAAGTTTGAATAATGACATTTAAATAAATAAAATAAATAAATATTTGGGACATTATTGAACACTTGGTCATCTGATCCCAAACTAAGCAAAGGTTGTATTATTTATTGTAAGACTTCATTTTAAACGTAGTTCTTGCGCAACTTCAATACGAAATTCTCGAATGTATGGTGCGAAATCAAATTTCTACGTTCTTCAACTCTCTCTTACGTTTAATCTTGTCTCTATAGGCGTCGCACTTCATTATAGGCGCACTTGTTTCATAAATATTTTTCTTTGTGGAAGTCCCACCTTTTCAGCGTCAGCGGTTAGGCATATTATCTTTGGTAGTGTTTTTTTTATGATACTGAGTGACGAGACGAGCGAAGTCGCTCGCCGGATGGCTCTTCACGCTTGCCCATAACAGCTCAACGCCACTCAGAATTTTGAACTTCAACTGTTCAAAACCCTGGATGGCAATGCACTGCGCTCGTCACCCCGAGATATAAGATGTCAAATCTCTGTGTGCCCTGTAATTTTGCTGGAAACATTGCCCTTTAATCCGGAACACAGTAGTGTTTGCACACTATTGCTTAATGCACGTTTGTAAAAAAATAATCCATGGTCAACAGAAATGATTATTTTGCGATAATGAAATTTAACATCAATAAAAAATATTCCAAATAAAAGTAGGTACATTATCTCAAAAATCGGCCCCAATTTAGCATGTTGCTGGTTGTAGACAACCAGCGTTGGTATTCTGTTGGGTCCGGCAAGTGGCGTTACGCACGATACCTAGCAGTGAAGAAACCACTGGTATTCAAATGCGTACAAACAAATAAAACATAAACACAAAACATAGAGTTCCGTGGTAGGTATACTGGTCGATAAATGCGTGAATCAACAAAACAAAAACATACCTACCTGCCTATTCTTCACCATTAACTTTCGTATAAACGTGGCTTCTGAAACAAACTTCCTAAATATGTAATTGCGGTGCACGTTTATGATTTACCAAACAGCTTTTGACCTTTCTTTCAGGTATTGTACGTATTTTTTATTAAACGTTACGAGGACAATTGTAAAGGGGATATACTTGACATTAGTGAAGAGTCCCGGTATTGTGAAAATTTTAGACCTTTATTAATACGGTCGACCTTAACAGGTAGGAACTGAAATTAAATAGAGTACGAGTCTGGGAATCCTTTTGTTAATAAGTGTCCGAAAGGGTTAGATATACAGAACTTTAGTATTGCCCGCATACTCAAACTAGGCTTGATAAAATTTGAGGCTTCATCATCATCATCATCAGTAAAAACTTGGCATCCTCAATAAGGCCAGGCGGTACTTCTCAACAGGGCAGTTGCTTTACTTGTATCAAGCACAAGTCCTGTTGAGTTGAGTACTGTTGTCACCTATGCGACGGAGCGGCCAAGTACCAGCTGGAAGCTTTAGATTCGGTAGACGGCTGATTGCTGACAGCAAACTAGTCGCCAAAAAAATTGCAATGCCTCGAACAAAGTAGCTTGACTGTCTATTTTCTGTCGGATACATTTCGGCGAGTGTGCTTCATGACCTTATTCCACCCTCCCCCTTTAGCTACAGGTCAAGTAGAAGGACTGCACACTATCACCCCTTCATCGTGGAAATTCCAAAGATTCGTGTACAATGAGTTGGGTCGTCATTATACGATACGTACGTTGATACGTACTGCCCAAGAATGGAACTCCTTGCCGTCCTTCTTGTTTCCTGAGTACTACAATTTAGACATCTTCAAGGCTAGAGTGAATAGTGTTTTAAACTATCACGGTTGTTCACTACAGTTATATGATTATTTACACAACCTTATACCACGGTAAATATCCCGTAGATAATCATATCACTGTAGAGTGAATAGATTTCTTCTAGATCACCGTGTTCCATCGGCCACACCGTCTCTAACCATCAGGCGAGCTGGTGGCCAAACGTAAATATATTCTATAAAAAAATAAAACATCATTTCAGCCTATCATGCTCCCACTGCTGGGACTCAGGCCATAATTAATAATAAAGGAGGCTTAATCTGTGGCTTACACACATTTAATGAATACATAGTATTGTATAATGTTTTTTTTTTTGTTTTTTTTTTCTCGAAAGAGCTCGCTGTCGCGTCAGCTACCTCACTGGCACAAAATATTTTTGATGTTAAGATCACTGAGTGGGAATACAAACTATTGTGCGTTATTAAAAATACAATTGTACATGTATATATAAAAATAACGCTTGAAAAGCTAAGTATAGGTAAGTTTCGATCTTCTATACCAAAATAAAAAATATATAATAATGGAAATTGCTTTAAAACATTTGCAATCATACTTAAAAAATAAAGCCCAATAGGTTTTTTCTATTTCTATATTTGAAATGTGTTTGATTTCAGTTGTCTTCATTAATATAAAACGTTTCTTAAAAACACCTTCGAGTTTAAGGGGTATTAAAATATTTTAGCAGCGTACATTACGCATGAGAATTTTCGCAAAATAATATTTCTACGAAATTGCGGACATAAAATGCGTGTCACAAAAGCTTTACAGTCGAGCACGTTAATATATCTTCCAGGATCGCAGCCACAAATCTATACTACGTACGCCGATATGCGTTGTAAATGGTTGTCTGCTGACCACAGTTTTATTTAGGTCAAAAGTTCCAGAGCACTTGATTAAAAATATATATATATAAAGAAGATCGTATTTATAGTTGCTTTGATGTCAAAAATGAAACACTGTTAGACTGTTTCCTGCTCTATCAGTCTCTGAAGACGGCACAGCATTTTATTCAGCAAAACTTCGTAGTCACGTACCCATGCCAAATCGTTGGAGGACAATTTGGCACAAAGAAAAATCAGACAATTTATAACCGCGCAAGTCACAAAAGTAAAAGGGAGCTGTGAACGCGAATTCTGCCGTAATTTCATTTTATAAGGGACCAACATTTTTGGTGGACTTTTGATGATCACAACCATTACTTACAAAGTTATTTTTTATTTATTGTTGTTAAGTAATCATCTGTCATTGATGGAGATTTAATGTCTGCTTTGAGATTCAGTTCTATTCAACCTTTGTTCTATTAGACGCAAGGGCTAGATCTGTGAGGACGGTTGGACGGTTGAGCTCTGAAATTGATAGCTGAAAATAAATAATAGAGGCTAATGGGCTTACTATATCATTGTTATGACGTCTTTCAATCAGTCTGGCAAACGTGATAGAAGTGTCCAACGCGATAGTTTATTGATAGCAAGTATGGTCAGCCACACTGAAAATAATTAAAGAAATGGACTACACAAAAATTATGACGCCTTCCTTACGACTAACTCCGCGAACGCAAACCTTAACGCGCCGAGATACGATTTGCGGTCGCGTAACTTTTCACAATCACCTAAACTGAATCGTTTATTACAGGTAGGCGTAAGGCCCCAGGTCTTAATTCGAGTTTTATAATTACACTTCAAGTACTAACAGAGCTTGAGATAAATTTTTAATTTACTAAAATAGAGTATATTTTACACTATTAACGACCAAAGGTTAACTTTTTTGTAAACAAAACCGGCAAACTGATTTATGACTCTAATCTGTCGTCTAAAAACTTTGCTTCACAAAACGTCGGGATCTGTCTGAGGGCGATTCAGTAATTTTATTCGTCCGCCCGCAAACAATTGCGAGTGTTGAATGAAATATTATGTAGATTTTAACAACGGAAATTCTCGTTCAAGAAAGGTTTTCATTTTTGTTTGTTTAACGCTACTCTGGCAAGACTTATTACAGCTAAACTTGCAGTACAGTCATGAGTACAGTGTTTTAATCATAATCATTATCAGCCTCTTTTTATTAAAGCTTCGACCGCGAATAATATTTGTGGGCAACTCGTTTTCTTCAAACACCCATTGCACGGATTGTTGAGGATTCGTAAGAGGATCGTAGCTATAAATCTAAGTTTCGTCAGTTGTAAGGGTGTAGGATACGTTTTGCGAAGTTCTTCTTTCGAACTTTTCTAGTATAAATTTGTACCAATCAACACGATGGGATTTGTGCTCTTGTGTGAGAGACGTATCCATCGCGAAGCAAGCTGAGAATCTTTGAGGTGTTCATGCAGGATGGTGGAGACTCCTGTGTTTCAATTTTCAGTTCAGCCTGAATCTCTCGACTTGTAATGTGTCTAATCTCCCGTAATAGCCACTCTACCTTGATGTCATTTTCATGAGTTACTGCAGTTGTAGGTCGGCCGGGTCTGGGGTCATCATTCAGGTTCTCTCGACTATGTTTAAATTCATGGAACCAATAAGTTACTGTTGTTAACGCAGAATCAGACTCCCCAAATGCAGCTTGTAAAATTTCTTGACATTCCTTGAAGGTTAACCCTCGTTTATAATCACAAAAATTAAATAACGAAAAGCTTCCCGCGAGACATGCGATGTTGCAAACAAAAGAAGAGTGACAGATAATCTTCAGATTCAGATATTATTCATTGTTAAATGAAATAAAATATATGAATCTTATATGAAATCTTCAAAGTACTTAAAAAAAGATCTACACATAGGTGGCCAATGATTTTCACCAAAGATATTTATATTGAAATTAGCCGTCAGTTCAAAATAGTTTCAAGAAAAAAGAGATTTTATTTATTCTGTGGTTAACAATTTTCGGAATAACCTATGTACAGTGTTTTGGCAACTGGTAAAATATTAAACTCTATATAAAGGGTTGTTTATGGAGACGAGGTCGACAACGTAGGTATTTGTGATGTCTCTGGTGTTATGATTATCCATAGGTGACAGTTATCGTGTACCAGTTGACTCGTATGCTTGTATTGCTTGCTTGCCACCTATGGCATGGAAAAAATATAAAGATAAACCTGCAAATAAAACCTGCGTATAATGAGACCAGTTTTTATTGGTGCCGTGTTAGCAGACTGGCTAGGTCTCGTGTTATAGTTTTTAGGCCGCCTGAATAAATATCTGGAAAGTAAACTTATTATTGTTTTATTTTATTACACTACTAGTTTCACTTAATCAAAGACATGTCTTTACATAAAAATAAAAAAATCTCAAAAAAATATGAACAATATGATTTCTCCGGATTTTCTTTCGATGTATCAATTAACGGCATGCCATTACACGTATCTGGTATAATCTATATCTATACATATAATAGAAACGTAGAGATAAAAAATCTGTAATTATCTGTGATATCTCGCACCTCAAAAAAAATAATAAAAAAAAACACCCAAGGCGTCTTTAAATAAGCAGCTGAACATGTTAAGATATAGTTTTTAGAATTTTTGTCTGTTTGTTTGTCCACGCACATCTCCTAAACCACTGGACGGATTTAAATGCGGTTTTAAAAAATATACTTAGCTATGACCAGATTGAAGTACAGGCTATGTTATTTTGTGAAAGGGCCGGAGGCCCGGTGGGAGGAAAAAGGGTTGATAGTTTATATGAAAATCTACGCACTAGTAACAAAATAAAACGAAAAATTGTAGCTATTTAAGTACTTTTATGAATTAAAATTAGGCGTTCTTACAGACATGATCTAATTCTCTCCTGCCCATTTTTCTATCGAACTGCCAGAGCGGGCACGAAAACTCGACACCCCTTCAGGGTTGATATTCCGAAAACCCGTACGAAGCGCTTTGATTCCACTTTTATTGTGCGTACTGCTGGTCTGTGGAATGCGCTGCCTGAATGGGTGTTCCCCGATAGTTACAGTCTTCAAATCACGAGTGAATCGGCTACTTCTAGGTAAGCGTGCTCCATCGTAGACCGCATCATCGCTTAACATCAGGCGAGTTTGCGGTCAAACGCAAGCTTATCTATGCATAAAAAAACATATTATTATGTAAGCATTATCTTACCCCGATCTTATCATAGTAGGTACGGGTTTTCTTATAACGAAAGTGCTACTGTTTTTGTGCCACAACAAGCTATAAACTGAAACGTTCTTCTCAAGTTTAATCATGTTATTTGGCCTCGCGCGGGTTGGCTCGATGTAACATTGTTTACACAGAAAATATTCAACTACGTATTTTCTTTTGCCTTTTCCAACTTTGTAGCTTAGGATTACGTGAAATCAAGAATGTTTAAACCACAAATAAAAATATATAATGTGACAATAAACATAAGATAAGATAAATCTTTATTAAAAGACCACAAAAACGAGAATTACAGATACAATAAAACTATTGTCTAGGCTTTTAACAGGCTGCCTAATAGCTTAAAGCAATCTCTTGCAGGCAACCGGAACGGAACTACAATAAATATTTTTTTATCTTAACTTAAATAATTTTGAATTCAATACCTAAGCAAATAACAACAAACAACCAATAAATAGGCTACACATACCTAAATATAATTAAAAAAATAAAACTCGCCCTTAAAAAAACTAAATAACACGCTTTATTGCATTGTTGTCGGTTCTTGATTAGTATGCAAAGGAAATCAATTCGACGTTTTTAAAGGAGTGAAAATCACGTTCAAAGATTCCGTTACGTAGATACATATTACCAAGCTAATAAAAGCGTGTTAATATATAGACTACATATTTTATAATCATTATTGACCGACTGAAGAGAGGTTTTAGATTTTAATAGGTAATGGGACAAGTTGGCGTTATATGGCTTGTTCGATGATAATTTGTGTATTGTTGATCCGATCTTCATGAAACTTTGTAGGCAAGTAGTTCATTTCAATAAAATAAAAAAGTTCGAATATGGGCAAAATCGATCAAGGGGTTCCGAAGATTTATGGGTCGTGAGATCACAATTCGGGGCGAACTACTAGTACCATATAATACAGGGTTACGCGGAGAGGGTGTATTAAGCCGAAAGGGGTCCATAGTACCCATCATTATGAACAACATTTACTATGGGAACAACCCTTAAACTGCGAAAAAAAATGTTCAATTTTAGAAACTTTACGTGATTACAGGTGTACTTAAATGTTTTCGCCAAACCCACTTTATTAACTCATTTTGTTGAATAAATAATAATAGAAACACAGGGGCGGCTTTATGGCAAGCTGTCGGTAAGTGGCGACACCGCGTACCCCGATTCCATGGGGCTAAATGAGACCCCGACCCCTGGCTTGCCCTAACCGGCTGTCTAGGGGTGGAAACCGCAAGAACTAAGAACCTAAACTCCAGAGTGGAAGTGTAAGAAAAGGGTAGAACACAAGATAAAGACGATTTCATCGAAGTGAAGAGAAGGACGAGACGTTTGGCTAAGCTTGCGTCTGAACATCGTGATAAGAAAACTGGTTTGAACGAGTTTAGTGCAACGCAGTCTGTGACGTCGGAGGGGTCTGTACTTTATTATGAAGTTTGCGTTACGTCGATTGAGCCGCTACCGAAGCAAATTGCCTTTGCTAAAATGCTTAGAAGTTTGAAGGTACCCGATATTTTAAAGATTAAATATAAGAGTAGTTACAAAGTTATTATTACATTTGACAAGAAAGAAAACGCCAATAGTCTTTTGAATTGTGAGCAATTAATAGAAAAGGGCTTCCGATGCCATAGAACAGACGAAATGAATGTATGTTACGGAATAGTGAGACGTATCGACCCTGAAACCGAAGTAGAGGAGTTACAAAAGACCTTCACTTGTGAATCTGAGATCATATCCATTAGGCGTCTAAAGAGAGAAACGAACGAAGGCACCTGGGCTGATAGCGAGACTGTTCGCTTATGTTTCAGGGCTTCCACTTTACCTCCGTATGTGTCAGCATATGGTTGCAGGTTCATGGTGGAGTCGTACACCTTCCCGGTCTCGCAATGTGCTGGGTGCTGGTTTTACGGACATTAAAAAAAATACTGCCCTACAAAGAAGATTGTATGCCCTAAATGTGGTGCTAATCACGTTAACTGCGAGACAAAAAATTATAAATGCGTTAACTGCAAAGGTTCCCATCCCACATGTCTATTGAAAAATCACGTTGTCCAGTATTTAGAAAAGAGAAAGAGATAAGAAAAGTTATGTGTAAAGAGCAGTGCACTTATAAAAAAGCATTATCTATATATATGGAAAGACAAAACAGTGAGGCGCATGGAAGTCAAGATACAATAACGCCCAGGGAACGTAAACAAACAGACAACAACATACCTAGTTATAGTCGCAGTTATGCTGAAGCAATTTTACGTAAAAGTAATATAGAAAACCGAGAAGAAGAATCATCAAGCGATGCTTTGAACTCCAGTCAAGAATCTCTAGTTAGTAATAGCAACAGCGCAGAGCGGAGTTAACAATGAGAATCGGAAGAAGAAAAAGAAGAAGAAGACAATTTCGGTAAACAAAGAAGATCACAGTCAAGAAGAGAATAGTGAGTTTGTGAATGAAAATGTGCCTAATAGACAGAAAAAAATTAGCTTTAGTAAATTTTACAATAGGATTAAGGAAATTATGTTATCAAGCAAACTGATCAGCGAAAAAATCACGGACTTGTTGAATTTAGTGTTGGAGGAGTGCTACGTTATGGTATCTGGGATGTTTAGAAAAGGGGACTATGTTAAAAAATTATTATCCATGCTCGGGCATGGATAGATCTCACAGTATGCAACGTTTTGTTAACATAATCCAGTGGAATTCGCAGAGCATCAAAAATAAATTAACCGATTTTGAAAGTGTCTTGCTCCAGAATAAGGTACATATAGCCATCTTAAGTGAAACTTGGTTAACGGAAAATATAACTATCAATATTAGTAACTACAATATATATAGAAAAGATAGATTAGAAACATGGGGGGAAGTAGCCGTTTTTATACACAAATCTATACAAAGTGAGGTGATTGAAATGAATCTTAGTAATCCCGGTATTGAAGTAATCTTAACGTTCCAAATCTAAAGGAATCTGGTACAAATTTTTTGCCAATGTTGCCCCTCCTGTCTACCTACCTCCTGTGCCAATATGCGGCAGCCTTTATGGGGGGCCCATTTAGTGGGTGGCAAGTCATCACCTGCCTAAATATATTTTGAGATGAGACAGGATAAGACAGGCGCCGTTTCTCATCCGATCTGTTCTCTTACCACAAGTTGTTCACCTCAATAGTTTCATGCATATCTATTTTATACACATTCTATAATTGTATTTTTATATTCTCTTGGTGTTGGCTTCGGCCTCACCAATGTCTACCAAATGTCCGGGCTAGACCCGAGAATGTTTATAAATAATAATAAAATAATCTTAATTTTGTTGTTGGAAATTCCAGAATCAATGACGAACAACTTTTTTTTTCAAATTGTGTATTAGTTTTTTTTCTTCTTCTTTAAACAACATTTTATTTGTAACTAGTCGACCGCCCCGGCTTCGCACGGGTGTAAGCTCGGCCTTCGGCCTTGCTACTATGACCCGCTCCAGGAACACAAAATTTCATCAAAATCGGTCCAGCCGTTTTTAGAGTATTCTATGTCCGTCTCCTGGTTCTAAGCTACCTCCCCACCAATTTTCAGCCAAATCGGTTCAGCCGTTCTTGAGTTATAAATAGTGTAACTAACACGACTTTCTTTTATATATCTATATATATATTTTATAACTTATCTCCTTGGTTGCCATTTTTTTCTCAGTATAAAGATTGTTCAATTTTTAAATAACATTACAGTTATACGACAGATATGGATTTTAATACTTACTTTGCAGGCCGCTGTTTGCGTGTATTTGACTAGTACAGCAATCTAGATTTATCTCGAAAAATATTGTCAAAGTATTGATAGAGCCACTGAAGTGAGAACTTTTTTACCCTTCTCTTTTCTGTGGATAGAACAACAAGCATTTTTGACAAGATGTACTTTTGCTGAAATACAATAACTGTCATTTTAATTTTTCTTTCTATGTAAAAAATATTTAGTTCCATCATTATGAACGAAAAATTATGAAGCAGGCCACAATATCACATAATTATATGGATATAAATAGCATTTATTAATTCATAGATATAGATATGACATTTACCAACATACACTGGGCCAGCATGGCGAATTAGGACCCAATCCTCTCTCTCTCTGAGATTAAGCCTGTGTTCCAGCCAAAGCTTTACCTTTCTTAGTAGCTTAACCTAGTCTGTGGTTTCATAAGTTCAGGAACATAATAGGCTGGTATTATATTTAAAACTATACTCTTTTTACAGGTGTTCGACATCCTGTGGTCAGACCCACAGTGCACTGGGGGCTGCGTTGCCAACGCTCTGCGCGGCGCTGGCACGTACTTCGGCCCTGACGTCACAGCCACCTTCCTTCAGAAGAACAAGCTCAGCTTTCTCGTGAGGAGTCACGAATGCAAGCCTGGGGGATACGAGATCTTGCATAGTGGAAATGTAAGTGATCGCATTATCAAATTTTAAAGTGGCAACCTATAGATGGGGACTACGCTCGTGGTAGTCGTGAACTCCGCACTGTCTCTAAGCAATTGGAGAAGCAAATGGTGAGTGGGACTGCTTCACACACTCTTATTCCTCACCCGCCACTAAAACTGTCACCATCTACCAAAATCTACCATCTAACATAGTCTCATCATCATCTTCATCATGGTTCTCTTACCCTTTTCCTACTTCTGTCTTTACATTCTACCCTCATTATAAACTGCTTCTTTTAGTCCACTTTATGCCTCTCCCAAAGCAAACTGTCTTATGTATATCGTTACTCCGTATCAGCTATGTTTGACAATTCGAGGTCTCAGCTCTATAACATATCATTATTATTCTTATTTTATAGGAAATAACTTGGAGTCACCGACATCTTTTACATTTTAACTCCTTTCCATACTACGTCTTCCTATTGCGCTGTTTTTAGGCCCTTCGTGACTTCGCTGAATGGCTTCGATAGAAGATCAGCGCTGTTTGGTAAACAATATTTTGCTGAGTTAAGGCCATTTTGTGACACAGGACATTAATGAAACTATATTTGTAGCTTCGCTATATAATATTGGTTACCTGATGCCTAAATTCATTCATAAATAGCCTGATGTAACAAAGTAAAATAATATTTCTTTCTTTCTTTCTTCTTCTTATTATCTATTACTCAGCACTTATTTGTTCCAACATCTACAATTCTACATGTATAAAAATTATACAGTGCATTTACTTTCACAAACATATTTAAAAAAAACTAATAGACACAAGGTGAAGAAAATATCATTAGACATTACCTGTTGCATAAGAACTCATTCAAGTTATCTTGAAATTGAAATCGGCTCTGTAACAATTGTTAGCGACCATCACCCCGAGCACGTTATACATGCTGCAAGGTATGATGAGAAAAGTTTCATAAAAATGTGATAAAACCCAACTAATGAAAATGAAGAAATAAACGTTCGAGCTCACACGATACGTGATACCAGCTCTATGTAGGTATGGATATTGCCATCAACGGGTTATGGCAGAGCATTTAAGTGCAAACGTCTGGAACACGCGTCGGGTAGAGCTTTCATGACGTACCTACTCGTAAAAATGCTGATCAGATTTTTGTGCTTACTCGTTTTTCCACTGGTTATCATGCACAGCAAAATTGGTATTATCACTTTGCATATTTTCCTTTCGTTCCATATTAAAATGAAGTTCTATTGTCCACAACGCTATTTGAATATGAAAAGCTTTGTTCATTGCCAAACTTGATATCGCGCTATAAGATTTATTCGTTCTTTTGAACCAGATGAGGCTGCTTAGAATAAAATTATGCTTGTAAAGAAAAGTAAAAGGTCAATAGTGAAATAAATACTGTCTCTTTTTGCAAACTTAGTGGATGAAATGAAAATAGGCCATATTTCTATTACGTGCATTCAAACATATATACAAACATATATACAAACATATATATAGTATATAAACTGTTATTTAGGATAACATAATTAATTAAATGAAGGAATATTAAATATCTTACACCACTCTAATATGACTGTTAGCTGTTCGTTAAAAAAATAATTAAAAAATAATTATCAACAACTTTTACAGGGACCAACTCAAAGGTATGGGACAAGTGAAATATTTTCGGGATTTCAGGGTTGGTCCCATAGTAAAATTTGTTCATGCTATTGAAGTTCAAGGATTTTTTCTCAGCTTAGTGCCACCTTTCAGTGTAACGATGTATAAGAGGAGTTGCTGAACCATCTGTCCTAATTTATCGAACTTATTTGTGGGCGCCATCAATACTAATTATTACACTACTAATGTGAGGATTTATCTGGACACCGTAATACAACAGTGTAAAAGACCGCCATTTTCTTTACGACAGGTAATCACAATATTCTCAGCGTCCAACTACTACGAGCTGGGGTCTAATAAGGGGGCTTATTTGAAGCTCTGCGGGAATTCCCTGGAGCGACAATTTGTGCAGTACACGGCAGCGGTGTCACGAACGCGCCGCCTCACCTTCCGCCAAAGAGTTGGCCTGGTGGAGTCTTCCGCCATGCGAGAACTGCACAACCAGATCATGATGGCTCGGAGACCGCTGGAAGCTACTTTCCGCAGCATGGATTTGGATCAAAGTGGTACGCTTTCTCTGTGTTGTGTGTGTTTAACGAACGAAAAAAACATTTTCCTGGCACTCGCTTGATGTATCGTAAATATTGTGACGCTTTGTTGATTCGACGTCGGGCAAGCAGACGTCGTCGACACATGTTAGTTTGCGCGTCTGTGTAAATACCCCCAACGGACGTAAATAGACGAAAGGCGAGCTGAATGGAAACCCAGTTAACCGCGTCATTTACCTATTTACGTTTTGCACATTCGTTGGAGGTGAAGGTGTGAAGAGGGTTGACATTGTATCCCGACCTTGTTATGAAGGAATGGCGCTTTTACTTAATACACGAAAATATTACGAATACGCTGAAACATGGCGATAATTATTTTTAGGGACACAAACACTTTCATTTATACAGTCAATCGATTTCATACGAGGAAATGGTTTAGATTTACGGCCGGAAATTAACGCTTGGCCTTAATTGATGTTTTTATACGCTTACATTCACCCACATACATATAAAACAGTACATGGAATAAGCTTGGGCAGTACCACAGTCCTTTGAAAACATCGCTAAACTTACCGAGCGCTACAATAAGGGCGAGAATACATCGGAGCTGCTTGGAGCTAAGCTGGATTGAAATGTCAAATTTTCCACAAAAATTACAAAATATTAACGAAACATAAAAGTCTAAAAAAAACAAAACCTCCACCGAAACGGTTTCGGTGGCTTTCCGGTAAATAGAGGTTAGGTGACAGTTCATCATAAATTTATACCTACATAGGTATAAAGGCTTTCGAGAAGTGTTACTTTGCCTGTAAAAGACACAGAACAATAAATTGGTTAGATGCCGACTTTCATAAATGACTAAAAAAACATTTTTCGAAGTACCTATCACAATCATTAGCCCACATTAGTTCAGTTCGGACATAAGTCTTTGCCATAAAAGTACCTACTTCACTCACCCATACTGTATACCAATCATACCTACAGTCCATACACAATCTACAAGGCAATCTATTTAATGTATTAAACAGAAAATTAACGAATACTTAAATGTTAACTAAAAACTAAGGGCCTTACTTAAAAACGTTACTCAAGTTGATCTATGTTTTAAAACTCTCTCTCAACTTCTCGCTGACGGCAATCGCCACACGCGAAAACAAGACGGAGCATATTTAGCGTATGTCAACTTGAGCAACGTTTTTAAGTAAGGCTCTAACACTTAAAATAACTAATCTATACCTACCTATATACAAATAAATATATCATAAAACAATATTCATATTTGATACGGCTATGAAAAATATGCCGCCAAAGTAATTAAACATAATATACCGTACCATTCAAGTATTGACGCTATCATAATTATATATAGGAGTATAGCTGAAATATAGGTAGAATAACTGATATTTCCTGATAAGAAAAGACAACAAATGACCGGAAAAAACGAGGATCTAACGATAGATAGTGGCAAATTATAGTGGACACAGATAGTGTGGGCGACTGGGACGTGGAAAGAAAAAAACATTGTTTATTGGTTTTCTGCGCATATATCTTTGGTTGTCTGTATTGAGGTTGTTTTCGAGGCAACTAAATAAATGGCTACATTATAATAAAACTGCTCGGGGATGAAAGCATTGCGTTAGGAAAACAATGTTAAAGTACTTACTTCCGTAGCAAGAACACATCATGATTCAACAATCACCGACTGTGCAGGTGCAACATTGACAAATAATGAATAACTGGCAAATAGCGTGTCGAGACACGTATATAGTAGGGTTCCGTAGCCAAAGGGATTTATAAGGGATAATTGTCGTCAAATTCAATTCATAAATAGATGGTTGTAGAAAATATCGAACGAACGAAGCTCTGTGGATAGCCAAATTTCAGAGATGTATCATCCCGAAAAAACATTTATAGATACTTTTTATAGTTTAGTTTAAAAGAGTATTACGAAATCTTACGAAAAGGTCAATAACTTTTGAGCTAGAACGTTTTGAATTTATTATAGTTTTATCGCTATAATTCATAAAGTTATGATCAGAAAATCTTCTACATAATTTTTTATAAAGGGTTTTAATACGACCTATCAGCATATTCAGCATGGCAAGTAATCAAGTTTCTGGTGCAACATATTGCCACTGGGCACTTTTGGCGGTCCAAATTTCCCAAAGGATATATAGGAATAAAAAGTGCATAGTAGATAATATATTCGACCTGATAAACACGACAGATATGGATTTTCATACTAACTTTGCCGGCCGCTGCTTTGGTGTATTTGACCAGGGACCTTACCCCTAGTTCGAAAAGTTGACCCGCATAGGTGTTATTTGTCTAAACGCTACCATCAATTACGATAAGCGGTAATTATTTGATAGCCGCCAAGCTTTGTTATTTTCACGCACACACGCATAGTAAAACGGATTTTCGTTCATTCAGGTTAGACGCTTTTAAACGATGCAACTTAAATGAGTTGGTTAATTTTAGGTACCTATCAGGCACCTACTAAAAGTTGGCTCGCAAAAGAGAAGCTAGGGGTAAGGCCCCGGTACAGCAATTTCGATTTATCTCGACGAAGGCTGTCAAAATAATGATCAAATTTCTAAGTATATTTGAGTAAATATATATTTCGTGTTTTGTACATTTCTTTGCGATTGTAGGTTATATAACAATCAGCGACTGGTGCCAAGCGATGGAAGAGATCACACATCTGGGCCTTCCCTGGAGGATGCTCAAGGACAAGCTCGTCCGGACAGACCCTGATACCCGGAGAGTGCGGTACATGGATACTTTTGATTTGTCTGCTAATGTAAGACTCTTGTTATTTAATATATTTTTTATTTCATGAAGATTATAAACTTGTATATAATTTAAAATGTAAGCAGAATTAAAAAAAAAAAAAACATTTTACACAAGGTAATCGCCGTATATGCCTAGTTAAATTAAAACTAACAGGAGTAAAGTAAGTCTTTAGAGTAAACTGATATCACACTTATACCCAGCGCTTAATTTGCACATAACTTTTAATAGTCAAAACTTGAAAACTATTCTTTTTACGAGATTTATTTAGTTTCACCTGTCTCGGTGTATGTCTGTCAGAAATCAAATCTTGCAAGTAAATTTGATACACTGCTGGATTGCTGCTGGGGTTCGATTGAGCTGAAATTTGGCATACTTGTCAAGTTCCGATGACATTACAATACTATGGTAACGTCGAGCTGATTTATAATTACGGTGGACAACGGCACTCCTCGATGGATAATAGTAGACTGGCAGTGTTTGGGCTTTTGATCAACATACCGTTCCGATCTCTAACTTCATAAAAGCTTGGTTTGTATAAGATATATTTCTATAAAAAACTTGTTACAAGCTTTTAATAACTTGCCTTGTTAGTTTAGGTCAAATCTTGCAACTGAATTTATAACAGTAATCCCTAACCAATTTAGCTGAAGTTTTGCATACACGTTTAGTTTGGATGACAATGCAAGGTTAGCCAAATGACATCATTCTAAATCCAATATGGCGGAATCCCGAAGAGTGCAGATCAGTTATTTTTTATGCACCCCTATGATATGGTCTTAAATGAAAAGGTTACGAAGCTGAGAAGAATACGAAAAATAAAATGACCTCACACTAAATTCAATATGGCAATCGTTCCAAAATGGCAGACAAAATTTTCTTATCTATCATCGTGATATGGGTATCAAATGAAAGGGTTTGCTGAAAAGAATACGAAAAGCTTGTTTAGAAAAGAACGATTTATAATGTTATCATGATGCATGACACATTTTTGTCGCGGCGCGCATGGTAGCTCGGATGGAAAACTAAAAAATAATGAGTTTTGTCACACATTTCATTGTTTTTTTTTCTTTTTTAAGAATTCCCTTGGTTTATTTGGGTTAAAAAACACTATGTCTTTAATTACGTGAAATTTGTAGGATAACAATAAATAAAAAAAAGTAATCTATTCATATTTTACACATAAAGAGCTAGTAAAAGGCGTTATCTCTGAGTTAGCTTTTGGCCCTGTGATGGTTTTATCTGAGTAGTTACTTGCAGGTGGCAAGAATTATATATTGTGTCACCAACGTGCAAGCAAAGAAAGCTGAAGAATTTGGAAAGCGACCATAGTTTAGTAGAAAGAGCGTTCGGGCTGTAAACCCTTTTGATGCAGATTCGAAACCAGTCGTAATTTTTTTTTATTTGTCTATTACATTTCAATTATCTTTTCAACATCTAGCCGTACAGAGTTGTGTAACATCTAGGCGCTGAGTAGTATTTGCTATTTTCCTCGGTAAAAGTAGTTATTTAGTTTTCTAAAAAAGGCCTTTAATGAGGTCCTAAACTTGGTAGATAATGATAATTTCAAATTAAATTATCGGCAAATATTTGTCCTGAATATAATGTAAAAAGAAATCATTATTGTTTCATTATAGTCAAAAATAAGAATTCCAATTTAGTCGCAAGCAAATTATACAACGGCAAAATCTTCTACTGACAACACAGAAATTGCCATCATAAAAATTCCTTCGCCCCAATCGGAGTAATTTTGAAACGCGTGCGTGAGACGTGACTAATGACACTTTACAACTTGTATTCCAGAAAACCGGCCGCAAGTCCGAATCCCAGACGGTCGTTGAAACTCTGTACAAAAACAAGAGGAGTCTCGAGGCAATATTCAAGATTCTCGATAAGGACAACTCAGGTATTCGCAAATCAAAGCTTATAATAATTTAGAAACATTCGCAAGAAAATTTAAATAACTCGTGTTTCAGGGTTCATAACTTTGGAAGAGTTTTCTGAGGCGTGCAACTTGATTGGTAAGTACATGCCGAATCCGATGACCCAGGAACAACTTGTGGACATCTGTCGCCTAATGGATATAAATAAAGACGGACTGGTAGATCTAAACGAGTTTCTTGAGAGCTTCCGACTCGCGGAGAAGAGCCTGCAAGAAGAAGATGGTGAGGCATCCGAGCTGGTAGCCACCTGACAGGAGCTCGACCGCCGGCCGAGCCGGACGGCGGTCGATTGTGACGAGACAGGCGTCTGCGTCGAGATTTTGCGCCTGGACGAGCCCCCACCCGCCGCCGGTGACGGACTTTTTGACTCTCCACCCGACGACATCCAGCTAATTGATTGCGAGACGCCCAAACGGCCCGGCCTTTTGGAAAGTGACATTTAAACTTCACTGCCGGAATTTGATCGCTATTTAAAACTTTCTCGCTGATTAGCATATATTTCAGAGCACGTTTCCTTTATACTTCAGGCCGGGACACACAAGCTCCTTTTAAGATAAGTATATTAAGTCGAATAGGGGTCGTTGTACTCATCATAAGAAATAAATTCTTCCCTGAAATCACAAAAAAAAACCTTTATCAACCCTGAAATCACAAAAAATCTCCTGTTTTATACATTTTGTCAAGAGTCAGTTAATGACCTTTATCAAAGGAACAGCTATATTGTGGCAACTTCAAATTTACAAAAAAACAATTGTTCATTATGTTGTACAGTAGGCCTCTTTTGGTTTATCAATAACCTTTATGACTAACCCTGTATTCTTGATGGTACAATGAAATTTGTTTATGAATTTGTTGTTTTTTTTGGCGGTGAGCTTACGTATATGAAATATAAATGTAAATGTGCGAAGTGAGGCTCGCAGCCCTTATGTGGCCTGAATTATAAAGTGTTTGGTTATATTTATTTAGTAATGTGATGATTAAGGTCACAATACATTTTGTGTCTCATTATAGATATTTATGGTCTAAGCCTAAACTATCTTTAGGTACTAGTGCTTTACATAGTAACGATATTTATCTTATAAAGTGTCAAATGTTTCCTTCGTGTTTAATATTTCTACTTGCCATTTGTGAAATTGCAATTAGTAACCGATTTGAAAATTATAGTTATTTATGTATTATTGTAGCTCATATTTAGATATTTTAAATACTTTTATTAATTGGTGCCAATTTAAAAAATAACAGTACTGAGCGGCCATGTTTTAAATGAAGAAAAATTTAAGGCTGTACCTAGAATTGAAACGATTTTTTCTAATGAAATCAATTAACGAAAGGGGAACAATGATACCAATTCTAAAATATTTTTTATCAAAATTTATACACTTTTAAATTAATGTGCATTATATTCATAAATTGATCTGCTTATTTAAATTTATGTATAAGATTTCTTTAACCGCATCTCTTTAAAAAAAAACGCAACTTTAAATAAAATTTCATGCTTTCAAAATGTAGATTTGTATAGAATTTATATAGATAAAAAGGGTGCAGTTCCTTGATATTTTAATATACGTAGTTGCTATTTTAATAGTCTATATTGATAATAATTAACATGATTTGTCTTGCGAGTAAATGAGATTATAAAATTATCTAGTGAGCGGGTTTCTAGTCGTATTTAGAAAGATTTTGCAAACATATCTCTTAATTCAATTAATAAGCATTCCAATATATCTCAGAAACACAATCCATCACAAAATGGACTTGTTAACAATCTGATGTTAAACATTGGTAAGCGAACTTTTGTAAGCGTTTTGGATGTAAATAAAGTACAGAACAAACATTATGGAGAGTGATGTAAAACTTGTGTAGATCGTACCTATCTCCTAAACTTTTGCTGAATGTTCGGATAAACAACAGACATATTTAAGGATCTTATACATTACAAAAAGATTTTATTTTCAAACCAAAAATATTATCCACAGTTCTGAGCGCGCGTCTAAAATGTTCGCGATGCGACGTGATCTAGGTCACTGACCTCTAACTACTGATTGCTTCTATCAGCTGATAGGGGTGGCAAATCTGCCATTAAATCTGTAAGCGGTTTGGCTCAGTCAAAAATATTTTTTACATATCACCATTTGTGCACCGAGTACCCTCTAAAACTATGTTCGTCGTATAACCAAATCATTACAAAATGCCCTGTTTAGCGAGTTAATCCCTTAATTTAAGGTGAGTAATTCAATGTCAAGTTTCCATAGGTACTTTGTTCAGTTAGATCTCAAAAAGGATCCTTTTTTGTTTCAATCATTTTACTATCCTATTGATTTCAACTAATCGAAAATCAAAAAGGTAAAATTAATAAGTTCCAAAATGGAAGTAAAAAAGTTTTGGTTGAATGAAGTTTTATGGAAATTAAGCACTGAGTTATCACTTTAATTTATCGTATGCGGAAGTCGTTTACTTACGACGAAATTAAATAATGAACAAGTCCAATTAGATAGTTGCCAATTGTATTTAGTAGAATTAGTCAAAGTCTATTCTATTACATTTTCTAGTTAAATTAATATTCACTAGTCTAGTACGCGAAGTTAATTATATTATGGAAAATATATTATTTTAATGCTAATAACAAAATATTAATACATTGAATTAATCTTTTATCATTAAAATACTCATACACTTATTGACTGCTACGGATATTTTTCTCTCTTCACATATTTTATTAGAATTTAAGGAATTCATGTAATATATATTATCTTGAAAATTTTATTGAAAATATAGTAAATATTTTTCAATATCTACGAAAATAAAACTATGAAATACTTGTACTTTAATATTTGTCCATTAAATTGTGATATTATTATGTATTGTTTTATTAACATATTTCATTTACCCCACTATCATACAGTGCGATTAAGGCCCTTTTCTCATGTGTCTGTTCGATTGCGGTATTTTTCTTGTGGATGTCGTCCCGACTCTCTCCTGCTATTACCAGTTGCCGCTTTTACCGGTATATAATTCGTTGTTATAGGTATAGAGGCTACGCAAAGAATCTGTATAAAATCTGCGCCTTACTTATCAGTGCACTTGACTCCAGTCAAGCTCCGTAGTAGCCCCATTTCTGAACGATACTAATCCCGTTGGAAGTTTGAGTTTATCTGACCACCTCTACAGATATAATCTGGTCTCAGAAGGGACAGATATTTTTACTTGTGGGCTGGCAGAGTTCACAGAAACGGTTCACAAAATTTGTGAAAAATATTCTTTAAGGGAAATCTATGGTTGATGCAATTTTGTTATTTTATTGGTATTTTTAAATTAGAATATTTTATATTTGTTTAAGTTGTTATAGCACCGCTTTAGTGTATCTGTTATGGTGTTATAAGTGTTTTTTAATAATAAATAATAAATAATAATAAATAATATGTAAGTACTGAATAGTTTAGCTTATAATACCACATTAGCGATGACGTCTATTATGATTAAGCATGCTTACATAGCACCAAAGGCCATTTTTTTTGTCAAAGGATGGTATCATCATCATCAGCCAGAACACGTCCACTGCTGAACATAGGCCTCCCCCTTTAACCTCCACACTGAACGATATCCTGCCATCTGCATCCACTGGATGCCCGCGACTCTCACAATATCGTCGTTCCATCTAGTGGGAGGCCTACCTACGCTGCGTCTTCCGGTTCGCGGTCTCCACTCAAGAACCTATCTTCCCCATCCGTTATCAGTTCTTCGAGCGATGTGGCCTGCCCATTGCCACTTCAACTTGCAGATTTTAATAGCTATGTCGGTGACCCTGGTTCTTTGGCGAATATCTATGTTCCGAATTTTATCGCGTAAAGAAACTCCGAGCATAGCTCTCTCCATTGCCCGTTGTGTGACTCTGAGTTTTTCCAAAAGACCAACATTTAAGGACCACGTCTCAGTACCATATGTCATCACTGGCAACACACACTGGTCAAAGACCTTTGTCTTTAGGCACTGTGGTATCTTGGACGAGAAGATTTCACGCAATTTCCCGAACGCTGCCCATCCGAGTTGGAACAATCTGTCCAAGATAGGTGTAATGATCAACAACTTCGAGAGTATGTTCCCAACATTGACCGGCACGGGTACAACATGGACATTGTACATGATTTTTGTCTTATCCATGTTCATTTTAAGACCCACCTGTTGGGAAAGGCTACTGAGGTCGCTGAGCATTATATTGAGGTCCTCCAGCTACTCTGCCATGATAACTATATCATCGGCAAAACGAAGGTGAGTGATGTATTCGCCATTAATGTTGATGCCCAATCCGTTCCAGTCCAAAAGCTTGAAAACGTCCTCCAATGCGTTCGTGAACAGTTTTGTGTTCTGGGATTGTGAGTGAGATGGGTCTATAATTCTTCAATAAGGTGTTGTCACCTTTTTTGAAGAAGAGCCCCACCACTCTCTTGTGCCATGCTTCAGGCGTATTCCTTCAAGTATGACGGAATTAAACAACTTCTCGAGGACTAAAAGTACCGGTTTTCCACCCGCTCTCAGTAGTTCTGTCGTGATTGCGTCATCACCCGGCGCCTTGTTGTTCTTAAGCTGTTTCAGGATGGTATACATCTCTGAAATTTGGCTAAGTCCACAGAGCTTCGTTCGTTCGAATTTTTCTATAACCATAATTTTCTGAACTATGACTACAATTATATGGCTTTGATTACGGAACCCTACCATATGCGTGTCTTGACACGCTCTTGGCCAATTATTTTTAATAAACGTCGTTATGAAAAATCTGAATAAGCACCTGTTTTTTTTTCTTTCTACTAATTAAATTTTAAGAATCATCATCATCAACAGCAGCCAGAAGACGTCCACCCCCTTTAACCTTCACACTGAACGACCTAAATTTTAAGGCTCAATTTGGGCAGCGTTTAGTCCATACAAACTTATTCTCCTGTTTCCTCCCTGGATAATACCGCTAGAGCCATATTTTTTTTTTTATAAAATTTATCTCCTTTATGGCCAGGCTTGTGTCATTTATTTTTTCTCGTAAGTTAAGTACTATAAGAAATATGAGCCTTTAAAAATCCCAAAAAATATCAAATTTTTACCTCCGTGTTCAGACGTCTCTCAAACAAAATTTATGAGTTTGTAAAACAAAAATAAATGACAGAAGCCGAGAGCAAACCTTTTTAAACAATTAATTGAAAAAAATAATGAAATCGGCCTATTTTTGAATGAGGAAACAGAAGAATCCGAGACGATAATTTTGTCTACTTTTCGTAGGTATAAATCGATCCGAGCTGCAGTTGTCCTTATTGCGCTCTGCGGGCAGAGGCTCGAGGTCAGGGGAGGGTCGGTCTAATACGTATACAGTTAGAGAAGAGACATGTAGTCGATAATTGTATCGACACATTAGTGCTGTCCATCGATATCGATATGTAACGGTTCTCGTCTTTAGTTAGTGTTTTGTACGTGAAGTGAATTTAGCACATTACTGCAACGGTCGGCAAGTTAGGATTTGGACAAAATTGTTGACGCACAACATGATTTATTTTTACTATGGAAACTGACGTGGTTTTCGCACATAACACATTTAAGTACGAAAAGAAAGAATTTAAAAAAATATTGTAACTTTAATGAGTTTTTGGCTCAATAATACGAATTCATTATAAACCAATCTAGTTTATTTCGTTTTCGTATCAATTGCAAAAACTGACAAGCGTGTACAAAAACAAAAGAACAACATATTTTTCTAAATCATATTCCAACTTCTTGGTGGCCTGTGGCCAGTACACCACATACCTCCCCAACTAAATTAAACACTAACATCTATAATTAACATCAAAATTTCTAGTCGACCTCACAGGATACCGGCGTACAAGTTGTTGCTCTGGAGATTGTAGATCCGAATCAGAACTAGATACTAATCCAGATGTAGACGCATCTAAAAATTCCTCATCGGAATTTGCATCTCTTCCTTCACCCACTACAGTCACACCACGATCAGATGCAATCAAGGGATTTTCAGTAGTCATTACGTTCGAAGGCATCGTATGACTCGAGGAAGATGCCGATACATTTGTATCTAAACCTGAAGTTGGCTCCGACATTGAATAATCTCCAAAACAACTGACATCGTCTTGATCGTCACTGTCTGCCGCTAAACGTCCCTTGTACGCCAGTAACTGATCTACATGTTTCTTAACAGTAATATTTAACATTGGTATATAAACAGTAAACATCCTAGAGCCAATACAACTTTTGACAACTCCGCGTTTCCAGGTGTGCTTGTTACCGTTATTAAAATAATATTTAACTAAAACATTGTCTCCGACGGAAAAAACTGCCTTTCTTTGTCCAAACTGCTTACTTTGCGCTACCTGTTTTTTTAAAACATTATTAGTAGCAGCTGAGAACGATGACGAAGGAGAATCTTGAGACATTCGCAACAAATCGAGCCGACACCGCAGAGGTCGTCCTAGCATCAAGCGGGCCGGGGAAAATCCGGTAGTTAAATGAGCGGAATTTCTGTAGTCGAACAAGAATTTGTTCAATTTTGCCAAAATAACTTTTTGACTATCAGTGCTAATTAAAATAGCTTTCAATCCATTTTTTACAGTTTTCACACAATTCTCCGCCTGGCCATTTGATGCTGCATGGTATGGAGCAATAGTTAAATGCTTTATTCCATTCAAATCACAAAAAAATTCAAATTCATTTGAACAAAAGTTCGATGCATTATCAGTAACCAAAGTACGCACTAATCCGAATCTACTAAACATCTCACTTAATGTGCTTATAACCGTTTCGCTGTCAGTCTTTTGCATTGGGAAACATTCAACCCACTTAGAATAAGCATCGATTGCAATCAAATATTGTTTCCCAGATAACATAAACATATCTAAATGAACGCGCTCCCATGGGCGCTCTGGATACGACCATGGTGCGAGTGGTGCACGTGGCGGATTAGAACGCAACGTGTTACAAACACTACAAGAACCAATTTTTTCCTCAATGTGCTTGTCAATGTTTGGCCACCACATACGAGATCTGGCCTCGGATTTAGTTCTTACCACTCCAAAATGAGAGCGATGCAGCTCATCTAAAAGCCTTTCCCTAAACTGTGAAGGAATCACTATCTTATGTCCGCGCATAATACAACCGTTTTCTAAAGACAACTCGTGACGACACAAGAAAAAAAACTTCATGACTGGATCATCAACTTTTGAAGGCCAACCTTCGGTGATGAAGTTACAAACTTGCTTCAACATTTCATCACGTTTTGTCTCCGCTTTGACGTCATCTAACGTAATTGGAAGTAAAACAGAATCTCCAATAAAATGTACATATAATGTTTTGTCCACACATTCTTGTTCTTCGTTCACATCAATTAGAGAACTAACCGAGCGTGATAAGAAATCTGCCACATTATCTTCGCTTTTGACGTATTCTATTTCAAAATTATAAGCCGACAAAAACAACGCATATCTCTGCAACCTATTAGCTGCCAAAACAGGTACACCTTTCTTACTGCCAAATATGGCCAAAAGAGGCTTGTGATCAGTACGCAACACAAAAGGCACTGATCGTCCATACAGATAATGATGAAATTTCTTCACACCAAACACGATCGATGTAGCCTCCTTCTGTATCTGTGCATAATTAGTCTCAGCCTTAGAGAGAGTACGAGACGCATATGCGACCACGCTTTCACTGCCGTCTGGTTGCCGCTGCGCCAACACAGCTCCCAGTCCAGTTGGACCAGCGTCGCATGTCACAATGGTGGGATATGCAGGATTGTAATGTGCTAAAACGCGCTCTGACGCCAACTCCTCTTTGATTCTATGAAAAGCTTCGTGTTGCTCTTTATTCCATACCCACCGGACACCTTTCTTCAACAAACTATGTAACGGGCTCAAAACTGATGAAGTTTGAGGCACAAAGCATCTGTAGTAGTTCACCATTCCCAAAAATGACTTTAATTCAGTAGTATTTTTCGGTGGACTACATTTTAAAATAGCTTCAACTTTTTTCATCGATTTGTGAAGTCCATTTTTGTCTATTACGAATCCTAGATATTCTACGGAATTCTTGAACAACTCACATTTGTCCCTCTTGAGCCGCATACCAGCCCCCTGCAACCTTCTCAACACTAGCTCCAATCGTTGTAAATGAGTATCATTATCAGGAGCTGTTACTAAGATGTCGTCTAAGAAAATGCACACGCCCTCAATATCCCCTAGTAGCTGCTCCATTGTACGCTGGAAAATGAATGGGGCATTAGACAATCCAAACACGAGTCTGGTGTATTGATAAAGACCCTTGTGTGTGTTTATACACGTCAATTTCCTCGATTCATCTAATTCCAGTTGATTATAGGCTCTCGATAAATCAAGTTTTGAAAAGGCTACCCCTCCATGAAGCTTAGCGAACAAATCTTCTATGCGGGGAAGTGCGTAATTATCTAGATACAACCCTTTGTTTAGAGTCACTGAAAAATCCCCACAAATTCTGACATCTCCATCTGGTTTAAGCACAGGTACGATAGGTGTCGCCACATCCGAATGATCTACTTTTTCCAAAATGCCCAACTTTAACATTTTGTCAATTTCCTTCTCAACTAAAGGTTTCACTTCCAAAGCAACCGGTCGCGGTTTACAAAACTTTAACTGTACGTCTGGTTTCATTTTAAGGCTCACTTTGTATTTGTTAAACCTGCCTAGTTCGTCACTGAAAAGATCTGAATACTTCTCTAATAAATCTTCGCATTCATGTTTGTCAACGCTCAATTTATTACAATCCAAACTACAAATATGTAATTTGAACAATTTCATAAAATCGCGCCCTAGCAACGGCGATCGTTTCATGTCCGTTGATAAAACAAAAAACTTAACGGGTATAGTGCGTCCCTCATATGTTACTGGCAAAGTCAAACAACCTCTAGGCAAAATCTTAACTCCCGTGTAGAAGTTAAACACTTCGCTGCAAGGCTGCAACCGATGATGGCTGCTTTTAAACAACTGCTCATAAACAATTCCAGGTAAAATAGAGACAGCGCTACCACAATCAATTTCGCATGAAATTTGTTTATCGCCTAACGAGACACTCCGCAATATCGGCCCATCTTTGTTGGAATTCTCGATGTTAAACAAAGCATAATTACCTACTACATTGTCATCATCATCATCAGCACCGACAAAATTACTATTTTGGATCTTGATCTTGCACATTCTTTTCAAATGCCCTTTTTGTTTACACCTCTGGCACGAATAATCAACAAAACGGCACGTGTCCTTTTCATGATTTTTATAACCGCACACTTCACATTGTTTAAACAACCGTGTTTTACTCGTAGCAGTGGTTTTGTCGCCCAATGCGGCTTGTATCGCAAACACAGTCTGCACGCCGCCCGCCGCTGCCTTCACGCCGCCCGCCGCTGCCTGCACGCCGCCCGCCGCTGCCTGCATTCCGCCAGTTCGCGCTGAATGTAACGCCACCCGCGCACATCGCAAGCTTTGTGCTAGCTCCAATGCTCTGGCGAACGTCAACGTTTCGATGTTTTCAGCAAACAATTTTTCCTTCTCTTTAGCATTCTCAAGCCCCAAAACAAAACGATCTCGGAGGGCTGTTTCCAACTCAGATTTAAAACTACAAAACTGAGCTAAACTGCGGACTCGCGCTGCCCATTCGGCTAAGTCCTCACCAGGTCGCTGCTCAGCTCTATAAAATTTGAATCTTTCCGCAAAAGTGCTTCTTTTTGGCGAAAAATGTATATTAAATTTTTCAATTAATGCCGAAAACTCTATGTCATCGAGTTTTTCCGGAAACACCAAATCTCTTGCGACACGATATGTCTCTTCCACTAAGGCAGTTAGTAAAAGCGCTCGTCGTTTCAATCCAAGTTTATCAGTATCACTAGTTACGTCGTTTGCAGTGCAAAACTGAACAAACCTACTGAAAAAAATGTTCCACTCTTGACTACGGTGGTCGAACGTGAGGTTGCCCCCGAACATCGCCGAACTGCCCATTACGAGTTCACAGCAACACTATTTCACACGTTGATAAGTATCTCGTCGCCAATTAATGAGTTTTTGGCTCAATAATACGAATTCATTATAAACCAATCTAGTTTATTTCGTATCAATTGCAAAAACTGACAAGCGTGTACAAAAACAAAAGAACAACATATTTTTCTAAATCATATTCCAACTTCTTGGTGGCCTGTGGCCAGTACACCACAAACTTGTGTATCAGGAATATCAGGATCGTAACAAGTGGAAAAATTTATAAATAAATAATTCTCTTAATATTAGTTAATTTTGTTGAACTATTTTTTCAAAATTTTATTCAAATACATTAGGTTATTACGTTGCTAAGTGATTAGATTATAGCTTATCATCATCAGCCAGAAGACGTCCACTGCTGAACATGGGCCTCCCCCTTTAACCTCTATACTGATAGTGATCGACATCCTGTCATCTGCATCCACTGGATGCCCGCGACTCTCACAATGTCGTCGGTCCATCTAGTGGGAGGCCTACCTACGCTGCGTCTTCCGGTTCGTGGTCTCCACTCAAGGACCTTTCTTCCCCATCGGTTATCGGTACTTCGAGCGATGTGGCCTGCCCAATTGCCACTTCAACTTGCAAATTTGAATATCTATGTCGATGACTCTGGCTCTTTGGCGGATATTCACGTTTCGGATTTTATCGCGCAAAGAAACTCCGAGCATAGCTCTCTCCATTGCCCATTGTGTGACTCTGAGTATTTCCAAAAGGCCAACAGTTAAGGACCACGTCTCAGTACCATATGTTATCACTGGCAAAACACACTGGTCAAAGACCCTTGTCTTTAAGCACTGTAGTATCTTGGACGAGATGTCACGCAATTTCCCAAACGCTGCCCATCCGAGTTCGATTCTTCGGGCGACCTCTTTGCCCAAGTTGGACCAAGAATGATGGTCCTGATCGTTTTTGGTTGGACTGACCTAAATGAACAATCTGTCCAAGAGAGGTGTAATGGTCAACAACTTCAAGAGTATCGTTCCCAACGATTACCGGCACGGGTACAACATGGACATTGGACATGATTTTTGTCTTGTCTATGTTTATTTTAAGACCCACCTGTTGAGAAAGGCTACTGAGATCGCTGAGCATCGCATTGAGGTCCTCCAGCGACTCTGCCATGATGACTATATCATCGGCAAAACGAAAATGAGTGATTTATTCACCATTGATGTTGATGCCGAATCCGTTCCAGTCCAAGAGCTTGAAAACGTCCTTCACTGCGTTCTTGAACAGTTTCGGAGAAATAACATCTCTCTGTCTCACGGCTTTCTGCAATAGGATTGGTTCCGTGCTCTCGTCCTGTAATCGGATCGACATGTTGGCGTTTCTATACAAACACTTCAGCACTTCGATATACTTATAGTCGATATGACAACGCTGGAGGGACTGCAATACTGCCCAGGTCTCGATTGAATCCAAGGCTTTTTCATAGTCTACAAACGCTAGACATAATGGCCGATTATACTCCGCAGTCTTCTGTATAATCTGGTGGAGCGTGTGTATGTGGTCTGTGGTGCTCCTGCCTTTACAGAAACCGGCTTGTTCGGGAGGCTGGAAGTAATCAAACCTGCTTTCGAGACGGTTCGTAATGACTCTGGAGAACAACTTGTACACATGGCTCAGGAGTGAGATGGGTTTATAATTATTCAATAAGGTGTTATCACCTTTTTTGAAGGAGAGCACTACCACCCTACTAGTCCATGCTTCATGCGTAGTACCTTCGAGTATGACGGAATTAAATAACTTCTGGAGGACTAAAAGTACCGGTTTTCCATCCGCTCTCAGTAGTTCTGTCGTTATTCTGTCATCACCCGGCGATCTTGTTGTTCGTAAGCTTTTCAGAGCCATTCTTATCTCGTACAAGCTGATGTCTAGGATGTCCTCAGTGTAGTGTTGGGTCAGTTTAGCTCTCTTGTCCAGAGCTGTACCGATAATTAGGCTGTCGCGTCAATGTGTACAACTGTCCGTAAAACCTCTCGAGTTCTCTCAGAATCTTCGGCTTTGATGAAATGATACTACCATCCTCGATCTTCAGCTTCATCACTTGGCTCTTCCCAATAGACGAATTCTTTGCGAACACTATCCAGCCCTGGTTCCACTCGATTGCGTCCCTAATACATCTTTTATTATAGGAACGCAGATCGTGTCGCACCGATTTTGAGATTCGTCTGTTAAGTTGGCCATATTGCGACATATCAGCTGATGTTTGCAGTCTCATCTCAGTCAGGTCTTTCATTAGCTTAATGGTTTCATCTGAGAGCTTCTGAGGTCTTTTCCGGCGTGGGGTCTTAAAGAACTTGGACCACACTGCTTGGACAGTTTCCACCAGCCCATTGTTTAGTACGAACAGTTCCGCTTTCGGCTCTGGAAGCGATTATGCAATTCGAGTTGGAAGTCTTTGGAGTTTTGGATTTGAGTATGACCAGAATGGAGCGTGGACTTCACCAGACGCGACCTCTCAAGCTTGTTGATATTCAATGTGCCTCTGACAAAACGGTGATCGCTACCGGTTTTCACCTTGCTAATCACGAAGACATTGAATATTCGCTTCTTGGTCGTCATGATGAAGTTGATCTCATTTTTGGTCGAACCATCGGGGCTCATCCACGTCTACTTCTTGCATGGTCACTTCTGAAAGAAGGAGTTCATCAAATAGAGTTCCTCCTTCTCCATGAAGTCAACCAGCCACTGGCCCCTCGAATTCCGCTGTCCATACCCATATGACCCGACTCTTAACTCATCAACATTCCGCGTTCCATCTTTGCGTTGAAGTCACCCATAACAGCGGTGAAGTATGTTACGGAGGTATCTATGGTCTCGGATATCTCCTCAAGTCCTCATACAACACCTCTACTTTAGATTATTAGATTATAGTTAAAGTTATCACAGGAATTGTACATGGTAATCCTTTCCGTAACTATCATCACATTATAGACCAGCACCCTCACAGGAAGTTTTCAAGCGTCGTGTGAAACTGTACTATTTCTTGGAGTAGCTACTGTATCGTTATTATCTCGCTTTAAGTTTATAAGTATGTATGAATTTAATATTTTTATTTATGTATGTATATTATTTTAACTAAAAACTTGGTTATTTGAATTTTTCACATAAATTTTGAGGTTATGTGAAAAAATTATTGGGACCAAAGTTGTAGATATTTTTATTACCTACAACTTTGCCATTAAACTTTTCAAAAACTATATTGCAAAACTATAAATCCATAGGATTTATAGTTTTGCTGGAAATCGAGTTGAACCATTTTTTACCCTTAAATCCACCAACTTCCCGAACTCAGATCGCCCGTAATTTATTTTTCCTTTCATTTTTATCATAATAATGGGTTTCATACTACTGTGATTTTTTTTGGTTTCAAAAATTATCGACCCTGGTCTATTTGGCGTAGTCGGTTAGTAAAATATGAGCAGATCGCAAAATAACAAAAATCACTCGACATTCGGCAAACGCCGATATCAACTAGCCGAGTAGACTGCGAGGCGAAATGAATTTGTAGGCAACTAGGCATTCAGTGCGGGAGCACGGGCGGGCACGCACACACGCACAGTCTGTTCGTCACGCACACGTATATAGCTCGCTCGTCAGGGCGCAGCGAGACAGCAATAGAGTTGCTAAATACCTATTCATCAAATTTCTTGGCCATGGTATATCGGCTTAATATACTTATGTAACTGTTAAAATACACAATATACTCAGTAAGGCTAGGATAGATTTCACGTGTAAGTTTAAATAAATGTTACATTGTGGACATCCTTTGATCCCGTTTCCTAGACACACTCTAACTCACGCAAAGAAGGAAAAAGGTCCACAAAGTTGTAACCTTACAAAGCGTTAGTGTAAGTATATTTGGCAGGTACGCTTTACGATCATTTTCGTCAAGTAAAGGAAATACCAGAATCTTTCAGCGAATTCGGTAAGTACGTATTTGGTAATCAGATACCTGTTTAAGTGTGTGCTCTACCTTAGCTCGACATTATGAATCTTGAATCAGTTCTGCCTGATATTTTTTACCGTTACCGCACGGAACATTCACACACACAAACATTCTTTGTTAAGATCATTTTAAGTAATTGACATCAATGACATTTGAACTAGAACATCTTGCTTCACTTAATTTAAATTTTTATAAATATTTATTATTGTTTAGTGTTTAGTTTTAAGGACAGACGGACAGAGGGATTAGCAGACAGACGGACGGATAGAACGTACTTTTAAGGGTTCTTTGGGTCTACAGGGTCCTTACGCCCAACTCTAAACGCAGGCTCGAATAGGTGCAGTTTGCAGAATCACGCGACCTCAAACTGCATCTCGGCGCGTTAAGGTTCACGTTCGCGTAATTTTGCAAATTGCACCTATTCGGGCCTGCGTTTAGAGATGGGCGTAAGACCTTTCAAATCTAAAAACTGAATGTATACCGTAAATTGCGATCACTTTTGCTAGTTTTGTAAGAGTATCTGGTAGCCGAAATACTATAAAAACGTTACTCAAGTTGACATACGCTTAAATATGCTCCGTCTCGTTTTCGCGTGTGACGATTGCCGTCAGAGAGAAATTGAGAGAGCATTTTAAAGCATACATCAACTTGAGTAACGTTTTTAAGTAAGGACCTTAATTTTAAAAAGTAAGCTCCAAGCAAAATCACCAATCTGACATTGCATGTCCCTCAGCAAATATCTGGTTAACAATTTAATAAAACTTCCCACACATTATCTTGTTCCTGGCTAACCCAAAAACCGCATACCCCAAGTTACTTGAGGGAATATCGATGGGCATTAATGAAAGTTCCTTGTAATATGTACAACCAATCTTCGAAGCTCGGGAAAGGTCAAACGAGTTAGACCCGGGCTCGTCAATCCCGCGATTCGAAAAGGTAACTGCCTATCGAATGGATATTTATTGCACCTGACGCCAGAATATAAAACATTTTTATACCTGTAAAAGGCTGGCGGTTGTAAATTTATTTGGTCTCCCTAGTGATGGCAGAGTTGGGGAAATCGTACAGGGTCTGATACAATTAGGGTAGGTACTGATTGCTGATACGGTTCCTGTGTTAGGATTGAATTTAATGAATTATCAAGCTATGATTCACTCTATTTTTTTTTCTGTGGTAATCTATAGATATAATATAGAAAAATGAACCCACTACTATATAACTTGAGAACGGCTTTACCGATTTCATTCATATTTTTTAAAAACGTGTACTAATACTTCGGAGAAGATTCTTACAATTAAAAACGACTGGACCGATTTGGATGAAACTTTTGTTTCTGGAGCGGATTAGCGAGGCCGAAGGCCGAGCTTACATCCGTGCGAAGCCGGGGCGGGTCGCTAGTGCATCATAATAACGAGATGTTCACTCCAAAATGAGACGTTGCGACTTCCGCACCCTCTCGACTGATTTTGCTCTTATTCTAACTTATAAATAGTATTGAAATGAACTACTTGCCTACACATTTTTGGTAGATTAGATCGTTGGTAGGTACGCAAGTTTCTATGGAACAAGCATACAAATATACCTACAAACTTACATAGAAACACCGACTTGTCCCATTAGAATCTGAGCGGTCAAAAAGAAGATCCTGGGACCTTACGCCCAGCTCTAAACGCGGGCCCGAATAGGTGCCGTGATACGGTTTGCCATCATTTATATCCCGTAAATAATCATAATAACTGTAGTGAACAACCGTGATAGTAGAAAACAGTGTTATAAAATAAATATTTTTATGGGCAAGCGTGCCCCATCTTAGACCGCATCGTCGCTTACCATCAGGTGAATTGTGGTCAAACGCTAGCCCATCTTTTTTCTTTCATCATAAAAAAAAAAAATAGTTTACCTTTTTTTATCGGGCAAGTGCCTTTTTTTACTAAACAATTTACAAGCAAACAGTTAGGACTATCCATAGACCATTGAAGGTCTAAAGACAATCCAAAATGCTCAAGCTCATTATTAGTTGGCAGCGTACCCAGCATGCTGGCTGCATTGCCACGTTGAATGGCAATGCTTATGCGTTGAGCCAGATACACGCCAGCATTTTGGTCACGCGACGCGTTAACTAGGTTATACTTTGTTGTTTTATATTCCTCATGACAATTACGGCTTTATTTATTTAAGCCTACCTAAAATTTAACCATGCCTTATGTAATACGACACTTAAAATGTATAAAAAAATAGAGGTTAGTATTATTTTCCACCACCACAAGGCCATCAATCTAGCGTGCCGTTACGTTGCTGCACCTCATCATACATTTATAGCACCAACGTGGTTTCCAAGAAGGTTGAAAGGTCACGAAAGCTATTATTGTGGTACTTGTGAGCAGGGAGTGATGAAGTAAGACATACTTTAAACCGGTAGAATGTATGTATGATTGAGATGTTTTTTCCTTGTCCAATGAGACAATAGTATCTACAGTACGTAGGGGGTGAATAATAAATGAACAGATATTAACGAGGGTGGCAATTGCGCCACGTAGCGAGAGCCGTAATCCACATAAGTTAAAAATCTGGAGTTAAGAACCAAGTGATGTATGAGCGCTTTTTACTTACAAGAAAATTCAGTATTATTTTAATAAATAATTTTATGTTAAAATCATATAAAGTACAAAATAGAACCATAGAAACATCCTATATAAAACTTTCTAAAAAGGTTGTCATGGCGTAAGTTTCTATCTAATTACAACCTTTGCGACTTCTAAATAGGAGGTTATGAATTCGGTTGTATTGTTACCTCAGAACTCTGTCATTAATACTGATTTGGAATGTTTTTATTTGAAAATTTCAGAATGGTTCCATAGAAATTTCATCAAATTCAGTACAGTAGTTTGGGGTTTAAATCAAAATCATCATCAGCCAGAAGACGTCCACTGCTGAACATAGGCCTCCCCCTTTAACCTCCATACTGAACGACATCCTGCCATCTGCATCCACTGGATGCCCGCGATTCTCTAAATCAAATAACGAGTAACTGGCCAAGAGCGTGTCAACACGTTGTAGGGGTCCGTAATCAAAACCATATGAAGTATGTTAATTGTAGTCATAGTTAAGAAATTGGTGGTTTAAGAAAAACTCCGAAATGAATCCTATGGAAAATTGATAGACTCGCTGCTTTACCGCGGTGTCTTAGACTGATAAGTTTCTTAGCCACTAACTTCTCATCGCCTATAAGTCGAGCAACACGCAGGTCTACCGATTCAAGAGCTTAGAGCTGGTATTTGGCTGAACCTTCCCGAAGATGACAGCAATATTCTACACACGATTAGACTTGGGCTTGATATAGAGTAAGCAACTGCCCCGGTGTGAAATACCTACCGCCTAAAGTTACTCAGGACGCTCAGCTTTTTGCCAGCTAATTTAGCCTTTGACTCTAGGTAGGTGCCGTAGTTGAAGGTCGGTATTCTAATACCGACCTTCAACTACGGCTATCAACTGGGGTTATCTCTAGATAACCCCAGGAGTTCCAGGTGGTCTATCAAAGGTACAGGAACATTCCGAAACTGTTGAGATAACGTGAACGGACATTTTTTTGCGGAGAAAAGACAAGCTTGGGCAACTTTATGAAGAACAATCATTCGCCGAGCTGGCGGTCAAACGGAGGCCTATACCTAAAAAAACGGAGTAAAGTTTTCACCGTTGAAGTGTAATTTAATTATAAATTGTGGCGCCATCTACACGGTAACTTCAACATAGAAAAATCGTTACCAAGCTTTGCCACTTTCAAGCATGATAGAATATACCTTATCCTGTTACTGATGAATAGCGGCGACGGTTAAAGTTCAATTTCAACACAATAGATGGCGGTAAAAACTGGCGAGGACGAGAAAAAATCGGAACTTGATTGACTTTTGACTAGTACCTGTTTCATTCAACGTTCACGTAGCACGTAGGTTATTGTTAGTTTTGTTCTCTTTTCACAGATGGCGTTCACGGTTTGATCTCGATATTGCGGAGTGTCGTTACGTTTATTTTGGAAATAACAAACCAAAGCTTGGTTGCGTTGCGAGTTTGATTTGTATGGTAATAAAGGTATCAGCAAACGATGTTGTTTCTCTAAAGTTTAACCCATATTATTTTCACGATAAATAGCGTAGGAAAAATTAAAATAAAAAGGTACGAATTTAATAATTCAAAAATATAAGTGTAGGTTATTTAAGACAGATAATTACAGGTCGGTATTTTATTTATAAATAATAAATAATTTGGCTCATCCCTGGCGGTCAGAACTCTTATCCTATAATTTTGCGTTTAGCTACCTTTAGATAGAGTCACCGACAAAAAACCTTGACCTGGACATATTTTGGGCATCCTTATGCACGCTCACAAGTTATTAGTTTACAGCTATTAGTATAATTTATAGCCGTTTAATATCTACCGAACTCGCAGAGATTTGATTATCGATGTTAATTTTTTTTTTGTTCTTTTGTGGGTAGACGGTAGAGACGCCACGGATCGCGTGTCGCGTGCTTCTGACTTTTTTCGGTTTACGTTTCGGGGGTGTAACGCACAAAAAATATTAACTCGCTATCGACTACCGGAATATAATTTTTGTCAATTTTATAAATTATACAGCGTATGGTTCTGTAATAGGTGGCTACGGGCAACGTTTCTCTATTGCTTTAGATAGAGCATAATATCAACAAAAAAAAAACCTTGAAAGTAGTATGTTTTTAGAAGGTGTTTAGGTATAATAGCTACATGTTTAATTACCAGTCCTCAGTATCTAATCATCCCTAAGTACTTATAGCAACTTCACTTCAATGCGTCTTGCAAATGGAAAATCTGATGGCCTTAACCGGGATAGAAACATTTTAAATAGCGCTACCTTTTTATAGGTTTTTTTTTAATAATAGGGAAATGTCAATTGTCACAATGGAAAAACTCTCATAACAAAGGAACTAGCTAGGCCACCGCCTCTTTGATTGTTGCCAATATTATTCGCGCAAACATAGAAGGATTATTTATCTTACTCTTTTATCTTACGGAGTTATTACAAAACATGACATTAGCTACTGCTATAAGTGTTATTCCGTTAGAGTCAACTGACTCACACCATGCGCGCAAGTTGGGAAGTGATAGTGTCAACACTCAACTGACGCAACAGTTTTGCTGATTATTGGCACAGTGTGCAAGACCTTACCGTTGCATCTTATTTCAGCTTGGAAGATATCTATGGTTTGATGACGTTAATATAACATAATAATTCATATTATGTTATGTTAGTTAATTTCGTTTTAGTTTTTAGTTAATATTTAAGGTAATGTTAATTTTCTGTTTTTTAAGTTACCCTTGTTTAAATAAACATCATTTATATTATCAATTATATTATTTAGAACCTAGTAAAATTTATTTTGTAAAAATGCTTTCTGCGCGGCGTTGCCGGCGTCTGCGCAAACTTGCGGTGGCAAATTGCGCGGTCGCGCGCGCCTCCTCACCGCGAAACTTGATGCAATCGCCGATTGAGTCGCAATCACTGCACTTGCACTGTAACGTATGTATTACCAAAATACGAGTAATGTAACCTGTATAGTTTTTGTTTAAGGACAGATTTTAAGTATAAACATGTCTTATAAGTTAACTTTTTTTTTTAATGTAGTTTGAAAATGATCTAGTTCATCCGCTTTCAATCAGTAGACTTCAACTGTCAACTAGCTTTGTTGACCTACCTATTCCGCTTACTTTTCCTACCTATAGAAACTTATTAAAACTTATACACGTCAAATAGGTGTGTTCACTAAAAAAGTACGTTTTTGCTTACAATTTCCTTTAGCAAGAAGTTGACAGAGCAGTTTTTAAATTAACTTGACTAACATTTTTAGTTAAGGCCGCTAATAGTCAACTAGCTAACCTAGGAACCTTGGAACTTATTGTGTTTTGCAAGAGTGTGAACGCGTGAAATTCAAACGCATCGCTATAGATATTAATATTTCTAGGTTTTGGCATGTTATTAAAAATGCTGGCGTGTTTTTGGCTCAATGCAAAAGCATTGCCATTCAGCGTGATAATGTCGCCAGAGTGCTGGATGCGATGCCAATAGGCTTGCCAGTGGGCTTGACTATTTGGATTTTGTTTAGACCTTTAATGGTCTAAGTACAGTCCAACTGTTTTAGTATTTTTAATTAGCTTGTATTTTAGTTGGTCAATAAAGGCGATTAGAGTAAGTTTGTTCCAAGTAATAACTATATATAAATAAAATAAACTGTTCAGTAGTGGACGTCTTATGGCTGATGATGATGATGAAATAAAACAAAGAACAAAAGAACACGCTGATGGACTCTTAAAAAAGTATAAATCGCTACATAGTATAAAATGAAGTCGCTTTCCGCGTCTGCCTGTACATCCGCTAACTCCTCTTACACCACGCAACCGATTTTGATGCGATTTCACCACCAGTTAGATAATTTTTTACAGAAAGTTTATATATACATATTTTATAATAAAACTTACAACAGTGCAAAGCCGAGGCGGGTCGCTAGTTGAAAATAAAATAAACCTCTAAGATATAATAGTTTTCAAACGGCAGAACAGATTTTATTAAATCATAGCTAAGAAAATTCACAATCAACTCAACTTTTAAACAAAAAAAAATAACTGAAATCAAAATTAGTTCAGCCGTTTGCGATGCCACAGACAAACATATATACACACGTTAAACCATAGATTTAGGATGTCAATTTTTTTTAGGTCTATGCGTTAAACTTATGACATCCCAGTTTTTGCGTCGGGAGTTAAAATATATCCTAATGGGTCCTTCATCAGATCAGTTTCTATAGTACCAAATTATTGTCATCTGGATTAGGAACATAAGTGTGCTGGCAAAGTTTCAAATTAGAACTAGGATTATATTCGACCTCCAAGATTTGATTACAAAGTTATAAGTGTGGTTGGTACCAGTGAAGAAAAAGAAAAAGTGGTGTAGAAAAAGAAGCATCCTAATGTATTACGATAAAACACAAGGGACTCCTACGGCCTTGCAGTTCAGCGCTCACGCTTCGAGGCGCCTGCGCCGCTGGTAGCTGCGCGGGTCGGCATCAAGACTTTTTTATATCCCATTTCTGACAGATCGAATTAAAATAAACGCTCAGATAAGGCGTCCTACAATATTATCGTCCTGTAGGTATTTGGTTACGTGATTGACGGACAGTGGGAACACGGTAGGTGGGACCCCGACTATTTTAACTTGATCTATTTTTTGTGTATATCGGAATTTTGAAAAAGACCGTTTTGATTACTTTTTATTGGTTGAATACTAGTGTTAGCTGAAATTAGTTAGTAGTACTTACTTTGAAGAAGTAGCTATGTGTTTATCTAGGTTTTTTAGATAGAATATATCGTATCTTCGTTTGGCCACCAACTCGCCTGATGGTAAGCGGCGAAGGTACGGCCGAGGAATGGAACACGTTCATCTCGAAGAAATCTGAAGATTGATCTAGTAAAAATAATTAGATACTTGAATGTTATTTTTTCTTCATATATCTATGAAATGAAATATTTATTAGTAGCAAAGCTACAGGTCGGTAGTTTACATTTTTTGTAAATTCGTTTTAAATATATAAATGTTTGTAAATTAATTAATTAAATTAATTATAATTTAAATTATAAAAAAACTTATTAAATAAATTAAATTATGCATAGTCAATTTTAATTTTAACATTAGAAAAACTAACACATTGTTAGTACCAGACTAACAGACTTTGTTGTTTAATAATATTTTTCATATTCGTCCAATGTATAAAACGGGTGTTCGCACAACAGTAGTTGTTTTTCGCCGGTTCTGCCGCAATGACGTCACCAGCCACTACCAAAGTGATGTTGCCGATTCTGCCGCAATGACGTCACCACAGTAACGTCGCCGGTTCTACCGCACTCGCTAAAGTTTATCGGTCTATGATTGATTTGGTGTGAAGAATTGAAAAATATATATGGAAAGATATTTGGAAAGATGGTGGTATGTAATAAAAAACTGTTGAAACTGAAGAAAAAAACTTTAACTTCAAGCGTGGGACGAGCGCATGATGATGGTATTGCATATATATTTCCATTCCAGAACAAGTCAGTGCTACTCATCTTATAAAAATTGAAATGTACGATTTAAATAAAATTCGGGAATTTCACAAGCTGATGTTCCGATCACTGATATCAATAAGGACAATTAAAACGATGGAAAGACAATTTTGTCCACGGCACGTGCTAGGCCTGCTGCATCATCAAGGCTAGAAAGAGTATCTTCTGTGTCTACGTGCTCCATCTTCGGCCACACCATCGCTCACAAAAACTCATGTAAAACTAAGAAAACCATCGATATGTTTTTTATTCAAAAAAATCAGTTGAAACTGAAGAAAAAAAACTTTAACTTCAAGCGTGGGACGAGCGCATGATGATGGTATTGCATATATATTTCCATTCCAGAACAAGTCAGTGCTACTCATCTTATAAAAATTTAAATGTACGATTTAAATAAAATTCGGGGAATTTCACAAGCTGATGTTCCGATCACTGATATCAATAAGGACAATTAAAACGATGGAAAGACAATTTTGTCCACGGCACGTGCTAGGCCTGCTGCATCTTCAAGGCTAGAAAGAGTATCTTCTGTGTCTACGTGCTCCATCTTCGGCCACACCATCGCTTTCCATCAAGTGAGTTGATGGGTGAGCGTCATCGAGTTGTATCTCGATGCCAAGCGTATATCTATAATCTATACTTATATTATAAATAGGAAAGATTTGATTCTTTGTTTGCATTGACATCGTCAGATAATTAGCTAATGATTTTACATTAGTTAAGTATTAGGTTGATCTATGGGTTATAAAACCATTTGTGTTAGCTTTATAATAAATCACTTGTGAATAAATGCTCATTCAGTGCGCACCATGGTGAACTATATTGATATTTCTCCTATACTCTTTGAATGTAGTCAAAATAATACTGATTTGTGTGAGTTGTTGGATAATTTACAATTGGAATTTGATGAAGTGGCTGCTATTGATTGGGAAGAAGAAGAATTCATCCTTCTCTCACGTGAAAATAATAAACGTGTTGTAATACAATCGGACAATAACAGTAAAATCCGAAAAAAAAATATCGTCGACCATCAGTGATTCACAAATAAACGAGGTTTTTGAAAATGTAAATTTTGACAAGGAGATGGTTACAATTACTGAAATAATTGAAGAAAATTTGTGTCACTTAACTCAAGAATTTGACATACCATTTACTCAACCAAGAGATCAACGTGAAGACAAGGAGATGGTTTCAATTACTGAAATAATTGAAGAAAATTTGTGTCACTTAACTCAAGAATTTGACATACCATTTACTCAACCAAGAGATCAACGTGAAGACAAGGAGATGGTTACAATTACTGAAATAATTGAAGAAAATTTGTGTCACTTAACACAAGAATTTGACATACCATTTACTCAACCAAGAGATCAACGTGAACAGTGTGTATCCATAAAAACCAAAATGTGTGTTAGTGATGATAAAGTTGGTTATGCTTCCATCGTTGAACCAGACTTCAGGAATGAACCATCTACTTCAAGGGATCATTCTTACAATGATAATAATTCTGGTGGTAGCGGTGAACAAGTTGGCTATGGTGTCGTCAGTGTGCCAGACTCCAGGGTTGAACCATCCACTTCAAGAGGTCAGTCTTCTAATGATAATGATTCTGTATATTGTGAAAATTGTAAAATTCAGGTAGCAAAAAGATACTTGACTAGTCATTTGATGTCAAATAAACATAAGAATGCTGCGTCTGTTAGCTACTTACCAAATGTGAGTATAATAGAATCAGCATTCAAACAAAGGATTGTCACGTTTAGGATTTTACCAAACATACCTGATACGTTTGCAACAACCAACGTATTTTTTGATAACATCAAAGACACTTTCTTACATTTGTTGAATGAAATGGTTGAAAGACATACTGCTATAAAAGTGAATTTTATTTTATCTGGTACCTTTGTACAACCAGCAAAAGATTTGATTAATAATTTTGATTTTCAATCTATAAACAGTGTGGTATGTGCGGACGATAATCTTGAAACGTTTTACAAATCATTGTGTGATATGTTTTTCATTAAAATCGAAGATTTTGAGCAAAAGGACAGTGGATGGTCTTTGGAAAACTTATTACATATTGATGTAAACATCAATAAGTATAATCCTTTGTCTGGATCATCCTTTATTGATCTACCAGTGGATATAAAGCACAAAAAGGCTGTTATTAATGTAAAAAATGATGATGATATGTGTTTTACATGGGTACTTTTATCTGCTTTGTATCCAGTTGATAGTAAAGTTGCTAACAGAACTAGTTCTTATGAACAACATTTTAATGAAATCAATATGGGGAGTATACAGTATCCTGTAGCCTTAGCAGACGTATATAAAGTAGAAAAATTAAATAATATTAGCATTAACATTTTTAAACTAGAATATGATGCTAACTCAAAAAAAAATATGTTGTCGGACCCATACATCACACTAAAAACAGGAAAGACAAACACGTCAATTTACTCTTTCTATCCAATAATGGTAGTGGGCATTATTGTTATATAAAAAATTTAAGTCGATTAATTAGTTCCCAACTAAATAATCGCGAACACCAAAAGTATTTGTGTGATGGATGTTTAATCAATTTTATTTCTGCCGAGAAACTTTATGATCATATGAAGTTTGATTGTGTTCACATTAGAGTAGATATGCCTAATTCAGATTTGAAAAAAAGATAGACAAGGTCAAGTGGTGCAAGCAAATATTTTAAAATTCGAAAACCACAACAAGCAGTTAGAAGTCCCTTTTGTAATTTACGCAGATTTTGAAGCAGTTCTATCTCCCTTGAATACTGAGAATGATTCTCTGAACCAAGATAAATCGTATACTAAAAACATTCAAAAACATGGTGTTTACAGTTTTGGTTATTACATCAAATGCTCATATGATGATAAACTTTCTCGGTATAGGACTTATACTGGAATAGACTGTGCTAAAGTGTTTGTTGAAATCCTTAGTTCCGACGTGAATGAAATATGTGATGCACTTCACAATAATACACAAATGGCTGATCTGTCAACTGAAGAACTAAATAGTTATATGCAAGCTATAAATTGTCATGTTTGCAACGACTCTTTAAATGGTGATTCTGTCAGAGATCATGATCATCTTACAGGAAAATATAGAGGAGCAGCACATAGTAATTGTAACTTAAACTATAAAGTCCCACAACATATTCCTATCTTTCTCCATAATTTATCAAACTACGATGCACATTTCATTGTTCATGAACTAAACTTTGTTGATGGTGATATAGAAGTGATTCCGCTGAATAAAGAGAAATATATATTGTTTACAAAAAACATAAAAGTGAACGGTAAAACAGTTAAATTACGATTTTTAGATTCATTTAGGTTTATGAGCTCTTCTTTAGACAGTTTAGCAAAAAATTTAGAACGCGAAAAATTTATAGAGCTTCGTAAATTATTTCCAGAAGATAATGATTTTAATCTTTTGATTCGCAAAGGAATATATCCTTATGAGGTAATTAAGTCTTTTGAAGACTTGGAAAATATCACATCTTTGCCAGATCAAAACGATTTTTATAGTCATCTTACAGATTCAACTGTTAGTAATGAAGAATATAATCATGCTTTAATGGTTTGGAATCATTTCAAATGCAAAAATATGTCTGAGTACTCTGACTTATACCTGAAAACAGACGTTTTGCTTCTAACAGATGTTTTTGTAAATTTTAGATCTCTTTGTTTGAAAACATACAGCTTAGATCCGGCTCACTACTTCACCTTGCCCGGGCTCAGCTGGGATGCAATGTTGAAATTAACCAAAATAGAACTTGAGGTAATAACAGATTTTGAAATGCTATCTTTCATAAAAAAAGGTATCAGAGGAGGTATATCGCAATGTTCTAGTCGTCATGCAAAGGCTAATAACAAGTATTTACCAACATTTGATTCAAGTAAACCAGAGTCGTACATTGCATATTTAGATGCAAACAATTTATATGGATGGGCTATGTCCAAACATTTACCGTACAGTGACTTTAAATGGGTTGATAATGACACAAATTATAATGTTCCAGAAACATCTGACGTTGGGTATATACTTGAGGTTGACCTAGCATATCCAACTGATATTCACGATTATCATTCTGATCTACCTTTCTGCCCTGAACTTACTAAAACTCCTACTTGCAAAGATAACAGATTAATTGTCAATTTAAATAATAAAGAAAGGTATATCATTCACTATCGAAGTTTGATTCAATGCTTAGAACACGGTCTAACATTGACAAAAGTGCATCGCATACTTCAATTCAAACAAAAACCATGGTTAAAAAACTATATAGATTTAAATACTTCTTTGCGAACAAAATCGAAATCATCATTCGATAAAGATTTTTACAAGCTGATGAACAATTCCGTTTACCGCAAGACTATGGAAAACATTGAAAAACGGGTGAATGTTAAACTTGTCACTCATTTTGAAAATATTGGAAAAAAAAGAGGGGCTACAAGTTTAATATGTAAACCCGAATTCCATAGTAGGTCAGTGTTTTCTGAAAATTTGATTGCAGTTCAACTAAATAAGACAAAATTGGTCTACAATAAACCAATATATTTAGGGTTCTGTATTTTAGAATTATCAAAGACCTTAATGTATGATTTTCATTATGATTTCATGAAAAAGAAGTATGGTGAAAATGTTAAGCTAATGTACATGGACACAGATTCTTTTACTTACCATGTTTACACTCATGACTTCTACGCAGACATAAAAAACGATATTTCGTCACGTTTTGATACATCAGACTACGATTTCAATAATCAATTTGGTTTTTCTTTAGTTAACAAAAAGGATATTGGTTTCTTTAAAGATGAATTCAATGGTTCAATAGTCAAAGAATTTGTGGGGTTGAGGTCAAAAATGTATGCAATAGATGTTCAAAATGATGAAGATAAATTAATTACAAAAGCCAAAGGTGTAAACAAATGTGTCACTCGAAAACTCACCATGAACGAATACAAAAAAAGTTTGATGAATCCAGAAAAGGGTATTTCTAAAGAAATGTACAGATTTAAATCGATAAAACATATTATATATACTCAAAAACTCAGGAAAAATGCTTTATCATCCAATGATACGAAAAGATTTTTGCTTCCTAATACAACAAACACTTTAGCATGGGGACATTATAGAATTAGTTCTTTTAACATTAATAATATTTAGAAAGTGTTATAATATTTCTGTTAAATGTATGGTTTTATATGTAATTTTTTTATTTTTTTGTAAATAAATAGTTTTATTCCTACAATAACCAATTGCAGTACCGCATTTTTTTTCATTCATCTGCTAACATTCCTTAAAGTAAGACTTCAAATATGTTACATTTCTTTCACCCGTTTACTGCAATTATAGCTGGACCTAGTGGGTGTGGTAAAACATATTTTATTACACAATTTTTGAAAAGTATTAAAGAAATATGTGATGTGCCTTTTGCAGAAATAATTTGGTGCTATGATGAAATGCAAACTTTATATCAAAAAATTGAACATGTTACTTTCCATCAAGGTATACCCGACTTGTCATTATTTTCTGGAGATAGCTCGAAATTAATTATAATAGATGATTTGATGCGCGAAACCGATGGTAGAATAGTAAACATTTTTACAAAAGGTAGTCATCATAGAAACTTAAGCGTATTTTATATTACTCAAAACATGTTTCATCAAGGACGAGGACAGCGAGACATTTCTTTGAATGCTAGTTATATTATATGTTTCAAAAACCCTAGAGATAAAACACAAATACAGTACATGGGAAGACAGGTATACCCTGAAAACGTTAAATTTGTACAAGATGCTTATAAAGATGCAACTGCACTACCTTATGGATATTTGATTATTGATCTTAAACAAAACACACCTGATTGGTGTAGATTCAAAACAAATATTCTACCTCCTAATGAATACTGTACTGTATACATACCGAAAAAAGGACATAAATATAATAGTAATCCTATGCCAGCCATTATTTATAAATAATGACTGATAGCGTGCGGTCCCATCGTGATTTCCTGCAAGCACTTCATAAATTGAAACCACATTATAAAATTGCATTATTAAAAGCAGCAGATGATTCAACAATAAACTGCATTTGTGAATGTGTTTTTAACATTTTAAGAGGCACTTTGCCAATTTCTAATAATGAGAAAACAAAATTAAGCAAATTCAAAAGAATATTACGTAAACTAGTCAAAAAAGGGAATTTAAAAACAAAAAAGAGAATAATTGTTCAAAAGGGAGGTGCATTCTTACCTATTATTTTAAGTACCTTATTAAGTGGAGTTTTAAGCAGTTTGATGAAATAGAAATTAATTAATAATATTTTAATACAATGGAACACGCGCATAAAATGTTACTTATTGAACCGGAAGCTATGGAAAGGTTACGGAGACCTGTTGATACGGTATCACCCTTATCTTCTTTAGATCATCAAATGCAGGATATACTAAAATCTAAGAAAGATGATACTGAAAAGTGGAAGTTATATCAACAGACGCTTCAGAGATATCTTCATTTCACAAGACAAGATCGCCAACCAATCCCATTATTTAATATTGAAACAAGCACCCTGACAAATACAAAGCAATCTAATAATGATAAAGGTGATATGGAAACGTCAATAACTGAAAGTGGTAAGCAAAATAATAATATGCTAAGTTACTCCAAAAATGATATTTTAGCAGTTCTACCAAAATCTTATGTAAGAATGGGAGATAATCTTCTGAAAAAATTAGATAACCACAAAGAACGTATAAGATGGGATAACAAAGGTGTAGTAAGCATCGATGGTGAGAAAATTTTTGGAAGCAATATTGCCGATATGATAGGAGATCTTGTAAGACCATTGAAAAGGAGTAATCCTGTAGGTGTTGGTAAATTTCTGGAATTAATATATGAAATAAATTTACCCCTTGAATGTATCGGTAACCCAAAACGTACTGAATATATTCATAAACTTCACATGCAAAAGCATATAAATCAATTGAAAACTACACCTTCACTAGATCTAAACAAACACCAGAAGTCATTAGACCTCCTCGCGACAGAAAGTGAGAAACACAAAAAATCTCTAAGCGATTATTCTATTCATTCTACTCCTAAAACATCGACTCCTGATTCAGGACAAGCTAGAAAGATATTAAAATGGGAGAAATGGAGTCCTTGAATGATTTATCTCAGATATATTACAAAGCCTCGCATCCAGGAGGTTTCAGCGGTGCAGACAAATTGACAGATGCAGTTTCTGAAAAATTTACAAAAAAACAAGTAAAAACTTGGTTACAGTCACAAGACACTTATACACTTCATAAAAGTGCACGAAAACGTTTCTCACGTAACAAATATATTGTATCAAACATCAATTATTTGTGGCAGGCAGACTTAAGTGACATGAGAAGTTTAAGTCAATATAACGATGGATATAACTATATTATGTGTGTAATAGACGTTTTTAGTAAATTTGCGTATGCTCGTGCCTTGAAAAAGAAAGATTCTACTAGTATCATAAAAGCATTTAAATCTATCTTCAATGAACATAATTCAAAACCTGAGCACCTACAAACAGATAAAGGGACCGAATTTACTTCTAAGCAAGTAAGGGATTTATTCAAATGTTACAATATAAACTATTATGTTACTAATAATCCTGATATAAAAGCTAGCATTGTAGAATGGTTCCAAAGAACTTTGAAAGGTAAAATGTGGAGATATTTTACATATAAAAACACATACCGTTACATAGATGTTTTAGATAGTCTAATTTTATCTTATAATAATTCCAAACATTCAAGTATTAAAATGTGTCCTAGTCAAGTAAATAAAGATAACATTTCTACTGTTTGGCAAAACTTGTATGACAGAGGTAGCACTAAAAAACTTAAAGTATGTACAATACGTCTCAAAATAGGCGATCATGTTAGAATAACTAAGATGAAGTACACTTTCGAGAAAGGTTATGAGACTAATTGGAGTGATGAGATATTTGTAATATCTTCAATTATACTCAGAAAACCTTGGCATGTGTACACATTAGAGGATTTAAAAGGAGAAACTATACAAGGTACATTTTATGAAAAGGAATTGCAAAAAGTGATTATGAATACAAATGCATTATATAAAATAGAAAATATTATAAAATCTAGGTATAAAGGACGAAAAAAGGAGGTTTTTGTTAAATGGAAAGGTTATCCGAATAAATTTAATACTTGGATACCTTATTCAAATATTAGTAATATAACATGAGTAAATTGATTATTGATAATTATGTTAATTAGATTATAAGGATCTTATTTGTAAATGTTCATGTAAGATACAGCATATACAATAATATATTTTAAAAATGTCATTGATGATTAAATATTAAGAAATTGATTAAACTGAATAACAATACAATTTATAGAGTTTATATTTTTTTCATCTCCTATTTCTTTTACTATATTTAGGTACAAAATATTTGTCTTGACTTAGATTGTCTTTACATATAAAAGAGGAAAGTCGTTCAAAATGTTAGAAAGCGAGTTTTATTTAACACTATTAAGTAATAGCTCAATGAAATATTTTCCTGGAAATACTACAACAAACTTTATTACTAAGCTCCCGAAATCTATGAAATTGAATGGAGAATGGAATGTGGGGGTAGTAGAGTTTCAATATCCTTGTACTATTTACAGTGTTCAGAAAACAGAAAATTATGTACGTATTATTGAAAGAAAACCTGTAGTCATAGATAGTGTTGAAAAAGGATTCAACGATGAAATAATAACAGCTTATATTCCACTTAGTAACTACGATGCAATTGAAACAATTTTGTCCTTGATAAATGATCACAAGTTATTACGTAATAAAATAAAGTTTCTTTATGACAATAATTCAAAATACGTCAAATTTCAAAAATTTAGTGATAAAATTATTGACATTGAAATTGCATCTAAGCTATCCCTGCAATTGGGATTCAATCCTCATGATAAAATTATGATTAAAACTACTGGGACACATCAAGCTAATATAAAATTGGGCTTACCTTCTCAAATGTTTATTTATTGTGACATCATCAACCCTCAAATAGTTGGAGATGCAATGGCACCACTATTACGAGTTGTATCACTGGACACTTCAAAATATATTTTCGGTGTTAATAGAATGGAAATATTTCCTAAACCTTACTATATTCCAGTAATGAGACGTGAATTTGATACTTTAGAAATAGATATAAGGTCTGACACAGGGAAGATCATACCATTTCAATTCGGAACGACGTGTGTTAAACTTCATTTTAAATGTATAACAAAATGAAATACCGGAAACATGAAAACATGTGTCCTTATGAGGATTACTATTTACAACAAGCTGGGTCAGGTATTGGAACAATTTATAAGGGAACTGCAAATCAACGAGGACATGGTATCGGAAGCTTCTTCTATATGTAAAATGAACACATTGGAAATTCAATTAATATTACAATCTAAGCTAGGACCCTTAAATTATGAAAAAAATTGTATGCTGCTAACCGTTTACCAATACTTGTAAAGAAACCAGCATACATTATTTCTAACTTGGATCCAGATACAAAACCTGGCTCACATTGGGTAGCGATACATATTGATTGTAATAATATTGGTGAATATTTCGATAGCTTTGGAAGAAAGCCTACCTGGAGCCACAAGCTTTTTATGATTAGAAATTGCAAAGTGTGGAGGTATAATAGTAAGCCACTTCAGAATGAACTGACATCAGTTTGTGTAAAATATTGTTTAGTTTACTTATATTTCAAGAGTAAAAATTATTCTACACAACATCTTCTAAGCTTGTTTGATGATGTAAATACATTGTTTAATGATTACATGATAAGTTACCTATATAATAAGATATTTTATGAATATGAATAAATAAAATGAAAAATATTTTTTAGTATTATTTATTTTTCAAATCATAATTAAAAAAATAACTTTTACATTTAGGGTTATCAGCTAGAGACTTAGTTATCTTAAAGATGATATCGTCACAATCTTGTTTCAATTCATTTGAACTAGAAGTAACATATTTAATCCGGACATCAGCGTGCTTCCATATTTCAGCTTGTGAAATTCCTCGAATTTTATTTAAATCATACATTTCAATTTTTATAAGATGAGTAGCACTGACTTCTTCTGGAATCGAAATATATGCAATACCATCATCACGCGCTCGTCCCACGCTTGAAGTTACAGCTTTCTTCAGTTTCAACTGATTTTTTTGATTAAAAAACATATCGATGGTTTTCTTAGTTTTACATGAGTTTTTGTGTTCTATTTTCCTTTTTTTGTTTATTGGCTTGATAGACTCCTCGTCTGTGTCATAGTCTCGTAACGGGTTTTGAGTAAAATAATAAGGATCTAATATATTCTTAGTCACCTCATCCATTTCATCACGTTGCACTTCATCAATGATTAGGTTGTTAGGATACTGAAAAAATAAAATAAAAAAGTCATCTTTTGCAAAATAATATAAAGGAAGCAACATAAAAAAAAACTAAAATAAACATACCTCCATTTTTTCAGATATATTTTTCAATTCTTCACTCCAAATCAATCATAGACAGACAAGCTTTAGTGAGTTAGCACTTCAGAACAATGATAAGTATAGTACATACAAAGTAGCCTTTTATAACAGTTTAAATCATTATCTATACATATTTAGCTAATTATCTGATGATGTCAATGCAAACAAACAAACAATCAAATCTTTCCTATTTATAATATAAGTATAGATTATAGATATACGCTTGGCATCGAGATACAACTCGATGACGCTCACCCATCAACTCACTTGATGGAAAGTGATGGTGTGGCCGAAGATGGAGCACGTAGACACAGAAGATACTCTTTCTAGCCTTGAAGATGCAGCAGGCCTAGCACGTGCCGTGGACAAAATTGTCTTTCCATCGTTTTAATTGTCCTTATTGATATCAGTGATCGGAACATCAGCTTGTGAAATTCCCCGAATTTTATTTAAATCGTACATTTCAATTTTTATAAGATGAGTAGCACTGACTTGTTCTGGACAGTTTTTTATTACATACCACCATCTTTCCAAATATCTTTCCATATATATTTTTCAATTCTTCACACCAAATCAATCATAGACCGATAAACTTTAGCGAGTGCGGTAGAACCGGCGACGTTACTGTGGTGACGTCATTGTGGCAGAATCGGCAACATCACTTTGGTAGTGGCTGGTGACGTCATTGCGGCAGAACCGGCGAAAAACAACTACTCACAACCACATTTTCAATTTCTTTTTATATATCGCGGTGGAAGCAAATGTATGTTATCTATAGATATAAATATAAAACAAAGTCTGAATCATAAAACCATTTATAACACAAGAGCGGCTGGATCGATTTTCATGATTTCTGATTTGTTAGATTTCTCTAAATTGTAATTAATTAGTTAAAATATCGGAAAAATCACGGAAAAATTTATGTTTTTTTTTCTCATATATTTTGTAAAAGCTGTTAAATAGTAAACGGTTATTCACACTCGACAAAATGTATGAAACAGCAGATATTTTTTTCGCGATTGCAGGGTTGGTCCCATTGTAAAAGTTGTTCAGAATGATTAGCACAATGACCTCCATTCAGCTTAGAGTACAGGGTATATACTTAACCCTTTATGTACCTAAATGAAATCTCAAAACAAACAAAAAATAACAGTAGGTATGACCAACATGACAAAAAAAAATACAAAAATTTACTAAAGAACGAACTGTGTAACTTTGCTTAAACCAGGTTTTTTTTGTAATTGTAATCTTGATGCTTGAGGTTTTATGCTCACAGTTTTTTGATAGCCTACATTGAAATATATATTAATAAAATAAGTTGAAGAATCTAGAAATAAATAAGAACCGAAAGATATGTAATACAGAAATGTGTATCCACACTATTATTATACATGCGAAGGTAATTCTGTCCGTCTGTCTGTTTGCTACACAATCACGGCTAAACGGCTTAACAGATCTCGATAAAATTTTGCGAGGTAATAGTATGTATCATGAGGACGGACATAGGTTATTTATTTCTTAAGAAATCGCGGGTACAGCTAGTTTCTTTATATACAAGTAGTAATTAGTGTCAAGAACGTTCTAACCACCACTTACTCAATTACCTTTGTAAAATATGCACCTATGTTTATTTACTATTAGCTTCATTATACTAACTATGCAATAAATAACTCTCCCCTAATAAACACATCGTAACCCACAATAAAACCTCGTGCAGTCAAGCGTATGGCTACTGAATTCAACGAAAAAGGTTCGCCTTTTTTCTGGCAAACCGTTACAAATTGCCAGATGGGCTACTTTTTGTTTCAACACATCCATAATAATTATGGTTGACACGTCTGATACATGCTCCAACGAAAATTAGGAATTCGACGGTAAAGTGGTAAAGCATGAAAGGTAAACATTTGCCAGGTAGCGGCCATGGGGACGAATGCAACCTATAGAATTTCAACTAAGTAATTTTCCTAGGATCTATGGCTGCTACGGGCATCCACAGTGACTTTTCTACCCGCTATGTCTTAGGCTTGTATTCCTCCGCTGACGTCCTTCGGCGGCTGATAAAGGTCTCGCGTACGAACACACATTGCGTTTTATAAGCACCACCACACTAGCACCAGCCTGATAATCAGCAGCGCAGGAGTTTGCAACACAATGTAGTGCGCGCGCGTTTACACGCATGACCGACGTCAGCGACTGGCATCGTCCTATAGGAGGTAAGCGATATAGACTTTATGCATAACTGCTGACCAAGTTTTGCAAGCGTAGGTTTGCATGCGCCCTACACCTAGGTCAATGATTAGGTACTTTTTTGTAGGTTTCTTAAATATAGTTTAATAATACAATTACATGGTTAATAACTGGATATTTGCCGTGATTAGGTTGTGGGTAGAGCTCCCTATATTACGGCGCAGTGACATGCACTATGTTCATGTACAGAGTGAAGCCCATGGTTGGAAAAAAGTTCTACCTTTTTCTTAGTATTTTGCTTCGGTTAACACTGGAACTCGAACGCGAACCTAAGTCCCAACAAAACATACTCACTGATTTACTGAGTATGGTATTTTGGATACATTATGAACGGTATTTATATTCACAATGTAATCAAGGTAAATATTTCATTAATAAACATATAATTTTAGTGAACTACCGTGATAGTTTAAAACATATTTTAAAAATCACAACAATGTTATAACCTAGAACAAAAGCTATAAAGCAGTTAGTGACACAACCTTGTATCATATCAGCCAATTCAATAAAATTACGTAGCAAACTAACATCATATCATCACAGTGTCCGTCTGCTTTTACTTACAGCTTTGATTGACATCGAGATCCAAGTTCAATGTCAACGTACCCTTGATATGATTACGCAAGAAGCTGAGCACGTCCAAAATTGAAAATAAGTACTTATACTTAACAACAGAGCTTCATCTTAATTGCACCGAATACTTGAACGGGGGCAGAGCGATATCCACCTTATCGAGTTACCTAGGCTACTGGGCATCGCTACATACCCATGAAAAAATGACCTAACCACGCAAAACATCAAATAATTATGCAATCTAACTCCACGCAACAAGACTGCATTTTCATTATATGAGTAGTGGCTACATGAAACAAAGAATACACACAAAATAATAGTCGGTCCGGTGATTTTATGGAAACATGATATCGTGTTTGGCCTCTCACAAAAAGAATAAAATGAAACCCGAAAGAAATTGTTTTAATCGTCGGAAGCCACACGATACCTATTCTGTTGAATTATTCTGTAATAATTGCATTGACGGCATCGAGCTTATGTAAGTACTACGTACATAAAATAATAGCTCAATGATTAAGGGTTGTATTTTAACTTACACCATTTAACTGCCGTTCTCGTACTTATAGTAAAGTGTAGTTAGTATTCCTAAGAAAAGATTTGATCAGATTTTTTTTGTAGTCTAACTTTTAGTCTTATATACAACTAGCTGTATAAGGGCTTGGTCACATCATCACGGTGTGGCGTCGGATCCGTAAAACGATACAGCATCGTGGCATAGCGTCGCACAGTTTAACAACGCCGTGCGGTCACTGCGGGTGCGACGTGCGACAACCGACGGTCCTCATTTGCCAAATATTATCTGTTATTCCACAGGATATCACAATGGAAACTGACAACACACGGCGGCGTCGCAAAGCGGTACGGCACCTCGCCAGTGATATGGCATAGCCCTAAGATCTTATAGCAGAAGACTGTGTTTTTACTGATACTTAATGTCTTTTTGAGAAAATAGAAAAAATACTAAGAGATAAGATAGATAGAAACTCTTTATTGTGTACACCAGAAATCAAAATTACAAACAGATGGAAAACACTTACGAGCTAGTGCCACAAGTGGCGGCCTTATAGCTAAAAACCAGGCAAACCATTGCATGGAATGAATTTACGTATCAGGATTGACGGGGGATGCTAAAACACTTTTAGTGATATCATTAAATAAATACTATCTACTAAATAGTACCCTAAAAGCACAGTAAAGTTCAGTATAATATAGATAATAAGTATATTAAAGAGATGGTAGAGATGTTTTTTTTTTGGGAAATGAAGAAATAGAAGAAATTAAGAATGAGATGTAACAGGCATAATTATGGTCGGTAGAAACCTATGAAATATTGCGTGTACACATTTTTCAGTTTACAAATTCATATGTTGTGAGAAAAATTACCATAAGTCTATCCTGTCCATACAATAAGATGGTTTTAATTAAAAAAAGTGTGCAATAAATTTATGCTTCTGCTCCTCAACCTAATTCAATAATGAAATCACAATGAGTAAATAATGCAACAGAGTACCGACTAACTCAATACATAAAGTTGTTCTTGATTTTGAACAGGATTTCATTCGTGTGTTTCGGGCTCAACTGTGACCAGTGACGTAAAAACTTTGACGTGATTCACAGAGACACCGTACGATTTGTTTGAACTAACTTGCGCATGAAATTTCGAGCGGAGTCAGCTACCGATGGTTCGCTGGTTTACCTACCGCCGCCGTCGACCACAGAAAAAACTTATAGCTCTGTCTTAACGCAGCCGAATTCCTTCGAGCCAAATACGTGTATGTAATCGTACGTGATAATTTATTTGATTCAACGAGATTTAAACTCGGTATTGAAAACAATAAGGTTGTTTTATCAAATTGCCTATTCTTACTATGCGTAATAATGAGGTTTATTTATAGTAACGTTACTTTTTGAGGGTTCCATACCTAAAAGATGTCAACGGGACCCTGGTAGTAAGCCTGCGCCGTCCGAACTGTGATAATTATGTAGTCTGTTAATTCTTACTCTGTAGCACCCCGCGGTTTCATCCGCCATCCGTTATGTGTTAATTATATTCCAAGATTACCATACTAATATACTATCATATATATCATATAATATCATATTATATCATATATACTATCACCATACTAAATTTCATTTAAATCCGTTCATTCAATTGTTACGGGGTAGATTAATGACTAAACACTCATCTAAAACCTTTCGCATTTATTATATTAATATGATTATTATTAATACTTATTTAGTAGATGTCCTAACAAATGATAATTTAAAATAATGGGGGAGCCTATAATAAACTTGTTTTTATAAGTTTTTTGTATTTGCTCTATAGTAAGAACGGCAATAAGAAAAATGGGCTAAAGATGTAACCGAATGGTGTCCTAGACAAAATAAAAGAAAAAAAGGGAGGCAGCGCCTTAGATGGGAAGACGATATTCAAAAGATAGCTGGGGTTACTTGGAAGAGGTTAACCCATAATCGAAAGATGTGGCAAGCTCTAGGGGAGGCCTTTGCAGGATCGCAAGACAACCTCAATACCGGTGTCAAATATTTAACATAATATATATATTTAATAAGTTGCTACTTAATGGCATACTTTTATACTATATCTTTAAGGTTGTTGAATAAAGGCTATTATTATAAGAACGGCAATTAGGTACCTACATACAAGCGTCAAACTTAGTGCGATAGTAGTGCAAACTTTAAAGTAAAACGACAAATAATAATAACGGACCAAGTGGTAGTGGAATTACACTAAAGATTACACAATGAAAGAAAGCATTTTTGTAATAACACGAATATATTGTAGTGCGGAACCTCCTTGCGCGAGTCCGATTAGCACTTGGTAGGTAAGTTTTTTTTGGTTTGATATCGCGAAATGGATTTTCGATGGCGCTTACCTGAGGTTCCGTGAAGTGCGGATCGCGTGTCGAATACAGCCGCGATTCACGAAGTGGACCCATAATGGGGCTCAATAACTGGACCGACCATATATTCTACTACCTACTACTAATAACGGCAGCTTTGCTACCGTAATATTGCTTCTAAAATCTGCGTAATTATAGAAACGGTAAAAACGCAAACCTCTTGGAGTGTTTATCAGAAGTTCTTGAAATTGGGAATACGACATAATTGCAGGGGTTACGTTGTGAATCAATAGCCCGCTGGCAACGTGTGGATGCATTAAGTGTTTAAACTTTCCTTTTAACAACTCAAACCATGTGACAATCGGAGCGCTGGTCGGAGGGAAACGTAGCAGGTGACGACGACACAAAGCCGTAATAGATTTGCTGGTTGACATTAAAAAAGTCAGAGTATCTTTTTGCAAAGTTTCGGAAACCACAATAAAACCGCATACCTTTAAGCGGTGTCGCGTGGCGTTCCCTTAAAAACTTTTACCGAGTTCGGCTTGCCCATTCAAAATATTTTGGCACACATGGGTTACCTGCCTAATTGCCCGGAAAGTGAAATCATTACTTACCAGCACTTTTTTATTTATTTATTGAGGCAAACGAACTGTATCACAATGCAAAGTGATTAAAGAAAGATTTATCTATCTTATATTAATAATTGTGGCATCAGTACCATTTTTTATAGAAAAGAGCGACAAACAGGCAAACCATCCGCCTGATGGTAAGCGCCGTCTATGGACACCTGCAACACTATAGCTGCGTTGTCGATGCTTTGCCAGTCCGGGGAAATCATTGTAGTTACCCTTAACATCACATCATCAGCCAATTAACGTCCACTGTTGGACAGAGGCCTCCCTCATAGAGACGGGTGTTGCCATAATCCCCACGCTTGGCAGGTGGCTTGGGGATCGCAGTACGTTCACCGTGTACTATTAAGACGGTGCTGCCCATCCTTCGGTGGTTCTGGTCGCAGTTTTAGGACATACCCGGGTCCCGGATCCCCCGGGTAGTTACCCTTACCACATATTATTACTTTAAAAAATTATTAAAATTATGGGTAAGGTAGTACCTACCTACTCCTATTAATGCAAAAATTAAACTTCTTTATTTATGAACTAGCCGTCCGCCCCGGCTTCGCACGAGGGTAAGCTCGGCCTTCGGCCTCGCTACAAAATATAATATAGCCTATGTCACCCGGGGATAGTGTAGCTTCCCAACAGTGAAAGAATTTTTCAAATCGGTTCAGTAGTTTCGGAGCCTATTCATTACAAACATACAAACATACAAAAATAGGTACAAATCTTTCCTCTTTATAATATTAGTGTAGAAGTGTAGATATGCTACGGAATATAGAAAGTGAAAACATTACGTACCAGCACTTCATTAAACATTTCGAGGTTAAGGTTTCCCAACCGAGCCTTAACTATAAACATTCGATCCGTAAATTTTTTATTGGATCCATAAACATGTCAAGTAGATCAAGTTTAGGATCTCATCAAAAAGAGTTCAGGAACAAAATGATTCTAAATCAATCTTCCGGTTTATATCGGTAGTAAAGTTGTCGCCTCTTAACCTATAATGAGATATCATTAACTAACTTTGTGGATTTTACAACATAACGATCTACAAATCACAGGGTTTGATCGCGTTATTATTTGATTCATTCACATTCTTAGAACTTCTTTGTACCTTCTACAGACCAAACGCATCGGCAGCGCAGCTTGTGCGTGAGTCTACGCGTTTTGTACAAGAAAGGAATTGTACAGGAACTGTAACCACTAGATACACACCGCACGAGCTGCTCGACGGCTGCGCTGCTCACGTGATGCCCGGTATTTTTGTTTGTAGTGGTGTAATGGAGCAGACGACTCTGGCTATGCCTACCAGGCCAGACCTACCTAGCCGGAAGCACTGCACTCACAAGCACCTCTGCCACACCGAGTTACTAGGGAGAGGAGCAGTTGAGGACTACCTATCCTAAATATGACTATAAAAACACACTTCACAGTCCACAAGTATAATACGTCTAAAGTTCCTAAAGTGGGAAGTGTTTTTTATCCTTTTTACATTTCATACCTTACTACGTATGTGAGTGAACTAAAATTCTCCAAGTGTGGTCGTGTAATAGGAACTTTAGACGTATTAATCTTGTGGACTTGTGAAGTGTGTTTTTGGAGGAAGAAGAACCTCTTCAAGATGGACCCCGCAGAGGGTCAATTGGCGTAGAAGAAGACTCGTTCCTGGAGCAAGACTTCTTCAAGTACAAGTCCCGACTTCTTTAAGTATTCAAGTGCCGACTTCTTCAAGTCTAAAGATTTAAGAAGAACCTTTAAGGTTTTTTATCAAGTTCCTGCACGACCGCTCCGTTCGAGAGCCTCCAGTATAGTCCTCGGTTTGTTTTTTTTTCAAATTTTAAAATTATAGAAATATAGTAGTAGCAGTGGTCTGTAAAACAGATACTACAGTACTACTACAGTGATACTACAGTAGTACGTCTTTTCTCATCATCATCCTCATCTCTCATTCCACCTTATCAGAAGCCACACTGTTACTTTTTTCCTTTTTCTTAGATATGATGTAGATGTAGGGTCTTATTTGTAAACATATTGTACAGAACAAAAAACCTTATAACTACTAAATTAGTCTATTGAACCGCTACCAGTGGGAAAAATTCTGGCCCAATTACCACGTACAACCAATAGACGGTAGTTCCGACAGGCTCTCTCGAGCTCGATAGCTACGAGTATTTTTCCATCCACAATAGGCATATCAAATTATTCGACTACACTTCATATAGGTGAACTGTGGTCAAATACCTAGTTTGTACGTCGTAAAATGTCAAAAATGCAGGTATTCATATAAAATGAATACGAATCGGTCTGTGAGCAAGCGATGCATCAATTGATCGCCGCAAGGGGTCGCCACCGCGCCCGTCACTCTGACTTGAAGAGGGACCGTTTAACTCGCAGGATGTCGATGTTTAACTTATTAATTTAACGTACAACTACAGTGGATTGAATATTCATCATTTGAATATTAACTAATTATATTTTTACACTGAGAGAGTTTCTATAGCTTTATTTTGAAAGCAGGGCCAGATTTTTCGTATCGACGATTTTGCAGTACTAAAGTTTCGTTTAGATATATTTTTTTATAAGTAAGCTTCCAACACTTAAGGGTATTTTGATCACCACCATTCCCATGTTAGGTACACGAATAATATATACGTAGTACGTACAAAAAAACACCTGCAATTTCTACTAGATTCGAATAACAAGTAAGATAATTGTAGTCTAGCAGCAAGGAGTAAAACACAATTAAGAAATTACATAAAAATACTGGTGGAGCGGCTGAATTCGTAGAAGGCCTCAAAAGGCTCAAATGTTAGCCTAGACAGTGGGTACACATTTGAACATATTGGGGTAAAAATTAATGAAGGTGGGGACGGGGTGCTAAAATATTATCTACCTATAAGTACGCATATGATCGAAGCATTTCAAGACCAAAATAAGCCAGTATACCTTGCGCAACGCGTCAGTATTGCAATCCAACGTGGCAATGCTATTAGCATTTCGGGATCGATACCTGCGTGCACAGCAGCGGTCTATTAGATAGGTTTAGTTTTATACATTGGTTTTAATTAAGATAAGTTCCCAAAATGTATTCTTGTGTGAACAAATATTTTCCAAGAATTAACTGATTATAAATTTGGTAGGTCTGGTGACCGGTGAGGTCGTGAGCCAGGAATGATCAGCGACGTAATTCCGGGAAGTAAGAGTACCGCACCGCCCGCCACATTCCCTGAGCTCGATGCGCGAATCCGACCAACTTCTGACTTATCCCGATCTAAGATAAACTCACTTATGACATCAACCATGCCTCCTTCCAACAAATTGATTTCGAACACAGCGCTCTATCAACGAAACCGATCTAACACAACATTCATGATCAAAAGGAGCAATGTTATCGTTTATACTCTTAAATTGACACGTTACTTCAAACTGTGCTTCACCGAACGCATGATTGATTACAATATGATCAAAATCAATAAATACCGTAATTTACATACTCGGAAGTTATGGCACTATGATTTAGAAAGCAATTATAGGAAATTATTGTTAGTCGCGGCGTATTCACCAATTACTACGCTAGCCGAGCCTGAGATCAAGATAACCGATTGTTAATCGCCACTAATTACTGCTGGTGTTAGGTCGACCTTTATCTGGACACCATTTACCTATGAGACGACAAAAAACCTGATAAAAACTGTGAAGAAAGATAGTTTCGGTGCCGGTTCCGGGCGCGCAGCGTTTCACCTGTTCATTGTTTGGCTGGCGGCAGGTACAAACAAAAGGGTTCAAATATCACAGTTTTGGAAGATAATAGCGGTGAACGCAATAAATCTCATTGGTAATAACTGCACTTGCGGAGCCTTAGATTATCGCTTTAATGCATGGGTGAGGATTTTAAGTTGCGTGATTTATTGGGAGGATGTGGTTGTTTTTTGGCGAGTGATATTTTTTGCTACCAGCTCTGTCTGATTTGTTTGCTTACATTAATTTTGGTTTTATTTTTGTATGGAGTTCTGATTTATCATTGGTATGAAATATTGATCCTTCGAAAACTAGATGGGTTTAGTCATGATGACGATATAAAAGGTTTGTAACTATAAAAAAATACACGCTCCTATTAGCTTGGTTTGTATCTATGAATCTGTCTATCTATGTAACGGAATCTTTGAACGTGATTTTCACCTCTTTCAAAACGTCGGGTTGATTTGAAACTTTGCACACCTATCAAAGACCGATGACAATGCAATAATTTGTCCCATTATCCTTGCCATGATCTTCAGGATTAGCAATCGCTGATAACTAAAAAACACGTTATTAAATTAGCGTGTTTTTTAGTTTTTTAAATTGCGAGATTTATTTTTGCTCAATTGTGAATTCGCATCTACAACACGACGATGGCGACTGCGCATGACATCGTGATATAAAACACTTCAGTCATGTTTTTATATTTATCGGGACTTATCGCGAAACATGTGTTCAAATCGCGAAAGTTTAAAAATTACAACATTTCAGTCAACAAAAAATAAGAGTAGAGTTTTTTTTAATAATGGTGACGTCGTTAGATTTGGCTTTTCTATATTAAATATATATATGAATGTTTTCACTTACAAAATAAAAATATATACATTTTTTTAAATCTTTTCAACTTATCATAATTTCAGTGATATTTCGCAGTGTTTGCTGTTTCATCTTGTCTATTAGAATGAAGTATTTATAGACCAAGAAAAAATACCATTTAACTCGGATCACATCTCAGATCAGACAACCAAGGGACGTATGGTACGGTGGCGTGGTGGACGTTAATGCATCAGGCCTAAATCAGGTTCGATGCCTTAAGTCGAACTCACCCTGCAGATGACCTTGCAACCTTTTATTTTTCATGTGGACTATTAGTTAGTACATTGATATAGCTGCAAGATTCTAAGTGTGCGTGAAAAAGGGGTAAGTATTTGTAGTATCAGGATAGTTTTTGCGTTAAGCGGTTTAGCGGTATAGTGAAAAAAGTGGGTGAAACACGGAGACATAACACGAACGATAATTGTACTAAAGCATATCGCTCTTGTTTGTCTGATCTGAGGGTAACATGGTTTTATATAAAACTATCCAAGATATCATGTTCTTAAATACATGATTTCCTGGATGTAGTCTTGTCATTTCAATACTTGCTGTGTATTGATCACGTGAGCTTTAACTTAAAGTGAGTTTGTTTCCCGCGGAACGAGTGCTGAGCGGATGTGCAGTGGGTATAAATCTCGCGATCGCCGCAGGCGCAGGTTTCGGGAGCCATCAATCAACCCGCGAGCAGACACGTCGGACCACGGATCTGTACAACAAAGTCAAACGTGGTTAAACGGTCACTTGGATGCGAGGATTTAACAGCATAATGAGAATGGTCTAAATTGTGAGCGTTTTGTTAATGCTTGCAAAAGTGTAATTATGAGTTTTGGCGCCTCATACTCTTACAGTATCTTCCTAAACTTGTTGATTTACGACTGTAAATGTGTAATAATGTCGCGAAATCAAACTGCTGTACTATAAAAAGCGGTCATTGCCACTCGAAAAAAATTATGAAACAGCAGATTTTTTTTCACGGTTTCTGTGTTGGTCTCATAGTAAAATTTGTTCATAATGATGAGTACAATGACCGCCTTTTGGCTTAGTACAGTCTATATGCGTAACCCTGTATCATTTACTACGTACATTGAATTCATTGGATTAAAATACAATTTGTATTTATCGTGTAATTATGAATTTATGTAATGTGAATTGACAAGGTGATGAACAAATTTTGACAGCAACCTAGATGTCTTAAGTTTTTATTCAACGAGTGAATTAATAAAATAATAATTAATAAAAATAACTAATCTTTTTATGTGCTTTTTCTTTGCCGACAGGGGGGTGCAAGTGCACCCTCTTGCACCCTCCGGCGCCCATGTTCATACACTTGTTATTTTGTTAATTCGGTGTTCGAGTTGGATCCAAAAACGCTAAAACACAATGAATAACACCATTTCCTTATAAAAGCTACCTGCTTGCTGGCAGACGTTATTTGATACATGATAACTGAGGCCATTTTCCAATAAATCAGGATGCTTGCTCGCATAATTTCACTTACGCTCCAACTGGCGTAATATTTTCACTTACCAGGATAATTTGTCTTGTATTGTTTATTATTTTATTTTATAAAGACGCAGATCCCATGGTGGAGAGATGACGTAGACGAATTTTCAACTAAAGATAAGTAAGTACTTAGTATGTAACTATGTACTAACGTAGCAATAATACCTAAATGTTTACAATAATAATTATAACACATTTACAAAAAAAATACGACTTCTCGGGAAGTTCAATACATGAGATTCATTCCTTAATTTTGAGGTGTAAATATTTTCTTCTAAAATGATAAAAATCGGTTCAAGATTGTCACATTACATAAGCACAAAAAAAAACAGTCGAATTGTGAACCTCCTTTTAAGTATATAGTTGGTTGAAAAGATGAAAATTAAGTGACATTTTTTTATTCGAAGCGGGCTTATGTCATTTTTTATCTGATTGTGCTAACACGATCTTTAGGATTAGTGTAGGATAATCGTCCAAACTGAGAAAATTGAACCCGTCATCGGCCGGTCGTATCAAAGTATCGGACAATGGCGACTTTCGGACACTGGCGACATAGCTACTTGATGTGCGTCTGCAGTATGTGGTGGAGGTCCAACTTCAATAATCGCTGGACCACTGCATCTACCACAGTCTCGTGGTTCAACTCGTTGGACAAAAGAGTTGGTCCACCAGTACCACCATAACTTAAACCGAAGCGACGACGCGACGACGTATCGAAGCGCACGACGAAAGACGTGGAAACACTCGGGTTGCCAGCTAAAAATGTCGTCTCGTGTACGGGCCTTAGGGATTAGCGTTACGGAAACGAAGATCTTTAACCTAATCACTTAAAATTCAGTGGTTGTTAATAACTAGCTAAATGCCCGTACACGTAGGGCTTGGCCTTGGACTGAACCAATAGATTTAATTTCCAAAGTTCCTACTGTATTGCTCACCTTTGTTATATGAGGAACATTTGTGCGTTATCTGTCAGTGAATGAATGAATTTAAGACACCGCAAATCATTAGCGTCAACAAAATTACAAGCAAGGAGCACCATTTGTAAGCACACATCAGAAACCACACCGCGTTTGGCTACTCTTGATTTACTGTGCCTGCAGGACTTGAGCTAGCTCTTTCATCGTCAAACTCAAAACTGAGCTCTATATTACCTATTTTAAAGCACCTTTTGACTTGGAATGCTCAAATGCCCACGCTTAATGAAATATAATCTTTACAGATACGTTTTCTACTTAAATGCTATTGTAATAAAGCTTGCATTTGAAAGAAGGTTAGATTAAGCATTTGGGAGAGTGTGAAATCAACTTAAAGTCTAAAACGCTAGCCCCAAGCTGACGATTAGGGTGTAGAAGCTATCCCTAACAGGTATAGAGATAAGAAACCTGCAGAACAGTCAATGATTACAATATTTCACTTTGCTACATAACAGAAACAAAAGATAGGGGCGAAAATATGAATCAATCATCAATTACTAGTTCGTAAACAAATGTAGTCGCAAACAAAGGTCAAAGGAATTGAGTGTACTCCATAGAGTACATACAATATCAATTATGTACAATCTATCACCAACATATAAAACTAAACTAATCTAATGAACAGGCATTCAGGCATCGTTTCCAAAATTTTGCCCCTAAGACAGAAGTATGTAAAGAACTAAAAATGCATCTCTCCCTTACGATTTGCAGACTACGTCGTCACGTTATATAGCTGAATTGCTGGAGGTCCTACAATGGATGCTCGACAGCTTAGCGAATCCTTGCCAACCTTTGGTCTCAAGATGAACTTGGATAAAACCAATAGTAATAGCTTGGATAGATCATGTTCAACGAACACCTTGCTCCGGGACCGGTTGCCAATAATGGATTCACTCTAGAGATCGATTGAAAGTATATTTACATACAGACGCTTGAGTTAGGTAAAAAAAATTGAGAGTGAAGCCAAGGTACAGTTGGATTGATCAGCGTTCGGGAAATTACATCGAGTTTTCTCGTCACCTATCCTGCAAAGTCTTAAGACGAAAGTTGTTAACCATTGCGTTCTACCTGTCATGTGTTATGGAGACCTATGTACCTATGGAGAGAGCTGTGCTTGGCATTCCTCGGCATCGTATCCGTAACGAAGTTATTTGCCAGAGAAACAAAGTCGCCGACATAGCACAGCGTATTAGCAAGGTGAAGAGGCAGTGAGCCGGTCATATCTGTCGCGTAACCGCAACCGTTGAAGTAGTCGTGTTCTGGAGTGGAGACACTGGAGACCACGAATCGTCAAAAGCAGCGTGGGACACCCGGAGTCTCGGTGGAGTAACGATATAGGTAATGCAGCTGGTATTAGCTGGAAGTGAACAGTTAAAGATTGGGCTGAATGGCGTGCATTGAGAGAGGCCTATCTCCAGCAGTGGACTAATATAAGCTGGTTATGATGAACGTGTAAAGTGGGGCATAAAAAGATGATTTGATGTGTTTTTTTTTATGAATGTGTAGATTTGTATCCCATTTTATTTCAGGTGTACCGTTTGCGGAATATAAACTGCCAAAAAAAAACATTGTTTTTTTGGCTTTGGCCCTTTTGCTCAGGGTTTAGTTAAAGAGCTGTCCAGACGCCTCATAGATGTGACGGGTGACCAAAGAGCTGGCGCTTACCTTGGCCAAAGAATAAGTTTGGCCATTCAACGTGGTAATGTCGCTAGCTTTTTAGGTACCCTACCCGAAGACAGTGACCTTAATGCAGTTTTTTACCTGTAGTTTATAGTTTTGGATAGGTATTCAGTTTTATTTAGATTTAATTTAGGTATTTATTTAGCTACTTTATTATTTTAAGTTTTAGTTTTTAGTTAATATTTAAGTTTATGTTAATTTTCTGTTATTTAAGTTACCTTTGTTTCAATAAATATATTTTTGGCTTTTAAACAAAACATTTAACTTGTTATTCTTATTTAGTAAATAGAATTCTAAATAATAAGTAACGATTTTTTGACAGGCATTTCTACAGTAGTTTAAAGCTCTTGAACCACTGGCTTTAACTAAGGACTTCCCCATAAACTCCTAAATGTGTTTGTTATTTTGTCCTAAAGGCAGTTATTAGGCAGTTATAGGAGCTGTTTGGCGGTCTTACCTCCCAGGGCAAAGCATTAACGTGAAGGATTTCTACATAAATAATACATTTTTTACGACTAATATATATGCTTTAGGCTTAAAAAAGGTTAGGTATAGGGTGCATGTTATGACATCATAAGCACCAGTTGAACGTTTTTTGAAATGTATCTTGCAGTGTGGGTGTCAAAGTATTAAAGACAAAAGAATCGACTTAGTCAATCTCTTTGAATTTTTCTGACATATAAGTCAAGATTTAAGACAAACTAAGAAACTTACTTTGCTCGATTCTGCCTTGTTTGATGATATCTAATATATTAACTTGAACATATTTTAATACATGACTCTGGCAAATGCATAAACCGTCAACTCCTCTTATGAGTAAAAAATAACATTATATTTCTCTGAGAACATACTTATCATGATGAAAGATCAGGAGAAAATTCCCTAACGAGCCAAAATACTCTTGGGACGAAGGACAAAAAGTAGAGCAAAAGAATAAAAAAGTAACTCTCCATTATCATACTAGATATTATTAAAGTAACTGGACAAACAGCTAGTGCTCAGCGAGAACGGTGTTCGGCTAGAAATTGTAGCATTTGTTGTGCAACCCCGGCATTACCGCGCGGTAACAGATAGCCGCACTTGGCTTTTGAACTCGATGAGTGAGCCTTCATCGGGAAATAGGGATGGGAACGATAATCCTATTAATACATAGTTTATTTCGATAAAATAGAGAAATTTATTCACTAAAACTATACTGGAAAAGTATACATATTTGGAAACATAATAGATAAATCGAATTTTGATAATCGATGATTAAATCACACACTTGATAATCGATGATTGAATCACATATTTAGAACATTAATTCTAATTCAAAAAGTTGTCAAATCAGAGCATTAATTAGTTTATCAAGTACTTATGCATAAGTGGGTAACTGTAGTATTACAGTTATCAAATTGACCTTTATAAAACTCCCTTATTACTTCTTCTGAAGATGTGATGATGAAACAATAAAAAAAAAAACATACAAATTATCTAGTGATGTACCAATCATATTTCATGAGCATTATCCTATTTAGGTATTTGAATATAACAAGTATAATTTTTTTATTTAAACCCCCTATAAAAAGCTGTATAATCTTCAAACGGCAGAACTTATTTTCTTAAATCATTTAAAATCAAAATCAGTTAAGCCATTTGGGAGCTACAATGGCATAGACAGACGCACAGATACACACGTTAAACTTATAACAACCCTGTTTGCGTGGGGGTAAAAAAGCATTCGAATGAAACTACTTCGGTTTATAACTCGATTTTTTATCATAATATTTCACTCGCCTACCAGCCTCTCACCCCACTGCCAAAGCGTCAGCAGAGTGTGACTGACTGCTCCAAGACCCTTATTTAATCGAGTTATACAAATAGGTTACGATATATTCTATACCATGTTCCAGCACTCTTAACCCATAACTTAGCTATGTAGAGCCGATTAGATAGCGAGGCCCTGAGATCCCAATCGAGGTTTCGGCCATTAAGTTGTCGATACTCGACTCGTGAGCACGAACATCGCTGAATTACACCTCTATTTACTGTCAAGACTAATTCCTTGCTCGTGTCGTTAGAAACTACATTGGCGTTCGTATTGTTCGCTGGCCATTATCTTATCGGTCGGCAGCAGCTTTCGGTTCAACTATATTATATTACCTACATTCCGAAACTTATACTTTCAGAGCGGCACCTTCAAATTGCATCAATTCAAACGCATAGCTTTTCCCGTGCAATCTTGTATTCTCTATTAACAGGTTCAGGTGGGAAGTGTATTAATAATGTTCATAACGATCTATAGCCTGTACTTCTCTGTAAATAAATATCTAAGCTAAATGACGGTTGTTCATCGAGTGTGATATATATCGAGTTAGAATGGGTGATCAGTCATTACTATACAGGCTGATATGAGGAACTAGAAAGCTAAGCAGCATCAATTATAATTATGCTGTACCATAACTAAAATAATCTGTAAGCAATGGCTTTCTATTTCTTTCAATCTATAGGAAAACTAGGAAACGTGTGATAAGAAGTTTAGAACTGTGGAGAATGCTCAAAAAAGCCCAGGGGCACTATTTTTGAATCGCTCGAAGGACTTTTTTCATGCGATGTGATTTACTTGCGAACAAAATCCCAAAAGTCGTATTTTTGAACGAGTCATATCGTAACTCGTAACTCTACGAGTGATCGATAGAAAGTCTGACAGAACTACGGCAACCCAGAATTCGAGCGATTCAAAAATACCAAACCACTCGTATTTGAAATCACCGGTAATTATTTGCGTGTGCGAAAAGAAAAAGTCCTACGAGTGATTCAAAAATAGAGCCCCAGCATTGTCGATTAGAAAATAGACAACGGTAACAAAATATAATTTCAAGTTAGATTTTCATTTACTCCTTTTCCTACAGAAACCATGTACTTTTTTGGGATAAAAAGCAACCTATCTTTTAATAAAGGATATAAGTTACCCCCGTATCAAATTTCCATTCTAATTCGTTTTGCTGTTAATGAGTTGAGTGCGTACAAACATACACACTCACACACAAACTTTCGCATTTATAAGTAATTTGATTGTGTTGTGATTATGTTTTGAACATACTTTAATATCGGCCTGTATATTGATCGCGGGATGATGAGTGATTAGGCCCTGCTATAATTTAGGCTTAGCGTCAGTGAGATGTTTTGTGCCGGCCGCTTGTTAGCCTCACTTGTTGTGCGCGCGCGCTTCTATCCATAACATTATTTGGGTGCACAAGCATGGAACTGGACCTGGGAACTTTAATATATATAAGTAAATAGATAGCTATGCCACAAATTGATGGTTACATAATTTTTGAGTTTATGCTGAGTACATTAATTAGAATGTTTATGTTATGACATTATTTTAAAAATTATGATTATATCTTAATTAAATCGTAATTTTATTTAAATATTATTACAGGCATATTATTACTACATCATTCGATTATAGCTTTTATAAAAATAGTTTCTACATTTCTAGGTTTAGTAAACACAGTATTTTCATGAATAGATTGCTTCAATTAACCATCAAATTCAATTAAAGAATAGATCACGCTGCAATTCTGAAGTAATACATTTATACGTTAAACAAAACAGACTATTGTCAATTCCATCTTTAGCAGTACTCAAGTCTTCTCCACATTTAGTTATCTGATAGCAGACATTAATTTATCGCTGCCCATTTATTTATATTAGCACCATTTCTTTATCAGTTTATCATTGATGGTCCCGAGCTCGATATTGAGCGGAGTACTCACGGAATGAGATAAATGACCGATGATCGAGTGTAAATAAGATTGAGCATTGTTGAATAACTGCAGAGATGACCTCGTGACTTTGTTTGGAAATGAGAATCAAAACATAAATGTTACTGGTAATCATTGAAAGGAATTTTCTTTCGACAGTAAAGAGAGAACCAATTCGTCTTCTTTCGAGTCGATGTTTAATTTTTTATTTTAATTTTATATTAAGTTTTCGGACCAAAATTTTAGCACTCCAATGGCACTCTTCAAACCCTGGATGGCAATGCACTGCGCTCGTCACCCCGAGATATAAGATGTCATATCTCTGTGTGCCCTGTAATTTCGCTGGAAACATTGCCCTTTTTTCTTAACTTTTTTCTATGGATCAACTGTTTTTTCGCGATTTCAGGGTTGACTCGTTCTTAGTAAAAGTTGTTTACACCGATAAATATAATGACCTCATTTCAACTTAGCAGTAACGTCCCCCTGTAGTGGAGTGGTGTGGCACCAAACAGCAGCTAGCTTTTCTATGCAAAACTAAAAGAGCCTCCAAAGTCAAAACTGCCTTAATTCTGTCTAAGTTTCCATAGGAGAACAACTCAAAGAGAAGTAGCTCTACAGGGTAAATGTACCAAAACCTCTCACAGGCAGCTTTCCTAGATTATACTCACACAAAAACAAATAATGTTGTTCTATGACTTTTCCCCTTAATTTAACATACACATACTCACATGAAAAAAGTTTGAAATTATTTAATTCTGTATAGCATGCAGGATCCCGCGTTCCTTTTCATTTGAGACCGCAAAGTCACTGTATTTAGAGCCCTAAAGCCCATGAAACAAAAGTGGTTATGGATGAAGGGTAGGGAAATTGCTTGAGAGGTTTTTGGTATATTAAAAAAAACCTTTTATAGTGACTGAATAATTCAAATAATCAGGCAACATTTTGCTTTGCTCTGATCATGCTATTCAAAGCCTCATTCCACTGCGACAGAATCACGACCCCTAAGAAAAAACTTTTGATAAAGCGAACCCTTTCACCGCAGACGCACCGTATAAAATATGAATTAGTGGGTTACTCCATTCAAGGATCATACCACCGCTGGACCCATTGTGTGGAGTCCATATTAACTGCTTCAGAAGTTCATAGCTTTTTTATACAGCGGCGACATCTTTTGTTATGCACACTTGTAAGTGAGTTTCTTTGAGCTATTATAAGCACTTCAACCATTCTAAGGCGGTGATCGTATTGTGTTAACTATTTTGACACATTGCCTTATATTGTTTAACATGTTAAGGCCATAAATTATATTTTCGGGTACAAGGTGTGACCATGCTTGACGAGGATCGTTTGTATGATTTTGGATTAGCTTGATGTTATGATTTATGTGACGTATCTATTGTGAGATTTTAGAATTGGGGTCGAGTTGGAACTTCTATTTTATACGGGGTTACACGGAATGGTGGTAGGTAGTAAACCGAAATGGGATCATTGAAAATTAATTTTCTATATAAATAAAATAAAAATGTAATAGGAGCAACAAACTCGGTACTCCTTTTGTGGTAAAAACATGTTGATCGTCATAACTGTTTTAAAATCTGCACCTGCGCACGTGCTTTGACACATAAAAGTATCTTTATATTTATCTTATAACTACTGTACGTTTACTGTGGGACCAGCCTTGAAATCGTGTCTTGAATTTTTATATCAAATCAAATATTTATTTATTTGCAAAAATATTAACTTACATAAGTCAACCAACAGCAGCATCTTTTTTTTTGCACAGGATCTAAAATTAGGTATATTTTATTACAAGACAAGTTCGGGCTCACAAAACACTTACAATAATTACTTTTGTCATTGTATTTTAAAATCACAGAATTCTAATAGACTAGTTTTTGGATAATTTAGAGAATATAAGTGCGTACAAAACAAAAATTAATTATTCCAGATTGAAAACAAAACAGAAACAAAGATTTGACATATTAGTACGAGAGCTAGCAACGTCGGGAAAACAAGCATTTCAGGTAGGCTAGTTTTTAGATATGCTATCTCTCTCACTCCCCTGGACGTCATACGGGCTATCTGGCTGGCGGTAGTGGTTGCGTTCATCAGTGCGCATCCTAAATGTCCAGGTAAAATGTCGATTTTTCAAATCATTTTAAGAAGTTTTTTTTTTTTTTATTATTTTTATTGAATTTTTCGCAACATGAATCTATTATTGCCAGATATTTTTATCGTTGTTTAAATTGTGCCAGACGCTAATTTTGAATTGAAAAATTTTTTTTTTTCAAAATATTTTAGTATGGCTGAAATTTTTATATGATGTTATTTAAGTATCTAAAAACCTAAAATTAATTAGCCAAACAATACTTCGATTGTTAAACCTTCAGCCAGACCGATCTAAAAGTGAAAAGTGATGTGGTACCATTTTGCTTGGTCTAGGAATAGTTGTCGAATAAATTACAGAGAAAGAATTAAAAACTATTGAATTAATTGTGGATTAACATAGCATTAAAATAATTATTTATTTTTGTGCAAAATTAAGGTAATAATCAATCTCAAGGATGAAAGTAAACAAAAATTATATTGAATTATCTTGATAATTATCATCATCATCATCTTCATCACTGCTGTCATTTTCATTGTCATCGTCGTCTTTTGGATTATCAACGTCTTGTAAGCTATTATCTGTAAAAGAATGAAAAATTTTATAATCTTTCGGCAAAGAAACTTATTAGTATTTTATTTTCAATTTTTACCTTTAATGATAATGTCGGCAACTAATGATGGTAACTGCTCTCCAACAAACCAGATAAAATCATATTTATCGTCATTTATGGTCCAGCCAGAAGCTTGAGGTGATAGAGATGTTGGGTGTTGTAAATGAGCATTTCTCCAAAACTTTGTTACGTAACGAATTCGTAGTAAATGCTGATACAATTCAGCTTTGCATGGTGGTAGGCTTGATGGATCAAAATTACGTTTTTTTTTTCAAAATTATCATCTGATTTTTTAGACCGATAAGTGTTTGAAAACAGATGAAACCGAACTTCATTGACGTTCCAAGAATCACGAGCTAAAATTAATTTAACAATCGAATTATTGTTTGGCAAATTAATTTTAGGTTTTTAGATACTTAAATAACATCATATAAAAATTTCAGCCATACTGAAATATTTTGAAAAAAAAAATTTTTCAATTCAAAATTAGCGTCTGGCACAATTTAAACAACGATAAAAATATCTGGCAATAATAGATTCATGTTGCGAAAAATTCAATAAAAAAAAAAAAAAAAAAAAAAAATATTCTTAAAATGATTTGAAAAATCGATATTTTACCTGGACATTTAGGATGCGCACTGATGAACGCAACCACTACCGCCAGCCAGATAGCCCGTATGACGTCCGGGGGAGTGAGAGAGATAGCATATCTAAAAACTAGCCTACCTGAAATTCTCTCTCGAAAACGTTGCTAGCTCTTAGACTATATGGAAAACCTGTAACTTTTTCGCGAAATCAGGGTTGAAACCACTAAAAAAAATTATCGTAACGATTAGAACAATGACCTCCTTTCAGCTTATTACTACCGTTCCATGTAGCTTTATACACATTGCATATTATGTAGTTGTAAGTTTTATTCTAAAATCTTAAAAAGCTACGACAAGGAACGAGCTTGAAACATTAAAAACAATCTAATTATTATTTTGAGAAGAATCAGAATGAATAAAAGTTTTTTCTGACAGTGAAACATAAATCATGAAATATTAAATAAATAAAATAAATAAATATCAGGGACATTATTGCACACATGGTCATCTCACCCCAAACTAAGCAAAGCTTGTAATATGGCAGCCAAAGACTGATTGTACATACTTACATATATATTTTTAAATACATACTTAAATAGATATTAACACCCAGACATAGTACAAATGTTCATCACACAAATGTTTGTCCTAGATGGGAATCGAACCCACGTCCCCGAGCACAGAAAGTAGGTTCACTACCAACTGAGCCACCGGGGTAGTCGGTATTAAAAGTTACATTGTCACAAAACCTGGCTTCAACTCAGCATGTGGATAATGTACTCACGCCCTAAGTAACGAACGTTCGATAAGTTAAAATTATATCATAACTAGGTATAAGGTAGTATGTGTGTAAATTCGAAAAACAACATTTTATTCAATAACGCGAAACCATGACTAACCTACTTTCAAAAGTAACTACATTTGACTATTCAAGTAGGTTGGTAGTGGTACACCTAAATCGTGTTTAAATTCACCTCATTAGTCCTTTGGACGGCGCGTTTTTTGTTGACTATCGAGCACATCGTCGGCGCATTGTAATGCTTAGTGTAGACAGGTGACAATGACGCGGCGTCGTTTGAGCAGCGAGCGCGACGAACAAGTGTGATAACCAATTGAAGAACTCGCCGTCCTCTCACAGTATTGGGAAATGTAGAGTACTCAAACTACCTCCATTCAATGAGCTATTATGTACTAAGTATGATACCACATTGCAACACTCTGGGCCAATTTTAAAGGCACACAGTTTAACTTCCTAATGTTTTGTTTTTAATGGGTTTTTTTATAAGAGTCTTGGGACAAATCGTTGTTTTATGTACTATATTTATTCGACGATTATTTGCGTACCGTTGATTTGATCATCATAGATTATTGTTTTTTCTAGCGTGTGTCTCTAAACTGCCTACCCACTGTGCCCATACTTCAATCGTGCAATCACTCGCTGGTATCACGTCGTGTTGAGTAGTATTTTTATATGCAACTAAGTGTCGAGACGAACTGGTCGCTTGCCTTGACAAACGCGATAGTAAGCGTCACGCTTGCCCACAAAGACAATGAAACCAACATCATTGCTTGCCCGTATATAATATATAACCGTTCAGTGTCACTCAGAATTTAGTCATCCTGGTCATGGATTTCCCATAATAGTTCAGTGCCTCCTAGGAATTAGTTATTCTGGCCATGGCTTGCTCGTAATATTTCAGTGTTGCTCAGAATTTAGTCATCCTGGTCATTATTTGCCCATAAAAGTTCAGTGCTACCCAGAATTTAGTCATCCTGAGAAATTAGATGCTAAATCTCTCTATGCCCAGAAATTTCATAGGAAAAATTGCCAATCAATCCGGAACACAGTAATAAGGGCTGTTTTAACGTCACACTTCACACCTGTGACACATCAGTAGAAATCTTAGAACGAGAGAGGCGGCGGATAAAAAATTAGACGTATAAAATCACCTAGTGATAAAAAAAAAAACATGTACAGAGCTTAAGCACTGTTATTCACTTTAGTGTTACTCTTTCTTCTAGGGCGTACAATGGAGTCGCACAGTAGCAGGCTTCCGTGTTGCATAGCACTAGGGTTAAGAAAGAAAACAGAATAGGCTCGTAGATTTCACTTAGCGACATGAAGATTACCTAAAATTTGCTGCCAAAGCAAATGTTGGTTTTGACATTAAAGAACATTATATGAACAGAACTGAGTTTATAAAAAAAAATGTTTTTGATATAATGACAAATGACTTTTGATGAATATTTTTAAATACATACTTATATAGATATTAACACCCAGACATAGAACAAACACAAATGTTCATCACACAAATGTTTGTCCTAGATGGGAATCGAACCCACACCCCCAAGCGCAGGAAGTAGGTTCACTACCAACTGAGCCACCGGGGCAGTCAATACGAGCATTCATACGAGTACTAAGTAGGTACATACACTTTTTGGTCAGAAACTCTACAAACTTCAATCGCAGCATGTCTAGTAAAGGCAAGTGTACATTTGTAGGATGTATTGCGGGCGTCGTTGTTGCGACACAATAACTTATGGGAAGGTGCACATAAGCCACGGTAAACAATTACCATACATTTGGAAACGTTTCGTCTTTGTGATGCGCCGCTCTCTACTCAGAACGAAATCTTCATTCTTATTTCACTTCACTTCCATAGTACTTAGGTAAGGCCTTTTTAGAGTACCGTAGCCCGACAAGGAACTCTTATAAATTCGTTCTGTGCGTCTGTCTGTCTGTCCATCCGTCCGTCCGATTTTTTTATAAACTTCTAAGATCTATAATTATATAAATAAATGCATGAAACTTTGCACAATTACAGTTATAACATATATCTCAATTTTAAAAGTATAAAAAATGCCTTTTAGTGGAGGCTCTGGTGCATGTGAAATGGGGATGTTTTTTTTTCTCTGCACCTCTTCGTGTGGGGTATGTAATGTTTGGTACATCAATTTTTATCAAGTCTATTCTTTGCAAAATATGGCCCGTCAAGTGAATTTTTTTTTTCTATAATCGTCAATTTCTGACTTATGACTACAATTATATGGCTTTGTTACCAAATGTTAACAATTATATGCAAAAATGCCTGTCAGTGTGTTTATAAACTGCACAAATTGCACACGCACTGTGAGAGACAACAAAATGTTTTATTTCACGCGTAAGTACTGTATTTTTTATTGACACAGAAAACAATATAAATTGTTATATCTTAGGTGGCTGTTGTCACTATGAAGTGGATGAGCAATATGTGTATGTAGATCTTCTTGGGTGAGAGAGTGAAATAGCTCGCAGCATAATCGACCACCAAAGCCGAATTCAACCGATCACCACGGCCAGCGGTGAGCCGTAGTTATATAGTTTTCAAAGCAGTTAGCCTATATTTTATAGGCGAACTGCTTTAATCTATATCTCTAATCTATTATAACATCTCACTGAGTCGGGTTACATTTTTTTAATAATTTGATTTACTTATTAAATGCTTCATTATTAGTTCTCTAAAAATAATAAAAAAATAATTACATAAACTGGTTCACAAATGTCATAGTAGGTAATCAGTATACATAAATAACATGCATAAAAAAATTACTAATTGAGAACCTCCCCTTCTTTTCTTTTTCTTTTAAAAATACAGAAGTAATTATTTATTTATGTCATAGGATTCTATTACTATTTATGAAACACTATTTTCGTAGCGTTAAAAGGTAAGGTAAATTTTTAAAATTAAGTTTCTTTATTTAATAATGTAGAGACAAATACAGCATAAATTTGCATCATAGAAAGTAAACACTCTTAGATAAAATAAGACATTCGCATATCTCGGGTAAATATACATTGTAATAATTTATGAATGAGCCGTAAGCTTTACATTATATGGTGTTATCACCAAATGCTCGGTGGGCATGCCTTATGTAAATGCCCCTAATGCTTACCCATTGGCGAGGACGAGCGAGCATTCCCCTCCGTGCGCAATTAGCACTTTATTGCCGACGCCATTGGCCTGTGAGTACAATGCCTTATTTAGACACCGCTATTTGTATGCAGGTAATGTATATATTATGTATTGTTACGACGATTTGTGACCATTCTAAATTATCATTGACGCTGTTGATCACAGAAACACCGATTGTAATTATATTATACGTAGTTTTTAGGATGATCACAGAAATTAAATAAACGCCGTCTTGCGGCGTCCGCGCGTCATCTATCAAGCCAATCCGCAGTCCCTAGTTATGGTGTGCCATGCCACTACTCCGGTGACAGCAGGCTGTCCCAATAGCTAACTGCCTTATTCGTCATATAACTGTCACCATTGTATAATCAACCTTACAATAACACCTTACTTATAGCAACTTAGATAAAATTATTATGATTATGCTTTCGTAACAATCGGGACACATTTACTTACTTAGCTATGCTAGCTTACGAGTAAGGTATGGGTTGAGCTTACAACATAGGTTTTTCAAAACAAGTACACATTTGAAAAGTTATCGGTGATACCTACTTCTGATGGAATAATCTGACAGTCCACCTTATGGAAACCAGTAAGTGTCTATGTCATCATCATCATCATCACCCAGAAGGCGTCACTGCAGAACATAGGCCTCCCTTTTTAACCTCCACGACATCCTGCCACCTGCTTCCACTGGATGCCCGCGACTCTACAATGTCGTCTACTAGATGGGAGACCTACTTATGCAGCGTCTTCCGGTTCGTAGTCTCCACTCAAGAACCTTTCTTCTCCATCAGTTATCGGTTCTTCGAGCGTTGTGGCCTGCCCATTGCGACTTCAACTTGCAAATTTTAATAGCTATGTCGGTGACTCGGGTTATTATCCACGGCGAATATCCACGTTCCAGATTCTATCGCGCAAAGAAATTCCGTGCATAGCTCTCTTCATTGCTCTTTGTGTCAATGTCTATGTATAGATCATCTATACATAGACACTTATCTAGGTACTGGTTTCCGTATTTCATAAGTACCTATTGCAAATACTCTGACAGTCCACCTCACAGAAACCAGTGTCTATGTATAAATGACCTATACATAGACACCTATTTTCGGTTTTTCATAAGCATAGCAAATACTCTTTGCGGAAAGCTATACTTTATCAAATTATTATACTTTATCAATGAGAGTGTACGACTAATTATAGATGCATTAAATACATAATGTATTTATAACAAATAATATTTAAGTAATTTTTAATTCGGATTTTATAATAGTTCAAATAGCAACCAGCTGCATTCAAAACAGATAAAAGCAAAACGTCTGCTTATTCAAACATCCCACAATCAGAAATCTACTAACTACGTAAGTATTAATTAAAATCAAATTATAAACGGTTAAAATTTTAATATCTCCAAATGAATGAAACATATTTTCACATGTTAAAACAATGGCTACCGACAGTTGCCCGTTCCTGCTTATCGCCACATCGAAGCCTTTCTTTGGACCGTCGAAGCACGTTTATGTACAATTTTAATTCATACATCCGCCCATTTAAGAAAGAACTCTGAACCCTGCAATTGTCTAGCATTTAATATTTTATAACTCGAATATTTCCCTCGATTTTTGGAATAGCAGTTGAGCAATTCAGATGTCCACGTAAGTTGGTTAGTAGTTAAAATAATTTTATGCGTTATATTAGTAGTGGTGTGGGTGAAGTAAGTAGGTATTAGATATGAGGAGTGATGGTCACGCTGGTCGTCAGGAAACGGTGGGATTCGGTTGATGTGGTTTTAATTACTTGGGGTAAACTCTCCGCCCATGAATTTGACGGATGCATTGCGTTTGAATTATTACCCAAAACGCACGGAGAAACTACGTGCATTTGGGGTAAGACATTGTTTGCTTGTGTGTTTGTAATGTTTGTATGTCGGTTACCATTTTTCCTTAAATCGTGTGGAGTGATTTGAATGCCGTTTTGTTTATTTGAAAGCAGGTTGAATCGCAGTGAATCTTAGCTACTTATACCTAACTGATGAAGCTAAGCAGCGCAATGGTTTGGAAGTTATGTTTTTAACCGACTTCAAGAGAGAGGTTCTCAATAAGGTCTGTTTTACAAGCTTTTATTTAATTGGGCTTGTTAGTTTGGGTCAAATCTTGCATCCGAATTTTAAAACAGTTATCCCCAACCGATTGAGCTAAAATTTTGCATACACGTTTAGTTTGGATGACATTGCATGGTTATTCGTTAGCTAAGTGTCGTCATTCTAAACTAACATAATTACTAAGCTATGACTAAACTAACACCATACAAGGAATCTGTAAGCCAAATTTTTACATCGTAGGTCGTTTTCGATAATGCGTATAATTACGCATTATACGCATTATTACGCATTCACTAATGTGAATGATGAAACACGGTACAGTAATAATTACTCTTTATAACATCAGTTATATGCCAGTGAAAGTCCAATCAAAATCGGTCCAGCCGTTTTGAAGTCCTTAGGGAAGATACATACATACATTGCTGTTCATTTTTATAGATAACAGAAAAAGTATGTAACTACAATGAAAAAAAAAAAAAAAAACTATACCTACTCAAATATACAACTTAAAGAAAAACGAATCTAGTTAACTAAATAAATAAATATCTGGGACATTATTGCACACATGGTCATCTGACCCCAAACTAAGCAAAGCTTGTAATATGGCAGCCAGAGACTGATATACATACATATATATTTTTAAATACATACTTAAATAGATATTAACACCCAGACATAGAGCAAACACAAATGTTTGTCCTAGATGGGAATCGAACCCACGCCCCCAAGCGCAGAAAGTAGGATCACTACCAACTGAGCCACCGAGGCAGTCAACTGCAACCAGTTTCTTTTATTCTTGGTAAGTACTTAAGAAAAGCGAGACAGTTGGTAAGAACCTGGCCGATAAAAGCACCTGTCTATGAATATCATTTTGGTCAGATTCTTTTTAACCCAAACTTTTCAAATTATCGTGTGCCCTCGAACTAAAATTCTACCTCGACTCAGTATCGCAAGGTGTTTGAATATGATTAGCAGCTTGTCAAAACTGTGTAAGGGGTCTAATATTATTCAAATGTAATCGAGAAGTAAAGGGTTGAACGTTTTAATACTTTAAAATGTTGATAATCAGCTTTTGTTTTCCCAAAAGTCTGCTCCAGCAGAGTAATGTGGATACAGGTGAAATGATTTGGAGCTATGACAGCGATAAAAAAATACCGATTACCGATACCGAAAAAATGGCGATTAATTCGCAATTTTTGTATCGATTCAGGGTTCAAAAATGGCGAAGTATTCGCTGTATATACATAAAAATAAAAAATACGGTCTGAATTGAGAACCCTTTCTTCCGGAAGTCGGTTTAAAATCCTTCAGACATGAAATCGATAAAATACTGACTTTTATAAAAGTTTACCTATAAACATACCTACTATTCCAAGCTTTTGATTAGCGTGTCTGTTACCTCACCTACCCCGTAGTATTATTTTATCAGGTAACGAATTAACGTATTTAATCAAGTAAACAGTCACAAAACAAATAGTAAGCACTTATCGATAAAGGCCTAAATGACGATATTTGTAGTAGATGACAACAAAGATAAAGCCACCCCTCGCTAAGTTACAAATGTCTGCAGATACGCGGGGGGTGCTAAATCGTCCAGACAACGTATTAACATATCAGTTTTACATGTCTTGCATAATTGTCTTGTTTTAATCGCATGATAAGTTCAGGTTAAATGTAACGAAAATCTATATTATACAATTCTATCAATAATTGCTAATAGTTTTTCATTGCATTTGCATTGCTATTCAGCGTGTTACGTCACCATGCTCCTTGAGATCACCAGTGGTTATCAATTCTATGATAGATATTGCAAAGAAACTGACATGAGATAGTCGTAAGGTCGTAAGATGATTCTTTCATCTCTTTCGCAGAGTCCACCTGGGGAAGTGCTAGATCTCTGACAGTTATTCAATCGCCAATTAAAAAGCAACACAACTTCTACGTTACAAGACATTATAGGGTTTTTAACAGCTTATCTCAAAATTCTCAAATCAGCCTAGCCAGCGCAGTTAAGTGCCGAGCAGAGTTTTGACCTGGTGAAGTCAACATTTCGGATATTGTTGAAATATTACGGGTAAAACGGTCGCTTACCATCAGGCAGGGAATTAAGAATTAATTTGTTGTTTAACTTTCTATTTTGCTAATTCTTTGCTTACGAGAATAGTCATAATCGTATGTCTTACTGTTTCTATTATAGAGCAAAAAAAAACTAGTGGAAAAAACTGTCTGATAATTTCTATCGCTCACTTTTTATGAAGCTTTCCCGACCATGACCGCAGCCATAGTTTGCGACGTGTATGAGCGCGCAATGTTCGTGTCACCTCATCAAGATATGCAGTCATTGTACAGAGTGCACTTCGTTGTAGACTGGTAACTATTACTGTTCAAAGCGTTAATTTACAGTTAGTATAATGCTTTGCCTCAGCAAAGTTAATGTTATCATTAAAAAAAAAAAACTTTAGAAAAATATTGTCATTATTAATGGCAAGTAAGTTTTGGTCAGTGACAATAACTTTTTTGGTTTGAAAGACGTTTAGTACAACTCCGAACATGTCAGTGTGGTACTGTAGTTGACGCTGGTCGTATTGGCCAACTCGCCAGCCTGAATGGCATCATACGCAGGGCTTTTTCCACCGTCAATGTCGCCGTGCTCGAACCGAGCGGTCTTGCGCGGGATTCAGTTGGAACGGCACCTTGTATGCATGGGATGCAACTTGTATCGATACTTTGGCGCCGTCACATCTTCCTGGGACAAGGTAGAGCTGGTTTGGTTGCCAATTCAGCGGAGCAACACAAACGGTATTAATAAAGGCACTAACTGCATTAATAAAGGCACTGTCAGTATACCAATATTATACTTAAATGATAATAACAATTTTCATCACCATAAATAAATACATATTATGAGTAACTATAATACCTGAGTTGTGTCTACGAAAGCAAGTGATCTAGTTTGTTGTGTCAAAAACTGCCATTTTTCAAGCCGCGTATAACGCATCTATCAGCTTTGTAAATGAATATCCCCGAAGCGGTTTCGCGTCATATGCAAATCGTCATATCCCCACGGCTAAGTTCGGTATCTAGCGCATCAGAGCTCCCATCGTTCGTCTTATTTAAAATTCGTTCCCCGCGGTTTCGATATGCAAATGACGAGCGACATTCGAATACAAAAAGCTCGAAGAATCGAATAAGACAGTGATGGAGTTTGAAGCGTGTCTGATGCGAGTTACACACACTACCACGTTCTTATACAGTTTTATGAATGTTAGTGTTTAGACTAAGGAGAGATCCAATGTTATGGTCACTAATCAGGCCCAAGTTGGTGTTGCAACAGGACATTTACACTATAATATTTTAGTTCGTATTAGTAAAAACATCCTATTGGCTTTTGCGTAAATGTTTATCTCATATCAACTGTGTGTATTAGCAGTTGTTTGTTTTCTATGTAAAATAAAACAAATTTATTAATTATAATAAGAATTGGTTTATAACTAAGTAAACTTGTTTAATCATTTTATCTTACAAAAAATGCGTGAGCGAGGTTCTCTAAGACGTATATAATATAATATAGAGTCTTAAATTCACTGTGACAAAGATTCTTTCGGAGTCCAGGTCCAGAGTTCCCTCACGTGATGATATTTCTAATGAGTTACAGTTACCAGGTAATCTTGAGCGTACTAGAATAGGGGTTTGTTGGCGCTTACTATCCTATAGCAGTGCCCGCAATTTCACCCACTATTTTACAGAAGCAGTAATTTTTTGGAACCCTTAAATCCATTCAGCCTTTGAGTGGGAACAGGCATACCCACCCATATACTCACAAACATTCGCATACGATACGATATTAGTGTAATTTCTTAACGGTAGTTTTGTCATCCCATCAAAACGTCAAAACCAACGGAGTTGCAGTTCTTATAAGAGGCGTCAGGCTATCTCAGGCACTGTCTCCCAAAATATTCTGTGACAAAAAGCTCGAGCTCGGTGGCAGCGAGTAAATCAATCGATCAACGCCGGATATACTCGTAGGAATACGTCTTCATTGTGTTCATTAGCGTCGTCGAGCGAACCCGGACCGCACCTGCCGCAGACATTCCGCAAAAAGCCTAAGAACTGAACACCCCTTCAGTATTGAGGAATGATCGTCTCGAAATTGAACTTATTCACATCATTTGCATGTTGGGAGATTGTTTCGATGTAAGTTAAACGCTAGTTAACATTTAAAACGGCAACTTTGATATTGCACAATATTATACATGAATTCTTTTAAATTTTTATAACCTAGGCAATTGCTATAGGTAATTCCCATGCAGTAGCAGCGAGCAAAATGTGAATGTAAAAAGCTGATGAACAAACATGGTGGTGTACATTAGAGGTAGCCATTTGACCGCATCGTACAAATATCTACTAACTAAACTGTAATAAATTAACACAGATTAGTAAGTGGTTAGTATAAATTCGGTGCGATCCGATCCGAGCGATTGGTTCAATGCGGACAAGTGGAAAACCAAAGTCCAGCAGTGAATAAACATAGGCTGACAATGATGAACCTTTATTTTCTTCTTTCCTCTTGAGAAGATTTTGGCGTCCAAAGTCTTGTGCCAGTTGCCAGTGTCAAAGAGAATAAAATTAAAGTTTTATAAAATATCACCAAACAAGTTATAGTCATAATAAGAGCCCAGCAAAGTAAGTCACGGGCACGGCCAAGTCATACCCTAGCAAAGTGGTGGAGATTTTACTATATGGAGGCTTCTATGGAGGTTTTGAATCATCACGTATATACCTATTTATGTTTCACTCGCTCGTTATATCACTTGTTCACACTCGAACACGTTCACGAACACTTAATCCCACTAATCCCACTATATAAATGTGAAGCCGGGGCGGGTCGCTAGTAAATACATAATAATCCACAATTATTACAAAGCTGCGCCCCGTGGTTTCAACCGCGTGACAATGATAACTAGTGAAAATGATGATGATGATGAAAAGTAGCCTATATGTTAATCCATGACAATAACCTATCTATATTCCTAATTCCATCGAAATCCGTTTAGCCGTTTTTGCGTGAAGGTGTAACAAACACACACACTCACAAACTCAAACATAAACTTTCGCATTTATAATATTAAGTTTCGAAATAACACAAGTTAGAAAAATAAAATAATACAATGTGACGACATGTATTTTCACGTTGGAGTCAAAATTCCATGAAGAATCTTTTCAGTACTAAAATCGGTTTAGAATTGCAAAAAAGATTAGGAGCAGAAACTGGATGCAGAGTTAAAGACCGACATGGTCTTTAAGTAAAAAATGCATACGTCCGTAGTAGTTAAGTGCACAAGAAATAAACTAACGGTGTCGATGATGAATTTTTCTACGATAATTTATTTTCTGCTTACAGTAAAACTGAAACTTCTTATTTCTATTCACGATATTTTTGAAAACCCAAGCAAGAAAACACAACGTATCCCCAGTTATTAGATTTAGGGTCAAGATTACCACAAAATTGTTACAAAACTGATCTATTAAAAGTTACTAAACTCGATAACGACTTGGGCGTTAATCTAATTAAAGAACATTAGAAAGATATTAGTGGAAAGGACACACGCACTCTCATCGATTTTTTCCCGCTTTCAATTTATTGAGGAGGTAGTAGCGTGTACAAAAACACAATGGCATTCGATTGAGACCGTTACAAACCATTGTGGTATTAACCTGCCTAATTACAGATCAAACGCTGTGACCACAAAGGCTTCATCTCGGAACGCGTTTCGACCTTTGTGTCGTAAACCCACGCCGCGAGAGGTGGTAGTTTAGCGGTTTTTAAATTACTTTCGGTTCCGCATAATATCACTTAAGAGCTAATGTTTTGTGCGTCTATCTATCTCGCTCAAACATTTCAATAGTAAAAAATCAGACAAAGAAGGGAGACTTGCCTTAGTAGTACAAGTATCATTCGTGTTCAAATATCTCAATTTTTCCTTAAAACACATGTCATAGGACTGCACGTCAGAAGTAAAAACTTAAGTAGTAGTTCACCTGTTCTACAAGAGATGGCGCTGTTTTAAAATACACGGTACAGCGTGACGATGACGCGAGTTCCGTGATTTTTGTTCACTCAAAAACTGCTCAACGCGCCTAAAGAAGTTTTCACTTAAAACTTAACCAAAACCAATTAACGCAAGAACGGTAAGTACGGCTCACTTACTAATTTCCACAGTATAAGAAACTTGCAGCGACACTAAAATACAAACTAATAGTCTACGTGCAAAAAAGGGCGACAATGTCGTCTGCAGGGTGATTGCGATTAAAGACATCCAGCCTCATTTGGATTGGATGCTTTCGCACCCGCCATGTTTCCGTACCATGCCTCCCTTGTTTCGATTAAGTATAGCTGAAGGGTGACCTTTGTCCAGCAGTGGAAAAGCGTAGGTAAGAAACTCGATTAATATATTTTAAACAAGAACTTTAATATTATTTTTTCAAAATTCCTTCAAACTTTTTTTAAATGCGCGATTGAGATAAAGGATGCACGCTTGGGCATGGGCACTTAAATACTGAAAGAACAATGGGGAAACCAAGAGCAGATCCAGGGGGGGGGGGGTCATGGGGGTCATGACCCTCCCCTGGACCTAGCCCATACCTACTTTTTACTTGTATCTATGATTATAAATATTAAATTATAACTTCTTGTGACTTGACCACGACTATGTGACTGATCCGCTCTTGGGGGAAGCTCGCATTGTGTTGTGTTTGGGTGTTTGTGATGACCCTGGTATAAAAGGCATAGGCGACAGTAATCGCTTACCATCAGGCAACCCATCTGCTTATTTGCCACCTATGGCATAAAAAAAAACAATTGTCTACGCGGTGCCGCTCGCCAGGTTTGATATTCTTGAGCGCTTTAATTTACTCAGTTTTAATTTAGTTCAATTACTTCTTGCGTTCTAGAAAATATGTTCTGAATAGCGAGTAGGAGAGTAATTGCGTCGTAAATGAAGGGCCTCATACAAATCAACGTAAAACAGAAGCCACAGTTCAGCCGATGTCAGCCGCGATTATAAACGGCTTATTTTCGAACAAAGACTGACCTTGCCCGTGCATTATCTTTTGTAACATTTGCATACGCGTACTTATTAGCTGTTTTTACTCCATTTGAAGCAATAAACCGCAAAGACTTCCGTATTTTTGTTGTGATTTTTTGCATTGTTGTTAATAAATATGCGAACTGTTTCGAATATCTACGTAGTACTTATTAACGGAGGTTTCTTTTAACAATTCAAAAAACATGTACGTTTTAACTCCAAGGGGATCCATTCTCTTTATGCAATTACCCATTATTCTTGTAGAGGTTCACACGAATATTTTACGGGTATTAAGACAGCAATTTAAAAAAATATCGTATGATTCCGTTGATTTGAAAACACGTGAATGTGCTGTGAATGTTGCTTTTGTAGTGATGTACAAAATTCACGAAAAAAAGTGTCCCTAATTTTATTTACATAATTTTATAAAAGGTACAATTAAAACTGTAGTTTGTAATGTACTTAGAATTTTGAAACACGTGTAATTATGTAGGTATCTGGTTATTTTTATTTTCAATTTACATACATTTTATAAATAATGATCAAATAACTAAATCATATGTTGGTATTACAATGTCTTATTTAGCTTGCAACTAATGTGGACTGACTGCAATTATTATATTTATAGTTAGTCTAGTATGATTTTAGTCTAGTTTTGATATGAATTTTTTTAATGCTATGACCTAATGTTCATATAGTTTTAAATATCTTTGCTTGACCGAATAATCATTGAAATACCAGAAAATACGTCGATTCTGCTGTGTCATTACTGAAGTTAACTAATCAGACAGAACCAAATTTATCAGAATCGCATTTAATGAAATTAAATGGCGAAACAAAATGATGGCGCCATTTTTAGAGCTGTGGAATTAAGAAAAGTTTAGAAACTGGTAAAACAGTATTGACAGGGGTACTTGGTACATAAATATTCGTCCAACATGTACAAGAACAAACCACTGGGCTGATGCCGTGGAAACAGATATGAGTAAGCTCCAGCTTGGCATGAGGTCGCACAATGCTCTGGGAGGTGACGCTTTTTATTGTCGGAGACCAAGGACCACTTTGGAGTCATCGAGCCAGGCCAGTAAGTAAATAGTTTCAAGTAGAAAGGTGTAGTACTGTACTGTACATAGTATAAAATTACTTAGGTCATTTAATTCCATCGTCGACACGAAACCGGCGCTACGTATAGAGAATAAAGCCTTATTAAGGCGCTTTATCGCGTCGTACGTACGTGTAGTTCATTGTATTTACGACCGCGTGTAAGTATATGCCTTAAATCCGAGCACCAGCGGGCAAGCCATAAACGTAGTCAACCGTCCATTTTCCCGCTATCGCGACCGCGGCAGCAGACACGCAGGCCCTTACCACTGCCTAGTAGGCAACTACCTTAACAAAATCTTGGTGTTAAAAGAAATTAAAACTAAAGCTCATTCACAGAAAGTCTAAATTTGACTAGCTACACAAAGAGACTTAGATGTTATTCTTCGAGATTGAGGGTATTAGCATAACGACCCGAGCACCCCTTAACGCAGCATGCTTGGTCACGCTGCCCCCTGACGCGGCTCGCAATTTCCATCGGGGTTTTCCTGAAAACCACTGCGACGGTATGTTAATGAGACTATTATATGAATAGGCAAGAAATATTAATAGGTAGAGGTTATTATTTAGGACTAAGTAGGTTAACTGCTTTAACGAAAGAAAATATGTAAGTCAAGTATGAGAGAAAAGAAATGAAAACACGCAAGATATATAAATTACTGGATCAGCATTTTATTTCAGTAACTTAAATAACATGACATCTTCTTAGTATAAAAAAAAAAAATATGGGACTAATTAATACCTAACTACTAAACTAATCTATTAAACCGCTACCAGTGAGAATTATTCTCAAAATGCTGGTCCCATTACCACGTTGTATGCAATTATTGCATTGCGTTGTATTGCAATTCTTACTCTTTAAGCAAAGTGTAGATTTTGGCTTCGAGCTGCATCGACCAGACGTGATGACAAATCACGTCAATTAGATACTGATGTAATTCGTACTTGTTTTTTTAAATCTTTCCTCTTGAGATAATTTTTGCTTCGTCTTGTGCAATTGCCAGTATCAAGCATTTAAATATATTTGAGTCATAGTCAGAGTCATGAAAAGTAAGTCAAGGAAGTCCAAGTAGTAAAGTAGTGGAGCAAATTTTTTAGATGACATCACTGAATGTAGGCAGGCAATTTTGACATTGATGACTTGTCTTGGCCTTGTCATAATTTTATACTGTATGAATGTGAATAAATAATGCAAATAAAAATACACTGTAAGTTCCATGAACTAACTTTAATAATATTTTCAGATTTAGAAGCTCTGCTCTACAGGTCTTTCGATTTAACTAAAATACCTACTTATATATTCTTAAACACAATTTCGTGACTCACGTATTACAGTATCGTGTTAATCTGCTTTCAGATACATTTCTATATGTATACAATGATTAAAATTTTCCATTTTATCATAGGTGTATCAAAGTACATACATCAACGTCACTGGTCGTCGGTAAAACTTGCTTTTCACGTAAATCCAATTTGTGTGGCTCGTCCGTAAGGGCGACTCGTGGCTGGCCGTTATTATTCACTTGTTATGACATCTCATTTACATATAATCGGTGCGCCAGCATCGAGTACTGCACGTCACAGTACTGAATCTTCACACTACACATATTCATAAGAATATCCAGCTGTCGCTCGCAACTTCGTATGTATAGGTACATTATCAAATAAACTTTCAACACCCTTTAGCCCTCAGATCAGACAAACAAGGGATACATAGTATGGTGCTGTGGCGGATGCGAACGCATCAGGCCTAAATCAAGCTTGATGCTTTTAGTCGAACTCACCCGCAGACTACCTTGCCCCCTTTGCATGCGGAGCTTTTTTTGAGCTTTTTTGCATGAGGAATAAAAGTTTGTTCATGGATGTCGCTGCCATGAGTTCGACTAAAGACATTCAGACTCATTTACACTGCATACGTTCGCACCCGCCACGTTGGCATAAAGATTTGCCTATTACAGGATCTGCAAACAGCAAGTTTAGGACAAAACAACTGAACCGATAATAATATCTTTCCACGCGGGGTCAAAACATCTATACAAGTGGAATATGACTTTTTCTATCATAATTTCTGTAACTAGATACTCATCGATTTTAACAAGAAATATCTATTATCTGTTCCAATATCAGCTTGACTTCTCAACTCATAATCATCATCATCAGCTAGAACACCACCGCTACTGAACATAGGCCTACCCTTTTGATCTCCACATTGAACGACAGCCTGGCATCTGCATCTACTGAATGCCCGTGACTCTTACGATGTAGTCGGTCCATCTAGTGGGAGTCTTTAGTGAGGGCCTTTCTTCCCCATCGGTTATCAGTTCTTCGAGCGATGTGGCCTGCCCATTGCCACTTCAACTTGCAAATTTTAATACCTATCTATATCGGTGACTCTAGTTCTTTGGCGAATATCCACGTTCCGGAATCTAACGCGCAATCTCCATTGCCCTTTGTGTAACTCTGAGTTTTTCCAAAAGAACAACAGTTAAGGACCAAGTATCAGTACCATATGTCATCACTGGCAACACACACTGGTCCAAGATCATCCATCCAACTTCTCAACTTCTTCTCCAATACTGGAGCATCGCTGGTGTATCGGTGGCCCTGACCAACGTTCAAATAGCAATAACAGGTAACAATTAGGTTTCTAATATCACCAATGTGTTATTTTATCTACTCAGAAGCCTTGCAAAGTCCAAACGCGTACCAGCAGCAGAGCACGTAGTACACACATGTATGTAGTTTACACAGTTCTTTGTAATAAATAAAAAACGAGTGGCAACACGTTCAAGCTACACTGCCACTGCTGCTGCTTTCGATTAGTGTAAGCCTTGAAACATTTCTCCTGCACATTTGTTCGGTAGAGTATACTTCCGATTTGGTCCCATTGTCACCAAGTCATTGGTGGTCGAATGATGGGATCACAAGGAACCCTCAAATTTTGAAGACACTTATTACGTTTATCATCTATTTTTGAAGTCTGTTTTAAATGTGATCCACTTGTAAACAGTTTTTATCGTAATTGTTATCGTATGGCTCTACTAATTTCCTTGCCAGTACGCAAAACTTGTTGCGATCCCATGCTGTGTTCTTTAGGTTCTGGTTGCTTAATCCGTACCACTTCTTAATATCATTCAGCCATTTAAGTTATTGTCGTCCCTGGGTTTCTTTTTCTGGAATTATTTCCCTTAAGGATCAACCGTGGGAATTCATACGAGATCCTTTTTGCATGCGTCCAAAAAAAATACTTTTCGTCAGTCTCATAACTGTAGATATTAGCGGTTAGCCTTTGCTAGTACTTTAGAGTTTGAGGTGAAAATAGTCCTCTTTTAGGAATTTTGAATATTTTGCGTTACAGTCCACGTCTCAAACTGTTGTAATCGGTCACAATATTTATTTTAAAAGGACCTACGTTTCGCAGACGTAACATCTCGTAATGCATCGTGGTGTGCTGAGTGTTGTTTGTGTTGCATGCATCAAGAGTTAATAAACTCTTAGTAGCTCAGTTTTACTTACTTCATGTACTTAATCAATACAGACTGAGCTAATTTTTGTACCAGCTTTGATACTGCGAACATGACTGCTTAATGCGTGAGGCAACCGCACCACTGTAGGCCATTCACACGAACCCATTGGTATCTTGATCGACGCTGGCCTATGAAAAAGCGGGCACTAATTAAAAAATAAACTATTCCTAAGATGGTTTGTAATTTACGAAAGCGACCGGAAGAGATTTGCCCGTACGTTGCTAGTTATGAAACGAGCGGATGCTTGCTTGACGTTGCTTGGGTAAGGCTTGGCTATTGTTTACTGTACAGCATGTTAGCAATTAAATTGACAATGAAGATACATGCAAGTTACTGATACAATAAGTATATAGTGGTTTGAATATTTAACAATCAGTTTAATGACATTAAAATGATCTAAATAACTATTGACTGGATGGAGTGACAATATAAGTAAGGTGGTTTGGTAGTTGTAGTTGACTGAATTAATACATAGGGTTTTTTATTTTAGAAATATCAATACAGCTGGTATGACTTACCGAGGTGATGCTCAAAATAAATAATACATTCTCGTAAACGAAACACATCAATAAACTTAAGTTCACATGAAAAATTAAACTTTTAATTTAAAAAAAATCGTCTATATCGTAATTTTTTTCGTGATTCTTCTCGGCAAAACCTTTCATTTTATATCCATATCATGTAGGTAGGTGCATAAAAAATACTGGTTCGCCATCTTCAGAGTCAGAATGAAATCATTTGGCTAAACATGCATTTTCATCCAAAATAAACGTGAATGCAAAATTTCATCTCAATCAGTTGGAGATAACTGTTTTAAAATTCAGTGGCAAGATTTGATCCAAACTAATAAGGCAAGTTAATTAATAGCTTGTAATTACACATTCCAACCCGGCCTTTATACATGGCTACTGGTAATCAGTTAGCATCCTCTGAAGGAAGCCTCAGTACATAAAAAAAACATCTTTTATTCCGAAACTATTCGAAATTCGCGAAAAAAATTAGCTGTGCCGTACAAAAAATCATTCATTCCCACCAAAATGTATGAAAATGCAGTTTTTTTCTCGCAAATTTCGATAAGTCGTTAGAACAAAAGTTGCTTGTTTTGATATACTGAGGCCACCCTTAAGAGGACGCTACCTGATTACCAGTAATCCTGTATAGTTTCACACAGCTTTAGTGTATAACTGGCCTTAAACCGATCTTTTTCATTGATTCTCTCGCGAGATAAGCCTGCATCTACATTTTCCAAGCAGCACAATGTGCGATTGGAAAGCTCCTCGGCAGTGCGAAATATTTCCATTCGTTCTGAACTGTGTGTGAAGTGGTTATTTGCATGGGCTGCACCGTTTAGCGCATATCTATGCATATCGCTGTTCCGAAACCCATTGTGCCCAGCGCAGACCGCGAAGCGAGCAAAATCGCCTCCTTTATTTGCGAAATATGTACTGGTAGCAGCTACCGTAGTAATGGTAGGGATTAAGATTATTATTCTACTCCACAAGTGACTGTTAAACAATGACTGTAATGGTGTTGAACTAAGAAGCTGTTTTTTTCTTGCTATAACCTTTATAGTGAATTTGGAAAATATGTACCGTCGCTCTCCATTCGAAATGCAATACCGAACTAATTTTGAGAATTGGTTTTGTCACTTTAGGAGAAGAATTTGGCAGACCCCAAGATACGGCAGATCCCGCACAGCAAAAGATAGGCAAACTAAGAAAGTTGCCAAAGGAGACACATACCTTCTGATGACCTTCCATCATTTGGGCAATGGTTAAGCACAGTGGTCTGAATTGGTTAAGTATGTATTTACTCAACGACGGACATATTCGAGGTTATCATTGTACTCATCCATTTTATAAACAATGTTAACTAAGGAATCAACACTGAAATCGCGAAAAAAGCAGCTGTTCCATACACTTCGGTGAGGTATTAATTACATATTTTTATGGAGCAACTGGTTTTTTTCGCGATATCAGGGTTGGTACCCAAATTAAAATTTACTTATAATAAAATACAAAAAATAAAATGATGCAACCCGTGACCAGAATGCCGGCGTCTACTCTGCTCAATGAGTGAGCATTGCCATACAACGTGGTAATGGGGCCAGCATTTTGGGGACAATTCCCACTGGTAGCGGTTTAATAGATTTGATTAGTAGTTAGGTGTTAATTTGTCGTTTTTATTATTGGAATGTTATTTAAGTTATTGTAAGTACAAAAAATAAAATAATATTTGGGACATTTTTGCACACACGTTCACCTGATCCCAAACTAAGCAAACCTTGTAATATGGCTGCCAGAGACTGATATACGTACATGTCGTACATATATATATATTTTTAAATACATACTTAAATAGATATTAACATCCAGACATAGAACAAACACAAATGTTCATCACACGAATATTTGTCCTAAGTGGGAATCGAACCCACGCCCCCAAGCGCAGAAAGCACATCCGCTACCAACTGAGCCACCAGTGGAGTCGGCAGGGGGATAATGCTTAGTACAATGATATTCTTGAATATATCCGTCCTCTAGAGATACATCTACGAAAAAATTCTCACTTCAGTGGATACACCCGACCATGCATACCTAGTACCTACACAACCGATACAACCGATTTTTACAAATAGCTGTCGATAGTTTCGTGTAGGTTAAGCGAGTGTCGCTAAATGGGTGACGTCATCATAATTACATGACGGCGACTAGCATGTACATGAAATAAATAAAAACTTTTTTCACTGTACGTCATCATGTAAAGTATCATTGAATACATGTTTTAAAGGTTAACTGGCAACTTTTCCTATTAACTTCAATTCTTGAAAACTTGAAATCATAACAGTGTACTTTCTTATTTTTTTTTCTTTTACGTCTTGCAGAATATCAGCTTTTGAGTCTTATTATTTAATATTTTTTCTCATCTATCAATGTTTTGTTTTTAATCTTCTGAATATATAACGGTGGATATATGGGTATATTTCCAGCGTTATATATTTCAGCGTTCCAACCATTAAATTTATTTCTTTTGTGTTTGTTATTTCTATCTCTGTTACATATGACAGTAAGTTTCTTTAAAATTTAATAATAAAATAAAATGAAACTGAGGTTTGGTATTTTTTTTACCAATTTTTTTTTTTAGGTGTTAGTTTCGCAAAATATGATCTGTCAAATATATAGTTTGCGACTTTAATTTTTTTTTAAAGAAAGATGATAGAAGTTGATGAAAGAGATGGGAGATGGAAACCTTCCCCCAGCAATACGATTATCAGACAAAAAAAGTAAGATGCTTGTTATACTATCCGTACATACTCACCCTTCACTCCGTGTTGGGTGTACTTTCAGCATAGTCTACTTGCGTTTGTAGAAACCGTATGTGAAATGACGATTAAGAACAGTTGTAAGTACCCTTTGTTTGATCGCAGGTGAGATAAGCCCAGCTATTGTGGTGGACTAACAGTAGAGCTATTTAGCGGTATCACTAAATATGTACATGTCATAAGGTTGGATTATACATAATTAACATATCTAGAGAGATCAAAATATAAGTGGAGTATGTTGTATTAGCAAGGGTATTGTTGCTGGAGTGCAGCAGCGTGGCAGAACAACGGAAAAATATCCTCGGATCACCGAGGACACTCCGGGAAGCCTGCACAGGCATTAGCGAGCTGCTGGCTTTCCTGGAGGTGACCGGGTGGCTGAACTAGCCACGAGCATGGTTAGCTGGGCTAAGCCAGTGGAATTATTCGCAAGCAATAGATTTTTTTATGGTTGACTGACTAAGAGTTTGACTAAAGTTCACCTGTTAAGAAGTATTCACATTTTTTGACGATAAAAGCCACGAAAACTGAATTTCCACGAAAACTGAATTTTGGCGTTCTGATTCTATCAATGGAAACCAAATACAAAATTCAATATAAAATATTGAAATTCTATTTCTGTAATAAATATAGGTATTCAGATTGTAGAAAAACTCAACATATTAGGAAAAAAGGTCTTCAATTACCTATCCCGTTCCATCATTTAATAGTGAACTTACTTGAAGACATTACCACCACATAGCACGTATGTTTTATAATACAATTTGTGATATAGTTAAAATTTATAATACATACATAAATTGGAAAATTAAATATAAAGCTGACTGTATTACTTCGATTAAGTGGATAATGAAAAATTATTTAAAACGGTTCTATAGCTAAAACAACATATATACCTAATTGGTTTTTATTATATTAAAAAGTTTGGGTTCGTATTTTTTTTAAACCTTTGGTTGCACTCAACAGTTCTATAAATGTTGTATAATGTAGCACTTTATTATATAACTATAATTATTTATCATTTTACCTATGGAAGACGCATCCTTTGCAACACACTGTTTTCACTAAAGAAAAGGCAGATCCACACATTTTTTATACACAAGTGTTTATCGATAAATTATTTATGTTTATCACATTTACAAAAGTAGTTTTTCGTAAATCTCTCGGAGGAAAAGTTAGAGAGTGGATTTCTTTAAACTACTGACATAAAATAAACAATTTTTAATGTTATGGTTTGCTGTTTCATATTTGTCTTTACAATTACGGCCTTATTTTTTCGTTTATGCCTAAAATGTCCAAATACCTAGAATTGAATGATGCATTTTGTAAAACAGACTCACAAGTGAATCGGTTTCTTCTATGCAAACGTGTTCCATCGAAGACCGCATCATCGTTTAACATCAGGCAAGATGGCGGTCACCGCAAGCCTATTTATCCATTAAAACAATTTACACACAGTTATTTACAATAAGTATAAATTGTGAGAGTCGCGGGCATCCAGTGGACGCAGATGGCAGGATGTTGTTCAGTGTGGAGGTTAAAGGGGGAGGCTTATGTTCAGCAGTGGACATCTTCTGGCTGATGATGATGATAATAAATTGCGTATAGACCGATAAATGATATAATAATCACTAAACGCCTGTCCAGATTTTCTCGAATCAAAGTAAAAAATATTTTCGATGAAGTCACATTTAAAGAAAACTCAATCAAAATCGGTTCAGCCGTTTGGGAGCTACGATGCCACAGACAGTGAAATATTAATTTACCTACTCTTACTGACACATTACAACTCTGCATCAAAGTAGAAATTAAAATAAGTAGTATACGTCTTTCGGTATTTAATAATCTAGCTCGTTATTTCCATCCATTGTCAGAATTCGGTTCTCACGTCACTTAATTACCTATCTAAAAGTTCCGAAGGTAATTAGCGACTGATAAAATTAATATTACAATGGAATTGATAGGATAATAAGAGCTTTCCAGTAGTTCGTTTTGTATGTTACGTATGTCTATTATAGCGGCAGCTTTAACTATTTACTTATAAGTATATTGGAAACGTCAATTTAAGCTATTTCATTCTAGCATTCCCACAGAACTGTGTAATTAAGGCTTACAATTGATTTCCGTTATTAATTGGTAATGTAGAAATTGTTCGATGCGCGGCTGTCATTGCTACCCCAATGTCAGGGTGGGTCGTACATACGGGTACGCTAGAATGAAGGATATAACTGGATTTGACAACTAATTGTCAATACCAGGAATGAGCGACATAAAACATACAGAAATACTGTAGTGTAGTGTGACAACTACAGACAAAATATTTAACATATTGATTTATTAGGTTTTTGCGAACATACCACACTGATTACGGACACAACAAAGTATATTAAACGTATTTAAATGTTATTGACCATTCAAAATAATTACAATATACCGATAGGATTCGAATCTGGTCCCAATGGGTCGAGCACGTTGGTGATTTGGTTTTCTATAATATTTAGTGATTAAATCCTAAAGTTTTGAACAACACTGCAAATAATAAAATTACTTTCAAATATTTTAACGTCTTTGTTAGAATTTCAGTTTGGTTTGGGCTGCAATTTTAGGTGTTAGTTTTCATTCGGTTTTATCCTTAAGAGTGATTTACTGATGGTGTTTTACGTGTTTATAACACAAGACATCGTGTACTGCTGCGTAATTTAGCCAGGCGCGGATCTAGCCATAAAAAAAGGATGTGGTCACAGCCACCTGAAACCTTGCTCGGGCATGATCGATATTTTTAGTGCATTCCTACAAAGGAAATGTTTATAAAAAATATATGACGGCCTGACCAAGATTTTTTACAGTGTATCGTAGTTTCACGCGGGTAAAGCTGAGGGGCGTCACAAGTCACGTAGTAGGGTTGTGGGCATGCCCATTGTGCCCACAATGGTGGATCCACGCCTGAATTTAGATGTAATGGCAGAAGCGAACGAAAATATGAAATTATAACCTGTTAGTGTTGATACCATCTAAATGCAGTAACCATTATTTGGTGTAGATTTTTGGTTCAGGCAGCAATTTTCAACACATATTTAATTTATCAGATACGTTTATGGGTGTCTTTTACCGCCAAGTCCAGTTATATCCTCCGTTCTTGTACCTACGAGTAGGTTTGTATTTACACAGTGGGCTGGAGCGTCAGTTGTTCGATTTTTTTCTGGTAATGTATGTAAATGTGAAGCAATTAAGCGAGTTAAAATACGGGGTAGGCAGTTTAGGCAGGAGCGCTTCGAGCCCCCGCGCGCCATATGTCGGGGGCGGGCGGGCGGCCGTAGCGTGTTCCGTAAACTTTGCCAGCTTATTTAGTTATTTAAAATATGGAGATGTAAATATTACTTATTGTTAATTTCCGTTCTTCTTTTCTAAAGGTTTTTCTTCATTATTACACAGGAAACGAAATGTGAACTTAAGAAACGTTACATGTCTGAATTTAACTCGTAGAGTAAAGACATGTTTTTAATTTAACCTTTAAGCTGTAATAGTAGTTTTTACACCAGCTTTATTATGTTTAATTTTATTTTATTTTCTAAGACTGAAATAGGTTTTTTTTTATGATACCTGATGGCTCTTCACGCTTGCCCATAACAGCACAACGCCACTCAGAATTTTGAACTTCACAAGTTCAAAACCCTGGATGGCAATGCACTGCGCTCGTCACCCCGAGATATAAGATGTCAAATCTTTGTGTGTGTGTGCTATCGTTTATTTTTAAATTAGTATAGATAGGCTTAGTGAATATTATTTATTTAAACGTGAACTGAAGATAGGTGTAATTTAAGACGGCTAATTAAGTTCTGAGCTAATATCTACTTAGCTTAAAGTTTTGGTCGGATTAAGAAGAAGCTCTGTCTCCTTTCCGCAAAGTGAGTGTCAAAATGGAGTTTGCATGTCATACTTACAAGTGACGTCTTTTATAAGTATAGAGCGCTATCTGTCTGGCAAGACATTGAAATTCTTATAAGTATCTTCTTTAATTTTGAACACATTTAAATTTTGTTTTCGGTGATCGGCTTTATTTATGATCAGCTTTTATATTAGGCAATAAAAATAATCCATTCTGTAGCTCTTACGATAGTTTCCTTGCTTATTTGTAAAATAGTATATGCAAGATTATTTATTATACCTACATGCATGGTCTGATACCTACCTATTCGTAAGTACCTAATGTGACAACCACGTCTACAAGCAAATGATGATGGACAATACGGATCGAATATAGAACCTGTTTCCAGCGAAATTACAGGGCACACAGAGATTTGACATCTTATATCTCGGGGTGACGAGCGCAGTGCATTGCCATCCAGGGTTTTGAACTGTTGAAGTTCAAAATTCTGAGTGGCGTTGTGCTGTTATGGGCAAGCGTGAAGAGGCATTAGGCGAGCGAATTCGGTCGTCTCGTCATCCAGTACCATAAAAAAAAACCTCCTTCTTTTTAAAGTTGGTTAAAATATCTTAGTACTTATTTACTAACAAACTGAACGTCCAATGGAACTTTATACCTAATATGTATAATCTCGGATTTATTCACTTGTTTTACTCTTCTTATTTTCTTTATGTGCTTTTTGTGTATGTTTTTGGACTAAATAGAAAATGCCTCCTTCAGAGCGACCATCTTTAAGGAGCCAAGAAGACAACTTATTTAGAATCTATTAGGTATTTAAGTTATGGACATAAATATAACTAGTATGGAAGTGTAATAAATTAATTCGTCCACCAACTATTCAATAACAAAATACGTTTGGATACCTACAAGATTTTACACGCAAAATCAATATGGAAAATCCGAAGCGTCAAAGAAAAATCCGCAAGCGCTTGGTGGCGTTGCGCTTGGGTGGAGCTAGGCTAGCGCCGCCCTCAGGCGAAGCGCGCCTATTGGGCATTCGCACGTCGTGGCCTGCCCGTGCTCTCTCGCAGGCAGACGCGGTGACAAACTTATTTGTAGAGTTGAGTGGTGGCGCCACAATAGAATTATCTAAACGAGTGGAATGCGCTGCCTGAATGGGTGCTCCCGATATTGTAAATATCGGTGTCTTCAAATCACGAGTGAATCGGTTTCTTCTAGGCAAGCATGCTCCATCGTAGAGATCAGGCTAGTTGGAGGTTAAACGCAAGCTTATTAATTTAGATAAAGATTAAGTTTTTACCGTCAGTTAAAATTTGACTAAGTTTAGTTCTGTTTTGATGGGTTATTCGAATTTCATCTCGCATAAAAAACTTTTTGGTGTATTCAAGTAGCAAAAGTTTAAGTAGCATTTTTAGTTCTCATGTTTGACCACCTCCACGGATAAAATTGCTTCTTACGGTGACAAACTCACCATACGGGTAATGAACTTTTGGAAGCGGGGAATAAAAAAAATAAGATTGGGACAAGTTGCAAGATAGAGTTTACGGCTTTTTTTTCTTTGATAAAACGCGGTACATTTTTATTGAGGTAAATTGATTATACCTACATAATGAATTTGGTTAGTTTATTGACGGTTTTATGCTGTTTTTAACCGACTTCAAAAAGGAGGTGGTTCTATGTTCCACTGTATTGTTTATTTTATTTTATGTATGTTCACCGATTTCTTTGTCAAATATGATTTTGAATGATTTTGATGTTGATTTTGAAGATTACTTTTTTGTTTGGCAAGCCTTACTACGAAAGTGTCTTATATAAATTTCATCAAAATTGGTTTAATAGTTTGGTTTTTAAATCAAAATAGCTGAAAAAATATGACATGTATTTACAATTTTTTTTTGTCAGTTTTTTTTATTGATGATTATGTATTTCTATTTTATTTGAAGCAGTGTATTCACTAGTAGAGTCACATTAATCACAAAATGATAGAAAAGATACAAAGGAAAAAAAAAACTTTTCTGTGATTAGCGCTATATCAATGCGAAAGTTTATGTGTAAGTCTGTTTGTCCGCACTGAACTTGGTAACAGCTAAACGGCTTAAAATTAAGTTTGGTGTGGTTTGGTAATAAGTTAAGTTTGGTAGTTTATACCCAAATAGATAATTCGTAGTTTCTGAAGAATTCCGGGTGAAATAGCGGGGCCCTGCTATTATTTAAATCTCTCTCTCTCTTCCCGACTATGAATCCCACATGGTGGTGGGGTCAGCCTTCCTTAATTTTCTCCTCCACTTCGCTCTATTCTCGACATCGTCTTCAAAAACCTTATATTTATAGTAGAAAAGTAACAATAAGTAATAGGATACTTATCTAAGTACATATAGTACATATTGTTATCTAAGTAGACTTTGGATAATATTATCCAAAGTTGCCTGACCTGTCTCAACATCGTAAATTAGAGAAAAGTTTCATGTATGTAGGTCTCAACTATCGATAGGTAGGTACATTTTTTCCCCAGCAAATTCTAATAAACTGATATCTGATCTGATAGCCGTAATCGACACGAGAAACACAAAGAAAGAGAAAAATGTCTCTTTCTCTCCCGTTGGTCAGACGGCAGTTCGTCAGCCAAGTTGATTTATCTTTCTCTCTCGTTGGTCCGGCGGCGGTTTGTCAACCAAGTTGACGTGTCTGTTACGGGTCTAACAGTTATCAAGTACCTATACATTTTTTTTCATACCCCCCTATAAAAGAGCTGATAATCTTCAAATGGCTCAACAGATTTTCATGAATAATAGTTAAAATACACTCGATCAAGTCGCACCTTTCAACCAAAAAAATAATCAAACCGGTAAAGCCGTTTGGGAATTACGATGCTACAGACAAACAGAATGCACACGTATATAAAAGATAGGGTACGTACCTACCCTGTATTCTTGCTTCGGGGTAAACAAAATAGTATACCTAGTAATAAAGTAGGGGGTGAATAGTTGAGTGATACGTTTATAGCGGGAAATTAATATTTTAAACAGTTTTTTAGTCTTTGTAGCTAGGCCGGCTAACTGTTAATAATGATTACAATATGTTTGCGCAAATCAATGATTATTCTTTACATTATCCTGGAAAGGTATTTATCAGTAGCACAGCACACTTTATTACTTACACTTGTCGATAAAAAAAAATTTACTATTTCAAATGGCTTAATGACAAAATATGTACATACCTTATTAACGTGAAAATTTGACCTGAGGCGTAGCCATGGCTAGCATAACGAACTATAAATGCCCAGTTACCGCCGAAGCATACATGTCTCATTTTAGAGGAAAAACATATCTAATGAAAGTGTGTTTTGCGAAGTGTGTTTTTCGATTAATTAGTACATTATCTACCATGTTTCAGAAAAAAAAATGTTTTTGTAACAAACATCAAATTGGATCTAAATTCAATGCCCCCAAACCCAGTCGACCTGAAAAAGGAGCGAACCAATATAAATAAGAATAGCCATCATTGTTCTAGCAGGTACCGTCAGATCGTGTGTCACATACGAACCTGGGTGGTCCAAAATAGATAGCACAAATATTTTGAACACATTATCATGGAAATATGCTCGTCTGCGCAACCGACTTGCTATTGTTCGCCAGACCACGACAAATGCTGCGTGTCCACACACCACATTAGCCTGACACCTCGAGGTGTGAAGAAGCTTCCTGTTTTTTAAATAATGAGTAGGAGATGAGGTGTCAAGTGACGGTGGTGGTTAAGTATGTGCACGCAAGGTCTTGAATTCAGATTCCGTGCTTTGGGCGAGTCGGGTGCTTTTGTGTTTAGGTCTATTGTATTGAATGTTGGTGCTGGAGGGGCTGTAATGTCAATAGGCTTCGTTTGGGTGAAAATATCTATAGACTACAAGTATTAGTAAGAAATAAGAACATCAGTATGTTTAAGATAAACTGTTTTAAGACTTAACAAGCATATTGCAAATTCTTTCTTAGCTAACGTCTACACCTCATAAGAAATCTATCTGCCAAATTTCAGTTTCACAGATCAAGTAGTTTTTAAGATTTCGTAATGAGTCAGTGAGTGAATGTTGTTACCTCAAAAACTCTCGACTGGATGAACCGATTTTGATAATTCTTTTTTTATTTGAAAGCTGGTGCCTCCCGTGTGGCCCCATTTCAATTTGGTCCAGTTCTGACATTTTCATGAAGTCAGATTTTTAAATTGATAATTATTCATAGATAGATAGATTAAACTCTTTTAATGGATTTCATCGCGTGTATTCTACAGTATTTTTCACACCAACTGCTCGAATATGTCAATTATAAGTCATGCAAACAAACCTAATGTACCTCTAAGTAATTATTGCCCTACGGGCATTAATAATGTACTAATTTCATTAAAACCAGCTGGCTACAGTCTAGTTGGGCAATAATATTGTACTAATTTCATTATAACCCGCTGGTTAAGGTCTAGCAGGGCAAAAATATTGTACTAATTTTATTATAACCCACTGGCTAAGGTCTAGCAGGGCAATAATATTGCACTAATTTCATTATAACCCGCTGACTACGGTTTAGCCGGGCAATAATATTGTATTAATTTCATTATAACCCGCTGGCTACAGTCTAGCCGGGAAATAATATTGTACTAATTTCATTATAACCCGCTGGCTACAGTCTAGCCGGGAAATAATATTGTACTAATTTCATTATAACCCGCTGGCTACAGTCTAGCCGGGAAATAATATTGTACTAATTTCATTATAACCCGCTGGCTACAGTCTAGCCGGGAAATAATATTGTACTAATTTCATTATAACCCGCTGGCTACAGTCTAGCCGGGAAATAATATTGTACTAATTTCATTATAACCCGCTGGCTACAGTCTAGCCGGGAAATAATATTGTACTAATTTCATTATAACCCGTTGACTACGGTCTAGCCTGGCTCTCATATAGTACTGAATTTCATTATACCCGATGCTCAACTTAATAACTAAATAGTATTAATTTTTACCGTAGCACTAAAAATAACTTATTCAAAAGTCTAACTGGTCATCACATTTTTTGATTTATAACATTATAACACAATAAAGCAAAACAAAAAATGTAATAAAAAGACGCGAAGTGCGCGAATACTGCGAATCACTGTATTTTTTTAAAACAAACTTTCATTTGTCTTTCCACAACTGTAACAAACATTAATAAACATTGATCTACTTCTACGAGTATAATAAATACTTTGTTTCTAGTAGTACTTGTATCTTTTTAATATTGTTTCGCAAAATGTGTGAAAAGTAGAGTATTCTGCTCGATGAATAAGGTGTCTTCGTCTTGGGCCTGCTTGAATCCTTTTTTTTCCTGCCAAATTTCAGTTTCATGGATCAAGTAGTTTTTAAGATTTCGTAATGAGTCACTGAGTGAATGTTGTTACCTCAAAACTCTCGACTGGGTGAACCGATTTTGATGATTATTTTTTTATTTGTAAGCTGGTGCCTCCCGTGCGGGCCCATTTGGTCCAGTTCTGACATTTTCATGAAGTCGGTTTTTTTAATTTATAATTATTTATAGAAATCCTAGGAATACTTTTCAAGTGTTTGATAGGCAACTTAATAGCATACGTATAATTAAACCATGTTAAACCATTTATAAGTGATGATCTGTTTTCTGAATTGGTTATGGTTTTTTTTCATATAAATTTAGTCTACCGGTTAACCGGTAGGTTAATAACTTTGGCTAACAAATTGAAAAGTATTCTTGGTATAACGATTTTATTTTTAATCAAGGACTTGTCATTACCTAAAAATTTCAGACTAACGCACCGAGGGTTTGGCTCCAAAAAAATGTGTGTTCTTTTCACTGAAGTGAGAATTTTCGTTTTCGCTGTGGTTCTTTTGTTTCTCTGTTTTTCTGTTATTTATTCAATTCGGGATCTTTAAGCGCGCCCGACTCGCAGTTGGCCAGTGTTTTTTATTTGTTGTTTTGCTTTAGAGGGTGTTTTATAATCATGCTTAGTTTGACTTTAATACCTACGTATTACGCGTTTTTACACTAGAATAAAAACAAAAACACGTTAAAAATTCGTTTGTTGTATGGGAATTCCGTTTTTTTTTTTACTTTTTGATATTATCATAACGCTGGTTTCATAGTTCATTCGCCGTAAAATATTCTGTGAAAATTTCAACTGGCTATATATTATTAGGTAGGTACGTTTTATAAGATACAGCCGGTAAATGGTAGGACAGACAGATAGACATCGTAGGCTTAGTAATAGGGTCACTTGACACCCTTTGGGTACGCAGCCGTCAAAAATCGCCAGACACAGAAGTCGCCTATAGCAGAACATTTGCTTGGGTCCGGTCACTGGATCGAGCTCCACGATCCGAAGGTCCTCTCCACTGAACGGCATTATTTTTCAAGAATGGTTCTTGAAGCGGTTGAAATTAGAAAACATCGCAATTTCAACCGGGAGGATTGATTTAAGTTAGCGGCGTCGTGGAACCCCATAGTAAGCAAATGTACAAACCGCGGTGTAGGTACTAGGACTTTTACCGATACAGTCAGTGTTGTGTGTCGTAGTGACAACACTGCAATTTTTCAAGATCAAGTGAGGGTAGGAGAACAAAATACCCGCTCTTCTCACCAGAATCACCCGCAGTTTTCAGTCAGCTCGTGACCACGGCCACTGTAACATGGTCGAAACGTCGAGCGAAAGGTCTCTATTTTTACCTATATTTAATATTGCGCGATAAGTACCGATAAATATAAAAACAAGTGTTCAAATCGCGAAAGTTTAAAAATTGTTATGGAATGGAGTTGAAGAATAAGAGAAAGAGTTCTACATATATGAATCTGATAAAAATATACCAAAACATTATCTTTACACATTATCGATAAGTAATAATCAGTTTTTTTTTAGTTCAAAAGAGGTGACAGAACGAAGAAATGAAAATGAACGTGCACATCTATATAACTAAGAACTGATCAAATGTAAATTTCAGTAAAGACACCAAAACAATGAATATAATATTTCCACTTCTAGCTGTCTTCTAGTTCCATTTATTTTATTAATGATTGCAGCGTTATTGCATCAAGTTTCTGAGGTTTCAAGCATGACACCTGTTTGATTTTATACCGGTAGATATCTATTGACGCCTCTAACATAGTCACGGAATCGACATCACTGTAGCAGTGGACCACTTAAAGCGGGTAATCAGTCTGTGGAGTAGCCAGGGACTCGAGTAGACTCTACGGGGCCTACTGTTGTTCTGTGATTTTGTTTATACTATAAGGGTTAGATTTAACACGTAATATTCACTCAACGTTGATCCGGTATAACTTGAAAAGGGACATGCCGTTAATATAATATGCCGTTAAAATTTAACATATTATTATTAATATTTAAAGGCATGATGGCATAGTAGGCTAACAAAATGAAACTAAAAAGGTATACTTAATACAAAATAGGTTACTAAGAGTACATATCCTTCTTTAGCTTTGTGAGGTCAAAAATATGTGAAAATTGTATATAATTTTCAACTGAATGTTTTTATATATTTTATTACGGTAACTTAAATAGCATTCCATCTTTGCAATATAAAAAATAATAAATGAAATTATGACAAATTAATACCTAACTAATAAATCTAATAAACCGCTACCAGTGAGAATTGTTCCCAATTGCAAAATGCTGGCCCATTGCCACATTGTATGGCAATTACCATGGCCCATTACCTCTTGCGGTATTTTTGTCACGAGATGCATCGTCCAGACGTGATGACAGATCTTTAAAAAAAATGGCTCCCAATCTCCCCGAACCCATGGTTTCAACCCCAAAAGGCTAAAAAATGTACCCACTGTCCAGTAGTACTATCTTTGCGTCTTTTGAGGTTTTCTGCGGATTTAGCCGCCGCGCCAGCCCTAGTCTTTGTTCTGGAAAGATATGACGGCGCAAGGATGTCAACTGAATCACCTACTTCTCTTTGATTGTAATACGTATTTATTTTAATGAGCACAAATAAAATAAAAATACAAAAAAACTTTGGGAAACTTAATCCTTAACTTTCTGTTTCTGTGTATACCTTATTTTAATTCGTATTCCGCTTTAAAGCGAGAATACACTAGAGATTATGGAAAGAAACAGTTTTAAAGATGAACTCTCCTAAAGTAACGCCTGATTCAATCAACCACGGTCATTAACTTAAAACTATAAATTAATATAAACAAAATTTTAAAACTATACTATTTATTTATTTATTTTATAATTTTAAATAGAATAATAATATTATTTGTAAAAAATCAGGAATTTCAATAAACGGGATACTTCTCTTAATTTTCCACATGATATAAGGTGGAATATATTCTTCAAATTTAATGGTATGTACTACCCTAGAGATACGAGTATATAGCCTATTTAATAAAAAAAGAACCATTTGCCAAATATAACATCGGTTTACAATTGGCGAAGATACCACGCCACAAGCAAAAATATATACTTGCTGAATTAAGAACCTCCATTTTTATTTTATTTTTATCGACTTAAATTCGGCTTAGTACAGTGTATATACGTAACCCTATATAAATTATAATATAATATATTATAACCCTTATAGATTATAATATGTTACAATAAGCCAAAAGGAGGTAATTTATTCATCATTATGAATAACTTTTACTATGAAACCAACCCTGAAAAAAACAGCTATGTTAGTGTTAGTGTCAGCGGTGTTAATGACCGTTTTCTATGAAACAGCCAATGTTTTTTCGCGATTTCAAAGTTTTGTAAAAGTTGTCCATAATGATGAGTTTCGATGAGACCTCCTTTCGGATTAGTACAGGGTTTATGTGTAACCCTGTAGAATTATAATTTTATAAGTTTCATCACGATGTATAATTGAATTCTGAAAAGAAAGCTGATACTGGGAGTACGGGTAAGAAACCCTCTAAATTAAATGTAAAGATGAATAATGCTGACTCATGTTCGTTATTGTACGTTACCACCTGAGATCAGTGGGGCTAGTACGAGAACTTGCGAAAAAGTATTCGTTACGTTAACGATAGCTAATGTATGAAAAATTCAGTTTCCCTTTACGTCCGATAGAGGCGCTGTTAAATTTTTCATACGTTTTGCTATCGTTTACGGAACGAATACTTTTTCGCAAGTGCTCGTATTAGGGCCACAGACAAATAAGTTAGCATGGCGGGTGCAAATGCATCAGGCCTAAATCAGGCTCGATGCCTTCAGTCAAACACACCATGGAACAACCTTACTGCCTCTGTCGTGAGATTTATTTTCTGATATTCTATTATATCTTGTATTCATAATCAAATAATATTAGGTATAACTTCATAAATAATATAAGTATATAGCGTGATCATAATATTTGAGTGTAAATAATCTTTTTTGGTATAATATGGGTATCTTTACTAAATATTGCGATAACAACAGGGCAAAAGGGTTTAAATTTAAACTTGTTATTGGAGGCCATTTTGTATGAGAACATTTTGCCGTTCCAATCATGGTAGAGATGGTAGAGCCCCTTGTCCGTCGGTGAGATAAAGGCTGCGGGATGCGCCGGCGCATAAATAAATATATTCATTAGGCGACACCCACGCCGTATCGCGCCAGTAAATCCTCGTCGGCCCCCGACTGGAGGCACCAACAACACTCCGATAAAACTGATATAAAATAAAACACCGCTGTTATACTCCATCCCAATCGTAGGTGAAAAAATAATGTCAATGAAAGCTTCTTCAGACAATAATATATTGCATCATATGAGTGGTTTTCGTCGCATGACTCTTCTTCTTAAAAAAAGAAACAAAGAAAGAAAAAAAATTGTTTGTGACAAAAACAATTGATAGGCACATACGTAAACATTGAGTTAAAACAACAAATTTTTAGCGCGCGTTTACAGGCGCTTTTTGGTTAAGTTTGGAACAATACATCTTATTATGGTTATATTTATGGGTTTTATTGATAAACTGCTGCGTATATGGATAATTGAACTACTTAAATAATATTATACAAAACATATTCTCTATCTGTCTGTTTCTCTTCTTATCGCATTCGCGCATTGTTCATTCGACGGAGTAGAAACTTTGTGGCTAGTCTGTTAGGACGAGCTATTGTGTTTCTACCTTGGCCACGCGGGTTTAATCGCGGGTAGGTAACCCAGGTACCGGTTATACCCTGGGTATCTCATCTCTTAAAATGCTGAATATTTAAAATCAATACAAGTTATACTCTAGCTGTATGTTTTAGTATAAACAAAGAATGTAAATTAAAAACAAACAACAACAATAATTCAAGTTATTTTAATCGCCCATGACAATTCGAAAAAGGAAACTGATATTTTTGTTTCAAAAAAAATAAAAAATTGATACAAGGCGTTTGGCTAATATAATTTTTATTCCCTGAAATCTGACTTTATCCCAAACATGCTGTTGTTTGAAACCAACGAAACTTATTAGGTTTTTGAAATTAATTAAATAATTATTAATTAGTGCATTAAAATGGACTTTATTAAGAGTTTCATCATATTGTAAGCTAAAAAATCGGATGACCGACGGCCGCTAAACTTATCTTGTATTTGTCATTATAAAATCCTTTTTAAAGCATAAGTACCCACTACTTGAGTTATTTATCAAATTAAAATTGTATCAAAAACATGATACTCTCCATTATTTGGAAATAGAGATATTTTCAGCTACTGAAACATTTAAATAGGATTTTCTCGCCACTTAGCTATTTTTGACTGTAAAGGGTGGCTCATAAAGTATTGACTCTTCATTCTCACCACCATCGGTATGCTCCCACAAAAACGATATATTATTAATCCCTTCGCAATGCTAGGGTATGAAGTCCAAACGAACAGTAAAGCTTGAAAAGGTTGATTTTCCTCTTCGATTTAAATTCAGTGTAACTATTATATTAGAACGGATGTGAAGCGTGGTCAACTATAGCAAGTTTTAATTGAAAGCCTGATCTATCCTAGCTCTGTCTCTATCAACAACGTACGATCTTATTACAGGGAAAGAGAGGGATATACATTAACACCTCCGCGCCGAAGAAATGGCAAAAGATCACCTGTGCTCACTACCGTAATTCTACCGGCGGTAGAGCACCTGTCCCTTTCGTACGGTTCAAGCTTAGGCCGAACTGTACGAGTGCGAGTAGGAGTAGTTTCATTTAGATCTTTGTATAAAAGGTCTTATGTAAAATATTGAATCTGTACTAGAAGAAACCTTATTGATTCTCTAAAATAGAATCAATATATAGAAGGGGCTAATATGCTTCGTTTAAAAAAATCTAAGAACGGGACAGAAGGTTGCACTGGAATTGAGCGTTGCTGTAATTTTGACGCGTTCGGAAATCGAATTAAGAACGTTAGAGAGAGAAGTCCATGGAGGCTCGATTCAGTGGAGGTAGTTTTTTGTTATTGTTTGGCGGAGGAGATTTTTTCCGAGGCGTGCAAATGGGAGTAGGCGCGCGAGTGGGCGCGCCGGTACGCCAAGCGCGCTCTTCAGTGTTCTGGCTGAGCTTCAAGCGAGCGCGTGCGGGACAAGTGCCGTCCGTCAAAAAGGTGCTTCTCCTGTCATATTGGAAGTTTATCAGACTGTTACCGATACCGTGGACTGTAGTGGTGTATGCCAGGTCTAGGGTGAGGGTGGCTCGACCATGTTGATATCGGCGGGCAGCGGCCCCACGCCCGAATTCTCCCCTGCCTCGTGCTGCGCCCCCTGGAAGATGGAGCCAGCACCCCCTGCACCAACCATCACCCAGCCGTTGAACATTTCACCAAACGGTAAGTTTATCTCATCATTCCGCATAAAACTTACTAAGATAGTTAAAAACTGCCCAAAAATTAGCAACATAGAGCAAGTAACAAATTTTGGCAATCATTTTGGTTTTCTTTACAAAAGACTTCAACGCGATCAAGTGATTAATAAAATAAATAAACACATATCTTTAAATATAGGAAAGCTATTTTGCCGTCGGCTACCGTAGTGCGACAGTTTTTTTGCTACCGTTGAATACTTACAGTGTTTACTTGGATATTTTAAAATGAATGATATAAATAATTATAATCTAGGATACATAATTACATACATAACCCTAAATGTAACGGGTAAAAAGTAAACGGACCCAATATTTTTAACCACAGACCTCGCATTTTTTTACATCTGTAATTTCAACGCTTGTTTAACTGTGCATCTGAAAGTGTCACAAATGTTTTGTTTCCAAACAATTTGACATTATTATTGACAAGTAATAAAATGAACGTTTTATGTTTTTTTCTTATTCGAATCCATCTTTAAGCCGTGTTTTAATCTTTGGTTGGTGTCACGGCTTGCTGTAAGTAGCGTCATTATAACAATGCCTCTATATTTTGAGAAAGAATCTTATTGGAAAAAATCTTTTCTATGTTTGAATTGAGTGCAGCTAATTAGGTATAAACTAATATAAGTCTGTATATTTAGAGACAAAAATGATTTGTATTTAATGAAAATAAGTAAGTTCATTAGTGAATTACATAAAATTAAAACCATTTTGTTAAAAAAACAATGAAATAATAACAATTGAATTCCACCAACTGTCCGAGACGCTGGTTTTTATTTTGTAAAAATTGGTTTTATATCATGAAAGTACTTTTGTCAATAATTTTGCTGCTTATTCCCACAAACTAGGTACTTGAACTGATATATTGAAGATTAAGCTTTCCTGCAAAGTTAGCTAGAATATATCTAACTAATAGTAGCTATATGTCTAAATAATAGTAATAGCTAATGTATGTCTAACTAATAGTAGTATATAGTAATGTGTGACTGGACTGATGAAAGGTGATCATGCTGATGATGACGACGTGATTATAAATTATTTATATACCTTTCTATAATGTATTTCTTGTATACTTACGTTTCGCACATTTACCTGATGCAGCACGTTTGCTAGCACATTTTTTAGTTGTTTTTGTCTTATGTATGTAATTTTGGGTGTGAACAATAAATAGGTATCTATATCTATCTAATGCATTATAGAGCAAAATATTTTTTTTTAAAGTGTGCGTTTTTTATTGGATATTTATCATTTTGATATGAGCTGAAAAAAGGCTGCTAAATGCAAGTAGAATTTACATGGAATTATTTGTTTAAATTTGCACATTATGTTTTTCTGAAAACCAAATGAACACAAATTAATTCACATAGAGTTATTATCTAAAACAAAACATACAAAAAAGACTCAAGATTCCAATTCCTTGTTACCTTTTAAAAGAAAATTGTAAATATTATTAGATACAGGTAATCTGCCTATTATGGTATTGGTAAGTTGATTTTAATCCCTGTAAAATAACACTCTGAGTATCGAAATAGAAGGAAACGTATTTTGATAAATGAAATCATTTCTCAAAATAATTAAAGTTTCTTGTGAAAATTAATAGGCATAATATATTTTTCTAACATGCGTGGATTCCTTCTATATTGTGAGAATCTATAAGGAAAAAAAAAAACTGTCATGTTATTTAAATAAGTAATGATGTTTTATAAGGTTAGCTAAATACTCACCATTAAGGCAAATACACTAGGCGCGTCTATCACTGGGTGAGCTAAAAAATTTAGCTCAGAACATAATAAGTATGGCTTTTAGTTTAACGCGTCTCTACGTTATTTTGTTGTAAATTGGACTAAATGCCGTGAAAATTCTTTAAAAGGTGATATTTATCATCAGCATCTTTATTGGCAGCTCATTCAGCCCACTGTAGAGATAATAAGCCTACTTTTTTGCCAATTTTTCATGAAAATTTAATCCTTATGACTTTTTACTGAAATAGAAAAAATATTATGTGACAGGTACCTCAAACAGAACATTACGGCATAGAGCTTTGTAAATTTTTCAGAGGAAAATGTATGGTAATTATTTCATACAACAGAAGATTTGGAAAAATTAATTGTGTAACAATTATGTAATTGGCTTCTACTCCATTGTCAAACTTTAATTATTCTATTTTGGTAAAAAAAGTCATCCGGTACAATTTAATAGGCTATGAAGCGTCTGCAGACTGTCAAAGAGTTTTATACCAACTTAAACCAGTGATCAAAAATAGAAGACGCGCTGGAAGGTAGTCTTAGTCAAAGAGTAGTATGGTCTTAGTTGAGATACAACCACGAATAGACGAGGATTGTCAACTTGTCGTTCGCATGACATATGTTTAAAAATATTTTTTTTGTTTATTCTGTGCATACAAACACTTGTCCCTGACTTTTATTGTACTAATATAAAAGACGTCAACAATCAAAGAAAGTAAGCTGAACTAACGGTTAAAGTCTAATGGTAGAAAGGCATCAGATGTTGAATGTTGAGTTGAAAATACAAAAGAGGTGAGAGTCGATGTCCCTGATGAAGCTGTCCCGTGCAAGAAAGACTGTAGACTAAGCTTTATAGCTTTAAACATCGGCACGAAGTTGCTAGTCTATCGGTTATTTATCGGAGAACGTGCATTGGATCCGGTCGATTCTGGAAGCTAAGTGAACGCGCAAGTGAAGTGATAAGCTAAGTGAATGTGATTTTTTCTTGCCTATTTCTGCAGATAAATGTCAAAATATCGAATTATAAGGGTAAGGGGCTACAGTCAAGGGTGATTACTCAACATTTTGATATTTCTTTATAGTAATTGACAAGAAAAATACACGTTCACTTAGCTTATCACTTCACTTGCTCGTTCACTTACTCGTAGCTTGCAGAATACACCGGCTGCATGATCTAATGGATCCGGCCTATTTTTCTATCGGGTGGCCAGTTCTTTCACGTGAAGACACCGTTTCATGGTTGATATTTCGAAAACCCGAATAAAGCGTTTTTTTGCGTTACATATCCATCTATGAATTTCGCAACTAGGGATTGTTTACCATAACTATAACTTGGACCATGGGAAAACTAACTTACGACTATAAGTTCTTGTGACAAGTGACCATAGATCAGTCAAGAATGTACAGGTACGTCCTATGTCGGAGTCAAGCAATATTTTCACATTTCCAACGTCGAGCCTACTCTACACATCAAGGCCTTTTCAGATTACGTTATACTCGTGGATGACTTTTTTACTGAAACAGAAAACAAACCATACTCCATGTACTGGATACACTCTATTTTAACTATTTCACAAAAAAGTCACCGGTTTATCACATCATAGCACATTCGAGTTTACCACAAATTTTGTATAGCAAGATGTTTACCACATTTTAATGGAGTGTGCCTGGAACGAAGGACTGTGTTGTCAACTATTTGACCGCGATCATGTCCTCTGGCAAGTGGGAGGCTGCAATAGTGTGTTATCCGAGCCCGAATCACAGGATGCCAGGGGACTGTATGATGTGTACCGTGCAGCTCTTAAGGAAAGAACCCAATTATTTTAAGTTAACATTGGAATTTTATAAGTTACAAGGGTGTCATTAAATTAAAACCCTGTATAAAAATAAAAGATTTAAAAAAATTAATTAAAAAAAAACATACGCCAGGACATCATACATAATACGAATGTTAATGTTGTCTAGTCTAAACCTTTGACTTAAGGTTGACTATTCAAAACCTTAGATTTACCTTCAATGCTGGGAGGCATTGTAGTAAGAGATTACTCAGTACTGCTGCGGCAGCTCGCTTGTTCTGGGATATAAGACTGAGAGACCAGTGGATGGCCAAGTGTGAACGCATCCATTCACAATGTATGGCGAGCAACAGTTCCGTGCTATGAAATTGTATATATGTTACCGGAAATGTATAAAAGTATGACAGATGGATTGATTTGTACTACTCAAAAACGCTTACTTTATACGTGTTTTCGAAATATCAACCGTGAAATGGTGTCTTCATGCACGTGATCGCCCTGGCCGCTCGGTAGAAAAATAAATAAATATCTGGGGAATTATTGCACACATGGTCATCTGACCCCAAACTAAGCAAAGCTCGTAATATGGCTGCCAGAGACTGATATACATACATATATATTTTAAAATACATTGTTAAATAGATATTAACACCTATGAGGTATAAGGTATTACTGTTCCATCCGATTTTAAGCAAATTTAGGCGAATTATATACTATTTTAATTTCATATAACTTCTAGGAAATTTATAGAAAGCATGGAATGTCAAACTGGTGTTAAAAATTCATAAAATAAATAAAGTCAGGGAAAATGTATGAAAAACATTAATACAAGTAACATAAAAAAGTTTTTTTTTTAGAATGATTTCCGGTTTGTCACTGCAAAATTAACTTAGGCCCCGTCATACACCTCAGTTCTATCAAGATATTCCAAATTTTTATATAAAATAAAATTTAACCCAAATGTCATTTGGCTGTTTCAATTATACATTTGTAGTGAGTTCGGCATTTCACATAATGCCTAGGGAAATATGTAATAGAAATGTATGTATTTATGCATTGCCTAGCCATTTTGGGATTTTGGGTATTGGATTAGGCACTATTGAACATTTTCTGTCACATGATTATGTACGCATATATAATATTTCGTGCGGTACGCAGGAGTTAGTATTATTTTATAGCTATGGTGCTATGGTGGAGAGTTCTAAAATCCAGCTTCAGGGATTCCAACCTGAACCAACTCGGGAATCAACATCATACCTCTTATTCAATTGTGCTATCAAGTCAAGTCAAGTCCACAAGAGTGACCAGAGAGGTCACTCTTGTGGACCATTTGAAAACTGTCTTGAGCATTGTGTACAACCCAAAGACTACGTAGTAGCTATACCTAGTCTGTGGTACAACCATTCAAAGCGTTGGTAAACAAAGTGCAAACACTTCAATAAAATTACTTAAAACTATTGTGTTATAGGGTAGTCTGAAGAAGCCTGTCGCCAACTATGTCTGTCCAATTATTTGCTATCGTCAATCAAAACGTTTCAAACGCCGATCGCTTATAAGCCGGTGGGTGCATATTGAATAACGTTCACCGGAAACGCTACCGGCAATCTATCGGCCGATCTACCGATTAATTAGTTCGATGGCTGTACAATGCGAACTATGTCGTGTGTGGCTGGATTTCGCTCACTCATCGCAGCTGCTGGTTGTCGATGACAAATGACGTCACTTTCAAACCTTCACCAACTTTAAGCCTGATTCCAATTACAGGTGAGCACGACTATGTAGATCCAGACGGCCGTAGGTACTGCAGTTTTTAGAGCCAGGACGATACTTGGTATAATTGTATACATCATGGTGTGGATAATACTTGAAATTTTAACTAAATTCATCATCATCAGCCAGAAGACGTCCACTGCTGAACATAGGCCTCCCCCTTTAACTTCCACACTGAACGACATCCTGCCATCTGCATCCACTGGATGCCCGAGACTTTCACAATGTCGTCGGTCCATCTAGTGGGAGGCCTACCTACGGTGCGTCTTCTAATTCGTGGTCTCCACTCAAGAACCTTTCTTCCCCGTCGGTCATCATTAACTAAATTGCAGTTAATTTAAAGCACAGTGAAACTTTTGATTGTATTAGTTTGGATCAGGTAGTTGATGGTACAAAAAGGCTGCTCGCTATCGTCGTCCATTCCCATAGCTGCCGCTTGTCTCGCAATACTTCTCCATTTCTGGCGGCTGGCTGCATTGCGAGCACACTGCACAATGGTAAACTGCGTGGCACTTTTGATGGAGTCGGTCCAGCGAGTTGATGACCGACCAGGACTACGCTTGCCTTTTACCGGGCCCGGCCGGGAATTACTGCTACTGATCAGTAATTCCGCTAGAAGACCGTAGAACAGTTAGTTACTAGTGAATGGTATTGCGAAGTTTGTCTGCCTCAAGCTTTTGGGGAGTTGAATAGCGAGCGACCAAATAGCGGTGTCCGTGGCATTCTCTTTTACCAAGAAATGCGTCCGCTCACACAGCTACTAGAACCATGGACTATTTGAATACTTCGGGGGTATAAATGTTACCTCATCCTCCGTAGAGTCCAGATTCCATGCGTTTTTTTTCCTACGGTAAAAAATGCTTCGTGAGCAAAAAAAATTCACTGCACAAGAGGCCGTCGAAGAAACTAAGTTTTTTTTTTAAAGTTATGAAATGTTATGAAATGGTTTTATGTCCAGATTTGCATCCATAGCTTATAAAAATTATAATACACATTAAAAATAAAATTAAGATGATATGTTATGATAAAACTTTTTTTTATATTCCACCTATTTTTCATTGCAATCACAATTTTTGGAACAATAATAATTATTGTTCCATATATTTCCCACATATTTCGATAACTACATTTTGTACTATACTATTAACATATTCTACACCACCGTCCATACTCCGCAAGTAATATCACTATCTACTCATCTGAAGGTTGTCTGGAAGAGATGGATTTTGGCGACAAAACCACCATTTGTGCCTCTAATGTATTTTTCTTTTAAAGTCCTTTCTGTGATGTCAATAAAAAGTTGTTGTAGTGTATTGTATCTAAGTGTTGGTATACCTATTGGGACGATGTGCTGTTTACTGAACAAATAAGTCGGTGTCGCCGTACTTCTGCATTCGATTCGTTTCAAAAGCTCTCAACTTTGTTCTGTAAAGAAATGTTTCTTGCTCTTATTTCTCAGTCTATAAGAACTTTACTTACTAGCGTGAAATTTGCAAATTGAACGCCAACTGAAAGGAATAATATTATGTGAATAATAATAAAATGTGGTTAAGCTATTTAAAAGGTAAACATGAAATTAAAGAAGGTAGGCATGTCTTACCAATCCAATATCCATATGCCAATCATTGACGTAATTTCTATTCTTAGGCGGTAGTTTTTGTAAATTTTTAGCGAGTTGCAATTATCGTTAATCAAGTTTATCGCGTGTATTTTACACACAAACGTCATGAATTAAAGTAATGCAAAATCTGTTAGATGTGTTTAATTTCAATGAGTAAAAATCTATCACGACTAGTCTGAAAAGTGTGTCCAACTTTGGAGAGGAGAAGAAGAAAAAATAAAAAGAGAGCTAGAACCTACAAGATTACTGAGATAATGACAACAGATTTAACAAAGAAACATTGATTATTTTGAGGAGCGTGACCGCGCACTAGAAAAACTGGCCAGTGACTGACACCAAACTGTTGCACACGTCAAGTTTGTACACCGACGAGTTGATGCCATTCGTTCATAAGTCAAGTCTTTATATAAACAAAAACAACGTCTTAATTAGCTTGCAACAGATATAAACTAAATTTACAGACACCACAACAGTAAATAATACAGTAGAACCTCTATAAGTCGAATATCAAGGGAGACGCCAAAAATTCGAGTTGTAGAGTTTTCGACTTATAGAGGATTTCGACTTTGGCGGATTTTAATTCGACATAAAGAGGTTGAGATTCATTCTTATAAATTTTGATTTAAACACATATTTTTATTTACTATAAATCAACATCATTTCAAAACATTCCTAAAATAAAAAAATATGGCATTAAAAAGTAACTTTTTTTTTTTGCTTTAGATAATTCAGTTGTTCTCTATCTATAGCATTGTCTAACGTATAAAAAGCAGAAAATTCTTGTTCTTCAGAGTTGCTGGTTTACTCTGTAAACATTCTTTGTAAACTGTTGTACAAATTGATGTGCATTGCAACCAAACTACTTCTGACAATATTTCACTCGACAACAAATGACTTGGTTCGCTTAAGTTCAAACTAAATCAAAAATAATAAAATTGAACACCTGACACCAAGCAAGGAAACACGTGTTAACGTAAGTCATAAATTCGTGGTAATTCTATTCATTTTATACTCCTAAATTGCTTTCTAAGAAACACTGTCGGCGAATTCTTAAAGGGCTTAAAAGTCTCAAATAATAGAGTTGTAAAGGTTGTAAAATAAAACATTGCTATGTTCGAGATACAGAGGTAAAATTTAATTTTTCGAGTTATGAAGGGAAAATATGTACTAATATGGCTTGGAGGGTTTTGGTGTTTGAAGGGAAGGGAACAAAACTTTTTTTCGAGATATGGAGGTTTTCAACTTATCGAAGTTCGACTTAACGAGGTTCTACTGTATATAGATTTAGTCTTTTTTTTGTTTCGAACTTTTTGAGCGCTGACCCCGATAATTATTTTTACAACTTCTTTGGTCCACCAAAGAAGTTGTAAATATAGGTTTAATTTTTCACTTCCATCCAACCCGTTAAACTCCCGTGCCTTGTAATCTAATGGTAGATTCATTTTACTCTAAAACGAAAGGTTCCACGTTCGAATATTGCGACAGGACCACAATAAGTTCTACTTCTATAATTAATGCGAAAGTTATAAAATGAGTCATAAAAGTTGAATTAATTCACATGTCACAACATAATTCCGTAGGTACGTATAGATATCGCAGCGAATGTGTTTTCCATGTGAACGTTAACACCTCGCGGTTTGCTCAGGTGCTCTAATAAATCTAATTAACATTTAAATGGTGATCACGCATAATAATCAGGTGGCTTTATAAACTGCGTCGATGCTCCTTAATTAGAAGACAATAGTAACAATGTATAAATGAGCCATAAAGTCGGCTAAGACATTCAGAGCATTGTTGAACAACTTTCATACATCTGTACAAACTGAGCGGGGTGACGCAAGGGTTCTCTACATTATGAACGTACTACTTATGCGGGGTTACTCGGAACGGAACTGTACTAAGCCAAAAGGAACTCATTGTACATTATGAACAAAACTTTTACTATGGAGCCAACCTTTTTTATTTATTTGTAATATAGCTCCACGGACTCCAGAGTCCGTGCCGTTTGTCAACTTATATATATATATCACATCACACTTCACACTAATATTATAAATGCGACAAAGACGCGGGTACAGCTAGTATATATATATATATATATATATATTTGTTAACTATTACTAACATAACATAAATGAAACCAACATTAGGGCTTCATTCGGCCTTAGTCTGTCCTATCGGATTTTGACAACTTCAACAAAGTACTACAACAGTCAAATTTCATTGATGAAAACGTCGTCACGGAAAATCGAATATAGCCTCAGAATCATACAAATATTTTTGGGAGAAATGTCATTCCCATTAGGGCTTACCACTAAGCCTATACGAACACACTAAACGAAATATGTATTTTTACGTGATATCAGGCCTCTTTGTAAAACTAGTTTATAATTTGGTGAGGCTCCTTTCGGTTTATACACCCGTACAGTGTAGCCCTGTATATATAAAATGATAGAGTTTTCAAAAGCTACATTTTAATTTGGTGTAACCATAGTCGGTATTTGTTAGACATATCTGTGATATGGCTTTGAACGGGCGCTGTGTAGGCGGGTGATAAAGATATGCTGGCAGTATCGTGGTGGAAGCGATCGCAAGCAAGATTCACTTATGCAGTTGCTTTCCTACAGGTAGAATATGTCGACAGTGCGCTGTCAATGTAACAAAGTATAATGTAAAACCTTATTTATAAGTTTGGAATTGTTTTTTTTTTACGAAAAAATACTTATGAGCAAAGTGCGATCAGTGCTAATTCATAAATGCGATTGAGACTAGGTTTGTAGTAGATCCCATTCAAGTATTTAAATTAAAATTGTAAACTCTCCCATTTTGTTCTTGTGGTTTGGATATTGGTTCGTAATAAAAAAAAAAGCTGTCTTCGTAGTAAATCATGCTTTGATTCTACCATTACTCATAAGTAAAGTTCCGCTTTCATTACATATTTCCTCTATACTCTCATTCCCTAACTAAAAAGTCATTTTTTCACTAGCAAATTTTATTCTATTAGCTAATGAAAATTATCTACTTTTAGTTTTGTCATCAAACAGGATTCCGTCTATAAAGAGTTTCACTATATCCTTCCTCACTGCTGATGGAAAATTTTCTCTAAAAACCAAAGGGACAATAGCCAAGTGGATAAAAAATGCGCGTTCCAAATCACGCCAATAGAGCGATGGTAATAGCGCTTATAAAATTAAACACGCCAAAATTCAGGAATCTTTGGACGTGTTGATTCTCATTAGCGCTGTTGTTGTCATTGGTGCCGTTTGCACGATTCGTTAAACACCCTAGATGATACTTTTTTCAATCACATGACAATTATCATAAAGGCACATTCCCTTTGAAATCTATGTCACAACCCCGCAACAAAAAAAAATCGTATCTATAGTACCAATAATAGTCAAACCAGTAAATTGTATCACAAGATATTTTTGTAATAGATAAAGCCACACTTTTGTCTATAGTTTTAATCAAGTGTCAAATTTGTTATTTCCTACGTTCAGAATTGATATACTTAATATGTTTTTTTGCCCCTTTCCAGTGATAAACTACTAAAATTAATCAAAGTTATCCTAGGTTCTCAAAGTTACACTAATATTATAAAAGCGAAAGCTTATGTGTGAGTGTGTATGTTTGTGATTCCTTCACGCAGAAACGGCTGGACGGGCTTAGATTAATTTTGGAATATAGGTAGCTTATGTCTTGGATTAACACATAGTGACTCGTTACACGCCTTGGCGTAGCTGTAAGTGTAACGAGTATTTGTCTATAAATAAATAAATAGTTTGGATTAACTACCATGCAAGTGAAACCGCGGGTGCATCTAGTCCATTATATTTATGTAAAGTAATTAATTGTAGTATCTATATTCATTTAAAGGCCAACTAGGTAGGTATAAAATCATACGTACGCATTGTTTGTTCATCATCATTGTCTTCATCAATTTAATAAAAACAAAGAACAATACGAAACAAGTGCCTACGTCGAATTACGCTTACGAGGACGTTCGCTAATTGCCTAAAGTCCCAACAAAAACCAACGTCGCGGTAGGCACGCCCGATAAATTTATTTATTAAAAGCTCACTTCCGTTCCACCAAAGAAATAAACCGAGCCGACTATTTAAATCTTCGCGAATCGTCCGCACTGAATATGCAATGGTTTAGGCAAAAAAGATTCAACAAAAACATCGCAAAGTTGACACTCCGATATTATTGACAATGATTGTGCGTGATAAAATTCTCAGCAGGGTTTTCGTTATTACTTTATTATGTTGCCTGTAATATAAAAAAAATGTTTAAAATTAAACGTTGTTGTACTTGTTCGGCGGTGAAACGGATATTTAATAAGTAACAGTACAACAGTGTTTTAAGTAACAGTTTTTTCTTAATGTTTTCTTTTATTGTAAAACATATTTAATGCGTTTCATTTGCCTTGAATGCTTAAGGCATGTTCACACTTGGAAATTAGAATGCACTGATCCGTGTGGTCTTTAAGAGTTTAATACGGCCTTTTGGGTCTTGCGGCTTCCTCAAACATTGTTTCTCTTTTCGTCTCTGGCCTAACTTTGAGAACAGCATAACCATAATCTGTGTGAATCCTTTAGGAATATGCTATAATTTTGTGGTTTTTATCACGACATCGATATAATCAAATATCTCACTCACTCTGACATCTGGTAGTACGATTAAGCATTTGAATTCTTTTAACGATTTATTTTAATTTGAGCATTTAGACTTTCAATGGTCTATGGGCAATCCAACATATTTTTTTTTAATAGGCTGAATAGTTGAATGAAAAAAAAGCCTTTTTTTCATTAAAAGATAGGCTTGCGCTCTACCACCTTCCCGCCTGATGTTAAGCGATGATCCGGCCTAAGAACGCATGATACGAGTAGAGTACGCTTGCCTAGAAGAAACCGATTCACTCGCTAATTCAGACGCCTAGATTGTAGCTATCGGGGAACAATCAATCAGGCAACGAATTCTATAGTCTAGTGGTTCGCACAACAAAAGTCGTGTCAAAACGCTACGTTCGGGTTTTTGGAATATCAACCACCTTTGGCACCTTTCCCTGCCCACCTTGGTCTTCCAGAAGAAAAATGAGGCAGGAGGGAATGGGGACATGCATATTTGATGCACATTTTCCGAAATGTACCCGATAAAAAACTGATAGCCTAACAACTTTTTGCCGATGTTCATGGCGTGTGTTTTGAAAGTTAATAAAGGCATTTGCCCGATAGAAAAAAACAATAAGATATTTACAAGGTATACCTTTACAGGCTATACTGGTAAGTGGTAACTCAATACTTTAGTATTAGAAAACAAAACAAAAGGTGAAATTATTTGAATACTTAACCCTTTAATTATGAATAAATGCTCAAGATGATTTCATTGATAAATTTATACACTAATCTATGCTTAAAATTATATGCCAACTTCCCGCTAACGAAAAGTATCATGTGTGAAAGCGAGACGATTTTTTTAATGTAGAACAGTTTAGCCTATAGAGCATTTATGCATAGGAGGGTCAGTTATTGTAGGTAGCAATCTTCCTACTGCAGAAAATTATTTTATTTATTTCTTGTAATCAACAGCGTTATAAATTCTACATAGGCATTCATAACAGTAGGCATTCTTAAATACAGCTATAATAATGGACGTTTCATTACAAAGCTTCACGCCTTCTCAATCGCTTCACAAACTGCGTATTCATACAGCGTTTACCGTATTCCATTTTCAAAATTTCACAGACAATTTACCACAAATCACTGATATTCCAATTTAATTCAGGAGCAAGTAAGAACGGTTTTTAACCCAGCTTATATCCATAATACATGCGTATTCTTTAAACAATTCCAAGAGAACTGTTGGACGTAATATTTTGCAATCATAAAGGGGCATGCAAGTACACTTTCGATCTCGTATTGAAATTTACACGAAAGGTGGTAATTTTCCGCCGCGTGATGACATTAATAGCGGCGGGCTCTTAGCTCGCGGCTACACCTTTTTCAGACTATGCTATAATGTTCATCCAATACAATAACTACATATTCCCATTGATATATAAGTCTATTAGCTTCCCAATTCTATAGTTTTATAGCTTTACATAGCGTCGTAGTTCCTTAGCTTCATAGCTATTTTTATTATTTTGTACGCTACTCCTACGCTGTCGATACATACATACACACACACACACACACACACACACACACACACGGCAAATCTCAATGACGCGGCGCACGTGACTTTCACTCACAGTGTACCGTGAAGTATCGTAGCGGACGGGGGGAGAGGTGCTCGTTTGATTAGGTCTGTCGATTCGGGCTTTTGTTTAAAGTCAACCTACTGATTTAATTTATATGTCTACTGTGCTTTAGGGGCAGCTGCCTAGAGTTACTTATATATACATATACGGTCTGAGAGCGATGCCGTTCAATATTTTTATTGTTTATTGAATCAATAGGACCAATTTCATTAAAATACTTAACAGTTTTTATTTTTTTTGAAATAGCAAATATAATACGTTTCGATACAAAATGCGTAAACAAACACAACATAATACGCTTGTACTTATATTGAAGAAGAAAAAAGTAGAAACCGAAACTGATCACTACAAAAATAAGACCAATCAGTATCATTATTATCAAATCAATATATAATTTTTATTCTGAAACTACAATATAACTATATAGCACGACGTTCTTAGCTATAAGATATGTAGCTGTATTTTGTGGCGTTGTCTGAAAAGGCATTTAAAACATTTTTTTGCATAAAATTGCTTTACATTTGGACAGGACGGAGCTACGGTGCTCGATCGCGTTACTTCGCATGTTTAAACGATTCCTGCGACTGCGCAAGTGAACTAACTACACTAAAGACTTTACCTAATGCTATAAATGTAGGTATATCCTGAGTATTTGCATTATAGAGAGCATTATTTTCCTTCTAAGTTGTTTTCATAGCAAGCTTGTATTTTCATTACCGATAAGTTTTATGACCAAGGGTTAAGTGCGCTAACCTACTCGCTCCTAGCTTTTATAATCGCAATTAACTAAGGATGTCCTTCTGCGAAGTGTCATGTAGGGTGTCAACTGTAGGTTTGTTACTTGATTACCATAAATAATTAAAATGTAAGTTCAACCACTTTATCAAACCAAGATAAGGAACATCGTAATTTGCATTTGGTGAAGCTAATTAAATAAACAAACTGCCTAGTTCAGATCGTTAACCATTAACAAATAGATAAAATGAAGCCATAAAAGCTTAAAAAGTGACGGGCTATAAATAAGAGTACGGGCCATGCGCCGGAGTCAACGCCAGTCAATACATTCTAATCAATGATTTATTGCCACTAATCCTCAGCTCAGCACAAATAAGCTATCTTGTCGACTTAATGTTGTATCAGCTCAGGCGTGAAACTCCCGCGCACCACTAAGTGGTCCTTCCAGTTTCAACTCGAAATATTTTAATAAGGCCTCACTGCTCACGCACCCTAATAAAAACACACACACGTACCTCACTAACATGAACGATCCTTTAAAACCTCTCCTCGCCCGAGTCCAATTTATTTATAATAGTAGCGACACTAAGAATCTACATTTTTGCTCTAAACGGTGTTAATTTATTGACCGTGGGCAGATAATATCACTTTTTTTTCTCCCATTATTAAAGCGATTACACGAGAAATTATACGTTGAAGTCCAGTTCTGAGTGCTCGATCAAATCCAACCGTTTTTTTAAAAGCATCCTTAGCTTTCTATTTATAAGAGTCAGTTTTACTTAATATTGGTGTTGAGGCCTTTATATTACTTTCGTTGACGAAATCGCCTTATTGACTCGCTAATAAAAAGTGTTAAGTTATGGACAAGTTATGCCACTTGCATTAATTTCGATGCTTAACCTGATAAACAAATTATGGTATATTAAATTAATAGCTTAATTTATAATTGAATGTGTTACGATGTGTTCATAAGAAAGCATTGTTACGAGCAGCCTTTAGCATATCTGACTGGTGTTAACGACAAATTGCGTGGATAAAAATAAGCAAGGATGTCTGTATATGCGCTGAGATCGAAACTTTAATGCTGAGAAACATTTTCATTTTGCATTTTACACTCGACGGATCCAGTTTGCCTGACCATAAAATTTTATTTTTACACCTATCTATCTGATTTTAAAACTGTATTTCTGCGCCTTATAGATAGTTATTTATTTTATGGTTATTGAATAAGGTTTTTATTTGCAAACATTACGAATAATGAACAAATTCTGATGATATGGGGCAATCAGGACAAGAAGTTAGAAGTACCGGTGTAGCCTTGTAATCAGGCTAAAGGTTGATGGTACGTGGTTAAATATTCAGGAGTAATTCTCACGTGCTTTGTACTTGGCCGTGCTGGTCTGTAATAAAGAACACGGTAATAATGCTTTGACGGCATGATGTCGTAGTAATGAGTGCGCACTGCTGACCTGCCTCAGGTGTTAGGGATTCACAGAATGGTTTGCCGTAGGCGTTATCATTACGAACGAGTAGGTACGACAACTTGTAAAATATTGGACACAGTTTTTATTAAGTCAAGCCGGGTAACTACAGCGATTTTTTTGGTTTTAAAACATAATACAATATCACTTTATTGCACTCCGAAAATACAAACGACTTGTTTTAACAACTCAATTTGGGTTGTTTTTATACAAATCGTTAAAACAACTTATTTTGCCTTGGTATTCACTTTTACGTAAAAAACGTTCGACAGTCATAAACACGTAAGCACGCAAAATCATTGATATTAAGGTGATACGTTTCATGTTTGGCGGGAAAATCAAATTTCAAACAGTTTTATTGTCCTTGTAGCTAGGCCGGGTAATTATTGTGAAATGGCATAGTGTTCGAGAAAATTTATGGTCGTTCTTTACATTATCATATACAGCTATTAATCAGTTACACCATATTACTTACATTTGGCAATAAACCGTTTGAAACAGCATAAATTTGTTTATTGACAAATGTTTGTGATAATGTGCATTGGAGATAAATAACAATACACGAGTTTGTAAAGAATAATAATCAATTTTCGCGAACATCATTATCGTTTACAATAATTACTCGGCCTAGCTACAAGAACAAAAAAACTGTTTGAAATTTGAATTTCCCGCCAAATTGAAACGTTTCACCTTAATGTAAAACATTACTAAGAATAAATTTTTTTATGCCATCGGTGGCAAACAATCGGATAGGCCACCTGATGGTAAGCGATCACTGTCGCCTACGGATACCTGCAACACCAGGAGCGTCACAGATACGTTGCCGACCTTTAAAGACTATTAACAGCCCTTTCGAAGAACCCCATATTAAAGCTATTCGGAAATGCCGCAGGAGGGAGCAATTTAACATCTTCATTGAAACTAAGCATCAAGTATTATAAACCACCATCTGGTGTTCCATAATTTTTACAACTTTGTGTCCAAACGTGAATACCAAGTAAATAAAACGTGAATGCAAAGTTCCGGTTCTGGACATTTCCAGTTCCTTTCATTTCCTAATATAAAACTGTATTTTTTTTCATAAGAACATTTTATTTGTGTGTAATTTTATTCTTAATTTTTTTTACGTCGTAATATCACAGTTTTAGTCCGTCGCCAAATGGCATTGTTCTTATTTTTGGGCCTCTTTAATAGTCACCTGGTTTTTTGTCTATGGCAAAGATGAACTACAACCAACGGTAACAAAAAAAAAACAAAAAAAAACAGGTGGTTGAACGAATGATGTAATTTGTACCTGATAAAATAATAAGTTTATTTATCTTTATTTTGAAAGAAATCTTACAGCGCGGTAGCCACGGCCTGAGACACTCCACTATGTATTCTTAAATTTTGTTTCTGCTCATGGATACCGTTATATCCATTCATAAATACAGTCGTGACTGTCCGTGGATACTCCTAAGTGTGCAGACTTTGTTAGTTTTTTTTTTTATAATCACCCATTTCTGAACTACGAATGTGACTACAATTATTATAATTATGTCTCTGTCTTCGGAACCCTACCATATGCGTGTCACTTATTCCTCATTGATCGAGTTAGCAGCTCTACGAATGAAATGTATTAGAAATTCGTAAAGAACCTTTAAAGCATTTGAAGTACAACACTGTTTTAAATTATCACGGTTGTTCATTACAGTTATAAGATTATTTACGGGATATTTACCGTGGTAAGGTTGTGAATGGAGCTCCCGAAATTACGGCCCAGTTACATGCACCATGTTTACGGGAAGACTGAAGAATGCAGGTGGTTACAAACAGGAGGGTAGACAATATTTGTCTATGAGGGTATTTGGCTACGGTTATCACTGGAATTTGAACTCTAATCTAAGTCCCGACAAAACACACACTCTTAAAACTCTCTGTATAGGTCGGTTGGTTGTATATATTGGCATATAGGTTGTGAGCTCCAGTACACCCTTGCCACGGTAAATATCCCGTAAATAATCATAATATAACTGTCTTATTAAACATATATTAATTTAGTTTTCTTTTTTCTTTCAGTGCCAGTATCACCATCATCATCAGGAGGGGGCGTGGGTGGCGGCGCGGGCACCCCCCTCTACCCTGGCGCAGCCTCTCACTCCCTGTCGTCACTCCTTTCACAGCAGCGGCTACTAGAATTGTCCCGCTTCGGACTGCGCCACTATGACATCGCTCACCATGTGCTGTCACAGCAAGGTGCTGTAACCAAGCTGCTTGGTAAGCGGATTAAGTTCTGCGTTCTTCGACCTTTAGGGCCGGTATCCACTAAAGCTCAGTGAAACGGAGCTGGGTTCTGATAGAATGTTAAAATTACTTATGTTACTTGTCTTAAGATCAGCATGCATACATATGTTGCTAGAATCATATTGAAAAATATACTCAAAAAAAAAAAGACAAAACACGAATGTAAAAATATTTTTTTCATCCACATTAAATCGAGCTCTATTTCACATTTTAGGTTGATACCTACCCTTTAAATCGAGCGATATGGCTTAGTTCGTAATGTGTCTGCCTTCTGCATAACAGGTCTCGGGTTCAAATCTCGGCTATCCAGATATGTATATTATGCATTACTGAAGCTATCAACATTTTAGCTGTTGTCTTGCTGAAGTATAGATATAAAACGAGTTTTAAATTTTAGAATTCATGAAGTAAATATAGGTAGTTCATAGTACATTGGTCTATATTATCGTGAAATGTTCCATTTCATTCGATCATTTCTGACGTACAAATATTTACTATCTATATAGGTATATGAATGTATGCGAAACTCACTGACAAACACAGATCAGAAAAATCGAAAACTACTTGATCTACAAAGCTGTTTTGGCAGATACATTTCTTATAGGGTGTAGAAGTCCGCTAAGAATTTCTTTTTTGAAAGATTTTGCTAAAGTGCCGAACTAGAGGTGGTAAATGGAGATTGAAAATTTATAAAGAAAATCTACGCGGACAAAAGCTAGTATAAATAATAATCTGAAATCCAATAAAAAGTGTAATTCTATTATACACAACTGTGCTTACAACTTTATTATTCTAATTCTACTCATCCGACTGTCAAAAATCGCTTCCAGTTATTTGCACTGGCAATCATACTTCATACTGATAGAGATATGGAGGGCCAGAGAGTGACAAGACACTTTCCCCCAGAAAACATACGGTTCCTGAGAGAATATGAAAGCGGGTGAAATCGCGGGTCGCAGCAAGTGAATTTATATAATGGCACCCCGTTTTGTAAAAATGCAATTAAAATTGTATTCAATTTCTTTTTGCGTGTGTTAGCCGTGAAATAAGTTATAAAAGCTCATAAACGCTCTAGGGCAGATTTAATTGATACCGTAGAGTTATGCCTACCTACTGGATATCCTCTTCCTACATAATTAATATATGCATGACGTGTATTATTTATTAGAATGAATGTTGGTCTCTTCTCTGTTGTATTGATTTATGCATCAGTTTTACAGTACCCAAGGCTGTGTAACCTGTACTGCAACTAAGGGTACATTCCAAAAACTCCGACAGCGCTAATAAGACCTAACACGACACGAAAATGACAATTGGGCCGAGTTGTTTTTCATGGCGCTGTTGGCATGATTCACGCGCTGATGTTGCACGCACGTGAAGTCTTGTGTGATAATTAGTTTAACGATTTCATTACAAAAAATGATGTTTATATTTATCACCAATCTTGATGACTACCGGGACCATTAACCGGAAGACGCACCGCAGGTAGGCCTCCCACTAGATGGACCGACGACAACGTGAAAGTTGCGGGCATCCAGTGGATGTAGATGGCAGGCTGTCGTTCAGTGTGGAGTGCTAAGGGGGAGGCCTATTTTCAGCAGTGGACGTCTTCTGGCTGATGATTATGATGAACCCTGATAACTTTACTTGTTATTTCAGTTTTTGTCTTAATATTATTTTGATATTTAAACTATTTATTGTTTACACCAGAAATCATTATGCATGAGTTAAAAAACTAGTGCAATGACTTACTAAACTATTTTGGTAGTATATTGAGTAAAAAAGTGTAAATAATACCAGTTAAATAAAATACTGAAACAAAAAGCCGGTGCGCAGGTTCCAATAAGTTATAGTTTATGTGTCAGCTGGTAGCACAGGGTGAGACAGAATATCCTTGAACAAGTTACATGAAAAATGGATCCTGTTTGAAAGAAACCCAGTTATTATTGCATAAATGATATCGAATCACCAATGACAACTGGGCAGTTTGTCCAAACCGATGTGGCCGCGGACTATGTTTAGCCCCGCACTAATAACACGGCCAGAGCGAAAATCTCAATCGCTATTAATCAGCGATAAGGCATCGGCTGCGGCTGCCGCGACGAAAGCTGCTATTGACGAAAGCTTAGATCCTAATCGATTCATAAAACTTGCAGCGTGTTAATTATAAGCCACCGGGGTGCGGATGAATGCGCCCGCGCCACCCGCCGCCTCAAGCGTGGCTCCCAACGCGGTGCTGATTGGTGATGTGAGAACTATCTAATCATCAGCGATACTTCACAGCCACAACCGTTTATTTTACTGTTTCCTTCACAATTATCACGGCTGCTTTAATCGATCGTTTCGATACAAATAAATACGATGCCTTGAGCGCTCTGGATCGGTTCTGTGATTGTAGGCTCGCTGCGGAAAGCACAAACCTGTCGAATAAGAACAAACGTGATATTAATGCGCGGGAATTTGATGCTTCATTGCAATTAAACTGTTCATTTTAGAAGAAATTAATACGCAAAGTCTCAATTAAAAAATAATGCTCCTTAATTATAAGGTGACTTTGAAGCGAAGCGAGTTACTGTGACAAGCAAACACTTGGAGTCGAGTACGCTTTATTTTCTGAATTAGTCCTGCGCGGTATGCAATTAAGAAACGTGAGACACTTTGTATTTGCTCAGGAGTCGTGAACGGACAATTTCAAATGCGCTCAAGCGGTTCTTGAATGCCATATATTTTTACACAGTTGAAGTTGGGTTTATCGTACTGAAGAGATGATAAGGTTCTGCATAATATTTGTAATTTGGTTCAACACGATAATTTATACATATGTGTTTTTATTTGAAGTTTCAGCCAATGATATTTTGAATTGAATACATTCACTAAAATGAACTGGGCTAGCAGGGTAGATTAGGGCCCATCCAGAGAGAGAGAGAGTTTCTATCATGTTTCCTGACAATGATGGTTCTCAAGGTTTGTCAAAGTTAGTCACACACAAAATGTTATTCCCTTAAGAAAACTATATACGTGTCTTACACCTCAAAATTAATGATAGATCCATACCCAAGTGAATATTGTAGAGTCGTGTCAATCAATTTTCGTCCATAGTGGTTTCATACGTCACATGTCGGTTCCCACGGAAGCCCTGCCGCAAGCCGCCCCGGGCCGTCATGTCCGACCACTTACGTATTTAACATACGCTATGTAGCCTTAGCTTAAAACTTATTATCTAGCCTAAACAATTTCTAACCTGACGGCATGGAAATGGGCACGCATAAATAACGTTCCATGGTCGAGTTTGAGTATTAAACTGTCGGCTGGCTGCAATTTCAAACGATTGACGAATAAATTACGCAGGTTCTGACCTCTTACGGATTATTGCTTATAATATCTGCTTAAACGGTTGCTTGATATTACCCTCAAAACTTTACACTTAGATGCTTGATCTGCTATGTAACATTGTTTTAACAAACCTCAACTCAGCACAATAAATCGATTGAAATGTTATAGACAAAAACATAAATTTAAATAGTAAAATCCTTGCGCGTGGAACAAAACTTCAATGTAAAAATTACTCATTGAAATGAAACAATTTTAACTGATTTTATCGCGTGTATTTCGCTTGGACCCGGGTATGTCCTAAAACTGCGACCAGAACCACCGGAGGATGGGCAGCAGCGTCCTATTAGTAGATACACGGTGAACGTACTGCGATCCCCAAGCCGCCTGCCAAGCGTGGGGATTATGGCAACAGCCCTCTCTATGAGGGAGACCTTGTCCAACAGTGGACGTTAATTGGCTGATGACGTGATCGCGTGTATTTTACATTATTATAATTCCTGACGTTTCAAACACGTTAGACTAGATGACGGATGTCTATAGAAATAGTATGAAATGAGTTACAAGTACAGCCAATGATTTTCAATCTAAACCTTCACTATATACGCACTAGTATGGTTTATGTGTGCATTGTGAAAACCTAAGAAATCATTATAAAAATAACTTTAAAAAAAAACGATTTAACGTATAGCTGACCTCAGTAATAGATGAAAGCATTTAACTTGGTTTTGTTAAGTTTTGTAATAAAACTGACGACCCGTCGAGCAAGTTGCTTGACTTATGGTAACAGCGTCACCCTTGCCTGTAACAGTTCAGTAGGTACCACCCAGAATATCGCACTTTAAGAGTTACCCTGTGAGATATTAGGTGTTAATAACATTGCTTTTTAATCCGGAATACAGTAACGTTTGCACATTACTATTTGGTGATTGTATAACTGGCAAACGTTTGATCCTTCCTCAGGCGGATCTTATAATAGTCCTAGAGCAGCATCATATATTCCAAATAGCTTTAGCCCTCAGCTTTATCATCATCAACCAGAAGACGTCCACTGCTGAACATAGGCATCCCCCTTTAACCTCCACACTGAACGACATCCTGCCATCTGCATCCACTGGATGCCCGTGACTCTCACAATGTCGTCGGTCCATCTAGTGGAAAGCCTACCTACGCTGCGCCCGCAGCTTCACTCACGTAAAAAACACATAATATAGCCTATGTCACTCAAGGATAGAATAGCTTTTATATCATGGAAATAATTTTGATTATCGGTTTAATGGTTTCAGAGATTACCTCCTTCAAACACACAAAGTCATGAACTTTACAATGTTGTAGTTGTAGAGTCTTTTCAGTAGGTTCCGTGTTTCATAGGTAATCGACGAAGCGGGAATAATGTATGAGCAAGTCTACAATGCCAACGAAATCAAAGAGTGAGTAATTTGATATTAAACCAGCAATTTTGTTTCGTCGTTTCTTTATGTAGAAGTAGTTAATGATAGATACTCAAGATGATTGTCCGCGGATCGCCGCTGCGGGTAATGAAGCCGTATTTAGGCTTTGGTCCTATAATCAAAATTGAATTATCCGGTGACATTCTTGCCTCACAAACGACGCTTTTTCTTTTTCTGCTCCAATTCGTCTAGTCTAATTTGAATTTTGAACGGTCTTTCATTGTTATAGATGGTTTCGTTGTTCTCTGTCTTTGCCATTATTTATTAGGGTACCTAATGATGTTGTAGCAAATTATGATTAGACTAGCCGTCCGCCCCGGCTTCGCACGAGTGTAAGCTCGGCCTTCGGCCTCGCTACAAAATATAATATAGCCTATGTCACCCGGGGATAGTGTAGCTTTCCAACAGTGAAAGAATTTTTCAAATCGGTTCAGTAGTTTTGGAGCCTATTCATTACAAACATACAAAAATAGGTACAAATCTTTCCTCTTTATAATATTAGTGTAGATGTAGATAAAAGGTGTGTATACTATTTTGCTCAATCATTGAACTTGTACTTCCTCAGTAAGAAAATATTGTTTGCACATGATTAGAAAGTTTGTTTCCATTATGCTAAATAGTACTTTGACCCACTAAAACTTGAAAAGTTTGTTTTTTTGGTCTATTTTGTTATTCTGCTAGTTACCTAAAAATATATTTTTATGCAATTTTTTTATTCAACTTCAGTATTGGCGTGGCCTCAATTATGTAAAACTAGGATTAATATTAAAAAGATTATGGGTCATTTGTGTAAAAATTAGGCAGTGAGTCTATCTATCTGTATTATTATTTATATGTTATTGAAAATTCAAAAGTTTATACTTTCGAGTTAATAAAACGCGTCATTTCTCAGTCAGCTTCGGGTTGGCACCTGTTAAAGGCTCTAGCTGAGTAGTTACTTGCAGGTAGCAAGAATTATAGATGGCGTCACTAACGCTTGGATTGTTGGATTAGTTGCAAAGACAGCTCGAATATTAGGGGCCGATAGGAAAGCGACCGAATCTTATTAAAAAGAGCACTCGGGGCGTAAACCCGAATGGCGCAAGTTAAATTCTAGCAGTAATTTTTTTTTTTTTTTAATTTTCTTAATCATTCAAATAGTAAATCTGTGGAATAACACTTCAAGTATAAAAATCACTAATCTTTAGCATTATTAGGTGAATCTAAAAAGCAGAGTTAATCGTTAACTGACAATAAAGTGTTTTCTATTTATTACAATTCCGAAAATAGTGTTGATTTCATGATGTAAATGTGCCATGGGTGCAGTGTTTACAAAGTAGGTAAATTGTTTATGTCGGAAAAGTGCGCAACGCCAGTAGATTGTTATGTTTCACAAAAACACCGCGTACGAGTCAACATTTGCATTACAATAGAGCCGTTATAATGCTGAAATACGGTAAATACGATCCCGTGTATGGGAGAGAATCTACTAAAATACGAGACTCTTTAGGCAATTGTTGCGGAGTCCGTGGCTGGTGGCGCTAAACGCCTTTGTTCATCATTGGTCACAAAATTTGAATCTGTATACCAAACTAACCAATGGCTTTGCCATCTTTCGAACAGACATAAGTATCAATAACGTAAGTAATTGGTAATTGAATGCTTCGATATTAAAAATGGTAATTCAAAGCTTTTGAAAACTTGTACAAGGTTCATTAAAATAGCTGAATTAATTTTATAAATTACGTAACATTAAGCACATAGATGTTTTGATTTTACCTTTATCGTTTTATTTTGAAATGTACTTACTATGGAAAAACGTAAGATCACGAATAAAATTTGAATTTACATGATAACATCTACAGATTCCGGGTAACATGAGAATTTAGGTGACATTGGCAGATTTGTGAGGCATCTTTACATAAGAAAAACTCATAGTTGAAGTTGAATATGACGATCGGAATCGTTTTAAAATATCTATTTTATATACATATATATCTATTGATGTTGTATGTATCGCTAAAACTCAAGAATGGCTGGACGGATTTGGCTAATTTTGTTCTTGAAATATTTGTGGAAGTTCAGGGAAGATCTAAACGGTAAGTAAACTGCTGGACCAACTAGGATGAAATTCTGTGTTCCTGGATCGGGTCATAGTAACGAGGCCGAAAGACGAGCTCTACTATACTCACGAAGTAGCGGGTATCAGCTCGTTAATGAATACAAACTAGTCATCTAAAATCATGAGAAGTATGAAAAACAAATGAAATATAAAAACTTTTTTATTTCTTAAACTTAATTGCTTCTGAAGAAGCAAGCGCGAACTAATTTAAGTTCAGTACAAAAAGTCGATCAATCACCAAATCAGGGCATCGTTAACAGGCATTGCATTATGTTCAATAAACCAGCCCATCCAGGCCCACTTTGCCGGTAAAGATTCTGATCTATTAGCTACATGACGGTGCACTACTCGCCCGCGGTAAGCGCTAGCGCCAACCGACATAAAGAGCCACTTTTAAATACCCTTAATACAAATTTAATTAACTAGATTCAAGCTATTCGAGCCTCTTCTGTGTCGTTAAAAAGATCTTTGTTGGGGCACCGTGTAATGACTTTAAACGACCTTAAATGGTGTTTGTGTGGAAATTTATTAACTGACTTTTTGGTGCGCAGTGTGCCCGTTATAGCTCATCCTTCCTCACCCATATTGGCGTATGATTGATTACTCCTTTTTATTTGACGATGGGAAACGAGTTAAAATTTAAATATCAGCACAAAAAGTACGGCTTTGCACAAGCATTCTTAATTTGGCTAAGCAATGTGCACTTGCATTGCATATAAATGTCAAAATCCGTTGCAACATCATTGAAATTAAGTGTTGTTGTTGACATAATCAATCAATAAATAAATAGACGTTTATGTTGTATTGTATAAAAATAATAAAAACGTTTAGTAATAGTCTCCACCATTTAAATGGACTTGAGCGTAACTTATTTGCTTGACTCTGACTATGGCTTTTACTTGTGTGAAGATATTTAATAAAACTCGAAAATATCAAAATTTTCGATATCTAACAAATGTACGTGACTTGCAATGCCATAATGTAGAAGATAGAAGAAAATAAAAGAACTAAAAATGTTCCCAATTTGTCATCTGGGCTTTATTCATGATTTTTGTCATTACGAATTTTGACAGGTTTGCTAAACTTAAGTATAGCAAACTGGTCAAAATTTGGCGTTGAAACGTTGTTACGACCGTAACGACAGCCAGAATAAGCCCCAGTGGTAAAATGAGACATGTTAAATCCTAATTGACCGCTGCAAGTGATCAGATCGATTAAAACGCAAAAAAATGATTTAATGACTAAATCACTTGTTTTTGCATCATTTGCACACTCACGCGCATTCAAGTGCTGCATTGGCAAACAATACGCGCAGGGAGCACGCGTTTACATTTCTAACAAATAAAACACATTTGCAGCAGTGCCAGTGGCTCCATGCATGTACTCTGGTCCGCCTCTGCCTAGGCAACGGCTAGTAATTGGCCCCGGTCATGCGATTACGTTTCTAGCCGATTTAATTATCGTAAAATGATCAGTGTGCTAGCCTCTCGCAATTTAGCTATCAATCAACAGAGCGCGGGCATTGGCGATGCAGAGATGTGGGTTTCAATACTTGCAGGGACTTCACGAAGTGAAAGGAGGTTTTGTGATTGAAACTGTTTGTATAAACTAAATCTAGAATTTGATAACTAAATTTTGTTATCAAATATTTTATATGGATAAATTATTTTTATTTATCTTTGACTTTTTAAATTTCTTCATTTATGATAAAATGATTCTTAAGTTTTTTTCATATCATGATAATCAATGACGTGGCCTATGATGAAGCACGCTTGCAGGTTTACTCTTGGTTTGAAGACCTATACTGTACTTCTCGACGGCGAGTTTCACACCAATGCTATGCGATATCAAGGCGCTGATTTTGACTTTTTAGATTTATTTAAAAACTTCATGATACAAATCATTGATACTTCCGATAAGCTGGCCAGTTTACCTAGAAATCTAGATGTGATAGAAATATTATTGCAGGTCCTTGACTCAATTACGTTTTTGGTATAGGTATATAAATTAATTTCACATTAGCATAAAATACTTATAAGGCGTATGGCTTCGTTTTTAATAACCTAATCACCATTTTACACGCCACGTAATTTTCACAGTTGGTATAATATTATGGTGTAGTTTTACCTTGTTTTTAAATGCTTTTATATTTCAATTGGAAAAATTTAAAGCTTGCCTACTATGGGGACGTCGTTTCGTGTAAATTGTTGTGTTGCTTTTTACGCGGTTGCTCCTTATTCGGCGGTAAGCTTTAGTTATCAAGACATAAAGAGTCTTATGAATTTATTGTGAATGGCGTTGACAAAAATGTGAATATAAATAATGTGATGAATAATTCAGCGTGTTATCGGTATGGAAGACCGGCAGCCGAGCCAGGCTGGGGTAAAAACGCAGTGAGATGGTCCGTCGCCCGGAGGAATGCTACTGCTCTGTTTTTACGTAATTGTCTTGGAGCACGCATTCATCCATTATCTAACTTGGCCGTTATGGAATCCATAACTTTTTGCCTAGAACTGACCAACTCTTTTTCATATTCCATATATAAACATTTTGTATACTTAATATGAACTAGAGATTGAGAAATAATTGAGATTCGATGAGATAATTAGAGGTGTTTATTGATATTAAGGTTCGGATTTCTGTATGGTGCGTAATGGCCAGGTTGCCAGGTTTTGAATTCGTAAATTTAAAAGAATCACGCACCGGAACGAAAAATAAATGTCCGCCATTAATTACTTGCTTTGTTCACTGCCGCCGAAAACCAACTTTAGGGCAAAAATCAATTGAAAATTCACATCTCGAACGCACTGTTTCATTTAACCGACGTCAATGATTCTGTAATTATAAATACTAATCGAAGCTTTCATTGTTATTCTTACCGCCGTGCTCGATTATCAATTTTTTGTACGAAAGAACGTCCACCTTCTTTTAAAATACAAAAGTGTAGTGCGATTTGATACGATGACTTGACCTCTACGCGTTTTGTTATAAGAGCTATAGATAGAAATGCTTATGATATCGGTCGGTAGAATTGATTCACGACAAGAGTTTGCGTTTACTCACGTTTACACTCAATGAAATTGCATCAATCGGTATCGTCGTGTCGCTATTGCGGGCATTTTTATTTGAGCCTATATTTCGATTTTAAGGTTTCTTTTGTTTCCTTTGCCGGGTTGCAGGTGACAGTTTGCTCAATTCGGTTTTTCTCTATTCTCAAAGTGCTGATTGAACGCCGACCGTCGACCGGTATGGATCACGCGTGCAGAATATTAAGAAATTCAGATTAATTCAGATTTTTTGTTAACCTTTCAAAGTAAAACTTGTATTGTTTGATATTATATTCTACGTTTATCATTGAATGGAAACAATGCCTAATACTTATAGGGTGTATAAAAAACCCTATCTAATCCTTGGTTGTCAATTGTTTTGTCAACTGTTTGCCTGCAACTTGAACATACTGTTTGCTTATAAATCTCTTACAAGACGATGCGAATAGATGATAAATTTATCGATTATAAAATGATGCAGACAAGGTTTTTGTTAAAGTTAGTATTTTAGGCTTACGGAGTTATAAACTATGGGTGTTCTAAGCAGTAATACTTTTTACTCATCATCCTGGACCACTTTTACTATGGAACCAAACCTGTTATTGACAAAAAATTATTAGCTGTTTCCTTACGTTGAGTGTGAATGATATTTATCTATGGCACAGCTGATATTTTTAGCGCGATTTCAGAGTTGACCCCATAGTAAAAGTATTTCATAATCATTTTTCATTTCTAAAATGACCTCCTTTTGGTTTGGTACGCCGTACGTATTTAGTTTTCTATTTAACTTTAAAAAATATCTAGGAATTTCATTTTCAGGCGTTGATAAAATAACAGATTTGAAAATCTACATTTACTAATTATGTATTCTGTCGTATGATCCATGTAGCTTATCTAATTTGAAATTAAGAAATTGTTATTTCCGGACGTTATTTAAGGATTCTTCTGTACCTTTTTAGGTACGCTTCGACCTCCAGGCCTGATTGGTGGAAGTAAGCCAAAGGTTGCTACGCCAGCGGTGGTGTCGAAAATAGAACAGTACAAAAGAGAAAACCCGACCATCTTCGCATGGGAAATCCGAGAGAGGCTAATATCTGAAGGTGAGTTATAAGTAATCATAAGTACCAACCTTTATAGTCTCAAAAGAGCCTATATCTAAGCTGTAAGTATAAATATAGTATACTAGCTGTACACGCAGCTTCGTCCGCGATTTCTTCAGAAAAAAATAGCTTATGTCCGTCCTCATGATAAATACTATTACCTTGCAAAATTTTATCGAGATCGGTTGAGCCGTTTAGCCGTGATTATGTAGCAAACAGACAGAGTTACTTTCGCATTTATTATATTAGTATGCATGAGTATGGATATGGATATGGATTCAGATCAATTAATAACTTCTTGGGTTATCATTTTGTTTCATATAGGTACTGTTAGGGGGATTAATGACCCTCCTAAATTGTTATTAATGTTGTAGAGTATCAGTAATACAATATAAATAATAAATGGCATATATAACTCATATACAGTAATTAATTAATTACTTTCATGTAGCAGTGCCAACAATGCCAATTTTGTAAAGACAGTTAAGCAATTTGGCGGCTGACAGCAAAGCGAGTGTAGCTTAGTGCCTTGAACAATCGGGGCATTTAAGGATCGTTAAATAGGTTCGAATCCTGCCAGTCTTCAAATTTTTGAATTGTCTGTAACATTCAAATAGTATCCTAAAGTATATTCCTATCCTACATATCATATTTATAAACTTACACACGCTTATAAAATATCTTATTATATTTGCGTTTTTCAGTTGTTTTAACTACAATTATATTTTCTTGTACACTCGATTTATAAAAACAAACGAAAGAGTTAATGCACAAAACTAAAAGATACCTATTTGTTTTGTGATTAATGGGTCCTTGGAGTTTCTTCTTTTAAACCTTTTTTTTTACGAGTCTCAATGGATCATGATTTTGTTTAATGTCGTGACGTCAGACATCATATTATCGTAGGAGTATTAGGCTCTGTTCACAATACAGACGCTTATTTTCTTCTCGTCTTTATTTCAATCGCTTGATCTGATTTGTTTAATCGCAAACTGTTTTATTCTCAAGAGCGATGCATACTTTAGAACGGTTGTGTTTGCTTTTACGAAATTTTTAGTATTTTAGAAATACTGTTAGGATAGACACAAACTTACTAGCGGTTTTCACGTGAATGTCTATGTTATGGGAACGATGCGTTAAGATGTTCATGTTTCCGAAGTCGATTTGTTTCCGAAATACCCTTAGTTTAGAGAATATTCCTTCAGTAAGCTGTGTGCCTAGAGCACTCACGACTAGAAGAATCCAAATCCGTACGTATTTATGTATGTATGTATGTTCTCTATGGAAAAAGACTTCCACTGGCAGATATATAGCTGATGATTAGTATAATCCACGCGGGTGAAACCACGGGGAGCAGGTGTATATATAAAGATCAGAGTAACTTTGTGCTATTATGTCTTCTATGTTGTATTATGTATGTATTTAATATTTTATTTATGTATGTGTATTATTGTATATATTGTTTCAGTAGGTATTAGTGTATTATTATAATGTATGTCTATGTTTTTATATACCAGTTATTCCATTATTACATCGCACCCCGTCCCTTACCTCTTCTGTATGTCCTCTCCATACTAAGGTTGCCTGGAAGAGATCGCTTATAGCGATAAGGCCGCCAATTGTTTCACTAGTTTTTTAAGTTGTTTTTTATGTACATTTATAATTTTTGGTGTGAACAATAAAGAGTTTTCTATCTATCTATCTATCTATCTATGTTAACATTACGTCGAATTTACAAACTTACAAACAATATTCTGATCTGCATGTGCCCGTAGTATGTGGACACGGGAATGTCCTAAAGCTGCGACCAGAACCACCGGCGGATGGGCAGCAGCGTCCTAATAGTACACGGTGAACGTACTGCGATCCCCAAGCCGCCTGCCAAGCGTGGGCAACACCCCTCTCTACGGCCTTGTCTAACAGTGACCGTTAATTGGCTGATGATGTGTGTGTGTGATATGCCCGTAGACTCGACTTTCTGATTGTGATACCTTATTAGTTGAGAAACAAAATTCTTACCCAAGCAGAGGTAACCACCAACGAAATAAGAACAAAAATAGAATACCCATACATAATAATAATAATGTCATGTTGGTGTATTATTATAAAACGTCGGTGAGCGCTGCGCGTAATACCGGTGTCTGCTCACGTTACAATTAGTATAAGAGACCGTGGACTAGTATGTTACGTGTCTGAGAGAAACAATAAAAAAATATCTTAGGTAAAGTTATATGATTATTTACGGGATATTTACCGTGGTAAGGTTGTAAAAAAAGAGGGTAGATCGTTTTGTCTGTACCTAACTTTAAACTTTTTTACCTACCACCCGCATTCTTCAGTCTTCCCGTGAACATGGTGCATGTAACTGCGCCGAAATATCGGAAGCTCCTTCCACAACCTTGCCACGGTAAATATCCCGTAAATAATCATATAACTTTAGTGAACAACCGTGATAGTTTAAAACAGTGTTTAATATCTTAGGTATTCGCGATTATTACAAATTGAAATTAAATACTTTTAACGAGTTTTATCGCGTGTGTACTGTGTACATAGGGTATGTTTTGAGTAAATAACATTGGCGGGTATTGTAAATAATTTAACAACATTTCTATTGACATCCGTCATCTAGTCTAGTCTACATGTGGACACTGCAAAATGTTCGAAACGTTAGGAATAAAAATAATGTAAAATATACGCGATAAAATCGAATACAACTGGTAAATAAAAAATGGTCGCCACGAGCTTTACACATGTAAAACTTGACGACACAAGAGAGGCATATGACGTCCAGCGTACGAGTCGGGTTTTGCTGCCAAGACGTGCCAATAGATGTTTCACATACAAATGGTTGATTTATTTTTACATGCAATTATTGGACATGTCAGGGTAGATAACTAATTCATTTTAATGCTCATATAACATAAAATAAATACTTTTTTTTTACAAATGACGAGGTGATCTCATCCAATTTTTCAATATGATTATCTTACTTGTATTATAAATGTGAAAGTTTGTGTGTCTCAACTCCCTAACAGCTGAACAGATTTGAATTAAATATGTTATCGAGGTAGCTTATAAGTACTCTGGATTAATAAATATGCTAACTTTATCCCGGAAAGATTTGTTTGAAGGATAGCAAAAGAAACTGCGGGGTGGTGCTAATCCTTCATACAGTACTTATAATTTGAAACTGGTGAATGAAACTAACAGGTCACCGGATTACTTGATCACTCCAACGTCCTAAATAAAGGGACGGTTACAGAAACAATATCTATCTTTTGCCTGTGAATAAGTTTGCTGGTGCACTTGGATTAAAACAATGCCTCGGGTCGTAATTGCACTCATCAGCAGCTTCTAAGCTAAAAACCCTGGTTGCGTGTGCACACACGATACTGGCTCCTTGCCCGATCATCGAATTATAGACGAGTTGCGCTATTATAATAATTGATGACAATTTGTACATTTATCTAATAACCTGCCCTAGAGCTGATAGTGTGTTAAGATACATTAGTCAGTAGATTGTATTTGCAGTTTCAAATCCAGTCACGATTTCTGTGTTCAATACAAATTAAACTCAAAAATATCTAAGTACCTACATTTATACAAATCTTTAAATTAGCAAGGACAGCACTCTATCTAAAATTAGGCATATTTATATTAAAAATGCGTGAGTTGCTAAATACCAATTTTTAAAATTTCTTGGCGGTGGTATATCTTCTTAAAGATGCTTTCCTATCTAGGTAGGTACTCTACAGATATTATTTATGTAGATACTTATAACTTGCACAGGCAATAGTGAAACATATTATATATGCCTCTCAATCTACCGACATTTCGGGAGTGTGTCTATTGATTTATTTGTCCTTTGGCGTGACAACAAATCAACAAATCGAACTGCACAAAATAATTTTCATTTACCTTTCTACATTGAGAGGTACTTAATATAAAAACGTCAAGTCTGTTTTGTTTAATGTTCTATTAAACAACCAAACGCACAATAATTCTGGTAGGATTTGCTCATATTGTCGAAACGATAATTTTACGTGTTTTGTCAAAGCGCGAGCACTCGCGAATGGAGTTCAACCGACTTGACCCAATATAGCTTTATGTACTCGTCTATGTGTGCATGCGCCTGTTTATTCTCGTTGTATTCCGCCAACATTCTGTACCTATTCTGTTCTACGAGAGTGAAGCGTTATTAAATAAAAATATTAAAAAACACTGTCACATAAATATTCACTTTTTGTCTCGTGTCCTTAAGAGCCGTGTTACAAAATACGTCGATATACCTATTTTAGGTACTATTTGGATTTTCGGTCATACAATGAAAAAATAAAGCCGTAATTGTCAAGCAAAAATATTAAACATAACATTATTTTATTTTATGTCAGTAATTTAACGACTATTTGACGAAATCCACTCACAAACTTTCCCTTCTAGAGTTAAAAAAAACTGCTTTTGTAAATTGGAGGTAATAAGTTGATACGTTAAGTTTTTTCAAAATTTAAAGCCATTATTTTCAATAAAGAGTACAGATTTTAATACAAAAACCTTCAAACAGAAATTTTCTATAGATATTTCTATTTCATAGAATCAGAACGCCAAAGATTCAGTTTTCGTTGCTTTTTTCTTCAAAAAATGTTTGAGAGCCCATTTATTAAGCCAACAACTACCGAATACCTAATAGGTGAACAAGCTGGGTTTAACTAGTAACCGAATACTCATCCAATTAGGGATTAGGTGGCCAGTGTAATGAACTTTAGATAATATCGAGTCAAACCATTTTGGGAGGCCAACTAGGTAAAGCCTTCGAAGTGCAACCCCGAATATAACCTAATAGTTTAGTAAATGGCTGACTGGCAGCGGATACTGTAACATGAGATGATGTATTGGATTTAAGGTGTCTATGTGCAACGACCAAAACAATATGTCGGCTATTGTTTCGTATTTACGTCAATTATTGGGTAAATACGATTGAGAGGCGTTGGAGCGTTTGAAGGCTCTAGGCCTTTTAATTCGCTCTCTGCGTAGTATCCCATGATGAAATATAACAATATTAAAATAAAATGTTCATTTCCTCAATACGTTTATTAGTTATGGTACTGAGACGTGGTCTTTAACTTTTGGCCTTTTAGAAAAACTCAGAGTCACACAACGGGCAATGGAGAGAGATATGCTCGGAGTTTCTTTGCGCGATAAAATCTGGAACGTAGATATTCGCCAAAGAACCAGAGTCACCGACATTGCTACTAAAATTTGCAAGTTGAAGTGGCAATGGGCAGGCCACATCGCTCAAAGAACTGATGACCGATGGGGAAGAAAGGTTCTTGAGTGGAGACCACGAACTGGAAGACGCAGCGTAGGTTGGCCTCCCACTAGATGGACCGACAACATTGTGAGAGTCGCGGGCATCCAGTGTATGAAGATGGCAGGATGTCGTTCAGTGTGGAGGTTAAAGGGGGAGCACATATCGATAGATCTGTAGACATCGCACACTGTGCGTTTTTAACCGACTTCCAAAAAGGAGGAAGGTTATTAATTAGACTAGTTTTTTTAAATGTTTGTTACCTCAGAACTTTGGACTGGGTGAACCGATTTTGATGTTTCTTTTTTTATTTGAAAGCTGGTGCTTTTCATTTGGTCCCATTTCAATTTGGTCCATTCTGATGGAGTTGGTTTTTTATATTGATAATTATACGCGATCTTTTTAACCTCACACTTGCAATATATGGAAATAGCGCTCTCTTGTGGCATTTCCTAGTAACTATAACATGGGGTTCTTCAAAAGGGCTTTTAATAGAGTCTTTAGGGGTTAGAAACGTATCTGTAATGCCCCTGGTGTTACAGATATCCATACGCGACGGTAATTGCTTATCATCAGGTGGCCGTTGACTTGTTTTCGAAGCCTGGGTAAAAAAAAAAACTAGTTACCGCATTATTTTTAAGCTGTTTTATCATGTGTACGTAATTTATGGGGTGAACAATAAACAGTTGATCTATCTTAATACTATTGTATTTGATAATTATCAAAATATAAAAAACCGACATAAAAATGTCAGAACCGAACCAAATTTCAATGAGACTAGACGGGAAGCACCAACTTTCAAATAAAAAGGAAACATCAAAATCGGTTCACCCAGTCGAAAGTTCTGAGGTAACAAAAAAATAAATAAAAATACAGTCGAATTAAGAACCTCCTCCTTTTTGGAAGTCGGTTAAAATAAATTCCCAGTATCTTGTAAATTTTAATTTTATTGCGTGATAATAAAGAAAATTATATATTTTTTTCTCCTTACATTACGCAAGTTTTTCCACAAAGCATGAGTGCGAACCATGCACAGTGCTCACATCTATGCGGGAATGCGATGGGCGTCTTTTGCTCAGAGGCCAACGAGCCAATTGCGATAATTGCAACCAACGACACCTCTCGTGCGCATGCGTGACGTTAAACAGCAGTATCGCCATTTCAAAACGACTTAAATGCCCGTTTCGCTCACAATCTGTCTTTATTTGTAACCTTTTAGACATAAAGTTTAAAATTGCTCCACTAATTGGGTGTCAGTTAAGTGATCCTTTTAAAGGACACGAAGTTACCTTCGCGTTTTCTCTAGCGAGCTGTAGCTCGTGGAGTGCGTGCAATTGCCTGGCGAACAGGTTTCGCTTACAAGACCACTTCTGGTTTACGATATCACCAGGGACCGGATTAGAAGACGATACCATTCTTGATGAGAACACTGTGCTAAACTTGTTAAATTGGTTCTCAGCTATTAAATCTACAAGAAACGACGCCACGTTGATACTACCTAAACGCAATTTGTTGCAAACAAAAAAAAAAACTTTAATAGTAGATATAGACTAGGCGTTTGCCAGCACATCTCACCTAATGTAAAAGTGATTGTGTGGTCGAAGATGGTAAACACGCTTACCCTGCAATGGGAACTGACTCAATTAATTCTGCGAAAACAAGCTATTAGGATGTTTGATGACGAATATTAAACTTGAAGGTAGTAACTTGCCAGCTGACCACAAGAAAGTACCCTACCACCATGTTATGGTTCCCTTACGTTGTTAATCGGCAGCTTGAGTTCATTATTGGGATTTGATCCCACACTCTATGGATTGGAATTCGGATGAGCAAACCTCTGTGCTATTATCGTAAAAAAATTGCACATTATGTTGTTTTCAGATAAAACAAACACACTCAACAATCAAAAACAAAGTCTAAAATAAAACTAGAAAGTATGACCATTAAACTACTTACTAAAATTTAACGACTACTAAATTCTACGTTTCAATAAACACGCCAAATAATAAAATAGTAGTGGAAATAGTGGACTTCAACGAGTTTGGAACAAAAAATATGTAATTGTGGTAAATCATTTGATGAACTTCTTAAATTAGAATACTAGTACAGTTATGTCATTTGATTCCGTCTTCTCTTCTTTGTTGTTTCAAAAGTTTGTACTTATTGTAAACTTTGAAACATAAATGATGGCCTCGTGCTATGCTACTTCTAGGAATAAGTTGCAATGTGCAGGTTTAACTTCGCGTTATAATTATTTAAATGTTTTATTCTTATCTGAGAGGTCGACTGACATTATCGTCATTTGTTGAAATGTGTTTATAATAATTGGCCGAGTGCAGCTCATCCGTTGTATGCGAAAATTACACGCGATCTCACTTCGGTTGCTTTGCGTAAATGCTCACATATTTGTCGTAATACCGTATTTAAATAAATTCCGTATTTTGAAAGTCGAACGTTTAAAATTTACGGTTAAATTTTGCGGTTTCCATCGCGTGAAAGCCACAATGAACGTATTGAAAAAGCATTGTTCGGTTTGAGTGTTGGAATTCTTCTGAATGTAGTTATGATTGATTCCATCAGATTTGACGATGGATTCGGTGTATCAAAGTGTGTTGACCGGAGTGGACCGCCCGCTGATGAAGGAGCTTCGAATGAATATTATGAATACCAGAAATATTAAGTTACTAGAAGTGTCTCAAGTCTTCACGTCAAGTTTATATTCTGGTTTAATTTCATTGGACAACTTTTATGACTGTAATAATACTGTATTTGCTTGCTTAGAATACTCACCTGACTTTTCTTTTGATATTAATTGAATTACAGCGCTGATGAGTCCTTGCAATAGTCACCATAGTAAAACATAAAGATTATTGATTATAAAAGTTAAATGAAAAAATGATTTATGTTTTTGGTGCATATTTAATTTTCTAATTTAAGAGTGGGGACTTTATTTTCCATTCTGTATCTGTATTCTAGTTAGAACGTTTGCTCAAATTAATTCTTATAAGATGACGCTATGAATGCATATGTACGTAATTGCATAGAGATGAGGCAAGTTTTATCGCAAGACAAGTGTCGTAAAACTTTTTCAGCGAGCTTTAAAAACCACCCTAAAAATACACATAACAGAATTTAAGCAAATTTGCAGGGAAAACTTATTTTGGTTAAACGTTAAATAAAAAATTAACTTCTGTAAAAAAAAACTATTTCACGCCTGACTTTTCTCATCAGAAAAAAGTAGACAATTCATGTATTTTATACAAGCTAACGAATTTTATTAGACAAACGGTATCAAACATTTAAATTAAAATCTTATTGGGACGTGGCAGGATACATTTCTTAAGTTTTCACCCATAGAGGTGGGATATTTTCTTAAAATTTACATGGAGGTGGCTCCATGGTGGTGGTGGTGGTCTCAAGATTATTATACCTATTCAGTAAAAAGAGAATCATTAAATTCTGTTTACAATGGGCGAAGATATCGCGAAATATATACAAAAATATAGTCGAACAGAGAATCTTCTTTTTTGAAGTCGGTAGAAAATAATTTCTTACTAAATTGTAACGATCTAATCTAGTCAATTTCTATATCTATGGCACAGACACGTTAAGTAATAAGCAGGTTATTGAAATTTAATCAAATCTATGAGCAACGCGATTGCCCTCGCAATAACGCTCTTTGTCATCAGCGCGTGCGCAGCGCGCACCACCACTCGCCTATTGAAATCTAATAAATTGATTATGCTTTCTATAAGTCAATTTTTGTACAGGTAACCAAGTAATAGGTTTCATAATCGGGTTTGAGAAGAAAAACATAAAGTACTTATATCTACCTAAGCATTTTGTAGTGACTTGTAGAGAGGTTCTTTTTAATGGTTATTTTTGCGCATAAATGCTAAGTGCATTTGTTACCTAAGAAAAATACAAAAAACTATATATTAGTACCTTAATCCACATAGCACGTTTCATGAGTATTTAGGTATTTATTGATATACCTATTAAATATTCTTTTTTTATTATTATTTATTGGATGTAGAATGAGATATACAGATTATTTATTGGATGTAGAATGGATATACAGGAAATGAAATCTTTAAAACGTATAATTAGGGCAGCTATTTTATCCTTTACCCGGACCCGCTCCGGCTTCGCACGGGTGTAAGTTTTATAAAAATCCGTTAATAAATCCGTTACATGGCTGAGGAGTTAGCGGATATATAGACAGACAGACGCGGAGAGCGACTTCATTTTATACTCTGTCCAGATAGCTACATGAAAGTGGTCTTAGAAGTCTTTCCATGTATTTTTTAAATATTTGATAGACATTTATTTTAGCAATTTTGAAAAAAAAAACATCGAGAATAATTTCATTATTGAAAAAATATTTTTCGTGCTGTTCGATCCTGGCCCATATAAGGATCAAAAGTATCTATCCATAAGTGTACTAGATATTTCAATTCGTATTACTTATATTAAACATACTTTTACGTATAACCCATCTCTTTGTATACATTTTCGTGATGACACCACAATGAGTGTAGACGAAACCCCTTCTTCGGGTAGTTTGATACACTCAAAGAAATCATTTTCCTTTCAAAACTTTAATTTTAAAGCCACTGACATTCCGAAAGACCCAATTTACTCCAAACTAATATTTATACAAACGTTGTATACAAAAGGGATGTGTCAAAAACTCTGGCTCAAGTCTCGCGGCGCGTTTGTTACCATTCCAAGGAGCGGTTATCACAACACAGCTCATCGTAACCGGCTAAATTTTAATAAGGTGCCCACTACCGCCTTTGTTAGAGATGACTTGGCAAGTTTTCACAATGGGTTGCGCAACTTATCTACTAAATCGATATCGGTTTACGAGGCGTTACGGCCGCTCGGCTACTGACCACCTTTTGATTAATTGCATTCTTCAAACTATACGGGTTACGTCGAAATTATTGACTGGCGCCGAGTAATTAGCGAAACCGATGACGAGTGACTTTACGGCTGCGGCCTTAAAATATTTTGAGTACCTTATAAAAATGCTTTTGTAATTTATTATTTCTCTGTTAATGTTGTTTTTACGGCGGACGAAAAGCATTTTCTTTTTGGATCCTTGTTTAATTTTTTATAAAGAGATGCGTCTGGATTTTATAATAATTATAAATCGATTCAATGAGTTAATTTAAGTATAAATCACGCATTACTGCTTTATGAAGCCACGGAATGGAAGAGACTTTTTTGAAAGTTTTTGACATTTACTAACAAGGTCCCGCTCCGTCCGTCGACATTGTCCAGTCGAAATAAATCAAATCGATCTCTTCACAGCTTCCAATAAACCGATACATTTATTGATTTGTTACAGCATTAAATTGGTTCCCAGCAGTGCATCATCGCGGCTAGTTTGGGGCACGGTCATGATTTCGAGTCTCGAATCTAAAGATTTCCAATAAAAACTGTATTGAAACTTTTTTGGTCTATTGTCAGCCTATTGTGGTTGCTAATTTGTTTGGGAGAGTTTGTAGACAGCATTTATCAAAATACCTAACTGAATATGTTTAGACTAACGTAATAAAGTTGAAAATTAGTTTCAATTTCCAGTGTTTTTTTTGCTTCTACTTCATCATTGTTACATATCCACAATAACACGATAAATAGCCGCACATGTCAATACACCTATTTTCCTAGTTGCTCATTACGTGCTGACACTTTCTTTTGTTGCTTTACCCATTCATTGCTAATTGAAAGTAGGAGAGCGGGTGCGTGGAGTGGGCGTTTAGCGTTACGGTTGCAGCAACCGACCCCCTGGTGCTCTGAACACCTTTTTACTCGGTCTTCGCCACGGGAGCTCCCTGATTGCGTCCGATCTCATCGTTTTATGTTTCTCATAAAGCCAACAATAATTCATTTAGACGACGTGACGCCACTCACTCGTGAACCGAATCGCTGTTACTTACACGTGATTCTCAACAGTTCGCGCCCAAGTTCCGGTTGTAAGTTTATGTCGCATCCGCCTACGCAGATATTATGATGTGGAAAATATCAAACTTTTATTAATTTACCGTGCGTTATTTATTGAGCATTTTATTGACACGATTATTTGGGAATTTGATATGTTTTAGAATTCATCGTAAAACCATGAGATCATTCATTACACACAGAAATATACGTCTTAATGCAGCATAGATAGTATTGCTTAATTTAATCAAATTGATTACTAAAACCTTTCAATAGCTTAGTACTAATTAAAGTAAAAATTCAAAAGAGGTACCAATCCGATTAAAGTTTCTTGAGCAGGTGCTTAAGAGCTTACTTAACGCTTATTAGCTTAAATCAAATCCAATATGGGCCAACCGAGTCCACTAAAACTATCGGAGAACCGGTATAAGTAAACAAACAAATTCATTCCGAACCATTAGGCACGAGATTCGACTGTTAATGTCTCAATTTAGAAACGGGCGTAAATCTTCAAAGGCGTGACAATTACTGTTACTTCCCGGCAGTACAAACAAAAAGGTTTTCCGTCAATTATCGATAAATTAACCCGATTAAACACTCTATAGCCAGACGGCGCCGGATCGCCTTATCTCTGGACATGCCACGCTTTTAGGCAGGTACCAACTGAACAACACTCCGCCGCAGAAACATTAACATTTTTATACCAATTTGCTTTTTATTAGGTTCCAAGAGATGACCAAGACCAAACTCAGTATAATATCTCATCATATGAAAATAAGACATTTCTGAGATCGAAGTTTGGTTGTGACGTTGCTGAAACGATTTTAAAATAGCTGATAATAATTCATAAAAATCAAATGTAGATAATAAAAAACTGGATGCAATTTCAGGCCTTATAATAGTTTGAAACATTACACTACCCTTACAAAAATACGTTGCATTCTTTGTTACAATTCTTTCTTAATCTATGTATAAAAAGCGAAACACCGCTCATTCACAGACTCATCACGAAATTTCAAAGACTACTTGACCTAAGAAACTGTTTTTTGGCAGAAAGGATTTTGCGAAGGAGCCGGAGCAAAAGGGGTTGAAATTAATTTGAAAGTCTACGCGTACGTAGTACGTAGTCACGGGCTTAAAAATCGCGGGAAATCCAGGAAGCGGGAAAATCTTGGCATATTCAAGCGAAATAGCTCTAAATGTAGATAATTCTTTGAAAATTTAACATGAATATATCAACATCGAATTGAAGTCATCTACCTAACCTTTTAATGGAAGCGGTTCCCTATTGTGACTAATCATGATTAAATGACTTTAGACAAATTGCATCGCCGTGACTAGGCATGTAAGCACCCGGGCTCGATCCCAAATCATTAAAAGAACAATTATAGATATCACATTCCCACCTGCAACCTGTAGACCGATAATGATCTTTCTTTAAACAAACAGTAAGACTATATTCACTGATCGGTGCTCATTGTTCGCCTGACGATTCTAAATTAAAATGCAATTGATAGGCAGCAACATATCCGACGAATCATGAGCCTTCATCAGATCATCTTATTTATAATCGCTATATAAATTGAACTAAGAATAAAAAAACGCAAAGCGCTCATCTATGCTGCTGCCATATTAACAACAACAGAATTTAATTGTAAAAAGAGCAGATAAACAAAATCGATCAACCCAAAACTATTGATGACTGAATACTTGCCTTATAACAAAAACTACCGTGCTCTTAAAGATCACCGAAGTTTTTTGTCGTTTAAAAGAATAGAAAACTCGGTAAATTAACTAGCGGTGACGCGTTGAGCTCCCACAAAATGTTAACAGATTCTCAACGGTTTGTTTTCTTTTTGAAAAACGTTGTATCCAATATAATTAGAGATCTCCGTCGGTAAGCGATGACTAGTCACCATTATACTATTCTCAGGCATATCAAACTTATGACGTCCACCGTCAAGTACGGAAGGCGTTTCTATCTGCGTGCACAGATTACGACTCTAACAAATTGTGTTGAGGGCATCTTATTGTGTTTTCGACGTGCTAACAATAAGCGGTGCCCCGCAACTGATCATTACCATTATACTTTATAAGGCTTTGTGTTTTGAGTAAATTATAACAGGTCCATTTTGAATTTTATTTGATAAGTCAGGCGTTGCTTGCGTCGACGCGCGCTGATCCTCGCACAATGGAGCTTCATTACCAACGGTGACACCATTAAATCTATCTTTACAAATTGCGATGGTTTTAAGCATCCATAGTTGGTATTCTCCTTCATTATAATAATTGCTATTCATGTCTCGAGTTCCTCAAATTGTTTTAGCAAGACAAACAATCACTAGGGCAGTTTATGCCATCGAGTAATTTTATATAACGATCGGGGTCTTTGAAAATGTCTCTCTCTTCTACAAATACAAATGTCAAGAACAGCCATTAAGCAATTAAATAGAAGGTTTTGTTACAATGGTATTTAGTAGTTATTTCAATTAAGGTGGAATATTATTTTCTTTAAAACCATACATATGGTTACACTGTTTACCTACTTTTGACCGTTGCTAAGTATTTAGTAATTACACAGATTACGAATGATATTCGCTAGCTAATGTTGCCAGTCTAAATAGGATATTCAAAGGTATAAATTTTGCTGTATGACTGCAATGATAAATAAATCTATTAGTAACTCAAAGAATGTTGTAGGAAGTTGTTACTTTAATTGAAAAAGAAAAAGAAATGCATCAAAGCTGGTATTGTCTAAAACATCCCAAGATGTTTGCTCTTCTTATGTATTTTTTTATAACCGACAAAAAAAGAGGAAGTTCTCAGGTCGATGAGTATAATTAAATAAATTTTATGTATAACGCATAATTTTTTATAGAGTAGTCCGATTTTTAGTTAATTATATGTTTATTAGAAATATACCTCGAAGTTGGTCCTATTTAAATTGGTTAATAAAGTCATAAACAAATTTAAGAACTCGCACACAATGGTACCGTGAGCCGGTCACATCTGTCGCAAAACCGATAACCATTGGGGTAGATGTGTTTTAGAGCGAAGATCATGAATAGGTAAATACACACAAGCTGGCAGTAGCTGGCGAAAAGTCTAAGATCGGGCTAAGCATAGCGTGCCTTGGGAGAGGCCTATGCCTAGCATGGACGTAAAGGACAAACTTGACTAAACTTAGTCGAGATTTAAAATTAATAATGCGTGTATAATAACTTATTAGTGTGTAACTTTTTAATATATTTGCAATTTTTTGTCAAAAATAAGTTGACAAAGGACACCGAACCTGGCGTCCGTGGAGCTGTACAAAAAAAAAACTGCGCAACTGGGCTCTTATTTATAATTATCATCGCGTGAAGTGCAGTTACCCATGAGTCGACCGACAAATTGCGAAATAGTTTGAAAGAGTAATCGCGCTATTTAAATAACACTAGTAAAACCACCAGCACGGCTCAGTAGCCACGAATCCTATGACAATTACGCTCGGACAGGCTGTGATTAAATTATGGCACTCACTCTGAGTGTTTCCTGAAATTACACGGGATGCTTCAAGGCTGCACCGGCACGCGATCTGAGCACGCACCATAATGCCGAGTGATTTTAAAACGCGACCAATGACGCATCGGTTTTAACGCGCTGCTGGTCACTCATTTTATGCACATTGTGGGTAATTAGACGTGAGCAAGAAACGTGTTCGGAGGCTGCAATTAAATTAAATTGTCCTATTTTTTGCGTGCACGAACGATTTTCTCTGCAAGTTATCTGCATTCTGATAATAACTTACAAATGCGAAAGTATGTTTGTCCGTTTGTTTGTTCCTCTTTCATGCAGCAATATAGAAGATCGATGTGATATTTGCATAAAGATTAATTGAGTTATAAGGCCGGACTTAAGAGACTTTTTTATACCGGAAAAATGAACGGTTCTTGAGGGAATGCCCACACAAAAGAAACCCGCGGGGACCAGCTAGTTAAAATATGTGTTGTGTGGAAACGACATTTTGAAACTTCCAAATCGTTATTATATTACTACCAGATCAGCGAAATGAAAGATTTTGGTAATGAAATGAAGAAAAAAATGCATATAAGTTGCTTTCCATCTGCAGTGTTTGCGAAAAGCTATAGCAAAGAGTATTTTAGAAGAAATATTACTCGAGTCTTTATTGTTTAGAAACGTATCGATGAAACCTTCGATGTTACAGATATAAGTGGGTAATTACGTATTATCAAGAAAGTCGTCTGCTTGTTTGCCACAATATGTTTATTATATATTGTAATTTTGTTGTTCCTAGGTGTGTGCACCAACGCTACAGCCCCGAGCGTGTCGTCAATCAACCGAATCCTGCGCAACCGCGCGGCAGAGCGGGCCGCGGCAGAGTTTGCGAGGGCTGCTGGTTACGGACTCTACGCGGCACCGCCGCCCTACGGCGCCTTCCCCTGGGGTGGTGGCGGTGGCGTCTGGCCGCCCGGCTCCTTACCACTACCGCCCGGCATGCCGCCAACCAACGCAGTGCCACATCCTGATATGCAGCAAGGATTCCTCTCATCAGGACGAGGCTTGATTGGTAAGCTACCCAATATTTCGATGTACATTGTATGTATAACACCATAAACAACGATAAAACTTGTAAAAAAAAAATGCAACGATAAATGAAGAATGATTTTTTTAAACATTTATGTGGGGGCGAGTTTGTTATTAAAAAAACGAATATTGTTGAACAGATGTCGACGGCGATGATTCAGGATCGTTGGACGGCGAACAACCAAAGTTTAGGCGAAATCGCACGACATTCAGTCCAGATCAGCTCGAAGAATTAGAAAAGGAATTCGAAAAGTCCCATTACCCATGCGTGTCGACGCGAGAACGGCTCGCGTCCAAGACCTCGCTCTCAGAAGCTCGAGTGCAGGTAAACACCGTTAATACCTATATTCCAATAAAATACTTAAAATTATATCCAATAACATTATCTCGACAGCCAGATAGATAATCGTATCCCTCAGAGCTCTCTTATTAGTTACGACAAATTTACATTCATGAATATTTTGTTAACACGGAATACTAATCACGTTATTACCGTTACTGACAGGTTTGGTTTTCCAACAGACGAGCGAAGTGGAGAAGGCACCAGCGCATGAACCTCCTCAAGCGCGGTGGAGGCTCGCCCGCGCACCGCCTCCCCCACTCGCCGTCCCCCTCGCGCTCCCGTTCGCGTTCTTTGTCCCCCGCGCGCCTCACCCCCGCGTACCACACGCCGCAGATGGGCGGCGAGAATAGCGCCTTCAAAGCGCTCTCGCACCAGGACACGTACGCCCTGAAGGCTCTGTCGAACCACGCGCACTTTGATGCCAGCGCGCTGAAGGCTCTCACGCACGGCAACGCGTTCCAGCCGCACTCAGCACTGGAGAGCAGCGCGTTCAAGGCGCTGGTGCCGCACTCCGCAGCTGCCGCGCTTCTCGCCGCGCAGTCCGTGCAGCTCGCGCGTGGATACGATTCTCGATCCGATTCCGACGAGGAAATCAACGTGCACGACGAGAGTGCCGACGAGGCCGACAAACAGAATCACACCAGCTCTAGGCCCGGCAGCCCGCGCCGCCGGCAGCCACCCAACGATCTACCGTTACAGCTCACTAAACACGATCGCTGACGATGCGATCTTAACTAATTAATTATTTATTTACCTAAAGTATTACATTATTCCTATCGAATACCCATGTTCCGAATAATTATGTAAATTAGAAAACTAAAGTGCTAAAACTCTAGTTTGCCTGTTAAATAATGTAAATATGTAAATATTCCGATTTGTTAATTAGTATAAGGAAGACGGATTACTGATAAATTTGATATTGCCCAAACAAAACTATTTTAATTACTGATTTTGTATACAAATGTCTGGATTCATATTGATGGCAGGCACTGAATTTTATTGTGATTTAAGTTGATTCTGCAAAGTAGCCTATTAAGGTGATAGTTTTGGTTGTTTGGTATCTTTGTGAATATAATATTAAATAGTAGTACCTATACCAAAGTATTATAAATATTCAACGTTACAGTACTTTCAGGAGACTAAAGTTCCTAAATCTTTAATTGTACAAATGTTTATACATCTATGGTATTATGTGAGTTGTTGATTGTATTTTCGAGTCTTACATTTCTGTAAAAGTGTATGAATTGTAAAAAACCTATCTACCTAATATATTTGCTCTTACTTAGAAACTTTACTTAAGTTAAACAATGTTAAAAATTGCTCTGGTAAGTTCTCGCTCACGAAAAATGCGTTGTTTACTTTACTGACGTTTCCAAATATGACCTATTATCTTTTTCTACGTTGTATAGTACCTACATATAATCAGCAAATTAATAGTTATCTGAATTAGCTGCTTATAATAAAGAAAAACGAATCCTGATTCAAATGTTATGTTTATGAGTTGACAAATAACACGACACGATCACTTTTACATTTGTATATCAGACCACAGATCTAGGGTGTCTTGCATAGCAAAAAAATGCGAGGTCTGTGTTCAATACCGTGGCTACTCGTACTTGTTGCAACAATCCATTAATATTTTGTTAACTTTTGTAAAATTAAAGTAGACTAATGATTTTCGTTTTAAATTGTAAATATTGTTAAAAATATCACAAGCTTCATAAGCTATTTATTGCTGTAACTGCTGTAGTACATGTTATATTATACTTATTGTAAGAAATGATGTACGTACCTTTCTAGTATTATGAAATATGAGAATAAATCAATATTGAACGGGGTTTGTTGTTTCATTTATTTTAGTCGATAAAATACAATACAATATAGATATTTTTATTGGTTATTAGGCTTGCGCTTGACCGCCTGATGTTAAGCAATAATGATAGATGAGAATGCTTGCCTAGAAGAAAACGACTCACTCGTGACTTGAAGACAGTTTATAACTATCAGGGAACGCCCATTCAGGTAGCACGTTCCACTGACTAGCGGGTCAATTTGTTTATTAATTTTTATTTGTTGACTTAAGGGGCCTTCTTGTCTGCAGCTCAGCAAGCAAAAAAACACTTGTTACCATATTACAAGCTTTGCTTAGTTTGGGGTCAGATGACCATGTGTGCAATACAGTCCCAGATATTTATTTTATTTTTATTTCATATTTCTCCGTCAAATCTAAATATATATCAAATATACAATACAAATCTAAATGTATATCAAATATACAATTTCTTTGTTTTTAATGTGACGATAGACACCAAGAGATGACTTTGTCACTTTTTGGAAATTCATACTCAATGATTTTATATCTACACTAATATTATAAAGAGGAAAGATTTGTACCTATTTTTGTATGTTTGTAATGAATAGGCTCCGAAACTACTGAACCGATTTGAAAAATTCTTTCACTGTTGGGAAGCTACACTATCCCCGGGTGACATAGGCTATATTATATTTTGTAGCGAGGCCGAAGGCCGAGCTTACACTCGTGCGAAGCCGGGGCGGACGGCTAGTATTCAATAATGTGAAAATACGCGAGCGAGAGAGCTGCAGATGAGAAGAGCCCCCTTAAATGTTAAAACTTACGATAGGAACAACCATAGAGTCAGTTGTGAAAAGCTAAGAAATTACCTAGGTAAACGTGGAATAGAAGAGGATGACCATGACATGATTTTTTTTGCGAATATGGCAATTGAACAGGACTGTTTAAACTTAATTGACCTTTAGATTTGGTTAAGTTAGGAACACATTTCGTTTGAAATTAAGAATATATTTCTTTAAAGTTTAGAATGAGAAAAGTTTGTTTGTTGTACCTGATGTAATGATACGTCTAAGTATAGATACGTAAAATCAATAAATATACCTTAATTTATTGAGCACTTTGCACCTTTTAGTTATTATTGACATTTCATAATACAATGAATCTAGCAAAAAAATAGTCATTTCTCCAAGCTGCAGGCCTAGCACGGGCCGTGGACAGATTGTCTTTCATTTGTTTGGATTGACAAAGTATCCATATTATAGCTCTGTCGCGTCAACGCGTGTATAAAAACAGTGGAAAGACAATTTTTCCACGGCCCGTGCTAGACCTGCTGGGCATCATAAAATTGGCAACATAGAATTATTAATACATGCAAATAAATTAAGAACATTGACGTACACATAATACTCAAGTCATCATGCTGGTATACTTCTTAGTGCTTCTGTTTTTTTTTTCCTACATAATATGTTATTGCAAATGTATGAAACAGGAATCGTATACGATTCCCAGGCAGTTCGTTGAGTATGTGATTCGTTTGTGGGTGTTAGTTTTACATATATCATCTACTTGAATTGGGAGAAAAGTAGACATTTTGGTTGGGTATGGGTTACGTTGGAAATGAGTCACATAACCGACACAGAGCATCTTGATGCCACCTAGTCTTGTGTTCCTTACCCTTAGAATATAAAAGTGCGGCAGCCAAAAACTTAAACGAAGACCGAGTGTGATGAAATTACACTGAGAGCTGCAAAACAAGAGCTTCTGGCGGGAGTCCGACACAGAGAAGATATACCGTTATTCCATTGGGCCTCAGTGTGTCCTACGCTACGTTCACAAATTCGTAGTCTTCACTCTAGAACACGCCTACCCCAACGGTTAACGGTTCCGCGACAGATATGACCTACCCACTGCCACTTTAGCTTGCTGATACACTGAGCTATATTGGTGACTTTGGTTATCTGCAGAATTACTTTGTTGCAGATACGATCTTTCAGAGAAACCCTCTCCGGATAGATCGCTAAGTGATTTTGAACATGTGGACCGCTGTAACTGCCAGTTTACGTGAGATACCAACTACAAAAACGTAGGAATTGGCGTAGACACAAACATAAAAAAAAACTACTCTCGAAGTGTAGTGTGGTTAATTACCATAATGATAATCCTTAAACCAAAAAAGACAATAACTGGCCAAGTGCGACACATAGCTCATAGTAGAGTTCCGTAGCCAAAGCTGTAGTAGCTTTAGCTAAACATGAAATTAATGGTTATAGAACAGTTTGAACGAAAAAAGCTCAGAACTTATAAAGGTTACTAAACTTTTAGTACTACGGAACCCTAAAAAGTCTCCGGTCATTACCTCTTTCACTTAAAATTAATAGCCTCAGATGATAGACTTGTATTTTACCGTATAAAATGTATTACGAGAAACGATTATATTTTTAAGTCATTGTTAAGGCAAAGCCCTTATTCAGTCCTTCCCGGATATTGACAATCATTTCGGTGAGAGTTCATTACAGGTAGCAAAAAGGATAAGTTGTCTTATTAACCTATATTCACACTTTGGATAAAACACACGACTTCCTTTGATAGAATGGATAATACATTATTAATGTACTTACTCATAATACGTATTATATTATACGTATGGATAATCGGACAAATCGAATCTTTGCGACAATCTTTGTTATTTTAGAATAACCAATCAACATTCAAGTTTCCAATCATGCTTAAAAAAACTGGGATTATTGGAATAATCCTGAAAATCACTTGGATGTTTGCAACCATCTCTCTTAAATTTCAAATATTAATTCTATTGCAATCGTCCTAGGGTCGTTGCAGATATGCGATTTGTCAGATTATCCTACGACAATACATTGTTGTGTTGTTAGTACGAGTACCTATATTTATGTTTTTTTTTTTATTAGTTTAAGGGCTTAACTCAGCGCCTAATATTCAAACAGCTCTAACAAAAAAAAAACAAGTATATTTTATATCTTTTTTTTTTGTCTTCTAGTTAAGTACTTAAATAGTTAAAGACATGTTGACTAACAATGTCAACATGTCAATTTTGTAGAATTACAAAATAAAAGATTGGGAATAAAAAAATAAAACATTATGGTACATATATGTATTAGGAAAAAAAAACGTACTTTGTTTCCTAAATAAACAGAAGAAGGAAATAGATGTTTTCCAAAACTTACGTATATTTTTTTTTTATTAATAGGTCAAGAATAAGTATGACACATAGAGATGTGACAAAAAAAAATACACCTACCCTATTAATACTCGTAGACAACCCATACATTAGTTTACTTCTGTCTTCGGTCTTACTGTTATTTATCATCATCATCAGCCAGAAGACGTCCACCTCTAAACGTAGGCCTGTTAGAAACTTTAGTTCCCGAATTATAAACGTTAGTTAAGTTCATTAAAACGATCTTGTTTCAAAGAAATTAGACCCATTCATTTAATTCTGATTCCTACAACAAACTAAAATATATACCTACTAAACTTCAGTACTGATAATAATATTGCAGACGAAACCTAAGTGCTCACAATAAAATGAGCAAGTTACGTAGCTCCCACTTACAGGTTCATAGCAACAAGCTTTCAAAATGAAATGCTAACTCCAAATTCCGTCCATACTCTCCTTCTGCACAAATGGGAATGTTATTATATTGAAATTTGTTAGTGAATGTAAATATTATGTAGATGAGAATCGTCATTAACAAATTGGCGACGGTGCGCAATGTTTATGAGCAGTGATGTGAGGACGGAGAGGCATATTCTGAAATCAATGATTCTTCAAAATTATAACTAAGTATATAATTCATTATATATTTACTTTTATTATAAACGCGAATATGTGTTTTTTTTACTGGCAAGTGCCTTTATTTACTAAACAAAATACAAGCTAACTGGCACTACAACAATAGCCCACTATCAGTTTAACATTAGGGGAGGTGGCAAGTGCAAGCCCATTATTAAATTAAAAAACAAAAAAGGCAGTATACCCAGCATGCTGATTGCTGGTGGCATCCTTTCTAAATGGCATGCTTATGCGTTGAGCTAGAAACACGCCAGCAATTTATTGCTGGTTGGTTTGTTCCTCTTTCATGCAGCAACAAAGCAACATACCAACTTTATTTATTTCCATGGAAATGGAGGGCAGGAGAGTTATATATGATACCTTTATTCTGATTTTTATCCTGTAAAAATGTACGGTTCCTGTAGGAATGTCCGTACGGGTGAAACCGTGGACGCAACAAGTTAAATTAGGATTATGCAGCAAAGAATTTTCATATAACTTTAAAATATCTCCAAAAATACCATTTGTTTCAGTTTGTCATTTTATATGAAACTAGTAGGAGTTTCATATAAAATAACAAAATAGAATAAAATGTGTACTTGTCAAGTTTGACTAATAGATATTTTAGTATAAAAATTTGGTGCTAGGTTAAGCCCGTATAAGATGCAGAAGATATTTAAACGTCAAAATCGTTAGTAGAACCACCTAAACATCTGAAATACTCAAATAATTTACAACACATTACAATTACCTTATTTAGGCACGCTTATTAGCATTTTGATATGTGAAACCGTCCAACACCTACCAGATATAAAGCAGTAGATAATGCGCTGTCAAAGCGATCACAACTTCATATTTATCTGGCGCTCGTAAAGTCACCTACACGGAATGAAGCAATTTAGTTATTCCGTTTATACGGAATAGTGAGCCAGCGAGATAAAGCTGTGCTCGTGATACGGCCGAGTGTGTATGCATGTACGCGCGCTGCCGCAATAATAATAAATTCCGTGTCGTTTGAAGCGCCGAGACACTCGGACACTACTCGTCTGTGCCGATGACTTAATATACTACCGAATGGGATTAAATCTGATCGAATTTTATTTTATGTTTGGAGAGTGGACTCTCGATTTGATGGTATTGGGTTGCGTAATGTACAATAACACTAAAGTTATATTTGCGTTCATAATGTTAGTAGCTATAAACTGTTTTTGTTTCTCAATCTACTTTAAACAAGTAAAACATATTTTTATTTACGTAATTGTATAAAGTTTGTAAAGAAAGTGTAGCGCGTTGATGTCTTTTACTAGAAAAATGTTTTAGTTTTGTTTTTTGGTTTTCTTTACACATGTTATTTAAAATAGTTTAACATTTATGAATGTGCAATGTGAATTATTTTAAGTGTAATAATATAAAAAATAAGAATAAATAATCATAGTTTCTTACGCTTTTCGTTCTTTAACCGTGTATTGAGATACATTTTATTTTAGGTATTATTTTCTTAAGAATAGACAAGGGCGTAGTCAGGATTTATTTGAGTTGGGGACAAATACAACATTATATAAAATCTGCATAATGTTTGTATCTCCCCCCTCCTGTCCGTACCTGAAGATGAAAAAAATTGAGACATAAAATCCCAATACAAAGCAGGTAATATTATTTAAATCGCCCTGCAACCAAATTAAGTTGTAACTTGCATTTTAAATGTTTTCACACATTTCTTACCAAAACCCCAAACCATATGACATCATTTGCACATAAAATTCGCATATTATTCATATGCAAATTGACTGAGCAATCATAACATAAAAATCTTAATATAACCTGGGGGTATCTTGTAGTGTACGGTCATAAAATAAGGACGTTAAGATTTCTGACCTCACATTAAATAAGAACTAGCTGCGTCCTTTGATTTTACCCGTGTTAACAATCCCTTAAGAACATGACATGTTTCGGGACAAAACTATAAAAATGACAAATGTGGTTATCTTTTATTATTCCTTGAGCTATTCCAGTATAAATAAAATATAAATAAAAAACAAACACCCTTTTAGGCATCCGCCATGCTGAATTTAGTTTGACGTAATTTACTTTTTCGTATTCTACGCAGCAAACCCTTCATTTGATACTCATATCATAGGAGTGCCGGTTCATAAAAAATAACTGGTCTGCCATCTTTGAGAGTCCGCCATATTGTTATTAGAAAAACGTCACTTAGCTAACCACTCACCACTGTTTGGACGACAATGCGTCCAAACATGAAAATTTCAGCCCAATCGGTTGGGCATAACTGTTATAAATTCAGTTGCAAGATTTGACCCCAAAAAACAAGGCAAGTAAAATAAAAGCTTCTTATAATCACGATGAGTCATATATCTGTTGCTGCTTAAAAGAGCACAGACAAACCAATCAACATACTTTCACATTTGTAATATTAATAGGGTAGGATTGGGTAGAATACCAATGTTTACCATATTCGACCACACCATCACTCACTAGTGGATCACATAAAAAATCTACTACAAAATATATGAAACGTGTAATAAGTAAACTATAAAATTTGAGGGTTGCCCTTGATTTCCCTAGGACCCCATCATCAGATCCTGACTTGGTGACAATGAGACCAAATTGGAAGTATACCCCACCGAACAAAAGTTTTTTTTTAACAGTTGGTGGATAAATCGGTGAATATACATAAAAAATACAGTCGAACATACAACCGTCCTCTTTTTTTGAAGTCGGTTAAAAATCAGATGTGCTGTGGTCAAACGACTAGCCATAAAAATAAATGGAACCGGATAGTATATAAAAAGATAGTGCAGAGTGAAAAGCTATTTTTTTCATATTACACACATACACACACGCACACACATCAGCCAGTAAACGTCCACTGCTGAACGAAGACCTGCCTCTTAGATAGGGACGTTACCATAGCCCCCACGCTTGACATGCGGCTTGGGGATCGCAGTAAGTTCACCGTCTACAAATAGGACGCTGCTGCCCATCCTCCGGTAGTGTTGGTTGCAGTTTTAAGACACTCGGGTCCTTTTATTCATAACTAGGCAGGTAGGGGGTAGCCCCGTGACAAAGGTTCCTTAATTTAAATAAAAAGTTTATCTGGCTGATTATCTGAATGACAGTTTTAAATTTTCAATGGCTATGTCAATAACATTCTCTTTACTTTGGACCTCTTTGCTTCAGGCTATTTGACGATCCTCATATTACTTGAACTACTTAACTATTTCTGATATACAATACAATAACTTTTTATTAAAAACCACAAAAACAAGGATAACATTATAAACTACAGTAATTATCTAGGCTTTTAACAGGCGGCCTTATCGCTTAAAGCGATCTCTTCCAGGCAACCGTGAAACCAGTATTTCTCTTTTTTTTTACTATACTGCTTTTCTAAAATGTCTTAACTTGATCCCATGTTTCCCAGATACTATAACTCATGTGCCTAATCAGTTACTAACAATACAAACAAAAACTCAGGTGACGGTCACGGTTTCCCATAAAATCATGAGCAGATACCAAAATGTAAGCACATTAAGTTATCGGCTAAATTATCTCGTTTGGGAGTTAAAATATTTATTTGTTTCTCACTCGAGAGGATTCGGGCGTTTGTGGGTTGACTGTTCTCTCCCAATTAGGTGGTTATTGACGTTTTACTGTTATCAGGTCAATCTGACGAGGGCCCCAGTTTATAGTGCGTCCGACTCAATGGATTTTTAGCACGAAATACGCGTGAGAACATCTTACTTGAGGAAAGTCGTTGGTTGTTAAAGGAAACGTACGAAGGAATCAATTTAAAATAGAAGTAAAAATGTGTAGACACCTACAGCTTAAATTAAATTAGGTAGATAAGTCATCAGTAAAGCGTAATATTTTGTGGTGTTGAAATACAAAAGCAAAAATAATAGCCACCGAAATTGTATAGTTTGTCAAAACTGTTTTACACTGTTTTAAACTATGATGGTTGTTCACTATAGTTATTTATATATGATATGATCAGAATCTGGATTTTTACCGTGATTAGGTTGGTGGAAGTTACATGCACCATGTCCATAGGAAAACTGGAATCCATCAACTACCTAATCACGGTAAAATATCCCGTTGATAAGTATATAAATGTAGAAAAAAGTTTAAGTACTCCATCCTTGGTTAGACGTCGCTACGAGTAGACCATTAGGCAAGTTGGGTGTCAAACTTAGCTGCTATAATGAATGTCTAACTTTAAAAGCTTTAAGTTCAAACGGATCAAGCACACTATTGATACGACGACAGAACGACAAGGCTTAAAGTTGACATTTATCCTAAAAAGGGAAGCTGTTAATAGAGTCATTCAACGTTACCGACTGAATTATCTACAAAGAGAAGAGTCCGGTCGAGTCGGTCGGAAATATAAATTTATTTGGTGGTTGTCGCCGCGACACGGGCGCCCGCGCCCGCGCCTCTATCGTGCCGTAATCTTGAACATTGGCGTTAAAGAATTTAAATTATACGCCGATACAAATGAACGGGCGAACCCGCCTTATTTATTGCCTTAATCCAAATTATATTGACTAGATCTCTCGGCCTTTGGACTTGTCACCAGATATCAAATAGAAGTCAATAGAACTGTCTTTTGTAGCGATGATAACTATGTGTTATGTGTATAACTAAGTGGTTGACACTTTGATCAAATAAGCAGAGGATAATAGACAATACATACTAGCTCTCAGAATAATAACAGTACTAGCTAAACTTTTGTTTATGGTACGTCATGTTTACGCATTGCTAGGTATCGCAATAACTGAATGCAAACTGCTGCATTAGCGCGTTTTGGCGCAGTTTTAGGTAGGCCGTGGCCGGGCAGTTGGTACAATATCCTCTGTTTATTTAATCTAAGGGTGGACGCGTTTGGAGCTCACGCCGCTAGGTATATGGAATCAAATCCCAACAATGACCTTGAGCTACTGGTGAAGGAAAACATCGTGAGGAAACCTTTGCATGGTGGTAGAGAAAGGCAGTTTCTAGAGCTTGGCTGGCTAGCTAACTGTTGTGTGAAGTAGTTTTCATGATGATAATCTGTCAACATGCATATAATGGTAAAAAAAATATGGAAAAAAACACGCAAAAAATTCCGTTAAAAGTAATGAATTTCAATGTCTATGATAGCGAAAACCGAAAAAAACATTATTTAAAGATGTTTTCCGGCAGCATTACTTGAAAGCCAGTTCTCATTTTAGACTAGATTTATTTAAAATCATCGAAAACATCATCATTGACATCAAATGAGTTCTGGTAATTTTTCTTACCTGATAACATTCTGATTATTAAAAATAATTCATATAAAATAACTGGTGGTATATAATAGCCGATGGGAAAGAAAGTTTCTTGAGTGAAGACCTCGAACCGGAAGAAGCAGCGTATATGTAGTCCTCCTACTAGATTGCCCGACGAGATTGTGAGAGTCGCGGGCATCTAGTGGATGCAGGTTGCAGGCTGTCGTTCAGTATGGAGGTTAAAGGGGGAGGCCTATGTTTAGCAGTGGACGTCTTCTGGGTGATGACGATGACTAAAACTGTTAATATGCAACTGTCATACACCTGCCTTAATAACTATAGATGTTAGAGGGTTCTAAAAAAATAACAACGGACGGACAGACGGACGGACAGAACGAATTTATAAGGGTTCCTTGTAGGACTATGAAAAAAAAAAGTTTCATTCATAGTACAATTTTGACTCTGTAGAAATTGTTTGTTGACCCTAACCCTGACCCTGACACGGCTCAGCCTGTGTCTTGGGGTCCAATATTGGTTCACAAGATTCAGTTTCATGTATTTTGTTCATAAAATTCTAAAACTTACTGGCCACTGCCGCGCAAGTGTTAAAAATCGTTGTTCTCATTTATTATACCTATCGAGTCATGAATCTATAAATTCCAATTACTAATATTTCACTTTGCCGGTACTAATTAAGAGCTGCAACCAATTTGCGCATGCGCATCGATCGAGAGTCGCCCCAAGATACCATTAGTCTCAATGCCGAACCTTAAAAGATCTAGAGTTGGGACTTTATATCGATAAAATTCTTTATTATTGAAGACCGGAATAGCTCAGTAGCTCGTCTGCCTTATAAGCTAACATAGAGGTCCCAGGTTCAATTTCCAGCCGGACAGATTTTAAATGGTGAACTTTAATATCTCCTCTAGGTCTAAGAGTTAGTTGTCCGTATTTTTGTGTGTGCTCCATGGCATCTCCGGTACAAAGAATCCCACTGAGGGAAATCCTAGGAGCCGATGTGTGTGAAGTGAAATGACTACTTTTTTACTGTTGTTTTTAACTTATGCACGATACCCACATGAATGAAGGTAGTTATTTTTTACACCTTAATTATTTTAAGATGACAAATATAATATTTTCAGTGCTTTATTACGCCTTTAAAAGCAAAAAAAAACGGCGTAAGTTAAAATGACAAATTTTTATGGTTAGGATTGTCTACAGCGCTAAAGCTCTGTGTCTTGTTTTATTGCAAGACATCTTAATTTCAAAGATTATATGAGAGCATGTAGTATTTCATGTGTGATAAGAGTGTGGAGGTGTGAAACTGCAAATTTATAACGTACATTGTATCATCATCATCAGCCAGAAAACGTCCACTGCTAAACATATAAGTTGAACGCCACACTGAACTACAGCCTGCCATCTGCATCCACTGGATGCCCGCAACTCTTATTATGTCACAATGTCATCCAGTCAATGTGACAATGTCTCACAATGTCATCGGTCTATTTAGGACGCCTGGGAGGCCTACCTACGTCTTCTAGTTCGTTTTCTACACTCAAGAAACTATCTTCCCCATCATTGGTTTTAAATCGGTTGTTCGAGCGTTGTGGCGAAAAAACATTGTATACTGAACTAAAAACAAAGTATAAATTTTTGTGTTCATTTCAACTGGCTATACGCTACGATATTGCGGTTCAAAATACACAGCCGTTAAAAGGTAGGACAGACAGACAGACATCGTAAGCTTAGTAATAGGGTCCCGTCGAGACCTTTTGGGTACGAAACCCTAAAAAAATGCGTTATGAGTCTGGAAAATGTAAAGATATTAATGACTACATCAATTATAAGTTCATGCATTTCTTTTTTTATGGATCTAATATATATATGGTAACAATCAACACATCAATGCTGTAGGATGTCTGAGGTTGTTTAGCTGTTAACTGAAATACTAAGTTGGCAGCCAAACGCAAACCTAAAATACCTCCTAAAAAAGCAGCAAATAAAATGAAACAACCTTAATATTTGCAGAAACCAAAGTAAATTCATTAAAATATTATTAAATAAAAGAAAACTAACTATAGAGCAACTACCATTACATGGGTACTCTGTTCCCCAAACAACAGACAAGTTGTTTAACATGTCATTTTAGGTTAACTGCGACCTAAGCTTTTTCTTTTCTTCCAAAATATGTTTTAAATTGTCTATTTCTTTCGCTGAGGAACCAGTTAATGTTACATTTGTTTCTTTCTTGCGCTTTTTTAAAGAAGTGTGTTCACTAATATATGTCTTGATTGAGTTTTTTGCTTTTTCTATATCTTTTTTAGCCGCCAAATTTTCTTCTTTGATAAGTTGTTTTTTTCTTTTCAGATCATCTTTGAGATTCATTTTCATAGCATTTAACCGCTCATGTAATTCTGCTATTGACATTTCGCATAGAAACCCGAACCCAGATGTTTCGGTTAAGTCAATTACTTTTGGAACTTTTGCCTTTTTGGCGATCATGGTTAATATTTTTATTTCTTTTATCATGTTGACTCGTTTTTCTAATTCATCTTGTCTTTTTTTCATCGCTTCCTCATATATTGCCTCTAATTCATGTCTCAATTTATCAGCAACAATTTTATTTTTTTCAAAGACTTCATTTTTAGCCCGACGTAAGTTCAACTCGAGCAATGAAAGCTTTTCCACGTTTTTGCGATTTCTTTCTATTTCCATTTTCTTCCAGTTTTCAATTTCTTCATCCCATGTTACCTTTTCTTTCAAAAAATCTTCATACCTCTTTTTGTTATCTTCTTGAACGTTTTTCTTAGCGATCAGTGCTTCTTCATGAGATATTTGTCCCTCTAAATGTTTTCGTTCCATGTCATACAACCTCTCTTTTAGACTCTCTTGTCTGTCATATTCTAATAGCTCTTCTATTTTGCCGGTAACTTTGCAGGAATTCAGTAAATCTGATAGCCATTGTATTTCATCTTGTTCAGCTAACTGTATCTTTTTATTCATCCTTTTCAGTGTTGCTGCCGTTTCTTTTATTGGCGCTGGATTGTGTTTCATGACAAATTTTTGTCTTGGTTTGAGTATAGGTTTCCCATATTCATTTTCGATTTCGTCTCTGATTGCGGACAATTTCCTTTTATAAAAGTCAGTCCTGTCCTGTGCAAAATTGTAATCTTTAGTTATTGTTTTTACATCATTCAGTAAATGAGCTGCCCTTTGTTTATTTTTCTCATGTAAATGTTTCAAGTTTTGATCGATTGCACTTTTTGTAAGCATTTTTCTGGTTTGTTTAACTCTTAAAGAGTTCGGCGGAGTAGCTGGTAAACCGTTACGACCTAGAAAGTGTGGCGATGAATCTTTAAATGTTTTTCGATTTAGTACATTGGGCTGAATAGGAATCGTTTTGGGTTTTGTTTTCCTGGTCTCAATTTTTTGTACATATTCACCATAATTATGACCCATTTCACTTATGTATGGTTGCCATGTAAAAAGTGGAGCAATAATCTTCTCAGTAATATAATTGGTATCGTAGTACGACTGAGCCATATGTGAGATGAATGTCAAGACTTCATTGTTGCCAAGAAACTTGGTGAAAGTGCTCAGGAGCGCCTTACTCAAATTGAAAATGCATTTGTAAAGAAATTGCATATCCTTTGAGTCGATTCGAAAAATGACAGCATGGAATAATATCATGAAGTAATCCTGGTCTTCTTCAGATAGTTCCTCGGATAAATTTGACGCTAATGACTTTAAGAACTGGCCGTGCTTCTGTATCTCTAGGAAAGTTTTAGCAATCCAGGATATTTTGGCATCTTCAATGGAGTCAGGGCACTTTTGCATGTATGTCTTCATGTACTCGTACGCGGAGACCTCGCTGGATGCACCATAGTCGATAATTATGTTCCTTAATAGTTTTACATTGCCTGATGTGTGATAGTAAACCATGTTGAAAAGGTTTACTAATTATTTATATCCACAATCAGAAACGGAATTAACATGTAATTAAAACATCACAGTACAAACAAGACAAAAATTTATTTGACATTATAAGGTTGACGTTGTCATGTTTTTTAAACTCAATTGTTGTTTTTGTGACATGAGTTTTTAAAAGAAATTCAAGTTTAGTATTTAATATAATTCGCCTAATGTGCTTTATTTCTGGAGCCGGTCTAAGAATACTTCTTCTACAGTATCTGGCCAGTCATAAGAGCCGACTAAAAGGGAGCCTTTGGGCTTGTGACTGCATGGTCATATTTGGGGATATGACCAACCATACAAGTAAGCCCATGGAAGACGACGGCGCGGTATGGTCCGCGCCGTTGAAGAGGGAAGGAGCGGTAATACTCTGAGCATTTCGAGCATTTCCCGGGCGTGTTGCTTCAGGCAATAGCGTGCTAGGAGGGTGCCAGTGCGTTCCTATCGAGATCCCGGTGCCTTCGGTCCAGCACAGAGCCCGGACTACGATGGGATTTTAGTGGATGCAATCTCATATAACCCGGATGCGTTCCAATGGAAATAAAATCTTTGGTGGTGAATAAATCTTTGAAACACACCCAGTGTTTCAAAGATTTATTCACCGTTACCAAAAAGATATGGGTGCTAGGATTTCATGACATACTACGGATTCTTTTAACCTATCCATTATATTATATAGAATATAACTGATCCAAATTGGAGCAAACTGGAACGGCAAACTGGAGGTCTCCTCAGTGATCGCTTTCCGTCCCGCGCTAAAGACGGCGCGTTTTAGAGGAGACTAATGCTAAGCAATGAGTGGAAATTAGTTGATTATGACCATGATGATAATAATATAACCACCAGAGTTTTAGGTATTACTTACTGTGTCAGAATCTGTATACAAATAAACAAAAGAAAATACGCAACAGAAGATTGGGAGTCTGATTGATGTGAGCGGTTCCACAAAAACGATTTCAAAACTGACTTCGTAAATCATACTCGTAACTACAGCTAGCAATACAGGGGCCATTCGCGATCTCAGGTTTATTCACATAGTAAAAATTGTTCATAATGATGAGTATGTATAATGATCAATTATCTCCTTTCGGTTTAATATCATTGTTCTGTGTGACCCTGTATATTATGCTTGTACTTGTGTTCTAAAAAACGGCTCTAACGATTTTGATAAATATTGACTGTCTACGGGTTTTGGACGGCAAATAATCTAATAATACTTTAGGAGCCCGCAGTTTACCGATTGGGCTCATGCCGGTAGTAATATGCTCCTGTCAGTCAGCTCGGTGCCGTCGGGAGTATTTAATTAGGCAGTCAGTCTGTTTTCGCCGAGTCTGTCATTTATCAATCGCTTCGGACGAGCTCTTCGACAGCTCGACACCTCTGCTTCTGTAGTATGGGAGCTACAGTTCACTTTGTTCAGTCTTCCTTCAAATTTTCTTTGATTAGGTTCTTTGGGAAAATAAAATAAATAAATAAATAAATATCTGGGACATTATTGCACACATGGTCATCTGACCCCAAACTAAGCAAAGCTTGTAATATGGCTGCCAGAGACTGATATACATACGTATATATTTTTAAATACATACTTAAATAGATATTAACACCCAGACATAGAACAAATACAAATGTTCATCACACAAATGTTTGTCCTAGATGGGAATCGAACCCACGCCCCCAAGCACAGAAAGTAGGATCATTACCAACTGAGCCACCGAGGCAGTCAAAAACAAAATTCATTAAAACAGCGAAAAAAGTTAATATTATTTTTGCTCTATTTGTCTCATCCCAGCAGTGAAGTGAAAGTGAAATGGGGGAGAAAAATGAAGGGCAAGAAAACGGGGCAAAGCCCTTCCCAATTTTCTTCCACGTATCTCTATCCTCCGCTAAGTTCATCTTACCTTGCTTATTTTAATTAAAATTATGAACGCATTGATCTACACACGTAATTCAATAATAATATATACAAACACTCGGATGCTGGGATGGACGTCTAGTACAAAAAACGAATCAAATGATATGACTTTACTTTTACAAATTTAATATATTACGATATTTGTGACTTAAGTATTTCATTATTGCAATGCGTAAAGTTAGCTCCCGAGCGTAATGAGGGTGCGCTAATCGTACTTAAGACACGAGTATCGTATTTCGTAGCTCGTATGACATAAGGCCGCCATTTTTGTAATTTAATGAAAAGATTGGATAAAAAATACTACAACCTTTAGGTTATTTTAGATTTATAAGGCAACGAATTCAGTATTACTTTTTGGCCATTACTATAATAATTTCTGGGGCAATGTCACCACTCTCATCTTCACTTGATTCACTTTCTGAGTAGTTCATATCAAAATCACAGTGTAACACTAAAAAAATGTAGTAGTGTAGTATATAGTAAATATAGTATAGTCAACGTACAACAAACTAGCTTAAGAAAATATTGCAAACTAACCACCAAAACTAGGAGTGGTAAGTTAGCGTTTCGTCTGAAATTTTATTGCGTGGGCACTTTTTCTACAGCATGAAACTGTTTTTAGGCGAAGTGTGTGCGAACATACCCTCATTTGATATTTTTGTTCTGTAAATTACGAAGTGTCATAGAACATTTTAAACTATCTTCTCTTGTTTATTATGCATGTGTGAAATTTGTCATTTACGCACGGTGTAAATATGGACTACTTAAGTCACGGAGAAGCGTGATTTAAGTGCGGGTTTAGGTCACAGTGCTATAAATACATTTTCGGCCTTACTTATAAACGTTACTTAATTTAAGAAATGCTTAAAATGACTCTGTTAACTTCTCGCTGACGAAAATTGTCACACATGAAAACGAGATAAAGCAATTTTAAGCATTCCTTAACTTAAGTAACATTTCAAAATAAGGTCATAATTTAGCTTGCAACAATTTGTAGACTATACAAATGGACTGATTACTATAACTGTATAGTATTCTTTTGGTTGATAACTGATTTGGTTGATAATTGGTTGAAGCGCTTTGATTCCACTTTTATTGTGCGAACTGCTAGTCTGTGGGATGCGCTGCCGGAATGGGTGTTCCCCGATGGTTACAATCTGGGTGTCTTCAAATCTCGGGTGAATCGGTTTCGGTTTCTTTTGGGCAAGTGTGCTCCATCGTAGACCGCATCGCGCTTAACATCAGGCGAGTTGGCGGTCAAACACAAGCCTATTCCTGAATATATAAAAAAAAGAATTAAAAAAAGGTTCAGTGATTTTTGTAATCTGAACAGATAGGTCTCTGGATAGTTTCTAATATATTTGTATGAGTGATACACATGTAACGGGTAGGTAAATATAAAATGAATGGCCAGTATTGACGAGAAGAGAAAATATATTCCGACTCGTAATCGAAAAAGATATTTGGTGCTGAACTACGAGCGGAAGGTGCAAGTCATACTAGCCCTCTTAAAATATAATAATCGTGTTAAACACTGCCACAAAAGCCATATTCGATTAAAGGCATTTTAAATAGGTTCCCGTCTCGTTATCTTCCCGCCTTTGTTGATCGGTAACTACGTATCACGTGAGATGATTTCTCTTTTTCCCTTTTTATAATTACTCACACATTCTGACTTAGGCGTGCTGATAATAATTATTCTAGTTATTATACAGGGTTATTTGTAATATACCAGAAACTCACGGCAGTTTTCCTACATCTGTAAAATTTTGTTTCAATATACATAATATATTAAAATTACCCATAAGGAATTTTTATATTATAAAAAACTTGAGCTTGACCTTAACCTCACCTGGTGTTAAGTGATGATGCGGTTAACGATGGACCAAGCTTGCCTAGAAAAAACCGATTCACTCGCGACTTGAAAACATCCCTATTTTATCGATCACGGAATACCTATTCAGGCAGCGCATTCCACAGTCTAGCGGTTCGCACAGTCTAGCGGTTGCACATAAAAATAGAATCAAAACCGTATGGAATACCAAATGTTCATTTTCGGAATATTCACCATGAAAAGTTCTTTTCATGGCCACCCTCAAATAACCCTGTAATGCCTGAACCTGTGCAACGCCTGGGTGATAAACGCCTTGAATTTTTTACAGTTTTAAGGCTGTTACTCAAAAAGTCATAATCAGATAATGTTCGACATAATTCTGAATGAAGGTATTAAATATGACCAATCCATATTGTAAGTTACAATATACTTAGGAATGCAGGGGGACTAACTTTTTGCCATTTTGCTAGGCCATATTTCGCAAAGGATAGACTTCATAAAAAAGTGATGTATGAAACCTTACCTTCATTTTCAAAGACCTTTTCAACGATACGCCACAAGATGAAGATCGGTGAAAAAAATGTTTCATCCCCATTTCACATGTAAGAGAGCCACCTTTAGCAATATTATATAAATTTTATACTTATAAAATTAAGATCTTTATTACAAATGTAATTTTGCAAAGTTTCATGCATTTATCTTAATAATTATAGAAGTTAGAATGTTCTAAAAAAAATCGGAAGGACGTACAGCCAGACGGACAGACAGACAGACAGACGGATGGACAGAATGAATTTATAAGGGTTCCTAGTTGGGCTACGGAACCCTAAAAAGATTACCATCATCATCATCAGCCATAAGACGTCCACTGCTGAACATAGGCCTCCCCCTTTGACCGCCACACTGAACGACAACCTGCCATCTGCATCCACTGGATGCCCGCGACTCTCACGATGTCGTCGGTCCATCTAGTGGTCCAAAAAGATGATGGTAAGATACATTCATACAAAGATGCGAATCAAAAAGCGAGTGACAGAAATGCACGGAAATAAGTGGTGAGACATACGCCAAAGAGCCGACTACCACAAACTGATAAAGTTATGCAACAGCGGCTAAGGACTTGCAAGCATCTGTTCATATATAAATATTTTTTTTATGACATTTTAAGCTAGATAATATAATCAGACATCACAAAATTTGTGAAAACTTATACTCTTCTTGTGACATCTATTGTTGACGCAAAAAAAATGTACATAAAATGTAAAATATGTTTTTTGATATTTAATTAGAATAGTAAAAAAATATTATAGTTGTTATAGAATCGCTTTAGTTTATCTGTAATTGTGTAATAAGTGTTTTTTAAATAAATAAATAAATAATAATAAATAAACATTTGTAATTTGTAATAACACAAATAAGACAAGTGCTTATTTCTAAAATAATGTTCCAAAATTGTAATCGCGGTAGAAATACTTTTATTTCGATTTTTTATTTACTCTGTGAAGTCAAAATTCAAAAATTGTCATTTTTTTACTTCTGTACATAAATAGTCATCTACCATGATTAATGTTAATTCCCTCACAAGCAGTGGCTTATTGACTCTGTCAAAATCAATTCAACTTTGATCACAAATCAATTTCAACATACTATTAGCTGTCAGTGCGTGTCAAATTATCGTCCATAATTAACGTTACGGCTCTTCTTTCTCACGTCTTATCAAATTCTAATGATTTCTGATTGCATATTATTATTGAAACTATTCTACTCTATTTCATTTGCTAAAGCAATTTTCACTTCAAAAAGCGAGGTCTGCGAGTTATACCTAACAGATATTTAGGTAGTTCTAAATTTTAAGTGGGTAGTTTATGTGCGTTTGTGTCTATGTCATGACTGAGTAAACGTTCTGTTTGCTATAAGTTCATACCTGTGGCCTTAGTAGGAGCACTTGCGAAAAGTTATCCTTACGAAAACGATAGCAAAATGTATGAAAAATTGAACAGCGCCTCTATCCGACGTAAAAGGAAACTGAATTTTTCATACATTTGCTATCGTTTAAGTAACGATAACTTTATCGCAAGTTCTCGCACTAAGGCCACTGTTTATTTATTTATTTTACTTAGGTCAAATGCATGTTCTTTTCTGCATTTCCCAGGGCTTAGTAATTTTCCGGCCCGGCTTTTCTTGTCAATATTTCAATATGGCCAAATACTTTAATTTACATGAATGTTTGTCCTAAGTGGGTATTCGAACCCACCAAGTGTAGAAGGCAGGTTCACTACCAACTGGGCCACCCGAGTAGTCAATGCAGATCTTTCTATTTGATAGAATCAGAACACCGAAAAAACAGCTTTCGTTGCTTTTTTCGGCAAAAATGTGAGAGGGCTCGTAGGAACTTTTAAAATCGACGTAAGAATGTTCCAGAAACAATTATAGTTTATCAATGTAACAGCCTGAAACCAAATCAATTAAAAAAACATGAAAGGAAGCCATATATTTCGTACAATATTAAGTACATAATTATACAGGCCAGCGGCCAGAGTCGGAAACAATTAGCAAGGTGAGATGTCGGCGGTAATAGCACCGATTTTTCCTCACCACTGATCGACGACATGTTTTCGCAGGTGTTCTGAGACAATACCCCTCGTCACACATACAGAATGTTGTGACAGATACCATCTATGTCGCTGGATTTCGTTGATGAATATCATACTGGAATGTTTTGGATAGTACCTTCAATGATGGTATGTCAAATGATGAACTGAAGAGAGGCCATCACACATACCACATCTTTAATTTGCCAACACTTGAAAAATAAACATGTATGTCTGATTTTGTTTCATATAATTAGAAAAAAATATTATTTACTAAGAAAATCTTTTACTAAGTATTGGAAAAAATATTTTCTACACAGAATATTTTCTACACTTTGTGCTAGAAATTTATTTTTAGGTAAATAGTAGTGAATATGTATAATCTACACTAATATTATAAAGAGGAAAGATTTGTACCTATTTTTGTATGTATGTTTGTAATGAATAGGCTCCGAAACTACTGAACCGATTTGAAAAATTCTTTCACTGTTGGGAAGCTACACTATCCCCGGGTGGCATAAGCTATATTATATTTTGTAGCGAGGCCGAAGGCCGAGCTTACACTCGTGCGAAGCCGGGGCGGACGGCTAGTTATATATACTTTTCTTGTTTGACAAATAAATACCCCATTGTTGAGTTTAGAAAAGACTTGTATTTTTGTATTTTTTCAATTTGTGTTTAGTTAACGACATGTCTAATATATACATGTCAATATATCCATGATTACGTTAACTAGAAGGATGAAAAAAATATTTTTTGTGGTTTTTCAATGATATTGCAGCTGTCAAGCAAAAGCTTGAAATGAGTTCAGATAAAGAATTATCTAAAGTTTTCTTCTTCTTTCATCTTGAGATGTTTTTAGCGTCGCCCGTCTTGTGCATTTGCCAGTGTCGAGTATAAAGGTTTTAAAATTTTATTAACATCAAACAAGTCATAGCTACAGTCAAAGTCAAGCAATCTAAGTCATAGTCAAGTCGAAGCAGAACCTAAAAAAAATTTTTGCTACTTAATCTATGAGTCCAAGTATAATGTTAGAATTTTAAGTAAGTAAAGTGGCTGAGACTTTTTAATAAAGTCTCCTCCACTTTATATGGAGATTTCGACACCACAGGAAAAAACATGTTTCTCTCAATACATCACTTGCCAACTCCTACTGGGACACGTTCACGAATACTTACTAAACAATAATTCACCATTATTACATATTAAAACTAAGAAATATGCAATTTTAGATAAATAATTACAATAAGGCAACATGTTTTATACGAAGACGTCATTCATTTCTTTGACTTGGTTTTTCGCGACCAACTCATAAGCAGTCTTAAAGTTTGAATTTGAATATGGTTTAATAGGTACACGGTTGAATTAGATGGTTGTTGCATTTTCTCACGAAACATCTATTATCCTACAAGTTCTTTTAAAAATTATAAATGATTGCCACAAAAAGCGCAGTAGGTAAAAATAGAGTGGTTAAAGCCGAGATAAGTCCTAAGTGGCGAGCAGCCGGTTCGTCACGAAAGGTTACCGTTGGGTTATTTATTGGTAGTAGTATCACGATCCGTGAACGACTGAATTTGTTTCATCCATTATGTGCATTATCTTTGTAATAAGCTTTGCTTGTTGGTTGGGAGCAAATGCCAACTGCTAGTATGTGGCGAGAGCAAAGTAAGGCGCAGCTTCCGCCACATCAATTTTTACCACAAATGTTATATACAGTTATATGATTATTTACGGGATATTTATAGTGGATTAGTCCTATTTATATAGAAGGAAAGGTTTAAGCTACCGACAATGTAAGAAAATAGCAGAGTCCGAAGGAAATTATGAATTTAATGCAACGAAAATGTTAGAAAAACGAATAACAATTCTTTTTGAAAATCAACGTTCTTTTATTTTTCAACTTTTCGCGCCACACGTCGTGGAAAATCTGAATGAACTTCATGAAGGTTAGCACAAGGAGTACGAGTACGGATGGCGAGTACGCCACATATTTACCGTGATAAGGTTGTGGAAGGAGCTCCCGATATTTTGACGCAGTTACAAGCACCATGTTCACGGGAAGACTGAAGAATACGAGATCCACCGAGCGCCACTACATACTCGTACCAAGGCTGGTAAAGGAAACTATTGAAATCTCGAAATGTCAGAATTCTAATCGAGGTGATGAGGCGAGGTGAAAACACACCAGAATTTTCTTTTTCTTTCAGCTTTTGACAATATAATGGCAACTGTCAGATGCTTTTTTTCAGCGGCTTCACTTAAGGTGGTGCTAATATTATTGTATGGAAAAGTACGCGTTGTATAGTGAATCTCCTCCTTATTTTTGACGTGTCACAGCTACATCGCTATCTACCAAGTCAGCTGAAAATTTCTTTTTGTAATAGTCAGTCGGATTTAAAAGCTCATATTTCGATTTTTTACAAGATCTTCATAGAACCTTATTTTGGAAAATCCCCATCGAGGTCTGGTTTATTTTACATTTTATAGAGAAACTGGTAACAAAAACCCCGTAAACATTATACGCCCATTTTAATGAACGCTACATTAGTGCAAGACATATTCGTTGTTATTACCCGGCCATATTATTTAAGATTTATGTAATAAAGCCATAGACGCACGAGAAGGCAATGTCTAATCACGGAGTAGTCATTAAATTGAAGTAATAACTCTTCAACATAGTAGCGGGCACTTGGAAACAGTCGCGCATCTTCAATACCTCTGCTCAATCCCGGGCATGCATTGACAAATCGTTGACAACAAATTTATTTCTTTAAAAAATGTTGGCGGTCACGGACCGCCCGGCAGATGTGAAAATGATAAGAGAGCCACGCCGTTTGCCATCACGGCATACGAGTCGGGTTGCCAAGGCGTGCCAATAGATCTTCCACATCAAAAGATTACCGTCAAACCATTGTCGGAGTTTTACCTGACAATGGTTTGACGGGAATTTAGTGTATCAAACGGTACACCTGAACTAAAAATTATGTATCATAACTAACTTTCATTCTAAATACCTATTTAATGAGAGGTCAGATGAGAGGGCAACCATATTTATTTTGTCATCCCAGCTTTACATGACGTCATCTTTTTAACCGACTTCCAAAAAGGAGGAGGAGGAGGAGTTATCAATTCAAATGCTTTTCATTTATTTATGTTTGTTACCTCAGAACTTTTGACTGGGTGAACCGATTTTGATGATTCTTTTTTTATTTGAAAGCTGGTGCTTCCCATTTGGTTTTTTTTTCAATTTGGTCCAGTTCTGATGTCGGTTTTTTTAATATTGATAATTATATTTATTTGAATTTGTGTTTTTTGTATATGGTAACTTTAATGGTAAAATGTGAAAATGAAAAATATGGAGTGCAACAACTTAATTGTACTTTAAAATTTTATTATAGGTTAACGTCTCGGAAATGGTTTGCTGTTACTTTTGCGTACACAATGTTCCAAACTTTGATAAATAAAGAGACTATTCACCATTTTTTAGATGTAATCATGCAAGTAGGGAACCGAAGACATGACTATAAAATTAAATTCGCAATGCAATTCTACCTTTCTTTTTGCTAATAAAATAATGGAGCGTTATATTTTGTGAAAACTACCTACTGTTTTATGATAAAAGGCATGGAATTTCACAAGTCAAGTTAGTTAACTGTTTCCACTACTACGTTGTAGTTAGCTGGCGCATAAAGACCCATAATTCTTTGTTAAGGTCCTTTGTAAGGGTACGAAGATTGATGAAGACTCTCCTCAGGTGGCCGCCGTTAATAAGCTTTCAATAATTTTGTTTCGACGTGAAAATAATAAATCGATGACTTCTGTTCAATTGGATTAGATGTTTATTTGATCTTATTTGGACTTAAGTGATAACCGGGGATAAATAATTTTCTATCAATCATAAACTGATTAAAAGTGTTTTTTTTACAAGCAGTTCCTCGCAGTTTCACTTGCTATCCTTCAAGAACCATGATTTTTTCGATATGAAAAGCCTATGTTTATAACAGCTAGCTCCGTACTAAATTTAATTCAAATACATTCAGCTGGTATAGAGGTGAGTGCAGTTAAACATATACCTTTAGGTTACATACAAACTTTTGCATTTATAGTATTCAGTATAAAGTATATATTGGTGGTGTCGATTATCTAGCAACATTCTTTAATGACTAACAACATTACGTAGCTGCGTTTCAGTTTTTTTTCATATGTAAATTAGAGATGCCTACAATTTAAAAGTTAATAAATAGTTTAGATTAGAAAATCGTACAACAAGCACCACCTCCATTCCAACCATCGATACCATTTTTAGTTAAGGTGGAACTACTTAGTAGTTCGCCCCGAACTGTGACATCGCGATTCCTTAACGATATCTTAACCGATTTTGATCATATAAACTTTAAAATAGTATTGAAGTGAAGATTCGTATCCTTTTTATATATATTTTTAACTTACCTATACTACCGTCTTTTTGTTTATATTACATGGGCTAGCGTTGCTAAGGCGTTTCTTGTCTGCGTTGTCCATCAGGCAGCCACTGTCGGGATACATAGGTATCACATATCTTGCCCAATCCTATTTTAATCTGGTGGCTTTTTGGCCAACAACAAACACACCTGTTATTGACTCTGTCCATTCTCTTGATATCAAGCACGCTGCGTTCCATTGCTCTTTGACAAACTCCAAGATCTCAAAATTACAAACTCCTCTTAAATTAAGAGGAAAGAAAAAAATAACTTTGTAACTCAAGGTTTCTGTCTAAAGATATATCAGTATCTACTTGACTACCCACAAGATGGACAGACGACCTAAAAGAGACCGCAGGAAAACGCTGGATGCAGGCCGCTTCCGGTCCCTTTGGAAATCGATGGGGGAGGCCTATGTTCAGCAGTGGACGTCCTATGACTGAAATGATGATGATGATCTACTAGACATTGAAATAGCTGATTCAGTGACCAACGTAACAAAATTAAATACAGTTTGGTGCAAGAGCCGTTCAAATGTTGATGACCAACAATGTTATTTATTTCTTTAGTAATTTATAATAAGGTTAGTTACTGTTTTATTGGCCGTATTAAATCAAGCCCCAATAAGGCAGCCATTCATGTTTATTTTTACGAAGTTTCTGCTTGGTATGAGCAATAAATTACGGACTTGGTCACTTTTATCACGGAGCATGGTAACGTTTACCGAACGCTAGTCGATGTATGGAGTATACCGATCTATCTGATGCAGGCTGGTTTTAGATCAATTTAAATTGTCCTCGTCCTCCTCCTGACTCAATGAAAGATACAGCTAAAAAAATCTATTGCTATCACTGATTATTACACAGGGGCGTGAAGAAACAGAACTTGGTGAGGCCTATTTTCTAGTGCTAAAAACCAAATTAGACTTTAACTCAGCGTTAATTTGGAGAATATTGTTTTGGTATTTTTTTAATAATTTGCACATAACGGCATGTCGTTGATTACGTATACGTGAAAATAGAAAGGTGATACAAAAAAAAAAAAAAACTTGTTGAAGCGAGTCAAACCTGTGTGAAAATTAGGCGCCGAGTTGTATAATTTAAAGAGTATGCAAAATAATGGTCAAGAGCGTGTCGAGACACGCATTTGATAGGGTTCTGTTCAGGGTACAGAACCCTATCAAACGGGGTTCTATTATAATAGATTGTAAGTTTCCGCACTGCGTAGTTTAGAAGTTACCTAGGCTATAGAATTAGAACTAGACTTTGCAATAGTGTTTCGAACGAAGCTATGTGGGTTTAGCCAAATTTCAGAGATGTATCATCCCGACATAACATGTTATGGTTTAGTCAAAGAGAAAGATAATATAATATTGTATAATTTATTCTTATCCACCACTATCTAGCGACTTCGCAAAATGATACAACTCTCCTGAGTTTATTGATTGACAAGACACACTTCGATCGAGCCTGACCGAAACTTGACAATGGTATTAAAGCTAACTCTCATAAACTCCATGCAATTACTTAATTATTGACGATTGAGCACAGTTTTAGTTAGCTAAGATCCACTTAGGCATACATTGCAGGGTTAAAGCAAATCATAATTAGGTAAGGTAGTTATTTTATTCAGATGGAAGATTCGCCGAGGTGAACGCTTAGATATCATCATATTTTTATGTAAACTGGACCCTAAATTATTATTGACCTCGAGGTCATGTTTTAGTTTTACAATGTGTAAAATACAAAGGTGTTATGTTTTTACCTATTTTTTATACGGCTTCGAGCCTGAGTCGAAGTCGAGTTAACATAAAAATATGGGGTTTGTTAATTCAATTAAATCCTAAACCTACCTGTGGATATCAAATAAACCTTAACCACTAATGATTTGGGCCAACCTAAATTAATTCGGAATTCATTAAACTGTTTATTTAATTAATACCTAATGTATAAACAAGTGGCAACATTATTGGGAATGTGACCGATCTGTTACTAGTCGAGATATAAATCTCTAACTTTTTATTGGATCCCAAAACATTTCTGATCATGACGAACCATTCAGGTGTAATTGGGTTCACCGGCTCCGCATAAAATATGAGATCTCGGTCGAGAACGTTTTATAGAGAGCATAAACACTTTATTGTGTTTTGTGGTATCCACCATACACTGTTTGCCGTGGCTTCCACTCTACCCACTTAGAAAATGATTTAGCTTCTGAATTTATTAGAAACTTGATAAATAAATAAATTTCACAGAATGAAAAACATAAAACCGCTATCAATGTAATTGAAAATTAACTTTCTAATTCTAAGCTTTCCTTCAAGTGGTCTGAAACTCGGACTATAAAACCAGCCTCTTAGTATATACGACTAGCAAGCGATCAAAGAATACTAAGAGACTTTCTTTAACAAAGGTATGCAAAAGCGAGAGCGGCAGCAGCATCATCGTGCTGGACTAAACATTTTGAAAGTTCAGGATTCGCAGTTTATTGCAAAATGTTTAGTGCGAGTTATCTTTTTTCATTCAAATGAGAGATGATTGGAAAGTTGTTACGCTCCTGTTGTTATATAAAGCATAACTGCAATTCGACACAAAGACAAAGGCGCGCGGTACAGAGGCACTCCAAAATTGCCATTCAAAATTTTCCGAGCGAGTTCCACTTCAGGTGAGGTTCATTTAAGCATAAAATTACATTGTCTCCGAGACATTGTCGGGTGGCAATGAACTGCACTTTGACATAAAATCGCTTTGGACGCTATAAATCCGTTTCATTGCCTTAATAAAGGATGATTCAGGAATTCGATAGTAGAGCCATAATTCTCCGGCCTCTCGTAGATTATAGTCGTTAATTAGTTACATCTCTGCATCTTGGCATAAAGAAAACTTCAATGTCTAACCAACGTTATAAAACTTCAGTAAGCACCGATAATATTTGATGAACTAATTGGTTTCTTTTGTGGAGGTTGAAAGCGCCATAACTGCCGTCTTTTTATGCTAAAATTAGCGTCGGTGCACCGGATAAAGATGATGTGCGTCGGTGCTAATTTTTAAAATGCCCTCAATTTCGCAAAGAAAGGGATAAGTTGCCTTCTTTGGCCAAATTGAGCGCGTTAGCTGATCGAACAAATTAGACGTTAACAATTGCTAACGAGGTGGAAATACACCTTAATATTTCACCAAATAATATTACGTAGTTACGTGGTACTCTCCTTTATCATTATCCTTTGTGCTTTTGTCAATCACAACCGACTTAATGCATATTTTTGTGGTTGAAATAATAACCCTCGTTAGCATCAACAAAGAGTTGGGAGATATGTAAATTCTTGAAAGGATCGACCACAAAAAATCCAGGCTCATGCGTGTAACAGGTGTACAGCTGTATTCCTGATATCTAATAATATCCATTCAATGTAATTAAGGTGAATCAGAAATGAAACGTACACTTTATTTAACTTTTACTGGATAACCGCAGAACTTTCGATTTTTTAAGATTTCAAAGGACGCATATCAATGAAAACATCTTTTTAAAACATTTTTTGTTGTCTTAAAATAAAAGGTCGGCAGATGTTTCCTAGCTTTCTGAGCGACCATAATTATCTTTACGTTTACTTTCAATTCTAAATTACTTTTTGATTTGTGTTGTATATATCTTACACTATAAATAAAAATATCTGGGACAATTTGCACACGGTCATCTGACCCCAAACTAAGCAAAGCTTGTAATATGGCTGCCAGAGACTGATATAATAGGTCGGGGAAAAAGTCTTTTCGTATTTTGTATGTATAAAGTTGTAGTAAAAATCTCATCGGTTGTACTGTTTGTATCTGGCTGGTTTTGATACCATTAAAAATATGACATTTTAAAAAAGGAATATAAAAAGTAAAAAGCAATTTCCCGCCATTTTTCAATTGTTTTTTTGTTCGATAAAATGAGTGAATCTAATGAAGAAATTCGATATATTGTGAAATTTTATTACAAAAAACTGAAAAATGCGAAACAAGCCGCGAATAAAATTTGTGACATTTATGGACCTAATGCAGTGTCATCAAGAGTAGCACAATGTTGGTTCAAGCATTTTCAGTCCAGGAATTTTGATGTCAAAGATGCAGCTCGCTCTGGTCGCCCTGTTACGGATAAAGTCGATGCCATTTCTGAAAAAGTGGACCAAGATCGGCATATTAGTAGTTACGACGTAGCTGAAGACCTGGGGATTGACCACAAAACAGTTTTGACCCATTTGAAAATAACTGGGTATACAAAAAAACTCGATATTTGGGTGCCACACCAGCTCACTGAAAGAAACCAAATGAATCGTGTACTCATTTGCGATTCTCTATTGAAACGTAAAGAAACCGAACCGTTTTTTAAAAGATTGATCACTGGTGATGAAAAATGGATCACCTACGACAAGAATGTGCGCAAACGATCATGGTCAAAGGGCAGTGAAGCACCACAGACTGTAGCGAAACCCAGATTAACACGTAATAAGGCGATGCTGTGTGTATGATGGGATTGGAAGGGCATCGTTCATATGAGCATTTACCGCCGGGCAAAACCATCGATTCGGATCTCTACTGCCAACAGCAGATGAGACTCAAACAAGAAATTGAGAAAAAACGGCCGGAATTGATCAACATAAAGAGTGTGGTCTTTCATCATGATAACGCCAGACCGCACACATCTTTGGCCACTCAGCAAAAATTTAGAGAGCTTGGTTAGGCAGTGTTAATGCATCCACCACATAGCCCTGACCTTGCACCCTCAGATTTCCACCTGTTTCGATCTCTTCAGAATTCTTTGGGTAGTGTTAGATTAACATCAAGAGAGGACTGTCAAAACTACTTGTTGCATTTTATTGATCAGAATTCCCAAAATTTCTACAGCAACGGGGTCATGTCACTACCTAAAAGATGGCAACAAGTTATCGAACAAAATGGTACATATATATTATAATTAAATGTAATTAAACTTGAAAAAAATATGTCTTGAATTTGTTTATAAAATACGAAGAAACTTTTTCCCCGACCTTATACGTACATATATAATTTTAAATACATAAACATACATACTATAAACTTCAACCCATACGCTACTTGTATATACTGCGAGTAGCAAAAAACTAAGTATTGTATTTTACACTTGAATCTTATTGTTTTTCTTGTTCAACACACCTAAATCAATAGTTCTCGATTTTGCACTTATTTACGTCATTTCATACATTTTATTTTACACTTAAATGCGTCACAAAATTATTGCCAAACAAAGTTGAAAGTACCTATGTATGTACAAGATGTACTAACTAGTTGACATGCAACTTTTATTTTTCTATACAGTTATAGATGATAAAATATCATATGAAAAGCTAGCTTATTTCAGTGTATTTTTTCATTATTGAAAGTTTTTGTTAATCTTTTACGTTCATCAAAATATTGCTGAGTACCTAATTATCTATTCACGTTTTTTGTAATATTTTTTTACGATTTGTATGAGCCATGTACGTAAACGTCTCCTAATACGCCACTGAGTTTTTCTTTTGCTTTGTGCCAGTTTCTGCCAAATTACGCAGGTGTTCGTTCTATCAGGTGATATGGCATCCTACGCTGCTTCCATAAGAGCATCTCTAATTTAGACCTATCTAGCTACATGTGAAGTGTGTTTGTGAATCGGTTGAAGCAAGTTCAGCTACCCCGTGTCTCATAGGAAGGCCGGCAACTAGGTGACGCCGCGCAGGCCTCTATCCTGGACACGCGGCTGTTTTTTCAGTTTCCATGCAATCCTTGCGTTGAGGACTGTCTGTAGCCACAGTTAAAACAAAAAGGTGTTTATATGGAGAGTAGTGTAGTTGCCCAGGTTATCAGTTCTTCAGGATAGCTGTACGAAACTGTATCCGTATTACATTACTTAGTTGAATAAAGACGTTAGTATCAGACTCACGGTAGCACCTGAGCGCGATGTGGGCGCTATCTCAGCGGTAGATTTACGAGTAGGTCTGTGTAGGCTGCACGCTCGCCGCACTTCTACTCTCCAAAGTTATGACATAGCACTATCGCATATCGGAGCTATAGCACGCTCGGAGACGTTTTCTTCCAATTGGATATTTAGACAGAAAAGTTTGTAAACGAAAGTGTTATTGTACTTAAATACACTTTAAGCGTCTATTTTCACATTACTTTGACCCACCTGAACCTGAAAAGCATATAATTATGCATATTTTTCGAAAATATCTTATGCGCTATCAGTATTTCATGTTCCCACTGCTAGGAGAGGCGTTTTTTTAAAGAGAAAGAGAGAGAAATTAAGAGAGAATGAAAAGCGAGAGAAGAGAGAAAGAGAGGATGGGCTATAATCCACCATGCTGAACTAGTGCACGTAGGTACTGTACTTATATGTATTATGTGACGTAGGTGAAAGTCATAATAATAATTACCTATGTCTCTGAAATTTCTGGACTTACCGGTTTCCTCACGATATTTTCCTTCAACGACATTCACTATTTTCTAACAATGTCATGGAAACTGTATATAATTTGTTTAAGTAGGTACTTAATGAATCATTGATGCACGGCCGAAGATCGAACCCGGTGCCGTCAGATTGTAAAACGCACATTTCGGCATTATCGATCAATACATAAAAAAACATGTTTTGAAGTATTTACTGTATCGAACGGTGTAAAAGTAAATGTCCTACAAAAATAGCTTCGTTACTCCAATTTGTTACCGACTGTACCTAGAGATTAGACGACAAAAATTATGGTCGCATTACAGTACTTATATAGTAGGCGAAACCGTTTATTGTAAGTATATCAGTAGATATGATAATTTAATTCCATTAGTAAGAATATTTTTGAGGATTATTTACCTTGTTTATTAGCTATTTCTATCAGTAGATACTATAAATAAATTATTTATTTTATGTGATAATCTTCTAATTGAACTCTATCAAATTATGATAGAATTCAATTTATTAATTTAAGCATATGGCGTACTAAAATCTTTCCGTGTCTGGGGGTTTATTTATTTGTTGATGTAATATTTGTATCTCCTCCGGCCATCCTATAAAATATCAACACGAAAATTGCTTTAACAACCATTTGCAATGTTATTCAAAAAGATAATGCCCCATAGTTTTGTTATTCACGCTACGTGATTTTCTTATATTAAATAAAACCGCCCAAGTGCGAGTCGGACTCGCGCACGAAGGGTTCCGTACCATTATCTATAAAAACTGAAAAAAAACACGGTTTTGTATGGGAGCCCCCTTTAAATATAAAATAATAATATTATTTAAATATATATAATTTAATTATTTATTTTTAAAGTCAATATATAACTAAATATTCTGTGAATATTTCAAGCGTCTACCTGATGCCGTTATCAATATCAAGCAAAAACGAGCAAAAAAAAAACACGTTTGTTGTATGGTAGCCCCCTTATTTTTTTTTGTATTTTTTGTTATAGCGGCAACGGAATACGTCATCTGTGAAAATTTTAACTGTCTAACTGTCACGGTTCATGAGATACAGCCTGGTGACAGACGGACGTACAGAAGGTTCACAAAATTTGTGAAAAATATTCTTTAAGGGAAATCTATGGTTGATGCAATTTTGTTATTTTTTTTGGTATTTTTAAATTAGAATAGTTTATATTTGTTTAAGTTGTTATAGCACCGCTTTAGTGTATCTTTTATGGTGTTATAAGTGTTTTTTAATAATAAATAAATAAATAAATAAGGACGGACAGATGGACAGACGGACAGCGGAGCCTTAGTAATAGGGTCCCGTTTTACCCTTTGGGTACGGAACCCTAAAAATGACAAATTAAAAGTGATCGAAAGATCTATGGAAGTTGGGCGTGGCTTTATTAATTATTATAAAATAATAATTACATAAATATTTTCAAAATAAATAAGAGTAAGATAAGTAGGTAAGCCAGAATCTCTTAAAGTAGGTCAATAATAATTAGTGAACTATTCACAGATCTTCCCTAGCGAAGAAGAAGAATATTAATAGCTATATCGTATTTAAATATGTAGCTTCATTTCAGAACAAGAGATCCATAAATCCTAGTAAGTAGATTACCCGTATTGTCACTAACTGCAGACTGCAGATAGGCTTTCATTCGATCGTTGCAGTGCAATAGCCGTAATCCGATTGCAGTGCCGTGCTCAGACCGCCGTATTTTACACCGTATTGTGTGGTTGATTTATCTCTATTACAGCCAATTACACCGTTTGTAGGGATTTCAAAGGCTTCATTTCTTGGTTAGTTAATAAATTCTACTTGATAAGGAGTGTATCTATGATTTTACTATAACTATATAGGCTATATTAGGCGTTAGAAAATAATGATCAATATAAAAAAATCGAATTAAACCAAACAATAAATATATAAATGTCAGAACTGGACCAAATTAAATAGGACCACACGGGAAGCACCAGCTTTCAAATAAAAAATGAATCATCAAAATCGGTACATCCATTCGAAAGTTCTGAGGTAACAAACACAAAAAAATACAAAATTGAGAACCTCCTCCTTTTTGGAAGTCGGTTAAAAGTAAATAAACATATTTTCTTTTAATGTTACAATATACTATATGGGCTAGTCGAAGGTCGGGCTGAAAAGGCATGTCTTTGGAGAGGCCTTTGTCCAAAAGTGGACTTGAGGCTGATTATGAGAATATTGGCTACCAGTTAAAATCTTAGGTTCAAATAATTTAATAAAAATCATCAGAGTTTATGGTATTCGTTCGGGTTTTTACAATCTAATGTCCATTTAGGTTTGAAACTTATTATCGCGGTGACGCGACCGACGCCTTGTCTCTGTCTCGACTGCACGCGCTGCGTATCTTGCACCGATTCTTTCCAAAATAGGACCCTTTCCTTTCTAAACAGAGGAAGGAAAAGGTCATAATTTGACAGGAATCAATTTTGGCAGGACTCAGCAGGAAAGTTAGTTTTTTTTCAGCGTAGGTAAAAATAACTAGCTTCAAGTATTCGCATAACAAATGCCTTAATTAAGTCAATCAATCAAATAATTTGCCAAATAAATCAATACACATAAGAGGGTTTGTCTAAATATCAATATCTCCTAAAATACTTTTTGAATTTGTGATACTTTTAGGTGTCTCGTTAGCAACTGTTTAATGTCTTTTCTGAGTCATTTAATTGGCAAGTGCTAACCGAATAGAGTCATCCACCCCGTGACAGTAATGTGGGCACCTCGTGACGTGCAGTGTGCGGTCCGCTCGTAGTGACGAGCTCCGATTGATCGATTATATCGTCCCGTCCCGGCGGGCTGTCAGATGCACCGAATCTTCCTGGGTGATTGTAGCTTGAAGGGCAATCTTGATACTTATTAAGTTAGAAACTTATGTTTTTACATTACTCAAATATTTTATTTCTCGATTTCAGGGTTGGTTCCATACTAAAAGGTTTTCATAATGATGAGAACAGTAACCTATCCTTTAGGCTTTGTACACTCCAAGCATACCCTGTGCATGGAAGTGAGATGCGAAAGTTTGTGAGTGCAACTCTGTAACGTCTTATACTTTGAATTAACACTTATAGCTACTTTTTATTACGAAAAATGTGTGATAATCATAATATTACTAGCGGCGAGCCTGAGACTTTGTACGCGCAGAGCTTGGCCTTCAGCCTCGCAAGTTGGTAGTTATATTTTTAAGAAACCTTTTCTAGTGCTCACTTACGATATATAAAGTAATAATACCTATCCTTACTTCCTTATTAATATTATAAAAGCGAGAGTAACTCAAGTTGAAGTGTCAGTGTGGCAGGGCCCATAGCACGCAGAACTGATGGCCGTTGGGGCTAAAAGGTTCTAGAATGGAGACCACGGTCCGGTAAGCGCAGCGTAGGACTTCCTCTACATGATGGACAGACGACGTAAAAGAAACCGCAGGGAAACGCTAGATGCAGGCTGTTTTGGAGATCAATGGGAGAGGCCTATGTCCAGCAGTGGACGTTCTATGGCTGAAATTATGATGATGAAAGTAGTTCTGTCTCTCTGTCTGTTTGTTCGCTTTTCACTACTAAACAGTTAGGCCGATCTTAACGAAATTTGGCAGTAGATAGTGTGCATCATGAAGACGGACAAAGGGTAATTTTCCCTTCAGAAATACGGAAAGCTAGAAATCGCAGCAAACACCAATTATGGTTATATACTTGTGCAAACTTTCATGCTTCTAGAGTCAGCGATTTATATAGGCTGTGCATTGTTTGTGAATGAATGAAGTTAAGATTTTTACTAAGAATGTGCTTTTCGCCAAAGCTATCTTTCACACATTTTAAAAACTTAAAGGCTTACTATTTTTAAAGTCTATTTTTTCCATTGGTATTATTTTCTACAGCTTCACAAAGTTACGATCAAATTCACCTGATCGCAGTAGGTACACAGTTTAACCCTGTATCTTTCACTGTGTCGTTACAGGTTGCTTCGCTCCACAAAAAACCCCTTTCAAATGTAAATCGGGACTAACCGACAAAGCAAATTGTCACAAATAAACACTGGTACATTTATTTTTGTGGAAGTCTAAAAAAAACTCTGTCGCATCAGTAAAGGGTCAGGCCAACCCAATCAATCTAAGGTACATTTTTTATTGATTTTTTTACTGACGCTACTTTGAACTGCGATTGTTATCCGTGGGATTTGATCAAATGTTTCCTTTTGAAATAAGATTATCAATGTAAGATGCAGTAATAAATGTGTTGAAATTAATTGATTAATATCTTAGAATCAACTATCTTATAAAAAATTTGTAGAGTTGGCAGTTTCAATTTGTTTAGATATAACAAAATAAAAAAAATAATTGTAAAATATAAATAAATAAGACGGCCTGGCAACGGTAATTTTTCAGATTATATTATTGAAACGACTCACTTAAAAAAAATATTTAACAAAGGTCTTTTTTAAATTCCTATTGAATGATACGTCATTATGCAGTAATTTTTTTCATGTCGACTTCTTGTATTTATCATGACCTACCATCTCAAAACAGACAAATCTATCGTCCCCAAATTGTTTTTTTTTATTGTTTCTGCGTTTGCAAGTTTTTTTTTTTGTGAACATTCGCCTGCTGCCTTTTGTAGAAAAGTTTATATTATGATTAATGGTAGTATTAATGTATCAATGACGTATAGACATTATAGTTGCTTACTTATTAAGAAAATAACGTCCGACCATCGCACATAGGTTTTTGGCAAACAATCAAAAACTTCCTAAGAGAAAGAATAAATAAACCACATTTAAAATTGAGAAATAAGCTTCTGTTTGACTGATAACTCCTTCGAAAAATTCTCTATCTCGCTGATGTTAGGCGATGATGCGGTCTAAAATAGCGCATAGGTACTTTCCTAGCAGAAACCCAATTCACTCGCGACTTGAAGGCACCCAGATTATAACTATCGGATAATATTCGACAATCAAGTAAGTAGTTCACACAGTAAAAACTATTCAAACCGCTTCGTATACGGGCTTTCAAAATATTGACCATGAAAGGGTATTGTCGCGTGCCCACCATAATCCGATAGAAAAATTAGCAGGAGGGAACTATATCATTCAGATCTGGTGCGTACTCTCCGAAATGTTCCGAAATAAAAAAACCTATTCAATTTAAAAAAAACTCGATGGACTAGCAACGCAAACTTGCTCAAACTTTTATGAGTTGTCTCGGCTGTGGACTCAGTTAATATCATAACCGGCGGCTTATAAGCTATCTCTTTATAAACCAAATAAAAAGACAAAAAGCAGAATACATTAGTCCAAATATTGATTTAACCCTATCGACGGAAGCAGGTGTGGCACCGCACGCGTCTCCCTTTCTGAATCAATAAGCGCCTATGAAATTAAATGATAATCACAACTTTTTTTCATATTTATACAAGGATTTAAATTTAATAAGTGCATTTCGGCTGAGTAAAGAGAGATTGTCAACACTTTGAACTTAGGTACCTATGTATTTTAGTTTTTTAGATTGACAATAGAAGTAGAGTAGAGAGTCGAGAAAATAATTTATTGTTGGTGAAATAGTTGGCTACACATACAGTACCCCCAGTACTACACGTTTCAGCCACACTTACGAAAATTGTTTTTGGGGGATAAAAAGTAGCTTACCTCCAGTCGAATTTCATCCCAAAACGTTTAGCCGTTATGTTAAGTGCGGACAAACATACATTTACACACTTACGCACAAACATTGGCATCATAATATTAATGTGAAAGTATGATACAATATTTTACTTATTTTTCAAACAATTTAAAAGTTTGTTATTTATAAAAACACTCCACAATTCAAATGCAATAAATATTAATGGGTTGCGAATGCTGTAAAAAGGGCAAATACTTCTTAAAGTAAGTAAAGAAGGGAGAGAGTTGGTAATACAGAACTGAGTTCACGCCACGATCATGCAGTACGTGCTTGAAGGAAAACGCAGTCTAGAAAGACCTAGAAAGGTTGTGATGGATTGAGATTTTTGGAAAGAAGTGTGGTAGATCTTAACACATCCGTGGGAAGGTATTTAAAACTTATAGATGCGTACTGGTTGGCCACCTCTGCGACTCGTCATTACTCATTTTAACGGCTAACCGGCACCCAGGAGAAGGATAGGGTTGTCCGTCATGGTCCGATGTAACGGATAGATACGCAACTCCCAGGCAGATGTACGTAATTGGAGCGTATCAAAACATTAGTGGTGATTAGCTCTAGTATTAGATTGACCCGAACGTTTCTTTTGGTCACTTTGTTTTTTGAAGAGTGACTTTTGGTTGTAGTTACGGATACGCGTTGGTACTGGCAGGTGATTACTTAACAGCTAAAGTGCAATGTTAGGATGAAAAGCAGCCCTTCGTTGTCACACAAAAAAACTGATTATTGAAATCTATTTTTTTTTACCGTCTTCCAAAAAGGAGGAGGTTATCAATTCGACTGTATATTTTTTTTATGTATGTTACCTCAGAACTTTCGACTGGGTGAACCGATATTGATGATACTTTTTTTTATTTGAAAGCTGGTGCTTCTCATGTGGTCCCATTTCGATTTGGTCCAGTTCTGAAATTTTTATGAAGTCGGTTTTTTTGTATTGATAATTATGTTATGCTAATAATTTCACTTAATCAAGGACATGTCGTTAACTAAACCATTTTTTTGAAAGCTTATTTTTCGCATATTTTTTTTTATATCTGGTTGGAGCAATGTCTTTGATTACTACCTAGTACGGAAACTAGAATAATAAAACAAAACAAAAAAAACGCATTTAAGTTTTGGTACTGTGTGTAAATTAAACGCTGTGTTACGTATCTCCCTAGTAAGTACATTATAGGGGGATGAAATTAACCTGAAATAAATAACTCAGTATTATTTTACTACAGTTATATGATTATTATTGGACCCGGGTATGTTCTAAAAATGTGACCAGAACCACCGGAGAATAGGCAGCAGCGTCCTTATAGTACACGGTGAACGTACTGCGATCCCCAAGCCGCCTGCCAAGCGTGGGGATTATGGCAACACCCCTATCTATGAGGGAGGCCTTGTCCAACAGTGGACGTTAATTGGCTGATGATGTGATGTGTGATATGATTATTAACGGGATATTTACCGTGGTAAGGTTGTAGATAGAGCCCCCGACATTTGACGCAGTAACATGCACCAATTGCACCATGTTCACGGGAAGACTGAAGAATGCGATTAATTGTGGGTTGTGGTCCATCCACAACCTTATCACGATAAATACCCCGTTAATAATCATATAACTACAACCGTGATAGTTTAAAACAGTGTTATGGCAATATGTTGTATAAAACGCAAGAAAAATTATTATTAATTTTATAACTTTCAGAGACAACTTTTGTTTCAAAATACAAGTCGTACTTTATAAACGCGATTTTTTATATTTTCTTGGTTGGAATAGGCTTTATTTATAAGCGTTTATGGTTGTAGTATTAGGTTTATAGGTACCTACTTACAAATACCATCTTTATCAATGTGCGTAATTTTACTTCTAATATAATTATACTAAGGGAGGCCTTTGCCCGGCAATGGGATGACCACGGCTTAAAAAAATAAAGAATAACTATACCTACTAAGTATTTATATTAGGCAGCTACGTAGGTTTACTATATTAAATACTTACCTTGTATTTATGAATCGCCCAAGATACTGGCCCACCCGTAATTTCACAAATAACCCTTGCGTTCATCATCCAAAAGCTCCTATAAAAACAAAAATCCCTATCATTCGCGTCAAATCTTAAATAATAGGGCAATTTATCAGGGCAGAGCAGTTTGCATATAAAATCGCGTGTGCCGTGGGCGACTTGTTAAACATACGTGGATGCCGTGTGCCTACTTAACGGCGTATTATGACTGATGGCCAGCCCTATCTAGGGTGGTACTTACCGCGGTAAGATGTTTGCCAGGATTTTGATCGATTTCAGAAGATTTAGGCGCTATAAAGTTTAGAAGTCATGTTCCATCGAATGAAGTGAGATGAGATTCGTAAAATAATCTAAAATCCAGCTGAATTGACTCTCTGCTGACTATAGGTATACCTAAGTACTCTGCAGATTTATCATCCAACTGGATTGTCTTTTGGCTGACTTGGTATCCTGCTTTCATGTTGGCCAACTGATTTGTCTTTCGACGAAAAAATCATTCTGATAGAGACTTGTGTGTTGAACAATGAAAAACTGTGAAAATAATTATGACGTGAGCCAGGGGTCGTTAATCCGACTTAAATTATTTAATCTTCACTATAATTTAGATATATCTACTCAAGTCGTAAGTAAACATTACCCAAATTTTTAAAGTTCTGTTTGCCTACTGTACCTAGGCTGTCAAAGGGACCATATTACTAAGTCTACGCTCTCTGTTCGTACCTTTTGAAACGTAATAGATAGCCAATTTTTTTTTAATTTGTGTAGGTATTACATCGGATTAACTTATTAATAAAAATAAAAACTAAATGTAAAAATAAAGGGGTCCACAGCATACAACAAATATATTTTTAACGTATTTTTGTCTTTGTTCTAGTCTTGTGTAAAAACTGTGATACATCAAGCGTCAGGCATGGCAAGATAGGTACTCTAAAGTAACCCAACAAATAAATTAACACCGGCCAAAGGCGAGTCAGGCGCGCACCAAAGATCGATTTGACTTGTAACTATGGAGTTATTAATAGAGTATTGTATTTTATAATACAATCCAATTGGTATTGTATTGATCCCTCTTAATTTGAACCCTCGGTACACCAGTATAAGACTCGCACTTGGGCGATGACTTTCATAATCGATCATCTAAAATCACAAAAAAATAGTAAGCCACATTTGCCTTACTATTTTTTTGAATTGTCTATAACATTTTTATATTTTTGAATAGTCTATAAATTTTAATAGTGTTCAGATTTGATTGTGGAAATCCAGTGGAAAATATTTAGATCCATACGTAGTGACATCTATTGAGTGGTGTTGAAAATACTACCTCGGTATCTGGGAAGCATGGTGGTGACATAGAGGTGACACCCTATGCTTGTGAAGAGTTAACGTTGTATTCCACTAAAATAATAGATGGCGCTATAAAATTTTATAAGACGCCATCTGACAAGAATGCTTGGAACGAATGATAAAGATAATAATTGACGATGTAGGTATATTGAGATTGAAAATGTATTTACATTCAAAAGTATTTTTTGAGATGGCGCTGTTTTAGAAACCGAGTTAACAGCTTAAAAGTAGTTTGAATATTGCGGCAAAAGTTTAATCGTACAAAAGAGTTTTTTTTACAATAGTTTATTTTCGCGCGGTTACTATTTTTTTTCTTTCTCTGGCTTCACACGTGTATTATATTTTTCCAGCGTCGAATAAATTATAAATCATTTTTAGTTTCCTTGCATTCGAAATGAAAAGCAGACGTAGAAGAGATCTCGTCTCTTGGTAAACTGTGATAAGTTATATTTTTCATCAATCTTTTAAATTCAAAAGAAGAAGTTTCCTTGCAATACAATAACTAAGAAGTAAAATAAGTTGTAAGGAAATACTGTGTTTTTTGATATATTTAATATAACCCTGTATAAATAAGTGTAACTCTACTTGCCTAAATATTCTGTAAACGGCTTTGACTCACCCATCTTTCATTTACATCGTAAAAGGCCGATAATATTATTTCACAGAACAGTCTATCTGCAATCAACTCCCAGGGGACGCTAGAGCTCGCCAATATCAGCGGAGCGATTTGCTTTGCCTTCCAATTCTCTTTAAAGCGTTCATCTCGACACTCCGTGATGCAAGCCGATTAAACGATGTCTTGAATACCTAATAGAGGCGAGAGAGTAGGTAGGTATAGTATGATCAAGATAAGAATTTCTAAGTATTTTTTTTATTGATTAATAGACTCGCGTGTGTCGCTTTGTTGACAATGATGCTGTCTACGATGGAGCAAGCTTGCCTAGAAGAAACCGATTCACCTGCGACTAGAAGACACCCACAGCTTTTACCATTGACGTAATTATGTATGAGGACTGGCCCAATGGAACTTACTCATGGTATTGACTCAGTAGTGCGCTCAATCATACAGCGCAAGTGTCGACCCAGTTGCACGTCGACTTAGTTGGTGAGTGGCTGTCGTACTAGAGCAAAGACGTTTTAAAAATTTGATCTAACAACGTCTTCTAATAGAGAGAGATGCGACGTAGACAATAATGTGAAGTAGTTAGTTCGTGACATTTATACAGATAGCAATTTTTTTCAAGTAGACATCTAAGACGCGATGTTCGGATAGATATATCTTGATATCTAGATACATTTATTGTTGCCCACACTTACGCATTTCTGAAAGCCACTTCTTTGTTTTCAATGTGTTCACTATAACGTGCTAATACGTTAGGTACCTACATATATTATACACTTTGCACTTACAACAGAGTAACACGGAACAGTGATACTAAACTGAAAGGAAGCCATTGTACTCATCATTACCTACGCACAATTTGCGAACAACTCAACGATATCAATCGTACAAAAACAGCTGTTCTGTAAATTTTGTTGAGCGAAAGACATTTTATGAGGACCATTTTTTATAATATTTTTTGCGATTTCAAGATCACATAGTTAAATTTATTATCTTTCGAATTAGTAGGTAAAACTGCTGTGTTATTCTTTATACTTATCGGGTGCATGGATACAAGCGGTATTTTGGACGAAAACGGAAGTGACTACCCAAAGAAGACATTTCCTGGTGATCGCTTTCTTTAGATTTCCTTAGTAGCTGAAGGAGTAAATTTTCTAATTGCCGTGCATATTATAGTGGTCCGACTTTGCGAATGCTCGGCTCTCGATCGCCGCCGCATAAATTATGTGCGCCGCGGCAAGCTCACGACCACCGCAGCTCCAGCCCCCGGACCCACAAAAACTCCAATCGTAGGGGAAAGTTCGGCGATTAAGCCGTGAGGCGTGGCGGCCAGGTCTGCTCCTGACAGTTAGTGCCGCCACTTGTTATAATCCGTTAAACTTTCGACCCTCGTCAAGGTGCGCCGAAAATTAATGGCAATGCCTTCTTTTTCTGATTTATGTACGGTTTTTTTTTGTACAAGTCCCAAATTCTCCAAACTGAAGTACTGTATGACAACATCAAGTGAAAATGCAGAGTACAAAAGCTTCAAGTATTTGACTTTAGTGCTTGTGGCGTAACTCAAAGATAAAGCGTACCTAATCGGTCTCTGGTTCTCTGTTGCTAGTCAGCCTCACAGATGCGTACGCACGACTGGTGTTTATAAGCTACTGAAAAGAATAGGTTGGATGACACGTTAAAATTCGATGAAAAAAAGTGCCCATTAGACTGAATCATCATCATTAGACGTCCACTGCTGAACATAGGCCTCCCCCTTTAACCTCCACACTGAACGACATTCTGCCATCTGCATCCGCTGGATGCCCGCGACTTTCACAATGTCGTCGGTCCATCTAGTGGGAGGCCTACCTACGCTGCGTCTCCGGTTCGCAGTCAAGAACCTTTCTTCCCCATCGGTCATCAGTTCTTCGAGCGATGTGACCTGCCATATTGCCACTTCAACTTCCAGATTTTAATAGCTATGTTTTTATGTCGGATGTAGACTGAATACTTTAACGTTAGTAATTTTTAAACTTTCGCGATTTGAACACATGTTTTAATATTTATCGGGACTTATCGCGCAATATTAAATATAGGTATAAATAGACACTTTAACGTTATAGGGCGCTAGACACTCTGATTATGAGTATACATATATTAAGATACCTCATTATTACTAAATGAACACGAAAATGGGAATATTAGTTATTTTTAAGGCTGGCCCAAAAAGCTTTATGTTACTCGCAATAAAAGTCTACCTCATCTCTATGCAATTACGTACGAGCATACGAAGCGCCATCTTAATAGAATTAATTTGCATCCTATAACAGCAACACTTCTAACTAGTTTGCATAAAATTTTGTTCTTATACGGAACATTATGACAATTTTTTAAGTGCCTCAGAACGTGGTTTCGGTTCATGGTGGCAGACCATTAACACAAAGCCGACTGGAAAGTAGAGGCGACGTTGCGCCGTGAAAATCAATTCTGATCAGTTTGCTTTAAGTTCAAAATGGTACCTGTTTTACTAGAGTTTAAAACAATTGAGGCGTAACTTGAGGAGGTAAGTAAGGATTCGCGGCAGAACAATTTTAACCCTACGGTAAACTGGAAAAGGTCTACTTTTCCACGGCGCAGCGCCACGCCGCCACTTTTCTTTCCAGCTTGCAATATATATTTTTTACTTTTTTCACACATCATTTATTTTTATTCTTAATTTTTTTTTTTTTTACAATAAATATAGAAAAATCAAAATATTATAAAAAATAAATAAACTAAATCTAGAGTGCCGCCGGCAGCGGGGCAGGGCCCAAGCTACCGGTGGTTAGGGCTGCACAGTGAGGAACCTCCTGACAATACGTGCCGTGTCAAGAATTACCGACCGACTGAATTCTGCATCTGACCCTTGACCCAACTGCTTATTTTATTAATATGCTATCGGACAGCTGTTTCCTGTGTAAAAATAACAGGATTAGTAAAAATTCTATTACATGTTTAATATAATTGAAAAAAATCTATTATATGTAATATAACTGAATTTACACTACACAAATAATTAAAATCAGCTTAAAAGTTCTGAGATTTTTGGTTGGATATGTCATTTTCCCGCAAAGTGAGTATCAATCAGTATGGAGTTTGTACGACGTACTTATTACCAGTGGTTTCATTTATAAATTTTAATATAATGCGCTCTCTGTCTAATGCTTATTATGTTAGTAAATTTAAGACACATTTTAATTTTGTTTTCACGGTGATCTGCTCTATTTTTAGTTATTTATGTGGATTGTACATAAACTAATACAAATGATCAGTTTGCGTACCTAGTTGCCAACTCATTTCGAATTACAATAATTTTTTAAATAAACCCCTAATGTATATATCAATTTTATTATACATTTTAACAGGCAAAGGATTTATTATCGGCGCACTCTTTCTACTTTTAACACACGAATAATTTTTTTCCTATAGGTATTTCCTTTCGCAGTGTTTCCGGTTGCCAGTTAAAATCGAGAGACCGTTTTAAATTTTATCCATTTTAATGCTTCTTAATTTTTTGGGTAACTTCGTATATCATACCTTTGATCATATATAAAAATTACGTATCATACTAACCTAGCAGCTTGTCGATGTGATATACCAAAGCAAATAACCTACTTAGATAGACAATAACCAAAAACGTTCAACAACATTGCTCATAGCAAAGTTGATACAGATTCATAGCTTTCATGGACGATTGACTTTTCCCAAGACTACCATCAGTTTCATTTTTTTGCGGAAACTTTACAACGAAAACTTATGTGAAATAAAAGTCGGTAGGAGTCACGGTTTTGGCCACATTAAGGGAATTATCATAGGCATTTATGGCAGTTGCCTATCTTGAATATTGCATACATGTTATTGAAGAGAGCCTAAAATCTAATTTAGTATAAACCTTTTCGTGAATAAAAGATACAAATTCATTAGTTTTGGCCACTTTTGTGCAAACCCAAGAAAGCAAAAAAATAATTGTAGATATACTGGTTGTGGCCACCTCATGGCTGTGGCCAGCTTTATAAATTAAATAGGATCCGTAATAACCTTATAACTATGCTTCTTCACATTCATTATCATATCAAAAACAAAATACAATAAAATAGGTAGTATAGTTAATAATTACTTGCAGAGGACCCAGATATTCAAACTTTTGTATTCAAAATTTTGCAGATAAGTTTCCATACAGATCATCCGGTAGCTCAGAGAGCAACCTTGTCTTCCTCTGTTTAAAGCCGTCATTGGTCCTACAAAATGTGGTTATTAAGTACACCCTACTTGTATTTGACGTGCATCGCAGCGTGCGAGACCGGCGTGTTTAATATCCCCGATCCCGCAAATCTGTATGTTAACGCTGACAGCGTGCTAATACCCGATGTATATCTATGGACCGAATCCAGTGAAATTTCTGGTTGGCTATTTTAATCCGCGGTTGCAATGGTGCACTATGCAATTACATTACAAAAAACATAACAATGGTTTACAAGATTATAGGAGAGACTTATAGGTACTTGCTAGAAAATTGGGCTACGTTAGCCCAATTTAAAGTACCAAAAAAGTACCACACAAACAGGGGAAATATGCCTTAGTACAATTATTGCACAAAATAAACAAGTACAGAAGGTCGGCTTCGGCTGACCTTGATTTCTAAAACTCACGCGCGGTTGCGGACTTTTAAAATCAAGATTATTTGTATGGGTTATAATATGACGCTTTACAAAGTTATGCCGTCAACTTTGTATGAGCTGACAAAAAGCGATTAATTTAATAGATAGACAGACTATAGTGATCAGAATTTACGGTTTTCACACAGCTTGTACAATATTATTGCAGCTGTCAGAGCAAAACAAAACTTGGGCCGAGTGAAGGTCAGTAGTTATAACCATACAAAGATGTTGAACAAGATAATGCTTAGGTAAACATTATTATTTTTGTACTCAATATTATTTTCAAGTTCTTGTTACGTTAAAGCTATGGATAACAATCTTCAAAGAAAATCGTACCAACTTTCAACACTACTTGAGATGAGATTCGAAATTTTAAGATGGTAAGTATTGATTTCACTAAGTCTATTGTACTACGTACCTAAGGAGATAATACTGTATAATAATTATTAACTAGACTAAAACTATTAATTTCGTGTGAAATTAAAGGCCTTAGTAGGCAGGTTATACCTATAACTGCATGTCTATTCTGCAAGCTAAGTGAACGCGCAAGTGAAGTGATAAGCTAAGTGAATGTGATTTTTTCTTGCCTATTTCCGCAGTTTAATGTCAAAACATCGAATTATAAGGGTAAGGGACTTCAGTCAAGAGTGATCATTCGATATTTTGATATTTCTCTATAGTAATCGACAAGAAAAATACACGTTCACTTGGCTTATCACTTCACTTGCGCGTTCCCTTAGCTTGCAGAATAGACCGGCTGCCCTATCTATAGGATTTTTTTTGATTACGAGCCTACATTCTATTTTCTCATACCAGTTTTCGGTACGCATAAGCTTGATTTTACCTCGTTCTTTCCCCAGTTCTGTGGGTAACTTTTCCCCGAAGCGTCATATAAATAAATTGTTGGCAGTCTTTATTGCCCTCGGTTTGCGTTAGCGTTTTTCCCGGCATGTTATCACGCTGCATAGACTGAGTCTATAGAAGTGGCCGGATTCTCTTAACCTGTCTTCTGAAGTTTTATGCTGCTTGTGCTAGATACGACAAAAGTGTTGGTGGATTGGCGGTCAAACGCAAGCCTCATAAATAAAAAAATTAAAGTGTTACAAATCAATAAGAAAACATTTTGACCAAATGTTTTTCGAATAATAAACACGCATCTTTTTACTGGTTACAAATTCTAAGATAAGTACATAATCGAATCACTGATTCGAAAAGAAGAAAACTTTTAGAGACATCAACAAATTCAGAATACTTACCTACTAAAAAGTACGGTAAAAGCCTTTGATCTGCCTCAGACAATCTGCTTGTTTGCGGTAGTAAAAAAAAAGTAATTCTAACAAAAAAAACCGGTTCAAGGTCTCACACAGTTGCAGTTGGTTGTAAAAAGCCAAATAAAAACTAAAAAAAATTAATAATAATATGTATAATATTATTGCTGCTGTCAGAGATAATAAAACTTTAACCGAGTAAAAGATGAGTAGTTTTTTTTCTGTCCAGGCGTTTTTTGAACCCGCTGGTGAATTATCGTATCTCCGACATAATCGGAGACCTTTTCTGCGTTATTCTTCAATACCAGTTTATACTTTCGTGCTTCCATTATGTAATTTAGCCAGGACTGACAAAAAAAATAGGAGTAGGTCATCATCATCAGCTAGAAGAAGTCTACTGCTGATTGTAGGCCTCCCCATTAGACCTCCACACAAAACGACAGCCTGCCATCTGCATCCACTGGATGCCCGCGACTCTCACGATGACGTCGGTCCATCTAGTGGGAGGCCTACCTACGCTGTGGCTTCCGGTTCCTGGTCTCCACTCAAGAACCCTTTTTCCCCAGCAGTTATCGATTCTTCGACCGATGTGGCCTGCCTATTGCCACAAAAGTACGAGTAGGTAAGTCGTTTGCAATAGTAATACATAGTTATTGTCTATTCTGTAGCATTATTAGTCTATGTTTTCCCTGGGAATTTCACCTTTACACATCCGATCCTATTGTGATTTCATTCCTCCCAGTGATTATCATAATGTCTGTTTCGCGAACGATCCCGACAATTGGACGAGTAACCATTACGATATCCGTTTCTTTTCATTTTGGATATATTGGAAAATGTTTCGGTATTCATTGAATTTCACTTTTGACATCATCATTGCATCACATTCATTTGACAACCAGTTTGGCTCAGTGGTAGCATGTCTGCCTCATGAGCTGGAGATCCTATGTTTGATTCTTGACCGGGCAGATGCTTGGGTCACGAAATTAAATATTTGCTCTGGGTCTGGGTGTTGTTCAATTTGTCCATGACTTTGTGTGTGTTCTATGGCATTATTATTTTTTATTGTAGAATAGGCTTGCGCTCGGCCCTAACTCGCCTGATGTTAAGCGATGATGCGGCCTACGGTGGATCACGCTTGCCTAGAAGAAACCGATTTACTCTTGACTTGAAGACACCCAGATTGTAACTGTAACTGATTGTAACTATCAGGGAACACCCATTCAGGCAGTGCATTCCACGAACTAGCAGTTCGCACAATAAAAGTGGAATCAAAGCGCTTCGTACGGGTTATATAGGCATCCTCGACATATTGAATACCTACTATGCTAACGACGCTTTCGCGGATGACTTCCTAACAACCTTAGTTAATTCTTTTTTTAATCTATATCGTCCTAATTTTTTTAATTTTTTTTTACCGTACAAATAAATAAAAGTCGTCGTGCTAATTAAAGCTTGTAATAATAAAAACGAAAAACTTTTCCAACTAACTTATACGATATATACCTAACTTTGTTATACACCTCACGCTGATGTTCTACTATATTAGATCATAGCTTCAAGCAGACTTGCACAGTTCGAAAATGTTTTCCCAATTAAAATTGTGTAAGTGTATAAAAAAGTGTAAAATGCAAACGAACGATTTTCGCTTTGTTTATCCGAGAGATGGGGTGAACAAGCGGCCCATGAAATTAGGAATGTGTCTGTACATCAGGTGTCCGCGTAACGTCGTAAAACAAACAGTCACCAGTAACTTCACGTCGGAACAATTGCTTTGGTTATACCAGTTACAAGTTGGGTCATCATGTATGGTCGGCATTCACGGCGTATCTACTTTTGGGATGAATCAGCCAAATACCAGCTTGAGGCGTTGAAATCCATTGGTAAATGTACCAATAAGCTCATCAACAACGAAGCCCGCTTCTTAGTCTTTAACATCGGCTCGAAGTTGCTGTATAGTCTATCGGTTTTTTTTGGAAACGTCCGATCTGCACGATCTCATTCTATCTTGTCTATTTTTGAGGCGGATAGCCGGGGCGGGTACGAAGCGGTGACATCGTTGCATGCGCTTTGATTGCAAAGCGCTTTGATTTCACTTTTATTGTGCGACCTGCTAGACTGTGGAATGCGAGGCCTGAATGAGTGGTCCCCGATAGTTACAATTTGGGTCTTCAAGTCGCTAATGGAACTGTTTCTTCAATGCAAGCATGATCCAACGTATACACGTGCATGCGTATCATTTCTTAATATTACATAGGCTATGAAAATAACATTTATCGGAAAAAATTACTATAAATAGATGATTATTCAGCTTATTATCCGATCACTGTCATCAGACAAATAATGAATGTATATTATATGTTGTGTCCAAATGAATCTAGTTTTTTTTCTCATAATAAGCAGAAAATTGCATGTAATTAGATCTAAGTTCTATGAGTGAAATCACGTGGAAATTCATTAATTAACGTTAGCAGTATTTTCTTAGATGATCGTTCTGATAGGAGAGACTTATAATGTTTCCGATTAACTGAACCTTATTATCTCAGTATTGGCTACACAGAGATAAAATGTCGTGATTACAATAATTATATTGCTGAACAAAATGCTAGCGCTTATCCGGCACTATCAATATAAAATTTTCAATAGATTTAACAGGTTGCAAACTTTCCGGTCGTCAAATTATTACGGTTATTTTGAATTACCTAAATTTAGACCTTCAACGGTCTGTAGGTAAATTATACCAACTGGTTTTGAGGCTTAAAAATTACTAAATGATGTTACAGGTATCATTATAAGCAATGGTGACAGGCAGGTCGTCTGCTTGTTTGCCACATATTTATATGGTATAATATAAGAAATCAAAATTCAAAATAATTTTAATTTTACAAAAAGTAAGCACATTATTGTACATAATGTCGCACTAACTAGGTGTATAAATTTATTGATTCAGTAGTTATATTAGCTTCTTACTTTATTGTTTTGTTGTGATAGCTGCATTACGTTCAAAATGCTAGAAAAAATGAAAAGATAAAATAATAAGTGCAGTGCAAAATTGTGAAAGTGTACGTGTGAAGTGTACTTGTGTGTGTGTATGTTTGTGTGTGTAAAGTGTAAATTTGCTTGTAGTTTGTTTAGTGAACAAGCCCACGGCAATATTATTGAAAGGAACTTTAAAAAAGATTGCTTTGTGATGATAATATATTTGAACGACTACAAAATATTTTACCTACCCAATTATAATAATTGTCATTGCACATAGCGGCCTTCATCCTTCGACCAAAATAAAATTAATGGACGGGCCCTAACCATTGAACTTGATCAGTAAAAACGAGTCAAAACTGTCGGACATATACTTCAACACCCAATTATAAAAATGTACAGTATATTTGTTACAAAAATAGATATCGGTTTTATTTATTTATTACACTTCGGTAAAGCATACGAAATCATAATTTTGTCAGATGTTTCGTTATCGCGTAACAATAGACTCGTGTTTCACTTCCTACGGCTAGAGACCGACTTAAACGAAGTGAGCGCTGGCGCTCATGTTGTAATCTTCAAAAATGCGCTTCTACTGGGCCCGTCCATTCATTTTATTTTGGTCGAAGCCTTCGTATACCAAAATATTATATATTTTATAAAAAAAAACTAATTTCTGTGTTAACTAAATAACGCTTGCTAGTTAACTAGACCGTTGCATGTAAACTGCATAATTTACAGCAACAGAAGGCAAACAAACCGTTAAAGTCAAGTTAAAAACTGTCGGAGTCAATTCGGGGTTACTGTCAGGTGGGACTGACGGACACGCGAGACTGTCCCTGAGGACTACTGGAGGACGGATCTAGGATGGATTGGATATCAAAGAACAAAAATTTGGGTTCAATCTGCTTAAACAGAGTAAGATTGAGTTAAATGACAATTACAGCAGGGCCTTTATTCTCTAACTTACATTAGTTTCCTAGCCATAAACGGGCGACTTGTTGATATGTTTTTTTTTTTAAATGAAAAATGAACTCTGTGCTATTTATTTGTCTCTATGACCACATAAACCCTAACGTGGTCCGCATACGTGCGTGGAATTGTCAACGTCAAGTTTGGTAACACGATGAGGTTCGTAACGTACTCGCTTTGAACAGTCAAAATAACGTGGAGCAAGCTAGCGCGTTTTGTGCCCGTTTATCAAGAGAATGTAGTATCCAATTGGAGGACGCTTCTGATTAGTTTGTAATCATGGTTACTGTGTAAAACAAGTTTACGGCGTGTTATTGGCATAGTTTGTGGGTTTATATGGAATTCAGGCACAGGTGTTGTCTCGAAGAGTCATCGGCGCATTTTTTTTAGTTGTTTATTTAATTTCAGTCCAAACGAGTGCCTATCAGATTGCACGCATATGCGTCCTCCATCGCCTGTTGCATCGGCCCGTTCCATGACTATAATGATAGTAAACTCTGAGAATCTCTTTGTAAAATGAATTTATAAAGAGTTGTAATTACGAGCCTAGAAAAATATAATCTCCAATTTGACTTGCCCCTTATTAAATCCCTGAGTGCGGACTTTAACCGACTAGGGTCGCACGGTCACGTATAAATTACCGAGGGCAAGACTCTTTGTGTTGTCCCACCGAGTCCCAGAGTCCCAGAAAGTAAGTTTACTCGCTTCCCACTTAAATCCTGACTTGAATTACGGTGGGTCCGATCAAAGAACTCTTTAGTGAACATCCGCAATGCCATTACGGGAAACCTGTGAAGTTGATGGAACTTTCCACGAGTTTGTGCCATTGAATCGGGAAACTTTTAAACGATTTCAATATGAGCCCATTATGAATTATTTGCTGGCTGGTCAGATATTCTTTGTAATATTTTATTTTAAATAGCTACCGCAGACGACGGACTTTTAGTCTCTCTCTTTCTTGCTCTATGCATAATCCTTCTAGCACGCTCAAGACAATAACAAAACATTACTAATCTTATTAATTTCCAACACCAGAAACTCCCAGGCCCTTCTCACTCTGGCAGCATAGATATGTATTTTTTGCACACACATACTAAAAGTAATCTATTTGTCCGCATCGGACCTCATGCCTTCGCACGTTTTACACACGGCGCATCTAACTTGCACAACTAGAAGAGGACGTACAAATAACGACATATATGTATTCTACTCTCTCGCACGCTCATTTTCGTTATTCGTTGTACATGCTACTTGCATCGTTCTGCAAGTTTGCTTCTGTTGTGGTTCTGTCATATGAAAGGAAAAACAAAAACGAAGCTTTTTTGTAAATTTTCTTTCTGGCCTTTTTTTTGAACAATGTCATAGATGCCAGGGTACAGCGACATGTGAACTGTTATTGTTTAGGAAAGAAAAACATTGACGTTGTAATTTGACACTAATTAACCGTGAACGTTATGAAAGCGATACATCAACATTGTACCCTCACCGCGCCTACCTACCCACACTATCTACCAGCTTGCAACGACCTTCCCTGTCTCTTCAAAAAGAAACCTTTACAGAAGCTTCAGGGGAAGCTGGTAAACGGACTGGAGGTCTGAGTAAAGTGGTTACTGTAGTGGCACATTCATCAGAACAGTTAATTTGCAAGCAGATGAGTCACGACATCATCGCTCATCTTGTACCTAGCGATACCTACACGTCGGGAACACTTGCCACCGAAGAGGAGTGTTAGAATATTCAAAACGAATAAAGTTCCAGAATACATTAACAAAGACCTGACCGATTTACTAGGTATACATTTTTCAGGTAGATTTTGACCTGCGAGACACGTGAAAAGTATACAGTAAAATAAAGGTAACCTTTATTTTGTTGTTCTACTACCTAGTTTCAAATCGTGAGACAGGTCAATTTATAAGTTCAAGGAGTGTTTTAATCATAGCTATAGCCATTTAGAGCCTTTAAAATAGTTTAAACATACCTCCTTAAATAATTTTTAGTATAATTTTTACTAGATTACTAATTTATGGAATTCAACATTTGTTAATCATATATTTGTTGTGATATGTCGAGATTGCCCAGCTCTCAGTATTTTATCATATTCTATTCTATTCTATTCACAACAAAATAATCGTGTGAGCCGATTTTATAGTAATTTAAATACAAGACAAGAAATACGAGAAAAAAAATCCGAGTGAAATGTAAAATCTGTTTGGGTTATCTTTTAGTAACATTGCAAACGCAACAATATGGGCTATGGTGCCTGAGTGGTTGCATGTATGCTACGCTGCTTTTCCACTAGAGATGTGCTACGCTGTGTAGCTACGGATGACTGTGTTTGACATCCACCAATAAGGAATCTTTATTTTCATAGATTAGCACACTGTTGGAAATGGGTTAAACGCAGCTATCTTTTTTATATAGAGGGATGCGTGCTTAGGATGGGAGCTACGGATGGGTGCTGCGGCTGGAAGCTACGAGTACACATGAAAGTTAGGAATGGGTCAGTGGTGTAGCTTTATGTACAGAGTAGGAGTACACGTACAAGACTACACTTCAAAGCACAGCTAGCACACGTAGCCTATCTTTATAGCACGTCTCTCCCGGTCCGCTTTATCTCTTAGCATTATTGTAAATGGTCACATAGTTTCTTAGCTTAGCTTTACCTCGTTCATTGCTTAGCTGCATAGCACATCTCTGGTGGGAAAGCAGCCTTACAATCTGACGGCACCCGATTCAATACTCAACCCTGCTCCAATGACTCATTTAGTACCATTTCATATAAAACTGCACATAAGATTACACTTTTGTACTCGGATCAGACAAACAAAGAAAATATGGTATGGTGGGTGCAAACGCATTTGGCCTAAACCAGCCTTGATGTCTTTAGTCAAACTCACCCAGCAGACGACCTTGCCTCCCTTTGTTTGCATTGAGCTATTATTTAGTTCATTAGTGTCGCTACTAGTTTCGTAGTGTGCGTGAAAAATGATAAAGTTAACTGTGGTTACAAATTTTGTATTAAGTGCTCTATCGATTGTTTTAAATGTTAATTGGGACTTGCTTTTTTTTTTCCTAAATAAAATAATGCGCGACAAGTCCCGATAAACATATAAAAAAATGTGTCTAATCGCAAAAGTTTAAGTTACAGTTTAGTGTTTTTTTTTTATGAAACACGAAAACATTTTAACACGAACAATAATAATGCATATATTATCTCCCTTGTTTGTCTGATCTGAGCTTTAGTACAAATAAAAAATAAAGTAAACATTTCTCAGTTAAAGTGACAATCCTGCCCATTGCCACTTTAATTTAGAAACACATTGCTCGAAGCACCGATAACCGATGGGGAAGGTCCTTGAGTGGAGACCACGAACCAGAAGTCGCGGCGTAGGTAGGCCTATCTAGATAGACCGACGATATTGTGAGAGTCGCGGGCATCCAGTGGAAGCAGATGGCAGATGTCGTTCAATGTGGAGTTTAAAGGGGGAGGCCTATGCTCAGCAGTGGACTTCTCGTGATGATGATAAGCTTCAGTACATATTGAGAATAATGATAATTCAATTGAAACTAACGTCGTATAAGTTACGAGTAAGTGCTGAGGTGTTAGGCCTCATCCGACTTCACAATTTGAAGTTGGAAGTACCATTGAATAGAGAATTTAATAGCGGTTAGATCGATATTACTAAACTAACAAAATGGCTAAGGCCACGAATTGTTTATTAAAGCTAAACTGAAACAACAAACAACAAGAAGACCTTGCCTCGTAGGCAATCCCGAACAACTTATAGTTTGATGTTTAACGTTGGGTTAGGTCACAGAGCATAGTAGTCAAATATTGAAATATAAATATTTGATGGCCTTGTAAGGTTATGTGTACACTTAGTAAGAAATAAAGATGTACTTTTTATTTCAGTTTCAACTTTGCATATTTCTGCTACATAGTGTTTAGATTTTTTTTATGCCGTGGGACATTAAATTAATTTAGGCGAGTTGGCAGTCAAACGCAAGACTATCTATATCTATATCTATACATATAATAAAAACGTAGAGATAAAAAAATCTGTAATTGCGAGATAACAAAAAAAAAAACACACAGGTCGTCTTAAAATAAGCAGCTGAACACGATAGGACAGTTTTTAGAATTTTTGTCTGTTTGTTTGTTTGTTTGTTTGTTTGTTTGTTTGTCCGCGCACATCTCCTAAACCACTGGACGGATTTAAATGCGGTTTTCACGAATATGCTTAGAAATTACCAGATTAAAACATAGGCTACCTTATATCATTTATTTTAATTCTTTATTTTTACATAAACGAAATAAAAATCAATGATTTATTTCTTCGTTACACGAAACGTAATATGAGGATCGTCACATAGCCTCAAGCAAGGAATTCCAAAGTAAAGAGAATGTTATTGACATAGCCATGAAAATTTTGAAACTGTCAACTGTCATTCGGTTAATCAGTTTAAATTTAAAAAAGGTTCCTTAACCTTCTTAGATGAATGAACGTGTAGATAAAGCATGTTATAGGCCTTACAACCTCTTTGGTGGTTCATTCCAGTGCATGGAGTAGGAGTATTACATTCTCTTGGTTTTATTCTATGTTAGCATTTAAAACACAAAATATACCGCATCCTATTTTAATTCAGTCCCGGGAATAGAAATATTCAAAAAAGGCCCTTTGTACTTGAAAATAAACCTATACAATAAAATTCCGGACGCAATAAAGAAAGAAAGAAATAATAACATTTTTCCAGAACCAACTTCGTAAGTTTCTAACCCAAAAATGTTATTACGAGATAAAAGATTTATTCGACGATAAATTTTAGAAAATAATAATTAGAAAACAAATATCGATATATAAATAGTTAAGAAAGTAGCGTCATAAGTTTTGTATCATCTCATATATAATTAAGTAACCTATCACACTAAGTATGTTTTTTTTGTTTTGTAAAATTACTTCACCCTAGGTTAAGTTTGAATAGTATATATATATATATATTTATGTAATAGATTTAACTATACTTAAATTTATATGTTTATGTCTGTGGTCTGGTTTTGTGAACAGCCACTACATAAGTCATTGCTGCACCCTTTATGCAGGGTATATAAACTTAGCTTTTAGAAGAATACAGTGTATATTTGCAATAAGAATATAGAAATAATTTTATTTTACTGTGATATTTTAACAGATAAATAGAGTAGTTCCATTTCATGGCTTTTTAATCAAGGTATACATACAAATGCACGCGAAATAAGAAATAACTAGCCAAGAGCGTGTTAAGACAAGCATTATGTCAGGGTTCCGTGGCCAGCGAAACTGGACAGTCAAATTTCAGAGATGTATATCATCCCGACATGATATACTTTTAATGGTTTAGACATAAAGAAAATTTCAAAACATGCTCTGCACTGTGGTCACATTATCTTTTTGATTTGAAAACTGTTGACGGTGTTATTTATTACTTTTATGCTTCTATCAATACTTCACACAGGGCGACTTAAAATAAGCAGCTGAACATGTTAAGGCAGTTTTTAGAATTTTTGTTTGTTTGTTCACGCACATCTCCTACACACCTGGAAGAAAATGCGGACGGATTTAAATGCGGTTTTCACGAATATGCTTAGCTATGACCAGATTGAAGTATAGGCTATGTTATTTTGCGCAAGGCCGGATTAAGGGAAGAAAAAAGGATTGAAGGTTTATATGAAAATCTACGCGTACGAAGTCGCGGGCAAAAAAGCTAGTTCCTAAATAAAAATATAAAAAAGTGTGATTAGGCTTCGCACCCTGAGGGTTCCGTACAAACTTAATTAATATGTATGAAGATAATTCATCCATCCCGGGAATCGAGTCTTGACGAAAATAATGAAAACGATGAAATATTGAAGGACAAATTTAACTTTGTAGTTGGCAAACAGGTACATACAAACTAAACAATTTAAGTTTGTAATAGCAAAAAAATATTATATGTGATATAATACAAAATATCAATTTTTGGATTTTTTTCCATTACATTTGCTGTAAAAACTTGCATTTTGTCAAATTTTATGATTCTAAGTTAAAATCATTCTTGTTCTAAGTCAACGGGAAGTACCCTATAAGTTTTGATTCCCTTGTGAAATCGCAAAATATGCGAAAATAAGTATGCGACATAAATGCATGCATATCTTGTGATCGCGTTGATTTACAAATTTAATTTTTTCACAGCTAAAAGAGACCGTAGATTGGTGGACCGTGGTATTTGGTTTAAATTTCAACTTGATACCATTACGCGTTCCTGAGAAAAATAATCTTGACAGACCAACAGACGTACAGATGGACAACAAAGTGATCCTATATGAGGATTGAGGGCTCCTTTTTTCCTTTTGAGGTACGAAACCCTAAAAAAACATCCCTAACTAACTAACTTCTCTTCTTATGGGGTATTACTGCGTGGCAATATCTAACACAGACACTACTACATCTCCATCAATCTCAATCGTATTTTTGCCTGTTTTATTTTCCTTGTTTAAATTAAATAATGTTTAATCGTCACATAACCAACAGCTTTAGTTCGGCGGAGGGTATTGGTATGTTATCTCAATTGGTACCTAAAGTAGAAAAACCTTTTATCTCAAAGGTTTTTCTACTTTAGGTACCAATGTACTTCCACCAGGAATGTAATTATGTAATGGCAACATGTACTACCGTGTGTGTAACCGGAAGACGCAGCGTAGGTAGGCCTCCCACTACATGGACCGACGACATCGTGAGAGTCGCGGGCATCCAGTGGATGCCCGCGATGCAGATGGCGTGGCAGGTTGTCGTTCAGTGTGGAGGTTAAAGGGGGAGGCCTATGTTCAGCAGTGGACGTCTTATGGCTGATGATGATGATGAACATGTACTACAATTAGAGATTTTAAGAAGACGTTTGTTAAATACATTTTCATTTCATTTAAGGTCGGGTTTTAATGGGATGCGAGCATAAAAAATAAAATAAAAAATCCTTTTTAAATTTTTCGTTACGATGGTAATTTTTTATTTATTTGGGAATAAGATAGCTTGCTTGCTTGCAGATTTTGTATGATAAAGTTGTTAAATACCGTCATGACGAATTTAGTGAATAAGGGCTCAGGATATAAAACACTTCACTTAAAAGGTAACATGCGCGTAAGCAGCGTTTTTTTTGCATGCGTCTGAAGAACACGCTAGTTAAAGTAACAAGCGTCCAAGCATGAATAAAGCCTATTATCATTTGTATAAAAATAATGCAGAGAAAAAGATTCTATTACTGCGCCTGAAGACAAATCTATAAAAAAATATGAGAAAATGGTAATATTGTACAATACTCAATAATTTATTGCACAATCAGATGTTAGGTAGCGTGTATCACATAATGACCCTAATTGGGTATGACAACAAAGGGCTGAACGGATCGATTTATTCCATAATTTATTTGTCTTTTAGGCACCTACTTCTTTATTCTATTCTATAGTAACATTTTGCGAGCAGTACGACTTTTAGAGTTTTGGCAAAGTTATTCTCTGTCTTTTCTGTCTTTTATCTGCACTGGTAGTTTATTATTTATTTTGGTGGCCATGGAGTTGGGTTATTGGGTAATACCGTATGCGTCCTAGGTTATTGATCTTATTTGTATATGCTGTATATTATCACTTTTGAGTAAAAATAAAAGCTTAGAACATACCATAGCTCTGCTCTTCCTTTTCTAAAAGGAAACGAGTTAGTAGCGTTATCTAATCGAACGCCATTTTTCACAGTTACTTTATAAAGGCTGTGTATTGAACTCCGTTTGGAGTCTCGTTAATTTTCACTAGTTTGTCCCGCGACGCGGCCTTCGTGCAACCCTAACATAAATTCCGGGTAACTTGAACAAACAATTGGAAGTCCAAATAAGTAGAGCCCTTTAGAATGTGCCTCCGGGGACAGACAAAGTTGTGGACTGAAACGTCTAAATAAATTAAAATGTCACTGTGTATCATGACCTATTTATACAGGACTTTTAGGTCTATAGCAAAGTTTATTATGACGTCTACTTAGGCTTTTTAAAAGTTTGTAGAAATTATTAAGGAGGATGCAAGGTGCTTGAACGTCTGATTGAATTAAAATGACATTGTGTATTCTGTATAAAGCTAGGGTTCTAATTTCGCAAAAAATACAAAACACGCCAGTAAAACGCTGCAAACGTGTTATAACACAGTTAATATAGTCAATAACAACACGGTAATCATGGTTAAAGAAGAAAGATTTGATTGATTGTTTGTTTGTTTGCATTGAATAGGCTCCGAAACTACTGAACCGATTTGAAAAATTCTTTCACTGTTGGGAAGCTACACTATCTCCGGGTGACATAGGCTATATTATATTTTGTAGCGAGGCCGAAGGCCGAGCTTACACTTGTGCGATGCTGGGACGGTTGACTAGTATATTATAATAATAATTGAAACTCATCAAACGAATCAAACGCGTCTTCCGATTGGATTAGCTTTCTTCACGTTATTTTGACTTTTTAAAACAAGCGCGTTACGAACGTATCAGCATCGCGTCAGCAAACTTGACATTGCCAATTTTTCGGAGCCTATTCAATGCAACAAACAAACAATCAAATCTTTCTTCTTTATAATATTATTATAATATATAGTATAGATTATTATCAGTAAATAACTTGTCCCTAGAAGAGCACTAGTTATCGCGACACAGGGAATCCTACAGCGATAACTAGCGACTGTAAATTGTATTATTGTTGCATGTTAATTTTAATCATATTGCAATAAGTTTTGTAACCCTAATTTTATTAATTTTAAACTAAATATTGTACGTAATATATAAAAATATTGTACGTAATTCCACGCAGATTGTGGCCTCGTTATAGTTTATGTGGTCACAAAAATTAAGGACACAGAGTACATTTTCAATAAAAAATATATGTTAAACTGTATTATTGCAACAATTACAGAACTAGACTGTATTCTTTTTTTATTTATGAAAACTACATAGCAAAACTTGGCCACATCATCGCTTAACATCAGGCGAGTTGGCGGCCAAGCGCAAGCCTATCTTACAATAAAAAAATAAAAAAAACTTTTAAGTCTTGATTGTTAGTTTTTATTTGTTATATCTTACAGTTTTTAGCTGTTTGTTTTCTGTAAATACCTAAGCAAATAAATGACATGTTTGCTTTGATATCAGACTCAATACCTTGTAGCAAATGCTCGTAGCGTTGCGGTGAACTAACCACATGAAACGTAAGCTATCTTGTAATGCACAAATCCTGACTCGATGCTGAGTATTGCGGTAGGTACGCGTCCCAAAGCGTGTAGACTGTGAATCGCTGCGTAGGATCCGCCTAAGCTGACCACATTTCCTTGAATTAAGGCACCAGTACTGACCGCAGGATTCACGCACACCTGAGGCAAGGCTGGCAGCTGTACTACTTAATCCTAGGCTTTCTACCATCTCAGGTTTGAATCAAGTCGCCACTGAATATTAAAGCTAGGGTTCGTCTTTCCGGTGAAATGCTGAGCTATTTTACAAAGTAGGAGCTTTGTAACTGACGTCTTAATAATATTTGTAAAGTTGCGTTTAGTATAGCTTGGTATAGAGTAAAGCCCATTGCTAAAAAATATTTTTTTAAATATAAAAATTTATTAACAGCACCGATAAGTTTGCTGTTTTGCATCGTAGACGAAAGTTTACATGCACTCCTGTTGAGGTATACTATGCTTGTTTAAAGCTCTAACAGCTGAAGTTGTGAAAAATAGTTATATAGTCTAAGAGCTAGCAACGTTTTCGAGAGAGAATTTCAGGTAGGCTAGTTTTTAGATATGCTATCTCTCTCACTCCCCCGGACGTCATACGGGCTATCTGGCTGGTGGTAGTGGTTGCGTTCATCAGTGCGCATCCTAAATGTCCAGGTAAAATATCGATTTTTCAAATCATTTTAACAAGTTTTTTTTTTTTTATTATTTTTATTGAATTTTTCGCAACATGAATCTATTATTGCCAGAAATTTTTATCGTTGTTTAAATTGTGCCAGACGCTAATTTTGAATTGAAAAATTTTTTTTTTTTCAAAATATTTCAGTATGGCTGAAATTTTTATATGATGTTATTTAAGTATCTAAAAACCTAAAATTAATTTGCCAAACAATAATTCGATTGTTAAACCTTCAGCCAGACCGATCTAAAAGTGAAAAGTGATGTGGTACCATTTTGCTTGGTCTAGGAATAGTTGTCGAATAAATTACAGAGAAAGAATTAAAAACTATTGAATTAATTGTGGATTAACATAGCATTAAAATAATTATTTATTTTTGTGCAAAATTAAGGTAATAATCAATCTCAAGGATGAAAGTAAACAAAAATTATATTGAATTATCTTGATAATTATCATCATCATCATCTTCATCACTGCTGTCATTTTCATTGTCATCGTCGTCTTTTGGATTATCAACGTCTTGTAAGCTATTATCTGTAAAAGAATGAAAAATTTTATAATCTTTCGGCAAAGAAATTTATTAGTATTTTATTTTCAATTTTTACCTTTAATGATAATGTCGGCAACTAATGATGGTAACTGCTCTCCAACAAACCAGATAAAATCATATTTATCGTCATTTATGGTCCAGCTAGAAGCTTGAGGTGATAGAGATGTTGGGTGTTGTAAATGAGCATTTCTCCAAAACTTTGTTACGTAACGAATTCGTAGTAAATGCTGATACAATTCAGCTTTGCATGGTGGTAGGCTTGATGGATCAAAATCACGTTTTTTTTTTTTTCAATATTATCATCTGATTTTTTAGACCGATAAGTGTTTGAAAACAGATGAAACCGAACTTCATTGACGTTCCAAGAATCACGAGCTCCGTAAATGTGACAAATAAACTTTTCTAAGATCTTAAATGTCTCATCCAGCAATTCTTCATCATCTGTTATAATATTTTGACAGGCTAATTGATACTCTTCTGATTGCTCTAACAGTTTAAAAGGTCGAAGTTTACCTTTCCGGAAAAAAGCTGGTGTGTAGTCGCATCCTGTTCTCAATAGGTGTTAATCGTTCTAACATTTGCAATCGGGCAGAAATTGGAACAAGTTCAGGAACAATGGCTTCAAAGGTTCGTCTTCTTTTTGCTGGTGGTGGTAGCATGTCGGACTGATCACTTCTACAATCGATATCATTTTCATTAGGAGCATCATTATCAATATTTTTACATTTACGGAGCTCGTGATTCTTGGAACGTCAATGAAGTTCGGTTTCATCTGTTTTCAAACACTTATTGGTCTAAAAAATCAGATGATAATTTTGAAAAAAATAATCGTAATTTTGATCCATCAAGCCTACCACCATGCAAAGCTGAATTGTATCAGCATTTACTACGAATTCGTTACGTAACAAAGTTTTGGAGAAATGCTCATTTACAACACCCAACATCTCTATCACCTCAAGCTTCTGGCTGGACCATAAATGACGATAAATATGATTTTATCTGGTTTGTTGGAGAGCAGTTACCATCATTAGTTGCCGACATTATCATTAAAGGTAAAAATTGAAAATAAAATACTAATAAATTTCTTTGCCGAAAGATTATAAAATTTTTCATTTTTTTACAGATAATAGCTTACAAGACGTTGATAATCCAAAAGACGACGATGACAATGAAAATGACAGCAGTGATGAAGATGATGATGATGATAATTATCAAGATAATTCAATATAATTTTTGTTTACTTTCATCCTTGAGATTGATTATTACCTTAATTTTGCACAAAAATAAATAATTATTTTAATGCTATGTTAATCCACAATTAATTCAATAGTTTTTAATTCTTTCTCTGTAATTTATTCGACAACTATTCCTAGACCAAGCAAAATGGTACCACATCACTTTTCACTTTTAGATCGGTCTGGCTGAAGGTTTAACAATCGAATTATTGTTTGGCAAATTAATTTTAGGTTTTTAGATACTTAAATAACATCATATAAAAATTTCAGCCATACTGAAATATTTTGAAAAAAAAATTTTTTTTCAATTCAAAATTAGCGTCTGGCACAATTTAAACAACGATAAAAATGTCTGGCAATAATAGATTCATGTTGCGAAAAATTCAATAAAAAAAAAAAAAAAAAAAAAAAACTTCTTAAAATGATTTGAAAAATCGATATTTTACCTGGACATTTAGGATGCGCACTGATGAACGCAACCACTACCACCAGCCAGATAGCCCGTATGACGTCCGGGGGAGTGAGAGAGATAGCATATCTAAAAACTAGCCTACCTGAAATGCTTGTTTTCCCGACGTTGCTAGCTCTCGTACTATTACATCAGTCTGTATTGACGCTGTACGTTGTCTCACGCTCTCAGTTTTTAGGGCAAGTATATATATATGTATATATTTTAATAATCGTTTAGCAAGAAAAATCATCAAAAAAGTTATTTTGACAGCATAATATTACGTTTTCGTCGGCCATAAAATACACCACTCTACTTCAACAGATTTTTTTCGTTAAACCCCTTTCGTCTCAGCATACCCTTTCCTGATAATCTTTATTGAAATTTTGTTGCAATCTTACTCAATATTATTTATGTTTTTTATTAATACAAGAAAACATGAAACTATAGGGGTACTTTGGGATTTTTCATCATTGGGATTAAATACCAGCTAGAGATTATGTATTCAACTGACAGGCAACGAGGCAAGACGCTCAAGAGTGCATATTCATCTTGCCTTGATCTTGATAAAACTCTAAAACCTGGAACATCGCCGCAATCAGTCTGTGTTTGTCTAAACTATCTGGATTTTTCCGGATACATTCCGAAGACTGTGCAATAGAACTGCACAATGCCCATCTGCATTATCTACCGCCAAACAAGAAGAGCCTCCCTTGTGCCAAGTAGGTATAGGAACCAACGGCCTTGTAAAACTTAATACATGATTATGTATTAAGTTTTACAACGCCGTTGGCAAATCAAACTATATGAAAACTAGGTGCTGATGGTGACAGTGATTGCTTACCACCAGGTGCCCAGATAGCTTGTTTGCCACCTATGGTGTATAAGAACTAGGTGCTATCAAATTCTCTAAAAATTGTAAGTTTCAAGCTGCAAATTAAACGGCGTGTTCAAAACATTCACATTTTTCAATTGGATATCAAATAAAATATTAACACGGCCATAAACTCGAGCAAATTCAACATTCATCCCCGGATTTCCTTATAAATTCACTCGTAACAAAAACAAGGCGTGATGTAAAGAGAATAAAACGCGAATATCAACGAAGTGACGGTTCTTAAGAATCTGACACTCGGATTCTGAGATTAAATTCATACCCCGAGGTGCAATTCGTGAAGCGGAGCGGCGGCGTCGGTCGTCCACACTCCACAGATGAAAAATGGGGGTATTATCCCGATTTTAACTGTCAGGTTTATCAGAAAGAATGGTTGTAAAATTTATAAACCAATCTACTCAAGTTTTTTATTTTAGAAAAAACATTTAAATTGTTTAAAAGTAATTTTTATATGTAATATTTTTTTATTTTGGCGCAAGAGATTCGCCGCTGTCCAATAAAATATCAATACGATAATTACTTTATACTATTTGCAATGTTATTCTAATTATAATGCATCGATTCCACACCCAGTTTTTTTTTTTTTAAATGTGCTCCCACTGCAATAAAAACCCGTCATCTTTTTCGTTAACCTTTTCCATTTTGCTCAAATCTCTCGAATAAATCAAGACTTACTCATTTCAATTACAGCCACCACATTTAAATATTCATAGAGAAATGTTATTGCGATATCCGGCCGCCTCAGCAATTAAGCGGTGATATTAAAACTTAATTAAAATTTGTTTATCGCGACCCGAAACCGATTAAAACTTTAAACGAAGCTGCGCCGAACGCACGCCGCCTTAACGAAATGAGTTTATTTACGTAAATAGTGTTTCAGCGAAACTCTTAAGGAAAATGTTTCTGAAGTTTTTTCGATTATTAGACATAATCCTTAAATTCTCAATAAGGAGAACCGGTATATACTAAGGATGCTACGTGAAGCTATAGAAATTAAAAAAACATCCAAATTGTAATAGAGCTTGGGATTTAGTCATCAAATTAATACAATGTCAATCCCGGTACAGAACTGCAAGACCTTTAGACATCGTGAGCTAGGTAATTCTGCGTACATCGGGAACGTTTTGATTAACTTTTTTTTTAACCCGCAATAAAAGAGCAGATCATCATCAAATGGCTGAACAAACAGATTTTCTTGAATCATAGCTAAGAGCACTCTCGATCTCACCTTTCGAACAAAAAAAATAATAAAAAAATTAAACAAACAAAAAAATTATAAAAAAAAAAAAAAAGTTTCAATCGTTTGAGAGCTACGTTGCCACAGACAGACACACAGTTAAACTTATAACACCCCTTTGTTTGTGTCGGGGTTAAAAATCACTACTTGTACTTTTAAATTACTTCATAATTTTTTTGCAGCGACAAAAGCATTTACGGACAAACGTTAAATTGTAGGCCGAGGCGTAGTAGAGACCACAAATGAACAGTTCCTTCTAAGGCCTGTATAGTAGTTTTCTCAAACATTGTGTGAATATTTACGGAAAAATACTACATGAAAAAGTCATTAAAATATATATTATTCCAATGTAACTACAGTAAAAAAACAACAAAATATAGCTGGTACTGTAAGCCAATCAAAGCCCCGGCCTTGGCCTTAGCCATTTTGAAATATTAACAATATTTTTATATATATTTTTTAAATTCAATTAGTTACCTATGTTCCAAATGTACAAGGATCCATAATACACCGCCAATTAATTACTTTAAAAGTCTAATTTTCTTTTATGTGTATTCTTTTATAAAATCACGAGAATGCATTATCAGTAATAGCTTTTCCACCCTTCCATACTGTTTTCAGCAATAATAGGTGCATGATATAACAATCGAATACACCAGCTCTATAAATACGCATTACTCTACGTTCCGGATATGTGCAATATAAAATGTCGACGGAAAAGCTTTTACGGGCCGTTATTTCTGCCGGGACCATAAGCGTGGTTGTATAGGCTATAGCATACAATATAGTTATTATAGTGGATGCTGGCTCGTTTGATGGTATTTAAAAGCTTGAACGTTGGTGGTGACTTATAGTTGCAACTCGAGGCGTCAGAGATCATCATCATTAGCCAGAAGACGTCCACTGCTGAACATAGGCCTCCCCCTTTAACCTCCACACTGAACGACATCCTGCCAACTACATCCACTGGATGACCGCGACTCTCACTCGACACTCGACTCGACAATGTCGTCAGTCCACCTAGTGGGAGGCCTACCTACGCTGCGTCTTCCGGTTAGCGGTCTCCATTCAAGAACCTTTCTTCCCCAACGGTTATCAGTTCTTCGAGCGATGTGGCCTGCTCATTGCCATGTCAACTTACAGATTTTAATAGCTTTGTCGGTGACTCTGGTTCTTTGGTGAATATATACATTCCGGATTTTATCAGACGTCTTTTTGAAGTTCGGCGTCAGAGATCAATCTCTAGGAATAATGGAATTCGCCACACCAACGCTGCTACACTATCCGTTCATAAAATCAAAGAAGGCAATATAAGCAAGAATTGTTTTTAATTTACGTAATAAAGCATAATACAACTTGACAAAAATATAAAACCTGTCACATTTGCAGACTCGGGATAATGTATCTCGCGCGGGATTCCCAACGTCAGACAACTTTTATATCAAACTCACTGCGAGTGCAACTTGTAATCCCACTTCTGAACGGAAGTGAGAAACCTCTGTACAATATTTATTAAAACTGTCTGTTATGCTAATTACATTATTTTTTTATGAGTTTAACAGGCAATAAACTTACTAAAGTCAGATAATTCCGATTATAATTTCAACCAATTGTGATATTTTACCCAGAACATGACACGATATACTCGCATTCTTTTGGGTTAAAAGTTTGTGTGTGTTAAGAAATATCTTATGATCGGTTTAAAAGCTATAATTTCATTTCAGAGTAGGCCATGTTTTTTTTTTAAATTTAATTTACAAAAATCCGCGACCACAATTTCGGTATTTCCCGCCCAAAGTCAAAGAGACTTGTCTATTCTCTCAGTACGAGAAAAAGATTGTCTCAAGGTGTCTGAAGCCAAGGTTAGCTAGTCTGTGTGATAACTACAATTATAGTAAAACATTATATTAATATGAAAGCTCTTTAACTTAACAACTGCTAACAAGGAAGAAATTAATTTAGCGCTCATAAAAGTTAAAACTCCTCAGCTACCTTTGCATATTGATATTCTTGATACAAACGAAGTCCTTGCCCCCTTGCAGGATTTGTTTTCTTAACGAAGCGTCTTGCGACGCTTTATAATGCATTTATGATTTATTAGTTTATTAAGTTAGCTTGGTGCAGCGGAAATTTTAGTATTTCGTAGGTACATTTTTCGATCCTCATATTTTCCTATGAAGCTAAAAGTTTATCGGCAGATTCTTATGCGGTGTAGACATAATAAAGGATTTTGCGAAAGGGCTGAATTGAGCAAAAATTTTGGGTTTTTTTGCGAAAATTGGGAGGCAAGAGGGGGTTGAAAGATCACATGAAAGTGTACATCTACGAATTCGCAGCAATGGATTATTATAATGGTTTATCTGAGCGTTATAATTTCGCCCGCGCTGGAATAGAGCCAGTCCATGCACTATTCAAACGCAATTAGTCACGAGTCCTCTCTGTTTGGTGAAATTTTCATTTACAATATTAAAAAACTATTCATTTCAATGCGTTTATATGAGAGTGTATATGTTTGTCTCCACTCAACTCCGTAACAAATACACAGACAGACAGACGGAGATAGTTTATAATCCGGATAAACATTATTCTGAAGGAATCTTATATCCCGGATATAAGATTCCTGACCGTGTGGCGCTTTTATTTTCTATCACATAATTTTAATTTTAACAAAATAATCAAGGTTTGAACATTGTTTTAGTCAGCGATTAATATTAAATAATTTTATTCCATGAAATTTGACACTAGACAAGGTGTTACAATATTAAAAAAGCTAATTAATCTAGCCTTGTCTAGTTGTGGTTTGTAATAGAGTAACATGGTTGAGACAACCCTCCTTATTGTTTAATTACTTTATTTTTTGCGTTGTCTATATCTATACTTCTATACTATATATATATATGTTAATATTATAAAGAGGAAAGATTTGATTGTTTGTTTGCATTGAATAGGCACTGAAACTATTGAACCGATTTTAAAAATTCTTTCACTGTTGGGAAGCTACACTATCCCCGGATGATATAGGCTATATTATATTTTGTAGCGACCCGTTTACACCCGTGCGAAGCCGGGACGGTCGGATAGTCGAGTATAAAGAAGCATGTGCAGCTAAAACGACATTTGCACATTAGTGGTAGTTTTACCAAACATTCTCACTTCAGTGGCTGGAATAATGTCATGACAAAATAATATCTAGTTTGATCTTGTCGCTTCACGTCACCCGAGGGTCAGTTTGAATAGAATGGTTATATAAAAATTTGATTTGTCTGTCTGTGCCTTGCGGGTATTTGTCTGTCGACATTCTTGGCTGCTGACTTTGCAAAAATAGCATTGGAGAAAATAAATCTTTAATTTCACTTTTTTTTGTAGTTTCTTCTGGGCTGACATTATAAATGGATTAATTATTTTATTACAATTACAAATTAGGTCCAAATAGTTAGAGTAACTAAAATTGTAACTACAAAAGACCAAATAATTCTTACAATAACATAATTTTGCATAATCTTAATATACAAACAAATAATCAAGTAATGTCATATACTTTTTGTTATTTAAGAGCTTTCTCAAGTTTTGTAGCGAAAAGGGCAACAAAAACTGGGTTTTTGGCGTTCTGTTTTTATGAAATAGAAAAAAATATAGAAAATAAAATTTCTGTATTAAATAGACGTGTATTTTTTATTGAAAATAACTGCATCAAATTTTGGAATAACTCAACATATCAACTTATTACCGCCAATTTATTTTTAAGTATTAAATCTGTTTTTGCATAATGCTAATGAAGCCAATGGGTGGTACATTTTTTTGGACAAAATTATTAATATGCCAAATAAAATTTACTTCTTTGTATGTAGGTATAAGTTTACATCGTTGGTCTTCTTTTAGATTTGCCGACGTCGTGTATACGTTTGGGAATTTGAAAATTTGGATTCATTGCATGTATTTTACATTATTTCTTTTCCTCTTTAAACCCATTGCAGTGTCAGTGGTCACAGCACGTATACACGCGATAAAATTAATTTCAATACGCAGTATATTTGTATCTCTACATCTACTTGAGTCCTTAAGCCTACCTGTTATAAGCGATTCCGTTTAGGCGATTGCAAAATGCCCGCGGTTAGAGTTAGGCGTAAGGCCCTGAACTGCTAGTCTGTGGAATACGCTGCCTGAATAGATATTCCCCGATAGTTACGAGCCGCCATCGATGGAGCCGCCAAGTTCCCGCCAGATCAACAAACAATAACCGATATTTATTACCGGAACACATATTTATTTCGAAAAAAATCAATGGATAATAACTGACGACAATACCTTTTTTATGATACTGGGAGACGAGACGAGCCAAGTCGCTCGCCTGATGGCTTTTCACGCTTGCCCATAACAGCTCAACCTTACTCAGAATTTTGAACTTCAACAGTTCAAAACCATGGATGGCAATGCACTCGCCACCCTGAGATATAAGATGTCAGATCTCTGTGTTGATCTCTGATTGAAGGGCAATGTTTCCAGCGAAATTACAGGGCTGTAATTTCGCTGGAAACATTGCCCTTCAATCCGGAACACAGTAATGTTTGCACACTGCTGCTTGGCGGTTGAATAACTGGCAAAGGTGTGGTACTTCCCCAGGCGGACCCCTGCAAAAGAGTCCTACCACTACAAAAATATAAATACCTACTTGCTTATTAGCTTTTACATGCGCTAAGGTACTCTACTTTCCTCCAAAAATAGTGCTCTGTCAAGGTCATAGGGTCGTTATCCTAATATACCCAGGGCCTCCAATAGGCAGGTAATAAACACGGCTCTGGAGTAGGCGGTCATGCGCAAGCCTTTTATTAAATAAATAAAAAACTAGTTTGGTTATCAGGAACAATAACTGAATGTGTGCTTTATTTTCTCAGCAGTATTTCAGTTGTAGGTGTTCATCAGAGACAAATCCAGTGAACGTGCTTCCGTATAATCAGTCGGATATAAGAGAGCGTGCCCGTCTCTCTCCATGCTTTATTCTAACGGGATTGAGTGAATTTGTATGGAAGAGATATATTTACTGAGAACTAATACGTTGTTGTCTATGGGCAATCTGTTTTTTGCACGCTTTATGTTAGTTACACTTAAAACTAATTAACTAGCTAACTAACAATGTTATAAAATCTTGGATATCGATCTTAACCTACTTCTTCGTTTTCAAACTTTGCATGTATAATTATGTAGGTAATTCGAATGACAATAGAATAATAGCTTAATATAATAATAGAAATTTCGCATACAATTTTGGTTAGGATGATAATACATGACTAAGTGACGTCATTCTAAATCCAATATGGCGGACTCCCAAAGATCGCAGACTATAGTTATTTTATAAGCTGCACCCCCATGATATAGGTATTAAATTAAAAGTATTGCTGTGACAAATACGGAAATAAAATAATGTCAAACTATATTCAATATGGAGTACGCCTTATAGCTTGTTTAAAAAAAGTTTTCTATATATATATATTTTTTCAATGTGAATGTGCACGTGTGGTTTCTCGCTTTGTAGTCTTTTTCGTCTTCACCCGTGCAATTTAAATAACATGTGTAAAAACCACGTCAGTTTTCATAGCATTATTACTATATTAATGACTAGTGCTATAGTGCTAGTCCACAACTACGTGGACGTAGATTTTCATCAGTTTTTTTTTATCTCTACGTTTTTATTATATGTATAGATAGATACTACTATAATACTAGATTTCTAAGTTGTGGTAAAAAGTTATGTAACTGACTATACGAATCACAGAATTTTCACAATACAAATAAAAGTTTTAGTAATACTCTACGAAATGACATTTTCAGTGAGCTCCCGTTATTCTCCATTGCATTATATTCGCGCGATCGGCGCGTCTTCGTCGCCAAAGGAAATTGCTACGTTATGTCTCTATGGGATCAAACGCCCCATCAACTGTTGCTTTATCGATTTCACGAGCTTTCAGACAGCATTGTTGTATTACATTTAGAAAAAAATAAGAAAAATAAAACAGGAGTAAATTTAGATACATTTATAATTTATAGTTAAACATTTGAAGGGGCGTTTGATCCCAGGGATCATAGGGATCTAATGCCTCATCAACTGTTGCTTTATCGATTTCACGAGCTTTCAGACAGCATTGTTATATTACATTTAGAAAAAATTGGAAAAAAAAAACTGGAGTAAATTTAGATATATTTATAGTTTAACAGTTGATGGGGCGTTTGATCCCAGGGATCATAGGGATCAAACGCCTCATCAACTGTTGCTTTATTGATTTCACGAGCCTTCAGACAGCATTATTGTATACATTTAGAAAAAATTGGAAAAAAAAAACTGGAGTAAATTTAGATATATTTATAGTTTAACAGTTGATGGGGCGTTTGATCCCAGGGATCACAGGGATCAAACGCCTCATCAACTGTTGCTTTATTGATTACACGAGCTTTCAGACAGCATTATTGTATACATTTAGAAAAAATTGGAAAAAGAAAACTGGAGTAAATTTAGATATATTTATAATTTATAGTTTAACAGTTGTTGGGGCGTTTCATCCCAGGGATCACAGGGATCAAACGCCTCATCAACTGTTGCTTTATTGATTTCACGAGCTTTTAGACAGCATTGTTGTATACATTTAGAAAAATGGGAAAAATAAAACTGGAGTAAATTTAGATATATTTATAATTTATAGTTTAACAGTTGTTGGGGCGTTTCATCCCAGGGATCACAGGGATCAAACGCCTCATCAACTGTTGCTTTATTGATTTCACGAGCTTTTAGACAGCATTGTTGTATACATTTAGAAAAATGGGAAAAATAAAACTGGAGTAAATTTAGATATATTTATAGTTTAACAGTTGATGGGGCGTTTGATCCCAGGGATCACAGGGATCAAACGCCTCATCAACTGTTGCTTTATTGATTACACGAGCTTTCAGACAGCATTATTGTATACATTTAGAAAAAATTGGAAAAAGAAAACTGGAGTAAATTTAGATATATTTATAATTTATAGTTTAACAGTTGTTGGGGCGTTTCATCCCAGGGATCACAGGGATCAAACGCCTCATCAACTGTTGCTTTATTGATTTCACGAGCTTTTAGACAGCATTGTTGTATACATTTAGAAAAATGGGAAAAATAAAACTGGAGTAAATTTAGATAGTTTACCTAGACGCGTACCGCGGCTTTCTTTGCGTTTTACCCGTTTTCTCGCGAAACAAGTCAAAGAAAAAAGTATTTATAACTCGGCACTCAAATCAGCTCGTTGTCAGCCCTCTAAATGTACACAACTTATATTTTTTACATACCAAATTCCATAAGATCATTTCAGCTTTTTATGAAGATGTATAGCGAATAGTTAATTACGCTTCCAACTGATAATAAAGGGCTTGAGCATTTGGATTGTCTTTAGACCTTCAACGGTCTATGGGCAGTCTGTTTTTGTACTGTAAGTTGTATTTTTTCAGTTAATAAAGACACTTGCCCTTGAAGAAGAAAAAATATTAATTTAATAATATTACTGTGATGCATTGCTTTAAAAATACATGGCTGTAACGTGTAGATGTAAATATACTTATAGTATATACTATACTTCACTATACTTCATAACTATGATTAATTTCGCTCGTAATAATTTGTAGTCTAAATACGTAGGAATAGTTCCTCGGTTTTAATTTATCCTAACCTTAACTTTGTTTCAGAAAATTTTGAGCACTGACCCGTAATCCATTGTTTGTAATCCAATGTTTCTTTACAAACTGATAAATTAGTACTTTTTTATATCATTATTTTATTAGCTACGTTACATTCACAAAAGCTAAACAAAATTTTGCACACTTAAATTAATGATAATCTTCGCACCCTTTCCCAGGACCTTTGTTCCATCTGGTTTCACGTCCAACACTTTAACGTGTCTATTAATTCATTAATGTTAGAAATTAGGGTGAGATTCCGTCCTCACCCTTGTCAGGGAATCACAGTGCCCCAAATAATCACAATAGTTAAGTTTAATTTTATTGTTGTTGCAAGAATATTTTCATTTGGTATCGGAGAAATCTCAGCTAACATATACGTATCAAAAGTACGAGTTGGCTTTAGTAACTGTACAACAATACATATTAGTAAATGCTCAATATAACCAAAATCAAAGACGCAAAACGACGCAAAATTTAGAAATAAAAACCTGAAATACAAAAGCATTATCAGCAACTCACTCAAACTCAGCAAATTTAGTTTTTTAGGGTTTCGTACTCAAAGGGTAAAACGGGACCCCATTACTAAGACTCCGCTGTCCGTCCGTCTGTCTGTCTGTCTGTCTCTCCATCTGTCACGAGACTGTATCTCATGAACCGTGATAGTTAGACAGTTGAAGTTTTCACAGATGATGTATTTCTGTTGCCGCTATAACAACATATACTAAAAAAACAGAATAAAATGAATATTTGAGGGGGCTTCCCATACAACAAACGTGATTTTTTTGCTCGTGTTTGCTCGATATTGATACCGGCAACATATAGACGCTTGAAATATTCACAGATTATTTAGTAATATATTCACTTTAAAAATTAATAAATTAAAATAAAACATATTTAAGGGGAGCTCCCACACAAAAGACGATTATTTGCCGTTTTTATAGATAATGGTACGGAACACTTCGTGCGCGAGTCCGACTCGCACTTGGCTGGTTATTTTTAAAGTTTTGGCAAACTCAAAATCTCACCAGTGTAAAGCATTTTTTTTTAAATACTTATGAAGTTGATACAATTTCCAGTTTTGAAACAAGTCATAGTCACAGTCTAAGTCCAGCAACGTAGGACAATGGTAAGTCCAAATAATGTAAATAAAGTGGTAAAGGGTTTCCTTTTCTAGAAGAAAATAATTGAACTGATAGTCCAAACAAGTTGTTAGTGTGTTTTCTAGATCCAAACGGTTTTAACTATTACTTATTTATATATATTTTAACTATTTGTTTACACATTATTATACATAGGGCTTGGACCTAACATTGCTGGCCTTTGATAAATAAAACTTTGTGCATGGATTATTTCTGGATATGCAATATTCGTTTTCTAACCATTATGCTCATTCGAATTGACATAAGTGCAACGAGGATACAAACATAGCCGGGTATATTTTTGTTTTAATCAGCTTGATCAGTGCAGTTTGATAAAATACTATCACAGGAAGTTATATGCCGTCTTGCCAGACCTTAAGTACGAGGAGATAAAGTCCATCCACCTGAAGCACAACTAACAACACTAAGAATACGGTGAAAACACACTCCAACTAATGTTCATTGTAAAGGCAACAAATATCCTGCAATCAAAGTAACGACCGACCTCTATTTGTTAGTGGAGAAATATCGGGCTCCGTGCGTACGTAATGTGAAGAGATAAAGAAAACGAAGTCAGATGGACGCGGTAACTAACACCAATTATACGAACAATGGGATGGATTGTGATGTGCATAAATCAGAAAACGAAAATGTTTGCGTAAAGGCCTAGCACTGGCTGAAGAGTTGAGGTGTCGACGTAGCGTATAAGCAGCCGAAAAAAACAACTCCTTTCGGTTTCAGTTCAAAATTGTACTTACTTATCATCCTAGATCGCTGTGGCGTATCGTTGAAAAGGTCTTAATAACATGTAAGGTTTCATACAGTTTATCCTTTGCGAAATATGGCCCAAAATCAATATGGTCAAAATGGCAAAAAGTTGGTCACCCCCTGCATTTCCAAACGATTAAAAAACTACCTGGAAAAGTTACGACATATATATAATAGTAATTTACACATAAATATGCAATTTCTTGGCATAATAAATTTATTTTTGCCAGAATAGTGGTGACACCCATTGCTCAAAGGTTTCTATGTAATGTTTTTTCTTAACTAAGTTCATTATAGCATTTGCACCTAAAATAAGCAACATCATACCTGTAGATTCAAATCAAAAAGGGGCAAAAAAACAGGCGATGTTACGATCAAATGCAAGTATATTGTATTTTTTTTTTAAATTCACTAGATGGCCATTTTACAAAACAGATAATAAATACCTAACAATGTAAAAATATCTTAAGAATTGTAGTAAGAACCTACTCAGAGCTAATTTTATAATCGCAATGATATCTTACCTAAATAAACTTAGCAAATCATGCAATAATTAACGAACACCCAACCGAGATAATGAATAAACAGTAATCAAAATAACAATCTAAGGCGGCGAGAATTTCCTGTTGGGGTTGCCACTCGCGAAGTTTCCTGAGTTCAATCCAAGTTTAAACGAGTTAATCCCTTTTTATTAAATGTTGATGCTCACTGTGGTCTTGGAGGATCCTATTTTACGTTTAACTAGAGTTTTCGACTTAATTTTGTTTTAACTTCTTTGAATCACTTTGAACATTTAGAAGTGTCAGGAGGCAAAGCTTATAAACTTTTGATTGGCTGAATTACCTTTTGTAAACATAATTATACAACTGCAAGAGTTTTGATTGAACATACTCGAACACTAGTGCAACACTATCGTGATATTATATCCGCAAACATTTTCGTTAGGCTCGACAAAAGTACAGAAATAAATAGATATAAATGTCTGGGCAATTTTTGCACACACGGTCACCTGACCCCAAACTAAGCAAAGCTTGTAATATGGCTGCCAGAGACTGATATACGTAAACATATATTTTCAAATACATACTTAAATAGATACTAACACCCAGGCATAGAACAAACACAAATGTTCATCACATAAATGTTTGCCTTAGGTGGGAATCGAACCCACGCCTCTAAGCGCAGGTAGGTTCGAAATAACAGATTTTATTCCATATTACTATGATTAATTTTACAATTGAAAATTATTGTAAATTACTTGGGGACAAGGTATTCCGCTTGGTAACGAATGCTGCCACCGTCTAAACCAAAAGTAAAGTGCCACCGTCCAAAGCAAAAAGGTAAACTCAAAGTGAGCTCCCCCCGAGCCTCGCTTGTCCATGCGCTTTCGCTAGCGCCTCTGCCGGATGGTAAGCCAAACTCGCTAGCTGATTGGTCGCCAAAGACCGATCAGCGAGCCGCGTCAACAACATCCGGTACCAGCGTTATACCAGTGATGGCGCCAATTCCATCACTAGTCCACCAAAACTAGGCTAATGGCGATCAACTAAATATTTTATGATAAAATAAACTTAATTTGGATTTGAATTTAACTAAACAATCTTATCCGTAAAAACTACGCGCCGGAAGTTCCGATAGAGTGTCGAAACATCAACTGTCATCTGCTGCCATCTGTCCTTGTCAGTTCCGTTTCTTGCCACTCTAAAAATATTGACGCGCCTACATATTCATATTCAACCTTTGGAAACAATTGGACAATTAAGAACTCTCGTTATATTGTGTCATTGTGTGGTTTCACCTTCCACATTTTTGTTCGTTCGTCTATCAAACGTTTTTTAACCCCCGACGCAAAAAGAGGCGTTTTATAAGTTTAACGTTTGTATCTGTAGCATCGTAGTACCTAAATGGCTGAAAAGATTTTGATACTTTTATTTTATTTGTTAGTTTGAAAGGTAACCTGATAAAGAGTGTTAAAAAAAAAAACAAATAGACATCACTATCTCTTCTCTACATAGTATAAAATAAAGTCGCTTTCCGCGTCTGTCTGTCTGTATAACCGCTAACTTCTCCTGTGCCACGCAACGGATTTCGATGCGGTTTTCACCGGCAGTTAGATAATTTTTCACGGAAGATTTATATATATGTCGCAGCGTCAGCATAGTGGCGCTATCTATCGGTGGAGTTGCGGGAAACGTCAAGTGATATACTTGGGTGAGGTCGATACTACGATGGCAACAAATTCGGTGTTTGACAAGGGACATTTCTGACGTCTATGATTTCTGATATATGACATTTCTGACGTTTGACAATTGGTCAGAACACGAACAGGGACGGTTGTTGCCTCGTGGTATCAAACTCGCCACGTTTCCGTTGAGTAATCCGGCTATATCAGTGCCATCCAGTATTATTTTGTGAACTGTTTAATTGTTTGAGCTATTAGAACATTAAAACTAAGTGCTCGACGTTTTAATTCGGATCCTCTGCCATGACCGACCCATCTGATAGCGAGGCACGGCCTTCCGCCCTCGTTATATAATCCCTACCATATTATAAATGTGTAGATCAAATACCTTCACACATGACTTCTAACTAAGTAGAAGCAATACCTGATATCGGTTTAACTTGCAAAAAAAATCCCGTTTGCGTGATTCAGGTAAAGTGTCGTATTTACCTATAATAGACGCACTTTTCATATTTGTGAAACTACGATCCATTTACGCTCATTATTTTAGGAATTATTGAATACCTTATTACGTTTTTAATAATATTATTCGTAAAGTTTAAGCAAATTTACAATTTTTTCGCAAAACATCGTTTTAGTACGCAATCTATTTTCAAACTATGGAACTATAAATCTGACGGCTGTCAGTTTGTTTGTTTGTCCGCGCACATCTTTTAAACTACTAGAAGGATTTCAAAGCAGTTTCCATGAATATGCTGATAAAATACCTGATTGAAACATAGGCTATATTAATTTATGATAATAAATAGTAAAAAAATTTTTTTTAAATAATTATTTATAACGCCATCTAGCTTTTTTTATAGTAATGTTGTCGTAATGACAGACTTCTACTCGCAGACATGGTAGGTAGGAAGACTGAAGCGGCTGTTGCCATATAATCTATATGTAAATAAAAATATAGATATTCGCCAAAGAACCAGAGTCACCGACATAGCTATTAAAATCTGCAAGTTGAAGTGGCAATGGGCAGGCCACATCGCTCGAAGAACTGTTAACCGATGGGGAAGTAGGTAAGGTTCTTGAGTGGAGACCGCGAACCGGAAGACGCAGCGTAGGTAGGCCTCCCACTAGATGTACCGACGACATTGTGAGAGTCGCGGGCATCCAGTGGATGCAGATGGCAGGATGTCGTTCAGTGTGGAGGTTAAAGGGGGAGGCCTATGTTCAGCAGTGGACGTCTTCTGGGTGATGATGATGATGAAATAAAAACGAATCGCCGAAATGTATGTACCCGCATAACTTCCGATAGACTGCACCAAATATTTTTTTTTTTGTGTTTGTTATTTTCAGGACAGCCAACTGCTTTTGAAGAGGTTTTACAGTTTATTATGGCGTAATTTAAAGTACGTTTATTTTTGTATTGACTTCTGACGTGCTAATATACCAAGTCGACGGAGATTAAAATGAATACATTTTTTTGCCAGGATCAAACTTAAGACCAATAACAGACACGCAAAGTAGGTGAACTCGCGGCATCTAATCTGTTACTGATCTATGATTAGCAGCTATTTTGGATGTTATGGTGGTGAACGAAAGCGGTTTAGTTGTTGGAAGGGTAGGGGCGCAGAAGGCGGGCAAAAATTATTTAGACATCATTGATTGGCAGTCTTTACGCGGAGTAATGTTAAATAACAGCGATTAATTATAGATACCGCTCCATGCTTCCTACTTACTATCCCTACCATATTATAAATGTGTAGATCAAATACCTTCACACATGACTTCTAACTAAGTAGAAGCAATACCAGATATCGGTTTAACTTGCAAAAAAAATCCCGTTTGCGTGATTCAGGTAAAGTGTCGTATTTACCTATAATAGACGCACTTTTCATATTTGTGAAACTACGATCCATTTACACTCATTATTTTAGGAATTATTGAATACCTTATTACGTTTTTAATAATATTATTCGTAAAGTTTAAGCAAATTTAAATTTTTTTCGCAAAACATCGTTTTAGTACGCAATCTATTTTCAAACTATGGAACTACAAATCTGACGGCTGTCAGTTTGTTTGTTTGTCCGCGCACAACTTTTAAACTACTAGAAGGATTTCAAAGCAGTTTCCATGAATATGCTTATAAAATACCTGATTGAAACATAGGCTATATTAATTTATGATAATAAATAGTAAAAAAAAATTTTTTTATAATTATTTATAACGCCATCTAGCTTATTTTATAGTAATGTTGTCGTAATGACAGACTTCTACTCGCAGACATGGTAGGTAGGAAGATTGAAGCGGCTGTTGCCATATAATCTATATGTAAATAAAAATATAGATATTCGCCAAAGAACCAGAGTCACCGACATAGCTATTAAAATCTGCAAGTTGAAGTGGCAATGGGCAGGCCACATCGCTCGAAGAACTGTTAACCGATGGGGAAGTAGGTAAGGTTCTTGAGTGGAGACCGCGAACCGGAAGACGCAGCGTAGGTAGGCCTCCCACTAGATGGACCGACGACATTGTGAGAGTCGCGGGCATCCAATGGATGCAGATGGCAGGATGTCGTTCAGTGTGGAGGTTAAAGGGGGAGGCCTATGTTCAGCAGTGGACGTCTTCTGGCTGATGATGATGATGAAATAAAAACGAATAGCCGAAATGTATGTAGCAGTGGACGTCTTCTGTCTGATGATGATGATGAAATAAAAACGAATAGCCGAAATGTATGTACCCGCATAACTTCCGATAGACTGCACCAAATAGTTTTTTTTGTGTTTGTTATTTTCAGGACAGCCAACTGCTTTTGAAGAGGTTTTACAGTTTATTATGGCGTTATTTAATTTTTTTTTGTATTGACTTCTGACGTGCTAATATACCAAGTCGACGGAGATTAAAATGAATACATTTTTTTGCCAGGATCAAACTTAACACCAATAACAGACACGCAAAGTAGGTGAACTCGCGGCATCTAATCTGTTACTGATCTATGATTAGCAGCTATTTTGGATGTTATGGTGGTGAACGAAAGCGGTTTAGTTGTTGGAAGGGTCGAGGCGCAGAAGGCGGGCAAAAATTATTTAGACATCATTGATTGGCAGTCTTTACGTGGAGTAATGTTAAATAACAGCGATTAATTATAGATACCGCTCCATGCTTCCTACTTACTATTTACTAATAATTCAATAATAACGTTTGTCATGCATGACATTTCGCTTGACTTATACCAATTTTTTTTCCTTATTGGCTCCATGGCTCCACACTTCCAACGTATTTAACCAGTGAAAGTAATATATTATTTGCTTGAAATATATTTGAAACTATGGACATGTCGGGATACCTGTATCGAGTCAGATTAAAACTAGACTAAAATCATACTATGACGATAGTATGACAATCCGCATTAAAATGGAGAGCAATAAATCTACAATCATGCCATATGTGTAGGTATTATCTATAAAATATTCAGTATAAATAATCCGATGGATTTGTGCCTATTTAAAGTTCCGTTCGTGTTCGTTAGTGTAACATTTATATTTGGATATGTCAGTCTAATCGTCCACCCACTAATTACTTTGCGCTACGCGTACGAAGTCGCGGGCATTAGCTAGTTTACTAATAATTCAATAATAACGTTTGTCATGCATGACATTTCGCTTGACTTATACATTTTTTTTTTTACTTTTTGGCTCCATGGCTCCACACTTCCAACGTATTTGCCAGTGAAAGTAATATATTATTTGCTTGAAATATATTTGAAACTATGGACATGTCGGGATACCTGTATCGAGTCAGATTAAAACTAGACTAAAATCATACTATGACGATAGTATGACAATCCGCATTAAAATGGAGAGCAATAAATCTACAATCATGTCATATGTGTAGGTATTATCTATAAAATATTCAGTATAAATAATCCGATGGATTTGTGCCTATTTAAAGTTCCGTTCGTGTTCGTTAGTGTAACATTTATATTTGGATATGTCAGTCTAATCGTCCACCCACTAATTACTTTGCGCTACGCGTACGAAGTCGCGGGCATTAGCTAGTTATATAATAAAACTTACACCCGTACGAAGCCGAAGCGGGTCGCTAGTTATTTATAAAAAAAAAAATTTTATTAAGTATGTTTTGTTTTATTTTATTTAAGGGCAAATGCTTTCTGCACTTACAGCGAAGCCAACGCGCACAGCAAGCCAAAAATACAAGTACCTTTACCGTTGCGCAGGACAGATGGGTAAGATTGACACCTAATATTTTACATTAGGTAATATCAGTTACAAAAAATACACAGGCATCCATCACAATCTTAAATTTATCAATAAGAATTGCAATTGGTACAAATCAAATTTCGTGTTGCTATTTTATAGGCCGGTACCTACAGCCTTAATGGAATAAATAAATAAAAAGCTAATGTATTATATTATATAAAACCTACATATGTTAAAGTGTTCAATACAAAAATGAAACATTCCGTGATATGAAGGAAGTGTATTGTCGATTCCAGCGATTGAGTTAATTTTCGCGAAATCGTTTTACGGTTTCCTCACACGCTGTTACGGTTTATTTCACCCCACGGTGTCATTTCTAGGAAATTGTTTCCGTGATCCTTTTACGCTTGTTGAAAAAATAAGCTTTTACTATTTTGCCTCGTGAACTACCGTAAGCGTAGAGTAGAAAAATATATCTTAGGTTAGACTCTACAAGGTCATTTTTTATGGCTGTGATAGCTGCAGTAAATTAGAAACAAATACGAAAATAACGTTGAATGAAAACTGTAAATTCTTGCCAACTTTACTAGGGTTTTGGACAAAAGGTTTTAGCTGATAGCTGACAAGAAAATGTTTTCATTCATTTTTCAGTGTTAGTTGTCAGTACTGAAGAAACTTGTACGGAGTATTAAGACGGTTTTATCCTCTTTTAACATAAGCCTGTGATTTTATTTTCACATCATAATTAATTAACTACTATTAAAATATCAAATTATTCATTAGTAATTTGATAAACAATTTCACACGTTTGCAAAACACGTTGTGAATGGTAGACTCAAAAATTTGCTTAAATATAAAAGTTATTTGTTCAATGAGTTTATATTTATAGTTAATGCAAAAAAAATATACAGATACTTAGCCTTAACTGATTAAATTCTTATAAGGGTCGACGTTCTTTAAAATCACTTCGAACTTTTAGAAGTAATCATTAAACGGCCTTATCAAGTGTAAACATCAAATATAGTGAACAAATGAGGGTGTATTACCTTTCGAGAGATAGCGTCGACGCCGGTGGCGGGCGAAATCATTTCCGGTGTGTCAATCAACCGTCCCGGCCGGTGACTGGACGGTATACGGTGGGCTTGCTCACAGTGCTCATTATTGGCCAGTACTAGAGCTCTAGACTAAGCTCTATTTTTTAACATTGGCCATATAATTATTATATTAATAAAAAACTCTGGGTCTTAAAAATAATGGGTCCACATTCGAGGGGTTTACTAGTAGTTATTGTAGAGTTCACCTATCCACCTTCTGGCATCAGATCAGTTTGATGGTACCTACCAAATTATTTTATTGTCAGCTGAATTACTCATACTTGCAAAGTTTCAAATTAATTAGACAATGGATTTCGAGAGTGGGCTCGAAAAATCGACGAAAACCTCGCCATAATACAAGTGAAGCTTATATAAAGCGCATAAAAAGAGTAGAGTAATTATTATAGGTAAACTTGAAATACTCATAGGTTATATTGGAGAGTGACATTGTTTCCATTGTATCAATTAGCTTGCAACTAATCGTCTCGCCCAGCAGCGCTATTGACCAGTTCAAGTGGACCGTAAAGTTGCTTAGTTTATTTTTTAACATTGGCCATAAGAGAGTAGAGAGTGTATTATATAAACTTAAAAGACTCATACGCTGGTACCTAAGAACAGACAAACAAGGGAGAATCTTGTCTAATCTGAGGGCGGTACGGTGGCGGGCGAAATTGTTCGGTCGGAAATTGAACGGCATGCCGTTGGTGCGATGCGGCGCTAAACATCAGGTGGGTGGTCAAACTCCTTTCAACGATAAAAATCTCTGCTAGATAGAGCTCTTTTCTGTGTACAATTTGTCCCGACCATTCTTTTCCGATAAGAATTTTTTGAGATAATGAAACCTTAGATACTGTTTCTTACAGCAATACTCCGTACATACAGCCACTAATGAGTTCGGAGCTCAATTGCATCTAGATTAAGTGAGCACATTGTTTGTTAATTATTTTTATAAGAAGATGTTTAGTGTTCCTAGTTGGTGGCCATTTTAAAACCTAATCCTTTATTTGATTTTTGGTACTTTTCTATAGGGCATTTTCAAATGACAATATTTTCATTTCATTAGATTATACATTGTAATATGTATAACAATTGCAGAACTATAAATACATTCCAATAAGCAAATCATTATAGTGAAAATTTCAGGTCTAAAACAAAAATATGATTCTTCAAATAAAACCCTCAGTGTTGCTATTTTTATAAAGATATTCCACCCTTAAAAGCTCCCACACTAAAAGGCGTCCATTTTGTGTACACTCACGTAATGTGTCAATGCCTGTCACTGTATCTTTATTAGCGGCAAAGTTCGCAAGCATCGAAGTGAGGGCTGACCGCGAGAGGGGCCAAGCTTCGGCCAAGTCGGAAACATTAAGGCTCCATCAGCGGCCATATTTTCCGGAATTTCCACGAGGCCGGACCGGCCGGTGCCGACACGCCTTTGCACTCAGACACTGGCATCGGATGAAGTGGAATGTGTACCTTCAGTGCCGATATTTCCACACTTTAGCAGTTTTAAGACATCGTCCTTGCGGGAAACTAGACTGCTACACGTGTGATAATTTTTTTCCGCCATTGTTTGATGTTTTGTGTCAAGATTTTAGTACGGCTTTTAGAAAATTACGTTTTTCAACAAATTAAAGATCGGTAATTTTGATTGGATTCGATAATAGTCATAAAATAAATCCTCAAATCAAGACTTTTACTACAACTTGATGACACCTATATAATAAGTAATTTACTGCTTGCTACAACAGACTATAAAAGAAAAAAGTTTACCCTTAGCCGTAAAAAATAAACATCTCGTCTTATCTCATAAGTTCGGGGTAGCTCTCTTCGAAATGACACCTTTGGGCGTCTTTGTCGCCCAACAAACGCCCCGTGAAATTGAAACAGACTGGTCGCTCCATATTCCAGAAAATTTCCGTCAAATTCCTTTTTGTTCTTTTAATCCCGAAATCTCTTCAAAAGAGTGGGTAAATAGACTCCAATCTCGATAAAATTTGTCATTTCAGACATATTGCGTTTGAATCTGAAATTTATTTCAGAAAACAACGCAAATTAACACTTACAAAAGTTTATTGCTTATACAGCTGACTAAATATGAGAGTTTGACTATTCATCATTATTTACAGCCTTCTTCATCCTACTGTTGATAGTAAATCTACATTATAATATACCAGCCTCGCTCCTGAACTAGTTAGGGCGAATTCGACCCACGATGACAATCTATTACACCACGATATTTGTAAAACTTATCGTATTCATTAGATGTTAATTATAACTTTAAACCAAACTCAATCAACACGAGCGATAATAACCTCGCAAACAAATAGCAAGGTCGTCGTGTAATGAATACGCGCGATCTATCAGAATTAAAAGACCCTTTCGCTGTCACCCGCATGATGGATGTGCGGAAATGAACATCTTTTTCTAGAGAGCGATATGAGCTGAATCTTACCAAGAGAGGACATCGTTACACTTTTACATGACGTCGCGCGGGAATGAAATTCCTATCCTGGAAAATGATCTTTTTAGATTGGAAGTGATAGAATGAAAATTTGCTATTTCGTTTACATCGTACCAGTGTTTAAATATATGTAGTGTTTTTCTAATAAATGACTTGTACATTGTGCGTGCTTTAAAATAACAAGATTAAAAACATCAACAAAACACAATCAACGAAAAAGAACACAAACAACAACAACAACAAAGAAACAAGACAAGACAACAACACAACAAGATGAGACAACACAGCACTCAACAACAATACACAAGACAATATTGTTTCTGATGACGTCGACTACCTACCTAGTAATTTTTAAAGCGATAAGTCCCGATAAACATTAAAACATACCTACCTAGTGACCATCTCTGAAACCTACTAGAACCTATCGACACCTCATTAAATCAAGTTGTCAAATTTATCGGTTGAAGCGTTAAACCTGTTAGTGGGAGAACATACAATCATACATACATAATAATGTACAAAAAAAACCGTGGTCGGGTAAAAACAACATTCATTAAACTACATACCTACATAAGTAGCTGATTGAATCAGGCGTTAATTTGCGGTAGTTCATCTTCAAAGCTGTTTCTTAAATTAGCATCATTGATGAAAGTAAAACATAAATAATTGATCTCTAATTCTTTATTATTCAAAAAAATACGTTAAAGCGAAACACACTAGCGATTCTTCAAAGAAACAGTGCTAGATAAGTAGTGTGTGGTAAATAAATCTATTAATACAGTTATATAATTATTATTAAGGTTGTGGAAAGAGCTCCCGATATTTCGGCGCAGTTACACGCACCATGTTCACAGGAAGACTGAAGAATACGGGTGGTTGGGCGAACAGTTCAAAGTTAGGTGCAGACAAAACGATCTACTCTCTTTCTTAGTCTTTTGCTACGGTTATCACTGGAACTCGAACTCGAACCTAAGTCCCGACAAAACACACTTACTGTGTCACTGCGTATAGTATTTTGAACACATTTTAACGCGGACTTTCATTTTTAAGGCAACCTAATACTGGATTCCACGCACAGACGAGTTAAAAACCATCACTTCGATTAAAATTCTGGCATTTCGAGATCTCAATAGTTTCCTTTACCAGCCTTGGTATGTAGTGGCGCTTGGTGGACAGGATTTCAATCTATTAATTTATGTGTTGGTCACCATAATAAAGTATTCAAACCAGTCCGCATCATCGCTTAACATCAGGCGTGTTGGCGGTCAAACGCAAGCCTATTTACGCATAAAAAAATATGTAGTTTCTTGTATGTACCTCCTACTCTTTTCTAAGTACATAATAACAAATAGAAATAAATCAGCCACGTTTAAAAAACAAACAAAAGAAAGTATTCCTAGCGGTTTAGCCGCTACACACTCGTACGTTTCGAATAATTTATTACGAAAAGGATTTTAAAAACACGTATCTCCGAACCCTCGGATAAAGCCGTTTTAAGAGTATGTGGGAATTCCTTCAGGTGATTGTAAGGAAAATATATATCATCCTCCGAGCGGATGTAAGTAAGGATTCTCTTAAAATAATATTAAGAAGAAGCTTTTGCACGCGATTTACGTAGCGCCATTTTTCTATTGACAAATATTAACACGCTCACTGCGTAACAGGCCGATATCGGCCTACCGCGGTACTTCGGCTGGTGCGGACGAAGAAACCTTTGTCCCTCGCTTGTGCGAAACGATTATCTCAGGTGTTTGTAAAAATTCGACAGAGACAAATATATATTTCATCTTGCGGTCAAAATTGTAGGTGTTCCCCATCAAAACATAACGGCAGGCTTTTATCGACCTACTATCGCACTGACAGTGAAAAACATGCGCTGAGTGCGGCAGTGAGCTTATTTCGGCCCGCCCTCCCAACAGGTAGCTGGCGACCCGATACCACACAGAGCGCGCGCCCCGCCAGTTAGTGTTGTGCTATCTAACTGATCTGACGTAGCGTTCGATATATAGCAAGCAATAAAAGAAATATACAATGAGAGTGATAGCAGTGAAGAAATATTTTCCACTAAGAAAAATAAAAAGAATTTGGAAACAAATGTGCACGGAGAACGAAGCACAAGCGGTAAGTTTTGTTTACTACCTACACATATCAACATATCAGCCTTAGACTCATAATGACGTGGGGATTTTTTATGTAATACGATCCTTTATGAAAATGATTATTCTTAAATTATTTCTTTGCTTTTAGTTTTATAGTATCTGCCGAGCATCTGCGAACATCTTTCCATATATCATGTTTTATTTAATTTTTTACTTATATTATTTATACATTTTTTTTAGTTATAGTACAGTGTAATATTATCATTTCAGAAAATCAAGTAAAACCTAAGGGCAATGACCATGTCCTTGAGATGAGCGCTAAACGAAGAAATTGTGCAGGGTGCTACGACAGACTGCGGAAAACCTTTAATAGTACCCAAGCAATAAAAAAAGTTAAGAAAATAAAAAATATTGCAGGAAATGCAACCAAAACCTTTGCGTAACATGTTTCCAAGAGAGGCAAAAGTAAATAAAAACATTTTTCAGTTCTTTTACGATAATTCTGTTTTATTTTCGATATCCCCTCATTTTTCTCTGTTCCATCACTACTAAAAATACTTTCTAGTGCGGTTCAGGTCGATATCGGCCTGCCGCTTTTCCTGCTTTATTTCTCATTTCCTGTTTGGCAGATCCCGGGGCGAATCAAACCTAAGGATATTGGGTTCAAGGTCATTCTAACAATATAAAAAAAAAATACATTATGTTTCCACAAAATTATAGCAATTTTTAATCTATCCTAGTGCTAGTGGGTCTAGAAAGACCTGCCACGCACTGGCGGAAATATCATTGGGGGCGCATTTTGGCCCGCCGCCGCACCAGATGAATAATTATGATTTTACTTGCCGCAGTAAACGTGTTAAAATTCAGTGGGTTCGGTGGCTACGTATCAATGATTTACAAATACATAGATGTTGGATTTAGTATAAAACTTAAGTTTACTATGTAAAAGATACATTTTATATGCACAGATTACATACCTAATGGTTTTAGTTTTCTTTTGGTTAAGAGCTCTCTCACATTTTTTGACGAAAAAAGCAACGAATACGGTCGGGGCTCTGATTCCATAACTACAAACACGCTCTAAATTATCCTCAAAAAGTTGGCCTTTATTTCCTAAGGAATGGAGGTAAAAATTTTAGAGTTTTTTTTTTTAATTGTTTTTTTTTTGTTTTATCGGCTTGCGCTTGGCGGCCAACTCGCCTGAGGTTTACTTTACACGCCGTGTTACGTGCGTGTTTTAGTTATGAAATCAGGGGCCTGGATTCTTGGCGTTCTGATTCTATCAAATATCAATTTATTCAATAGAAAATGTATTTACTATAATAAACACATCAGTATTTTTATTGCAAATAAGAGTTTCATTTTAGATTTTTCATTTTTTTATAGGTATACTTAGCATAACATAATGTGCAATAAATGATTTGACTTTGACTTTAGAAAAATCCTTACATAATATTAACTTATTACCTCCAATTTACAAAAGTAGTTCATCCTAAAACTTTCAGAGGGAAAGTTAGAGAGTGGGTGTCTTTAAATTAATGCCACAAAATAAACAATTGAAATTTTATGGTTACTTGTCAAATGTCGCTTTGACAATTACAGCTTTTTTCATTTTTTAATCCGAAATTCTAGATACCTAAAATTAAAAGAAGAATTTTGTAATACGGCTCTTTAGAAATTTTTGATCGCTGACCCATATATAGTTTGAAATATGTTTTCTTCTCATCGTTATTGATTGATACCTTCGAAGGCAATATACCTTCAAAGTGCAATCGAAAAGGAAACAAGATATTTACCCGTCTCTCATCTTCCCATCCGTTGTACAATCGGTCGTATTCGAGTCCCATTGCAATCGGTATTGTATTTGCCGAAGGCTCCGGCGCTCATGTCGATTGCCCATCGAGCGGAATGCGAGCGAATGCCAGCCATTTGCCGGCAATGAATGGCTGCCGTTGATTATTTGCTAATCACGCTCCGATGATACGGGCTCATAATGAATACCTGGCCACACGCCACCCTCGTTTAAATCACTTCCATAATCAACGGAACACTTGCTCTTTGCATAATTTGAAATAAATAAAACTGGCCAAGTGCGAGTAGGGATCCCTTACTGAGGGTTCCGTTCCGTACCACCACAATATACAATAATTATCAATTAAAAAACCGACTTCAAAATTAGTAAAATATGTAATTTCGATTCGGTGAAAGAACAAGAGAAATGATAAGGTCGTTCAAGTAACCGAATACGTTGCTTGACTTATTAACGGACCTTAATTTTTCACCGACTCACACTTGGCTATTATTTTTTATTTTTTATATGTACTTAAGAGTGTTCTATAATCATGCCAAGTTTGACGATTGTACGTATTACCGTTTTTATACTAGAGCAAAATCAAAAATATGTTTGTATGGGGAATTTTTATTTTTTTACTTATTTATTATTTCTTAGTTAAAATGCCGTAACATTACATATTCTGTGAACATTTCCGATGGCTATCTATTACGGTTTGAAATATACAGCCGTATAAAGGTAGGCCGGACAGACGGACGGACATATAGAGTAGACTTAGTAATATGGTCCTATTTTTACCATTTGGGTACGGAACCCTAAAAAAGATACGAGTGTTGCCGTCATCCTATGAGAATAGACTCCAGTCTGCGGCTCGAGTAATTACGTCCACATCGCAGAGCGCAGTGGCAACGTTACATTAATTAGTTAGGAGAGAGTTGAAACTCTAAATTTTTTTATAATACTCGTCCCATTTGCCCGAAGGTGAGTGGCGTGTAAATATTGCGGTGCATTTTTCAATCTAGCACCGTCCGATTGGGAAACCGAAACGTATCGGATGTTTGGTGATCGAATGGATACACTGCGTGTAATCGAATGCGCTATCGAAACGTTGCAAGCCTGTATGTTTTTTTTTGTAACAATATAACATGTAACTACGTTTTATTATAGAAACTGATGTGGTTTTCAGACATTCAGAGTAAGTGGCTTAATCATATGTGAGTAATTCCGTAATTAGGTAGTCTTCGTTACTACGTTATTTATATCAGCCAACATCGTAGCATTTCGTAGAACACCGTAGCATGCTCGTAGCAATTGTGTAAGCAATGGGAAAACGTAGCTTTTAACTAGCAGAGAGATCAGAACTATAACTCCTTCTGCTTCTAAGTTTATTTTCCATTGTGTGAAAAAAGTTACGAAGTACTTTCGTCTTTCTATTCCGTCTTCATTTTTGTTACCAACCAATATATATAAGCGAAATATAAACCTCTCACTTATTCACTGACTCATCGCGGAATCTATTCCGTATTGCCAAATTTCAATGTATTATTATACATTGAAATTTGGCAGGTAGATTCCTTAATATGGTTTGTACAGGTCTTTCAAGAAAATATTTTACGAAAAGACCGAATTAAGGGGGAAGGGGTTTGTATGAAAATCTACGCGTTCGAAATCAGGGGCAACAGCTAATTAATAATATTTTTCAGTCGTTCAATTACAAACATTTATACAAAGTTTAGTGAAAACAGCTTAAACAGCTTATGGTTACGTAGGTAGGTACGATTATCTTGAATATGGGTGCGGCGTGTAATCAGAGATGCAGCAAACAAATGGCGGTAGTTAGGCGTTCGCCGCAGAGGGCAGTATCCGCGATTTATGAACCACCGGCGGGGATGGTGGCTACGGAGCGTAGGTGTTGTCTTGTAACCTACCTACGAGTGTATTGTTACCTATTTCTCGTATTCATGTGTTTTTTTACTTTTACTACATGACTATATTGAGATATAGTGCAGAAACGTGGATTATTTACAGCGGCCCGCTGCTTCAATGTAGCAGCATAACAAACCACAATACTGTCAGCCGCCTACTGAAATCCTGTTTGAAAAAAAAATTTAAGAACATTTCTTGAATATTATATAAGGTGGCAGCACTGAATAGATAAGAATATTAGGTATCATACTTTATTTAATATTATGAATTCGAAAGTGTGTTTAGTTTTTTCTCTTTCACAAAGCAATAAAAAAATATATAGAGATAGCTGGAGGGCTAATAACTGACAAAAGATCAGCGAATTGCCAATTCGCTGCAAAAGATAAATTTTATTCAAGAGAAAATTTGCGGTTCCTGATAAAATGTCAACGCAGGTGGAACAGCGGAATGCAGCTAATGTAAAACATAATAGTGAATTTTGCTTTATCTTTATTCTCATCCGAACTTTTCGTTTGTGATCTACGCTATCATTTTATTTTTTACTAGCTGTACCAGCGACTTCGTCCACGATTTCTTCAGAAATTTTTTTTCCCTATTTTCGTCCTCATGAAACATGCTATTACCTCCCAAAATTTTATCGAGATCGGTTAAGCCGTTTAGCTGTGATTATGTAGCAAACAGACAGTTACTTTCGCATTTATAATATTAGTGTGGATAGCTAATTCCGTCTGACCTTACAAAATAAAGTTTTATTTGTATTAACTAAAAAACAAAGTAGCTTTCAAATCATCACCATCGTCAATGACTTTTGACGTTGCTGCGGCGAATGGTTGCTATAACCTGGCTATAACCTTTCAGATTGGCGCGTGCAAATAGGGAGCGGGCCGCGGTTGACTTAGCTCTCGACTCTCCGTGTTTCGAATGCGGCCCGCGCTCTCATGCAGTTTGTTGTCTCACTTCTGTTTCATTGAAGTATTAGCTAAAACTCAAAATGTGTTAGAAAATATTTTTCAGTTATGAATAAAAAAATATATAAGCTCAATACCCATTGAGCATTAATTTTAATTGTATGCACCCTCATACAATTAAATAACTTATCTAATTTTCATGCTATTCCCTAGATTGCAGTAAAAAAAATTGCTTATACCACTTAAATAGTAAATCCTAAAGTATGGAGCAACACTTTATATATAGGTTTTTTTTTCTTCAGTTTGCATTATCATTTTGATAATTTAAAAACCATGGTTAATAAATATTGCCCTGGTTTAAATGCGTAATTTTTTCGCCCTAATTCTGTTTGTACAATAAACAATTCATCGCTTACTTTGCTTTTTTGGAAGGTACAATAATTCAAGATACATATTTATAATCGGTATCATAGATTTATATAAATTTATTTAAAAATATTTATATTTATGTTCATACTGATATGTTGTTTGATTTGTTTGTCCTACTGATTTTTTGCACCAGGGTTGTCGGAGGGCCGTTGATTGACAGGACAAATACTGTATTCTCGGCAAAATTTACGGTTCCTACAAGGTGTAAAACTCCGGGGCGCAGCTAGTCAGAAAATGATACTAGTTAAAACTGTTCATTATAAAAAAGTTATGAAATTGAGTACCTTCCTCCTTTTTTGAAGTCGATTAAAAAATAAAGCTTGGTTTTTCGCAAAGTAACGCCTGATTTAACCAATAACACTAGTATGAAAGTGCTTCAGAATATTAGATAAATAAGAAATATATCGTGTTCTGACTAGCTAGTAAACAAACTAAAATTGTATGTCAGTTCGTGGAAGTACAGATTTCTCGATCAATTTCATTAAAATCGATCTCCAGTAAAAACGCTACTCAGAAATTCTCAAGTTATCTACATCTATTGACGACACATTAATATTTATTTGGTGCCGAAGTTATCTATACAAAATTCAATTTGGCCAATGAGCGCTAGCGTTCTTTATCTATGCACAGAAGGTCCTTTATTTGATGGCCCCTCCGGGACACGCTTGTCCCCAGTACTGTGACTAACAAAATGTTTGGATAGTATGGATACGCTTTTATTTATTACTATTGCCGTAATTTTTTACAACCTTACTTAATCCAGGGCTGTTGCACAAAATACATTGTTTAAAGTCTAATAATAATATTATTACTATCGGCCTCCTTGACGTGTCCGTCAACGAACCTGACTAGCGCCGGTTATGAGCGCGTATATGGCTGGCAAAACCAAACTTAGTTTTAAAGGTCCTGTTGCAAGGCGCACAATGCAACTGACCATCAGCATTGTATGTGTAAGTGTAGGTAGGCTTCGGACGGGTTTTAATGATAAGGCGTTTAGCATCTAGGTCTTGTATTCGCTTCTCTTCGAAATTATTAACAGCCTTATGAACAGAGCTGCGCCACTCTCGCCTCTGTTGCGCGAGCTCTTCCCAACCCTCGCACGGGATGTCACATGCGGTGAGATGGCGCTTCAGGACATCCCTGTAACGCAAGTACTGGCCCCCAGGTGTACGCTTTCCCTCCTTCAGCTGCGAGTAAAAGACAGCTTTAGGCAACCTAGAGTCATCCATACGTACAAGATGTCCACACCATCTCAGTTGACCCTTAATTAGCAAGGACTCTATGCCACATAGCTCTGTTCTTCTCAAATTATCTTCTTAAATATTATTACTAAAGTTACTACAACAAACTTCCAAAAAGTGTAAAGGATGAAATATTAATATAAATATATTTTAAAAAGGTTTGTCTCTTTTTCGCGCTTGACAATTACCGCTAGCGAGAAAGAGACAGTACATACAGAATATTAAGTACACATCAACTCAGCCGACATTTAAGGCTTTAAGGCCTATAATAATAAACTAAATAATTACTTGTTCTAATGTTACTTTTACTAGAATACGATTAGTTATTAGAATACGATACGATTTTGGTAGAATAGAAAATTATTGAAATAATAGTAAATTACAAAGTACTTTTATGCAGCAATTCAATAACAAAAAAAAATGCAATAGTCTTGACATCTACACTAATATTATAAAGAGGAAAGATTTGTACCTATTTTTGTATGTTTGTATGTTTGTAATGAATAGGCTCCGAAACTACTGAACCGATTTGAAAAATTCTTTCACTGTTGGGAAGCTACACTATCCCCGGGTGACATAGGCTATATTATATTTTGTAGCGAGGCCGAAGGCCGAGCTTACACTCGTGCGAAGCCGGGGCGGACGGCTAGTATAATATAAATAACACCTGCCTCATTAAATAAAATAAAAGTTGGCCATCACGGGATGCCCGGCAGATGTGAAACATGACAGCATAAGGGAGCACTTTACGTCCATCACGGCATACGAGTTTGCTGCCAAGGCGCGCCAATGGATGTTTTACATCAATAAAATAAAATAGAATAGAATGGAATGGAACAAAACGGAACGGAACGGAACAGAATGGAACAGAACGGAACAGTATAGAATAACATTAACGTTATTAACACCACTGCGTTTTATTATAATTCAAAATAGAAGTATAAATAATAATTAGCAGTATTGCTTAGAAACGTTAACGTCCGCTGCATTGATGATTCTAAGCAATACTGCTGCTGCTAAAATTTGCTTTATCTCCTTTTCTCATAAAATTATTTTTGTTGACGAGATATAAGCAGAACAGTTTAAATCATAACTTTTAAATTAACATTAGAAACGTAAGGCCGTAAATATCTAGTTAGGGGTATAGAGTGAGGCTTCGTCCATTGAACAGCCAATCAAATATTGACTCTTGAATCGTATCCCTCTAAAGCCAATGTTGAATATTCATCACATTTAGATAGCGAGGCCGATAGACCCACATCAGAAAAACATCAAAAATGCATCAAGCGGAAATATCCACTGACAATGTAAGAGCAATATTGCGTCTCACGCGTTCTACGAAAGGCTCTACGACTTAGTTTCATGTAAGCCGCCTAAACAATGTCAGATGACCTCAAGTTATTTGATTTTCTTAAGGTTTTTTATTTATTTATTCTTGACTTTTTACCCAAATTATGTTTTATTCGTGCACTGTATCATAAAAATAATTATATTAATAACGAATAGATTCGAATATTTTTCTAACTTTATGTCATAAGTTTAAAAAACAACGAATTGAAGTTTACACCTTATTCGCACAAGTCTGCGTCGCCAAAACTTAAAAGTATTTAAGTTTATTATAATCTACACTAATATTATAAAGAGGAAAGATTTGTACCTATTTTTGTATGTTTGTATGTTTGTAATGAATAGGCTCCGAAACTACTGAACCGATTTGAAAAATTCTTTCACTGTTGGGAAGCTACACTATCCCCGGGTGACATAGGCTATATTATATTTTGTAGCGAGGCCGAAGGCCGAGCTTACACTCGTGCGAAGCCGGGGCGGACGGCTAGTTTTTTATATAATTTTTGTTCTACTTACACATAACCATACCTACCTTTATATTTTTGACTATTATTATGTGAGTTTAAACATAGTCATTAACAGAAAATTAGATATAACGTTATTTTGCTAATACATATTAATTTTCAGTTGCACGTACATTAAATAAAAATTAATAATTAGATGAATGAAGTAAAAAATTTATTTCCAAAAATAATAATCGTACCTACGTTTTGTTCTTTTCAGTTAGGTACCTACAACAACTATAACAAATACTCGTGCATTTAAAACGAGAAAGATTTTTTTTTGCTATTTTGCTATCTATTTTCAGGTAACGTCTTTGATTAAGTTTATTGTTTTTCATCTTCCGACATGTCTAGGTTGTGTAAAAATTGGACGCTGAATTTGATACAATTAATCACCAATAATAACTCATGAAATATTAATATCTTGTCAAGATATAATTATATTCCTGAAAGTATTGGAATTTTCGTAGTACATGTACGAGTATACTGTTGGTGTTGTAAATAAATGAATTATCATCATCATCATCATCAGCCAGAAGACGTCCACTGCTGAACAAAGGCATCCCCCTTAGTACTGCACAATGAACGACAGCCTGCAATCTTCATCCACTGGATGCCTGCGGCTCTCACGATGTCGTCGGTCCATCTAGTGGACCTACGCTGCGTCTTCCGGTTCATGGTATCCACTCAAGAAGAATCTTTCTTCCCGATCGGTTATCAATTCTTCGAGCAATGTGGCCTACCCATTGCCTCTTCAACTTGAAAATTTTAATAGCTATGTCAGTGACTCTGGTTCATCGGCAAATATCCACGTTCTGGATTCTATCACGCAAAGAAACTCCAAGCGCTCTCTCCATTGCCCGCTGTGTGACTCTGAGTTTTTCCAAAAGGCCAGCAGAAGAATACATGAATACATAAAAATATTTTACAACTGGAAACAACAAACATTGAAACTTAAAAAACTCAAACCGAAAAGTTAGCGTCAAACTAAAACTTTATTTCACTTGGAACCGCCAATTCATTTTAGAAAGATACTTTGGCTGGAATAAAATGTGTAAAGCTGCTCATTTACATCTTAACAAAATGACGCGAAATGAAATTAATTTTAGTAAAAACATCACGTTGAAAACCGTTAAGGGTGAACAAATTGCAAAAGCCCCCTTCGCGACGTGACTACGACCGCTCAGTTAAAGTTATAAGCGCATAGACATCATTAGGACTGTGCCACATTTGTTCTTATCCTGGTTACGTCGTATGTCATATTATCATTATGACTGGAACAAACAATGGAGCAATAGTTAGATTCAAAATATTTGTAGATACATGTCTAAAAAGGACTCTAAATAAATTTAATATTAATTATTTTTCAAACTTACTCATATGATTGATTCATATACTCATACTATGCATTGAGGTAGATATATATTTTTGCATCAGAGCATACTCCAACTCAGATAAAACTAATCATTTCTTTCCAGCTTCCGTATAATTTCAAAATATATAAATTGAAAATTCTACGTTTAACATTTCCACATATTATTCTTATCCAACAACCCGAATTCTTATATTTAATCATGCTGCATCCTTTCTTCGAATACGTATTCTCGTTTCCGATATTGTTTCGCGGGCGGGTATACACTACAATATCGCCCGGCTGCGCTCGCCGTGCGCTGCACGTGTGCTCAATGAGTATTGTGCTTACGGATTTACATAACCACAATACTGTATGAAAACCAATATGCGGTTGAAAAAGTTTGCTGCAAGTGGATCTGCGCTCCACTCAGAGTGCCGGATCTACACAATAATATCTTTATATTATTGTCAAGATCTTATAGCATAGTTCGAAGGCTGAACAAAACAGGCAATTTACATAATAATTTGATAATGAAATGCAAATACAGGACTCTAAAAAAACACTCAAAGTATATTTTGAGCATTATTGTTGCTTTGGCAAAAAACTTAATGATATTTGAGAAGTTGAAATGTAACAAAAGTTTAACTCCAAAATAATATAAAAAAATAATGTTTGTGCAGATCTTGTAGCATTGTTTGGGGACTGAACAAAAGAGATAAAATTGGTGTTTATAAAGTAATGGAAACACTGGACTTCAAAATCCCATTTAAAAATGTTCTACGAAAATGTAACTATTTTGTGCAACTCTAAATAAGACATTACAATACAAACAAATACAGACAAACATTACAAGTAAATATAACATTAGCGTCAATTCTGTTGTACCATTCTCTAAACTAAACAAATCCGACAGTACCAAAATTAACGGCGTTTCTTTTCATTTCAATACGTCAGAAAAAGATATCAACAATTTCAGAGCTGTCAAATTCGGTTAAGACTTTAGGAATGGTACAACACTATCAACGTGTGGCATTTTGACATCAAAAGATTCTTCTATTATCACTAACTAAATTGTCTTAGACTGAATCCATCCACATAAATGAGAAGTACTTCAAAATTCCCAAATACGAGTATCATAATCTCGAACGGTTCACTGTTCAACCAGGTATTTGTAAACTCGTACACAATGCGGCGAAGGGATGATAAACTAATATTAACAGGCTCGTATCACGAACCGCAAGATCATGAAAATTTACCCCAGATCCCTCTCCGGCATGGATAACTTCCATGTTTGCCCTGTATACATTATTTATAACGTAAGGTATGCCTTGTTTACATCGGTTGCCTTTTGGCAAACTATCCGGCCTGCCACAGCTAATTTGGACAAATTAATTTTCATTCAATGTTTCCTTGTTGATATGCTTGCATAATTCCTGTCAATGGTTGCGGGCTATGAGGATTTGCTTTGCTGTTGAGTGTGATTAGGGCTGAGTGACTTCAGGTGTTGACATTAGCAGAGAGGCGTATAGTTGCATATTAACTTAACATAGATCTAGATCCGATGGAGCGATGGTAGCCGGGTGGTAGCATGTGCGCTTTACAATATAACGGCATCTGGTTTGATCCTGCACCAATGACTTATTTAGTACTCAAATGAATTGTGTGCAGTTTCGTAGCCATCGCTCAACAACGGTGCAGGAAAATATCGTGAGGAAACCGATATGTCCAAGAACCTCAAAGACATTCATCAACATGCACTGGGCCAGCATGGAGGATTTAGGGTCCATTTTGTCTCTCTGAGAAAAGGCCTGTGCCCCACCAGTGGGAACATGATAGGCTAACAATTATTAGATCTAGGTCCGACTTATAAATTGTATATTGATGATAGATTTTACGTATTTGCAAAGTACAGGGAACAGCAAAAATGTCGTTAATTTATTTTACTGGCACTGCCCTACGGTTTCATCCGCTACCCTAGAAGAGACGTTTATTTTTTCGGGAAAAACCCTACCTGTGAATTGTGTGTATAAGCCATAGCAAATTTCATTCCGTTACGTAGTTGAGTGTTAACAAACATACTATGTTCGCATTCATATAATATTAGTGTGAAACAAATATGAAAATAATGCTGTATGTATATAGTATGTAATATTAGTGAGTGTGTCACGTATGTGTGTTTTACCTATTAATTGCAACACTGAATCAGCTTGTAATGTGTATAATTTTATGGTAAAATTGCAACGGATTATGTATTTTTAGCATTCAAATCCCAAAATGTCTCTGTAATACAATAATTTTGGATTTTCCTCTAACATCCGACTTATTAAAATGTTAGTTTCGTTGCCAGACATAGAACTAGTACACTGCGGAATGGTGGGTGTGGTGATATCGTCGAGAGTTGAGTTTGAGGCTGAATAGCCAGAATGTTGGGTTTCTCCTTTACACTATAGGCCAAAGTGTCATCCGGCCTTCGCAGAGTTGGTAGACCTGTAGAGACACACATAGATTTCTACCCCTATAGTTCGTACACACCCTTTAAAGTGGACAGGACTGGAAGAAAGCGGTCTTAACTTAGTCTTCGCTCAAATTTTAAACTCCGAAAGCAAATTCATATTTCGTACATTTTATGAATTGGAAAGCCGATTCGACACTTACTTATAAGCTCTCTTTTTCTTTCTCCGTATAGTTTTTACGCGACATATTTATTTTCGGTAATTAAGAGAAAACTTCGAAAGAAATTTTATTGTAAATACAATCTTATATTTTAACTTCACTTCTTGGATTTATGGTCTCTGCGAATAACTTTAAAAAGTTGAATTGACATTTCTTGTCATACTATGTCAAAACTTCAAAAGGTAGAGACAGACACAAAACATAAGTGAGTGAATGAAGGTGACTGGTTTTAGCAAGGGTGGCCATACGAAATAATAAATCTCTTGTCATCGGATAATTAGTTAATTTTACGGTAACTAGCTTTTCAGAAACCCACAGATGTTTGACAGATTGTTAATTGCGACAAGTTGTTGACCAGTTCAATATTTGAAATGCGTTTCAGAAACCGAGCGTAAGTAGTTTAAACAGTAATTACGTTGACTTTATACAAGCTGGCCACGGACTCTACTAAACCAATAGTTTTTCAATTGTTAATGAATTGCCTAACTTTTTTTTACTTTTGACACTTTATATATACAAAAATTGTCAAATGCGTAATTTTTGAGGCAATTCATTAACAATTTAAAAATAATAGGATTTTCACTTTTGACACTTTATCAATACCAAAAGTGTCAAAAAGACAATTTTTGAGAAAATTCATTAACAATTTAAAAACAATTGGATCGGGGCCCTGATATTTTATTGATTCATGAAAAAAAAAAGTGCACGAATAAAAAAACGATAAAAAACAACTTTGTAACTTTACTGTTTATTTTCACTTGCTCTTTTAGTTGGAAATGCAAAAATACGCTCGAAGAAAGAAAGGAAGTAATTCCTCGTGTACGGATGGGTGAAAAACGTCGACAGGTGTACCAGCTCAGTAGGAAACGCTTTCAGAGATCTTAACACACGATTAAACTAACACAGGCCCGTTCCACTTCTTTGCGTAACTCCAGAAAAACTGTGATGGTTTTCTATCGATAATTTACAAGAATAAAAAAATATGAACATTCTTTTTTTTTTGAAAATTACTTCTATAACGTCAAAATATAAATAATATCTTAGCTAAATATAAACCACATAGACAAATTAATAAGTCAACTCAAACGGCAGGGACGAATTTTAAACTGTCTATAATATTTATCACTATCACTACATAGCATAAAACAAAGTCGCCCTCTGTCTGTCCCATAACATATATGCTTAGATCTTTAAAACTACGCAACGGATTTTGATGCGGTTTTCACTATCAATTAGATAATTTTTCACGGAAAGTTTATTTATAAATATAATAAAAAAAATATTCGTGCGAAGCCGGGGCGGGTCGCCAGTATAATATAAACCAACAGCGAAATCACAGGGCACACAGAGATTTGACATCTTATATCTCGGGGTGACGAGCACACTGCATTGCCATCCAGGGTTTTGAACTGTTGAAGTTCAGAATTCTGAGTGGCGTTGTGCTGTTATGGGCAAGCGTGAAGAGCCATCAGGCGAGCGACTTCGCTCGTCTCGTCACCCAGTATTTCGCGAATGTTTCGAAAAATAATTAATTACCACAAATCCCCAAACAAATAAATCATTTAATTTTCAGTGTCAAAATGTTAAAAAGATAATATGCTTATTTTTTTAAACCTTAATAAGATAAAGAAGTTTAATGTTTTTTTTCTGTGGTGGTATCAAATTGCAATCGTCCTCCCACAGATCAAGTGATTCACGTTTAAAATATTTTGTGTTTTTTTTAGTGATTGTATAAAAATTCAATCATATTCTTTTATTTACATTAATTGTAACAATGTGTAATTGTACATTTTTTTTAAATGCTCGTTTATTTCTTGTAACCTACTAATAAAATCACCTATAGTGTTCAACACAAAAAAGAGAAGGGTTCTAAACGAAAAACGAAGAAATTCTCACTTCAGTGGTGTTCAATCATGGAACGCAATTTTCTTAAAGTAAACTTGCAAGGGATCCCAACACACGATCGAAGATGCACAGTTAGGACAGTTACTTACCGAGATAGGTCCATTATTAGGTCAACTACAAGCATAAATAATAGAATTAGAACGCTAAATCAAAACTGTGCTTTGTAGTAAGACCCTAATATACCGATACGAACAAATTTATGGGCCGTATGAAGTGATTAAAGTAACATTTCCAAGAAATCCAGCGAGGTTAGGGATAATTATTATGCTGTTATAGGTGACTGTGGAGTTCTAAATTACAACAGATTCAGACAACAAGTTGTGCTATGATTTATTCTGTGAAAACACTAAAGTTTTGGCTTCAACAAACTTAATTTCAGAGTAGGTATGACAATGATAAATAATTAATTATAGATATTTACAGGCACGGATCCAGCCCTCAAAAAAGGTTGTGGTCACAGCCACCCGAAACCTTGCTCGTGCATGATCGATATACTTAGTGCATTCCTACAAAGGAAATGTTTATAAAAAATTAAATGATGGCCTGACCAAGATTTTGTACGGTGTATCGTAGTTTCACGCGGGTAAAGCTGTGGGGCGTCACAAGTCACGTATTAGGGTTGTGGGCATGCCCATCGTGCCCACAACGGTGGATCCGCGCCTGGATACTTACCGCAAGCACGTTCAAAAACTCAACGTGCCGGATTTTTTTTACTTACTATGAAACAAGGGTGATTTAATGGTAGTTTAAGAGTCGTATTACAAAATGAAATCGTTCAATTTTAGATATCTGGATATCCGGGCTTAAAACGAAAATAAAACCTATTGTCAAGAAACATATAGAACAAATAAACAATACCATATATATTTTTCATTTATGTCAGTAATTTATAGAATCCACTCTCAAACGTTCCCTCCGAGAGTTTTACGAAATACTTCTTTTGTAAATTTGAGGTAATAAGTTGATAAGTTGAGTTTATCCAAAATTTGAAGCCGTTATTGAAACAGAATACAGATCTAATTTATTACAGAAATTGCATTTTCTATAGATTATTCTATTTGATAGAATCTACTAAAAACATTTTTCGTCTCGATTTGCACGATCAACTGCAGTACTTTCGAAGAGTTTTGAACTGACTTCAAAAAAAGAGGTCGGTTCTATCTTCCACTCTACTCTCTTCTTTATTATTATATGTTCACCGATTTCTCCGCCAACTGTTGACCGATTAAAAAAAAAACTTATGTTTGGTAGTTGATATACTAACAATTTGGTCCCATTGTCACCAAGTTAGGATCTGATGATGGGATCCCAGGGAAATCGAGGCAACCCCCAAATTGTATAGGCACTTATTACCTTTTTCATATATTTTTGAAGTTAGTTTTTAATGTGATCCACTTGTTACAACTTACTATGGCGCAATTTGTTATTTTTTGTACTGACGTCTGACGTGCTACTGTCAAGACGACGAAAATCAAACTGAATTATGCAGTGTCAAAGTAGCCAAATTTATTAGTAGCCATTGAAAAGTGCCACAATACATCTCCTGAATCCATCAGCTCAGCTTTATGGTACCAAATTATTGTGTTGTCATCCGGATTACATAATATACTTGCAAAGTTTAATCGATACGGCTAAAATCTACTTCCAAGTTTGGTTTACAAACAGGGTTACGCATATGCTCGTACTAAGCCCAAAGGAGGTCATTGTACTCATATGTCATATGATATTAAGTACTTTTACTACGGGACCAACTTTGAAATCGAAAGAAAAGCGCTTTTCCTGATACTCGAGAAAATTTTGGCGACTTCAGAGCTGCCCCATAAAAAAATTGGCTTCGAAAATTATTAGTACAATAACCTTCTTTTCGCTTAGTACAGGGTATATGCATAACCCTGTGTAACTAATAGATATTTAGTTACAACTTGATTAAAGAAGCTGATAAAAGCGTGTTAAAAATTTAAGTAACAACCCACTAGTCACTACACTCCTAAAAATCACCTAAATTCATACTGTATTTCATAGTTATTCGATTCATAAAATGCCGTCGACTTAAATATTATAAGCATATTTCGTATTGAAATGGATATTCCAGCAGTGCGGCCGTAAAATCTGACAATGGGACGTACGGCGCTCACTAATCATACTTTGCTTTCTGTTTTATTTCGTATTTCCATTAGCGTATTTCAAAAGGTATTGACGTATGAGGCACTTTTACGAGTTTTGCAATGTTCCTGGCTGGTTTGAATTTAATGCTACTTTGTTCTATAGAGTTTTTAAAGTCAATATAACTAATATCTGGCTCAGGAATTTCCAAAATATCACCTCATCATAATCATGGTCATATTTTGAAAGAAATCGGTTTTGGAAGGCAAGACTCAGACGGAAGGTTTTTTTGTTTTAGTGTGTAAATAACTTACACAATTAGAATTTGGTAAAGTGAAATGAAGTTACTTTTTGAAAACGAAACAGAAAATAGAATTGAAAGGTTAGTAAAAAAAAAACTAGGAAAATGTATAGAGATCACAACATGAATCACCCGCACTCAGTTCATGACCAAAAGAGAGGTAGTTTATCTATCTCCCGATACTCAATTAAAACATCTGTTCAAATCGCGAATGTTTATAAGTTACATAGAGATAAAATTGTTGGACTCAAGCTTTTCTGTGTTAATTTTTTTATGTTTAAACACAAATACAGTTTTAATTATAAATGGCAGAAAAACTTTATTCGGGTGTAAACCAGTATTTCATACATTTTATTTTTATTAACTTTTATTGAAAAACCGATAAGTTGCATAACATATTTTTTATCGTTAAAGAAATGTAAAACGTTGTTAACCTAGTTTGCATATATATTTTCCAGCGTTGATAGAAGCATGTGATCAGGGAGGAAACCGCAAGAGTCGGTTCGTGCTCAGGTGAGATTAAAGTCCAGTGCAGTTGTTTGCGGCAAGAAGGGCGAGTGAATGCACCGCTCGCTCCAGTCTCTCGCTCCACTCGCTTTCCTGTTCGTTATGATTAATGCGCAGAGCATTCACCTACAAATAAATGTAGCCCACGCGGGGGATGTATTGCACCGTAATTTCCAGGTTTCATATTCATTTGTCTGTTTTGTAGCGAGATCAAAGCGTGTGAAGGTTTTTATGTTTATCGTTCGGTGCACTTTCAATGTTTTGCGCTACGAAATATTTACAGCTTCCATGTTATGGAATAAAATGGGCATAATATTTAAGAACTTTTCCATGTCATTTTGACTGTTATCAACGTGTTATAATTCGAAACAGACGTCAGGAAATAAATAACAATAATATTATGAACTAGGTCACTAGTCTAGGCTTGCATGTAAATTTTATTATAGATATATGATGGTGAAAACCGCATCAAAATCCGTGGCGTTTTTTTTAATTGCTAAATAGGCTGGCGCTTGGCCGCCAACTCGCCTGATGTTTTGGAGGAGTTAGTGGATATACAGATAGATAAGATGACCATGTGTGCAATAATGTTCCAGATTTTATAAACGCGGCAAGCGACTTTATTTTATACTAGCGACCCGCCCTGGCTTCGCACGGTTGTAAGTTTTATTATAATTATATAATATTTAAAAAAAAATAACTCATGATAAAAAATTGCATCAAAATCCGTTGTGTGGTTTTGATGGGGTTAGTGGATACAGATAGACATACGCGGAAAGTGACTTTATTTTATATTATGTAGAGATAGAGAAGAGATGCAAAGAAGAGATGTGGGGCAACACCGCAGAAGCCACGGTGAAAATAAATGTGGCAGTCTATGTCAAAATGAGAGTGTGTTGTCAAAAAATTAATTTGGATGAGACTTGATGAAGGTTATCTTGGATACGTAGCCACAATGATGTATACAATCTCATAGCGTACGCTACTTTGTCTCCCGCAAAGTGTATCTTATAGGAATGCGAGCAAAATCGCAAAGCAGTACAGTAAAGAGTATTGAGTATTTGATTTGATTAAATTAGTTTGTATTTAAAACCGGTGAAGGAAATCAACGTTAGGAAACCGATATTTCCGAGAACCTCAACAATTCAAAGACATAACACTCACCAACATGCACTGGGCTATCATGGTGGATTAATGCCCATCATACCTCTCTCTGAAAACTGTTTACAGAAATAGCTTCTAAGAAATGTATTTTCATTTCATTTATTCAATAAACACACAAAACAGAATGCAATAATTAAAAAAATATTATTTTGAAGTTGATTAATTAATTATCTGTATCACATTCTAAAACTATGTATGCCTAGGTGCATTATAATAAAATCATTGTGGGTAAATAATTAATAAAATGTTGAACCAATAAATTTTAAACTTATACTAACATGCAATCTAACAATTAACAAATAATTAAAATATTATTTAATAACTACATTAACTTTTCTTTTTAGTAAACTGCAAAATCTTTACCTTTTAATTTTACTTATAACTAAAATGATTTTTTGATTTTACTAGCCAATTGATGAAAAAATTTGAAATTTATAGGCTAATTTGTTTATAACTACAGTGTGAGCAGGAGGCTCGATTATTATCAAATACTATTTTCAGCAGTTTCACTAGCTAGGTATAATGTTTACCTAGCTAGTGAAACTAGTGAAGCTAGTGAATCTCAGTAGACTGTATTGATACCTTAGTTTCTAAATAGTTCAGTAGGTACGCACTTATTTGTTGTATGTCCGTAACTATAGTGACTGTTGATACTTATAATTATTGTAAGACCATGTGTATGTGTTTAGTTTAACTGATATGGATCTTGGATCTGAAATAAAGATATAATAAATAAATTTGCTAAAACAGTTATCTATCTATATATAGATATCTATCTATCTATATTTTCTATACATATCTGTACATACAATAAAAACGTAGAGATAAAAAATCTGTAATTGCGAGATATCAAACAAAAATATACACAGAGCGTCGTAAAATAAGCAGCTGAACACGATAAAACAGTTTTAAGAATTTTTGTCTGTTTGTGTGTTTGTTTGTTTGTCCACGCACATCTCCTAAACCACTGGATGGATTTAAATGCGGTTTTCACGAATATGCTTGGCTATAACCGGATTGAAGTATAGACTATGTTATTTTGCGCAAGGCTCGGATTAAGGAAGGAAAAAAGGGTTGAAAGTGTATATGAAAATTTACGCGTACGAATCCGCGGGCAACAGCACTAGTGCACAATAAAAGTTTATTCTTTTCTATTATATTCTGAGAGAAGGCCTGTGTCCCAGCAGTGACAACATGATAGGAAAATGAATGATAATAATATTGTATTGTATTAGCCAAATAAGTGGATTGAACAAACACTCGTTCGATATAAAAGCGATTACAGTTCTCAAGGTGTTTGGTAGATTTATAGCGTAGGCTTCGACCGCTAACGACGGGCGGCGGTCACTGCCCGCTGACTGATGTTCTACATTTGTTTCAACTGATTTACTTTCCGCATTCGCACACATTTACACGACTCTACCCACTAATTTATCGTACTTTCCTACTTATTACCTTACTCTGTTGGCTGAATATTAGAGTGAGGTTTGAGTGGTATAACTTAGTCTAATTTTCATGATACTATTTTTGTTCATGAATTATGGCAACCCCGATTGATTGTGTGCTGTTAAAAAAAGTCAAGTCGCGTCGTTATAAAAAAAAACGTCATATTTTTTTTTGGAATATTTTATTAAGATCAGATTAATGACTAGACTCACCGAATTAGGAGCATACATGCGGTGAAGACAAAAAAAAACACGAAAATGCGCAGTATTATTTTCAAGAAAGAGTTGGATGACCATTTTATTTAAACAATGTTTAAAAAAATAAAATAAAAATTAATTATTTTGAATTATTAAATTTGTTTTATTTATAATTTTATTTAAAATTAATATTTTAGTACTGGCTGCATCTTATTGTTAACTTTAAAAAACTAACAATTATGGCAAATGAAAATATAACATTTTCATTCTCATTTGGACAAGGTGGTGACAACTGATTTCGAAGGGACTGTAATATGTGAAACAAATATAACAAACAAAATAAACCAGCCAAGTGCGAGTCGGGCTTGCGACTGAGGGTTCCGTTTCACCGCAAAATACAATAATTATCAATAAAAAAAACCGACTTCAAAATTAATAAAATGTGGCATTCGATATGTGTTTTGGATTCGGTGAAAGAAATGATAAGGTCATCCAAGTAACAGAAATTTGTCACCGTCTAAAACTTGCACATTATTTATTATATTACGATGTTATACTTTAGAGTGTAGGTATACTATAATCATGCCAAGTTTGACGCTTGTAATGTATGTAAGTACTACCGTTTTTACATAAGAGCAATTAAAAAAATACGTAAAAAAATACGTTTGTTGTATGGGGACCCGCCTTTTGTTTTTACTTATTGTCTTTTTTATTATTTCTTAGTTAATCCGCCGTAACATTACCTTTTCTGTAACAAAGGTAAGGTAATTACCTTTTTAAATTACCTTTTCTGTGAAAACTTCAACTGGCTATCTATTACGTTTTCAAAGATACAGCTGTTTAAAGGTAGGTCGGACGTTCAAAGTCAAAGTTTTTTTTTGCTTGCCAATGGGTATACAAGGTCTTAAAATATAAAATGTCCATCCATTAACAACCGTAAGGGCGTGCAAAATTAATTTCGTTCGTTCATCTGTCAGCGAAGGCTCATTAATAGGGTTCCATTTTTATACTGTGGGTATGGAACCCTTAAAAAGTACAGCAAAGGGACTATAATATTATGAAACTAATAACATAAAAAGGAATAGTAAAGTAGGTTCATAGTAGTTAGCCAAAGTTATATAAAATTTTGCCGTTAAGTTATCACCTTAAATAAACATCGTAGGTACATCTGGTTTGTTGTACTAAATATCCATAATTTAATGTAGCATAATATTGTATTCGAATAAAATTCAGCATAGAGCGTTCCTCAGACAAAGTTTTCATTAGGAGCGGGCGTAAGTTTGCGGCGAGTGTGAGTGGAAACGTTTGGCACGACGCTGATAACACAACAAACAACTTGTTACAAACGTGTTTAGTTTTAGTTATTGCTTCGAGTTCGACGCTTTAACTCATTGGTCTAATAATGAAGAGGGTAGAGGCGGGCACTGTAATTAAGCTCGGTTTTGTATAGGATGAGAGCTCTCTCGCCGCGACGTTGCTTCGTATTTGTAAAATTTGAATGAGGAAACGCATTCAGCAGTCTTTTTGTTTACGCTTACAGCGTTCCAAATGCCAAAATAATCCTTATTTAGCCGCAGTGAAGCTAGCCGTTTAACTGCGCGTTTAACAAATTAGTACTGAAAAAATCCATTGCGCAGTCAAACGGCTAACTTCACTGCGGTCAAATGATCCACTGTAATCCATCACGGGGATAAATTTTTACACAAGGCTTCGTCAAAGTGATACGAGATTAAATTACCCACGGGCGTGTGCTCGCGCGGATGCCGCGCACACCGGTCACTAACATTTTTTATTTTATTTTCGGAAACGTTCGTTTGCCGGATGTCAAACAGATCTGTAAACCGAAATCAAATTGGGAAATTTGAGCGGATCGGAATCCGGATCGACCACGCCGTATATACCCTGTGATTTAGGTGTTTTCACTTTGCGGGTAGTTTTAATTTACGATTTCAACCATTGAGTTATATATTATTTCGTAAGGACCAGGCCACTGGTAAAATGAGTAACTTTTTCAATGGTAACTGAGTTGTAACCGCAAATATATTATTCACCAGAACTCAGTCGCACGCAGACTTTGTTAGTGAGCGGTCTTTATGCTTGAGAGAGAACGGTGCGACGTACGAGTAGTCAGTGTAGATTTTGACAGGTGGCGCGAATTTAAGTACTATATTGGGACGCAAATTTTTGGATGAGCATATCCTCCTTTTTAGAATCTTTGATTCCAGTGCATAAAAGTACTACAAAAATAGTAACTTTATTCGCGATGATTTGTGTTGCAGTTTTTAATTAAAGCGTAGTACGACGGACGACATGTGTTCCAAGCATAAATAATATTTTGCTTATCACAGCTGTTTACAATACGTGAGGTGGAAAGTGCCGCATTAGGTGTGTGTTTATGCTGGCTACGTCTTTTGTAGTGTGTCCGTTACACGATGTTAGGCAAAGGGGCAGGAAGAGGAAGCGGTTTATCTGTGCTCCGGAACTCAGGAAGACGTACGCCCGCTCCGGCTCTGGCTGAATTCCTTTAGGCTTTACATTCGTACCAAATTGCTTTTGTGTTGTATGTTGGAGGTGTGTGTGTGTGTGTGTGTGTGCTTTTGTTCGACTTTCTTGAGCGATGTGTCTATGAAAAACTTTTCTTTCTTTGACTTCTTTATAATTGTTGTGGAACTAGCTGTATTTTTTATGGGCGACGGGGTAGGCGTTTCTTTGCGCGATAGAATCTGAAACGAAAATATTCACCAAAGTACTAGAGTCACCGACATAGCTATTAAAATTTGCAAGTTAAAGTGGCAATGGCCAGGTCACGTCACTCGAAGAACCGATAACCAATGGAGAATAAAAGTTCTTGAGTTGAGACTACAAACCAGAAGACGCAGCGTAGATAGGCCTCCCACTAGATGAACCGGCGACATCGTGAGAGTCACGGACATCTAGTGTTTGGAGAGGCAGGCTGTCGTTCAGTGTGGAGTTCTTAGGGGGAGGCCTACGTTCAGCAGTGAATGTCTTCTAGGTGATGATTATGATGATGGTGAGGCTAGGTGTTTGATCACAACTCGCCTGATGTAAAGTGATAGTGTGCTCAAAGATAGTAAACGAAACTAGCCTAGAATGAAAACTAGCTCTTAAATGATGCTGCCGTTAGGTGCTAAGTGACAAATTTTCAACTTGAGGGTTGAAGCTAGCAAGCCGAGCACTAGAAAGCCACTAGTGCCCTACATCATCATGAAATATTTTCCTCAAAGTCAAAGTCAAAGTCAAAGTCATTTATTCATAATTATAAATTTACACGTCAATGGTATTACAAAATTCTATACATTTACATTATGTATTATTATTAATTATTTTATTTATTATAATATTATTTTATTTGGCTATGAACTCATTGAAGTCATAGAATGTTTGCTCGATAAGCCAGCGCTTGAGTCTGCTTTTGAAACAGCTCGCACTTGGAGCAGTTGTTACTGTATCCGGCAACATGTTGTATACCTCCGGGCCCATAACGGGCCCTCACGTATGTTCCTTCGCCGGCAGCTCAAGATCATTGCTGGGATTCGAACCCACACCTTGCGGTTTAGAATCCGAACGCATCAACCACTAAAAAGCTACTAGTATCTTGCATTTCACGGTTTTGTTCGTTCTTCGACAGAAAACATTATTTTTTGGAATAAAAAAGTACCCAGTTGAAACACCCGTATATTTTTTCTATATCAGTTGTTACATAGAAAATTTCATTCATACTCTACTGAATGTATGGAAAGTTTCTGAGCAATTATAGGATTAATCCCCTAATAAAAGTTAAAGGTTCAAAAGTAATACTTTCATATCAAATTTCATCCAAGTTTGTTCAGCCGGTACGGATCATCTAAATAAAAAAAACAAATCAATCAAACAAAATGACTGATCACGTGATCCATTTTGAATAAGGGCATAATTTTTATTTTATTTAGCAAACTTGTGTTCTATAATACAAGTTGTTTTCTTCAATGGGTAGATCAACGCCCTTAAGTAATTACTATATATTTCTGTTACACGTTGCATAGATATTAGATAAGTATCCAATAATATGAAAATTGAACAAGTTAATCCCATAACGCATTCAAGGCTCGCATGCAGATTTTCTCTCAGGGCATTTGTCTGGTGCACCGTTTTATTTTCTTATCTCTAGGAAACGTTTCGCTGGCTTTGTCTCCTTTGCACAACAAAGCGCGAGAGCATCAGACGTTGGTCGACCTTCAGGGACCGATTTTAAACGAAATACAACGATTCTTCCACTACCCTAACCACTTTGAAAGCATACAAATGTAAATAAATGTGCAGAGTACGTTTGTTCTTGTTCACGCTCTAAGTTCCAATAAAAAGTGTCACGTGCAAAAGTGAGTTTGTAAAGCTTCTGATACTTACCGGAGTGCTTTTTGTGTTGTAACAATGAAGTTAGCTATGAAATCTCGCGCCGCTAATGTCAACTCGAGAAGTTTCTTTTTGTGAAGTTTCTTTTGAGGAACGCTTTGTGAGGAAAATTCACTTTCATGAATGTGATAGTTGCGTCTGTTTTATTTATCTATACTATCTATATCTATACTAATGTCATAAAGAGGAAAGATTTGATTGTTTGTTTGTTTGCATTGAATAGGCTCCGAAACTATTGAACCGATTTGGAAAATTCTTTCAATGTTGGGAAGCTACACTATCCCCGGGTGACATAGGCTATATTATATTTTGTAGCGAGGCCGAAGGCCGAGCTTACACCCGTGCGAAGCCGGGACGGTCGACTAGTTTCTTATAATCAACAGCGATAGTCGGTAGTAGGTTGTGATAGTTTGTTATTCTTTTATTAAACTACAGTAATTAAAGACGAAGTCATAAAAGTATCTAAACTATAATCAAACGCAAAATACTCTGAAAAATGCAAAAACAACAAATACAAAAAAATATAATTAAATAAATATTTAAGGGGCTACCATGCAACAAACGTGATTTTTTTGCTCGTTTTTACTCGATATTGATAACGGCAACAGGTAGACGCTTGAAATATTCACAGAATATTCAATTATATATTGACTTTAAAAATAAGTAAGTACTTAAATTAAAATAAAATTAATATTTAAGGGGGGCTCCCATACAAAAAAGGTGTTTTTTGCCGTTGTTATAGATAATGGTACGGAACCCATCGTGCGCGAGTACGACTCGCACTTGGCCGGTTTTTTTTTGCCAAAGATTTTTTAGGCAAGCAACAATTCTTGTACTAGTAGGGTTCAGTTACCCATAAGCCCAACTTACTTATTTGGCTACATGCTTTTATATAACTTGCCCTGTTAGTGTGGGAGAAATTTTGCAACTGAATAATTATAGATCAGTTATCCTCAAACGATTGACCTAAAATTTGGCACACCTGCTTATGTAAGTTCGGTGACAATGCTATGTTATGGTAACATCGAGCTGGGCCCCGATTCTACTAAACCAATTGTTTTAAAATTGTTAATGAATTGCCTCTAAAATTGCCCTTTTGACACTTTTGGTGAAGATAAAGTGTCAAAAGTGAAAAACCAATTGTTTTTAAATTGTTAATGAATTGCCTCAAAAATTGCCCTTTTGATACTTTTGGTATAATAGATATAGTGTCAAAAGAAAAAGAAAAATGAGGCAATTCATTAACAATTGAAAAACAATTGGTTTAGTAGAATCGGGGCCCTGGTCTGATGATGGAGACAGAAGGTGGCCATTGGAACTCTTAAACGAAACGGTGTAACCATGTCGAGTTTGGGTTCTTTGGATTCTTCCCAAGTACTTTAGTTCTAGATGATAAATTCAATATAGCAGACGCCCCAAGATGGCGTATAAAATGTTCTTATATACCACTATGATATGGGTATCAAAAGGTTTGCCGAATAGATTACGTAAAAAGCTTGTTTTTAAAAACGATTTTTTAAATTTATATTCATGGTGTAATTTCAACTTATTCTTTGAAAGAACTCAAGTAAAAGAAAGTTCTAAATTAAAATACGTAATTTGCGGTGAAACGTCCACCTGTAAGAAATACGAGAACAGCTAATGATGCCATTTCCTACAGCCTGCTGCAGTGCGGTTCACACTAAATATAATTTCCAAAGGTGTTCAGTGTTCGATAGGTAACATAAATTTAAACTGCGATAGTAATAGGGTACTGTTGCTCGATGGTTTGATTTAAAGCGAGACCGAGCGGAAACGAGCACGGTATCGGGTTGCAGATTTAGTTTTACGGATATTTGTTTTGTGTCTGATTTATTGAGAAAAAACAATAAACAAAAAATAAAATAGATGATAAACAATCATTTGTTTAAATATCTAAACTTTTTTGTGTATTTATTACCGGACTAGCTGTACCCGCAACTTTGTCCGCGATTTCTTCGGAAAAAATAGCCTATGTCCGTCCTCATGATACATACTATCACCTAGCAAAATTTTATCGAGATTGGTTTTAGCTGTGATTATGTAGCAAACAGACATAGTTACTTTCGCATTTATAATATTATAGTATATAGTATAGTATGGATAGTATGGATTACGTTTTCTAATACAAAGCGTAGCGCTGTGTATTATGTATTCAGTGGTAACGCGTACGTGTGACTGTTTACCGTTCCGTCAACTTAAAAGATAAAATTTATTATATTAATATATCTAAAATTTATTTATTTGGTATGTTACAAAGATATAACCACATGATCGCGCATGAGTCATAATTTGCTTGTGCATGACGTAAGTCACTTCAGTCGCGAAGGGGTATCGTATGGCGCTTGTGATTGGAGAAAACAAAAGTCATTCCTTCAATTCGCGCCTAGGATTGGCCCGCTGGAAAAAAAACATACTGACCTACTAATTTAGTACCTTTTCATCACGGCGGGGTAAAAGATGAGCTGCGTCATTGGTATGTTATGATAGACAGTAAAATATAGAATTGGACCTTTTTGAAAATTAGTAACAAAAGTTTCCCATGCGCACCAGTCCTTTATCACCAAGCACAATATTACCTATTTTTTAAGGCTACCACGTTAACCGTACGCACACAAGCGACTATTAGTAAATTGTATTAACCCAAATACGTCCACATAGTTGGAACTAAATAACGCGAAAATATACTCAGTACTCTCTTGTGGTGTTCAGACTTGATTGCTAAGCAATTTTTTTTCCTTGTTTACGATACAATTCCAGCCTGCAATCTTTTCTCGCGTTATGTGGGCTCCCAAAAAGGGTCTATTCCCTAGATCGTAGTAGTGTCTTGCCCCTCGGATGTGTAAGTGGTGTTTTTCACCAAACAAATACTCCGTGAAATTAACTGCGCCTCGCCCAGAGAGTTTCGGATGCCTCGTTTTCTGCTGTCAAACATCTAGAGCTGCTAGAAAAGACAATGGGCAGTTTTAGGCCTAGGTACTGTAAAAAAATCATGATACATCGGTAATCCTTAAAATTTAATACTCGTAAGTATAAAGTTATTTGATTCTATAGAACAAGCTAAAAAATCTTTTAAAAACTATCAAATATACGACAAAATACGAAAAAAGCAAAGCTTTTAAATACTATTAAATATACGACAAAACACGTTTGATTTATTTTTGTGTTATTTCACTTTCGTATTTTATTTTTTTAATTTGGCTTTTTGGTGAAATCTTTTCTAGCGGACCCCTGCAACCTACAAGGAATCAAATTTCAGCTTCGTAGTTTTCAAGATTTCGTGAATAGTCAGTCAGTGAAAGAGTAGTATTTCGCTTTTATATGTAAAGATATTTATGTATGTATATAAGTAAGTACATCAGTAGGCACACCTACCTAGTTAATTTATACTATGATGTTTTGTCATTGCAATAGGAAAAATAATCCAAAGTCAGGAGCAATATTACAAGCCATCATTTCTCCCGTTAAACACCAATATCGTTTAATACTCGAAATCACGCTGTGTGCAAAATGGCCGATGCAATAAAGTAAACCTCCCCGGGACTGACCCGTCTACGGCTTTAATTAACTTTTCAACCAGGAATTTTCAAACAGAAAAAAGAAATTACTAAGTTTAGGAATCACGTACAAAGTTACAGCTCTGTTGGAATCCGTAGAAAATAACTTTTAAAATTAACGTCGCGTTTAAAGATCTCGTTGGATATCGTAATAACGCCGCACCTGTACTGAATCTAAAATGGAACTAAGAAGAAAATATCGAAGAAGTTCTGCTCTACTTTGTAAGCCCTAAAATATTTAAAATATGATTTAAGTATGATTTCTATATAATATTTCTTTTTCTGCTCTGGGTATGGGTGTTAGTTGTCAATGTCTTTGTTTGATCCATGGCATACCCGACACAGGCCTAGTGAAGGAGCTATGATTGTGAAGCGTTATTAACCCTTGACGAAAAAAGAGGGCTGTTGTAAGTTTAATCTATGTTTCTGTATGTCTGTGCACCCATGTGGTTGTCTATAGCATCGTAGCTCCCAAACGACTGAACCGATTTTGATTTAGTCTTTTTTGGTTCGAAGGTGACTTAATTGAAAGTCTTCTTAGCTATAATTCAAGAAAACCTGTTCAACTGCTTAAAAATTATTAGCTCTTTTATCGAGGGGTTAAAAAAAACTATTTATACTTGTGTATAATCACTAACTCACAAAATATTTTCTTAGTAACGTCTCCAATCTCCATGTTCCATTTTCACGTTCTCATTAATTTCTGCTGTATGTACGACCTCGTAGCATTCCCCAAAAAAGCAGAAAAATGACAAATAAGCTCACAATATTGCACCTGCCTGCTAAATTTGACATGGGTCGGACTTGCATGCATCATGTCGACATCGCGAGTAAATTTCTGTCGCCTGAATAAATAATCGCATCGCTTATGTCAGAAGAATGTTACATCCTTGGAAGGGCCCATGAATATTCATAATACACATTAGTTTGGCACCCTGTGAAGGCATAAAATCGCCTGAGCCTTTCTAGAATTGGAGCAAAGTTGCTTACAAAGTATTTCTATTTTTTAGCTTTATTTGCAAATTTAACACGTCCGGAATCACGCTGCAGGGTGTGGGTTCATATCAAGACAATTAAATTTCTAAAAAATATGTATATAAAACATGGTGGCATTTTAAGTACTAGCTTGGAGGTACCAATATCAAGTTGAAATCTTTTAGAGAGTGCCTGAATTTCTATTTCAGGTTTTGTGTGCTTTCATATTAAAATATCTTAATATGTGGTGAGATAGTGATCAAAGAATTACGTCTACGTGCTACGTTAAAAAAATGTATTTTACAAATTGAGTTTTATAAAAACGTAGTATGTAGACGTACATTAACATGTGGAGACACAATGGCAGGGGCGGCTTTATGGCGAGCCGTTGGTGAGTGGCGACACCGCGTACCCCGATTCCATGGGGCTAAATGAGACCCCTGACCCCCGGCTTTAACCGGATGTCCAGGGGTGGAAACCGCAAGAGCTAAGAACCTAAGCTCCAGGGTGGAAGTGTTAAAGGGCATAACGCCGCGAGTAGCTCTTAGTGAAAGTGCAGCACACCTCTCTACATCCTAAGCCACCCATGCCGATGTTGCCCCTCCGGTGCCAAGATACGGCAGCTTTTATGGGGGGCTCATTCAGTGGGTGGCAAGTTATCACCTGCCTAAATATATTTTGAGATGAGACATGATAAGGCAGGTGCCGTTTCTCATTCTATAGATCTGTTATTCCATCTACAAGTTGTTCACCACAATAGCCCAGACTTTTTTAATCCTATACTGTACAATAGTTTCATATTCCTTTTTATACATGTTTCATAGTTGCATGTATTTTATATTCAAAAGGACCTCTTGGTGTTGGCTTCGGCCCCACCAATGCCCACCAAATGTCCGGGCTAGACCCGTGAAGAGAAATAAATGAAGTGAAATAATAATCTCAGAATAAGGACTAAATAGTTTTTTGTTCTTATTCTAATGTAATTTCCTTTCTGTGGTGTCAAAGAGAAGTTGTAATGTATTTATTGTACGTCATAAAAATCTATTTAGCAAATAACCTTTAAATGAAGATTGCCTTCAAACAGTGTTACGCCTTTCCCCATTAACACACTTTCTCCTGAAAATAAAACCTTATCAGGCCAAACTTTCGTTATTTCGGTCAAGGAATTAAAGTTTTTTTTATTAGTAAACAGAGCTGGGCCAGCAAACAGAGACGTTTTGACTAAGGCATCGTAATATATTAAGTTGTGGCACGCGACTGGGCAATAAGTTTGCCTCGCCTAGCTGGCTAGATAACAATTATAAATCTTGCTAATACTTCTTACTGTCCACACCGGGCCTTGGCATTGTACTTCTGGTTTTAAGGCGCGGCCTGATCACGATTTCAAATTCGTTTTTCACCCGCTCACCCCGTTGTAGGCGGAACGCAACTGCCAATCACAGAACGCAAGTCTCGTGGATGACTGCCTACAGTATATGCAAGAAAACCAGATAATTTTAAGTTTTTGCGATTTTTTTAGGGAATTTATTTATTCCCTAAAAATTCTATTGATATTTATACTATATACCCTACAATACTAATTGTCATTCTAAATTCAATCTGGCGGATTTTATACCCTACATCTATAATAATTATAGGGCCTTGAAAAAGAGAACTATTAATAATGTATAATCGGGTATGTATGTATAGTTGATTGATACTTAGGTTTTATATTTCCATCGTTTTAATACAATAAAATAATAAATCCGACTACCAACTTAGAAAGCCTAGAATTAGTAATAAAAAACAGTAATAACAATAATAGCTAGAATTAGTAATAGCTAATAAAAAATATGTAAGTTAATGGCTATGATTAGGGTTGCCACCTTTTTTTAAGCAAATAAAGTATATTTATTTTTTTAGGCTAAAAAAAGTACTATTTATTTACCAACCTATTTCTCATTCATACATATTTCAATAATGACAAGTTGACATGACATAAAAAAATCTTCACAAGTTGAAATAAAGTATTTTCACGTACTTTACTGCTCTCATAAAGTATAAAGTACGTTTGGCCAAAATAGAGTACAATACTTTATTATAAAGTACACCCGTACTTTGCCACCCGGCAACCCTAGCTATGATAGCTGACACGCTGGACTGTGTGTACATTTGGCATGGTTGTGACAGGAATCTCAGAGTTTCATTGCCGAGCAGGAAATTGTAATTTTGAATTAATTTTATAAAGTAATAATCTTGAATAATTTTGTTTATGTATTTATTGCTTGTGATTTAATTTTTTTGCTAAGTTCAAAAAATTTCATCATCATCATCGTCATTTCAGCCATAGGACGTCCACTGCTGGACATAGGCCTCCCCCAACGATCTCCAAAAGGGCTGGTTGGAAGCCACCTGCATCCAACCGTTTCCTTGCCTCTTGTCTCTTGTAGGTCATTTTCATTATTTTATTTGATCCTCTAGCTAGATCTTATATTGATTTGAATATATTTTGTTTATTATTAATATTTTACATATGTATGTATGTATGTAATGTAAATTTTTGTTTTGTCTTTCCACTGACTTTTTGACAATAATTTTAATACCGAATTCTATGTCCGAATGTTATGTCTGTGTCTTCAGTCCATGGTTACTTGAAAATAAACAATTTGAATTTGAATGTAAGGTGCTTAAATATGGAAAAGTTTTCAATGAAAATATTGATTCAGTGAAAAAAATTATATGTTTTATTAACACTAACTAACATTTTATGAATCTATTAATATAATATTAAAATTAAAATAATATTAACTTACACTTACTTACGTATACATTTAAAATATTTTAAAAGGTATTACAATTGCTACTTGTTTACTTTGATTGACAGTTAAAATAGAGGAAAGTATTGCAATTCTAATAGTTTTAGAGATAATAATTTTAGTCCTCACCCAATGAGCTGAAATTATAGGTACTTACTCTCCATCTACTCTGGTTCTGCTGAGACACAAGGTTGGCCAATATCAGTCTCGTTAAGCTTTTTCGATCTAGAAAAAAAGCATAATGTAGATAATTAAAAAATATTACATTAGGTTATCTTATAATATATTTATCAGATAGTCAATAAATAAAAAAATGCAATCAAAATGTGTAGGAAACAATAATATTTAAGCAAATGTATCACAAAAACTTTACTACTCTTAAATCAGATTTTATAACAACGTTAGGCTTCCTGAATGGTCATGTGCAATATATTATATGCGTGATGAGTACAATGATTTATCTGCATGTTTTACGTGTACTAGTGCCCGAAATAAAACGCGGAACCGCCGCCAGGTACTTGGCCGCCGGCTGGGCATAAACTGCATAATATTTGCACTCAGTATTATTAAATGTAGACTCTATTCATTGCACGTTAGAGTGTAATTAGTAATTTGATGTAATTTCAGTAATTTGGCAGCCAGTTTTTTGTATATTTTGCTGAAAATGTTCTAAATAAATAAGAATCCATTTCACATTGATTTTAATTTATAAAATCAACAATAAAAATCATACTTGACTTACCCAAACATTCCGTCATTTTTCTTAGTTCTATTTCGTTTTCGCAGTAACGTTTTTGCCAGTTTTTTCTTTTTATTTCCCATTATTAAAACACTTTTGTAAGCTAATACACACACACACTTAAATTTCAGTATATTATGAATATTATTTTTTAAAGTTCTCACATCAAATTACGCACAAGTTTTTGACACAGAGCGGCCGGGAGCAACCTTTCTCGTCGAGCGCTGCCCGACAACTGAATGGAATGCCTTGGTCTATTTGCTATCTAAACGGCTTTGTTTAAAGTCGAAAATCGCAAATCATACTTGATGATGATGATGGCTTTGCGCTCGAGGTTATATTATTTTGAGTGTTTTTATTTAATTACTCGGAAGATAAAAGTGGATGAAAACAATTAACCGGTCAAGATTTTAAAACACTAGTATGGCTATTCATTTCGTAAAAAATAATATAACGTTGTCGCTGAAAATTCAGAGTATTTCAATTAAAAATCTTTTTTATGTGCACAATTTTTTATATTTTTTTATTAAGAATCTAGACTATTTAACACATGTTTATTCGGTTAAGACTCTGTACAGGTGTTTTAACTACTTGAAATATTTTTTTGTATCGCATTAATTAATTTCGTCATATCACACTGAGCGTTTAAAAACACCTCTTTTGGTAGATTTTGCGATTGTACTGCGCCTTAAGCGAAAGAAAGTTGTATTTCCTAATTGGCATGCACTAGCATTCTTATCTGTGTAGTAATAGTAGATAGCCTTTGAGGTCATTTTTAACCGACTTCAAAAAAGAAGGTTCTCAAGCTGAATGGTTTTTGTGATATCTTGAGCTGATTTTAATTATATTTTCTTTTTGAAAATCTATATCTCGAGAGTATTCCCATTCAATAAAATAGGGTGGATAAATAGGTGATAATTCACGCCAAATTACTTATAGTCAGAATAACCGTGAGTAATAACCGAATAATTATCAACAAATTAATCAAAAAAAAAAAACAAGAGGTCAAAGGTATTAATCTCAATCGCAAATCAATTGACTTACCTGCATACATTACCAGTCTTGTAGTGATTAAACAAAAATAAGTCAACGAAAGAGTAGTTTGTAGACTACTCTTTCGTTGAAAATATGATAATAAAAAGGATAGATAAAAGATAAAATAGGATGGTGACACACTCGTTCAGCACTACAGATACAACTTGATCGCGCATAAATCATAATTTTCTTGTACAAGATGTTGTTAGCCACGTTGGTCGTGGCATCTTATGGTGTTTGTGATTGGAGAAAACAATGTTCATTCAATTTGCGCCTAAGATGATCATTCTAACTTTTTTGTTCTTATTAGTTTCCTCACCACGGGGGGTAAAGGATGAGCTGTCAAGTAGTTATATCATCATTGTAAGTAATGAACATCGAGCTAAAGAGGAAGATAATAGAATAGTGTCAGAGCATTGGTAGTTTGTAGAGCGTCGTCTCTTTTACTCAATATATTATGTGACGTTTTAATATATTATGTTTTGACCGTGCGACAGAGATGTCGCTCTACGAATTACCGATGCTTTGACACTAGCCGATTACTTCCCTCTTTTGCTCGAAGTGTATTACTTACCGCCGGGTACGGTAAGTGGAAGGTAAACATTGCCTAAATTTTGGCGCAGTCGAAATTATGTTGGTCACTGTCTCTCTTATGGCATTTCTAATGTGAAATACAGGTATTAATTAGGATAACCTCGACCGCGTCACAATAAGGCCCCTAGAAAATATAGATGAATTGAAAAAATAATTGAAGACTGAAACGTAATTTTTACAATGACAGAAAACGCGACACCCTCCATCTATTCCCCGTGGATGAACTATCCACCGGTGTGGCCGTGCTCTGATGGTAGAGAAAAATGACAACTGGGAAAAGATTTGTATCCTCTCTCCGTGATTTTTTTAACGCCTGTACTGAGGAGTTTTACCCAAAGGTAATTACTAAATTATAACCTAAATAACGTAAAAAATATATTACAGGTATTGAACAGTCTTATCGCCATTGTTATAATACTCATAAAAGTCAGTCGAAAGTTATGAGTATTTATACATTTCTATTCCTATTAAATAAACTACTTTATGCAGATAATTATGTCTAAATTTTTTGAATCTTACCCTGTCTGAGAATCAATAGAATATGACAAAAATATATTGTAAGAATAAAATAAACACTACCTATCTTGAAATACAAAAGTTTAATCGAATAGTACGAGATCCGGTTGCAGGATTACTTCGGTCATCGAGTTTTTGCTTAAAACCAAATTTTTACGCATATTTATGATTAGGATAATATAATATATATCAACCAGGGTGCCAATCTAAATGTGGCCGCTAGTATTTTTTATTAAATTATTGGTAATTAATTTATGGCAAAAAAATCACTTGGTTTTTAATTAAAATATCGTCCACTTCATGGCAATATATATAAACACTCTGAAAAACCACGGCCGCACCTCTCCGCAGCCAGTTGTAAACAGGTAAGATTTTGGTACATAATATATTTACGGTTATAACTGATATTTATCATTTATATATCAAATTAAAGCATTTTTTTCTTATTTGCTGTGAAGTAGCCCAAGTCACCCTTCCAGCAATACGAAGGCTGGATCAATGACATCACCAAAGCACCCAACTACAGCTGAGCAGACCCCTAATTCATATCAAGATAGTAATCAACAACGTTTTCTAGACGATAGAAATTCATTTTCAAGCTTTCAACCACATATAGCAGATGTCCGATCTAATGCAATAATTAACAACGATCAACAATCACACATTGGTCACGCATCAAATATTGAAGAATCGACTTTTCATCACTTGTCAAACTCACTAAAAATGTCTGCTCAGCTATCCAAACACATGAACGGAAAACCTTTAGTGTCGATTCAAAAACAAATTAAGAAAATAATACGCCTCAAAAACATCGCACAAACTATTGCCTTACAGAATTCATCGAATTCAATGAACCAAACCGGATCATTATCTACGCTCTCAGTGGAAGAACGACCATCGATGATCACTCATAATCAATCGCAAGATAGTCCACGCGTACCAGAATTACGCGTACCACAAATGTCTACCCTTCAAAGAGTCAAGAAGAGAACACCACCACCTGTTCTATCAAATGTTATAAATTCAAAAAGACAAGCACTATCAACTACTCATAACAACTATCTACTAAATGAGCAGCATTTGCAAGCGAGTCTAAGTGGGAGATCCACTGAGCAAAACAATAGAGGTGCACCAACGGGTTCTCGAAATATCACTGCAGTAACAACACCTGATATGCATAGCTCAGAGATGCTTACTTGCTCATTTTACCAATTACCCAGAATACAACTTAAATCAGCCCACGAGAACATGCAACAAAACGCACGCACGCAAAAACAGTTGGTTGATAAATTTACTCAAACAAATTTGATGATGAAGCGGGTTCTCTTCAAAGATTACGTTGTCAGGCCACATGTAGCTAAATACTCTTCACAAGTAATAGACAATGCGTGTAAAACAGTTGAATACATGACAGAAGAACCTATATCACCATATTACAGGGTAGTTTCAGATTCCGAAGCTGTTACGGATAATGAAGTAATCTCAGACCATGATATTATTATGTCTACAGATGAAGCACCTATTGAGACTCCTAACGACTTTGACTGCACTGGAATGTCTACAGAAAGTTATTATGACAAACCACCGGCTGCCCAAAACTCAACGTCAACGAACCACCAGACGAATCCTAGAGTTGTTTTGGAGCAGCAAATGTTGGTCAACTTTGCTACTCCCTTCAATCAAATGGAGACCACTTTGTATTTGTAAACGTGTGATATGTACGACAACGTACGGAGTTTAATCTTAGAAACTGCTGAAACATACAAAAATTTATTACATGCAGTTGAAAGATTCAATAAGTTCGAAAATGTAACAAGCAATGCAACTCCCTCCAGTAACTCTACTCCAGATGTGCCGCAGTTTACTGAAGAAAATGAAGTAGCAGCAAGAGACAATTCTGGTAATGGTGATCAACATGACAATAACGTTGTCAATAAAGCACTGAAAAAAAAACCATAATAACTTATGGCGGTTTGTCCTACCATCGAAATATGATTCTCAAGATACAGGATGGACATTGAAGTATCGAGAAAATATGCCAGAACTCGTTGAACTTATGCCTCAAAGCGGTATTTATATCAGCTACGGAGATCTAAAGTATAGCCAACATGTATCAAAAAATTGCAAATCATTGGTGCAGCGATTGTTACCAAAAGTCTTCAACAGAAAAGCACTGAGTGTATGTTTAACACCGAATGAGAAAGCGCAGGCTTCTAATAACGTGGGCTATAATGTAAGGCCTCAATTAGATGATCACGCGTGTTTAGTCCTGATAAATTTCGTTTTAGAGCACGGACTCCAATGCGGTAGGAATACTGACATAGAAACTATACTCAGTGCTATAAACAGCAAGATTAAAGAGATTCGATTCAAATATGGTGTTGTGGTTAAATGTTAACTCTTGCAATTATAATTAAGTCTTAGTTATTCAATCTTTTGACTTTTAAAATAAAGTGTAATATAGGTCGGGGAAAAAGTCTTTTCGTATTTTGTATGTATAAAGTTGTAGTAAAAATCTCATGGGTTGTACTGTTTGTATCTGGCTGGTTTTGATACCATTAAAAATATGACATTTTAAAAAAGGAATATAAAAAGTAAAAAGCAATTTCCCGCCATTTTTCAATTGTTTTTTTGTTCGATAAAATGAGTGAATCTAACGAAGAAATTCGATATATTGTGAAATTTTATTACAAAAAACTGAAAAATGCGACACAAGCCGCGAATAAAATTTGTGACGTTTATGGACCTAATGCAGTGTCATCAAGAGTAGCACAATGTTGGTTCAAGCGTTTTCAGTCCGGGAATTTTGATGTCAAAGATGCAGCTCGCTCTGGTCGCCCTGTTACGGATAAAGTCTGTGGCGGCAACACTGTGCCACCACAGCCGCGCAATACGCTCGTCGGTGATTGGCCGAATTGTCGAATGGGCCAATCACCGTTCACAAAAGGCATAGAGAACGGCCAGATGCCGGACTTGACAGGTCTCCTCGATATATTGCTTTCATAAGATTGTTGTGTTTAATTATTTAAGAGAAGGCATTAAAACCAATCAAGAATATGACTTTCATTGCAACATCCACAAATATGGGAAGAACGCCGCCCGCCGGTCGGACGACGCTTCTTCTATAATGGTGACCAAGACACCCGACGCGCATCATCCGAGGAGGCAGAGCCTCGCATCATCTCCTAAGGGTCCAGCGGCAGCGGGTGCGCAGCCCACGTACCCGGCTACGCTTCGTGTACAAAAAGAGTGCTAAAATCGTGCAGTGCAATAGATGGTGTGATTCGCATTGTATTCGTTTTGTAATTCGCAGTGACAAGTGGCGCGGCTCTGGTGTGCGACGAATAGTGGAACTAGGTAAATGTGACAATGACACCGTGACAAGTCTAAAAAAAAAAAAAAAAAAAAACTGATTGTCATCTGTGAAACGACATGACATAACAAAACATTTTTTTTTTTTCTCTTTATTTTTGCCCAAGAAGATTTTGGCTTTGCACGTCTTGAGCATCCTCCAGTCTCAGGTCTTCGCAATTAGCATTTAATTTGTAGACCGACTATTACACGCTCGCATTCCTCGTTAGTCTTATAAACTGCGCAAGGAAGGACTAAAAATAGAGTGCATACCTATATACAAGCATATCTATATTCATTACATCATTTAACTACCTGCACTAGAATAGTACATTAGACATTAAGATTAAGAATTGATAAATTTCCACGTAGTAAGTATTTAAGCCATTAATTGTGTACTCTCTCTCAGTGTTGTCATTTTATAGTACAACCATCCAAATCATAAACAACCAATGTGCAATGCTACATTAAGAATACTGTGTTATAAATAGTAATTAGTGTCACAGCAGAACTAACAACTATATTGTATAACATGTTTGTTCACATCGCTTTCATTCTATAGAATTGTGGAACGTTATATTGTACTAATTGAAAAGGAAATCCTTTACAAGTAAACTTTTTTACGTAGGATACCTTTATAAGCGGGCTTGTTACCAATCTGTCACGGCGTCGCCTGTGTCTGCGTGGCGTAGTGGTAACAGTACGGTTTTGCGATATACCCCTTTCTCATTGTTAATAATATTTATTTATTTACTTTTAGATATCAACAGTATAGATATAGTTCTTCCCCCATATCATATCTCCAACATTATACCTACCGCAACACAATGACATCATCGGAAGAGCAACGACATCTTATACAAGAAATGGCAACACCGGAAGAGCAAATACATATATTACAAGAAAAACTTAAAGCATTGCAAGCTAACGAACAAAAAGTAATGGCAGTTTCAGTAAAACTACCACCTTTTTGGACGGACAAACCATCTGTATGGTTCGGCCAAGCAGAGGCCCAGTTTGAAATTGCTGGTATCAAGCAGGATCGGACAAAATACAATTACATAATCGCTACGCTGGACTCTAAAGCAGCAGGCGAAGTAGCCGACATCATTGAGAACCCTCCAAAAGACAACTGCTATCAATACCTGAAGGCCGAGCTGTTAAAGCGCCTCTCCGCTTCCAGGGAGGACAGGGTGCGAAGACTTTTAGGTGACGAAGACATCGGGGACAGAAAACCGTCGCAGTTCCTTCGCCACCTACGCAGTCTGGCGGGAACAGTTTTCAAAAATGACGATATCATAAGGCAATTGTGGATTCGCCGACTGCCTCACAATGCACAAGCCATTCTAGCAGCTCAAGAAGACCTGCCACTGGAGAAAGCAGCTGACATAGCAGATAGGGTAGTGGAAGTGGTAATGCCGATAGCCGTCCACGCAGTACAGGGCCCATCTTCCGAGGTTGCAGAACTTGCTCTACGGGTAGAAGCATTGACGAGGTCAGTCGAGGCTCTTACTGCCGATACAAGATCGCGCTCAAGAACGCGAGGCGAAAACAACAGATCCCGTTCTAATTCCCGACCCGCTCCAGGCATATGTTGGTATCACCAGCGGTTCGGTAACAAAGCCAACAGATGCACTACTCCTTGCAATTGGAAATGTCAGGAAAACAACAAAAGCGATCAGTAGATGCGGCGACTGATCGCAATGATAATCTTAGCCGCCGTTTATTTGTGACGGATAAAGCTACAACACGACGATTTTTGATTGACACTGGCAGCGACCTTTGTTGCTTTCCAAAAAAGTTAGCCAAAGGTCGTAGCACAACATGCGGATATCAGTTGTCCGCAGCAAATGGCAGCACCATCCAAACATACGGCAGCATCTCTCTACACCTTAACTTCGGCCTACGCAGAGATTTTCAATGGAATTTTACTATAGCCGACGTAGAGACTCCAATAATAGGATCAGACTTTCTAAGTTTCTATAACTTACTTCCTGACCTCCGTCACAAACGCCTCATCGATGGAAATACCAATCTAACCGCTCCTGCGACAATTGCTCAAGTAGGCCAGGTCAGCGTCAAATCTGTGTCTATTGAGAACACTTCGCCCTTCTCCAGGCTCCTGTTGGAATTTCCAGATTTGACTCGTCCTCCAGGTTACCCTCGACAAGTCAAGCATACTACAGTACATCATATTATAACAAGTGACGGCCCGCCAGTGTCCTGCCGCCCAAGACGTTTGGCCCCTCAAAAGCTAATTGCAGCAAAGAAAGAATTTGAAGATATGGTCAAATGTGGTACTGCCAGACCATCTGACAGCCCTTGGGCGTCGCCTTTGCACATGGCCAAGAAAGGAGAAACGGGATGGCGGCCATGTGGGGACTACCGAGCTCTTAATGCAAGAACTGTGCCGGATCGGTACCCTGTGCGACATATTGCTGACTTTTCCCACAACATCTCGGGATCATCCATCTTCAGTACCATCGACCTGGTTAAAGCCTACCAACAATTACCAATCAATGCCGCTGACATTTGTAAAACCGCCATTACCACACCATTTGGGTTATTTGAGTTCCCCTTCATGACCTTCGGCCTACGGAATGCTGGGCAAACTTTTCAGCGTTTCATAGATGAAGTTGTAAGGGGGCTCGAATTCTGCTATCCCTACGTTGACGATGTGCTGGTTTTCTCACGGTCTTCCGAAGAACACCTGGAACATCTGCGGACTCTGTTCCAACGGCTGACTGCGTACGGCGTCGTAGTAAATGCATCAAAATGCGTCTTTGGGGCTGAAGAGGTAAGCTTCTTAGGTTACCGGATAAACAGTTCTGGCACACGCCCCCCACCGGAGAGAATTGCAGCCCTAAAGAGTTTCCCCTTGCCAAAGACCGTACAAGGCCTTCGAAGGTTTTTAGGTATGATTAATTTTTACCGCCAATTCCTTCCAAACGCCGCGGAACTGCAAGCCCCGCTGGTTACTGCTTTGACCGATTCTAAACTCAAAGGTGCCAAGCCGATGCCGTGGACACCAGAACTGGAGCACTCATTTCAAAAATGCAAAGATGGCCTCGGTAGTGCCACTCTGATTGCCCACCCGGCCTGCAACGCTACACTTGGCCTATTCACGGATGCTTCCATGCTACAAGTTGGTTCTTGCCTTCAACAAAAAATAGGCGACCACTGGGAACCTCTGGCATTCTTCAGCAAGAAGCTAACTACCAAACAAGCACAATGGCCCGCTTATTATCGAGAGCTGCTCGCAGTATATGAAAGCGTACAACAGTTCCGCCACATATTAGAAGCTCAACATGTCACTATATACACGGACCATAAGCCATTAATCTATGCTTTCACCCAGCGCCGCGAAAAGCTGCCCCCAGTCCAACTAAACCAGCTTTCTTTCATATCTCAGTTCACGACAGACGTGGTGCACATTAAGGGTCAAGACAATGTAGTTGCGGACACCATGTCTAGAATAGAGGCCATCTCACTCGAAGATAGTTACTTCGCGCTGGCTGAAGAACAAAAACTTGACGAAGAACTAAAGAACGTAAAAACAAACACTTCTCTCCAGCTAAAAGAAGTTTGTATTCCAGGCACTGAGTTGTCAATTTTCTGCGACATGTCAACTGGAAAAGCACGACCATATCTAACTCCTTCTTTCCGTCGTGGGTTTTTCAACAAGCTCCACAATCTCAGTCACCCAGGCGCGCAGGCTTCTGCTCGATTGGTGGCTGATCGCTTTGTGTGGCCCTCAATGAACAAAGATTGTTCCAAATGGGCCCGGGAATGTGTAGCATGCCAACGCAGCAAAATATCACGACACACCTGGACGCCTATAGGAAGGTTCTCAGTTCCTACAAATCGCTTTCGTCATGTCCACATCGACATCATCGGGCCCATGCCTTCCAGCAAAGGATATCAATACTGTCTTACAGCCGTAGACAGATTCACTCGATGGCCGGAGGCATGGCCAATGACGGGCATAACTGCTGAAGAAGTTGCTGAGACCTTTACAACTGGGTGGATAGCTAGATTCGGCGTCCCCGCAGTCGTCACAACTGACCAGGGTCGACAATTCGAATCCGCGTTATTCAACGCTTTGTTGAAACATTGTTCTGCCCAACGAACGCGCACCACAAGCTATCACCCGTGCGCCAACGGAATGGTGGAGAGGCTCCATCGACAATTAAAAGCAGCGCTGATGTGCCATGGTGGCACATGGAGTACCGCCCTACCCCTAGTGCTTCTGGGCATGCGAACTGCACTTAAGGAGGACCTCCGGGCCTCTTCCGCAGAACTGGTTTATGGGGAACCTCTTCGACTCCCCGGAGAATTTTTAGCCCCGTCTACAATGACAAACACTGTCGAGACTTCGGATTTCGCCTCGGAGCTGAGAAAACATATGGCTAGTATAAACCCGGTGCCTGCGTCTCACCACACAGAGCGACGCTCATTTGTATTCAAGGATCTGTCCAGTGCGACACACGTTTTCCTGCGAGACGACACAGTTAGACCATCATTAAAGCCACCATATACTGGACCACATCCAGTAATCAACAGAAATAACAAGACCATTACGATTAATGTGGGAAACAAAGACATCCATGTAAGTCTTGACCGAGTAAAACCAGCATTCATTGAAGAGGTATTACCCACTCCATCTGGTCTTAAACCTGTGTTTGCTCCTCCGGCAGTGCCAGCCCCAATACCACCCAAACCTTCAGCTCCGACGAACCCTCAACCATCTTTAAGTACCCAAGCTCCTCAGGAGTACATTTCGCGATCAGGACGTCACGTGCGGTTTAAGTTACCCATTGATGTCTAACATCTCGTTCCCTAACGCTGTCACGAGATAATTTTTTTACCCTTTCTTTATTGTTTTAAATAATATGGGGTCATCTCACACCGTGGGGGGGTGGTGTGGCGGCAACACTGTGCCACCACAGCCGCGCAATACGCTCGTCGGTGATTGGCCGAATTGTCGAATGGGCCAATCACCGTTCACAAAAGGCATAGAGAACGGCCAGATGCCGGACTTGACAGGTCTCCTCGATATATTGCTTTCATAAGATTGTTGTGTTTAATTATTTAAGAGAAGGCATTAAAACCAATCAAGAATATGACTTTCATTGCAACATCCACAAATATGGGAAGAACGCCGCCCGCCGGTCGGACGACGCTTCTTCTATAAGTCGATGCCATTTCTGAAAAAGTGGACCAAGATCGGCATATTAGTAGTTACGACGTAGCTGAAGACCTGGGGATTGACCACAAAACAGTTTTGACCCATTTGAAAATAACTGGGTATACAAAAAAACTCGATATTTGGGTGCCACACCAGCTCACTGAAAGAAACCAAATGAATCGTGTACTCATTTGCGATTCTCTATTGAAACGTAAAGAAACCGAACCGTTTTTGAAAAGATTGATCACTGGTGATGCAAAATGGATCACCTACGACAAGAATGTGCGCAAACAATCATGGTCAAAGGGCAGTGAAGCACCACAGACTGTAGCGAAACCCAGATTAACACGTAATAAGGTGATGCTGTGTGTATGATAGGATTGGAAGGGCATCGTTCATTATGAGCATTTACCGCCGGGCAAAACCATCGATTCGGATCTCTACTGCCAACAGCAGATGAGACTCAAACAAGAAATTGAGAAAAAACGGCCGGAATTGATCAACATAAAGAGTGTGGTCTTTCATCATGATAACGCCAGACCGCACACATCTTTGGCCACTCAGCAAAAATTTAGAGAGCTTGGTTAGGAAGTGTTAATGCATCCACCACATAGCCCTGACCTTGCACCCTCAGATTTCCACCTGTTTCGATCTCTTCAGAATTCTTTGGGTAGTGTTAGATTAACATCAAGAGAGGACTGTCAAAACTACTTGTTGCATTTTATTGATCAGAATTCCCAAAATTTCTACAGCAACGGGGTCATGTCACTACCTAAAAGATGGCAACAAGTTATCGAACAAAATGGTACATATATATTATAATTAAATGTAATTAAACTTGAAAAAAATATGTCTTGAATTTGTTTAAAAAATACGAAGAAACTTTTTCCCCGACCTTATATAATAATAAAATACATTTAATAATAGGCTTTTGTTTGGCCGCCAACTCGCCTGATGTAAAGCGGTGATGTGGTCTATGATGGAGCACGCTTGTTTAGAAGAAACTATTATTACAACGTAATAATTAGCGCCATAAGCATTCTGTAGACCTTTGCCTTCCTGCCTTGTTGATGCTAACTTTTCTCGCATCGTCTACGGCGGAAACAAATCTTTAAATGTAACTGTTTTTTTTACTAAAATGGGTTTGTATTTGCTTTATTATATGCCTTTGATATATTTCTATAATAATAAAAAATCAAAAATCTATGTCTAAATCATAGTTTTTATTGAAATTAACCAGTCATGCTAAATTAACATATGGTTCAAATAAAAAAAAATCTATTCAACTTAAACTTAATAACACTAAGATCTTCTTACATATAAAAGGCGATTTATGTATATATGTATGTGCCCTACGGACTCGAAAACGGCAGAAGCGATTTTGACGTGATTTTCACTGGCAGATAGCTGAAACCGCAGGGTGCAGCTAGCAATTAATTAATAATAGGCAAATAACCAAACACATAAAATACCATAAAATTTTGACGCTATCTACGAACCATTATGCATTTGTGGCATATCTCAATTTTGCATTTTGTTCCTATTTTACGTTTTAAGTGTACTTTGCTTTGTAATGTATTTTTTTCTAATTTTTATTTCTATACCTGACAGTTTTGCAAGTAAATTTATCAATTTTATTAGACGTAAAGTATTGCCATTGTTACTAAACTTTCTTATAAAATACAAACAAGAATATGTACAAAGGTATATTAAATGAAGCAAACATAAAAAAAAGCCTTATATAATAAATTTAAACTAAAAATCTAAAAAAAAAAAATTGTCCGTGTGGTAGAGTACCGAGTACGCTGGCTGCATTCCCGCGTTGAATGGCCAGAGAAATTCTCTGCTCTCTCTCTCTCTCTTTTGCAAGTTATATATTGTAGGAGTCAAATATTGTTATACAAGTTCATAGTTAATATAAATAGGTTAAAAGTACTTAATTATAGTCTAAGATCCGGCTGCAGAATTACTTCGGTCATCGAGTTTTTACTTAAAATCAAATTTTTACGCATATTTATGATAAGGAGAATATATAGTCTGTGGAATGCGCTGTCGAGTGGGTGTTCCCCGATAGTTACAATCTGGGTGTCTTCAAATCACGAGTGGATCGGTTTCTTCCAGGCAAGCGTGCGATGTACGTAGACCACATAATCGCTTAAAATCAGGCGAGTTGGCAGTCAAACGCAAGCCTATTTATGCATTAAAAAAAAATAGAAACATAATAGGTCATTATTTTGATTTCAATTGATTATGCTCTGTGTAGAAGAGATTCGTTCCAAAGCGTGTTATTTTATGACAGTCTGCATTGAAAACAACCGGTAGATTACGCCCTAAGCCCTAAGAATGCCCTAACGCTTAAAAAAACTGCACTGAACTATCACTACGAAAGTGTTGATGACGATGTTTAATAAATAAAATAAATAAATATCTGGGACATTATTACACACATGGTCATCTGAACCCAAACAAAGCAAAGCTTGTAATATGACTGCCAGAGACTGATACACATACATATATATTTTTATATACATACTTAAATAGATACTAACACCCAGACATAAAACAAAGTTACATTAAAATCAAACGTCTGACTTGGAATAGTTCTTTTGAATTATCTATAAAAAAATCTAGCCAGAAATTTGACCGAAAGTTACCGTGTTCAATGAATGAGGTTACTTCTGCTACTTTCATCTTGATTATATTTTACTATTGTAATTTTCACAGAAAGCTTTGAGCTAAAGAAGCAAAAGTTTTCCGGCGATCGGAACTCTAGAAATTGATTGAAACTGCACCAGTGTGCTCATCTCAAACGGTCTGATCATTTGTCCATATGCTTTATTTCTGAAAAGTATCCTACGAGTATTTCATCGAAGACATTTCTGGTATCTGACAAAAAAGTTAGTTTTTTTAATCGGAAGATCCGTTTCAGCAAGGTTTCACTTAAAACTGTTTCGGAATACTCAAATTTTTTTTTTGTTCAATATCAGTAAAGAAATACATTTGAATAATTCCATCAATGGGTTCTACTTTTATTCAATTTTCGTGCACCTTTCTTAAAACCAATAGAGCCTAATCCTCAAACTAATTAGTGTGAAAAACAAAAAAAAAAAACATTCTGTTCTTAACAATCGAATCTTTCAGATTATAATCTCCCGGATAGATTAGATATAACTGTGTTTTTTAATACCATGCACTCGAATCCATTTCTGGCCTTCACGCGCACTGTTAAAAGTGGCTAAAGTTACTTACACCGTGTGCAAGACTCATAAGGGCAGAAATATTTGCAAGCAGTATAAATACCTACAGCTTAAAAGAGATTAGCATGTGTCGTCTTGGACTAGACATCATAAAGACATCAAGAACGCATCAGAGGTAGTAACAGGTTGTCCCTACAAAATGTTCTTTATATTTTTTTCTATGTATAACTTTTTGTCACGTCTGATTATATCACTTTTTTCCCCTATGACATTATTTTCAGCTTAGCTCATAAGACGTCTAATTAGTAATAAATAGATGTTCCATGTTATTTGTACTTTTAGCAGTAGATAAAAAAAGTAGCTTCAGAGTAATTCGACATAGAACTACAGTCACCGAGCATAGCTCAGCGTATCCAGCAAGCTCTTTACTCTGCTGGATACACTGAATTGAGCTGGCAGTTGGCCGATTATATCTGCCATATAACCGATAACCGTTGGGGTAAGCGTGTTCTAGAGAAACTTTGAGACTCAATGGAGTGACAATTTACTTAAGGCAATGGTTTAAATGGCAGTGACCAGAAGAAAAAAATAAGTAGGGTACCCTTGTGAGAGGCCTATATCCAGCAATGGACTTCTGTAGGCTGTTTTATTTCATTTTACAACTGCTATGACATCTGACGGAAAGCGATGATTCAGTCTAAAATTAAGTACCTACAAAGAATTACGATAATGATGACAGCTGAGCAGATACGCTGCTTTCAAGTACTGGTGCATAGTATAGCTGTATTTCGCATTCTGAAAAATTATAAACAAAGTTAAACAAACATTCCTCGTTCATGTGTAAATATGTAAACTGGAGTAAAATGCGGAACTTTTTGGTAGAAACCTAGCTACTGAAATTAATTTTAAATTAGCAGTTGTTTTCATACAAATAAGTTAAACATTCCAAAGATTGGGTGCAACGGAAGTGTCTGTGTCGATGCGACGGTTTCTTGAAACTGTGCATCTCAAACGTTGGAGGCACTTCACTGGGATGACTTTATCAGTTTAAATACCACTTCACCGACTCCCTTTGGACATGAAATTTTTAGAGAAATAATAACGTCTAATTCTAGGGTGAACAAACGTTTTTGAACTTAGAGCTACGCTGCCACCGAATCGCAAGCAAGGAGACACCACGTTATCATAGATATCTTTTGCGGAATATGGGCCCGCCAAAGTGGCAAAGAGTTACCCTCACTGCAATTTTAAACTATTAGGCATAGAAGCTTGTAATTTGTCGTGTTATAGGTCATATTAAAATCTTTATTCAATTTTTTGCAAATATAGTATGATTATGATTACAACTTTTTGAATTAGGTATAACGATAAAACTGTAATAAATTCCAGACGTCCTAGCTCAAAGGTTATTAACCTTTTCGTAAAATAATCTTAACAAATTGTTCCCGAATTTTCTTTTTGATTCAACGATGTTAAATAAATGTTATGTCACAATGATACATACATCTGAAATTTGGCCAAGCCCACAGAGCTTAGTTCGTCCCAATTTTTTATAACCATCAATTTCTGAACTATGAATATGACCACGGTTACTTATGTTATGACCATCTTAGCTACGGAACCCTACCATACGCGTGACTCAACACGCTCTTGGCCTGTTATTTCCTTTTGAGGTACTAAACCCAAAAAACATCAAAATAAAAATACAAGTAAGCAATTAAGCGTTATTTCCACTGACACCGTAATAAAATATCAAAAAGCTTTGGAGAAGCCCGCTATCCTCAATCAAAGTGTTACTTATTAATTTTAATGACATATCCCGAATTTTGCTGAGGCTGCTCTCTAGCCCCCTTACTAGTCAAGAGTGCTGCTTATAAAGGTCTCCAAGATGCAGGGCTCAGTCCTCACGATAATCACTTCTTCGACCCCACTCGAAATGGCACGCAAGATAAACGGGAGCTACCTTTATTTTGTCGGTTTGTACGGTCAGAAAAAAAACATGGCAGGGTTTTATTTCATCATAATATTTAATCTATATAGATGGTTAACTCAACAATTCAACAAGTAAAATCAAAACGGAAATATGGATTTAAATTTCTCTTAGTTTTAGTTGCAGTTGTATCGACATCTGTCGAGTTAGTAGGAAACAATTTTTTAATCGTCTTTTAAAACTCATATTATAAGTATTTTAGTTTAAGAAAGTAACTGCTTACCATCAAACGGCCCGTCTGCTTGTTTGCCACCTATGGCATTTAAAAAAACGCTATCTCAAGGTATGTTAAAATTTTTTCCATGAGCCTGCTCCACCTTGTTCTCTGAGGCAGTCAACTCTTCTTTCTCTCTTGTTCACCCAAATATAAAAGCACCTTCAATGCAGATGTCTTTTTCGTGAGAGCCCGTGAAAGTATAAAGGTTGTGGAATTTCCTACCGGTTTCCATTAGACAAGCCAAGTCTATTAACATTTTCAAGGCTAGAGTGAAATATCTATCTTTCTAAAGTCTAGAACTGTTCGTTTCTGTTGGAAGAGAGTTTTACATACCTGTTGCTCCTGATTCGTCTTGGTTGTTGTTTGTTCTGTCATTGTGAGTATTTATCGTATTTATTATATGTATGTATATATTTATCTATATCATTCGTATTAAATCATTTGGTAGTATTTATTTAATGGAATTTATTAAAAGTGTTTTAGCATCCCACGTCGATCCTTTTACGTAAATTCTTTCCATCGAATGATTGTCTGGAAGAGATCGCTTTTAGCGATAAGGCTTCCACTTGTGGCACTAGATCGTAAGCGTTTTCTATCTGTTTGTAATTTTTATTTCTGGTGTACACAATAAAGAGTTTCTATCTATCCTAAGAGCTCATTGGTAAGGGCCCGGGATTTGAACCCGCGACCTCACGCGTCCAAGTCTAGTGGTCTCCCAATTAATGACAGCCCCGTTAGCTGAGTTGGTAGTGAGCTAGCTGAGTTGAGAGTTTGCCTTCTGCGCTTGGGGACGTGGGTTCAATTCCCACCTAGGACAAACATTTGTGTGATGAACATTTGTGTTTGTTCTATGTCGGGGTGCTAATATATATTTAAGTAAGTATTAAAAAAATTATACCTATGTATGTATATCAGTCTCTGGCAGTCATATTATAAGCTTTGCTTAGTTTGGGGTCAGATGACCATGTTTGCAATAATGTCCCAGATATTTATTATTATAAATAAGCTACTATGGATTTTTTTGTTTCACAAGATATTAAAACGCATAATAGTATAAGCTTTTCTCATAAACAATTCACATTACCTCATTTAAAGTAAATAGGTAACAAAGTTTCAATGAAAATTGGAAAGTGTGACGTATCTATATTTAATTTTTTTGTCGACCATACATCTATGGTGAGCGAAGTGAAAACATCACTCAGGCCAATATTGAATTATTTATAAACAGACGGCACTGAATGGAACTGAAGTGTGTTTTGACATCAGCTATTGACTGCACTCTTACTTATGACTGCTGAGTGATTACTCTCATTGTGATCGTGCCTTTTGTGATTCTTTGAAACCGTTCAAATATCATTTCTCAAACGATTCAAGATATATTTAAACATCCATTTATGTTGAAATCGGTTTAAGATGCTTCTTTAGAATACTATTTGTTACCATAGTTGGTATAAGTTTTTTTTTTGCTCTGTCACTACTTCACATTAGATTATAAACGCGAGTTTATTATAGCTGATATTTATAATATAGCAAAATATTGAAGTCTAGTCGGCCTCCGTCCTCGCTACAAAATATAATATAGCCTATGTCACCCGGGGATAGTGTAGCTTCCCAACAGTGAAATAATTTTTCAAATCGGTTCAGTAGTTTCGGAGCCTATTCAATGCAAACAAACAAACAAACAATCAAATCTTTCCTCTTTATAATATTATATATAGTATAGATAACAAGAAAATATTGTTATTTCGCTTTTTATAATATTGTTTATTTGCTTTTTCATTGCAGCAGGCCTAGCACGGGCCGTGGACAAATTATCTTCCCACGGTTTTTATCCGCGCGAAGACGCGACAAAGCTACAATATGGATACGTTTGTCTCTTTCTCGCGGGATAAAAACGGTGGAAAGACAATATGTCCACGGCCCGTGCTAGGCCTGCAGTTGCTAGAATTTAAAAAAACATCTAGCATGCAAAAACTACCTTCTAGATAACTAAAGTTAAAACTTTCTGGATTATTAATCTGCTCAATTTGTTTGAAGGTGAATTAAAATCTTGGCTACATTTTTCAAGCACCGTTTTATGCAAGTTTCTCTTCAGACTGAAAAAAGCATTCCTGTAAGCAATTCGAAAGCAATCCAGCGAAAACGTGTGAATTGAAACAGCTGCTGATTTTTTTCAAGCTAAGCCTCCTCTCACAGAGTTTTACGTTCACATCCCGGAGAGTTTTTGTAACAATAACATGTAGGGAATAATAGGTATACGTACTTACTTGAAAACAGTCAAAATAAATATCGTAAAACCTGTAAATAGTTTGTTCAGAATAGGGAGTACCTACAATCGATATAACTATATTTTATTTTGTTTTATTTTACATAAAGGGAGGCCTTTGCCCTGCAATGGGATGACCACGGCTGAAATAAAATAAAAATAAATAAATTTATTTTACATGGAAAACAAACAGCTGCTAAATAACACAATAGATATGAAATAAATAGTTACACAAAAGCCAAAAATATGTTTTCACTAATACAAACAAAAATAGTGTAAAAGCCCCTTTGCAACACCAACTTGGGCCTGGATAGACAAATAGTATTCGAAAAACAAACATTCGAAGTCTTTAACATAAGAGATAATACTTTAATTACCAGAGAGAAAAAAGAAATAAATAATATTCAAATTAAAATTATAAAAAACCTCATACAACCTAATTGTTTTTTTTTTTTTATATATGAAATTTTACGTTTTTTTGCCAAATTCTTTTTAGTATTATCATATTTCATTTTAGATGTGTCAAAGAATTTTTTGGAAATTGTATTTTGAAATGTATTTTGCCTCATAATAAATAAATCAACGTTGGATGAATAGTTGCGTTTGAAATTAATTAATGTGCGAATAAAGGAGTTTTTTCGATAATCAGTTTCGTAGCGTGGAGTATACAGTTGAAGATTATATTAATATATATATTATTATAATATAATATATTAATATAGGTTGTATCTTTTATGAAAACGGACAGACAGACAGACAGCAAATTACACTTAGTAATAGGTCCAATCTACACTCTTTGGGTACGGAACCCTAAAAATCAGTTCTGGGGTATCTGAGGTTTTGTGTTATTTCGATAGCACACTGTATTCACATAAGTTATATTGAAGACGCTTAAAACTTTACCATGCGTTACTCTGACCTCTTCCACCTTACTAAAACTGCCCTAAAATATTATGATATGTATAGTAGTGGAAATATACGTATGCAAATTAACTTTTAGCGTAGCTGTAATCTCTTTATTTGGCTTTATCTTTAATAATTTGTAGTTATAACAAGTAGGAAATTAGATTATAAAACACTGTTGATTACAAGAAAAAACCTTACATTACCAGTATAAAATGCTTGTCATAGGTGTATATGTTACGGCTAAAACCCGAAGCGCGGCTGCACCTAGTTTTAGCCGGTTAGAACTAGGTGTAGCCACTTACTCTTGGTTAAACCTAGTACGAGCCGATTGTTTTCGGGTAAAACTAGGTCTAGCCTTCATAATGCCGGCTACAACTAGGTCCAGCCATTCCCTGTTGGATAAAACTAGGTCTATCCGATATCATTCCGGCTAGAACTAGGTCCAGACAATCCCTGTTGGATAAAACTTAGATGCGTGCCCCGCCACGCCTTCCGCCTCGCGTCACACTCATGACTCACAGCATCTGCAGCAGCGGCGCGGGGTGGAGGGCGTAGCGAGGCACGCGCCTCTGCAGGTTGTGAGCACCAGGTGCTGCTGATCTACTGCAGTTCTACTAGCGAGTGTGACTCACAGCGTATGCAGCAGCAACGCGTGTCTTAGTTTTATCCAACAGGGATTGGCTGTACATAGTTGTAGCCGGCATGCTATCGGCAGAGCTTTTTTAGATATTAAAAAAACACCCAATAATAAGAAACGTAGAGAGTTTTTTTATTCTTATAAATCACATTGTTATAATTAACACAAATTATTAGGAGTACAATTTTTAATACTTGTTCATACTTGTTTGCATCTAGTTTTATCTAACAGGGATTGTCTGGACCTAGTTCTAGCCGGAATGATATCGGATAGACCTAGTTTTATCCAACAGGGAATGGCTGGACCTAGTTGTAGCCGGCATGATGAAGGCTAGACCTAGTTTTACCCGAAAACAATCGGCTCGTACTAGGTTTAACCAAGAATAAGTGGCTACACCTAGTTCTAACCGGTTAAAACTAGGTACAGCCGCACTTCGGGTTTTAGCCGTAACATATACACAAATAAAAGCCAAACGGTATGATGGAACAGACCACAAAATTCAATTTACGTGGCAGACAAAATAAAAACGTCCCAGACTGTATCGTATCGTTGATTTGTTTTCACTTTGTTGCTTCTACCTACACAACATTTGTATCCACATTGTCCCCAAAAAACATAGACCTCTTTCGGTTAAAAGAGCCCGAAAGAGATAAAGGCAAGGGACGGGCCACCGAGGGTCGACTGTTTTTGGACGTATGAAAGGTTGAAATCGCCGTCCGACATGAGATATGACACTTTTGTTCAGATTTCATGAAGTTTAATTAAACATCTCCCCGCAGATGACATTTCGTAATACAAGTTGTTGCTTGGCTTGTTCCACTTGATTGATTGGAGGAAATTATGAAGTCTTTTTTGTAAACTGTATTTATATTATATCTGCCTATCTCCCAATCTATCTATCTATATCTATATACATATAATAAAAACGTAGAGATTAAAAAATCTGTAATTGCGAGATAACAAAAAAAACACACAGGGCGACTTAAAATAAGCAGCTGAACATGTTAAGGCAGTTTTTAGAATTTTTGTTTGTTTGTTCACGCACAGCGCCTAAACCCCTGGAAGAAAATGCGGACGGATTTAAATGCGGTTTTCACGAATATGCTTAGCTATGACCAGATTGAAGTATAGGCTGTTATTTTGCGCAAGGGCCGGATTAAGGGAAGAAAAAAGTATTGAAGGTTTATATGAAAATCTACGCGTACGAAGTCGCGGGCAAAAATACTAGTTAGTAAATAATTCAGTTGTTATTTTAGGTTAGATCAATTCAACGAGTTCAACGACGGTGGTAAATAAATCTAAAATATGAAGTGAAATGTAATAAGGCTACACTAAAACACTGTTTTTAACTATTACGGTTATTCACTACAGTTATAATATAATTATTTACGGGATATTTACCGTGATAAGGTTGTGGATAGAGTTCCCGATAATAATCGCCGCAGTTTTACATGCACCATGTTCACGGGAATACTGAATAATGCGGGAGGTTGGTCGAACTCGAAAAGTTCAAAGTTAGGTGCGAACAAAACGATATACCCTCTTTCTTTATGTGTTAGACCAACCACCCGCATTCTTCTTCTTCAGTATATATAATGTTAAGTAAGATTTGTCTTTTAAAAATTTGCGAAATATGATCGGCCAAAAATACTTCGGTCAGGTATTTTTACTTTTTGAAGAAACTTGCGATTAATACATTTTTCAAAAAAAAAAGAACACAAAAAGATTAAGCTGATCCAACTAATAGTTTCAACCGCATTCAGCGCTATTTTTCAAGGTGAATGCGCGCGCGCGGCTGCATCTCGCTTTGCACTGATACGGCTGAGTAATTCCCGTGTAGTATAAATAAAATGTGTGAAAACCGCGTCAGTTTTCATAATATAACACTGAAAGTTGAATAAACGGGATCATTCTCTTTTTCCATCCTTAGGAGTGTAATATTTACTTAAAATTTACATAGGACTATCCGACATATGGCCTACTAGCTGAATCCCACGGTGTTACCCGTAATTTTCTAGTTTTTCACATATTCTGGGTGAAAAAGTACCCTGTGTCCGTCCTTATGTTGTACACTATCATCCTGCCACAATTCGGCCGACAGAGAAGCAAAGAGACACACAGAGTTACTTTCGCTTTTAATATTAGTTAGGATTTAGTAAAAAAAAGTTGTTAAAATCGGCGAAGAAGGTAATTTTTTTATGTAAGTCACAAACTTACATTTAGAAAAACTGTCGAATTTAAGAACTTTTTTTATCAAACCGCAAAATTCAATTATTAGTTGATAAACAGATTGTATTCGCTAAACCAGATGTGAACTACCATTTTGTATGAAACGAGCCATAGTGAAGCCTGAATTAGACAGCTAAGTATACAAAAAATAAAAATGCCTGCACAAAAATTCACTCCACTTTTTCTCACCGTCGTTCCCTAATACTCATCTAGAGCGTTCCACTAGGAAATGAATTAATTCTATTTTACACAAGAGTGTTTTAAAGGAAAAGAGGTTTCTTGCACTGGAAGAAATACCCCGTGAAATTAACTTCTGGATTCAGTACGCGCTGGACACCTCTCAGGTAGGAAGACAAACGGCCGAGGGAAGAATTGTACGAGGTAGTTACTTACACGAACGGGACTTTCAAACTCTACGTGATCGTTATTTCTACTTAGAAACTTTTCTAGATGATAGAATAAGTACTTAGTACTTTTTTGATAGGACTATTTTGCCTTATTATAGACAACAAAAATGAATAAATGGCAAGTAAACTAAGCGTGTACATATAATAAATTAACCTGACAGCAATCAAATATTTTTGCGAAAATTATATTGAATAACTCTAAATACTATATAGGCTTCGTAAACACTGAAAAACGGTTAAATTATTGTAATAAATATAATAAACAAGATAAAAATTATAGGTACGCTACGAAATTGGCGGCTAATATTAAAATAATAGGTCGGGGAAAAAGTCTTTTCGTATTTTGTATGTATAAGGTTGTAGTAAAAATCTCATCCGTTGTACTGTTTGTATCTGGCTGGTTTTGATACCATTAAAAATATGACATTTTAAAAAAGGAATACAAAAAGTAAAAAGCAATTTCCCGCCATTTTTCAATTGTTTTTTTGTTTGATAAAATGAGTGAATCTAACGAAGAAATTCGATATATTGTGAAATTTTATTACAAAAAAGGGAAAACTGAGACACAAGCCGCGAAAAAAATTTGTGACGTTTATGGACCTAATGCAGTGTCATCAAGAGTAGCACAATGTTGGTTCAAGCGTTTTCAGTCCGGGAATTTTGATGTCAAAGATGCAGCTCGCTCTGGTCGCCCTGTTACGGATAAAGTAGATGCCATTTCTGAAAAAGTGGACCAAGATCGGCATATTAATAGTTACGACGTAGCTGAAGAACTGGGGATTGACCACAAAACAGTTTTGACCCATTTGAAAAAAACTGGGTATACAAAAAAACTCGATATTTGGGTGCCACACAAGCTCACTGAAAGAAACCAAATGAATCGTGTACTCATTTGCGACTCTCTATTGAAACGTGAAGAAACCGAACCGTTTTTGAAAAGATTGATCACTGGTGATGAAAAATGGATCACCTACGACAAGAATGTGCGCAAAAGATCATGGTCAAAGGGCAGTGAAGCACCACAGACTGTAGCGAAACCCGGATTAACACGTAATAAGGTGATGCTGTGTGTATGGTGGGATTGGCAGGGCATCGTTCATTATGAGCTTTTACCGCCGGGCAAAACCATCGATTCGGATCTCTACTGCCAACAGCAGATGAGACTCAAACAAGAAATTGAGAAAAAACGGCCGGAATTGATCAACAGAAAGAGTGTGGTCTTTCATCATGATAACGCCAGACCGCACACAAAGATGTGTGCGGTCTGGCGTTATCATGATGCCACTCAGCAAAAATTTAGAGAGCTTGGTTGGGAAGTGTTAATGCATCCACCATATAGCCCTGACCTTGCACCCTCAGATTTCCACCTGTTTCGATCTCTTCAGAATTCTTTGGGTAGTGTTAGATTAACATCAAGAGAGGACTGTCAAAACTACTTGTTGCATTTTTTTGATCAGAAGTCCCAAAAATTCTACAGAAACGGGATCATGTCACTACCTACAAGATGGCAACAAGTTATCGAACAAAATGGCACATATATATTATAATTAAATGTAATTAAACTTGAAAAAAATATGTCTTGAATTTGTTTAAAAAATACGAAGAAACTTTTTCCCCGACCTTATATATTCCTTGGGACTTAGGGGACTTTCCCTCCCTTGCCATTCATTCTTGTCAGACACAGATCCAACTTGGATAGGCTAGGTTCGAAATAAGTCAATGTAAAAAAAACACCGCGATGCCACCTAGTCTTGTGGTCTTGTGGTCTATAGACCTCTAGAGTGTATATAAAAATTGGGGGAACCAGATGCTCAAAGCTCTGTTACGAAGCTTAGGCCGAGTGTGGTGAAGTGACTTTCATGGTTGACCGCTAGAGCTTCTGGCTGCTGTCCTGGAGCCCAACACAAGGCACTTGGATTTGAGTAGGTTAAGTTTGATGCAATGATTATTAACTGAATTTATGCCTAAACTAATGTTTAGGCATACATTCAGTTGCCAAATAATTAACTCGATGCCAGTTTAAAATAAAAAGATGCTGACAACTGTTGGGAGAGGATTGCAATGTCAAGAAGGCGTATGTTGGAGTTCCCAATGGCCACAGACCCGTCGCCGTCGGCCGGCAAGATACCGTAGAGATGGGCTAGCGCAAGCTACAAGTCCAAGAGAGACAGCACGAGACCAAGACCGTAGGAAGATCTTGTGTCGGAAGCCAAAACCGACTTTCGGTAGCCGCGCCAGCGGAGTAAGCAGTTCCAACTGTTATAATTAGTCTGCCATTACTCGTACATTGTCTATCACGTAGGTTATTATAAAACCAAACAGTAGCCAACTTATTAATTTTCATGCTCATTTTTTTATTAGATCCCAGATGACAGTTACCTACTCAGCTGCTGCAGTTAAATACGTGCCTCACATAAAAGCATTTGAATTTTGTTGTGACATAAGTTTTGTGGTTTATGTGGACTGCGGTTGCTTAATGTGCACATAACAAAAGTATACAAAAAAATCTTTGATTGCAGAAAAAAAAGGATTGGTGGAAAAAGGTACATAAAAGTGTACTTTTTCAAGTTCATGTTTCGAGATCAAAATCGGCGACTGGCGAGAAACAGCGTGAAACCGGGACCAATGGCGTTCTCTTGTGGAGGTCAAACCCCACTTCAGGTTGCTACGCCAGTGAAGTACGTAAGTAAGCTTTTCAAGTTTTGACGGCGCTAAGTTGTGTGAAAATTAGGCGCTGCGAGTTGCAGCCCTAACATTGAACCTTCTAGATTCTTGAATATTTTAATGATAGAACAACACTGCCCCTCGTGACTCTTTTAATGATATAAGATGGTACAAAACTACATGTTCGTTTGCCCAGAAAGTTTCAAGTTTCTTAACTTCGTGCAATTTAAAGGTTTTTAGAAATAAAGCACCTTTAAACTGCACGATATTTGTTATGTAAGATTTATTTTAAGGAAACAACTTCTTAAGTTAAGGTCAGTTAGAAGTATCTTTTGTAATACTATATTCAGTTGCAATGCATTAAGCCATTCTAAGGTGATAAATATTACGAGGCCATACGGTGTCGGCCGTCAGGATCGGCCGAGCCAAGCCACGTTCTTCCCCTGAATACTTTACGTTCTCGACGGTCGTTCATAAAAAAGACAATTTCCCTTATTGCCGCAATCTGTTACACGTGTTCCGCGCCCGGTTATGTCTGCAACCGCGCTCATAAACGACAAAGTAAACCATAATTTATAGCACAAATTTAGGGTCAAACACAAGAGACATAAATCGCTTTAGTATATTATTTGGGCTAACTGGACGGCCACTAACGACAATATGTTAGCACATTCGTTAATTTCTAATGGGTGCTTTTATTTACAACACGACCCCCGCGGTCTTTGGATGAGTGAAAAATGTTGTGTTATCAGCGTTCAGTCCGGGGCGGTCCGATTGTTTAACATAAGTACTTTAGGTCGTGGTACTGTATTTAGCACGAGGAATATGGTCTCTATTATTTGTGTTCAAGTTTATTTGAGAAACTTAATATCAAAATAGAAGACAATATCATCTGGTCGATGCAATATGCTGGCCTCAACTTTGCTCATGCGAGTAGTGTGAGCATTGCTATGCAAAGAGTTAGCAGGGCCAGCATTTTGGGGACAATTTCCCAATGGTAGCGATGAAATAGATTAGTTTTTTTAGTAGTTAAGATTAAATTAATTTTTCTCTGTACATACTTATTTTAATGGATACGTTTTTTAGCAGTTAGGCTTCAATTAGTTTTTCTCTATACATACTTTTTTAGGTTTCCGTATCCAAAGAGTAAAACGGGACCCTATTACTAAGACTCCACTGTCCGTCCGTTGTGATAGTTAGACAGTTGAAATTTTCACAGATGATGTACTTCTGTTGCCGCTATAATAACAAATACCAAAAAACAGAATAAAATAAATATTTAAAGGTGTTTTTTTTTTCCTTTTTTATATATAATTGTACGGAAACATTCGTGCGCGAGGCCTACACGCACTTCGCCGGTTTTATTTCTGTTATTGTAAAGCAATTATTTCAGACAATCTTATTAATTGTACTTCAATAATTAAATTATAATCAAGTTTTGTTTTGTATGTTTGTAGGAGGTAAACTATTGAACAGTTTCTGACAACCCTTTTAAAGATACAAGGGTATGCTACCACTGAGAGACAAAAGCTGCATATTGTTTTGTCGCGGATGTAGCCGCAAGCAAGGGCTAGTCTACACTAATATTATAAAGAGGAAAGATTTGTACCTATTTTTGTATGTTTGTATGTTTGTAACGAAATAACTCAAAAACTACTGAACCGATTATAAAAATTATTTCACTGTTGGGAAGCTACACTATCCCCGGGTGACATAGGCTATAATATATTTTGTAGCGAGGCCGAAGGCCGAGCTTACACCCATGCAAAGCCGGGGCGGGCGGCTAGTCTATTATAAATGTACAATGACTTGAGAGGGAATGAGTGAATGGAGTATGTTAGATTACAATTTACTTCGCAATGGTTAAATGGATTCAAACGTTAAATTTGGCATGAGAGGTATCTTATTTGCCCTGGATTAACATCCATATATACTTATAATACAACTGTAACAGGTCCAATGCTGTACATTGCAGATATGTAGTTTTTTTTTGGACGGCACTCTGATATCTTTACGGAAGACAGTTTTTTTTTTTCGTATTTATTTTTTGTTATATTAGTTAGGAAGTTTTCTTTATCGTTAAGTTTAGTTATTTGATGAGTTTTGTTAATACGTAGTTTTTTTCCGTTGTTAATTGCAAATATTGGTCTGATGTTTAGTATAGTTTGTGATATTTTACGTTGTGATAGGCATGCAACTAATAAAAGCTCTGTAGACAATATTGTTAGTAACATACTACAATTTCCAGTGATTCTGTCTGCAGGGACTATTTAAATATTCACACAAATGAAGTTGCGGGTACAGCTAGTAGAAATATAAGTTCTTATCTATATCTATATATCTTCTATATACATATAATAAAAACGTAGAGATAAAAAAATCTGTAATTGCGAGATAACAAAAAAAAACACACAGGGCGTCTTAAAATAAGCAGCTGAACACGATAGGACAGTTTTTAGAATTTTTGTCTGTTTGTTTGTTTGTCCGCGCACATCTCCTAAACCACTGGACGGATTTAAATGCGGTTTTCACGAATATGCTTAGAAATTACCAGATTAAAACATATGCTATGTTATATCATTTATTTTAATTCGAAATTATTACATAAAAGAAACTAAAAAATCAATGATTATTTTCTTCGTTACCCGAAACGTAACGAGGTCCAAAGTAAAGAGAATGTTATTGACATAGCCATTAAAAATTTGAAACTGTCAACTGTTATTCAGTTTATTTAAATTAAGGAACCTTCTTAGAAGAATAATAATAATAAATAATTCTATCCAATGAATTTTGGCCATCAAATAAGAGTTGAAGTTGAAAACACAAAATATACCGCATCCCATTTTTAATTTTATTTTACTGTGATATTTTAACAGATAAATAGAGTAGTTCTATTTCATAGCTTTTTAATCAAGGTATACATACAAATGGACGCAAAATAACTAAAAACTATAAGAAATAACTAGCCAAGAGCGTGTCAAGACAAGCATATGTCAGGGTTCCGTGGCCAAAGCCATATACTTGTGGTCGTATTCATAGTTCAGAAATTGCATGGTCGTAGAAAAATTCGAACGAGCGAAGCTGGGCAGTCAAATTTCAGAGATGTATCATCCCGACATGACATGATATACTTTTAATGGTTTAGACAAAAAGAAAACTTCAAAACATGCTCTGCACTGTGGTCACATTATCTTTTTGATTTGAAAACTGTTGACGGTGTTTTTACTTTTACGCTTCTATCAATATTTCACACAGGGCGACTTAAAATAAGCAGCTGAACATGTTAAGGCAGTTTTTAGATTTTTGTTTGTTTGTTCACGCACATTTCCTAAACCTCTGGAAGAAAATGCGGACGGATTTAAATGCTGTTTTCACGAATATGCTTAGCTATGACCAGATTGAAATATAGGCTATGTTATTTTGCGCAAGGGACGGATTAAGGTAAGAAAAAAGGATTGAAGGTTTATATGAAAATCTACGCGTACGAAGTCGCGGGCAAAAAAACTAGTATTATGTAAATCCCAAAAAAATATGTGGTTCCTATAGGTCCGGTGTTGCAAGTGTTTTCATAACTTTTTCCGCAACCATCTTAGTCTTGAGATTTTTTAGTGTTAAATTTTATTGACCACTGTTATAATATTTCATCTCGAACGAGGAACTCTCTACGACATTGATACAAGATACAACTAACTACCTAGTTCCGTCATGAAATATGTAGCTGTACTGGTACCTCTGAAAAATACCGGCACAACTTTTGAAAGTCTGAAACATAGCTCTTCTTTTATTCATGCTCTGACATGTGGCGTTCCCGTTGTGTACAAGCTTTCTTCCCTAACAAAATAAACAACATTTACTTGGAGTTAGGTCCTTTGAGAGACTGCTTCCTGGTTCTAATGTTTTATGGATGAGCTCTTATGCAGTTACTTTTTGCATTTATTGCTGCATTTAGGCTACAATCGTGCAACGCCTCTTGGAATGCAATGATTTATTAGGCGGTGGCTATTACATAGGTCTCTATTTTTATCTTTGCACAGATTCTTAGAACATTTTAAGATCATCCCCTCCATGCTGATCGTGTAGGCCGTTCCCTTTATCACGAAACCCAGTATCTGTCTCTATCTCACAAGGAAAAATTCACGCGAGTTCCAGCAAGTCGCGTGGTTTTCACGCCTTTTTTATAGCTCAATATTCACCCGTATTACCCATATTTTATTGTTAGATATTCATTGATTCTCAGCCTTCGCTTACATCCTTTCGGATCCAAGCTAAAGAGGTTCGTAAATTTCAATGTCTTCAAAAGACAGAAGGTTGTGGAAACGCGACTTATTTTCTCTTTACGGAGATTGGAAATAGAGGCGAAATTAGTCTGTAGTGGACATGGCAGTTGTTTCGTTTGGGATACGGTAGTTCAGTAGAAAACTTGTAAGGTAGGCAAGTGGGCATGTATAGGCTGTAGCGAAACAAGCCTTCAGTCGCGCCGCGCACATGCTCGCGTGAGGACGGTTTCAGAGCTCGAACCTCGCTTGGAATGGCGCGAACTTTCCGATAACTTGCGAACTTCTATTCGTCGGAACATATCATTTCATATCGGTAGTAAAGTTTTTGTAAAAATCTTATATCTAAGTTTGATTGAGAAGTAAAAGTAACGAATCTGCGTATTATTAAGTTGTAATATAAATGAGTTAGTGTTAAAGACTGAAAAATCATCGGCTAATCAAGTATGTATGTATTATAGGTAAATATTTGAGTTCTTTGTAAAGCTTATGACATTTGTTAAGATTAATTATTTATAAGGACAGCTTAAATAATATGAGATTTGGATTACAGAGAAATTGAACGTGTGAAAAAGTTTACGCTTAATAAATTGTTCTTTTTGTTTGCTTGTTAAATAATGTTAGTTCACGACAGTAATCCATTCCAACAAAGCCAAGAAGGATAAAAAAAAAGCATTAAACTGCCATCTTTAGAAAATATTTCTGACTGAAACTGGAATTTCATCTGAGTTATTTCCAAAATGCATTAAAAATTTAAAAGACCGCTTCTACAAGCTAAAGTAGGTAACCGCTTCTACAAGCTAAAGCAGGTAATATCTGCCTAGGTATATAGCGCTCCATTTTACTATCGGGTCTTTAATGTTTGTACGATACTGCATTTGCTTTTTCTTACTTACCTGTTATGAAATTTTCGTGTTCGTAATTTTTCCTGTTATTTTGTGTAGCGAAAAATTTGCTTCGGAAGCATAACAAGGATTTGCTAAGATAATCTCACCTTATAAATTTTCCGTGGTTAATACAATGTGAAAGAAAGTTTTTTTTTTTTAAATTACCCATTCTTTTAGAACAAACATGTAATAACACTTATAAACTAAACCACTTACAATTACTTAAATTGTAAGTGGTTTAGCTTATAAGTGTGTTTGTTGTTTGTTTTAATTTGGCATGATAAAAAATGTTCTATATAATATAAGTGTTTTATTTTCAATAATCAAATATTTATCTACACGTATATAAAGCAGTAAATAAAATTAAAACAAATTAATGCTTCCGTAGAAAAGTACCATAGGTATAATTAAGGTTTTATACATCTATAAATATTTTCCTTTATTACATACTAGGGCTGTTGCCCGCGACTTAGTACGCGTAGATTTTCATATAAAATATCTACCCTCTTTTCCTCCCGTAATCCGGCCCTTTCACAAAATAACATAGCCTGTACTTCAATCGGGTCATAGCTAAGCATATTCGTAAAAGCTGCATTTAAATCGGTTCAGTGGTTTAGATGTGCGTGGCCAAACAAACAAACAGACAAAAAATCTAAAAACTTTCTTAACGTGTTCAGCTGCTTATTTTAAGACGCCCTGTGTGATATATTTTGTATATGTCTCAATTACAGTTTTTTTTTCCCAACTTTTTTATTATTATGTAGAAGATATATTTAAGCCTATTAATATATGAGCACCAAGAGAATAAAAAAAATATGAAGGTAGTTATTAATACGCCATTGATATTTAACCTACTTAAAAACAGGCGGGAGATTCTTAATAATTTCCGTATCCGTTATAATAAATGAACATTATGCATAAACTATACACGAACTGTGGCAAAACTCGCGCAATTATATCAATACGTGAATTTCATTTTGTAACACCTAATAAAACTGTTAGCAAAGTAAAAAGATAAAATATCCTATCATAGACATTTTTTTTTTTAAATGGTTTTGACATTTCAAATAACATTATTTATCTATAGTCATACAGACAAACCAATCAATCTCGCTGAGAAACCTCAACATCTATCTAAACTCCGACTCATTCATTCGTTAATCAAACGGGAAGAGTAAAACCTGTAGGCTATAAATTTTAACAAAATAAGTAGTGCCAGCAAAATTCCCGTGGAATAATATTCGGACAAATGAAAATTCCGGGCGGTGCATTCGAGTCCCGAGCACCGCGCAGAGGTTTTAATTCCCTTGACTGTTGCGAATCGGCGCATGTTTTTTCATTAAAACGCATTCAATACGACGACGACGTGGCTTTGAAAACGCGGACCTTTTCAAAAAATATTCGCCTGACATTCCACTGCAGCTCTGTCGTGCCATTCATGGCTGTTGTAAAGAATGAAAAAATCAACTTATTTTCATCGTTATTTAACAAATTTTAATGGTTTTTGTGGTCAGTTAATTACTACCGTTTCAAAAACTGTTTCATTTATGAATCTCTAGTGTATTCTCGCTTGAACGTCGAATTAAGTAAAATAAGGAATTTCGGATAAATTAATTTTGTTTTACTTTACAGATATTTGTCATTTGTTGCAAATTTTACCTAATCTGAACAAAATATTCTTTCATCTAAAAAAAACCTGCTTCTTACAGAATTTAGCTATTGATACTAATTTAACCTAACCTAAAATAAAAATTATCTGTGCGAAGAAAGTTTCCGTAAGGTGATATGAGGTCAAAATAGACCCCAAATTTGTTCAAGTACGGTACTCATGCGACCTCAGCACCAGTAGAAAGTTTCTGTATATTTCTCTTACGGTGAAAGATCGGTAAATTTGTTCTGATTGAACTTTTAAAAAAACTGAAACGTGGTCTCTCATTATGGGCCTCATAAGCAAGCTCAAAGTCGCACAACGAGCAATGGAAAGGGCCATGCTCAGGGTTTCTCTACGAGATCGAATCAGAAATGAGAAGATCCGTATAGGAACGAAAGTTACCTACATAGCCCACCAGATTAGTAAGTTGAAGTGGCAGTGGGCAGGGCACATAGCACGCAGAACATATAGCCGATGGGGCCGAAAGGTTCTCGAGTGGAGACCACGGACTGGTAATTCCAGCGTAGGACGTCCACCCACAAGATGGACAGACGACCTAAAAGAAACCGCAGGAAAACGCTGGATGCAGGCCGCTTCCAACCGGTCCTTTTGGAAATTGATGGGGGAGGCCTATGTCCAGCAGTGCGTCCTATGGCTGAAATGATGATGAACTTTTAACCCTGAAGACGTCGAACCATTCGTTTTTTTCTAAAACCAAATTGCAACGCAATGCCTTCGTTCCCTCAGGTACAACTTTAAAACTATAGTTCTGTTGTTAGCCCCGCACGCTTACCTCGTGATCTCTATAACTACCACACTCCACTCTATATAGTCCACAACGACTGGGCCGATTTTGCTTATATTAGAACTTTGCTATTGAAAATTGTTTATGTTTGAACTTTTTACCTATAACATTTCGCGATGACCGAATCTGTAAGTTATCGGCGAAAAAAAATATATACAAAATATACAACCATCCATAGAACCGCAGATCAATTTTAATAGACCTTCAGAACTTCGCTTTGCTCACTAAAATACCAAATAAAATAGAGTAAGCAAAAATCTTGAAATGGGCTCTAAAAACAAAACTTACACAGACTTTTTTATCTACAAAGAAAGGCGACCGCAATAGACATAACTTTGCCTGTTAATTACTTCCTTACATTCGGGAGTCGAAGTGGCAATGCGGTTTCAATGACACCTCACCTCTCCATTAGCACACCAGCTGTACAGGGTTAACGACCACTTCGCGTGACGCCACACTGCTTCACGCTTATTTATACTGTACGGACAAATGTAACTCGGCGACATATCAAATGTACATTATCAGTTGAAGAAACCGCTTGAACACGAATAGGCATGCATTTAAACAATTTTCTTGATATACCGCCCCTTGTTTGTTTGTGGCAATAGTTACGACTGCTATAGATTTTTAAATATGTCAAGCTTTTTTATGGAAAATAGGTTTTCGCTTGACGGCCATCACACTTGATGTTAATCGATTATGATGAAAAAATTTATTAATAAAAAAAATTTGTTTAAATTTTGTAGTTTAGCGCATTTTGTATATCAAGCCCATTAAGTATCAAGCCCACTACCAGTTGGCTTGGACATTATTATAACTTGAGTACAGGGTGCACAATATGGGAGGTAGGAAGAAAAGTTATCTTGGTAGGTAGGTATATTACAAGTATTATTAACTTATAGAAAAAGACTGTCCTTTTTAAGTTTTGGTTGCGTGTCGCCAAAATTCGCGTGAAGATTCATTATAAATTACTCTGAAAACGGCTATAACTCATGTTATGTTTATCGGTCGAGACGATCGACCGGTTTCGGAGCCATTAGAGCTCCTTCATCAGAGAATACGCGCACTCCCGGTGATGGTCGCCCACACGACCGTTGTATGAAGGAGCTCGAATGGTTCCGAAACCGGTCGATCGTCTCGACCAATAAACACAACGTGAGTGTAAGCAGTTTTCAGAATAATTTATAATTAATCCTCATACTAGTTTTGAGGATGACTGATGAGACTGACTGTTTATAATAAACTACCGAAAGATATTTTTTTTAAATTATATTGACATTTTAAAATTTAGATTTAAGAAGTTTTTAATTAACAAGACTTATATACTATTACGGAGTTTTTAGATGACCAATTATTAAATTGAATTATTTCATGTTATTTTTTTCGGATAAAGATTTTTATAAATTTTGCATTCCATGTTACTAGAGCATGGTGGTCTAAATATTGTGAAGTACATTAACATCTGCATGTTACCCGTGTCTCCGCAAAATAAATATTTTGAAATTGAAGTGTCGCCAAAAGGTGTGAAATTTTGGCACTGTGAAGTCTACGCACACTTTTAAGTTTTAGCGTACATGCACGGACGTACAGTAAATATTGTAATTCTTTGTTACAGAAAACAACAAAAATGAAGCGAACAAAGAAACAACGACCAAAAGAGCTGAAGTAATCATAACCCTACGTTTAATTTCATTCACATTTTTACATGAAACAATTATAATGACGAACTGCAACAAGATGTAAAGAATTTCCAATGAGGATTCAGAAAGAGATCGTTACATAGACAATGCACAGCCTCTTTGGAGTGGCAATAGCATCAGCATTACTGCAAATACTCTGTTGCTTCACGGGTAAGATTATTATCATAGACCATTGATCCCTCAATAACCGTAGGTACTTTTTTATTTGATAATACCGATTGACCACGAATCGGAAGACGCAGCGTAGGTAGGCCTCCCACTAGATGGACCGACGACATCGTGAGAGTCGCGGGCATCCAGTGGATGCAGATGGCAGGTTGTCGTTCAGTGTGGAGGTTAAAGGGGGAGGCCTATGTTCAGTAGTGGACGTCTTATGGCTGATGTTGATGATGTTTGATCGCCTAATCGCCTGATTTTGAGCGATGGAGCGCGCTTGCCTAGAAGAAACTGAATCACTTGCGATTTGAAGACCTAGATTGTTACTATCGGGGATCACCCATTTAGGCAAAACATTCCACAGACTAGCAGTTTGCACAATAAAAGTGTAATCAAACCTCTTCATACGGGCTTTCGGAATATCAACCATAAGCGTTGTCGCCTGTTTTCGTGCCCACTCTGGCAATCCGATTGAAAAATGGTCAGGAGGGAATTAGATCACGCAGATACGATGTACACTCTGCGAAATGTATCCAATAAAAACCGATAGACTAGCAAACCAATCGATAGACATAATTATCCCCGTGCTCTTTTTGTCCACAGTTTTTTTTATATTGAGGTGGCAGTCAAACGCTAGCCATCGCGTTTGACCACCTCTTCGTCTGATGTAAAAAACTCGTCAGTCATAGGACTGCACGTCAGAAGTGAAAATTTTAGTAGTAATTCACCTATTCTACAAGAGATGGCGCAGTTTTAAAATATACGGTACTGTGTATTATGTATTCTGTGACAGCATGACGATAACGCTAGTTCACCCAAAAAGTGCTCAAAACGCCTAAAGAAGTTTTAACTTCAAAGAACGCACTGAATTTAAACCTTAAGTTGGTTAAAAAAACACAATCTATAGACAAAAAGCTAGTTTTTTAACCCCGTGATTAGTGGATTTAAAAAACACGTATAACATAAATTGTCATTAACACTGAAAGTAACAAAATAACGTTAGTTCGGTTCGACAAAACGAGCAGAGTGCAAGTTTGTAATTAGTGTTTTTACCGTACCTGTGGTACTTGCGGTTAAGCGGCGGGAAACGTACCTTCATAAAACATACCTTAAGCTCTATGGAGTGGAAACTTTAATGTATTTTTGTGCTTGAGGGGAAGTTAATAACGCGCAAACATTTTGCTAATATTAGGGTGAAATTATTTAAGGAAATCAGGTTAGATTAATAAATTTATACGACGATTAAATCGAAAGTAATTTTTGACGTGAATACGTTCAATTAAATTTTCTTCCATAGTGGGAAGTCAAATAATTCACGTAGTTAAAAAAACTAAAAAAAACACGCTTTAAAATCGCTAATCCTGAACATCATGTTAAGGATAATGACAATTTGGACAAACTATTACTGCATTGTCATTGGTCCTTGATAAATGTGCAAAGTTTCAAATCAATCCATCGTTTTGAAAGGGGTGAAAATCATGTTCAAGGTTCCGCTACATAGATACATACGAAGCTAATAAAAGCGTGTTAAAAACGGATGATAACGAAATAAATGCTTTTAATTATTATTCAAATATTTTTACTATATTTTGACAGCCATTTTGAAAATATTACAATATTGGGTATTGCATATTGTACTATCGCCACACCAGAACTAAAGGTGTATGCAAAATTACAGAAAAATCTGTATGGAAGAAATGGGTTCTAATTCAGCTTATGCACGATTTGACCTATAGGATTTGATTTCTATAGGCGGAAACTTGTAATTGGCCCAGTCACCAAATCTATATTTAAGTTTATACTATTAGGCTGTAAGTTTCCCTAAAAATGCAAAATAATAAAATAATAAATAAACAAACTAACAAACATTACAAGTTTAACATAAACTTATAAACATATAATCAAATGGAGATTCTATCTTGTCGGTTGAAAATCCGTCGATGAAGTCATACTTTCACTTCAAAGTAGGTATAAAAGCAATTACTTTATCACAGTGACAACTTAGGGCGAGCATTCGAGCAGCGATCGCAGACAGGAACTACGGAAACAGCTGTGTCCCTCGCGTGCTGTTTGCCAATTTATCACTAAGCTGATTATATATAGGCCCGGCTGACGTGCTTTATGACCTTGTTTACTCTCCTCCCATTGTTTCGCACTCCTTTATTTACACACCTCCAAGCCGAAGAAAGTTGGCGATTTCTCGCGTCGACGCGTTTTTCCTCTTCTTCTCTATCTAGGAGAAAGATATTTTGCTCCAACACCTTGTTGATTACTTCGATAAAGATTTGATACTCTGTAGCTACTTTCTTGCGTTCCGATTGTTTTGTTTTACTTTTGTTGTTAAAAGCGTTGAGACGAATTCAGGGTGCTCGATGGTAAATCCACAACGTGTTTAGTTATAGAAGTGTATATTTACTTTGATCTTCCTTATTTTACGTATACTTTTCTCGCAATATTTACCCGCCAAAACACTTTTGAAATCTTACTAGATTCACAAAATCAAGGACTCTCTAACTAACGTAAACTAAAAATTACATAAAATTCTTTTATCGGCAGGTTATCCAAGTGGCGCGGGTCTGAGCGCGGCGCAAATTTTCGCGACCTTTACACGTTTTTAATTTAAAAAAAAAACGAACGAACAAACTATCACAAAACTAATCAAAGAGAACATGGTTGAATACAATTACCTATCAGTACATGCGATTTCCAAGCTGTTACGAGCTTTCATTAGAGCATGAAACGGAAAAAAAAATTAAATTCTACTAAATCGACTTTGTATCGTTATTTTTTTATCATGTAAGGTTTATCATATCGTGTTTTGAACCATGGTTTAATCACAAACACAGATTTATCTATGACATGTATTTGTTTCCAGCTCAAATATTGTTATTTAACTAATTAAAATTGATTGAAAAACCGTAAAATTTGGTATATTACATCAGTAGGTAAATTGCTTCCTACAAAGAACACAATACAAGTGTAAAATACGCGAATCGCTAGTGCACAGATAAATGTGTAAAAATAAATTGCATAAAAGTAAACAAGGGTACAAAAGGCGCACCACAAATAGTGTTTTCAGTGCAGCCCGGAGCGCAGGTGGCATGGCCTGCCTTAAGCTCGGTAGCCGCAGCCAAATCCGCATGCGACTTTAATTTAACTTTGCTTCACTGAATATTGTCCTTACAATGAAATTTGAATTGCGGACCGGGCTGCCGTCACGCTTGAATGCAGTTACGACTTTGCACTAAATAAACTTTAACAAGTTTTAATGGAGGCAAACCGAATGCGTTCATAACTAAACATTGCCGTTAATTGCTGGTTTTAATTACTTTGTAACAACAAATTTCAGCAGAAAAAACAACAAGAATAGAATAGAAAACTCTTTATTGTTCACACCAAGTTCACAACAAGTTTGGTTATCACCCAAAACAACCAAGTAAAACTCGTTTTCAACCGACCGAAATTTCAATCTGACGATAAGTCGCAACCAAACGGCGGGCGCCTATAGAATTCCTATTTTGTATGTTTCGTGATATTTTCGCCGATTATGAAGCGATTTTAATTATTATTTTTGTTCACTTGAAAATATTCCACCTCTAAGGGTGGAAAATTGAGACATGAATCCAGTTAATTCAATTCACCCATCTTCCCGTGAAGTTGGTTTTTATTTTATTGTAAAAAAGATATATATAGTGGTGTTAAATCCCTGAATCTCGCTGTGATACCCGTGGATTTCCATTTGAGCTGACCCGTGATTCTGATACTGCATTTTCTGGGGAGTACCCTATGTCCGTCCTTAAGAACGGAACTAAACTGCTAAACAGATTTCCATGAGTCATGGAAGAATAATCTCGATCACGAAGTCACCTTTCAAACAAAAAATATCGATGAACATACAAAAAAAAAACATACAGACGAACATAGTACCTCCTCCTATTTGGAAGTCGATAATAAAAAACTAATAAAAATCAGTTCAGCAGTTTGGGAGCTAGGATGCCACATACAGATATATAAATACACACATACGAAGATACACACGTTAAACTTATAACAAACATCTTTTTGCGTCAGGGGTTTAAAAAAAATACATGCAAAAAAAAACATCCAATAAAAAGTCAATGTCAATTTTCGGTCACTAGAAATCCATTTAAAAAAACTCATCGATCCGATGCAACGATTTACATCGTCACTGACCCGTTGCTTAAATAGTTGCGGGCTTAGAAAAACAAATAAACAGACTTTCGCATTTGTAACATTCGTAGGAATGAATAAAAATACTATAAAATGTAACTAGCTTCAGAGATATCGTATTAACATACTAATAGTTACAGGTAAAAGTATCTTAGAACATTCAGATGCAATAGTAAGAATTTGCATAGGTAGGAGTTCTCGCGTCTCCGGCGGCACACGCTGAATATAAATGCTCCGATGTACCGAGATACAATTTCGTATCATAAGCACATATTTTGCCTGTTAGTCTGTATCGTGCACTGTTATGGAAAACCACAAATAGTATACGAAACTTACTTAACTTTTGTCAAGAGATATCTAACCTATCTAATATCTCGGGTACTGGAGCGTTTCACATCGCATGCGGTTCGGACCACGGTTTGAAGGTAATTCGTACATCATTTGGTATACTTTTAATAAACACGGAAACTCCGGCTCTTACTAAAATGAGTAAATATTTGGAAATGTTAGTAAAATAATTTAATTTCTTTGCTACATTAAATCTATGGACGGCAAAAAAAAAACAGACAAAATTCTACCATTGTTCTTTCATATTTCTCATAAATTATTTAGGCTTAGTATACAAGCCCATGTCTGGAGCCAAAACTTCAAAACAAAAATTGGTATTTTTAGGTCTGCGGAAAGGTATACATACGCATGAAAATTCTATTCAAGTAATTGTTGAACGTACCTCCAGTACCTATCATCTGTTTATTATTTCCAGTGTATTATATATGCAAGTACGAATCCTTTATTTCCTTTACAATAGAAATACGTAGAGCTGAGAGCATGCTTGATTGAATATATAATGATCCCAAATTATGGAACCAGATTGAATGGTGGTCTATCACAATATGGAAGATATAAAAAAATACTCAAATAATTACCGACCTGTAGTAAAATCACAAAAATCACAGGTTCTTACCAGCTTGATCAAAAAGTTTTTCGTCTCTTGTAATAGATTATCTGAAGAACTTTGAAATCATATTAATCAACCTATATATATACATAAATCGAAGTGTATATGCTTGCATGTGGGTATGTATACATCTGTGTATTTTCCCTTAGGACTCCGAAACGGCTAGACCGATTTGCCGGGACTTTGAACTGGCATACGTAGATATAATAAGGATTATACCGTGTGGGTAAAACCGCGGGGTGCAGCTAGTACATTATATTATTATTAATGTAAAAGTGTGCTAGTTTGTTAGTTACTCTTTCACGCAGCAAAATATCAAAGGATCGATGTGATTTTTAACCGACTTCCAAAAAGTAGGAGGTTCTCAATTCGACTGTTATTATTTTTATGTTTGTTACCTCAGAACTTTCGACTGGATGAACTTATGACTTTTTATTAGAAAGCTGGTGCTTCCCGTGTCTCCATTTCAATTTGGTTCTGTTCTGAACTTATATGAAGTCGGTTTTTTATATTGATAATTATTTGTATGAAAATAATTGGATGGCCACAGAGTGACTAAGGACTGTTTTATCCCGGAAAATGTCCATAATTAAAAAATATAAATGTCGGAAGTGTTGTAACGGTTCTTAAGGTAATGTTCACGCAGATAAAACCGTGGTACACATCTAGTAAATAATAGAGAAAGCTACGTTTTAAAAGTGATTGTATAGTCAGCTGAAAAAAGCTTTCTTCCGGCCGTCCTCAGGAAGCACGATTAAATTTGTTCGCGCCAACGAAGCTTTTGTTATACGGGCGTCGACGACCACGGCCGGAGCAGCCTTGCACATACCACGCAAAGAACACCCAATGCACCGTGAAATTGCCTATTTTCCACGTGATTTTATTTATTTATTTCATACATCGATGACATTTCCATTCGTTCTGTTCCGGCTCACTGCAACGGAAAATCGCTATTGGAGTCTCGGAGCGACTGAATGATCCCTTTATAGAGTGTTTTACTAATGCACCTACCACAAAAATGAAGTGTAAAACTTAACTGAATCAATTTTAATGCCTGAGCGTTTCCGAACTTACATCGTACATTAAAAATGCTGGAGCACCAAGAGTGTATAGGTAGACGTGCAACGTATATCTACGAGCGGTGCATCCTGTTTAAATTTGTTCAATTTGCATTGAACGGTAATGCGTAGATGGTAGAGTCCCATTTGCAACGTGTGGGTAGACAGAGATATATCATTTACCTCACTCAAAACGGAAACTGATTCATTTCCGATGCATGGTTGAGGCTCTTTGTGAAGTTCGTCAGCTGCGAAATGCTCACGTTTTCAACATTTGATTGCGACATCAATAGGGTTTGAAACGTTGTTGATAATTTTAGGTTCACAATGCAGAATTTTAGTCATCATACCCTACAACAAACACTATTAAAAATGGTTCTAAATATGGATAATAAAAAAAGTAATGCTGCCCAACATTGATAAAATGTTTCCATTAGCTCGCACGAGATCGGTAGTTGCAGACTTCCAGACGTCGAGAGTTAAAACTAAGCAGACGCTGACTGGCATCTCCCCAGTGCAGCGGGAACGCCGCTCCACGTTGCAATCCCGTCTGCAGAATGCAACAATGCATAAGATTTCAATCTTACATTTGTTTCGATATATTTACTCGTGCAGTCTGACTTCAAGATTTTCACTAAATAATTGAGATTTTCGGTAACAACGGATACATAAATATGGATACATGTTTTCTTCACATAATTTCTGATATTGCATCATGTAACAAAGTTCATTGTAATATAGAGCGTACACGATGCCTCAGGTGTTGTTTTCGACGGTAAAGTTGCTTTAAGCCGCACTGAGCTGTACTTAGTGTCCATGCAGGCTTGCGAGCTCACTTAATGTTATCCTTGTTTGCGAAGTTATAAACCAATAATTATTGTTATTAACTGTTTCTACTCGGAAACAGAGAACTTTCGACGAGTACTTCAGCAACTTTTGATTTCATACATTTTAGATAGATGATTTAATCAACTGAGAGTTTTGTGCTTGATTCAAAATGTTTCGCGTTTTAAATAAATGGATGAGCAATGCTTGTTACTGAAAGTTTGCTAAGTGAGTAGCATTAAAAGATTAAAAGTCGACAGTTCGTACAAACTGCAGTGCACGGTATCGTATCGGAACGAGTACGATCTCTCGACTCGTCCGACGTATATTTGCGATGCAGGCTGCGCGGCGCGCCCGTGGCAAACTTCGCCTGGCGAATGCAAAAATTTAAATTAAAAACATAAATCAGGCGCGTATCGACTAAGTTTTGAGATTGGTGTGCTTTTCGAATGTTCGCCGCTTGTAGGTTATACGGAACTGAAGTTTATTTGTACTGCTGTGAGCTGATTAGATTTGCTAATTCTACTCTAAGTTTTCTTTAAGATGTCCTAATTAAGATCAGCTGAGACTCTATTGTTTCCAGCAATGCCTGTACTATTAATAATAATTATTAATTCTAAACTAAATTAAACATATTAAAATAGTAAAAAGTTGCAATATTCACATTTGAAGTTCAGCCCAGCTCAATGACTCTTTTACAATCAAAAGTCATAATAAAAGAGCACGCTTCGCTTGTTAAAGAAATTTCCTTAATAATCTCCGTACCTTTGCTCCGTGAAGTGAGACGAGAACAGCCTTGTTAAGGACAAGCAAGATACAAATAATTACGTGGCGTAGAAATCTCTACGGAGAATTTTTGAATTAATTGCTATGAAATTATTATGAGTATCATAATCTTAATTAAGAGAACTTAAGCCAGGTCAAATTAGAAATTTTAATCTACTGTAAATCTCCTCTCGGTGTTTATAAAGTTGGAATTTTTCGGGGCGTTAAAAATATTTAAATTTCATTACGGTGTTTTTGCGCGTAGACCTTCAGACTTTTAGGTGTAAAATAATTTACGGTATTTTTTAGAGTCTGAGGCTTATAAATTATATTATTTTCAGGTAATTTTATTATTCACTTATTTTAAATTTGACTAATATCAAACCGGTTCTGTATTATATCAGTTAGTAAGGCAAAACTGCAATACATATTAATTAATAAAAAATAAAGTAACATTAACTATTTTTTTTTTAAATTGCATTTATTTTATTTAAAATAAAATAAAAATGGTTCTATTTTTTCCTCGCATAACTGCCGTATATTTGATTTTTATGTTTGTTTAAATTTCATTTGTATTTTTCGGTGTATAATAAAGAGATATTGTATTTTATTGTTGTATTGAACTGGGCAGGCTAAATCCATTGTGGTCATACCGCCTCGTCTTACGTATTTTACGGACATAGTATGCCGCAGTGAAGTCTTGAATAATTAACCGAATAATTAATAAAATCACTGCTTTAAACTATCACGGTTGTTCACTACAGTTATATGATTATTTACGGGATATTTACAGTGGTAAGGTTGTGGAAGGAGCTCCCGATATTTCGGTGCAGTTACATGCTCCATATTCACGGGAAGACAACCTGACCACGGTAAATATCCTGTAAATAATCATATAACTGTAACTGTCTTCCCTTGAACATGGTGCATGTAACTGCGCCGAAATATCGGGAGCTCGTTCCATAACCTTACCAATCCCATAAATAATCATATAACTGTAATTAATAAAATGATCAATAATATAAGTTACGATGCTAAAACATTTTTTCCTGTGTCTGAACCAATCTTCATGGCAAAAAATTAGAACGAATCGTGCTTAGAATGATTTACATACCTAAGCTACTTGTTTTATAAATTAAAAATCAAGAAAACTGGACAATTACGATTGAAATAAATAAAATGAAAGCATAGCTGACAATATAGGGGTGTCAGAACATAACGTGGAGAAAAACGTTTGTTTCAAAAGAATAACGCTTTTCCGCTCGATTGGCTCACTTGTTTCATTTCCATTGATTCAGGAAGGGAGGAACGGTAAAAAGATAAAATTAAATAAAAAAACAAATAATTCCATTATTCTTTTTCATAGTCTATTGAGCATTGTCTCAAAATGGACAAAATTTCGTAAAATTGGCTATTCATTTATAAGGTTGTCTTTTACAATTTTCTTAACGGAATTATTTGTTTTAAACCTTTTCTTATCACAATTTTTTTTTATCTGTTTGTCTTCACGTAGGTTTCCAATTTTAGTTGTTTTCCAGGTTTTTAATACATGTGTTTATGTACCTACATCGTACTTATGGAAAATTCAGTGACCATATTAATTATGTGTATAGAGTTAGTATTCTGACACAATATAATATATCTTTGACTGACTTCTGACATATCATCCAACGTTCGTTCGTTTTGGAAAACCATTCCCATACACAGGTACCAAACTACCTGAATTTTCATTAATTATAAAATAATTAAAAATCCTAAAATACTGTTTCAAACTATCACGGTTGTTCACTACAGTTATATGATTATTTACGGGATATTTACCGTGGTTAGGTTGTGGAAGAAGTTCCTGATATTTCGGCGCAGTCGCATGCACCATGTTCACGGGAAGACTACCACAAGCTGACCACGGTAAATATCCTGTAAATAATCATATAACTGTAATATATAACAATTTTAAATTTTTGTTAAATTGTTTTCATATAAGTTGGTTTGTTGTTTTAATATCAACAAACAGTGTAACTCTATAACCCTATAGCAGCCCTTTCTGCCTTCGCTTAGGTATTTTGTACAAACGATACTCAACAATGAGCCGATGAAGGAGTTAGAGTTTAGTGTGTGTGTGGTTTTGTTTTTGTAATTAAAAAATTGACTCTAAATTATTTGTCCGGAAAGAACAACAAAGTCAAAATATAGTTTGATTAGATTAAAAAAAAGTGTACCTGAAGAGACGTTGTGATATTATATTAAGTCCAATTCCATATACAGTGCTGAAATGTCTAGTATGATGTAAAATTATTTCTACTAAGCTTCGCGCACGCTGCAAACAAAACAAAGCCTATGTCACTTAGGAATAGTGTAGCTTTCTGTCATTAAACCTGGAAAATTAACCATTATTTTGACAATCTTCTTCAAGTTGAATTGTAATTACTGTACTGGTCAAAAACACGCAAGCAGCGGCCGGCAAAATCAGTATGAAAATCCCACAGATCTAGGATGTCAAAAAATGCCAGGTCTGTGGAAAATCTATAGGTATCTGGCGAGTGTTCCGTGGTTTAGCAGGCCGAATAAATTATTATGAAAACTCATACTGTTGCGTTATTTAATAATGGAACGATCTTTTTACTCCTAAACATGGCAACCAAGGCGATTACATATCAATGATTTTATATTTTACTGACATTAACACACAGCTGTTTGAAGAAAAATAAAATGCATATTGGCACATGAAAAATTAATGTTGTGCATCATTGATTCTGGAATTTTAATTATTGGTTTTTTATTGTCAAATAGGCCCGCTGCTGGCCGCCAACTCGCCTGATGTTAAGTGAAGTGGATGAAATTTCACAAAATTCAAGCTTCCTAAAAGTGAACATTAAGATTCAAAGATTGCATTACATTCATCAACTATTTTTAAATAAAGTGTTCTAGATAGGTAATTAGGTACTATTAGGTTAAATTTCAGCGCATTGCCCGATAAAAGCCTATTGGCTGCAACTGAGCACTTTATGGACTTACCGATGCTGGCCTTAGCTACGACTCGGGCCGAATTTTTACCTTCGTCTATAAATGTTTCAGTTCCGGCTGCTTCAGTAAGTACTATTTAAGTACAGGTTAAATAGTTCCAGAGACAATCTGCTACTAACATACAAAGTCTCCACCTTTATCTCTTAATGCCCTCTTTTAGACTTTTAGCAATTTTAGTCATCCTAGTTTTAGTTTGTCTTCTTATGTGGTTAGCTTAGCTCGATAGACGAAAAAAAACACTGAATTGCGCCTTTTTACGTTTTTTTTTATTCATTCTTATAACTATTTAAATTCAAAAAAATATATGAGAAAAACCTGAAAAATAGAAATAACAAAACGCAATACTGTGCGTAAGTTCCATGGCTTTGCGCCTCTAAATGTGACTATAATACAATATAATAAGCCTTATGGTCATTTGCAGTAACAAGCGTTGGTTAAAACTGGGAAAACCTCGCATTAATATTATTACTGTAGATAAAACAATGTATCATCTTCATTCTTGTGCCCTTGCACGGCACGGCGTACGCCCGCTGCCCCCAAACAATTTAGCAAACGGTAGCGTACAGTGACAGTTCATTATGCTCTTGAAGCTAATTAGTCGGTCTGATTGCAGTGAACGGCGTCAGCTGGGAGGAATGGTGGACCTACGACGGAATATCAGGTGAGTTGTACTACACTATTACAATACCTAGGTAACTTAGTGAAGTATCAGAGAGTTCTCTCTAGAGCAATCTTTTTTTTTTATATAGAATAGATCTACGTTTGGTTATGGTTATGGTTATATGGTTTCTATCTCCGTCCGTCTCATAATCTATGTACTTACATAAAAATCAATTGCTGTTCGTTAGTATCGCTAAAACTCGAGAACGGCTGGGCCGATTTACCTGATTTTGGTTTGGAAATGTTTGTCGTAGTCAAGGGAAGGTTTAAACTGTGAGTAAACGGCTGGACCAATTTTGATGAAATTGTGTGTTCCTGGAACGGGTCATAGTAGCGAGGCCGAAGGCCGAACTTACACCCGTGCGAAGCCGGGGCGCGTCGCTAGTTCTTAATAAAAATGACAGGTGATATAAATAATAATAATCTGTTGTCTGTAGTCGCTATTACTTATGATGAACCTACAGCTTATAAAGTTTAGAAAATAATTAGGACGCCACTATCTATAGTATTTTCCACACTAATAACACATTCTTTCTACGTTTATAGTAGACTAGTCGTCCGGCCCAGCTTCGCACGGGTGTAAGCTCGGCCTTCGGCCTCGCTACAAAATATAATATAGCCTATGTCACCCGAGGATAGTGTAGCTTCCCAACAGTGAAAGAATTTTTCAAATTGGTTCAGTAGTTCGGAGCCTATTCAATGCAAATAAACAAACAAACAATCAAATCTTTCCTCTTTATAATATTAGTATAGACAATTCATTGTTACCATTCAAAACGCAATATATTATAATTATTTATGCATTTTACTCTAACATTGTTAATTCAATTTCTTGCCCTTCTTAAGGTATAATATTATATAGGTTTTTTCTGACACGAGGTCAATATTCTGTTCTTTAATTTTCTATTCATAATTTATAGTACTAACTAGCGACCCGCCCCGGCTTTCACACACACACACACACACATCATCAGCCAATTAACGTCCACTGTTGGACAAGGCCTCCCTCATAGAGAGGGGTGTTGCCATAATCTCCACGCTTGGCAGGCGGCTTGGGGATCGCAGTACGTTCACCGTGTACTATTAAGACGCAGCTGCCCATCCTCCGGTGGTTCTGGTCGCAGTTTTAGGACATACCCGGGTCCGCCCCGGCTTTCCATGGGTGTAATTTAGACGCGGAAAGCGACTTAATTTTATACTATGTAGAGATATGTCAGCGTCATAACGGTATACATCTTATTTAAAACACTGTTTAAAACTATCACGGTTGTTCACTACAGTTATATGATTATTTATGGGATATTTACCGTGGTAAGGTTGTGGAAGGAGCTCCCGATATTTCAGCGCAGTTACATGCACCATGTTCACGGGAAGACTATAACGGGAGCTCCTTCCACAACCTTACCACGGTAAATATCCCGTAAATAATCATATAGCTATACATCTTATTTATCTAAAAGTGTAAACTTATAATTGGCTTTTTGCTAAAACATTTATAGAGCCAATGCTCTTACCGCTGCTAACCAATTATGTCCTTTAGGGTAGAGAGTGCATCCTTTTTACTCCCATACAATATTTTGCAACTACATAGTCATTCTCTGTGACCGGACTATAAGTCTTATTTAGGTACATAATGAATACAACAAGGCTATACGGCTTACAAGGGTTTCTTAAAAACCCTATATTTGAACCTCGTGTAACTATCCTTTATGTATGGAGACGTACTATAATAAAAACGGAGATAGATCATAAAATACGGAAGGATATCATGAAAATATCGAACGAGTGCGGCACGATAACACACCTCACAATTCCGCTTGTAATATGAATGCAAGATAAATCACCCGTATAAATTTCACGTCACGTAAACCGGCAAAAATGTTATCGGCACGAGGAATTGATATGGCTGGGAACGAATGTGTTGCGACGCGATTGTGGTAGGTCAATGGACCGGGAATCTGCTTCTGCATTCGATTTCTCGTATTGCTTCCGCATCTATAATTCTATACAATGCTCTGGAAGTTTAGATAATCTTGCATGTAATTTTTTTTTGTAGTACTATTTACCTTTAGTTTTATTAATTTAAACAAAATACAGGTTGTATATCTATATATACCTACTATAAAAAAACGTGTCACGGTGTTTGTGATCGTACCCGAAACGGCTCGACCGATATTTAAGAATGTTATTTATTTAATTTAGTACGTATGAGAATAGGTCGTAAAGTATTTTTCATATCACCACACGGGTGAAACCACAGGGCGCAGCTAGTATACTTATATTTTTTTACTAAGGGAATGTATTTCATTTTACTGGCATGAAAACATTATAACATGCACACTTCGAAAAACTGTATTTTTTGATCGAAGCATGCCTATGAAAATTAATTAATACCTAAAACTACTTAATAGCAAATATAAACACACACGCACACACACTATTAACTTATCATGTTCCCACTGCCGGGCCAGAGAGAGAGAATGGACTAGGAACGGACTAATGGTTCATTCTCTGTCTCTGATCCACCATCCTGGCCCAGTGCATGTTGGTGAATGACATTTGTCTCCATCCTCTCTATCTCACAGAAAATCTGTGTGAACATGCCAGGCTAAAATAATGATTAAGGATTTAAATATTTTTTTTAACATTTACTATAAAAAATAACCATAACGGCGTAATTCATTTAAACTGAACCGTGAAAATGTTTCTTTAATTACTGACGCAACGCTATACAATTCATCGCTAATTAATACTTAAGCGAAACAGATATGATTTACCTTATTTATCATAATTGGGGACAAAAACAGGAATTGATCCGAGCATTTAACCGAGCTAATTGAATAATAAACATCGCAAAGCCAATTACAGTAGTTGTTATGAGCATGGCATTAATTGAACAGTTTAAACTAGCCATTTCCAATAATGGAGGTGCATGATAGCGATATGTACGGAGCAGACAAAGCCGTCTGACTAATGGAACGGCAGGTATCCGTGTGATACTTAACTAAAGTACAAAAATATGTTAACAGTTTTGTCTGCTCGATTTGATTTGCCCCGGCCATATCGAGCTAAATGTTAACACAGGCCGACCCGAAAAAAGTTCAGTGATTAAAAAATCTGCGTCGTCCTTCGAAACTTTGTTTAATTACGTTGCATCATGGTGGGCATATACGTGTTTGCAATCTATATACTGAGTCTGACGTAATGAGTCAGTGGGGGAGACTTGGGGACACAGTTTTCGAACTAAACATTATGACACTTTCTTTATCTAAAAGCGGATTACTCACTGAATGACATCACGAAATCTCGAAAATAACTGGATCTACGAAGCAGTAGATTCAGATGATATGTAAAAGTCCGCTAAAAAGGATTTTTTACCTTTTTTACTATTTTGGATTCATTTTCAGTTAGTTGTCTTTTATTTGACTTAAGTAAAAACAATACAAAAAAAAAAACAACTTTGAGGGCTCACAGTTGGGTGAAAAAAAAATAGATTACACAATTTTTACTCATAACGTAACTTTTCCGACAAAAAGCTCAATAAATTAACATTAATGGAAAGTTCGCTTAACGCTTGGCTATAAAATGGGCGTGACCACAACCGCTGCGCCGCGCCGGCTTACCCATGCAATTTTCAAGGTCGTAAATAATAAAACCGTAAACGCGATCCAAAGTGCTTTGCCTACTTTTCTGTACCGTAACCTTCGAGGCGCTGGAGAGGAAATTATTTGGGGTTGAAAATAATTCCGTTGGGGGAAACTTGTTAGGCTTGTCTGTTATACTTAACTATCTGCACCTCGCGGTTCCACCCATGTGGACGTTCCTTTAAGAACCGTACATTCCATTTTTTCAAAACAAAATGGATAAATCCTTAGTTACTCTTATCCCTTAACTTACTCTATGCAAAAAATTACGGAGATCCGTTGCACTGTTACTTCATGCAATAAAAAAACCAAGATACGCTTGCGCTTTTATTTTATTAAAAAAAAATATGATGAAGTATGATTGAATATGTCATTGACTTTATGTCAATTTAAATTATCCATGAGATAGTTTGAAACAGGAAAGAGAAGTATTTTTTTTTATCTTTTCTGTGGTTTAAAAGTATAAATAGTTTTATTCACTTCACTAATACAACTGCTACCCTATCATATATAGCTTATAAGTGTATGCACACTACTCAACTGAGATCTCAGGCATAGATCTTTGACTAGACATATACAAGTCAAAGGCATATAAATACAAACACGAATAGTTAGCGCTCAAAAATAATAGAATATTATAAAATAGAATTTGACCCAACATCTATATAATAGGTCGGGGAAAAAGTCTTTTCGTATTTTGTATGTATAAAGTTGTAGTAAAAATCTTATCCGTTGTACTGTTTGTATCTGGCTGGTTTTGATACCATTAAAAATATGACATTTTAAAAAAGGAATACAAAACGTAAAAAGCAATTTCCCGCCATTTTTCAATTGTTTTTTTGTTCGATAAAATGAGTGAATCTAACGAACAAATTCGATATATTGTGAAATTTTATAACAAAAAAGGGAAAAATGCGACACACGCCGCGAATAAAATTTGTGACGTTTATGGACCTAATGCAGTGTCATCAAGAGTAGCACAGCAGCAGAGTAGGGGAAAAAGTTTCTTCGTATTTTTTAAACAAATTCAAGACATATTTTTTTCAAGTTTAATTACATTTAATTGTAATATATATGTGCCATTTTGTTCGATAACTTGTTGCCATCTTGTAGGTAGTGACATGATCCCGTTGCTGTAGAATTTTTGGGACTTCTGATCAAAAAAATGCAACAAGTAGTTTTGACAGTCCTCTCTTGATGTTAATCTAACACTACCCAAAGAATTCTGAAGAGATCGAAACAGGTGGAAATCTGAGGGTGCAAGGTCTGGGCTATATGGTGGATGCATTAACACTTCCCAACCAAGCTCTCTAAATTTTTGCTGAGTGGCCAAAGATGTGTGCGGTCTGGCGTTATCATGATGAAAGACCACACTCTTTCTGTTGATCAATTCCGGCCGTTTTTTCTCAATTTCTTGTTTGAGTCTCATCTGCTGTTGGCAGTAGAGATCCGAATCGATGGTTTTGCCCGGCGGTAAAAGCTCATAATGAACGATGCCCTGCCAATCCCACCATACACACAGCATCACCTTATTACGTGTTAATCCGGGTTTCGCTACAGTCTGTGGTGCTTCACTGCCCTTTGACCATGATCTTTTGCGCACATTCTTGTCGTAGGTGATCCATTTTTCATCACCAGTGATCAATCTTTTCAAAAACGGTTCGGTTTCGTTACGTTTCAATAGAGAATCGCAAATGAGTACACGATTCATTTGGTTTCTTTCAGTGAGCTCGTGTGGCACCCAAATATAGAGTTTTTTGTATACCCAGTTTTTTTCAAATGGGTCAAAACTGTTTTGTGGTCAATCCCCAGTTCTTCAGCTACGTCGTAACTATTAATATGCCGATCTTGGTCCACTTTTTCAGAAATGGCATCGACTTTATCCGTAACAGGGCGACCAGAGCGAGCTGCATCTTTAACATCAAAATTCCCGGACTGAAAACGCTTGAACCAACATTGTGCTACTCTTGATGACACTGCATTAGGTCCATAAACGTCACAAATTTTATTCGCGGCGTGTGTCGCATTTTTCCCTTTTTTGTTATAAAATTTCACAATATATCGAATTTGTTCGTTAGATTCACTCATTTTATCGAACAAAAAAACAATTGAAAAATGGCGGGAAATTGCTTTTTACGTTTTGTATTCCTTTTTTAAAATGACATATTTTTAATGGTATCAAAACCAGCCAGATACAAACAGTACAACGGATAAGATTTTTACTACAACTTTATACATACAAAATACGAAAAGACTTTTTCCCCGACCTATTATTTGAGGCGTTTGGTGTCGAGACATTGGGCCCTTGGGGACCGGGAGCTCACCTCATTTTCAAAAATCTTTCGGAGCGTCTGGTTAACGCGACGCGTGACCAAAATGCTGGCGTGTATCTGGCTCAACGTATAAGCATTGCCATTCAACGTGGTAATGCCGCCAGCATGCTGGGTACGCTGCCAACTGATAGTGGGCTTGAGCATTTGGATTGTCTTTAGACCTTCAACGGTCTATGGACAGTCTTACTGTTTATTTAGTATTAGTTTTAGCTAGTATTTTGTTTAGTTAATAAAGGCACTTGCCCCATCCAAAAAGCTACTGACTATTTTATAGTACTGTTATATATTTTTAAAATCTGCTCAAAACGTTTTAGACTATGAAAATAAAATTGGTCAGATAAAAAAAACATGTCTAGTTTAATTTGTGTCTCATAGTTGTACTATGTTATTTTTTGGACTAGCCTTTGACACTTATACGACTAACAACACAACTAGGTCCACTTTAATACATCTATATAAAAATAAATCGCCGAAATATGTATACAAGCATGACTTCCGAAAGACTGCACCAAATTGGATAATTTGTTTTGTGTTCGTTATTGTCAGCACTAGGTTTGTATAAAAGAAAATACAAATTCAAAAACATAAAACAGTTTTTTTTACTATAACATACTACATGAGCGAAGCCGCGACCAGCAGCTAGTTTTCAATATAATTTTACTAGCTTCTACATTTACCAAAATAATTTTCACATTTGCTCTTTCCACCAAACATTACACACCTGATAGCTGCGTTGTCAATGTGATAATGAACATGAAATTTCTGTGCCATATGTTTTGTAATTGTGATAGGGACATGCGTTAAATACAATTCGAAACTTTAGTTTAAATGTAAGTAACATGTGTATCTAGCATTGGTTTAACGCTTCGCTGATAATATCCAGTGTAGTTAACAATTTGTTGGCATATTAAAACATTACAATGTACAAGAATTTATATGTGAAATAACCTAACGGGCATAACATGAGGGCCGAAATCAGATTTTTATGCGGGATGAAAAAAAACTCTGGGGGACGAATCGAGCATAAATCGTTGAAAAGAAGCAAGTACTTCACACACACACACATCATCAGCCAATTAACGTCCACTGTTGGACAAGACCTCCCTCATAGAGAGGGGTGTTGCCATAATCCCCACGCTTGGCAGGCGGCTTGTACTTCAAGTACAAGTAGCACAAGTAGTACAAGTTGGCAAGTACTTCATTATGCCTATAATACTAGTTCGAGGTTTTTTTACACAATTTTTAATAGCGTTTTCTTCTGTACCTATATATAAAAATCGATAGGCGTATGTTTCCTATACACTCCAAAACGACAGGACCGATTTTGACGGGACTTTTATTGGCAGATTGTTATAAGGAGTAACTTAGGCTATACTTTTATCGAGGGTATCGTGGGTAAAACCATGGGGCGCAGCTAGTACATGACACCTGTGTTAATTACTGAGAGGGCACTTTTGTTAGAATTTTTATAGTTTTATCGATGGTACAAGAGTATGGCTATAATTTTATCGCTCTGTTTGTCGTTCCTTCCGAGAACTGACAAAAAGACTTTACAAGCATCATTGACTGCTAACTTATAGATTTCATATCATTGTCTTAATTGAAGTTTAATCAAATTTGGCATCACCGTGAAATAAAAAAAAATACCGACCAATTTGGTAAAAAATTAGACGGAATTTTGATTTACATAAAATTTGGCTCGTTTCCAGCAGTTAGTCTTCCGATATAGTCCTATCAGTATTATTTTTCCCAGTGGATTTACCGATAGTCTAACTTCACTGATCTTATTTCTTATACATTAGATATACAGTTACAGGCATACAATTAATTTAGTTTCTACTAAACTTATCTATAGTATATAATTTAGAATACGAAGGTTATCCCTGCATTGGTATTCTTGTTTATCTGAAAGCTAATATCGTATTCATGTTTTCAGGACCAGCGTTCTGGGGTCTGATAAACCCGGAATGGTCACTGTGCAACAAGGGACGGCGCCAGTCTCCGGTAAACTTGGAGCCGGACAAGTTACTCTTCGACCCCAACCTACGCTTTTTGCACATAGATAAACATAGGGTAAGTAATTTGTTAGCTTTTAGTATTGTTTTAAATCGTGTTTGTAAAGCTTCAATTCTTGCGGATTTAAAAGCTTGAAAGCTCTATGTATCTTAAACAGCTAAAACATAATGAAGAGTTCTTGTGATTAGATGCATTTTGTAATTGACTGAAGTACAAAAGATACAACAAGTACCTATTTTTTACCTATTTCAAATTTAGCGTTTTTTACTAGAAGTAAACGGAATTAAAAGATACGACCGTTTATACCGCATAGTTTAACACTCGCAAGGGAATCAAAACCTATATAAATAAACACGTTAACCTAAAATCATGAAATTTGGCAATAGGCAAGGTCTCACAGCACACAATAAAAGAAAAACTCAAAAGGAAAAAAACACAAAAAAAATAGTTGATTGAATCAGGCGTTACTTTGCGGAAGTCCATTTTCAAAACCGTTTTGATGATGAATTTCTAGTGTAATTCCGCTTCTACGTCGCTTCAAGTACAATAAGGAATTTGTGATAAATATTTGTTGGTAATGTTAATTTTATTGAGTTTAATTTTGCCTAACCTGATATAAAATATTAATTACATAAATTGAAAATTAACGTAACCTGAAACAAAAAGTAATTAATTCTGAATTATTTTTAATTATAAAATTATTAAAGTAATCTGAAACAAAAATTAATTAATTCTGAAACATAAAATATATATTAATTGGAATTACATGTATTTTAATTGAATTTAAAAAAGTAATAAATTATACCCGTTTCCTTAGTGCACTTTGTCGACACGTGTTTCGCCTCTTCACGAGGCATCCTCAGGACGTGTTGACTCGTCGAGCGCTTGGCCGAGAATGAGTAAGCCGTAACTGCAACGGTCCTTTATATACCGGCGCTCGCGTGGTGTTGGTAGGTGACGAAACACCTCAGCAAAGGTGACGTAACGCTTGTTTGTTCATTCAGCAGTGAATCATCCATTCCTTGATGTTTGAAAATTTCTAATTGTTCGAGAACGCTCATACGAAACCCTTTTTCACACATATGTAGTACACTGAATGTATTATTGTCGTCCAAAACGTGACCAGTTTCTAACAGATGTTTTGCAAAATGTGACTTCTCTGGGTGGCCATTTCTGTATGCGGAAATGTGTTCCTTGTAACGTGTTTGAAAATTTCTCCCTGTTTGTCCCACGTAAACACTATTACACTCATCGCAAGTCAATTTGTAAACTCCGGACTTTTTCTCTTTGTTTATGGTATCTTTACCATTACATAGCCTTCGCATGTTATGGCTGGTCCGGAAAGCAACGTGTACGTTGTTTTTTCTGAGCATTTTTGCGATCTTTTCCGATGTTGGCCCCAGATATGTCAAACTACCCACATATTTCTTTATATTTTCCGGTGGATGAGGATACAACATTGATCTTATCCTGGTTTTCTGTTTCTTCTTAATCAAGTTATCCACCATTTGTCTGTTGTATCCATTTGTTGTTGCAATGTGATAAATGACATCCAATTCTTTTTTGTAGTTTTGTGGCGAGAGTGGAATTGTTGTCAATCTATGGACGTAGCTCCTAAATGCTGCCAGCTTGTGTTGTGTGGGATGGTTGGATGATTCCGGTATTGCTATGTCCGTATGTGTTGGTTTGCGATAAATCTGGAAGTCTAGCTTGTTGTTGTTCCTTGTGATTGATACATCTAAAAAGTTGAGAGTCCGGTTTTCTTCTATTTCGAGCTTGAACTTTATCTTTGGGTGGATGTTGTTTATTTTATTCAGAAATAGGTCCACTTGTCGTTGCGTTCCTTTCCAACATATAATTATGTCATCTACGTAACGGTAGTAGAAGTGGATATTTGGCTCGTTCACCAAATTTTTGCACTCAAAATCATCCATAAAGACTTCGGCCATCTGTGGACTCAACGGTGATCCCATTGCCAGACCTTCTTTTTGTGTGTAAAATTGGCCATTAAACTGGAAGTAGTTTTGTTTCATACAAATGCTCGTTAGCGTCATGAGATCTTCTATCTCTCCTGGATGTAAACGTTGCTTCTCCAAATTACCGCTCAGTATTCTCAGTGACTCGTTAGTTGGTACATTGGTAAACAAACTCTCTACATCCAATGATATCAACTTGGCATTTGACGGGATGTTCACATTTTTAATCTTTTCTATTAAGTCCATCGTATTTTTCAAACTGTATTTTGGCCTAAACGATGACTTTTCTTTGAGTACCCCGTTTAAATGTCTTGCTAGATTGTATGCGGGGGCTCCAATATACGACACTACTGGCCGTATAGGAATATTTTCTTTATGTAATTTTGGCAATCCGTATAATAGTGGTGGTCGCGGATTCATTGGCACAATATTCCTCAGTGCGTTCTCCGATATAAAGGCAGTGTTTTTAATTGCTTGTTTAATATCTTGGGCATATCTTTTAGTTGGGTCAGAGTTCATGGGCTGAAAGTCGTCACCCTGTATTACGTCATGAACTTTTCGGAGATAAGTATCCTTTTCTAAGATGACGATGGTGTTTCCCTTATCTGCCTTCGATAAAATGAGATCGTTTTGTTCTAACCGATCCCGTATTGCTTGATGCAACTGCAACTCAGAATTTGGAGTCCTTGGAGATCGTATGTTTCTCTTTATCTCATTGGCCACTTGATGTTTCATAACTATGTCTTGTTTTCCTCTGATGCAAGCTATTTCTGTATCTACCGCCAACTCTTGTAATGTTGTTTTTGTTATTCCTGGTGTTAAATTGTATTTCAGCCCCTTTTCTAATAGTGTGATTTCTGTGGCAGGAATTTGAACATCTGTCAAGTTTTTCACTCTTGGATAGAATGTATGTGTGGCTTCTTGGCGCTCCGTGTGCGAATGTTCCGATTGTTGTGTTCGAGCTCCAGTTAGCTGTTCCAATTTCCTTGTTTGTGATATATATTTCTCATGAGCTAACTTCGAGGCTAAATCTCGGGCCTTGTTATCCAATATATCGAATTCCACGTTGTGCAGGTTGTAACTTAAGTCGGAGTGTAATATTTTCAGGTGGTGTTTAAGGTTATCTCTTACTGAAAACCAGTGTTTACACTCTTCATTCAGCCATATTGTCTTTGCCTTTTTTACTGCTATGTTGCTGGCGTTGTTGTGCGTGTTGGTGCGTATGTTGATATAGTTCGGAATGACTTGTAATCTTTTACACTGCTGATTGAACCATACGTTTTGTGCTGCCAAACGATGGAGTTTAGTCAACTTGATGTATAGTTTTGCCTGCTCAGCTATACTTGCTGACCTTAAATAGTTGATTGAATCAGGCGTTACTTTGCGGAAGTCCATTTTCAAAACCGTTTTGATGATGAATTTCTAGTGTAATTCCGCTTCTACGTCGCTTCAAGTACAATAAGGAATTTGTGATAAATATTTGTTGGTAATGTTAATTTTATTGAGTTTAATTTTGCCTAACCTGATATAAAATATTAATTACATAAATTGAAAATTAACGTAACCTGAAACAAAAAGTAATTAATTCTGAATTATTTTTAATTATAAAATTATTAAAGTAATCTGAAACAAAAATTAATTAATTCTGAAACATAAAATATATATTAATTGGAATTACATGTATTTTAATTGAATTTAAAAAAGTAATAAATTATACCCGTTTCCTTAGTGCACTTTGTCGACACGTGTTTCGCCTCTTCACGAGGCATCCTCAGGACGTGTTGACTCGTCGAGCGCTTGGCCGAGAATGAGTAAGCCGTAACTGCAACGGTCCTTTATATACCGGCGCTCGCGTGGTGTTGGTAGGTGACGAAACACCTCAGCAAAGGTGACGTAACGCTTGTTTGTTCATTCAGCAGTGAATCATCCATTCCTTGATGTTTGAAAATTTCTAATTGTTCGAGAACGCTCATACGAAACCCTTTTTCACACATATGTAGTACACTGAATGTATTATTGTCGTCCAAAACGTGACCAGTTTCTAACAGATGTTTTGCAAAATGTGACTTCTCTGGGTGGCCATTTCTGTATGCGGAAATGTGTTCCTTGTAACGTGTTTGAAAATTTCTCCCTGTTTGTCCCACGTAAACACTATTACACTCATCGCAAGTCAATTTGTAAACTCCGGACTTTTTCTCTTTGTTTATGGTATCTTTACCATTACATAGCCTTCGCATGTTATGGCTGGTCCGGAAAGCAACGTGTACGTTGTTTTTTCTGAGCATTTTTGCGATCTTTTCCGATGTTGGCCCCAGATATGTCAAACTACCCACATATTTCTTTATATTTTCCGGTGGATGAGGATACAACATTGATCTTATCCTGGTTTTCTGTTTCTTCTTAATCAAGTTATCCACCATTTGTCTGTTGTATCCATTTGTTGTTGCAATGTGATAAATGACATCCAATTCTTTTTTGTAGTTTTGTGGCGAGAGTGGAATTGTTGTCAATCTATGGACGTAGCTCCTAAATGCTGCCAGCTTGTGTTGTGTGGGATGGTTGGATGATTCCGGTATTGCTATGTCCGTATGTGTTGGTTTGCGATAAATCTGGAAGTCTAGCTTGTTGTTGTTCCTTGTGATTGATACATCTAAAAAGTTGAGAGTCCGGTTTTCTTCTATTTCGAGCTTGAACTTTATCTTTGGGTGGATGTTGTTTATTTTATTCAGAAATAGGTCCACTTGTCGTTGCGTTCCTTTCCAACATATAATTATGTCATCTACGTAACGGTAGTAGAAGTGGATATTTGGCTCGTTCACCAAATTTTTGCACTCAAAATCATCCATAAAGACTTCGGCCATCTGTGGACTCAACGGTGATCCCATTGCCAGACCTTCTTTTTGTGTGTAAAATTGGCCATTAAACTGGAAGTAGTTTTGTTTCATACAAATGCTCGTTAGCGTCATGAGATCTTCTATCTCTCCTGGATGTAAACGTTGCTTCTCCAAATTACCGCTCAGTATTCTCAGTGACTCGTTAGTTGGTACATTGGTAAACAAACTCTCTACATCCAATGATATCAACTTGGCATTTGACGGGATGTTCACATTTTTAATCTTTTCTATTAAGTCCATCGTATTTTTCAAACTGTATTTTGGCCTAAACGATGACTTTTCTTTGAGTACCCCGTTTAAATGTCTTGCTAGATTGTATGCGGGGGCTCCAATATACGACACTACTGGCCGTATAGGAATATTTTCTTTATGTAATTTTGGCAATCCGTATAATAGTGGTGGTCGCGGATTCATTGGCACAATATTCCTCAGTGCGTTCTCCGATATAAAGGCAGTGTTTTTAATTGCTTGTTTAATATCTTGGGCATATCTTTTAGTTGGGTCAGAGTTCATGGGCTGAAAGTCGTCACCCTGTATTACGTCATGAACTTTTCGGAGATAAGTATCCTTTTCTAAGATGACGATGGTGTTTCCCTTATCTGCCTTCGATAAAATGAGATCGTTTTGTTCTAACCGATCCCGTATTGCTTGATGCAACTGCAACTCAGAATTTGGAGTCCTTGGAGATCGTATGTTTCTCTTTATCTCATTGGCCACTTGATGTTTCATAACTATGTCTTGTTTTCCTCTGATGCAAGCTATTTCTGTATCTACCGCCAACTCTTGTAATGTTGTTTTTGTTATTCCTGGTGTTAAATTGTATTTCAGCCCCTTTTCTAATAGTGTGATTTCTGTGGCAGGAATTTGAACATCTGTCAAGTTTTTCACTCTTGGATAGAATGTATGTGTGGCTTCTTGGCGCTCCGTGTGCGAATGTTCCGATTGTTGTGTTCGAGCTCCAGTTAGCTGTTCCAATTTCCTTGTTTGTGATATATATTTCTCATGAGCTAACTTCGAGGCTAAATCTCGGGCCTTGTTATCCAATATATCGAATTCCACGTTGTGCAGGTTGTAACTTAAGTCGGAGTGTAATATTTTCAGGTGGTGTTTAAGGTTATCTCTTACTGAAAACCAGTGTTTACACTCTTCATTCAGCCATATTGTCTTTGCCTTTTTTACTGCTATGTTGCTGGCGTTGTTGTGCGTGTTGGTGCGTATGTTGATATAGTTCGGAATGACTTGTAATCTTTTACACTGCTGATTGAACCATACGTTTTGTGCTGCCAAACGATGGAGTTTAGTCAACTTGATGTATAGTTTTGCCTGCTCAGCTATACTTGCTGACCTTAAATAGTTGATTGAATCAGGCGTTACTTTGCGGAAGTCCATTTTCAAAACCGTTTTGATGATGAATTTCTAGTGTAATTCCGCTTCTACGTCGCTTCAAGTACAATAAGGAATTTGTGATAAATATTTGTTGGTAATGTTAATTTTATTGAGTTTAATTTTGCCTAACCTGATATAAAATATTAATTACATAAATTGAAAATTAACGTAACCTGAAACAAAAAGTAATTAATTCTGAATTATTTTTAATTATAAAATTATTAAAGTAATCTGAAACAAAAATTAATTAATTCTGAAACATAAAATATATATTAATTGGAATTACATGTATTTTAATTGAATTTAAAAAAGTAATAAATTATACCCGTTTCCTTAGTGCACTTTGTCGACACGTGTTTCGCCTCTTCACGAGGCATCCTCAGGACGTGTTGACTCGTCGAGCGCTTGGCCGAGAATGAGTAAGCCGTAACTGCAACGGTCCTTTATATACCGGCGCTCGCGTGGTGTTGGTAGGTGACGAAACACCTCAGCAAAGGTGACGTAACGCTTGTTTGTTCATTCAGCAGTGAATCATCCATTCCTTGATGTTTGAAAATTTCTAATTGTTCGAGAACGCTCATACGAAACCCTTTTTCACACATATGTAGTACACTGAATGTATTATTGTCGTCCAAAACGTGACCAGTTTCTAACAGATGTTTTGCAAAATGTGACTTCTCTGGGTGGCCATTTCTGTATGCGGAAATGTGTTCCTTGTAACGTGTTTGAAAATTTCTCCCTGTTTGTCCCACGTAAACACTATTACACTCATCGCAAGTCAATTTGTAAACTCCGGACTTTTTCTCTTTGTTTATGGTATCTTTACCATTACATAGCCTTCGCATGTTATGGCTGGTCCGGAAAGCAACGTGTACGTTGTTTTTTCTGAGCATTTTTGCGATCTTTTCCGATGTTGGCCCCAGATATGTCAAACTACCCACATATTTCTTTATATTTTCCGGTGGATGAGGATACAACATTGATCTTATCCTGGTTTTCTGTTTCTTCTTAATCAAGTTATCCACCATTTGTCTGTTGTATCCATTTGTTGTTGCAATGTGATAAATGACATCCAATTCTTTTTTGTAGTTTTGTGGCGAGAGTGGAATTGTTGTCAATCTATGGACGTAGCTCCTAAATGCTGCCAGCTTGTGTTGTGTGGGATGGTTGGATGATTCCGGTATTGCTATGTCCGTATGTGTTGGTTTGCGATAAATCTGGAAGTCTAGCTTGTTGTTGTTCCTTGTGATTGATACATCTAAAAAGTTGAGAGTCCGGTTTTCTTCTATTTCGAGCTTGAACTTTATCTTTGGGTGGATGTTGTTTATTTTATTCAGAAATAGGTCCACTTGTCGTTGCGTTCCTTTCCAACATATAATTATGTCATCTACGTAACGGTAGTAGAAGTGGATATTTGGCTCGTTCACCAAATTTTTGCACTCAAAATCATCCATAAAGACTTCGGCCATCTGTGGACTCAACGGTGATCCCATTGCCAGACCTTCTTTTTGTGTGTAAAATTGGCCATTAAACTGGAAGTAGTTTTGTTTCATACAAATGCTCGTTAGCGTCATGAGATCTTCTATCTCTCCTGGATGTAAACGTTGCTTCTCCAAATTACCGCTCAGTATTCTCAGTGACTCGTTAGTTGGTACATTGGTAAACAAACTCTCTACATCCAATGATATCAACTTGGCATTTGACGGGATGTTCACATTTTTAATCTTTTCTATTAAGTCCATCGTATTTTTCAAACTGTATTTTGGCCTAAACGATGACTTTTCTTTGAGTACCCCGTTTAAATGTCTTGCTAGATTGTATGCGGGGGCTCCAATATACGACACTACTGGCCGTATAGGAATATTTTCTTTATGTAATTTTGGCAATCCGTATAATAGTGGTGGTCGCGGATTCATTGGCACAATATTCCTCAGTGCGTTCTCCGATATAAAGGCAGTGTTTTTAATTGCTTGTTTAATATCTTGGGCATATCTTTTAGTTGGGTCAGAGTTCATGGGCTGAAAGTCGTCACCCTGTATTACGTCATGAACTTTTCGGAGATAAGTATCCTTTTCTAAGATGACGATGGTGTTTCCCTTATCTGCCTTCGATAAAATGAGATCGTTTTGTTCTAACCGATCCCGTATTGCTTGATGCAACTGCAACTCAGAATTTGGAGTCCTTGGAGATCGTATGTTTCTCTTTATCTCATTGGCCACTTGATGTTTCATAACTATGTCTTGTTTTCCTCTGATGCAAGCTATTTCTGTATCTACCGCCAACTCTTGTAATGTTGTTTTTGTTATTCCTGGTGTTAAATTGTATTTCAGCCCCTTTTCTAATAGTGTGATTTCTGTGGCAGGAATTTGAACATCTGTCAAGTTTTTCACTCTTGGATAGAATGTATGTGTGGCTTCTTGGCGCTCCGTGTGCGAATGTTCCGATTGTTGTGTTCGAGCTCCAGTTAGCTGTTCCAATTTCCTTGTTTGTGATATATATTTCTCATGAGCTAACTTCGAGGCTAAATCTCGGGCCTTGTTATCCAATATATCGAATTCCACGTTGTGCAGGTTGTAACTTAAGTCGGAGTGTAATATTTTCAGGTGGTGTTTAAGGTTATCTCTTACTGAAAACCAGTGTTTACACTCTTCATTCAGCCATATTGTCTTTGCCTTTTTTACTGCTATGTTGCTGGCGTTGTTGTGCGTGTTGGTGCGTATGTTGATATAGTTCGGAATGACTTGTAATCTTTTACACTGCTGATTGAACCATACGTTTTGTGCTGCCAAACGATGGAGTTTAGTCAACTTGATGTATAGTTTTGCCTGCTCAGCTATACTTGCTGACCTTAAATAGTTGATTGAATCAGGCGTTACTTTGCGGAAGTCCATTTTCAAAACCGTTTTGATGATGAATTTCTAGTGTAATTCCGCTTCTACGTCGCTTCAAGTACAATAAGGAATTTGTGATAAATATTTGTTGGTAATGTTAATTTTATTGAGTTTAATTTTGCCTAACCTGATATAAAATATTAATTACATAAATTGAAAATTAACGTAACCTGAAACAAAAAGTAATTAATTCTGAATTATTTTTAATTATAAAATTATTAAAGTAATCTGAAACAAAAATTAATTAATTCTGAAACAAAAAATATATATTAATTGGAATTACATGTATTTTAATTGAATTTAAAAAAGTAATAAATTATACCCGTTTCCTTAGTGCACTTTGTCGACACGTGTTTCGCCTCTTCACGAGGCATCCTCAGGACGTGTTGACTCGTCGAGCGCTTGGCCGAGAATGAGTAAGCCGTAACTGCAACGGTCCTTTATATACCGGCGCTCGCGTGGTGTTGGTAGGTGACGAAACACCTCAGCAAAGGTGACGTAACGCTTGTTTGTTCATTCAGCAGTGAATCATCCATTCCTTGATGTTTGAAAATTTCTAATTGTTCGAGAACGCTCATACGAAACCCTTTTTCACACATATGTAGTACACTGAATGTATTATTGTCGTCCAAAAATAATAATGTAATTTGGAGAAGCAACGTTTACATCCAGGAGAGATAGAAGATCTCATGACGCTAACGAGCATTTGTATGAAACAAAACTACTTCCAGTTTAATGGCCAATTTTACACACAAAAAGAAGGTCTGGCAATGGGATCACCGTTGAGTCCACAGATGGCCGAAGTCTTTATGGATGATTTTGAGTGCAAAAATTTGGTGAACGAGCCAAATATCCACTTCTACTACCGTTACGTAGATGACATAATTATATGTTGGAAAGGAACGCAACGACAAGTGGACCTATTTCTGAATAAAATAAACAACATCCACCCAAAGATAAAGTTCAAGCTCGAAATAGAAGAAAACCGGACTCTCAACTTTTTAGATGTATCAATCACAAGGAACAACAACAAGCTAGACTTCCAGATTTATCGCAAACCAACACATACGGACATAGCAATACCGGAATCATCCAACCATCCCACACAACACAAGCTGGCAGCATTTAGGAGCTACGTCCATAGATTGACAACAATTCCACTCTCGCCACAAAACTACAAAAAAGAATTGGATGTCATTTATCACATTGCAACAACAAATGGATACAACAGACAAATGGTGGATAACTTGATTAAGAAGAAACAGAAAACCAGGATAAGATCAATGTTGTATCCTCATCCACCGGAAAATATAAAGAAATATGTGGGTAGTTTGACATATCTGGGGCCAACATCGGAAAAGATCGCAAAAATGCTCAGAAAAAACAACGTACACGTTGCTTTCCGGACCAGCCATAACATGCGAAGGCTATGTAATGGTAAAGATACCATAAACAAAGAGAAAAAGTCCGGAGTTTACAAATTGACTTGCGATGAGTGTAATAGTGTTTACGTGGGACAAACAGGGAGAAATTTTCAAACACGTTACAAGGAACACATTTCCGCATACAGAAATGGCCACCCAGAGAAGTCACATTTTGCAAAACATCTGTTAGAAACTGGTCACGTTTTGGACGACAATAATACATTCAGTGTACTACATATGTGTGAAAAAGGGTTTCGTATGAGCGTTCTCGAACAATTAGAAATTTTCAAACATCAAGGAATGGATGATTCACTGCTGAATGAACAAACAAGCGTTACGTCACCTTTGCTGAGGTGTTTCGTCACCTACCAACACCACGCGAGCGCCGGTATATAAAGGACCGTTGCAGTTACGGCTTACTCATTCTCGGCCAAGCGCTCGACGAGTCAACACGTCCTGAGGATGCCTCGTGAAGAGGCGAAACACGTGTCGACAAAGTGCACTAAGGAAACGGGTATAATTTATTACTTTTTTAAATTCAATTAAAATACATGTAATTCCAATTAATATATATTTTATGTTTCAGAATTAATTAATTTTTGTTTCAGATTACTTTAATAATTTTATAATTAAAAATAATTCAGAATTAATTACTTTTTGTTTCAGGTTACGTTAATTTTCAATTTATGTAATTAATATTTTATATCAGGTTAGGCAAAATTAAACTCAATAAAATTAACATTACCAACAAATATTTATCACAAATTCCTTATTGTACTTGAAGCGACGTAGAAGCGGAATTACACTAGAAATTCATCATCAAAACGGTTTTGAAAATGGACTTCCGCAAAGTAACGCCTGATTCAATCAACTATTTAAGGTCAGCAAGTATAGCTGAGCAGGCAAAACTATACATCAAGTTGACTAAACTCCATCGTTTGGCAGCACAAAACGTATGGTTCAATCAGCAGTGTAAAAGATTACAAGTCATTCCGAACTATATCAACATACGCACCAACACGCACAACAACGCCAGCAACATAGCAGTAAAAAAGGCAAAGACAATATGGCTGAATGAAGAGTGTAAACACTGGTTTTCAGTAAGAGATAACCTTAAACACCACCTGAAAATATTACACTCCGACTTAAGTTACAACCTGCACAACGTGGAATTCGATATATTGGATAACAAGGCCCGAGATTTAGCCTCGAAGTTAGCTCATGAGAAATATATATCACAAACAAGGAAATTGGAACAGCTAACTGGAGCTCGAACACAACAATCGGAACATTCGCACACGGAGCGCCAAGAAGCCACACATACATTCTATCCAAGAGTGAAAAACTTGACAGATGTTCAAATTCCTGCCACAGAAATCACACTATTAGAAAAGGGGCTGAAATACAATTTAACACCAGGAATAACAAAAACAACATTACAAGAGTTGGCGGTAGATACAGAAATAGCTTGCATCAGAGGAAAACAAGACATAGTTATGAAACATCAAGTGGCCAATGAGATAAAGAGAAACATACGATCTCCAAGGACTCCAAATTCTGAGTTGCAGTTGCATCAAGCAATACGGGATCGGTTAGAACAAAACGATCTCATTTTATCGAAGGCAGATAAGGGAAACACCATCGTCATCTTAGAAAAGGATACTTATCTCCGAAAAGTTCATGACGTAATACAGGGTGACGACTTTCAGCCCATGAACTCTGACCCAACTAAAAGATATGCCCAAGATATTAAACAAGCAATTAAAAACACTGCCTTTATATCGGAGAACGCACTGAGGAATATTGTGCCAATGAATCCGCGACCACCACTATTATACGGATTGCCAAAATTACATAAAGAAAATATTCCTATACGGCCAGTAGTGTCGTATATTGGAGCCCCCGCATACAATCTAGCAAGACATTTAAACGGGGTACTCAAAGAAAAGTCATCGTTTAGGCCAAAATACAGTTTGAAAAATACGATGGACTTAATAGAAAAGATTAAAAATGTGAACATCCCGTCAAATGCCAAGTTGATATCATTGGATGTAGAGAGTTTGTTTACCAATGTACCAACTAACGAGTCACTGAGAATACTGAGCGGTAATTTGGAGAAGCAACGTTTACATCCAGGAGAGATAGAAGATCTCATGACGCTAACGAGCATTTGTATGAAACAAAACTACTTCCAGTTTAATGGCCAATTTTACACACAAAAAGAAGGTCTGGCAATGGGATCACCGTTGAGTCCACAGATGGCCGAAGTCTTTATGGATGATTTTGAGTGCAAAAATTTGGTGAACGAGCCAAATATCCACTTCTACTACCGTTACGTAGATGACATAATTATATGTTGGAAAGGAACGCAACGACAAGTGGACCTATTTCTGAATAAAATAAACAACATCCACCCAAAGATAAAGTTCAAGCTCGAAATAGAAGAAAACCGGACTCTCAACTTTTTAGATGTATCAATCACAAGGAACAACAACAAGCTAGACTTCCAGATTTATCGCAAACCAACACATACGGACATAGCAATACCGGAATCATCCAACCATCCCACACAACACAAGCTGGCAGCATTTAGGAGCTACGTCCATAGATTGACAACAATTCCACTCTCGCCACAAAACTACAAAAAAGAATTGGATGTCATTTATCACATTGCAACAACAAATGGATACAACAGACAAATGGTGGATAACTTGATTAAGAAGAAACAGAAAACCAGGATAAGATCAATGTTGTATCCTCATCCACCGGAAAATATAAAGAAATATGTGGGTAGTTTGACATATCTGGGGCCAACATCGGAAAAGATCGCAAAAATGCTCAGAAAAAACAACGTACACGTTGCTTTCCGGACCAGCCATAACATGCGAAGGCTATGTAATGGTAAAGATACCATAAACAAAGAGAAAAAGTCCGGAGTTTACAAATTGACTTGCGATGAGTGTAATAGTGTTTACGTGGGACAAACAGGGAGAAATTTTCAAACACGTTACAAGGAACACATTTCCGCATACAGAAATGGCCACCCAGAGAAGTCACATTTTGCAAAACATCTGTTAGAAACTGGTCACGTTTTGGACGACAATAATACATTCAGTGTACTACATATGTGTGAAAAAGGGTTTCGTATGAGCGTTCTCGAACAATTAGAAATTTTCAAACATCAAGGAATGGATGATTCACTGCTGAATGAACAAACAAGCGTTACGTCACCTTTGCTGAGGTGTTTCGTCACCTACCAACACCACGCGAGCGCCGGTATATAAAGGACCGTTGCAGTTACGGCTTACTCATTCTCGGCCAAGCGCTCGACGAGTCAACACGTCCTGAGGATGCCTCGTGAAGAGGCGAAACACGTGTCGACAAAGTGCACTAAGGAAACGGGTATAATTTATTACTTTTTTAAATTCAATTAAAATACATGTAATTCCAATTAATATATATTTTATGTTTCAGAATTAATTAATTTTTGTTTCAGATTACTTTAATAATTTTATAATTAAAAATAATTCAGAATTAATTACTTTTTGTTTCAGGTTACGTTAATTTTCAATTTATGTAATTAATATTTTATATCAGGTTAGGCAAAATTAAACTCAATAAAATTAACATTACCAACAAATATTTATCACAAATTCCTTATTGTACTTGAAGCGACGTAGAAGCGGAATTACACTAGAAATTCATCATCAAAACGGTTTTGAAAATGGACTTCCGCAAAGTAACGCCTGATTCAATCAACTATTTAAGGTCAGCAAGTATAGCTGAGCAGGCAAAACTATACATCAAGTTGACTAAACTCCATCGTTTGGCAGCACAAAACGTATGGTTCAATCAGCAGTGTAAAAGATTACAAGTCATTCCGAACTATATCAACATACGCACCAACACGCACAACAACGCCAGCAACATAGCAGTAAAAAAGGCAAAGACAATATGGCTGAATGAAGAGTGTAAACACTGGTTTTCAGTAAGAGATAACCTTAAACACCACCTGAAAATATTACACTCCGACTTAAGTTACAACCTGCACAACGTGGAATTCGATATATTGGATAACAAGGCCCGAGATTTAGCCTCGAAGTTAGCTCATGAGAAATATATATCACAAACAAGGAAATTGGAACAGCTAACTGGAGCTCGAACACAACAATCGGAACATTCGCACACGGAGCGCCAAGAAGCCACACATACATTCTATCCAAGAGTGAAAAACTTGACAGATGTTCAAATTCCTGCCACAGAAATCACACTATTAGAAAAGGGGCTGAAATACAATTTAACACCAGGAATAACAAAAACAACATTACAAGAGTTGGCGGTAGATACAGAAATAGCTTGCATCAGAGGAAAACAAGACATAGTTATGAAACATCAAGTGGCCAATGAGATAAAGAGAAACATACGATCTCCAAGGACTCCAAATTCTGAGTTGCAGTTGCATCAAGCAATACGGGATCGGTTAGAACAAAACGATCTCATTTTATCGAAGGCAGATAAGGGAAACACCATCGTCATCTTAGAAAAGGATACTTATCTCCGAAAAGTTCATGACGTAATACAGGGTGACGACTTTCAGCCCATGAACTCTGACCCAACTAAAAGATATGCCCAAGATATTAAACAAGCAATTAAAAACACTGCCTTTATATCGGAGAACGCACTGAGGAATATTGTGCCAATGAATCCGCGACCACCACTATTATACGGATTGCCAAAATTACATAAAGAAAATATTCCTATACGGCCAGTAGTGTCGTATATTGGAGCCCCCGCATACAATCTAGCAAGACATTTAAACGGGGTACTCAAAGAAAAGTCATCGTTTAGGCCAAAATACAGTTTGAAAAATACGATGGACTTAATAGAAAAGATTAAAAATGTGAACATCCCGTCAAATGCCAAGTTGATATCATTGGATGTAGAGAGTTTGTTTACCAATGTACCAACTAACGAGTCACTGAGAATACTGAGCGGTAATTTGGAGAAGCAACGTTTACATCCAGGAGAGATAGAAGATCTCATGACGCTAACGAGCATTTGTATGAAACAAAACTACTTCCAGTTTAATGGCCAATTTTACACACAAAAAGAAGGTCTGGCAATGGGATCACCGTTGAGTCCACAGATGGCCGAAGTCTTTATGGATGATTTTGAGTGCAAAAATTTGGTGAACGAGCCAAATATCCACTTCTACTACCGTTACGTAGATGACATAATTATATGTTGGAAAGGAACGCAACGACAAGTGGACCTATTTCTGAATAAAATAAACAACATCCACCCAAAGATAAAGTTCAAGCTCGAAATAGAAGAAAACCGGACTCTCAACTTTTTAGATGTATCAATCACAAGGAACAACAACAAGCTAGACTTCCAGATTTATCGCAAACCAACACATACGGACATAGCAATACCGGAATCATCCAACCATCCCACACAACACAAGCTGGCAGCATTTAGGAGCTACGTCCATAGATTGACAACAATTCCACTCTCGCCACAAAACTACAAAAAAGAATTGGATGTCATTTATCACATTGCAACAACAAATGGATACAACAGACAAATGGTGGATAACTTGATTAAGAAGAAACAGAAAACCAGGATAAGATCAATGTTGTATCCTCATCCACCGGAAAATATAAAGAAATATGTGGGTAGTTTGACATATCTGGGGCCAACATCGGAAAAGATCGCAAAAATGCTCAGAAAAAACAACGTACACGTTGCTTTCCGGACCAGCCATAACATGCGAAGGCTATGTAATGGTAAAGATACCATAAACAAAGAGAAAAAGTCCGGAGTTTACAAATTGACTTGCGATGAGTGTAATAGTGTTTACGTGGGACAAACAGGGAGAAATTTTCAAACACGTTACAAGGAACACATTTCCGCATACAGAAATGGCCACCCAGAGAAGTCACATTTTGCAAAACATCTGTTAGAAACTGGTCACGTTTTGGACGACAATAATACATTCAGTGTACTACATATGTGTGAAAAAGGGTTTCGTATGAGCGTTCTCGAACAATTAGAAATTTTCAAACATCAAGGAATGGATGATTCACTGCTGAATGAACAAACAAGCGTTACGTCACCTTTGCTGAGGTGTTTCGTCACCTACCAACACCACGCGAGCGCCGGTATATAAAGGACCGTTGCAGTTACGGCTTACTCATTCTCGGCCAAGCGCTCGACGAGTCAACACGTCCTGAGGATGCCTCGTGAAGAGGCGAAACACGTGTCGACAAAGTGCACTAAGGAAACGGGTATAATTTATTACTTTTTTAAATTCAATTAAAATACATGTAATTCCAATTAATATATATTTTATGTTTCAGAATTAATTAATTTTTGTTTCAGATTACTTTAATAATTTTATAATTAAAAATAATTCAGAATTAATTACTTTTTGTTTCAGGTTACGTTAATTTTCAATTTATGTAATTAATATTTTATATCAGGTTAGGCAAAATTAAACTCAATAAAATTAACATTACCAACAAATATTTATCACAAATTCCTTATTGTACTTGAAGCGACGTAGAAGCGGAATTACACTAGAAATTCATCATCAAAACGGTTTTACAAAAAAAAATTATTTTTTATTTTTGCTATTACATGTTTACATTTTGTAGGTATGTATTAGCACCTGTTTGAATCATTGATAATTTTTGATGAATTGATTAATGATTCAAATATATGAATCATTTAAAAAAACTTCACTTAATGTGTGATTTTCTTCGAAATTTACAGTTTCTCTTCGGGGTACTTTATACTATTTTCTTGTCAACAGATAAACGGTTTGATCACCAACACGGGTCACTCTGTGATATTCACAGTGGAGAATGAGACTCGGCATCACATCAACATCACAGGCGGCCCGCTCTCCTACAAGTACCAGTTCCACGAGATCCACATACACTACGGGCTGCACGATCAGTTCGGATCAGAACATGCCATCAATGGATACTCTTTTCCTGCTGAAGTAAGTTATAAGACTTGAAAGTAAATAAGTTTCTACATTTTGAAGTTAGCTCTGGTTTGCAATGTTATGTGATACGGCGATTGATACACTATTGGTGATAGTTTTACCATACGAAAAAAATGTGCCAGGTGTATATCGTAGAAGCTTATGGCATAGTTACATTGCGGACATTTAATTATAAAATTTTCAATTGTATGGAGGACATACAAATTTATAGACAAGTCAAATAAGTATGCCATAGACTTCTCAATGTACTTGTAACTTACAGCTAGTTTTTCAGTTTCTTTTTAAGTGTTAGTTTTAGCTTTTACTTTGTTTAGTTAATAAGGCACTTGCCCCTTGTTGTGTCGTATAAGTTTGTGATTGACCACCAACTATGCGATGTGGTTGAAGATGGAGCACGCGGACTTAGAAGATTCATATTATTCACCCAGTCAGGGTGAAAAGACCTACATTAAATCTCTCAAGAGTAAGGAAGCCGCTGATTGTTCCATTCTTTGGCTCTATACGGATTAGAAACATAGAATTTCCAAACGTTAGGTATGTATCCACGGAAAATTCACAATGCATACAATATGGATTTTTCTTGATTCTACCTGTCCTGTAATAGAAAAGGGATGGTAGGATAAGGTCGTGTAGCTATACTCACTCATTCACCGAAATAAAACTTGTAGAAAATTTACAGACTCGCTACCTTACGGCAATGCTCCAGACTAAGAAATTTACCATCTAACTTCTCATCGCATATACATCAAACAGTATAGTTTCGTAAACCAGTATAGTCTGATGCTCTAAAATTAACGGGTTGTTATGCCTCATATTCACTTTTACATATGGGGCAGGCAAGAAAACGTTTCCTGTCTGATACGCGGCTTGCGGGTGTAGACACGAAGCTTTATTTTTTGCAGTAGTACTATTCTAATTGTCATATCAAATGCTTGTCAGATTAACACAGAGTCAATTGAATTAACAGTTCAGTATAATTTTGCTGCACCATCAAAATCAAGTACCAATAAAACTGCAGCCTAGAAACGCAGTTTGATTTGTAGCGCAGCAATTAGCTAAACTGGCCGTCGTTTACAGTCACAGTTTGATGTAGTTTGGAAGTTCATATCGATATAAATAAATACAAGTATAAGTATATATATTAAAATACATATATATGATTATTTACGGGATATTCACGAGGGTTTTAACTGCGCCTAAATATCGGGAGCTCCGTTCGCAACCTTACCACGGTAAATATCGCGTAAATAATCATATAACTGTAGTGAACAACCGTGATAGTTTAAAACTGGAGTAAATATGTAGTCCGGCAAGACCCATTTTAGACCTCAAAAAAAGTTAGACATTCGCCAACATGCACTGGGCCAGCATGGTGGATTTGAGCCTCATCTATCTCTTTCTCTCGCTCTCTCTGAGAGAAGGCCTGTGTCTCAGCAGTGACGTGAAAGGTTGATAATGATGAAGATGAAGTGACCGAGGAGCTTAAGTAGGACGTTGGTCATCTAACTGCGAAATAGTTCAACAATATCATATATCTATTTAAGAATGTATTTAAAAATATATATGTATGTATATCAGTCTCTGGCAGTCATATTCCAAGCTTTGCTTAGTTTGGGGCCAGATGACCATGTGTGCAATAATGTCCCAGATATTTATTATTATTATTTATTTATTATCCATCCATAGCGAGCGTGTCACTACATTTTTACAATATACTCCGAAATAACTCTTTCTTTCAGTTTATTTACAAAATGAACACACATAAAGTGAAACATTTTTATTTAATGCCACTCCCGAAGCTAAACGCCGAAACACGATCGCGGATTTGTTAGAAGCTCAAAGGCAAAAGCGTAACAGATGTTTTCACACGCACTTCTCCGAAATCCTGAGGGCGAAGGCTTCGCTCGACTGTGACTCGTGTTTATTTATGGGATAAATTCTAATGTAGACATGGGGAATCGGGAACCATGTCACTAACGGGGTGGATTTGATTTTGTTAACTCTGGCTTATAGTCATGTAGGGTCTATATTATGTAGCTAGATGTGTTCGATTTTATTTTGAACTAGGTGAGCCCCACGGTTTCATCCGCGTGGATTTTCCCTCGATAGCAAATAGCGTGTTGAGACACGCATATGGTAGGGTTTCGGACCAAAACCATACATTTGTAGTCATAGTTCAATTACGTACGTTAATAATCATATAATTATAGTAAACAACCGTGATTAACTGATTATTTTGTTTCAGATTCAAATATTTGGTTTCAACTCTCAACTTTACTCTAATTTCTCCGAGGCACTGCACAAAGCTCAAGGAATCGTCTCAATATCTTTATTACTTCAGGTGAGATACCAGAAAATACCAATCATCTTTTCATAAATCAGACTTCAAATTTACTAGGCAACCGAACAAGATTATAAACACTACTGAGCCTAGTATTTCCTCCCACCCATTGCTATAGCCCAGAGTACTCTTCTCAGCAAACTCTTTCATTTGATACCCATATCATGGGGTGCATACAAAATAACTGGTCCGCCATCTTTGGGAGTTTCCTAAATTGGATTTATATTGACGTCAATAACTAGCCATGCATTTAAATCTGAACTAAACGTGTATGCAAAATTTCTGCTCAATCAGTTGGGGGAGGGAGGTAACTTATTTAATATTCAGTTGCAAGATTTGACCTAACAAGGCAAGTTATATAAAAGCTTGTGAAAACAAAACTAAAACATAGTTATAAATAGAGGCTACCATATATATCATCACAGGCAACGCACACTGCTTAAAGACTCTTGTCTTTAGACACTGTGGTATTTTTTACGAACCGGAAGATGCCTCCCACTAGCTGGACTGATCTAAGAGTCGCGGGCATCCAGTGGATGTAGATGGCATGCTGTCGTTCAGTGTGGAGTTTTAAGGGGAAGGCTTATGTTCAGCAGTGGACGTCTTCTGCCTAATGATGATGACCTAGACTAATTTACTTATTACTACTCACTTCTAACAACTCTAAAAAATAACGATCAGCTGGTAATTTCTTTGGACGAATATAGACAACAACAACGAATCTCCTATGACAAATAGACCAGCGCCAACCACGAACCGGAAGTATGTGGTGAATCGCATGTAAAATTTGTGTGGTACTCGATTCTCTATATGTATTCTCTAAGGTCAGAGTTGTTGAATTTAGCCAGTTGGGTCACATTAGAAAGGACCCCTGAAACTCGTTTCCAGTGTTGGTGGTTTTGTGCTGTAGTATGCTACCGCCAAGTGTGTAAACATTACTGTGTTTCGAATTAAAAGCAAATTTTCCAGTAATTGACAGGTTTTGAACTGTTGAAGTTCTAAATTCAGAGTAGCAGTGGACGGTAACGAGCAAGCGAGACATTTACCATCAGGGGCGCATATTGCTCATCTCGTACATTGTCATGAAAAAAACACAAAAAAATACTAAAAATAAGTACAAAACTATAGTCGTAATCGAACCTACAAACTCTTTAGTAAAAATAATAAAAAGCTTTCTGCTGCGAAGTAAATTAAAATCATTAATGTTTCGTGCTGTGTGTGACTATAAAAACTCTTTCAAATTATATAATTCACAGAAACAACAAAAACGTCCTTTTTAACGTGATATTTAATGTTTGAACCTTTGATAAGTACTTTTTATCAAATGGTAACCAAATAATGAGAATTACTCATTATGTAAATATAAAACATTTTTTTAAAGAATTGATATTTTAGTTTTTATAAAAAAATCATTTGAAGAGAGCTTTGTTTAGTATTTCACTACTTGACAAAGGGAGCATGACAAGTAAAATAACAAAATATAACTTTTTTATTAATCCTTTGTACCACTAGGGCTATTACACTATTAGCGTTTCTGGACTAGGTGTTCCTAAAAAGATCCGTAAATCTGAAACCGTAAAACGATCCTATTTTTGGCTGGGGTTCAAGTGGCGTAAAAAACTCAGCCATTAATGCTAGCCTATTAAAATATTTTTTTTATTTTATTTATATCGCAACTTTTAAGACTTGCATGAGGTGAATGCAAGTGTCTAATATTTCTTGTTTTAACTAAGTATACGAATAATTATTGATTCTGTTTCATTTGTCAACATTTTTATTTCTATCCCAACAAGAAAGTATCCTTCGGTTAATTTGGGGCGCGTGTAATCACGCGATGATCAGAGACACATGGTAACAGAGTTTTAACTAAATAATATACAAGCTAACTAATAAGCACTAAATATCTGAACTACTTAATCTATTATACAAACTTTTTTTTAATTGTTCATAGACCGTTGATGGTGTAGAGACAACCCTACTGACAAGCCCTAACTTTATTCATTATTTACTTACTACTTCTTCATGAACTTATAAAAATTTTGTGACTGTCAGTTTAATAATTTAAACTTACTTTTCCTTGCGATCGCAAATAATCGTCTTTCTAGTAAATCCAGCGCACTTAGTCGTAATTGTTTCCATCGAGGTGTTATCATGGTGCCGCACCTTTTCACTCCTGTCTGGAGTGAGCACGGTTAATCAAGGAAATTGCTGTTTTGTGCGCTACCGGATCGCCATTCGAGCTATTAGTTCGAATTAACAACTGTCAAACAGCTACCTACAAAGTAAACGAACTGACAGGAGTAGGTTGCATTGACTGATTATTTTTGCAAAAAGATGACACCTACTTGACAGCTTTATTTAAGTTAACCTAAGATTAACTGATCAATCAATTTCTTGCTGACGGTAATTATCACGAGTTAAGCCAAAAAATTTAATTTTAACCTTTCTTAGTGATTCCCTGAGGCATCAACTATAGTATTACATATTTAAGCAATAAATTTAAATAATTACATAATGGTAATCTTGCTAATGTCTTAGTAATACCTAAGCCACAGTAGATTGTATAAGTTAAGCAGTAGTTGACTCTGACGTTTCTTTGAATTCAATGCCTTCTGTCAGTCACAGGGCTAGGGTTGCTACTATGATGGTTTTAAGAACATTTTCATTATTTTGTTGTAGTCTTCTATGCTGACGACACAGATTTACGGCAAATTTCAATGACACGGTGCGCGCGACTATCGCTGAGCGTACCGTGAAGTATAGTAGCGGGCAAGGGAAGGGGCGCTCGTTTGATTACGTCGTTCGATTTGGGCCTTTGTTTAGAGCCAACCTACTGTTTTAGCTAATATATCTATACTGTGCCTAGGGGTTGTTCGTTTTTAACGAAATTTGTGAAGGAAACACGATTAAGTTCAACAAGATAAAGTTAAGCTAAAGTTAAGTTAAAACACAGACACTACCTTCCAAAAATGACACACCAAATTGAACAAGAAACAGTAGAAAACTTGTTTGCTCAGTGGTTGGCGCGTTCGACTTCCACACCGCAGCCTAAATGCTTCAAATCTCTATAATAAGCTCTAACTCTCGGTGAAGGAAATCATAGCATGTGATGGTAGGTAGAGCATATTCCCGGCTGGCTTGCTATTCTCAAGTTGAAAACCTGTCGCTGTGTTTCACAGCCTCACTTGAGAGACAGTTCCCATTTTGGGCTAGGCATCTATACCATATCTTTGACCGCACCATCACTTAACATCAGGTGAGCCATGATCAAAAACCTAGCTAATTAACCACAAAAAAGGTATTCGTGATCAAAATAAAAAGCGATAGAACAGAAAACCACTCGTGATGCTAGGCATAATAGCAAGACAACCCCTCCAATAAACAGAACTCTAGTCTGCTTATTATCAATTCGGTTAACCCCAATTTAATTCGGGCTTAAACTGATCGTGATCTCTGGCCCCTGATTGTCTGGGCCCTATTTTCCGATCGTTTTATGGCTTTCCTTAATGAAGGCCAGTGTCCGTGTTAGCAGATTCCTTGTTGTCCCAGAGGGAATGTGTTTGCGCGCACGTTCATATTTCGCTCGTGGCCGCAGTAAACTGAAACTTTGCTGAAACAAGCTATTTCTGCAGGCGACAAACAATTAGTAGCTACATCAGGTTCTTTTAGCTGGGGGTGAACACATGTTCGTAATTATTTTATACCAGTCTAGAATGTTTAAAAAGAGAATATAAATAGTGTCTGTTGTGTTTTGTTGTTAGCTTAGCTAATGTTTTGTATTTTTTCAGCTCGGAGATTTATCCAATCCTGAATTAAGAGTTTTGACAGAAGAACTAGAAAATATAAAGTACGGGGGTGAGTACTTTAACTTTCCAGATTGTATCAAAGCATTTGTACAACATATATAAGAGGTTTGATTCCATCTTTATTGTGCAAGCCGCTAGAGTATGGAATACGCTGCGAATGGGTGTTCTCCGATAGTTACAATCTGGATGTCTTTAATTCGCGAATGAATCGGTTTATTCTAGACAAGCGTGCTCTATCGTAGAACATATCCTAGCTTAACATCAGGCGAAGTGGCGGTCAAACGCAAGCATATTCATAAATTTATTCATGAAAAAAAGATTAATGTGAAAGACACTATCCACTTTGTATATTTCGTTTTATTCATCGCTTGGTTCAGCTTGGACAGATAATAGCAGTTCAATTGTTTTCTAACTTGAAATAGACAAGAGTTTCTTCTGTTCTAGCTCTACGTATTAGCCATGTCTATTCCATTCCATGCTACACAGTAGCTTTACTCGCGTTGTGATTCTATGGTAACCCCGACAAAGGGTAAAAGGGTAACCTAAGTGAGGGCTATAATTATATGTATATGACAGGAGCAGAGATGCCAGTCAACAAGTTGTCAGTTCGGGGGCTACTTCCCGACACTGACTACTATATGACGTATGATGGCTCCACAACGGCGCCAGCATGCTTCGAGACTGTCACTTGGATCGTCATCAACAAACCCATCTACATAACTAAGCAACAGGTATTTGTGATCATATTACTAAATCTATTATAAATTGTTGTGGGCCTAAACTGTGACTTTGGGACCCCTATATTTTCACAACCTACGGATCGATATTGCTGATATTTGAATTTAAAAATTCTATCAGAACCTGTAAAAAAAACTGTAAAATTTCATGTATATCAAATTAAAGGTGAGTAAGCCAGTTATGGTCGAGTAAATATGAAAATAAACAAACTCACATACAAACGCTGATCTGTTCCCATATAACGCTCTGAGACCTCCACTTCGCTGGGTCAAAAAAGAATTTCGAAGCCAATATTTTTCCCTACTGTAGGGCAAAGGCCTACCTCCACCTTTCCCAGTCCTAGAGTAGTCCTCTAGTCTCCAATATGAGTGCCAAGTTCAGCCCGCCATCTCTTACTGGGCCAGCCGGGTGGTCGGGTTTGTTTTGGGGCTCAGTCGGTTGTTATTTTAGCCCAGAGTTCATTTAGCATGCGACTAACATGCCCGGCCCATTCCCACTTTAGCATAGCAGCTTTCTGAGCTACATCAGTGATTTTGGTTTTGGAGTGCAGTATTGTGTTATGGATACGAACGGAGAGTTTCGTTTCTGTGGTTTCACGCCAAGTATTCTGCGCTCCATAGCACGTTGACCAACCCCGAGTTTGAACTTCTGCTTACGTGTCAGGACCATATCTGTACGCCAACTGTGAGGATGGGGAGAATGCACATATCCAAAATTATTATTTTCAAGGGCAAACAGAGATTCCATTTCATAAGATCCTTCGTGGACCATCAGCTCTTCTCTTGTCTTGTATGCGGTAGGAAACTTTTTGGGTCAGATGTATATATCTATATATACTTTTCGACATATACAATCTCTACATCCCTGACATAATGAGATCTGCTTTCAAACGTTGTTGATCAATAATCAGGGGCTCTATTTTTGAATCGCTCGTAGGACTCTTTTCCATGTGATGTGACTTACTTGCGAACGAAATCCTAAAAATCGTATTTTTGAATAAGTAATTTGAATGGTTTATATCATTCGAATTAGTTTTTTCTTGATAGAAAGTCTCACAGAACTACGGCAACCCAGGATTCGAGCGATTTAAAAATACCAATAAAAAAAGGATGACTCACAATTGAAATCACCTGTGATTATTTGCGTATGCGAATAGAAAAAGTCCTACGAGCGATTCAAAAATAAAGCCCACTGTCATTGACATATTCATTCGAAGTCTAACCTCAAGACTTGTCTTGTTCAGGTCTTCGAGCATAGTACTTAGTTAGAAAATAGATAAGGAAAACAGGACAGTCGTTGGCAAATCGATGGTCAGATTGTCAGTTTCTTTTTCCCGACACATATGCCTTAACCTCCCATCCAGCCGCTAGCTTTCGAAAGATTTATTGTAGAGTAAACATTTTCGGTAAACAGTTTTTACAATAAACAGTTATTGCATATTGAAATTCAGACCTTTTACACAAGTAGATTGTTTGCCATACTATTGTTTTAATAATAAAACTGTAATATACCTACTAAAATGTATTTGTACGCTATATCAGACATTTCACTTTAGTATCGATTGTATTTTGTTTGTTGGCAAGTAAACCACACAACTTGAACAAACGCTCACGACCTGAGGAAGGTAATAACTTAATTGAGTGCGAGAAACTTTTCTAATATCGCTACGCTTGAAACACTTTCTACGCCGTCTATATTACATCCATAAAATCAACACTCAGACAAAGGTCAAGAAGAAGATTACGTTCGGAGAATCGATAACATTTTCTGTTAACTTTATTCATGTTACGCCAATAATCAAAACTCTGCTAAGAATATAATATGAATATAACTTTTGTTAGATTTTCGAAAATATTACTGCTACTAATTTGCGTTTATGACTCGTAAAATATACAAGGTTATTTTGTTTCATGACTTTTTTTTTGTTTCCTTTTTTTACCAATTCACCACCTTCCATACTCGATATAGACTTCATTTGCTCATCTAAAGGCTACTACCGCTTTCAAAAAAGGAGGACGGTTCTACTGTAATTTTTTATTTTTATGAATGTTCGTCGATTTCTCCGCCAACTGTTGATCGATTTAGAAATAAAATCTTTTATCAAAAACCAATATAAATACTTCCAATTTGGCCACATTGTCACCAAGTCATGATCTGATGATGGGATCCCAGAGAAATCGAGGGCAACCCTCAAATTCTATAGGCACTTATTACGTTTTTCATATAATTTTGAAGTCGGTTTTTAATATGATCCACTTGTATAATATTAGTTAGGATTAAATCGATATATTTATAAAAAAAACATGACGGATTTTATTGCGTGTATTTTGCATTATTTTATTCCTGACGTTTGCGTATATTTTTAAAATTATTTAATTTTAAAGTTTATAGTAATCGCGAAAACCCAACAAACATTAAATTTCATCTATTATCATTTAGGTAGAGCTATAATGCACACTACTCATATTATGTAAAGAAAATAAGTAAGATGATTTTCTAGTTGGGAGATTTTGTTGTAACAATCAATATGAGGGTACAAAGGCTGAGTTCTCCTTATTTGCATTACACGCTTGCTTGCGCCGAGTTCGACACCAGACATAAAAAAATGGAGCTCCATTATTCTTGTCGCGGAAAATCTTGTGTGCCGTTTTTCGCTTCACGCTCGTAAATTAAGCAAATTAAAGAAAATGTCCGTAACTAAAGTTTCGTTTATGTTCAGTTTTATTTGTTCTACCGTAAAATAGGGACCTTGGAGTACGAGTACTCACAAAGTGCATGTGCTGGAACGAGTGTCTTTTGATGTCATATTCTTGTTCTAACATTTTATTTTGGTTTATTTCTGTTTACTGGTCCCGATCTACTCGCATATTCCCGTATAGAAAACACTGGCTTCTACGTTTCAGAATCAAGAATACTTATTCGTCTATTTTTTAAATACTTTATGAATGGGTTATCAATATGATCCAAAAAAATACGTACGCCAATTATACCGACAATTGTGAACCGATTTAATGCTTCTTTTTTTATTATGTAGAGGAAAGTTTCGACAAAAATTTCATAACCTTTGGCTCAGCAGATAACAAAAATTTGGTTTGTTTTCATTTTGAATTTTTAAATAGATGATTGTTATTATCATTTAAATAGAAAATCAATTTTTCTCCAATGTAAATTTTTGGTTGCTATCATTTTAATGATAGCAACCAAAAATTTATATACCATTGTTACCTCAAGCATGTGAAGAATGTGAGGGTTCATGGGCATTGTTTCTCGATTGTAGAATTAGTTTTTTCTTAATGACCAGTACCACTTCCAGTGGAGCTGCAAGTTTCCTGACCGCGGTTAAGGCCAGCATAATAACATTTTCATTTGTGCTCACGCTACAATAAACAACTCACGTCCCTCGCCTTTAGACAAAGACTTCGCCGTGAATTATGTACGTGTTAAAAGTAAACTGAAAGTGCCGCGTTGTGTGGATGTTATTATAAATCATTGTTTATGTTTTCCGTTTGTTGGTGGGGAAATTAAGTGGTAGAACTGCAAGACTCGTGGGGAGACGCTCGTGTCGTCGGTAAAACCTCGATTTGATATGCGACTTGGCGTTTTAACTCGCATGCTAATGGCGCACGTATGGTTGATATCCCACTGTCAGTTTTCTAACGAGATATCGTGCGGACTGCAGCATATCCTCTATTTTTCAAATAAAACACTTTTGAAACTACCACAGTTGTTCGCTACAGTTATATGACTATTAACGGGATATTTACTTTGATAAGGTTGTAGATGGAGTTCCCGATATTTCGGCGCTGTTACATGTACGATGTCCACGGAAAGACTGAAGAGTACGAGTGGCCGAAAAGTTCAAACGTCAGTGTAGACAAAATAGGGAAAAGAAAAAAAGAGGGTAGGTCGTTTTATCTGCAATTGTCACGCCCGAAAATGAGACGAAGCAAATAGAACCAGAAGAGTGCGGGTGTTGAATTGGTCATTATTATTTTTAAATGAAAAAATGTCATAGCCATTATGTTTTTTTGGTTGGATATGCCTTTGTTGTGCCAGTATTAACTAAACAAAATATAAGCTAACAATACTACAAAAATAGTTAGACTGCCCATAGACCGTTGAAGGTCTAAATACTATCCAAATACACATTCCCACTACTAGTTGACAGCATACCCAGCATGCTGGCTGCATTACCACGCTGAATGGCAATGCTATTGCGTTGAGCCAGAAATACGCGTTGCAATAAAGGCGCTCTGAAAAATCCTTGAGAGAGATTTTATTTGAAGAGGCAAATTAATCAATCTAATCTAATAACTATTATAAAGGCGAAAGTTTGTAAGTATGGATGTATGGATGTTTGTTACTCTTTCACGTAAAAACTACTGAATGGATTTGGATGAAATTTGAAATATACATTGCTTATGTCCTGGATTAACACATAGGCTACTTTTCATCATCATCATCACCGATTTTCATCACCACGCGGGTGAAACCGCGGGGCGCAGCTAGTTAATTAATATGTTTACTTAATTATCCCGTATTATCGTTATCATCAAAATTAACGGCCTATCATGTTTCCACTGCTGGAAATATGATAAGTATGATAGAATAAGTACTTTTTTATTTTGTTTAATTAATCAAACAAAACAAAAAAAAACGTTTACTTTTTTTAAAATTTTTCTATCAAATACTTGAATTATTATATCTCCTTCCTTATATTTTAGCCAGCAATTTCAGCTGAGTAGCTGGAATCAGTGTAGCCCTCTGATTTTACCTAACCTTTCAAAATAAACCTATAAACTGATGAACCTTCACTAAACTTGGAGGCTAGTTTTAGTTTACGTAAACAATACCCACAAATTATACAAGAAATACGTATAGGTTGGTCCGCTCTCATAATAGAACACAGCAGAACAGGCATCTGAAATCAGAATCAAATTGTTTAATACGGCGTAAACATCGATGAGGAGATAGGGCCGATCGCGTGCGCCTCGCCCGTTAATCCAGCACCCACACAGCCGCACCGGAACTATATCAAAACTACAGAATATAACAGTATGTGATCTAAATAGTGACCAGTGTTGCATTGTCTCACGCACACTGATGTACAGTTATGTCAACTTATGGTCATGGTAGTTTCGCTGTATTCCAGCAATTAATTATATGGCGGCATCTGAACTATATCAACAATATTACAGAAAACTGTTGAAGTTCAAAATTCTGAGTGGCGTTGAACTGTTATGGACAAGCGTGAAGAGCCATCAGGCGAGCGCCTTCGCTAATCTCGTCACTCAGTATCATAAAAAATATAGCAAGATGTGATCTTGATAGAGACCAGGTGGGTAACCGTAATATCAAAAAAAAACTTATGATAACCTTCCATTGAATTAAGTCTCGCTCACTCGGCTAATGAGAGAGCAAGTCAATTAAAATCAATTTAAGTTTATTGAATGTTTTTGACATTGTGGTAACGCATCAGTGTTGCATTGCCTCACGCACACCGATGGACAGTCATGTCATCATAGAGTCATGATAGTTTCGTTGTATTCCAGCAATGACATAGCCGCACCATAACTATAACAAGTAACAACATACTACAGAATAAAGTTATATGAGATCTAGATAGTGAATAATGTTGCAAAGTCTCTCGCACACTGATAGACATGTCATCATAGAGTCATGATATTCTTTCTTTTATACTCTATTCTGATAAACATAAATCTGATACATAACACTTCATAGTACTTACACAGCTTATAAAAGATTGAAAAAAAAACTACTAACCACGTTAAGTATTTATTTAATTCATTTGTTGTCCGTTGTTTTGTAGAACCTATCTAGTTAAAACAAGGACCTGTCTAGTTAATAAAATACGACAAAAATATTATAGTTTTTTTGCCAGTTTTATGCAAGCTTTCTTGAACAAGTACCCATACTGCTATTCTTAGAGTATGATATCCACTAGCATTCACTATAGCACGAGTACCATGTAAAAGGAAGAAATTTCAATTTACTAGAAATCGCTCTCCGCCTCACTGTTTACAGCGTTATAATGAAAGCTGAACATGCTCGTATGGGTTTTGCAATCAGTTTTAGATAGTATTAACACTGATATTACGTTTCAAAACTACTACGCATCATATTCACAAATTTCATACAATTTTGATACGCTGAGACTAAAAAAGTATACGAGTACCTTTCACATAATCCAGGGCATGCCGTTAGCAAAAAAATAATGAAATATCGTAAAAACATTACGAAAAAAGTCATTTGTTATTTTGTTGTTGGATTCCCGCAAAAAAGACTACTAAACCGATTGTGATGTAATTTGGAATGTAGGGACCTAGTATAGGTTCTGGAATAGGGCTAATATATTTAATTTTTTGACCTGATATTGTTTCCCCGTTTACAACAAATCAATTTCCGCGCGGCAAAGCCGCGGGGCGCAACTAGTGTGCAATAATAACCACCACACCTGGTGTGTACCATGTTCTGACAAATAAATAATTTGATTTTAAATTATTTGACTTTGTTTTTAACCAACTTCCAAAAAGGAGGAGGTACTGGAGACTGGGTGAACCGATTTTGATAATTATTTGAAAGCTGGTGCTTCCCGTGTGGTCCCATTTTAATTTGGTTCAGTTCTGTCATTTTTATGAAGTCTGTTTTTTTATATTGATAATTATTATTTTGTACAGTTGCACGGCTTGCGGCGGCTGATGCAAGGTGACGCGCGACACCCGAAGGCACCCCTCGGGAACAACTTCCGACCGCCGCAGCCGCTTCACCACCGCGCGGTCAGAACCAACATAGACTTCGATCTCAGCAAGGTACTCGTAAGCTACGTACACAGAGTTACGCGGAAAAGGTAGCTATAGGGAGTACGTAATATAATACTCATCATTATGAGCAATTTTTACTATGGGATCTCAACTCTGAAATCGCGAAAAAAATATCAGCTGTTCCATACATGTTATCGAGTGTCAATGACTGTTTTCTATGGAACAGTTGATATTTTTTCGCGATTTCGGAGTTGCTCCCATAGTAAAAGTTCTCATAATGATGAGTACTGTGAACCCTTTTCGGCTTAGTCGTTTTTTCCGCGTTACCCATTATAGGCTGAGTAGTCAACTGTCAGAGTTTTAGGCAACAGAAAACTTACGGAATGACTCATGACTTTTTTTATTACCTATAAAGTGTGTTTGACTACCGTCTCGCCTGTTAGTTAATGACGATGTGGCCAAAGATGAAGATTGCAGGCTTAGAAGATACCTATTCACTCTGACCTTGGATATTTCAGAGTTAAAACTAATGGAACACATCACTGAGGTATACGTAATACGTATGTAAGTTTATAAGGTTAGTTAAAATGTTTATTTTTATTTCCAGTACCCTGGAAAGACTTGCCCCAGCATGCATCGTGACATGCATTATAAAGGTATGACTTATTATTTATTTTGTAGAAGTTTTTGTAGTGGTAGGACTCTTTTGCAGGGGTCCGCCTGGGGAAGTACCACACCTTTGCCAGTTATTCAACCGCCAAGCAGTAGTGTGCAAACACTACTGTGTTCCGGATTGAGGAGCAATGTTTCCAGCGAAATTACAGGGCACACAGAGATTTGACATCTTATATCTCGGGGTGACGAGCGCAGTGCATTGCCATCCAGGGTTTTTAAACTGTTGAAGTTCAAAATTCTGAGTGGCGTTGTGCTGTTATGGGTAAGCGTAAAGAGCCATCAGGAGAGCGACTTCGCTCGTCTCGTCACCCAGGTATCGTAAAAAAAGTACTAACAAAATATTTAAAGTATAAATCAAACTAAAAAAAATTGCTTATGTAACTCATTAAATAGCCAAACAAATCACAGAGCATGTAGCGGAAAGAAGGAAAGCTTTCTGGTAGATGGCTCTGTGAGTATCATTTACGCCCATGAAGAGTTCCACTTTCTATGTCCTGATTCTCATCAGATTAATTCGATTGTATCAAATTATTATATTGTCATCCGAATAACATAAACTTGCAAAGTTTCATATCGATAAGAAAATCAGAAGTAGATTAAAATCGAATTCCAAGATAATGGATACCTTTTGAAGCATTCAGAGTAATATTAAAAACACTTCTATATCTTATACTTGTAAAATTTTATGAGTTTAACTTTTCGATAATAATAAAAAAGTAAAGTAAGTGACTTTGTATGTTTGTAGGAAGTAATCTCAAAAACAACTGAACATATTCCGAAAATTCTTTCAGTGATAAAAAGTTACACTATCCTTGGCTAAGTTAGAATATTGTGTTTTTTTTATATTAGATATAATTACCATAACACTTCCGATAACTTTTTTACGAATTATTGACCTTTAGTAATGATACGTACAGAGTTTTAGACTGTTCATATACTAGGCGATGCAACAAGGATACTCTACTACTCGAGAAGCATTGCGACTCTACTTTGTTCACAAATCGATAAAATTTCTCAGTATGCACTTAAGCGCACAATCAGTCGTTAACGACGTTTTACTTGAGTCGCGGATTTGCTACACCTTGTGCACGAGCGGTCTTACGCTAATAGACACCACCATTGATGTTTCTTAATATTTCTTGCAGCCAAAACCTGGACACAATATTAGATCTATTCCACGACGACGACGGTAGGCATTCATAGGTATTAATTAGTATAGTTGCTCTGTAGGGAAAGTCACTAGAAAAATAATAACTTTCATAATTTTGTAAATACTTCTTGTAAATAATTGGTACCTTGCTTATGAATACCAAATAATGCTCTAACTTTAAGTAAAACTATTAATTATTGTAACATAAATATATAACATTAGTGTTAAATGTACTAGAATAAAATTGTGTTTGTTTAAAATTATATTAAGCAAAAAGTTACCTCTAGCATAAAAACGGCCTCAAAATCATAAATAGATATTTTCGGGTAGAATCTTATAACGCCATAATGTTTTGCTATTTAGTTGTAGAATTTAAATTATTTATTTAATATCTAAGAAAAAAAATTGAGTGCTTAAACTTAGCGTAAAATTTTCTCACAAATTTGACCCACCAGAACTTGAAACGTATTATTATGTACCTGTATACATTTTTGCTGTTTTTTTTATTATCTCCGTTTCTCTTAAAAGAAGGATTCCGAGGATTTGCCGTAATCTGTAAATCATATTTTTTTCGCATTTGTCATTTATGGCTTTTGCTTGCTTAATAAAAATCGAAACTAAACTAGTTTCGATTTTTATAAACCATGAAAAACCGATTTAAAGCTCTCGGACAAAGTTACTTGCGTATTATTGGAGCTGTTTTAAAAACTTCTGAGCAAAAGTCAATGAAATTTTGGTGGGACCACCTCGAAAGCTTTTTTTTGTTCATTATGAGGCGTGAGTTTGACCGCTGTCTAGAAGAAACCTTCCTTCCTCTACAAAATAAATAGTTCACAAAGGCACTACTACTACTTTTAATAATTTAGAACCTAAAAAAAAGTACACTTTTCAAGTTCTCGCGGGTCAAAGTTGTGTGAAAATTTGTCTCTGAGTTGCAGACATAGACTCATAATTATTTAAGTATAGTACCAAAATATAATTGTATAATATCATGTATGTAGATGTTTAATTTCAAGATATTTTATGTAGAAAATGTTATAATTATGTGAACTGAAACTTCCTATAATATTATGTATAATTGATGTTAGTGTTGTTTATTCGCTAGGGTAAAAATAATTTAGGCAAAATTAATCATATCAACACAATTAGACGAAAAAAATGTTTTGATAAATACGAATTGTTAAATATATTTTTTCCGTTAGCCTTTGGTACTATTTGCTTTAAAGCATTTTATAGCTTTAAACTACCGGTTAATTAAATGTAGTAGTATATCATATCGTAAAATAATATTATCAAAAAATTAACATATTTCCGTATCATATCGCCTGGCTTTATGTAAGATCTATTAGAAAAAAATATTTAAATAAAGGATAATGTCTATGAATAAAAAACTTTTATTTCCTGGAAACGATATTTGACTTTAAACTGAGGGCCGATTTTTGATCTGCGGAAAGAATCTTTCATTTCAGAAGTTATCTGCGGAGTAAATTCTGTGAATTTATTGCACAGATAAATTTATTGTTAAGTATCTGACCGTTTAACTGCAGATTGAAAAATCAGCCCTAAAACAAAAAATAGCTAGGTACCAGCTGACGTCAATTCAAAATATGGAAAGAATCGCTATGTTCGTCTAATCTAATGCAATGGAGTGAAACCGTCTGTTTTAGTGTTGCCTCCAGTCCTCTGTTTGAATAAAAAGCTCATTTGAATTCTATGAGAATCGAAATTGCTCTTTCTTTCGCTGTAGTAACTTAATTTAATCGAGTTCCGTCACAATGTCTTTTACCTTTAGATTAGGAAGACGCAATAATGCTGATAAAATGGGAATGAAAAATAAAGTATTCCTTTACGATCATTACGTACAGAGAGCCGCCTTCGTGGCGTAGTAATGGAAACTGCGAGTACTATACTCGGGCCACGTTTTTAACTCTGACAGCTGCAATAATTTTGTAAAGAGCTGAATACAAACTTTTTTACTAAAAACAAAAAAAAACACAGTTTTTAGGGTTCCGTACCCAAAGGGTAAAACGAGGCCCTATTACTAAGACTCCGCTGTCCATCCGTCCGTCTGTCTATCTGTCCGTCTGTCACCAGGCTGTATCTCATTAACCGTGATAGTTAGACAGTTGAAATTTTCACTGATGATGTATTTCTGTTGCCGCTATAACAAAAAATACTAAAAAATAAAATAAAATAATTATTTATAATTATTTTTAAATAATTTTTTTATTATTTTCCTCCCATACAACAAACCTTATACAAACCAACCTTACCATATAACAAGCTTTGCTTAGTTTGGGGTCAGATGACCGTGTGTGCAAAAATGTCCCAGATATTTATTTATTTTATTTTTTCTCGTTTTTGCTCGATATTGATAACGGCAACAGGTAGACGCTTGAAGTATTCACAGAATATTGCGTTATATTATTCAATTTATAAATAAAAAAATATTTTAAATTAAACTCAATATTTAAGGGGGCTCCCACACATACAAACGGGAATTTTTTGCCGTTTTTATAGACAATTGTACGGAACCCTTCATGCGCGAGTCCGACTCGCATTTGGCCAGTTATTTTTTTTATCCTAACTACTTAAAAACTAATCTATTAAACTGCTAATTAATACTTTAAACATTTTACTGTAGTTAAACAACTACCTCCACCAGCTACTACAACCACCAGCATACAGTACTACAACCTCATACAGTTCACCACCAGCGTCCATTATCAACTATCTTTTTTTTTTTTACCTATGCTGTCCCACTGCTGTACCCTTAGTACAAGATTTGATAGTTTTCGAAAACTTTTTTCGTTTTCGTTTTGTTCCATACATTGCTGGGCTAAAAGCTATTCGAAACCTTCTTTCGTATTCGAGTGAAGCAACCTATACTGCCGATTACTACCGATTTTAGTTCTTCCGCGTTTCCGCTAGAGGCGCTTTGCTGAAATGTATGGAACAATACGAAAACGAAAAAAGTTTTCGAAAACTATCAAATCTTGTACTAAGGGTACTGGGCAAAGGTCTCCCCGATCTCTTTCCAGACAGTGCGACCACCCGTAAAATTTGGCCACTGGGTTTGGAACGTGTCGAGGTTATCGCGCCATCGTTTTCTCGGCCTGCCTTGGGTCCTTCGTCCGTTCTCAGGCACCCACTGTGTGACACTGTGTGACATCAACTATCTTAGGTTCACAAAAAAAATCGACGTCAAAATTATTCCCTTGAACAAAATTATACGTATTGGAGCTACTTTAAAAACTACTGAGTCATATTACATACGTGATTAAATGTTTGTGGGAACACCACGAGCGCTTCATCTACATAATAATTTCCAATGGTTGCCTGGAAGAGATCGCTTTTAGCAATAAGGCCGCGACTTGTGGCACTAGCTCGTAAGTGTTTTCTATCTGTTTGTAATTTTTATTTCTGGTGTACGCAATAAAGAGTTTCTATCTATGTATAAATGATTATCAATATAAAAAACCGACTTCGTCAGAACTGGACCAAATTAAAATAGACCAAACGGAAAGCACTACCTTTCAAATAAAAAAAGAATTATCAAAATTGGTTCACCCAGTCAAATGTTCTGAGGTAAGAAACATAAAAAAATACAGTCGAATTGATAACCTCCTCCTTTTTGGGAGTCGGTTAAAAAGCACGTAAATTGATTCACAAATATCGGAGTAATCGGTGTACAAACTGGCTGAGAGCGGGTCGAAACACGCATTATATGGTAGGGTTCCGTAGCCAAAGTCACATAATTGCAATTATATTCATAGTTCAGGAATTGGTGGTTAGGTTTAGAACAAATTTGGACGGACAGACAGGCAGACGGAGAGAACGAACTTAGAAGGGTTCCTTGTCGGGCTACGGACCCCTAAAAACGAGAGTTAAAGTTTTGTTGTTGAACTCTATAAACGGATTTATCTTCCTGATGTTGGTTAAAAAAAGCTAAACTGATCAGAATTTACGGTCTTCATTTGGCATTTGCAATCTACTGCAGCTCTCAGAGCTAAAATAGACAAGGACCGACTTATTGGAAAACCTTTTTTTTTAGGTTTCTCGATTATGTTAAACAAAGTAAGATATTCTCTTTAAGTAATTGTAAAACCACGGAAGTGTCTATAACAAATCATCTTCATACCTTCCAAAAATTACGGTTTATCCTGATTAGCAGCGGATTATTAATTTTTAATGAAGTCAATTTGCGTAAGTCCATTAGCGCGGCCGCCGGGAAGTTTTCCAATATCACCGGGCTTCGTGGGGTGAACAGGTAATTTTAAGGTTCAAGCTTTCCTCCGCTTATATACTTACAAGGCATAATATCTGATAACCTTCAAAAACACAGTTTTAGACGCTTTTAAAATAGAATAGATCATTTCTATACTAAAGTGCTGATGGTATCATATTGCATCAGTTCTTGTAATAATTCGATACAGATTTTTATAATGGGTATAATCTAGCGCTTTTATTTTAAACCAAAATTATAAAGTATAGTGTTTTTGTCTTATTACTTTCACCTAATTAAATAACGTAAAGTCTAAAAAGAAAGTAAGCAAAAATGTTTTATTAATTTCAAGTTCCAGTAGAACATAGTTGTATAAAAAAGGGACGCGGGTACTAAATTTAAAATAATCAAAAGTCGCATCGTACTTAAATGCTTGCATTAAAGTCTTCAACATACTCACTCATGTCTATAACTTTGCCTGTACACTAGCCCCTAGAGTATTTGGATGGCGTGGAAAATCAAGTTGAGCGTTAGCAGAGTTCTGTTTATTTCTTTTTGCGACGTCTTCCGTTTAACTCCACACTCGGGGAATACCGAGCAAACTGTGCTACGTTCACGCTGCGATTACAGAGACCCATCTCCATACAAACAACTGTAGTTCAAATATTCTAAGTCGATGCGTTTTTAATACACACATCACACTAAAGTCACTGACCAGAAGCAGCAGTATGGTGCAGTTTGAACGCATGCCCACGCTTTTTGTAATAAATGTAACTGCATAAACCATTACACATCGCATAAACTGCTCCGCAGCTGCACTACACTTTTTTTTCGAAAACTGCTGGAAATCATTGAAATACTCTAAAGCGTTACGTAGCCAAAGTCATACATAATGGTGGTTAGTTCAGAAATTGGTGATTAAAGAAAAATTCGAACGAAAGTACCTTAGTGGACTTAACCAAATTTCCATATTTTTTTCATGGTTTAGTGTAAAAGATAACTGCCTCTGGAAACATTCTTTACATCAAATTCAGATCTCTTTTTGTTAAGGTCAATGTCCTTTGAACTAGAACGCTTTGAATTTATTACAGTTAAATCACAAAATGTTCGAAATAATTTTGAATAGAGGATTTTAATATGACCTATCAGCCTGGCAAGAAATTAGTTAGTTATGTGCAACTTTTTACCATTTTTGCAGGCCATATTTCGCAAAGAATAGACTTGATAACAAAGTGATGTAAGTATAAAACTTTACCTTTATTTTAAAACGAGTAACGAGGATATAAAATCTTCCACATTTAAAATGTACCAGAGCTACCGTTAAAATACTAAAACTGCAATTATGCAAAGTTTCATGCACTTGCCTTAATAACTAAAGAAGTTAGAACGTACAGTACGCCCTAGAAAATTAGGACGTACATGCTGACAGAACAAACTTACCTATAAGGGTTCATTGTAGTACCACAGAATCCTAAATATTGAATAAGAATAATAATAAACAAGAATATATAATTCAACAATAATTATCATACTTATATCAATTAAATACCATTATGACGTAATAAGAACACTATCTTAGTTTCCTGTACCATATTTGGGCCATTATAAGATTACTAAGGTAAGTAGGTATCATCAAGTGCAAGCCACTGTAGTTCTAAATTCGTTAACTTTAGTTTTTTAGTAAGGCATGGTGAAAACTTTCGTTCAAGCCAATACACTGTTTGCCTCAGTGTTTTGCCCTACGTGCACGTTTACGTTAGCTCACGTGCTTTTAAAAGCTGCCTTTGAAATAGCTTTGCACGAGTTTGCGCATTTGAACTAAGCAACTACTGTTGGGTATAAAAATAATCAAACAAAGCTCATCTGTCCAAAGCTTCAAAAGAAATCCTTCAGAGGATATATAATAATATCGCTGTGAGCGTATTCTTAGGGTTTATTGTCCCAGTCACTTTCATTGAGATGAACACAGAATTGACGAAGATAGAACAAAAAAAATAGATAGGACAAAGCTGATTGCTCTAAAATCTGCTCGCAGGTATAGACTATTGATGTGTCATCATCTTTATTAGCCTAATTTCCCACTGCTGAGCCACAGGCTTTCTCTAAGATAGAGAGAATGGACCCTAAATTTACCATGCTGGCCCAGCATTGCTGTGTAGGACGAGTTTATTTTTCAGAAGCGTAAATCTTGCTTAATGACTACTGCTACTTCCGTGTTTACTCATTTCATTTTCGATAAATGTTCAGTAATTTGTACCGGTAAAACAGTATAAATACAGACAGAACTTAAGTTTCGTAAGACTCTGTTGCCTTAAAAACTTCCTGTCTTCACTCCTTCATTTCTATTTAATCCCTTTTGTCGGTATTTAAAATTAAATTAATATCAATTCCAATGTCTTTGAAACCACCAGCTAATACGCAAAGGAAATATTATTTCAAAACCAATTCACGTAACACATAAATCAGAAGAAGGGGATTGTTTACACAGTCTGCTAAACACCCGCCGAGTGGCGCGAACTTGAGTGTGTGCTTGAGCACGAGGGCCTCTCCAATGTACTCCAAACTCGAGTATTTACTCTATATTCAGTGACAAGATTTGACGGCGCGTCTCGTGTGTGCACTGCGCTTTATGTTGACGCGACTGCTGTCACAGATGTCGCGGATCCGACACTTGTGAAACTCTGCTTGACTCGCGTCCTGAAGTTATCTATTCGAGTATGCAAAACGTAATTTAAGTGTTCAATTGTTGTAGGGTTGTAATGATGTTTTATTTATTTATTATGACAAGTTTCCATAGATTTATTTTTCACATACATCCTCGTCATGATCAACACATACACATTGAATGTGCTATGACGTTTTGGTGCAAGGAGCCAAAAACGTAAGAGTGGTGGTAACATGAGTAATACGTTGTTTGATTAATTGCGTTTGCGTATTTTATTAACTGCGTATTTGGTGTTATGCGTGTCTAACGCAGAATGCGTTTATTGGGCTTTTGGGCTTTTTTGGCAACTTGCGTCGAAACCTATTACAATGTTAGTGCAATAAGTAAAAATAATTAACCAGCCTATTCCTAGTTACCTTATTAACTTTAATCCTAATTAATAACTGCCATAAACATGAGGAAATAATTAGTTAATTTCTGCATAATATATCCATACAGAATATAATTTGGTAAGTGGATCATGCAGGATGAATATAGATAAATCTAACATAGATTTTAAGACAACTTACTAACATGAAATTTAAAGTATTATGTGGTCTTCATAAAATTTGGTATGGAGGTATCCATACCAAATTTTATGCAGACCAAATTTTATGGAGGTATCCATACCAAATTTTATGCAGACCTGCAGGCTTATGCCCTAGATCAACACATAGGCTTCATTATTTTTAACCGGAAAAATATATTCTGTTCCTATGGGATAAGGGGTAAAAACACGCAACGCAGATACTTATGTTGAAAAAAAAAACTTCTTTACTATATTTAACTACACTATGGCTGCATTAGCTATATTGTGGACACTTACATATACTACCTACAGGGTTATTCGGAATGGCGGTACTAAGAAGAAAGGAGATTATTATACTCATCACAACAAGTTTTAGTAAGAAATTAACTCTATTTATATACATATAAGAATAGCTCGTTTAAAATTATTAGATATACTTAGATATAAACTAATGTGATGTGGTACTTATTTTAAATATGTCGAGCTCAAAAACTACGCAGCAATTCATAGCCAACTACCGGAAAAGTTTGGTTACAACAGTAACACACGCTAGTTGGGGGCAATTCTACTTATATGCAAATGCATGTACGTACAAACTTGTGCGGCGCACCGGGATGGTAACAAAAACCAGAGTCTGTGCACAAATGCTGTAATACACCGGCCATAACAATAACGAAATGAATATTGGATTGCATACGGTACAAGTGGAATGATAAACTGAATTAATGTTTGCATATGTAAGTAAATTCGTATGGGCTAACCTGAAAGGCTGTGAAGGTCTGCCCATACGATACATTTAGTGGCGTAGCTAGCGGAGGGCTAGGCGGTGCCGTGCCCCGGGGCACTCAAGCTCAGGGGGCCTTCGGACCCTGACCAGCAAACCTCAAACTGAACTTTACAAAAAAAATCCCTTCATACACACAAGTCATGTAGTAAGTAGCTTAAAGCACAATAAAGAACTGATGATAAAGTAGCTTTGTACCAATATTTATATTTTTACTTGGTGAAACCTAATCCAGTTTAGAAAGGGCCCCATTTTTTTGCACCAGGGCCTTTGGTTACCTAGTTACGCCATTGGATACATTGGAGGGTCTAACAACTCTGACACTAAAGTTGGCCGAAGGTTTCTAACTTCTCTCCAGACTTCCTCGCTTGCGCATTTTTTTTTTAATATATATATTTGTAACCATAAAACAATGACTAATGTGAAAAAAAAATATAAATTACTATAACATAACATTGCAAACATTTACAAGCATTTTTCATTTCAAGTATATTTAAATACATTTTCAATCAAATTTCCTTAAATGATTTTCGTTAAGAAAAACATAAGTTTTGTTGTTTATCAGTTTTTTATAAAAGAAAATCATATAAGAAATACATACAATTTAAATAAATGCGTACCAAGTTTTGTCAAAGTCGGGCAAGAAGTTTTCAGAAATTGTAAGTAATACTTAAGCACCTACGTTTGTATGAAAATAATAACAATGACCCGACATAATTTCCCCGTCGACCCTTATACTTACAGTCTAAATGCCTCTAGAGTGATGACAGCGGTAGTGTGTGCGTTTTACAATCTGATGATACCCGGTTCAATCCTCGGCCCTGCCAGCATCAAAGAGTTATTTAGTAAATAAATAAATTATATGCAATTTCGATGCCATCGCTCAAAAATAGTGAAAGAAAACATTGTGAGGAAACCAGTAAAGGCATGACCACAAACCTCTAAAGGTCAAAAACATATGACATTCACCAACATCCTCTCTCTCTCTGTGAGAGAAGGGCTGTGTCCCAGCTGTGGGAACTTGAATACTGATGATGATTTCTACTCAAGTGTCAACCAAATCGTATTTTTAAAGCTAATGCTGTAATAAATTACGCTTTCGGTAGTTAAGCATTAAAATTATAAGGGATACTATCTAAAGTAGGGATAATTATAAGGTCCATCCTCTCTTTCTCTAAGAGAAGACTTGTGTTCCAGCAGAGGGAACATGAAAGGATGATAATAATGAAATGCCTCTACTGATGTTGACAAATGAGGTGTACATAGATACAAGTATATGTGGTTTCAGGGATTATCACTACCTAGTACCAATCCCTAGGTGAAGTATTCACAATTACAACATAAAAATTACGGTTTAAAAAACTGCTCATATTATGACGTATTATTACTGATTACATATTTTGAAATGAAAGTGAAATTTAGTACATTATTTTTGTTCAGGTTTGCGATAAATGATTCGCTAAAAATATGATCTGGTTTTAAGTATAAAAAAAGGAATTTATTTTTTTATATTTAAAATATACTTTTTAATAATCTGTTAGGATAATCTTGTCTTGCCACCCCATAAGCGCTTGTATCTATGTAACTTTTATTTAAGGAAACTCGATTTTCCACCAAACTCGTTCGCAGCAAAAATTCGTAAAGAATACTTGGTAAATTATTGTTGGGAATAGTCACAAAAAATGTCCTGATTGTTGATATAAAGACGTCCCAAAAGTTACCAATACGAGTTGAGAGAAGTTATTCAAACATTATCGCTGGAAACTCCAAACTTTCTATTTTGCTCTTTGACAATGTATTGAGAAAGTTCACGAATATTTTGAACAAATAAATTGTGAAGTGTCGAAATATTGACACAGTGCAAAATATTCAGTACATTTTTTTTTGTAACGTTTGTTAAAAATAACTATTCATGAATTCGTGATCTAGTTGTTTATTAAACCTGCACCTGACGTTGCTTAACTTTGGTGAACAGAAATTTGTCACCAACTCGCACTTGGCCAGTATTCATTTATCATGTCAATTGTGACGCTTGTACGTATCACCGTTTTTACACTAGAGAAAATACAAAAATTCGTTTATAACACGTTTGTTGTATGGGGATTAGATTTTACTTTATGATTTTATTATTATTTCTTAGTTAATCCGCCCATATCCTGTGAAAATTTCAACTGGTTATCATTACGGTTCAAAAACGAAAAGACAGACAGACAGCTTAGGCTTAGTAACATGATCCCGTTAACACCATTAGGGTATGGAGCCCTAAAAGTAAAGGAAAGGGAAAAAAGGAAAGGGATGAATTAAAGTGGTAAAAGGAGGCTGAATTGTTAAATGAAAGGCTAGCGTACGAAGTCGCGGGGAATGGATTTCATTATTTTTCACCCTATTCCCCAATTATGAGTAACTACGATATGTACGTCAAGCACTTACCATCAGCTTGGCCGTCTGCCCGTTTGCCTATAAAAACATTAAATTTAGCTAAATGGCAACCAGCCAAGAATATTGTCCTTACTTACATAACATATCGGTGAAAAATCCGCTTTCAAATGTCAGCTGACTCTTTATTTGTGTGGGCCCTCGTGGATTCAAGTTAAAAACAGCTTTCGCCGGCCGACGCGTTTGAATAAGTTTCGCTGAAGTTTTATTGAAGTAACCTTCGGCCCCGCGTGATATATGTAGTCTCGCATCTGTACCGAACAGGCCGTCGTGGCCAAAGTTGGTGAACTCGTAAATTATTCAACCCCTCTGTTATACTCGTACTGTCGCGCGAGAGTTGAATCTTTAGTTTCGATACGTGTTGCTATTTTGCTGTGTGTGTTGCTTTGTTACGAATTAAAAATGTTTGCTGAGCGGTTTGCAATCTTTTTAGAACTATTCATAATATATTACAAAACTTCTTACACTCACATTATGTTTATCATCGAGAGGATAGAGTGCGGCGACGGTGCAGTGCGTGCGACGTGAACCACCGCAAACGCGGGCTTGGCAGTAGGTACACAGTACCAGGGCGCCGGCGACTGTCACCGGAAGCGTGCGTATTTCCTGATGAGCTCCGAAACCAGTCGATTGTCTCAACCGATAGATCTAACGAGAGTGTAAGCAGTCATGTAATAATTAATGCTCATGCGAGTTTTAATAAAGTATTTATAGCATTATCGTAGCGCTCCGCAGCTACTTCGACTTTAAAATTATTAAAACATGCATATTCGATTCGGTGAAACATGGACATGATAAGGTCATCCAAGTAACCGAATACGTTGCTTAACTTGGTAATGAACAGAATTTGTCACCGACTCACCACTTGGCCATTATTTAATATATGTTGTTATACTTTGGAGTGTGTACTATAATCATGCCAAGTTTGACGCTTGTACGTATTATCGTTTTTCACTAGAGCAAATACAAATATAGGTAAAAAAAATACGTTTGTTATATGAGGACCTTCAATTTAAATTATTTCTTAGTTTATCCGCCGTTACACTACATATTCTGTAAAAATGTCAACTGGGTATCTATTACGGTTCGAAAGATACAGCCGTTTAAAGATAGGACGGACAGATGGACGGACGGTCAGACAGACAGACAAACAGCGTGGGCTTAGTATAGAGTCCCGTTTTTACCCTTGGGTACGGAACCCTAAAAACTGATGTAATCAAGCAATATTTTCAATTCGAAATATATCTAAAAAAAATAGGTCTTTCTAGATGAAAGTGGTCCCCATAATACGATAAATATGAGGAGGTGCTGTTAATAAAAAAAACATCCCCACTTTAAGAGTCGCCATCTGTTGTCGTAAGTACATGGTAGGTAGGAACATAACACAAAAACATACACAGTAAACCCTCTGCTTTGCTTTGCGTCGTTGAGTAAAAACAAATTAATGTTTGCCAACCTTCTTAACTCGAAGCGCTGGGGACTGAAATACCTTGCCACAAATAAAGCTTAAGTGAATAGGTACCTTCTAGGTCTACGTGCTCCATCTTTGGCCACAAAGTTAATTTCCATCAAGCGAGGTGGTCAAAAACCGACCTAGTCTATAATTTATATAATTCTCGCAGTTTAAAAAACTGAAAAACACGAGTTAACATTTTTAGTTTTATGAGAGAGAGTTAGTACGTCGCGGTGTAAGGATAGTGAGTTTTATTTAAAATATTTCATTGTCATCGGCCCTTGATAAGTGTGCAAAGTTTCAAATCAATCCGTCGTTTTGAAAGGGGTGTAAAATAACGTTCGAATATTCCTTTAAATAGATACATATCAAGCTAATAAAAGTATGTTGAAAAATGATACTCATACTATTTATTCATAAGAAAAGTGCCATGTCATGATTCAATTAGCATAATCGCAATAACAATTAAATAATAATAATTAGCACATAATGATAATAAAGGAGAATAATTGGAGAGAGCTACGCTCGGAGTTTCTGTGCGATAGAATCCGGAGCGTGAATATTCGCCCATAAACCAGAGTCACCGACATAGCTATTAAACTTTGCAAGTTGTAGTGGCAATGGGCAGGCCACATCGCTCGAAGAAAAGATAACCGATGGAGAAGAGAGGTTCTTGAGTGGAGACCACGAACCGGAAGACGTAGCGTAGGTAGGCCTCCCACTAGATGGACCGACAACATCGTGAGAGTTGCGACCATCCAGTAGATGCAGATGGAAGGAGGTCGTTCAGAGTGGAGGTCTAAGGGGGAGGCCTATTTTCATCAGTGGACGTATTTTGGCTGATGATGATGATGATGATAGCAAATAATGCAGAACATAAAATTATTACTAATTACTATTGTTAATAGTAAAAAAAATAAGGTCAATAAAATTAACCTATTATATATAAAGCATTAAAACAAAAAAATATCATCATCATCAGCCAGTAGACGTCCACTGCTGAACATAGGCCTCCCCCTTTAACCTCCACACTGAACAACATCCTGCCATCTGCATCCACTGGATGCCCGCGACTCTCACAATGTCGTAGGTCCATCTAGTGGGAGGCCTACCTACGCTGCGTCTTCCGGTTCGCGGTCTCCACTCAAGAACCTATCTTCCCCATCGGTTATCAGTTCTTCGAGCGATGTGGCCTGCCCATTGCCACTTCAACTTGCAGATTTTAATAGCTATTTCGGTGACCCTGGTTCTTTGGCGAATATCTATGTTCCAAATTTTATCGCGTAAAGAAACTCCGAGCATAGCTCTCTCCATTGCCCGTTGTGTAAAAAAATATACGTATTAATAATATCATTGTGTATTTAAGAGTGACCGTTATTTGCCACATTACAATACTTTACTGATACTGATACTTTTCTCCTTAAATATAGTGTATTTACATATTTTCAGAGCTAACCTAAAGATGTTTATTCATATTGGATGCTAACAGACCGTGGGATACCGTGGGAAAGGCCACATGCCGCGTTCTTTTTCGCAATATTAGCACGACGCCACATAATTTTATCCAGTGTTGGTCGTAAATATAGCACCGTACCCCGTTATTGTTGCAAAAAGTGAATGGTACGGGCACGGTACGAGTACGGTACGGGCTTGGTGTAACCGCCACTTATATGTCTGAGGCTATACCCTGAGAAATAGTGCTAACGTCTGTATTTCTAAGCAACAACCATAAAATACTAAAATATAAAGCTGTAGCATGGTCGAGCTGGCGTTCACACTCCATGACCACATTACTAAAATAGGTATAAGCCACTAGCATGGTAGATCAGTTTTGTAAAAAATGGCACATGCCATGTTTTACAACTGACTCCGATAGTAAAAGTTAGTAACTTTTACTACATGGCATGTGCCCTTTTTTACAAAACTAATCTACCATGCTAGTGGTTTATATTTTAGTTATGTGGTCATGGAGTATGAACGCCATATAAGTACAATGACCTTTTTTTAGCTTATTATTACTGTCCTGTGCACCCTAGCACAAATACTTTTGAATAACTTACAAGTAGTCTAGTGATATGGAAATCAAATCAGGTAAATTCGGTCCAAGCATTTATTTGTTCTGACAGGTAACAAAAAGCTGAAAAAAAAAACATTTCTTTTAATATTCCACTGAAGTATACGTTCATGCAACAGTTTACGTTCAAAAACCTAGCGAAAGAGATCAGAATAAAGATTTTCCCAATGTTATTGTACAAAAAAGTTAACGGAAACCTAGTTGTATTTATCAAATGAATCACGATATTTACTAGAAATTCAAAGAGAAGATAAATTTAATCCTATGGTACGATTAAAAGAATCTTTTGTAATTAAAAGGTAATTAAGCACAGCTATGGTTTCAGGTGTCCATTCTAATTTTATATTGTAAGGAAAAACAGAATACCCCTATTCTGCCTTCCTTACTTGGTGGCCTTTCCTGATTTTATGATGCTTTTTTTAGTGATTAAAAAATCAGTACTTTTTGAAGTAAGTTTTTTAGTAATAAAAGTAGTAAATTTTAATAACAAAGTTTAATAATAAACTACTTTTTCATCCGTAAATCATCATCCAAGACATAAATCATCGACATTGGGCTAAAAGCAGCCAAACTAAAGTGGATGGCCACTTCAGTCGAATGTAGGATGAGCTGTGGGTAAGAATCAGGACCTAATAGCTCCTACAATTAGCACTTTGCAGGAAGAAGCTTGGCTCAGGCAAAATTGTCTCTCCCACACATAGTACTGGTCCACCATAGCACAGGATATAGATAAGTGAAAGAAAGGAAGATATGCCTTTGGTCAGCAGTGGGTTTCGAACTGTTAGACTGTGCTGTATGTACCCGTATGAGTCTTCCCCGATAGTTACAATCTCAAGCCTTCAAGTCACAGGGGAATCGGTTACTTCTAGACAGGCGTACTATCGTAGCCGTTAAGCTTCGATACGGTTGTCTGGAATAGTACTCTCTTAGCGATAAGGCTGCCGATTGTTGCACTATTTATTAAGATATGTTTCGTGTATATGTCATTAGAGGTGTGAACAATCACAGGTAACTTGATTTACTTATCGCAGACCGCATCATTGTTTAACATCAAAAAAATGGCAAGCCTATCTTTCAATAAAATCTATACCTATTATAAATAGATTCTATACGTTAACTTAAACTGAATCGCATACTCCTGAATAGTTTTATTTTGTTCATTACCTTAAATTAGAGTTTCTAAATCCTAGAAGAAAGTTCTAGATTCTGCCCGCTTCGGAATAAGGGTGAGCGCAGACGGCGTGTGTCGGTTCCCACGCTCGAAGCGCAGACATGCGACGTTTATTAAGCTCTTCACCTTTTTGTTACCTGCCGAGAGATTTATTACTTTTAATTATTTTTCATTGTCCGCACCGTTATTCGTCTTACAGGCATCGCATTAAATTATTTTGCTTACGGGTAATAATTTTTGTGTCACGTCGCCGTGTTATTTACGACCTAGAATAGTGGAGCTAATAGAAAATATCTAGCGATTTAAAAAAAGCAGCTCTAAGATAAATCCGCCATATATCACGATTCTGTTAAAGTAAATGAATAATTAATAGATAAATAAATTCTCAGAATAGAGCCGGTAAATACTGAAACACACAATTACGACTTGTTATTTGCTAATGACCATTGCTCATATTTGCTTTTCTCCACTCGATGGCTACGAAGAACCATGAATAACTGAAACACATTTCGCAAACATGTTGTGTAGCAAATAGAGGAGGTAAAACATGGGCCCTTCATCGGTATTCATCGGCCACAGTAAGGTTCATTAAAATGCGACCAACAATAAACGCCGCTCTCGCGGGACCTTTTGTAACGGCGGGAGTTTTAACCGCATTTCAATCTGTTGTACAAAATATTATTATTTTCTCGTTGTTTATGGTTACTAGAGCGTGTGCACTGTACAGTCTAGCTTGCTAGGCACACGGTAACAGTTTTCATTTCAATAAACTGAGTGAGTTGAGTCCGGCTTTAATAGGGAAGGTGGACAGGCGGACGTGCGGACGGGCAGATGGGTGGACGGGCAGACGGATAGATGGGCAGACGGGTGGACAGACAGTCGGAAAACGAACAGACGGACTGACAGAGAAACGTAGAGACAGATAGACGGAAGGAAATATGTAATGATTCCTTACAGTACTACGGTACCGTAAGGAATCATTAAAATTATTCGTAAAAAGCAACAGCAGCTCAATGGCATAGTGGATAGAGGCATTTTTAAACCTGAATCGTTACAAGATAGTCAAATCTTGCTGGTCGCCGAATTTTTCAGGCATCATTTAAATAATTTTATGCGCACGAATCCTACAATCCAATACAAGTACTATCAGGTTCAAAGATTTATTAAAACTACCAAAAAATCTGCATAACACTATACAGCAAAATATTTAATAATAGCTTAATATAAATCCGGTATATGACGCGTGCACACCCGACGACGCCCAACCGCTGTTCAGTATATCTACGGAGCGCGGCCCGCCCAGCGGATTTCCATACGGGTCATAACCACTATAAATTAACCACGGCTGCGGATATGGATTTAAAATTGTAACTGTAGTAAAATCTATGGCAGGTATTTGTACGGTAAAATGGCTTTATATTATTTTATTTTTGTCTCAAACAGAATCTTTGCGTACCTCATTTATTAAGAGTTCTGTAGCCCGACAAAGAACTCTTGTGAGTTCGTTCTGTCTGTCTGTCCGTCCGTCCGTCCATAACTTATTAGAAACTTCAAACTTCTGTAGTTATTAAGGCAAGTGCATGTAACTTTGCACAATTACAGTTTAAGTATATATATCAATTTTAAAAGAATATATGATTTTGCGTTTTAGGGGTGACTCTGGTGCATGTGAAATAAGGATGAAATATTTTTTACACTGCACTTTCGTGTATTACACACGGTCATACGGCATACCATTTCATCCTCCGTCACAAAAAAATTAATAAGCAAGTTTTTATCAAATTTTATTTTCACCCATAATATTTCATAAAACTTATACTGGTGCAAACACTGCACTGCTTTTTCGAAAAATATTATCTATAAAATGAAAAATCTAAAAAATCATTTTTTTCCGCGCGTAGGTTATTGGCAAAGGTCGTGAGTTGTCAACCGTACATATTTGTTCACACAAAGCAACGCATGCATGAAATCCTATTTTACGGCTGGGCTCCTTCCGTTTAGAGCGCCTTTTGAATGGGCCATGTCTGATCTCACTCGAATATCTTAACCCGTACGCTGTCGAGTAAAGTCGGAATATCGACTGCTACCCTCAACCTTTATCTAATTTAAGTATACAAATAAATTAGTATATATTCTTTGAAAATTGTTAACTGGCAATCTATCATGGTTCAAAATATATAGGCGTTAAAAGGTACGACAGACAACGTAGGCTTAATATCAATGTATTTAACAATGTTTTATTAGAAAATAATAATATAATATTATAAGATACTTAGGTACTGCGTCATTCTCTATTTAACTGATAGGAAATTCCATAGGGCACATGGCTCGTTAAACGAAAAATAACCTTGTACAGCTAAACTTAATATAAATTCAAAACAATATGAATCAAGCAGTTGTTTGTCCGAATGAATCTTCATCGCAGATTCATACCCGGGGTGCTATTCGCGCAGCAATCAGTAACACGTAGGTACGTGTCTGGCTCGTCCCGCGCGTCCCATCCTACACTCGTTTTGAATATTGCATTTAGAGTCACTATCTCTACAAAACTCGCCCCCGACACTCGCGCTTTTACGGTGAATTGACCTGAAATATTGTCAAAATACATTATAAAAACGAAACAACGGCGCTGAGCTTGGAACGAAATGTATTTCGAATGAGTTCATTGACACTCGTGTGTCGCCACATGTCTAGGTTGTTTCATAACATGACGTGTCAAGTCCCTCCATAAACGCAACATGTATGTTCGAGTGTATTAAATAGAAGTAAAACACCGTTTTAAACTATCACGGTTGTTCACTAAAGTTATACCTATGATTATTTACGGGATATTTATCGTAGTAAGGTTGTGTCTATGTCTTTTTCTCGCACTCGTGTATTTTTTAGTAATTATACCTATAAATAGTTGAATGCATAAAGTGTTAAAACCTTTTTTATTTATTTTAAACACTTCCAAAAGGCAAAAATATTTTTTAAGCCAGTTCCTTCAGTTTTTTACAGCCATTAAATAAAAAAAACAATTACTTGCATATTCACCAACATAGAGAAAACTAAGTTTCGCTTGTTGATTACGCATATATTTTTTTTGCATAAAAACTTTTACGGAAACGTAACAAACACTTGATAAATAGTATGGAGACTCCGTTTCGTCGATTAAAATGATCCACAAATGATTCATCTCGCCCCACCTACCATACCTATTCTCTAGTTATAATTCCCCGAAAAGAGAAAAAAAACACCCAATAAATAAATAAATGCGGATTTATTCGCGATAAAAACATGTTGGTTGGTAAAAGATGAAGCTCCAATGAAAAGATAATCACAAAACTAACCCCTGTTTGTAGGGGCCGAAATCTCACTATATTGAAGGGATCAAAAAGTTGTAGAAACGTTGGATGAAGTGTATAAGGAGCCTATGTTAAAAATAAATAATATTTTTTACAAAATAAATATTAGGTAATAATAAATAAATATATTCCTTAATTATTACCAGACATACCACTGTATGTTATTTCATATTTTGGTGGGTCGAAAATGTGTAACACAGGTATGAAAGAACCCCCGATATGGAGCTGATAATCTTAAACGGCTGAACAAATTTTTTTGAACTAAGAACATTCTCTTTCAAGTCACCTTTCAAAGCATAAAAAATTAAATCAAAATCAGTTCAGCTGTTTGGGAGCTACTACGCTACAGACAGCCGCACAGATATACACAGACACATAACACACGTTTGCATCGGGGGTTAAAAATAGGGCAGTAAAATAAGCCCCATTCTATGGCATTATAGTTTGTGCCAGTATAGGTTACCTACTATATTACTTTACTCTATGGTTTGTGCTTTGTAAACGGGAAATACCAATCTGCGAAGAGAACAGTGCGGCTTTGACAACATTGACATCAGCACTGACATTTCATCTCAGTTGCAATTCTCAGTTTGGAATTTCTCAAGTAGTAATCTAAGTTTCTGTTCGGATTGTGGAGCAACTTAGACGGGCACTATACAGTTAAGCGTATCCATTTAACTAATGCACTGTCCGACTATTGGTCTTGGTGCAAACGAGGCACTTCGTTCCACTGAGTAACGCGTAAGCTACGTGTACTTTGCAACTACATAGCTTATATCAAGAAAGACACCGTGTGCTTCAGCATACAGAGATCTATTCAGCACACAGCGTCTTTCTTGATAAAAACTATGTAGTTGCAAAGTTGTTTGTAGTTGTTAGCTTACGCGTTACTCAATCGAACAAAAGTGTCTCGTTTGCACCAAGACCAATATTCGGACAATGCATTAGTTAAATGGATAAGAAATAGTTATAGTATATATGGATGAATAGTTGTACGAAAACACTACGTGCCACAGTTTTTGTATCTACTATGTCACGAGTACAATTTAGTGGTAATTTACCTTCTACGCAACGCCAACAGCTTTCAAATAGTTTTAACAGGTTCTTCTTCTTAGTCGAACAGTCTTCTCAGAGTGGTCATTTAACTTGCACCGATAAAGTTCGTGTTCCAAAATGAGTAGGTGCTTCCAGAATACCTCGTTTACACAGTTTTACTATGGCGCGATTTGACATTTCGTTTTGTTTGACGTGCTACTGCCGAAACGACGGAGATAGAACTAAATTCTGCAGCAAATTGTTGCAGTTGGAGCATTGATTCAACTTAAGACAAGAAACTGAGATGGTAAGTATAGGTGAATGTCATGTCGCGGGTTCTATCTTGATAAAAGTCTATGTTCGCCGCCCAGACATTCAAATGTTTACAATTGCTATAACTTGGAGCATGAGTTATTAGTTCTGTTCCGTGCTAACTTTTCAGTAAATTTGGGTTGATATTCACAGGATTTGAGGTTGGTACTTAACTACATCCCAACAAGTGATCTTTTTATTTTTTACTATTTAGGAATAGTCTTGCGTTTGACCGGCAAATCGCCTGATGTTAAGCGATGATGCGGTCAACGATAGAGTTCGCATAATAATAGTGGAATCAAAGCGTGTATAGGTTTTCAGAGTATCAAGCACAAAGTGGTGTCGAATAAATAACATAGATATAAATCGAGTGAATCGGTTTCTTTTAGGCACGCTTGCAACATCGTAGACCGTATGATGATCGTATGTACCCGTATGGACTCCAAAACGGCTGGGCTGATTTTGTCGGGACTTTTACTGGCAGATAGCTGCTCATAAAAGGAGTAATGCATGTGGGTGAAACCGTGGGAGCAGCTAGCGTTTTATAGTATGGCGGACGAGATTGAAAAAAAACTAGAATTAATAGTTATTTTTTTTTTTAGATTTTCTTGGCTAATAAAATATAATATATACATAATACTACATTAAAATGGTTAAAAATTTTATCATGTGTGAGCTTTGCTTGAGAGAGACCTGCTTCAGATTTATTGAAAGAAAATTAATTATCTTGACAGCTTTTCAATATAAAAGTTGTCAAAATCCGTTACGACAAAAAATATCGTTTAGTATCCGTGGTACCCCCAGTCGTACCCCCAGTGGTACCACGGTTACTTTGGCCCATGTTTTCATTTACAACGTTATGTATTAACTGTAGACACCTAACCTACAACTAACTCCAACAATACCATAGTTATTTTCCAGTGATAGAGCAACTCGCGCGCGAACTCTGAATGTGGCCCAGCAACGTTATTAGTACCAATTACCGCGGTAACCTCAGCATGTACGGCCAATTAAATGGAGTGATACCTTACTTCCATTACTAACCTGTGCGTGTATGTGTGTTGTTTACATCAATTAACAGTGTTCATTTTAATGCGAGCATCTGTTGCCCGCTTCGTGCGGTGTGCCTTTACTGACTAGCCAGCCCTGTGCAAATGTATGTAGTTACACAAAATATTAAAACGGTATATGCATTAAAGTCCATTTAGCTCTGGAAATAGCATTATCGTGGCGTCGTACACATTTATTGTGGTGGAGTGGCAGGTGCGAACGCATCAGGCCTAAATTAGGCTGGATGCCATTAGTCGAACTCACTCAACACAGCAGACGACTTTACCGCCCTTTTTTTCGTGTGGACTTTAAGTTAGTTCATTGATTTCGCTACAAGTTTTAAAGTGTGCGTAAAAACGAATAAGTGAGCAGTTTTTGCGTTAAGCGGTGTAGCTGTATTGTGAAATAAGTGGATAAAATACGGAGACATTTGTTTATCTGGTCTGAGCTTCCAACCAACCACGAAACCTTTCGTTCACGCCAAACATGTTTCTTGTTGGAAAATAATTAAGGTGCATTTTCTTACTAGCAAGCTAGGCCTTTGATCATGACTTGCTTAAAAGTGAGAATCATACAGTAGAACCGTGAGACTCTGAGAAGAGAGACACTGAGAAGTGAGACTCATACAGTAGAAAAGTGAGACTCGTAAAGTCGAACCTCGATAAGTTGAAAACCTCCATATCTCGAAAAAATGATTTGTTCCCTTCCCTTCGAACACCAAAACCTCCATTACTCGAAATCTCAACCCTCTATAAGTCGAAATGATTAGTGAGTCCCTCCAAGCCATTTTAGTACATAATAGGTCGGGGAAAAAGTCTTTTCGTATTTTGTATGTATAAGGTTGTAGTAAAAATCTCATCCGTTGTACTGTTTGTATCTGGCTGGTTTTGATACCATTAAAAATATGACATTTTAAAAAAGGAATACAAAAAGTAAAAAGCAATTTCCCGCCATTTTTCAATTGTTTTTTTGTTTGATAAAATGAGTGAATCTAACGAAGAAATTCGATATATTGTGAAATTTTATTACAAAAAAGGGAAAACTGCGACACAAGCCACGAAAAAATTTGTGACGTTTATGGACCTAATGCAGTGTCATCAAGAGTAGCACAATGTTGGTTCAAGCGTTTTCAGTCCGGGAATTTTGATGTCAAAGATGCAGCTCGCTCTGGTCGCCCTGTTACGGATAAAGTAGATGCCATTTCTGAAAAAGTGGACCAAGATCGGCATATTAATAGTTACGACGTAGCTGAAGAACTGGGGATTGACCACAAAACAGTTTTGACCCATTTGGAAAAAACTGGGTTTACAAAAAAACTCGATATTTGGGTGCCACACAAGCTCACTGAAAGAAACCAAATGAATCGTGTACTCATTTGCGACTCTCTATTGAAACGTGACGAAACCGAACCGTTTTTGAAAAGATTGATCACTGGTGATGAAAAATGGATCACCTACGACAAGAATGTGCGCAAACGATCATGGTCAAAGGGCAGTGAAGCACCACAGACTGTAGCGAAACCCGGATTAACACGTAATAAGGTGATGCTGTGTGTATGGTGGGATTGGCAGGGCATCGTTCATTATGAGCTTTTACCGCCGGGCAAAACCATCGATTCGGATCTCTACTGCCAACAGCAGATGAAACTCAAACAAGAAATTGAGAAAAAACGGCCGGAATTGATCAACAGAAAGAGTGTGGTCTTTCATCATGATAACGCCAGACCGCACACATCTTTGGCCACTCAGCAAAAATTTAGAGAGCTTGGTTGGGAAGTGTTAATGCATCCACCATATAGCCCTGACCTTGCACCCTCAGATTTCCACCTGTTTCGATCTCTTCAGAATTCTTTGGGTAGTGTTAGATTAACATCAAGAGAGGACTGTCAAAACTACTTGTTGCATTTTTTTGATCAGAAGTCCCAAAATTTCTACAGCAACGGGATCATGTCACTACCTACAAGATGGCAACAAGTTATCGAACAAAATGGCACATATATATAATAATTAAATGTAATTAAACTTGAAAAAAATATGTCTTGAATTTGTTTAAAAAATACGAAGAAACTTTTTCCCCGACCTTATATTTTCCCTCCATAACTCGAAAAATTAAATTTTAACTCTGTATCTCGAACATTGCAATGTTTTATTTACAACCTTTACAACTCGATTATTTGAGACTTTTAAGACCTTTAAGAATTCGCTGACAGAAATTCACCATTGTTTCTTAGAAAGCAATTTAGGAATATACAATGAATAAAATTACCACGAATTTATGACTCACATAAACACGTGTTTGCTTGGTTGGTGTCAGGTGTTTAATTTTATTATTTTTGATATCATTTGAACTTTAGAGAAGCAAGTCATTTGTTGTCGAGTGAAATATTGTCAGGAGCCATTTTATTGTTTTTTTAATGCTATATTTTTTATTTTAAGGTTGTTTTGAAATGATGTTGATTTATAATAAATAAAAATATGATATGTGTTTAAATCAAACTTTATATAAATGCATCTCAACCTCTTTATGTCGAATCAAAATCCGCCGAAGTCGAAATCCTCTATAAGTCGAAAACTCTACAACTCGATTTTTTTGGCGTCTTCCTTGATGTTCAGCTTATAGAGGTTCTTACTGTATAATAATTAATGTAATTTTTTCTCGTGTAATGCATTCAAATAACGATACTGACAACGTGAATAAAATTTACGCACTCTAAAAACAGAACGCTGTAAACTTGAGAGCAATATCGCTGCGATAGTATTTCGAGATCGACAGGTACAAAAACAGAACTTTTGTGTATTATAAAGTTTAGGTGCGGTATATACTTACGACGATATCATGTTTATCCAGACATGACGTGAGGGTTTGTCAGTGGGTGCAATGCCACAGGTCGCCGTTTTTACGCTCCCTTTAATGTTATTTGCTCGTTTATGAGACTATAAAGGCGATGTCGGCCACTACACGTAATGAAATCTTCGTTCGATACCAAAGATAGCTTCGCCTGCATGTACAGGTAACAAAGGACTGTTTCAATATCGATTAAGTTTTTAATCATTACTGCCGGTCTATTCTGCAAGCTAAGTGAACGCGCAAGTGAAGTGATAAGGTAAGTGAATCTGTTTTTTTCTTGCCTGTTTCTGCAGATAAATGTCAAAATATCGAATTATAAAGGTAAGGGACTACAGTCACGGGTGATCACTCGAATTTTGACATTTCTCTATAGTAATAGACAAGAAAAATATACGTTCACTTAGCTTATCACTTCACTTGCGCGTTCACTTAGCTTGCAGAATAGACCGGCTGATATGGATTTGATTAAACATTTAATAAGGGCGCAATAATTTTTGTAATAAATTGTTAGGTCCGGCTTGTTTATGTACCTACTCTTAGACCAGCCTATATATTATAGTACGGCAGTATGTAGTACAAAACATTTTTTTTTTTCATTTCGTAGTTTGTCGGTCAACTTGAAAATTTATTTTTTCAGGCCAGTTGGCGGACAAGTGTAAGCCTAATATTTTATATGTAAAAAAACTATTTTATTGTTATTCGAAAAATAATGCCCAGTCAGTTTTTTTTTTTTATAGGAGATAGTGATATTTATGTCTAAAAACATGCGAAAGAGATAGCCTTTGAGCTTTCTTACTTGTTATTTGCACGTAGCATATAGTGAGTGTTACCTAGTAACAAACAGTCTTTGTGCATGCCCGCATGAGAGACGGCTAATCTAACATTCAGGATGTACCCGATCCGATCCAGCCGTGCTAAGTATCGTACTCGTACGTAGAGATGTGCAATTGATAATGCATACCTATGCTAGTGCTACATGCAGCATTTGGTACAAGGCTACATCTACGAAATCTCAATAGCTATATGAGATGCTTCAATTAGAATTACTCTAATGATAGATAATGGCGTCTAATATTGTTTACAAACGAAACCAATCTGACAGGACTAAACTTATCTGCGTCTTTTTTCATTTCAATAATTCGATTTGATATGTGAAAAAAGGATAGTAAAAATTTAAGAGCTATCAAATTTATTTTATTTTAGAAAATCCCATAATTTTGGAATCCTGTAAGCAAATGTACAAACCGCAGTGTAGGTACTAGGACTTTTACCGATACAGTCAGTGTTGTGTGTCGTAGTGACAACCCTGCAATTTTTCAAGATCAAGTGAGGGTAGGAGAACAAAATACCCGCTCTTCTCGCCGGACTCACCCGCAGTTTTCAGTCAGCTCGTGACCACGGCCATTGTAACATGGTCGAAACGTCGAGCGAAAGGTATCCTTTTTTACCTATATTTAATATTGCGCGATAAGTCCCGATAAATATTAAAACATGTGTTCAAATTGCGAAAGTTTAAAAATTACTATTGTTCTTTCGTTAATACACCAAAGTTTTACATTTTATATCGGATTAACTTAATAATATAATTATGTTATAATTAACGTAATTTATTGTCATAATTAATGTCTAATACAAAACAATATTAGTTAGATTGTACAATTTCAAAATAAGTTATCACAATAGAATAAAAAGATACATATAAAATGTGTGAACTAAATTATCTGAATACAAAAGTAGCAAATCAAATAATAATACAAAATAGCAAATTAAAAACTATGAACCCAACATGCAACTACACAACCACAAGCATGCCAACATGATCTCCACTCATCCGCAAACATATCAGTTATGTTAAGCGTCAAGGAGGGCATTGACAAAGGGCTTCATTATCATCATCATTATCAGACCATAATGGCGATATAACCACTTGACAGCTCATCCTTTCCACCCAAACCCCCCCCCCCTCCCCTCCCGTGATGAAAATATACTGAATTTTCAGCAGGATCTTTTTTGAGCGGGCCAATCCTAGGCGTGAATTAAATGAATGACTTTTGTACTCTCCAATTACAAGCGCCATACGACCCCCCCCCCCCCCATCACGAGACCAACGTGGCTTACACCCACACAAGCAAATTAAGACTCACGAGAGATCGATCACGTGGTTATAAAATATTATCTTTGCCCGTATGCCTTCGCGTACGCACATACGCCTTTTTCTTGAAAATCACTCTTTTAATTTTTTATGTTTTTTCATAAGTTTAACTTATAAATAACTTATATAATAAGCACTTACGAGTATAGGTATTTATGAGTCCGTAATTCTATTTACTTATTATAGCATTTTGTTTTTTGTGGGATAACGAAATCAAATCTTTTTCCACATTGTACACATACGAGCACGTACAAAATACTAGAAGAGATGAAAATAGGCCACCAATCACTTTATGTTGAAGTCCTAAATCCCAAACAATGGTTTTCAAGTGGACATATTATAGACAATGTTTAAGAAAAAGCAATTTGGAAACCTACCTAACCTTACATACGTAACATAGCTTTTATATTATTTATGTTACAGTATCTACAGTAATAGTGCTAAAAGCATTTTTTCAGAGTAAATTACAGCAATCATAACACTTGTCATGGAAAATTACAGCTCCCCCGAGACAATGATATCGTAACATGGTAACGAATTTGTTATCCCCTCGAGGGGCAACCCTATTATCTTATCCCTATTCTAGCGTTTTGTTCATTGCGATGATTCTTAATAATTTCTTTAGTTTATTTGAGGCCGTAACTATACGTCTTAGTGAGTAATTAGAAGGCGCTGCAAAATAATTTTCACACCACCTGCTCGACAATGTCCAATTACATATCATGCAACCCCAACGTAAAGTAAAGTATCATATCTTAAGGTATATAAAGTTGTATGAAACTCTCTAGGGAATAAAGTGATTGGAAAAAATTAAATAAAAAATAAATGGAACGTTAAATTCATGTGGAAACTCGTGGAAAACTCTAAGTAAAGAAATGTCCATATGACATTGTAAAGAGGTTTGTTTGAAAATTGAACTGGCCACCATAAGCTGAATTTCCTGTCTACAACTAAGTTTTCAAATTAATAATATTAGAAATAAATCCGGAATTATTCTTGATTTGTTTATCTCTAATAATACTTGCTGTGAGATATATCACGCTGCGCCAGTAGTTCCAATCGATGAATCTCACCCAACCTATTATGTTTTAGTACCCGTTGAACGCATAAGTAAAATGCAGCGTAAAATCAGTATGAAATATTGTTTCAGTAAAGCAGATTATGATATAATAAATAAAGATATTCTGCCACCAAAATTTTTTATGAAATTATTTATAGCATAATATCTAAAAATATTCCTAAGAAAATTGTAAGCATCTCTAATTTCCCCGTATGGTTTAACTCGTCACTAAGACATATGAACAAAAACAAAAAAAACGCTTGGATAAAATGGAAGCTTTATAAAAATAAATCAGACTATGAAATATTTTCAATATACAGAAAGCGACTACGTGCTAACATGAATACTTGTTATAATAACTATATTAAAAAGATTGAAGGTAGTATCAAGAGTAACGTTAAATTTTTCTGGTCATACATTTCAAAAAGGAAAAAAAATGGCGATATACCTGTCAGTGTTAACTATCAACAATGAACTACTAGTGATCCTGTAGAAATATGTAACATGTATTCTAATTTCTTTCACTCGGTTTTCGAACCATCTGCAATCCCTAATAATTATGATATTGAAAATATGCATCACGTAGACGACTCTAACTCAAGCACGAACATCATTGATTTAAGTTTCGCAATTGATAATGTCAAAAGTGAGCTTCTTAGATTGGATCTGACGAAAGGCACGGGAACTGATGGTATTCATCCGTCCTTTTAATTTATACATCTACATCGTATTTTTAATTTATGCTTAAGCAAAGGTGTCTTCCCTGTAATATAGAAAATTGCGAGAATAGTACCAGTACATAAAGGTGGTTTGAAGAATGATGTAATGAATTATCGCCCCATCTCTATCATGCCTGCTCTTTCAAAGCTTTTCGAGAGATTAATACATAATGCCATTTACCCTAGTTTAACATCCAAATATCATACCCAACCAACACGGTTTTGTCCGACGACGTTCGACAATTACTAACTTATTAATATATACCACTAAGATATTTAATAATATGGATAAAAACAAACAAACTGATGCTGTGTACACCGATTTTCAAAAAGCCTTTGACAGAGTAGATCATAAAATCCTGTTAGACAAAATCGCCTTTAATGGTATTCGAGGAAATCTATGGCGCTGGTTCAAATCTTATATAACCAATCGGTGCCAAAAGGTGGTTATTAATGGGTATGAATCAGAGACGGTGTCTATTAGTTCTGGGATCCCACAGGGGTCAATATTAGGGCCCCTGTTATTTATACTATATATTAATGATATAATTAAATGTTTTAAATTCTGTAAATTTTTGTTATATGCTGACGACCTAAAAGTATATCACACAATTAATACTCATCAAGACCACCTTAATTTTCAGTCGGATCTTGACCGATTCTCAATATTTTGTAGGACCAATAAACTGGCACTAAGTATCAATAAATGTAAATCAATCGTTTTTACTCGTAAGAGAAGTACAAGTAATTTCACATATTCTCTCTGTAACACTAATCTCGATAAAACCACAGTTATTAAGGATCTAGGTGTAACTCTGGATAGTAAATTAACCCTTGATATACATGTACAGAATATTATTGCTCGTGGTTTTAAAATGTTTAACATTGTAATGAGAACTGCAGATAAATTAAAAAATGAGCTTACCTATAGCATATTGTTTAAGTCACTTGTCCGATCACAACTTGAATATGCTGCGCCAGTATGGAACCCTTACTATAAATGCTATATTAAAGATATTGAATGGGTACAAAAGAAATTCTTACGCTGTATGAACTATAAATGTAACCGTCGCTATATGTTATATGATGATTTGCTTAAAAAATATAACCTAATCAACTTGAAGTCAAGAAGGCTGCAACTTAGTGCTATGCTTTTATATGATATTTGTCACAATCGGTATGATTGCCCCGAGTTGGTGGATAAGCTTTATTACAAGATTCCATCAAGAATCAACTTACGAATTGAACCTAAGACTTTTTACACCTCGACCTGTCGCACCAACTCGGGTTAGCGATCTCCATTGTATCGTATAACTAAATGTTATAACGATCGTTTTAACAGTATCGACATATTTCATGAACGTTCTAGTGGTTTCCGGAGCTCAGTGCTGGAGGTTTTGGGTAGTGATGACAGCAAACACTCCTCATGATATATCCCTGGCTCTTAATTTAAATTTAATTTAATGTATAATCTGTCTTTCCCAAGACGCCTTGGATATCACTACCCATGGTCTCTCTGCCGGCAACGGGATGTTGTCATAATCATGCATAACTTGCTTATTTTTCTCAACTTCAACTTTAGTGGTTACCTACCTTTAGTGGTATATTTTTAAACTTACATATTTGTTAAGCACTAGTTAGTATTTTGATGTAAATTTTTATTTTTTTCTTTTCGCCATGTTCATATCTGTAATATATTAACCCGTGGTCAACGATACGATGCTGGTATCACAACTAACTATTTTTTATTTTCTTACTCTCTAGTTTTATATTTTGTTGTATACTGTTTGTTGATCCTTAAATAAATTTAAAAAAAATGCGTTTACAAAGATTGTGAAACAAAAGACTGTGTTTGGTGCTGTGATTTTCACTTCAGTGGTTATCTATATCTATACATATAATAAAAACGTAGAGATAAAAAAAAACTGTAATTGCGAAGATAACAAAAAAAACACAGGGCGTCTTAAAATAAGCAGCTGAGCTCGATAGGACAGTTTTTAGAATTTTTGTCTGTGTGTTTGTTTGTTTGTCCGCGCACATCTCCGAAACCACTGGACGGATTTAAATGCTGTTTTCACGAATATGCTTAGAAATTACCAGATTAAAACATAGCCTATATTATATCAGTTATTTTAATTCTTTTTTATTACATAAAAGAAATAACATAAAAAATCAATGAGTATTTTCTTCGTTACCCGAAACATAATATGAGGATCGTCACATAGCCTCAAGCAAAGAGGTCCAAAGTAAAGAGAATGTTATTGACATAGCCATTATAAAAATTTGAAACTGTCAACTGTCATTCAGATAATCAGTTTAAATTTAAAGAAGGTAAGGAACCTTCTTAGATGAATGAACGTGTAGATCAAGGATGTTATAAAAACATAGGCCTTACATCCTCTTTGGTGATTCAATCCAATGCATTTTGCAAGACAAGCATAATTCAGGGTTCCGTGGCCAAAGCCATATACTTGTGGTCGTATTCATAGTTCAGAAATTGCATGGTCATAGAAAAATTCAAACGAGCGAAGCTGGACAGTCAAATTTCAGAGATGTATCATCCCGACATGACATGATATACTTTTTATGGTTTAGACAAAAAGAAAACTTCAAAACATGCTCTGCACTGTGGTCACATTATCTTTTTGATTTGAAAATTGTTGACGGTGTTTTTACTTTTATGCTTCTATCAATCACAGGGCTACTTAAAATAAGGAGCTGAATATGTTAAGGCAGTTTTTAGAATTTATGTTTGTTTGTTCACGCACATCTCCTAAGCCCCTGGAAGAAAATACGCACGGATTTAAATACGAATTTCACGAATATGCTTAGCTATGACCAGATTGAAGTAGAGGCTATGTTATTTTGTGCAAGGGCCGGATTAAGGGAAGAAAAAAAGATTGAAGGTTTGTATGAAAATTTATGCGCACGAAGTCGCGGGCAAAAAATCTAGTAACTAACTAAACGTGTATATATGTGTGTCTATCTGTGGCATCGTAGCTCCCAAACGGCTAAACTAATTTATACTTGTTCGAGAGTGCTCTTAGCTATAATTCAAGAAAATCTGTGTCTATGTATATGTCCGTGTATGCTTGTGTATGTTGATATTCACATATCAACAAATATTAAAACAATAAATATAAATGCCAAAGATAACTATTTTGACTAAAACTGCAATAAGACTATAAAAATAGAGATTGAAAACAACGTGCTAACAACAAGGATATCGTAGAAAGTGTCCCAAGTTTATCCTTAAAGTCAGGGGTGAGAACGGGGAACACGTATCGTCGCTCGCTAATCCTTCACCCGCTCCGGATGGAGGCATCCGATCCAACTCTGATCCAACTTTGCCTCGGAACTCGGAAGCATTTCGCCTCGATGTCGCTGCCTGGCGTTCAGTGACTCGTCTTGATACAAATCCAAGAAAAAGAAAACAACCTTACTGCAGGCCTAGCACGGGTTGTGGACAAATTATTATCTTTCCACCGTTTTTATCCCGCGAGAAAAATACAAACGTATGTATCAATTGTCTACATTTGTCGCGTCTAAGCGCGGAAATTTGTCGCAGTGCGTGTGCTAGATCTGCAGATGCGGAATACGTTTGTACGTTGTAGAGAATACGAGGCGCATGATGAGACTATCATGTTCCCAGTTCCACGGGACACAGGCCTTCTCTCAGATAGAGAGAGATTGGGCTTTAATTTACCATGCTGACCCAGTGCATGTAGGGGAATGGTATATTAATTATGTCTCTGGAACTTTTGAGGTTCTTGGACATACTGGTTTCCTCACGATGTTTTTCTTCTCCGATATTGAACCATGGCATCGAAAACTGCACATAATTATTTTAAGTACTAAATAAGTCATCGGTGCAGAAATAAAAGCCATCTTAAATATTTGTTTTCTGTCCTATTAACGTTACAATAACAATTATAAAACGCGAAGAAGGAGGAAATTATATGCGATATATAATGGGAAAGAAGTAATTTTGTTAATAATATATGTTATGTGGTTAATGTAAGATATAAGTCCAACATACATATCATAGTTATATAGTAGTTATATTAACGACTTTTATATGCCGTACCGTACCCATCTCGCGCCCTTTCCTTTCCTACCCACGACAATCGTAATCCTCGTCTTTATATATTTTGCCTACCTCTAGAAACTTGTTTTGTCCAAAAAGTGTGTTTGTTAAACATCAGGCTTCTTATTGTTTTAGCAATATAACAAAAAAAAGAAAATGTAAACCTGTGTTACCGTGTCTTAAATATTGTTTGACAGAAACAACACAAGCTTCATCACTGTACCTGCAAACAGTGCACTAGCAGCTGTCGATGTCATTGTACTATTTCTAACTCGACTTATCCGCGTGAATGTACGTTTTTCACTTGTTATGTCCGTATGATAGATACGTGTATTGCCTCGCAATGATTCTACTTATCGATGTTATTGAAGAAACTCAATTTAGCTACACGAAGTAAGAATATGAATATATTTAACGCAATACAAACATTTATCTCTTTAGTTATAAACGTGGGGAACTCGTGTTTTTCTGGAAAGTATTTTTCTATAAGATTGCAGGTATATTTATATGCTAGAGCTATATTAGGCTTTCCTTTAAAATTTACTGTGTAACAACATAATATAAAGATACTTAATACATAAAAAAACGACTCCATAGATAGTTCAATAAACGTGATTCATCCTCTAATATTCTACCCTAAAAAGTTTTTTTTTTTTCAAATTTTATATAGCCACCCTTGAGATATAATCCTGTTCCATAAAATAAAATAAAACATTAATATCGGTTCATACATGACCATGGATTCTATGGAACTACTGATTATATTTTCGCAATGTTATGGTTGGTCTTAAAATATATTAATCGGGCGATTAAGGTGCAAATCTTGTTAAGTAACCGGTTGATTAAATTACGTCAAATCATAAAATTTAATGAAAACAACAGTTTTCAAAACTGCGCTTCTCTTCTCACTCGCAGTAAAGTAATTAAATAAGTTAATAATTAATTTATTTTGGCAAAGATATTGCGTATCATACAAACGCATAGATAATATGTCGCAGATTTTTGTATACATGCCTAGAGATAATTATAGCTATATATCGTAACATAGTTGTATACACATGTCATACTAAACATTATTGTTTTATTTCATCCTTCAGTCGCTATACAATTATTTTATTAGATTCGTTCAATAAGATAGTATATTACTAGATTGCGCCCTTGTCATAGTTACATAATATCCCTGTATAGTAAGATAGTTATGAACCATTTATGTAAAACTATATTACGGTGTACAGTTATATCCTTAGGCATATTAATATCACAGCTTTAACCATCTTACTAAGACATATACGCACAATTTAATTTAGAACTTGTATTTTTAAAGTCAATTGAAAATATATTTATGTGTATTAAGGTATGTTATGTTATGGACCCGGGTATGTCCTAAAACTGCGACCAGAACCACCGGAGGATGGGCAGCAGCGTCCTAATAGTATACGGTAAAAGTACTGCGATCCCCAAGCCGCCTGCCAAGCGTGGGGATTATGGCAACACCCCTCTCTATGAGGGAGGCCTTGTCCAACCGTGGACGTAAATTGGCTGATGATGTGTGTGATGTGATGTTATGCAGCAGCGTCAGGCAACAAATTTACTAATACTCAGTGTAGCTGCCAAGGCTTGTCCATGTTTAGTACCTACATAGGTAGTTCCAAAAATTGTTAGCCACAGAATAAATATAATCTCTTTTTTCTTGAAACTATTTTGAATTGACAGCTAATTTCAATACAAATATCTTTGGTGAAAATCATTGGTTTTTGATTGTTTAATTTTCCTCGAAGCGTGTTCATCAAATGTTAGACACATTGAATACCATGTTTGAGAAAAGTATTTATTTTGTGTATCTCGACATTCAAATCTTACCATATACATCTACGAACTCCGTAAGTTGTTACAAATAAGTTGTGGTACGACCGAAACTTTAAGGGCGGTTAACTTTTCTGCTCTCTTACCCGCGCCGGGATTAAATTTTAAACTTCCACAGACTATCCTCACGAAGTTGAAATGAGGTGAATTTATACAGTTTACTTAAAATTTAGGGGTTTGGAGTAGTTCAATCTGTAAGTAGATCTGAAGGGTACTTATTTAGTTGGTGTAAAGTTTTTACTACAAATCTCAGTCAATAATTAATAAGAATAAATTATTATAGTTATGATTATTACCGGGATATTTACCGCGTTAAGGTTGTAGATGGAGGTTCCAATAGTTCGGCGCAGTTACATACACCATGTTCAATCAAATACTTAACAAAATTATTATACTCTTAAAATATGAAACTCGAAAAAAACAAACTAAAGGAACCAATTTCGAGATAGTGACGAAGGTCTTATAAAGGAGCTTAAAGGTATAGTGGGACTCATGGTATGCAACTCGTTAAAACAAACCAAATACTCTAGGGTTTTAATATTAAACATAGTAGTAAAAAAAATATATGAAGAATTCATCTATCCAACTTCTGTCTACATAATCAAATCAATGTAAACTTAGCAAAAAAAAATACAACAAAATATACCAAAAAAGTACATAATTTAGATGCATCGATACAAAAGACAAGTATCAGGTGTCAAGTGTAAAGCACACGCATAGGCAAAATTTATGAAGAAATTATCCGTTTTAGTCAGTCCAGTCAGGGTCAACTTGATGTGTAGGAATACCTTTAGTAAACATTCAGATATTAGTCAATAGAGTAATAACAAACGGTTTAATAGCCATTTGTGCAAGTTGAACCTATGACTAGATTTGGACATTCCTGTTCGTCAGGCAGAGCGTTAAATATTACTATTGCCTTATGATAAAAATTTTGTTAAGTAAGCGTCAATCTGCAGTACGGAGTTGCCAGTGTGTTGCCAATTTTAGTTTGTAATTGCTTGTTAGAGCCTTCCTGATTAGTCTCAAATTAATAATTTTGCTTGAACGCCTACTCTCAATTTCACACACGCTTGATTCCTTAAAAAGTGGTAAGTATTATGGAAGTCCCAAGGGAGCAAAATACAATCACCTTGTATAATACGTAATAGCCTGTTTTATTGCACAACTTGGCGACCTTATTGATAGAGTTGCCAAAGTAATTTCGCCACCACTGCTAGATTCAATATTCGGTGGAAATACGTAAAACTATGTTATCTTGGTCAAATAAGACGTTTCTTAGACACATAAGCTAGGCACACGTACTTTATGTAATTTTTATACTTATTTGAAGTGATATTCTACATTTTAGGAGTTACTGTTTAAATGTTATAGACAAATCAAAAAATTGACGACCTACAGGATTCGAACCTGCCCCATCTGGGTTTACGTCCCAAACGCTTTTTCTGCCAAGCTAGGGTCGGTCGGCGTTTTTGAAATATTTATAACATTTAAATACGTATGTTAGGTATCTATTCCTGCACCGGCAGGCAACAGAGCACGCATGTGAAAATTTGGGCTAAGGCGTAGCCGATGCCAGCGTTCGTGAGCTATAAATACGTAACAGCCGCCGAGGCCGCTATATAAGTAGTTTTCTTAAACATTGCGAGACTATTCACGTAAAAAAAGAAAAAAATATTTGAAGTATATTTCGGTCATGTCATAGCAAAAAAAAATTGTAAACGTAATCAAATATCTTTACGAATTGAGATAGGTACGTATTTACGTACAAGGTATTAGAAGAGCAAAAATACACCGTCATTTAGGTACTACACTAGACCTTAAACTCCTTAATGTCTAATATTCTTCGAAATATGCTCTGCAAATAATAGTCACAGCATACCATATTTGAGTTTTTTTAACATTCAAAATAAATAGATAAATATATCTTAAAAATTTGAATTTGCTATAAGGAGCAAGAACAAAGCAGGCACTGTTTGTTTGTCACAAAACGCTTCATAAAGCCAGCGTGTTAGCTTATAACACTAGCGTGCAGTAATATCGTATAAAGTAGCCTGTTATAACTAGTCCAAGCACTAGAACAAACAATTTGGAGATGCGACACATTGTCCTGCACTTAGTACAATATCTACCTACCTTCTATCGTAGGTACTATCTACGATAGAAACAAAAAAATACTAATCTAAATAAGGAAGAAACAACTTATACTACCTAACTACCTAGCTGGAACTAGCTATAGGCATTGAATTCAGTTGCATAGTAATAGAAATATTGACCAGTACGGATTTCGAAGAGGAGTGATACTGATTCTAAAATACATTGACATAAGTTTTCAAACATGAATTGATGAATACGACTGACTAAGCTAAAACTGCGCTCTCGTTAATTAAATAAAATTATCAACATTTACAGCAGCCAAAAATTTTTTTTTCATCACAAATAACTTTTGCAGAAACCATTATTGTTTCATAGCAAATCCTTGAGGACAATCGAAGTACGACCGAAGGCTGGCCTCAGAGACGGTAACAAATCACTACCGCCCTAATCGCCTTCAAGGAAATGGCTTCGGTGCATTTCATCGAGAATTTCATTCATTCTTTTTAATATGAGCATCGATTCCAATTACAAAAGATCAAAGAATCGCCGCGCGGCCCACTTCGTCTTTGTTCAAACGAAAGATGAATTATTCAGAGAGCTGGAAACGTTTCAATTGGCTAGCTATAAAAAAGGAAACGGTTCGTTGCCTCTTCCACTAAATTAAAAAATGTCTTTATTTTTGTATAAATTAGCACAATTTTAGCAACGATTTTAACTTCATTTTATATGCCGTCATTATTAAATTTGCATTAAGTACATGAAGCAGTAACTCACTGTAACTCTTTGTGAACAATGAATGCCGCGCATATTATAATTGTACACAAGGTTACGCGGAAAGGGTCTACTAAGCTGAAAGGGGTCCGTTACACTTATCATTGTAAACAACTTTTACTATGGGACCAACCCTGAAATCGCGTAAAAATATTAGCTTTTCCATTCAATTCGTCGAGTTTGAATGGTCGTTTTCTATGGAACAGCAGTTTTTTTTGGCGATTGCAGTGTAGTAAAAGTAGTATATTATGACGGGTATTATAGGCCCATTCTGCGTAACCCAATATTGATTCGAGTCGAATGTGTACCATACAAGGTTACTTTTATATAACCAGCCACCTCTTAAGGGCACCTTCTGTACATTATAACCAACAGCTTTTTTTCAACTACGTGGTAATGTTATCATTAATCACTACAAAACCGATTACAAAGGACGTATTACTTGCTTAGAAAAAAAAAAACACCGCAAAACGTGCAGAAATGTTATATGAAATCTCACGATTGCACAGTTTTTCATTAATGCACTTTTTTTATTTAGATATTAATTTACCACAGAGGTTTAGTGCCTCCCATTAAATTTAATATAAAATGTATGCATTACATCAAAAAGTTAGAGGCTGAGAATAAAAATCGGTCGAATAAAACGGACTTGGTGAAAAATAATAAAAAATAGCGCGCATTTTGTACCATTGTAAAACTTTGTTACTTCATGTTTGAGGATTTCTTTTCATTATATTGAGTTTTTATTTTGAGTAGGTATATTTTATCACGGTAGGTAGATTGGTAGTAGAAACAAAAGTAAATTACGCACCTTGCTAAAGTGAGTAATTAATGCACTCGTGTTAATTAAGTACCAGTACAGTAACCAAAATAACACATGTGCATTAATAACTCACTTTGCGCTCTATGCAACAATCTACTATTGTTATGATGCACAGAAGCTGTTAAGAGGCTAGTAAATTAAAGATTGCCCTGTGTATAACAAGACTAAAAAATGATTATCAAAATTAACCATTAAAATGTATGCAAATTTCATACACAAAGAATGTTGTTAAAACAAACAAACCATCTTATTTGTTTTTGTCTTTTTTTAAATCGTTATGCCTTCAGTTATATGATTATTTACGTGATATCAAGGATGGATGGTACTAGATTTACCGTGGTAAGGTGAAGAAGGAGCTCGCGATAACATATTCCATGTTATGGCAAGACTGAAGAATGCGGCTGGTTGGTCGAACAGTTCAAAGTTAGGTGCAGCCAAACGATCTACCCTCTTTCTTAGTTTTTTGTTACGGTTGTCACTGGAACTCGAACTCGGACCTAAGTCCCGACAAAACACACTCGCTGTATAATATTTTGAACACATTTTGAACGCGGTTTTTTAATTATAAAACAATAACTATAACTAAAACACGTTTTGCCGTTAGAGTCTGGAATATGTGTAATTAAACTTTGTATAACAAGTCTGTAATTTTTTACAGCGTACATTGACGCCGGCGACACCTGGCGTCACAGCCAGTGATTGAGAGACCCAGGCCGTACGCGAAATTATTAAAGGGTAATTTATGCTCGCAATTTGTACGTAACTTGAATTCGTTCTTTGCGTCATTCATCACGAGTGCCAGCGAAACGATTAATTTCGACAATCATCTGTAAAACGAGTGCAATACTCTGTGGCTACTCATAAAAATGATTTATCTCAACTATGTCGCTTGAGTGGCTCTCGTCATTTATAATTACTCGTTCGTGAAAGTGATTTTAATATTTCACGTAGTTACTAAGTAAGTGATTTGGAACCATTCAGCAAAAACACTTCTCTTGAGTGTGGTTCGTGCGTGCGTGTTGTCCGTGATACGGCCAGAGTTAAAAGCGCGACCCAAGGGTGTTGGCGCTGCGCGTGCCCACGCCGCCGCAGACACTGTCCGGGCCTCTTCCAGCCTGATTCCGGTGCCTTAAAGAGACAGCCAGCGGCTGCATCTGCCGGTCCTGTGTCTTCGGGAGCTACTTTAACAAACCTTAAGCCCGTATAGACTGTAAGTGTTATTTGTGTAAATTGATTAACTTTAGTGTACTTCCTACTTGCACCGTGTCATCGCGGTAGTGCAATACCGGGTATTTGGACAGATTCGAAAGCAATCCCTATCCACAAGTGTCGGTAGTGTAGGTCGTATACAGCTTGACTAGCAATTACTAATGAGATAAAAAGAAAGTTTTACTAAGTAAGTTACTTTAAATGTTATGACTAATTGAATCACAGTGATCTACGTTACGTAAAATTTCTGCTCATGGTGAACCAATTTGAATGATTCTTTCTGTATTGAAAAGCTAGTTCGCTAGGGTGTTCCCCTAAAAAGAAAAAATAACCTCTAAGTATAGATAATTAGGGGATGAAAGCCGTTTATAAAACTTCCCGTGAAGTCTATTATGTTATTATTTTACAAAAATAATATTAGGTATATATAGTCTGTGCGATGTAGCATGGTGCCTGTGACATTAGCCGAACCCTGATTAAGTAACTTGCAAATCGCTATTTAGTCAATACACAAATTATTTAATACAAATACAAAACTATTTAAGGTCAAGTCCACACACAAAATTCTAAATGCATTTTTTGTTTGAAATTTTGTCGTTCTAACAATTTTCATGCATAGAACGCACTTTTATCTCAGTACACTTTGCTATAGCAATACTATATTTTCTACCTACACTGTAAATAACTTTTCCGTCAGCGCCGGCGCGTCCGCTTCCTGCGCCGCCTTCCGGGGAAGCCCCTCGTTAATTTTATTTTAGTAACGCCTCACTTAATCTAATACCGGTTTGGTACGCAGTTTTCGCGGATCAATAAGCATGCCGAGGGCCGTTCCATTTGCGTTTAAATATTTTAAACTAAATTTGTTAGTGGATGATCGGTGAATTTGAGATACTTGCAGATGAGGTACAAAAGACGTTAGGAATCAGTTATGGTAATTTTGAAGATGTATCGTTTAGTATAAAACATTCTAAATACTATTACAGCATGGTCTATTTCTACCCAACGACGCAAAGCAAATAGGAAGTAATGTGTAAACGTAGGGTTTGTATATATGTTTACTTTTTGATTCATGGTAATTAAATTGTCAAGTTCAATTACGTAAGATGCTACACGTAATGACTTTCGCCAAATTAAACTTGCATAATTTTACTTGTGATTCAAATTCTTGCTCTAGTGTAGTAAAATAATATTAGGTAGGTACAAGCTGCACCCCGTAGTTTCACCCGCGTGGAAATTTCATTGGGCACCTTAATTATTAAAAAAAAACAGTCCTCATTCTATCTCTATACAAAAATCACGTTAATCTGTTTCTGCATAAAAGAGAAACAAATAATCCAACAAACGAACACACTTACTCATTTATACTATTAGCCATTCTATACAATAACTCCTGAACAGAATAAAAAACTAATTATAATTCAAATCAGCCCCCTTTTGTTCCTTACTGGCTGCAATAAAAATTAAATTATACCAAATTTTATTATCTTCCTCTTCGGGACCATAACTCGTGGAAATATTCATGAGAAAACTTTTTAAATAGAGATTTGTAATTTTTCTGCAGTTTTATCATACAATCTAATGAATACAAGCAAAGTAAATGAACTTATGCGACGTTTTATTTCCCTGTCTAATCTGAAGTGTTTTTTATTTGTTATGGTTGAAGATGCAAAATACTGAGCGCAAGGGTACAAAATCTAAGAATAGTAAAGTGAATCCAAAGACATCACATTGTCGGCGGTGAATTCGCGTAGTGAGTATCGCTACGGTGCTACAATGTGCATACTGAGCATCGTAGCACTTACTACGGATAGTTTGTGCTACGATGTGCATAGTGAGGATCGTAGCGCATACTACGATACTAATATGTGCTACGATGTGCATATTGTGCATAGTTAGTATTACGATACTGGTAAGTGTTACGATGTTATGTTATTATTTAAGTATTAAAAAAAAAAAAATGTATATCAGTCTCTGGTAGCCATATTACAAGCTTTGCTTAGTTTGGGGTCAGATGACTTTGTGTGCAATAATGTCCCAGATATTCCCAGATGCTTACTACGCGAATTTTCCAGCGACAATGAGATGTTATTGGATTAACTTTACTGTTTTTGGAAAGTGTAGGTCGTTTTTAATGATTTATTCTACCCCACTGTATAGCCTTGGAGTGAAAAGTAAATAACATCGCCCAAGCTATAGGGTGATCTTGGTGGACATCGATCACGGGGAATAAACCTACAGACACATTATACCTCAGTTTCATCACATTATTATTTTGAATGCTGCAGTTTGTGAGTTTGCAATGAGGTTAGTATGTGATTGCATACTCGACTCTGTAACGGATTTGGATGAAATTTGGAGAATTGTCATTCAAAAAACTTAATAACTGTTCCGTGGATTAAGGGGTGAAAACACGAGGTGATGCTAGTTTGACATAATATATACGAGGTTGCGAGAATTTATAAAACGTAGCCAAAATCCCGCCATACCGTCTCACGTGATGGGAAACAATGACGTGATTGTGTTCCATAGAAATATTAAATTCACACTCAACAAGATGTAGGTATGTGGAATAGCTGCTATATATTTTTTGCAATGCTTTAGTTGGGTCTAATAGTAAAAGTTGCTCATAATGCTGCAATGAATATCTTTTGCATAGAGTCACCGTTCTGTTTAACCTCGTAGTTTTATTTATTTATTCAGTAATAGGCTTGACCACCAACTTTCCTGATGTGGTCTACGATGGAGTCTACTGTCAACATAGCTACTATCCTCATAGGACTATAGGTTTGTCTTTACATAAACCTAATGGTGTCCAAAAGGCAATATCAGCGTGTCAAAGATGCGGAAAGCAATTTTAGCGGCTCGAATCTCATAAAGTCATAAGTCAGAGGCGCACCGATGCCGATGCCAAAATTGCTAATGACCGCGAAACGGCGCCTGCCGCACTATATCGAGCCAAAAACCAATTTGCAACACACTAATAACAACATTGTTGAAACCATCGGCGGTCGAGTGCGGTTATCAACCTTCGGGTAGATAGGCTTATATTGTCACTACCTGGGGTAACTGAAATTCGCGCGACCAAATTTGGGGGTAGAGACTATTGTGCTTTGACTTTATTAGATTGTATCTTTTAAAATGCTGGCATGTTTCAGACTCAGCGCATAAGCATTTCTATTCAGCGTAGTAATGCCACCAAGATGCTGGGTAGAGTCTGTGCGGAAAGAGAACCGTCGTGGCGAAAAATGGAACTACAAAACAATATGATTTTGATTATTATATTAATAGGTTGTATTATTTAGACAGAATTTTGTATCAATTTATTTGACAAAGTGTAGAAATATCAAGAATCATAGTCGCGCTATAATGACGTAACAGTGTTGTCACCATAGCAAATACGTTAAAAAAACACAGTTGCGCCCTCAAATTTTATGACGGTTCTCTTTCCGCACAGACTTTACACTGGTAACTGGTAGTGGGCTGAGCATTTGGATTGTCTTTAGAACTTCAAGGGTCTATAACGAAGATTGCTACTTTAAAAATGCTAACGGCTGTACTAAAAACGAAAAGTTAAGTTAATCTTGCAAAACTGCTCTGTCAACATTTTTCTAGTGGAAAACAAGCAAAGCAAATTTTTGCTAACACACGCTTAAGTGACTGTCGGCGCCACTCGTTCAACCGAAGATGGCGATGATGATGATGATGCTTCTTCAGCAGTGGCACCGACGTGGGTACGTTTTCAATCTTGATTTCTTCCTAGTTCTTGAAGGTTCTTGATCTTGAGCGTTCCTTGTTCTCGGTCTCGGTGGTTCTTGATCGTTCCTTGGTCTTGAGTCTTGAGAGTTCTTGTAGTTCCTTGTTCAGCTGAGGGTGAAGATGAGGTTTCGGAGAGAAAGGCTTGTTCAGAGTTCTTCACAATAGCAAGATGCAGTTGAGAGTGTTTTATTCCATAATCTATGCGGCTTATAATCTAAAGTACGGTCCGTCACTTAGTATCTAACTCATGGAGTATCGTGTTCATTGTTCGCTAATGAGAGACATTCTTTGTGTTCGTTTACATCATCGTTCCCGTGTTCGTGTGACTAATACAATGTCCTACATTTTACAAGCTAAGTTATGTACTTTACGTGTCTGAATATTTACAATGATTTCCTATCGTGTTCCGTGTTCGTGGTTCAAAAGTGTACCTATAGTGTTTGTGTACCTAACATGTGGCCCTAGTGTTCCTATCGTGTTCTGTTCTGTGTTCTTAGTTACTAGGTACCTAATGAAAATAAATCTAGACCTATTCCTACCTATTTTCATGTTCTTAACTTAATCGATCCTAACTATGATTCTACACAATAACTAGTTGACAGAGCGGGTCGGCTCACCTGTCGCTAACTACCTAAAAGATTTTATTTACACATTCCTGTTCCTATTCGTTCTTATCTATGATTCTATATAATTACTAATTCGCGGAATGGGTCGGCTCGCCTGTCGCTAACAGTTCTCCTCCCGGCGAAGCTTCAGCGGAGCCCTCTACCCGTAGCACGGCGAGTCTCGTGGTCGGTCGGCGGAAGATCCCGTTGCGTGTCCTCACGTCAGCGCTGCGCACGTTGCCATCTGGTCCGGGGTAGACTTGCTCGACGACGCCTCGTGGCCAGATGTTCCGTGGTAGTGTTGGATCAACAACTACCACCAGATCGCCCTCTCGTAGCTGCTCCATGTTCGTGGTAGTGCCTTGCCTCGGCACTAGCGTCGGGAGGTACTCGCGTACCCAGCGGCGCCAAAATTCGTCAGCGAGGACTTGGCTGGCGCGCCAAATACGCCTGTCAGCCAACTTGCAGGATCCCGTAGTCGGCAGGCCTGCTGATGAGCCCAACATGAAGTGGTTGGGTGTCAGGGCTTCTGGATCTTTTAGGTCGACGGAGACGTGGGTCAAGGATCTCGCGTTCACGCTGTGCTCGGTCTCGATGATCAGCGTCTGCAGGATCTCGTCTTGTGGTGTCTTCTCGTTCATGGCGGCTGTGAGGGCCACCTTAATGGACCTCACCAGTCGTTCCCAGGAGCCTCCTTGGTCCGGTGCCCCGGGCGGTATGAAGCGCCAGGACACTCGATACAGCTGTCCGTAGTCCCGCAGAGCTGGTGCCCACTCCGTGTAGGCAGCCCGTAGCTCCGAGTCTGCTCCCTTAAAGTTGGTCCCGTTGTCGCTCCAGATGACTGCGGGCCAGCCTCGCCTGGCAGCTATCCTGCGGAGTGCTCCATCCTCACAATCCCTTGCAGCGGCTTTCACGGCTGGTCTTAGCTGCAGGATCCAAAACCACTGTCGAAGGTCATTCGCCACTCGTTCTTGGTTCACGTGCCCTGCTGCTCTGTGTTCCTTCTGAATCAGCTGCCAGGTGAAGGGATGGCGGCTGTCCATGATGATCGGCTGCTTGGCTGCTGCTGGAACTTCGGCCGCACCAATTCGTCCGTTGACGCGCAGTAGTCCATCTTCGGTCAGGATCGGGTCCAGCTTGAACAGTCTGCTTCTTGCTGGAATCAGCTTGCTCGCTCGTATCAGGTTCAGCTCCTCTTCAAAGCTGTCTCGTTGGATCCTTGCCACCCAGAGTTGCTCTGCCTTCAGTAAATGGTGCGCTTCCATGGTCGTTGTACTGGTCCGGCATCTGTAGGCAAAAAGCAGAACAAGGGTGGTTACTCTAATAAGTCGTTCGTAGTTAGAGAACCGGCCTACATATGGAAGTATCTCGTTCAGGTTCTGCTCGATATGGAGCTCGATGTGGAAGGTGTCTTCGTTTTCTTGCTTGTGCTCGTCGACTGGATTCTTGAAGTCTGGCCATGTGTCCCTTCGATCTTTGAGGAACGCTGGTCCTCTAAACCACCAGTCCTCGTTCGTGGGAACGTAGCCGGCGCGTGTCGCAAGGTCGGCTACGTTGTGGTCGGTCGGGATCCATCTCCATGCTGTCGCGTAACTGGGTGGCATCTTCGGTTCGTCTTCTTTCCAAGGCAAACAGACCTCGAAGTGTCTGTCGACTCTCCTCTCTGTTCGGTCGAAGATCTTGATGGCGCGCTCTTTAGTCTTGTTCGCCTTGATCTTAAGCGATACCCCCAACGCTTCGATCTCGAAATGACGTTCAACCAAATCTTCTAGACGGTCCGTGTTCACACTGAAGATGTGATGCACTTCGTCAGCTCCCTGCTTCAGCACCGTCTTTGGCATCGTCCCGTGGATCACCCAGCCGAGGTTCGTTTGTGATGCCGCTGGCTGGTTCTTCTTCCCGAGGCGCAGCTCCCGGGACACGATCAATTCCCAGTTGTCTGCCCCGATAAGAAGACGTGGTCTGCCTTGCTCGTAGCAGACGTTCTCTTGGTCCAAGTCCATTAGGTGGTTTAGTCGCAGTAACTGGTCCGGGATCGTCTGCGACCGTAGTTCCATGTTCTGCATCGTTCTCGCCCGTATCGTGTGCATCTTCTTGTCGGCGCCCTGGATCTGAAACTTGACATGTCGGCTCGTCGTGTCGTGTTTCTTCATGCTCACGCCGTTGATGCTGAGCGGCTTGTTCGGTCCTTCAGCTCCGATGCCCCGTGCTACTTCTTCGTCTAGTAGAGAGATTGTAGATCCCTCGTCAAGCAGCGCGTAGATCTTCATGCGTCCTCGTGGCCCGATGATAGTGACAGGGCAGATCTTCAGCATCACCTGCCTCACGGTAGTCGTGGTGGTGGCAGTCACCGACTCTACGTTGTCTTGAGCTTCGGGCGTGATAGGACTCAATGATGGCACTCGATCGGAGTGCAGCATCGGATTGTGCGGATGTCGGCAGCCATTGATTCCGCAGGACTTCGCCTTGCAGTTCACTCGGCGATGGCGGCTGGATATGCATTTGAAGCATAGCCCTTCTTTCTTCACCAGCTCCCAGCGATCGTCCGTGTTCATGGTCTTGAACTTGGGGCATTTGGTGAGCACGTGTTCTCCAGTGCATTTGACGCACCGGTACTTGTTCTCGTCGGTCTCAGGTTCGTCGGTCGCGTAAACTGGCTTCCTCTTAGCTGCGGTGTGGTTCAGGGTCGTGACTTCCTTCCTCTGGCTGGTCGAGGGTGCTGGTGTCGTGGTATATCCATGTCTGAGGGCCAGATCTGCCTCCTTCATCAGAAACCGGGATAACACGATGATCTCCGGATCCGCGGTATCGGCATGGTCCTCAGCGTAGTCGCACCATCTGGATCGCAGGTGAGGACTCAGTTTGTCCATGACGTCCTTTGTCAGCATTGGGTTGTACAGGTAACCCTTGTGGTCGATCGCTCGAAGCACGCTGACTGTGTTCTGGAGTTTTATCGCAAAGATGTTCAGTTCACTTGCGGACGTTCCGGGTTTCGGCAGCTGGCGCAGATCCTGGATGGTCTTGTCCACCAGCACCTCTGGTCGTCCGAAGCACTGCTCCAGGGTCTTCATTACGATGTTGGGGTCGTCCACCGTGTGAAGAAGCGCTGACACCGCTTCCTTGGCTTCTCCGCGCAGGCAGTTCCGAAGCCGCGCCATGTTCTCCAATGGTGAGAAACCGTAGAGCTTCGTGGTATCGCGTAGCGCTGCCTTGAATGAAAACCATTCGTTGTTGGCACCTGAAAACAATGGTAGATCATAAGTTTGGCGTGGTGGTCGTTGGGGCCTAGACATCTTGTCCAGCGCTTCCACTAGTTGGTCGATGCCTCGTGTTCTTGATGTGCTTTTCGCTGGCGTCGGTGACCTCGGTCTTCGGTGTTCGCCACTGGGCCGGCTGCATGACTGCTCCTCTCGTCGTTCATCGAAAGGCGTCCCACGTTCAGGGACAGCACGCCGTTCGCCATGCTCCAGTGGACCACTGGCCACCGCCATGTTCTGGATCCATCTTGCTGTTGCATTGTTCGTTTCGCTTGGCTTGGTCTCGTTCTCCTCGGATTCTTGAATCAGCTCCAGGTCCAAGGCAAGCTTTCTCCTGATCTGTTCGACTTCCAGCTGCAACTCCTTCTTCTTCAGTAGTGTCAGCCACTCCTCTGCTTCAAACTGCGCCTGCCGGATTCTCGTTGCCACGCTGCTTGTAGACCGGACCGATGCCACCGATCGCGCTGATCGCAAAGGTGACACGTCGCGGTGATACTCCATACGTGTTCCTGGCAGCTCCGCAAGCAGTGTGACGTTAGGGCTGGTTGGCCCTCCGATTAGAGAGACTTCCTCCTCCCGTAATTGGGAGTCTGAAAGCACGGTCACGTTGCGGCGCTCCATCACAGGCGGTGAGTGTGGAGAATCTTCAAAGCGGATGGTTCGGCTTGCGTCTTCCGGATTGATCCCGCTGATTCCGACGGCTGAAGTGTTCGTTGCTTCCTCTTCGTTCCCAGCTTGACTGCGCGTCTTGACCATAGCCCGTGTTTCGTTCTACACGTGCCCAGGCGTAGACCCGGGGTAGTTCAGGATCTGGTGTAGTGTGCGATAGTGATCGTTCACGCACGATCCGGCTCGAAGGACCAGAAACTGTCGGCGCCACTCGTTCAACCGAAGATGGCGATGATGATGATGATGCTTCTTCAGCAGTGGCACCGACGTGGGTACGTTTTCAATCTTGATTTCTTCCTAGTTCTTGAAGGTTCTTGATCTTGAGCGTTCCTTGTTCTCGGTCTCGGTGGTTCTTGATCGTTCCTTGGTCTTGAGTCTTGAGAGTTCTTGTAGTTCCTTGTTCAGCTGAGGGTGAAGATGAGGTTTCGGAGAGAAAGGCTTGTTCAGAGTTCTTCACAATAGCAAGATGCAGTTGAGAGTGTTTTATTCCATAATCTATGCGGCTTATAATCTAAAGTACGGTCCGTCACTTAGTATCTAACTCATGGAGTATCGTGTTCATTGTTCGCTAATGAGAGACATTCTTTGTGTTCGTTTACATCATCGTTCCCGTGTTCGTGTGACTAATACAATGTCCTACATTTTACAAGCTAAGTTATGTACTTTACGTGTCTGAATATTTACAATGATTTCCTATCGTGTTCCGTGTTCGTGGTTCAAAAGTGTACCTATAGTGTTTGTGTACCTAACATGTGGCCCTAGTGTTCCTATCGTGTTCTGTTCTGTGTTCTTAGTTACTAGGTACCTAATGAAAATAAATCTAGACCTATTCCTACCTATTTTCATGTTCTTAACTTAATCGATCCTAACTATGATTCTACACAATAACTAGTTGACAGAGCGGGTCGGCTCACCTGTCGCTAACTACCTAAAAGATTTTATTTACACATTCCTGTTCCTATTCGTTCTTATCTATGATTCTATATAATTACTAATTCGCGGAATGGGTCGGCTCGCCTGTCGCTAACAGTTACTTTTCCAAGCTCAGAAAGAATAAATAAATGTATCATACCTACAGTTTCCCCTTTTAACACTCTCATTCCTCCTTGGTTATCCATTTGATGATATTTTGATCATCTCGATTGCCGCGTTATTGATGTTATTTAAATTAATATTGAAGTGTGCGTTTGTAGAACTAGTAAGAATATGTCACTGTGTGCAATCACGTTTTTACCTCGCCCCCTTCCGTTTTTTGGCAGTTTTTTTTTTCGATACTAGCTCAGATTTTGGGGAAATCCAAACTATATGAATGATCAAAGTTTCCGAATAAGTCAGTGTGGTACTAAATAAGTTATAGATAATAAAAAATATTTTTGTATGTGCTTTATCTGGACTTGACCAGGCAATCGGTGGAGGCGTCGGGTGTCCAGAATACTGGTCTTTATTTCGCGCAGAAATTTAGCTTTGCCATTTGCCATTCATCGTGGCGATCCCGCCAACATTCTGAGGATTTTCCCCTCTATTAATGGTCTTTCAGTTTAAGTTATTAGTTTTTATTTAGTTATTTTAAGTTTTCGTTTTCAGTTTAATTTTAAGTTTTCTGTTATTTAAGTTACAAAAAGAAAAGATATTCATATTAATACATAAATAGTACAAGCTTTGTTTAGTTTGGGGTTAGATGAGCGTCTGTGCAAAAATGTCCCGAATATTTACCATTATTTTATTTGTTAGAAAAAAATAAAAATACGCGTTATATACGCGTATAATATTTTCTGCCACAAGCACGTCCCAACTCAGCGTAGTGTTTTTGTGTGTGCTGTTTACAAACATAACGTCGATTAGAGTTAACGTCTAATATGCAATTATAATCAATGTAAGTAACTGTAACGATTTTCTTCCAAAGTTCAAAGCACAATAACTCACTGCATACTAATTAGTTATGTAAGTACTTGTAAAAATTCATCACGGCATAATTTCTTGCAAAGTGTAAGAAGGCCCTGAAAAAAGTTTCAAATTTACGTTTCCAATTTTCAATGGTTCCTAATTAAATCGTTTTTAGAGCCAATCCACGTCGGTTGGAGCAAAAACTTCCCCTAGTCCCGAGAACGATAGAAATACACCTGGACTTTGAGCCCATATAAAAGTTTTCCAATTTACAGGAGCTGATTGGGAATTTTCACCATTTTAGCTGTTAATCGAACCTTGACTTTTCCAGCCCTTGAATCGCATTAAAAGTATCAGTTTCATTATTTTGAAGTTTCGACTTGTTTGTTTTGGTATGATTAATGTAATAATAAGTATTTAGGATTATACAGACTGTTTTTGGATAGCTGGTTGCAAGTAGATACAGCATTTAGAAGTGATGCGGTCATGTTTTTAAGCTCTAACAACTGCAATAGACTGTAATAAGCTGAATAAAAATTAATATTAATTCTGATCACCTTCTCTGCTAGGTTTTTGAAGGTAAAATTGTAGCTGGTGAATGAATATACTAAAATAAAATATTTTTGTTTCGTTTTTATACTGTCATTGCAGCTGTCAGCGCTAAAAATCTTGAACCGAGCATAAATGCGAACTTCTTTTGTTAGCTTAAACAAATACTTGTTCTAACCTTCACTTTCTCACTCCTGGGCAAAGGTTTTTGATGCAGCAGTAGTTAATTTTTTTATACTGCTAGTTGTCGAAGGAAACTAGCTGGCCAAAATAATTAAATGTATTCATCGATATAGTGCAGTATCTGGACTTCTACAGTAACCTTACGCTTCGTATTATTTGTCTTACTAGTTTGTGTTTTGGGACTGATCATTTATTTAAGTTTGCCAATTATTCAACCACCAACCAATAGTGTACAAACATTACCGAGTTATACTGAAGGCCAAGGTTCCCAGTAAAATATTAGGATAAAAAGATATTTGACATCTTATACCTCGCATTGCATTACTGCAAAAAATTTCAAGTCTTGAAAGTTCTATGTGGCACTGAACTATTTCGAGCAAGAGTGGCGGTTACCATCAGGTGAGTAACTTGCTCGTCTTGTTAGTCATTTGTATGTAAAAAATCTACTATTTACTTGTATATATTCAAGTATATTGTTCTTTATAGTCTCAAAATAAACCATTCTTTCCACCAAATTATTATAATGACCACTGAAAAAGCTCCTCGTAGAGGATTCATTGCTATTCAACTCGAGGTCACTTGAAGCTAGATATATTTAGAGCAGTAATATTATAAATTCCAAATATAAGTGCTCTCTCAATTTAGAGGGTGCACTTGAGAAAATTACGGCAAGGCGGTCTCAGCCTCTTCAGTTGCCACTCCCAAAGGTTTGAACTCAAATTATTATCTGCACGACTGTCATATTATAAAACCGTGCTCCAATCTATAAGCCACTGATTTCCTCTTTGATGTTTGTTTTTGAGGCAATATATTGGAGCGAAAATAGAGTTTTACTTCATTATACTTTTATATCCACGTGAGTGTTATTATATTCATACTTATATTGAATGAGCGCTTTATACAAGGTTCTTGATATCTCACTTTCATCCCTTAATGGGGATGTTTTTGTTTAATCCTTCCTTAGTATTCGTGGTTTTATAAGAAACTCGTGCGCAAAATTTCATGTGTTTAGACCCAGCAGTTTAGACTGTGCGTTGTTCCTGACTAATGATACGTCTTTTTTTCTTTCATACAAAACAAAAAATCTAACTAATCAATCTAAAAGTCTAAATGCAAAAAACTTAAGCCCAAGTGAAACAAGGAACAAACTCTGAATCAGAATCTGAATTCATAATGATGAGTACAATGACCTCCATTCGGCTTAGTACTACCATTCTGTGTAGCCCTGTATATCACAATACTATCATAATTACGCAAGTTTGTGAGTATACGTGCATGTAAGTATGTTTCTGCCACCCTCCCCTCAAATCCATAACGGCTGAATGAATTTGTGGCTGTGTGAGAGAGGGGGATATACCAAAATTGTAAACCCAGGCTGACGAGCTTAAAAAAAATAATTTTTAACGTGAAAATTTGAAAAAAGGTTTACTATCGGAGAGCAGGTGAAACCGTGAGGCACTATTAGTATGCCTATAATTATTATCTTCAAAATTATCAAGATCCTATCATATATTACGAAGAAATTCTTTGACTTGACGATAAACTTGTATACGACGCGCTGTCGACTATTTTTCGCGTAAAAATAATATTTCATACATAAATTAAACCTCGCAAACTCAAGTCTTATTATGATCAAACGCCTCAAGCAACAATCGTCATTCGATTGACGTATTCAATACAGGAGAAAGGGATTAATTTGTCAGCAAATTGGATCCTAATGAAGCAAAGGCTCTTTAAGTAAACAAGACGATCGTCTTGGTGCTGTTTACATGATTCAACGGTTCGTTAGCTTTGTTTCGAATCCGATAGCCTGTTTACAATTGCTTTATTTCGGTTCGTACAGGTGATTGTTCACTGTTTACTGTTTACCTACCTTTGTGCACTTCGTTGTTTTGCACTACAGATTTTTTTTGTAAGTTCTTTGTTGTGCATTTTCTATATGAGGTAATAAACGACAGAACTTCTATAATTTTAAATCATCAGCGTCATCACCTATTCAGTTTGCTTTACGTACCTTTGCGTACTTTGTTGTTTTGCACTACGGAATTTTTGTTGTAAGTTCTTTATTGTAAATTGTTTATGTAAATAAACTATAGAATTTCTATAATTTTTATTCACCAGCATTATCATGTTTAGAAGAGAAGACCGATTGTTGTTCATATTCACTTGTATTATTGAATATTAAATTTCTTAATGATATTAAGTTATTTGAGGGTAATAAATAAATGTATTATTTACTAGCGCCCAATGGTTTTACCCACTACATTGGCATGGGCACTTCATAGAATAATTTTTAAAAAGTTCATGGTACCTATAGGAATAGTAAACATAAACTTTTCCAAAATAAATGTAGCAACAAGAACTATTAACTTTTTTGAGAAAACAGAGGCCTTTGGAGATTTCAAATATTCCAAATTTCATTCAAATCCGTGTCAAAATATTGTGAAACAAACTTTCGCATTTATAATATTAGTGTGATTTGACATTAAAGATCCCTTTAATTCTATTGTTGATCCAAACAAGTTTCATTATGATAAATGAAATTTTTGGATTGCGTGGCCTGAATAACTGTCTAATTTTTGTCATTTTTCAATTAAACGAGTAGAAGACGATTAAATAAAAATCAAGAATATGTAACAATTTTTATTATTAAATAAATAAAATAAGAAATATATTTTTAATATCACCTCCAGTAATTTTATATGATTTAAAACTTAGATTGTATGAGTAGAGCGCATAATGCGTGATAGCGTTGTAAAATCATCAGCTTTGAACCAAGCTATGATCATTGATCAGTGATAGTTTATGACTTCTCCGGTACCAAATGTAAATGTATTCAATTCAGATATCTTTATTACTACCAGTGTAAATGTATTGCACCAAAATCAGCGATTCACAAGCGTTGGATTGTTATGCAAACGTGCTTACGTGGAACGCGTATTCGGGTGCCGCGTCAATGGAAGACTAATTTGCGTACCAATCAAATTTCTATTAATTATGTCACCGTGATTAGCGAGGCTTATTGCATGAATACGTGAATAGAGAATGGTTGAACAATACTATTTGAGATTAAACACTGAATTTATAACTGAGCATCAGTTGGTAATAGGTGTTAATATTACCACGGTCAGAAAATGTTTGCAAGCAAATATTTTTTTTAATTTTGTTGAATTGACCCGTACAAATACCATTGAAAAAATAAAAAAGCAGATAAAATAAACACAGTTTCAGTTTCACACAGTCACAGAAGGATTTTGGCGTAGAACTCGCCTACGACGCGCGCGCTACGACGCGGCGTAGCCGAAATTGAACAGTGCACGGCCACGGCTATCGTTTCTTTGGTACACTGCGTGAATTATCTACTACTAGTCAGCGACCAAAATGTCAAGGCATTATTTTTTTGTATGAATTGTACCTGTAGAAAAACATCTTACATCGTATTGAACCACATTTATATGCAGTAGCAACAAACAATATAACTGTGCATATTTTGATAAAACAATAATAAGCAAGACTTGTCTTTAGTTGACTTTTTAGCGTAGAGATAAAAATTACATGTCATAGGTACAGAAAAAAGCATAGGTAAAAGATAAAACATCATATCTTAGTTACTTTGCAAATAGTATTTTCGGGTGAAAAGTTCTTTATCTGAGTTGAGCGATTTTTTGTAGGGGAAATACTTATGGGTCCGGGTCACCGACATGCTAATGTGACAGTCATTCAAAACTTATGAGTTTTCACTTTTGTTGGCAGTGCCCATGACAGCCTATTGTTTGTTTTCTTCAAAATCCTACATTATATGCAAGAAAAACAAAAAAAAACACCTATGCTATAGGCATATCATTCGCGTACATGTTACACCCTATTTGCTCTCTTTTCGACTGGGTTTTGTGTGTGAGTTACCAGATATACTCACCGATTGTGAGCTGATTTTTTTCAAATATAAAATCAGGTTTATATCGCAAAGGTCCCATTAAAATTTAAAAAATATATGTTCCACATCAAATGAAGAAAAATAATCTTCAAATTACAAACTTTATGCCTCCAGTTTTTATTATCTATTATTATTACATTTCTGTGAAAAAGTCAGCCGATATAGCAGTCATTCTCATACAATATAGTTTTACACAAGTCAATAAATAAACGAATTTTATGAACTACACAATAATAGGTTAACTAGGAAAGCAGTCCGAACTCCTAGCTATCTGTACTGAAAACTAACTTTTCAACTCTCCCGCTGTACGTCGTACTCCAGCTCTGTTTACGGCGAACAGTGTTTGTGTTAATGTAAACGATGACTCCTAACTCACCATTTTGCTTGTTTACTTTCTTATTTCACTTTATTGTTTTAGCAAAGCACACGGGAAGTTCCTCCGAGTCTATGGTTCAGGCTTCTTACTAAAATGCCGCTTCAAATTATCAGAAGTTTGCACTTGCACGTTCAAAAATAAACTTTGCTCAAGCTCTATAATACTTGACTAAGCTTTTTAGATTGTTTTATTATATTATTACTTTTGAAAATAACAATATTACTTCAACATCAGCATCATAATCAGTCAGCTTAGACTAGTGCTGGACATAGGTCTCTCCTAATGCACGCCCGCTCAGGCCGTTATATTATATTTAATATGTGGTTAATGAATCTCAAGGGTAAATTGAATTTGATGAAAATATTCCACCTCTATTGATTACTTTCACTGAAACTAAAAAGGGAATTAAAATTTCTATCCTACATTGTACACCATGATGAGCATGATCGCTTAACAGGCGAGAAAGCGGTCAAATGTAATCATAATATACAATGAAAAATAAATAAAAATTCAACCGAGTGTTTCTACAACTCTTCAATAGAGCCTGTTGCAGTCCATGCGCAGTAGCTTGCGCGCGTACTTGCGTGAGTACTCGCGCCAGTGTTCAAACGAAAATAGCCACTCGCGTAGCGACGCGCACAACTCGTGCGGATAGTATACTTGCACCAGTTCAAACAACCCATGCAGTGGGCGTTGCGCGAGTCGGGCAGGGTTGCGAAAGATGTAGCGCAAGGAAAAGAAGCTCCACTTGCGCAAGTACTCGTAAGCACTGCCACTATCACTAAGCAAAAAGTGTTTTAGATCGTTGCACACGATGCATAGTACTCGCGCGAGTTTACTACATATCATCTGCAACGGACGTCAGGTAAATAATCGAGAATCATGTAAAAAAATGAGACCTTAGGATGTAAAATTAGAGCATGAATCCCGTTTATTGAACTCTCTGTGAAATCGTTTTTTTTTTTTTTTGTAAAAATTAATTATATTTTATTATGAGTTTCCGTAGGATGGTTTTCCCAGTCGCCACTTTGGGCGCATTTCTTGCACTGGTGACGCTGCTGCCCGTCAGCTGTCTGAAATTTAGATACGTCTTCAGTTGGTCCCTTTACACAGGGTTATTTTTATTACACCAAAGACCTCTCACCAGACAGCTTCCCTACATAATAATAGGTCGGGGAAAAAGTCTTTTCGTATTTTGTATGTATAAAGTTGTAGTAAAAATCTTATCCGTTGTACTGTTTGTATCTGGCTGGTTTTGATACCATTAAAAATATGACATTTTAAAAAAGGAATACAAAACGTAAAAAGCAATTTCCCGCCATTTTTCAATTGTTTTTTTGTTCGATAAAATGAGTGAATCTAACGAACAAATTCGATATATTGTGAAATTTTATAACAAAAAAGGGAAAAATGCGACACACGCCGCGAATAAAATTTGTGACGTTTATGGACCTAATGCAGTGTCATCAAGAGTAGCACAATGTTGGTTCAAGCGTTTTCAGTCCGGGAATTTTGATGTCAAAGATGCAGCTCGCTCTGGTCGCCCTGTTACGGATAAAGTCGATGCCATTTCTGAAAAAAGTGGACCAAGATCGGCATATTAGTAGTTACGACGTAGCTGAAGAACTGGGGATTGACCACAAAACAGTTTTGACCCATTTGAAAAAAACTGGGTATACAAAAAACTCGATATTTGGGTGCCACACGAGCTCACTGAAAGAAACCAAATGAATCGTGTACTCATTTGCGATTCTCTATTGAAACGTAACGAAACCGAACCGTTTTTGAAAAGATTGATCACTGGTGATGAAAAATGGATCACCTACGACAAGAATGTGCGCAAAAGATCATGGTCAAAGGGCAGTGAAGCACCACAGACTGTAGCGAAACCCGGATTAACACGTAATAAGGTGATGCTGTGTGTATGGTGGGATTGGCAGGGCATCGTTCATTATGAGCTTTTACCGCCGGGCAAAACCATCGATTCGGATCTCTACTGCCAACAGCAGATGAGACTCAAACAAGAAATTGAGAAAAAACGGCCGGAATTGATCAACAGAAAGAGTGTGGTCTTTCATCATGATAACGCCAGACCGCACACATCTTTGGCCACTCAGCAAAAATTTAGAGAGCTTGGTTGGGAAGTGTTAATGCATCCACCATATAGCCCAGACCTTGCACCCTCAGATTTCCACCTGTTTCGATCTCTTCAGAATTCTTTGGGTAGTGTTAGATTAACATCAAGAGAGGACTGTCAAAACTACTTGTTGCATTTTTTTGATCAGAAGTCCCAAAAATTCTACAGCAACGGGATCATGTCACTACCTACAAGATGGCAACAAGTTATCGAACAAAATGGCACATATATATTATAATTAAATGTAATTAAACTTGAAAAAAATATGTCTTGAATTTGTTTAAAAAATACGAAGAAACTTTTTCCCCGACCTTATATTAACAACGTTAATTGTTCACAAATCTTACCAAAAAAGTATCTTTGTAAAGATAATTAATTATGATTTTTAACTTTCAGTTCTCAATGTTTCCTTTCATTTGCGACCAAATGAAAAGGAATGTTGCATTTTTTGGTTGTGTTCGCATTGTCGTTAAGATCCCAATTTTTTTTAAGGGAAGAAAAAATTAGTTATTATTAATCTAATGAAACTAGTTCCATATAATTGTTGAGTATATGATACGAATGGTACTTGTAGAGGTTTTTGGTAAACTTAGAACAACTCTCTCTCTTCCCGACTATGAATCCCACATGGTGGTGGGGTCAACCTTCCTTACTTTTCTCCTCCACTTTGCTCTATTCTCGACATCGTCTTCGGAAGCCTTGCACTCGCTCATATTTTTTAGCACGACTTCCTTCCATCTTGTCTTGGATCTTTGACCGGGGATGGAAAGTTGCAGTGCCATGTTTCCAACGTAGTCAGGTGGTCTCCTCTTTACGTGACCATACCATTGCAGCCTACTCTCCTACATCTTGTCGGAGATGTCACGTACGCCCAGGCTTCCTCGCACGTACTCTTTGCGGATTTTATCGAGCCTGGTTACACCGCACATCCACCTCAGCATCTTCATTTCGGCAACTTGGACGGTATGGACGTTTTTCCGAGTCATGGCCCATACTATATACTTAGAACAACACGGTAACAAATTATAAGGCATTTTACATGCGACTATAATGCAATTATTTAGGTTTAGTAATTGCTTTGGGGTTCTTAACGTAGCGTAAAACTCTTAAATCCTATGGAATTATTGCCCACTGAGGCTTACAAATGTCGGATTTAAAATCATGTCCCTGCTGAAACTTTCCTCATGAATAATTTACGAATTTTCTTCTGAGATATGGTCTTGCCGGAGAAGATAAGAATTAAATTACGCGAAATTAAATTTTTATTATAATATCTAAGTAAAAATATAAAGAGAGCAATTTGAATAATTATCAGAGGTACCTAATGTTCTCACCCACAGATTCTGCTGAATTTACGCGTAAAAATAGCGGGTATGAATCATGCATAGTATGAAGCTTTTAGATTTGAAGCCAATATTAACAATAACACTTAAATTACTACTACTAGTAACTAATATACTATTTCCATTTACTTGTACCTATAGTAAATACGGTACAACAACGCTTTCAATTAAGTATTTTAAAAGATCCATTAATAGTAAAATTAATTATTATCGTCCATTCTAAAACAAATTATTTTCTTTAAGTACTTAATATATAACGGAAAATTCAGAAGTTAATACAACAAAATGGAACAAAACAAGACCTCTCATTTTCAATAAACACCCAATAAAAGGAATCAGTGAGACGGTTTAAGGAAGCAACCGGCTAAGCGGAACACAATGCATAACAACGGGAACTTTCCCATTGTTGACTTTAAATTAATTGCTTTCACACAATTTATAAACAAGACTTCGAATATCCGCCTTCAAGAGAGCAACCGGCACAAAGAACGACAGAAGTTTCCTCGATCCAGATCTTAAATAAACTGAGATATCTCCTTGTTTAGCGGACTAATAGAGAGATTGAGAGTTCAAGTTTTAGTTTTGTGGGATTCGTTCTAAAGTTAACCCTTGTGAAAGTAGAATGATCACGGGTGTCTATTGCTTTTACTCTTGTTTTAACTTTACCTCACGCATACGAGTATCTTAACCATAATTTTCTACGAAGTACCAACACATTTCCAATGTTAGTAATTTTTAAACTTTCGCGATTCGAACACATGTTTTCATATTTATCGGGACTTATCGCGCACTATTAAATATAGGTAAAAATAGATACCTTTCGCTCGACGTTTCGACCATGTTACAATGGCCGTGGTCACGAGCTGACATTTAGCATTTCCAATGTTCATTTAAATACAACACATACAATGGCCGTGGTCACGAGCTGACATTTAGCATTTCCAATGTTCATTTAAATACAACACACAATACAATTTCTTCAAACAGATTCAATACTCGACAATGGTATTTTTAGCTGCAAATTCTAATTATATTGCAAACGGTATACCTGAACAAAAACGATATACCAAACCTCACAAACATTTGAAATAGGTAGGTACCTATTCAATAATTTGCCTCTAAAAGTGAAAATAATTAAGTGCTGTTCAGAACATTTAATAATTATAGTCATATAAGAATAACACTGTACGTTTTCCGAATAAAATAAATAAAAATGAATAAATTTATAATTGTTTAATTGATGAAATCCTGCGTGCATAGTAGCGAGGCAGAAAGCCAAGCTTACACCCGTGCGAGGCCGGGGCGGGTCGCTAGTTTGAATATAAATATTTATTTTTTAATTATATCTGAATTAATATGTCCATCGTCTAGAGTTACACGCTGTATACATGTTTACTATAAAATACCCTTAATTTAGCTTTGCGTCGTCAATAAAACAAACACAAACACTGATGGTTCTACAACTAACTCTAAATACGTTCTCAGCGGCAGTCGTCGCCGGAATGTGCAAATTAATTTAAAATACGTGAGCGTTGAGTGAGACAGACTTGTTTGTAGTACCTGCAATAAATTGCAATTAGCAAAGCTGTTGTGTCTTGTTATCGAGTTAGCAGCCTTCGAGGCTCTTCGCTCAGGAACACTCCAGTACCCGCGACAAATATATAGCTAACGGTCTAACACTATTTACATCCAACGCTTTGAACTGTGAACTAAACAGCTTGAGTGCTAAAAATGCTAATGAGGAAACCGAAAACAAAACAATATTTCACCGCCATAAAAACCATAGGACGTTAATAAGATAAGAGATTATCTAAACGGCTACGATTTATAACATTTAGCGCCCGGAACGGTTTCCTTTCTACTAGACCATCAGAATCTATCGTAAGGCATAACACGACTTCTTACTCATAAATCATCCCACCCAGTAACCGATATTAAAGTATTCAAAGCTCTTGCAATCAGAGCGATGCTCAAGAGGAACAGTCACAGATAAAATAAATGCCGAATCTTTCGTCGTAAATCTGTCAGCAAAACAATTCGTACCCTTTCACGAGCAATAAAATGCTGCCAAGAAAAGAAAACGAAAAAGTATCATAAATATAAGATTCATTTATATTCGTTCCGACGACCCCTTGGGGTTAAACTGAGACCGCTAGCTGTGAAATAAAAATATTTCTCTTCATACAAGGGCTTACGAAATCATTTGGTAAAATTAATTAATTTAAAATCCTCGGTCTAAATCCGACGCGACCAAAGCAAGTTTAAATTAAAATCCAACAAAAACCTCAATCCCTTTTTGACCGTTGATCAATTGAATGTTTCCGGCTCTTTAATCTATCGATTTATCTGATCCTTTGATCTATTTTGAATTCCTTAAAAACTTTGAGACATTCTGTCGGGGGCTTGAAACCCCAACTTTTTTTAGCTAAAGTAAATAATAGAGTTTGAAATTAATAGAGTCTACAAAGGTCTCTAGAATATCTAATGCTTTCACATCTATTTTACTATAATTTTAATACATATTAAATTTAAGATCAGTAATTTCAGCTAACTTTATCATAATCATGTTAACATTTTTTTTTTATGTATTACTAGGCTTGCATTTAACCACCAACGTGACTGATGTTAAGCGATGATGCGGTCTACGATGGAGCACGCTTGCCTAGAAGAAACCGATTTCCCTACCAATCTACTATTATTTTAAACTCTATTTGATACTAATTACTATAACTTCGGCACCTATACTCATATTCCACCTCTTGCGTCTGATACCTGTTTTATGGATCATTTCTATCTTAAGATGGCCTGGAAAAGATTGCTTTTATCAATAAGTCACCAGGCACTAGTTTTTTTAAGTCTTTTTTCAACGCGCATTTAATAGCTTAACGGTAGAGTATCTAATTTCTGGTGTGAAAAATAATGAGTTTAGCTATCTATATTCTGTTTACATAATGTTTAACACAGGTACCTACTAAGTAGGTACACAATTTTAAGTGTAACGCACGCATGTACTGGATTCATAATTAGCTCACTACGGCTTACAGCCGCCGACTCTGTAACAGATGAGGGAACAAATCCGCCGTTAATTACCCATTCGTGTGTAATCTTTTAATTAACTAAGTGTAAACTTATCCGCGTCGCTGACACCGACTCCTTTATGTTCCACAGTATTCGAGTTATAGATGTTGTCTCAAGCCACACAGACGTAAATTTGTACTTTGTTTGTGTTAATTTGAGGCTTAATTTGTTTGTTAAACTCGTAGGCTTCCTTCTCTAGTATCGTTCCAGAATTATATTTTTTAAACAACTGAGCGATGGCGATAATTTAACGCACCTCTGAAGGTTGGGTAATTGATTTTTAGATTCAAACCTGATCTGAAGGATGACAGGACATTCATGTTATCGACAGCATTGATACCCGTATCCTTCAATCGTACATGTCTCATTGCAATGTTCGATTAATCGGTCATCTTGCTCAGACAGGCGTCGCAGCCGCCCTGATTGTCTGCACTATTATATGTTCAAAGAGGGTCCGCATGTCGGTGCGTCAGGTGTGTTCAACAGGATCATGAATACCTTGATGGGCTTGGCTCATTGTGCTCCGCATAATTAACTGCGGTCGGTTGCCAGATATGAGATGGTCATATGGATTAACCGGCCATTTGGATACATGATCCGTACATTATGATACCATCATTATAATAATTGCAATCTATCTCTTCTGACTGCATAAATACAACGCTGCAGGGACTGCCATAATTATATTCCTCTATTGCTAGTATGGTGGGATCATTTCTAATTATTAGAAATCTGTACGCAAATGGTGTTGAATTGTAATGTTACAGCGTATTAACTAAGAATAATACAGCAAACATTTTTAACGGTTTTTTTTGCCCTAATGTAAAAACGGTAATACGTACAAGCGTCAAACTTAGAATGATTACAGTACAGTACATGCTTTCAATTAATAACACAAAGAAATAATAAACACAGCCAAAGCTAGCTGGGCGAGCCCTAAAATCCCAAACAAAAAAAAAACATTATCGGATCCCTTGGTGAGCAAGGCCAATTCGCACTTGGCCGGTGTTTATTTTTAAACTGAATTCTATTCTGATTCAACAAATATGATGAATAAGAACTAAAGAAAATGTTTAAACTACCTAAAGTTCAGAAAAAAAAACAGTATGAGTAATTCCTTTCCATGATGAAATGAGATTTTATTGCAATAAAAAAACTGAAGATTCGCCGTTTCTTCAAGTTTCTTTAAAATAAAAACGGCTAATGCATTATAAACGCTTTCAAGCTCAATTGGCAGAGATAGCAATGAAAATCGTGCCTGCGATGTTCCGTAAAAATTTATTGAAAGTAAGCTTGAACGATCCAACCTAAGTTCAAGAAAATATTGTGTATTCTTGGAGCGCTTTAGTAATAAAACTATATTCGTTAAGTATACATGGTAAATCATAATTATGTCTTGCAGTTTGTGTGTAAGTAAGTTGAGCAAGTATATTTTTGTTCTCACTATTTTGTTCGGCTGAATGGATTTGAATGAAATTTGGTGTGATATCTTTTATCTCCCCTAAATTAATCAATACACTTATTTATCCCGGAAAATACTTCGTACCTATAAATTCGAGGTAAAACCACAGGACAAGCTTAGTTTATAGTAAATATCACTCACCTCACATAGTTTCACTTAGGAGCCAGTTCCCATTCCAGGATAAGACTTACCTTCGTCTACATCGTCTCCTAGCATCAGATGAGCTGGGGTCAAACAAAAAAAGTATACTATTTATTAATACAATTTTTTACTAAAATAGAGTACAGATTCAATTTCATCAGTTTTTTAGATAATTGTATGTTTTTTAGCAGCATAAAATTTACCTAGTATGGTTTTCTGTAAAAAAGCGCTGAACGCAACAGTGAAAACAAAACAAAACATGAAACTTCGAGGGTGCTAAAAGCTGTTCTGAACTCACAACACCTCACATAGTTTCACTTAGGAGCCAGTTCCCATTCTAGGATAAGACTTACCTTCGTCTACATCGTCTCCTAGCATCAGATGAGCTGGGGTCAAACAAAAAAAAGTATACTATTTATTAATACAATTTTTTACTAAAATAGAGTACAGATTCAATTTCATCCGTTTTTTAGATAATTGTATGTTTTTTTAGCAGCATAAAATTTACCTAGTATGGTTTTCTGTAAAAAAGCGCTGAACGCAACAGTGAAAACAAAACAAAACATGAAACTTCGAGGGTGCTAAAAGCTGTTCTGAACTTGCAACCCCAAGCTTCTTGCGTCCGAGAAAAAAAAGCAAGACTTAAAAACAGGAAGCCAACACTTTAAAGAAGTAAAGTGAAAAGTTGGTGGTTCCAGGTTTATTTATGAACGGTAAACGGTCACTAGCATTTGCATGAAACTCCAAACATCGCAAGAAAAATAACTGAGGATAAAAGATAACAGATAAAAAATTGAATTTATAATAATTTTATGTTATCTGTAAAGTTGTGAGAATGGCCGTTAAAAGTGGGGCGAACACGTTTTATCGGCGAACGCAGAGGCGATGATAATGATGGCCCATAAAGAAGTGGTGCGGTGCGATAGATTTCGCAAGTTACCAAGTTTTCGGGCACCTACCGCCATTAGCGGCCGCTGATGCCCTCCGCTGGCCCTCTCTTCACATTACCAGGGTCGTTATTACTAGCTTTTTCGGTAACATTTTTGTCAATAAATGTTTTCGTATTTTCTGTTGTACGCATAAAACTGCGTAAGCAGAAACATATTTTTTTTAAAGTTTCAGTTTTAATAGCAGTATTAGATACAAAATGCAATAGTATAATTTTAGGTACTTATCTGGATTTTCGTGAAAAACTAAAATATAAAGCTGTAATTGTCAAGACAAATATAAAACAAGTATCTAAAATACATCTAAGTATCTAAACAACTTATATAGTTGTTTATTTCATATCACTAATTTAACGAAATTCACTCCCAAACATTCCTTCCGAGAGTTTTATGAAATACCTACTACTTATGTAAATTGAATATATATAATAAATAATAAAATAAGTTAAATAAGTCGAAATAATTATTGTTTTTTTTCTTAGATCTATTACAGAAATAGAATTGTCTATGGATACATCTATTTCATAAAAATATAACGCTAACAATCAGGTGTTCGTTGCTTTTATCGTGAAAAATGTGAGAGGGCTCTTAACGCTTTGTAGCAATTATAGATGGCGCGGCACAGTAGATGGCGCGTTTGAATTGCAATCCGAAGGGTGCGAGTTTAAATTTCAACAATGAGTTTATTCTGTCGGTAAAGAAAAACATCGTAAGGAAACTATAGCATGGTGGTAGGCTACTTTTTAGTGCCCGGCTGGCTAACTACCAAGTTAAAAAGCGCTTCAGCACTCAAGCACCTTAGGGTGTTCCGGCAGCATCACGTGACAGGTGGTGAAAGTCGTAGCCTGTCAATCATAAAAAAACAGAAGCGAGTGTCGCTTTGGCACGATAAAAAGAGTCGATAAAATTTTGTCGTGGTGCGCATGCTAGCCCAGCTGGGTTCTTTCAAGGCAGCGTCAATTCAACAATTTATTAATAATTAATTAATTAATCATTATTAATTAATTCATTTTTAATTATCAATTTCAAAACAGTGTTCAGCGTCAATTCATTGTAATGTGCAATTATGTTAATATGCAATTTTAATATATAATGCAATTCCCATCATTAATTCAGGCACAGTAACTTTAAAAAAATGACACGCTTGAAAACTTTACTCTAGAATTATCAAAGGAATATTCTATGAAAATATAGGCATAATAAGGTATTTTTTAAGAAAATTTAGATTATTGTCCTTTTTTTAAATCTGAGTACAGTTATTTTTTTGATCTCATGTTCAGAAACTGCAAAATTTTACATAATTATATTTATATAGAACTTACTATAACAATTTTAGTATTTTATGCACCAAAGTTGTGGTGCTTTTGAAACTTGTAAAGCATCTTCACCGTACATCTTGTGAAAAGTTCGCGAAAGCTTCAAAAAGATCCCCGACGAAGCACATCCAACAATGATAGTTAGGAAATGTTGCTACTCTCATCTTATCCATTGAAATTCCCGTTCCCGACGCAAAGAAGAACATCTGCCCGCTTTGATTCCGCCAACGTATTAGCATCGGATTTGAATAGAACAAACAAAGGGATTGCTCTAGACAGTGTGCTTTCGTAGGCGATTGTAAATTCAGGGTATCGTAAAAATGCGAGTTCACTATCGACATTCGGTCCCGGACTTAACCCGAAACTTAAGTGTGTTATGTCACGAAATGTTCACTTTCTATGCACTCGTAACAACCACAGCACTGAGTAAGTAAATTGTTCTTTTAAAAATAGTAGTATAGTAAGTATAGTATTCTGCTTGGGATCCAATAATCAAACTAATATAAAAAAATTGCTTGGCGCAGTCTTCTGGACACCGTGAGCGACTACTGAGCGTTTTGATTAAAAAATATTGGCGTTACTTGTAAACCATTTCAAATATTTCTATAGAAATTCATCATCTAGTCTACCTATGGCCACAGACACCAGTCATTAGTCAATAGTGAGTGAGATGGTATTTGGCTCTAATTTATATAGATTTAGTTTGATATCATAACATGCAAAGAAAGGCCATTAAAGCCTTCATCTGCATCGATAATGGAAATCTTCTATAAATAAAAATCTGCACAAATCCTACTGTCGGTGGTCGGCCGTGGAAGTAGGATCTCCTGCCCGTATTGATAAATCCTCACAATCGCTCTAGCTTTGCAAATTGCAATGTTGCAGCTACATTCTCGGTATATTTTATTTAGTGCATCTGTGATGACTTTGTAACGATGTACATTATTGATATGGTTGTATTGTATAATACAACACTACATAAATAGAAATAGTAGTGAGAAGTAAAAAAAGATACTTAGATATATTGGTAAGCCGATAAATCTAATAATAATATTGACACCGTAGGGAGGGAGCAGGAACGGGCGCTATAAATATTTTTAAATAATTATCTATACATCTGGTCGTTTTCCTGAGAGTCCAACGCGGCAATGCAAACAAAAATTGGGACCATATTAAAAAAATAATAATAGATGGTTATAGCTTGTACTATCAGCCAATCAGAAAGACACTATCGGGAAATGACAATTAGCTCTTGTTCTGAAATTTCAACGTAACACATTTTGTGCGTAAGCCTCTTTTTAGTAGAGGAACGTAATTAAATCTCGTTGAACATTGAAGTATTGTACGTGCGTACAAAATATTTAGAGAATACAAAATTTGGGCAACAATTACACAAGCAACGGTCGACGCCTTTAAAGTCCAATTATTAAGAATCGTATAGATAATAAATAGACACATCCACCATGTATGCGAAAAAATATTTATTGTGCCCACTCAAGTCAGTAACGACTATGCGTTAAACTTGAATTCGCTCAGAGGCGAAACCCCGAAGTACTACTACTGTTCATTAGGAAATATTACCATAAACAACTTTATAAATTTTATTGGCCCCGACCGCCAATCCACTGTTACGTATAAAGGTTTCCACTCTGAGGATTCTACACACCAAACGCGTATCAACAGCAGCACAGGGTGTGAGAGCACGTATACAGCACATGCTAAGCATGTCACCCCACTGACGCCCAGCCCTGTGCTGCTCCCGGCTGCACTAAGCTTTGCCTCCTACGGTGTGAAAGGTCAGCGTTGCTGACGCGGACGCGCTGCTAACTGACCCCTCATGCCCTGTACTGCTGCTGACACGCGTCGTTGTTGTTCTGTAGAATCCTTTAATTTCGTTGACCATCGATCGTACCGGTGCAGTGGTATGCCAACGGACGTTTACCCTCTGTCAGTAATCTCAATATTACCAGCATAGTACAATTTCCTTTCAGTTCCCGCATAGCACAGAGAACTCCAGCGTGCATAGTAGGTGTTAGTTCAATAATATGCTAGAGTCAATTTCACACGAGACTCGACGGGACACTTAACAAAAGCATCACGTTTCTTCGAAATGGCTCTCGGTCACAACACTCACCTGGCCCACCCGGGAGACCTTGCAGTGGTCCACAACTAACTGCACGTGATAAATCCAATCGGACAGATTAATGTTAAGTTTAAATTTAAACAAATTAAGTGGACTTCATAGACTTCAAGAACTATAGTGAAATTCTACATAATAGCGGTTTGGGTGTAATCTTGAGATATGCTGCGTATAATTTATGTATTATAAATTTTTCATCGTCTATTATAAAATGTTACAACATTGCTTTGGTCTGTGAAGGTAATTATATGTTAATTCAGTAGGTTTTTTTAAATTCTCATTGGCGAAATATCTCTCTTTTTGACATAATTAGTAAGTACACTAGAGCACAGCAACTGCAGAGGGCTTTTCCAACCCAGCTCAACTCACTTAATGACGGTGAAGATAAATAGAAATTTTTAATCTCTAAAGGGAACTTGATGTTGGTGATGGGCTTTGTGGATAGATCCAGGAGAGCACTATATTATCTCACGATGTTCTGTTTCAGCAAGAGTGTACTCTTTAATCTCAAAAAGAGAACTTAGAGTCGGTAACGGATTATCTACTTCGTTAGTAAAAAGTTAAAGGTAAGTTAGATAAGTATGTTGGGTAGCGCCGCCTAAAGCTCATCCACATATCATAGATAAGTGAAAATCGCACACTGTTCAATTCACTCGATCTTTCTTGCCTCACACCTGCAAAATGTGGAATGAGCTACTTTCCGAGTTGTTTCCGAAAAGCTACAACATTGGGGCTTCAAAAGCCGAGTTAATAGATTCCTATGGATCGGCAAAGTAGTTGCAATGCCTCTGGTGCTACAAGTATCCATAGGCATTGGAGACTGCTTTATTATCAGCCAGCCCGTGCTTGTTTGATAATAATGGTATTGAAAAAAAACAAGGAGAGCACTAGCTAGCGCTAATCATCTCACGATGTTCACAACAAAAAGACAACTTTGAGTGGGTAACGGATTTTCTACTTGGTTATAGTGGATCGATGCAGGAAATCACTATATATTGCTATGGCTTAGTCACGATGTTCTGCTTCAATAAAAGTGTACTCTTTAATCTCAAAAGAGAACTTAAGGTTGGTAACGGATTTTTGCTGGTATACTGGTACCGACCTATAGTGGTTTAGTAATATAAGATTAGAGTGGGTGTGAGAGTGAGTGAGTAGAATTATCTTTCAAGGCAATCTGAAGAAGTAGAATCAATAAGAACACAATAAGTAATGGAGTCACGTACCCCATTTGCTGAGACATAAAGCTCTTCAATGGGTGCAGAACTGTCCAACTTTCAACCATTAACTCCGCAAAACTAGACATCAGCTCTCGAACTGGCGGGGAGACAAACAGTACGAGTAATGAATTTGTAACTAATACGCACTAATTCGTTTGCTTATAAAATCAATATTTTAAAGTGTGTCAACATGATCACACAATTACATTCGATAAGATGATAGTATTCCTTATCATTTTAATGCTTAAGTACCGAAAGCGTACTCACTGCATTAGCTTTGAAAATACGATTTAGTAGTAATAATCATCATCATTATAAGCTTTTCAAGTTCCTACTGCTGGGTCACAAGCCTTCTCTCAGAGAGAGAGAGAGATAGAGAGGATAGGGCTTAATCTACTGCCCAGTGCATGCTGGTGAATGTCATATACATTTAGTAAAAAAAAACTTAAAACTTTTTTTGCTTTTGAATGTTCTGGACATGCCAGTTTCCTCGCGATGTTTTCCTTCGTATTTAGCAATGGCATCGACCCTGCACATAATTTTTTGAGATCATTGGTGCAGGGCCGAGTATTTAACCTGGTGTCATCAGATTGTAAAGCGCATATGCTACCGCTCGGCTACCATCGCTCAAGTTCTAAGTAAATAGTAAATTCCTTAAAAAAAACAAAATCAGTACTTTATATAATAGATATCTAATTTGTTTGCAATTCTTAAGTAATCATGAGAGACATCTAAAAGTAAATACACAAAATTAATCTATTTATTTGTGTTATTTAACGTACCATTGGGTGGGCTGTTGCAAAGCGCCCCAATTCACCCACTCAAATTACATATTAATTATTTAAAAATAACTGTCTTACATAAAGCAAACTCAAGCAATCCGTGATCAAATGAATGATCATTTTATTAAAATCTTAATACTACATTTATGGATTTTATTTAAACAATTGGCCAACAACTCACCTGATGGTAAGCAATGTGGCCGAGGATGACGGACGTTAATCCAGAAGAAATCTATTCACTATAGCTTTGAAAATGCCTAGATCTTTTTTTTTTTCCATTTAACAGATTAGTTACCGAGGAATGTCATATACTGAGGGCATAGCAATTTATCAAAACACGCCCTCCGGGATTGGTAACATAGCCCAGATGGACGGAGGTCGGTGCGACCACGGCGTCGCTCCGGGCATCAAATTTACATTGCTCGCATACTTGCGGTGACCAACAGAAAGCCCACTTGGCAATTGCAATGCCAGATATTAACACTTCACTCTGTGGCATGATGATTGTAATCACGCGAAGAATTTTGATGGAATATTTGTTGTGTCCTCAGTTCTGACAAACAATGGAGGTATGGTAGGGTGGCATTGCGGGTGCGAACGCATCAGACCTAAATCAGGCTTGATACCTTTAGTCAAACTCACCCTGCAGACGCCCTTTTTTGCATGTGCATGTAAAAGTTAGTAAATTAGTTTTCGTCTTAGTACAGCCTTTTTGCGTAACCCAGTATAGCCTATATTAATATTTTTCAATTATAAAAAGATCGGTTCTTATATACAGCGAAGATATCACGTAACGTACACAAAAACAACCAAGCCGAGAGTTGAGAACCTCTACAGTTTATTGGCAATGTCTCCAGCTGTTCCTTCTCAGCGTTTGTCGCACAAAGACTTCACAAAGCAGTAACTTTTTCACATGTCACTAGCGAAGTAACTAAATATTTTTGCAAAGTTTTGTGGGGTGTAACCTAACCTAAACCATGATTGAAATAGTTCTAGCATAAATAAAACTTTATTTTGTGCAACTTCAAAATCGTCATATTTTAATTATAACCGTGCCAAAAAAAAAAAATTTGAAATGGTGGTATCAGCCTTATAAATTTCACTGCTGCTGGATCAGTTCCATGCGTCTAATTTTGATCAGTGATTTTAAGAATTTCATCGACCCATCTTGCTGTCCAATGACCAAGCGAGAGGTTTAAAACTTATCAAATCATAGAAGTTTTGCTAATGATCTCCACAGTGACCGGCAATGCGGCTGCCGCCAAAACTGGTTTACTGGGAATTTTCTAGCATATGCTATTTACATCTGGAGTGAGGCCATCGTAAAATACAGGAAAGCGCTCTACATTTCCCTCGACATCTAGAAGAATTTTGACAAGGTTAGGCATGACGGCCTTATTAGCAAGCTTTCTTTGTTTGTGTTGTTTATCAGTTTCGTTGCGTGGATATCGGCCTTCCTGAGATATGTTGATTCGTGAAGTCATTGATGGCTGCTCATCCAATCGAATGGCAATTAATGTCGGTGTCCCCCCGGGGTCGGTGCTCTCCACGACGATTCTTGCTTCTCTCTTGCTGCTGCACATCAACGTTATGCTAAAGCCCAGTACCTTATGGTACGCAGATGACAGCACAGTTGTAGAGAGCTATAAAATCCATCCAAGCTTCTAAGTCTTTGTTTTCATCTTTGAGCATCGGAGCAAAGTTCTTAGTCTATCTGTTTTTTTATTGGATACATTTCAGAAAGTGTGCATTGTGGCTGCATGATCTAATTCCCTCCTGCCCATTTTTCTATTGGATGGCCAAGGTGGGCCGAAACAAAGCGACATGGTTTCATGGTTGGTTTTCCGAAAACCCGTACGAAGCGCTTTAATTCCACTTTTATTGAGCGAACTGTGAAATGCGCTGCTTTAATTGGTGTCCACAGAAACAATCTATATCTTTCTAGTAGCGAGTGAATCAGTTTCATCTAGGTAATCGTACTTGATCATAAACCGCATGATCGCTTAACATCAGGCGAGGTGGTGGTCACACAAGCCAATTATTGTTTTTTAATGGTTTACAGGTTAGGCTCTTGGCCACAGCTCATCTGATGTTAAGGTGTAGTCAAAGATGGTAAACACTTCTGGAATGGGAACTGTTTCCCAAGTGCAGCTACCGAAACATACCGTTAGGTACTTAGCGACAGATTTACAACTTGAATTCCAGGCACTAGAATGTGCCTCGCCATTACGCTATGGTTTCCTCATGAAGTCACCGGCAGCTCAAGCTCATTGTTGGGATTTGAACCAACACCTTTTGGATTGGAATACAAACGCGCCAACCACTGAGCTATCAGCGCTACGTAACCACTTTTATACCACTTCCCACATTTTTTATACTATCTTCAAATCTTCACACAAGATATTCCATATTCAGTTATCCCCACGTCTCGTAACTAATTCAAATCCTAGATAAAATATTGATGTAGCTCCGCGCTCGCGGCTCGCAGGGGAGCGCTGTTAATGGACCAGCTAATTTACATAAACACATTTCCAAAGATTTGACACCCTCACTATGGCTGACATTTGAAATCTGTGACGTGAATGTTGCCGGGAATTCCCTATGAATTAACATCACATCTTGACACGTGCTCGTACGTGCATATGTAACGAATCGCTTGTTCTTATGATTTAATTCATCAGGAATGTTAGTGTTACTTAGATACATTTTATAAGATGGCTTACTTATTAAACCATAACCATAAGTATCAAGCACGTCAAATTGCATGAAAACCCCAGCAGCATACTTTTTAGGGTTCCATACCCAAAAGAAGTAAACTGTTGTTGTTAAAACAACTTTAGAGTTAGTTCTATAAAAATTCCAAGTTTGACGCTTGTACATATTACCGTTTTTACTCTAGAGCAAATACAAAATTACGCTTAAAAACGTTTATTGTATTTAGTTTTTATACGACTATTAAGTTTTCACATTGCCACAATGTTCTTAGATACGTCCAATTATATCGATACGACTTTACTTACCTTACTAATCAACTAAATATACTTATTTTCGATACTTTTACTCAACCTCGTTTTATACATATGGTGATAGAAGCTAAGATGTTTATATAAACATCTTAGCTTCTATCACCATGGCTATCCTGTGGCGTCCAACTATAAACAACAAATTAAAGCACCTACAATCGCAATATTCTGCGTCCGACTTCATTACAAAAGTTTGTTACCCTCAAAGCCTAAGTCCCCTCCGGTATTAATAAAGTTTCGCCCAGAGTTGGTCGGAAAGAAACGTGTTAATTATCCCAGTCCAGCCCTGGCCATCTGTCACGTGGCCGGCGCCGCTGGGAGGCTATTGGTAATTGGAAATGGCCTTCGGACTATGAATATCTTGAGTCTCCATAAGTTCCGCCTTCAGGTAATCCTCAAGGCGCTCTCCAGATATTAAAGGTGTTTGCAGTTATATAACTATAACTGGTATAACTGTGTATATGTACCTATCTGTATGTATGACATTTAGATTAGGTCTGATTCCTACAGGAAATGAAAGTGGTACGTTGTCCGAGATTGAGAACAATTTTTATGATGACTCGTTGTAGGTAGTATTGACATACGTCCGGTCCGGACATGTCCGGGAATTCAAGCTTTTGTCCGTTATTCGGAGGGAATACTAAAACATCCGTAATTCCAGAAATGAAATGAAAAAGACCTCAACACGATTTCATTTTACCGCGAAATATGAGATTGAAAGAAATGTCCGGAAATGTCTTTTTCATCTGGTAACCCTAGTTGTAGGCAAGTTATTAAGTTTTCAAATGTCTCCTGTTCATTTGTTCGTATTTTTCTCAGCAACGCACAAACTATAAACTCCTAATAAAATTTTCTATTCAATTATTTATCACACCATAAAACATCCTTAGAATATTAAGAAATGTTAAGATACAGTGACTGGCAACACATTCAAGTGATAAATTCTATTGTTAATGTTGCCATGCGCCAAAAATGAAGCAATTTATTCCGGAGACACGGGAGATGAAAAACATTATTTAGCAGAAGGTTTATTAAGTTGGGCGCATCGTAGCGTGACGCTAAGCGATGCTGACTATTTGTTCTAATAAACGCGAAGGGTACAGCCTTTTGCATAAATAAATGTTACCCAATAAATGTCACGTAACTAAAATAAATCTTAAAATGTAAAAAAAATTACGATTAAAAAAATTGACGTCCGAAAGGATTCGAACCTGCTACGGTCGCTTGGCTTTTACGTCATCTGGCTCCTTAAACTGGATGAGGATGAGTTAATAAATTCATAAGTGTGATATTTTTCTTTTGTCGAGTAGACCGGATAGATAGATTGGGGAAAAAATATATTTGTACAGGCGTGTAGAAAATTATCAGGGCAAATAAAAATAATACACCATTGACTTGATGATATTAATGTATAAACTAGAGTATTTGGTTAATATTTATTAACGGCAAGAGCGCTCGGGACGTTAAACCAGGATCAAATCATAGTGGTATTTTTTTTTCAAAATTTAATTATAAGTTTGTGGTACATAACTTCAAATATTTAATAAACTTATTATTAATATATTTATAATATATTTTACTCACTTGCACTTTTGCACCGGGAACGGTCCGAGGCGGGCTGTTCAATTAGACATATTTTTTTTTTATTAGAATTAAGTAGTTTGTCACGTGTATTTTATTAATAATTAATTATATGGTTGACTTTTAAAATTAAGATCTATATATTTTTTATACTTTTAAAATTGAGATCTATATTATTACCGTTATAGATTAAAAAAAACTTTAATTTTACTCAAATGCATTTTTTATTCCACAGCAATGTAATTCGCATGCCTAAATGACAAAGACTAAGAACAATCGGCGAATATGTGTAGATATAAATGCTTATTGGGCTCTAAAATGTCTGATAAGTTAGAAGTTAGTTCTAAATTAGTTTTATGGCACTTTTGTTTTTTTATAGGCTAAGCGTTTGACTACAACTCACCTAATGTCACTTAGATGATGTCATCAATCATCACTTCGATGATGAGATCGAATATGGCACACACATCTGGACTGTAATGGGATCAAGTAAAATACTATTTGTATTTATAATAACAGAAAAATTGTAATTGGGCAGAATTATGAAAATTATATAGAAGACACAAATATTTTTCATTTTTAAGACCGCTGCCCGTAGACATTGTTCCCAAATTGCTAGCTGCATTGCTGCGTTGGATTGCAATACTAACACGATGCGCATGATACCGACCAGGATTTTGGTCACGAGATGCTTCGACCAGACGTTAAGATAATTCTTAAAAAGTATTTTTGGCACCCGAACCCCACGGACCTAAAATTTCGACCTCAAAATGCTCAAACGTATCCACTGTCTTGGTTACTATATTTTCAAGTTTTTTTTATTTTTTTTATCAAATTGTATAAGTTTACTATAAAACAAACAAATCTAGTAAACCACTACCAGTGGTAATTTTTCCTAGTAAAATACTTGTATAAGGACTATTACAGCAAAAGAGCAAGCATTTTAGGTTAAAAAAATTAGGTTAGGAAATGGTTCATAGCATCCCTCTACCAAACTAGCATCTCTCCACCAAAATAATTGAATTCATGGCCAATTTTAGTCCTGAAGCCGAAGTGAATAGCTGAAGATATTGATGGGATGAAAAAGTAGAAATCCATGTCGTTACCTTTCCAAATAAAGCTCAAACTTCCCTGTTATAACCAAAACAAAGTAAAATATGAGGCTTCATTACTGAAACGTCTTCAAGGGGAAATTAAACAATCGCAATGCCATTTCATTGATGTCAAACGAATCACCCAATTGATTTTACACAGTTTTGTGAATACGACTGTATTTCGCGTTGGTGGCGTTACTTTCTTTTATTCAGGTAACTAAGGCTATTTTTTTTTATCTTAAGACGAAACAGAGAAATATAGACTTTTGACAGATTTACTACACAAAGGAAGTTATACTGATATCATAATATTAAAGGTAAGTCACTATAATTATACTTATAGACCCCATGTAGTTATAGACATTGCTTACCTAAACTTAGAATAAATGTCTACCTGACTCTACACAAGACATTGGCAAATTGCGGCAATCCCGTAGATGCCATGAAAAAAAGTTGAATTGAACTTTGACTCGTGTGATATTTCACAAAAACTTGAAAAAATATTATTACTTGACACTGGCAAAACAAGTCTTTTGACATTTATTTTATCCTTAATTATTATTGCTGTTATGTGACAACGATTTTAATGTAGTAAATAATGTATTTTATTTTATTTTTTTAATGTATAGTTAATGATAATTTGTGAGATATTCATGTAATTGGTTTGACCGTATTTTATCTCAATAAATAAATAAATAAGTCTTGGCACACAAGACGTGGGACGCCAAAATCAGCTAAGGACGAAAAGATAAAAAAAAAACAGGCGGAAACAACAAAATATGTTTCAGAAAAGTACTACACAAGTCTTGGCTGCAACTAAGCATTTATGCACTCACCTATGCTGACCTCGGCTACGCTTCGGACCACATTTTCACATTTGTCTATAAAAGCTATGTCGCTTGCCACTGCAGTAGGTAAGAAACTAATAAAATATATGTATACAACCTTGTTGCTGCAACCATCTGAAGTATTGTGGAACCAATGGAAATCATTTACATTTTATACTACACAACCACCACAACCAAACTCCTTAAAAATCTGTACTGCCAGTAATTCCAGTAATTACACCATCTTCTCCAAGCACCCACCTGCGCATTCCAGCTCCCGTATTGTTAGTATTCTTACATCGGACGGTGAATGTTGTAATTTAGTTAAGCATAATAGACGCGAACACATTGGAGATAACAATTACTTGATGTTTTTTTTTAACTGTTGTCTTGTATTTAAATTTCAAATAGACATAAAAAATCAAGCTCAGTTAATAATAACAATGGCAAAGTCATTTATTGATAAACATATGTTTACAGGTCAGGCCTTAGAATCAATTACATAGAAGATGTATATTGATTCTATTTTATTCTGACGTAGGTTTTGCTGTTGTTGTTTGTTGTATTGTTATTGGTTGTTGATATATTGTTGTGTGTTGTTTGCATTCGCTAATTAAACCAGGTGGGTTTAAAATTTTCAGCGTCTTTTTAACCCTCGACGCAAAAGAGGGGGTGTTATAAGTTTAACGTATGTATCTGTGTCTTTCTGTGGCACCGTAGCTTCCAAACGGCTGAACCAATTTTGGTTTGTTTGAAAGGTCACTTGATTGAAAGCTTGTTGTTCTTAGGTATGGTTAAAAAACTTCAGTCATAGAACTGCACGTCAGAAGTGAAAACTTAAGGAGTAATTCACCTATTCTACAAGCAATGGCACTGTTTTAACATACACGGTACAGCGTTCGGTAACAATGACGCGGGTTCCATGATTTTTATTCACCCAAAAGTACCCAACGCTCCTAAAGAAGTTTTCACTTCAAAAAACTGTTCAGTTGTTTGAATATTTCTAGCTCTTTTATCGAAGGTAAAAAAAAAACAATTTATGCTATATACTAAATCAAATTCGATTTAGCCCTTCATTCTCACCGTGACTATATCAACCTCCAGTTCCCAGCCTATATACATAACGCTCAAGTCACCTGAGCGGCAGTTCCCAGCAGCCGGCGCCCTGATGGCTGGTAATCAAAGAAAACACGCTAATTAAGTTTTGTGCCCTCCAAATATTTCTGGCGGTAAGCGACAGGGGTTACATTGGGCTTTCTTTTTACGATAGCACGACACTCGCGGGCTTAATCGTGGTTAATTAATTGAACAAGCTTTTGCGTTAGGCTTTGCTTAATTTGATGGTATATTTTAAGCTGCTTTTTTAGGAGATCGTGATTTAAACCATAAATCCCATATCAAAATGGTCTACTAGTCCAATCATTGCGAGGTTAGACCCTGGCTATAATCCTCCTTCGTCTAAACTTTGCAGTGCATATGATAAAGTATGAGTTTATAGATTACGGTTGACAAATTAACTAGGATCTGTTTTTATTTTAAAGAGTATCTGTAGTTAAACATCAAAACCGCTGTTAGCTCTCGCTGGAAAATTGTCAGTCCAAAATTCATTCGATATAAATAGGTCAGTGTATATTAATTATTATGTATACGACAAAAGCACCGTTACAAATATAAACCCAGACATTACACACAATACAAGTTTTTACAAGTCGCCGTTTTGCTTTAGCATCGTTGTGTTAGAAAAGCATTGGTTAATATGGTCTTTATAAACAACATCGTCATAGGCTGCTGATTCAAACCTAGGGCATAAGCCCGCGCTAATTTTCCTTGTTTAGCACTAATCTCGTCCATGAGTTTCCTCCAAACTTGTACATGTCACCATGCTGACGTTGGACTAGCATTTCGGAGTCTCGGTTTCCCTCGCGTGGTCACCATTCCTTCATAAATGTACTCCACCTGCTGCCGCCGCATCTAGCCAAAAATCCTACCCAATGCAATAAGATTTTACTTCTCATACACCAACAAAAACATTGTTTAAATGGTTTTATTTGAAAGAAGTTTCATCCTCCTGCAGTCTTTCATCCTTTTTTTTAATATTGTGTACAATTGTACATCATCTTCGATCAGTACTTACGAGTAAGCTACGCTAATATGATCTAACCTTAGAAGAAAACTAAAAATTGCATCTACCTCTATACCACCTCATTTTCTTTCAATCTTCAAAAAATACAAATCATATCGGCAAATCTAATCCAAACAGCCCCATTCGTCTAGAACACTTGTATTGCGCTGCGGCCCCTCACCTCTCCAGGTGTTTGCTCTCAAATCAGTCGTTTAAATAAACTGCTTCGTTTTTTCTCTCGCTCAAATTCAATTCTCGCTCCTGAAATACATTTAGTAGCGTTTACTTTGTTCATTGTACGGGATTGCAGAAATGCGATGGTTTGTCGAGATTACGTCCTGATTAAACGCTGCGAATATGTAACGCTTTGCAATAGCTTTTTGTGGCTACGATAGTCGAAAAACAATACATTGCAGGGAAACATTCCGTTTGATATTTTATTTTAAAACTCGAATTAATATAAGAAACACTTTTTAAAATGTATTGATAGGCTTGCGTTTGACCGCCAGTTCGCCTAATGTTAAGACACATAGTCATTTTTTTAACCCGGCGAGCATGAGGTGAATAAAAGTTACATCAAGAATGTGGCAGGGTACATACCCTTAATTTGGTGTACCATAATACAATTCTTATTATTTATTATTTTGTTAATTGTGTTGATCTCATTTTGTATAATATAATAATAAATTATTTAATAGAATTCAATGAAATAAGTTTTTAATTATTTCATAATTATTATTTATTAATGTTTTTCTTATACTCTATAATTATAGGAACAAAAGTTTAGAGGTTTACAAAAATCAACAATTTAGCGAAAATATTATTCATTGGAATGTAAATCAACTTAATACCGAAAGATATTGAGGTTCTTTTCGTTAATAAACTTATTTGTATTTTTTTTACTAAAAACGAGACTAAAGACTACTGTCGAGATCAGCACAATTTTCGCAAACAAATTTTGCGTGCTCCAATGTTGTCCTAAAACTGCGACCAGAACCACCGGAGGATAGGCAGCAGAGTCCTAATAGTACACGGTGAACATACTGCGATCCTCAAGCCGCCTGCCAAGCGTGGGGATTATGGCAACACCCCTTTCTATGAGGGAGGCCTTGTCCAACAGTGGACGTTAATTGGCTCATGATGATAATGGTGATGATTAGATGATGTATGATGTATACATATGGGCTTGGCACAAGCATTGCAGGAATGCTTGGTTTTTCTACAACGGGGCTCTTCTTCTGTGTCATAATTCACTTTGTGCTCACTACAGTGATCGGTTTCACCTTCTGAACTGGAATCACTTAGTTCTTCCTCTAACGTGGCACGGATTCGCTTTTCTTGTCTTTCAATATCCATTTTGAGCAAAAACTGAAAATAATATAACAAAAAACTCAACTAAAGGAACGAAAGACAACCGATATAGTTAATCATAAAAAAAGAACAATAGATAATACAAAAAAAACTAATAAAACAGTTAAAATTAATAATTGGAAAAATTACATTAAAAAAATACGTTAAAAATGAGGCAGGGTATAACATACCCTAAACAGGTTTGCCCATGAATATCCCGTACGATATCCCATGTCACACTGCGATCACGCCACTATCTTCTCCCGCACGCCCCTGGCTCCAGCTACTGAGCGAGCTAGTGTTGTCAGACGAAGGTTTAAAAAAATACACAACTTAAAAAAATTACCAGGGTGTGAAACCCTGGCTCATGCTCGCCGGGTTAATAATATGCTGTCGAATGACCCATGCTTAGTGCGGTTGTCCACCGACCCCTGTTGTCGAAGCTTCACTAAGAATGAGATGAAGGTCGCTGAAGTAACGATATATAACAGAGTGTCCATCACCCGTTGGTCAACCAAGCGTCGTCAACCAATCGTCGTCATCTTGGCCGCCAAGAATATGAGTAGGTTGGTGCATCCCACAGAAAAGAGAAGAAAAATCTCTCACTTCAGTCCGATATTATTCGACCCGAGATTGTGATGTGAGTGAGATTGTGAGAGCGCGTTTATTTGACACGAATTTTTTCGCGCCCAGCGCGCCAACGTGTTCGCTAAAACTCTTGTTATATCTGGAAAAAAAATAAAAAAAAATTTGTTGGCTACATGTCATGTCCTTGATATCACAGCCTTGAGAATTTTTCATCTCACTTCTGTGCTTGATAATTGTAAAACAAAAAGGGTTTTTAAGGTACTTAAAAATTGTGTGAAAATTAGGCGCTGGTATCCACGAAATACTGATACAAAATAATATAAAAAGTGTTGTACAAGTTGTAGTCGCGTAGTTGTGTACGCCATCGTGTCGCGTACCGGACTGTTGATATCAAAGCGTTGCCAACAAACCATTTTAAAAAGTTACTTTCTGCTCACCCTTTGCATATCCACCAGAAAAGACAGCCTTTGTACATAGCCATTTATAAAATGCGCCGCCCTGTTACTCTTTATTGTTACATTTCTTAAATTTAGAATTTTGTTATACAAATCAAATCTAGCAATAAAGATATGTCTATGATAGAAACAAGTGGATGGAATTGGACCTTTTGCTCATCTGTGAAAACTCAAAAGAATACCAGTGTCTTTTTGTGTAGTTAACGTTTTATAAGTACTTTGTGTAGTTACCGTTTTATAAGTACGAAAATGAATTAGTAAAAAAATAATTGAATAAAGATTACACATGAGATTAGTGACGTAAAGTTTAAAGTTCATCGTTCCATGATCTATTCGGGGAGCTTTTATGACTAGCACTAACTTCGAGTTCAATAGAAGTATTTAAATACCGACAAAAGAACAAATGAAAACTTATACCCCATTTACTAACTATCCAAATTGAGGAACGGAAAAAAACGCTATCAATCGCCGAACTAATTTTGTCTTGATAATCGTGATAAAGCAACAAAATAGCAATTTGCTCGACCATAAAAATAATTGAGTTCAAACTGCGTTCAGGCAATAAAAAGCGTGAAAGCAGGCCCAATAACCTTTAGCAGGGGTACGTGGGAACGCAGCCACCTGGCAAATAGTGAGGAATAGAGAGAGGCTATTAGGAGCTCACACCACGTGAGCCAATGTAACGACCGACGCCATTTCGGATGCTCCATTACCAGGATTTAAAAAAGGAATGATCATTGCTTAATTCTTTTTCTTACTGACGGAAAATTTACGGAAAAAGCATTTTTTTTTCCAAATCCAACCAAAATTTAGTTTTAGATAACATACAAACAAAAAAAAACTATTTTACAATGAAGGTGAATCAAGGTTTACGGTGACTGAACTATTCGATGCTTAAAACCCACACAGACAGTACTCCCACTAGAAAATGAAGACTAGTGTTAAGGGCATCTTTACAACACACTAGGGAGACGACTAACCGTGAGTTATGACGGCATTTTCTCCACCCTTATGAGGAAATACGACAGTTTCTGCCCGAGATGCCGAGAGGGTCGAGTCTATGATTGCCCAAAGTTAAGCTAGGTTGGTCCATAAACTTGCCATTTTAGACCAAGCCCTAATAGACGGCGCTAGTCCTATTGTAAGTTATAGACGCAGAGCGCAGACTCCCAAGGAGCTACGACGAAACGAGCGAGTTTCCGCACCGTGGTAGGCTACCATACTCATTATGCGTCGTGTGTCGTCAGTGCTTAAGAACACTTCGCAGGATACTTAAAACGTATGAATTTAAACGTTGCCAAGCGCGAACATAATTATTATTTTGAATAAATTAAAAACGAGGATAACGAGGGTCGATCGTCGCGTCGTCGGTCAGAGCAATTACATGCATATCAGTTGCAATATCGAAGCGAGTGTTGTAGGCTGGATCGTGATCTAATATTCATCGTCGACATGCCTGTCTACATGGCAAAGCATAATACGTAATTAGATACAGCAAATGCTCGGAGGGTCTGGTGCCTGCCCGCCGACATGCATTATTCACGAGTCTAAATTGAATGTGCAGTTAGTTGCATGGATTAAACCTCGTCATATATGCCGCATGACCGCCGTTAATTTTAGTCAGCTGTTTTGCAAGCCACAACTAATCTACAGAATTTTTGATGGAGCATCTTTTATTTAAGTCTTTTTTCTGCGCTGAATGAATTTGATATTATAGGTATTGTACATAATATAATATAAGATAGTTTTACCCGATAACGCAAGGCAAGAGGAATATATAATGTTGGGTGAATATGTAATTAGGTATGTACGTATGCTCCTATCTACAGACCAAACTTCTTCCATAATAAGATTCTTCTGATTTCAGGGATAGTCACTGGGTAGGTGATGTCGTTATAAATTCAAGATGATTGCGTTATCTTATGTGACGTATCACATTGAATAGATCTTTAAAAATGAAAGGTCTGGTACATCGCTATTACAAGGTTGGACACAGAATAAAATTGGTCAATAATGATGAGTACGACGGCTTTCTTTCGGCTTAGTACCACCATTTCTTGTAACCCAATATTTATATAGGTATCTATCAAATAAAAAATCCATTTCGGTCTATCGTAACGATGTTCTGAGTAAACTTGTTACTAGTCATATAACAACTATATTTCCTACGAACTTAAGTTCAATCTACAATGAAACTCGTTAAAACGTAGTGCTTAATTTCTTGCCGTTATCAAAGGCTTGCAATATCATTAAGGGTGAAACTTTGACGCTGCCAAAGAAACAAGGAGTCGCGCTTTAAACCTCGACTTAACGAAGGTATAAAAATTCAATAACATGTAAATTTCCTCTTCCTGTGTTAGAGAGTAAAGTTTTGGGGGAAGCTCTTGAAAGGGCCAATAGATTGGCTGCTTTAGCAGATTCAAATATCTGTTAAAATATACACAGATACCAATGACTACCAAGTGCTGATTGTTAAAAAACTCTAGACCCACAAGATCCATGAGGAGTCCAAGACTCACAAGATTACTGAATATCCCAAGACCACAACATCATTGAAGAATCTAAGACCCACAACATCCTTATGGCAGAGAGATTGACTCGTGGCTTCAAACAGATCAGATGGTACCAAATTATTGTGTAATCGTCCGGATTATATATGAATCCAAAGTTTCAAATCGATGTGATAATAATTTCTAGTACTGGATAGGCAACATCATCATCATGAGCCAGCACGGCCACTACTGAACATAGGCCTCCCCCTTTAACCTCCACACTGAATTATATCCTGCCATCCGCATCCACTGAATGCCCACGACTCTCACAATGTCGTCGGTCCATCTAGTGGGAGGCCTACCCACGCTACGTCTTCCGGTTCGTGGTCTCCACTCAAGATCCTTTCTTCCCCATTAGGTCATCAGTTATTCGAGTGATGAGGCCTGCCCATTGCCACTTCAACTTGCAAATTTTGATAGTAATGTCGGTGATTTCTGGTTCTTTGGCGAATATCTACGTTTCGGATTTTATGGCGCAAAGAAACTCCGAGCATAGCTGTGACTCTGATTTTTCCAAAAGGCCAACGGTTAAAGACCACGTCTCAGTACCATAATGTCAACAGGCAACACATAATTTTAAAAAATACGATTAACTATTAATATTGTGGTGTACAATACAAATTCATTTAAATTACTTAAATTCGAACAATACTTATGTCCACTGATAAAATAACTCTCGGATGCCAATAAACCTTTGAAATATCTGTGATAATTATCTTTCACACCCTTTCCTTCACCCTAAAAACGCACATTGAGCTTGTCACCACTAATTGTAAGCGATGTCTACCCAAACCGTCATAAACACCTCGCGATTACCGCAAACACATAAAAATCTCGCGTAGTTCGCTGATGGCTACGAAGACGGCGGATTATTGTGGTCCTGCGCGAGATTACCTCGGCCCACGTTAACCGTGAGTTATGATACCTAGCTCCTGCTCAATCTTGTTGCCTCTATGAGAAAATACTGCAGCCGCGACGCCACGAGGGTGCAAGATTGCGGTGTTTACCTCTAGTTGGACAGATTGGTCGCACTAAGTAAAATAGTATTTTTAAACGGTAAACGAATTACGGCGTAAATAATGATGGTGTTTAGAAGTGAATTTACCGTCGCTATTTTTAGTTCAGAACCTTGGGAAAATAGAAATTGAATAGTTTTCACAACTTTTTTTTATTAAATAATAGGCTTGCGTTTGGTTTGTTATGTGTGTGATGGTGGCCAAGCGGTAGCATATGCGCTTTACAATCTGACAGTACGCGGTTCGATCCTCGGCACTGCACCAATGTAGGGCAATGTGCATCTTTATCGCCATTGCTCAATAAAGGTGAAGGAAACATTGTAAGGAAACCGCTATGTCCAAGAACCTCAAAAGTCCAAACACGTAAATGACATTCACCAACATGCACTGGTTCAACATGATGGATTAAGTCCCATCCTCTCTCTGACAGAAGGCCTGTGTCTCAGCAGTAGGAACATGAATGATGACCGCCAACTCGCCTCGCCAACGTGTTCCATCCTCCGCCACACCGTAGCTTACCATCAGGCGAGTTGGTGGCCAAACGTAGATCTATTCTATATAAAATAAAAATATATATATTTAATGTTAAGAATGTGCTAGTGCGATAGCTGGAGGTGGGTATAAGGATATTACGCCTAACTCTAACCGTGAACCTTAACGCGCTGAGATACGGTTTGGGGTCGCGCAACTTTTCGCAATCGCCTAAACTGAATCGCTTATAACAGGTAGGCCCCAGGTCTCTTACATTTTTAAATAAGGCCGTGGTTAATGCAAAATTAATCCTCCGAACCACTAAGTATAATTAAAAAAGAAAAGCGTTAAGGCCCTCTTTTCCCAATTTTAGCAATGTCCATTCTAGTTTTAGTTGGTCTGCTTTCATGAATAGTTAAAATTATAAAAATGTCATATCAAAATTGAACGTAAAACGTTCAATTTTAAGGATCATTCGATTTTCTAGGAAACGTAAAGACCGAAACACGATTAAGGACATTACGCTCGATAGTTTTTTTAATTTAAGTAACACTGATTTGAGCTTTACTCCCTATTTTTTTAGATTCATTCAAATTTATACTTACTTAATTCTGCCGAGTTTCTGCCGAAAGACAGGTTTAAAACCTAGTTCGGCAGCAGCCACTCAAATATTACTTTAGCAACCACGTAGCCTAATATTTGTTCATATTAATTAATTCAGTGTAATTGTTTATTGACTTGTTTATGGACCCGGGTATGTCCTAAAACTGCGACCAGAACCACCGGAGGATGGGCAGCAGCGTCCTAATAGTACACGGTGAACGTACTGCGATCCCCAAGCCACCTGCCAAGCGTGGGGATTATGGCAACCACCCCTCTCTATGAGGGAGGCCTTGTCCAGCAGTGGACGTTAATTGGCTGATAATGGTGATGAATTGTTTATTAGTGAATAAAGATTTATTTATTTATTAATGATGTCTACGATAGGTATATTTTATAATTATGGAGGCAACCGTAAAGGTAAATTTTACATTACAGCTATTATATATTTTTCGAAAAGTATGTGAAAATCCTCAAAAATAGGAGTAGCCAAATGTAGGCCTGTGTGTAAGCGCCATGGTTTGCCCCCACTAAAAGCGACTTTCGTAGTAACAAGCGATGCTTATACTCGTAAGTGGGAAAACTAAAAACAAACAAAGTATAAACTATTATTGCGCGTTTGGTGCCATTTGTTACCAGGACCTAGAAGGCTCGGTACTTAGCGAGTGCTGTACCAAGCTCATTAGCATTTTGTGCTCCAGTATTCAATCAGCTGGAACAAAGTGCTGGCAGGAAGAGCTAATTGCACTGGTGCGTTTTGTATCTACATAGTCTATAATTATCAATAAAAAACCAAATATAAAAAACCGACTCCATAAAAATGTCAGAACTGGACCAAATTGAAATGGGACCACACGGGAAGCACCAGCTTTCAAATAAAAAAATAATAATCAAAATCGGTTCACTCGGTCGAAAGTTCTGAGGTAATAAACATAAAAAAACTGTCGAATTAAGAACCTCTTTTTTTTGGAAGTCGGTCAGCAAAATAGATAAAAATCTATTTAAAAAAGTTGTTATCATAATTATGTTTTTTTTTTTACATAATATTAAGTATAAATACATAATGAACAAAAGTAACCGATATGCTCAAAGGATTAGGCAGCTGAAGTGGCATGGGCTGGCCATATCTGTCGAAGATACGAACTGGCAACCGATGTGGTAAACGGGTTCTAAAGAGGAGACCACGTATCGGTAAACGTAGAGTAGCCAGCCCTGCAGCTATGTGAAGTGACACCCTGCGAAAGGCGGCTAGTGGTGAGTGGATGCGAAAAGCAAAAGATCTCGCCATGCAGCGTTCTTTAGGAGCGGCCTACGTCCAGCAGTAAACGAACATCAAATAGAATGATGATGATGATGACATAATATTATATATGTTTATAAATATGTGTGTATATTTAACAAAATTCAGCAATAGTTGAATTATTGACGCAAATCTGAACCGTAGAGTATATACTTTAACATTCCCTGGGGTTACCTCAAAGCTTCCGATGCCTAACATCACTGCAATAATAATGAAAGCAAACTTACATCCACTGAATTTATTCTCCAATTCAAAGTTCATTCAGAATTAAGTTCCCGCCAAGAGAGCGGCTTGCCCTGCAGCCAAATGGGATTGGTTAAACTCTGCACTTCTCAGACTTACAAACAGTTTTAACCACGAAATAATATTGCTTGTTTATCTCCTTTGAAACTATTCGTGTGAAAGCGCTGTTAATAGAGTATTTAAGGGTCGACAACGTATCTGTGATGCCTCTGCTGTTGTTGGTATCCATAGACAGAGAGATAGAAACTCTTTGTTGTGTACACCAGAAATAAAAACTACATACAGATAGAAAATACTTACGAGCTAGTGCCACAAGTGGCGGCCTTATCGCTAAAAGCGATCTCTTCCAGGCAACCACTGGAAAGAATTAACGCAACGGCAACCAACGCCATAGGCAACGGTGATCGCTTACCATCAGGCGGCCCTTCAGCTTGTTTGCCACCTAAGGCTTATAAAGGCAGATCTGAGGATCATATACTTAATAGCCCAACAAATAAAAATAAAAAAACACCGAAATGGTTGTCTAAAAACTGACTTCAAAATGCGTATATAAGCGCTCTAGCAATTTTATTGATATTGACAAATCTACAGGCGCTTAAACAAAATCTGGTCGGTAACGATAATCTTAAAAATATTCTTATTAGCCTTACATTGAATTTTGTCTCGCTCTTTAGGCTAATGAGGTAGCAAGACAAAATTCAATGTGAGATTATTACAAGAATGTTTTTGAGATTATGGTAACCTATACATATGTACTCGTATATGTTACGGGTAATGCTAGAAGATTGAGTAAACCTAGGTTTACTCGGGGTATTTAAAAGCTAATTGCCACTGACTGACTGACTTATCAAGAAATCTCAAAAACTACTTGACATATAATGCTGAAATTTGGCAGATAGATTCAATTATATTTCATCATATTATGTCTGCTAAAAAAGGATTCAACGAAAAGGCCGTATAAACGGGGTCAAATAAGGGTAGACAACTCGACACATTTGAAGTACATTCAAACATACCTGCATACAAAGCTACCTTATTCTCTTAAACTGAAAATTTCGTTGTAAACCCCGAACTGAGACCTCGCGACTCCTGCCAACCGATTTTGCCCGTCAGCATCAGCCAGAAGACGTCCACAGCTGAACGTAGGCTTCCCCGTAGATATCCACACTGAACAACAGGCTGCCATCTGCATCCACTGTATGCCCGCGACTCTCACGTCGTCGGTCTACCTAGTGCGTAACCTAACGCTGCTTCTTCTGGTTCGTGGTCTCCTCTAAAGAACCTTTCTTCTCCATGGGTTATCGATTTTTCGAACGATGTGGTGCCCATTGCCACTTCATCTTGCAAATCTGAGCAGCTATGTATAGCTATCCGGACTGTGATGCGGATTTTGCCCATATTTGCACTTAAAGTTTTATTGAAGTGTGTACTACTTGCCTACTAAATATCATGAAAATCGGATCAACTTGCGTATGCAAGTTATTGTCGAACAAACATACAAGAATATAAATATAATTTAGGAACACCGACTTGACCCATTAGGATATGAGACCTCTCTTCGCTCGGTGAAAAAAACGAGCTTACCGTCCTTCCTAGTTCTAGAGCGATTTCTCCGTAATGTCTAAACGTTCGGAGCTCTCTCAATTTGCAGTAAGAGGATTATTAGCTTGTAACTACAAGCAACTTATTACTTAATCACAGAGTTACATGTGTATCGTGAAGTTACATGAATTGTCTTTGCAATTGCAATTTTCTTGAGACCATTCCCGAAGAAAATCGTTTTGTTTTTCACGTTCAAGTTGTTGCGCAGATAACATTGCAATTTGCAGTTTAAACAATAAATGGAATATCATAAGCCTTTATACGATGTTTCTATGGATTTTATTTTGTTTTAGATTAGAGGTCAAAAGATAAATTATAGCATTTAAGGCCGGACTCAGTGGCCAGAGCTATGTCTTTCTCATATTTTAAACATTTTTAAACCTGTTAGAAGATCAGCTATTGAGAATTTAAAAAAACAGATTAAGAATGATTTTTGGAATTGCTACATTTGGTATAGAGCAATTTTCGTTTCGAAATTATAGTTTTTTTTCAATCCCTTCTGTCAAAATATAATATCGCAAAAACTCAAAAATGGCTTGACCATACTCTTGTGGAAATATGATATACTTAACGCGATGAAACATGTATTTTCGTTTTAAAACTCCAAAGAAGCCTATTGTAAAGCCTCCACCACTTTCCTAGGGCATGAATTTGACTTGACCGTGACTTACTTTGGTTGACTTCGACTGTGACTATGACTGTGATTATCGTTATTTAATAATCTGTAAACTTGTTTATTATTCTGACTGAAGAACTCCGTATCAAGGTCAAGAAAAGAAAGAGGTATCTATTTCCCACATTTTCAACATTTTAGATTATATATAATAATTTGCTAAAAGGCATAATAAAACGACTGGACATTATTTTCAGAATAACTTTGCAAACGTTTCAAAAATTGTTTTTATGTTAATATTAGCTGACCGGTCAAACGTTGTCCTGTCCAGTTTTAGTTATGGTTCTGTATGATTTGATCAAAGTATGGTTTATCTAAAAATCCCATAGAAAAAAAACACTGTCAGTTTTTGCCGAACTTACCGAATTTCAGAGAAACGTTTTTCTTTTTTCTATGTGTTGAGACGAAAAAACAAACAAAAACAAATCTTTCTTTTTTATAATATTAGTGTCGAAAACCATCACCGTTTGGTTATAATCCCTGAGATACCGTTTCACAGCTCTGTAATGTACAGAAAAGTCTCACAGACTAAAAACAAATACACTAGTGATATTTGATTTCCTCGCTCACCTCGTTAGTGCAGTAATGCCCGCCGGAGCGATGCTCGTTTTATGACGCCGACGGGCGTAATATTTTGAGTACGAAGACTCGTGGTGACATGGTGCATATTTAAACAATGCAGTCGCGACGCGAGCGGAATTGTTGCGCCATTAAGACTCGCTTTAGATAAAACTGCTCCGCCTTAAATGTGTTTGCTTGAAGCCGGACTGAGTGGGTTCCTACTACCGATCTGAAATAAACTGTGTCTTGCCAGAACAAAATACTCGTTCTAGTTTTTTACACGAACTAAATTTGCCCTTCAGAATAATACATTCGGTTTTTAACATCCAAATGGTTTTCTGAATTTCTACAAAAAAGAGAAAGGTAAATAATTTGAAGCCCACTTTTAACTTACAAAGAAAACAAATCAAAACATAGGTTCGAAAACATTGGCGAACTTTCACCCTCATCGCTTCGAAAGTGAAATCGTCATTGAGAAAAAAATCGTCCGAAGATGTTACACCGGCTGCCTTTGACAGTCGTCCCACATCGCGCCCTGAACGATTTACATATTACGTGACACTTTTACCAAAGTCGCCATCGACTCTACTGATAGACTGAGACATCGAGGGTGATATTGTTTTTTGATCGTTCTGCGAGCCCTTCGAGGGAAAACTGTTTTTTTATTGCCTCTGAAAATTCTATCAACACGTACAATAGCATACTGCGTACACTCTGTATGAAGCGTTCATATTTTCGTAGCAAAATAAATTTCGTTACGTTAGACAACAAACATTATTGATTAAATTACATGAAAACATGTTGCGCTAGACGCCGGCGGTGAGATTAAATTATTTAACATAAAACGCGGGGAAGACTTTGATACTAAGAGATTTACACCTTTGAGAACACGCGCCGTGCTTGTGTCATTGCAAAATGGGTTATTCGGATTTAGCGACGTAGCCTTTGATGTATTAAATGTTAATTTTCCATATCCAAAGCGATGGTAACTGAATGCTCAAATGGGTGCGTAGGTATGTTTATTTTATGAACAGGCACCAGGATTTCAATTAAGACAAAGGTCTGTGGAATGCTGAATGGGTTACAATCTGGGTATCTTCAAATCACGGGTGAATCATTTTCTTCTAGGCAAGCGTGTTCATCGTAGACCGCATCATCGCTTAACATCAGACTAATTGGCGGTCAAACGCAAGCCTATTCCTAAATAAAATAAAATTTTAAAAAAGGTAATCTAATAATATTTTAATATCGTTTTTAACTATGTTGCTATTAATCATGAAAGATAGTTTATTGTTGCTTCAGCATGTAAATTTACATACATAATTTATTTAAATTTACACGTATAATTTTTATAAAAGTAACCTACCAATTACTGGGTGTTAATATCTATTTAAGTATATATTTTTTAAGTGAGTATATCAGTCTCTGGCAGCCATATTACAAGCTTTACTTAGTTTGGGGTCAGATGACCGTGTGTGCAAAAATGTCTCAGATATTTATAATTTCTCATATATATGTTTTGTTTGCAATTAGGTACAAGCCCCGAGTAGGTATGTAATAGGACTTATTCTGTGAAAAAGCTCTCTAGCAAAGCAACTAATATAGTGCTTTAGCAGGTTATGTAAAGAGAATATTTTATTCATAGAAGTCCCAACTAAAACAGTTTTCCATAAACACAAACAAGTTTAATAAATCAAAAACCAATAAGCTCTCGATTGTACTCGTACACGGTACAAGCTCCTGAAAGTTTCCTCGGACGCAGCGCAGCCGCTCGGCTAATTGGCTAGAATTTCGCTTAATATTTACAACTTTTAAGCAAATGCAGTCGGAATACGACTCGAGTCTCTTATTAAAGCTCTTACAACTGAATAAGATTTCGGTCAGTACATTTCACAGTTTATTTGTTTGATACAGTTTCATAATTATTATATTTTACCGACTTCCAAAAAGGACGAGGTACTAGGAGAGTATACTGCCGAGGTGGTCCCATTATAATAAATAAATAAATATCTGGGACATTTTAGCACACACGGTCATCTGACCCCAAACTAAGCGAAGCTTGTTATATGGCTGCCAGAGACTGATATACATACATATATATTTTTAAATACATACTTAAATAGATATTAACACCCAGACATAGAACAAACACAAATGTTCATCACACAAATGTTTGTCCTATATGGGAATTGAACCCACGCCCCCAAGCACAGAAGTTAGGTTCACTACCAACTGAGCCACCGGGGCAGTCAATTATCATCAGGTCAGGATCTGATGATGGAATCTCAAGGAAATCGAGGAAAAACTAACTAATTAACAATGTTTGACCCACTTCCCGGTTTCTGATTGAGCTGAAATTTTGCATACTTATGTAAGTTTAGTAACAATGCAATAATCTGGTACTATTGAGCTGATCTGATGATGGATCCAGGAGGTGGATAGTGGAACTCCTCAACGGCGAACAGCAAAGACACGAAATTTTCTAAATGGATTTAACTTTAATATAGTATTTTCTAAACTCCATCATGAAATGGCTGCCGCACTCAGGGTTGACTTCCGGCGAGGGAACTCCTTAACGGTGAATAGGACAGAGATAATATTTTTTTGTACATGGATTTAATTGTGATAGCCTGTTTTAAACTTCGTCATGACGTGGCTTCTAGATCATAAAAGCTTGTCTTTAAAAACGTTTTTAAATTAAAACTTGTTTTGCACTAAAAAGGGTAAAATAAATTATTTTTAACGAAAAAATAAACCGACTTCAAAACCACAAATAGGCACTCAAAAGCTAAAAATGAATTATAATTATTATTATAAGCGCTAGCCACTCATCTATTTGAAGTCGGTGCCAGCTACATAAAAGAGGCCGCAGGAAAACGCTGGATGCAGGCCGCTTCCAACCGGTCCCTTTGGAAATCGATGGGGGAGGCTTATGTTCAGCAGTGGACGTCCTATGGCTGAAATGATCATGATGATGATGGGTCCGGTAAAGAATTTGTCTCAAAACACCGAGAAAAGCATTACCACACCGATAAATTAATAGTAGGTATGGCTTTACCACCGCTCTACCAGCTATAGCTATAGCTCTACCAGTATTTAAATAATAGGTCGGGGAAAAAGTCTTTTCGTATTTTGTATGTATAAGGTTGTAGTAAAAATCTCATCCGTTGTACTGTTTGTATCTGGCTGGTTTTGATACCATTAAAAATATGACATTTTAAAAAAGGAATACAAAAAGTAAAAAGCAATTTCCCGCCATTTTTCAATTGTTTTTTTGTTTGATAAAATGAGTGAATCTAGCGAAGAAATTCGATATATTGTGAAATTTTATTACAAAAAAGGGAAAACTGCGACACAAGCCGCGAAAAAAATTTGTGACGTTTATGGACCTAATGCAGTGTCATCAAGAGTAGCACAATGTTGGTTCAAGCGTTTTCAGTCCGGGAATTTTGATGTCAAAGATGCAGCTCGCTCTGGTCGCCCTGTTACGGATAAAGTAGATGCCATTTCTGAAAAAGTGGACCAAGATCGGCATATTAGTAGTTACGACGTAGCTGAAGAACTGGGGATTGACCACAAAACAGTTTTGACTCATTTGAAAAAAACTGGGTATACAAAAAAACTCGATATTTGGGTGCCACACAAGGTCACTGAAAGAAACCAAATGAATCGTGTACTCATTTGCGACTCTCTATTGAAACGTAAAGAAACTGAACCGTTTTTGAAAAGATTGATCACTGGTGATGAAAAATGGATCACCTACGACAAGAATGTGCGCAAACGATCATGGTCAAAGGGCAGTGAAGCACCACAGACTGTAGCGAAACCCGGATTAACACGTAATAAGGTGATGCTGTGTGTATGGTGGGATTGGCAGGGCATCGTTCATTATGAGCTTTTACCGCCGGGCAAAACCATCGATTCGGATCTCTACTGCCAACAGCAGATGAGACTCAAACAAGAAATTGAGAAAAAACGGCCGGAATTGATCAACAGAAAGAGTGTGGTCTTTCATCATGATAACGCCAGACCGCACACATCTTTGGCCACTCAGCAAAAATTTAGAGAGCTTGGTTGGGAAGTGTTAATGCATCCACCATATAGCCCTGACCTTGCACCCTCAGATTTCCACCTGTTTCGATCTCTTCAGAATTCTTTGGGTAGTGTTAGATTAACATCAAGAGAGGACTGTCAAAACTACTTGTTGCATTTTTTTGATCAGAAGTCCCAAAAATTCTACAGCAACGGGATCATGTCACTACCTACAAGATGGCAATAAGTTATCGAACAAAATGGCACATATATATTATAATTAAATGTAATTAAACTTGAAAAAAATATGTCTTGAATTTGTTTAAAAAATACGAAGAAACTTTTTCCCCGACCTTATAAATACACAAAACTAATGTATGTAATGTAAGGCCCAGTTACATCACACGCACGCTCCAGTGGACACGGTGACGGACAACGCTTCGAAATCCGATATTTGCAAACTAAAAAAGTCATCACGGCACGCAACATGTACGCAACCAATTTAGGACGTGACAGTGTACCGATACGCGACCGGATGCGTCCATTTGTTGTCCGATGTTCCGACATACCGGCTTCACGGGGCATTGGCGTTACAGAACAAGAGCTTTCATAAAGTATTTTACATAATATTTTTTTATTTATTTATATCTTTAAGTAGGCTTGCGTTTGACCGCCACGTTGCCAGATCTTAAGCGATGATGCGAAGAAAACGATTCACTCAGACGCCCATAGACTCTGACCTGACAACACCCCGGATAACTGTTTGGAAAGACAGTCACAGCACAGGTAAGCAGTACCACGCTTCTGCTGTTTGATTGAATTTTCAGTACTGACTTGTTCCATGTGTTAAGTTGAATGCTCCGAAGCTTCGGGTTCGTTTAATTGAGCCATTTGTGTCGCTCCGGCTTGACAATGCCGCAATGCAACTTTATACACAACCATTGTTTACTTCTGATAAATGTGTATTTTATAGTTACAATTAAGTTTTTTTTTTTATAATACTGAGAGCGACGACGCGCGCTACGTGACGAGCGAAGTCGCTCGCTTGATGGCTCTTCACGCTTGTCCATAACAGCACAACGCCACTCAGAATTTTGAACTTCAATAGTTCAAAACCCTGGATGGCAATGCACTGCGCTCGTCACCCCGAGATATAAGATGTCAAATCTCTGTGTGCCCTGTAATTTCGCTGGAAACATTGCCCTTCAATCCGGAACACAGTAGTGTTTGCACATTACTGCTTGGCGGTTGAATAACTGGCAAAGGTGTGGTACTTCCCCAGGCGGACCCCTGCAAAAGAGTCCTACCACTACAAAACTGGTACAAGTACACCTGTGTACAAGTAGTACACAGGTCATCATCAGTATCAGCCTATCCTGAGAGAGAGAGAGAGGATGGGCCCTAATCAACCATGCTGACCTAGTGCATATTGGTGAATGTCATTTCTTTGAACTTTGAGGTTCTTGGACATACCGATTTCCTCGCGATGGTTTTCCTTCACCGTTGTTAATCGATGGCATCGAAACTGCACATAATTTATTTAAGTTCTAACAAACTCATTGATGCAGGGCCGAGGATCGAATCGGGCGCCGTCAGATTGTAAAGCGCATTATGTTACCACCCGGCCACCATCACTCTACTACTACTAGTTAGTACTAGCAAGGATGATTTTAAGAAGGTATACAGGTATATGCTTGCGCTTTGCTGAGTTACTTAACGTCTTCGACGAGACCCATTTAAATTGCGCAGGCTGAGTAGAATGCACTTGCATATGCAAGATGTATAAAGATTCAGTACGGAATTTATTCAATCACTAAAAGAAAATAGTGAAAATTATCATGCCCTTGTGGTACAAAATTTGATTTGGACGTATCTTTACTTATAAGTAGCTATAGCTCTTTCGTTCTATTAGTTGGTATTGAAAGCCAACTATTGTAAAAAATAACGTATGAAGCTATTCCATTTATTTTACAAAAGAAAATTTCACAACAAAAATGTCGACCAGCTACTGTAGACCAGTAGTTTTGCGGTGAAATTCCCCGGGGTGCCACATAATACTGCAGCTTAACAAACGTCGAGGATAGCACGAGGCTTCGAGGTAATTCTTTACACTTTCATTACTAGGTGAGTACGTAGAGAGAAACTTTTAACTACCTCATCAGCTGCTACAGAAGTTTATATCTACTTAGGTATATTTTTAGATTCTTCTCATATTCCGCGCAGTGCACTGCCGTCCTTACGCAGTGCAATAACTATGTATGTCCGACAACAGAAGTGCTTTTCGTAATCAATAGCTTGGTAAAGGCACTACATAAGGAGTGCTATGTGATACCAGTTGTTACCCCAGCTGTTTATTATGCTTATATGTACATATTGTACATATACTGTATCGTATAGGGTCAAGTTTAGGACAACAAAAATAATATATGACGGTGGCGTGAGGCGCGCTACTGCACGGTAGCCATTCTACTCCAATTATCAATGATCAGCATAGACAAAACACTATTTTATAAATAAAAAAAGACAAGAAAATAGTATACTCGTATATCTTTAGATATTCATACCTTTTTGTAATTTTCTTGTTTAATGTATTTTATGCCATAGGTGGCAAACAAGCAGTCGGGCTGCCTGATGTTAAGTGATCACCGTCGCCTATGGATACCTGCAACACCAGGGCCATCACAAATACTTACATTGCCGACCCTTGACGACAACTTTAAAAAAATATGTAGAGTTTGAACTACGTATAGGTAGGTTAATTATTATATAAATTTGTTTAATAGACTGCCCTTAACCCCTTAATTACAGCCCTTTTGAAGAACCCCATATTATAGCTACTCAGAAAGAGCTCATTCCACAAACTGCAGGTATGAGGCAAAAAAATATATGATGTCTAGGTTAGTTTGAACCACTAACATAAAAACGTAGTAAAAAAATTATATAAATTTAAAATAATAAACCGCGGCCCGTAGGCATCGTTCCCAAAATGCGTGCCGCAGTGCCACGTTGGATTGCAATTATATACGTTGCGGAAGGTAACGGCCATTATTTTGATCACGAAATTCTGACGGGAGACAATTATTTTAGAATATGTTTAGCACCCGGCATCCACGGTCCTAAGGTTACGACCCCAAAACTTGTTTTCTAAATCTAGTTTAAAAATAAATGTACCAAAAAACGTATCTAACAAAGTAAGTTTCGTGTTGGTATTCATAATAGTTGTGAAGATATCCGGTAATAAGTAACAGTAATCAAACCTATATATAAAGCGAAACCTCTAAAACTAATCTATCAGCCCTCAACATTTCGATCCATCGAAGAACAACTATTTGAAGCACACAGAAGATGCTCAACAGATCCTGTCGGAAACTTCTTGTTCATTTAGCTTCCAATATCTGAGCGCCTGATTTCGGATTGTTGCAAATTTAACGCAGAGTCAAAGCCAGCTTCTTCGCAAAGGCACTGAATTAGCCAACGGCTCTGAAACTGCCCGATGAATTGGTATTTGTTATTAGAATGTTGCAGCGGGAACTGTGTTTTTTACAAGCTTTTATGTAACTTGCAATGTTTGTATGTTAGTTTGTTTGTTGAGGCCAAACATTCATCATCATCAGCAGCCAGAAGACTGCTGAACATAGGCCTCCCCCTTTAACCTCCATACTGAACTACATCCTGCCATCTGCATCCACTGGAAAACAAAACCAAACATTGTATAAGCTGAATTAGAACCACTTCCTCTTACTTATCCTACGGAATTGAATTTTTACATATTGGTTCAGTTCCGATGACAATGCATTTTTATGGTAAGCATGACCTACATCGATCGACATCCAGGATTAGCTCCAGACAAAGGAACTCTTCAACTGTCAACATTGGTCAACAAAAAAAATCGTATTCTTCTCAGCAAACGATACCCATTTGATACCCTGTCATGGGGGTGCAAAAAATAACTGATGGTAGACCAGTTATACCACTTGAGACATCCGCCATATCGAGTTAAGTGTGACGTCATTTTATTTTTCGTATTCTTCTCAGCAAACCCTTTCATTTGATACCCATATCTTGGGGGTGCATAATAAAATAACAGGTCCACCATCTTTGGGAGTCCACCACCATACTCAATGAGGATATAACCACTATTATCTTTAGCCATATTGGATTTAGAATGACTCATTTATCTGCACCATGCATTGTCGTCCAAACAGCTAAACGTGTCTGCAAAATTTCAGCTCAATCGTTTGGGGATAACTGTTTTAAAAATCGGTTTCAAGATTTGACGCACACTAAACTTGTTTTTTTTTTTCAGTAACTTAAATAACATTCCGGTCTCTACTTTGCTCAAAGAGTGAGCATTGTCATATGCATTGCCATACAACGTGGTAATGGGGCCAGCATTTTGGGAACAATTCCAACTGGTGGCAGTTTAATAAATTAGTTTAGTAGTTAGGTATCTATTGATTGTCGGTTTTTTATAAAAAAAATATATAACGAAGATGGAATGTTAATAAAAAATATTTGATCCAATCGTATAATCTGATATTTTTATCTAGTTTTAGGACGTCAGATTGTAGCTGTTGTAGTGAAATATTAAAATGATAATTTTTCTCGTTCAGCCATTTACATATGTTGCAGCTGTCAGAGCAATAAAAAACTTAGACTGAATAGTATAATTACTGGACTTTATGTATGTGGTTACTTGAAAGTATACTAAATAGATATGTGTGGACATGATACCACAGTGTTTGGTGCTTTTGAATTCCTTACCGCATCCTGAGTTCAAATTCCAGCTATGACCGTGCTGCTGGTGACGGTGTACACCATGAGAAAACCTTAGCATTGTGATCTCTTCCTAATTTTTAAAGACTTCAAAAAAGGAAGAGGTTCTCAATATTTTTTTTAAGGCAAAACTTTTTTAGCCGCGTTGAGCCATTTTTGGTAGGGGTTCAAAACTTATGGGTTCTTGTCACCGACATTGAAATAATAATAACTGAAAAAATATGCTTATATAAATGCCATAGGTAGTGAACAAGCTCATGGGCCGCCTGATGTTAAGCGATCACAGATCGTGTCATCCAAGTAAACAAAATTGCATATTACGTATTATTTACTAATTTTGAAATTGGTTTTTTAAATTGCTAGTCATTCAATACCTATCCAGCTGGCAAGCTACCACCCTGCAAATCTTTTGCAAGAACCTAACGGTTTATATCGCCTCACTTGAGAGCCAGTATCCATTCCAGCTAGGCGCGTTTACCACCTTCAACGACATCATCACTTAAGGTCTGGTGATCTAGAGGACAAGAACCACTTTCTGTTAGAGTTAGCGCCTGCGGAAAGATAAAATTGTATGAAAATGGCATTAGTTTGAGAGATATACGTGACTGCTAATGTCATTTTCATACAAATTTATCATTCCGCAGGCGTTAACGCTAATAGAAAGTAGTTATTTTCTAGACCCCCAGCTGTGGTTAGAAGTCTATCGAGGCTGTCGCTAAAAAGATGGCTACTTCAACATGACTATACAGGGAGTAAAGCAGTAGGTTAACTATAAATAAACCGCTAACTTTAAGGCCGCCTGTTAAAAGCCTAGAATTATCTAGGCTTTTAACATTATACATTACAGTAATTATACTGTAATGTATAATGTTATCCTGATTTTTGTGGTTTTTAATAAGGAGTAATATTAATTTAATTATTATTATTATTTAATTATTCTATTCTATTCCAACGCCCGAATCGAGTAAATACGATTAATCAAACGAGCACTCCTTCTCCTGTCCGCTACGATACTTCACAGTAAGTTCAGAGCAAAAATCGCATGCGCCGCGTCATTGAGATTCGCCATATGCGTGTTCCTCATCGTAGAAATAGCGTACAAAATAATGTTTGTTTTTTGTGAGTATACTTCTCCAAACAAGACATTAAAATGTTTTTAATATTGTTTCCGGTAGATACTCGGCTCTTTTTAAGGTCAGTTTTTATCAGACAATAAAAAATATCAGTTCGATGGCCTATTATGAGTACAATGACTCCCTTCAGCTTATATAGTATAATGGTGTCTGTTTCTTGGTTGATATACCAAAACCCCTTCCACTTTTATCGTGCAAACTACGATTTCTGAATGGGTGTTAAGTTAGATACAATCTGGGCACCTTCATGTCGCGAGTGAATCCGATTCTTCTAGGCAATTATGCCCCATCGTACACTGCATCATCGCTTATTAACATCATGTGAGTATTCAGTCAAACACATACCTAATAATTATTCAATTAAAATGTACCACCGTGAGAAACCCTGTCTGGATACTTCCTTACACATAGCCACCGGTGATTGTAACGATGTAACGTCTACTCATTACTTGACGTATTTATTGCAAAAAATTGTTAAACAAAAAACAGTTCCGCCTTCAACTTACAATAACTTATTATCTTGATCAATAACCACAAGTGTCTTAATAGCCAAGATGATGGTACCTTTTCCTTTAAAGTCATAGTTTGATTTGGGGAAAAACCCGCTTAAAAATTATGTAGGCGTACTTGGGACGGCCAATGGGACATCACACGGTAGAGCGTCACATAAACCGCTGGTCTGACATCGTGGAAACTGATCTGCGTGTCAAGTTGGAGCTGCTTGATTGGCATAAGGACTCACAGTGACGCCTTTTACTGTCCCACGTCAAGATCCACTTTAGTGTCATCTCTCCACCCCAGTAATAAGCAAGTATAAATAGATTTTTTTAATTCCTTTTTTTTAAAGAGCTGGTTATCTTCAAACAGCCGAAATAGATTTTCTCGAGTCATAGCTAAGGACACTCTCGATCAAGTCACCTTTAAAAAAAACTATATCCAAATTGGTTCAGCCGTTTCGGAGTTACGATGCCACAGACAGATTCACATAAACACACGTTAAACTAACATTACCTCTCTTTTTGCGCCGGAGGTTAAAAATAAGAAAAATGTGAGGTTTGAGGTGCGGCCCTTATGGTTTCTACCCTATTGGATACGAGTTTTTTTATATTGTTTTTATTAACCTATCAAAATAAAAGCTAACACTACAAAAACAGTTAAACTGTCCGTAGACCGTTGAAAGTAAGAAATCCAAATGCTTTGAGCATTAGCTCTGTCTTAGCTTATCTCATATTCAAAAATCTTTCAGAGCGCCTCGTTAATACGACGCCTGACCATAATGTTAGCGTTTTCCTGGCTCAACAAATAAGCTGCTGCAAGCTGGGTATGCTGCTAACTGGTAGTGGGCTTGAACATTTGGATTGTCTTTAGACCTTCAAAGTTTTATGAGCAATCTAACTGTTATTGTAATGTTAGTTAGCTTATGAACTTGTATGGAATATAATATAATATATAACATATAAACTTGTAAAACACCGTTTTAAATTTTCAGGGTTCTATACTACAGTTATATGATTATTACGAGATATTTGCCGTAATTAGTTTGTGGATATTTCAGCGTAGTTATACACCATGTTCACAGACAGACTGAAAGTATGCAGGAGTTTGGTAAAAAGGTTCAAAGTGCAGACAAAACCCTCTTAGATTTTGCTACGGTCATGCTAGCTTATATTCTTCCCATTAACGAGGAGATAGAATGTCATTGTCAAATATCAGCCGAGATATGTTAACATTTGTTTCTTTATTTTAGTAATTAAATTATGAATAAATTATAACCCGACTGCATGTGCTGAGTGAGCTGTACATAATGATGGTAATATTGACTTATTTTGCAAAGTTTACTTAAAATTTTTCGCTTATTTATTTTTTCGCAGACGCTATCTTGAACTGTTGTATCCTATTCAAGGACGTTGTAAGGCCATTAGGTTTTATAACGTCTTAAACCCTATGTCACTCCCACTTTTAAAATTTTCAAACGACACCTCACATATTGAAATCCATTAAGCCGTTTAGGCTGTAGGGCATGCCAAATAAACCATCATTCATACATTTATATACACTCCAAAAACAACATTCCTTCTTGAGCAGTCAGGTAAAAAAGCGTACAGCATTCTATTGAAATATTTCTCGCAGTTTAAAAAACTAAAAATCACGCTTTAAAATCGCTAATCCTGAAGATCCTTGTAATGATAATGGGACAAACTATTTGAAATATTGCATTGTCATCAGTCCTTGATAAGTTTACAGTTTCAAATCAATCTGACGTTTTGAAAGGGGTGAAAATCAAGTTCTAAGTTTCCGTTACATATACGCTAATAGCCGTAACAGACGCACGGACCACGAACCGCCGTCTGACCAACAGGAGGGAAAGAGAAAATTTCTAAAAGCCGTAACAGACGTACGAACCACGAACTGCCGTCTGACCAACAGGAGGGAAAGAGAAAACTTTATCTTTCCCTTCTGTTATCTTTGATCAGATGGCGCTCCGTGGTACGTGGTTACGGGGTCCGTACGTCTGTTACGGCTATAATAAAGCGTGTTAAAGATAGCGAGTGTCACAGTTGCGCTAGTTTTTTTTTTTAAAGTGTGTATGTCATTTGTGGTGTATGTACAATGAAGAATGTATCTACCTTTCTGACTATGAATTTCTTATTTGTATTTTAATGTGGTTTATACTAATTCAATTTGATGTATTCATTAGATCCTGTCCTATTCCGAGGCAGGTGTCGGCTTCGGCACACCACAACACCACAATAAATAGCTATTCAGCAGATGCGGCCGCGGTGACACCGGAAGGTGTTCTCAATTTGTCGGCCCAAATGAGATTGTCACCGCTCTGTATTAGGTAAGTGGCTTTTACATTTCACTTTACGACCCGGTTGCAATGAAATGCCGGTGTGCGAAAAGTTTTAATTCAGCTGCGAGTTGTTGTTTTAAAGGAAATTTTGATGTTACTTTCGTAAGGATGTTTGTTATCGAAACATGATTTAGTAACATCGAGCATTATATCAACAGTCCGGCCGCTGATAGAATACATCTGACAGCTGCAAACATGTAATAAAAAAGTAGAGTTTAAAATATCTGTAATTGCGAGATATAAAAAAGACACAAGACGTCTTAAAATAAGCAGCTGAACACATTTTGACAGTTTTTAGAATTGTGGTCCGTTTGTTTGTCCACGCACATCTCCTAAACCACTAGACGGATTTAAATGCGATTTTCACGACTATGCTTAGCTATGACCAGATTGAAGTATAGGTTATGTATGTTATAATGCTCAAGGGCCGGATTATAGGAGGAAAAAGGGATAGAAAGTTTGTATGAAAATCTACGCATACAAAGTCGCGGGCAACAGCACTAGTATAATAATCACTAATATGTAAATGTAACACTAATGTATGGATGGATGGATGTTTGTTACTCAATCACGCAGAAACGGCTGGATGTATTTGGATGAAATTTTGAACATACATTGCTTACACAAAGGCAACTTTTCATCATCATTATCATCATGACCGATTTTCATCACCACGCGGGTGAAACCGCGGGGCGCAGCTAGTAATACAAAATAAAACAATTATGGCCACTGTGCCACAGTTCACTGACTAGAGAAGATCATGAACATCGAGTTCTATGGTACGTACGTAGTATATAAATAAACTCGATGATCGCGAACCCAAAAAATCAATAGTATTTTGCAGGTTTATAGAGTACCTGATTTTATCAGTACCCCGTGTTTTATATCAACCAGTGCTAGACAGTGATGGATAAATAAATAACCTTTGCAAAATCTACCTGGATGACCTAAACTCATCGAGTTGACCGAATAAGTACCACAAAATAGGGTACAAGTATGGTCGAAAAAACAATTTATGTTATTTTATTTGTGATTTTATTAATCTTTTTATTTAAATTACAATTATGTTTAGGCACGTATTCATTAACCGAAATCAATAGGAAGTCAAACTTTTCTATGCCAGTATGAGATGTTTTTTGCCCTACCTATACGCAGTGGATCATTACTATTGAGATTAGCAAAAACTGATGGTTTTCCCAAATATACTAATGACTCTTTTTTAATCCTTAAAGAGATAGTGATCAATTTTTATTATACTTTTGTTAGAATTAATTGCTGGAGGAATATTTTATTCGGCGAGTACTTATCACTAGCATGGGATTTGACGTCAGCAACCACAGGAATTGCTTTTGTTTGCCATGTACATTAACACCAATTAAGACGTTCCATTGGTCTTATTCTGGAGGTAATGGCTCCGTTATTTTCGCAAATATTAAGGTATTGTCTCCATTACCCTTTCCTTTGAATACTTACATTTATTGAATGAAATTTTTTGAGGAACAGCTGATGTTTTCCGCAATTTCAACGTTAGTTCCGTTGTAAAATTAGGTTCATAATGATGAGTATGATATTCTCACCACAGAATCCATAGCATATAACTATGTACCTACCCCCTTCATCGCTCTACGGGGGGCTTAATTTGGTGTTGATCACGAATTATTATACTTTGCTTGACTTTTTGTTTTTATTTTTAACCGTCTTCAACAAAGGCGGAAGTTCTATGTTCCACTGTTTATATTTTTTTTTAATGTATGTTCATCGATTTCGCCTCCAAGTATGAATTGATTTAGATGATTCTTTTTTTGTTTGGCCATACTTCAGATGTGGTCCCATGTAAATTTCGTCATAATCGGTTTTTAAATCAAAATAACTGAAAAAACATGTCCAAGTAAACGAAATTGCGTATTTACTAATTTTGAAGTCGGTTTTTAATGTGATCCACTTTGTAGACTTAAATAGAATATGTACTTCCCTAACAATTTTTTTCCTAATAAATCCTAAGAAGATTTAAAATCGGATGTCGTCTGACATTGGACAACACCATCCTCGATGACTTGCGCTCAGCTGTAAAGGAACCGGTTTACAAAACTAAGTAAAGATGTTATTTGCAAACCAGTTATTAGAAGACATCAGACCAGTGCGAAGATCAGGTGTTGGATATAATATCGGAGATTGAAGCTATAATAAACAGCTGTACTGTACTAAATAATGTCTAAGTGTGCAATCTTTATACTTTGTGCTACGTTCGTTGCCGCATCGAGTGCACCCGGATATGCAAACATAAGAGGTTAGTATGTTTTGCTTGTAAACATTGTGCTAGCGGAGTTTTGGACATATACTAACACAGGTTTTCCCAAGATCTTAACCTTGATTGTTCTTTGTTTTGCTTACTAACTTAATGGTTTATTTTGTGATTGTGTAGAATGAGAAAAAATATGTAGCGTCGTTGAACTAAAACAACTTTAAAAGTGGATGTTTTCGTAATTAAATTCGATTCTAAAGTCCCCCGTAACTACAAAAAAACATTAATCAGTGCCAAACTATTTGAGTAGAATCATTGACGTATAATCATATGGATGTCGGGTCTAGAACTTAATTTTCGTTTTTTTTGTCATAGTTTACTTAAATTAAAGTTACATTTTACAAATATCGACAAAGTAAGCATATCGTTATGATAATTGACAATCTCTAATTCAGACATAGAAATCATCATTTAGCTGGCACAACGCATGTTGAATACACAGATTACCTTAATAGTTAAGATCATTTCACACATTTATTTGGTCTGACAGCTACAAAAACTGAATAAAAACTTTTTTTATATTTTACTGAAGTACCTATATCAGTTACCTGCTACAGTCTCACGTTCAAAATCCTAGCAATTGATCGTAATTCTTGGTTTTCATTCAGCTCTTTACAATGTTAACGCAGCTGTCAAACAAACAAATGCTTGGACCGAGTTTAGTGTAGTTTTAGTTTAATATTGGTTCGGGCATTTTGGAGCACTGACCCGATATCCATAGTTTTAAATATCTATGCATAGAACGAATAATATATTCCTAAGCTGTGATTAACAATCGGCTTGAACAGCAATTATCTTCTTAAGTATATAAAATAGTGTTAGATTAGCAGTCAGATATTGTGGAATTCACTAAGAACAAATACAATAAAAAAATTATAACCAACGTTCAGCCTCTGACGACATTGACCATATAAAGAGGTATACACATTGAAGCTGCTAAGCTACCGGAGAGGTGTCATGCGTAGAGCCCTTAACATGGCAGGTTTTAATATACTGATATAAATTGATTTTGAAAAAGATAAATCTTAAGGTGAAACGTTTCACTCTGGCGGGAAATTCAAATTTCAAACAGTTTTTTGTTCTTGTAGCTAGGCCGAGTAGTTATTGTAAACGATAATGATGTTCGCGAAAATTGATTATTATTCTTTACAAACTCGCGTAAAGTTATTTATCTCCAATGCACATTATTACATACATTTGTCAATAAACAAATTTATGCTGTTGCAAACGGTTTATTGCCAATTGTAAGTAATATGGTGAGTAACTGATTAATAGCTGTACATGATAATGTAAAGAACAACCAACAATTTTCGCGAACACTATGCCATTTCACAATAATTACCCGGCCTAGCTACAAGGACAAAAAAACTGTTTGAAATTTGATTTTCTCGCCAAAGTGAAACGTTTCACCTTAACGATGCAAAACGAAGCACTTTCTGGTTGTTCATGTTTACTAACTGGGCGACCTGTTTTTCTTTTATCAGAAAAACGAGCACCTCAATACGACTGGAGAGCATACAAATACAAAACCACATCAAATAGATCAGATCACAATTTTAGACCGCGACGTCAGTTATGGCAATCATCAGCATCTTCGAACTGGAACAATGAAGGTCAAAGCAATGACATGAAATCTGAAAACCAAAACTATTATGAAACTACTAATCAGAATCACCAGCCAGCATTGCAAGAGTTAAACTCCTCTGATAAAGAATCAATCCGAAGTGGTAAAGAATTTGATGATGGATCAAGCCAGTCATTTTCAGATTCTTCTGCTACGTTTAGCCGAAAACCTCCACCGCGTCCATCAGATGCAAGATATGATTACCAGTATGAGAATAGACCTCCCCTACCTCCTCCATCTAACATTTACCAGTCATTCGACAAGGGACCACCTTCGTATGATAAAGGTCCACCGCCACGACATGACAGATGGGATGATAGGCCACCTCCTCCTCCACCTTCTCGTTATTTTGAAGGTAAGCCACCTCATGATAGACGGCCTCCTCCATCTGATCACCAATATGATTATTCCTCACATTACGACAGAAGACCTCCTCCACCACCAGAGAGAAAACCACCACCATATGATAGGCCACCAGATCATTACGATCGCAGATATGAAAGGGATGACCGCTGGGGATATCAAAGGGGTTATGACTACGACAAAAGTTTTTCACCTGATCATTATGGTAGACCACCCTCACCACCTGACAGGGGACCTCCGCCGAATGATGGAAGGCCCCCACATCATCATGGTAGTCCTCCGCCACGCAATGGTGGTCCTCCACGTGATGGTGGTCCTCCACGTGATGGTGGTCCTCCACGTGATGGTGGTCCTCCACGTGATGGTGGTCCTCCACGTGATGTTGGTCCTCCACGTGATTGGGGTCCACCACCTCATGATAAGGGCCCTCCACGAAACAATGGTGGCCCTCCTCCACGTGACTGGGGTCCTCCCTCCCGGGATGGGGGATCTCCACCACACCATCATGGTGGCCCTCCTCCTCGTGACAATTGCCCTCCACCGCATCATCACGGTGGTCCTCCATCATGTGATGGTGGTCCTCCACGTGACTGGGGGCCTCCTCCACGTGATAGGGGCCCTCCACCACATCAGCATAGTGGTCCTCCACCACGTGATGGTGGTCCTTCACGTGACTGGGGGCCTCCACCTCGTGATGGTGGTCCTTCACGTGACTGGAGGCCTCCACCATATGATAAGACTCCACCACCACGTGATCATGAAGTACCTTACGCAACTTCACCGACCTATTCATCAAATGTTGGCCAAGAAAGTAGAGGTTTTACTGATTCTACAGGCCCCTTATATGAAAAACTGTCGATTCTCTCAGACAACTCCGGCTCAAACCCAGAAAAATCTTCTATTTCGCCACCTTATGACCAAAAAATTCGTTCATTACTACGTGACAGTATAGACATAAGATCAGTCACAGATAAGGCATTTGATATCGACACAAGACTTGGATTCCAAGAAACGGCTATTGGTAATGATGGTGCTATATCACAGGATTTAAACAAATCTCGCTATCCGCCACTTTTTCAAGCGATCCCTGTAACACCAGAAAGTTGATTAGCATTATAAGTGACGATAATACATTGCTATTTGTGTTTTTTTTATTTCCAATAAAGTTTTTTTTTAATTTAAAATTCGTTTTAATGGCTTATTTTTTAATTCTCTAATTTCTTTTAACTTATCGATTTAATTAGAGATTTTGTGTTATATTTGAAATAATAGGTGTTATTTCATTGTGGTGGATGTGCCTTATATATCTAAAAAATGTAGCCGAACTAATCTATAGCATAATATGATATCTACAAAATAATTGCATATTAGCATTGAGGGTGCTTATAATTTTGTAATATGTAAAAAGGTTTAGTTAAATATTTACAAGAAAAATAAAGTATAGTAACTGTAGCCTACATTAGCTATAATAATTTATTTTTTGTAGATAAAAGATCACCGCAAGATCCCGGAATGGATTTTGAATCCCGTAGTTTTAAGTTCTATCCTGACATGAGAGGACCACCTGATAACAGAGGTTTTGTCGGCCATCTCGCCAAAAAGAGATCTCCAGCTAATAGAGGACCGCCTGACAATCGAGGTCCGCCAAACAACAGAGGACCACCGGACAACAGGGGACCACCAGACAACCGAGGTCCTCCGGCAAATAGAGGGCCTCCAGCTAACAGGGGTCCTCCAGCCAACAGGGGACCTCCAGCCAATCGAGGACCTCCCGATAATCGAGGTCCACCAAGTAACAATGAACAACCTGCGTACGGAGGTCAATTTGAGAACAGGGCACCAGACGATAGAGGACAGTCTGTTGAAACCAGACCTAGCGAGAATGGTGCTGGGAATAACCCTAACATCGAATCACCTGCTTTTAATAAAGATAATACGAGTGAAAAGTTACCTCAACCAACAGTTGCCACTACTACACAAGCTCCTGTTGTTGTATCTATTATACCTAACACCTTGAATGATAGGTTTGCTAACGTCAGACCTGTTCCTAATGTTGATCCTAACATGATGTTTCAAGCGATAGCCGTTACTCCTAACGAATAAATAAAACTAATTTAGTTTCACTTGTCACTAATACTCAATTATAGTAGTAAACAATTTGGTATTATAAGCTTAGATTATATTAAAATGCAGCATTTTTAGAAATGAATGCCATATTTATTCAGTATTTATTGCTTAGTAACGTAATTTTACGTAAAAAATAGTAAACAATTTGGCTTTAAGTAAAATCATTGTAGTAAGATATAAATTACTTAATCATAGGTTAAAATAAAACACGTTTTTTATCAATTAAAGGTTATTTATTAACACAAAGAGTTTCATTTGCAATTATCCAAAAGTAGGCTTGCATCTTCCATCAGGAGTCCTCAAAAATCCTGTGGCACAACCACCTGCAAAGTTTTCTCTGCCATCTTTCTCAGTCGCGTTAGTTTTTTCAGTAGTAGTAGTGCTCACAGTTGGCGTAGATGTCACTTCATTACCACCTCTTTGTACAGAAGCATCAGGAGTGACTTCAGGAGCTGTAGAAGTAGTAGGAACTGAAACCTCTTCAGAAGAATCCTTAAATACAATATTGCCTGGATTCTCTTCGTTAGGTTTTAATTTAAAAATATTATGTACGTCTTCTTTCAGTTTAGTTGCACCTTTTTTCACAAATCCGAAGCCAATTTGCAAGTCTCCGTGTACGGAGACACAATACAATGTTAAAATACAAATCGATACAAAAATAGAGACCTTCATTTTTGTTTAATTTCTCTCACTAAACTGAGGGTTCTCTAACTATAGAACACGATACTGGCTGACGCCGCTAAGATAACTCTTGACCTTTCGAATTTATCAACAGACGCTCCGACCAGTATGTTCGGTTCTTGGAAAAGATAAAATTGTTATTTTTAATGAGTTCTACGTACCTATTGTCGATTATAATAATATTAAGTACTTATAGAGCTAAACTTTAGGTCCTATTCGTAAATGCATTACATTTTTATACTTGTTATTGCAGCTAAGTTGGGATGTTTACTGCAAAATGCAAAACGGCTTATAATAAACGTGGTCAAAAATGGTTCTAATTACATACTAACTAAAGTTCTTGTCTTATTTTCTCTGAAGTGGTAAACAAAGACAATTGTAGCGACATTCATCATAAGCTGTATCGCTTTTTCGGTAACTGTATAAGCGTGAAAACATTCTTTACAGGTAGGTAAATACTTCAATAAAAAAATTACTGAGAGACAAGTCTTATTCATTACTATATTATATAATTTTTGGGTCGGTATAGTTCTTTTCGTCTCTTGGCAGACCATCTGAAATAACATAAAATTATTAATTAAAAACCGGCAAGTGCGAGTCGGACTCGCGCACGAAGGGTTCCATACCATTATCTATAAAAACGGCAAAAAAAACACGTTTTTGGTATGGGAGCCCTTAAATATTAATTTTATTTTAATTTAATAATTTATTTTTAAAGTGGATATATATCTAAATATTCTGTGAATATTTCAAGCGTCTGGTTCACACAGTCCTCCCTACTCTCGGCAACTCTGCGCCACAATGGAAGGTCTACATTGTGTAATTACTTCTTCCCGTTATCAATAACGAGCGAAAACGAGCAAAAAAATCACGTTTGTTGTATGAAATATGCCCCGTGAAATATTTATTTTATTCTATTTTTTTGTATTTGTTGTTATAGCGGCAACGCAAATACATCATCTTTGAAAGTTTCAACTATCTAACTGTCACGGTTCATGAGATACAGCCTGGTGACAGACGGATGGACGGACGGACGGACAGCGGAGCCTTAGTAATAGGGTCCCGTTTTACCCTTTGGGTACGGAACCCTAAAAAGGCTTGTTAAAAACAAGCTTTTAGACGTCCATCATATTGAATTTAGTGTGAAGTTGTCTAATTTTACGTATTCTTCTAAGAAAGCCCTCATCATTATCATCATTTGATACCCATATCATGGTGCATAAAATTAACTGGTAGGCCATCTTTTGTGAGTCCGCCATATTGCATTCAAAATGACGTCACCTACCTAAACATGCACTTTCATCCAAACTAAACGTGTATGCAAAATTTCTTCACAATCGGTTGGATATAAATGTATTAAAATTCAGTTGCAATATATAGGTATGGGTACATTATTATTATTTAAGCCGTGGTCGTCCCATTGCAGGGCAAAGGCCTCCCTTCCTTTCTTCCATTCCTCTTTGTTCTGTGCTATGGTGTACCAATCTTTTGCGTGGAAGTCAACCTCGTCCCGCCATCTTTTTCTGGAGCTTCCAAGGGGTCGTATGGCATGCGGCAGCCATTCTGTAGTGGTTCTAGCCCACAGCTCATCCGAAATTCTACTAACGTGGCCAGCCCCGTAAGATATATACTAACAAGGAAAATATTACAATGCAATGCACATTAATTTATAAGTTTACACACACGAGTACAGATTTAAATAACTGGTCGAGAGCGTGTCGAGACACGCATATGGTAGGGTTCTGTAATCAATGCCATATAATTGTAGTCACACTTCATAAATTGATAGAATTATAGAAAAAATCGAACGAACGAAGCTCTGTGGACTTAGCCAAATTTCAGAGATGTATCATCCTGACATAGCATATACTTTTTATCTAATATCTAATAAATATTATAAAGGCGAAAGTTTGTAAGTATGGATGTATGGATGTTTGTTACTCTTTCACGTAAAAACTACTGAATGGATTTGGATGAAATTTGAAATATACATTGCTTATGTCCTGGATTAACACATAGGCTACTTTTCATCATCATCATCACCGATTTTCATCACCACGCGGGTGAAACCGCGGGGCGCAGCTAGTGGTTTATAATCATAGATAAAACTGATTGAGAAACATTCTTTGCTAAGATCATTTTACAAAAAGGACAATACCTTTGAGCTAGACCGCCTTAAATTTATTACAGTTTTATCGCTGTTACTCAAAAAGTCGAAAGTAGTGCGAAATGATTTCGTATGAAGGTTTTAAATATAACTATCCGTATTGTAAGTTACATGTTTCTATGTGCAATGCGATGCTGCAATATTACAGTTGTAATTTTGAAAAGTTTCATGCACTTATCTTAATAATTGTAGAAGTAAGAAGGTTCTTAAAAATTCGGACAGACGGACGGACAGACTGACAGACAGACGGACGGACATATGGACGGATAAGGGTTCCTTGTTGGGCTACGGAACCTTAAAAATTACCAATTATTCCAGATGTAGAATTACGAGTAAAATGACGATGTTTGTTATCTGTGGAGTAATTTATTGTCTTTCATAATTGGTCATTTTTAAGGTTCCGTAACCTTAAAAATGACCAATTATGAAAGACCACTTAATTTTTAAACGGCTGACATAACTAAAAATTTGTGGAATGACCACCTTTCAAATAAAAACGCTTTTAAATCGTCCTGCTATTTCGGATAAAAATAATTACAGACGTACAGACATACACACTAACACACAACTTCTTAACTCAAACACATAAACTTCTCCCTTATGTGGTGGGTAAATACACAAAATAACAATAACAATTATTTCACCGAGTAAATCTTACCTTTAAAAACTCTGTCTACAAATGCCAAGTCTATCTCGCCTCTGGCCCAAGGGGCAGTCTAGTTCTGGAACTCTAATCATCTGTCCCGTCTTAGTCATCTCCGTTGTTGTTGTCATCGTCGTCATTTTTAGCTTCTCGTGGAAATTGAATGAAACCTTCGCCTCTCCCGGATTACACAAACTCGTAAACATTATAGCTATTAAAAATAGAGACGTCACGTCCATTTCAATGTATTGCATTGGACACACTACGTATGTCCGTCGTCAATACCACAGAGGGGAAAATAGATCATAATGACTACGATTTTAAAGTAATTACAATACAAATACTACACAATGATGTCAGCTAATTCATTAGTTCAATGTTTATAATTCTTTATTACATACTAATCTTAAATATGTCACATTATAAATCAACACTAACATTATAAAGAGGTAAAGTTTGTAACTTTATGACATTTTATGTTTGTAGGAGGTAATCTCTGACTCTACTGGACCGTTTCTTAATACTCTATTACGGATATAAAGTTACATTATTTTTAAATGACATAGGCTACGTTCTGTTTACAATGTGGACAAAGCCGCGGGTAAAAGCCAGAACAAATTAAAATGTATGTAATCTATGATAATATTTATTACATAATGTGCTAATAAAACAAACTAATCAACTTTTTTAACATTTAATTACCACGTAAAAATGTTTAGGTTGCTATGAGTGTCATATTAGTTTGGAGATGAAGTTAAATTATTATAGTTTCATATTAATTCGTGCAATTTAATATTTTTTATACTTAATACTCATAAAACTTTTCCTTTTGTTTCTTCGACTGTAGTCACTACCTGAAAGAAAATGTAAGAAATTATTTTTGCTGTAATTTCCAGATGTAGAATTACGAGTAAAATGTCGATGTTTGTTATCTGTGGAGTAATTTATTGCGTCATATTATATTGTGTTCGATTTGAATTGCACTTACAAATATAGATAGGACTAGACACACAAAAACTCATAACGACCTAAGTTTACAACTTTTATTTGCCTAGCAGATTAAAATAAAGCCAATTTAACAGACGACAACTACACGTATCTTGGGAAAATAATTAATAGTGACTATTTGACAGTTTGTTTATTTTTATTAGTTCGTAACGTACCTCTAGAATCTTTGTCTACAATTGCCTAGCCCGTCCCGACGCTGACCAAGAGGACAGTCCAGTTCCGGGACCCTTATCACTTGAGAAGCGTCCGTTCTCTCCGTGGTGGTAGTAGTTGTTGTGGCCATTATAAGTTTATCGTGAAAATTAAATGCCACAAAGCCCTGACCCGCACAGCACACACACAACACAACAGTCACTATAAAAAATAAAGTTTTCACGTCCATTTCGACGTGTTGCATAGAGCAAACTACGTCGCGAATTTTGTTCGGAACATTAGTTCAAAATGTGTGTCTGCATTCTCCTCGAATATCCTTTCGTGTTCCCTCAGTACACCGCCGCCAGCCGCTCTCCGTATTTATTGGGACTTCAATCGTATTTCCGTCAGCTTCGTCTTCTGCTCTTTGCGGTTTTTCTGTTCTCGATTTCAACGCCTGTGTTCTCAACTCACTAAAAACGGTATTCTTGATGTCTTTGACTGGGTTTCCAAATATATCGAGAACGTCTTGCGCAGAAAAGGGCGCAGCCGTGGCTTGGAGCAACAAATGAACCAAGATACTGTAGAAAATCACACGAGAGGAAGCACTCGTCATTTTATCAATAGGACAATATTAACCACTTTTATCAACAATGTATACCGAAGAAGCGGCGTGGCACTCACACAATACTGTTCATGGTCACGAGCATTATGAGCAACCATTAATGTTTCCTTACAGACTTACTCAGCTCAATAAAACACTAAGTACTGACTCAGTTGCTATTGGAATCCTTACTAATATATTTTGTTAGTAAATGAAAATTCTATTTTAACACGAGGAATGCACATAATCATTATCTTTACGAGGTATTCTGTTTATTGAATGATAACAGTTCCTAAGTAGCCAAGTTGGGTATGATAAAAACTGCTTGATACTAGTTTTAACTGACAGTATTTTATTGTATATGTCAAACAAACGATCAAATTAATTTTCCTTGTAAATACTCTACTTGTTTTTTTAATTTAGTGCTTACCTTTCTCAGTTCTTCGTTTAACACGGATTTATCACAGTCTGGATGCATATCACAGTACAAGTTCAGCCATAATATCATATACTTTATTTTATCTAATCGTTGGATCAATGTATGTGGAATGATATCTATGGTTTTCCTTTTTGATTTAACGATGACGTAATCTTTGAAATCATCTTCATATTGATCACTTTTTTCTACAGGAAGTATTATTTTGTAGTGCTTAGAATCTCTTTTCTTTATTTCTCGAATAATTATAGGTGTTTCTTCAGATGTCTCAATGTTTTCGATTTCATAGTAGTTATTAACAAGGTCAACTGGGTCTTTCAAAATTAATTGACAACTCAAAGCTATCAGAGAAAAGAGCAATATAACGATTTTCAACATGTTTTTTTTTATGGACTTATTTTTTCACTTCAACGATTTGAAGTGGACTGTATGGAAGAAAAAATGCGAATAAATTAATTCTTGAAAGTTAATACATAGCTAACCCATACCATGTTGACCTCATCAATTGACTTTATTTGAACCAATTGACATCCATACTTACGTTTATTGTCATTCTCCAAACCGACTCAGTGCAGCTGCGTAGTTACGAATTCATCATCATCATCATTATTGACCACTTATTACTTTTATTACTTCACTTTTATTCCCACTGCTGGGAACTAGAGGAAAGAGGATAGGCCTAGATAGAGGATATCCACCATGCTGGCCCAATTCATGTTGCTACAAAGGCACGAAGGCTAACTTGACAACTACTTTTGCGACTGGCAGTTTTCAAGCACTATTTTATCGATTGAACGACATAATTCGACAGTAGATAAAATCAGTGAAAAGGTAAACCACGTTACGAGCCAACGTCAATCGAGGTTTACAAGCTTTATGATTTAATGTTTCAGTTTCTGTAATAACATTGCAATAAATTTTTAATTTTTTAACCATCAAAAAGAAGGAATTTCGCTAGTCGACCTATTTGAAGTGAAAACTTATTTAGCTGCATTGAGTGATTTTTAAAACTTATGGCTTCGCGTCACCGACATGCTAATGTGACGTATTAGTTTTCATTTCTGTCGGCACCGGCAGTCTCCATGACTGCCTTTTTTATAATTATATCAATCTTGTGGTCATTTAAAAAAACAGACGGCCACTCTCTTCAGTGCAACTTGAGGAATGAAATCGCCGAAGCGAGCTTGTATTGCGAGCCCACTAACGAGCGTTTCATGAGCTGCGAGGACTCTTTATCATTAGTAATGCCAGCGATGGTTATCCAATTTTACGAACACTAATTAAACAGTTCAGTTTTAAATAAAAGAATGCATGGAAAAGTAATAATGATCCACAGACGATGTAAAGTGTATGAGTTTGTCTGTGGAACTTAGACCAGCTTAGGGGCTACAATAACCTCGAAAACATTCTTAGACCCGTAATTTTCTCCTTCCCTCCTGTTCGGTCAGACGGCGGTCCGTGGTACGTGGTATTTCCGTCTGTTACGGGTCTTATAATAATCTTACATTGAGCTTTGCCTCGCTCTCTCGAATAACGAGAGAGTAAGACAAAGTTTAATTTAAGGTTTTATATAAGGTTATTATAACAATGTTTTGCGGTTGTGGTAGCCCACCAGAAGCTCTATTAAGCTCTATTCGAATCAGAATGATCATGGTGCCTACTTATTGTCTGTTTATAAATGTTGTATTAATTACTATAAGTACGTAGCTATAAAAAAGTTGCCAAATTTTAAAACAACATTGCACAAAAAAAAGCCGTGTTGATCCTCATTACTGCTGTTAGCGTGTTGGTGCTGATGGTGCGGTGACGAAAAAAGGGGTGTTGTAAGTTTAACGTGTATACCTGTGTATCTGTGTATCTATGAGTCAATCAGTGGCGTCGTAGCTCCCAAACGGCTGGACTAAATAGATTTAGATATATTTTTTTTGTTTGAAAGGTGACTTGATCGAGAGTGTTTTTAGCTATGATTCATGAAAATCAGTTCAGCCGTTTGAATATTATCGGTATTTTGTTTTATTTTGATCTAGTGCTATTTCCCGCGACTTCGTACGTGTAGATTTTAATATAAACTTTCATACATTTTTTCCTCCTTTGCGCAAAATAACATAGCCTATAGGTACTTCAATCTGGTCATAACTAAGCATATTCTTGAAAACCGCATTTAAAACCGTCCAGTGGTTGAAGAGATGTGCGTGAACAAACACAAAAACAAACAAACAGACAAAATATCTAAAAACTGTGTTATCGTGTTCAGCTGCTTATTTTAAGACGCCCTGTGTATTTTTTTTTTCTCTATGTTTTTATTATTTGTATAGATTAGTTCTACTGTTTGGTCGTGAAAAGATAATCCGACAGATAGAAAAACATATATCAACTTTCGTATTTACCTATAATATCTTAGATCGGTAATATATCAATTTGAAAGCTACTATTAGTTTAACCATGACGTTTGAAACTGGTTAGGTACGTGTAAACCACATAGTCATTCAAATTCCTTTGAAGCCTCACCGAGGCTGTTGAATGAAAAATGCCGCACGCGGTATGTTAGGCGCTCCGTGATTGAAATGCCTCGCTTTTGGCCACATATTATTCGTAATTAAACATTGTTTGTCACCAAAGGGGATTATTGGCAAGTATTATTTTCGATAGTTTAACAAAAACACTCGATGTCACTCAGCCAACAACAAAATAAAACAAAAAACTTTGTTAATAAGAGAAAAAACTTGGTGGGAATTCAAAAATTGTTTCTTTGACGTATTTCCGGTTCAATGTCGCATTTATGATCATATATTTTACTCTACTAAAGTTTGTTGTGGTATCTTGGATGAGATCCACAATAAATCATAGATACCACAGTGCCTAAAGACAAAGGTGTTTGACCAGTGTGTGTTGCCAGTGATGTCATATGGTACTGAGACGTGGTCCTTAACTGTTGGCTTTTTGGAAAAACTCAGAGTCACACAACGGGCAATGGAGAGAGCTATGCTCGGAGTTTCTTTGCGCGATAAAATCCGGAACGTAGATATTATAACGCCAAATAACCAGAGTCACCGACATAGCTATTAAAATCTGCAAGTTGAAGTGGCAATGGGCAGGCCACATCGCTCGAAGAACTGGTAACCTATGGGGAAGAAAGGTTCTTGAGTGGAGAACGCGAACCGGAAGACGCAGCGTAGGTAGACCTCCCACTAGATGGACCGATGACATCGTGAGAGTCACGGGCATCCAGTAGATGCAGATGACAGGGTGTTGTTCAGTGTGGAGGTTAAAGGGGGAGGCCTGTGTCCAGCAGTGGACGTCTTATGGCTGATGATGATGATGAAAATTATGATTAATAAACGACGTTTTTATATGAAACAAAAAATTATCCTGTAAATTAATATTATTTTTTAATGATACTAATCCCCTTCGCAGGGAATTGTGTAACAGGATTTTTGAAATATTACGTCGTAATTAACGTGCCATCCGACCCACGGTAGTCCTCATTTTGAATATGCCACTAAACTTGTGGTCGACCCGAAGACTGACCGTATCATCTGTTGCTTAACGTCGGTGATCGGCTAGAAACATCTAGTCAAACAAAGAAATAAAGTGATATATAATTTGATTGTTAAGTAATTTTTTATTATAATTTAACAAGGTACCTTTGACCAAAATAAAGCATTTCCAAAACACAATATAACCTCTTAGATTCCCACTCCATGTGAGATAACAATCATTAAAATATATCTATGACTTCATGACTGTTTATCCCCTTGTAGTTGCCATTTAATTGCTGCATTTCTTGCGGAAGTGCTTGCCCTTTTTGTGCTGAAAAAAGAATTAAATTATATTACTAACTAAATTAATAGTAGATTAGTAGCCAAGGGCCGTAAGGCATCAATAGCAGCCCGAGATATAGGCGCACGAGCGCAGCGAGGGCGCCTATAGTTCGAGGGTGCAATTGATGCTTACACCCGAGCTAACTACTCTGCTTTACATCTCGATTTTGAGGTAAGTAGAAAAAAACCGGCATTACAAGAATAAAACATTTTATTAGTTAAAATTTATAGTGAAATGAGAACAATTTTCAAATTTTAGGGACAGGTGGTTTTGGGTATGTTAATAGTTTGAGATTGTAATATTTGTTGGTCATGGACAAAATCTGACGGGATGAAGCTTTCTTCAGCAGAAGTTGATGGTTGCGGATCATCTCTTGAGAAAGATGTTTCATTTTTTGAAAGCTGAATAGTTTCCGTTATTTGGTTGGTAATTTTACTTTTATTTTGTATGGAATCTTCGATATAACCTTCAGCCACCTTGCTGGATTTCCACCCACCGTGCCTTTTTATAGTGGTTAAGTTAGCCCCAGCATCGGCTAAAAGTGTAGCCGATGTTCTCCGGAAGCAATGACCTGTATACAATTCCGGGTTATCTAACTTTAAATAACTTGCGATTTGCTTCGGCATACTTTTGATGGTATTTTTCCAATAACTTGTTTGTAGCATTTGCCTTGGTGGTACTTCGAAAAAAATCGGTTGGTGTTTACATTTTCAGGACGAAGATTTCTGTATTTTTGTACGAATTCAGAGAATTCTTGAGGAACTACAAATGTTCGGTCAATTTTAGTTTTTGTGTTCGGCAGTTTAATTACTAACAACTGACCCTGTTGTTCTATGTTCTCTATTGTTATATTTGTCAATTCAATACCTCGGCATGCGCCAGTTATACCGAAGATAAGAACCACCTAAATCAAGCGAAATATAAAAATAAGTAAGTATGTTTTATAGGATTGTAAGAATTTAAAAGATAAATGATGAAGTGTGATGTGTGATTTGTTATTTTACGTACCTTAACAGCTAAATATATGTCATCAGGGGCTTCATTTATGAATGTTTTCACGTCTTGCGCTGTAAAAACCTTTGACTTTTTGCTTCTGTGCCCAGCTGATTGTCTTTTTAGAAAAGATGATAATTTTGAAAAGTTCTTGATATTGATGTCGTGTTTAGTAATCATAGTTGCTTTTAACATTGAATAATTGCACCACAAACTAGATGGCTGCAGCTTTTTTGATAGCTCACTAAAGTATGTTAAGAATACAGTCTCAGATAAAGACTTTACTCGTTTTTCTTTTCGCCATTTCATGAACTCGTCGTAAGTTTTCAAATATCTCTCTTTAGAACTTTCAGGCAAAATATTGTTAATTGCTGCTTCAGCTTCCATTTTCATTGAATCGGGAGTGCAGCTTATATCTTCATCACTTGCAGAACTCATGTTTTTTTCTTAATTAGCACGTAATTATAAAAAAAAAAAAAAAAAAAAACAAACAATATTTAAAGTAAAAGTTTTCTATTCTTGCCTTTTTTCATCTTTTTTTAAATTATTTTTTTCAAAAACGAAATTGAGCTTCGCCGTTCGGTATTTAAAATTGATGACTATTATACTCATACGAAGACAAGGATGAATAGCGACCTCTTTTGTCATTGGGCTGAATGCATGATGTCTATTGCCAGTATGATGGTTAGATGTACGCGAACTTTTTTAAAGAGTGAAGTTTTTTTTTATTACTTACCGCCCTAGGGCTTTTCTAGCTACATTATTACCCTAGAGCGCTAATTGGTCACCTACAAGCCCCATTTGGGGGTAATAAGGACCTACTTACCGAATATGAGAGATGTAAAATATAAAAATATTTACATAGATATGAATCCACAACAACCAGAAAGACTTATTTTTGTATATCGCTTTTGATTTCGCTACTTGGGGTGATTTACTTGTAGCTTGTAGCACAGTTTAAGCACTAGTAAGTACATCACATGGATGCCAGGTTAAGGCATTATCTGAAACCACTTTTTTGTGGCTAACAAGCATGCGGTCCGCCTGATGGTAACCAGAAGCCGCCGTCTATAGACAGCGGTAAGATCTTTGAGGGAAGGACATTCCACATCTTGCAGGTCCGCGGAAGAAAGGAGCGCTAAAATGGGACGTTTTTGAAAGATGTATGTTGTAGTGGTAGGACTCTTTTGCAGGGGTCCACCTGGGGAAGTACCACACCTTTGCCAGTTATTCAACCGCCAAGCAGTAGTGTGCAAACACTACTGTGTTCCGGATTGAAGGGCAATGTCTCCAGCGAAATTACAGGGCACACAGAGATTTGACATCTTATATCTCGGGGTGACGTGCGCCGTGCATTGCCATGCAGGGTTTTGAACTGTTGAAGTTCAAAATTCAGAGTGGCGCTGAGCTGTTATGGGCAAGCGTGAAGAGCCATCAGGCGAGCGACTTCGCTCGTCTCGTCACCCAGTGTCTTAAAAAAATGTATGTTTAATGATTTTATAGTAAAAGTTCATATTTTATCAGATAGAATATACTAACGTGGTGGTGACCGTGCTCATTCGAGTCGTCATCATCGTCGCAGTTGTTCTTCTCTTTGTTATCTTCTTCCGATGACGAGGAGGAAGAGGATGAAGATGATGAAGATGATGACGACGAATGATCATCCTTTTTCTTACCGTGTCCCTGGAATTTGTTATAGGAAAGTATTAGAGAATGGCTCATCAATTCATTCAAATAATATAACTGGCCAAGGGCATATCGAGACAAACAATACATATCGTATCCAAAGCTATGTGGTTACATTCATAGTTGGACGTAGTTATGCAAAACCTTTCCAATCCATAGTAACTGCAATTTGGGATGAACGCAATTCTGTGTTCAAATGGTAATTTTTTTTTCCTCTAACTAGTATAGACAAATACTATAGTTTATGTTTAGGGTAAATTAGGTTTTATTGATAATATTTATATCGTCATCGTCATCATCATTTCAGCCATAGTACGTCCACTGCTGGACATAGGCCTCCCCCATCGATTTCCAAAAGGGCCGGTTGGAAGCGGCCTGCATGCATTGTTTTCTTGCAGTCTCTTTTAGGTCGTCTGTCCATCTTGTGGGTTTAAAATCCAGGGGGATTAGATTACTTTTCATCCCGGAAAATTCTAGGTTCTCATAGAATACTGGATAAAAACGCGGGCGCTGCTAGTTAAAGTATTAGTTTTTGTAGCATCCGTTGCTATATACTAACGTCCACCTACATTCTGGAAAGATTCGAGTTAGGACCAACGTCTGCAAGCTGTAGCTGCCAACGGCATAAGTCAAATTAACAAAAACCTGGAAATATTTAATAAAATGAATGCAAAGAGCATCAAGCCGTCCTTTTACAAACTTTTACATTAAAAATGCTGTACGTTTGTAGTCGCATTATCAGAGAATGGCTGGATTGATTTGGCTTTTTTTATATTCGTAATATAGTACGAACAATGTTTTTAGGGAAAGAAAAATCGTAAAACTGGCCCGTAAATTGGAAAATTCTGGAAAAACTGACGGTGTTTATTTTATATGACCACAAACATCTAATAATAGGTCGGGGAAAAAGTCTTTTCGTATTTTGTATGTATAAGGTTGTAGTAAAAATCTCATCCGTTGTACTGTTTGTATCTGGCTGGTTTTGATACCATTAAAAATATGACATTTTAAAAAAGGAATACAAAAAGTAAAAAGCAATTTCCCGCCATTTTTCAATTGTTTTTTTGTTTAATAAAATGAGTGAATCTAACGAAGAAATTCGATATATTGTGAAATTTTATTACAAAAAAAGGAAAACTGCGACACAAGCCGCGAAAAAAATTTGTGACGTTTATGGACCTAATGCAGTGTCATCAAGAGTAGCACAATGTTGGTTCAAGCGTTTTCAGTCCGGGAATTTTGATGTCAAAGATGCAGCTCGCTCTGGTCGCCCTGTTACGGATAAAGTAGATGCCATTTCTGAAAAAGTGGACCAAGATCGGCATATTAATAGTTACGACGTAGCTGAAGAACTGGGAATTGACCACAAAACAGTTTTGACCCATTTGAAAAAAACTGGGCATACAAAAAAACTCGATATTTGGGTGCCACACAAGCTCACTGAAAGAAACCAAATGAATCGTGTACTCATTTGCGACTCTCTATTGAAACGTAAAGAAACCGAACCGTTTTTGAAAAGATTGATCATTGGTGATGAAAAATGGATCACCTACGACAAGAATGTGCGCAAACGATCATGGTCAAAGGGCAGTGAAGCACCACAGACTGTAGCGAAACCCGGATTAACACGTAATAAGGTGATGCTGTGTGTATGGTGGGATTGGCAGGGCATCGTTCATTATGAGCTTTTACCGCCGGGCAAAACCATCGATTCGGATCTCTACTGCCAACAGCAGATGAGACTCAAACAAGAAATTGAGAAAAAACGGCCGGAATTGATCAACAGAAAGAGTGTGGTCTTTCATCATGATAACGCCAGACCGCACACATCTTTGGCCACTCAGCAAAAATTTAGAGAGCTTGGTTGGGAAGTGTTAATGCATCCACCATATAGCCCTGACCTTGCACCCTCAGATTTCCACCTGTTTCGATCTCTTCAGAATTCTTTGGGTAGTGTTAGATTAACATCAAGAGAGGACTGTCAAAACTACTTGTTGCATTTTTTTGATCAGAAGTCCCAAAAATTCTACAGCAACGGGATCATGTCACTACCTACAAGATGGCAACAAGTTATCGAACAAAATGGCACATATATAAGGTCGGGGAAAAAGTTTCTTCGTATTTTTTAAACAAATTCAAGACATATTTTTTTCAAGTTTAATTACATTTAATTATAATATATATGTGCCATTTTGTTCGATAACTTGTTGCCATCTTGTAGGTAGTGACATGATCCCGTTGCTGTAGAATTTTTGGGACTTCTGATCAAAAAAATGCAACAAGTAGTTTTGACAGTCCTCTCTTGATGTTAATCTAACACTACCCAAAGAATTCTGAAGAGATCGAAACAGGTGGAAATCTGAGGGTGCAAGGTCAGGGCTATATGGTGGATGCATTAACACTTCCCAACCAAGCTCTCTAAATTTTTGCTGAGTGGCCAAAGATGTGTGCGGTCTGGCGTTATCATGATGAAAGACCACACTCTTTCTGTTGATCAATTCCGGCCGTTTTTTTTCAATTTCTTGTTTGAGTCTCATCTGCTGTTGGCAGTAGAGATCCGAATCGATGGTTTTGCCCGGCGGTAAAAGCTCATAATGAACGATGCCCTGCCAATCCCACCATACACACAGCATCACCTTATTACGTGTTAATCCGGGTTTCGCTACAGTCTGTGGTGCTTCACTGCCCTTTGACCATGATCGTTTGCGCACATTCTTGTCGTAGGTGATCCATTTTTCATCACCAGTGATCAATCTTTTCAAAAACGGTTCGGTTTCGTTACGTTTCAATAGAGAGTCGCAAATGAGTACACGATTCATTTGGTTTCTTTCAGTGAGCTTGTGTGGCACCCAAATATCGAGTTTTTTTGTATACCCAGTTTTTTTCAAATGGGTCAAAACTGTTTTGTGGTCAATCCCCAGTTCTTCAGCTACGTCGTAACTATTAATATGCCGATCTTGGTCCACTTTTTCAGAAATGGCATCTACTTTATCCGTAACAGGGCGACCAGAGCGAGCTGCATCTTTGACATCAAAATTCCCGGACTGAAAACGCTTGAACCAACATTGTGCTACTCTTGATGACACTGCATTAGGTCCATAAACGTCACAAATTTTTTTCGCGGCTTGTGTCGCAGTTTTCCCTTTTTTGTAATAAAATTTCACAATATATCGAATTTCTTCGTTAGATTCACTCATTTTATCAAACAAAAAAACAATTGAAAAATGGCGGGAAATTGCTTTTTACTTTTTGTATTCCTTTTTTAAAATGTCATATTTTTAATGGTATCAAAACCAGCCAGATACAAACAGTACAACGGATGAGATTTTTACTACAACCTTATACATACAAAATACGAAAAGACTTTTTCCCCGACCTATTATATTATAATTAAATGTAATTAAACTTGAAAAAAATATGTCTTGAATTTGTTTAAAAAATACGAAGAAACTTTTTCCCCGACCTTATATATTATGAATCTCTTGTTTCCGTGTTTTTTTTTTTTTCTTCTTTTTTTTCTATGGTATTTTTGTATAAACCATAACTCAACATTTATTTACATTTGGACAGAACAACATTTGACAAGTCAGAGTGAATTAATAAAAATCAAACCGCACTCATAACACCTATTAGCCTGGAAATGAAATAATAAAACAGCGCCAGTACAGCAAAAGTTAAGGGAACTGTTTCATCATTATTGCTCATTAGAGCCGCAATTGACGCTCGCTCGAAGAAACCGGCGAACATTCCGCGGGTAAAACATTTTGAAAACAAACTGAAGAGCTCTCGAGAGCTCATTTTACATCGGTCGTACTGTTCGAAGTTTGAAGACTATGGGGAAATACACTATGAATAATTATGCTGCTTTCACACATTGCTTGCGGATTTTTTATTACAACACTATACCTGTTCATCATCATCTCCCCTTTAACCTCCAATCTGATCGACATCCTGCTATCTGCATCCACTGGATGCCCGCGACTCTCACAATGTCGACGGTCCATCTTATAACCATTATAAAGAGGGTTTTGGATGTTTATAACGAATTAACTCAAAAACTACGGGACCGATTTTAAAAATTATTTCACCATTATAATGCTACAATTATCCTATCCTTATTGAGCAACATAGGCTATATTTATTACTAGAATGATTTAAACAAAATCTCCACCCGTACAAAGCCGGGACGGGCGGCTAGTCATTATAATAAAACCGAAATATTCACGCACTCATTGACACATCACAAAATCTCAAAAACTACTTGAATTAGGAACTGAGGTTTGGCAGATTCCTTATAGGGTTCGCTAAGAAGGCATATTACGAGATAACCGAATTAAGGAGGGCCACAAAGGCGTTGAACGTATGAAAATTTACGCGTACGCATCAACTATAGCAGGTACCGGAAGACGCAGCGTAGGTAGACCTCCCACTAGATGGACCGACAACATTGAGAGAGTTCCGGGTATCCAGTGGATGCAGATGGCAGGATGTCGTTCAGTGCGGAGGTTAAATAGGGAGGTCTATGTTCAGCAGTGGACGTCTTCTGGCTAAAGATGATTAATTTATGTGACAGGTAATGCGCTGCGCTAGTGTGTAGTGTGACTATAATATTCCTTGTTAAATTAAAGGACAGACCCTACAAGTGTCCAAAAATGTAGGCAGTAACTTTAGCATACTGCTCGCTGACTCCATAGCAGTAAAGAAGGTAGGTAGGGAAATTTTGACGTTAAGACGAGTTTTTTTTTTAACGAGCCGCTCTTTATGTAAAACCACAACTTGATTTTTTGATAACTTAAAATACTTACACAATTTTCATCTTCTTCTGATGATGACGATGAAGACGACGACGATGAAGATGACGACGACGAAGACGATGATGAGGAACTGTCACATTTGTTTTTGGTTTTCTGAAATTGGTAATAGGAAATAATTACAATAGCAGCAAAGAAAGTGGTGGGCGGTTGAAATTTTGACGTTTAGACGAGTTTTTGATAACTTAAAACACACAATTTTCATCTTCTTCTGGTGATGATGATGAAAACGACGAAGATGATGATAAGGAACTGTCACATTTGTTTTTGGTTTTCTGAAATTAGTAATAGGAAATTATTACTATTAATATTTATCTTCTAACAGTCTTTTGTTTTTAACTGACTTCAAAAAAGGAGGAAGGTTCTCAATTCGGCCCGTATTTTTTGTGTAGTAACAACAATAGATATTATAATAAGGTGAACCTCTTTTTTTAACACGCTTTATTAGCTTAGTATGGATCTATGTAATGGAATCTATGAACGTGATTTTCACCCCTTTCAAAACGTCGGTTTGATTTGAAACTGCGCACTTATCAAGGACCGATGACAATGCAATAATGTAAGAGTTGTCCCATTACCAGGATCTTCAGGATTAGCGATTATAAAGCGTGTTTTTTCAGTTTTTTTTAAATTACGAGTTTTTTTTAGGGAAGTGTACTAAAGTAAAGATAAGTGATAGTTTCCATCTTTCCACCAATCTCTAACGGTAGATCTAAGTAGATTTTTTCCACTTATGCCTGCCTGTAGGGATACCTTGGTAGGGAAAGGATAGGATAAGATTAGGTTGCTCTATGAACCAGGATCAAATGGCATTTATTTTTGTGAAAGTTGTTGTTGTGGTTATTTCTGTGCAGTTGTTTATTTTTGTTGTTGTTTCTGTAGGAAAAGTGTTTGCGATTTCTAATGTTAGAAGTACTTAATCTAATCGTATATAGTAGTAGTAATATAGTCGTTTAGTATAATAATTTGAATTTTGATTGTACAAATACTGTAAAGTGTGAAGAGTCACAAGATTACTTTAATATAATAATTAAGATCATTTGAGATGGTTTCGTAATGAACCTGCGAAGTGCAATTCGGGCCGTACCACCACAAAAAAACAAAAAGTAGTCAAGTACCAATCGCGCCCTACGTTGCTTAAGTTTGTAATGAACAGATAAGTAGTAGTAGTAATAGTAGTAATAGTAATTAGTCATCAACTCGCACTTATACATTATTTATTATTTGTTGTTATACTTTAGAGTGTTACAAGCGTCAAACTTGGCTTGATTCAAGTATCAAGTTTGACGCTTGTACGTATTACCGTTTATACATTAGAGAAAATACGAAAATACGAAAGAAAAAGAAGTGTTTGGGCAACCCCCTATAATTTTTACTTCTTGACTTTTTTATTATTTCTTAGTTAATCCGTCATACCATTACATAATTCTGTGAAAATTTCAACTGGCTATCTATTACGGTTCGATACAGCCGTTAAAATGTAGGACAGACGGACGGATGGACAGGCAGACAGCGTAGGCTCAGTAATAGGGTCCCATTTTTATCCGGAACCATAAAAACATTCAAATTACCTATTGATATTCGGGGAATGACAATTACAATAATCGCTGAGCCATTTCAGAAGTCTTCAGTGGGTGAAGTACGAGCATTAAATTTGTTGCGTAAGATATCTCCATAATTATGAAAATTCATCAAATTTTTAATTACAAAATTGAAATTTCTATGGTATTCGATGAGTATTTTACGTATCGATTGCTCGTATTTCGCCTACAAAAACTCCATCAACAAAAATTATGATTATTATTTATGTATTGTACTTCTTATCAAAGTTTTTACCTACATGACAACAATATCAATATTTTTCAGTAATTTATATACGTACGTACTTTCTTTATAAGTACCTAAACCTACAATCCTTAACCTATGTTTGCCCCGAATTCGTTATCTGCAAATAATAAACATCATTATGCATTTATCTCAATTATTTATCGATGGCTGAAATGTAAATAAAATAAATAAGTAAATATCTGGGACATTATTGCACACACGGTCATCTGACCCCAAACTAAGCAGAGCTTGTAATATGGCTGCCAGAGACTGATATACATACTAATATATTTTTAAATAGATACTTAAATAGATTTTAACACCCAGACATAGAACAAACATTTATATGCAAACATTGATAACTATGCGCCATTTGCATAGGTATTTCGGTAATAATGATAAAATTGTGGCCTAGAATTTTTTAAATCTTTAAAATAAGTAACAGTCATTGAATAGTCTAAACCGTTTTGAAAAATAATTGGCAATTAGTCAATAATAAAGCTATTCATACCTCAACACTTTCGTCGTCACATCGGGAACGTGAGTGTCTGAAAAAAAACAGTTATGAGATACAACTATTTCTTACATTTTTGGGTACATTTTATACTCCTTAAAATAGAGGACAGACAGACAGTTCCCCTGCCAAGTCCAACAAACAATAACACGGACATAGCCGTACCAGCCTTCTCGAATACTTATGCACATATTAAAATATAAAATAACAAGCGGGCCACCTCATGGATTTGTAGCTGTGATAGCTCAGTGGTTGGCGCGTTCGCATTCCATGCCGCAGGCGTTAGTTCAAATCCCAAAAATGAGCTTCAACTGCCGCCAGTCATAGGAAACATCATCAGGAATCCATAGCATGGTAGTAGAGCACTTTGCAGAGCTCACCTGCCTATAAACACTGTTGTCAAGACATCTAAACTTGGTCCAAGCATTACTTGCTCTGACATCAGCAATAACATCGTAAAAAACTAAATAAAAACTGGTTCCAGATATACTACAATAAAATATTTAAAGTTTTTTTTTTTTATTCTTTAGACCGAGCATAAAGGCGTGTTTCGGCAGCTTCATTTGAGAGTCGGTTCCCATTCAGGCTAGGTGTGCTCACTATTTTTGGCTACGTCGCTTAACGGGGTGTTATACCCAATTTGACAGTTTTTCAATCAATTTTAAATTGTTAAATAACGATATTTGAGCCGGAAAAAAATACATGTCATAGATACATCTGTGTTTGAGATAAATCCGTGGTTCAAAACACGATGGGGAAAAAAATTCTCGATAAAATAAAATTACGCAGCAAAGTCGATTTTTTTTCCGTTTTATGCTCTAATGAAAGCTCGTAACAGCCTGGAAATTGCATGTACTGAAAGGTAATTGTATTCAACATTTTTTTCTCTGGATAGTTTTTTGATAGTTTGTTCGTTCGTTTTTTATTGAAATTAAAAACGTAAAAAGGTCGCGAAAATTTGCGCGCACCGCGCTCAGACCGCTGTCAGGCGTCATCGAGGTCGGACTTGTGTTTGTTTTTGTCGTTGCGCTCCCCCGCTATTTGTTCGCAATGGGAAGAATAGCAAAATACATCGTCGCTCTATCTTGGCGGGGGCTGAGGAAGCGTTTTGTTATCTACGCGACTTGAATAACACCCCGTTAACATCAGGTGATTTGTGGTCAAATGCCAAGACTTTCAATCATAAAAAAACTGGTTGTCTGTAAAGTCGGTTTACGGACGATAAATTTTACGTGATAACGTATACGTCACAAGCCGAACGCTTAGGCTGATCTTGCCTCTCTATCGCTTGTTCCGCGCTCTCGCTTGCACGCTCGGCTCAGGCAAGAACGTGACAATGAGACATGCTTTTTCGTGCGTGCAGCCGGTGTTCATCGATTTATAAGACGCTATCACGAAAAGTAATCATCATCTAGGCTTATGGCCTGTTATTCTTATGCATGCGATATTGTTTCTGTCCCCGTCGCGCTTAGGTCAATCCGAATGCGAGTGGTGGTGATAAAACTAATAATCGCAGGTCCTGAAATAACCCTCCCAGGAGCGTTGCCGGTGCTTTAACGGTGTGTTACCTGCTTTACATGGTAAGGATTTTGTTCACATTTAAGTATGATATTAATTTTGGAAGGTTTTTTATGTTATAATTTTGTAAAACTCAGCGTCAGGAAACTATAAGTGACAATTTATTTTATAAATTTAACATCTAAGATCGCCTTTTAAAATTTGTATATAATGTTAGCAGACTATAAAATACTCATTAAGTCGTAAATTGAGGGTAGTTCGAGAAAAGGATGAACTTGCGATTACTTACCACTTTGTTATTTCGTATGTTTATAGCTTGGTAGCTACTAGTAACTATGATTTAAGTATTACAAGTTACACTTATATTATTAATGCGAAACTGTGTTTGTTTGTTCTTCTTTCACGCAACAACTGAGCAGAATATCGACATCATTTTTTACATAAAGATAGTTGGAGGACCGAAGGGAGATATAGGATACTTTTTATCCCGGGAAAATGTAAAAATTCCTGATGGAATTTCCACGCAGGTGAAGGTGACTTAAGAATAATACTTACTTGGTGTGGCATGAGGTCGACCTTGCGTTGCACACTGCTACTACAGAGACAACGAGCAGAAGCACCAGAACCCCTTTTTTCAGACCCATATTATGTCTAAACAATAAAATAATGATTAGTTAAGCATCATCAGTTTCATATCAGAATCCATCGATACATAATTATATCTCTTCTCTACATTATATAAAATAAAGTCGATCTCCGCGTCTGTCTGTCTGTGTATCCGCTAAATCTCCCTAAACCACGCAACGGATTTTGATGCAGTTTTCACCATCAGTTAGATAATTTTTCACGCAAGGTTTATAGGTATAATAAATGTGCAAATCCGGGGCAGGTTGCTAGTGTAATATAATTATACAAGTACATATAAATTGTATCGATGCTGCATGCTGCAGTTATATAGAAGTTTCATTTGTAAGTACATTCAGTCATTTCAGAATTTTCATTTGTACATTTAGTTACTTTATATCTTCAGAAATGTTGAAATGCGCGTGTGAGATAGTAAACGCACGTGGCATGAACCCATAAGATAAAAACAAACAATGCAATAAAAACAAATCTAAAAGCCCCTTGGCGGAATGAAGTGTCCAGAATGCTGGCAGCATTGCCAGCGCTGAATTTGCAAGGCTTAATTTTTGAACAAAGTAAGCGCTCGCATTTCGGTCCTGGGTCTCGATTTTTTATCGCTCGTATGATTTTGCACGTAAACATCATTCGAAATCATGCTAAAGGACTGACTTTCATACGAAATCCCAAACAAAAGTCGCATCGATACTAATATTATAATGAGGAATGATTTGATTGTTTGTTTGTTTGCATTGAATTGAATAGGCTCCGAAACTACTGAACCAATTTAAAAAATTCTTTCACTGTTGGGAAGCTACAATATCCGCGGGTGACATAAGCTATATTATATTCTGTATAGCGAGGCCTTCAGGCCAAGCTTACAGCCGTGCGAAGCCGGAGCGGACGGCTAGTTTTTTATATAATCATATCACTCGCTAACGCAAAGAGTAGTTTGAACCATTCGAACTTGCTTGCTATCAGTAGTAAATCTTTCATTTTGCATATTTTCGTGTAAATTTTTTATTTTATTTTTATGCCATAGGTGGCAAACAAGCAGACTGGCTGCCTGATGGTAAGCAGTAACCACGCCTATGGATACTTGTAACACCAGAGGCATCACAACTACGTTCCTTTAAGAATCTACTCGCCTTTTGAAGAACCCCATGTTGTAGCTTCTCGGAAACACCACGTAATGTAACTCATTCGAAATTTTGCCGGTGCATCAATAGAGCGATTCAAAAATCGAGCCCCTGGTCAAACGTTTGGTAGAGCTGACTACATCTTCACCAAACTTTTGGCCGGGTTCCTTTACAACTCGTTTAAAATATTATGTAAATAAGTATTATTCCAATATTTCAATTAATTTCCAAAGAAACTTACATTTAAATCTCGTTATTCGAATGCACTGACCTATTCTGATTGGGTTATTTGCACTGACTGTGTGTTGTTATTCCATTAATTTGGGACAACTTCATTATTTGTTATTAAAGCTCCGGTTAAATAATACTCAAAGGTCATTCCGATACCCAGCAATCAGTTTGTAAACACGAATAACGATCCGCGGAGACAAAATTAGTACAAATACTGAATCAGTTACTGCGCATTAAAGTAAGTTAAATATGACTTGCGGTCTTACCTTATACTTTATGTATTCTGTGGTCTTACCACAAATATATAATCAACGATTCATTATTTTAGCTATACACATTAATTTAAAGTGTGTGCCTTCAGATTAAGCTCACTGCCTAAAAGCTAAAGAAATTATTTAATTCATTAAAATTTGACAACAGATTTATGTGTAATTTTTAAGTCGATACTTTTACAATTCAATTCATATTTTTAATTCAACATCAACATTGAACGACTAAAAACTAAACACAAAACCAAAAATATATACTAAACTAACTAATTAAAGATCGTTTATAGTATCTATTGACATCGAAAGCCTATAGGTAGTTCAAATTATGTCTGATTTGAGGCAACATGCCTAAAATACTGGCCGCGTTGCTTCCCTGGATTCCCAGGCTAACTTTCTGACCAAAATATAGACTAGCATTTTGGTCACGTAAAGAATCTTTCGGTCTCCCAAGACTAAACAGATGAGTTATACTAAAAATTACACTAAAAATAATCCTACGATTATGGTGACGACAACATAGACTCGATCAGATCAGACATACAAGGGAGATATAATTTAGTACAATAATATATTATCTTTTGTGATCAAAATGTCTCTGTGTTTCACCCACTTTTTCAACTTGCCGCTAAACAATTTATCGCAATAACTGAAAGTACGGCACACATACTCTTTATTCACACACACTAAAAAACTTGCAGCGACACCAATAAACTGACTAATTAGTTCACATGCGAAAAAACCGCCAATGTCGTCTGCAGGGGTTCGACCCAGCAGGGCTAGCATGCACACCGTGACAAAATCTTGTCATCACTGTGTCGAGCGAGAACGCAACAAGGTGCCTACGGTTTCATATACGCCTGTCTCGCATTGGCACAATAAAAAGAGTCGACAAAATTTTGTCGCGGTGCGTATGCTAGCTCTGCTGAAGGCCTGATGCGTTTGCTTTGCACACACCAAACCGCGCCGCCACCTCTTTTCTTCTTTATTTGTCTTGAGTTAAGCCACAATCACAGATCTACTATCTGTGGCCACAATATAATTTTTACCATACCCACTATATAAAAAGGTTAGTTTTCTTTTAAGTAAAAGCGGGAACAAAGCTATTTGTTATTACAGCACATGATTTAGAAAAATTGTGATGTGAAAAAAAATTATCACATCACAATTTTTTGGTCCTAGAATGGCTGAATACTTTTTTAACGCTAAAACTTAAAGCTGGTTTGAAAAAAAAAATACTTATTACTCATTTATTTTATTGTTGCTTCTACAGACAAGACAGTCGGACAGCGTATAGGTTAGTAATTGGGTGCCGTTGACACTCCTTGGTTACGGAACCATAAAAACTGCATTATTGTCTCTGTCTGCGGGTAAGGTGCCCAAAAAACTAGCGACATTCACGATGCAAGTTATCTATTCGTAACAACAATAATAAGCCGTCTCAGTCCGGTCTCAGTACAAATTCCCGACAAGGATCTCGTTCAGTGTACCGTTCGGGATTACTCGATAAACGGCCCGCTCAGCGAGAAAACAAGCTCCTTACACAAATAAGAACGATTTTAATATCCTTAAGTAGTGATACTGGCCTCTCCTATAAAAGACTTGCAAAGTAATCCACAGAAAGCGTCCAGATATCTTGCAAATCTGCCTGACTCATCGCTTTCCTTTCAAATAAATAGGGTCCGAAAAGATGTTTGTAAAAGGAGCGAGGTTATTTTTTTCTTAATTCAATTGCGGGCCTTGCAAATACTTTTAAAAATACTTTATAATTTTGAACAAAATCTGAAGAATTCTATTTGATTGCGTACCAAAAATACACTTTTTTAAATCTTCATTTGGCGTAATGTTTTTTTTTAATTACACACTACATCCAAACCACATCATTGCTGCGTAGAGATAATTTACTCGGTGTTCTTAAGGAGATCGTAAACAAAGATAGAACTAGCAGAACTTACATCACAAATGTGAAAGTATATAGGAAAGTGTATAGGTACCTACTTAAATTAAAATATTTAGAAAAAATCCCGTGACTAAAAGAGATGGTGATCCCCAAACGGCTGACCAGATTTTCTTGATGCTCAAATAAAAATTAACTTCCGTTTTTTGGATGGATTTAAGTTAGCGGCGTTGGGAATCATATAGTAATCAAGTGTACAAGCCGGGGTGTAGGTACTAAAACATTTACAGTCAGTGTTGTGTGTCGTAGCAAGTCGTATTTACATCCGGCTATTTTCAAGATCAAGTGAGGGTATAGAAAAACAGAACACTCAACACCCGCTCTTCTCGCCGGACTCCCGTAGTTTTCAGTCAGCTCGTGACCACGGCCATTGTAACACGGTTAAAACTTCGAGCGAAAGCTTTATTTAGGTAACGTTTTTACCTAAATAAAATTATTAACAGACTTCAAAAAAGAAGGATTACAATTCGACTGTATGTATTTTTAAATGTTTATTACGTGATAACTCCACCGATTATGAATTGTTATTTTTTTTTTGTTTGGTAGTTCATACTTTAGACGTGTTCCCACAGACTAGGTATAGCTACTACGTAGCCCAGACTAGTAGTTACGATTATTTTCAATGGAAACAACTCAGTCAAATACCTGAAGGGCGGGGTGAGGGGTTACTAAATGCTAATTGGCCCATTCAACGTCAGTTCAAAATGTAAACATAGTGATGGCGTACCTACGGTATTGGTTGGAAATGACGTGAGGTTCAGTGGAATCAGTGGGCGTGTTTTTTATATCAGTAGTAATGTCAACTGATGAAGTGTCTGAACATCGCCCTGCATTAAATGTCTAGTTATAGAAAGTCTTTGCGTGTTACCTTACAAATTTCACCATAATCGGTTATGTAGTTTGGTTTTTAAATCCAAATAATTGAAAAAAAAGTCATCCATGTAAACGAAATTGCGTAAATACCTATTAATTTTGAAGTCGGTTTTTTAAATTGATAGTTTAAATTGATAATTATGCGTGATTAGTCCCGATAAATTAAATCACTCTCTATTGGGTCACGTTTCAAAAGAAAAAGAAAACTAAATCAAAATCAGTTTATCCGTTTGGAAGTTACGATGCTAGAGACAGATATACTTACACACGTTAAATTTATAACACCTCTGTTTGCATCGGGGGTTAAAAGGAAAGAAGTAAGTAATTATCTAGAGAACTAAAGTAATCGACAAACCTCACCGTATTGGAGAGTTAGTGACAATGGACTGGTCATTATCTGTCGTGGAGCGAATCGAACGTAGCGTTGTACACTCTGATACTCGACGGAGTAACACAAAGTAGCTTGCAGTGGCTGTAATAAAAAAGCCGAAGTTTGGACTAATTCCTTAGGAATCCTTTGGATCTTGGATGGATCTTCGTAAGTCTCCTTGAGAGAGTCCTATATCCATAGCAGTGGACTAAGATAGGCTGATTATGATAATGATGAACATATTTTAAACCTTCTTTGGGTTCTAAAGATTTGTGTTGTCGAGTATAACTGTACGGATAAATGCACACTTATCCGCACCGCACTAGCCATATACGCGTCGCATTCAACGTATCTGCCATCAGACGAGGTGGTGATCAAACGCAAGCCTATTTAATGATAGAAAAAAAAACACTTACTACTTCCTCATACTTTGTGGCAATGTATCAGAGCTTAGTCAGTAGTCAGTACGCATTTGGCGTGTACGATGCAGTGCGAATAAAGTGTACGTTCACGTCGAGCCACCTTGTTACGAGTATATTACCAATTAACGTTTTGAATACAATGCCGTTGTTACAAGTAAAATTATGAACCGGTTGAAAACTTTCCGATGAAGTGGAGTTCGAAAATAGCATTATAAATTCACCAGTTTACAATCACAGCGCTACTTGGCGAAAGCAAAAAACCTTCGAGGAAACTCGTTCTAACTTTTCCTATTTTTCTGCGTTAATTTTACCTGAACCCATTACACTTTGCAACAATTCTTGGCGAGAACGTTTCTATTAGGCTCTTTGAAATTGCATTCTAAATAAGTTTGGCAGACTTTTATGAATGGGTATACATTAGGGCGATTTTTACTAGACAACAAGTTTAAATTTAAAAAATCTTATTACTTATTCCGTCGTACTCCATCTACTCCTCATTTATATTTGTAACGTTTGGACATACTCTTATTTTAATTAAACATAACTAAAACCCAATAAAGTGAAAACTGCTCTTCAATAAGTTAAAACGCGTTCAAATCGGTCTAGCTGTTTTAGATAAAAATGGAAACATATTATTCTTACACACATACTAAATACGAAACGGAGATACAAGGGCTGTGTTGACAATTCGGCGGAGCAGCACAAACGACGCAAATATGCTAACTTCGGCAGTGGTTACATATTTGAGCCGTTTGGGGTCGAGACATTGGGCTCTTGGGGACCTTCAGCTGAACTCATTTTCAATCTTTCAGACGCGTGACCAAAATGCTTGCGTATTCTCATTCAGCGTGGTAATGCTGCCAGCATGCTACGTACGCTTCAATCTGATAGTGCGCTTAAACATTTGGATTGTCTTTAGACCTTCAATGGTCTATGTACAGTCCAACTGTTTTTGTAAAATAGAACAAGTAGTTTAAGTTTTAGTGTTAGTTGACTTCTATTGTGTTTAGTTAATAAAGGTACTAGCCAGTTAAAGAAAATTTGCCTAACGCTTTAGCGTTAGTTGTGCATGTTGCAACAGACAGTGTCTAGCCAAAAATAGGAACAATTAACAATTGGCATTCAACATGGTAATGCCGCCAGCATGCTGGGTAAGCTGCCAACTGAAAGTGGGCTTGAGCATTTGGATTGTCATTAGACCTTCAATGGTCTATGGACAATAACTGTTTATTTAGTGTTAGTGTTAGCTTGTATTTTGTTTAGTTAATAAAGGCACTTGCCCGTTTTTTTTTTATAAAGTTAACAATGATGGGTCGGCCCCTCGTATGGGACGCGACTTTTGTCGATACTTTGGCGCCGTCACATCTTCCTGAGATACAAGGCAGGGCTGGTGCGGCTGCCAATTCGGCAGGGCAGCACAAGTAGCTGTTTTTCTGATGAATTTCTAGTGTAATTCCGCTTCTACGTCGCTTCAAGTACAATAAGGAATTTGTGATAAATTTACCTGGTAGATATTTTTTGATAAAGTTAATTTAATGGAGTTTAATTTTGCCTAACCTGATATAAAATATTATTTACATAAATTGAAAATTAACGTCACCTGAAACAAAAATTAATTAATTCTGAAATATTTTTTAATATTAAAATTATTAAAGCCAAACAAGTAGCTGTCATGATGTTATCACTGCTGGGACACTGGTATTCTCTCAAAGAGAGAGAGAGAGAAGACTGCATCTACGACTACCACTACGTCTTTGTTATTCATTCATTCTCATAATCATTTTTATTTGTTTTATTGATAAAGTATAATTTAATTTAATTTAATTTAATTTAATGTAACATAATAATACATAAGATATTAGTAAGATATAATTGTATATACAATTTTGTAGAAGAGTGTACTGGAGAAGTTTGACTTGTAACTATGGAGTTATGAATAAAGATTTGTATTTGTCTAATATGGTTTGAAATATGTTGTACTATTTACCAAATTAAATGAAATTTGACAGCTCCAAAAATTGTTCCATCCTTGCCACAGATAATTTTAGTTCTTTCCGAGTGAAGTTTAGAAATTTTTACATTATATTAACATAGGTAGCATCTTCATTGAAAATAGCCCTGAAATCTACCTAACTTACTCACATACTTTGCCCCATTACAAACTTAAAGGTTCACGTTTTCAGGATAAAAAGCAGTATCAAAGTTGAGCAATGAAATGTTAAGGATGAATAAGTTAATTGGCCCCCAGAGCGTATCGGCAGGCTCCTGTGCCGCAGAGGAATGCATTTAAATTGGATTTTAAGAGTAGAAATCACCGGCGCCCGCCTCCCCAGCCTTGTTAGAGCCAATCTCAAAGTTTACGTAAACGAATAAACCTTCGCCGTGGAACCGAATTTATCGGTATCAATCTGAACTATGTACAGTATATCTATAATGACTTCTACCGTTTAACTTCAAAACGAAGTTGCGAAGCTGAAATGACTTTTAAATGCCGGTATAGGAAATAGATTTTTCATTCGTTTTGATTTTTTATTCAATCGAATTATCAGCTTTTTGTTCTTTTTATTTGCTTAAAAAAAAGTTCTAATCGATGTTGAAGCTTTAAGCTTATTTTAGAGTTTATTCAAACGAGAAGATGCGGCTCTTCTTTTCTTCTTAATGCTTCTTTATCGAATCTGTAGCAGGCGCGGATCCAGCCCTCACAAAAGGTTGTGGTCACAGGCACCTGAAAATCGGGCAAGTGCGAGCCAGCGTATGTACCTTGCTCGTACATGATAGATATAGTGCATTCCTACAAAAGAAATGTTTATAAAAAATTATATGACGGCCTGACCAAGATTTTGTACTGTGTATCGTAGTTTCACGCTGGTAAAGTTGTGGGGCGTCACAAGTCACGTATAAGGGTTGTGGGCATGCCCATCGTACCCACAACGGTGGATCCTCTCTTGATCTCCAGTGTATTTCTGTTTCAACGTCGCATTAAATACAATGAGGTATTCGGGATCAATTATTGCTTTACCTAATACAAAAAGTTATTAATCTATTCGGAAAAAAATAATACGTTTCAATTCTCGAGTGTATGTTTAATTTAAATATTTATTTTTATATTTAAATCAAACTTCAAAATTAATATTAGTAAATTATTAAAAAGCGTTGCATTGCACTCAGCCTTATCGTAATTACTTTAGTGACCATGCCCATGCATAAATATAGTATGAAGCTATTTGATTTACATAAATATGTACTTTTTTACTATGTAGAACATTTTTACCATTACTAAGTTACTTTAATTATAAATGCGTAAGCGGGTTTGTTTGTCCGTTTTTACGAAGCAACAGAGCAACCAAACGACGTGATTTTCAGTTGGAGGGCCGGAGAGTGGCATAGGATACTTTTTAACACGGGAAAACCTACGGTTCCTGAAAAATTGTCCACGCGTGAAACCGTAGAGCGCAGCTAGTATTTTTAATTACAAACTTGTAACTACCGATGATCGATGCTACACTACACTCAACAACGGTAAAGAAAACTATCGTGAAGAAACCGGTATGTCCAAGAACCTCAAAATTTCAAAGAAATACGAAATTCACCCACATGCACTGGGCCAGCATGGTCCCATTAGGGCCCATCCTCTCTTTTTGAAAGAAGGCTTGTGTCCCAGCTGTGGGAATATGATAGGCATGAATCTGCATGATCGTTTTCGCATGCATTAGCGTTACTCACATGCAATATTTTGAAAGATATAAATGTATCTGCAACATTTCCTTTATTTTACGATATCGTGGATTGGACTGACTAAAACATTATGGAGTTTTTCATTATCCAGCAAAGCGTACTTCAGATATTTTCAAGTTACTAAATCAAAACCTATCCAAAGCCAGGTATGTGTTATTAAAATTCCAAGCATTGGAATAACTCCAACCAATATTATTGTAACGAGAAATAAAATACCGGGAAAATTAAGCAGAAGTACTCTCGTAAATGTGGCTTTACGTTTTGTAGTGCCGCTCTGGAAATCATTACGATCAACCGGAATTGCCTTGTTTTAGGGTTCCATCTGAAGTCAGTGCAGTCCCTACGAAGCGGTTGTTGGTAGTACAATTTGTTAATTTCGTATTAATTATTAGATTTTCATCATCTTCTGCTTATCTCACTCAGCCCAATCTTTGTCATTTCGCTTTCAGCCATTGCCTTACAGATATTGTCTCTACAACGAATTTTAGGGCATCTCACGTTAGCCGATCCGCGGTATCTATTCTAGAACATGTCTACCGTAACGGTTATCGATTCTGTGACAGAGATATGACCGGCCAGCCAACTGCCACTTCAGCTTGTTGATACAAGCTATATCGGTGACTTTGGTTCTCTTGGAAATAACTTCGTTCGTGTTACAATCCCAAAGGAAACGCCAGACACGCAACGCTATGTCCATACCTCGCTGAGAGACTTAATTGAACTTGTGAATCGATCTAACTATATAAATGTCCACGTTGCACCGTAATTTTGCAGTCAGACGAGTAGAGTTAGAATTGTCATTTGAGTATACATTCTCTAGGTTTGAGTATACCTAAAGTTATATAGAGTATACCTAGTTGTTAATAATAACAAGTACAATGACCTCTTTTAGGCTTACTGCCGCGTTTCCGTGTAAATTTGTACATTATATGTTTGTACGTTGATGTTAAGTATCCAAACTAAACAATTGAAAGTAAATTATATAATGTAGGATAAAGTCTTGCAAAAGTACGAGGTGCGCTAAAAGAAAAATCCACACGTTTCCAATGGCGATGAGTCAAACTTGGCTAAACTAATGACTCATTATGTGTGCCATTTGTTGACTTTATCACCTCACATTATGAGAAGATGACCTTATCTATTTCTTAGATATTTACTTTAACTGATGCGGACAAAAGTCAACTCAGTGTTTTGTCATCGCAGTGAATCAATTTTACCGCTTTACTCTTGACTAAGTTTGTAGCAATGATAGCTCAGTGATTATATGCGTTCGAATTCCAATCCGTATAGGGTTAGATAAGAATTTGTCCTGATATTTAATGAATTATTACAAATATCAGGCTTAGCGAAGGATATAATTAAATACATACTGGACAAATAATTTAAATTGGCTTATACCTACATTTCTGAGATATAAAAAGGCGTTAGTTTTTGGTGGGATAGAGCAATCGTGTAGCATTTGTTTGGCGCATGCACGGCTTGACGTCATAGCATGTTTAATACTTGACAAAAATGTATCGCCTACTTCAAAATTAAATATAGCTTACAGTTATGGCTAAATAGACAAGATTTTTGGAATCAAACCTTAATAACAACAAAAACCGGTAGATGCACTTTCGTTGTCAAGAGAGTTCCACGTTCAACTCTTGCGGACTATCTTCTTATTTTTTTACCCATTTTCAAGGTCAAATAATTAGCGTTCAAATATGTATAACTAGATATTTCCGTCCAGTAATTTTATTATGTCCATGCTTAGGAACAACCCCATCCGCAGTGAAGCATCAAATTTTCGAGACGGATGTTCTTCGAATATTGACAGCGTAACAGCAAAGAGATGCTGATGTTACTGCTGGAGCGCACTTAGCATAGCTAACATGGAAACAGTTTTCTGTGAAAATATCGATAAACCTTCCTAAGGAAAATATTTAGCAAGAGGGTGTGTGTGCAAGTGTCAATGTTTGTCCAGATTTATTTCCGTAACATCTGAACGCAGTTGAATAAAATTATATTCGTGCGAAACTTCATTCAAATCCGTTCATCCTACGTGATAATCCAGGACACAGCTATATCCATTATATGCTTGTTTTCTGGATTAGGACACAGACTATTTTTTATAACAAAAAAAAACATGGTTCCTTTAGACCTGCAGATAAAAATGCGGGACGCTGTGAGTATGAGATAAATACTTTAAATGTTAAGGTGTATTAATAGTAGATTATGCACTAAGGGAATGAAGCAGTGTCTTACGTCACGGGCGGCATATTCACCCTGAGCGTAGCGAGGGAGTTGTATAGAGTCCTGAGTGAAGCGAGGGGTTCAAGTTGCCCAAGACGAAGACAGGCTTTATTCCAGAGGAGCAATCTCTACTTTTCACACCTTCTGCGAGACAATAAAAATATGATAACAAAATAAAACACAAAAGTACACTTTTTAACACGCTTTTATTAGCTTGGTATGAATATATATTATTTACAGATGTATCATATGTAACGGAATCTTTGGACGTATTTTTCACCCCTTTCAAAACCACGGATTGATTTGATATTTTGCACACTTATCAATGACCGATGACAATGCAATAATTTAAAGTTTTGCACTAATTTAATTAGTTTTTCCCATTATCCTTAACAGGATCTTAAGGATAAACAATATTAAAGCGTGTCTTTTAGTTTTTTAAACTTTGAGAATTATTTAAGTTTTGACAGGTCAAAGTTGTGTGTTGCCACCACACAACACAAAGTAACTAAACAAAGAACATAAAAGGCATCAACATTTTTCGTTAATCTGACAAAAACCGACCTGCATCCCAATCGATCTTGCTAACCTTTCACTCACCGTAGACCGATTTGTGTAACACGCAACCCCTGAATTTTTGTTACCCATCCGGCAACCTGACCGGTCCTGTCCACTTAACTTGAATAATGATGTGCGAGCAAAAAGGACCGGCTGGGCCAGGCAAGGTGAACCGGCAGAATGGAAGGAGCTCGCGCAATCTCGCACTTGATCGCCCGTGAATCCCGTGACGCTCTATTGATATACCTACTGCGAGCGTGTTACCTCGGAGACTTGAGTTATTTTTGATGTTTGTTTGTTGCCCACAAGATTAAACTTGGCAAATGGTAAATAGATAATTAGAACCCCGATCCCATGTACCAGACATAAAATCCGGGTTAGGTCTAAAATAAAATGTAAGCAGGAGGTGGCGTTGTAGTTGCGGTGCGTAACCCCGTGGAAAGAAAACGGCTTTCTTTACGAGCTATTCCGCTGAGCCAATATTTCTCCGCGACAGTGCGCGCCATCATAAAATAAAACGAAAAATTCCACCGCACTGCCTCCAGCCGCTATGAAAATCATAAGAGCCGAGATTTTATGGGCTATCGAAACGAGCGCCGCACTTCGTCAGGTGATTAATAACATAAGCAAATACAAATGATTGTATTTATACGCAACTGCCTAAGCTTACAAACCTTTGAACTGTCCCTTCTAGGAAACAAAGTGATTTGTAGAGATGGTTAAGAGGTTCTTTTGTGAACTATAAGTCATGTGAGGCGTACAGAGTGCAATTATTAAGTCGAGCTCTCGAGTCCCGGTGTACGACAACCGCTTGACAAAATACTCTGCCAATTGTGCCAGAGCACCGCCTTCAATTGTGTTCCGCATGAAAAATGGCGTATTCGGATTGTTCACGAACAAATGCGTGCCGTGCGGGTCATTAAGCTTTGTTTTAAGAGTAAGTACGACAAAAAAAACACTGCAAAAAGCAAAATTTCCTCCCTCCAGAGGACCGAGTGTTTAAGCTGAGGCCAATTGTTTCGCCTTGAAAAATTATTTCCTCGACCGAGTACGTTTCTTACATTGTTTTTGAAACACAATAGCACCACTTGCGCAATTATTTTTCATTTCGTTTTGAATGTAGAGAATACTTTTCCGTTTCAATTCCGCCGTAAAATTGGACGAATAATAATATAGCGAGATGAAAGTCGTCGATGGAAATCATAACAGAGATTTTACTGCTGAGCATCCGATCGGAACGAGGATGCCAAAGATTGTTTCAGAGCTCGAGCTGGATTGAGGCGATAATAACAATGTCGTCACTTCCTCAATCCAACTTCTTCAAATATTTTGCGAGCAGATTCGCAATAAATTTTTGTTCGACGGAAATATTTTCCGAGCTTTGAATTTTTCTGTTTCTCATAATTGTCTGCGTCGACTTCTTTATTCATTATTCGATGTTACAGTGTAATATTTAAAGTATTTAAACAAAAACTTTTCCCAGTGATATTCCAGCTGCAAGAGCTAAAAACTTGGACCGTGTAGTACAACAACCAATTTTATCACAAAACAAACACCTACTGTTTTTATTACTTACATCGGATTAGGCTCCCGTTTGACCGCGATCTCACCTGATGAAAAATTGTGATGTGATTGAAGATGAAGGACGTTTTACTAGTACTTTGTAACCCCAGACGTGAATACCCCACTAAATCATTACATGTGCTGGTAACTTTAGCAACAAATCTCCCAATCAGATAAAGCCACAGAAGACATATAAAGCACCGTTACATCCGCAGATCAGACAAGAGAGATAGATATGCCTTAGTAAAATTATCGTTCGTGTTCAAATGTCTCCATGTTTTCATACATTTTTTTCAATATACCGCTAAACCGCTTAAGCAAAAACAGTTAGTCACTCATTTTTCACACACATTAAAAAACTTGCAACGACACGTACAAACTAACTGATAGTCCACATGCAAAAAGGGGCTGCAAGGTCGTCTGAAGGATGAGTTCGACTATAAAGACAATCTCATTTAGACTGGATGCGCTCGCACCCGCCATGCCACCTTACCATATCTCCCTTGTTTGAATGGTCTGAGATTACTTACATCAATAGTTTGCTAATTATATTCACTTAGATAGGGATAGGTATCAGGGTATGAAGTTCTTTCGTTTCGTTCTATATGAGTAGACACCATGGCTCTGTCTCATAATCCCGCAACATCAGTTAGGGCCGGCGCTGCCGCCGCTCAAGCCGAAAACCTCAAATGGCGCAAATATGCACACCTTGACCGGGTGTACATGTTTGCTTAGTTTAATAACGGATCTGAGATCGTTTTGTACACTACCTAATTACTTTATACATTCATACAACTCTATCAAAACATGTACCTTCACAGATCGAAGTTTACAAACCCACCTTAATTAATTAATCCTTCCACCTCACCGTCACTATCTGATTTTCTCTGCGTGTTCAGAAGTAAAGGTGTTAGTAAAAAAATATTACAAGATGTAAGTGATTTTGCCGAATAGTTTTTTACTATACGTTCGTTAAAATAATTATCAATATAAAAATCCAACTTCATCAGAACTGGACCAAATTGAAATGGAACCAAATAGGGAAACACCAGCTTTCAAATAAAAAAAGAATCATCAAAATCGGTTCACCTATTCAAAAGTTCTGAGGTAACAAACATGAAAAAAACGGTCAAATTGGTCGGTCAAAACTCCTCCTTTTTGCAAGTCTGTTAAAAAATTACTCCATTCCAAGCATTTATTTGCTCTGACAGCTAAATCTGAAAGAAAACCACGAATCTCATCACTTTCGATTTTTGAACGTAAGATTGTGACCAAGTACAGGAAATAGTGTAGTAAAGCTCAATTAAACAAGGCTCAATTGGCTGCCAAAAAGCCTGGTATTGGTTGGCCTTGGTATCCTATCGAAGGTGCGAGGGTACTTCACGTCGGAACAGTTGCTTACACTGTACCAAGCACAAGTTCGGTCGTGCATGGAGTACTGCTATCACCTTTGGGATGGATCAGCTAAGTACCAGCTCGGGGCATTGGAGTCAATTGAGAAGCGTGCCAAGAGGCTCATCAGCAACAAAGCCCTAGTTCAGACTAAGCTTCTTAGTCTTGAGCATCGGCGCAAAGTTGCCAGTCTATCGGTTTTTTATCGGATAAATTTTGGAGAGTGCGCATCAGATCTGCATGATTTAATTCCCTCCTGCCGTTTTTTCTATCGGACTGCCAGAGCGGGCACGAAAAATCGACACCGCTTTATGGTTGACATTCCGAAAACCCGTACGAAGCGCTTTGATTCCACTTTCATTGTGCGAACTGCTAGTATGTGGAATGCGCTGCCTGAATGGGTGTTCCCCGATAGTTACAATCTGGGTGTTTTCAAGTCAAAAGTGAATCGGTTTCTTCTAGGCAAGCGTGATCTATCGTAGGCCGCATCATCGCTTAACATCAGGCGAGTTGGCGGGCAAGCGCAAGCCTATTTTTCAATAAAAAAAAGCAAACATCTTATTCATTAAAAAAATACCAATAGATACGAAAATATTGTTGAAAATCTCTAAAATAATCGGATTCTAAAAATGCCCGGATACCTCAAGTACCTAGGGCAAGTTTAAAATGGTATGAAAGCTATCAGGGGTCTGAAAGGTAATTAATTAATTAAGTAAACCTTTCGCGATGCGCCTCTCGAGAGCCATTACTTAATTAGCAACACTCATGACTCAGTTTGTACATGCGTTTGAACGACACTCGACAGTGTGAGATAAAGCTGGGTTCGATATTATTTGGCCTCTATTTTATATTTTATTTACATTAACAAAAAAAAGTGTTTTTTTTTTTTTTATCCTAAACACAAAAAAAAAACTAATCTATTGAAAAAGTAGCGAATAGTATAATACGTTTTAAAATACTGAAAAGGTGCTATTCCGATCTATACCGCAGATCATAACGGCGCGACATCCGACAAAAAAAAATATTCTTTCGTTACGGAACTTCTTCCGTGGAGCTTTTGGGAATAAACGAGTACAGTGTCAGCAGAGCCGCGTCTGCAGTGCTGGTCTGGTCTGCAGCGCCTTCTTTAAATTCTCATCTTCGATATCCGAGAAAATCATTACTAAAATAAAAAAATATACGTTATATGGCTCTGCGAAATCCTAGAAAATAATAATTTAAAAAATATATTATATCACTTTAAACTACAAAATAATGACCAGCTTTTCAGAAAAATACAAAAAAAAATATCACTTGATTTGACTACAACCGCTGCATTTAGATCGAATATCGTAATTACGTTACAGGCAGGTAATAGAGGCAACAATTGTATGGCGAGTGAGAACTTGTTTGATTACTTGTGACGTCACTGAAGTCACTTGGCCTCATAAATGTCAAAGTGAGCGTTTATGCGTTAGTATAATAATTTGAATTTTGATGTCGTATTTCAAATACAATTACTGAATATTATGAGGAATAAATCACAAGATTGTTAATTGTGTATTGTAATAATTATTATAGACAGTTTGAGATGGTTATTTAAAAACACTCAAATACCCTAATCTATTTAATTCTTATTAGTCTACAATTATAGGTACTTAACTTAAGACATTTACGACATTAATCTCGTATACAATTCTTTTTACAGCATTCTTTTAAACCTTATAAATAATTTTGTCATCACGCGAGACCTGTAACATCTGACATACGAGGTCGTTTCGCTATTTTCCAGGTAAGAACAACGTAAGAACAAGACGCCGGCATTATTCAAAGGAAGACTTACTAATGCATTTTATGTTCGTCCGCTATATTTACGGGGCCCAGGTGAACAAAAAAGCGAAGATAAGTACCTCATCCCGGTGATCTTAGCTTTAATGCCTGCTGTTTCACGACGTGCGTGACGTCACCGGTCGGTTCCAACGGAAGACCAGCGCTGGTTTTATACAACCAGCACTATGCTGAGTTGGGACCGATTTGTGACAGAAACTATTATTTTCCTGTTTATAACACTATATATTATGTATCTTTTGTTTCTGTCATTAATAAATATTTTTCTTTCTTTCTTTCTTTCTAATGCTGTAGAAATGATAAAGGTAGTGTCGCTGTAGTTTTGCGGGGTGTGAGGGTGATTTCTACCCTCACATCGCACTAATTCAATACATATTAAGAAGACGCAAGTTTTGTGAGTGCCCTCACTCAGTGGGGTTAGTAAGTTGCGAGCGAGAACTTGCGAAAAAGTTTTCGTTAAGTAAACGATAGCAAAATGTATGAAAAATTTAACAGCGCTTCTATTGGATTTAAAAGGAAACTGAATTTTTCATAAATTTGCTATCGTTTACGTAACGATAACTTTTTCGCAAGTTCTCGTACTATGTTCCGTACTCCACAGTTCCGTAACAGCTACAGATTTGGATGAAATTTGGTACTAAAATTGCTTATGCCTTTAATTAACACATAGGCTACTTTTATCTTACATATTACGAATATAATCTATACATATAATAAAAACGTAGGGATAAAAAAATCTGTAATTGCGAGATAACAAAAAAAAAAATAACACAGGTCGTCTTAAAATAAGCAGCTGAACACGATAGGACAGTTTTTAGAATTTTTGTCTGTTTGTTTGTTTGTTTGTTTGTTTGTTTGTTTGTCCGCGCACATCTCCTAAACCACTGGACGGATTTAAATGCGGTTTTCACGAATATGCTTAGAAATTACCAGATTAAAACATAGGCTATCTTATATCATTTATTTTAATTCTTTATTTTTACATAAACGAAAATAAAAATCAATAATTTATTTCTTCGTTACCCGAAACGTAATATGAGGATCGTCACATAGCCTCAAGCAAGGAGATCCAAAGTAAAGAGAATGTTATTGACATAGCCATTAAAATTTTGAAACTGTCACTGTCACTGTGTTCGCTTAGTCAGTTTAAATTTAAAGAAGGTTCCTTAACCTTCTTAGATAAATGAACGTGTAGATCAAGCATGTTATAGGCCTTACAACCTCTTTGGTGATTCATTCCAGTGCATGGAGTAGTAGTATTACATTCTCTTGGTTTTATTCTATGTAAGCATTTAAAGCACAAAATATACCGCATCCTATTTTAATTCAGTCCCGCGAATAGAAATATTCAAAAAAGGCCCTTTGTACATGAAAATAAACCTATACAACAAAATTCCGGACGCAATAAAGAAAGAAAGAAATAATAAAAAAAACCAGAACCAACTTCGTAAGTTTCTAACCCAAAAATGTTATTACGAGATAAAAGATTTATTCAACGATAAATTTTAGAAAATTATAATTAGAAAATAAATATCGATATATAAATAGTTAAGAAAGTAGCGTCATAAGTTTTGTATCATCTCATATATAATTAAGTAACCTATCACACTAAGTATGTTTTTTTTTGTTTTGTAAAATTACTTCACCCTAGGTTATGTTTGAATAGTATATATAATATTTATGTAATAGATTTAACGATTCTTAAATTTATATGTTTATGTCTGTGGTCTGGTTTTGTGAACAGCCACTACATAAGTCATTGCTGCACCCTTTATGCAGGGTATATAAACTTAGCTTTTAGAAGAATACAGTGTATATTTGCAATAAGAATAAGAATATAGAAATAATTTTATTTTACTGCGATATTTTAACAGATAAATAGAGTAGTTCCATTTCATGGCTTTTTAATCAAGGTAAGTATACATACAAATGCACGCGAAATAAGAAATAACTAGCCAAGAGCGTGTTAAGACAAGCATTATGTCAGGGTTCCGTGGCCAGCGAAACTGGACAGCCAAATTTCAGAGATGTATATCATACCGACATGACATGATATACTTTTAATGGTTTAGACAAAAAGAAAATTTCAAAACATGCTCTGCACTGTGGTCACATTATCTTTTTGATTTGAAAACTGTTGACGGTGTTATTTATTACTTTTATGCTTCTATCAATACTTCACACAGGGCGACTTAAAATAAGCAGCTGAACATGTTAAGGCAGTTTTTAGAATTTTTGTTTGTTTGTTCACGCACATCTCCTACACCCCTGGAAGAAAATGCGGACGGATTTAAATGCGGTTTTCACGAATATGCTTAGCTATGACCAGATTGAAGTATATGCTATTTTATTTTGCGCAAGGCCAGATTAAGGGAAGAAAAAAGGATTGAAGGTGTATATGAAAATCTACGCGTACGAAGTCGCGGGCAAAAAAGCTAGTTTTATAATATATTAATACCTGACTCTCAGTCTAGTAGTGAAATGTTTAATTATACAAATAAATAAATAATATTTAACTCTTGAGTTACTATAAATTAGCAAATGAGCCAAAAGATGACAATTTAATTAAAATAATAACTTCAATAATTCTAGTTGATGTTAATTGATTTTAATTAAATGGAACTTCTATAAAATGGCCTGATTTTCTCTTTGTTATAGTTAATATATTAAAAAAAAAAACAAGAGAAAATAATTTACTACCTACCTTCATTATTGTTAAATAAATGTTTTGTTGAAGACTACGTCATTAAAAATTACCGATAGCTATAAAAACATTAAAGTAAGTTTGTAAAGGCAAATTTGCAAGATAAAAAAGTAAATGACGTGGATTAAAATGTTCCAGCCAAAGCTTATGGCATTCGTTAAAATAAAGCAACACAAATACCCTTAATGATGCAAAAATACCATTCCGCGTTCAAAATAAGTAGTTATTTATTTTTATCACCGCACCGTAATTGCTTGTTATCTTTCTTTTAGCACCCAAGACTTAAGAAGCCATTCTATAATCCCTGTATTAAGAGTTATACGTGGCGAGGGATTTGAAACGTGTTTTCCCCTATTTTCTTCAGGCTCCGTCCTGCCGCCCTCGGGATTCCACTCCGAAAAACCTCCATAAATATTTCTTACAGTATTTGTATCTTCCTTGGAGTATCGTTAGCACAATGCTGGCTTTTTTCGTGGAGGAAAGCATCTGCTCCCAAAAGTAAATACATACTAAGTCTTTTTGAGTACGTCCCTTACCGTGTTCTCAGATCTTTATACTGCTCTCTTGCGGTGAAATTTAGCAACTGAAGTCAAATATAAAATAATAATTAAATTATTTTGATTCAAGCTACAACTAGATTATAGACTAGTTATCAGTGGGAGTTTTAGAAAAACTACGATTTTATACAGCCACTGGGTTTTTTGGAATGATACAGGTTCATTTCTATGCACCATTTTTTTTTTTCTCAATGAAACCAAGAAAATATTTCAGAGTTGTTGGCGAGGCCCATTAAGATCTCCATTTCCAATTCACAGAGCGCTTGTCGAAAGTATAAGGTCGGGGAAAAAGTTTCTTCGTATTTTATAAACAAATTCAAGACATATTTTTTTCAAATTTAATAACATTTAATTATAATATATATGTGCCATTTTGTTCGATAACTTGTTGCCATCTTAAAGGTAGTGACATGATCCCGTTGCTGTAGAAATTTTGGGACTTCTGATCAAAAAAATGCAACAAGTAGTTTTGACAGTCCTCTCTTGATGTTAATCTAACACTACCCATAGAATTCTGAAGAGATCGAAACAGGTGGAAATCTGAGGGTGCAAGGTCAGGGCTATATGGTGGATGCATTAACACTTCCCAACCAAGCTCTCAAAATTTTTGCTGAGTGGCCAAACATGTGTGCGGTCTGGCGTTATCATGATAAAAGACCACACTCTTTCTGTTGATCAATTCCGGCCGTTTTTTCTCAATTTCTTGTTTGAGTCTCATCTGCTGTTGGCAGTAGAGATCCGAATCGATGGTTTTGCCCGGCTGTAAAAGCTCATAATGAACGATGCCCTGCCAATCTCACCATACACACAGCATCACCTTATTACGTGTTAATCCGGGTTTCGCTACAGTCTGTGGTGCTTCACGGCCCTTTGACCATGATCGTTTGCGCACATTCTTGTCGTAGGTGATCCGTTTTTCATCACCAGTGATCATTCTTTTCAAAAACGGTTCGGTTTCGTTACGTTTCAATAGAGAATCGCAAATGAGTACACGATTCATTTGGTTTCTTTCAGTGAGCTCGTGTGGCACCCAAATATCGAGTTTTTTTGTGTACCCAGTTTTTTTCAAATGGGTCAAAACTGTTTTGTGGTCAATCCCCAGTTCTTCAGCTACGTCGTAACTACTACTATGCCGATCTTGGTCCACTCTTTCAGAAATGGCATCGACTTTATCCTTAACAGGGCGACCAGAGCGAGCTGCATCTTTGACATTAAAATTCCTGGACTGAAAACGCTTAAACCAACATTGTGCTACTCTTAATGACACTGAATTAGGTCCATAAACGTCACAAATTTTATTCGCGGCTTGTGTCGCATTTTTCCCTTTTTTGTAATAAAATTTCACAATATATCGAATTTCTTCGTTAGATTCACTCATTAGATCGAACAAAAAAACAATTGAAAAATGGCGGGAAATTGCTTTTTACTTTTTGTATTCCTTTTTTAAAATGTCATATTTTTAATGGTATCAGAACCAGCCAGATACAAACAGTACAACCGATGAGATTTTACTACAACTCTATACATACAAAATACGAAAAGAATTTTTCCCCGACCTATTACAAGCCCTTATATTAATAGTGCATGTGTCTGGTCTGTTTAAGGTTACCATTTTATAGCCAGACCAAAAACCAAAAAAATAATAATTTAGGGGTGTTTTATTTTATACAAACGTTACTTAATAAATCAATACTTAAACGTTACTTAATCTTTGTGCATTAGTCAGTGTCAATAGTTAAAATTTAAAGGGGGAGGCCTATTTTCAGCAGTGGACGTCTTCTGGCTGATGATGATGATGATGATGAATAATTAAAATATTATCAAATGTCATTACATATCGTCAAACAAGTCGCAGTCAGAGTTAAGCAATGTAAGTCACGGTCAAGTCAAAGTCATGCCCTAGTAAACTGGTGGAGGCTGTAAAAAGGCTTCTATGGAGTTTCGGAAACATCACGAAAATACATTTTTCACCGCGTTATATCACTTTCCCACACACGAGTACGTCCACAAACACTTAATAAATAATAATCCACTATAATAGCACATTAATACTTTAAAATCCACAGGTTTAGGTAAATAATGTTGCTGTTGGATAGAATGACTTAGCAGAGAAATTTTAGTAGTTGATAAGTACTTTGTTCTGCCCAACAGTGACTTTTGTCTACCTAAACCTGTGGATTTTAAAGTATTAATGTGCTATAACAGTGAATTATTATGAAGTCGATTTTTCTGAATTCAGTTTTGGTGTTGAATGGTTGCTCGGTTACTTTCTTTTGTTGCGGGCTCTTGGCACTGTCCATTCCTAGTGTTCCAATGATGACATGTTTCTGTAGTGTTAGTGTCAGCATGTATTTTGTTTAATTAGTAAAGGCATTTGCCTTAAAAAGAAAATTTAAAAAATGTTCCTCAATGTTTACTCAATACTGAAATGTTGTAATGAGAGTAGATATCTGCCTACAAACTGCGCAGTTTGGCAGAGTTGTATTTATATACATAGCATATACTTTATACACTGAGACAAATAAAAAAAAAAAAAATCGACTTGTTTTTTTCACGTTGGCTCCAAAACTCTGGAAAAAAGTTTTCACTGAAATGGTTTTGAAGGTTTCTTAAGTTTTTCTTCAAAACTGCCTGTCTCATTGATCTAAAACGCTCAGAATAATATTATTCTGAGATTTGACGTCTACCTACACCTGAAAATGCTTGTCAAATGCGGCAAATGCCTTTCATAATATGATAACCCTAGGTCCGTTAGACTGATATTGGATTGCTACTGTATGCTCTTTGAGGCTCTTTGATATAACGGTTAGTGCTTAATTTGATGTGGGGAATGTGGATGTGTTTGATAATATTTTGGCCATTGTAGACAATGCAAAGAAATCATACTACATGCTTAGTACTAATTATATTCTCACGCAACAACAGATCGACGATGATTTTTCACATGAGCCATAATTCATAATGCCATATTCCGAAAAAAAATACGCTTCCTGAGGGATTGCCCGCGCAGGCAAAACTGCGGGGCGCGCTAGTGCTCGTTAATAAACAAGACTCGTACCAGCGTTTATTTTAATTAAGCTTTAGGCTCACGGAAATAGTACAACACTGTTAGAAAAAATGTAATCAACGGCCTTGTAGCCACTGTCATTAGTTTTCATTTCTGTTTTTGTTTTCCACTACCGCGCTTAAAGTGATATTATACCCCGGAAAAACACCCCATGTTTATATTGCCAGTTTCTGTAATCTACTTAGTAAAAATCTTAAATTAAATACAAGGCTCAACCACTGAGCAGCCACTGAGTCTAAAAGTATGAAATTTTGCAAGCAAGTGATCCTTATCCATATATCCTGATCCATAGTGTTTGTTATTTTTAATTTACGTAACACCGGACGTAAGAAGCTTTATTCCTACGTCATACCCGTATATTTTTGTTGCATGACTTATATTAGTTGGTTTAATTTTTCCATAATAAAAAAACAACAAAACTTTAAATAATGCCTTTAAATGACTATAACCTTACAATGTCTCAAATAAGAATGAATGCCGGCCTAATCAAAAATTAGGCGCCGCAACGTGCATTAAAATAGAAGCCAATAATTTCATACAAGTTTAAACATTTCGTTTTTGGAAAACTTATTAAGTTTTGTGAAAAGTCATGGAACAAAAGTTGTCAGGAATGATGTAGGGAAGCTGCAAGAGGTTTTAACTGTTTTAGGTGAATTAAAAATAACCCTGTATAACAAAAGCGAGCACTAAGAATAGACTGAAAATTCATCCCATAAAGGGGTTAATAAAACAAATGAAAGTTTTTATGAAAGTCCATCATTTTGGAAATAAGAAACATTGGTCCTTAGATTTATGTTTATAAGTAAAAATTTGTTGTATCACAGTTTTATGGAAGCTCATCCCCTAAGGGGGTAAAATAAGATATGACAGTTTTTATAAAGTTGAAGTTCATATATTTTTTATTGTTATTAGTGATTTATTTTCAATATTACGTTATTTATTTATTAATATAATAAGGATGTATTAGCTTATCATTCCTTATTTTAATCATTAAATATGCGTTTATTTATTTCTTACAAGTGAAAACGTATCGACGTGAATGTTTTCGTCCGGACAAAGATTGGTAATAAGACGAGCAATAAGGTTGTCTGGAAGAGATCGCTTATAGCGATAAGGCCGCCAATTCTTTCACTAGTTTTTAAGTTATTTTTTATGTTACCTGCTGTGTACGTATGTAATTTTTGGTGTGAAAAATAAAGAGTTTTCTATTGTATCAATTGATAGAGTCAGCTACAGCTATGCGAGCAGTTCGTCCGCCTAATAGAAAGCGTTGGAAATAACTAAGCTATTCTTTTCCCTGATAGTGAAGCCAGAGTACAAATACGGAAGTTAGTTTTTGAAGTTAGAAACGTGAAAGTTGGCACCTATATTTCTTTTATAAGTAAATATCTGTTGTGTCATAGTTTTATGGAAGCTCATCCCCTTATAAGGGGGTTAAATAAGAGATGTAATTTTGTATAGAAGTTTGACATTTTTGAAGGTAGGAACGTGGAAGTTGGCGAGGTGGTAACGTCGAAGACCAAGCTCTACGCGTACGATGTCATGGTCATTTAAGTAGAAAAATATATGAACCTTGTTATGAAGAATACTTTGAAATAGAGTTTCATTCCACAGGCTGTAAAGCTTCCCTAAGTTTAGCGTTGTCTCCAAAAACCCACTATAACACATTCTAGAACGTCATTACAGTTTATCGGCACTTTAACACGGACCCCAAATAAATGGCTGCTATCAAAGAGCGATTACATAAACTGTTCACAAGCACATAAACAGATAAACATTACGAAATCTGTGATGTCAAAGAAATATAAATCGACGATAAAATTTAACATCCGTACAACAATAACTTTAGATTGGCAATAACTGAGCCAATGGGCTATACTTTGGCGATTAATGAATAGGATTATTTGGACATAACTATTAAAAAACCTGGCATAAATATCTATGAGAATCTACTTATAACTACATTGTCATGCTATAACTACTATTGACCTGATATTATTAGTATTCATCAAAGACCATTTATCGTCATCAGTATGGTTGTTACCAAATGGGTACAGGAATTATTGATATGATTGCATGAGTTTTTCTCTATATACTCGTAGACTTGTTTTTAGTCCTTTAAACTCATTTGGTCTTTTAATTTCTAACAAATGCATATTCTAAATTGAAGAATCCTTAACTATATAATGTCTAATAAGACACATTGTATCCATTGCATCATTGTTATTTACATTGGATCCTACTGATGTATACCTTTCAATCTCAATATTGACCTCCATTGAGCAAAATAATGATAAAAATTCGTACGTTTAATTTTTAAACAACTTTGAGGCGCTAAAACTTGAAAATTATGCCTTTTACCTGACTGGCCAAGTAGGAAAGTTTTTTTTTTTTTTGCGTATTATATGGGGTTTAGGCCCCTAAACATACATGACCCTAACCGTTAGGGTCATGTATGTTTGTATTTTTTAATGTTTGTATATTACATCCTATATAGTTCAAATGGCTTAACCGATTTTGATGTGTACGGTGTCGTTGGATTCGTCTTCATGACCAAATTTTTGTACGGATGTCGTAGGCTACATTTTGCAGTCGGGTATTTTGTTTTTCTTTTAATAATCTACTTGTTTGTTTTATAGTTGTATAGTCGTGTGTATATGTATAATTTGTGGTGTCATAAAGAATTTACCTTTCTATCTTATAATACAACCCGTTAACTGAAAACCAAAAATGAAAGGAAATATTTTTTGCAAAAAAAATGTGAGATTGTATTTAGTCATATTCACGTCCTTAATTAAATTAAACTATAAGATTAACGAAATAAAACAAAATACATGACCGTACATGATTTTAAATTAATTATGACTTTAACATAAAAAAATTCAACAAAAACAAAATAAGCATAAACAATGACGAGATACTTACGTTGAGTATTTTTTAATGGTAGTCATCTAGTAAATTATCCACCTCTACCAAGATAAAACTTGGACTAGACCGCAACTTACCTACTTTGCTTGACTTGGCTGTTACGGTTATTTGTTAGAGCCTCTAAAACTTAAAGTTATCGACAAACTTTACACTGGCTAAATACACAAGATGTCTAGAGTCAAAAATTAAAAGATAAAAAACGTACTTATATGTACCTCCACTTTTAGTTCAATGGCCTTAGTACGAGAACTTGCGAAAAAGTTATCGTGACGTAAACGATAGCAAATGTATGAAAAATTCAGATTCCTTTCACGTCCGATAGAGGCGCTGTTAAATTTTTCATACATTTTGCTATAGTTTACGTAAGATAACCTTTTCTCAAAATAGTCTAAGTAATTATTTTTATTTGCAAACCATCTTATTGTCTGAGTTGAGTAGGTACCTTACGCATCCATTGTCCAATTTAGAGTTCGTGTCGTATGGTCAAACCTTCCCGTTGACCCTTACGATGCGGTCGCTGATACCCCTTAAAAGGATCGTGTACAAGGTTTTGCTTTCAGCATTATATCTATTGCTTTTAGAAATAAACAAAGCGCTCTCAAATCATTTGTTATTTGGAAGTTTCAAGATTCACTAGAGCGTATATAAAATTAATTTACTTAAACACTTCATTTGCCCCAGCCACGGATGTACTACTTATCGTATTTGTTAGGGCTCAGCCCATTTAAAAAAATGTTTCGTACTATTGACTTATAATTTACTTCGTATGGACTGGGCCGGTGAAATTTTATGAGAAGTAGGTACCTAACAACTCAGTGGAGAACCGGATGTTCCTTGATAGTTAAAATCTGGATGTCTTCAAATTACGAGTGAATCGGTTTCTATTAAGCAAGCGCACTCCATCATCGACCGCATCATTGCTTTATATCAGGCGAGTTGGCGGTTAATCGCAAGCCTATTACTAATAAAAGAAACCAAGTATTTATCATCAGTGTGAACTCAGTTGCATGCTGATTTTGATAGCAATCGTCGTACTTTAGAACAATGCGACATCGTTAAAATTTTGCCATATGGACCTGGCGCTATTTTTCAAGTATTAGACATAATTATTGGAGACTTAATACTCGGATAAGCATATCCTTATTTTTGAGATCTTTGGCTTGTACACAACCTGTACGAAAAGCGATCGAAGCGTTAATGTAATTAGAATAAGCTAATCAGCTAATGGTTCCCCCGCCCTGTGCGTTCCCGTCTATGAAGATCACAATCTGCGCGGCTTCGTAGCCTATTCAAATTCTCCTAATTCATGCATGAAGTAAGAGATTGTTTCCATTATGATATAAAACTAATATTCACTTACTGCTGAAAGAATGCGTCTCACAGTTGCCATAACAATATCCAAAAAAATGGACGAAAACAGTAAATTCTGATCACTTTTACTGTTTTTAAACATAAAACTGTAGCTGGTAGCTAATATACTGCAGATATTTATTAAAGCACTAGTGCTTTTTCCTGCGATTTCCAATGCGTAGATTTTCATATAAACTTTCAACCTTTTTTTTCTCCCTTAATCCGTCCCTTGCGCAAAATAACATAGCCTTATACTTCATTCTAGTTATAGCTAAGCATATTCGTGAAAACAGAATTTAAATCCGTCCAGTGGTTCAGGAGATGTGCATGGACAAACAGACAGACAAAAATTCTAAATACTGTCTTAACGTGTACAGCTGCTTATTTTAAGACAATCTGTGTGACTTTTATTGATATCTTGCAATTACAGATTTTTTTGTCTCTACGTTTTTTTATTATATGTATAGATTACCAAAAACATATCCCTAACTGAAAGTATATTTTTGTCGCATTGTTTGCGATCTTCTTGGGGCGACATTTATGATAAACTAATATTTAAGAAATAAAAAGTATAAGTATTTTTAATGTTTCAAATGACCTTACTCCAAAAACTATAATTTTACGAGTAGGTATATTATCTTAGGTTCTTAGGATAACCTGCATGCATATGTACGGAGAAGGAATTCAATGGTGCATGTGAATCCTCCAACCCGCAACTGGGCCAGTGTGATGGATATGGCCCAATCGCCCTTTCGGGGGTAGGCCTGAATATGCTTATACTGGAAGGTTTTCAGCAGAAAGAACATAGCGTGAACGTGCCCTAATCCTAACACACGAGTCCGTAAGTTATTTTACAAAATTTGCTTTAGCACGCCTTTATGAAGCTCTCGCAATATAAAATACGATAAAGCAATAAATGCGGAGCTTTGTGATTGCATTATTTAGGTACCTGTACATTTTGCCGGAGTTTCTAAGTGCACATAAAAACGTGAGCAATCAAGGGGCCAGATGTTTTTGCCAAGCACATAAACGGGAACGGCGTAAATTGACAATTAAGTCTGACTTTCGATACCTTTAAAATCGTGTGTAATAAAATTTATACCCAAAAGCGGAAACAAACTTGATTGAATGTAAAAAATACTCAACGTAAGTATCTCGTCATTGTTTTTGGTTATGTTGGTTGTGTTGGTTGTTTTAGGTGACTGCCTCGGTGGCTCAGTTGGTAGTGATCCTACTTTCTGTGCTTGGGGGCGTGGGTTCGATTCCCATCTAGGACAACATTTGTGTGATGAACATTTGTGTTTGTTCTATGTCTGGGTGTTAATATCTATTTAAGTATGTATTTAAAAATATATATGTATGTATATCAGTCTCTGGCAGCCATATTACAAGCTTTGCTTAGTTTGGGGTCAGATGACCATGTGTGCAATAATGTCCCAGATATTTATTATTATTATTATGACACTTTATTTTATTACATTCTCGGGTCTAGCCCGGACATTTGGTAGGCATTGGTGGAGCCGAAGCCAACACCAAGAGGCCCTGTTGAATATAAAAAATACAATTATGGAATATGTATAAAAAGGAATAAGAAACTATTGTACAGTATAGGATTAAAAAAGTCTGGGCTATTGAGGTGAACAACTTGTGGATGGAATAACAGATCTATAGAATGAGAAACGGCACCTGCCTTATCCTGTCTCATCTCAAAATATATTTAGGCAGGTGATGACTTGCCACCCACTGAATGGGCCCCCCATAAAGGCTGCCGTATCTTGGCACCGGAGGGGCAACATCGGCGTGGGTGGCTTAGGGTGTAGAGAGGTGTGCTGCACTTTCACTAAGAGCTACTCGCGGCGTTATGCCCTTTAACACTTCCACCCTGGAGCTTAGGTTTTTAGCTTTTGCGGTTTCCACCCCTGGACGGCCGGTTAAGGCAAGCCAGGGGTCAGGGGTCTCATTTAGCCCCATGGAATCGGGGTACGCGGTGTCGCCACTCACCGACGGCTCGCCATAAAGCCGCCCCTGCGTTTTTATTATTATTATTGTTGTTGTAACGAAAAACGTTTCTCTCCTGCAGCAGGAGGTTTACTAAGCACGGGCCAAAGCCAAGTGCATATTTTTTTTTTTTTTTTTTTTTTTTTTTTTTTTTTTTATCCTTAAATTAAGTTATGATTATGTTAGAAATTTACGCACAATGCGGCAGGTGTTTAATATCGCAGCTTTTTGTAGAAGAATGTACGTTGTTGGTGGGATCCCTAAGGTGTGTAAGCTTGTGTGGAGTGATTTCGGTATTACACCTGTGGTAGATATGACTATTGGTACTGTCCTGGTGGTATTTACTCTCCATTGGGTTTTAATTTCTATTGAGAGATCGACGTATTTTGCTATTTTTTCGGTGTGGGTGGAAGTGAGGTTATGCGTGTTACAAACGGCAATATCTATAAGAAAAACTGATTTGTTCTGTTTGTCTAGTACTGTAATATCCGGTCTATTATAGTGTATTGTTTTATCCGTAACTATAGTCCTATCCCAGTATATTTTATAATTTTGATTTTCAAGGACAGTCTGTGGTTTGTATTTGTAGTATGCCATCTTTTCATCCACTAGTTTATATTTGTAGGCTAAAGATTGGTGTACTATGGCGGCTATTTGGTCGTGTCTGTGTTTGTAATCGGTTTGAGCTATTGATTTACATGCACCTGTGATATGCTGAATAGTTTCTGAGGCTACGTGACATTGTCTGCATTTATCATTATAATTTGTGCGACGGATAATATAACGCTGGTAGTTTCCTGTATCAATAACCTGATCTTGTATACCTAACATGAAACCTTCAGTCTCCGGGAAGAGCTCGCCACGCCGTAGCCATGCGTTTGATGCGTTCTTATCAACATGTTGCTGTTCCAGGTCCTGAAGATGCCTACCATGCAGAGACTTCTGATTCCAAGCTGCGATTTTGTCTTCGTTTGATGTGATCTGTTGGTTTCGTTGTATGTTTTGGTTGTGAAGATTTAGTGGAGTTATGCGTCTGTCTGCATCTACTATTGCTTTATGTATTTGGGATTGTTGCGATTTATTCTGAAAGTAGTTTCTTAAGTTAGTGATTTGTTTATTATGTAGATTCATTATGTCTATGATTCCTCGGCCGCCTTCATTTCTCGGGAGTGTCATTCTTTGTACACACGATCGGGGGTGATGTTTACGCTGGGTTGTTAGTGTGGTGTTAATTGAGGATTGAGTTCTTTTTAAGTCCGTCTTTGTCCAGTTAATAATACCAAAAGAATATGTAAGAATGGGAATGGCAAACGTGTTTATTGCTTGTGTTAGATTCCGCGAGCACAGCTGAGTTTTTGCTAAAATATTGAGCCTATGCTTAAATTTTTTAAGAATCTCAGTTTTGGTTTCTTTTTGGGGTATTTGATGTGATTGCTGAAAGCCTAAGTACTTATAAGTCTCATTTTGGTTAAGAGGATCTACTAGTTCTCCTGTATTTAGTTGGTAGCTTTCAGGTATTTTTTCGCCGTCGCACAGTGTAAAGGTCTTGCACTTATCAATGCCAAACTGCATTTGGATGTCGTCAGAAAATTCTTGAGTAGCGTCTGCTAGGCTGTGTAACGATGGTGTGTTGTTACTGTATAGTTTTATATCGTCCATGTACATTAGATGTGTTATCGAGGTGTTGGTGTGTGTATTCGTTATATTAAGTCCATTGTCAGAATTATTAAGCATTTGCGAGAGAGGGTTCAGTGCGAGGCAGAACCAGAGAGGGCTAAAGGCGTCTCCCTGGAAGATACCTCGTTTAATAGAGATTACGTCCGTTTCTATTGTATTTTCTGCGTTCTTTATTTTAAGTTTTGTCTTCCATAGATTCATTGTGTTTGACAAAAAGGTAACCAGTGTGGGGTGTATCTTATAGTGTTGGAGTATATATGTGAGCCAAGTGTGTGGGACGGAGTCAAAGGCTTTTCGGTAATCTATGTACATGGTATGCAATTCTCTTTTATTGTTAATAGTGTGTTTCATTACAATGGTGTCTATAGTTAGCTGCTCTTTGCATCCTTGGCTTCCTTTGCGACATCCTTTTTGCTCCTCTGCTAATATGTTGTGTTCAATTACGTGTTTGTATATTAGTTCGGAAATACAAGCAGTTATTATTTTGTATATAGTTTGGAGGCATGTAATAGGTCTGTATTTTGCAGGATTTGTAGAATCATTATCTTTAGGGATCATGTATGTTATGCCTTGTGCTACAAATGGAGGCAATGTTTCAGGGGACTCTATAAACTCATTTATGTGGTTGTGGAGAATCGGGTGCAGTGTTGTAAGTTTTTTATAAAAATAGTTGTGTATGTGGTCTGTGCCTGGTGTTTTCCAGTTATGTGTCTTTTTTAGTGTATCAATAAATGTGTCTATCGGAATTATTTCAAATTGCATTTGAGGCACTAAGTCTAATTTCTCAGCATCTTTTGAGATCCATTGTGCTTCATGATTGTGGTGTTTTGGCTTAGCCCATATATTTGACCAAAATCTATGCAATGCATCTATGGTTGGTATTTGTGAGTCTCTACTATTGTCTGGTGCGTTTAAGTGATCTGTATTTTTTGAAAGGTCTCTATAGAATTGTTTTTCATTATTGTGAAACTGGGCGTTTTGATTTTTTCTTTTAGTGCAGTCAATATACCTACGTAACCTACTACAAGTTGCATTTAAGTTTTGTTTCAGGCTATCAAGATATTGCTCGTCTGTTTCGTTGGGATTTTCATGTCTAGAGTGGATCCTATATTTTTCTTTGATTTCATCTACATATGCTACTAATCTTAAGTGTCTGTTTCCTTTTATATATTGTGTCATTCTTCCTATATCCTGTCTTAATTTACTTATTTTATTTTCTAATCTGATCTGCCAAGATGGTTTTCTGTCCTGTCTTTTAGGTTGTGGTGTGTCATTGTTTAGTTGTCTGATTTTAGAGCCGTTGCACATAGCTGTTGTATATGCTGCGCAATATATTAATGTGTGTGTTATGGTGAAAGTGTTATCAGTGTTCTTGTATTTTGGTAGTATTTGTAAATTTATGTATGTAACTATGTATAATAGCCTCTTCGAAGATTTTTGTTTCGGTATATAAGGTCTTTTTGTAGGGTCGGTGTCAATAAAGTTGTCGTAAGCTGTTTTAAATGTCTCTGATATTTTGTTATTTAATTGTTCATCCTGCCATTGTACTTCACAAGGTTGTTCTTGGGTTGTTGAGTTTTGTGCTGAGTCTAATGTATTATGTGGAGTAAATTCAAATTCTAAATTTAAAAATGGATCGTCTATAGTATTTGGTAATGTTTGTCCTATGGTATTTTGGGTTTGTTCTTCTGGGGTCTGTGTGTTCGTTTGAATACCTAAGCTTTCTTTTACTTCTTGTTTTATTTCTTGTAATTTTTCGTCAGTAATCAGTTTGTTATTTATTATTACTCTACGCTGGTCTGCTATGCGTTGTTCAGAAACGTGTGAGATGTGAGGGAACTGTTCAATAATACTGGTATGTAGTAATTTTCGGTATGCTGTTCTGTTAGATTCTAGCTGCGTTATTCTAAAGTAGTGTCGTATAATGGCTTCGTTAACATCATCGCTCCATCGCATTCTAGAAGTTGTGAGGTTTACTTGTGTTTCGTTATTAGGCGTTGTCTCTAGTGTGTTAGGATCGTTATGTGTTATGTTTGAGTTTGAGGTTAGAGTTTCTAAGTATCGTTTCACGTCTGCTTTAATTAGTTGTAGAGTGTTTTCAGTTATTGACTTATTTCTCATAATCGCACGTCGCTGGTCTCCTACTCGCTGCTTTGACGCATTCATTTCTGGGAATTTCTCTGTAAACCGCCTGTGCAGTGGGTCTAAATATCCGCGTGGTTTTGTTTCTAGTTTAGTCTCTGTTAAATATGTGCGTATTATGAACTCATTCATTTCTTGTGTCCACTTTTTTCTCGCACGAGATTTTCCAGTGGTGGGTACAAGATTGTCGGCGTAAGCCTCTTGCACAACATCCTCTGGATTTGTTGAAATTGATGTAGTACGGGATCTAAATTGAGTCTCAAATGAGAGTGGTGAACTTGCGGGAGACTCGAATAAACTTTGCGTTGATGAAGGTGATACTGGTTCTTGTTGCATTTGTTTGTCGGCTGTAGCATCTACCCGTACACCCCGCGCACAGGGTGTAGAGCTAACGGAGGCCCGCCTGCTCGACTCTCCGCTACCGATGGTTCGCATGCTGTGGCATCCAGCACCGGCTCCAGATGCGCCCCGGCGATCGCCCCCGGGAAGCGACCGTAAATTGTACCTATTCTTTCCGCTTTCCATCTTTTTTGTTTTGGACGATTGTGAGCCCACGTCATTTGTCCATAACGAGTGGGCGCGCAGTAAGCTACCTATCTAAGCCTGCGGTTGCCGCCGTTGGTGTACAAGACACTCTTCCGCCGCCAATCCAGAGCCAACATCCCGCGCTGATGTTGGTTGTTCTACTTAAACCTCGATAAGACACACGTCTAAGAGCCCTAAGTAGCTTTACCTCCTCTTCAATTCATTTTCTTCTACTCCGCTTCTCTGCTACTCTGCTGTTACATCTTTACTTCTGCCCTTACCCACTTACTTACTCCTTATCCTTAGGTACCTACTTACTTACTCCTACTCATTCCAGTTCTAACCTACCCTTCTCCTGTCCTACGTTCCAGAGCCACGTTAGCCGCACCAGTAATTTCTCATTGCGTTGCCCGCCCCCCACGTGATCAGATGGTCGATCAGGACGTGTGGTTGGCCTTTAGGGGGCTTATTATTATTATTATTATTTTGTTGACATTTTTTATGTTAAAGTCATAATTAATTTAAAATCATGAACGGTCATGTATTTTGTTTTATTTCGTTAATCTTATAGTTTAATTTAATTAAGGACGTTAATATGACTAAATAAAATCTCACATATTTTTTTTGCAAAAAATATTTCCTTTCATTTTTGGTTTTCAGTTAACGGGTTGTATTATGAGATAGAAAGGTAAATTATTTATGACACCACAAATTATACATATACACATGACTATACAACTATAAAACAAACAAGTACATTATTAAAAGAAAAACAAAATACCCGACTGCAAAATGTAGCCTACGACATCCGTACAAAAATTTGGTCATGAAGACGAATCCAACGACACCGCACACATCAAAATCGGTTAAGCCATTTGAAGTATATAGGATGTAATATATAATACAAACATTAAATAATACAAACATACATGACCCTAACGGTTAGGGTCATGTATGTTTAGGGGTTAGGGCCTAATCCCCATATAATACGCCAAAAAAAATACTTTCCTACTTGGCCAGTCAGGTAAAAGGCATAATTTTCAAGTTTTAGCGCCTCAAAGACTACCATTCATCATCATCATCATCATCAGCCAGAAGACGTCCTCAGCTGAACATAGGCCTCCCCTTTAACCTCCACACTGAACGACATCCTGCCATCTGCATCCACTGGATGCCCGCGACTCCCACAATGTAGTCGGTCCATCTAGTGGGGGGCCTACCTACGCTGCGTCTTCCGGTTCGCGGTCTCCAGTCAAGAACCTTTCTTCCCCATCGGTTAACAGTTCTTCGAGCGATGTGGCCTGCCCATTGCCACTTCAACTTGCAGATTTTAATAGCTATGTCGGTGACTCTGGTTCTTTGGCGAATATCTACGTTTCGGACTTTATCGCGCAAAGAAACTCCGAGCATAGCTCTCTCCATTGCCCGTTGTGTGACTCTGAGTTTTTCCAAAAGGCCAACAGTTAAGGACCACGTCTCAGTACCATATGTCATCACTGGCAACACACACTGATCAAATACCTTTGTCTTCAGGCACTGTGGTATCTTGGACAAGAAGAACTAGAAGAAGACTACCATTGGAGTTTTGATAATAACAAACACAAAAATCAGAGATAATATTATTTGCGCCGCCACCTCGGCTGATATTAAGCGAAGTTGCGGTCTACGATGGTCACATAATATATATCAATGATTCGAAATAATAAAACTACGTGCATTTTTTTTTTTATCAACATTAAATAGCTAATAAAACAGATAATTTGTTTTTGTCTTTGTATTTCTTACCTAACAATAGTTTTTAAGTTTTGTTATTAACTAACCCAATGGATTTTTAGTTGTCCTAAATACAAGATTTAGATTTTGAATTTTTGAATTGATTTAAAATTCTAAATTAGTTTTTACCAAACAATGAATGAATGAATGCGATTTTCCACGAGAACTGTCAGTTATAGGTAGAGTGCTTTTCACAGAAAATATTTTTTTGTTTTTTTTAAATTAGAACCGCTGTAGATCTGTGCTGTTAAGGCATTCTTGTAAGAAATGTATAGCCTGTTGCACCGTTGTGTATATCTGTGGTTGCACCCATATAAACGAAACGTCAGCCATTCGAAATCAGTTATTGTGATGCGGAGTTCGACGCGTTGACAATAACAAGAATGTTCAATCAAGGTTCACTCATAATGCCTGGTAACAGATTTTCCTTCTAATTTTCGTTCTATTTACTTCTCTTCTTTGTGGTGCTTTTTATGTTTGAAGTCCATATTTGTCCATATTTGTCCATATAGTCCGTATAGATTCATATCCAGGCAACGTTTTAACCAACATAACTTCTTTGTCATGATTTTATAGGGATCTTTCCATCACAAACACTTTACATTGCAAATATACCGTTTGCAATCCTTTTTATTCAACATTAAAACCAATATTTTTTCCACACATGACACATTCCATACTCGTCTTCAAAACAAAAGAGCTTGTTCAACTATCACTCCCCCAAACCTGCAATAGGGATAAGGGCATTTGAAAAGCCCCTTAATACGAGTACGTTAGTTATTCAGCTCGCGGTCTGCCCAGCGGCCAGCCGCCATCGTAAATCAAACTAGCCATTCGCTTATGCATTATACAATTTTATTTGTACGGCCCCGGTGAATAGGTAATAAACCGTGGCAGGTGGATGTTTTGCGTGTCCGCGTGCGCGGGGAATGCGAAACGTACGCAAATATGTGTTTTAGAGATGTGTGAATTGTTCGACTGGTTGCCGGATCTATTCCGGAGCGGCATGGTATTATGTCCAAGATCATGAAATTCATCTATTTATTTAGTCTATGGGCAGTCTGTTTTTGTAGTGTTAGTTTTAGCTAGTATTTTTTTTTAGTTAATCAAGTTTGCCCTTTAAAAATACATGATCACAAGCTAATAATGATAATACCTACCACATTGGCCATGTTTGTTTTGAGACCGTGGGTACGTTTTTTTTACAATCTGACTAATTTAGACGCTGTACCTAGAACTATTTGAATTACAAATTAAAATATTAAATTTTATTTAGAACATTATCTATTTAAGTATGTATTAAAAAATATATGTGTACGTATATCAGTCTCTGGCAGCCATATTACAAGTTTTGCTTAGTTTGGGGTCAGATAACCGTGTGTGCAAAAATGTCCCAGATACTTATTTATTTTATTTTATTTATTTAAAACCTTAAAGGAAAAAGAAAAAACGCGAACAATTTTACTCTATACAAATAAGCACTACAACGCGAATTACCGAAACAGCGTAGAAGGGACGTAGCCATAACATAAAATCTGTTGTAATATATATTCTGAGTATGATCAAACTATTTTGCTTTATTCTAAGGATGATTAAACTTTTATTGTGATATTCTGAGTGTAATTAAACTCGTGTTGCTTTATTCAGAGTATGATCAAACTCTTGTTGCTCTATTTGGAGTATGATCAAATTTTGTTGCTCTATTCTGCACTCAGAATGTCGCATATGATCAGTTTCTTGTGAGTATGATCAAACTTTTGTTGCCCTACTATTTGTTTGAGCAAAATTTGAAGAGGTAATTGGAGAGTCTTATTTATACCTTTTGGTAAGGCTAAATATGTAAATGCCTAAGAAAAGAACATGGCCGGATGTCTATATTATCTCTATTGTGCAACATTTTGCAGAGAAGCTTGGCCTGCGAGAGATGCATGCGTAATATCTACTATCTATTGAGGCTGGACAGCCTGCTGCGGTTATATTTCTGCAATACTATTTGTCAGTAGAAACTGTTGCACTAATCATAAAAACTTACGAACTCCACAAGAAAGATGGGTTTCTTATCTGCTAAGTTTGGAGTTTTCTAATATATGTGAACACAAATATAAATATAAATGGAATTAAAAAAACACAACTAATTCAAATGAAAAAAGAGCTTTTTAATTCGTTTTAACAGAATTTGATCAAATAGCTAAGAACATCGTATACAAATCGGTCCAGCCTTAGCGTTTTGGAGTATACTTAAGTGCCGTATGGTAGCAGACAATCAGAGGAGATATAAGTAATTTCCTCTGAGAGCAGACATACAAAACATAATGTTCTAACACACAACCTCTTACATCATCATCATAATCATCAGCCAGAAGACGTACTCTGCTAAACATAGGCCTCCCCCTTAGACTTTCACACTGAATGACAGCCTTTTTCTATCGAACAGCCAGGGCGGGCACAAAATGGCAACACCGTTTCATGGTTGATATTCCGAAAACCCGTACGAAGCTCCATTATTATACTTTTATTATGTGAACCGCTAGACTATATGGAATACGCTGTCTGAGTAGATGTTCCCTGATATTTACAATCTGGGTGTCTTCAAGTCGTGAGTGAATCGGTGTCTTCCAGGCAAGCGTGCTCCATCGCAGACTGTATCATTGCTTAACATCAAGCATGGATGGTAACTCTACTTGCGTTTGAGCGCCAGCTCAAACGCAAGTAGAGTTACCATCCATCCTGATTTGTTCGGACATGCCCGGACTTTTAGAACTTTATCCGGACTATGTCTGCCTTTGTAATTTGTCCGGCTTTTTTAGCTTGGGCGATGTAATACGAGTAATAAAACAAGTCTTGGATCTTGTGCATGCGCAGTGTTTGAATTTTGAGACTAAAATGTCTGGAATTTTGATGAAATATCCGACTTTCCGTCAGGACTTTTCAACTTTTGATATGTAACCCAAAACGCAAATAAAAAAAACTATTAGGTATACTTCAGTGAGATATTAAAAGAAAATGTTTTCGTTCAGTTTTGCACAATGTGATTGCTGCTATTAGAGCTAAAATAACTTGTAGTTGTAGTATAAATATTTTAAAATTGGTTCTTTTGTTAGTTTCCGAAGTCCCTCCATCTATAAACGCGACGGAGCGGGAAATACACGAATACCCTTGTCTTATAGGATATGTCACAGGTAGTAAGAACTCAGTAGCATTACCTACCAATGTGTGTACGTAATGTATCATATTGTGTGGGTATGGTTAACTACGACTAATCTTAACACAAGTTGTCCTGCCAAAACTTGAAAAGTTTATAGATGTTATAAACAATTCAAAAAAAATACCACCGGCAGGTTACTTGCAGGTAACAAGAATTATAGAAGGCGTCACCAACGCTTAGATAGATAGAAACTCTTTATTGTGTATTGTGTCTTAGATTGGTTGCAAAGAAAGCTCAAGAATTTTGAGCTCAGCAAGAAGACGATTTAGCTTTTAGAGTGCTCGGGGCGTAAACCCAGATGAAATAGGTTCAAATCCCGCCGGTCGTCATTTTTTAACTGTAAATAACATATATGTGTAGAATAACACTTCAAATATAAAAAATACTTTTGAAAAGTATACTTCTTTATCAGACTGCCCAAGAAAGAAAGATATAGATAGGTGTTGCGTGATCACAGTTTGAGCGAACATCTATATTTAACACTGTGTATTGACGGAATCGCAATACAATAATGGCAAAAAGCTGACAGCGTCCACGTTAATGAAAAGGCAAGTGAAATGATCGTGATTACGCGAAACGTTTTTGCTGCATTGTCGGCCGCCCTGCCTGAATCACCTGGCATTACTGGCGCACTATGCAAACAGTAAGGGCAGTTATTACCTATAGAATAAGGCAATGTGTGTATGTATGTATGTTTGGCCTTCAAAACGGCTGGACCGATTTTGACAAGACTTTCACTGGCAGATAGCTGATGTTATAACGAGTAATTCCCTTAGGTAGTCCCATGGGCGCAGCTAGTGCTTGATAAATCAGCCCTACGTGCGTCCTCATTCGCGCATTTCAACATTTTTTGTAAATAAAAAATGCCTAAATGTAAAATATAAACTGCATTTATCTCATATCAAATGTCATATCGAATGTTCAATTAAATATTCATCTTAATTCAAACAAGTTTTCATACATTCAATAAAATTCAATTTTAATACAGCTGCCACAGCAAATAAACGAATGGAAATAGTGTACGTAAGAGACTTATTTTTACACGGTTTAGCTAGGTTCTTAAGTAAAAGATGGATCATCAGTCTTAAATTAGGTATCTGTGCGGTCTGGACAGTCTTTTGTAATTTGGTAAGGATATACTTAACCTCAGCTATGATGTGTGATTTTTATGATAAGTAACTAACCAAGGATCTCATACCCAATTGCGTTATGCACAAAAAATTTTAAAATATTCATGAACCATGTTTAAATGGCGGTAAAGATCTAAATAGTGTACATAAATATCATAGAGAGTAGTTAACCAAACTCAACACTCTGGCAGGCACGACATATGGCTTATTACATTGTCAAGCAACGTCATGCTTTGATTATGCTTATTTGGATTTTCTGAAAAGAAAGAGACAGAGAGCTCCCCGATCGTTGAACCGTAATTCGATTTGACGTGCGTACCTATTCCAGCTGATTCCACAAGATGGGTACAAGTTTCTTGGCTCCATTCCACATAGTTTAGTGCGAGTGACACGTGGTTTTTACTGAATTGCGGCACACAGCACAATGAAGTGTGTGAATATTTGTATTGTACCTACCTAATTTCTTTAGTCACCGCACCACATCCACACACATGCATACATGAAGATCAACTGTCGCTGCGACAATAGCCTTACTAAAATTTTCTAGTAGTGTTGCCATAGCGAAAATATTTCCAACAAATGGCCCATTTATCTGAGCACCAGACATAATAACTTTTGTAATTACGATTACTAGAATACGCATAATGTCCCAAGTCGAGGCCTTCCCTCATTTTGACGGTTGGTTTCGCGCTCACGCGTTAAATATTACGACAAAATGTTACGAGCAAGTGCTGACGTCATTATACCTACATTACATTAAAACGGAGAATACCTGTGAAAATTAAGAAAATGTTTTAGGATAAAAAATACACAAGAAAGCCTTGCGTCGGATATTTCTTGTCGAAGCTGTCGGGTGTGCAAAGTCTAGCATTTTGCAATTTTTGTAAATGTGTGCGGATTACTGCGGATGCAAGATTATGATATGTACCTACAGGTGAATGAGATATGTACCTATATAATCAAAGCTTTAAATATAAGTACCTAACTTTGTTGCTATAGTTTTGGTGCCAACGTGGAAAAGTCGGGTTGCGGTATTGTAATATTTTTAGTTTTAGAGTTTGACGCTTGTACGTATTACCATTTTTACACGACTATAAAGCAAAGAGTAAAATAAGTTAAAAAAAAATATGTGTAGTGCACTCTCTTTTTTTCACATTTTATTTATTTATTTGATTATTATTACTTATTTCTAAGTTTATCTGCCGTAAAATAAGTTTCATATTCTATTGATTTCATAGATTTTCGCGAATATTTTTTATGTAAAATACATGCTATAAAATCCGCTAAGTGCTTAATTTCAATGACATATTCTGTGAAAATTTCAATTATCTCTTTGTTTCGGTTCCGAAGCTACAGCCGTTAAAAGGTTTTTATAGACAGACAGAGTAGGCCTAATAATAGAGTCCCATTGACTGTTAGGCACAGAACCCTAAAAGTGTTACCAATATTCTACTACAGAAATACACCCAAAAACAAGGGGCTGCGTGTAATATGTACATTACGCGATCTTTATATAGAAAGTTTGTGCGCCATTCCGTCGTGCCCTAAGGACATACGCGCCACTTTGTTCTTGCGCGGAACTTTAAGGAGTTTCTTAACAGATGTTCGGTCTGACTTCTGTCCCCAAGTACGTAAAACCATGTATCCTCGTACATTTTTGTGTGAAACAAATTACAGTTTCATGTAAGTTTGGGTCCTATATTAAGCTTCCCTACGTAGAAGGTGTTCGGCAGAAAGAGTATTTTTGTATGAACTTTGTGTTAATATTTTGTTTCTTATTTTTACAGGTGTCAGGGTGTTACGGTGTGTGAAGCAAGAACATCGATCACACGCATTTATTTACAAATACATCTAAAAAAAAAACGGGGAAAATGTTGAGTAACATTGAGTACAGGGTATCATAATCTTGGAGAGTACTAAATCAAAAAGACATCATTGTACATCATTATGAACTATTTTCACTATGAAACCAATCCTGAAACCGAGTAAATATCAACTATTCGATAGAACAAGTAGGTATCAATTGTTTTATTTAAACACTCAATAAAAGAGCTGATAATCTTTAAACAGCTTAACAGATTTTATTCAATCATAGCTAAGAACAATCTTGATCAAGTCTCCTTTCGAACAAAAAAAATATCAATATCAGTTCAGCCGTCTGGGATTAAGATGCCACAGAAAGCCACACAGATACATACGTTAAACTTATAACAACCCTCATTTTGCTTCGAGAGTAAAAAATTACATTCAAATATTATCTCCATCATAATATCAGCCATAGAACGTCCACTGCTGGACATAGGCCTCCCCCATCGATTTCCAAAAGGGTCGGTTGGAAACGGCCTGCATCTCGTACCACACCTAAAAGAGACCGCAGGAAAACAACTAAAAGTATCTTCTTCAAATCGATAATTTAGTTAAGTGTTGATTTTCACCAGTATTTCGCCTCTGAGACCTGCAAAAAAGCTTTTAGTAGGCAAACCATAGTATAAGTAGTTATAAAACAATAACGATAAATACAAACAACAACAACAAAAACACAAACAACACATATTTAAATAAAAGACCAGGGGCCTTACGCCGAGCTCTAAACGTGAGCCCGAATAGGTGCAGTTTGTAAAATCACGCGAACGCGAACTAAACGCGCCGAGATACGGTTTGCGGTCGAGTGATTTTGGATATTGCGCCTATTCGGGGCCGCATTTAGTGTTAGGCGTATTGCCCCTGTACTCTGTACGTACTTATATTCAAGCAAATAAATTAATTTGAGAGAGTAGACAGAAGATACAACTACGAAGTATTTAGTAAGTATCTTCGATTAACTCAGCTAATACAAATTTACTACCATCTACGTTCACAGCATGAGAAATTACGTGACCCAGTTCCTGAACAAGGAATAGGTTAGATAGTTGCTGAAACGTCTGAAATGTAGTCTGAAATGTATGTATACCTCAGACCGTTTGAGAAGCGAGCGGCATCTCACCGCAGCCGGCACCGCTCCGACTGATGCCAAAATACTGGCCACACGTGACTGCCTGATATTGCATCATTTGGAGCCGTATTTTTGAAAAACCTCTAACTTCAATTTAAAGTTAGTAGGTATACTGACTTTAAATTGCACTTGTATGCCTCAGTTTTCACAATTCTCAACGTCAAAAACTTAACCCTATCGCTCTCCGCAGCTGAGTTATAAGACAGGGTTTGACGCCTCACAGTGACTGTTTAAAAATTGGGTTAGTAGTTACAGTAAAATTAGTAATAATCTTCTACGCTAATGTTCATAATCGGCGGTGCTTTGAAATGTAGCGTAGCCACTTGTTGATGATCTTAGCTTAGCGTAGCAGCTTGTCGAGGAGCTTATCGTAGCGTAGCAGCTTGTCGTGGATCTTAGCGTAGCGTAGCAGCTTGTCGAGGAGCTTATCGTAGCGTAGCAGCTTGTCGTGGATCGTAGCGTAGCAGCTTGTCGAGAAGCTTAGCGTAGCGTAGCAGCTTTTCGTGGATTGTAGCGTAGCGTAGCAGCTTGTCGAGGAGCTTATCGTAGCGTAGCAGCTTGTCGTGGATCTTAGCGTAGCGTAGCAGCTTGTCGAAGAGCTTATCGTAGCGTAGCAGCTTGTCGTGGATCTTAGCGTAGCGTAGCAGCTTTTCGAAGAGCTTATCGTATCGTAGCAGCTTGTCGAGTAACTTAGCGTAGCGTAGCAGCTTGTCAACAAACTTACCGTAGCGTAGCAGCTTCGTAGATTGTCGTGATGTTGATTCGTAGCGTACCTACTGCTATCGTACGAATCGTGTTATAGTTTCAAAAGCTTGATTCTGTACTTGCGTAGCTTTCTACCGACAATAACAATAAACATCTTGAAAAGTACTGCTCAAGATGCACATAAAACTTTCTAAAAATAAAACTTTTAAAGTAAGCTTCACTGCTCCCACTTTATCTGGACACATTATCATTAGATTAAAAGCGTACCTACTCGCCAACCCGAGTTCAGTGTAAAAATTTTAGAAAAGCAAAGATCTCCGAAATTCTCGCGTGTAATGGAAATCGAGGCCCCCTGGGCATCGCGGCTCCTGCACAAAGGCCCAACAAAAAGGTCGCACCGTCACATGAACATTGTAAAACTCACCCTCGTATTCACGTCTAATCTCACACATTACTTTAAACTCTAAATCTCAAGACCCAAGATCGAATTTAGCTCTCTCTCCGATGTTTTGTAACAGTTTTTTTCCAATCCGATAATGCGACCTTAGCGTCAGGATCATGGTTTACTACAAATTGTATTAGAGTAGTAGATTTAACTATTTACGAGACCTTAGGAGGTAGTGCGACTACTTTAGTGTAATGCACTCGTGAAGCGTGAAAGTAATCTCTTTCTTTCTCAAGTTTAAAAAACATTATTATTACGTAAATTTTTCTTTCGTTTAGGACCTTAAAAATCATGGTATGATAATATGCTCCGATAAAATTTTACTATATCTTGCTGTTTTTTTTTTCGTTAAGTTTTGACTCCTTATTCACAACTTTTGTTCTAAATCGTTTCGTATTGCAACGCTGTCAAAAAATGTCGTTGCGAAAAATCACAATATTGTTAATAATATTACAAGATGGCCCAGACCAGACATCTCGCCTATTTTGCCAGTGTCAGATATAATAAAATTATTTGTGTTTTGTTTTTGTTGTATGCTACAAAAATTCTCACTTCAGTGTATGCTACAACAATGCTACAATGAAAATAATGACTGCTGCGTTACGTTCATTATACGAGTATCATGTCTACGCAGTGAGTTTAAGGAGAAACGTTTCACTTTGGCGGGAAATTCAAATTTCAAACAGTTTTTTTGTTCTTGTAGCTAGGCCGGGTAATTATTGTAAACGATAATGATGTTCGCGAAAATTTATTATTATTCTTTACAAACTCATGTAAAGTTATTTATCTCCAATGCACATTATTACATACATGTGTTTATTTCCAAATGTAAGTAATATGGTGAGTACATGATAATGTAAAGAATGACCAACAGTTTTCGCGAACACTATGCCATTTCACAATAATTATCCGGCCTAGCTACAAGGACAAAAAAACTGTTTGAAATTAGATTTTCCCGCCAAAGTAAAACGTTTCACCTTAAGATAATAACATATATTATATTGTTACGTTACCATAATTATAGATACAATTTTAAAACTTATTATAAAAAAAATACTTACAGTTATATGATTATTAACAGGATATTTACCGTGATAAGGCTGTGGTTGGAGCTCCCGATATTGCAGCGCAATTACATGCACCATGTTCAAAGTAAGACGTATCTGAAGAATAATCATATTATTATTATAACCGTGATAGTTTAAAAAAATATTTATCTCTTTTTGACATGTAATATTAGTGTTTTTAATTAAATATATGTCTAAATATGTACCTAACGTAACCTAATATGTACGTTTGTTAAAGTACGTATTTTAACCGTCTTTCAAAAAGGAGGAAATTCTCAATTCGATTGTTCTTTTTTTGTCGCTATAAAACACGGTGGAACAATTAAATATTCTTTAGATTTTTTTTTTATTGAAGAATAGACTTGCGCTTGGCCGCCAACTCGCCTGATATTAAGCGATGATGCGGCCTACGGTGGATCACGCTTGCCTAGAAGAAACCGATTAGATGTCAACACTGAAAGTAACCAGAAACTACACAAATGTATTAAGGACACAAATTTTAGTAATGCCTTGTGATGAAATATTATACTTGTTTGACTAGCTTTGGTAGGTACTCATTTAAGAGGCCTCTATTCGTCTGAAGCTTTCTCGCTCGCACATTTTTACATTATTGACGTTGTTACCATGTTATCGTTCGCGCAAAACTTTATGAGCCCTCTGAAGTTAGGCCCAGTGGCTGCGCAGTACGCATATTATAGGTATCCGAGGGACTTTACAGGGCGTCGGGGAGGCCTCGCGCCTAACTTCAGAGGGCTCATAAAGTTTTGCGCGAACGATACCATGTTACTCCGTCAAATTAAAAGATATGGAAACGAAACATTTTTTGTTTATAATGTTATGATAGTCAGCAAAACTTGGGTGTGTCACTTTTTGTAAATTCACACTCAGTAATTTTATATCGTCAATAATGTAAAAATGTGCGTGCGAGAAAGCTGCAGACGAATAGAGGCCTCTTAAGTACCTTGGTAATCAGCGGACGCAAATATACCTAGCCACTTCAATTGCCTATATTTATATGCTTACTTGCTTAAACCCGAGTATGGACAACCTTAGAATCAATTAAAGTACCTACATATCGTAGGTACAACGCACTAGTACCCAGATAGCTACTATATGTTCGAGGATACTCTGCTTAGAATCTCGAGTGCATCTCTCACGATCACGAGCTTTTGCCTCGAGGAATCGATTACCCGAGACGTTTCACATTCCAGGGATATCGAGATATCGCATTGATCTCGATTTGATGACGTGCATTAAATATCTATGCGATTGCACCTTTACTCGAGTTAATTTATGAATTCACGTAAGTTCGGAATATGAGTTTCACGTGGCATTTCATTATATTTAGGCTGACCCTGATGTCAGAGTAAGTAAGAAATTAAATGGAACAGGAAGTTAAAGTTAGGTATATGAAGTCTGAAGAATGCGGGTACTTCGCGTCTGGTACTTATAATTTTTTTATTCTGGCAATTATACCATTCATGAGGGAATATCCACGTGGCGTGGTTAAACCGCGGGTGCAGATAGTTAAAAATAACCCTGTAATAGGCTCTAGCAGCTTCATGAGGAAGTTTTCGATGTCGATTCCTGCTCAAACGCAGATAATGCGCTCCCAACACAATACGCATTATCTCCAGAATCCTTGTATCAAGTTTTGAAATCGCTTCGCATTGTTGTCTTTTGTGTTCGGGTTCGCATTCGTTTTCCATCGTACACCATTATTCACATTAAGTGGACAGATCTCGGGTCAGATCCAGGCACAAGAAAAGCACAAAAAGTGCCCGCTTTATCCGAGCATGATAAATCTACTTCAAATCCGAGAATAGCGTCTTTTATGAAGGAAATTGAAATAAACCGACCGTGGATAACAGCTAAGTAAGATCGGGATCCTTTAGAATATATTGGCGAATCATTTTCATTCATCAAGGCACCGTCCCACTTGAGGCCGTTGGGAAAAACAAATTACTTGAGGGCACAACTATAATTATCTATGGCTGAGGGAGCCGAGTAATTAGTGATCCAGGCTAAGGTTTTCGCATTGAAGCACTTCCTTTCCTAGCAATTTATATACAAACCAAGGCTACTAAGGCCGAAAATATTTAGGTGTTAGGTACCTCCTTAGAACAATACTATTGAAAAGAAGAAAATCGTGCTCGTACCTACAAAGAAAAGTTTTGGGGTTGGGTGGAAACTTTTTATAGATGGCGCTACTAAGTAATGTTATGTTAGGCACGTTTTCTAAATTTGTATAGTCTTCATGCACCACTTTACTGAGCATGACTTTGCCTAGACCGTGAATTACTTTGCTTGACTCTGACTGTGACTAACTTGTTTGATTACATTTCATCAAACTTTCTAGAAAATGCACAAGAGTGCGACGCCAAAATCCTCATAGAGGAAATTATAAAAAAGGATTTGGTTAATTTTATCCTACCTACGTAACCAAATTATTACCCACAATTTCATTTCGAAAAGTAAAATAAATATGGTTACGTTGTGTACTGAGCGTATGTCATAATGCCTATATCCTAGCCAGTCAACCATAAAAACTTGAGTACTTAAATAAATACCTAACACTATATTGTCAATTATTTAAACAGAAACTTTTTACCAAAGAGCATAGAAAATGGATTCCTATTTTTAGTGGAGGAGCAGAAATCGAGCGTGAAATGGTTACCACACGGAGCGGTTGTCTCGCGAACGAACGAAATGGCAGCCCGTTTGCTACCACACCGGGGCGTTTGGCGGAAAATTGGATCCCACCAGAACATACATGCTAGAATCCTTTACAATAAAGTGATGCCAGATTAGTAGTACGTACGTAAAATAATGTTTTAATAAAGAATTTACAAATTAAATCCTAAAGTGTAGAACAACACTTCAAACTTACTACTTAGGTAGATTAGGTAGTCAACAAGAGAGTAGTAGTGTAGGTAATCTTTTACCCACGAGATATTTAGAGATAGTTTGAGGATGTAAAAGATCATCTACTCGCGTGTGTAAATAATTTAGATACTTTTCATCACAAATGTACCTACGATACCTGGGACAAAAAAATCTTGAGTTGAAATCTTACTAAATGATACGGCACTTTAATTAGGTAGGTAGTAGGTCCATATCTACATATCATACAAATACTTACCTACTTATATTATTTACTTACTAGCTGATACCTGCTACTTCGTACGCGTAGTGCTCGGTCTTCGGCCTCGCTACTATAACCCACTTAAGCAACACCGGTCCAGCCGTTTACTCACCGTTTAAACCTTCCCTGAACTTCCACAAATATTTCAAGATCAAAATTAGCCAAATCGGTTCAGCCATTCTCGAGTTTTAGCGAGACAAACAAGTAGGTAAGTAGGTATATAGAAGATAATAAAAAGTACCTCTGCTGCCAAAATATACTCCTATAGTTCATCGGATCCTCTTTTAACTCTTGATTTTTGGCTTTTGTAGCCGGAGGACTATCTTTTCAGAAACTATGATAACTGAACGTAATTTTTCATTAAAATACAAAATGCAGTAGATTTAAGGAAGATATAATATGCAGAAGAAGAAACGAAGTAGGAAAAAACAAGGCCAATGCAAGTAGAAGTACCTATATACGCTTTATGCAGAAAAGAGGAAGCAGTTGGCTTCTGAAAAAAATATTGACTACCTTCTGTGGGACAGATATTCTTCTGTCAGTTAATTGACATTTTTTGTCATATTTTGCTAGTGTTTGCCTAATTTATTTTAAATTTTTATAATAATTTTATTTTTACTAACTATATACTTATTCAATTTATTTTACTGACTTTACAGTCTTCAAATTACTTGAATGAGTAAAACAGTTCACAAAAATGAGACCACAGGAAAAGAGAAAGCTGAAAAACAGATTGAAATCGATAAAATGGCGGAAATTCTTACCTCTATTGCAAGTGAAATGCAACGGTAGGTAGAGCAAGCTTTCTCTTCTGTTATTTCTTTTGCGCCAGGTTCATTCTATTTCCTAGACAAAAAGAGTAAGTGCAACGCAACTAAGATTTATTTCACCTTCACTAATACTAACTACTAAACTAAGTAATTTACCAATCCTTTTACAAGTTTGTTACGTTGCTGCTTATTAATTGTTCATGCATGATCATGGACATGTATTACTGCAGTTGGCTAGTGCAGTAAATAGGGTGGCTGTAGGGTTGGCTGTGCCAGCGGTGCCCAGGCACAGGGCGCAGACTCTGGAGGGGCGCAGAAATGACCACACCAGGACCAAGTTTTGTTTTCAAGAGCGCAGAGCTTATAGAAGCTCGCACCGGGCGCATAAAAGGCTAGTTACGGCACTGCAGTTGGCAGAATAGATAAACGAGTTTTATAGAGTGAATACCGGCGTAAGGAAAACGTAATGTGATCCAGCAAGTGGAGTGACGACCTGCCTAAACCACTGAGCAGAAATTGGATTCAGAAAACTTTTTGTAGACCAAGCTGGACAAGGATTGAGTGATGGTCATATAAATCGTTGGCGATGGTGGTGATTTTTATAAGTAAAGTTAATTGGGTATAGGTAGTAGTGGGTAAATAGATAGGAACAAGAAAAAAAAGAATCGTCTAAATCAGACTGCGTAAAAATTTATGGGTGGTCATAGGTAGATACCAACCTACATTAAGAAAATATATGCGTCGACTTGAAAACCGTCTCCTCTTTTTCGTTGCTTAAAAAATAGAAATCATTATTTTCATCACGATTTTTTTACAGATTTCATGACTCAACCTTTGAATCCGAATCAGATGTTGCTATACCAGGATATAAAGAAAAACAAAATGTATTCGGAGAACTGGTGAAGTGCAAATCAAAAATTAGATCCAAAAGAATGTGCATTAAAAAACTAAGGAAAACCTTAGAAACTGCATGCTGTAAGTACCTATTAATAACTCTACCTTCGTATAGTATCTACTTTTCAATTCAATGTTATAGCCGTAACAGACGGGCCAGCATGGCTGACATCAACCGACTCAACCAACGAGAGAGAAAGAGAGGGAAATAATGTTCTCACTCTTTCTCTCTCGTTGGTCAGACGGCGGTGGTTCGTCACCACAGAAAAGAAAAATGTTGTTTGTTTAAAATAGACCGGCTGTCAAGGTATTTTTGTAAGAAATTTGGTGTAGCCACTTGCACCCATATAAACCCACAGCAACTGTGTTAGCAACTGTGACGCGGAGTTCGACGCGTTGACGTAAATAAGAATGTTCAATCACATATCTGTCACAATACCTGGCGATAGAGTTTCCTTCTCATATCCGTTCTATTTACTTATCTTTTCTGTGTTCGTCACCATGTTCGAGCTATTACTGCACGACTTCACGTTCCGAATCCACGTCATCAGCACCAACGACGCTAATAGCGTTTCACTTATGGCGGGCAATTCAAATTTCATGCAGCTTGTTTTGTTCTTGTAGTTATCGCCGGGTAATTATTGTAAGCGATCATGATGATTGCGCAAATTCATTATTGTTCTTTACAAAATCATGTAATGCTATTTTTCTCTAATGCACATTATTACTTACATATATCAATAAACTATTTTTTGTTGTTTCAAACGGGTAATCGACCAATCTAAGTAATATGGTGCATTACCAATAAATATCTGTACCTACATATTATTATCACGATAATGTAAAGAACAACCAACGATTTGCACAAACACTGTGCCATTTTGCCCCGGTGGCTCAGTTGGTAGTGAACCTACTTTCTGTGCTTGGGGGGTGTGGGTTCGATTCCCATCTAGGACAAACATTTGTGTGATGAACATTTTGTGTTTGTTCTATGTCTGGGTGTTAATATCTATTTAAGTATGTATTCAAAAAATATATATGTATGTATCAGTTTCTGGCTGCCATATTACAAGCGTTGCTTAGTTTGGGGTCAGATGACCATGTGTGCAATAATGTCCCAGATATTTAATTACCCGGCCTAGCTACAGAGACAAAAAAAATTGTTTTAAATTTGAATTTCCCGCCATTGATGAAACGTACCACCTTAATTAACAACCAACATAAATTCAGAACATGCTTTATATTCATCCTTTAAAAAAATTTGAATACTACTCAGCCTCACACTTAGTTACTTTTTAAATGTACAAAAATTAACTAGGCACTCACCGTTACAGCTGTCGCAAAAATAGTGGCATCCGCAAAAGAAAAAGAGTCTGGATCTCTCAAAGAGTCGTTGGGCACAGCGCAAATCGAATGTACAGACCTAATGGAGAAGTACCAAAACAATAACCAGATTATCAACAGCTTGACTAGAGAAAATGCAATGCTACATAACAAATTAGACAATGTCGCAAATTTCATACGTCTCGGATATGAAGAGTTACAGAAAATAAGGCAAGAACCTCCAGAAGAAACATCGATCCTTGAGCAACTTAGGAAACTAATAATTTGCTGCGGTCAGTACTACGCAGATTACTGCAATGAACACGATGAATGCTTGCATTTGAAGCAAAGGAATAGTTTCCTTACAAACAAGAGCCAAATTATGGAGAACAACATTGATGCCCTCTCAAAACGATTGAAAACGTTAGAGTATCGTAATTTCAGATTGGAAAAAGAGAATGATCTCATCAAAGAGAGATTCAACAAATCAAAACAAAATGACATGGAAGTTGCAATCTCTGAAGTAAGAATTAAATCGAGTGTTAAAAACAGTTTGAGTGATGAGACTATTGAAGTGGAATGCAAGACACCGAGTGAATGTACCGAGAGTCAAAATAAGCTGGATTACGAGCATGAATTCGACCTATCGCCGCATTTGACCATGGTTAAAAAATTACTTCACTGTCAAGACGCACTTCTTAGAGATCTTAAAAGTTTATCACAAGAATTTTTAAACAATAATTGAGTGAAGTTGAAGAAAATGTTTCATTTAACTTCGTCATTAGGTCATTACCTCTCCTCCTACTTAATATAGAATAGATAACAGTTCTTGTAGGTACCTAGGTAATTAATATCAAGGCAGAACAAACCACCCCCGAACCTGGGTTCACCAATCTGGGTTGGCTCTTTCTTACTCTTACATTCAGAAGGGATACTAATGTGTATTCAGTTTTTGCCGTCGCCCGTCGGCCGTCCCGAATAGTCACATGGTACTTTTTGGCGCTATTAAATCGGTTCTTATGTATCATCTCATCAAAACAATGTGATAGCAGCGCAGCATCTGAGGGACAATTTAATTTGAACAAATTTAATGGACAAAACTGTTGGCATGAAAATTATCACATCATGTCTGGAGCCAAAATTTTAAATAGTTATAATAAGTTATGAAGTTTTGGCACCTACGTAAAAAATCATGCCCGGGATTATACTTTCCAGAAATGTGTTTATCAAAGTATCTATGTAAAGGTAGGTAGATTATAAGCCAAAGCCCCTCGTAGTCTCTACCACAGTCTCTACCACATGGGGCATGATTTGAATGTGAACATGTATTGCGCTGCACTTGGCTTTGTCTGCAGTGCTAGATTATTTATAAAATAAAACCAAAAAATCATAAACTTCTTGAATAATAAATTATCATTCTGTAGATCACTGCCTAAATAATAAAAACTTCTGAAGCCAAAGTAAATTAAATAATATTTTGTCAATCGGTGTGGATATCAATGTCAGTAAGCATTGTCAGGAATGTCAAGTCAATCAATTAATGTAATGTCAATGTCATGTACAAAATACAAATTGTAAATACCGCCAATCCCAAAGCCAAACAAAACAAATAATATTAACTTTTGTTTATTGTTATAATTTTATTTCGATTGCGATAGGCGACGATTCACGGCTATTTATACCGATAAACTAACCAAGCAACCGATAACGCTGTAAGCATTCAAAAAGTCATGATGTAATGTAAAGTACCTATTCGGTAAGGTAATAATTTTACCCATGTGGTGGACGGGACCGGAGCGGGACATGCGACACTTCACTTCCCTATCTTGCTTGTACATGTGCGGGTGGTTCTGTATATAAAATCTATTTTTATCATCAGTGCATGTTTCTGAAGGTAGCTGCAAGTGCAATACAAAGTCTAAGACTTTGGCGTTGTGCTAGTACTGTGTCTGCACCTACACTCACAAGCAATAAAATGTCTTTGGAACATGCTAAACAAGTAGCGGCTTACCGGGCCGTCGACGAGTTTGTGTTTAACAACTGTGTAATTGGTGTTGGAAGTGGGTCCACCGTGGTCTACGCCGTTCAACGTCTTGCAGAAAAAGTCGAAACCGATCTTTTAAAGGTCACGTGCATTCCCACATCGTTTCAAGCAAAACAACTGATCATTAAACATAACCTAACACTGGGAGAACTGGACACCAATCCTGTCATTGATGTCACTATAGATGGTGCTGATGAAGTGGACTCTAATATGACCTTGATCAAAGGAGGAGGTGGGTGTTTACTGCAAGAGAAAATTATTGCTTCCTGTTCCAAAAAGCTCATTGTTATTGCTGATTACACCAAGGATTCAGTGAACCTAGGAGACAGATACAAAAAGGGTATTCCGATTGAAGTAGTTCCTATGGCTTATGTTCCTATTAAAAATAAAGTTATTGCATTGTATGGGGGAGAGATAAAGCTAAGAAATGCTGTAGCTAAGGCTGGGCCCGTGGTGACAGACAATGGAAACTTCATCCTTGATTGGATGTTTTCTGATAAAGGCTTGGATTGGGAACAGGTCAACACTACAGTGAAGATGATTCCAGGCGTTGTAGAAACTGGTCTATTTGTGAAAATGTGCCAAAAAGCATATTTTGGACAGGTTGAAGGAAATGTTGTGGAAAGATCTGTCTAAATATCATCATTTGTTATTGTTTGATCTGATAAGAGAATTTGATTAGCACTTAAGTTTGATTTATCTTTTATTAGTATATGTACTTATCTTATATATTTTTACATTAAATTTTTATCACATATTTTGCATTTGATTCAAGAATATTCTACAAGATAGTTTTGCTACATCACACATAAAAAATGCAAAATAAGTAACAGTTAGCAATCATTTTACAGCATATTCTTGCTACAAGTTTTTGCTCTGACACCTGCACTACATTGTAAAAAGCCAAATGATAACTCGTTCAACTTTTCACAATGATATTACAACTCTATATAATTAAAATTGGACCAATTAAAAATGGCGAAATCCACAATGTCAAGTATAGAATATTTTGCCAAACCAATCTTGATAAAAATTGGCTTCAATGTAGTATACAATAAAGGATACTTTTTATCCTGAAAACTTATGCTTTCCCAATATATACTCTGATCTATGACTTATGCTTGTGAACTACAGTGTAAGGCTTTGTCTATAGTTATATTATAAAGAGGAAAGATTTGATTGTTTGTTTGCATTGAATAGGCTCCGAAACTACTGAACCAATTTGAAAAATTCTTTCACTGTTGGGAAGCTACACTATGCTCGGGTGACATAGGCTATATTATATTTTGTAACCAGACCGAAGGCCGAGCTTACACCCGTGCGAAGCCGGGGCGGGCGGCTAGTAGACAATAAAAACAACCTGATCAAGATTGCAATTATTTATTTCCACGTTTTACATCAACACTTATATTCTTAAAAGTAAAACACCTATGAAAATATGAAATACTTGGCATGTGCTTTTGGTATGAGTTGAACTCGTTGATTTGATACATACTATTCATAACTAGAGAGCATAATATAAATTGATAATACTTACTTTATATATTGTGTTCTAACTATAGGGCCCAACTTCGATTATAAAAAAATATAATTGACCAGCATTTTCCTCTGGGGTCAAAGGCCTAACTGCATTTTTTTTACATTCAATAAACTAACAGAATATAGAGGATCCTCTTTTATCCAAAAACATTTGACAACCTAATCTATTCTACAAAAAAATTGTCTCCCTTTCACGCATGACACTTTCCATCATTATAAAATCTTAAATTTATAGCATAGATAAGGCTATCAGCGTTCATGCATAAGTGTTTAAAGATGTGTGTTTATACCTTAATACCTAAACTGAATACATAAAAGCAGTTTAACTACTAGCTTATTAAAAAAAATACAGACACTTGTGCACTGCTTGTGATATACCTTCAGTTGTTTTGGGGAATAAATTGGTGCCCCAGATATCACATAATTTTAATACAAACATACTAGTTGAATTTTCGAAAATTACTATTCCCATTTTGATGAATCTTGGTAGATATTTTTGAACTACCAATAGAAATTTCTTACAATATCCATTCATTTGTTATGAATGGTACAGTCCAATCGGGCAGTATTTTTTTTATTTAATTTAATCTTTATTTAAGACCAATCATTTGCTGGATGTCATTGCGGTTGCCTCACACTCGCTGTCGTAGGAATGAGACTTTCTTGCAAATCATCGCATGAAAATCGTGCACAATCTCAAGATGCACTGTTTCTGTTTCTATGCGAAGCAATCGCTACAGCATCCCAAAAATGTCATTGTATTGTACATAGAGAACTAATATGATTTACTTATATGAAAACCACAAGTAAATCATTAAAGAAACTCATGTCTACAATCCAAATACATTTATGAAGTTTTATTAAAATCAAATAAGTGTGTAAAACAACTACTAGTATGTTTATATAAAAAACATAAAAATTATCCAACCTCTAGCTTAAAACATAACTTAAGAAACTAAATCAACTATCACAGCAAAACAAATATAATTGGGCTTATCATTACATTTAAATGACTAATGATAAGGGAGGCAGGCTGCTTTGTACATTGCAATACAATGTTCTAATTACCTTATACAGGAAAGTACTAGAAGAATTGATAATTAAAATAATTAGAAATGTTTTTGAGATCGAGACTTATCGGGCATTATTTTATTTCAATGCAATAAAAACGTGTCCAAATCGTTAAAAGTTTAAGTCATTTTGTCTAATTGCACATTTCATGCAAATTTTTAGGGTTCCATTCCAAAGTACTATATTAAGTTATAAATTCGTCCTGGCCGTCCATCCTGATTCTTTAGAACTTCTATAGTTTTTAAGGTAAGTGCTTGAAACTTTGTTTATCATTCAATATAATATATATGGCTGATCACTTACACAAAAAATTGATAAAAGTATGGTCCACAGACCAGTTAGAAGTACAGCATAGTCGTGAAGCCTATTGCGACTACGTTCGAGATCCAGAGGCTTTACTATATTAAATGTACTGTTACTATAAGTTTAAATAAATAAATGATTGATTGATTGATTGTCTACAACCCCTTAATTATTTTTATCGTAGGCAGACACATATCAGTTTAGTCCATGATCATGGCCTCGATTCAAATGAAGGAATTATGAAATGGAATGACAGGTGTATTACACATTGATTTAGGCTGACGATCAGTCCAATAGAAAACTCCATTATGGTAACACAAACGCACACGTTTCGAGAATTACCAGATCCACTATCTATTGTGTTTGTAATCTATGTCTGTAGGCTTACTAAAGTCTAGATTGAAATAATATTATAACAATACTCAAAACCTGCTCCCTAGCCACATTCAGTTACAGATCCAGGGGATTCAGTAAAGGCTTGTTTTCTTCATTATTCTCAGGAACTCCTCCTGGTTTATTTCTCCATCACCGTCTCGGTCTGCTTCATCAATCATTTCATGGAGTTCTTCATCAGTCAGGTTTTCACCAAGCTCTTTGGCAACTCTTTTCAAATTTTTGAATGAGATTTTACCTGAAATTAGGAGTTGACAGATCATTCATACCTAGAATGTTGAATGTGAAGAGTTTTTGAATGTATTTGGTTATCATAAGAAGGATAAACAGTCCAAGTTTGTAGCTCTGCTGCCGCAGTTGAGATTGTAAAAAGCTGAATAAGAGCTGTATATTTTGATAGTTTTTAATGCAATATGGTAGCCACTAGCCACCATGCTGCATGAATATGAACAAGTTTCTTTTAAGAATTTTGATTGATTAGTTGGTTTGGTATCACCCTTACACCTTACTTTTGCAAAATACGACAAATAAAACCGTCCTAGTGCAAGTTGGGCTCACGCACTGAGGGTTTCATACCACCACAAAATACAATATTCATCAATTTAAAAAACAGACTTCGAAATCAGTAAAATATGCAATTTCGATTCGGTGAAAGAGATAATAAGGTCGTTCAAGTAACTGAATCGTATTATAAATATTCTGTGATGGTATTATATATTCTGATGTGTAACTTGGTAATGAACAGAAATTTGTCACCGACTCGCACTTGACCATTGCCAAGAACTGTCTTGTGTGAAGACTCAAGGAATTTCAGCCCCCAGAACAGGCCAAGTTTCAAAGCAGCAGGTTTGCTTAGTGTTTGTGATCTATGAAGACTTTTGACTCTGTCACAACCTAATCTGTTATTATTATTATTTATTTATTATATTACATATCGATCAAGGACCACAGCAATAATGATGCAAATCGTCAGGATCGTCACAGGAAAATGCCTTTTGATAAAAGACAGTGCTCTATATAGAAGACAACAACATCCTTCAGGACACTCCGGGAAGTCTGTTGGCCTTCCTAGAGCAGACTGGGTGGCTAAACTAGCTCCAGCTGGTTCACACAGAGGGCCAATGAATTATTGGCCTAGTTGCAAAAAAAGTCTGATACACATGTAACAAGTTGGGATAAACTTGTTCTAGAGTGGAGGCCAAAAATTTGCAAATCAATTGCACACCCTGACACTTAATGGAGACACAATATACGTAAGGCACGGCAGTGGCTGAAAGCAAAAAGCAGATTGGGCTGCATGGAGTGAGAGAGTATGGAGACATGTGTCTAGCAGGGACTAAGAATATGATATCTTTTATGGAACAGCTGAATGTTTCCCCCATTTACAGGATTTTGGTTTTGTAGTAAAAGTTGTTCATAATGATAATTACAATGATACAATGACTTAGTATCACCATCGTGTACACACAGTGTAAAACCCTGTATGTAAAATTATTTTATGGAATGCAAATTTATACCAACCAGTTTCATCATCATCAAACAGCTTAAAGGCCTTCATAATTTCCTCTTTTGTATCTTTTTCAGCCATCTTCACTGTCATAATGTCAAGGAAATCTTCAAATGAAATTTTACCATCCCCTTTGTCTATTTCAGCTATCATCTTTTTAATCTCTTCTTTTTTAGGTTCGAAGCCTAAAGCCCTGATTGCTACCTTTAGTTCTTTTGTATCTATCTTGCCAGTGTTCTCGGTGTCAAACAGATCAAAAGCTTCTTTGATGTCTCGACGTTGTTCCTCTGTGAGTTCAAACTTAGGGCCGGATTTTCTCCGCATCCCGCCTGTTGTGGTTTTCTTCTGAGTGGTTACTGTGGTAGCGGCCTGAAAATTTATTCATAAAATTGATGTGTAATTGCTGCATATGAATTTTTTTGCAAAAAACTGCATGCATACAGCAATACAAAATCATGAGCGTCTATTATTTCAAACTAGGTGAAACAAGACTGAAGCCACTGAAGGTTTACTTACCATTTTTTCACCATGAAATTTGTTGTTGTTGTAATTCAATAACAAGTATAAAAATTTATAAGACAAGAGTTTTTCACATTTAATAATTATTTGTGCCAAATGTTTAGATTTTTAATAAGAAAAATTCTAAAACAATAGGTACTAAAATTTAAAATATTTTTATTATTATCTGAAAACTTTTTTTTGCCACTTGCTTGACTGCCACAGAGAGAAAAAAAATATGAAGAATGAAGATGTTGCTAGCCTTTTTTTTGTAAGGGAGACAATAATGTACGACACAGATAATGTACGGCATAATAATGCACAGCATGATAATTGGTGTACATGTACATTGAATATCATGTGCAATATCGTGCCGTGCAATATCATGCCAAACATTATCGGCTCGGCTCAATAATGCACACCCCGATTTTACACAGCATGATAATTGGTGTACATGTACAGTGAATATCATGCTGTGCATTATCGTGTCATAAAATATCATGTTTTACATTATGGACACCCGAAAAAACATGTCGGCTCGTATTATTTTCCTATACTTGAGTATTTTCGAGTGTTAATGTGTTATAATGGTGGATTATTATTTATTTAATGCTTGTGAACGTGCTTGAGTGTGAGCAAGTGATATTATGAGGTGAAACATGTCTTTTCGTGTTGTTTCCAAAACTCAATAGAAGCCTAAAGACTCCACCACTTTACTAGGGCATGAGTTTGACTTGACTGTAATTTACTTTGCTTGACTCTGACTTGTTTGACATAAACTTATATTACTACTGAAGGATTTTGTATCCATGGTCATGTTTTTTTATTAACAACAACATAACTGTCAGAACCTTTGTCTTGCGTTGGATGTCAATGTCAATTCATAAATTTTTTTTCTTGCCCATCATAAAAGTAAATAAAATAAATAAACTGTTTGGAAATGCCTTCACCTCCATCCATGTGTTGTAGCTTTCTGCAGTAAAATAGGAACGCTTACTTTCCCTAAAGATGAAACTCGTAGAGCAGAGTGGATTCAAGCAATTGAACATGTGAAGCCTGGTCTAACGATTAGAAAACATCCTAGAATATGCTCAGATCACTTCAAAGCAAGTGATTTTAATGCAACCACTTCATTCTTGCTACAACTAGGTAAGTTTTAATTATATACCTCTAGTTAGTTTTGTATAAATACTTAATATATTTTTTAACCTCAAACCTTTAAATATTACAGATATGGCTCGAAAAAGTCTGAAGAAAACTGCTGTACCATCAATATTTCCATGGAAAGCTCATCTTCACAATAATCCATTAACCCCTCAAGACCAAAACTTGTTTATTCACACAAATGTAGTAAATACATATGCAAGAGGTAAATGTAGATTCTTTTGTCTACACTAATATTATAAAGAGGTAAAGTTTGTAAGTGTCTTTTTAAGAAATAATCTCTAAAATGACTGACCCGGTAAAAAAATATATTTCACTAATAGAAAGCTACACTACTCCCCGAGTGCACTAGGCTATGTTTTATAATGATAAATGTTATTTTTCTATACTAACTAACCATATTAGTAAAACATGTCAGAGAAAAATACACTTTTTGGATTCTTTATCTGTGTATGCTGAACTAACAGCATATGTGTAACAAATACTAATAGTGGGTCAACTCGGGCGTCTAGACAGAGCAACGATGAGGTGCGGTATGAAGGAGAGCGGAATCCTCCCCCTTCCCGCGACGTCTGCGGTAGTGCTCCTTAGCTACTCATGTAGACGGTACACCCGTTTCAGTTGTGTCATGTACAAGGAATCGGCTGCAAGCTGCGAGGCGCTACTAGTACGTTTGTATATTTGTAGATATAGAAAAATAAATGATAATGAGGAATACAGATAAAATAAAATTGTAAAAATATTATTATCTAATATTGCTAACTAGCCAGTACATATATTCGCGTAAAATAAATACTATCAAAATTCTTACAAATATTGAATTTCGAACTTGAAATTTGTATGAAATTCGATATAGTATTTTACGCGAACATTCGTAGTTGGGCCACTGGCTATTTTTATTTGATTTGAGTTGTGACAACCCTTCGCGTCTAGACATCGAGCCAGCCATGTAGGTATGTTGCGGTTAAACAAAGGAGTTGACCCACTATTAGTATTTGTTACACATATGCATGTTTAATGGTTGGAGATAAGTAAATACAATGTTTAGCAAAAATTTACATAAATAGTTCTATAAAAAAGTCCGCAGTAGCATATATCTAACTTTTATAAAAAAGCCAGAAAAACAGATATAAACCGTTAAAATAAAAATTATAAGGTCATGTTTAGATGGAATTTCATAATGTAAAATATGAATCTTTAAAAATTCATGCATTCATTATCAGGAGTACTTATTGCAGATAAAGTTTGCACTTTACAGTATGTGGTTTAGTCGTACAGTTCATGAGATAATGTAAAATTAAAACTACCATAATAATTCACGCAGCGCTTCATACTGTACAAAATAAGTAGGTAAAACAAATAACACTTTATTGACACCATAAAAATATATTACAAGAAGAATACATGAAATATGGACACAAAAACGGTCTTATTTCTAAGTACGACCCCTTCCAGACTACCTTCAATAATGGTATGCTGCAGTAGAACAGTGTCACAGGTATTTTTATCATCAAATGTATTCCGTTAGACTAAAATTTTAATAACTATGGTTTTGTGCTAAACAACACTATAAAAGTAGGCATACCATACACATATCTGCATCGGGTTGATAGTGCCAAATTCATTCTTACTACTAGCTGAGGTTGTACTATTTATTTCTTCCTTTTTTTATTTCCTTCATTTATTTATTTCCTATGGTAGCCTAGCTACAGATGCTAAAATTCAGTGCAGTCCGATCTGTTTGATAGGTATGATGCGGGCATTTACATGCGACGGGGAGGAGACGGGAATAGGGTTGAGGGAAAATCTGAGCAGGACAAATGTTGGACTATAATGGAAAGAATCGGATTGAGTCAAGTAGATTCCGGGGCAATGCAAGACAGGAGTAAAAAGAGATGAGACGAGAGAGAGTGATAATTTTGAATGATGTCTGTTGTTCATCTGAAATGATGTCTGATAGATTGCAGGACGAATGTGCAACTGGAACAGAAACGGTGGGATAGAAGTAGAGTGGATTTCAGAACAAATGAGAAACTAGAGCGGAAAAGGCGAGACAGGAGTAAAAAGAATTACAGGACAAATGCAGGACTGAAAAAGAAAGGGCAGGATTGAAATAGAATGGATTACGGTTTGAAAGTGGAGTGGATAAGCAAAGCCGTGGGCAACAGCTAGTGTTTTATACATGTTTTATTTATTTGTAACCTAATCCTGTATTTTTCTTTATTTATTTTCAGTTCGTCCAGTACTATTTGTAGAAGAGCAATTACATATGGACGTTCCAGGAAACAAATTAACCGACCCTTTAAAATTGAGTGATGAAAATTCTGAAATCTACCCAAAAAAGGAAGTTGAAAATAATGATAATCATTTAGAATACATATGAAAATACTAATCTAATTACTTTGGAAATCGATGTTGCAGAAGAATTGGAAATTCCTACATAAGATGAGTTTTTTCAAGAGCAGTGCTTGGATAGTGTTGAAAAACTTAATAAGTTGTTATCCACCACTTAAGACCAAAACTTGTTTATTCACACAAATGCAGTAAATACATATCACATCATCAGCCAATTAACGTCCACTGTTGGACAAGGCCTCCCTCATAGAGAGGAGTGTTGCCATAAACCCCATGCTTGGCAGGCGGCTTGCGAATCGCAGTACGTTCAATGTGTACTATTAGGACGGTCCCATCCTCTGGTGGTTCTGGTCGCAGTTTTAGGACATACCCGGGCCCAGTAAATACATATGCAAGAGGTAAATAGGTTTATTTAGTGTTTTATACATTTGTTATTTTATTCGTTTGTAACTTAATTCTGTAATTTTTTTTATAGTTCCTCCAGTACCATTTGTAGAAGAGCAACTACATATGGACGTTCCAGGAAACGAATTAACAGACCTCTAAAATTAAGTGATGTTTTTTTTAAAGAGCTAGAAAATGAAGTTGAAAATGCTGAAGAAAATTATGATAATGATTTGGAATACATATGAAAATCCTAATCTAATTACTTTGGAACTGGATATTGCAGAATTGAAAATTCCTGCACAAGATGACGTTTTTTCTAGAGTAGTGCTTGGTCAATGTTGAAAAACTTGATAATTCAGTACTTATAAGACAAGATTATAAATATTGGTCATTGTTTCAGTCTTTACCATTACAAAGATAATAATAGAGTTATTCACAAACATGTATTCCAGTCTTGTAATGCCTGTGTGCACTTTAGGCCAATGTGCATACTTTTTTTTTATGGATGGCCTTCTGAATACAAGGATGAATATTTTTTTTTAATCACGTTGTAAATCCTACGGAGACATGAATCCATGGAGATGATAGTATAGTCTTCAACTATAACATAGTTATTCTGAATGCGACAGAATGTCCAATTAAGAAACCGAAGTTGCCATTTGCACAACCTGTAACATTCTCATCATATTTTATAATAATATAAAAATGAAAATGGGTCACGTAGTATGGGTACGTTCCCTAATAAGTAAATAAAACCAATACAGATTTTGGAAAGTTTGCAAATGGCTGGTAATTCTAGTTATGACGTGAATACGGCTTGAAATTTGCTTCCATAGTGGGAGACAATTCAAAACACTGATGATAACAAAATTGGGGGATACAGTTTGATGCTGCAGCTACATCATCTATCATCTACATCCAAAAATAATTACACCACTCGATAGCTAAAGAATCAAAGAATTCGTAACGTTGAGTGAGACATACTTGCTGATGTCTGAGATTTGGTGCGCGTAGCGCAAAGTACTCGTACACGTATTCACTCCAAACTCACAGCCGTGCCCACGACAGCAAATTTTATTTTTGCTTGGCATGGGGATGCGTACAAACGTCAAACTTGGCATGATCATAGTCTTGGAACGAAGGATCATAATATTACACTAAACTTTTTTTTTAAATGGCCAAGTGAGAGTCGGTGACAAATTTCTGTTTATTACCACTACATTACCGGTAACATAGTGCGCGGTTGGTACTTGGATCGGTTATCGCCTGGGCGTGGGGTTGTCTTTTTGCACTACTTTTAACCAACATCGAAAAAAAGAGTGGGTCCCATAGAAATTTCATTAAAATCGGTTGTGTAGTTTGGGTTTTAAATCATAATAACTGCAAAATTCAATGACCTTTATGTACGAAATTGTATATTTTACTGACTGACTGGTTTTTAAATTGATAATTATTGTATTTTGTGGTGGTACGGAACCCTCAGTGCGCGAGTCCGACTCGCACTTGGCCGGTTTATAACTTTTAACTTTATTATTATTTCTTAGTTAATCCGCCGTAACATTACATGTTCTGTGAAAATTTCAACTGGCTATATATTGCGGTTAGAAAGATAGTCGTTAAAAGGTAGGACGGATAGACAGACAGACAGCGTAAGTTCAACAATAGGGTCCCGTTTTACTGTTGGGGTACGGAACCTTAAAAATCAAACAAGACGTAGACGCCAAAATCTTCACAAGAATAAAGAAAAAAAACACATTTAGGACACATTACATTATCAACAAAAATGTGTAGCGAAATAACGTTTTGTGTATGGGTTTGCGTGATATTGTTTCAAGACCTAGAGGGTCATTTATTCCACCAGCAAAAGCATGAAATCAATCTGCCGACGACTAAAGAACAAATGTTTCTCAAGAAGAAAACAGTGCAAAATATCAATATTATTTTATTACAATAACTTATAAATTAATACATAATTATGTTTGTTCGTTGTTGCAAAGAGCAACTTAAACTTGTCATTCAAGGTGCTGACGGGAGCGTTCCGAAGGACTTCATCAGGTGGTAACAATGGGGGAGACGGCTCCTGTGTCCTATTTTCTGCAGAGTGGCTGCAGCCTGGGCCAGCATACCGGCACGCTCGCCTGGCGCGGCTAAAACTGCAGCAGGGAGATGCTTGCACGCCATGTACAGAGCAACTGCCCGCTCACCTTCGCCACCACCACCTTCGAGAGCCCGCTCTGGAATTTAAAATTTACTTAGAACAACTTGTTAGCTATGTTTGTGTTTATAGTCTCGTTGGTCCCGTTGATAGTGAACCTGCCTTCTGCACTTCGGGGCGTGGGTTCGATTCCCATCTAGGACAAACATTAATTTTTTATGTCATAGGTGGCAAACAAATAGACGGGGCCGCCTGATGGTAAGCGATTGACCCGTCATGGGGTCAAGACTCAGAAAAAATTAATAAATGGAAGCATTATAACTACAGTTTCCCCTTTAACAATTACACCCCCCCTCCTTGGTCGTCTATTCGATTACATTTTGATCATCTCGTTTGCGGTTGTGTGCCGCTCAATATTGAAGTGTGCGAAGAACTACTAAGAATATGTCAGTGTGTGCAATACGAGTTTACCTTGGCCCCTTCAGTTTTTGGTAGGCTTTTCGGTACTAGCTCGAGTTTAAGGAAAATCCAAACTTTGTTACCTTTCCCGCATATTATAGAAGAGCGGTTGACGCGCGGGCGCAGGCTTCCGTCGAGCAGTTGTTGCGTGCGACGCGGCGCCGCGCCCGCCATCATACGGCACACGGCCGACTGCAGGAATACGCGTCCCGTCACCCACTGCAACAAACAACATGACATGGGTTCCTGCCGGCTTCCTGTTTCCTGAGAGATATAATCTAGGCATTTTCAAGGCCAGAGTTTCATAGGTATCTTCTAAGTCTGCGAGCTTCATCTTCAACCACATCGTCGCTTACCAACAAGCGAGTAGGTGGTCAAACGCAGATTTATTCGCGATAAGAAAAAAAAAACACTAGCCGGCCGAGTTCCGTGTGTTGAAGTGTTCTTGGCATCATAATTTTGCTTTTTTTTAACCGACTTCCAAAAAGGAGGAGGTTCGCAATTCGACTGTTTTTTTTTATATGTTTGTTACCTCAGAACTTTCGACTGGGTTTTTTATTTGAATGCTGGTGCTTCCCGTGTGGTCCCGTGTTTTTTTTCAACAATAGTATTGAAATGAATCAGTCCAATAGCTTATAACTCGATATAAGCTATGATAAGTGTGGCAACATCGTTCTTGGTCGCTCAGTTAACAAGCCTTCGGACCGCAGCTTTACTTGGCTGTAACCGCAAGTTTGTATCAGATACCTGTGCAGACTTCCAGACTCAGTGCAATAGAAGTGAATCAACAGTGGGCGAAGTACGAATATTTCATAAAAATTTCAATTTCGAAATTTTAACTTTGTACCTATTAGTTCGTTACGTATCGAATATTCAAGTTCACCCACTGTAGTGTAGTGATGCTTGCATACCGGTAAGTGTTGGTCAAGCCGGCGCAGCGAGTGCAGATCCCGCTGGAACGCACGCAGGTGCGCGTTTGAGCCAGCGCGTCCCCCGCCCGCGTCCCACACCCCCGCGCGTACTTCCAGTAACCAATCACAGCACAGAACTTGCATCAGCTGAAAACAGTAATGAAATTTCTATAGAATTTTGAGCGTTGATTTTCGCTAAGGGCGCGTTTCAACCTCAGCAGGCAAAAAGCAAAAGCGACTGTTATGTGGTGAGTACGAAGGTATGGCTTTTTATAGGTGTTAGCTTTGATGCATAGTGAGTTAATATTGTTTTGAATGTTAAATAATCTGTGTACGTGCAAAGAAAAAGAAAACCCAAAACCAGTAAGGACAGTCAGTAAAAAGCTTTAAAACAACTCGTCGATTAATCTTCCATGCGATGCGAGCAACTAACTCGAGATTTGCTTTGTAGTGATATTGCACAGAATGGGACAAGTGCAATGCAACTACAATGCACTCTCGCGATAGTCAAGTCTTCATGCTTCTATGCAGTAGCCGATATAGTGCGAAATTATATCTGTCAAGCAAAATAGTAATTTATCACTTAGTTAAGGTGAAGCGTTTCACGCTTTCAGTTTTTTTGTTCTTGTAGCTAGGCCGGGTAATTATTGTAAAAGATCATGATGTTTGCGAAAATTGATTATTATTCTTTACAAACTCGCGTAAAGTTATTTATCTCCAATGCACATAATTACATACATTTGTCAATGAACAAATTTTTGCTGTTTCAAACGGTTTATTGCCAAATGTAAGTAAAATGGTGAGTAACTGATTAATAGCTGTACATGATAATGTAAAGAACGACCAACAATTTTCGCAAAAACTGTGCCATTTCACAATAATTACCCGGCCTAGCTACAAGGACTAAAAAAACTGTTTGACATTTGAATTTCCCGCGAAACATGAAACGTATCACCGCAGGTCAGATCATTTTAATGAGTTAGTCTTTTGACAACTTATTAATGTTATAAGAGACGGTGTGGTCAAAGATGGTAAAACTCGCCTAGCCTGCATTGGGAACTAACACTTAAGTGAGCCTAGCGGACAGTACCGAATTTAGAGGTCTGGAGGCCTTGTAGTAACAAAGGAGCAGAGACCCTAATACTTTTTACAAGTAAAAATATATGATTTATTCGATTGATTCAATAATTTATTGCGAGACCAAATCAATGGTTGCCTGCGAGAGATCGCTTTTAGCGATTTGTGGCCCTAGCTCGTAAGTGTTTTCTGTTTATAGTTTTTATTTCTTGTGTACACAATAGAGTTTATATCTATTTATCTATCAAATCAAATTCTTTCACCATCAATGCTTTATTTTAATATCAGAATCTGCTTGACATAACTTGAATTATTTTTTCATTATAATTTTGGTTAAAAAGTTAAGTATAGTAGCAACTCATATTGCCTATTTACATAATATGTATGTATATGTACCTACTTCTCAAGTTTTGAAATATATTACCTAGTTTGTATGAAAATGATCTGGGGCCTTACCCCTAGCTTCACTTTTGCGAGCCAACTTTTAGTAGGTACCTGATAGGTACCTAAAATTAACCAACTTATTTAAGCTGCATCATTTAAAAGCGTCTAACTTGAATGAACGATAATCACAATCACACGCATAGTAAAACGGATTTTCGTTCATTCAAGTTAGACGCTTTTAAACGATGCAGCTTAAATGAGTTGGTTAATTTTAGGTACCTACTAAAAGTTGGCTCGCAAAAGTTAATCTAGGGGTAAGGCCCCTGACCTCTAGTTTCATCCTAAAGCTATGCCACATTAGGTCTTCCAAACATTGTCCAACACTTTTGAAGCTGACTTTCGATTCATGTAACGCATACAATCGAGATTGGTTTGTTTCCCCCTGCCCCACAAAAAACCCTTTCCCCCCCTTCCACCTCAAAATGGCAACGCAGAATCACTCTAATATAAAGTTTGTGTGTATTTTGTCCGCACTCAACTCCACGAACGAACGAGTGAACGGATTTGTATGAAATTCAGTATAGAGGCAGCCATGGTCGGAACGTTGACTGGACCTGGCGTATGCTCTGGAGTAAACGATTTTTTAAAATCTCATCAAATTTCCAAATTTACATCACTTTATACGCATAGGATGGTTTTCCTGTCTTTCGTTCATATTCTTTGCATTCATAGAGCCTAGTAAATAAATTAGTGTCTAAATTACTTCCTAGTAACAAGTGCGCATTGGATAAGTATAACTGTAATGCTATATTTAATGAAAATAAAAATAAATAAATAAATGAATGTGTTGTAGAAGCCTACTTTTTGGGAATTCCCCAAAAACATGCTTCAATGATTACACCAAACTTGATTACGGTCAACAACGACAGCATACATACATGGCATAGCATATTACAGATCAGTATTTTTCAAACATGCGAAAATCATAGTAGTGTTCATAAAATATCGGTGAATGACTATTGACTAACCATCATGAGCTGTGTGGGTTTTCTGCAGCAGTAGTACGCCAGGGAGTCTGCTAGCTTGGCTCCAGCAATATCACACACCTGCGCAAAAAACAATTCATCATCATCAGTGGCGTAGCTATCGGAGGGCTAGGCAGTGCCGTGCACCGGGGTCCTCAAGCTCAGGGTGCCCCCGGACCCTGACCAGCAATCCTCAACTGAACTTGTGAAAAAAAATCCCTTCATACACACAAGTCATGTAGTAAGTAGCATAATAAAGGGCTGATGACATAGTAGCTTTGTAACTTTTTTTTTATGATACTGGGTGACGATGATGGCTCTTCACGCTTGCCCATAACAGCACAAAGCCACTCAGAATTTTGAACTTTAACAGTTCAAAATCCTGGATGGCAATGCAATGCGCTCGTCACCCCGAGATATAAGATGTCAAACCTCTGTGTGCCCTGTAATTTCGCTGGAAACATTGCCCTTCAATCCGGAACACAGTAGTGTTTGCACACTACTGCTTGGCGGTTGAATAACTGGCAAAGGTGTGGTACTTCCCCAGGCGGACCCCTGCAAAAGAGTCCTACCACTACAAAACCTACTACCTACCTAATATTTATATTTCTTCTTGATAAAACCTAACCCTGTTTAGATAGGGCCCCATTTTTTATTGCGCCAGGGCCTTTGGTTACCTAGCTACACCACTGATCATCATAATATTCCTCCTCCTCTCAGAGAGAGAGAGAGAGAGAGGATGGGCCATAATCCACAACGCTGGCCCAGTGCATGTTGATTAATGTCATATGTCTTTGAACTTATGAGGTTCTAGGACAGGGGTCTCCAAACTTTGAAGCCTTGGGGCCATAATATTTTTTTCGGTATGTTGCAAGGGCCGTAACAATTTTAATTTTTCTGCCCACCTAAGCAAACATAGGCTTTTATTGCATTTCAATTACTATTGATTGTGTATTGTGACACGTAACTACATCTAGTGTCGAGTAGTGATACTACGAACGGTTCTAGGTACTATCTATTTCAGCTACAGTCTTCAGTCCTTGTGCGGAAAATGTTTGGAATTCTAAGACCAGTCATATCAGTTGTTAATTTTATCAGATCCACAGGGCTGAATAACCGACAATTCCGCGAGTTTCAATTCCTGTCGCGGGCCGGATTGATGGCAGTGGCGGGCCGGATCTGGCCCGCGGGCCGTAGTTTGGAGACCCCTGTTCTAGGAGATACTAGTTTCCTTATGATATTTTGCTTCACCGTTTTTGAGCGATGTCATTAAATTCAAACCGCACATAATTTAATGAAGTACTATATAAGTCTAAGGGTATTGGTGCAGGGCTAAGATCAAAAATGCAATAAAAATCAAAAGTAATAATTAATTATACAGTTTCTACAAATATAAACGAATCATTTTTCCAACCAATAGTAACATAAATTGCTCACCCGTTCGCAAGAATCAACTCTTTTTGACAGTCACCTTAATATATATGATTCTTCTGTACAGTGTTGCTTAAACGGCTGGACCGATTTGGATGAAATTTTGTGTGTATATTGCAATGGGTTTCTGGATCGTTTGAAAACACAATTGGACCCAGTAGCGGGCAGGACGACGTCTGCCGGGTCCGCTAGTTTCATAATGAATTATTGACCGGGTGTTATCCCGGTCAATAATTCATTATTTTACCCTTTTCAAATATAAGCGGGTTAATTATAAGCTAAATGATAAAAGTACAATTTTTTTTTGATATATTGACAGATTTCAAATGTATTATACGCGTTTTAAACAATAACACAATAAAAGAATGTGATAAACGCCTAGCACGGAAAACTAGCCCCTTTTGAAATATAAACGGTATGTAAGCTAAATGATAAATTATTGGCCGGGAAAACAACCCCTCTTAAAATACAAACGGGGTATAAACTAAATAATTGCCAGGGAAAACAACCCCTGGTAAAACACAAACGGGGTATAAGCTAAATAGTTGCCAGGGAAAACAACCCCTCTTAAAATACAAACGGGGTATAAACTATATGATTGCCAGGGAAAACAACCCCTGGTAAAATACAAACGGGGTATAAGCTAAATGGTTGCCAGGGAAAAGAACCCCTCTTAAAATACAAACGGGGTATAAACTATATGATTTCCAGGGAAAACAACCCCTGGTAAAATACAAACGGGGTATAAGCTAAATGGTTGCCAGGGAAAACAACCCCTCTTAAAATACAAACGGGGTATAAACTATATGATTGCCAGGGAAAACAACCCCTGGTAAAATACAAACGGGGTATAAGCTAATTGATTGTCAGGGAAGGCAACCGCTCTTAAAATACAAACGGGTATAAGCTAAATGATTGCCAGGGAAAACAACCCCTGGTAAAATACAAACGGGGTATAAGCTAATTGATTGTCAGGGAAGACAACCCCGCTCTTAAAATACAAACGGGTATAAGCTAAATGATTGCCAGGGAAAACAACCCCTGGTAAAATACAAACGGGGTATAAGCTAATTGATTGTGAAGGAAGACAACCGCTCTTAAAATACAAACGGGTATAAGCTAAATGATTGGCAGGGAAAACAACCCCTCTTAAAATACAAACGGGGTATAAGATAAATGATTGGTGGGGAAAACAATCCCTCTTAAAATACAAACGGGGTATACGCTAAATGATTGCCGGGGATAACAACCCCTCATAAAGTACAAACGGGGTATACTACATGGGGGTAAGCTACATGATATATAATTGTCAGGGAAAATGACCTCTTTCGAAATACAAACGGGGTATGAAGTAAATAAATGAATGTAAAAACGACATACCTTGAGTAGAGTCTCAGAAGTCCTTTCGAGGGCGCGTTCATCCCGGCACTGCGATAGACTGAGTAGCCCACGCCTGCTTTTGTACGCCATATGAAGCGCCCTGTAATAATACCACAATAGGTATCACTCATCCGCTCTGTTTACATTGCCAAAGACAATAGTTTTCAATAACGCAACTATAAACCGTACAGCACTGTTTTATAAACACGCGATTAGTTTCTAAGTTTTCACACGTGTGAGAATGTGCTTAGTGTAAATACGTTCGATAATGATTGGCCAGTGTATAGCTGAGATTCTTCAAATGCCATTTTAGTTTTGTCGCTGTAGCATTAGTCTCGCGATTTGTCGAAGTTGAAAAGGACTTGTGGTAAATTCGAAAAGAATATTGAATTACTTGCGAAGAATTTTGTTTGAATAATGAAGAATTGAAGACCCAATAACCTCGGTAAATATTTTAGATTTAGACTCCTTGCTCAATGGCAGTGCGGATCGATGTGGTTGTGGAGAATCATGAAAGCTTCAACTTTCGTGAACAATCTTACATGATGAACAAGTTCCTTCCTTTAAAATAATTAAAAAATCGACAATGGCTATTTCATACAGCTTTAGCTAAATAGTTTTTAATTCAATCTGTTATGTATCGAGGTATCAAATTCCACAAACGATACACCTGGCTAAGAAATTATGTATAATACCACACTTTAATTTATAAGATAGTTAAAAGGTAGTTTTTTTTTTTTATTGTAAGATAGGCTTGCGCTTTGGCGCTAACTCGCCTGATATTAAGTGATGATGCGGCCTACGATGGATCACGCTTGCCTAGAAGTAACCGATTCACTTTTGACTTGAAAACACCCAGATTGTAACTATCGGGGATCACCCAGATAGTCGCCATATTGTATTTATGATGACGTCACCTACCCAGTAACTCCCTGATACTAACACAAATCAATCAACGTCTCGTTTGTTAAAATCTGTTGAGACTTTAAAGGTGTAGATGAGAACATGCATACGTTAAACATAATACCCTCTTTTTAACCGACTTCCAAAAAGGAGGAGGTTGTATATGTATTATATATGTTTTATTTATGTATGTATATCAGTTTCTGGCAGCCATATTACAAGCTTTGTTTAGTTTGGGGTCAGATGACCATGTGTGCAATAATGTCCCAGATATTTATTTATTATTTTTTATCAATTCGACCGTTTTTTTAATGTTGGGTACCTCAGAACTTTTGACTGGGTTAACCGATTTGGATGATTCTTTCTTTATTTGAAAGCTGGTGCTTCCCATTTGGTCTAGTTCTGATGAAGTCGGTTTTTTTGTATTGATAATTATAGGCTTTGCTGTCGCCGAGTAATACAAAATTTCAGTAAGGCATTTCTCTCTATTCTCATGAATATGTTGATTTTGTTCATAGTTTTATGCAATATATTGCATTGAATATTTAGGCCAATGCCCCTGGAGTGTTTTCTGGTGCTCCATGGGATGGATTAGCATGAAAATGTAGCTTAATATTTTGAGCCATTTGTCAATAGTTAAACAGTTTACCCAGGCAATGGGTCCTCGCAGTTGGTGAGCTGTGCCGGCATCATGTTCAGTCTGTCTCCGATCTCGATGGCCTTGGCCGTGTCAGCGAGCAGCCACGTCGCAGCCACGCCCACGATGTTGGCCCACCACTCCATCACCGGGTCCCAGCAACCTGCGTAAGGGAGAATTACAATACAATAACACTTTATTAACAACTAAGAACCTTACATAAAAACGTTGCTCAAGTTGATCTATGCTTAAAAATGCTCTCTCATCTCGCTGACGGTAATCACGTCAGGTCAAGGTCACACGCAAAAACGAGACAGCGCAATTTTAAGCATAGTCTAACTTGAGTAACTTTTTTTAAGTAAGGACATAAGCGCCTTACTTAAGAATGTTACTCAAGTTGATCTATGCTTAAAATTGCTCCGTCTTTTTTCCGCGTGTGACAGTTGCCGTCAGCGAGAAGTTGAGAGATTACTTTTTGACCGACTTTAAAAGAGGAGGAGGTACTATTTTTTTTTTATTAATGTTTGTTATCTCAGAACTCTGTCAATGAACCTATTAGGAAAAATATTTTTTTAATTGAAAGGAATATGCATATATACTTCCTGATTAGTCCCATAAAATTTCACCAAAATAGGTTCAGCAGTTTGGCTTTTAAATCAAAAGAACTGGAAAATTTTGTTACCTAGATGACATGTAATCATCCAAGTTACCAAATTTTTCCATTTTACAAGCTTTTATTTAACTTGCAATGTATGTAACTAATTTAAATTAAATTCATTGTTTTTTTTTGTGGTTTTGAAACAGTTATAAGTAAGCCTTATAATTATGTACATAAGTTTTAAGTAAGCCTATATACAATGGTTTCGTGGAACAAAAAAAATTAAAGCTACTCTGCTTAGCTGGTTAATCACTGAAATCTCATTCAAATCTTGGTGACAGGTGCAATTCTGCATTAAAAAAATACTAAACATTATTTTAGAACAAATAAAAACTAGATGTAATTTATTGCAAGCAAAAAAAAAAGTATGTAGGGAAAAAACCTAATGAATATGTAAAAAAAAACAATAACAATTACAAATTCGCACTAATATATAAACTAAAATAAACTAAAAGACCGCTAACTGCAGACAGTTTCTACGAAAGCAATAACCCCAATTTCAATTCATTATTAGGTTTCATTTAAAAACCTAATAACTACACATCGTCGTCTTAGAGTGAAAAACTCGTAAGTGAATGAGATAACTTTTCAAGAAGAAAAAACTACCTCATAAAAATTTTGTACTACATATTTTTAAATTCTGTGTTAAATTACATATAAATTGAATGAGTTTTCATATATTTCATGAATTATCGAAATTAGGTCATGCTTTGCGAGGTTTTCTTCCCAGAAATGTAATAAGAAAATGACCAAAATTGCATTCCCCAGGTTTTCACTCTAAGGCGACGATATCTCCTATAATAAATGTGTACATGTGCTGTACTACACTGTTTTTTAAACTCTTTTTAAAGTATATCTTTTGCCGTTTATTAACGAAATCATAAACGCATAGTATAAGTACCAGTATGATGGGGTGCGTCAGTAGAGACGTCGTCGGTGATCAATTTGATCAGTTGGAGTACATCGCGCGTGTTGTTCTGTTCATCCGCGCATAGTAGCATCTGGACACTTTTCTGAAGCAATTCCAGGTGGTACGCCTATAAGAGAAGATAATATTTGAATGTGGTGCGCAGTGCGCTTTCTTTGAGTTTTCTGGACACAAAATAATCATTCCTGCTCAAAGATTATACCCTATGTTCAATAAAAAATAGGTAGTCATGGGGACTGCCGACAGAAGTGAAAACTTAACGTCAGATTAGCATGTCGGTGACGCGAACCCATAAGTTTTGCCCCTGGCAAAAATAGCTCAACGCGGCTAAAGACGTTTCCAGTTCAATAAAGTTCACGTTACATTACCCGCATAGCATAAGATTCCACCGGTAGACGACAGAAGAACGCTGTTGCTTCACCAGCCCAGATTATACACAAAGCATAATACAATAAAGTTGTGTAAAGTTGTTGTGTGCAAAATTTCAATAAAGTTTCATTTAAATTACCCGCATAGCATAAGCCAGAGGGTCGGCCGGGTCGGGAAGTCGACAGAAGAGCGCGGAAGCGGCGTGCGATCGTTCGTAGCTCCATCGGCGCTTGCGCAGGAATGTTTGCCCTTGTTCGCTGCCCACCCAACGCAGACGAATAGGAGAGACGACGGCGCAAGAGTCTGTTATTATGTGGCGGCACGCTTTCAGGTAGTAACTGTAACGAAAACGTAGTCTAGCCAAAAAATAATATTATGTAAAAAAAAAGTTGTTATTAAAAAACTTTGAATTTGTATTGCTATGCAGTGGTTTCATTGTAGAGATTTAGAAATGATCTTAATATGGGATTAATAGCAACGACGAGGTGAATGGAAACAAAACTTGTTAAGTTTTTTATCATAAGAGTTTCATACCTACGAAACACCAAATGTACAAAATTCTTGCCTAAATAATAACATGTTTCGTCTCTATTCTTCCAGTGATATCTATTCATACTAGTTTACCCTTACAAGGGGAAAAAAGAGTTAATAGGGGAATAAAAGGTTCCATCATATTACTCTATCACCAAAGATGAAATGTCGGTTCTAGAAGCATCTTTTGACTTCCACTTTGATAATGGTTCAGTTCAATATCAGATAAGTATAACAGCAACATTGAGCCGTATCTAAAAAGTCCTAGTTTTCTATAAATCAGATAAAAGGTGCAAAAATCACTTACCCACATAACCAATTCCCGATCTTAGGCATGTAGTCTTTAAACACTAAAGCAGCTGTGACGTAAGTATCGGCTAACAACTGCCTGTTGCCCGCTACTTCAGCCAAGTTGACAGCCTGTAGTGCTAGTAACACTCTCTCGCTCCGGCCGCTGTGGTCTGACAGAAGCTCGAGTTGGGCCAGCTTGTGGGATGCTGTGGAGACTTCGGCTGCCCAGTGACGGGTGGCTCTTCGAGCGGGACTGCAGAGAAAGGAGTTGCGTAATTTAAAAAAGTACATTTTTACAAAAAACATTAATTAGCTAGTTTTTATTATCGCGTATAAGTCCGCGTTTGACCTCCATACGATGTGGTCGAAGATGAAGCACGCAGACTTAGAAGATACCTCATAATTATGGCCTTGAAAAGAGGCCCAAATTATATCTCTCAGGAAACAAGGAAGCTGGAAGGTTATTCCACTCCTTGTAGATACCAGTTGTAGACCTTGTAAATTCAATAAACGGGATTCAATAAGGATGGAATATTTCCTTCAAACTTAAATGGGACGCTGTCGGTACTGGATTATGCGGAAAGGGGTCCATAGTACCAATCATTATAAACAACTTTTACTATGGGACCAAATCTGAAATCGAGAAAATAATATCCGCTGTTCCATAGAAAATGGTCATTAGCGCCATAATCTTCATTCATTATGTAGAGTGTGCTCTACATAATGAATGAAGATTATGGCACTTCCTGCTGCATCCATAAAAAGCCGTATTCATCTTTTCAAAGTCTTCTTCCCACGGATGACGTTGTTTCACAGAACTCGGCCTTATTTGCAGTTGGATATATCTATAGAGCAGTTAAAGCCATTTTAATTTCAAATGCCATTGCTTTTTTTTGTGCAGGTTATAACAACTCTACATAGTGTATAACAAACAAAACAACAGTGATATAAATAGAGAGATTACGACACATAACAACATCATCTATTGTCTGCGACAGACAAAACCAAAATAATCGAATATCTTCCTTGTCCCTGACTTATAAAAATCCAGTATTGCACGTTATTGAAGTGAAAACTTCTTTAGGCGCGTTGAGCAGTTTTTGGTCGCGTCACGCTGTCACATAAAACATAATACACAACGATGTACCGTGTATTTTAAAACAGCGCCATCTCTCGTAGAATAGGTAAATTACTACTTAAGTTTTCACTTCTGACGTGCAGTTTTATCACATGTGTTTTTTTATTATCTTACCTATCTCTCCACAGATCTCCAGCCCGCTTCGCGAGGAACCCTCCAAGCGGGAGCCTCTGCAGTATCTGACGGAGCACAGCGGCCGCCAGCGCCGAAAATTTGGCATGCCCTTGTCCACCTGCTTGGACGCTCTTACCGCAGACAGCTAACGACCGATGAAGCTCGAGTCGAGCGTTTGCTATGTCATCCTGTGGAACAATTTTGTATCAGCCAGGCTAGCTTTTTAAATGCCAATGTTCATGTATTTTTACCACTTTTTGGAGTGGAAACGTTTATCCTGGATTTATTGGCTTTTTTTAGTTTGTATTTTTGTTTTTGATTGACTTAAGTTTGACCGCCACGTCGCCTGATGTCAAACTATCATGCGGTCTATGACCTTGATGCGGTCATTTTACGATTCCTGAAGGATAGCTGTGTTAAACCATGAGGCAAAGCTAGTTGATCAGTAAATGTTTACTTTAATGGTTCTAGAAAGAATTGGTGATGTGATAGATATTGTAGGTATGGACAGTTGGACATGTGGAAAAAAACATGATTGTATCAGATACTTAGAGCTTTTGGGGTTGGCATGAGACAGGCGTTCTCTATTGTTGACGCTATGACTTGGTTACATAAATGGTTACACAGCACACATTTTAATCGGTCAGATCAGCGTCGCCTCGCCATCAACCAGGCATCAGAACGCAGGCTCACAATTGGAGCGGCTCAGCACGTCCGAGATGTCATTGATGCTACGGCAAGGTTAAACCGCGGCCACCGGATATGACAAAGGCGTTTACAAGCATGTCCACACGACCACAGCTAAGGTGTTCACTACCTTGTCCTCGAAACGCCGTTATGAGAAATAAAATGGCTGAATTTTGAACGTGTTGAGGTGATGCCAATCTGGTGACGACTTGATTATGTGCTATGCCCTTTAAGGTAACAATGCAATTGGGACAGACTGACGCAAAACTATATGACATGTGTTTTACTGCAAAGCGAGAAGCCGCGTTCGCGCAATCACTTTGAAAAAGACAGCCGAATGCGGTTGTAACTATAGTCGGAATAAGTAACTTAATCTAACGTCAGTTATTCCCGTTTAGTGTAAAATCAAGCATAAATAGTTTTTTTTTTCAAATCCCTTATAAAAGAGCTAATAATCTTCAAAAGACTGAACAGATTTTCTTGAAACTTAGCTAAGAACACTCTCGATCAATTCACTTTTCAAACAAAACTAAATCAAAATTGTTTCTACCGTTTGAGAGCTACAATGCCACAGACAGTAACGATGGAGTCCTAACTCTCTCCAGTTGGAGAGGTGGGAATCAGCTTCAAAATAATAACTTTTGCTGTTGTGGTTGGGCTCTGGGGGATCACTGCCCCCAGGGATACAGACAGACACACATTCAACTTATAACACCCCTCCTTTTACGCCAGGGGTAAAAAATATGTGTGGCCTCTCCATCGTAGGCCACATCATCGCTTAGCATCAGGCGAATTGGCGGCCAAGCGCAAGCCTATTTCATAATAATAATAAAATTCAGAAAATGTTTGTTGTTTACCTTTTTCAAATAGTTTTCAGCTTGCTGTTTGTGTTTGTAAAATAGTCCAGCTTCCTTGGACTGCGACTTGGGAACCGAGTCGCCATACACCAGCAGCCTCACGAGGCAGCCGCCCAGTATCACGAAGTTTATTGCGTATATGAAGAATATGTTGAACAGCCAGGTCGCCCATGAGATTCCAGTGTAGTCTACAAAATGGTCATAGACTGTAAAATCTGCTAATAATAGTAGTTTATAAATAAAATTAATAATATATTTTTTCATTTAGAACAAGCTTTTAGGCGTCCGCTATATTAAATTAAAATTTTTGTAAATCTACACTAATATTATAAAGAGGAAAGATTTGTACCTATTTTTGTATGTTTAAACTACTGAACCGATTTGAAAAATTATTTCACTGTTGGGAAGCTACACTATCCCCGGGTGACATAGGCTATATTATATTTTGTAGCGAGACCGAAGGCCGAGCTTACACTCGTGCGAAGCCGGGGCGGACGGCTAGTAAAATATAAATTAAAATTATACAGAACTAGAAGCTAGCGCTTATTATATTTTTTGTGACAAACTGACTCCGACTCAGCAAGATGCCGATCGTAAACAACCGGCGCTGGTTGTTGCATGAACTACTTGCTTACAAAATTGAGATTAGATCAATGGTACACAAGTAATCGTCGAACAAATATACAAACATACATACTGACACGGACATTAAATGGGCACTCTCAGAGGAAGTCTTCAAGCATCTTGTGAAACTGCACTATATCTCGGAATAGCTACTGTATAGTTATGCTCTCGCTTTATGTTTATAAGTATGTATATAATATTTTTATTTAAGTATGTATATATTGTCTAAGTATTAGTGTATTATTATACTGTATGTTTATGCCTTATAAACTACGTATTCCATTATTACAGCACACCCTATTCTTCATCTATTCTGTATGTCATCTCCATACTAAGGTTACCTGCCGCGCTAGCATGCGCACCGCGACAAAATCTTGTCGTCACTTTGTCGAGCGAGAACGTTGCAAGGTGCCTACGGTTTTATATACAGTCGTATATGAAACCTTTGGCTCTCGCTTTGGCACGATAAAAAGAGTCAACAAAATTTTGTCCCGGCGCGAATGCTGGCCTGGCTGGAAGAAATCGGGGCAATAAGGGCGCCATTATTTCACTAGTTGTACGTTGTTTTTGGCTTACGTATGTCATTTCTGGTGGAAACAATAAAGAGTTATCTATCTATCTTGTTCCACTTGTTTGATTTGTTTGTTTCAAGACTTTCGGCTCGCTATATAAATAATATTCCTATATTTACTTTTATTTACCGAATTAGTAAATCCTTGTGTGACTTTATAAATAACAGTTGTAATATTTAGTCATTATAATGTACAGGTACAATTTCTTACCAAATCCACTGTCAGACAATATTTTCCGTTGATCAACTCTCGAAGTGAAGTCCTTTGTGGAAGATTCCGATATGATACTTCCGAAGAATGTGCTGAATGGATTGAAGGCGATAAGCCCGACCATGAAGGCACACAACGCCAAGCGAGAGTTGTCGCCCATTCCCATAACTATCTTTGAGTATTTCTCTTCCACCTGCAACACAAGTCAACGGTATGCTTGAAATAAATGCACCTTATTACAAAATGTAAGAGTTCATTTTTCGGAATCTGGATTTTCAGGCATACAACGAAAAAATATAGCTGTAATTGTCAAGACATAAAACAATTAAACATTTAAATTGTTTATTTTGTGTCAGTAATATAACGAAATTCACTCTTAAACTTTCCCCGTGAGAGTTTTACGAAATGTGAGCTCTTAATAACATTTGAAATAATTATCATATAAAAAAAAACGACTTTACACATTTTTTTTTAAATAACCGAATTTTCCAGTTATTTTAATTTAATAGCCAAACTACTGAACCCATTTTGATGATTTTTTTTATGGGACCAATCTGAAAACATACCTATCCTTTTAATTAAAAAAAATAAATCCAAATCTGTTCATAAATGACGAATTTCTGAGGTAACAAACATTTTTTTTTTTTTAAACACCCCCTTCTTTTTTGAAGTCGGTTAAAAATATATTAGAATTATGTTGAGAACTGCTTAAGGAAACTTAAGCATCTAAGTACAGTAGTAGTAACAATGTAGTAGTGTTCAGGTTCAAACTGTCTCTTTCCGAAAATGTCTCTTTCCTAAAATGTGATTTCCGTTTCCGACCGGTTTCGCTTGCGTTGACAATTACGAAAAGTGATACTAATGACCACCCAAAGTCATATTTCAGGTCCTTAAGTATCCATATTTCAACAAAATCTGTTCAGCCGCTTTGTCATACAAACAAATGGACTGGAAATAAAAAAATGGAATGCCCCCATTTGGAACTTAGGAATATTTCCCGAAATAATCCGTTCCGAATGCCGTTTTCCCGAAATAATAAATGTGAATGTTTGTATACTAAGTTCTAAATGCCCCCATTTGGAACTTAGGGACATTTTGGGAAACTGAACGATATGTTCCAACGAATCGGAATCTGAATGGATTTCAGTTATAATAACTTCATTTAAAGCGACATTGCAGTCACTTAATGAAATAAAAGCGTCAAGTGAACTAGACATTCACTATAAAAGAGAAGGAATAATATTTTTTTCTTTTTTCAAAAAAGAACTTAATTATTTAATTTTTTTCACGTAGTCCCAGATATTTATTTATTTATTTAATGAATGGCCTAGTTGCGGAAAACTCCCATTCTACAAGTAACAAGGGAGAGCTATCCAAGCGTTTATTATGTTATTTGTGTTTATACAAACCTTGTACTCCGGTGAGGACGGAGAATCACTATCCATGGAGTTTGAATGAGGCGAATGGAACGGTGAAGAGATGTCACTGTGCGGTGGAGTGTACCCTCCCTCAAACACAGGCTCTTTCACACCAGACTTTTGACATGTGAGCTTGAGAGCCACGTTCTCTTGCTTCAATCTCGCATTCTGATTCTGCAGGTACTTTATGTAGTCTATGGTTTTCCTTAATATAGCCGATTTGTTTAACTGTAATGTTAATAATTAACACATTAATAATTATCAATACAAAAAACTGACCATCAGAACTGGACCAAATTGAAATGGGACCAAATGGGCAGCACCAGCTTTCAAATAAAAAAGTCATCAAAATCGGTTCACCCAGTCAAAAGTTCTAAGGTAACAAAAAAAAAACGGTAGAATTGATAACCTCCTCCTTTTTGGAAGTTGGTGAAAAAATACTTTTTAAATGGCTTTTTTAATGCAAATAGGTGGCAAACAAGTAGACGGGCTGCCTGGTATGGTATAGCAGTCACCGTCACCTAAGGATACCTGTAACACCAGAGGCATCACAACTTCGTTGCTGACCCTTTATGACATGTGTAAAGAAAAGTGATCATAACAATAAAAATAAAAAAACACAAATATTAATTCTGAAAAGAGCTCATAACATAGGTTAGATCCACTGCAATGAAATCTGCTTTCAAATAAGAAAACCACATTTTAATTGGTCTAGCCATTTAGAGAAAAATGACAGACATACTAACATACACACAACCAGGTGTAACCAGGTGTTTTGCCGAAATTCATGCGCCGTGCCTGCCAGAGTCCAATCATCACCATCACCCGTCCCCCTGTTTTAGCCTGTCATTGTCTACATTTATCAAGACACGATGGGGGCCGAGTGGTAGCCTGTGCACTTTACAAACTGATGGTACCTGTTTCGATCCTCGGTCTTCACTTATAACTTATTTAGTACTTTAAATTATGTGCAGTTTCAATAACACCGCTCAACATGAGTGAAGAAAAACATTGTGAGGAACTTAAATTGAGAAAAAGTACAAAGAGTTGACATTCACCAACATGAACTGGGCCAGCACGTGGATTACGGCACATCCTCACTCTGACAAGTCTCGTGTCCCAGAAGTGGGAACATGATAGGCTGGTAATGATAGACTTTGACATTTTTTATGCCATTCGATCCTAGGGCCTTACGGCTAACTCTTAACGCGGGCTCGAATTAGCGCAATTCGGAAAATCACGCAACCGGAACCTTAATGCGCCGAGATACGGTTTGCAGACGCGCAACTTTTCTCATGACCTAAACAGAATCGCTTAAAATAGGTAGCCTTAAGGTGCCTGTTCTTTATAAGGAGTCAAGTCACTAATACATACATACAATGATGAAGTGATCAATCTATGAACACTCCAACAAAATATTAAGAATTAAAGTGCACACAACTAGATGAAATATACGACTTATTTTCTGTGAATCATAAGGAATATATTCTTTTTACCTTAGCATCTTCTCCAACAAGCATATTCTTAAGCTCAATAATCCTATCATTAATACTCGTCCTGTATCGTCTCTCAATAGCATTGTGGGCGCTCCGTTTGACTTCCTTCACTTTAGGCGGGTGACTGAGACCTATCTTGTCTCCATCTAGCATTACGGGGATGCCTGTAGTCACTAGTGTAGGGGTGCTGCTAGCAAAGAATGTGTGGATAGGCCTCGTGTCTGTGTTTGACTTAGCATTTGTGATGATGGTTTGAGTTGTTCCTGGAAGTAATTGATGCAAGTAATTAAATGTTTTTTCGAAATATATTTGAACATGTTTTTTTATTTTTTATATTCAATCAAAGTGTTAAGTAGTGTAGTGCTACCTATAAAGAACACGAGAACAAAGTGTCTTCGCCTTAATAGAGACAATAAAAAATGTGTTAATGGACACATTCTTAGTTTTTAAAATACCATACTTAGAAGTTTAAGTTAGAATTATATTACTTATTAGCTTAACACTAGGCTAGATTGTAATTAAATTAAGGAGCGCTAATTACTAGCGCAACTTATAAAAAAAACAGCAAGAAGCATCAGCTAAAAAGTTATTTTGACAACGAGAGTGTTTGACAACCGTAAAAAAAAAATAACACCAGCAATACCTGGTCAGAAACTAAATCAAAGATAATTAGAAAATAAAACACTGTTTTAAACTATCACAGTTGTTCAATACAGTCATATGATTATTCCCGTGAACATGGTGCATGTAACTGCGCCAAAATATCGGGAGCTCCATACACAACCATACCACAGTAAATATCCCGTAAATAATAGTATAAGTGTAATCAGAAAATAAGTAGATATTTGGTCAGCTTGATATTATATCATTATCATCATTTCAGCCATAGAACATTGACTGCTGGACTAAGGCCTCCCTTCCCTCATTGACTCCAAAAGGGCCGGTTGGAAGCGGCCTGCATCCAGCGTTTTCCTGCTGTCTCTTTTAGATCGCCTGTGGCCAGTGTTTGATAAATACTTAAAATTCTGTTACTGAATAAGGGCATGTTCCGAATCAACGCCAAGACGATGCTTAAAGCTCTAATGAAAACCAACATGGCACGAAGAAAATAGCTTTATATAATCTTTAGACAATGCAAAAATGGGTAAGTGGAGATGATTTTGGAAAAATCATCCAGTTACAATTTTTCCAAAATTATCATTGATTTCGGAAAGATCACACAACGGAATGACAACAAGAAACAACAAGATTCTGTCACAGTGCGCATGCTAGCCATGCAGAACTATGAGAGCTATTGAATTAGACCACAAAAGAATCTTTTTAACTCGACTTTAATTCGACTGTTTTAATTTTTTATTTTTGTTACCTGAGAACTTTCGACTGGGTAAACCGATTTTGATGATCCTATTTTTAAAACTGTTTTTCTGATGAATTTATAGTGTAATTCCGCTTCTACACAAAAAAAAAAAACACTAGAAATTCATCAGAAAAACAGTTTTGAAAATGAACTTCCGCAAAGTAACGCCTGATTCAAACAAAGATTCTTTTTTTATTAGAAAGCTGGTGCTTCCCGTTTGTTTCCATTTCAATTTGGTCCAGTTCTATAATGTTTTATTTTTTTACGATGTAACAATTAAAAAGTCATTTTTACTACACAAAAATTATTAAAACGGGCATCTGTCTGAACACCTCAGTACTAAATCATGCGCATTGGCATGCGCTCTCAAAACCGATAGTGCCCAATTAATGCACGCGCTATGGGATAGAGGGCGCATATTTGGTCCAGTTCTGTCAATTTTATGAAGTCGGTTTTTTATATTGATAATTATTTTACATACACAGGACAGGAGGTACAGAATTTATACTCGAATTACTCACCCTGGACCGGTGCACTCGTGTACATTAACGTTTGTGTCTGATTATCAGGATTAATAATATTCGACTGTAAAATGACTGGAGAGAAGCTTGCATCAGAACTTTGCAAAATAAATGGATTCCCATTATTCTGTATCAGCAGAGGCTGGTTTGTTTGCTTCGGTTTTGCAGGAGAATTCACTGGCTTTACTCCATCTACCTGTACTACTCTGCCATCGGGGAGCTGTTGAATACTTGCTGGAGCCAAGTTTACATACACAGGACTGGGAACGACTTGCTGGACGATCATTGGTGCTTTTTTAAGAACACGGCTAGGACCAATTTGAGTGACGTCCGGTAGCGGCGCCCCGTCATTAACGTGACGCAAATTGTAGGTCTCTTCTCTTGCATACAATCCTTGCACAGGGCTAGAGTTCACATGTTGTGGGATCTGCGGCGAAGTCTTGGACTTCTGCGTGTACTGAGATATCACAGGGTTCCCGCTTGTATTGTAACTTGGTGATCCTTGCGGCGATGATGCAATCTCCACCTTTAGTTTTGTATCAACAGTCAGTAAACCAGAATCATGTTCCCCAAAAGTTAACTCTTGTTCCAACTTTCTCATAAAATCATTGTCGCAACTGCTCAGAAAGTCTGGAAAAATACCAATAAGAATTTTGTTGTAACTTCGTAACAAACGCGCACTTCCCGGGAGTGATGATTCTTACCTTCAATTTCAGCAATATCATTGACGTTGAAGACGTCCGAGCTCAAGAATGGTTCTTGTTGATCCATATTAGTGTTATTATATTAATTTTCATCATAATCGCATTAAAAAATGCAAAAACAATATGCGATCCTTGTTTACGTTTTTTGACATCTCCGAAAATTATCATGCGATGGGATGGGATGACACATTTCTAACCAATCAGGGCCGTGTTTACGGGTGGCGCGATGTTACGTCACATATAGTGGGTAGAGTTTTGGCGCTAACGTGAAAAAACGTATTATTTTCCTAAACTTGAATATTTTCAAGTTTTAATACATAATAATTGCGAAATTATTAATCATTAATATGATTGATAATGCGTAACGTGATAGGCACATGGTATAGTGCAGTAAGACGTGTTTTTGTGCTGTTTCTTGCCTAGAAGCCTGAAGTAAATAATAAATTTCAATGTCTATCACTTTACAGACTGGATTATGGGTGCTTTGCATAGAGAAAATTCTGAGGTGCTGTGATTGGTGCGGATATAGAGAAGCAGTTTTCCGCATAGAAAAGAGAAGCGAAAAAAATCTCACTTCAGTGGTTTTCCGGTACAGGTAAAAATCGAGCAGTAAAAAACCGCCATCCGATAAACTGGTGGCTACGGCCACCATGGTAGTTACTGCAAAACGATTCACCTGTTAACAGTTATTAAAATTTTAATGTATCGATTAGACTCACTCATGAATCACTCAACTGTGACTTACTCAGTCTGGCTTGTTTGACGATGCTCTACCGATTTTTATATTATTATTCGACATTGGCTAAATGTGAAAGATGTCTGTAGCTATAGCTAATAACCTAAATCAAAATAAAAAAAGTTTATTGACAGTGACACTGACTTTCCTCTCTAATGTCACCTTTTTGACTGCTGAATGATGTTTTTGTTTTTTTATGGTCCTGGTTTTAATTCAAAGAATTCTAATAATTAATTTAATATTTTATAATACGCGTTTGTTCATGACATGCTTTTTCTTATTTTTAATTGATATTTTAAGATCTCTGTTTGACTATAAAACTTAATCGGAGACTGCCATCTATATTGAAACCTAAAAACTACTTCAACCATCGCCATCGTCACAATAGCTGTTGATCAGATAGTAATAGCAAATACATAGATGGCAGGATTGGTTCAAAAAAGAAAATCAGCGCGAACTTTTAAATAAATTTATGTACTATTATTAGTAGAGGATATTTGCACATCGAACGTTCATGTATAAGTAGGGAAATAATCTGGGTAGACCTAAAAAGTACCTATTGATTTTCTCATCAGTGGGTTCTAGGTGTTTTACCTACAAAAAATAAGTTTTATGTAGTCGGCAAAAATTTTGCCATAAATATAGGTACGTAGCATTGAAACAGGTAAGTATGTATTGTACTAACTTTATCTACTAGATCTAAGAAGCCTACCGTGTATGGAATAATGTCCCAGTTTATTTATTTATTGGTTAGGACTTCATGAGATATTCATAAAAACAATAATTATCAGATATTAAACGTTTAATTTATATTTATAACATTATATTATTTGTAAATATAGAGTTCTTATAGTAATAATAATATGATGTTACGAGGACCAACTCGATCTATTAAAACCTAAGTAATTATAGATACTTACAGCTTCTTACAAACTAAGTAGATACGATATTTAAATTCACAACATAAAATGAACTCTAGTGCAATAACACGCTTCTATTAAGTAATTAAACATAATTATAGGCACGGAAGTGGATAAGTAATAAATAACATTTATTTTCCAACATAACTGCAAGGCAACTGACAATGTAACATCGGAACTGCGAAGTCCTTGGAAAATATAGGTTTACAACATCTATACATTGGAATAGCTCAGATATAGATCCAACGTGTATTTAATGGAATGTCCTAACACACAAAATATCTTCCGTACAATACAACCATTGATATAACATAGGAATAGATAGAGGAAGCCAGCCCAAAACGGCTTGAAAAATATGACCATTATTTGCGGCTATATCTGGTTATGTATACCTAATTGGGTTTTCTATAAATATAACTAATTCGAAATATAACCATACTTTTCTTATTCGAGATGGGGGCTATAAATACTATACTGACGTCCCGCTTGGTAGTGTACATTTCCTCCTACCAGCATCTACCTGAACCAACCAAACTCCTTGAAATAACGGAGTGAGGCTCTGGGCGCTGGCAAAGTTGCTCCAGTGGTGTAGATGGAAGTGTCAATAATGACAATGAAAAGCAGTCTAGCTGTTGTGGTGACGTGGACGAAGAAGGTAACACACTTTTATTCATGGTCATATTTTTTGGCTGTTACCCTCCATCTATTCCTATAATTACATATTATATCAATTAATACAACAAACAAAGGCACAAAATAGTGAGACCTACAAAGTGTAGCTTCTACACACTCATTAAAATTCTATTCCTAGTTCAATTAACTTACAATTAATTACAATTTCACGTAGGTGTCTATGCGAAAACTAAGGTAGATATTTCGTATCGTATCTATGGCATTTTCAAACTAGACTAAAGTAACAAATCAGTCTTCCAATCAATTACCAAATAATAAGATAATGTTTAACAGAAATTAACAGAGATGTGATTCATATAACCAGAAAATATAGATACGAACATTTAAAAGGACCGTAAGGATCCAAACAATTAAAAAGATATTAATTCACAATCTATTTGTATTTACAGTTGTCATAGAATAAGTCAATAATTTTTATTTAAGGTCTTGCAGAAAAGTTATTCTACAGATTTCTTCATCGACATACAATCTACAAGTTTACGTATAGTAACAGCAAATCGCTTACCTACCACAAATCTAATAAGAAAAACATTGAGCATTCTTACCTAAGTGATCATGAACTCGTCTTAAAATCTAACAAGAATCACGGTGCTTGTGCAAAATATTACTCTCAAAATAGTGAACACAACTAGGTATCAATAAACAACGAATATTTTATGGCAAACAATAAATTAATCTAACCCGTAACGCAAGGAATAGTTAGGTCGGTTTGATGATACGTCGCTGCCCAGACAAGGGCGCTTGTGAGCGAACCTTGAGTGCTGTGGGAGCTACGTCACCGTATGGTATGGCGCGACGTGGTGGACTAGAGTGAGCAGTAGTAGCGAGCGTGAGGTAGATGCGGCTTCAGTCTATAAACATCACAGTCGCGGACATCAAATTGCACAATTATTTAAAACCCGTTCGGGCGGAGCTTGCCGCCCTTCGGCCCTACCGGTCGACTTACAAGTTTACTTTCTAGTTAAAGCTAACTTAATCCGCTATCCATTAACAAAGACGTAAATTATAACATAAAATAACCAAAGAAGAAAATAAACAAAAAATAAAATCACAATAGGGCATCGTCCACCTCCGAACGGAAATTTGATTTCGTTCAGAGGCGTCGATGGCTCTTGGAAATAAATAGATAAGAAGATGGGTAGCATAGAAGTGGCCGCGGGGCCCATTGCATTCGCCCGGCCGGAGCGCCCGGTCAGAGTGGCTAGCGCGCACGGCGCGTCCTGCCAGAGCCTACCGATATGAGTCTTACTTCTAATTTTGTACGCCTAAGTCAGTCTTTTCGAATGTACTCTTTAACTTCCTCGGCCCGCGTTCAATCCCGGTCCCCGCAATCTAATGCGAAATTACGTGGAGGAACGATGACTCCAGCGGGCGGATCGAGGTCGCGGCGGCGCGGCACGGAGAGGTCCTCAACGTGGTCTTCGTCCGGCAGCGGTGAGCGAGGCGAGTGCGGCGGTGACCGCGGGGGTGGCGGCGGCGTGCGGGGCGCCAGCGCCGCGTGCGCTGCCGCCGCCAGTGCCATGGCGTGCAGAGCCTCGCGACCCCCGTCCCTGGTCGCGCCTTCCAGAGCTTGTTGTAGAAACGATGGGTCGATGAGCGGCGTTGTAGCTGGATGATTACCATCCTCACTACCGCCTGTGCCGCTCAATCCGTACGGGAACGCGGCACCGTTGCTCTCCCTTTTGACACCTCGACTCATCGGCCGGCTCGTTGTGATACCTAGTTTCTTTACTTTATCGTAGAGAGTACGTGATGGAACGCCGTATTTACGTGAGGCTTGCAGTGCGCTCATTCCATTCCTCACGCATTCAATCGCTGATAAGATATCTGATCTAGTGTATTGTTTGTATCGCTTCCACTCGGGTTTCTGTTGCGGGGGTACATATGGAGCGAGACCAGCTCTCACGTCTTGTTGGAAATTAGCCGGCGGAGGAGACGGATGGAAACTGCGCTGGTGGTCTTCCTCGAAGGAACGCTCCGTATAAGGCGAGTGCGCGTCTTCGGAACGGTCAGATCTGTTGAAGTGAGGGGACGAAGGTCGAGAGGAAAGCCTGCGCGGACGGTAATCGAAAGGTCTGTGTGGACTTGGAGGACGTTCTATTTCATGGGCGGAACCATTAGAATGCAGCCGCGGTGACACGCTCGGGTTGATCGGATGGCACACCAGAGATATCGGCTGCGAGGAGTCGATGGGAGAAGTTTGAGCCAGAACGTTTCTAAGGATGGGAGTGTCACGCGTTGCCAGCATGCTTGACAGTTTCTTACGTTTGAGAGGGTTCATATCCGCGGAGTCGTAGGCGGCGGAGAGGACGGGTATGGCGGGTGGTGGAGGCCAGCGCGTGGGCGGCGCAGGAGCGGGCGGAGACACGCTGGAGGGAGCGGCGGGCACTACGCGCGGTGGCGACGCACCTGGCGTGCGCTCCGTGCTGCCTGGCCGCCTCCGCAGCTCCGTCATGTCGAACAGGCCCTTCACCTCGAGCTGCTCGGCCACCTTCATGATGCGCGGGATATGTGCTTGCGTCACGTTCACCTCGCCCGTATACATGTACTCGAGAAGCGCGCGCATCTCGAAGTCCTTCACTCCAGGGAACAGGATGCTGCAGTGGTCCATCGGCACGTCGGCTAGGATCGACTGGAAGTACGGAGAGTTGGCAGCCAGAACCACTCGGTGCGCCTTGAACGTCACCTGGTCGTCGACCACCAAAGTACAGTCCACGTAGGTCTCTACTTTGATGAGGGCTTCCAGGATTTCCACCAGGTTTGTCTTGTGGTGGTTCCATTTTAGGCAAAAGGTTTGCTGACCTTCGCTACTCCCCATTTTTCTTAGTTGAGCTTCTGTGGACAAATAAAAGCGAGTTAGACGAAACAAGAGTGCGAACATACCAGATGATCGTAGAATGGGTTTGGTGAACTATCACAATAACGAATAAAGACAAATGCATGATTGCGTGATGCAGATTGTTGTAGTTAAAAATAAATTTACTGGAAAATTTTATGTTGTTTTGGAAATGTTTCATGCATCGCTGTAAATTACTAGTTAAACATAATAAATTGTTTAAAGTACTTTCTATAATTCTATTATTATTTGCACGACACTTCAAAATAGTTCTGCCATATGATTCGCCCTATCAGTGATTTACAAACACAAATTAGTTTAAAATATATTTGCGCCCGTTTAATAAAAAGCGAACACAATATATATTTTAAACTAATTAAAAAAAATTAGAAATAAATGTTTTAAATATCTTTCTTTGCGGCCGCTTCAACAAAACAAAAAAAACAAACGCAACAAGTTCAGAAACCTGGATACCTGGCAAAATTTCCTCGTAAGTCGTTCCGGGATACATGGCTAAAACACAGTTTCACAGCTTATAAAAGTTCAAGTGATCGGTCGCTATGCGTGCCGACGATAAATCCGCTCGTAGATAAACAAAGCGACGCGCAATCCGCACTCAGTGGCACCGCACCTCGCGACCAGCGACCACTAACTAACGTACTCAGCGGGCCGGCGCGACCGCTCAACTGCACCGCCTTACCACATTTACATATTACGATACGTAGCCCTTCCACACTGCCAAATTGACTTTTTACCTTTTATTCGGCAGGTATAATCGAACTTGGGGGACCGATGAAAGCGGTTACGCCGGATTCCCTCCTGTCATGTTCGGTGCCCGTGAATTGCCGGCTTGCCGAATTTTCGCCTCTGTGTAGCGCTAGACACAGCTTAAAATTCGTTTACATCGAAAGGAAATAATCCTTGTAAAACTCACCTTATGCACGTAAACGTGTTTTCAGCCAAGCTATCTGCGACTTCTACGAACCGTAGCACCTCTACGAGCCGCTACGAAAACTTGTATTAGAGTTAAATATTAGGGGTGGAACTCACCACAACAAAGTTAATCCAACGTCACGTAAACGTGTTCGTCCGCGACATGCATGTGAACTGCACTGGCACACGGTAAAAGTTCGTATCACGTTAGGGGTTGGATCGCGAGTGGATAAGTCGCGCCCTGTGTGGGGGCGGCGTGCTCTCGCGACCGTCTGGCGATGACTGTTGAGCGCGGCCGGCAGCGGCGCCGTGGCCGCGGGCCCTACGCCGCCGCCGCCCCGCGCCTCTTGCGTGCGCTTTTTACGCACGCGGCGCAGCGGAGACGGAGTGCAGTGCAATTGCGTGCGGGTCCGGGAGGAGTGCGGGCCGCGGGGGCCGCGCGCCGCGCCCGACGAATTGCAGCGCTGAGGAGGGCACGCGGGTATGTGTGCGTGAGTGCGCGCGCGCATGCTACGATCGCTACGCGTGTGTGTTGCGAACGCGTCTCGCTTCGTAGCGACAGCATAGAGTCGAATTCTGCTCATGAAAAATGCAGTACTTTGCGAGCCCTTTGTATGCTAACGTTAAAACTGCGCGTCATGATTTAAAAAAAGATTTTTCGATGCATTCGTTAATTACCATTAATTGAACATTAATATTCTTTACAGCGCCATATGCCTACGGTTCTACTAGTCGTACTTGAAACAGAAGGAAAATGCAATATTATTGTACCAATATGTGTCACTAAATTGCCCTTCATTAAAAATACAAACTCGTTTTGAGGTTTTCCCATTGCTCACATTGTATTGTGTAACAAGCGGATGTAAAGCTAAAGCTAGGTCCTATTGACAACGTATTTTTTTCATAGGAAATCCTTAAATTCTTAGTCAACATCAACAGGAAAAAAAAGCTATATAAATTTGTTATAAATATACCTACTTAGGTACAGTCTAATTGAACGTTCTCATTTCCGAGACAAATCTAAAAAGACCATATTTTCGATCATTCATTAGTTCAATACTCGACAATTCAAGATCGCCCCAAAATGCCGAAAAATGCGTGAACAACGCTCGAATCGGGGTCATTGACACATTGGCGGCGAGGGAACGCCAAAATAGCGCGAAATGCACTCAAAAATAGAACAAGATGGTGTACTGCAATATTTTTTGTGGTTGATAGTTGCAGCCTGTCTTCCGCCAAGGGGAATCTATTGACTATTTGGCGCAGATAATATTTACACTGCATATGCAGTTTGAATATTTTGTGCAAGTATTTTTTGTTTTGTGTTTATTGGAACATTTTTTCTACCTTTCTTTAGTAAAGAGGAGAAAATTTCTAAAGATACCCGACTTTATTGGGGGTACAGCCAGGTTATGTTGAATAACAGCCACAAAACCCGCGCGGCAGCCTGTCTCTGTGTCTGATGAGAGCACAGGGATGCACTGATACCCCCTACATAGCACTTTACTAGAGACAACACTCAAGACTATTTTAAACTATCACGGTTGTTCACTAAAGTTAAATGATTATTTACGGGATATTTACCGTGGTAAGGTTGTGGAAGGAGCTCCCGATATTTCGGCGCAGTTACATGCACCATGTGTGTAGTCTTCCCGTGAACATGGTGCATGTAACTGCGCCGAAATATCGGGAGCTCCTTCCACAACCTTACCACGGTAAATATCCCGTAAATAATCATTTAACAACACTCAAGGTAAATTACAACGGCACAGGCCAAATCGCGTTGTTGTCTTCCCTGGGCTATCCCCAAAACAGATCCCCAAATCCTACCCACGAGCCCAAAGGTTCCCATTTTTAACAATAACCTAATTACCTACATCTTAGTGAAAATTAGGTTAATACTTTTTAATAAGTAATTACCAATTAAGCCAGTTTTTTTCTTTTTTTTCTTTGTGAGAGTCGCGGCGTCCATCAGTGGATGCAGATGATAGGATGTCGTTCAGTGTGGAGGTTAAAGGGGGAGGCTTATGTTCAGCAGTGTACGTCTCCTGGCTGATTATGATGATAATGACAACTTTTTAGTAGACAGACATTTTTTTTATCTTCGTTATTTATGTTTTTTTTTTTTAGTATGACCAAAATTTATAATAAATAAACTCAACGGCCTTACTTGCCATTTGCCACTTAAAGTTTCTGCGCCCACATTTGAGTACCATCACAGACTCCTTATCAGGTGTAGACAACAAAACAAGAGTTCAAACTTATATCTTAACTAGTCGTGTGCCCGATGGGATTGCGCATAGGCATTTATAGGCATTTTTCAGACGCAAACTTTTTAAAATTTTCGCTGTCATTATTCACACAAAGATGTAACCGATCCTTTATATAAAATCAAGGTTAAAAAAAGTTGTATCATGTGTACCATTCAACATTCTTAATCAAAGTTACATCCTGGGTGGTTTCCGAAGATACAACTAACTTTTTCTTATAAACAGAATCAATTTCCACCTTACAAAAGTTTTACTATAAAAATGGCGAACTTTCATCCCCTATTTAGTATGAAGTATTTAGTTTTATTTTTAACTAGCTCTCCGCCAGGCTTCGCACGGGAGTAAGCTCGGCCTTCGGCCTCGCTACAAAATATAGTATAGCCTATGTCACCCGGGGATAGTGTAGCTTCCCAACAGTGAAAGAATTTTTCAAATCGGTTCTGTAGTTTCGGAGCCTATTCAATGCAAACAAACAAACAATCAAATCTTTCCTCTTTATAATATTATAGTATAGATTATTAATAATTCTTCCTTAGTACTCACCTTCGTTATATAAGGAACACTATAAGACCAGTCAATGATCGGTACAATTACCTACCTGATCACATAGTAACATCCAAACCCGCCTGTGAAATTTCAGTTCAATCCAACGTGAAAGTGAGAAACCAATATATTTCACATAATGATGCAAGTAAAACATGTCATCATAGAAAACTGACAAAGTATATATTTAACAATAGAAACAATAAATGGTGTATCAAACGTCACTCTTCATAATCATCACAATGATTCGAATGATACGGGACACGCGGAATTCTATCGATATATAATCAATTACATAACATACATACTTAATTAATTTACATTGCTCTAAGGAGTGTCAATTAACAGCCCTTCTAACGAAATCTCCAGGAGAGAGAAAAATCTAAATTCAGAAAGTCTAGAATCTATGTTTAAGCGAAATACTCACTACACTCTTTAACGTACTGAAGACCAATTCACCACGAAATCTCAAAAACTACTTGACCTACGAAGTTCATATTTGGCAGGTAGATTCCTTATGGGGTGTAGAGAACAAAGATTTTTACGAAAAGGCTGAACTGAGGGGGGCCAAAAAGAGTTGCAAGTATGAATGAAAATCTATGTCTACGAAGTCTCGGGCAACCACTAGTCTTCTATATATGATCTGAAACAATCGACTGAAAATCAGAAATAATTTTAAAATTAATTTTGCTCGATGATCATAATACATGTATTTATAATGGTAAAGACAACATGTAAGAATTTAAATACACCACAAATGCTGCAAGCACGGTGTAATTACATGAACCCTTAAACTAAGAACGAAAAACATTATTTTTTAAGCTTTTAACAGGCGGCCTTATCGCTTAAAGTGATTTCTCCAGTCAACAGATATATTATATCTCTGGGTTATTCATGGTAATATTAAAATAGCAAAAGTGTGTTTATTGGTATGTTTGGGACCGTTCAAGTATTACGTAAGCACTATAGGGGGTCTATGCTTTGCTTATTTTCGATGACATAGGGTCTAGATGGTGATTACGTCAGTGTAATACTTACTTACTTTTTTACAAATTATGCCACTGCTGCTCATGAATAAAAAAAAAACAGAATACTTACATTAAAAGAAAAATGCATATACCAATGTGTACGTAAGCATGGGAGGGGGGAGTAAGAGCTTTGTTGACAAGGAGGGGGGGGGGGGTAAATAACTGTAGTAAATATACCAATGTTTACGTAAGTATGGGAGGGGGGAGTAAGAGCTTTGCTGACAAGGAGGGGGGGGGGGGGGGAAATAACTGCAATAAATCTACTGCTAATACTTGAACGGCGCCTTTGTTCTTTTTTCACAGAGCAACGGATTGACGTGATTTTCTGCATAGAGATTGTTGGAGAACCGGAGATTGACAATTTGACATAGGATGTTCAGATAATTTTATCCGAGAAAAATGTACGATTCCTGAGGATACCCTCAGGAATCACCCATCACCATGAGGATACCATCAGGGTGGATATACCCCCACCTGGGTGAAATCGCGGGCCGCAGCTGGTGTATAATACGTGTGTGAGTTGTTATTCTACTAAAACATTCTTTGACATTAGGGCTGTTGGGTTACCATAATCTCAAAAAATTATGTCTCGCTCTCTTGGCTATTGAGAGAGCAAGACAAACGTCAATGTAAGGTTATTATAAGATTTTTTTTGAGATTATGGACCTGACTTCTAAACACCTGTGAAATTGTGTATCTATTTGTAAAATTATATTATCCTGAGTTACTTAAGCATATGTGCTATTTTATGTTACCTTTTAGTTTGTTACCAAAACAAATAGGTAATTGTAATAAGCCATAATTAAGTGTATCACATGATACTTTCTCACGATTGGAATTAATAAGTCTAATTCCATGGCTTTTTAAACAAAGGCAGCAAAAGTCCGTGTGACTCCCAGCTAGTTTCAATAAGTAGAGTGCTTTAAAAGTTTGTGCGCAATCATTTGCATATTGATATGCTCTTGAGTTGAGAGCACTTGAGTGCTGGGAGTTTGAAACCAATTGTGTCCATGAGGGAATTATTTGCAAAGCTTATCGATTACTAGCTATGCCCCGCGGTTTCACCCGCGTGGTGATGAAAATCAGCGATGATGATGATGATGTTGAAAAGTAGCCTATGTGTTAACTCAGGATATAAGCAATGATTCCAAATTTCATCCAAATCCATCCAGCCGTTTCTGCGTGATTGAGTAACAAACATCCATCCATCCATCTATTCAAACTTTGTTGTGTGCGTGTGGTTACGCGACGACGCAAAGTCAAAATGAGGGTTTTGTGTTTAGTTATACTGTTAGGTATGGATGTTGTTATTCCTGTGATGCCCTTGGTGTTTCAGGATCCATAGTGGTGATTGCTTACAGTCAGACGGCCCGTTAGCTACTTTGTCACATAATATAGCTGCATTAAAAAAACCTGCAACCTTAACACCTCCACTGATTTTGATTAATATAAGGTGTCGATAGATTTATCTAAGATAGCAATTGTATAATATATTATGACGTATTATACTTACAAGATGATGTGTACCTCTCATAGATACAGGTAAAAAGTAGTAAAATGATTAAAAAAAAAACATTGTACCCTCATGTAAACCTTCGTTGTGTAGTATCTATATCTATATATATATATATATATATATATATATATATATATATATATACATATAATAAAAACGTAGAGATAAAAAAATCTGTAATTGCGAGATAACAAAAAATAAATCACACAAGGCGTCTTAAAATAAGCAGCTGAACACGATAGGACAGTTTTTAGAATTTTTGTCTGTTTGTTTGTTTGTTTGTTTATTTGTTTGTTTGTTTGTTTGTCCGCGCACATCTCCTAAACCACTGGACGGATTTCAATGCGGTTTTCACGAATATGCTTAGAAATTACCAGATTAAAACATAGGCTATCTTATATCATTTATTTTAATTCTTTATTATTACATAAAAGAAATAAAACAATCATTGATTATTTTCTTCGTTACCCGAAACGTAATATGAGGATCGTCACATAGCCTCAAGCAAGGAGGTCCAAAGCAAAGAGAATGTTATTGACATAGCCATAAAAATTTGAAACTGTCAACTGTCATTCAGATAATCAGTTTAAATTTAAAGAAGGTTCCTTAACCTTCTTAGATGAATGAACGTGTAGATCAAGGATGTTATAAAAACATAGGCCTTACAACCTCTTTGGTGATTCAATCCAATGTATTTTATTTCCAAGAGAATATAATACTCATACGGAGATTTTATTCTATGTTAGCATTTAAAACACAAAATATACCACATCCTATTTTAATTCAGTCCCGCGAATAGAAATATTTTAAAAAGGCCATTTGTATGACAATAAACCTATACAACAAAATTCCGGACGCAATAAAGAAATAATATTTAGCACTTTTCTAGAACCAACTTCGTAAGTTTCTAAACCAAAAATGTTATTACGAGATAAAAGATTTTCATACGTTTTGTATGATCTCATATATAATTAAGTAACCTATCACAATAAGTATGTTTTTTTTGGTAAAATTACTTCTGTCTGTGGTATGGTTTTGTGACCAGCCACTATACATAAGTCATTGCTGCATCCTTTATGCAGGGTATATAAACTTAGCTTCTAGAAGTAGAAAGTGTATATTTGCAATAAGAATAATGAATGAATTTTACTGTGATATTTTAACAGATAAATAGAGTAGTTCCATTTCATGGCTTTTTAATCAAGGTATACATACAAATGCACGCGAAATAAAAAATAACTAGCCAAGAGCGTTTCAAGATAATCATATGTCAGGGTTCCGTGGCCAAAGCCATATACTTGTGGTCGTATTCATAGTTCAGAAATTGGATGGTCATAGAAAAATTCGAACAGGCGAAGCTGGACAGTCAAATTTCAGAGATGTATCATCCCGACATGACATGATATAGTTTTTATGGTTTAGACAAAAATAATAGATACTTCAAAACATGCTCTGCACTGTGGTCACATTATCTTTTTTATTTAAAAAATGTTGACGGTGTTTTTACTTTTATGCTTCTATCAATACTTCACACAGGGCGACATAAAATAAGCAGCTGAACATGTTAAGGCAGTTTTTAGAATTTTTGTTTGTTTGTTCACACACATATCCTAAACCCCTGGAAGAAAATGCAGACGGATTTAAATGCTGTTTTCACGTATATGCTTAGCTATGACCAGATTGAAGTATAGGCTATGTTATTTTGCGCAAGGGCCGGATTAAGGAAAGAAAAAAGGATTGAAGGTTTATATGAAAATGTACGCGTACGAAGTCGCGGGCAAAAAAACTAGTCATTGAATAAGACTTTTCAAATGAAAGTGAGGTTCTGGTGTACGATCTCAATCAAAATATCAATGGTGGATCAAAATATGATCCACCGAAAAACCCCACGTCGGGTTTTTTTTATACTACCTATAGGAAAAAACTTGTTACTACTTCAACGTTAGCGGGTGACCAAACGCACACTGAACTAACAACTGAAGCTACACGAAATAAAATACAGCATCTTCATATGTTTATCAATTCTACAACCACTGTGTATATCTATTCATAATTATAAAAAGAACCTAAGCTACGGAAAAATATTGTAGCTCTAAATTGTTGTAGATGAGCAACTGGTAAAAACAAGACTGTAACTGGATATAAACAACGTTATCTAAATGCATTTATTCTGATAATATGCGCAGTGACTGTTAATATCAGCGGTCAACCACACGACCGTTTTAAAAAATTCACGATAATTTGGCTATTTACGCCGGAAACTCGAATGCAAATGCTCCATTGTCGTGAAACGAACAGTTATGACCTTTGATTCTAACGCCGGTAGGGGTAATTGGCTTAGGGATTCGCGGATCTACGTTCTCATCGGGGACATTCAACTCAAATAATTCTAAATAAAAAAAAGCTTGCAATTCAAACTGATATAAATTATGTTAGCGACAATTGGCGCACAAAGCGCTGCACAAAAATGCATTATGCTAATACCAGCATAAATAAACAGACGCGCCAGATCCCGACCTATCCCACGCACGAAACAAAAACTGCGAAGCGGGGGATAAAAACACTAATAAAAAAGCAATAATGCGATCCCGCATGGTGGCTCGTTGAGCTGAAATTGACGCGACTGATCAACCGTAAGGGATAAAATGACAAAAATACTCGTAACGAACGATGCAGAAACAGCTGACTCACTTGTTAATCATGCTGAATAAAAGTCCCAATCATACACGAAAACAAACATGATGACACTGTAACGTCCGCCCTCCTAACTTAACTTACTAACTAAACTCTAAATAACTCTAATATCCTAGCTCGTAGTTAAAGGTTGATGAAGATATAATGATCCTAATCACTAACTAATTTAAACCGAATACTAACCTAGCTTACTATATTAACCTAGCCCTAAAGGTTTATGAATTTTAATAGTTTATGAATATATTATTTTATGATAAGAATTATAGTAAACTAAGGTTAGTAAGAAAGCCTAGGTAAAGAAGGAAACGTTAATAGCTAAACCTAAATATTAGATATTAAATTTAACCCTATCAAAAATATTAAAAGGTAACTTCTAGAATTCTCTATGATGATTTATAATTGAAATACCTCCCTGCAGATAAAACCTGTACCTTATAAGTTCTAGTATTTAAGACTTCCTTAGCTATATCAGTACCTTATCTAATTCCTAACTCAACCTGTACTATATTATAAATGTAACTTAAATTATGGCCATGTGATCAAGTGGTTAGAGAACCCGACGTTGTAGATCCGCTGCAACCCTGGATAGAGGTTTGGGTGTGTCCTAACTCAAATATTCCTACTTCTACCTTCCAATATAGTTCAATTACTAGTTTTACACTAAACCTAAAAGCTGAAACCTATTACTATTATTTTCTCTTGAACCTAACATCATTAACCGCCTTACTAAAGTTTAACTTCAATTATTTCTATATCTGCCTGAGTGTTAATCTAGTAAAATTCAATAAGGTATTCGTATTACCTTTATTTAGGAATCAATACAAGCTTGATCACAACTTGAAACTCTCTAATAACCGTTTCCTAGGTTACTTATCAAACATACATACTAAACCTTCATTTTACAACCTACTTGTTACATAGTTAAAGTTGAACCTAACCATAATTTAGAGAATCATAATTCCAACCTAGGTACTCTGTATTTGGTTTCTTATCCTAACGTGTTATACTACTGACGACTTATTTAAGACCTAAAAATGTTATAGAAATCTACCTAGGTGAAGTTGAGAGGAAAATATTGAAAGGAGACTGAGCGTTGATTACTTGTGTTATTTGAGTGTAGATATTAAGCAAATCATTGAAGAAGCACTGCAAGGTGAATTTATAGTTAATATTTAGATTTCAGTTTAATAAATTAATGTTTTTTGGTTGAGACTTGGAAAACTACCGACAAAGGTGATTTTATAGTTTGTACTTAGACTTCAGTATAATAAATTAATGTTTTTTAGTTGAGACTTGGAAAACTACCAACAAAGATGATTTTATAGTTTGTACTTAGAGTTCAGTATAATAAATTAATGTTTTTTAGTTGAGACTTGGAAAACTACCAACAAAGATGATTTTATAGTTTGTACTTAGGGTTCAGTATAATAAATTAATGTTTTTTAGTTGAGACTTGGAAAACTACCGACAAAGGTGATTTTATAGTTTGTATTTAGACTTCAGTATAATAAATTAATGTTTTTTAGTTGAGACTTGGAAAACTGCCAACAAAGGTGATTTTATAGTTTGTACTTAGACTTCAGTATAATAAATTAATGTTTTTTTAGTTGAGACTTGGAAAACTGCCAACAAAGGTGATTTTATAGTTTGTACTTAGACTTCAGTATAATAAATTAATGTTTTTTTTAGTTGAGACTTGGAAAACTACCAGCAAAGGTGATTTTATAGATTGTATTTAGGGTTCAGTATAATAAATTAATGTTTTTTAGTTGAGACTTGGAAAACGGAGCCCCTCCACCGCTCCGCTTGGTGAACAACGACTACCCGACGGTTTGTCCTCCCGTCTCATAAAACAGTCAGAATAATGTTATCTTATTCTTATGCGACTGCAAACTTTATCAAATCTTTGCACAGACCCTAAGAAGGTGCTCTGTGCTAATGCAAAATTTACCACCATGTTCGTAAACCCTATACGCTAGCAGAAGAACTGGCAAAGAAACTGCCGCGCTTTATTACAAATTTAGCAAATAGAATGCAGTCTTCAGGTTAAATTACTGAACACTCAATCTAGACATTCAAGTGTAACATGATCTTAGTGTAAAAGGTAAGTAACCTTCCCGTTAGCTCTTCAAATTGGCCATCTCAATCAGGACTTCCTTTAAGAGAGTTTATATTGAACAAGCCAGTATTACTAAATCAGTAACAATGTAAAGGCGCCCTTTAAGTTTTCCATAACCAAGGGGTAACCTAGAGACAACCGCTCTGTGTACTATTCAGCTATACTTAGCTTAGGTACCTTCTATGGAACCCAAATAATGTGAGATGTAGAAGAAAGTCCGTCATATTAACTTTCAATTTGAAGAGGTTCATTTAGCAATTTATTTGATGTTAAAACTGAGAATTATATTTCTCTTAAGATCATGTTAGACCTGGCCGTCCTTGAATTTCTAATAATTTAATTATATGCAAGCAATAATACATGTCAATCTCCTTTACAAATTCCTCATTTTCTAAGAAAAATTATGATTTTTATAAATCAAATAATTTCAGGAGTTACCAAAACCTGAATAATCATTAAACCATTAGATATCAGTTGGGTTTTCTGACTGTCTTACAGTTATAAGGTAAATAGAAATTTTTCATCTACCTTCACAAAATTATGAAATTAGCTTTAGACTTAGTTAAAGACTAGAAGTGAATTGCTTGTCTAAGCAACCTTCACTAAGTCTCTTTAGACAGGATCTCATTTAATTCTACAAAATAACTAACAGTATTAGTCACATATAGATTTCTATCTACATTCGATGACTACACTGCAGGTTACAAATGGCTATAAATGACCAATTATGAATATAACTTTAAAATCCCAACTAACATATCTAATAATTTAGTTCAACACCTTTTACTGGATTATCTCCAATAAGTTAAAACAAGAACAAGCTGAAAGGAAAATCCCTACAAGTCCCTAGGTTTCCCTATGTCTTGACGATCTGATACCCTCGCATACTTTGAAGATATCAGATCCCCGAGATCAACCTCAAAAAACCTACACCTGGTACCCTCAACTATTCTGGAGATACACCATAACTCAAACAAAGAACAAACGAGTTCTTTAATTAACTAGACACAATAAAAAAAAACCACCCCTTCCCTAACAACAGAGTTATACGGGTTGCTAATTGCCCGAGTGCAGAACTCTGACTAAACTGTAAGGACCTGACATGGGTGACTAGTCCACGAACCTATAGTCACTACCTACAGCCCTACAGGTAAGCTCAAAGGAACCGAAGTTCCGGGAGGCTTCTTAAAACAGAACGGACCTCCCTTGGGGATAGAGCTTATTGACCCTCCTAACGTAAGGACAGATCATGTGAAAGCATGTAGGCGGACGGAGACTAGCCTACGGCTAACCAGTCCCGCTAGGATATAGTATCACAACCTGTTAAGGTGATTCCAGAGGTCCGTACCCCCATCCAAACTACAGTCAATCACACAACCTGGAGACTGAATCGATGCCTCATTTAAGCGGCTAAAATCGACCTTGGGATCGTCTCAAAGTTCCCAAGTCCTAACTATCGCGGAGAGGAGATGAACGGCCTTCGTAAGTGGTCACAGTGAGGTTCAGCGAAGGCAGTCCATTATTTCAAACCATGTTGAAATGAATCGCAATTGTCCAATATTTCAAATACAAGTCATTTAAATGACTAAATGAGGTTACCCAACGCGTAAGAAAACCTTAAGAAGCTACTTTTACTTGTAAGAATTTTTTTTACAAACTACCTTTACCCATAAGAAAAAGAATCTAATTCTCAAAAGTACGAGGCCAACTTCCACGTAGCAACACGGAATACCGTTCACACCTCGAACTGAGTTCAAATTACTGAAAAACTACTAAGCAAAAAGAATTTAATAAAACTCTGTGACATAATTGAAATTTGTGTTAAGTCGGGCAGAGCTTCACCTTTAAATTCACAAAGAAACGCAAAAGGCTCTAAAATATATTGGACAACACGACAGGGTCACGACTAAGTACAGAATGAATCGACGCGCCTCTGCTACCTCCTTATATACCCTTCGTCTTTAAGGTTCATAATGCTACAACAAGCGGCTTTGTCACAAAAGTATCGGAACTATTGAAACTATCAGAAGTATCAAAAGTTTCAATAGTATTGAAACATTTCGACCAATCAGAGAGCCGGATTTTGTAAACATTGTTAGCTTCAATACTCTCGACACAGTGGCCCCTCCACCGCTTCGCCATTTTGTCTGTCATTCTAAGTAGCCTGTGCATCAAGATTTTGCAACTGAATAAACAAAACTAAATAATTATCAAGTTAAATTGTTGTAAATCTTTGGAACTATTATCAATTAAGGTATGTAACTTATTTGATTATTTATTTTTATAGTAAAGGAAACCATCGTATAAAATTTTGTAGGTTATCATTTTGTAAACAAACTAAAACTGCTTTACATATTTCTTTGAGATCCCTGTCTAAATATAATGTCCTACCCTATCTCCCTTCATTCTATACAATCTCTAATCATAGGAGTAAAACATTTGTCAAAGTCCTGTTATTGTAACTAAAATTTTAGAAGCAAATTACATTTCAAAGCAACGATTCCCCGAGCTAAGTCGAGAGCAAGCTGTCCAGCCTCTCTGCTCATTTCCAGCAGCTGCACAAACCGCATACAAACGTCCTTTATGTCTTACTAATCTATGTAGACCTGGGTTAGTAGTGTAGACATGTTGTAACGGTGACTTCTTCTCAATTTCAGGATTCTGTAGCATCCCATTAATCTGATGATATCTGATCCGAAGTTCGCATCTTAACTCAACTATAAGGATGCCTGACATGAACCTGTGTTCAAACAACCTAAGCTACTTTTCAACACAAAGGTAATTTTTATCCTAAAATTATATTTACTAATACTTAAACCAAGTAATAACACACAGGTGCTATTAACCAATAATCATATGTCAAGGAAAGGCAACTTACTTACCTTTATCTATCAGTTTAAGCTATAAAATAACATTGGACTGAAGATAATACATAACTGTGAATGATCACCAATACTGTACAGAGTTGACACAATATTTTTTGTAATGAACCATTTAGTTTTCTAACAGTATAAAGCAAAGAAGTGAAGTCTCTTCACTCCTACAAATTCTTAGCGAAACAACAAAGGTCAATGGTTATTTAAAACAGTATCAAAATTTGTCAAATATAACTTAACAAACGTAAATAACATAAGATAATGTTTTACTTCTAGCGTTCCACAACCTGTAAGCTGCAAGCTCACATAACCCATGTCTAGTGTATAAACAACCATTTAAGGTTTCTTGTGTCCCATTATGTTGTGTTATGTAGCTACCCTTATTTAATAGGTGATTTTGTTACTATTTCAGGTCATCGACCCTGTTCAGTCTACATCTTCTTAGCTTCATGAAATCCAGTCCGATGCCCATAGTCCAATGCAACCAATGCAGAATCGTGGTCCAACGGAACTGCTTCCACAAACTTCAGATAATACTCACTACAAACCAACTTCTAAACGGATAGTGACTTAGTCGTTAAGTGAATTGTACAAGGTATTCCCATTCTTTTATTATACTTAATTCAACTAATAATTTAGTAGTTCTATTCATTGAATTGGAACAAAAAGGCAGCCTTAGTTCTTCTTAATATAGTAAGGAGAGATATTTTTCTACCGCCTGTCCACAAGGATTCTATAAAACAGTATAAAACTGTTATTAATTTATTAATATAGAATTCCTTTAGTTTTTCATTGATAGAATTAATATGAACACAGCCAATCGAACATACATCAATTTTAATTGAATAACTTAGTTGTAAACTACAGTTTAAATGTTGTGAAAGGTAACGGACCCCATTCTGGACCGTCACAGCCTGCCTTAAAATTTGCGAAGATGCTAATTTCTTAATCGGAGTAAATTTTTCAAAACCTACTTTAATTCACAACATTCTCTAACCCAACTTCTTTAAACTGCAAGTGCAAAATTAATACTATCAAAATCTGCTTTTCAACAATAATAATTATGTGTAATCGAATGTGTGTGTAGCCCTAACACAATATGTAAGTGTATTTAAACCAAGGCAAAATAATCATGAATTAATCTCAGACTTTTAGGCTTGATAATATATTATCTATAAAGAAAATTCCCCCCTTTCCCAGTACCTCCTATCATCTGCAAAGAAAGTTTGGTTGTGAGTCAAACTCATTTCTAATAAATCTACGCAACCCTACTCTTCTTCGTGAATATTCTCTCATCCACTGAAAAGCAAAAGCCACGTATTCCTTCCAAATTCAAGGCCGATCCAATGTTAAAAAAGGAAAAATTCTGTATAGCCGCTATATTCCACCTAAAATCCAATGATTAAAATACAATTTATTTACCTTGGTGCTTGTGTAGTGTATTAGTTCGGAATGTTCGTACATTGTAGAGTATTTAGATCCTTCCGAAATCAACGCCTGTTGATGATATGATAGACTAACCCTAACACCAATTTTTCTCCTTCGGAAAGATCTAATTTGTAGTTGTGTTTGTTGAAACTCAAACTTTGACAGCTCGCTCCCATCTCGACAATGTCAATATCCTAAGTCCCTCTTGTACCCTATAAAGCCTTCACACACTCTGTTCCTTTCATTTCTCTCTTTTTCTACATTCAAGACCTCCTTTCTTTCATTAAAAGCTAAAACTGTCATTCTCTTTCCATTACCCCTGTCGCGGTCTTACACAGAACTTAGGATATCTACACTATCTTCTAGATGAGGAACGAAACAATTAGACTCAATCTCTATTTACATTGTAAGAATGATAAAGCTTTATATCTGACATAACCCCAAAATCCAAAAGTGTCTTTAATTTACTTTTCTCTTGTTAACTATAAACCCTCTTAATTTTGGCTGAAGCGATCTCAATTTATTATCAAAGTCACAATAATTTGAACATAAAAACCAATGCCGCCCCAATAGTAATCCAACAATGAATAGATTAACATAAAGTGATTTTAGTTCGTAAATAACTCTCACAAAGAGGTTATGTTTTTCTTGGACAAAATTACTAGTATTCAAAGTACAATTCAACACATTCTAGAGAATTACAATCAGACTTCCGCAAAAGTCAAAGATGAATTTACTAATATAATTCCCTTTCCTTTCTTTTTTTTTTTTGTAAATTTTTTTTCTTTCATATATTTTTTTTTTTTTTTTTGGGTTCAAAAATTTTTTTTTTCTTTCTTTTTTTTTTCGCTGTATTATAATATTTATTTTTTTCCCTTTGTATTTTTTTTTTCAGTCATGTATATTATTATTATTTTTTTTTTTTAATATATATATTTTTCCATTTTTCTTTTCTCATTTTTTCTTTCAATTACATATTAAAAGTTCTAATATTTATATTAGATATTAACATTATGAATGGACGGGATATTCTAATCTTAATCGTAGAAAATTTAACACTAAATAAAGCCCCAAGAGTCAAACATCAGTCAACCAATTCCCAAAATGATAGGTTAGACACCATTTACAAATATTATTAGTATACCTAGAAGTCTAATATTTAAACGATTTAACATAAAATCTTAGGTTAAACAATATACAAAAGGAAAACATACTGTTAAAACAGGACCTAAATCACAATTCAAATGGCAACCTTATAATATTTATACCTATACAAAGTTAATATTTTTCATAAATCTACGAAAAGATCCAAAGTTACGACAACTTTCAAGCATCCTGAAATCTGATTTAAAACTGTATAAAGTGTTTTTTTTTTTTTTTTATATATCTAGTGACGCGCTCCGATTTTGCACAAGTGTAAGCCCGGTCATAGGCCTCGCCACCAAGACCCGCTCCTGAACCTCAAACTTCATCAAAATTAGTTCAACCGCTCACTCACCGTTTAAACCATTGATGACAAACATTTCAAAACTAAAATCAGCTAAATTGGCCCAGCCGTTCTCGAGCTTTAACGAGTCTAATGAATAACGATTGATTTTTATAAATTAATATTATTAACTATAAGGTAGATAATCTATGATTTAGTTTTAACCAATTCCCAATCTATAAAAATTTAAAATCTTTTGCAAATACTTGATTCACCCTATAGATTCACTGGCATAAATCACACAAAAATAATTAATTTTATTCGATGATGATGATGATTTAAACATAGAAGTGATTTAAATTAATTTATAATCTAATTTATTTCCCTAAAACACCAGATATAGATTAGCGAAAATCCCATCGAATTTGGTTTAGCCAATCCGAAATAGCTAAAATCTTACAATATTATACATAAACACCACTTCATTATAATCTTTGATCACATAATTACCCCTTTCAAGTATACAAAATAACTTCTAAAACGCATTACCCACCTGTACTGTACTGTTTGACAATTCATTTTGCCTATTTGCTATAAAATCTTACAAAGCCAACTCTATTAAGCCTGAATTTAACATAAATACAAACAATACCTCAACAAACAAATTCAATAAAACTACGTTTTGTAATAATTAGTTGCATTTATGACAATGAGCTTTTCCCTTACTGAAACCTTAATAAATAACCTCATATGTACCAATTCTAATTTCAAAACGTCCTCAATATCAAATAATTTGTAGAATGAATTTCATCGTATTTGGTTCAGCCGTCCTAGAATACTCGGAGAACAAACATACATCGCCCTATATGCTATGAAATTATAAGAGTATATATTTTTTTTATCTTATCACCCATATACCTACCCCCTTTTTTATTTTCATTAAATAAATAAAAATTTACTCGCCGGAAAATATCACCCTTTTTACCTTATTTGAATGTAATCCTGTTCAACTATGTTTCACATACTTAGTTCACACTGTATAACAAGCCCTTTTACTTTTAATTACCTAACGTTAATTCACCTGTATGAAAAACGTGTTCTCCTCCTTTTTTTTTCTTCTCACTAATTACCGCCTAAGATTTCTCTATGTCGTAATAACTAGAACACATTCGCTATTCTAGAATATAAAGCGTTTTACTATAACCTTAACATTTTTGGGTATTTATAAAATTTAAATATCATCCATACTAATCTTACTACAAGCTCAATATTTCTTTCTTAACCTATTTCTGCTTTCAAACTAAAACATAAATTAAACGCACAAAAAGGACATATGTCGTTGACGGGATTCGAACCCACGACCCATTCTCCAGCTCCGAACATAGAACGCATTAGGCCAACCGTCGCTTCCAGGAGATGCCGAATTACGTTTACTCTAAGTATCTAGTAATGCTTATACACTCCGTTGTCAGCTCCGATATCATAATATTTTTATTCTCTTGACGTTGATAACCGTTGACAAGTGACATGATGTAACAAACCTACATGTGTCAATACTAATCATAATTCGTTTTTTTTTTTTTTCATTCTGCAAGAGCCTTCGCCACAAAGGTAAGACTCCATATCTATTGACCCTACAGCTCATCAAATCCGTTAAGTCAGAAAATGGTTTTATCTTCCCCGTTTTTTTTTCTATTAACAAATTTTATAAAGGCAAGGTAATTTTATCCTATAATAATACAACTTGAAACAATAACCGATAACAAACCTACAACAAAACGTTTTGTTAGAAAACCTACTACGTTTTCGAACAAAACTTTTCGTTCGAAATCATATCACGAAATAAATACGTCATTCAATTTACTATTTCCTCTTTAGTGACCTAGGATACCCAATTTCTTCAACCAGATATATGATAGTTTTATATTACCTTTTCACCGCTTTTACTCAGAAATAAAACTCTTAACCTTAAAAATAAAATACAGCTACTATAAAGTTTGAAGTCCAATTGATTACGATAATCTAACAATAACAATTAATACGTCTATAGTGTAGTCTAATTTTAAAATTTTTGTATGTAATTAATGATTAAACGAACTAACAATTTTTTAACAGAATATAGTTACAAAGTTACCTACAATAAACTATGACACCCGTTAAACCTCTCCGTTTCCGTTCCACGACAACAAATTGTACAGATTCAAAGAAAAGATTTCCTTGAATCTGTACTTTCCTGCCTTAATTTAGAATGAGTCTCTGAACTACAAATAATTAATCGATTTACAATTATAATTGACCTAAGTTTTATTTTTATTTGCTTCTAACACACAACTAAGAGTAATAACATTTAACCTAAATTGACTCCCTGCTGAAATGTAAACATTACTATAGTAAGATTATACGGACATAGAATTATTTAAAAAAAAAAATTTTCTCTTCCTTACCGCGTGTTAAGTGTGTTTAACGTGGGCCTAAACACAACGTGTTACGTGTTTACTTCAATATCTTTGAAGACTTTATTTTATCTGTGGTCTAGTCTATTCCTATATTTGACAAGTAAACACAATATATATTTTTTTCACTGTCCCACTTTCACTCTACTCTGGGCAAGCTAAAGCCTTTACGACCAAACCCCTTTTCGTGACTTTCCGAAGAAATTATGCAGATAACCATTGTAAAATAATTTAAAGTAATAATTTGTGAATAAATAAATAGTCAGTCTAAAATACTACAAACCAAGTTCCCCGAATCTATTCATTTTCTCTAAACAATAGTAAGATTAGCGTATTAATCATTTGGATGGTAAAATTAAAATTTCCTATGTCATGGCAACTATTATTTTTAGTTCCAAAGATTACCACCTGTGGCTCTAGTAGTCATACTGTTATGAGTTTGTTATTTTCCGAGTTCATTTCTCTAAATTATATTGCAAAGAAAGTTTTTAACCCTGTAAAACGCAATAAAACATTTTGCAAATGCTACCACAACTAAATTCAACCCACAGTACAAGCATACACCCCATACAAAACTGAAATTCCATTTAACCTTTCTACTAACCGTAAGTATATGTGTATAAACACTTTGTTGACTTTATTGTAAGCTAAATTCAATCTTTCACTAAATTTTACTAACTCAAAGTAAAAATACCACCTTATTCCTGATTCTAATATCCTACTGTAAACAGTTTACTGGACGCTTTTGTGAATATTACAAATAATTTATTTCAATTAACCTTGAACCTTTGACCTAAACCTTGACCTTTGAGCTCAAACTACCCTAGAAATTCTTTTGCTGTTTTAAAGTTATAGAATCTTGTAAAAACAAAAACTCAAGTTATATTCTACATTTCTAATTGATGTTAATTGTTTTAAAAGAAACTTAGTATATTTACTTCATTAACCTCAAAAACAACAAAAATAATTTTCTTCAAAGTATGATTTAATATAATGTATCAGAATTTAGTTATTGCCGAGTTATAATTTTCCAATTTCTTCCTTTTCAGGCATACTTAAATCGTTGTGTCAACCTGATTTGACCAATCCAAACTTACATGTAACCTTGAAAACTCTACCCAAATTAAGAAAGATTTCCCATCCTAACGCTGGGATAATGATAAAGAACTCAAGCAACCTGGTATGTATATTTCTAGCACTTAATGTTTAGGTACCTATTAATATGACTTTGCTAGCCCTGGTTTTATATTCATAATCTCCTATATGGTTCAAAGGAAGTCATCACATAACACAATTTGTTGATTTCAGATATATTTTTCTACAAAATGCCTGGAATCTGCTCAAAATGTCTCCTACCTGCTTCTCTGCTGCTTTGAAAATCTTCACAAAAACCCGCTACTAATCTAATCTTAATTTGTGCTTAAAGAAATAAACACCTCCTTAGTTCCGTTTTCATTTGTCAAGACACTAGGCAGGTATAGGCTTGTAACTTGATACAATTTCCCATAATTCCTCTAACAGATATCTACCTAGACAACTGAATGTTATTAGATCATATGCTATATATACCTGTGCATTAAACAATAACCTTTCCTTCTGAATAGTTGGGTAGAATACTCCTAAATTAACCTAATTACTACCTTTACCCTAACTACCTTACTTTTGTTAGACTTTCTCGAACCTATTATCTATATTTCATCGTATCTCCTAGCTCACCAGTGACTGTAACGCTCTAACGACTCACTCAAAAGAACCATCTACATTCTAATCAACTTAAACCCTGGAGCTAATCCTGGTGCACGGCATAACCATATTGTAACGTCCGCCCTCCTAACTTAACTTACTAACTAAACTCTAAATAACTCTAATATCCTAGCTCGTAGTTAAAGGTTGATGAAGATATAATGATCCTAATCACTAACTAATTTAAACCGAATACTAACCTAGCTTACTATATTAACCTAGCCCTAAAGGTTTATGAATTTTAATAGTTTATGAATATATTATTTTATGATAAGAATTATAGTAAACTAAGGTTAGTAAGAAAGCCTAGGTAAAGAAGGAAACGTTAATAGCTAAACCTAAATATTAGATATTAAATTTAACCCTATCAAAAATATTAAAAGGTAACTTCTAGAATTCTCTATGATGATTTATAATTGAAATACCTCCCTGCAGATAAAACCTGTACCTTATAAGTTCTAGTATTTAAGACTTCCTTAGCTATATCAGTACCTTATCTAATTCCTAACTCAACCTGTACTATATTATAAATGTAACTTAAATTATGGCCATGTGATCAAGTGGTTAGAGAACCCGACGTTGTAGATCCGCTGCAACCCTGGATAGAGGTTTGGGTGTGTCCTAACTCAAATATTCCTACTTCTACCTTCCAATATAGTTCAATTACTAGTTTTACACTAAACCTAAAAGCTGAAACCTATTACTATTATTTTCTCTTGAACCTAACATCATTAACCGCCTTACTAAAGTTTAACTTCAATTATTTCTATATCTGCCTGAGTGTTAATCTAGTAAAATTCAATAAGGTATTCGTATTACCTTTATTTAGGAATCAATACAAGCTTGATCACAACTTGAAACTCTCTAATAACCGTTTCCTAGGTTACTTATCAAACATACATACTAAACCTTCATTTTACAACCTACTTGTTACATAGTTAAAGTTGAACCTAACCATAATTTAGAGAATCATAATTCCAACCTAGGTACTCTGTATTTGGTTTCTTATCCTAACGTGTTATACTACTGACGACTTATTTAAGACCTAAAAATGTTATAGAAATCTACCTAGGTGAAGTTGAGAGGAAAATATTGAAAGGAGACTGAGCGTTGATTACTTGTGTTATTTGAGTGTAGATATTAAGCAAATCATTGAAGAAGCACTGCAAGGTGAATTTATAGTTAATATTTAGATTTCAGTTTAATAAATTAATGTTTTTTGGTTGAGACTTGGAAAACTACCGACAAAGGTGATTTTATAGTTTGTACTTAGACTTCAGTATAATAAATTAATGTTTTTTAGTTGAGACTTGGAAAACTACCAACAAAGATGATTTTATAGTTTGTACTTAGAGTTCAGTATAATAAATTAATGTTTTTTAGTTGAGACTTGGAAAACTACCAACAAAGATGATTTTATAGTTTGTACTTAGGGTTCAGTATAATAAATTAATGTTTTTTAGTTGAGACTTGGAAAACTACCGACAAAGGTGATTTTATAGTTTGTATTTAGACTTCAGTATAATAAATTAATGTTTTTTAGTTGAGACTTGGAAAACTGCCAACAAAGGTGATTTTATAGTTTGTACTTAGACTTCAGTATAATAAATTAATGTTTTTTTAGTTGAGACTTGGAAAACTGCCAACAAAGGTGATTTTATAGTTTGTACTTAGACTTCAGTATAATAAATTAATGTTTTTTTTAGTTGAGACTTGGAAAACTACCAGCAAAGGTGATTTTATAGATTGTATTTAGGGTTCAGTATAATAAATTAATGTTTTTTAGTTGAGACTTGGAAAACGGAGCCCCTCCACCGCTCCGCTTGGTGAACAACGACTACCCGACGGTTTGTCCTCCCGTCTCATAAAACAGTCAGAATAATGTTATCTTATTCTTATGCGACTGCAAACTTTATCAAATCTTTGCACAGACCCTAAGAAGGTGCTCTGTGCTAATGCAAAATTTACCACCATGTTCGTAAACCCTATACGCTAGCAGAAGAACTGGCAAAGAAACTGCCGCGCTTTATTACAAATTTAGCAAATAGAATGCAGTCTTCAGGTTAAATTACTGAACACTCAATCTAGACATTCAAGTGTAACATGATCTTAGTGTAAAAGGTAAGTAACCTTCCCGTTAGCTCTTCAAATTGGCCATCTCAATCAGGACTTCCTTTAAGAGAGTTTATATTGAACAAGCCAGTATTACTAAATCAGTAACAATGTAAAGGCGCCCTTTAAGTTTTCCATAACCAAGGGGTAACCTAGAGACAACCGCTCTGTGTACTATTCAGCTATACTTAGCTTAGGTACCTTCTATGGAACCCAAATAATGTGAGATGTAGAAGAAAGTCCGTCATATTAACTTTCAATTTGAAGAGGTTCATTTAGCAATTTATTTGATGTTAAAACTGAGAATTATATTTCTCTTAAGATCATGTTAGACCTGGCCGTCCTTGAATTTCTAATAATTTAATTATATGCAAGCAATAATACATGTCAATCTCCTTTACAAATTCCTCATTTTCTAAGAAAAATTATGATTTTTATAAATCAAATAATTTCAGGAGTTACCAAAACCTGAATAATCATTAAACCATTAGATATCAGTTGGGTTTTCTGACTGTCTTACAGTTATAAGGTAAATAGAAATTTTTCATCTACCTTCACAAAATTATGAAATTAGCTTTAGACTTAGTTAAAGACTAGAAGTGAATTGCTTGTCTAAGCAACCTTCACTAAGTCTCTTTAGACAGGATCTCATTTAATTCTACAAAATAACTAACAGTATTAGTCACATATAGATTTCTATCTACATTCGATGACTACACTGCAGGTTACAAATGGCTATAAATGACCAATTATGAATATAACTTTAAAATCCCAACTAACATATCTAATAATTTAGTTCAACACCTTTTACTGGATTATCTCCAATAAGTTAAAACAAGAACAAGCTGAAAGGAAAATCCCTACAAGTCCCTAGGTTTCCCTATGTCTTGACGATCTGATACCCTCGCATACTTTGAAGATATCAGATCCCCGAGATCAACCTCAAAAAACCTACACCTGGTACCCTCAACTATTCTGGAGATACACCATAACTCAAACAAAGAACAAACGAGTTCTTTAATTAACTAGACACAATAAAAAAAAACCACCCCTTCCCTAACAACAGAGTTATACGGGTTGCTAATTGCCCGAGTGCAGAACTCTGACTAAACTGTAAGGACCTGACATGGGTGACTAGTCCACGAACCTATAGTCACTACCTACAGCCCTACAGGTAAGCTCAAAGGAACCGAAGTTCCGGGAGGCTTCTTAAAACAGAACGGACCTCCCTTGGGGATAGAGCTTATTGACCCTCCTAACGTAAGGACAGATCATGTGAAAGCATGTAGGCGGACGGAGACTAGCCTACGGCTAACCAGTCCCGCTAGGATATAGTATCACAACCTGTTAAGGTGATTCCAGAGGTCCGTACCCCCATCCAAACTACAGTCAATCACACAACCTGGAGACTGAATCGATGCCTCATTTAAGCGGCTAAAATCGACCTTGGGATCGTCTCAAAGTTCCCAAGTCCTAACTATCGCGGAGAGGAGATGAACGGCCTTCGTAAGTGGTCACAGTGAGGTTCAGCGAAGGCAGTCCATTATTTCAAACCATGTTGAAATGAATCGCAATTGTCCAATATTTCAAATACAAGTCATTTAAATGACTAAATGAGGTTACCCAACGCGTAAGAAAACCTTAAGAAGCTACTTTTACTTGTAAGAATTTTTTTTACAAACTACCTTTACCCATAAGAAAAAGAATCTAATTCTCAAAAGTACGAGGCCAACTTCCACGTAGCAACACGGAATACCGTTCACACCTCGAACTGAGTTCAAATTACTGAAAAACTACTAAGCAAAAAGAATTTAATAAAACTCTGTGACATAATTGAAATTTGTGTTAAGTCGGGCAGAGCTTCACCTTTAAATTCACAAAGAAACGCAAAAGGCTCTAAAATATATTGGACAACACGACAGGGTCACGACTAAGTACAGAATGAATCGACGCGCCTCTGCTACCTCCTTATATACCCTTCGTCTTTAAGGTTCATAATGCTACAACAAGCGGCTTTGTCACAAAAGTATCGGAACTATTGAAACTATCAGAAGTATCAAAAGTTTCAATAGTATTGAAACATTTCGACCAATCAGAGAGCCGGATTTTGTAAACATTGTTAGCTTCAATACTCTCGACACAGTGGCCCCTCCACCGCTTCGCCATTTTGTCTGTCATTCTAAGTAGCCTGTGCATCAAGATTTTGCAACTGAATAAACAAAACTAAATAATTATCAAGTTAAATTGTTGTAAATCTTTGGAACTATTATCAATTAAGGTATGTAACTTATTTGATTATTTATTTTTATAGTAAAGGAAACCATCGTATAAAATTTTGTAGGTTATCATTTTGTAAACAAACTAAAACTGCTTTACATATTTCTTTGAGATCCCTGTCTAAATATAATGTCCTACCCTATCTCCCTTCATTCTATACAATCTCTAATCATAGGAGTAAAACATTTGTCAAAGTCCTGTTATTGTAACTAAAATTTTAGAAGCAAATTACATTTCAAAGCAACGATTCCCCGAGCTAAGTCGAGAGCAAGCTGTCCAGCCTCTCTGCTCATTTCCAGCAGCTGCACAAACCGCATACAAACGTCCTTTATGTCTTACTAATCTATGTAGACCTGGGTTAGTAGTGTAGACATGTTGTAACGGTGACTTCTTCTCAATTTCAGGATTCTGTAGCATCCCATTAATCTGATGATATCTGATCCGAAGTTCGCATCTTAACTCAACTATAAGGATGCCTGACATGAACCTGTGTTCAAACAACCTAAGCTACTTTTCAACACAAAGGTAATTTTTATCCTAAAATTATATTTACTAATACTTAAACCAAGTAATAACACACAGGTGCTATTAACCAATAATCATATGTCAAGGAAAGGCAACTTACTTACCTTTATCTATCAGTTTAAGCTATAAAATAACATTGGACTGAAGATAATACATAACTGTGAATGATCACCAATACTGTACAGAGTTGACACAATATTTTTTGTAATGAACCATTTAGTTTTCTAACAGTATAAAGCAAAGAAGTGAAGTCTCTTCACTCCTACAAATTCTTAGCGAAACAACAAAGGTCAATGGTTATTTAAAACAGTATCAAAATTTGTCAAATATAACTTAACAAACGTAAATAACATAAGATAATGTTTTACTTCTAGCGTTCCACAACCTGTAAGCTGCAAGCTCACATAACCCATGTCTAGTGTATAAACAACCATTTAAGGTTTCTTGTGTCCCATTATGTTGTGTTATGTAGCTACCCTTATTTAATAGGTGATTTTGTTACTATTTCAGGTCATCGACCCTGTTCAGTCTACATCTTCTTAGCTTCATGAAATCCAGTCCGATGCCCATAGTCCAATGCAACCAATGCAGAATCGTGGTCCAACGGAACTGCTTCCACAAACTTCAGATAATACTCACTACAAACCAACTTCTAAACGGATAGTGACTTAGTCGTTAAGTGAATTGTACAAGGTATTCCCATTCTTTTATTATACTTAATTCAACTAATAATTTAGTAGTTCTATTCATTGAATTGGAACAAAAAGGCAGCCTTAGTTCTTCTTAATATAGTAAGGAGAGATATTTTTCTACCGCCTGTCCACAAGGATTCTATAAAACAGTATAAAACTGTTATTAATTTATTAATATAGAATTCCTTTAGTTTTTCATTGATAGAATTAATATGAACACAGCCAATCGAACATACATCAATTTTAATTGAATAACTTAGTTGTAAACTACAGTTTAAATGTTGTGAAAGGTAACGGACCCCATTCTGGACCGTCACAACACATTGTAGTGCGTTTAACAAAAAACACAAAACAAGCAAGAGTTTCATTATCTGTGGGAGTTTAAAGCAAACGAGATCTGTATAATACGAGTGCGAGTTATAAATGAGAATGGCAATTAATACATTAACTTTGCATAATGAGGAAAGGGTTGAAAAGTATAAAGAGATACATAATTGTAATTTCACGCAAGCGGTCTCATCATTTGTCACCAGCATCCTGCCACGCGTCCTGGATGAATTTATTATTTTATTATCATCTGGGGTGGGTCTACCCTCTAACGGTTAAATAGTGGTAGCGAGTTTGTGTAATTATTTTGTACTTATGTGTTTTTGCGCTAAGTGTTTGCAAAAGTTGATATCTATATCTTTTTATTTAATTTTACGTTTTTATTATGGAAAACTATTCTTATAAGCCTCTGCACTTTTTAGGTTTTAGTTAGGTGACTAAAGAATGTAGGTGGATGACAATGAATATCTTCATCTATAACTATTCGTTGATTATAGCACTATTTGGTTACTACGCCTTACTTTACGTTGTGCTATAACGCAGCACCAACGCAGCCACGGTGTGTTTCGGTACATTATATGTATATTCTCTTTATGATTGTAAATAGGCAAAATTTAAAAATGATTTCCGTTAAAAGGTCGTCTAATGTATTCATTTTGGGTGGGTACCGTGTCCCGCAGGCCGCGGGCCAACGACGTCGCCCGGCCGAGCCCGGATGCGACTCATTGTAGCGAAACTCCCCGGGACCAAGTGAAACAATACACTCTTTCCTCCCATTGTCTCATACAACACCCATACATTACTATTCATTACATAGGAGTATTTTATACTATTGCAAATTGGGAGAAATGGGAGAGCTAAGTTTCTTTTTCATTGAAATATGCAAAGATCGATGTGTGGTGTGGTGGCTCAGCGGTAGCATTTACATTTTACAATCTGACTGCATTCGGTTCGATTCTCGATCATGCATCAATTACTTATTTAGTACTTAAATAAATTATGTGCAGTTTCGATGCCATCGCTAAAAACGGTGTAGGAAAAATATTATGAGGAGACCGGTATGTCCAAGTACCTCAAAAGTTCAAAGGACATAATATGACATTTACCAACGTGCACTGGGCTAGTATGGTGGATTGGGGTCCATCCTCTCTCTCCTCTCTGAGAGAAGGTCTCTGTTATACTCGTAGCAGTGGGAATATGATAGGCTAATAATAATGATGATGAATGTGCAAAGATCACAAAAACCATTCCACCAAAAATTGCATTCTCTTCCCGATCATATGTATATTGACTGCCCCGGTGGCTCAGTTGGTAGTGAACCTAACTTCTGTGCTTGGGGGCGTGGGTTTGATTCCCAAATAGGACAAACATTTGTGTGATGAACATTTGTGTTTGTTCTATGTCTGGGTGTTTATATCTATTTAAGTATGTATTTAAAAATATATATGTACGTATATCAGTCTCTGGCAGCCATATTACAAGCTTTGCTTAGTTTGGGGTCAGATGACCGTGTGTGCAAAAATATCCGAGATATTTATTATTATTATTATTTATTATATTAAGGTTAAACGTTTTACCTATGGCAAGACATTAAATTTTCAAACAGTTTTTATCCTTGTAGCTAGGCCGAGTAATTAATTGTAATTGACCACTGTGTTTTCGAAAATCGATTATTATGCTTTACATTATCATGTGAAGCTATAATATTTATCAGTAACGTGATATTAACTTATATTTCTTGACATATTTTTTCTACTATTTCTTTTTTTTTATTAATATTTATACTATTTCAATAGTTTAAGGTTTTAAACAAATTTCTTTTCAATCAGGAAGTAACTAAATGTAACCCATAGACGAAAAAATTTAACTATCTATATATACAGCAAAACATACTAACATCTTTATACCCAAATTATACAGAAGCAATTAAATGCATTTCGGTTGACTTTGAAATAGTTTTTCTAACGTTTAACTTATAGATAACATCGATTATTACTAAAATGGGTCAAGAGCGTTCAAAAAAAAGAATTAAATTAAAAAAGGGCGGTTCTGCTAAGTATCGTTGTCAAAATATCGGCGAGCACCTGCCTGGCAGACAGGGTGGCGCGTAACGAATTTTTGGATTTATTCGACTCGCCTTATTGCATAGGTAAACACTATGCTAAAAAAAATTTGGTTGCTCGCATACACTTCACTGAAAATACTTGTAACTTATCGACACGATTTACCTTGCAATAAATATACGGCAAATTTATAAACAGGCATAATCACAGGATAACTTTACCTTTGTCTTAAAATGATACCTTACTAAGCCTCGTGTCAAGAATAGTGCGATAAAAATCTTATAAAGTATATCCAAGATAATTCGCCCTGACTTGCCGCCATGTTGGCTTCGCCGCGGCCTAAAGAAATAAAACAACCGCGAGCTCTCGACTTTTTACTTTTTTATACAGGATCATTTTTCTTACTGAGTCGGCCAAGGGATTATCTACGGTGTGCCACAATCTAATATATCTCTTACGTGGTAAGAGATAAGGTCGACGGGTGTCCGGAGGCTGTTCCGGAGTGGACGTCCTTGGGCGGACTCGATCTGCTAGCCGCGAGAGATCGTCCCATCGCATGCTGGTCGTTGCACTGACACGATACTTTAAAATGCATTGGAAAGTAGAAAACGTATTCGTGTGATATTTTGTAGCGGCTTCCGATGCTACGCTACGCCTTAAATTAAGTACTTTACTAACAAACTTAACTTTGTTTCAAAATCCTCAATTCGTAATTCTATACTTACTCAGCTATAGTCGTTTGCCATTAGGTTGGGGTTAGTAACACCCATCACTAATGAGACACGTGAAAATGCGTTACCTTCGAATTTACGACTGCTTTTCGATGTCGCTAAATGTTGAGAAAAGCCGCCTCTCTTTCGTAACTCGAACGAAACTCCCAATTTATGCGTCACTGGCAAACGTATTCCGCAATGAACATTGGAATGTTTAGTTTTATTTAGTTTACACGGTCGTTTGCATGAATAACAAATAAATTGACAAGTGCAAACATCGCCGCATGCAATTATGGTATAGCACGTGCAAACTAGCGGAGGGTGGTGTTTTAGCACAATCAATAGTGGTGTATTGTGTCCATACGTTATTTCCGGTGAGCGTGTGGAATATCAAAGGTTGATAGCGCCGCGAATAGATAGACTACCCGATAGCTGGCTTGCAGCCCTATACTGTAATTATAGCTATCATTCGCACTAAAACTTGTCCACATTCGACCATTCCCAGAAGCCAAGGGGACATCAACGGTGACATGCTATCCTTATAATTAACTTTTGTGATTTAAAATGATTTTAAATTAATCAGAATCTAGAGTTTTTGATCACGATGCTACCCTCATTTATCTATCTATAAGTATCGATATTTGCATAATTTTCATGTCAGCAACTTGCATGCGTGACTTCCCCACCTGCATCGAAATCGTATAGTCTATCAATTTGAATGGAATACAATATTATACTTATCCCAAATATGATCAGGCATATGTCGGTACAAAGCCCCGTGTTTACGAGTTTTACGGCCGCTTTATTCGCGAACACCCCTCCGCAATAACATCAGGGGTTGCGGTCAAAATTGTATTTTTATTATAATTGCTCCTTTTTATTGAGAGCCAGTCCGCTACGGTAAATATTGTCGGGCATAGACAATGTTTCGTTTCGAATGTAATACAACATCGAGTAGGTAATTAGTTTATGTGAGTTATATAGTTTTATGCTGCGTATTATGTCTACATTTATTTATTCACAAACGCTATTAACTTTACCATTACACCAATAGCAAGGGACCTAACTACATAACTAAAAAAAAAAGTTACACAAGACCTATAAACCAAAACGAAACGGTGAGATAGAAGCTTTTGGAACATATTTTATTTAGAAACTACATTATTTGGTCACTGTAAAAAAATGTGTCTAATAAAATTATATCACGAAAACATGGAAAACAAATAATAAATATCACTTACGGATAAAACATCTGTGACAGTTTTATTATTCAAATAATAGCAAAAAAACTGTAGATGTCCATGTCCATACCCAATTCGACCCGCTTCAAAGGGCTTACGTTAAACCCCTTTTCTCTTTTTTATATCACGAAGATTGCCCATGACTATTTTGTTGCCAAATATGATTCGATCCTTTGTCCCTTAAAACCTATTATAGAGAACATAAAAATATTTCGACATTTCATTCGTGCCCATCACGTTAAAGAGTTTTGGTGAACACTTGCTCACAGTTTTGTCTGTTTGCGTCTGATAGTGAAATTTTATATTTTCCTTCCTATTTTAAGTAATATGACTTCTCCAGACGATGTTTTTTTTTTTCTAGCTGCTGCTTTGGTTTGAGGTTGATAAGATTGAAATAATTTAAGAAAGTATATTGTTTTTGAAGATAATTTATCTTGTAGCTAACCGTTTATAGAAAACATCTTTGAATTAGTTAGATGTAATCTGTCTATGTTATTATAATATTACTAATTCAAAGACGTTTTCTATAAATCACCTGTAATGACGACTAAACTAAGAAAATTGCAGCGACACCAATGCAGTAACTAACAGTCCACAAGGAAAAAAAAGTTGGCAAGGTCGACTGCAGGGTGTGTTCGACTAAAGACATCAAGCCTGACTGATTTAGTTCTGATGGGTATAGCACCCGCCACCTTACTATCTCTCCCATGTTTGACTTGCACAAGAGGACGGTCATAACATTAACAATGTTAAGATCATCATCATCCAGAAGACGGCCACTGCTGAACATAGGCCTCCCCCTTTTACCTCCACACTGAACGACAGCCTGCCATCTGCAAACACTGGATGCCCGTGACTCTCACGATGTCGTCGGTCTATTTAGTAGGAGGCCTACCTACGCTGCGTCTCCCGGTTCGTGGTCTCCACTCAAGAACCTTTCTTCCCCATCTGTTATCAGTCAAGGTCATAGTTACATTTAATTTATTTAAATCCTATGTTACATAACAATTTTAATTTAGCTTGCAACAATTACGGTCTAAAATCCTAAATGATCAAATTACCATGGGTTTAGTCTGCCATTGGTCCGGACTTTTTTGCGGAGACTAGGTATATCCATACTTTCTTTGTTTAGAACTCTTAGAACATTAGAGATCATCATAAAGTAAGGGCTCACATGTGTGCGCAACACATTCCAATCTACGTTATTGCAATTTGTCATTTCGTTATCAGTCACTATCGTAGTGCATTAGTTTCTCGGTATAGATAACACTATCTACTAGTTTACTTTCGCCTCGCTGAACTATCTATTTATTAGCTGTGCGTCCGTTTCCATATTATAGTATATTTAATTTCGTTTTATTTAGAAAAATACAGAAGTTTAATTAATTGGTGATGACGGAGCATTAAATTCTTATTATGAATTCTGAAATACCTACTTATCTAACTACAGGTTTGTCCACGCTCACCTAACTCTATAAAACCCATTTGCGCAGCTTCACTTAGCTCTGGACTAGTGACTTAGACCCGTGCTAACTTCATATAAATATCGGGATTCGCCTTGCACTGACACAAAAACTACATTTGAATTTTTAATTATAATAATTAATTGGTTAGTCCAGATTAACAAATCCAGGCTAACTAGAAACTTTGTTTGTTTTCGTGCAAGATAGTGTGGCGAAGATGGTTGACATACTAACCGTGTTATTTATGAAACAAAACACTTACCCTTTTGTATGCCATAGGTGCCAAACAAGCAGACGGGCCGCCTGATGGTAAGCGATCACCGTCGCCTATGGATACCTGCAACACCAGGGACAACACAGATACGTTGCCGACCCTTAAAAACTCTGTTAACAGCATTTTTGAAGAACCCCCTATTATAGCTACTCGGAAATGTCGCAGGTGGGATAGCTCATTCTACAAATTGCAGGTGACGCAAAAAAGAACGCGTAAAACGCTCAGTGTGCAATTTCCACCGACCTAGTAACTTTTCCTTTATTTTTACCTAGTCGAGTGTTAGCAAATTATCACAAAAAGTCACGTTTATCTTTGTCTATTGTCGTATTCCATAGAAATAATCACTAGTTTAACTTTTAGGCGCTGTCTAGCTAAAACAAAGTTGAAAAGTAGATTATTTTGTATTAAGACCGTAAGCTATAAGCTTCCGTTTTAACTTCGAATGTAGACATTAAGGCCGTAAGTCTTAAATTTCTTAAATGTACTTACTAAATTTATGGGTTGTCCCAATAGCATACTTTATTTACTAAATTCCTTATAGTAGCCTTTGTACAAAAAATACAAAAATAAATAAATAAAGCATAGCAACACATCGTTATCTATCCAAGTTGGTAAACGTGCCACAATGCTTAGTATCATCACAGTTTTACATGTGCGTAACGCATAATTTCACAATAAATCACACGTATTGTGAATTCTATTAAAAATTGGTAATTTGTTTGCGAAAGTGAGTGTTTTTTATGCAATTAGTCGCGGTACGTGTGAAGCGAAGCCTAAGTTTGCGTCGGCGCGAAACGCATCGTGCACGCACGGTTCTGTCGCGGAGATACAGTGCGTACGACTGATAACGCAACCCATTGCCGCGATAACACACTGTCCGTATAGATATCGCAACTAAATTTGCTCACACAAATATTCCACAACCAGTAAACATAAATATCTATTACTTCAAATGCGGACAGGCACGTTTTTATCGACTCTACCTCGCGCTATTAAATCTTAAATAGACACACACACACACAATGTTATATCTATATACATCGCGAGCGCTAAAGTTCTTTATGTATAAAAATTGGCAGACAAGGTCGTCGACACCTGTCTAGAGATTCGCAAATGGTCTGAATGAACGGCATCCCCGACCTACAAAGAAATGCAAGTCGGCACAAAAGTAATGCAGAACCACTTTTGTAGTGCAGTCAGCGTAATAATGACATAACAATGACGAATGTTTTGCCAAGGGGCGCGTGCGCATGCAAAAAACATTTTGTTGTGGGCGGGCGTGAAGTTACGTCAATTTCGCACAATTGTATCAGGACAAAATGAGCTTGGAAGAGGTGGTTTTGTGTTTTGCGAAAAGCCCCGGTCAATAGCCTCTGCATTGCCATTTCTTTTGAGGTTTGATGATAATGATAATGATGTGTATCAATTATCTGGATTAGCACATTTTAATTAGGATCGTATTTGACAGATAATAATTTAAATTACAATAATTGAACTTTTTAGAATAATTGAATACCTTTAATTTAATTCTTAATGTTATAGATAATGTTAATGAGGTTTTAAATTGAATTGGCGGGAATCATTTTCCAATAATGTACACCAAATAGACAGTATACCACCTATCAATTAAATGAAAACAGACTCCAACATTCTCAATTATAGTGAAGAAATTGTTACTTTCAATCAACTAAATGATTGAGCAAATTGTTACCAGGGCATCATGAACCGCCAAGAGACAACTCGCAAACAATATATTCAGGAAGTCGTTCGATATTCAAATATACTCTCATAGGTATAAACAAGGTATGATGCCTACTTGCCGAGCGCGTTGTTTGGTCGGTTGATGACGATGACTCATTTTGGCAGCCGGTTCGCGAGGAGGCGGTGCCAATTTGTGATACGCGATTCACGTACGCGATTCGCACACATTGACAAGCCGGACTAAGATAACAAACAGTTCTGGAATCCTGGTACCGAAAATACCTACACTTTACAAATTCAGCAGATGTTAGTGCTAATGAAACTATTGGAATTATTTACATAAATTTTTGCACCACCTAAAAGCAGCACCTTTTAGCATTCATTACCTTAGAATATTAACTAGCTGATGCCTGTAACTTCGTACGTACCTGTTCTTTTAGACAACGGTCATATTCGAGTATATCATTGTACTCATCTTTTACAACTTCCTAGTTTGGAACCAACACCGAAATCGCGAAAAATCTGCTGTTCCATACACATCGTGGAGTGATGAAATTTTGCCATGGATGGAACATATGTTTTTTTTTCCTGATTTCAAGGTTGGTCCCATTGTAAAAGTTGTTTATGATTGTTTATAATTACAGGTATCCTTGAATATATGTCCGTCGTCTAGAGACACACCCTATAGGTATAGTAAAGAATAAGTAGCGGGCGGGCTAACCTAACCTAACCATATTAATTAGGACTTAGGTATTGTAGGTTTGATCTTGTTTTCAAAATGGCTTTTGATATAGTCTTTAAATGTCGGCAACGTATATCTGTAATTCTCCTGGCGTTACAGGTAAACGATGGTAATCATCGAGGCATAAATAATTATCAGTTTAGAAAAAGGACTTTACAAAATTAGTTATAATACGTAATTTCGGTTAGGTACTTGGATGACGTAATATAGTCATCCAAGTAACCGATTTTTCCAGTTATTTTGATTTAAAAACCAAATTATTGAACGGATTGTGATGAAATTCAAATTCGGTGGAACCAATCCAAAAGTAAGTATTTCTTTTTAATTAATAATAAATATTTCCAAATCGGTTCTAAATTATAAATGAGGGAGTTCTGAGGTATCAAACATAAAAAAGCAACTGACTTGAGAACCCTCTCCTTTTTGATGTCATTTAAAAAAGGCGGACTGTTATAGTTTTGTCTTCGTTTGTACTATTATGTATTCTGTGGTCATAGTATGTTTGTAGTCTAGGTGCTAAGGTTGGTTCAGAAATTTTAGAGTGCTCACCCGATATATTCGTATAAAGTATCCCGATATATCCATAGCTTAAAATATATTTCATGCTAATATGTTACTTATCATATTTATGCTTGTGACACTACTGGTTAAATACGCTGTAAAAGTGTAATAAGGTAAAAACATTAGATTGAGGTCAAGAAGAATGTCATGCATAACAAAAAAAAAAAAAGTAGTTAATAGTAGATAGGAAGACTAATTTCCATGCTAAAAACTACCAGTCAACAATGTTTCAAATCATTTTCGCTCGCCCACTGCATGCGAATCTACCCCTTCTACGTCTAAACTAAACGGCCGCGCACACCACTCTAACCTCCAAAATAGTTAGCTAAATTCTAATCACTGAACTGTGTCAGGTTAGATGCCTCGAATTCTTATACTTTATACACGTGTTTTTTTTTTTCGTCTTAAGTTTGATCCCGGCACCAATTTGATTCGGTTCAATCTTTGTCGTCTTGGCAGTTATAGCCAGTCAGAGAAACAAAACACAAACAAACACAAACAGACAAACATTTCAAATATCAAAAGTGATTCTACAATAGAACTGATTTTGAAGGGATTTTGCAATTTACTGTGTTGTGTACTGTGTTAGTTGTTACTGTGTATGGTACTTAGCCGGATATTTTTGCGAGTGTTTATTGAAATGGTATTTTTGCGCGTGGAACCAATGGTAATACTTCTATTTATAGGTAGAAGTCATATACGATAGTATTTGATCTATACAATTATTATTTATAGATATTACAATTAATTTATTCAGTTGCGATATTTTAAACTAAACAGATTGTTCAATAACGCGCCGCCGAGGCTACTCAAAAATTTGGGGCCAAGGTTTCACCGCTAATATGTAGATATATGTATGATAATTATAAATTAGTTATCTACTTGGAACTTAGAAAACTGGTATCGTTTAGCGATAGCCCTTTACGATATCACATAAATATTAAGTTAAATTAATATATTATGGGCAAGTTAGCCTTACTTGTCAAAGTTGGTTTTTACGAATCGTTGACCTCCTTAGGAACGTGTCGGGTCCCAGTCGTTGTTTTCGTTTTTCCTACGAATTTATAAATAAGCCTTCAACGAGCTTACGAATGTATGCAAGTACTTACCTATGGTTGAGAATATAGGCTGTCCACTGTATGATCGGCATCCAACGTCCTCGCGACCAAAATACGCTCCATGAATAATAGATCAGACCACCACCAGTCGGTAGCCCTACCACCCTATGGTCCCCCTTATCAGTTGATTATAATACACGCAAATTATATTAATGGATAAAGACAAATGTAGAACAAGGCTGAAGTACGAGGATTACTCAACCTTATCGAATTACATGTCATTGTCATCTTTCCATGAGTAAATGTTTACGATTCTGCGTCTTCGGTACCTATATGTAAATTCGACCAAGTAGATAAATAATTTAAATAATAATATTGGACGTAAAAATCTTGTTTGTCAAGTCTTATTTAAAATGAGAAAGCTTATGATTTATTCGTTTGACTTTTTCGTCGCACAGCAGTAATTACAGGAGTATGATCATTATGATCAAAGATGTTTCAAATAGGCATGATGACTAATATATTTTTATTACCTTATAAAAAAGCTGATCATCAATAGAGCTTATTAACGAAAACAAAATTTAAATTAGTTCAAAAATAAATAAGTTCTGTGCATTGTAATTTCATGCTAGACAGAGAGCGCACTACACTGAGCTATGACGTCAAGCCTCAGACGCGGCATACAAATGCTATACTGACACACACTTTGCGAGAAAGGGATCGAGCATCCCCCTCCCCTCTCTATCCCCACCTAAAACTTTAAACGCTCATATCTCAGAGATTAATCAGCCGATTCAATTTATTTTTTCAGTATGTGTAATGTATTTAGTTATATTCATCGCTAAGCCTGTTATTTATAATAAATTACACATTAGGCCACATGCCTATTATAGATATCGTCAGCGCTCAAAAATTTCCCATCCAAAGGTAGCCTATAGGTATAGGGTATTTAATTTGTTTGTCGGGTATTTCTTTTGGTTTTTCTCAGGATGCGTTTGTCATAAATTTTGTGCTACTCGTTGACCCAAAATCCATGTGTTTGTAATAAAAATAACCTTAAGCCCGGCGCAGAATTTCAAGACCTTTGGATACCGTTAGCGACAACGACCGACTTGTACATAGTAATTACTGCGTACATAGGAAACGTTTTGATTAAAAAACATTCGGGACCTCCCTGTGACCACAGAAAATGTGTTCGTAACGTCAGCAGTTAAGATATGCAATGTAAAATACACGCTACAAAAGTGTTAAATTTCAATCAATGATTAAGAAAGAAGCTTTGATAGCTTTAAAGAACGCTACATAGTACATAACTGAACATTTCCTCAACCTACTAATTTAGGGTTCGCAAAGAAACATTCACCTAATTAAACACGATTAGGTTATTAGTAAATAAATTTACGGTCATTCGAAGCTACGAAATGATTGAGTACTTTCCTTATTGATAGCTTGTAATTATAGGGAGATGCTTCACGTTCGTTGGAAGTTCGGACGTACTATTTGTCTTCCACACGCAAATGTGGCGGGGAATTACGGTGAATAATTGATAGGTGTCATTTGGCAACCCCCTGCCACCCCGGTGAAGCTCCCACCAGCTATGCTCCCCGTGTCACCAAAGTCAACAGTTCCTCTTTGCTACAAGACTCACGTTGCGTACAGACTCTACTTGTTAAATTATTGTCAAAACAGTGGGTATGTTTTTTCTCAAGGCATTTCTTTTTATTGGTCACAATTTTATTTATGGTAATGTCAAACAAAGAAAGTGTTAAACAGCCACATTCAAGTGTTGTCATCTAAATAATTGTTCATTCTCCCGCTATTACCTTGTACAAAAATAAGTTTTTTAATCTAATCTAAAATACATCTCTCAGGGTTCCAAATTTCATTAATGACTATCATCTAAACCAAATTAATTATTACTACGTCTTGTTTTCAGTTAAATGCGATCTTGAGTTGCATATCGTTTTCATAAATCCACATTGATCCTTCGTGAAAATGAGAATGTCATCTACACACATGTTATGAGATGAAGTTGGTAAGTTTGAAACATTGTATGTTTGTGGAAAGTAACTTATGTTTTTTTTTACTAGAAAGCAAAATTATCACGAGTGACTATGTATTGTTCGCAATGCCGGCGGAGCCGCGGGCAAAATTACTATGTCTCTCTATGAATACCTAGAGATACCTGGCTAGATTTAATAACAATAAAATATACCAGTCTACCCACAGTTTGTTTAGTTTTCACGTTCTCAAAGATAGTTACCATTTATATGAGTACACGTCATCTGTTCTAGTTTCAAACTATACGCATTTCATAAAGGATGAGGTGTTGTCCACGCACTCGGTGGTGGTTGGCAGACCAGCCCCGGTATAGTGGTGGAGGCAGCGGGTGGTGTCCCACATCGATACTTCGTGCATTATTGAACAGTTGCGTGCTACCTCCAAAATTTCCAATGTTTGGCGATTGATGTGTAGATTGACTTTTGTCATTTACCTCGGCCATGTCAAACAGTAAAATGTTTTTCTATGCCCTCTCCACAATTTGTGGCCGAATCGTAATGGACATCGTTTTGTGTATTTTCTTTATATCTGATTGGCACGGTGATGGATGAAAGCTGTAGGTCATTTTATATATTCGTGATCCATTTAGGACAGTCATTAAATACGACATTTTATGAAATTTGTTTGCGATCTGTGTCTGATAGAGCTAATGAGCGGTCTGTCTAATGTTGGCAGGCATCGTGCTAATATGGCGATAACTCTCGGAGATAACGAACTAGCATGCCTTGTTATCTATATTGCAATTCTTTGGTCTATTGCAGATAACTGTATAACACGTCGAGAAACGTTTTGCGTAAAGGTGGAAAAATCCGCTAGCGTGCGGTTACAACTGATAACAGATGCACAATATTGTGCAAAACTCTTGGGTGTCCGGAGAAAGGCCTATGATGCCATAAAAGCGGCGCCTTTGCAAACGATTATATTAAACGTCGGCACCTTTTAACTCTAGCGCCGACTATATTCATATTTAGAAAGTTTTATTTCAACGAAACAGTTAGGTCCTTTGTTGCTTTGGGAATTAGCGACCTCAAAAAAAGGATTCAAACCTTTTAAAAAACTCATACAATGCGCTAAAAAAATGTGTTTTCATTGAATTTTGTGGGGGTTTGTTATCAGTAAATGTGATTTGTATTAACTTTTGCGCTATAAATGTTTTGAATACACGTTACGAATGTTTTGAATTTTGAATGCACGTTGTTTTGAATACATATTGGTACACGTAAAAGTGTATGTATGTACCTACCAGTGACGACGCAAAGCAGTAAGTATTAGGCGTGTGTTTTCCCTACAGTCTAATCGCTTTAACCAATTTTTATAAATTGAGTTAGATTACTCTTAATTCAGGGATGGTCACTGGGTAGCTGACGTCATCATAAATACAAAATCGTAATACGGTACTTAAAACTGGGGTGAATTGAATATACATTTGACTGTACCATGTGACGTATCATTGAATAGGTCTTCTAAAATGAATTGATAGATCATTCTTTGTTCAAATGTACCGTTTGCGAAATATGATCCACCATCCGCCAGTAATAGCGCTATCGGTTTTTTATATCTTTATAGAACCAAGTTTATGTTGATTTTACGCTGCCAACTGATAGTATGGGCTTGAGCATTTGTATTGTCTTTAGACCTTCAATGGTCTATGAGTCTAAATGTTTCTGTAGTGTTAGTGTTAGCTTGTATTTTGTTTAGTTATTAAAGGCACTTGCCCCATTTATTGTTGATAGTATAAGGTAGGTAGATACCTAACCCAGGTACTATCATCAGATCAGACAAACAAGGGAGATATTCCTTAGGAAAATTATTTTAATTTGTGTTCTAATGTCTCCGTGTTTCATCCACTTTTTGATGTAATGTAAAGTTCGACTACAGGCATCAAGCCTGGTTTAGGCCAGGGGCCTTACTGGCTTGGCTGTTATAAACGATTCAGTTTAGGTGATTGCGTAAAGTCTGATTTGGTTTACTATCGTTGTATTGTAATGAGTACAAAATACTCTTAAAAGTTTTACCTGTCCATAAATTACAAACTTCTTATATATATCAAAGTGTTAAAGTACCAAAATATTTAAAAATCTTTTTAAATGATGCACTCAAGCCAGCTAGTAGCTTCAGGTTCAAACAAATCATACGTTTTGGGCCCTCGGAGGCTTTTAAATGTTAAACAACCATAAAAATGTATCGGCTCCACATACACTTTTTCCAAAGTGATAAATAAGAGTCGCGTGAAAAGATTTCACTTATCTCAGGGCAATAACATAACGTTTCCATTACTTACTCCAAGAGAAATGTATTCGAAAACTGTACCGTTACGGTCTCTCTCCTCAAATAAAAGAGAAACCCAACCCCGCAACATTAAACCCTTTGGCTCATTTCTGCAGAGAATAGCGCATTTTTTATTATTTTACAACTCAATTGCAGAACTTAGCAAAGATGCCGACTTTGGATGCTGATGGTTAAATAAAGGGGAACAATAAAAACAAACGGAAAGGGTTTACACAATGCGGAAAATTACGCAATGGCCAGTTTTATGATAGTGTAAAAAATGACTTCGCAGGTACGAAAAGGATCTATTGTGGTCGTGATGGGGTCTGCTTAGCGAAGCTGGTACTGTACTGCAAATACAAGTGCCATTCACTCACTCAACGGTATAATGACACTGTATGCAAATAAATGCAAATCTTTTTATGAGCGCTTTCATCGCGACAATGGGGGCTCGGTGATGAATGCCTGATGCTACTGAATTTGATTATGCTCGTAGTAAACAAATTACTGACTACTAAGTAGTGTGTTTGTCGATTAGGTTGATGATTTGAAACTGCTGTTTCATTGCTTTAGAATGACATAAGTCTTTAATATGCTTGCGATATTTGTACAGCTTTGTATATTTAAATTTAACATTACTACTCTACAACGTAGACTTAGGCACCTATATAGAACTTTTTATAATATAAAACATCATCGCCCTAATTCATATCTTCAGTGTAGCGTGGCCCTTTGAACTTGATCTTTTTTATCAAGCGGGGCTACGGAGCGACTCGAAATTATATCAGCACCGTCGCCGCATTCCGCGCTCTCACACACGCACACAACCGTGTCATAATGCATTATGATACAAACAAACATTGGATGTGTGCGTGTCAAATTATGACAGACAATTTTTCAGGATAGCCGGGCACGACGAAAGAATATAATATTCTCTTGCAATGTCATAGGCGCTAAAAACATCAACGGGTGCGCAAATTTGCTGGTTGTGAATCGAAACTATCGTTTAGTGTTGGATGATGCGGTCCAACCTTCGATCAAATTGATCTAAACGATAATTGAAGTTGGACCACTAACCCATACGGGAGGCCCTTATTGGTCAAACTTAAAAAAAAGTCATAAAACAAATGAAACGCGACCAAAACAAATGAATATCAAAACAGTGGCGATATTTTGACAGATGTCAGTAGAATAAATATGACTACATATTTGGTAATATTTATCTATCAATAGATGTGTTCCTATGCACTGTTATAAGACTTCCACTCTAAATAATTTATCACGCCACATCTAGCGTGCACATTGTTACCAAGGGAGTGCAGTGAGGAGGCATTTAATCTATCAGCGTTTTTACCAACACATCTTTGCGATGACGACGCGGCTGCGCGGGCGCAGCACGCACACATGTGTAATGCACTCGTATGGTGCTCTTACTACGAGTGTTGAACTCGAAACACTCGTCTTGTAAAGTCATCAGTTTTATGTTATATTATCAATAGATGACAAAAAAATATGTTGACAACGGGCACGAACCACGAAGTGTTGAAAACCATGTGGTTTTGCACTACAAACAATAAAATACGGTATCCTAAAAACTAATATTAGCGTTAGCTTGTTCTTGGTAACAAAAATAGTTGTAAGAAATGTCATAATATTAAAATTATACGTATACAAATAATTCGCTCTACCTCTGCTCTAGATAAGTAGTGAAGTGTAGGTTGGATTTTGTGAGATATGGTGAAATTACAACACACGTATATCCAAGAACTTATGTTCACTGTTCAATCAAAAAAAATAACTAAAACTAGTAAATCCAGGCTACAATAAGTAGCTACGAATTAAGATAGGTTTGGTATAAAATATTCCATTAATCAAAGAACATCAACACACAGTACTTCCTTGTTTTCTTTTTTTGTAGACTAGACGTGAGATGATAGTTTTCAGGCTAGTCAAAAACCCATAGAGGTAGTACCGGTAACTCGAAAGAACGGCCAGCAATACGTAGGTTTCTAGACATTTGACTATAGCTCATCTAACTGATCGAAGAGGGTTAACATGCCTCGCAATATGATATTATGATATTTCTTTCTTTCCTAAACTAGATCAGGAAATCACTCTCGGCTCTTGAGTGATGTTGCTGGGAAACAGTAGTGGCTATAGTGATAGCTTTTCATCTTGAGAATGGTTGCCAGTGTAGCAGGTATAGGCGAGTACTAAGGTGGCCAGTCATTCGAGTTTCTGTAGTAAGATCGTCGAGTCTATACGCACACAGGGATTGGCTAGACTGGAATATTGCTCGCCATGCTAATGCGGCGGAGATTGGGCAGGTCGATGCCCGCGCTCCCGGACGTCGGAGTCATTCGCCAGAACCCGTCCACCCCTGACTCCCTCGCCCTTGTGTACGTCTCCAGCATATCTTTGAGAATTGTTTTAGTAAGTTTGGTTAACTTGTTGAATGTTAAGGCATTTTGTTAAAATTTGGGCCTATTTATTTATTTATAAGTATGCATATTGCACTGAGATTATAGCGGGATGGCTAGTAGATAATGTATATATGACGCAGATGGATTGACGAATCAGCTGTTTTACAAAACCACTAGCTATTTTACAAAACAGCTCCGTTATGTAAAACCGCTGAACAGCGTTCAGCTGGATTGCCATTGCGCTACGTTTAACAAAATTCCTACCCAAGTTTAGATGTAATGCAAAATGGCAATGAAAGTTCAGTAATTATGGAAAAGCGCTAAACGTCGGCGTCGTTCAGCTATTTTACATAATGGTGCTGTTTTACAATGTTTTGTAAAACAATGGAATGAAAGTTCAGTAATTATGGAAAAGCGCTAAACGACGCCGACGTTTAGCGCTTTTCCATAATGGTGCTGTTTTACAAAACATTGTAAAACAGCACCATTATGTAAAATAGCTGAACGACGCCGACGTTTAGCGCTTTTCCATAATTACTGAACTTTCATTCCATTCTAGCGGTTATGTGAAAAAGCTAATTAAGCAGTCCATCTGAGACATAAATATAAATTGTTGCCATTTTTTTGCATACTACTGAGTGTCGAGACAAGGAAATTGCTGGTATCAGTCGCTAGAAAACGATCAAAGGTAGGGGGTAACAACGCCTTCTGTGTTGTTAGTTGTTACGCTTTTAGATTTTAGGTAGCGGTCATAGCATAGCTCGATTATATGTTTTCCTAGCCGATCACCGATGTTAAGCATGAGACGACACGGTAAGTCTTCGGATGGGTGACCGCAAGTGGCATTCGCAATTTAGCGCTACCATGGGTCGGATGACACGTTCAATGTTAGGTCCCGATAGTGAAGTATTCAAACGGCCTATAAATTTGACACCTGGGTTAGTGTAGGTATTTTGACTTTGCACTCACCTTATCACCAGAAAAGAAAACAAAAGAAACATAAAGAAGGAAGGAAGGTACATAAACTTACATTATACCATCTGTATACCATAATATAAACTGCATTTTTCTTTCAGTTTGAAGACTAGATAGGGGAAATCTAGATTTAATGCAGATGGTATCAATAGTTTAAAATACCTTACCAATTATTCACGTAAAACATTTTATTTGTGAAAATACCCTCCTAAAACCAAAACCCAAAAAGTCATGCAGGATGACTGCGTTAAATTCGGTCGGTGGGCCGCTCCGCTGGCCAGTGACCTTGAATGACGCGTACACAGCTTACATAGTAGATACTATAAAAAATCCATAGATTAAGCAGCAGCTTCTATCACCAGTTGATAGTTTAAGCAGAAGTTAGTGCGCGAGCGCATAGATTAGTCACACGCATGACACACACTCTTACTGGCCTGAACCCTATTAGGCGTGCATGTGTGCGTTACTCGAGGGCTGATTATCATATCATATTTACTGATTAGGAGCATCGTTGATACGTGCAGGCGGGGCGAAGTCTATACGCCTAAATGATATAACGACTAGGTACCTAGGTTCAAGTAATTTATTTACCACCTATTGCTGATCCCTCGCGCGGAACATCGCTCAGGAAACCGTAGGTACATTGTTCTAAGTTAAAAGTATCGTACGTATGCAACTTAAAAAATGAAACGCACTTTCACATAAAATTTATACTTAGTTAGAGTATTAGGTATAGGTATTATGATGCTTTGAACAAAAAGATGAGAAATAGACTGCCAGAATATATTTTTGTCAAAATAGGTCATCATCATCAGCCAAAAGACGTCCACTGCTAAACATGCAGCCTCCCCATTTAACCTCCACACTGACCGACAGCCTGCTATCTGCACCCACTGGATGCCCACGACTCTCACAATGCCGTCAGTTCATCTAGTGGGAGGCCTACCTACGCTGCGACTTCCAGTTCGTGGTTTCCACTCAAGAAGCTTTATTCCCCGTTTGTTACCGGTTCCTCGAGCGATATGGCCTGCTCAATGCCGCTTCAACTTGCAAATTTTAATAGCTATTCGGCAACTCTGTTTTTTTTGCGAATATACACATTCCGGATTCAATCGCGCAAAGAAACTCAGAGCATAGCTCTCCCCTTTAAAATAGATTAGTGAAAATAAGTACGAGTTCTTAAAAGGTATTGCATTTAAGAAGAATGGAAAAGCGCATCAAAAAAACATTGCCCAAATATGTGAATGTGATCAAAAGATAAGTACTTGAGTATCTTTAACATTGGAAAGACCTTGCAATTATTATGCATAGAAAAGTTTAATTTTGAACGTTTAAGTTTGACTTTACCAAACATATTTAAAAATGTATTTGTAAATCAATAGGAAGCTATTGACCTAAACATACGTCTATAGACAATAAACTAAATTTATATTGGTAATTATTTCGCGGTACTCTAAGAGCACCACCGAAGTTCCAAAACACTCACAAACCTGGCGTGGGCGGTTTGACAGGAGAAAATGCCTGAGCGACGACGCGGGCGCATAATGGATGCATAATAATTGTACGCGGCATCTCGTGAAGGTGCATGCTGCAGCTACTAATGTGACCACCCGGAAGTGATTCTATGGATTACAGGATACTTTCTGAAACGTTCTAGAAGGTTCTGGATTTTAAAATAATTTTATTTCAATTGAGATAGCGATATTTGGCCAAATGGTCACTTAATCTTATAAAGTATAGTATATTATGTATGTAGTATAGTATATATGGATAAAAACTCTTTTTTGTGTAGGTACACCAGAAAACGAGTACCAGAGTATTTACTGCGTACAGTAATTTAAGGTAGGTAAGTACTTTTTGAAGAATTATTTTTATTGCATATGGGTCTGCTTTTGACCACGAACTGCATATGGGTCTGTTGGTGATATGCAATGAACATCTTACCAAGTTTTCTATATCTTGAACAAATTCAGAGTTGTTCCAAATATTTGGAGTCTCGTACAATAAATATCCAAATTAAATAATTGCTAGAAATAAATGGAACATATCACTTTTTTATCATCTTATGATTAAGAAGAAATGATATAAGAAGATTACAAGTAAATTAAAAAAGTTTTTCATATACTTAGCGTTTAAAAGCGTTTAAGTTTAGAAATTAGCTTGGAGGCAAAGACAACACAAATTCTGAGTTTGCCATCAAAACTAAATAGGTTGCTAGTGCGTGGGCTCCGTTAGTTTAGTAGAGATGCCACTTCCAATCCTGTCTGATCAGCCTTTGAGTAACTTTATCCTGATTTTAGAAGCTTCGAGTTGGTAGCTCTAGCTGCAGCCTTGGCCAGGCCTTTCCCTCGTCCATCACGGCTCTCACCTACACCATAATACCGTATATTAAACTATCAGGCTGACATTTATCTCGCGTGCGCCGGAGTCGGCCGGCGCGGGTGACTTCATTAGACGAAACAGTTTAAACGCCTTCTGGAATGTTCTCCCTAAAGGGATTGGGAGACAGCTTTCATAGGCAAGGCATCTACTTTCGTAGAGTCCATTGGTTATCAAAATGTATAGAATACACATCATTCACTCTATAACTAAATGTAGAAATATAATTCGAAAGTTTTTTTTTCTTCTTTAATTTTGTAATTGTCCATAGGTACTATAACATAGAGTCTGTTCAGAAAGAGAGTGGACTTGCATTGGGGTTAATGGACAAATATCTCTATAAATAACATGCAAAAAAAACAACACAATGACAGCTCATGATAGCTAAGTTTGTCATTTTTCAGATGGCTGAGGCGGATTGCAGTTAAATTCGTCTTGTTCTCCTTTTGGCTAAGCCCACTCTCTTTTTCAACAGACTCTATAAATGTAATTGTTCTAAAAACTATAATAATATTTTGAATCATAATTTTCACTCGATGATTCTCGATTCTTAAATGTTTTTACTGCTGATATTTAATTTCCAGGCGCTGGTGTATTCTACGATGACTCCACAAAATAAATTAGTAGTGCAATGAATCGACCTATATATTCTCCATAGCCTGCTGTCATATATAATATTTCCGACCCAAAAATAAGGAACTGCATGTCTTTGAATGGCTTCAAAGCCTCTCACAAAGTTCTGTACCTAACTAAAGAAGTCATATGAAAGGGTTTGTTGTTTACAATCGGCTTCATGTAACAGAACTCCTTCCCCATGCGTGATAGGCGTGCCGTGCATCGTTAAGGCAGTGCATCCTGCAGAGAGGTGGTGGGAGGGGGAAGGGGGGAGAGCTAAAGGCGTGCGAGTGGGCGAACAGACCAAGCGGTTATTTCGGTATGCACATTGCATGCAGCGCAGCGCAGCGTCGGCAGCGCACTTGCCACTCGAAATAGTCAGGTCAGGGACCGCGAGCTTCGGCTCAATCCTGCCCCAAGGTCAAGTCTCGCACCTCCCGCACTCCGCGCTCCACCCCGCGTCTCTGCACATTAACGCAGACGCAGCCGTCGTCACGACTGACATAGAAGCCCGGGAAATTCCAATTAAATTATTCATAGACAAATTTTATCACAATTTCATGACATTCGTTGTGTTTCAAAGACAAACATGAAAATATTTATAAATCCAGGGGGACCTTCAGGCCAGTCGTAAACAAGATATACTCATCATATATTGCAAACACGATAAACAAACATCTAGAAGGTGTATATTGAGTAGTTATTAGACTAACTGTTAGCGAACATGACCCGGGGACTGATTAATCGATTCTTAATTGCGAATAGTCCATTAATAGTCGCGAGATAAAACCGCGTGCGCAGCTCGCTGATGAATCTTGCGATAAACATAATGGTATTATTTTAAAATACTTTGTGCATAACCGGAAGTTTATAACATCTTGGCTTACGTACTTACGTCGGTTTTTGTTTGTTGTTGTAACATTGTTAAAACTACAGTCAGGTTTTCTATCTTTCTTTCTCTTTTAAAATTTTATCTGAATGTGATTCGGTTATTCTTATCATCTAGATACGGAACTCTCGCGCTCAACTCTTAATTGTTTTCAACTAACGCTCGCTAACTCTTTATTAATTTTACCAGAAACTACCTACATTAATAGAACATCTATTGTTTTTTGAATAAACGCACCTATGTCATATGTTTACCTAATGTTTCTGGCACATTCTAGATAATGTCTATGTAAATAAAGGAACTTAGTATTTACCGCTATGATACTCTTACTATTCTCGTAGCATTCTAGCCACAGAAAAGATTTTTTTATTCTTACAATGAATGGTCGTTATATTATTATATAGTTACAACCGCTATATTTTCAAAATACTTCAAAAGGAAGGTTCTCTTTTTTGTGTGTACATTATATTACGCGATATCTTTGCCGATTGTGAAATAATTTTAATAACTATTTTTTATAGGTTTTATATATCATGAGGGTCTCATATAAATTTCCTTCTTTGGAGTCAGTTGTTGTTTATTTTTATTTCTTAAAAATATACTGACTTATTAATGTTATACAACCGATAAAAAAACTCTGTCTCTCTGTTTTTTTTTTTCTCTTAACGGCTAAACGGTTAGGCCAATCGTAACGAAATTTGGCAGGAAGATAGTGTGCATCATTAAGACGGACTTTACTTTTATATTTTCCCTCCCTTCAGCTAATTAGTTATATTTTAATTGAACTTAGTTTAAATTAATCAATACCTAAAGTATTTAAACGATCAAATAATAAGGTTTTACAGAACTGTAGAGAATGAGGGCTATAAAGAAATCAAACTTTGATTAGCCACTACCATAACCTACCCTATTGCTACGTATCTCGATTTCTTGCAAATACGCATAACAAAACAATTGTCATTTCTCTTAACACGAAGTATGTAAAGGTTGCCCAAACACCTAAATATTGACAAAACGCCGGCGGTGCAAGTTCGAGGAAGCAGTAACAGGATTCGGCTCTACATTGGTTAGCAACACTTGTTTGGCTTCAGCTTCCCTTTGGTCATCGACACCGAATTGGGGGACAAAGCCAAATGTCAGCCCACCTGACCACGTCACCAATTCCTGCCAGTAGCATTAAAACAAAAAATATTTAAAAGTAAAACATAAAAACACAATCAAATTAATAAGTGTGAATTTTTGCAACACGGTCAAAAATTAATTAACTGTATTACTGTATACTGGTAGTGAGACTGGTAGTAACTTCTTCCAGTCTTACTACCAGTCTCACTACCAGTATACAGTGAATGCTTCCATGCAAAACCCCATAGAAGCCTCTTGAAATTATTTCAATACTCGACACAGGCCAATGCACAAGACGTGTGACGCGTAACATTCTCTGATCAGCAAAGAAGAAAAAAACATAAATTTTATTGTCTTTTCGTTTTTTTTTCATGTATGCACAGATTGTACAGCTTAGGTTCGATATAAGGACATTCAATCTTATTATCTACACTAATATTATAAAGAGGAAAGATTTGTACCTATTTTTGTATGTTTGTAATGAATAGGCTCCGAAACTACTGAACCGATTTGAAAAATTCTTTCACTGTTGGGAAGCTACACTATCCCCGGGTGACATAGGCTATATTATATTTTGTAGCCAGGCCGAAGGCCGAGCTTACACTCGTGCGAAGCCGGGGCGGACGGCTAGTATCATCATAAATTTAGAAATACGTGAGCTAGATAAAGACGCACAAAACTGTAGTTCTTGATATCATTATCATAAGTTTAATTTTTTTTGTTAATTAAAAAAACTTATATTATTATAAAGTAGGTAAATGACCTAATTGAAAGGATGTCTGGTAATATGGGTACAATCTGTCTGCTAGCATTACTTAAATAGGTATTAGATCTGTTAGTATTTGAAAATATTGATCAAAACATTTAGTATCTAAATAAATACAAATGCTTAAGTGCTTAAATATAGGTAGATATATCATAAGACCAGTTTCATCCATTTATTGTCTAATCCAAATAAAATTGATCCATCATTCAACTCCCATACCAAACCCGCGATTCTTAGAAGATTGTTCCAAAAATTCCATCAAATATCTGTATGATCGTAGACGTCAGTGGAGAGGCAAGCGTCCCTTCGGCGATGTTAGCGAGGACGTTGCACTTTCCCTCCCGCCCCCGCCCCGGTTGGTCCTGTCGCCCCCCCTGGCCTGCCGAAACTCGCTAACCAAGTTAACCAGCGCTCCACCGACCGGATTTGACTATTTAGTCACCGTTGCTGGAATGTTTATTTTATGGACGAAATTGACGATGGCCCTTGCTTTTTACGTAGCCCGATCAAAGGAAATAACTGTAAATTAGCGAAAATATAAACATTTCTAAGTTATCATTATTTTCATTTGGTGCAATACGGAAGTAGTAGGTACATGAAACATTACCTACAAATAAATTTCTAGAAATTTTTGAACATAGATAAAAGTAGCTACAAATAGCTAGAAATGGATGCAACAAGGTGATAAGTTGAGTATAGAAATGAACGAAAATATCCGAGGATATTGTAATAAAACGGGCTAATTATTTGTCGTTACATTTAAGTACTTATCTGTATAAACCTATCCTATACATATTTCACCAACATTATCATTATCACTCTGTTCTAGTTATGTGTTAATCTCATTACCTCTAAGAATTACTTGTCCAAAGTTCTGAAACCCTGACCTAACTCTATCAAAGTATTCTTACAAAGATTTTCTTAGCAAGCATAAAATCTTTCATGCCATATTTCCACAGGCACATATAGCTATAAAAATAATATAATATCGAATAAAAAACTTTCACTCAAAAAAAACTATAAATAAAATAGGTTTGATAGTATCTGTGGAGCATTAAAAGTATTGCATCAACATTGGTGTAGCGAGTTGAATGCAGCACAAGCGCATCGCTTCCCGTTACTTGGCTATGTATATACGAGTACATAGTGGTTATGTAACGTAGTACGGTCAGCAAGACAAACTACTTTCAAGGCCATAATTTCAACAAAAAAATAGTTTGCAGCTCTATCAGTCGGAAGTACGGAACAATCACAGTGTTAGTACGAAAGTATGTAAGTGTGTATGTTTTTCTGTACTCAACTTTATAAAGGCTTGACAAGGCGTGTAATTTGGTATGGATGAGTATTTATCCCATCATAGACTGCTTTTTATCCCGAAAAATATAAGATTCCCGTAACCGCGGGGTGCTGTCAGCATCAGATTTATTCGTCTAATCATAAATTTATTTTGTAAGGTATACGACCCATTAACGATTTGAAATATCACTCGTGACCAAAAGTCCATCTTGCTCTCTTTCAAGGCTTTAGTAGAATCAACCACCTCGACCTGCCTCAAACAACGAGTACCCCTAGTTTTACACTGTTCTAAACATATATAAATATTTCTTTATTAACCTCTGTAGTCTGCATAGACAATAACTGCCTACCAATTATTTTAGTATTAGCTAACAAGTAAAATTAAAACTTCTGCTGCCCTGTCCTGTCCTCCTGTTAAAAGCAATCGTAAAATTAATGTGCGTTTTGGAAAAAATGTTATAAGAACTAAGCTATCTTTAGAGCCGCTCTAGGACGTTGGTTCGATCAACTTGTTTTAAAATTAGGTATTACAACGGGGAATGCTCTGATGAAAACGATTTTTTGGATCTCGTCCCTCCGTCCCAGTTTTACCACCAGACCGGCTGACATAAAAGTATCGCAATGTTCGATTTAATTCAGACGAAGGGTGAATAGAGTCCTCGGAGGTAGGCAGCGCACTGCCAACGTCCCGTTTATTGTAGGTGTCTACAGACCACTAACCATCAATTGGCCCGTCGCCTCATTGTCACTTATTCAATAATAAAAAAACAATAAAAGTGAATTTACGAGGAAATACTAGAGTGATTTAACTTCTTTAGCAAAACTTTCATCAGTCGTTTATATTATTTGATTAAATAATTAAATACTTACAGTAGCGTAATGAGTATTTTTCCAGCAGTACCCGGGGAGTGCGCGGGCGGTGGTCAGGCCTGCCTCAACACGACGCACGTTACCATGCGCCCGCGCATAGACGCGCTTCCTGAACGTGCATTAAAACTATCCGGAGAATAATAAACACCCCGGCCGTGCTGGATGGGATGTAATTAGAATTACGGGAATAGTTACCATCACAAGATGCTAAGAGTAACTCTTGTAAAAAATAAATAAAAAAATTTAAGCCCAACTACAAATTTTGCACTTTGCGCTATGATGTAAAATTTTATGTTCTTTTCATCACATTGTCCAGAACTAAATATGCAAAAACAGTGCATATTGCTTGCATATTTTAAAACAGTGTTTTAGAATATGTAAGTCTAAGTTACGTATACATTTTTAATAGTTATTTATGAATCACGCTGGAGTTGAGAATCTATCTTGTCTCTTCAGTTGAAGCTAGTGAACTGTCACTAAGTGTTTTAATTTTGTCCACCAAAACGGATAATTTTGTCAACATTGTCAGTTAATCCTTTTCAAGAAACATACCTAGTAGCTATCCTCCATTGGTGAATATAGCAACTCGATTGTTACATCGTCTGTCAGTAGGGAACAGTGAAACAATTATTGTGTCGTTGGTCCCCACTAGCGGACATCGCTACTTTTTTCCCGATGTCCACCATTGACGGACAAAAAATTTAATAGTTCCGACAACGGGAATAGCAAATGCAAATGTTTCAGAGCTCAAGTATCATTAAGTCTTGAAGACAACAAAACAAATGAGCCCAAAGCTTCAGTGTCCATGCGCCTTAAATTCCATCTCTATCAGATCAGTGCAACAAATTCGTTTACAGGGTTATACGGAACGGTGGCACTACATAATGATGAGTTCAATGACCTCCTTTTGAACACTTGCTGATCAAATCATCTTTCAAACAAAAAACTAAAGCAAAATCAGTTCAGCCATTTGAGAGCTACGATGCCACAGACAGATAGACACACAGATATACACACGTTAAACTTATAATTTTCTCGTTAACATTTCTGACCCACGAAGCTAAAAGAGGGGTTTAAGCTTCGTGAGTCAGAAATGTTTAACCCCCGACGCAAAAACTTTCCAGTTATCATGTTTTTCTCCGAAACACGTGATGGCTGCATGCAAGTAATCACTAGAAAGTGTTTATTACTCTGCGAAAATGTAAATTACAATAATAAAGGTTATTCAAACACGATTAAAGTATTATTGATAACTTGTCCCCGTTTGGACCTATGACAATATTGTTCAAATTAGTGTTTGAAAGGAAGTGATAGTGTTATCAAACGCAAATTGTTACTTGCGGCTAAATCGCTAATTACGAATGTTTGTCTGTATGTACTTAGTGATAACGCAATTGGTTCTCTTTTGTTTTGGTCTTGTGCATTTTTAAAACTGAGTGTGGTGATTTTTTTTAATAATTTTGATTCGTATTCATCATCATCATTTCAGCCATAGGACGTCCACTGCTGGACATAGGCCTCCCCCATCAATCTCCAAAAGGGCCGGTTGAAACCCAGAAGAGAGTTTTTTTTTCGTTTCTGTGGGTTGAAAGCGGCCTGCATCAAGCGTTTCCCTGCGGTCTTTTCGATCCCTCAGTCGAGTCTCGAGTCTAGGTGGGCCTAAAGATGAAGATGGACAAAATAAAGGTCATGTCAAATATCCATGTTGTACCCACCCCAGTATCAGGTGTTGTTGATGCGTACGTCTACCGAGGACAAACAGTCCAATTAGGCAAGTCCAACTTCAAGAAAGAGGTCAATCGGCGAATTCGACTTATGACATAATTGGCGGAGTAATCGCGTAACAAACATACAACAACAAAAAACATACAATCGGATTTATTACCTCCTTTTTGAAGTCGTTAAAAAAGGCTACCAGCGTCATCATCATCAAACAAACAAGGGTGATATGGTAAGGTGGCGTAGTGGGTGTGAACGCATCAGGCCCAAATAAACTTGATGCCTTTAGTTAAACTCACCCTGCAGACGTTCTTGCCGCCGTTTTCATGTGGACTATTAATTAGTTCATTGGGTCGCTGCAAGTTCCTTAGTGTCCATGAAAAATGAGTAGGTAAGTGTTTCTGCGTCAGTATTTGAGCTAATCGGTTCAGCAGTATAGTGAAAGAAATGGGTAAAACACGGAGACATTTGACCACGAATGGTAATTGTACTAAGGCATATCTCTCTTGTTTATCTGATCTAAGATCGTCTTTCTGTATCAAACTATCAACCCATTAACTAAGACCTACTGTCTCAGTATTAGCGATCTTTAACTAATCTCAACCACATCCACACTAATATTATAAATGCGAAAGTAACTCTGTCCGTCTGTCTGTTTGCTACATAATCACAGCTAAACGGCTTAACCGATCTCGAGAAAGTTTTGCGAGGTAATAGTATGTATCATGAGAACGGACAAAGGCTATTTTTTTCTGAAGAAATCGCGGACGAAGTTGCGGGTATATCTAGTATATATATGTATATATATATATATATATATATATATATATATATATCATAGCGTGTACTGCAGTGGTATTAGTGCTTGTAAGTAATGGTATATAATATATGTGTGAGTGTGTGTGTGTGTGTGTGTGTGTGTGTTCACTATGTGAATAAATTATCTTATATTACTCACTTACTTACTACTTATTTATCTTGACTCACGATGGATCTGAGGTCGTATAGCTAAAAAAGGGTTTTTGTTTAAACGAGATGTAAGTTCTAATCTACAGCCTAAACATATTTTAGTAGCTGAGATATCAATTGATTCCATTAAGTTCCATAATGGTTACTAGTACGGGGTAGGGTAGCAGCTTCACACATACAAATATACGATACAAGTACACTCCTATATTGTATTTTCAGAATGTGACCTTTTACATGTCCAGTATGCCCGAAAACATCGTTTATCGATTTGGCATTCGTCTCAGGAATTACAAATTCATGAATCAAGACTCGCGGGTTGTAGGACAATAATTTAAAGTGATCTAATTATTCCGCCCTCGCATTTCCTCAGTACCTGAGCGGATGGAGTACTGTCCAAAAAGAAAAAGTTCAAGTAATTATATTTAGCAGCCCCTGTAATTACAGCGTAGGTTTCCTTAATTACAACCCCCAATAAAAGGATTGGTGCTTCCTTCCGCGGGGGCGAAACGCGACATGTGCTCGATCCAGCTTATTATTGAACAAATAAATAGCATCTGAATTGAAATAGAAACACGGAACATCCCCTCGCATACTTCCGTGGACTTGGCGTATCATTTGAATTTCTTTCAATATATTATCTAAGTTTTGAGAATTTTGATGTTTTTTTGTTTTGAAATTGTAGAGTTCTATTTGGCAGATATTTAAAAATTAACTGACCGAGCCTCGGTTTCAGATTCTACTAAGACAATTCAGCGATACTATGTACTATGTAACTACTTTTCATTATCATCATTACAATTGTTCATCACCACGCAACTAGTTCAGAATATTCCTGTAAGGTTATTATTATTAAAATATAAGACATCTGTACCTTTAAACCTTTCGGGTAATAAGCAAAAGTGCATACCGCGGTGTACAAGGCACTTAAAAGAAAAAATACTACTTTTATTACTTAACTAGCTTTTTTGCCCGCGACTTCGTACGCGTAGATTTTCATATAAACCTTCAATCCTTTTTTCTTCCCTTAATCTGGCCTTGCGCAAAATAACATAGCCTATACTTCAATCTGGTCATAGCTAAGCATATTCGTGAAAACCGCATTTAAATCCATCCGCATTTTCTTCCAGGGGTGTAGGAGATGTGCGTGAACAAACAAACAAAAATTCTAAAAACTGCCTTAACATGTTCAGCTGCTTATTTTAAGTCGCCCTGTGTGGAGTAATGATAGAAGCATAAAAGTAATAAATAACACCGTCAACAGTTTTCAAATCAAAAAGATAATGTGACCACAGTGCAGAGCATGTTTTGAAATTTTCTTTTTGTCTAAACCATTAAAAGTATATCATGTCATGTCGGTATGATATACAGCTCTGAAATTTGGCTGTCCAGTTTCGCTGGCCACGGAACCCTGACATAATGCTTGTCTTAACACGCTCTTGGCTAGTTAATTCTTATTTCGCGTGCATTTGTACGTATACCTTGATTAAAAAGCCATGAAATGGAACTACTCTATTTATCTGTTAAAATATCACAGTAAAATAAAATTATTTCTATATTCTTATTCTTATTGCAAATATACACTGTATTCTTCCAAAAGCTAAGTTTATATACCCTGCATAAAGGGTGCAGCAATGACTTATGTAGTGGCTGTTCACAAAACCAGACCATAGACATATACATATAAATTTAAGTATAGTTAAATCTATTACATAAATATTATATATACTATTCAAACTTAACCTAGGGTGAAGTAATTTTACAAAACAAAAAAAAAACATACTTAGTGTGATAGGTTACTTAATTATATATGAGATGATACAAAACTTATGACGCTACTTTCTTAACTATTTATATATCGATATTTATTTTCTAATTATAATTTTCTAAAATTTATCGTCGAATAAATCTTTTATCTCGTAATAACATTTATGGGTTAGAAACTTACGAAGTTGGTTCTGGTTTTTTTTATTATTTCTTTCTTTTTTTATTGCGTCCGGAATTTTGTTGTATAGGTTTATTTTCATGTACAAAAGGCCTTGTTTGAATATTTCTATTCGCGGGACTGAATTAAAATAGGATGCGGTATATTTTGTGTTTTAAATGCTAACATAGAATAAAACCAAGAGAATGTAATACTCCTACTCCGTGCACTGGAATGAATCACCAAAGAGGTTGTAAGGCCTATAACATGCTTGATCTACACGTTCATTCATCTAAGAAGGTTAAGGAACCTTCTTTAAATTTAAACTGACTAACCAAACACAGTGACAGTTTCAAAATTTTAATGGCTATGTCAATAACATTCTCTTTACTTTGGATCTCCTTGCTTGAGGCTATGTGACGATCCTCATATTACGTTTCGGGTAACGAAGAAATAAATTATTGATTTTTATTTTCATTTATGTAAAAATAAAGAATTAAAATAAATGTTATAAGATAGCCTATGTTTTAATCTGGTAATTTCTAAGCATATTCGTGAAAACCGCATTTAAATCCGTCCAGTGGTTTAGGAGATGTGCGCGGACAAACAAACAAACAAACAAACAAACAAACAAACAAACAGACAAAAATTCTAAAAAACTGTCCTATCGTGTTCAGCTGCTTATTTTAAGACGACCTGTGTGATTTTTTTTTTGTTATCTCGCAATTACAGATTTTTTTATCCCTACGTTTTTATTATATGTATAGATTAGCAATTAGGTATACAGCGTTACGCATATATAGACTGTGCTAAGCCGAAATGAGCTCATTGTAATCATCATTATGAACAACTTTTACCACGGGACCAATCCTGAAATCGAGAAGAAAAAAAAACAGCTGTTCCGTACATTTTGTCGACCGTTTTCACAGCAGTTTTTTTTTCGCGGTTTCAGGGTTGGTCTCACAGTTAAGGTTAATAATGATGAGTACAATGACTTCCTTTAGTATAGTCTATAGGGGTAGCCCTGTATACAAAGCTGGAAATATCATTATAGAGTTTAGATGCAGTTTGACAGGTTTAACTTAATTTACACTTGTTCCTAACAGTTTTCATGCGCGATAAGTTACGATAAGTAATGAAAAAGATGTAAGGCAAAATTACTAAAATTTTCCATCAATGTCCCAATGTTTGATCAATGTGATACATTTTCGGTACGTTATTTTGCGTTTGTTCTAATCAAAACCCTCAGTTTCAACAGTTTCATGTCACGCCTTCCTATCCTTTCCTTCGCTATCACCACGTGTGCTCTTCACTTCCTATTGCTATTATAAAGTACAAATAAAAGTATAGAGTTCCGTCAGTATGTGACTAGAGACGCTTCTATTCCAGTCCCAGTCGTGGAGATTAATTGATCACGGATTACGTTTCTTCAACTTAAATCTATTTTAGGCGGAATATTAATTAAAACACCTACACAAATAGCATTCACAAATTTATAAAAAATGGTAATGATGAAAATCTGCGAAATAGGTACAAGTAATAATATGTAACTCCAGTTCAAGTGATAAAAATCCGAGCATTTTATAGGAAGGTATGACTTAAATAATATATATAGATAATAATCATCATCAGCCAGAAGACGTCCACTGCTGAACATAGGCCTAACCTCCTAAAAAAGGTTAAAGGCCTCCTTTAACCTTCACACTGAACGACAGCCTGCCATCAGCATCGACTGGATGCCCGCGACTCTCACAAATCACAATGTTGTCGGTCTATCTTGTGGGAGGCCTAACTACGCTGCGTCATCCGATTCGTGCTTGAGAGAATTTTAGTGTCACACATTTGCCAGTGTCAAGTATCGAAATATTTTAAAATTTTAATAAATATCGTCAAACAAGTCGACGCAGTCAGAGTCAAGCAAAGTAATTCACAGTCAAATCAAAGTTAATTAAACTAAAAACAATCAATTCACCTATACGTGGGCATTGACTTCGCATATTACCAAGGAGGTGCGAGCTCGATCGTCGACCTCCATTGTGTTGCGTTGCGAAACACGTCATTTGCATTTTCCGCGTCAATTTATAAATCGCAACATTATACAGTTTAATGTACGCAAATGATGTGACTTTTGACCATTTTATTACATTATATTATGCATGCATTCTATTTTTGTATTGGTTGCACCGAGTAAAGTACCTAATATTGAAAACATTTTGCGCTTCGCACTTCAAAGACTTTCAATTAGTCACTTGTTTTCTTCCGGGAAAGCTAACCTGCAAAAAATATTGACACTAATAAATACCGCCATGGAAACAGACATAAAATTCTATAAAATTATACTTATTAAGCCGAAGAGGCAGAAAAACTGAAAAATCTGGAGTCATCATTAAAATTATGGGCGTAGAGCAACAGTTAAAGTAAGTTAGGCTTTGTTTCCAATTTTCTGCTATTGATAAAATACAATCTTGAATATAACATTCTTATAAAAACACTACAAAAAAACGATAATAGGACCAACACAATGCTACTTCAACTGATATTATAATTTGAAAAAGTGAATAGACCAGTCTCCGAATCTTCGTTAGGTCAGAGGTGACCAACGGATGACCAGAGAGCACCCTTTCGCGACTTAAGCCTAAAAAATAATCTCTTGCTGGAAAAATTGACGATAAAAAGATGTTGTTTTTTTTTCTTTCTGTGAAGACCACAGACTAGGTAAAGCTACTAATCTTTGGCGAGGACAGATACAAAAATGAGCTGGTTGTATTGTTTTCTTCTGAAATACCTGTTTATAATGCTCTTTACGAATTAGGTGGTATGTTCTTTAGTACCGACAATACCTACTTAGATACAAGTAGGTAGGTTAATACTCTATAGTTTTCATATTTTATGCTTACTTGAAACTAATATTTTTAATTTGAACCCTTTTCGTAAGTACTAAGTACGGGTTATAATTTAAAAATACTGCAACTCTCCTTTTACATTTTGTACTTCCCTTATATTATTGAACTTGTTATTTTTTATTCGCAAAGTTCAATGTCGCAGCAAGTATTCGTAGTACAAGTTGTAGATCCCAGAGGGTCAGGGGTCAGTGGTCAGGGGTGACCAACGGCTGGACATTGCCAGGGGTTGCGAATAAAACTATTTGACCGTGGCTGAGTAAATCTGATGGAAAGTTTTTTATATGTGTCCACTACGTAGAAACATTTTCGAAAGGGATTAATTTTGGTAGATATTGTGACTTTTTATATTTAGCTCTAGATTTAAACGCAACAGACTCAGTTTCGTGCATAATACATTTTATTATACTTTAGGTGGATACTTGTCCGTCACACAGAAAAAAAAAACCAATAGCAATGTAGCCAATGTCGTTAAATGCCAATAATGACTTCGAGTTGTACCTGAATATGAATACGTCATGTTCGTATCGAGCCGAAAACTAGGTTGGCGCGATTTGTAACTTTCTACATTAGGATTGTCAGTCCATAAAAAGGGTCCCCAAAATGGATTAACGTCATCTATCTTTTAAAAGGTAGAAATTCTCACCTTTTAAAAGATAGAATTATCTTTATTACATTTAATAGAAACAAACATTCTTCAAAAAAAGTGTCATGGTTTTTCTCTCAGTTTAAAAACGGAAGACGAGACTTAGATGATAGGTATGGAGTTAGTATTTACCTACTCTGAATAAACATAGGCTACTTATATCTTATAAACGAGTATTTTTGTAGCATGCAGATAAGACCGCGGACACAGATAGTAAGTAGGTATGTCCAAATACGGCGGGTCCAAAAACATTCATGCTAATTGCTAAATAAGTAGTTATGTATTACAAAACCTCTACTGTAATCTATTACTATCATTATTCTATCATTCTCGTCTATTTCCACGTAAAATATCGCAAGAAAAACTATATTTCTAAAAGTGTTGCAATAAATTGCTATTGATTTAGCGATGTATTACTTTGCTTTTCTAGTCACGTTCTTAATTTGCAAAATAGTCTATAATTATCTAGTAGTTGCATACAAATGATAAGAATTTTATGGCTAATAGATTCGAATAGGTAATACCAGAAATGGTCATTCGATATGTAACGTCATTATAAATGACAACATAATTATAAAGAAAAATAGGTTGAAAAAAAAAATTGTTTCATTGAGTTTTTCATTCTTTTGGGATGATTGATATATCTTTTCTTTTTGCGCTAATTAGATAGGAGACAAAATTATTTTACTATTCTAAGGGTTACACAGGTGTGGTAATAAGCTGAAAGAAAGTGAATAAACTCTTCATTATTATGAACTTTTTCTTCGGGATCAGTCCTGAAATCGCGATAAACTGCTATGCTGAAAATGTCATACCTACTGAATAAAATGTATAGAAATGCTACTGTATAGGTGGTCGCATACTAAAATTTTACCATCGTTCCGTGTAAGCATTATTGAAATTTTAAACGAATTTGTTTCATTCTCAACCCTTAACTGGTTATTTGTATCGATTTTTAAAATGATTGCCAAAAAATGGTTTATTATTCAATGTCACTATCGTAAGGATGAAGTTCAAGTTCTCAGTCCCAAGAGGTCAGCTCAGCGGTCAGGGGTGACCAACGGCTAGCGTAACCCATCCATGGTCAGTCTACACTTGCGAATCCTTCCCTTGCAGGTTCCCCCACACCTGACCCAAACATTGTAACTCAACACAATAGACACATACTTTCCGACTTTTTGCAATTATGTTATCTTTTACAAAGCGTTTTGGCAATACGCATAGAAATGGTAATGAATGTGGAGATAAGTAAACGCATCGCAGACGTCGAACATTTAGAAAACAATGGCGAGCACATACCTATATTGTTCAAAACAAATTCGACGTATCTTATACCTACCAGGAAAAATCATGCACAATACACTAAAATGTAAAACTAAAAAATCTCAAAAAAGATGCAATTTGAATACTATTATTTTCATATCTGCGAACAAAGAACGAGTGAAGAATGTAAAATTGTACAAGTGGGGATTAAAAATCGTAGTTGTGGAACCAGGTGTGGCTGTCCGTTCGTCACCTCTGACCCGGACTGACCAGTGCTGTCTGAAGGTCCGCCAATACTAAGATTAGCAGGTAGACGTGGAAGAAAAAATTATGATAATTGACACTTTTAACGGATTTTTTCGCATAGATTTTACAGTTTTTTAATTTCTGACGTTTCGAACACTTGCAGTCGGTTAAAATTTATTTATTTTAACCAGTTTGATCACATAATTATTACAAAAACATAAAATTAGGGATTCAAAATTAGATATAAATAATATAATAAAAAATCAAAAGTACCCGTGATAGTAATTTTTAAACTTTCGCTATTCGAACACATGTTTTCATATTTATCGGGACTTATAGTGCGCGATAAGTCCCGATAAATATGAAAACATTACCCGTGGTCACAGGTGGACTAGACGACGGAAGTCTATAGAAATGTTAAGCAATTATTTAGAAATATTGTTAAGTATCGCCAATATTATCAAGTATTTTAATTAAAACGTTTCCTAACGCAGTTGTCGACAATGAAAACGACAATTATAAAAAAAATGAAAATGCATGATTAATGTGATATGTGTGTGTGTTTGGGAAACAGCTGGGAAAAGACTTCTCTCAGAGAGAGAGAGGATTGCATGTTGGTGAATGTAGTAAATGTAACTTACAGAAACGTATAGTATACCTAACAAAATAAACTAAAAAATATTATGTATATATTTTAGTTTATTTAGTTATGTATACTCTTCAAGTTATAGCTGATCAAAGTTTTGTAAAAATTAACTGCTAAAGCCGCTGCTGCTGCCTTAGTGAACAACCGTGATAGTTTAAAACAGTGTTTAATTAACTGCTAGGTTAAAAATTCTTTATACCACCTGTAGGTAGTAGGTAATGTTGGCAGAAATATTTTATACCCATACCTACAGGATTTCTACCTACATTCAATAATAACCGGCCAAGTGCGAGTCGGACTCGTGCACGAAGGGTTCCGTACCATTATCTATAAAAACGGCAAAAAAACACGATTGTTGTATGGTAGCCCCTCTGAAATATAAGTTTTATTTTAATTTAATTATTGTTTTTTAAAGTGAATATATAACTAAATATTCTGTGAATATTTCAAGCGTGTACCTGTTGCCGTTATCAATATTGAGCAGCGTTTGGTGTATGGGAGCCCCCTTAAATATTTATTTTATTCTATAAGTATTTGTTGTTATAGCGGCAACAGAAATACATCATCTGTTAAGAGTTCAACTGTCTAACTATCACGGTTCATGAGATACAGCCTGGTGACAGACGGACAGCGGAGCCTTAGTAATAGGGTCCCGTTTTACCCTTTGAGTACGGAACCCTAAAAATGGTCAGTGTTCGGTCAGCATGTCTTATTATACTACTGGGAAATATTAGGTCAAGGGCGAGCAAAGCGAAAACACTGTTATAGTTAGCACAGATTTATTCCGACTAAAAACCTGACAGCTGGCCGCCGGCGCCTACCCTCGGTTACAATACAAGGTGTACTTTTAATGTACTAATGTGGGTACCGCCATACACTACATTCCTCCACACTAATTATGGAACATACAATCGGTAAGGGTTAGTGAATACCTATGGAGTGAACTATTGGTTAGAACAATTGATCTCGGTGGCGGCCAATGGGGTTATTTACATATTACATTATAACTTAAGGAAACTCTTATACATAATACTTATACAACTTAACTACTTAAGATTACAGCTTATAATTAGGTTTTTGTAATCTACAAAGCCTTTGTGGCCTACCCTTGGGGGTACTTATAAGAGACGGGAGATCTGGAGAAGGTTCACGAGGTTCCGGCGTAACCTTTGGCTGAACGGGAGGACTAGCCGTCACCGCTCGTTCTGACCGGCTACTTCCCGCAGCGACCGTTGGGTTCTCTGGTATTGGACTTGTTACCAATCCTTTATCACCTTCAGCAGGACGGTCGGAGTTTGGGCAAACCAGCGAACTCCTGCTCCTACGTTTTAGCTGATCGACATGACGATGTATCTGATTCCCCTCCTGACCTATAACTCTAAAGTTTGAAGGACCCAACCTACTTTCCACCATGCCCGGTAACCACTTTTCCCCCTTTAAATATTGGCGGTACCAAACGTCATCCCCGGGGTCGATGACCCTGTCCGCGCCGGCCGCGTCTTGTACCTGCCGCTGCTGCGCACGCGCCACCCGCGCCTCCCGGTCCGGTCTCAAGGCGTCTAGACGAGTGCGCAGCCTTCTACCTAGCATAAGGACCGCTGGGCTCTCCCCGGTGGATGTGTGGTCTGTATTTCTATAATACATAAGGAAAGTGTTCAGTGCCCTGTTGACGTCCTCCTTCTCATGAACGGCTTTTTTGATTACCCTTTTTAACGTCTTCACCGCATTTTCTGCCGCTCCGTTTGAGGCGGGATGAAATGGAGCAGTAAAAATGTGTTCAATGCCTCTACTTTTGTTAAAAACTGCAAACATTTCGCTCGTGTATGGAGGTCCGTTGTCGCTAACTATCCGCTTCGTCCAGTCCTGCCCACCAAATGTAGCTCCTGGCCAAGGCCTTTGACTTGACTATTCCCATGTGTGGCTCATGTAACACCTTTAAGACTCTTTCCCTACACTTATCAGGGATGACCACCCTGTGCCCCCACATTAGACAGCCTAACTCCTCATATAATTCGGCCCGTCGATTAAAATAGGGCTGCATTCCGATCACCTCGCACTCCGGAGGCCAGCCGTCTCGAACAAAACTCAATATCCTACTAAGAAGTGGATCACGCGCGGTGCATTTCTTGATTTCATTGCAATCTAACAGCAAAGCATCTTGCGCGAAGTGTAAATGCGTTTGTTCCGGCACCTTAGGTAAAACCGGTTCCTTACAAGGCAGGGGCAAGCGAGACAATGCGTCGGCACTATTTTTATCGGTACGAACATATTCTATATCGTAAGTATACGCGGACAAGATAACCGCCCATCTTGACATCCGACTCGCCGTCATTATTGGAATATTGTTGTGCGGACCGAATATTGATACCAATGGCTTGTGATCCGTACGCAAGGTAAAATGCCTACCGTATAAGTATTGGTGAAATTTTCTCATACAAACTACTATCGCCAACGCTTCCCTATGTATTTGAGAATAATTTTTCTCTGCGCTCGTAAGTGTCCGCGACACGAATGCAACGGGCCGTTCCGCCCCCTGCGCGTCTGGCTGAGATAACAACCCCCCGCAGCCCGCGGGACTGGCATCGCAAGTTAATATTAAAGTTTTGTTCGGATCATAATGCGCTAACACTTGTGAACTCGCCAAACGATTTTTTATGTTTTGGAAAGCGCTTTCGCATTCCTTCGTCCAAACCCAGTCTACACCTTTTTTGAGTAAATTAAAAATCGGTACTAACTGTAGACTATAGTTCTTTACGAACTTTGCAAAGAAATTAGCCAGGCCCAGAAAGGACCTAAGTTCCGGAACATTTTTCGGTCTAGGTATTTTCTCGATCGCTTCCACTTTTGCCGGATCGACTTTAATGCCGTCTTTAGACAAGATGTAACCTAGGTACGTAACTTGCTGCGCCAAAAAAACACATTTACTTTCTTTCAAACGCAAACCGCTCGATTGTAGCCGATCGAATACCGCCTCAAGCGCATCTAAATGCTCCCGTTTCGTTTTTCCTCCGATTATGACGTCATCGATAAAAATGCCTATGTTTGGTATACCCTTCAATAAATTTGTCATAATTCGTTGAAAAATTCCCGGACTCGACGATAACCCAAATACTAACCGGTTATAGCAAAATAAACCGCGATGAGTGTTTATTACCGTGTATTTCCTAGATTCATCTAATTCAATCTGGTTATAAGATTGAGATAAGTCTATTTTACTGTAATACTGCGAGCCATTTAACTCAAAAAGTAACTCCTCGATTTTCGGTAATGGATATCGGTCGACCAGCAAAACGGGATTTAGAGTTGCCTTATAATCTACACAAACCCTGAGCGCCCCGTCCGGCTTGTTGACGGGAACCAGCGGTGAGGCCCAGTCCGAGCTGTCGACCGGCTCAATGACGCCGGCGGCGAGCATCGCGACCAGCTCAGCATCCACCCGGTCTCGGGTGGCGAATGCCATCGGCCGCGCGCGGTGGTACACCGGCACTGCCCCCTCTCGCACCCGGAGCGTCGCCTTGCCCCCCGTGAACCTCCCTAGACTGCCGTCGAACAGTTGATTATATCTGCGTAACAGAACTGATATTTCATCACTCAGGCCTCCGTGCTTATCGTTATCTATTCGACCTATGTTGTTACAATTCAGTATGGGAACTTGTATTCCTAACTCACCGAGCCACTGACGGCCCAGCAATGACGTCGTACCTCCTCTGATGACAAACAGTTCTAGCTCCTTTTCGATGTCTCCATATTTCACAACTGGTTTAATTACACCTAACGGAAGTATATTTGATCCGTCATAAAATTTAATACAAAGATTGTTAGGTATGATTTGATCAATTTTGAAATATTTAATGTAGGTAGCCTCACTTATGCAAGAAATAGGCGTTCCCGTATCAATTTCCATTATTATCTCCCGGTCGTTAATACAGATCGGCAAACTCACCGGCTTATAATCTCCCAGATTTAACTGATACAGATCCACACAGTCGTCCCAAGGTAGGTCCGGTTCATCCGACTCCTTCAAGTCAGTGCGGCCGAAATTAACACCAGCGCCTCTTCCTGGTCCGCCCGTCAGCTTGGATCCCGTGCCGGCAGTTCCCGCCAGACACACCCGTCGCAGGTGACCGGGGCGCTTGCACCGGCTGCACACGTAGTCCCGGAACTTACAATTCCCGTAGGTATGACTCGTGGCTCCGCAGGCCCTGCAGTTGGAAAGCACTGACCGTGCCTGTCCCTTCTCCGGCGCTCCAGCCGGCCCGGGCGGCCGGCGCCCATTTCCGTGCCCTCGGTGTACGCGATCTCCGTCACCGCGATTGCTCATGCGCAGCGCATGTACTGCGCTAGCTCCCGCTACCGCTTCCGGCGCCGCCCGTGCCTCCACAGCTGTCGCATCGCGCTCGGCAGCCTCCAGCGAGCTCGCCATCTTCATCGCCTCCGGAAACGTCAAAGTGTCCGCCTCCGCGAAAAGCCGTTGACGGATGACGTCACTCTCTACGCCGCACACAAATTGATCCCGCAAATTCTCGTTTAATACGTCGCCGAATTTGCAATACCGTGCTAACTTTTTCAACTCTGCTATGTACTCGCTCACGTTTTCCTCTGTCCTCTGCCTGCGCTGTCGGAACCGATACCGTTCCGCAAGCACCGATGGTGCCGGCTGTAGATGTCGACGCAGCACGTCCGTCGCCTCCAAATAGGTCAATTCCGCTAGCTTTTTGGGACTGGACAGGTTCGCCAACAGCTCATACGCTTCGTCTCCCATCAGGGATATAAGCGTCGGCAATCTTAAGCTGTCTTCTACGCCATTTACCTTGAAGTAACATTCAAGTCGGTCCGCGTACGACGACCACGCCCCGTCTTTTATATTAAACTCGCTTATTTTGCCGATAGGCATCTTGATTATATCACACGCGGTGTTGTTAAACGTTTTACAATGATAATTCTCGTCGCCACTGGGAAATATTAGGTCAAGGGCGAGCAAAGCGAAAACACTGTTATAGTTAGCACAGATTTATTCCGACTAAAAACCTGACAGCTGGCCGCCGGCGCCTACCCTCGGTTACAATACAAGGTGTACTTTTAATGTACTAATGTGGGTACCGCCATACACTACAACTACAATAAACGTCATATCAAATTTAACGCTGTATAGTGATACGCAACGGCCGGACTTCGGTCATTCGATTTACGGTATTTTTATTTACCTTAGGTAAGCCTATTAAACCCTTTCCTTTGTGCAGTGTTCTTGAGAAGGGTAATTAATATCGGTGGTATTGTGCGAAATCGCCAGCTTTGTCCGGCGTTGTTTTGCGCTTTGTGTTGCCAGTAAAAAACGCTAAGAATAAAAGGTTAGGGTTAGCTTTTGTAGACGTTTTGTTTAGGTAATCATTAGCCCAGTGGGCAGTTCTCGCTGACCGGTACGTTTTTCTCACACGTAGGACGGCTTGACCGTTGGACTGTGATTTGCAGACTTTTTTATGATTAATTATTTTAAATCCAGACGTTTTGAGAAGCAGATCATTTTACTGTTTTGTTCTTTTGATGAATGGTAGTTTTGAGGACGAAGGTAGGGTTAAGTACTTAGGTATAGAAAAAACAAAAACTATCTATGCAATCTAAAGTGTTTTCCACGTGTTTTTTTCATACGGGAATTACTTATGCAGCCAGATACTAAGAATATTCTATTTTTTTATTTATTTACTTAAATGTGTATTTTCGTTTTTTTTTTTGGCAGTGAGAGTATCCGCGTAATATTACGTGATTTTGTTTTTATAAATATCAATTCCAGTATTATAAACACAAAATGCTTTCGTGATGTTTAAAGTTTTCAGTTTAGGTTTGCTATAGATACGTACTTGACACTGGCTATAAATAGACAAGAAGTCTAGAGCCAAATAAAAAAAAAAGTACTATTTCTGTCTAATTCATGCCCTAATCTTTCAACATGCGCGCTACATTCTAACAATAGACAAATGCAGTGCAATCGAATGCAAGTGTCCGGCAATCGCTACCCGACGCTGACCTCTGATCTCTGATGCAGCCGTTACGCGATTGTGCAAAGACTGGTTCCAATACTGTGTGAATCAATCCATCATGGAACTACACAAAGGAATCGCCAGAAAACCGGACTCTAAATATTAACATTCAGTGAGAACGGAGTAAAAATATTGATTGTAGATAGTTTCACAATGTAAATAATTTATGCGCAGAAATATGTAAACATCGCTTTGATACACGCCTGGTATAACAAATATAACAAAAACAAAGCTCGCAATTACACAGATAGGAGGCGAGTGGTTTGCTAGTGTGCGTGGTTCGCGAATCGTATCATTCGAGAGGAGGAGGATCGCCCTCCCGCGCCGTCCGCCAATCGCAGGACGTCGTGCGCCGCGTACCGATATCGCGAATATATTAGCAAACACATACCCTTTACTCTTATATACCACAATACTACATATAACCACTTACATACCATGTTTTTATCTTATGTACTAATTATATACATAAGAATTTAGCCTCTCATTGGCCAATTCAACTGATAAACAAATAAAAACTGTAGGTATAATCTCGAGCAGCGTCACAATGACGTATAGTAATCGGCGTACTTCTTCCGCGTTATGGAGCCTTGGTAACTCGACGCGATCGCAAAGTTTTGTGACCAACTACAAAAGTACAAACTCATAGAGCATTCTTATTCTAATATTATTTCAGAGATTGAAACGCGACAGTGATGGAGGCCCAGGGCTGGGAGGAGGCGATTGAAATGTAAAAAAAGCGTTGAGAAAAATAAGGATTGTGTGTATGCCTCAAGCATTCATGCTCAGATGCTCACCATCGAAGGCACGTTTTTGCGGCAGCGTCCTGTGTCGGGTCGCTCTCTTACCTCAGATGTGGTTGAGGAGGGCGAAGCCTGGCAAATTAAATTTGTCATACTCATGATCGGGTGCTGCTTGCAGGTCGCTGGTCTGCTCGTGGAATACACAAAAACTATTGTAACATGACCAAATTGTTTTAACCATAGATTAAGATATGATTAACTTTCCTCTCCCTGTTATGTGCATAATCTAAAGTAAATTCGTTTAAGGTAACAAAATTCTAGTTAAGTATAATTAACAACAGTCACGGACCCCGGTACCCGTGGAATTGCATTTTAAATAAAATAAAAATCATTATTTCATTAATAATAACTACTATTCTATCTTAATACTATAATAAAAAAATATTTAAAATTAAAGATATATTAAGTACGTCTTAACAAAAATTATCGAAACAAAAAGAACGCGGTTACCGAAATGTCAAAAATTCTCGGCCGGAAATACAAAAACAAAAGCAAAAGGGTGCATTATATTAGAACGGTAGTTAGAATAGGATTATTTCCAATGGGAAATTATTGTTGGCAAGGGTATAAGCTCATACTCACGTTCTATGTTTAGCAATACGCGATGTGCGGGAGAGTGCAACCCTTCCATGTAAAATATCTCATTTTAAACGTTTTAAACACGTGTTTGCTTTAACATTGATCCTCGGAGGTGACGGGATAATGCATGGCTTGCTACTCCACTTAATTACTTCAAGCTTTGCTTCCCGTGAACTCAGAGATTTACAGAACTCTACATAATAATGTAAAAATACAAGTACTTACCTACTTACCAGAACTTGATCCATTTTTTTATAAAAAGAATTCCACGGATCGTGGTCGATGCTTTGATAACCTGGAGATATCGTGGTGGAATATATTGTTCAAGTCGTACGTTTGTTCAAAAAAACATTGTCCTACCTAAGTACAAATTTCAAGTTCAATTTTGAAGGTAGGTGCGTTGGAATCAAATGTCTATAGCCTGTTATGTCAATAATAAAATAGACAATGACAAAAAGTGTAGAGTAAAAAAAGTACTGTCTTTTGTCTGTAAAATCTTCAATTTCAATGAGCGTACTAGGCAGCTAGGTACCTATACATTGTATAAATATAGACAAAATACGGTCTCACCACAAGAAAGATTATCAAAGTTTCACTATTTTTCTAGTTACGTACAGTCCAAAAGTCAAAGAATAGAAGATCTATGAATGTCAATAAGAATTTTTAGTGATAATAAAAATTAACGGATAAATTTAACAAAACACGGATTAGTCACTAACTTATTAGCAAGTTAGTGACTAATCCGTGTTTTGTTTTTTGAATTGACATGGCAATAGAGCAAGAAGTAGCCAAACAAATGAAAAACATCATAGAAATTATAACAAAAAGCAATATGAAAACAAAATCTTTAAAACAATAGCGTTTGCTGTAACATTTCGTTAAGTTGACTTACTACCCCTGCTAGTAAATCCACCCCTTTATGATACATGGCAAAAAACCACGAGGGGATGTCGCGATTAGCCCTCCACTGTAAAGCAAAAACACACTGCACATGGGCGTATTTCAATTAGCTGTCAGTTTGTCAACTCTTCTGCCATTCTTTTTGAGAGACTGAAATACTTAGCCGCTTTCCCGAACCCCTCAACTTTAATGACTTTTTAAAAATAGGATATCGTTGTGCTGCTACAATATACTGATCAATACTTTCTAAGGCATAATTGCAATTCAATGGCGGACGCTGTCAATTGTTATTTTTGTACAATAGATTGTTGTTATCTTACTAAAAGCGCCATTCTAACTAAATTAAATAATCTTGTTAAAATAATAACATTTATAGTTTCGGAAATAGGGTAGTAGAATCGTTTTTTTTTTTATGGTACTGAGTGACGAGACGAGCGAAGTCGCTCGCCTGATGGCTCTTCACGCTTGCCCATAACAGTTTAACGCCACTCAGAATTTTGAACTTCAACAGTTCAAAACCCTGGATGGCAATGCACTGCGCTCTTCACCCTGAGATATAAGATTTCAAATCTCTGTGTGCCCTGTAATTTCGTTGGAAACATTACCCTTCAATCCGGAACACAGTAGTGTTTACACACTACTGTTTGGCGGTTGAATAACTGGCAAAGGTGTGGTACTTCCCCAGGTGGACTCCTGCAAAAGAGTCCTACCACTACAAAAAGGTTTCTGTTAGTCAAGCGTTATCTTTCATAAACTGCATCGCATCATCGCTTAATATCAGCAAGGATGGATCTATCTTTTGTCGATGATATCAGGCAGGTGATCTAGCGCAAGCTTATTTAAGTACAATTATTAAAAAATACATTTTTTTTTGATAATCTTGTCTAAGCTTCATTTCTAACATAATACTTTTTTCCTAATTTAGTCTAGATGAACTGCTATATGTGCGCAAGACGTAGTCTTCTGTAAAAGAGGGTGCATTCAACTTTCAACGTAAATGTAATGTGTAACCTTTGTTGAGGATCAAAATTGTACAAATAATTATTAAAGCGTTATCCATCTTTGAGTTTTTCTAATAAATTATACTACACTTCATAATAACAAGTGTGTTTTGACATTTTGGGCGACTAACTATAATTATATAGATAAGCAATAGTAGAGTCGTGTTTTGTACGACTAATCTCAATTCTTTCTGCGGCTCGTTCTAGGAACAAGATATCCCTACATTCAAGTAGTAGACGGGAAATGGCTGCCAGTTTTCACACGAATAAAAAACAAAGATCACCGTTATGGTATTTGCTGATGAAATACGCGGATACACCATTTAACCCTTTAATGCAGAGGAAGTGTAGGTAAGTAGGTCAGACAGTATATTGCATTGCACATGTTGTGAAAGCGGCAGAAAAAATGCCCCTCGATTCGCTTTGTTCCAGAAAAAAACTTTGATTATTGGCTGCAATTTGTACCCTGAGATGATATAATGCGGTCGGCTTGAATTGGGCATGGTAAAACTCCTTGATTTCTTCAAACACAATTTTTTTGTCTAGTAGTTTTATTCTCATTTGAGAATGGTGTTAAAAATTTACTCAAGTTAGCTAGTACTAAATTGCTACACTTATAGGTAAAATTTCATTATCAACAATATCATCTCAGTATTTCTCACTACAAAGAGTGAATTTTGTTTAATGTCTTGATCTTTCATTATTTCATTAGCCGAGAGAGCAAGACAAACCTCAACGTAAGGTTAAAATAAGAATCCTTTTGAGATTGGGGTACACCTATTGTAGACATGCTTTTGTATCTGCCACTCAACTAGTCGCATCAATCGGCTTCCTTTTTTACCTTTTGTAATTTCAAATCAATGTGTGCCAAAATATGCATTTTTAATTAATATTTACTGTACAGCACTTACAAAACTACGCGACGCCGACGTACGCGCGGCTACGTATTCATAACTTATTATTACAAACAAAAGCTCTACATACCAATATTGCATAAAACGAGTATATTCAGTAAAACAAAGCTTTTATCAAATTTTTTGCCCTCGCTCTCTCGCGTACCATTTTTAACCCTTCCCAAGTCTTGGCAGCCCTTCTTTGCCTACCAACCGGTTTTTTGTGGGAGCTCTTTTTAAATGGCACATGCAGAGAAGGGTTTTTTAGACATAACCTATTTGGATAAAATGCAATATCATCAGCCTACCTGGGCTTTGATAGTTCGGAGTCTTAATAGATCCCCTCTAATCGATTAAACCTTAGCGAAGGTCGGCTACAAGAATAAACGTTTAAATTTCAATATTTTCCTATAAGAAAACGAGCGGAATTTATATTTGAAATCATGAAGCTGTTGTTTCATTTCATTAACGCTAAAGTATTAATTTACAGGCCTAAACAAAAACTGTAAGCCAATACTTTTGCAGTAGTTTTTTCTAATCCATCTAACAGTATCCAAACCCAAATCCAGCGAGATGTTCACCAAAACAAACGAGGGGTCGTGCAAAACGTCAGGTTGGAGGATTCCGAAATCGCGACAAAAAACACAGGTAAAAAGTCATATACCGGTATAATTGTCACAAATTAAAGCAAAAAAGCCTCTACAAAAGATATCAAAATTCTGCAAGCCACACGAGCAGGTAGTCCCTATAAATTCGTGTTTTTTTGTAAAGAAATTGTGCAAAAGCGTGGGATGGGTCGTGATATAACTGTACTCTGCAAGACATCGATCGACCCGGAACATTAATCTTTCTTTCATTCTTTTAGAAGAAAAAAAAACGCGTGGAATGTTTTTTGCTGGATATAATCTAAATAGGAAAGATAAGGCAACCATTGGTGCTCATATCGCATTATTTATTTAACAGTTAGTAAAGTTTTTTTTTTCAAAATAAAATAAAAATACCACAGAGAAAAACACATTTAATGTTATCTACAAAAAAACGACTTATTAAATTGCTATATATTATATTATATTCAATTGGACGTGTTCCCAAAAGTTAATTAATTTGTTTTTTTATTTTTTATTTATGTTAACTCTGATCTAGCCGAATGTTATGTAATTATATTTCAACTTGTGTTTATGGGTAGTATGAACACGAAATAAATTAAATTGAATTTGAAAAAATAATTATACATCGTATGGTAATATAATGCTCACCCTTTGAGCAATGTAAAGGCCAGCATTTTGGTCACGTGTTGCATCGACCAAATGTTGATGACAAACCTTTAAACAAAAATTTGGCTCCCGATCTTCACGGCCCTTTTGATGTCTTTTTCTTCTTACTTTATTTAACTAAGTTAGCGGTTAGCTTATTGATAAGTATGTAATCATTCGTATTAGCGACAAGGGAGCGTGCGCTCCGTTGTTAAAAAAAAAAAATACTTGAATTAATTATTTAAAAACCTAAACGTCCCAGAAACTGGTCCTGTCTCAGTCGTATGATCAAGTTATTACCAAAATGAAAACAAATTAAAACATTGAATCACGATAAAAAACTCAATCAAAAAATCCTGCTTGAGCCTCAGCCGTGACCGAGCGCAATATTCGCCGTATTTTGATGGTAGCAGTTGGAACCGTTCGCTCACCAGCGGATAAGGAATCACTTTCACTATGTATGGACACAATGATTGTTATATAACAGTTAGAAATCTTTAAAAGAGGTATCCTTAAAAAATGATATTTTTAATATTTTCACCATATAATAAAATGTCAATGATTTTTACCCACTACTTCTTGAGTAAATTTGTAAAATTCATAGTCACGAATCAAACTCCAAAAACGGCAAACTTAAATTTACTTTGTCACTAAAATAAACAATTCGGTTTCGACGGTTCTTTAAGAAATCCCTTTTTGTGAGGGAGAATGTTGTGCAAAAACTGCGAACAAAAAATATAAATCTGCCCTAACTTTAGTAACGTGATAAGTTTATTTTGAAATGGAGATTGGAGTTTATCGGCTTATTACTGAGTATTTTTAGGATTTCTTATTTGGTCAAATAGTTTATGCAAGATTTTTATACGAATACTTATTTCTCTAGTGTGTTTTTAAATTGGATATGTTACTTTTGGCCAATATTATTGTAAGCGACGATGTGGCCAAGCACGTCGACCTAAGATGAAATCTATTCACTTTTCTCATGTGTGGTGTAAACTTTACCAAAACGTTTAAACATCGTCAGTTTAAAGCGTATTTCAAAACCAAGCCACCCCATCAAAAACATCAGTAAGTATTTACTATTCTGTGATTACTTGGAAGCCGCCGTTCGCGAGTCGTTGAACCCTCCTGAATAAAAACTCCCCCGCGAGTTTCAGCGTTCTCACGCCTCGCGCCAGCCTCCCTCTGAACCCTGTAAAAACTCAGCAGAAGTTGTATGAACCCTGACACCGGTAAAAACTCGGCAAACTATTTCAGTATGTTAGAAAATGTGTTTTGGTAAAACGATGTTTCTTTACGTACCTGTAAATAAAAATTGTATTACACCCGTTGTAAATTGGATTAATTTCCAATAGTTCTCGAAAAGGGAAGATGCTTTTGGAAATCCGTGAGTTTGTTTGTTTGCGTGAGTTTTGTTGTTGATATTTTCAGTTCGTGTTTCATAAAAGGGAAACTATTTTTTTTTCCGAGGGATGGAAGCAGTCTAGATAGATATATGAGAGATGTTTTTATATGAAGCGAAGGGCACCTATATCTCGAATGTAGACGTGGAGTACCTACATGCTTTCTCCCGAATTAAATACTCTGCTTTTCATTTCCGAATGTCAGGTAACTAAACATTAAATAATTACTTGACACTGGCAAAATAAACTAATCGTGTAGAGTCAACCACGGGTGAAGCAAAAAAATTTAACATCACTAGGTCACCCTAGTAACTAGGGCTTGTTTTTGCCTGGTCAAATAAGTATTTCAGTCAAGATCCAGCCCATCCCATAATAATTCATTGAAATGTACTTACCTAAAATTTCTTCAATAGATACCATTTGGATCGCTGGATGCAGGCCGCTTTCAACCGGCCCTTATAGAAATCGATGAAGGAGGACTATGTCCAGCAGTGGAAGTCCTATGGCTGAAATGATGATGATGATGATGGGCCCTTGGGGACCGGGAGCTCTCCTCATTTTCAAAAATCTTTCAGAACCCCTGGTTAACTCGACGCGTGACCAAAATGCTAGCGTATATTTGGCTCAACGTAGGTATAAGCATTGCCATTCAACGTGGTAATGCCGCCAGCATGCTGGGCGCGCTGCCAACTGATAGTGGACTTGAGCATTTGGATTGTCTTTAGACCTTCAACGGTCTATGGACAGTCTGTTTGTGTAGTGTTAGTGTTAGCTTGTATTTTGTTTAGTTAATAAAGGCACTTGCCCGTTTAGCAAGGCGCAATTATTATTATTTTTCCCTAAAAACCCTGGATGTTGGGTACCTGTAGGACTATCAAACTAATAATTACAGCATAGTGATGATGTGACAGCACCGGATGAAGCATTTCACTGCGAATGTTACGTTTCCGGCCTCACCGCGAACTCCCATTATTCACTCGGCAAATATGTTTTGACTTAACCCTTAACTCCCCGAGGCGCACAAATGATGCCCGAGGTACCGTTGCGGCTGTCACAAATTATCTACAACGCGACAAACTTATCTTTAAAGGTGGCAAAATAAGAAAACTGTTTATTTACGGGAGGCTGTCCGTTTTATTCAGGAAATACGCTGGTGCCTCCCCAATCAACTTTACGGATAAGTTGGTTTTACAGGGCACCTTTGCGGCTCTCGCAAGGTATCGCTGTCATTAAAATGATTGCGTCATTAGTGATCATTAAAGGGTGAAGCATCACCACATGCCAGGCTGGCTGTTTACGTGGCTCGCATTGAACATGCTCTAAGGTAGCAAATAGCAAACTGCGCATCGAAGACCATGTGTGTATTGATTGAGGCTCCAATGACGTATTTTTTCTACTATTTGATTAAATTGCGATGGATTTTGTAAATTAAGCTCGTTTTAATGACAACATTCGTAGCAATAATTCATTCATTGACTTGTTTGAGTGCTTCGGTTTGAATCGTGTCAGTTTCCAGTAGGGATGCATTATTAGGCGCATCAGTAAAAGTATACAGGGTTACACAACGGCAGTACTAAACCGAAAGGAGATCATATTAAAACTAGTAATAGTGATGACATTATGAGCAACCTTTACTTATTTCTTTATTATAGGAACACTCCTAAAATCTTGACACAAAATCAATTGTTCCTCGATAAGTACAATGACCTCCATTTGGCTAAGTGACATTGTTCCGTAGAACCCTGCATATTAGATCTAGTTAGCTAGATACGAATACCTACTTAGTTTTGTTTCACGGTTTCACATATAATAAAAGCATCTACAGCGTTGAAAACCCTATTTCTGAAGTTGATTTTAACTGGTTATAATGTTGCCATTTCATAAATAATTAGTCATAAATCCTAAGTCATGTCCAAAATAAGTAGTTAACTTAAGTTTTTATCCAATAGCAGAACAGTAGCATTATTACTGCAACGAATAATTTCCGCCTACGCGTGTAACGGGACTATAGCATCATACAAATTTCACCTGGCAAATACTTAGACCCTTGCATTTTTTTTTGCAATTACACTAACGGTATCACATCTCGATTGAACAATCTCAATGGCTGTCATCACTTCCTCGATCTTGAAGGATTGTGGGAACAAATTATCGCAAACACTTCGCTGCGCAAAAAACGACTTGCACAAAACGAACCGAACATTCTGAGCAAAAAATCCTCCCACGCTACGAAAGGGTTAAACATACACCTGACCTATATTAAACTTTTTTTTAAAGTTTTCTTTTCCATTTTTTGCTCATTATACTCATTGTAGATAGATAACAACAGAATGCAATGATTGAACGGTGTCCATGAATTTCTAACTTTTTTGAATAATTATTTTCACTGTGCACTATTTAGCACAGCTAGGTATAAAGCACATTTACTAGTGTAAATGAGCCTTATATTTTTGTATCAAAAATTATAGAACCAGGGTTTTTTTTCTTAGGCAATATAATATTATTTTTACATATCTATTTTTCTTTTTAGTTCCCTGCCCAAATGGTGTTAACGGGACGCTGTCTGTCTGTCCGTCCATCCTACATTTAACGGCTGTATCTTTCGAACCGTATTAGATAGACATTTGAAATTTTCGCAGAATATGTACGGTGATTAAACTAATAAATAATAATAAAGTCAAAAAGCAAATCTAAAGAGGGGTCCCCGTACATCAAACTTTTTTAACGTATTTACTACTACGGTTATACGTACATGCGTTAAACTTGACATGATTATGATTATAGCAAACACTCTAAAGTATAACAACAAATAATAAATGATGGTCAAGTGCGAGTTGGTGTTTTTTTTTTATGTTCACCGAAGTTAACCAACGTTGGACGCGCTCAGTACTAGGATGGGTGACCGCCCACGCCTGGGCGCGATGTTGTGTTTTTGCACTACTTATTTGTACGTTAGACGTCACCACATAAATTGTTACTTAACAATTTATGTGGTGGTAAGGAACCCTTATTGCGCGAGCCCAACTCGCACTTTGCCGGTGTATTTAATCTTGATTTAATGTAATTTTAATTTCAAATTATGTATAATTATGGGTGGTTAAAACCTCAAATAAATTAATTTTAATTGAATTGAGTAAATCATCCGTATCATCATTTCTTTAACGCGATTCAATTTAGGTGACTGAAGTATTAAGAGTTCAAAGTAATAATTTTTGCCTGTCGTAATACTTGCGGCCCCTACTGCGCTTACGCAAGTAGACTTGCACAAAGCCCGCTAGGCAGGTAGCAGCAGAAGGGTTATCCGCTTATAAATGCAAAAAAATACTGTTTTTTATCCGATTAACACTTGCACAATACATGGTTAAGCTTTTTAGAATTCTAACGATTACGTTAATAGCTTTATTGCTCATCCATGACGTGTGTTACATTTAAAATTTAAAAAATTTAAGCGTGGAACTAATCACACTAAGTTCACTAGGTGTTATGGCCTGTGTTCATCGGTAAGATAAGAAGCCACTAAGGATTGTCCCACTAAGGTTGTTGTTGAAGGGGGGGATTGTCCTTGCAAAATAAGTATTTATCTACAAGTTATAGGTACAACTTAAATAAAACGCCTTATTATTGTAGTGCGATGTGTGACGATCTGACTACGTAAGTATAAAGCATTACTATTCAGCGTGATATTGCCGTCAGCATGGTGGATACGCTACCAAGTGATAGTTGCCCATGGGCTTGCCCATTTGGATTATCTTTAGGCCTTCGACAGTAGGTACCTATATTGGTAATGAAACGGTTTTTAGTTACACATGTGTTATATATCTATATATACCTGTCTGATGTATAGTATAGTATAGAGTAGTTACATACTCGTCAGTAGTTAACAAAACAGGGTGCGTGTCGATGTTTTGGTTAGCGCCTCAACAACAAGGGGCTCCGTGAATTTTGGCGGCCTTTAACGGAGGTGTCTCATTAACAATTCATTGACGAGAACGCGTGAGTCGTCAGGGTAGAGTGAAAAGGCCAGGCAATGTGTTGCAAAATGGATACACTGGCGAGAAATAGGGGCAGTTCGCTAACGTGGAGGCCGCCGTAACTCAATAATGCAGTACGAGTTTGTCAGCCAATCTTTTCAGACCTGTTCGGATTAGTATTGCTTGCTATTTCACAGATCATATTGAGCTGGTCGTATAGCCGACGCGAAACACAGCATACATAATGAGCTCGAGTACTAACACTGACACGATAATGCCACGGCAAATGGTTGCAATCGACAGGTTCGCAACCGCCCCTTTTTCTTAATTGAACCACATTAAACTTTCATCTACCTATATTCGACTGCCGTGATAACATAATTGTTCATTCTATAATTCAAATATTCACATGTTAAAATTTTTACACACAAATAAAGGGACGATGAGTAAAAAACTGCATTAGACGGTATAGACAGATCTGTGTGCGCAAATGTATAAAAACTTGGTAGAGCACCATGTGCAGTCGCAGGTGCCCTCCGTTCCCACACAACCCTTTCAGCGAGGAGCTCGTCTTCCACCGCCCCCGCTCTCTGACTTACCCCTCTAAATGCACAAAAACTTGGCTTCAACTTTCAACTCAAAATGACCTGAGCAGCTTCAGTCTAACCGTCTTCATTTGTCTATCGAACCGCGAGGCTCTTAAGACCATTCGTACTCGAGGCAATCATTAGTTCAAAATACTACCTGTTCCGATTTATAGTCGCTGTCGTATCATTAAATTTATTGTGGATAAAATGCAATCCTCGCATTTTTTGCCCTTTGATTCGGACTGAATAAACGTCAGGGTAGATAATATGTAAAATATATTTTGATTCTTGACACATGGGTATATGAATCAGCATTTTCATAATAGTATAAATGTAATTTTTTGCATGCTATGAAATATATTACTTTTGCAAGTCATTTACGTGCCACTGTTTATTTGGACAGCTAAAATTCTAGGTATTTTCGAATAAACCATGCATACTGGACTTACAACACAGTGTATTTACAACTCTTTATGCCCTTCGCTCATTGTTTCCGGGTCAGGAAGCTTATCATTTGAATGAAGCCCTAATCTGTGCACATTTTCATCACAAAAAGCTAAAAACCGTTATCGCCATTGTTTTTATAAAAATGGGATGTGTTTTGTAGCCAATTAGAGGCAAAGGGACACCGGCTGTCGGCCTGCAATAAATCGCAACCCTACAAAACCCTACACGAAATGTTTCCGCTCCGAGACCGCGACTTTATAGCGAGCCATTCCGTAGGGCGAAGTGATAATTTTTCGTAAAAGGAAGTACCATTTCGGGGGTGTAATTTGAATGTTGATTATTCCGTACGTAGGCAGGACAACATAAAGAATTAGGGACGAAAAGTTACGTAAGTACTTCATGCTACCTACTCGCTACTCTACTGTTTTGATACTTTTGCCTGTAAGTATGATACAGAGCAGGTATGTTTAAAACTTACCACTTACAATTGTAGTTGAAATTAATTTGAGTACCAACTCAATTGTTCCTCATTTTCATTTGTTTCACATTAGCTGTGCCGTGCAGTTTCACCTGCTATCCTACAGAATCTGTTTATTTTTCCGGTTAAAAAATAGCCGGTATAAATCCAGGGTATTAACTATCTCTAACCAAATTTCATTCAAACCTGTTTAGCTGTTATGGAGTTAAAGCGGGCAGATCAGACAAGCAAGGGAAATTATTATAATCATCGTTTGTGTTCAAATGTATCCGTGTTTCATATTCTTTTTTCAGTAGGTAGGTACACAGCTAAACTGCTTAACGCAAAAACTACCTAGTCTACCTACGGTACACTTAATGATTTTTCACGCAAACTCATAAACGTGCAGCGATACCAATGAACTAATAGTCCACACTCCACATTCAAATAAAGAGCGACAGGGTCGCTTGAATGGTGAATTCGACTATAGGCATCAAGCCTGATTAAGGCCTTATGCGTTCGCATCCACCACGCCGCCTAACCATATCTCCCTAGTTTGTTTGATCTGAGGTGCGGACAAACATACCACACATGCAAACTTTCGCATTTATAGCATTAGTGTGATTATTTCGTCCATGTTCAACCAACATCTGCGATTAGCAAAGACCTATTAACTTTTCAAGACTACAAAACTCCCCTTCGTAATCACCATGAATTAATACCTCGATCGCGGCTATCCAGCCCTCTGCCCCGCCATTGGTCAAGGAGTACAAGCTGCACTCTACACATGCATAGCGCAGATCACGATATAGCTATTTTATCCTTGGCTTTTTTACATCTGCCTCGCATTGAACAATTTTGGCTTTCCATCCCTTAGCCATAAAATAATGTAATACGTTCGCTACCCTAATATTTGTGAAGTAATAGGTATGCTTCTTATCTGATAGGTTATATTAAGGGGCCAAAAATGAACTGATAATTAGAAATAATATAAGTCATATTCGTGTCTATAATAATTTGGACTGAGCAGACATAACCTATTTGAGTTTAACTTCGCTCCTATGTTACACACTTGTCTCGTCTAAGGTAAGGATGCTGGTGTCACGAGTGATGATGCATATCTTTGAAAAATTCAAAATAAACCGGCCAAGTGCGAGTCTGACTCACACACTAAGGGTTCCGTAGCACCACAAAATACAAAAAATATTGCAAAAAGACAATATCATGCCCAGGCTTTCCAAGTAGGTACTAACCACGACCAACGTTGATGCTTATTAACTTGGTGTTTACAAAAACTCGTCACTGACTCGCACTTGGCCATTATTTATTATTTTGTTGTTTTACTTTACAATATCTACTATAATTTTTCGTCCCTAAGGTCTTAACTATCTGATCAGTTATAATTATTTGTATTTTCGTTTATATAGATTTTTAATTTTGTGAAAAACTTTGACATAGATTTTTCATTTTCTTAGTTTTATGACTCAATTATTTTTATTTGTAATTATTTATTAATGCAATGCCGTCACCTTAGTTATTGTGACATTTAGTTTTATTTTTGTTTGTGTTAATTTTTTTGATAAATTATTGATGTAGATACACAGTGTAAAAGTATCATGCTAAGTTTGACGCTCATGTACTACCGTGTATTACCGTGATCTATTACCGTTTTCACATTAGAGCAAATACAAATTTTATTTCATTAGTTTTTACTTTATTCCTTAGTTAATCTGCTGTAACATTACATAAACCTGTGAAAATTTCAAGTGGCTATCTACTCGTATTAGGTTCGAAAGATACAGCCGTTCAAAGATATGACGGACGGACGGACCATTCCGTATATAAAAAGGTACTCTGTGACAGACAGACAGACAGCGTAGACTAAACTACTAGCGTAATTGGGTCCCGTTTGCACCCTTTGGGTACGTAACCCTAAAAATACAGTGTAAAAATCCAATGATTTTTTTATATCTACCTCTAGAGATGAAAATGACGCACGACCAAAAAATGCTGGCGTTAGAGGCGGTAGAAGAATAGTGAAAATATTTACTAAGTATCATATTGATAATATCATTATTGCAAAGGTGTGTTAGTTGGTTAGTTTGTCGTGTTTTCCCTCAGCACATTTCCCTCAACAATTACGTTTCCTGAAGGGTTGTCGAAACAGATGAAACCGCATGGCGCAGCTAGTACAAATATACCAAACAAGACACTTATGTAAGTTTTGTATAAATACAGTAAAAGCTACTCCAATCTCAAAACATAGTCCGCGTCCAAATATTTGTCAGTACGATATGCATATGGAGTGTTCCGTAACCGATCTTTCTCATTAAACGCGCTTGTTTGCCGTCCGATAAAAAGTCAAATGGCCGGTGGTCGTGAAAGGGTGGCGATCACCCTTCCAGAGGGCCAGAGGACCAGAGACAAACAGCAGATGTTCGTGGCTTCAATTACATAATCAACAGTAATAGTATTCAAATGAGTGCATCGATGCTGGCTGGACCCAAATGTTCCATGAGAATCTATAAGATATCTTTGTGTCACTATGTTTTTGTAGTAGTTCATTTATAGAGCCCATCAGGAAAGAGAACGGTGCTGTGTGGCCTACGCCGTTGTAAACGAAAGGAGTGGAAATTTTCTGAACATTTCCGGGGAATGTTGCTTCAGGCAGCAAGCTAGGAGAGATTTTGTTTTTGTTTTAGTTGATGAAATCTCATATAACCCGGCTACACCCCAATACAGCGGAGTATCTTCGCTAGACTTCCCTCCGGCCACATGCCACTTAATAAATTTAAGCATCTGATTGGCAGGGCCGAATATCCCGCCTGTTCGCTCTGCGGTACGCTAGAAGACGTTTCCCACCTTCTGGCAGATTGCGGACGGAACGATTCTATGAGAACATTATATATTATGTTGCATGAGTAAGGCGTAACCCCTCGCGATATTGGCATGTTTCAAGGTATCCTGGATCCTCCTGCACCCACGTGAGAGGCGGCATGGTCCTTATATGCCATGGTGTTGGTCATATTAGATCAGCGTAGGGACTATGCTCCCTTTCGATTATTGAAGTTGCTTCGTAAAACGAGGCTGGAATAATCATACCTATAGCGACTAAAGTCCCAAACAAAAATCTTATTTAAAAAAATAAACGAGTCGTGTTAATTCCGCCTGGGGAAGTATCATACCTTTGTCAGTTACTCGTACCGCTAAGCAATGCAAATATTACTGTGCATTGCGGATATTCCGGATTGAAGGGAAATGTTTCCAGTGAAATTACATATCTAATATCACAAGGTGACGAGCGCAGTAACAGCACAGTAGCGCAGTAGGTGCGTAGCAGCGCGTAATAATATGGTTTTGAGCTTTTGAAGTTCTAAATTCTATGTGGAACTGGATTGTTATTCAAACTTATGGGAAAGTGTGACAAGTTTTTATATATATTTTTTTGCCATATTTGGCAAACAAAACTAACGGGCCGCCTAATGCTAAGCAATCACCGTCGCCTATGGATACCTGTAACACGAGGGGTATCACAGATACGTTGCCGAGCTTCATTGCTTCATTATTAAGTGATCGACATGCTTGTATTCCATAAATCAGTTACAAAAAACAGTACAGAAGGGTTTGTCACAAGGCTTTTTTTCTGTTAGCTAGCTTATCTACACATTTGTGTTATTGGCTTTTGCTCTCTAATGTATCTTTTAGCTTGTTTTTCACTTAATAATTGCTATATTTTTCTCTCATACAAAAAAGTGTATTCCTATAAGATACTTATTAGTGTCAGCGTTGCAGCAATACCATTACCGACTTTTTTATAAAACATATTATTATGATCATCTGCCTGCGAGAAAGAGCACAAAGGTGATACAAAATTGATCGTTAAATGATATTAATCATCTCAACATGGAATCAAAACTGTTATTATTACTTAACAAAATCGAAAACGAAAGTCATAAAGAAAGCAAAGATACATAATATTGTAAAGTCACTGGAGCACCGGGCAAATACGATTGTTTGCTTCACGCTGCAACAAGCAGGAAAAATCTTTCGGCACCTTTACTAAGCGAACTGCTTGTCTATTATTATCACGGATATTGTTTCTAAAGTTCAAACACATCGCTGGCTCTACCGTAGACATAGATTTAAAAAAGGTTGATACGCGTCAATGTGTGGTAGACGGAAAGATAAGAAAAATATTCCAGTTCTTGGATGATAAATGCAACAATCACGATGCGTTAGTAGGTAACGGTGTAGTGACTGACTCATAGGGAACTGACCTAGGGGCATGCATTCGAGTGCATTGACGCCTCCGCCGACGCACTTATCACTGGCATGCCTCTTACGAGATAATGCATAGAACATGCTCCCAGGCGTTGAATAACACATGTGTTGTTATGTCTGACTGTACAGAATCGGTTTTAAAGTTCAGAAACACCGAATTTGTGGGTTTCAGACGTTGGTCGTCGGGGGAAAGGTTAAATTGAAGAGCAAAGACCTTAGTTTGTCCTCATGTATAACCAAAAAGGTTTCTAGAAGGATAACACAGCTGTAAAGGACGTGTCCCGTATTGACCTTTTAAACACGCTCCCGGTAAATGTGTAAGGAAGATTTATTCCAAGAATATAAATCCATACTTAAAGGTAGAGCCAGTTTTATTATACCTAAAAGAATACTTAGAAACAAGTAACCTTTAAAATATTTTAATAATTCGACTATTCATTAGGTCTAAAGTTCTTGATTCAGGAGTTATTTGCTCTACAACTTATATATCCATGAGCCAAAAAAAAACATTCAACTACTTATATAATTTACATAAATAAAAAAAAATGATAAAATTAATGATAATAATTAATATGATGAATGATGATAAATATTTAATAATTTCCCTAGATATATTATGTCCCGTTTGTTTCCTGAACAATAAAAAACTTCTGGATAATACTAGAAAACCCATCCTTTTTTCATTTTAATCAAATTACCTTATGCTGATTAGTGATTTCATCATTAATTTTATTCCAAACGAATGGCATCCGAAATTTTATTATCATCAAAAATATAAATATAATCGTGAAATCGTCAACTTGACCGTAATTCGTATGATCTAACCAAGGTTCTGGAGACGGCGGGCGGCGGCAGTGGCGGTGATAAGGCGGTTTCACAATAGCAGAATTATTTGCGGCGCGTAGGGCTTCGCCTTGAGATGCGCTACAAACAACTGTAACAAACTACGCTAAATCTGTGGCGCTACCATCGCACACGAAAGTGCTCCATCGATATGTGATTACTGTGATTGTGTATTTTGTGTGTGACTGTTGGAATTATTGTCGAAGTTGTCTGAATATTCCAAACACTTTACCGCCAAACTTTTTTGAGAATGATTACCTAATAAGTGAGCGCAAGTCGGAAAAAGGCCTATGCATCGCTAAAGGCTGATGATGTAGTCTTTAAGAACTCGAGAAGCGTAAGTTTGTGCTTTTTATGGTGCGTTTGTGCACTTAAAAATCAACTGGTACAGTAGTGATTACTTATGTCTATACACTTTAGCTTTTTTGTATAGATATCTACGTTTGGCCACCAATATATTTCAGTTCATTTCTGTCCAAAAATAGGTTTACCTACCTACTAAAAGCAGCATCCAGCGGCATATTGCTCGTACCGCGGCTCAAGTATGTGAGGCACAGATTTGGTACGGCGAGATTTAAAATGACGATGAAAGTACCTATATGTTATAATATTACCCTAATAGGCAAGGCGCATTCCTTCTTGTGTCATTACCAGCGACGTATGAGATAGTTAACTTTTTTGCCAGGTTTCTTGTTTGGCTCATTCGAGGCTTTTAGGCACATTGAGAGTTGCTTAATAAATGTTCATAATCAAATTTTGAATTATCTGTATCGACCTTTCTTACTAAATTGCTTCTCGGAAACACCACGGGAGGTAGCTAATTCCACATTTTGCAGGTGAGGCAAGAAAGATCGTATAAATCGCAGTGTGCGATTGCCATTGATCTATTATGATATGTGGATGAGCTTTCAGGCAGTGGCAGCTAGTGTGGTTATAAAACCTCGACGTCGGATTAGATCAAGCAGTTCTTCAGAATGTTGTAAATGCTATAACGGATACCAGAGAACCAAAGTCTCTGCGCATGTCGAGTGGCTCTAGGTATTTGGTGACCTTAAGATCGTCGACAATTCTTACAGCACTACGCTTTAATGTATGAAGAAGCTCAAATTAATACTTGGGTGCTCCGTTCCAATGATGGGAGCAAAACTCCATGTGAGGTAGGATTTGCGCTTTGTTAAACAAAAGATTCAAGCTTTGTGACTCAATTCCTTGAGCTTGCAGAGAACATTTCCGGGAAAAGGTGTTCCTAGGGCCACGTCCTGCGTACGTGACACGCGGCACCACGAAGAGCTTTCCTCGCGAGTGTACGCGGTGCGCACACGCAGAGTAGGTAGCTTGGAAGTAGGTCAATGTTGCCTCGTGACGCGGCCGCGGCCCTTCGATGCAGGGCTCGCCTTGAACCACCAGCCAGCACTGCCAGCTTGACTCTATTAATTTGCGCTCGTTTTCTGCTAAAAATATAAACAAATTTAAAATAACCTTCTCATTCTGGCGCACGCCATTTTTGTTGTTACACGCGCTGAAAGGCAACCCTGGCCTTCTTAACGTTTAAATTAAAATATTGGACTTGTTTTCCTTAAAATATGAAAATACCTCATCATTTGAATTAGGCATGTCACAATTCAACATTGGCAGCGTGTTTCAAAATAATCGTCATTTGGAACTATCATATTTCGAAGCCCTTGATTTGATGTCACACTCTTGTAAATTTTCAGAGACAGAATTTAGACCTGTGGGGAAAATGTATAGGGTTGCTATTTCTAACCCATTAGGAATTGGAATTTCAATTAGATTAAATACCAATGATTACAGCTGATACAGTACACAAGCGTGGACTCAAAAACATCATCTGGGTTCATTATCGTCATAAATGACCTATGCTAGTTCACTTCTGGGTACGATGGACATCGTTGTGTTTTACTCTAACACCATGATATAATTTCCTCACGATGTTTTTATGCGCTGGCAGCTCAAGCTAGTTATTGGGATTTGAACCCACACTCTGCGGTTTAGAATTCGAACGCATCAACCACTAAGCTATCATAGCTACAAATAATATACCAGAGATTTACTGAAATAAATGCCAACTACACTGCCGTTGCCGTATTTGCAGACGAGAATTCAAATTCGCAGTTGTTTGTGCGATATGTAAAATTGGAACCATGCAAATACTTTAGCAAATATCATGCAAACATGAACTTTTTGAATCAAATTAATATTTATTTGCCTGGAAAATTCAATTCTGTTGAAATATTCATTCGTTCAGCTGCGTTCAAATTGCCGTGTTTTCCTCAAAACCGAGGCTAGCACCAGGAAACGTGTTTAAACAGCTGGTAGTCACGACTAGAGAATCGTCCGAGTTGAAGGTCCATTCGGAAAATAAGTGTGTACGTTTGCAGTACTTCTAATACAATGAAGAACCCTTAAGGCCTTAAGGTGCGGTTAACGCTCCGAGGCGGTAGTTTAAGCACGCGTAGACGATTTGCATAAGGGCCGTTGTCAATGCTACACTCGTGGGCAACAGGCGATGGACAGAAGGTCTTAACGACCTTCCGCTGCCGTTGACGAGGCCCTTTGATTCGCTATGAGGCCACTTAACGCACCGATATAATACTGTGGAAATAGCCATTTTTTGGTTACGGGGGAAAATCTTCTTAAAGATACCCGGGTATATCGGGGTACAGCCAGTTATTGTGTAGGATTTCATCTATTAAAAACTACTCGATGGCCTGCCTTTATGCCTGTTGGAGGGCACCAGAACATCTATAGGAGCACACCAGTACCCCACTAGCACGTTCCCTAAGGCAACACTTTCAGGAAATGCATGGAAAAGAAAGGAGGGCCTTTCTTACAAAGCAATGCCGCAGGGCACCCTGCATCGTTGGTTGTCTTCCCTGGGATTGCTTAACATCATATCAGGACCATTTATTAAGATATATTAGGACATCAGATCCCTAAATCTGAAACCCACGATATTTTTATCTTTGTTTTTGTAAGCGCGTGAATGTGAGCATCAAATCAAACCAATCGTGGTTCTTGGTGCAAAATAATTTTACGTGTACCGTGTACCTGTACCGTGTGGGGAAAACGTTAATGTGTTAAGAAAAAAACCGAAGCCGTCTTTTATAAGCCCGGTTCCGGATTCTGTGGAAACGGCCTAACAGTTCGTGACGCGCACGATGCAAATAATATTCAGTTAACTACTGAATAAAGTTTGCAAGTGAAATCGCCAACAGGATCACGACTATAACAAGTTTGACCCCGTGTTGACAGCACAATAACAGTAGGAGTGATATTCTGGATTCCAAATGCCTAATTGACAAAAAATTAAATAAAAATTAATTATAATTTTTTGTCTTCCCGTGAACATGGTGCATGTAACTGCGCCGAAATATCGGGAGCTCCTTCCACAACCTTACCACGGTTAATATGCCGTAAATAATCATACAACTTTAGTGAACAACCGTGATAGTTTAAAAAATTAAATGCTCTATCTTTACATGTCTGCGTTAACTATCGAGAAAAACTATCAAGATTCAACTTAAAATTATTTCCAACAACAGTATTTTATATGTCGAAAAGTTTAGAACCATTATTGTTTCACTATAATAAAGCGACGGAAAAACGCATTGTTAACTTTGGCGGATAATACTTCGCAAATGATTGAACGTTGAGGGGAAAACAAATCCCTACCTACTAAGTCCCCTTCTATTTGCAAACATTTCTCTACCTACTCAGTTACTCTAGGATAATTATTAGATCTATCTATTCAATTACGTTCCGTTTTATACATGATTTCTTAGGTTTTCGCGATTTTCAAGCGCAGAGATGCAAAACCTCTGAACACTGTTAGCGACTACTGCGTACATAGGTAACGTTTTGGTTAAACATCATTGACGGCACTTGAAAATAATTTCTTAACATTCTACATATGACCACGGACACTGCCAAGTGTTCGAAACACCAAGAATTAAATAATGTAAAAAAACACGCGAAAAAATCAGGTAAAACAAATATCAATGATTATTATTTGAATCAATTTCTAAAATTAAAAGGGGGGATATCCTCACTATTCCACCGTTTCTGTTGGCGTTCCATATTATTCGCGAGCGCAAGGTTGTATTACGCAAGCGTTAGTTTTACACGTGTCGCGGCGCGCACGTCGACGCCCGACCTCTTCCGAACACTTCCGATTCGCATGCACAACAAACAACCTAGCAGTAAAACCAACATTCTGACTGGGGGAGCAACGATCGAATTTGTTAAACAAAAACGACAGCCTTCCATCGCTAATTTTTAGTTCGTTAAATTGGCCAACAGTAAAAATAAGTTGGTCGGTGAATATTTTGAAAGGCGAAGGTAATACGGAAACAAACCTTCGAAGGTACACTGGCTAACCCCGGCGGTAGTGTTTATCTCGCGACGCTCGCTAATTATCTTAATTTTGGATGATTACTTGTGTTTTAATCTTAGACTAAGAAATTACAATTTCTCACATGGTAGGTACTATTTTTTTTAAAGAATTACCTTATTACGAAAATTGGATTTAAAGGTTAACCTAAAGAATGCTAAAGTCCAAAGTAATTGGTGATCAATTTTTGTTTCCTACGCGTGTACTTACAATATTTTAATTAAATTTTTCGATCAAAAAGAAGCAAATGCGCAGGTTTCATCAGATGGCGTCCTGTGAGTGGCTCATAGTACAAGTCAGTGCCATCTGTAAGTTTAGTTCGTGAGCAAAATTTTAATTAGATGTGAAAATGACTTTAAAATATTAATGTATATTTTTACGTGAATATATCCACGCAATGTTTGAGAAGTTATAATTTTTTTACCTAGGTACTTACTTTCTTAATTGCGACTGCCTTTCAATGCATAGTGTTACAAAATAGTAAGAAAGTCAAGCGCCTTAACAAAGAAAAGAAAATACATACAATCTAACTACAAATTCCACATACAGCCTACAACAGAAAAATAGTCGAATAACATGTATTTTTTTTTACTAAATAACCAATTTTTTTTCGAGGGCGATATCTTCCAACTATACTCTGCTGCATTGGGGTGCAGCCAGGTTATGTGGGATTATACCCACTAAAAACTCCCCGGTGACCAGCCTAAGTGCTTGACAAGAGGGCACCGGAATCTCCAGAGGATCGCACCGGAGCCCTCAGCACTGCGCTACGGCTCCTCCCGAGACAACTGCGTGTTGTTTTAGCCCCTCCACTCGCGACAACGTTGGTCACACAACGTTGTCGTTCTTACCATGGGCACGCTTAAGTGGATGGTCAGAGCCCTGACTTTGACCATCCCGAGCCTGGAGGTCCCCTTTTAGTAGCCTCTTACTAGAGGCAGGGGGTACCGATGCCGGATTCTATTACCCCGGCGCCAGGGCTATACTAAAGTACACACTACAAAATAACAACAGCAAAATTTATGTCAATATTATTTCGATTCTATCCTATCTACTTCCCATAAGTGCATAAATAAAAGGTATATTAGCTAAATCGCGTACTTACGCAAATGCTTGCAAACAAATAAAGTTGCATATGAAAATATATCAAAATGAAAAAATCGATGTGCTACGAATAAGTAAGTATTGCACAGCGTAGCTTACAAAAATATCGAAATGAGAGGAAAATTTGTAGCTATCCGACCAATCAGCGATCATTCTCATGCAAATTTCAGCTGTGACCTAGATTCGTAGCGCTCGGCTAGCCGACACCTACGAGTATAATCTACCAATAAATTGTTTGCGGTGAATTGCGCGTAGCGGTGCGTAGCTCGTAGCAGAACGTCGTAACCGACATTGCTGGGTTTGAACCTCAAATCAGAGTAACAAGAGATATGCCATAGTAAAATTATCGTTCCTCGTCTTCATCATCATCCTCATCCTCATCTTACCATATCTCCTTTTGTTTTTCTGATCTGAGGTTTGAACATTGTGGATTGGAGTGACATGCGACTAGAAAATGGTCAACACTTTGGTCAAGACTGAAAAGTTATTTTCGACAGTACAAAGATAAGATAGAAACTATTGTGTACACCAGAAATGAAAATTACAAACAGAAAACACTTACGAACTAATGCCACGATTGGCAGCGTTATCGCTAAAAGCGATCTCTTCCAGGCTACCATTGTATAGAAAGAATTTACGTAACAGGATAGACGGAACATGTTACACTTTAAATAGTTTTAATGTTACCAATAAATAAATACAATAAGTTATGAAGATAAATTAGTAGGTATTAATTTATTTATTTATTTTTACGAAAGGCATGTAAAAGGTGTATACGATAAATGTACTTTCCTTGGTGCTACCACCCGTTGTTGTTAGCCCTTCCTGCAATCGCAATCTCTCGCCACATTGCAAATTTTTGATTGCTTTGCAACAACAAACGTGCATGCTTTATCATCTACAACATGTGAGTTAGTGACCAAACGCGGACTTGATATGCGATAAACAATGATAAATAACTATAATTTATTATTATAAATATTTGTGCTCTAGATAAAAACTTGAAGTACTTGCTTGGCGTGAAAACAGAGTTGAATCAGAGGTATCCTCAGTGTTGACTACTGTAGCTGCTCTAGACTAGTAGTCGTACAAAGTCAGTAGTTGATTAGGTATCATATTGTTAGTGATCATAAATATTCAAAAAATATGTTAAAGATTGCTTTTGTTCACGTCAAGCAAAGACGCGATCTAGGATGATGCACGAGCACCTAGAAGGACACTGCTATAACTTACTCTCCAGTAAATCATTGGAGAGATAACATAGGAGAAGGAAAATAAAAATATATGTGTAGGAAAATTTAGGGTAGTAGCAGTACTCGTGTATTTTCTACAGTCCGGCCGCTGACATAATTCATCCGACAGTTGCAATAGTATTGTAAAAATGTGATTGAAAACATGTTCTTATAATATTCTACTCTATAGTATATACCAGGTACAATTTTACGTTCAAAAGGCTAGTAAAAGTGATCAGAATTTACTGTTTTCGTTTTACATTTTACTAGGTATGTTATGGCAATTGTCAAACGCATTCCTTCAGCGGCTACACTTTATCATAGAACCATATTCAGCTCATGCAATTTGCTGAATACTGATGCTCTTATTCGCTGAACGTAGCCTACGTTCAGCGAATAAGAACATCATCACACATAATGCGATTATCCCACATTTGATCTGAAGGTCTACCTCTCAGGTATACCTAACCTAAAAGCTAAAGAAGCCCCCAGTGCCTTTCGATTCGGAATCTAGTGCTTCCGAAACACAATTTCTTACTAGTTGGTAGTGTATAATCAATTCACATCACATTATCAGCCATCAATGTCCACTGCTGAACAAAGGCCTCCCTCTCAGAGGGGTGTTGCCATAATCCCCACGCTTGACAGGTGGCTTGGGGATCGCAGTACGTTCACCGCGTACTAATAGGACGCTGCTGCCCATCCTCCGGTGGTTCTGGTCGCAGTTTTAGGACATACCCGGGTCCGTATAATCAATTATTCTGTTGAAATCATCCTTATGCCAAAATAAAGCATTTTTTATAGTTTGTTGTAATAAAAATATTATTTTAAGTACTATACATAAGTAAGTACAGTAAGAATATGACGTCACCACCTTACATTATTTTTCATTTTGCCACTCGAAACACCAATTGTGAGCGTAACCTTGGTCCACATTTCTAACTACCTACGGCTAATATCTGTTTGTGTGATGACAACGCGTCGGGTAGATAATACGCCAATGCCAAGCGGCTCGTGCATTTTAACATCACTGATTAGGTATGTGGTTATATAACTGAGGACTTCGCGCGACCATGATCACAGTCGTCGCTTAAAACTACACGTGTAAGTATAGCAAGACAAGTGACAAGTGACTAGTTGCCTTTTGCCTGTAGTTATGTTCTCAGAACTGGTAAACAAGTGAGATATGCAAGATGCGGATGCTCATCTAGCCAAAATCAGGCTTTGTGCCTTAAGTCGAATTCACCCAGCAGACGATCTTACCGCCCTTTTTTCCAGATCCCTTTTCCCATCGGCCAGAAGACGTCCACTGCTGAACATATTCCTCCCCCTTTAACCTCCACACTGAACGACATCCCATCACTGCCACTGTCACTGCCATCTGCATCCACTGGATGCCCGTGACTATCACAATGTCGTCGGTCCTTCTTGTGGAAGACCTATTTACGCCCCGACTTCTGGTTCGTAGTCTCCACTCAAGAACCTATCTTCCCCGTCGGTTATCGGTTAAATTTTAATAGCTATGTCGGTAGCTTAGGGCCCATCCTCTCTCTCTGAGAGAAGGCCTGTGTCACAACAGTAGAAACATCATAAATGATGATGAAGATATCTTCTTTGTCTCACTGATCTGAGATTTTTTTATTCTCCCAGTGTATAAACATCAAAATTTTCAACCTGCGAGAAAATTTAGCCATTTATTATTTTGTTGTTTTTTTGTATTTTATTATTTGGTTCAGTCATCTATCCTAAATTGACAGCTGACAATAATTCACTCACTACGCTCACGTATTTTCGTACCAGTAGATAAGTTTGTCTGGTTGACCAAAAAATTCTACACAAATGCCAATTCTACTCTACATTAGATTCCATGTGATTTATTAAAGAACTCTACCTATAAGACTCATTTTTATTCTCAGAATCACGCTTTCTTGACGAACATTTGTTCATCTTACAGTTTGGGTTATTTTCATTCTGCATTGACTAAAAAAATCTGACAACCCTGGTACCATTCTAGCACAATCTAAATAACTTGCGATGCTAGCAAGCCATTGCTCCCAATTGCATTCACTACTACGGCACAGCTTATACAGCAGTGAGTTTGTGCCAAATTCAACTGGTAGCTATAAACGAGGCACCACTGGTAACGGGACAATCGGCTTTGCACTGCCGTTTATATTATAACTACCATTTAATCTGTGGCAATACCTACGTGCTCCACTTTACCAGTCGATAAACCGAAACCTGATGACTCGTGTTTAATCTGTGCTCTTTGGCAGAGAAAGCAATGGCACTGTATTTAACGTTTTTATCATTTTTTTTAGAAGTGGCAAACAAGCGACATGCCACCTAATGGTAAGCGGTCACTGCCTATAGAAACCTACAATACCCAGGGCATTGCCAGTGCGTTGCTTTACTTTGAGGACTCTATGATTAATAATTTTCTTTTCTTATTAGGCTTAAGTTACAAATGATAAATAATTATGTATTAAAAAACCGTCTTAAAACTTAGTGAATTACATACGCAATTTAATTTACTTGCATGACATATTTTTTTACATTCTTTTCATTTTGAAAACTAAACTAGGTACTAAACCGAGATTATTAAGAACAATTTTCCAAATCGGGTTATAAATAACGGAGTTCTGAGGTTTCAAGCTAGGTTTCAACCTTTTTTCGTCGAAAATTGTTTCCCGGGATGGATGACCTATCTACATACATTATTTATTATGTTTGAACGGAAACTCCCCCCTCGCACCTCAAGGGTGCGAGTCCTACTCACACTTGTCCGGTTTTTTGTTTTCGCTAGGACTATCAATAATAACAGTTAAATCTCAAATAAATAAAACTCAAACTTAAGTTATCATAAAATTATTTTATTACAAAGTCGCACAACGAGGACCGCCACAAAATCCTTCATTATACAATTGAGGAAAATGTAAAGCAAACACCAGCTATTTATCGTTAAATTAATCAGCATTGGTCGACTGCTTCTACAGCCAAAGCCCTTCACACTAACGCACATACAATATAACATACAGTAATGCCAGTGCCACACATTGGCCCTGAGTTTGCCCCAATATAGTTTTGTCCCTAGCACTTTTTTCGTCCTTTACTTTTTTGACATGTCTTAAAATATTTGGAAAATGTGAATTAAAACTCCGGAATCAGACTACGGTTTTTTTTTCTTCAATTTACTCGGATCGGCCAAAAACCAAAAGATATTGATGTTAGTAAGGCCAATATTTATTTGGCTTTTACTTTTCCGATAAGGATCAGAGACAGTGAGATAATTTTTGAAGGTTTAGTGACAGTCATAAACTAAATAAAAGTTGTTTCTTCATTTCGTAGAAATAAAAAAGACAGCGATATTTTTAGTAAGTTTAAAACTGTTAATTAAACCTTCAAAATCGATCCCATTGTCTCACTTAACACAGTTGAATAACAATCTTACAATTTCATACTCCATGTCTACTATAAGATGTATGACAATGCCTACATTATTTTGAGCACTGTGGTCCGGGGATATACCTACATTAATGTATTTTTAATCCTGTTTATCATGCAACGCGGTATTAGCAGCTGCGTGTAGCCGTAGCATTTCATGTAAGAGAGATACTTAAATACAAAAAAAGAACGGACGATTTTTATGCAAAAAATATTTAAAGGCCTACACCGTATTTGTGATACTCTTGGTGTTATGAGTATCTCTATAGGCGACAGTGATTACTTACCAGAAGGCTGTCCGTTAGCTTGTTTGCCACCTATAGGTATGGCATAAACACAGACTGCCTCGGTGGCTCAGTTGGTAGTGATCCTACTTTCTGTGCTTGGGGGCGTGGGTTCGATTCCCATGTAGGACAAACATTTGTGTGATGAACATTTGTGTTTGTTCTATGTCTGGGTGTTAATATCTATTTAAGTATGTATTTAAAAATATATATGTATGTATATCAGTCTCTGGCAGCCATATTACAAGCTTTGCTTAGTTTGGGGTCAGATGACCATGTGTGCAATAATGTCCCAGATATTTACAGAGTCTCTGACTAGTTCGGGAGGCTCTGGGATCAATACTATAACCTACCATAAATTGTGCCCGAATAAATGATTTGTATATTAAATGTCTTCTCAAGTATAAATTGACAAAAAAATAAAAACCCCCCGAGAAAAGTTCCCTCAAACGGCTACACAGATTTTCTTGAATCATAGCTCCTAGCTACACTCTCGATCAGTTCAACTTTCAAACTAAAAAAACAAAATAGAAATCGGTTCAGTCGTTTGGGAGCTACAATTGCTCAGACAGACATACATACACAGATACACCTCTCTTTTTGTATCGGGGGTTAAAAATAAGGCCAATGTGTAGTGCCGGCATAATACACACACGTGTGGTTTAACTGGCGCAAACAAGGTGCGTGTGTGCGTGAGGTACGTACTCGTACGAACGTAGCGAAGACTTTGTTTTGCTTGAGATTCGCGCGTGCAGTTGCGCAAGCGCCGCGCCGTCGAGGCCGTTGACTCGGTGGACGTGCGTGGCCACGCTGATGGGCGGCAGCGATGCGCGTACGCCTATCAAACTCGCCGCGGATATGAAAATATATAAATAATAATAACAAATATTTGACATATCTACTATGAATTTTGTACCAAATAAAATATCGATCTTATTGGAAAATACACGTACACACTTTGGTAGATTCCATTTTCTAAGTACATATTTCCATTAATTTATTTGCTCTGACAGATGCAATAAAATTGCTGAATAATATAATTTTCTTTTAATATTTCCCCTGCTACTACAGTCTTACATTAAAAAAACTAGCGAAAGCAATCAGAAATTCAATTAAAAAAGAATAAAGAGAGAACTAAAATTAAAACAAAATAAGTAGGTAAATACATAATTAAAATTTATTGTAAAAAAACTGAACTAAGTACAAACAAATCTAAAAGCCCCTTGTTGATGTTGATGTGTCCAGAATGCTGGCATCTTTGCCATGCTGTAATGGCTATGATTAGTTTTTAGCTGAATGAATCAGGCACTGCAGGCGCCACCTCCACTGAAGTGAAATTTTTTATTTGCCGCCTCTACCAAACGTTTGGACAGAGCCCCTAGAACTAAATTTGATAATATTCGAAAACATTTTTCTTTTAAGTATGCTCGTCTAAAATGTAGGTTGCTTTACTCAAAGACTCAAAGTTTTCGACTAGCTTTTAGCATAGCAATGCATGGAACAATACGACAACGAAAAAGTTTACGAAAACTATCAAAACTTCTAGAGCAACCGGGGCCCACAGTCTTAAAGTTTCAACTAAATGAATAAATAGCACACACACACACATCATCAGCCAATTAACGTCCACTGTTGGACAAGGCCTCCCTCATAGAGAGGAGGAATAAATAGCAAATCCATCAAAATAAATAAAATTAACATTACTTTTTGCTTCAGCCTCTACAACTATCTGCTGGGAGTAGCCTTAAATAAGTACCTACCTAAAGTAGGACGTGATCTTGATTGGCCGCCCTGGCAATGAAGCGTGCATCGCCAAGCGTCTTCGTTTCGCAATGTGGACGCCTTAATAACTACCGCGACAGTCTAAAGTCTACCTCCGAAAAGAAACCAACTAAAACCCTTACACGTCTATAAAAGACACAACTGAAAAACTTAGTAGAAAAACAACTGTACTTACGTATCAAATGTAATTGGACTACAGAATGAAATGTGAATGAAACTAAAATTGATTTTTTGTGTGATTTGTCTTTCTTCGGTAGGCTTCGGTACGCATGCCTATCTCAGTCCAATATTATTTAATAAGCATGTTTGAAACCAATTTCCCGCATAAAATAAGAGCAAAAACTAAAACTCTACATTTTCCACCGCCGCGTACAACGGGTCCAACGCGCAATTTAATAATTTATGTCGCATCGATTAAGCTGGTTTTTGAAGCAATTTGTTCTCCACCCGAAGGCAATTAACGATGGGCTACCGACTCAAACGAAAATGCGCCTCAAAATCGATTGTGTAACATCGATTAGACATGATGAAAATACCAATTTTCTTGCGCGAACTACAAACTTATTCGACTCGGTGTACGTTGCGCAACTACCTATATATTCGCGAACAGATAACGGAGTAGGCATGTGCCCCTCCGTCCTCTGTCCTCGCAGAATCCGGTCTCAGTCCTCTATCTCCCTCCCCCCTGTAAGATCGCCGTATATCCGTCCCGCTTCCACGCAATGACATAGATACCATGGCGTTGCGAAACAGCGCGGATTATATAGCAGGTGGATTGTGGAAACGAGTTTAAATAACTGCTTTCACATGCTTGTGAATATTTAAGCATGCATAACATAGTTAAACTTGTATGCAAAACTTTTTGGAATATTTCTGCGTTTGTATCTGTTGGATTTACGCCACGCGTACCACACAACTGACTAGTTTAGCAAGGTCTTTCGATCTATGTTTTCCTGGTACCAATTTTTTTGGCGTACAATGATCTCACACGAATTAAAAAGATGCTTGAATACTATAAATCATCCTTGATACTATGTAGAAACTAGCAGTGTACCTGTAACAGTACATTTTTCTAGGATAAAAAAGTCTTATACCCTATGAGATTAGCCGGTTCTACACCTAAGCAAAAATTTACGTCGATCCATTACTTTGTTGCGGCATGAAAGAGGAACAAACAAACAAACTTTTGCATTACACACCGTAATAATGTAGTGTAATTTTTGATTTTTTGTACTTTAGTCACGTGACTTCTTTGAAAAATACTTCAGTAAATTCACGTGACTTTTATAGGATTATCTCCAATATCTAATGAAATAACAATAAACACCTACAATGTATCTCCCTATAAGCAAGCAAGCTCACGCATCAAGCGATTTGCAAGTCGCAAATCAGGAGGCGGAGTTTGCAATATCCAATGCAAGGCCTTCCACGACGCATGCGCCACTTGCGCAAGCTTAGCCATTCGAACATATGGCTAGATAACAATAGTACGTAACATTGTGACTTATTTATCTATAGAGTCGAATGAGGCAATAGGCAGCCATCATCGTGTTCTCTGAACAAAATTGTTAGCCTCCAGAGGAAAATTTTAGTTTCCTTCAACAGATAATTTGGCTCTTACCTACATTGGTCGACAGTGACTAGTCAAGGTACTCTGTAAAAACTCTACATTTGTTTTTCAAAATTCGTTTGTTTTCTTGACAATCGCTTGTTTTTTCGATATTTGTTTTTGCTTTTTTATTTTGTTTTGTGACATGAACATTCATTATCCGTGGTCCAACTAGTTAGACTGAAGAGTAAGATCACCACCCCGTATCTACAATAGCATATCAAACTAACATGTACAAGGTAAAAGATGTAAACTCTACATTTGTTTTTCGAAATTCGTTTGTTTTCTTGACAATCGCTTGTTTTTTCGATATTTGTTTTTGCTTTTTTATTTTGTTTTGTGACATGAACATTCATTATCCGTGGTCAAACTAGTTAGATTGAAGAGTAAGATAACCACCCTGTATCTACAATACCATATAGAAACTAACATGTGCAAGGTAAAAAGTAGTGTACAGCTGTACACTAGACATTGCCATAGCGACTAATGGTTTCTCCAAGATTTTAGCACAATTTTTAAAACGTAACGACTGAATATTGACCGTAGATAACTGAAATAGGTACACTTGGTAGTTATATAAGAGTATTTCATATACAGGTTTATTGATATAATTAGCTCTTATAACTATTAGCTCTAAAAACTTCTGAAATTCTCTACATCATACCACAACTTTTGTCCACGAATTTTCACAAAACAAAATTTGTATATTATTATTTTTTTACAATTTGTAGGTGTTTTAGTTTGTTTCTAAGCTTCTACCGGGCCCACGTTCTTTCTAATTGAAACCATGTAAAAGTTAGTACCATTTGAAGCTCTCATATAAATATTTCAATATTTATGTGGTTATTAACGTGACATTAAAACTGAGCAACCGTATTATAATATCTGGGTAATTTTTCACACACGATCATCTGACCCCAAACTAAGCAAAGCTTGTAATATGGCTGCCAGAGACTGATATACGTACATATATAATTTTAAATACATACTTAAATAGATATTAATACCCAGACATAGAACAAACACAAATGTTCATCTCATAAATGTTTGCCCTAGGTGGGAATCGAACCCACGCCCCCAAGCGCAGCAGGTAGGTTCACTACCAACTGAGCCACCGGGGCAGTCAAGTGGTTCATTATATAAAAACAGTATATTAAATATTACTATTTTTGTGTGGAAGAAAAAAAATCGTATTAGTAAAATGGTTTAATAATACCTAAGTTTTTTTTCCTAATCTTTGGTTCATTGAAAAAGATTTTCAAAACTCTTTGAATGATGTAGAGACAGGGCTGTCTTTAACCTATTGGAGGTCCCGGGCAAATTAGGATAATGAGGCCCCTATGACCTTAACAGAGCACTATTTTCTGGCGAGAGTAGAGTAGCTTCACGCATGCAAAAGCTGATAAGCTAATACTAATAAGATATTGTAGTCAGTCATTATTCTTTGTTTTTTTCGAAATAAATATATTTTTCGCTATTAAATATCGGTTAACGTTTAGTGATCTGGCAAGAACTAGGGGCCCCTATCTATCGTGGGGCCCAGGGCAAGTCCAGAGTGCCCAGTGGCAAGGGCTTCGCCAAATGGGAGCAGGGACGGACAGCTGCCTCCTTAGAGATTAAAAAAAATTTGCCAACTGCAAAGAAACTCTGACTGGTCTTGACAGTACCTACAATTCATATTTTTCTCATCCTCCATAATGTTAACTTATGTTTTCATATTTATCGGGACTTATCGCGCACTATTAAATATAGGTAAAAATAGATACCTTTCGCTCGACGTTTCGACCATGTTACAATGGCCGTGGTCACGAGCTGACTGAAAACTGCGGGTGAGTCCGGCGAGAAGAGCGGATATTTTGTTCTCCTACCCTCACTTGATCTTGAAAAATTGCAGGGTTGTCACTACGACACACAACACTGACTGTATCGGTAAAAGTCCTAGTACCTACACCGCGGTTTGTACATTTGCTTACTATGGGATTCCACGACGCCGCTAACTTAAATCCATCCTCCCGGTTGAAATTGCGATGTTTTCTGATTTCAACCGCTTCACGAACCATTCTTGAAAAATAATGCCGTTCAGTGGAGAGGACCTTCGCTTCGGATGTTAACTTACCCTCCACTGGGCCATGGGCTGGCAACGCTCTTGCCCAGTGGGAAAGAAGAGCCTGTGTAGAGAACCTGCCTGCATGCGCTCTCGCACGGTGTCGTTGCTAATAAAATTAAATAGTTTATTGTCCTAATTTAGATTTGCTAACTACCAATAACCCTGTATACAATACACTGCATATAAAACACACATCTTTTTGCTCGGGGCTTCAACCGTGACTCCTGATACTCTTATGTTGGTACTGCAGCTGATTCTTTGATCATTTGGACGTGACACGGCCAATTAAATCGCGAGCCATTTGGCTAGCGTCGAATGACGTCAGAGGAAAAGCTTGCGATGCGCTGCAAACGCCTGTGATCGACCTTAATTTAGGTCATCTCGTGATAAGTACCTAGTGCTACTTAGTAAACGCGTTAGTATGTTCATTCATTTCAGTGTCATCATCATCATCATTTCAGCCATAGGACGTCCACTTCTGGACATAGGCCCCCCCCATCGATGTCCAAAAGGGCCGGTTGGAAGTGGCCTGCATCCAGCGTTTTCCTGCAGTCTCTTTTAGATCGTCCGTCCATCTTGTGGGTGGACTTCCTACGCTACGCTTACCCGTCCGTGGTTTCCATGAATTTCATTTCAGTGTATGTTCATTGAATTATAGGTACTACTAGCTGCGCCCCGGGTTTTCACCCGCGCGGTGGTCAAAATGGGTGATGATGATGATGATGATTATGATGATGAAAATTAGCCTATGTGTTAATCCTGGACATAAGCAATGTATATTCCAAATTTCATCCAAATCCATCTAGCCGTTTCTGCGTGATTAAGTAACAAACATACATCCATACATCCATCCAAACTTTCACATTTATAATATTAGTGGGATTAGTGTGATGTGATGTGATTAGGACTAGAACCAGGGGCCTTACGCTTACCTGTTATAAGCGATTCAGTTTAGGTGATTGCGAAAAGTTGCGCGAACCCAAACCTTATCTCCGCGCGTTAATGTTCGCGTTAGTGTGATTTTGCAAACTGCGTGATTCGAGCCCGCGGTTAGACTTACAACTGTGGGGCTAGTACGAGAACTTGCGAAAAGTATTCGTTCCGTAAACGATAGCAAATGTATGAAAAATTCAGTTTCCCTTTACGTCCGATAGAGGCGCTGTTAAATTTTTCATACATTTTGCTATCGTTTACGGAACGAATACAGTGCAATCACAAGTGCTTGTACTAGGGCCACAGATCCGACTATCGGATAGCAATTTTTTTTTTTAAGTAACAGGTTTTTTTGAAAATTATGATTAAAAGTAATCGGTATGGTAAGTACGTATAATAAAGGAATTATTTTTATCGGCTAATAAAGTTCTCAGATATATTATAAGCCTTTTAATTTGCTTTGCGGGAAGAGATTTCCCGAATGGGTAGTAAAACCGACTAATACCTATGGTGACGCCAAACAACATGACGCTCATTTATGCCGTTACGTTTCACATCCACACCGTCCCGTATCGGTATTTTTTTCCTTTATGTCATATTTTCATCCACGGCGACAAACAAGTGACGCTCGGTGAAGCTGCATTTACAGTCCATTGCATGAAAAAATCACGTTCAATCTCCAGTACGCTAGTAATGCGTAAGTTAGCTTCTAATTCAAGCGAGCCAGCAGCGCGGTTCGGCGGCGACACGCCACCGATAGCCGCCGATAAGATAAGAATAATCAATAATTTCGCGCGATCCGACTCGCCGCACGAAAGGTCACTCACGTTGCGAAATAATGTTAAAGCCCCGAAAGCTCTGAAACACACGAAACGGTATGCCGATCGCGATAAACTTTATGAGCTACAAACATAAAATTCTCAGTTCAAATAAAATAAAGCTTACAAGAATTTAATTGGGCGAGCTCCCGTTGAAGTCCTTTGAACCGTTGTTACGTTGTTATAAACTGAAGTTTTGATTTTAGAATAAGTGCATTTATTTTGACTTTGTCGCCCGCAAACCTCAAAGAAGTAGCAAGCAAGTAGGTAGAACAAAAGACTCTTGGTGCCAACGCAAAAAAGTACATGTCCCTTCAATGTATTATTTACCTAAACTTGTGTGTTTTCGAGTATTTATGCGTAATAATGGTGGATTATTTATTAAGTGTATGTGTACGTGCTCGAGTGTGGGTCAGTGATATAGCGAGGTGAAACATGACTTTTCGTGATGTTTCCAAAACTCCAAAGAAGCCTCTAGTAAAATCTCTAACCACTTAGGGCATGACTTGGGACTATATTTTTGTTTTATATTTTTTGGAGCTATAAAATATTTCAATACTTAAGTATTCACACTGACAAATGCATAAGACATGAGACGTCAAAATCCTCTGCGGATGAAAAGAAAAAAGGATAAATGAAATGTTACAGACCTCGATTATAGATAGATACTTAAGTATAAACTAACTTGGCAATAAAAATCAAAGGCATTAATACTACTTCTACGCGTATACTGAATGTAGATAATTGTATTTGCTCACTGAATTACCGACGGCAGCACATTATTTGCTATTAGGTACACTACACCACATGCAAACCGCTGCTCTATGAAAAATCTATCTAGCTACATTTATGGGACCAACTTATTCATAGAGGTGGGCAAATAAGGGAACTAAAATTTTCCGCGTGATGGTCTCAGTTTTGCTCGGAAACTACGATGGTGCTTCTCTCACTCAACTGTATAGAATAGTATGTAGTGTATTTATGGGCTATTTTTCTTGTCTCGCAACGACATTGACATATGCTAAATTATAAATGAAACACCACCAGTGCAGTAACTAGCTGGAATCGATATGAGCTATTTTTTTTATGAAACTGGAGTAGGTACAAGGCAAAGCGCTCGTCCAATGGTAGGTACAAGTATCACACTTGCCCAAAACAATTCAGTGCCTCAGAATTTTTAAATTCAGTAACAAAGATTTAAATGAAAATATGTCTAATGCTCGTGAAGTTCTTATTTATGCCCTTATATGGTGTATACGGACTAGCACTGCATTTTATGCTCTAAAAATGCTCGCATAAAAATGCATTTAAATTGTTCAAAGAGGTTCAGTTTGTAATAGGTATATTTCATGTAGGAGGTTTGCCTAGGTCCTGGCGCCGGGGCAATAGAATACGGCACTGAAAGGGGACCTCCCTAGTATTAAAAATACGAAAGTTTGTGTGTATGTACCTATGTATTTTACCACATATCTCCGTAACTACTGAACCGATTTAGATGAAACTTGGAATGTATATATATAGATCGTTTAGATTCTGGGAATAATACACATACTAATATATAAGTACATATATTTTTATCCGATATTGTTATCCACTTGCGACAAATCAAATACCACGCAGGCAAAGCTGCGGGACGTAACTAGTTAACAATAAATTACATGTTATAAATCCCACATTGTATGTCCTTAGTTTTGATGTGATAATATATTGGCAGTTCGTATTGCACAGTAGGTAATAATTATGATCGATTACGAATGACCTCTCTAAATAACCCGTGCCTAAAATATGGACGTTGCACAAAAATACTGTGAAGGTCGGTTCCTAATGGCGTGTAGTTAAAGGCTTGCCCTTTAAAATTTTAATATGTGGTAGCCCACAGTCATTTTATACCTTTAAGTACCTACGTAGGTACTGAAAGACTTTTTACAGTAAATAAAACAGGACGCGACTTTATGCACGACGATTGATCACATTCTAGCATGGTATGGGCACAGAATAAATAAGTAGTACTAACTGTAGGGTATACGATAGATAGATAGAAAACTCTTTATTGTTCACACCAAAAAATTACAAACGTACATAGTAGGTAACAAAAAACAACTTAAAAACTAGTGAATCAATTGGCGGCCTTATCGCTATAAGCGATCTCTTCCACACAACCTTAGTATGGAAAGGACATACAGAAGAGGTAAGGGACGGCGTCACCAAAGGAGGGGCAGGGGGGCAGGTTCCCCCCCACTAAAAATTAAAAACTCCTTTTTTTACACCAGAAACGACACTTAAAGGACATACAAAGATTTAAAACTAGTGTAGGTAATCACTGGCGACCTTATCGCTGTAATAGACTCTTACAGGCAACCTTAGTGTGTCTCTTTAATTGGACCCTTCAATAAAGTTACGTCAATCTATCAACATTATCCATCTGAAACTATCCGAAACCAAAATCAATTAGTGACAAATGATATCTCTTCATAGTATTTGCGAGTTTGTTCCAAAATTTTGGTTCTTTTTTTACAAAGTTAGGAACGTATAATTGAGTGATTTATGGAATCTGAACCATTACGTTTGACACGGCTCGTTGCAAAGGTGTTGACGGAATCCCTGCTTTAACCTACACATGGTACAGTTTGATATCATTACGGTTTTAAAATAAATAACATTTTGTAGATAGTTATTCTGCCAATTTTCAACAAAATTTGAAAATCGGTGATGGACAAATTTCGAGCTTTTCATGTTCACTCATTAGATATAATATCTAATGAGTGAACATGATTTATGAAAAATCAATTAAATTAATGCTATCATTATAAATATGATGTAGCTTTTTATTGCGTATATTTTCTCGTTAGGCTATCTTTATGTAAATACTTTTTCAAAACTATAAAACAATTTGGCGCCAAATTTTCATATCACTTAAGTTCAATCAAAACTTGAAAAGTTTGTTTTATTCCCTCCGTCTCGCGTCACTATATGCGACTATGTCACGAGTTTATGACCCCAGCCTCGCGATTGGGCCGATCCGCTTTTATTACGTGTAAAAGTAAGATGGATGGATAGAAAAATTAAATGTAAAACTTGTTTGATAAGTTGTACCTATATCTGAATGTCCTGTCCACGCTGGTAACACCACGGAACGCAGCTAGTGGTGAATCATCATCATTATTACAGCCTATCATGTTCCCACTGCAGGTACTCAGACCTTCTCTCAGAGAGAGAGAGAGAGAGAGGATGGGCCCTAATCCACCAAGCTGGCATAGTGCATGTTGGTGAATGTCTTTGAACTTTAGAGTTTCTTGGACCGGTTTCTTCAGAATGTTTTCCTTCGCCGTTTTTAAGTGATGGCATCGAAACTGCACATAATTTATCTCGATACTAAATAAGTCATTGGTGCTGGGGCGAGGTTCGAATCGGGTACCGTCAGATTGTAAAGCGCACATGCTACCGCTCGGCTACCATCGCTCTCATCGCTAGCGATAAATAGTCGATCATTAAATAAAAGATCACCAGACCGGACCTACCCGAAGTCAAAACCAATAACGCTCCGAGCATCGAAATAGAACGAGCCTTTTACTTATAAATAGACACAAGTAAACTTTTATTGAATTCGATGCACCGCCAGATTACTCCTGTATAAACAGAAAATATTTAGCACCACACCTCAAACCTCTCTACAAGTGTACAAACATCGTAAAATATATTTGGTGCCGTTATAGCTTGGATTCCATTTAAGGGGTTTAAGCTCTCGCCATGTGTTATCGATGAACATAAATACATGGGTTTGTTGCAGCTTTTGCGTGCAATATGGTGATTGAAAATATTGATTGAAAATAATCGTGTAGCGGCTCTATCATAGCTGCGGTGAGTGAGTTCTACCATTCTCCCCACCTCAGCGAAACAATATACAATACACAGTCATTTATTGCACTGTATTAAATTCACATAGAAATCTTAGTTAGCATGTTAGATATCATATTATGGCCCTGATTGGGTACGATAGCAAAGTTCGAAGCGGATCAATTTATACCATAATTGCTTTGTCTTTTAGGTTACAGTGGCTTTTAGGTGCCATCTAGACTATATATAGAAACATTTTTGGCAACAGTAAGTCAATAAAAAAATGGGTTTCATTGTTAACAATTATTAGTCAAGTCTCTAAGTCAAGAGTATCTTGACTTTTATTGATAACTAGTTTTTTTGCCCGCGACTTCGTACGCGTAGATTTTCAAATAAACCTTCAATCCTTTTTTCTTCCCTTAATCCGGCCTTGCGCAAAATAACATAGCCTATACTTCTATCTGGTCATAGCTAAGCATATTCGAGAAAACCACATTTAAATCCATCCGCATTTTCTTCCAGGGGTGTAGGAGATGTCCGTGAACAAACAAACAAAAATTCTACAAACTGCCTTAACATGTTCAGCTGCTTATTTTAAATCACCCTGTGTGAAGTATTGATAGAAGCATAAAAGTAATAAATAACACCGTCAACAGTTTTCAAATCAAAAAGATAATGTGACCACAGTGCAGAGCATGTTTTGAAATTTTCTTTTTGTCTAAACCATTAAAAGTATATCATATCATGTCGGGATGATATACATCTCTGAAATTTGACTGTCCAGTTCCGCTGGCCACGGAACCCTGACATAATGCTTGTCTTAACACGCTCTTGGCTAGTTATTTCTTATTTCGCGTGCATTTGTATGTATACCTTGATTAAAAAGCCCTGAAATGGAACTACTCTATTTATCTGTTAAAATATCACAATAAAATAAAATTATTTCTATATTCTTATTCTTATTGCAAATATACACTGTATTCTTCTAGAAGCTAAGTTTATATACCCTGCATAAAGGGTGCAGCAATGACTTATGTAGTGGCTGTTCACAAAACCAGACCACAGACATAAACATATAAATTTAAGTATAGTTAAATCGATTACATATATATTATATATACTATTCAAACTTAACCTAGGGTGAAGTAATTTTACAAAACAAAAAAAAAACATACTTAGTGTGATAGGTTACTTAATTATATATGAGATCATACAAAAATTATGACGCTACTTTCATAACTATTTATATATCGATATTTATTTTCTAATTAGTATAATTTTCTAAATTTTATCGTCAAAAAAATCTTTTATCTCGTAATAACATTTTTGGGTTAGAAACTTACGAAGTTGGTTCTGGAAAAGTGTTATTATTTATTTCTTTCTTTATTGCGTCCGGAATTTTGTTGTATAGGTTTATTGTCATGTACAAAGGGCCTTATTGAATATTTCTATTCACGGGACTGAATTAAAATAGGATGCGGAATATTTTGTGTTTTAAATGCTAACATAGAATAAAACCAAGAGAATGTAATACTCCTACTCGCATTGGAATGAATCACCAAAGAGGTTATAAGGCCTATAACATGCTTGATCTACACGTTCATTCTTCTAAGAAGGTTAAGGAACCTTATTTAAACTGATTATCTGAATGACAGTTGACAGTTTCAAAATTTTAATATGTCAATAACATTCTCTTTACTTTGGATCTCCTTGCTTGAGGCTATGTGACGATCCTCATATTACGTTTCGGGTAACGAAGAAATAAATCATTGATTTTTATTTTCGTTTATGTAAAAATAAAGAATTAAAATAAATGATATAACATAGCCTATGTTTTAATCCGGTAATTTCTAAGCATATTCGTGAAAACCGCATTTAAATCCGTCCAGTGGTTTAGGAGATGTGCGCGGACAAACAAACAAACAAACAAACAACAAACAAATAGACAAAAATTCTAAAAACTGTCCTATCGTGTTCAGCTGCTAATTTTAAGACGCCCTGTGTGTTTTTTTTTTTGTTATCTCGCAATTACAGATTTTTTTATCTCTACGTTTTTATTATATGTATAGATTATGTACTAATCACGAAATTGCTCTACTGATCAGATTCTACTCAAATAAAACTTCTGAAGGTATTTAAAAAAAAAAATATGTGCAGGTAAAAACAAATTAAATCCTAGCTACAAAAAAAAACTATAAAACCAATTACCCGTGAAAATTGTAGCCAAAATTCTGGTCCCATTACCACGATGTATAGAAATGATCATACTTTGAGCAAAGCCTAACATGATTTTATCAACTTGTATTTTACATTGTTATCCTATTTCACTTTGGAAAGTAGGTTATTGACTTGTTGGCGGGAAATCTTGTCGAGTTTAGACAAGTTTTTACCGCGTTTTTTCAGAGGTTGAACACAACGCGAGCAGGTTGACAGAGCCGCGCTCTGCGCTTTACAAAGCCACAAACTTATCTAAAGAATCGAGTGGGAGAAACAATTTTTCGCAAGGGAGACACAATTGTATTTTCTGTACACAGTTGATAGCTTCTTGTGAAAAATTGTAGTTTCACCATTTGGCCAAATCTACATGTTTAATTGGTCATTTTCGCCACGTTCTAGCAACCGCCGCGTCCTCGGCAACAAGACATATCAAATAGCAATCGCAATAAAATGCCCAGAGCAAATCGAAAGGGCAATTCGAATTTCAAATTAATACGTTTGCCTTGACGCAATTCGCTTACAGCGGATGTGAGGCCGAACATGCTACGAAAGCAATATTTTCAAGTCCACAGCTTGTTGGTACCTATAAAGCATTCGCTGGTGACGTTAATTAAAACGTATTATAATTCGTGGTGTAGCCACAGAATACATTGTAGCCAGGACTACGAATCCACCCCGTAATGATGCATTAATTAGCATTCGCAGATGCTCTTCATACAGCATTTAACATGTTGAGCGTTAGTTACGAATCTCAATTATAAAATTCACTCTCCCCCGTTGTCACTCCAACATTTGCAAGCATTCTGTGATATCCAAGTCTGTTTTCTGTGATATCCAAGTTAGCAAATCTGTTTTTCGTCAAAAAACCAGAGTAGGTAGGTAGGAGTACTACACATTAAATGCATTCGTTAAATGGTAACTCTTGCATTCCTTCAAAAGCAGAGTTGCTAACCATTTAGCTTTTTTCCCCTTCTATCAAAAACATCAATGCTAACAATTTAAATTCCATCTGTGCTAATAATGTATTGTAATGTGGGTGTGTGTATGTGACGGGTAGGGGGGTAGGGGTTTGTTTGTATATATATATATTGTAACTTTAATGTTTTACAACATTATTTATTTTCTATTTAGTATAACAACATGTTGTTATGCTAATAATTATGATCTCATTTTAGCATGCTAAATTTAATAAGAAATTGAATTTAAATTATTTTAAGCAGTCTTTGCCATCCCTACGTCCTGGGTTGAGTTATTTAATAGTGTTTTTTGTGCGGTGGTAGGCGATTGCGCTCTGCCACCCTCGGGCTGCGCGCAAAAAAACCCTCACGAATATTCAGAATGTTGTTTGGAGGCGCGCGGGAGGGGTGCTGCGATCGCTATCGCACGCACCCACTGCACGCACTATCCTAAAACTAGCCACTTAATTGTTATGTACAGCAAAGCCTAAATATTTTCTGTAAAATGTGATAAGTAAGCGAAAGCGAAAGTTCGCGGCGAAACGTAAGTTTATTGCCGTTTTCACTCGACGGTTTTGTCAAACCGACTCGCATTTCTGATACGTGGTTAGATAATGTCTGCTCTCAAGTTGCGATAATTTATGTCTATGAAAAGAAGATTTAGTGGAATGCTCTTTTTTGACAGCTACCTACGATGAAATTACTTCGCGCTAACGTAATATTACAACACTTTTGCGAATAAATAAGTACCTATAGTTACCTACGTTTATGTGAGATTGCGACTTCGCGCGAACAATGCGAACATCATTGGGTCATGCAATCGACGACCAACTAGAATGCCATTTATGCCTCGCGATTTCACCTGCTACCCTACACAAAAAATATTTTTTTCAGGACAAAAAGTAGCCTCCTTATGTCTAAGCATCCATATCAACTTTCATCCAACTCTGTTTAATAGCCGTTTTGAAGTAAAACCTACCACTAACTACCACTACCTACTAACACACTTACGTTAATATTTCATTCTATATTAAAATTGATTAATCAATTTCTAGAACAATAACTTTATTGTATCTTTAATAGACGGTATTCATCCCTTTATTGTTTGTTTGATTCAATTTTAAATGAGAATATCTTCGAAATGCATATTTCGAATACAATAAAAAAAAACACACAAAACAGTCAAATTGAGAACCTCTTTTTAAGAAGTCGGTTGAAAATACAGGCGCAGTCTAAGTATTTAGGCACATACAAAAAAATAACAAAATAAACTATAAAATAAGAATATGAACATACCTCTGGCATACATTCAAATTCTCCCAGCAGACGAGACGACAGGTGGTCACCCTAGCAACCTGTTTCTCAGGCAAATGACAGCAAAAACTCTCACTAACCCCTTCTGATATTCTCAATATGCTACGGAAGGCTTATATTTTGCTCGGGATGATAAAAAGTGAATTTATGATTAGATGTAGAGTTAAGGACATTTTCACGTTTCTTGATGACATAATATCTTAAATAGCTCTTATGGCATTCTAAACCAACCACCAGATTAAAAGAAATCAGTGGTAAAATAGTGTTGAATGCATGCAATAGGTAGTGGCCGAAATCTGTCTCTTACATACCAATAGCCCACCTATATATCTACAGCCTGACTTTTAGTAAACTCTCTTTTGCGTTTAATCGTTGAAACCGAAATCGGTACACAATAGATGATTAGTTATTGTTTACGTCCTAAACTTAGGGAATATAAATAGCATTAGGATCTATATATCTATCGTATTGTCTCAATTAAAAACTCCATTACATATAGATACCTACTTTACGTAAAACTTTGAAGCTAAGCTGCGAGTAGCGGAAACAAAAATAAACAACCAAGTACTTACATATTGCGAGCTTGTTAATCGCATACTAAATTCCTCATACTCGGCCTGAAATAACTTTTCTAACGTAGTTTCGACAAAACGCGTTCTGAGGGTAGGTGCACAAAAATGCGTATTGGTTGCGTGCGCGTGTCGCAAGGGGGAGCTCATTAAGGTAAAAAGCCGAGTGCAAACGACGCCTAATGGCGAATTACACGAAGGGGAACGATAGCCGCATATTCCAAAAACGGCCACCTCACAATCGCAACTATTTTTACAAATTAACTATTTGGGGTATAAGGGGGGAGTTGCTTGGCTTTTTGTTTCATGTGTTGCTGTTTTGTCGTTTGGTACATATTTACCAAACAAATCTTTCCCTGCCAAGACATAGTTTTCAAAAACACCCAGTGTGGCGTTTAGAATAGCAACATGGATGTAACATTTTCATTATCAAATAAAGATTTTTTAAATTTGAATTCCTTAACGAAGTAAGCTTTTCGCGCCATTTGAACCTCCTTACAGAAACTTTCATTCGAATAAACTGCAAGTTAAATGTTTTTTATCTAGTAAAAGATATTGAAAATCATCAGTAATTCAAATGAATATTATAGCATCATAGTATTCATAGTATACAATCCCTTTCTATCCAAGTTTCACGAGTTAATTCAACTAATTTCACATTTACCAGTCGCTAGATATCTGTGACCATTCTAATCAAACATTAATAAAAAGTGCCATCCTATCTAAAAGTTAATAAGAATCTTACTAGTGCAACAATCAGGGTGCAGCGAAGCCAGGAGTGCCGCCAGGGGGCAGACGCGCGGGGGCGGAGGCCTATCAGCATTTCGGCGCGTCCACGACCCCCCCGCCCCGCGGCCGCCGAATTTGCCCTGCACCTCTAACCGCGAGCACAAAACACTGACAAAGACAGAGCCTAAACTTATACAAGGGAGAAGGGGCGCTCAAAGATGCGTCCGACACAAATTAGTAATATATTTCCCGTATGGCAAAAAATAAGCTCCATTGGCATTCCGAATTCAGGGACACTATTCAGTTATATAGCTGCTTATTTAAAAGCTCACTTCTGTGCACAGTACCAGCTCTTACATAAACAACTATCATATTATAATTCCTAGCTAACTTTGCACAATTGGATTTCTAAAGTTGTTCTGCCTGTATGCTTATCCCGCCTAAAGTCTTGTGCAAGCGCATCTTGGAGGTCATGCGTCAACGCCAAGCCATCGTTTGTATGGAGCTAACCCACTGCCTGAAACCTTGTGCTGCAACGCTCCCCTCCAAGTCAACTAACCTTGAAAATAGTTTTTACCGGCTCGAGGGTATTCACCCCGTACCCAAATTCCGAGGCTCGCTCCACACTGCCGGTTTTCTCTACCCTCCTACTAATTTCTAATAGGAATCGTACTCACCGGGGAGCAATCGCGTAGTGTGCATTGCGCGGACCGCGCACGGCGAAGGATATTTGACTGTAGTTTTTTAGCCGGGTCGTGAGCGCGCTGCAGCCAGCGGGGATTTGTTTGTGAATCGTAGGTAGACCGTCTACGGCAAAGGAATTTTGATGCAATAAAAATAAGCAATCTTATGACGATGATGACTCGAGTGTTTTTGTATCATTTACGGAGGGATTTGATGTGTGGACAAAGCGCAAGGTGCTTTGTTATTTACCTACCCTCTTTTGGTTGTCTGGCAACCAGTGGAACTTTTTGCAGTTTTATGAAAGCCAAAATTTGAGTAAAGCCATCAAAAGCGACTTGACAGATACTACTGGCGAACGAACTAAAAAATAATCACACTATCTCCTCCCTCACTGTTGATCGTCAAATTACTCCAACAACCAAAGGGGCAGTAGCCAAGTCAAAAAAAGTGAACCTAAAGAACTAACTATTATGACCGAAAAATTTCTCACTTCAGTGACTATTATTAGTTCACCTAGAAGCTAATTTGTAGCTAATATTTTGAAATTGTCACCTAGATTAAGAACAACAGCTTAAAGAAGATGTGAATTTTTATAGGTAGGTATAAGAAAAGTACCGCTCGCTCGTAAGTTTCGCTCGAAGAACCGACAACCGATGGGAAAGAACTTGAGTGGAGACCACGAACCGGAAGACGCAGCGTAGTAAGGCCTCCCACTAGATGGACCGACGACATTATGAGAGTCGCGGGCATCCAGTGGATGCAGATGGCAGGATGTCTTTCAGTGTGGAGATTAAAGGGGGAGGCCTATGTTCAGCAGTGGACGTCTTATGGCTGATGATGATGATGATAAGAAAAGTAAGTATTAGGTATTTAAACTCCGTCCACGAAACAGCTCGGCAGGCGATTCGATTCGACACGAAAACGAAAAAGCTCCTCCCGTGGCGAATAAAACAAGAAAACGATAGCTTATTTACCTGCAAGTCGCGGCGAGGAGGGAATAAAAACCTTACATAAGCGGTAGAGCAAGGGTAGAGCGGCAAAAAAGGTAAAAAACAAAGCCGTACAACATTCACCGCCTACGCGAGCCGCCTTCGGACTATACCAATTTAAAATTATGGAAATGAATACGAATTACCCAATGGGACTTTTATACTCGTGAATATGCTTAGCGACGCTGCTTTTATTACTTTAAAAAATTTTGTGTCATAAAAATTACAAATATAATATTCTTTGTGATGGCAAAATTAAAAAGAATAATAAATTAGGATATCATTCATATTTAGAAAATGTACCTATAACAGACACCGGCCAACTTCTTAGGCAAAAAGCGTTAGCAACAAGTGGCGTACCTAAGTACCTACACCTACTTAGTGGGGGAAAGCTGGCGCATATATGAATCGCGCGATCGAATTCTTCTCGTACCCCTTCTTTGGTCCCCCAAAGAGACCTTAAAAATCGAAGATTGCATTAAATTAGTATTTTTTCACGATATAAATTTACAGGAATCTGATACTAATTTGCTAAATAAATGAAGGTAAAGTCTATTATACATTGCTTTACGCTACAGCTATATAGGCCAAGTAATTCATATCTTTCTTTTTCTCTCTCTCTTTCTCTCTCTCTCTCTGTTCCTATTTATACAATGCAAAATTATGTTTACGTGTGACAGAGCCATAAGTCCACTGCTGTACATAGACATCCCCTTAGAGCTCCACACTGAACTGTGTCTTATGTATTATGTGACTGAACGACAGCCTACCATCTACTGGATGCCCGCGACTCTCAAGTCACGATGTCGTCGGTCCATGTAGTGAGAGGCATACGTACTAACGCTGCGTCTGTCTTTCACTCAAGATCCTTTCTTCTCATTGTTTATCGGTTCTTCGAGCGACGTGTCCGGCCCAGTGCCACTCCAACTTGCATATCTTGGCATTATTTATTATAGTATATTTTTTGATCGAAGGCTGTCGGTGACTGTCGTTCTTTGGCGAATGTTGTTACGGATTATATCGCGAAAATTTTGTCTATTATTATGATTAAGCAATAAATTCTCAATTCGTTACTTGGCCTCACAAAAATTATACAATTGCAATGTAATTCTTAGTTCTCTAAGAAGTACTTACATTAGGTAAGTGCGGTCTCGGTAACTCAACAATGGCCAGCCAGCCCTCACCTTGATCGCCGGTTCGATAATACGGCTCATTCAGACTCAGTGGTCATCTTGAATGAATTGTGCTACTTAACTACCATCCACTTATAGACGATTGATGAATGAGTGTGATTTGGACATCATAATCGTACTTATTGGTAGATACAACTGGTCAAGTCAGCGGGATAGAAATATAACTATTTCAGTATAATATGCGGCCAATTTTTAAGCGAACACATATTGAGGTATTTCTTTTTAATTCTTTCCTCTTATGAGGACTGGCGTCGCAAATCATGTGCATTTTCCAGTGTCAAATATTGAAATATTGTCAAGTTTTATCAGATATCGTCAAACAAATCACAGTCAGAGTCGAGCAAAGTAGGTCATCGTTAAGTCAAACTCATGCCCTAGTAAAGTGGTGGAGTCTACTAGAGCCTCCTATAGAGTTTTGAGGTATTCTTATAATGACAATTATGCTACTTATTTCTTTCTTCTACGACGAACCTACTAAGGTTCGTCTTTGATTACTACAAACTTAGAATCTCTCATTGAAATTTTAAAAAAACGTATGAAGTAAGTCAGAACTAAGACGAATGTCGTAAAAGAAGAGAAGCATGTTTAGCAGTGACTACCTAGAAGCGAAAATTAAAAATTGAAGAAACGACGTAAGTAATTTCGGATTCCATTATATATTTTCAATTTACACATGTTTAAAAAAACAATGCCGAAATATTTCAAGTTATAATTAAAGGGTTGGACTTTTTTCTTAGCCTGCCTTTTCTGCGGAGGGCGTTTCTTGACTGCACGTGCAAGATTATAGAGCATGTTTTGAAGTATGTAGAGCAGTTTAGTTATAAAAAGTTTAGTCTAATATTTCTAGCGAATATCAGAACAAAACGAAATGCTTGTAGTGTAATGTGAGCATAGATTTTATACTCGGTGGTTTGTACCGAAATTAGTATTTACATATGTTTGACTGAAAGGGCTACAAACATTTCTCATTCTCCGGGCTGGCATCGACAACGCCGCTAGTGTTACAGATGTCTATAGGCGGCTATTACCGCTTACCATCAGTTGGACCGCTTGCCTTTTTGCCCTCATCATCATCATCATGATGATTTCAGCCATAGGACGTCCACTGCAGGGCAGATGCCTCCCCCATCGATTTCCATAAGGGTCGGTTGGAAGCGGCACGCATCCAGCGATTTCCTGCGGTCTCTTTTAGGTCGTCTGTCAATCTTGTGGGTGGACGTCCTACGCTGCGCTTACCGGGCCGTGGTCTCCACTCGAGAACCTTTCGGCCACATCGGCCATCTGTTCTGCGTGCTATGTGCCCTGCCCACTGCCACTTCAACTTGTTAATTCAAATTCAAAATATTTTATTTAGGACAACAAAAAATCCATTTGTCTAATCAGGTGGGCTATGTCGGTAACTTTCGTTCGTCTACGGATCTCCTCATTTCTGATTCAATTTCGTAGAGAAACACCGAACCGAACTTTATAGCCCTCTCCATAGCTCGTTGTGCGACTTTGAGCTTGCTGAGCTTTTGCCCTACTTTTCTATCTTCCTAATATATACACCTAATTCTTCTGTTCGTGTGTTTGTCACCTAACTTCTCTTATACGGCTGGACCGATTTGAATGAAATTTTGTATGTATACAATTGGACCCAGTCGGGCAGGACCACGTCCGCTAGTATAATAATTTATAAAAAAGTTTCTTCAACGATCGATAGGATAGACCAAGCCAAGTAGCCGTTTACCGACTTTGAAACACAAAGGCTAACAACTCTACACTACTGATATACTAGACATATGCTTACTTTAGATATAGGGTTACAGAGAACGGCCAAAGTGAGGTTTTTGAATTCATCATTATGAACAACTTTTGCTATGTAAAAAAATATCAATTGCATACATTGCATTGAGTGTCATTTTTCCTGGAACACCAGATATTTTTTTCGACGTTTTAGGGTTGGTCGCTTAAGAGTATTTATTGGTCATAGTAAAAGTTGTTAATAATTATGAGTACAATGACCTCCTGTTGCCTAAGTACGAATATTTGCGTAAAATACGTACTATCGAATTCCATACAAATTTCAATGTTCGAATATTTACGTAACATACGTATTATTGAATTCCATACAAATTTCAAATTCAAAATTTGTATGGAATTCGATAGTACGTATTTTATGCAAATATTCGTACTTAGGCCACTGAACTCTACATTATACTGTAAGTGACTGGCTGAGAATGCTCAGCACTCATTTACTAAAGTTTATTTTATGCACATTTTGATCAACGTTTACGACAGATTTTGGTGCACATTTTTATTTTAGGTGGGCAGCTGTCAGCAAAAAAACGCTTTCTAAAATGACTGCTATTACAACCAAGCGCACATTTCTAGTGCACCCACCTTGAGATCACAATCGGAACCACGTTTCCGCATAAAATATACGTTGGCCTAGCACCGGTGGACTAACGAACATTGTTTTTTATGCGATTCGCAGTCTTGACCTATTTCACGTAGGAGCCAGAGGGTTCTGTAGTTTTGAATATTTTAATTGACAGGAAATAGTTATTTGTTGAACTGGGCTGCAAAGTTGTTATTTAGCGCGAGTGCCTGGTATTGAATGCAGAGCAAGCGAAGGAAAGTTTGATCCTGTTCTTCTTAATAATGTTATTAATAAATGTCCTGCAATTATATGAGCTGTTAATTGTACAGCTAAAGTTCCAGGTCGAATAATATTTCTAATTGTTTCAATTATTACTTAACAAAATATGAATTTAGTACAATAAAAAAACTTATAACTCTAATAAAAAAAAATATACATAATAATTAATTAATTCTAATTTGTAAAAATTAAATGAAAGTGGATTTAAATGTATTTTTTAAGGTTGCCTGGAAGAGATCGCTTATAGCGATAAGGCCGCCAATTGTTTCACTAGTTTAAAGTTTTTTTATCTTACTATGTACCTGTGTAATTTTTGGTATGAACAATAAAGAGTTATCTATCTATCTATTTAATATTTATAATATTTATTATTTTATTTAATAAAATTATTTAAAATTAAAATATGTCCAATTCCAATATTAGGAGATAAACTTCTATTAAAAATTGCAAAAAAATCAGATAAAATAATAAATAAGATTATTCCTCACCGAAGTCCTTTAATTACTAAAATGGTATCTTTACCTTGTACAGTTCCTTCGCTAATTGGGCCTTAAACCTTCCTTGAGTTAACAACTTTTCATCTCAATTACGCGAGGATAATATTGTTTTTCTTTTTGAAGTGCAATTTAAAGAGGTTGTATTGTAATACTGAAAAATGTGAAGGTAAGGCAATAGTTTGTCACGTTTGAATTTCGAATTAACTTCCCGCGCTTCCGGATAAAATTGAGAGCCATTTGCACTTTACGACATTAAAAAAAAAGTTGTGCGTTGTGCTTAAAAATATATTTCTAAAATTAACAACTTTAGCGCCATCTCTTGACAACCTAGCTTTGGACCATCCACCTTAACCAAACCTTAACGAACATTCCTCCCAATCAACTGCAAAATAACCGTGCCTAACTCCATAATTGCTTAAAGTTTGAAGCGCCTTCAAAATACAATTTTGTTAGATAAAAGCTGCGCGTCGCTGCAACTAACCTCGAGGCAGACCGAGATAAGGAACTGTTTACACTACTTGAGTCAATGTCCTCCTCCTGCGCGGACAAGGAAAACCTTGGAGTCGATACTCGCTAGTACGCTAGTATCTACCTACTTGGGCAGGTAACTCTTCCGCCTACCGATATAAAACCTTCGAAGTTCGTTGAACTCTTGTACTTGTAAATTAATTAATAATCACGCATTGTTCTTGAATTCTTGTGTATTAACATACGGTTATGACGCTATTATTTGATGAGTTAATGAGGGTGGTCTTCGCTAATGAGTTTATCTCGTATCTTTTTAAGCATCTACTACTTAGGAGCGCGGAATTAAAGTAAGATGAAAACGAAACATAGTCGAATTTTTTGAGGGTTTTATATGACTACCTTTGTATACTGTAAATATGCCTCTTTTAGAATAAATTCATCATCAGCCAGAAGACGTCCACTGCTGAACATAGGCCCTTTAACCTCTACACTGAACGACAGCCTGCCATCTGCATCCACTGAATGCCCGCGACTCGCACAATGTCATCGATTCATCTAATGGGACTGGAAGTAAAATAAATTGCTTCTATACCTAAATGAAATAAAATTAACTGAACTATCATACACTTAACTTAAATAATTAAGTATCTGAATTGAAAATAGTTCTGTAAATAACTATCACAGTTGTTTAAATAATGCTAAATATAACTAGTGTGTATTACCACAATACTCATCATCATCATAATCAGCCTATACTAGTCCACTGCTGGACATAGGCCTCACCACAATACTATCACAAAGTAACAATAACGAAAACATCTAATTACAATACCATCGAACTAGAAATTGTGGTATCATAGTGTCAAAACTAAAAAAATACTAATCTACTACTAATAACTATCTACTACTAATAACTACACAAAATGTACCTGTGCCCTAACAAAAAAAAAATTGTGCACTGAGTTAGCGTGTTTATTTAGTGTTATATTGATACTTAGACATAGACTAATTCAGTACAAGTAAATCGCAACACCAAAAACTTTTTGCGTACTGTGTGTATAGTTGTCAATAAAATTAATACCTAGTCGGTTATATATCGGATACATTTCGGAGAGTGTGCATCGGATCTGCATGATCTAATTACCTCTTGCTCGTTTTTCTATCGGATGGCCAGGGGCATCGAAAAAAGGGCACGAAAATTCGACACCGTTTACATGTTTGATATTCCGAAAACTCGTACGAAGCGTTTTGATTCGACTTTTATTATGCGAACCACAAGACAGTGGAAAGCTCTACTTGAATGGGTGGTTCTCGATGCGATCTGGGTGTCTTCAAGTCGCGAGATCGCGCAATCGGTTTCTTCTAGGCAAACGTGCTCCATGTAGACCGCATCATCTCATAATATCAAGCGAAGTAACGGTATACGCCTATTTATAGAATAAAGTTCTAATCTTTATGGAAATATTTCGTACCACACCCTTTCTATCTTTCCTAAAACTTCTACAAGCAACATAGAGCGGTCGACTCCACGCTCGATTTCTTACCCTGTTCCTGCGCCCCTAGCCGCTCGTAAATAAATTGAGCCTGCATTAGTGGCAATTGTTCGCTATTGCCGCCGCGCTATGCACCTTACCTACTACATAGTACATGGTAACATAAGTGGTAAGGTGGTACATAAGTTTATGGTGATATATTGTGTACCTAGGTACATAGAGGATCATAGGCAAATTCAACTTAGAAGCCCTAGATTATAGTCATCTAGATTTAATTTAATTAATCCTTATGTTGATAAGGATAAACTGTTGAGAAAATAGGACTAGTTTAAATTTACTTACTAGGGGTCGCAGAAGCAGAGCTACCAGTGCCAAGTCATTTATTTTGAGAAAATAATCATCAAAGTCTGCTTTGTAAAAAGATAATGCGTAGTCATAATAATCATAATTATTTTTTAAAGTATACAAGTAAGTGCCTACTTACTTATATACTATAGGTACGCGTTGGCTTGCGAACCTCATCCTTTTTTCGACGGTAAAAAACAGAAACTAGCAAAGTATTGCATTCAGCCAGCCATTTTTACAAGTAGGTAGGTATGTATCATAGATTTGCTACAGACAAACAAAAAAATAGACTTTGAAATAAAATATTCTTTATTCCGTCTTATTCACTTCTTTATCTCATTGTTGGATAAATAGTCCACCCTCTTGTTTTTTTCTTAAAACGATTATTTTCTTTAAAAAAATATTTCGATATAAGTAGCTAGGTACCAACCTGCACTGGGCCAGCTGTGGACTATGGCCCATGCTCTCTGAGACAAGGCCTCTATTACAGCGGAGGGAACATGATAGGCTGATAATGTACTTAGATAAACTAACATACATATATTTTTTTTTACCTTTTTTTTATTTTTATTATTCATAATTTTATTACAGAAATCTAATTATGTGTGCACCTTATTAAAATACATACAGAATCAAAAACAACATATCGTGTCGCCAAGTCTGAACGTAAATTAAAAGTTTAAAAACCCAATCTCACGAAAATTATCAAGCGCTATGACATTGAGTAAACTTTGCATTAGCAACTGAAACCCGTGAGAGAGGTAATAAGTAATCTAGGAACAGTACCTACCTATACTTACACTTACCTACCATACCAACTAAACAAAAATCTGTGATTTGAAAGTCATCCCTAAGAGTCTCATTTCGTTTCCTACTGCGCTCACCGAACTTGATGTTGATTGCGAAAAAAACTAAAAAGAAATCGCAGAGATACCTACGCGAGCCATTAACTTTTTCATCCATTTTTTACGAAATAACGGGATCAGTGAGAATTATTGCGTGTAATCTTTTGTTATTTCTTTTGTTTCTTAGTAAAAAAAAGTTGCATTCCCACACTCCTCAACTTCAACCCCAAAAGGGTCCAATTAACTGGCGATTGGGCTGTCCATTTTAGATGTGCTTTTAGCTTTGAAAGTAGCAAAGTATTTAGTAGGTTTAGGTACCTAGGAATGTACGTATATATCACTATTGAGTTCAAGCGTTAAAAAAAGGGGGGAAGGGGGGGAAGGGGGGGTCCGTTATTCTCATCTTTATTAACAACTTTTACAAAGGGGCCAACCCTAATATCGTAAAAAATATCATCTGGTCTATACATTTTATCGAGTGTGAATGGCAATTTTCTTTGGAACATCTGATATTTTTTTGCGTTATCGGAGTTGGTCCTATCCTATAGCAAAACTTAATGTTCATAATGACGGGTATTATGGACCTTATTCGGCTTAATACACCCTTTCCGCGCGATCCTATATAGAATAACGTAGAAGTATTTCTACTTATTTACTAAAGGTTCATACGATATAGGTAAGTAAAATAAGCAAGCAAGCATTGATTAGGAACTAAGCCTCCAAGTTTCTTACCTTATATTGGTTTAGGTACTAGAAGCGCCCCGCTTTTACCCACTATCTTACTAAATCTGTTTATTTTTTCGGGAAAGTTAATTTCTTGCGCACATATTCAACAATAAAAATAATAAAAATTCATTAAGTAGAAGTAAAACAAAGGATTGGACATTCTACTTGTAATAACACTACACACGTTTTAAAATATATTTTTACCGACTTCACAAAAGGAGGGGTTCACAATTCGTTTGCATTGTTTTTTTTAATGTTTGTTACCTCAGAACTCTGTCATAATTATATGAACCGATTTTCAAATTCTTTTTTTAATTGAAGGAATATACTTTCAGATTGGTCCCTTAAAATTTTATCAAAATCGGTTCAATAGTTATTGGCTTTTAAATTAAAATAAGTGGATTATTTTGTTACTTTAATGGGCAATATATAATGGGCTTTGCTTTTTGCGTTATCCATCGACGGGAATAAGCAACTAATTCAGAGGGCTTCAATACACGAGGCGACAGTCTTACGCACCATACAACTTAAGTCCAACATCGTCCCTGTAAACTTTTCAAAATATTTGAATTTTGACTTGAGTGCTTATGGGTTTCGGGTCTAGATATATGTTATATAAGGTCGGGGAAAAAGTTTCTTCGTATTTTATAAACAAATTCAAGACATATTTTTTTCAAGTTTAATTACATTTAATTATAATATATATGTATCATTTTGTTCGATAACTTGTTGCCATCTTTTAGGTAGTGACATGACCCCGTTGCTGTAGAAATTTTGGGAATTCTGATCAATAAAATGCAACAAGTAGTTTTGACAGTCCTCTCTTGATGTTAATCTAACACTACCCAAAGAATTCTGAAGAGATCGAAACAGGTGGAAATCTGAGGGTGCAAGGTCAGGGCTATGTGGTGGATGCATTAACACTTCCTAACCAAGCTCTCTAAATTTTTGCTGAGTGGCCAAAGATGTGTGCGGTCTGGCGTTATCATGATGAAAGACCACACTCTTTATGTTGATCAATTCCGGCCGTTTTTTCTCAATTTCTTGTTTGAGTCTCATCTGCTGTTGGCAGTAGAGATCCGAATCGATGGTTTTGCCCGGCGGTAAATGCTCATAATGAACGATGCCCTTCCAATCCCATCATACACACAGCATCACCTTATTACGTGTTAATCTGGGTTTCGCTACAGTCTGTGGTGCTTCACTGCCCTTTGACCATGATCGTTTGCGCACATTCTTGTCGTAGGTGATCCATTTTGCATCACCAGTGATCAATCTTTTAAAAAACGGTTCGGTTTCTTTACGTTTCAATAGAGAATCGCAAATGAGTACACGATTCATTTGGTTTCTTTCAGTGAGCTGGTGTGGCACCCAAATATCGAGTTTTTTTGTATACCCAGTTATTTTCAAATGGGTCAAAACTGTTTTGTGGTCAATCCCCAGGTCTTCAGCTACGTCGTAACTACTAATATGCCGATCTTGGTCCACTTTTTCAGAAATGGCATCGACTTTATCCGTAACAGGGCGACCAGAGCGAGCTGCATCTTTGACATCAAAATTCCTGGACTGAAAATGCTTGAACCAACATTGTGCTACTCTTGATGACACTGCATTAGGTCCATAAATGTCACAAATTTTATTCGCGGCTTGTGTCGCATTTTTCAGTTTTTTGTAATAAAATTTCACAATATATCGAATTTCTTCGTTAGATTCACTCATTTTATTTTTTATTTTTTTACAAAAAAACAATTGAAAAATGGCGGGAAATTGCTTTTTACTTTTTATATTCCTTTTTTAAAATGTCATATTTTTAATGGTATCAAAACCAGCCAGATACAAACAGTACAACCGATGAGATTTTTACTACAACTTTATACATACAAAATACGAAAAGACTTTTTCCCCGACCTATTATGTATTATACCTATGTCATGTCATCTGTGGAACCGAAATTGCGTATTTTACTTATTTCGTGAAGTCGGTTTTTTATATTGATAATTAATATGTATGTAGATAATAAAAATAATTAAGTTTTATTTTGGTGGAAAAAATCGAAAAAACTATTCTCGCCATAATATCCTATAAAATATCAACTCGAAAATTGCTTTATACCTACCATTTACAATGTTATTCTAAAGTTAATGCCCAACCGCGTTTTTTTCATTCTCTCTCAATATTTTCTAAAGATAATGTCCTATCGGTTTTTTTTTTCTCACTACGGTTTATCTTCAAAAATCTAGCTAACGTGCGAAATGGAAAGCTCTGGCCGGATAGCGCTGCCTTAAGCTTTGCGAACAAACATACACACTTACATTCAAACTTTCGCATTTATAACTTTAGTGTGCATGATGAATATCAACTCCTCTGAAAAAGTTATGCAGTACCTACTTTAAATTACCTAGGTAGGTATAGATAGATATAGGAAACTTTTTGCCAGTGGATTTACAAGTACATACGTACATCTTAGGTGGTACCTCCATGTGGGTATCTCATGTAGGCTCCTACTTATTCATTTATTACAAACCTGTACCTACTAAGTACCGATGTACCTCTGACCAAGCTCTGACGTAGGTAGGTATTCTAAGTGGATACGAAATAAATCATCAGTCAATATTTTATAGCGAAATACTCACAGAATCATCACGAAACATCTCGAAAAAAACTCGATAAATACTTCAGCATCACCTATGAAGCTAAAATTTTGGTTGGCAGGTATTATTTTGGGGTCTGGAGGTATACTCAGAACAGTCCTTAAAACAAATCAATAAACTAACAAACTTTGCGCAAGGGCCGAATTAAGGAGGTCAACAGGGGTTTATATGATTAATATTAAGTCTACGAGTAAATCGCGGGCAACAGCTAGTCTACTTATATTTATAGATACATATATCTACCCTTAAAAGTAGACGAGGGTTAGTAGACCATCCACTTGAATTTATTTAACATTCCTCGACATTTTTTCTATGAGCTAAAATTCAAACGTCATATATTTTTTGTACAGCGAATAAAGTTTATTAGAATAGTGAGATAAAGGTTGGATACAAAAAATGCCGCATTGTGAAAGGTCGCTGTGTCGCTAACAAAAACCGTGTGTTATCGTAAACCCCTCTCATTTGTGTTTTTTATGTTTTGATAGAGGTGCGAGAGCAGGTAGATTGGAAAGCTTGCAAACTGCATGTGCATGTTGTTATAGGTTTGTAATTATAACCAATGCATCTTGCACATGGTGCAAGTAACCCGTGCAAGCCAGAACAAGAGTGCGTTTACGAAAGCATAGTGCACGAATTATTTTTAAAGCGCTGTGTGCAAAACGTATTGCAAAGTGAATATTGATCAATTGGCCAAAAATAAGGTCTAATTATCTCATTATATGTATCTACTACTTCGAATACGCTCACCTTTTTTTATGCTACTGAGTGACGAGACGAGCGAAGTCGTTCGCCTGATGGCTCTTCACGCTTGCCCATAACAGCTCAACGCCACTCAGAATTTGGCAATGAAAATTGAATGAAATGAATGAAATTTTAATTTTCCCTGAATGGCAATGCACTGCGCTCGTCACCCCGAGATATAAGATGTCAAATCTCTGTGTGCCCTATAATTTCGCTGGAAACATTGCCCTTCAATCTGGAACACAGTAGTGTTTGCACACGCTTGGCGGTTGAATACCTGGCAAAGGTGTGGTACTTCCCAAGGCGGACCCCTGCAAAAGAGTTCTACCACTACAAAACAAATACCTGCCTATACAAATCATGTTCAAAACTAGTCTATGCACTTCGATAGCCAAAAGTTCATACAGCTATGTATTTGATCAGTAAGAACACACTGTCAAGCATGGGCAATGATTGATTGGTCATTGCCCAGAATGGCGCAACAACCGAGAATGGCGTTATGCCACCTATTACTGATCATTTGAACTACAACGTTCTAAATATGTATAACAAGTTGAACTAGATGGCGCTAGAGATGAAAACATCAATATGCGTTCCAAAACAGGTGGGCTTTTTCAAGTTAATTTTCGTGAATTTGGATCTCTCTCTTTGGGAATGTCATGAGTATAAGAATGACCGAAATAATCTCGAGCGTGCTAGAATAAGACTAGAGGAAATTTACCAAAAATGTACCCTTGTCAGCGAAGTGTTTTGGAACCAGCAGCAGTCAATATTACTCTCAACGAATGAAATTTTCTTGTTTTTGAACGCATTTTTTTTTTTTATCAAATCTAACTTAATTGTCACTGTCATACTGTCAAATTTGTAATTTGTTATAATTGTTATTGTCATGCTGATAGTGATTGCGTTATCTATTTTTTTTGTGATTATCACAAATTTACAATAAACAATTCAATACTACTGGTTTTTCTTAACAAAACACGGCGACCAATTGTTACACGGTGTTCTTAATGAAAATAAACTTACAAAACCTGTAATTAGTAAATTGAATCCATCATTCTACGAATATCATTATTACTATCAATTTTAATTCCAATATTTGTTCCCTATCTCGTCATGTCACATAAAGTAAGAACTTCGAATATTTATAACTTCTACACATTTTTTTGTGGTCTACAAAATATATATTTCGTGGTTTTTTTTCATACAGCCATTTCCCGCATTGAAAAATGATAGGTTACTTCGCGCCGCTCTCGGGAAAGAGGTGGATAAAGTACCAGTGTGGGTGATGCGCCAAGCCGGCCGATATCTGCCTGAATTCCAAGAAGTGAGAGCGAAGCATGACTTTTTTACTGTCTGCCGAACCCCTGAGCTCGCATGTGAAGTCACGCTCCAGCCGCTTCGTAGATTCGAACATTTGGACGCCTCCATCATATTCAGCGACATTCTCGTGATACCACAAGCTCTTGGCATGACTGTGGAAATGCATCCTGGTCTTGTAAGTATTTACTGAATCAATTACATAAACAATTAAAATATTTGGATACTGTGATTTGCTAAGGTCTTGTTTATGGAGAAGCAGGGTGTTAACCAACTGTGGTTAATTGAAACATTATATAGCTCTTAATGAGTATTCATGCAGAAGCATTTGTCTATGTTGTTACCCCTGCAATACATGACACCCTGGGTCTCCATAAATGAGGCCTAAGACTGCAATTTAGTTTTTGTGTTTTTTTTACCTTATACTAAATATATCAGGCTCTGTCATCATGTGTCAGACCAGATACTTATCATGTTTACATGATTTATAACATTTAAGTTATGAAAATAAAAGAAATCTATCACATTTATTATTGCGTAAAAATATAACATCAACACTAAAATTAACAATTATGTCCCAGGGGCCTGTGTTTCCCAGTCCAATGCAAGATCCATCGGAGATAGATCAACTGACAGTTGACGGAGCCATCTCCAGATTGTCGTATGTAGGTGATGCCATCACACTGACAAGACATAAGATTGAAGGAAAAGTTCCACTAATAGGATTCACTGGTGCTCCTGTAAGTAAAATACAATTAAAAAGAGACTAATTGAACAAGTCACTATGTTACAAAATTAAAAACTGACAACAGTATTATTTTATAAGCGTACAAATACACATTGCCGGTACCTCGCCAAGCGAAGGCGAGTATCAAAATATGTTGATGCGTGTAGGCTGTAACATCAATACCCTCCTTTTAGCTTTGCCATTCTCTGGTAAAAAAAACTACTTATGCAATATGATAGTAGAGTAGACTAGTTCAACACAGTAATGACCACAAATTCAGGTCTTGTTCCTTTAGGTTCATTACATAAACTTTGCAAAAGTATATTTTCATAATTTTGAATTTAAATTAAATAAAAATTGCCTTTATTCTCTGATCCAATTACACAGTATTACTAGTTATAGTCACTACATTTTTGTTCCTTAGTTAATTCAAAAAATTTAGTTTGTAACACCAGCACCAGTTTCAGAATCAGGTTGTCCTCCCAGGACATATGCCTCCTCTTGAAGTCACCATTTCTCTCTATCTCAGGCTATCCTGCGCCACCCTTTTGGTAGGTCATCCTCCCACTTTCTCTGTGTGTTGTGTAGTCCCCTTGATCTCTTCACATCTCTGGGGTACCAAAATTAGACTTCTTTGGTCCATTTTTGTTTAGGGGATCTGACTACTTGTAAATTAAATTACACTACTGACTACATACAAATTAAATTACAGGACATGAAGTTAGACATGTAATTTTGAATTTACCAATGTTAAAATAAAATTTCCCAAAATGTTGAGTTCCCTTAATGTTAGATTTGTCATTAAAAGGTGGAAATAATGTTTAATGTTGATCACATTTCTGATTGGGGTAGCACTTGTAGAAAGTCAAAGGGTGTCCAATTCCATCAACGGCTCACCACCGGGCTGCTGAAAATTGCCACCTGTGGCCTCACACTGCCAACTAACAGTCTGTAGTTGACTCTAGAAATTATGAAATGCTGATGTAACATTATGCCTATTATATTTTTCTTCACAGTTCACTCTCATGGGATACATGATCGAAGGTGGTGGCAGCAAAACCATGTCCAAAACAAAACACTGGCTAGAACAGTATCCCAAAGATGTACATAAGCTTTTGAAGCTGTTGACAGATGTTATCATCGATTATTTAGTCATGCAGGTAACTTCTATTTAAAGAGTTGTAAAATCGCGAAAAAAAAAAACTTTTTCCATACATTTTGTCGAGGTTCAATGACTGTTTCATTTTCTATGGAAAAGCTGATATTTTTTTTATGATTTTAGGTATTTTTTAACGATTTTAGGTACCCATAGTAAAAGTTGTTCATAATAATGAGTAAAATGACCTTTCGGCTTAGTGCACTCTATATGCGTAACCCTGTATAAATAGTTATCTATACAAGTTCCAAATTTCATTGTAGTATCATCATCATCGTCGGCCAGAAGATGTCCACTGCTGAACATAGGCCTCCCCCTTTTACCTCCACACTAAACGACATCCTGCCATGTGCAACGATACCCGCGACTCTCACAATGTCGTCGGTCCATCTAGTGGGAGGCCTACCTACGCTGTGTCTTCCGGTTCGCGGTTATTGTAACTAAAATGTCTGTGTCAGACAGATGTATGATGTATAAACTATAGCCCTTATAGTTTCGCCCAGGCCCCTCTTTCCCACTGGGCACCCTGGGCACCTGCCCAGGACCCCGCCATCGATGGGTAAAGTTGATAAAGTTCCCGCCAGATCACCAATTACCGATATTTATTACCGAAAAACATATTTATTACGAAATAATCTATGGATAATGACTGACTACAATACCTACTTGCTAATTAACTTTTGCATGCGCAAAGCTACTCTACTCTCGCTCGCAAATACTGCTCTGTCAAGGTCATAGGGGGCCCCATTATCCTAATGTGCCCAGGGAATGTTTTCAGTAAGATAAAGAAAGCCCTGGTTTCGCCGTATCCTTTACGTAACACCAAAAATATGAAGAATAACTTCTTTAGTAACTATATTTCCAGGTCGAGAGTGGTGCCCAACTTCTTCAAGTATTTGAATCCAGTGCTGACCATCTAACAAGAGAACAGTTTTTGGATGTTTGTATACCCTACCTCAGAGACATAAGAAGCGGAGTAAAAGACAAATTGACAGAAAAATCTCTAGAACAAGTTCCTATGGTAAGTTGGTGGAGACGTCAAACCTAGCTTTAAAAGAAAAAAAATATTTATTAAAAGGTCCATGCAGTTGTCAAAATTTCTATGGATATTACCATTGTCTTCATAAGACATGTTTTATTAAGAGGCACCGCCTCTGCGCCCCTTCGATGTTATTCAATTTACGCTTTACGCCAAAGTACATTTATGGAGGATATAAGCTTCTTTGCATATTGTCTCTTCTGTATAAAAAGTAAAACATCAGCAGTGGTGAGATTTTGACAGTTCTGAATCAAACATTGTAATACTTGACTTATTAACATTCTGCATTATCACCACCAGTCTACTACGTCTACTACTAAGTCAGTTAAATCATATGAAGACGCTGAATTCTTGTCATAAAATTAATAGCAATATTTTTGACAGACTGTTTTCGCAAAAGGCGGTGGACATTCCCTAGACGCACAAGCAACACTCGGCTATGAAACTATCGGGCTCGACTGGACAGTTGATCCCGTTGAAGCCCGAAAAATAGTCGGCAGCAACATAACTTTACAAGGGAATCTCGATCCACAAGACTTATACAAATCACCAGTAAGTGATACTTCTTTATCAACTTTTTTTGCTTAGTTTAGTGATAATTTTTTACACTTTCATATGAAGTAAATTTTTATTTGCTGATAAACTGCTGTTATCACAGTGACATTTTAATTTTGATAGTGTGTTATAATATCTACTAAATATTATTTAATTTAAAAGAAGTTGTATGATAATATATATTTTTTGGTAAGTTGCATCATACAAACTTTTTTTTAAATAAAACATGCTGAATTACCATGTTTTTATCCGAATATCCAAAAAGAACAATTAAATTAAATATATAGCAACAGCTTTACTGTTTTTTTTTTAATCGCGAATATGTCCGCGTTTGACTACCAACTCGCCTGTTGGTAACCGACGACGTGGTCGAAGATGAAGCACTCAGACTTTAAAGATTATTCACTCTTGCCTTGATAAGTCTCAAATATCTCTGATTTCGTGAGGTGTCGTTACATTTGTTCCTATACAAGAAGTGTTATGGTCATAGCAGACATCAACTCACTGGATCAGCATTGTCTCAATTAACGATAACTTTTTCGCAAGTGCAAGTGAACCCCACTGTTCAGTATTCTTTCTATGAAACTCATACTAATCACAGTAACAAGTTACTACAGCTATACATTGTAATATAAGCTACCTAACGATTTGTGGTCAACTTGCTGTCACCGCATTTATATCTCACCATCGATTCTGAGATGGTGTGCAGACCACCTGTCGACTGCTTCACGCCAGCGTAAGCCATGTCGTTCTGCCGTAGCCACACCAACACTAAGACTGCGGTGATCAGGTTACCGACCAGCGTTCAGTTAAGGCCTAGTTGATTGCGAGTCGATAAGGTGACGCGAAGCCAATCTAGTTCCGAGCTGACTGCTGGCCCATCACAGACTGCATTTTATGGTAATATGATTAAAACACGGCTTGCAAAAAAAATATAATAATTATATATTCACTATTTTGACTACTAAGAAGATTGATCCTCGGAAGTACGACCGCCAATTATGCACAAAGCTCAACAGGTTAATTGGATAAATACAAATTCATTTCAGTAATTTTATAGTTGTTTTTTAATATTAATTATACTTGTTAGTCCAATTTCGCAGTATATATAAATATTACATCAATACCACATCAATTGAAAGTATGTCTTTCTTATTCCAGGAAGAACTCAAGAAACTCACGGTAGAGATGGTTCAAAAGTTTGGCAAGACTAGATACATAGCCAATTTGGGCCATGGAATAACTCCCCAAACACCCATAGAGAGCATGACTGTATTTACTGAATCGGTCCACGAGGCTGTCTAGAAACTAGATTATCTATAAAGTAAAATAGGTGTTACATTTTGTTATGGCATTTCGGGAAAATAAATATTTATGTTGGAGATAATGATTTTATTTGTATTTTTGACTATATGAAAATGTGTAATTACATTGAATAAGTAGTTTTGGAGTTCTGGCTAGCAGCTGGCATGTCTTCCTCGTGGCTGCCGACTGATTTCTTCACATACTGAAAGAAATACCATATATATAGCTAAATTGACTGTCCAGAAAATGTTAGGTGGTATAACTGCCTATGTAGATCAAATTATCATTGACCACAGCTCAGTGGGCGTACTACGAATATTCACTTGCGTAAATACGTACTGAATTCCATACAAATTTAATTTCAAAATTTGTATGGAATTGCTTACATACTATACGTGAAGTTATATGATTATTTACGGGATATTTACCGTGGTAAGGTTGTGGAAGGAGTGTAGTGAGTGCTAGTGTTTATATTATACGTGAATTTTACATACGTATTTTACACATGTGAATATTCGTTCTTCGCCCATAGTTTTAAACACGAACTTAAAATCTGTTTGTATGTAATTTAGACCCAATTTACTTTTACTAGAGGTTAATAAATATAAGGAAATTTGCCTGGTAAATTGGAAAATTCCGGATAGCTGAAAGTGCTTTTTTTCTATGAATTTGGACATGACAACGTTTGCGGAGTCAGCTAGTATTCTATGAAAATTACGCTTAAGGCGCGAAACAATCGCAAAATTAACCGAAATAAGTTTTTTAAACGCTTAGTGTGATGTGACGAAATCTAGATACAAAAAAATATTGCAAGTAAAAAAAACCTCTAAATAATCTTAACCAAATAACATTTTGTTACATTACATAGATAAAAAAAAAAAACTGCACAACAAAAAAGGTTTTTTATTTAAATACATACTTTTCAGCGACAACATCTTTAAAAAAAAAAAATATAGCCAGATATATATATAGAAATATGTTTTTAAAACTTTAACCAGTTAATTGTAAAAAAATATTTTTATACTTCGATTAATTTAAAAAATTACTCTATATAAAACAACCACAGTCATCATCATCAAATATGATGTAATGCGATTTTCGACTTTAAACAAAGCTTTTTTAGATAGCAAATAGACCATGGCGTGAGCGTAGCGAATTGGATAGTGACCGGGTGAAAAACGAATTTGAATTCGTGGCCAGACCGCGCCTTAAGCGACTTTATTAATAACGCCGTGCGAATTTCAGTCTGCAAGAATGAAGCTTTGCTTTCTTACAACGCTATAAAGCACAATTCAGCTCGCACAAAATCACAAATCGTTTGAACGTTCGACTGCGCGCGATCGCGCTCGGCGCAAATTAACTGTGCTTTATTACAACGTGATAAAGCACAGTTTTGTTCTGACAGACGAATCGAATCGCATCGCCCCATGGGGAAATACACTAACCTGTGGGTTAATTTGTATCTGCTCATCCATTTCTTGTATGTATTGGTGCAGTTTGGTGCAAGCCGCCATCTGTTGTTCGAGAACGCACAATGTTTCGGGCGACGCGTACTTCTCGGGGCTATCTAGGAATACCACCATGCCGTCTTTTTGGTCGATCATAGCGTAGATTTCGCCTTCTTCGATCTGTTGATAATATTGGTTATTAATTCAAGTATTTTTTATTATTATTTACATTTATTCTCTCCTGCCCATTTTTCTATCCGAATACCCGTACGAAGCGCTTTGATTCCACTTTTATTGTGCGATTAGCTAGTACGTGGAATGCGCTGCCTAAATGGGTGTTCCCCAATAGTTACAATCTGGGTGTCGTCAAATTGCGAGTGAATCTGTTTCTTCTAGGCAAGTGTGCTCCATCGTAGACTGCATCACCACTTAACATCAGGCGATGTAACAGTTATAAACCAGCATAATATATTATTATAAAAAATATAAAACCTACACCTATTGATAACACCGATTTCACAAAATGTTTTTTTGTTGTTGTTTTTGTCAGTTAATTTTGTGTAAGCAGTTGTAACTGATGCAGTAACAATATATAGACATACGACAGTTGGCTGCGACTGGAAGTGAAAAGCCGAAGATCGCGCTGAGTGGAAGCCTCGACATTCAATAGCCGGGTCCAGGCAGACCAGGTCCAGACAGACCGAGCCCTAGCGCGACTTGCGAGTCAATTTGCCTCGGCCGGTACGGATGTGGCTCGGGCGCTTGACTCGACTGAGCCATTCGGTGTCAGTACCAGGGCCGTGCTCAAAGGCGCCTCAGCCTGCGGATGTACTTACCATATTGAGAATGTAAGACTCTGCCTGGGCCGGTCCTTGTAACTTCACCCGCGCCGCAACGTCACTGAGAGAAAGCGTCAGGAAAGTTTTAGTGAGCCGCTGGATGTTCTTTTTGTACATAGAGCTTAACACCTGCAATCAAATAGGAACTGCTATTAATAAAATACATGATCATTATACACGGTGCAATGTTTTTTTTTGCGGTGACAGCTGAGTTGCCATACGTCCAGAATTTTCCGAACATGTCCGGAATGCGGGAGGTATTCCATCCATAAATCTAGAAATGAAATAAGACCCCCACACGAGTTCACTATGCTGCTAAATATGAACTTGAAGGAAATGTCCAGAAATTTCTTTAAGCGTCACGGTTTTTCCCTGGAGTTTTTTTTTCATCTGGTAACCCTAGCTGCAGTTGATACTAGATAGTAAAAACTAGAATAAAAACGATAAATTGTTTTACTAGGTTTTTTACTAACCAAGGAGGATAATATTTTTTGATAATGAATACGAGTGGACGTGACTGGCAAAAGACTGAGGAGAGTGGCTTAAACCATAAAGGGGGGACCAGCTGGGGTGTATTGTGCATTGGACCTACCAGCACTTACCCGTGCCAAACCAACTCCTTGAAATTTCGGATTGAGGCTCTGGGGCGCAGGCACAGTTGTTCCAGTGGTAGGTGGAAGTTTGCATAATGATGATGAAAAGCATAGGTTAATATCATGTAGATAAAGTTACCTGATTGACTAATCCCATGTTCTTGTCCCGTACGAATGTTTCTCGGTTCTTGATCGCCGCATGTTGTGTGGTCACCAGTTCATGGTATGCCACAGATAAAGGCTTCAGGAAGCGGCACACAACTTGTGATGTGTATTTCGGCATCGGTAAAATCTATATGACATCAAAACATACGGCTGTTAGATTTATTGTGGTAATTAAGATACTTAAGGGGCAGTTCCTATTCCGGGATAGGCATGTTTACCATCTTCAACCACACTCACTTAACATCAGGTCAACATCATCATCATCAGCCAGAAGACGTCCACTGCTGAACATAGGCCTCCCCCTTAGACCTCTGGATGCCGGCGACAATGGGAGGCCTACCTATACTACGTGTTTTGGTTCGTGGTCTCCTCTCAAGAATTTTTCTTCCCCATCGGTTCTTCGAGCGATGTGGCCTGCTCATTGCTACTTCAACTTGCAAATTTTTATAGGTATGTCGTTGTCTGGTTCTTTGGCGAATATCCACGGATTCTATCGCGACGAAAGAAACTCCGAGCATAGCTCTCTCAATTGCCCGCTGTGTCGCTCTCGAGTTAGAAAAAGCTACAAAAGGCCAACAGTTAAGGCGAGTCATCAGGTGGGCTGTGTGTGTCGCTCTCGAGTTAGAAAAGGCTACAAAAGGCCAACAGTTAAGGCGAGTCATCAGGTGGGCTGTGGCAAATACCTGATATGTCAACCATTTAAAAAAACTACTTACTTTCCCATGCAAAATTAAAGAAACTAAGATATATTTCTTGTAAGCTTCTAGCATTATGTGGGAGACAACCATGGCGGGTACTGTCACCACCACTTCGAAGAAGTACAACGCTCTGTCGTAATTTTTTATGGCAGTGTATATCATCCCTCCGTAATAGTAATAGAGAAGAAAATGTTTCGAGTCATTGATGCCACCGAGCTGTAAAAAAATAACAATTCATTTTATTTATATTACATACATATATTGGAATCACTGACTAGATTAAGCCAGTTACTCTGACTACCTGCATTCGGCGGTCTTTTACAAGACGAGTGCGCAAAGCAAAAATAAGCTCAAAAACCATGTCTGTTGCCCATCGAGATACTATTGTATCTAATCATGATTATATTAATAATGTAAATTGGCTGTCAGTATATCTATAAGTTTAATGTATGAATTTTGAGGGCTGTGGATTTTGTTTAATAAATAAAATAAAATAACTATTTACCTCAGAACCTATACCCGTAATATCTGTATCCAAGAACTCAAGGGCTGGTTTTATGCATTTAGAGAGCAGGCACAGTTGGCAGAGGTCTGCATGAATGGACGTCAACTGGGAGTCAAACAACTGGATCTTTCTGATAGCTTTCTTGAGAATTTCAATGCCTCTGATGGGTTGCTTTGTGTCGACTAGATGGTTGGTTAACTGGTGGCATAGTTCAGCATCTGAAATATATGGTAATTTGAAATGTTATTTATATATCCAATACTAATAAAAATATGTAATAAATTCATTTTTTTTTTCGTCACTTGATGTCATGTCCTCAATTATGTTAAACAAAAATGTATAATGATTAGGCACTGAATCAAGCTATCAGTTGTCAGCATACCTAGCTTTGCTAGCTTGCGGCATCACCTCATTGATTGGCAATGCTTTTATAGTACACAGTTCAGTTTTTTATCTGATACATTTCAGAGAGTGTACATTGAAAATGGGCAGGAGGGAATTAGATTATGCACCTAATTCCCTCCTGCCCATTTTTCTATCGTACTGCCAGAGTGGGTACGAAAAATCGTCACCGCTTTATGGTTGATATTGCAAAAACCCGTACGAAGAAATCAGAAAAGTTTATTTTGCGCTTTGATCCTCCACTAAGTTTGGCCAATTTGGGTAAAAGATGCTAAGATCGTTACACCACCTCAACCATGGCAGAGTTCATATGAAAACAAATCTTGAAAGATACTTTTAAATAGTGGATTTAATTATTAGCTAAATAAATAAATATCTGGGACATTTTTGCACACACAGTCGTCTGACCCCAAACTAAGCTATGCTTGTAATATGGCTGCCAGAGACTGATATACGTACATATATATATTTTTAAATACATACTTAAATAGATATTAACACCCAAAGCTAATAAAAAGCATTGTTAATTATAAGCAAAACTGTTATTTACATGATTACTATAATAATTAGTAAGAGTAACTGCATCTTACACAAATCTGGTGCGAATCGAACTTGTTCTCCATTACAGTTGTTTATAAAATCGTGTATTTGTTGAAACATTGTTGATCTGTCCACATCCACATTGCTCTAAAAACATATAATATATAGATAATAACACTAGATCTATGTATGTGGGTGGGAACATATATACTCATTAAACCTAATACCCTCCTGGGTAAGCATTTGTTTTATTATGCATCAAATGCTTACTGTCTAGTCTAGTCTATTCACCAAAACGCACAGAAAACCATTCTGTCGTCTCCTTCCGATAAATGGAATGGAATAAGCAAATGACTACAAGAGTAAGATGACTAGAATGGCTAACTTCATAGTGTGTCTACCTTCTGCACTATTGTTCCCAAGTTTAATGCCAATTCTGGCAGAAATTTAAATTACAACCATTAAAGCAAAAGATCCTTTGCTTTGTTTTTCAGTAGAAGCATTTAAAGTTTTTGTCGTGATAATCCATACTAATCCATACTAATATTATAAATGCGAAAGTAACTCTGTCCGTTTGCTACATAATCACGGATAAACGGCTTAACCGATCTTGATAAAATTTTGCGAGGTACCAGTATGTATTATGAGGACGGACATAGGCTATTTTTTTCTGAAGAAATCGCGGGCGAAGCCGCGGGTACAGCTAGTAACAAATAAGTATAGATAGATAGATAGATAAACTCTTTATTGTTCACACCACAAATAACATATTACTCAATAAAATACCTTTAAACAAAACAAACTAGTGTAACAATCGGCGGCCTTATCGCTAAGAGCGATCTCTTCCAGGCTTTATTGTATAACTTTTTAACCGACTTCCAAAAAGGAGGAGGTTTTCCATGACTGTTTTTTTATTTTATTTTTTCTATATTTCATTGACAAAACTTAAAAAACTAAACTAAGTAATTGAAAATCTTTTATACTATCAAAAAGCAATGAAGACCATAGATATATAGATGGTTCAGACAATCTCTAATTTCAGGCAGAGTGCCCAAAATGCTGGCCGCGTTGTCTCGCTGGATTGCGAGGCAACACCCACCAAAATATAGGCCAGCATTTTGGTCTCGCAAAGAAACTTTCAGTCTCCCCAACAAATCCTTATAAATTTCGAAAGCAATTGGCCCCACAGTCCAAGTGTTTCTACCCCAAATGGCACAAATAAGTAACCTCTGCTTTGTTACATATTGATGTGGGTGCACCCAGTGTCACAAGAACACCAAATCAGTGGCTATGGTGACTATGTATGTGTGTTATGTTATTTAATTATCCAACATACCGATGAGACAGTGAACTTAGCAACCAGCACGGCTAGCACTCCCAGTGAATGTTGTTGTATATCAAGGGTCTCGAGCACATTACTGAGGTGCGCGCTGTTCCGCTGCAACACTTCGTCCGATTTTACAATGCATTCACACAGTTCCCGAAAGTTTCCTGAAAGAAAGATCAACAAAAGATAAAAAGTGTTAACTTTTTAAGGAATAACAGAATTTTTTAAACGCTTTTACACACACACACACGGTAGCTTTACTTATAACTATGTAGCAAAATCTTGGAAGTTAATTTTAACTTTCTGTTTGTTGTATGGATTTGAAACTTTGCAAGTGTATGTAATCCTGATGACAATATAATAATATGGTACCATAAATCATCGAGCTGATCTAATGATGGAGCCCAGAGGTGGTTTATACAACTCTTCAATATTGTAAGCCACTTGAATTTGGGCTCCTTTGGTTTGTTTTAACGAGTCATATAGACAAGTTCTATAAACTAGGTATATTGCTTTGAATTTTGGATGTACAAGACATTACTTACCCGAGGTAGACAGTGTCCGCACATTATTTACGAATTGCTCCAAAGGTGAAGCCATTTTGATGCAGATATTGTCTTGATGTGGTAATCTAGAATATTAAAAAACTTATTGACATTCACAAAAACCGCTTTGTTTAACGCCAACCAAACTAAACTCTGTTTCAAAATAACCAAACACGAAACACAACACATAAAAACCACAAACCATTCACAAAATAATATGACAAAATACCGTGTTGCAGTGTTGCCAAAACTCGTCCATCGTTAAAGGAGTTTGCCGGTTTTGCCTTCAAAAAATTGGGTGGGTTGTTATTACACATTGAATATTAGAGCTTGGAATTGCTTTAATCTCAAGCTGGTGTGGCGGAACTCTTTTTCACCAGTGCGACCTTCGCGGTCGCCTTTATTATTTTTATTTCAATAGAGTTGTGTTTTGTTTTATAAGAGATCTGTCAAGAGGTGAAAAATAGATGTTTTCGATTCCGCAAAATAAATTGTTTTAATAATAGGAGTAATAATATCCTAAATTGGTGACCCCGATACGAACACAACATAAATTAAGACGATTCGAACACAAGAAGAGCAAAGGTACGCAAATATGTACGAGTACTTTCTTTGGTGGTACGAGTGAAGCGACCACGGTCGTCTGATTGTTCGTCGACGAGAATACGAAAACGTAGAAAAAGAAGTGGTGAATTCGACTACGAGAGCTGTGCTGCTGACTGCTGGCAACAATCGCATGGAGCGCGTCAAGACTAAAGTCGAAGTATCTTTTGGAAGAACCAGTGTGGACTAAAAAGACTAAGTGTGATTTATATTGTTGTGTGTTTTTGTGTGTGTATTTAATTTTATTTTATTTTGGTGAATTTTTGTACATATTTTTAAGATATTTTTGTACCAATGTTTTTTGTAGGGCATTCACGCACACCACACTCCCACGTTTCTTTTGTTTTCAGTTTTTGTTTTTGAATTTTGTTTTTCTCTTAGCATGGTTTTTCATGACAGCACGCGTCATGAGTGACAGTGAGCAGGAAGACTTCAAACCAGCTTCCGCGGGTACGGGTGGACGTGAAATGTCAAGCAGTGACAGCAGATCTGGCACAGGCGGTACGGAGAAGGTAATGATTAACAGAGTATCTATACGTACCCCTCCATTTTGTAGAGATCGCCCGGCCCTATGGTTTGCGAGTTTAGAGGCGCAATTTTCCATCAATAATATTAGCCAAGAAATCACAAAGTTTAATTACGCAGTTGCGCACCTCGATACCAATTGTACTCGCGAAGTAGAGGATTTCATAATCCAACCTCCGAGGGAGCAACCCTACACGAAATTGCGCAACGCAATAATATCTAGGTTCTCAGATTCTCGGGAGCAGAAAATACGCCGTCTTCTAGAGAAGGAGCAGATCGGCGATCAAAAGCCGTCGTTTTTTCTGCGTCATCTGAGATCGTTAGCCGGTGCAGCATTTCCGGAGGATATTCTGAAGACAATTTGGATGAGCAGGTTGCCACGATATCTTCAAACTGTCTTGGCTGCTCAACGATTAGAATCGTTGGCTGAGCTAAGCGAACTAGCGGACAATTTGGCTGAAATTAACGCTCAATCAACTTCATTGGAGGTATGTACGGTTTCGCCTAACTCGAATACTGATCTTGTACAGGAGCTGACTAAAAAAGTTGATGAATTGACCCGTTTAGTAGCGTCACTTTCCTCTGCTGGTTGCAGCTCGCATGTTGGTACGCGTAGTCGTGACTTCAATCGTAACCGTAATCGTAGTCGCAGCCGATCACGTTCACGTAACTATGATTTGTGCTTTTATCATGACCGTTTTGCGACAAAAGCACGTAAATGTGTGCCTCCATGTAAGTGGTCCGGTTCCCCGCCTAGTGATCAGGGAAACCAAAACAGCAACTGTTAAAGGCGACATCCAGTTGCTCGCCAGCTAGTCGCCGCCTTTTCGTGACCGACCGGAGATCCAACCGGAAATTTTTGGTGGACACTGGTTCGGATATTTGTTGCGTTCCTCGTAGCTTTATAAAAGGACGTACGCTTCAGCCATTATCATATAGTTTAGTTGCAGCTAATGGCAGTAAGATTATCACATATGGACTGGTACAGTTGAACTTAAATTTAGGGCTACGACGGGATTTCACCTGGAACTTTGTCGTGGCGGATGTGGAAAGTGGTATTATTGGCGTAGATTTTTTGTCGCATTACCAGCTTTTACCCGATTGCTCAAAAGGTAAGCTGTGCGATAGTAAAACTGGGCTTATTTCGTCCGCGGACCTTTATACCGCGGAACAGCAAAGTGTGAAGGTAGTATCTCTTCCTGACTCGCCATTCACAGCGATCTTGGAGAAATACCCAAGTATAACGCGACCACCTGGTGCACCTAGAATTATTAAACACAGCACCGTACATTATATAAACACTACCGACGGTCCCCCTGTGACATCTAGACCGCGTCGGTTGGCACCATTAAAACTGGGCATTGCAAAGAAAGAGTTCGAAGATATGGTCCGAGCTGGTACTTGCCGACCATCTGATAGCTCTTGGTCATCGCCTCTGCATCTCGCACCTAAAAAGGACTCAACGTGGCGTCCTTGCGGTGATTATCGTGCATTAAACGCCCGAACGATTCCTGATCGCTACCCTGTCCGATACATAGGTGATTATGCGCACAACTTGTCTGGCTGTACCGTTTTTAGTACTATAGACTTGGTCAAGGCCTATCAACAGATACCGGTGAATCCAGGCGACGTGTGCAAGACAGCGATAACTACTCCATTTGGATTATATGAATTTCTGTATATGACTTTTGGTTTGCGTAATGCTGGGCAGACTTTTCAGAGATTTATCGATGAAGTAGTCCGTGGCTTAGATTTTTGCTATGTCTATGTTGATGACATTTTGGTTTACTCAAAAGACCAAATAGCGCATGCGCAGCATCTGGAAATCTTGTTACAGCGATTGCACGACTATGGCGTTGTGATTAATACAGCCAAGTCCGTATTTGGTGCCGCAGAAGTATCTTTCCTTGGGCATCGAGTCAATGCTGCGGGCACGCGTCCTCCTGAGGACAGAATTCGTTCTCTGGTGGATTACCCGCCCCCAAAGACAGTTCAGGGTATGCGCAGATTCATAGGCATGGTCAATTACTACCGCCGGTTTTTGCCAAGTACGGCTAAGTACCAAGCGCCGTTAATTGAAGCAATCACTGCTATTCAAGGCAAAGGCAATAAACCTTTTGTGTGGACTCCTGAGCTAGAAAAGTGCTTTGAAGAATGCAAGAAAAGCTTGACGTCCGCTACAATTTTAGCACACCCAAATAACAGTGCTGAGGTTGGGTTGTTTACTGACGCTTCAGGAACGCACGTTGGTTCTTGCCTACAACAACGCGTCGATAATGATGATTGGCAGCCACTAGCCTATTTTAGTAAAAAGCTGACTGCTAAACAGGCTCAGTGGCCGGCGTACTATCGGGAACTCCTTGCGGTGTACGAGAGTGTTCAACACTTCAGGCACCTGTTGGAGGTACAACACGTCACTATCTACACTGACCATAAGCCGCTAATATACGCTTTTGTACAACGACGTGAGAAATTGCCGCCTATCCAATTAAACCAGCTGTCTTTCATCAGCCAGTTTACTACTGATGTAGTGTATATTAAAGGGGTTGATAACATCGTAGCTGATGCCATGTCGCGCGTTGAGTCTATTTCTCTTGAAGAGGATTTTGCTGCACTCGCGTTATCGCAAGAATCGGATGAGGAGCTAGCTAGTATGCGTGGGAATTCGTCTTTGAAGCTCGAACCCATCCTCATCCCTGGCACAAATATCACAGTAATTTGTGATACTTCAACTGAGCGACCACGTCCATACCTGACACCAGCATTCCGTCGAGCTGCATTCGACAGGTGTCACAACCTCAGTCACCCTGGCGCGCGGGCAACCACTCGCTTGGTAACTGAGCGTTATGTATGGCCTCAAGTAAACGCAAATTGCCGTGAATGGGCTCGAACTTGTTTACGCTGTCAACTCAGTAAAGTAACTCGACATATTAATTCGCCACTTGGAGAGTTTAAATTACCGTCAAACAGATTTAGGTCGGTGCATTTAGACATTATTGGACCACTTCCTCACTCGAAAGGGTACAATTATTGCCTGACTGCGATTGATAGATACACACGGTGGCCTGAAGTATGGCCTATGTCATCAATCACAGCAGAAGAGGTAGCAGATACATTCGTAACTGGTTGGGTTTCCCGTTTTGGGGTACCAAACATTTTGACAACCGACCAGGGCCGGCAGTTTGAATCTGTGTTGTTTCGCCGTCTAATGGATGTATGTGGTACCAAACGGGTGCGCACGACTAGTTACCATCCTTGCGCAAATGGTATGGTGGAACGCATGCATCGGCAGCTTAAAGCATCTTTGATGTGTCATAATGACACATGGGTAAGAGCTTTGCCGTTAGTTTTATTAGGGATGCGAACGGCGCTCAAAGAAGATTTGAAGGCATCTTCTGCAGAGCTCGTTTATGGAGAGACTCTTCGCTTGCCTGGAGAACTCGTCATACCTCCAATAACATCGCAGAGCCCAAGTGACGTTGTAGATTTCGTCCGTGAGCTGCGCAAATATATGGAAGCTCTCCGTCCTGTCCTTGCTACACGCCACGCCCAGCCATCGACTTTCATATTTAAAGATTTAGTTAAGGCGTCGCATGCCATGCTACGCGATGATTCAGTGCGAAGGCCGTTGTAGCCGCCTTATTCCGGTCCTCATCGTATCATCGGGCGAAGAGACAAAACGATCACTCTCGATATTAATGGAAGGGAACGTACAGTTAGCATAGATCGCGTTAAGCCTGCCCATTTGGATTCGGCGTTTGGCAATTGTGAACCAATTGTGCCGCCTGCGCCAACTCCAGCTAGCAGTTTCACGCCTGCGTTGGTCCCTGCACCTACACCAGCTCCTGTCATCACCCGGTCCGGGAGGAGGGTGAAGTTTAGAAATATTTTAGATATGTGATTATCTTATTTATTTATAAATTTTTCAGCTTATTCTTCCTTTCTCCGTGGGGGGGTGGTGTGGCGGAACTCTTTTTCACCAGTGCGACCTTCGCGGTCGCCTTTATTATTTTTATTTCAATAGAGTTGTGTTTTGTTTTATAAGAGATCTGTCAAGAGGTGAAAAATAGATGTTTTCGATTCCGCAAAATAAATTGTTTTAATAATAGGAGTAATAATATCCTAAACTAGTAACGAAAACAGTCTGCCAAAACGTGTGTACCTACGCAGCATACGGATTTGTTGCTGTGTATTGATTTCTATGGTGCAGATTTCCCGATCCAGTGCACGCAGTACCATAAAAATCAATACATAGCAACAATTCCGTACGCTGCGCTGCGTACACTCCGATTCCAACCTAGTAGTTTAACCAGAGGCGTACCTTTAAAGTCCAATTAAAGTCCTTCTTCTGAGAAATTAGCACACGCGCTACGCTTCTCTTTTTACAAGACTACTAGGGCAATACATAAATGACAGATGATAATACGGAAGACGAGGCGGCATTACCTTAATGGCTTTAGCTTGCTCAGCAAAGGGAGATATTTTTTTTTAATTTTGCTGTCATAAGCATACTTGACATTACTCTGTATTTGTTGTCATTCTGTGCTAACCTCCAAAGGCATTAAATTTGTTGCCATTAATTATTTCTATTTTTAACTCGCAAAATACGTAAATAATACGAAGACAAGTTGAAATTATCATGGCTATCCTACATAGAGCGCTCTTTACGTGGTTCATATTCCTGGTGTTCATGATTCTGTTATGCCTCCGACTAGAATCCCGAACTCACTGGAACTGGTTCATTGTATTTATCCCGATGTGGGTTTATGACAGTATTTTATTAATATACGTACTGTTTCATATGGTTTCCCACTGCAGAAATGGTATAGAAAGGTTTAGGGGCACTATCAACAAAAACGTATGGTACATCGCTGCCATAGGGCTCAAAATGGGAGCTCAAATCATCATCTGTATTAAATTGGAATATACCAAAGTTAACCTCCCTATATATGTAGTGATGACACCAATATGGATGCTACTCCCTGTACTATGTGTGGAAGTTTTCATGCATCTCATAAAACACTCGAGCGGGAGCAGTAGATACTGAAGTTTGTTGATATCTGAAAGCTAGAAACTCGTAGGTGTAATGGACTAAATATATAAGTACTGTACGTGAGAGGACATGTGACCTGTGATAAATATAAACTTGGCACATACTCATTGACACTGAGTTTGTTTGCACTTGTCTAAAATATTTGTCTGCGTCCAGAACTTCAGTGATATAACTATTCTATCAAATATTGAGCTTCACGAAAATGTCTACATTTGATGGAAGTAGTTCAGAGCTGAAGAGTTTGGTGGTAACAGAAGTGCCAGTGGGTTCTACTGCGGTGTTGAAATGTAACAGTAATGATTTTGACCATAACTTCATGTTTTGGCTATTCGACAAAAACAAAGTCATAGGCCCGGGAAATGAATATGATGAGAGGAAATATAAATATGAAGTTTTGTCTGGAAAGTTACACATTGATGTGAGTATTATTAAATTATAGTTTTCGCACATTTGCAGTGTATTCACGCTAATCCACCACCACAATGTCCCATCTCTGGAAATTCATAGTGATGATGGATTGCAGTCCATGAATATGAAATCCAGAATTGCAAAAAAAAAAGTTTGATAGTAAGTTGTGGTCGTGTTGTGGTGGTGGATGTTGGCATAATTGTCTATTAAGTGATTTGAAGAAAACATACTCTGCTTAGTCTACAGATGTTCCCACAAAGACGGAGAAGAATAGAGCTATAGAGATATGCTGGAATTGGCCAATTAAATTGGTTACTATAACATAGAAATTAGTTCATTTTGGTTAAGTTAAATATACACTCTTTATAGCACAACAACCATTCTCTATGAACACAATCATGTGCCATTTATTACTCTTGAATTGCATTGTCTCTAGGAAATTTTGGTCTCAGTTACTAAACACACTAGGCATTTAATATCAATCTCAAACCAACTTTTTTGTGTATTCATGAAATTTGGTTATTTTTCTTTCTTCATTCCACATATCGAAAACTTTTTGTAATGAAAATAAATACTTGGTCATTTGAGTTTTGTTATAAAGAGTTTATACTGTATATCAAATTGTATGGCAAGCATAGCAGTGCATCACTTCCATATATGTATCTCTGTAGTGGAGCAGGATGTGCCAACATGATGTGTGTTCTCTGACAGATACCGTTTCACTAACAAAAAAAATATCAGGTCATTTTCTGCTTATCTCTGCTACACTGCTGCTCCACTTGTTTCCATTACACAGCTCCATTCATGTCTGGTTCGGTGAGATGTACCCTAATTGCCAAAGCAACAGAAACCCAGATCATATATTATGCTTAAGCAGGTTCCAGTCCTGTTGGACACAATATACATCTTAGAACTGTCTACCTAACATAGAGCAAAGTGTGAAAATGTCCGCATCAGCTATAAATAAAATAAAAATTATAATGATTTCAGAATGTCTCCCCACAAGAATCTGGATTCTACAAGTGCATATCCAAGAAACTGGATGGCACTAAGTACTCCGTTGGTGAGATTGAAATGCTGGTCTCCGGTTCGTCCTTTTCTGCCATGGATGCGGTGAAGCTAGTCGCCATTGTAGTCTCCATCCTAGTTATAGCAGCCTGTGCTGTACTTTACTGGCGTATGAGGAAAGACTGGAGAAGATATGAAGGGAGAGCTATTGTTGCAGGTAAAAAAGATTACATGCTATGGTTTATTTTGGTATTCTCACTTCAGTTTTAAAATCAACTTTTAGACCTTCACTGACCACAATCTATTTTATACAATAATGTAACTTATCATAACTGTATATCTATATCATAACTGTAGTTGTGCAAAGTGTACTTATCTAAATAATTATAGAAGTTTCTCAAAAATTGAGGTTCCTTGGGGGGCTACGAAACCCTAAAAAGGCTAAAATTGCTAAATAATTGATTAGTTTTGTTTTCTGTTGCCTCACAGATTTATACAACTTATATTGTTGTATTCAAGCTGGCTCTCTCCAAAATCCTTTATTTTTTTCACCAATTGCGATAATATTAAACATGGCTCCAGAAATTCATATGTGCTACTGATTTGGGTTTCTTATTAGGTGAGAAATTTGCCCTATATAATGATATTGTGAAAGTGACAATCATGTGATATGTCACAAGTGATTGATTATATTTACCAAATGTTGGATAATGTTCATAAATAATTTTACTTTCAGTGGATGACACAGAAGATGATGACGGTGAAGATGTCTACAATCCAACCACTACTACATCACCAGTCCCCCATCCAGTTGCCGGGCCAAGCCGAAACCCATCTTCTGAACACCTTTTATATGGAATCGATAATCAGGGTTTGGATACAGACTTTAACTCTGTTTTTGAGAATATACAAATCAAATCTCCAACACCACAGAGAAGTTTGATCTAGAATAATCTAGGCATTGTAAGGTGCTGTAAATTATTAAATAATTTTGTACAGTAATAAGTAACTAATGTTTACCTAATATTTAGTATTCTGTGATTCAGTTGTGACATCTTGCCTCACTAGCTATTGCAGATTTGAAATCTGTTCCTAACAATATTTAGACCCTATTTGATCCACTTGTACCCGTTGAGCCTTAGAAATTTTGGTCATCAGTGATAAGTATCGCAATGTGAAAGTCAGTACTCTTTTTGTCAGTACTTCCAGGTCAGTACCTGGAGTGAAGCTCATCCTAGCTCATGCCACCTAGGAATGATCTATCTGCACAAACATTTAGATCTCTAGTTTGAATCTGACTTCATTCCGTTCAAAAGATATTGTATCAAAACTGTACCTTACTATGAAAATAAATTAGCATTTGATTGGAATGCGGTCAAAACATATTGACCATTTTACAAACATGTTACGACAGGTGCCATGGATTCTAAGTCTGTGGGTGGCGCCATGGCATAAGACTGGTAAAAATTCTTGGGTCAAATATTGGTACGAACAGATTTTAACTGTGATTAGTACAGACAACATGAGTAAGGGCCAAAACACATGTACAAAACGCGATGTCATATCGCGAAAAACTTTATCGTCGAGGTTGACGACACGACAATGTTGTATAGCATCATATTGTAGCACAATTTGACGTGCCATGTGCATGTTTTGTTTAGCCCTGACACAATTTAGTTTGTCATTTATTTTATAGTAAATACTTTTATACTTAGCGATTTTTGAGTACTCAGAGTAAAAACTGATTATAAAGACGTATACCATTTGGTCCATTATGTTTTTTTTTTACAAGCTATACGTAATACGAAATGTAGATAGTAAATTAAGTAGGCACAAAAATTAAACAAATTTTTAATGATTATGTTTAATTTATTTCACCATTTATTTTAGTACAATATCATTGGCAATCCTTTCTTTATCTTCTGGTTCCTACATACCAAACGCGTATCAGCAGCAGTGCCGTTAACTAAATTTGCACCAAATTTGAGCGCAAGTCTGCGGCCAAACTGTGCCACGGTTGCGCAAGCAGGCCTTGGCCTACTTGCTTTGGCGCATATTAACTCGAGCGACGGGGTAGCGATCCCATTTTGAAGATATAATGTGATATTATAGATAATCTCTTTATTGTTCACACCACATAATACATATTTATATACACGACTAGCCGTCCGCCCCGGCTTCGCACGAGTGTAAGCTCGGCCTTCGGCCTCGCTACAAAATATAATATAGCCTATGTCACCCGGGGATAGCGTAGCTTCCACAGTGAAAGAATTTTTCAAATCGGTTCAGTAGTTTCGGAGCCTATTCATTACAAACATACAAAAATAGGTACAAATCTTTCCTCTTTATAATATTAGTGTAGATAAAACTGCTTGAAAACTTAGTGCATCAATCGGCGGTCTTATCCTAAGGGATATGTCTTCTAGCGGCATCCTTAGGATGGAGAGGATTCATACAGGATGTAGAAGGCGGGGCATGCAATAGTGAACAATGTGATACTTATCATTAACTGTACAACTATAACATATTCTAATAATAATACATACTTAAATTACGATAATATCACACTTAATATCATATATATGAAAGTTTGGATGGTTGGATGTATGGATGGATCGATGTTTGTTACTCAATCACGCAGAAACGGCTGGATGGATTTGGAATATACATTGCTTATGTCCTGGATTAACACATAGGCTAATTTTCATCATCATCATCATCATCACCGATTTTCATCACCACGCGGGTGAAACTGCGGGGCGCAACTAGTATAAAATAAACATGAATATGGTGGCCATAGTGAACACAGTGCACAGCTGCGCTTGTAAAGGTCCCTTGGCATTGCTCACACCTGTTTTGGTGGTGACACATATTTGGTCTGTAGTCTTGAAACCTAAAATGTATTTCACTTAAAATAAAATTACATCTTTAACTAGACCGTATCATCGCTTAATATCAGGCGGGATTGCGGACAAACGCAAGCCTAATCTTCTTAATCTTAAGTCTAAATAAATGTGATATCTTCTGCAGTACTGTCTTGTTTTTCAGCAGCTTCTTGATCATTATTAGAAACTGATTGAGGCGTAGTATCAAGAGTCTCATCTTCTTCTTCATCACCGTCTATTTCCATTTCAAATACCCTCACTTTTCTCATATTCTTTGCAAGTACTATAGCCACTTTACGACTCCCAGAAACAGCTATACGAAAACCATCCATCTTATCGAGTACTTTGAAAATTCCGGGGTCCAGTAAAGGGGAAATGTCTTTTTTGGCTAGCTTATCACAAAATAGATATGACTTGGACTTTATATTGAAATCGCTAGAATTTTCTATCAAAATTTTCAGTGGGAGTTGAATGAAGATAGTACTTTCATCATTGGTAGGATGTTGGACTAGTACGGAGAGATATTCACCCGAGTAGAACTGTAGGTCCAACACTGCAAGTTGAGCCTCTTCAGTATTGGCATCCTGTATCAAGCTCGATGACAAGTAGTACTTCATGGCTGTGGCCGTACAACAAGTTTCCTTCATATTCACTGACATGAAATAAATTCCATTTCTTCCATAACTAGTGTTCATAAAAGCCATCATGAAACGCTTTTCGTTTGTATCAAAAGTTTGCGAGATTCTAAGGTTTTCTCCAATATTGCCACTCATTTGATCTTCATAACATCTAATGTTGTGCAGGACCGAGAAGTGTTTTCCTATATCTTTCTGAGACACATCAAAGACTTTACCAAGAGCATCTCTCAGGTACTTTTGCTGCTGAACCAGAGAAAACTTTCTGAATTCAGTCATTGAAAATATTGTATCATTGTCTTTTAGTAGACAGGAATTATCTCTTAAGAACTTATGCCATGGGTTGTCATCATCTTCGGGTAGTATTGTCAGTTCTTGGTCTTGCAGGTATTGGCCTAACCTCTCTAAATTAAACTTTGCTGTTTTTTCTTTTGTATTATCATCATTCTCGTCTTGAACATTATCAAAGTTATATAAAAATTCTGCGATGTGCGTTATATCTTGTTGTGCTGATTTGGTAATTTCACTCGGGGTCTGCTCATCCAGTAATCTGACTATGACAACAAAAAGCCATCTCAAAAATGCTTTGTAGTTGCGCATGGAGACATCTATCACTTTCTGTAGCTCTAGACTCTTGTTGAGAAATGCACAGCAAGCTTTTATTGCTGCAGTTACAACACCTTCATCAAGGCCAAGGATCTGAAATAAAAATGCTGGTTAGTATAAGATGTTTTTATATGTATTTATTATGGCAACACAACACGGAATGCCACTCTTACTGTGCGAACCGCTAGACCGTAGAATTCGCTAATCTGGATGTCTTCAAGTTATGAGTGAATCGTTTTCTTTTAGTTGAGCGTGCTCCATCGTAGATTGCACCATCGCTAATCATCAGTCGTGGAAGCGGTCAAATGCAACCTATTATTTTTTTTAAATCAGCTCAGTAGCTTTTTTGACCGATAAACATAACAGTTTTAGCTAAATGCCCATGACTTTGTACGATTAAGGCTCAGCCTTTGGCCTCACCAATAGATATAAGTTTCAAAAATCTTATCTTAGTCTTCACCTATGTTTTAACACTTGTGTAATATTTCATGCTTTTAGACCCAGCGTGAGTGGATTAGGCTGTGCATTATCTTATTTGTCAGTGAATGAATTAAAGTTTTTTTTTTTAACTAGATATTTTCTTTCTGCTCACGTTGCGATGTTGTTGTTGCGTATGTGTTTTGCTGCTCCCAAAGTCACATACTTATTGCGGACTACTCCAACCTGGCTTTGTCCAGAAGAGATTTCTTCATTCGACGGAGCACTATAGGACATTGTTGAATCGATCCTTAACATCTCCCTCAACGAGTCACAGTGGAGTCAAGCGGCTCTACCGATACGGCATGGGGTCTTGGGGTGCGGCGTGTGCGATGTTGGCTTGCCGGCTTTCTTGGCGTCAGCTCATGGGGTTGCGGACCTTGTTGCTATAATTTTTTCCACCAATGGCGACAGGGCGAGCATACCCCACTTGGCTGAGGCGGTGTCGGCCTGGTCTACCCCAACGTGGATGTGCCGAATCCAGTGACCCTACATATCCAGCGGGCTTGGGATGACGTCGGGGCTAAAAGGATCCTCATGCAGATGTTGGAGAATGTCACAGGAGCTGATTTGGCGAGGCTCAAGGCTGTGTCGCAGTCAGAATCTGGGACATGGTTACACGCGCTTCCTTCACCTCACCTGGGCACCTTATTGGACGATGACTCCCTGCGTGTTGCTGTAGCTCTACGTCTGGGCTGCAAGGTGTGTGAACCACATAGATGCACCTGCGGTTCCATGGTGGAGGCTGATGGTCACCACGCCCTGAGTTGTCGTCGCTGCATGGGTAGGTTTCCGCGACACCATGCCCTCAACGACATAGTTCGAAGGGCCTTCATTTCTGCCAACGTTCCGTGTGTCCTGGAGCCACCGGGTCTTAGTAGATCCAATGGTAAACGACCAGACGGTTTGACCCTGGTGCCATGGAAAAACGGCAAGTGCTTAGTGTGGGACGCTACTTGCGTCAGCACTGTCGCAGCCACCCACCTGAGTCGAACCGTCCATACACCGGCAGCAGCAGCAGAGGATGCCGCCTGTAGAACGCGGCAATGGAACCACAGTATTATTTTGTTCCCATTGCCGTGGAAACTATGGGCAGTTGGGGCACTGCGGCTAAGAGCTTGATCTAAGAAGTTGGCCGCAGGATACGAGATAACGGTGGCGACTCCCGCTCTGGCTCGTTTCTGGTGCAAAGATTGGCCATTGCAATTCAGCGTGGGAATGCTGCCAGCGTTATGGGCACTTTTGCACCGGGCACGGCTGTTTGATTAGGCTAGTTTTTATTTATTTATTGTAAATTAGAATTAATTAGTAGATATATTTATAATTTGACATGTAAAATAACATTTTATGAATGATAATAAAATCAAGTAAAAAAAATATTATCAATAAAAGTTTTATAACTAGATATTTATACTCACTTTATGTCTGTTTCATAGTCAATAATAAATACCTTAAATCTGTCTGGAATCCTTGTCAGCCCTCTCAGTTCAGACAAGTAGTAAGCGAGGCTTTGTCCAACAATAGTCAATTGCTTCAAAACTAATTTCTGAATTGTGGAGTAACTGAGCTCCACAGAGTTTCCAAACTTTTTCAAGTCATTGGCTGTTAACTTTTGAAGCAAGTAGACTTGAAGATCATCTGATGGTATTCCTGTAATCCAACATTACTCATAGTTAGATGGATACAAGTTAAGTCCTGTTTTTCCCTTTCATAATTGAAAACATTGCTAACCTAACATACAAACCTAACATGAGGAGTTCCAGCAGGTCTGCAGAAACGCCACCATCTGGTACACATGAAGCATAAAATGCCATTTTAGTGTCCATTTCCAACAAAATGTGCTCCCAAGCCTCTGTGATTGAAATCATGGTTTGATCAAGGTATGACAGAAGTTGAACTATTTGTCTATGCTTATTTGCAACAAGGTACATTTCTTCGGCATAAGCAGATAGAACACTTGTATTGATTAGAGACAACAAGACGTTGTTAGAAAATTTGTCTATGTAGAGTACTTGCATCACACTAAAATCATCAGATAAATTGATATCCAAGACTTTGTATTCTCCAAAATCGTCTTTAGCTACTTGTGCTAAGTGTATGGTGCCGTATGGGTATGTCCCAAAGATGTTCATGTAAATGTATCCTGTTCCATATCCAACAAGGAGCATATTTAATTGCGTAGGATCCTGTACTTCTTTGAAATCTTTTACATTCTCTTCAGTGGCTTGATTCTTGTAACCACTGGTCTGGGGCAATGGTTGGAGGAATATTGAGGCATCATCCTGAAACATTTTTATGCATTGAATTTTAAATACAAAATCTAGTTTATTAGAATATACTGTAGTGCTATTGTGCAGAGTTTGCCTGGAAAGCACCACCAGTTATTCAACCGCCAATTGGTAGTGTGCAACATTACTGTGTTTCAGGTTGAAGGGCAATGATTACAGTAAAATTACTAATAGTACATTACTGTTGCGGTCTGTAAAGAGTGCATTGCTGGCAGCGATAATGATGGCCGAAAGAGTAGCGTAGCGCAGGTCCAGACCATAACAACGCGGTCAGCATTGCAGCCCTTGATACTTGACAAACTGGAATAATAATTTATTTTATAATTTTGATATGGTAACCCTTGTTGCAGGTCTAAAGATAATTCAAATGCTCACTACCAGTCGGCAGCGTACCCAGCATGCTGGTAGCATTACCGCATTCCATGGTTATACATTGAGCCAGATAAATTCAAGCATTTTGGTGACACATCCACGTCGCTTCATTTCATTTATTACTTACATATAAGTTATACTCAGAAGCACTCTCTAATGTATTATTTCTGACTGCCCAAGTGAGGCAAGTGACTCCACAATGTTTTGCTGCCTCAAAATCATCCAGAGTTTCTTGTTCCAGGACATACTTATCAAGGTTATCTTTGTCCTCTATGTCTACTATGTAAACAGTTCCAGAACTATATCCTATGGCCAATGCCTGAAAAAAAAAACAAGACTGAATTAGCCAGTGCTTAAATTTTGTGCGTTTTTTTTTCAATTTACCCACCTAATATATATGTACAATGAAACGGCGTTGCCTTTTTGTGTCGGCACTAACCGTCCCCTTCGTGGGCTTGTGACGCAAGATACGCTCTAGGTATTCAAAATTGAAGGCTTTGCACAACATAAAAAAGATTTCGTTTGTAGTATAACATATTATCTTATAATATATTACGCATGTCGATTTTTTGTGCAACGAATCAGATCGAGACGGATGGTCAGATTTTAATAAGTAATGTCATTTGATTTGTCTAACACTGTAGTGTGGAAAAAACTCCTATTTTACTGTTTTTTTTTTAAAGTTTTAACTTTTAATTCATAAAAGCCAGATTTAAAATATGTATGGGGAGGCACAGATTAACTAATAGTTAGTGTGCTAGTTTCCGACGTATTTTGACATGACAGTTCCATCTATTGATATTTTCATAAATGAATCATGAATCATATAACAAATTAAAAAGCAAGCAACTAAAAATTTGGGTCCAACACATTATATCTTTGCATACTATTATTATTTTCATATTAAATATATATTATTTTCATCACAGATCTACTACATTTTCATTATAAAGTGACATTATAGTAAACAAACATCTATTATTATTTCCTTTTATTTACTCTTTCTTCTTTAAATGATAAATAAATGAATTTACAAAAAAATGGAAAGAACTTTGGAAACTTTTCAACAGAAATATCGCTTTTCTTCTTTTTTTGGGAAGAAATTCTTTAACACATAACAGAAACTGCAATGATCTTGATCTTCCAAAACCGACACAATGAAATTTGTACCAGGAACTTTCTATGATGAACAGAGAAAAATCTCAAGCAGAATTTGAGTCCATGTATTGTATGACAAATGATGAACAGCAGAATCTCATTAATAAGCTAATCAGTATCATAGACATATTCTTGAAGCAGTGTTTTTCGCTGCATGTGTTCACTAGTTCCTTTTAGTGAACAGTGAGGCCACTGATGGCCAGTGATGATGATGTGGAGCTTGTGAAAACCAGACTGAACATCCACTTTGAGATTGCTTGCAGACTAGGTCGCGTCGCGCGTGTCTACCGGTTTAAGATTCACGGCGCAGTCTTTTTCAGAGTTTGAACACCAGCATGGTAAGCCTATTTAGAAATACTAACAAACCTTTCCATCAGGCCTCCATGCCATGGCACGGACTGACACATTTTCTTCGAGAGGTGGCAGATTCCAAACTTTTTGCCAGTGGAGCCTATGGATTTGAATTTCACCTGAAATGATAACCAAATTGAGATTGCTGAAAATGTGTTTTGAATAATTACCTACTCAAAAGACAACGGGTAAGATATTGTAATAACTGTGTGATAGAAGGAGTTTGTACAAACCTTTGAAATTACTCAAAGCTAGTAAATCGAGCCTGTTACTCCATACCATTAAGTCTACTTGATATGCGACATGCCTTTCACCTACTTTGCGCATTCCACAATGATACATGTTTAACTATTTTACTTTTATGTGCAACTCGAGCACACTAAAATAAAATTTGATTCCCTTTTTGCCGTATGCAAAGAATATACTACTCTCTAACGAGAGGCCGTATGTTTCACATTTCACAAAACTCAATCCATGAATAAACCCACATCCGCGAAACAAAACATTCGCATTGAGCAAACGAAATCAAAAAAATCATAACCACGGAACACTATTACTCGATCATAACACAAAAGTGATGTCATTAATGTCATTGTCATTTCATTTTACACAAGATGTCAATGTCAAACTTTGATAGTTTAATTTTTCACCCTTCGGCTAAGCTAAAGCTTTTAATACCATACCGCCTCGGAGCGACCGCGACTGGTTGCTCATTAGTAGAACAATCAGTCGCGCCGCCGGTTTTTATTTTGGCATTATTTAAGCTAGTCACTCGTTAGTCGGGAAAAATTAGCTAACAGAAGAACTTATATGGACAGTAGCACCACCAGCAATCGGAGGCTGCAACCATGCAGTAACTGTAAACAAAGGGATCTTTATTCTCTTTTATTGGCTACTGCCCCCATTGATAATACTGCCCCTTTGGTTATTGGTTTGGTTATTGCCCACAACAGTGAGTGGAGATCTCACCTAGCCCCCTTAAGTTTTTGGCAAATCCAATCTGTAAAATGATCAAAGTATAGATCATAATTTATGGATCCAAGGCAAGTAAAATATATGATCCCCAAAAACCCTGCTGTAAAGACAATAGCCAAAAAAAAATAACGAGGCGGTATGGCCTTAAAGGCTTTAGCCTGCCCGATAGGTATAAAAAAATAAAATAACCAAACAATAACATGATTAAAGTGAGGTAGAATTTACAATTTTCTAATAATGAAATATAAAATGTTATTTTTCTAAACTATCAGGTAGTTTTTATTAAGTATATTAGTGTATCATCAGTTATTTCCAGCAGCATTTATCTTTGGACAGGTGAAATAATGTCTACGAACAGCACTTCATTTAAGGAAGAACTAGTGGAGTGTCTTACTCAACAACTAAGTGAAATCGAACTATTGAAATCGATGTATCCTAATCCTGGGGATATAATATTATCAGACAGTAATGTTGCAGAAATCAGTAATTTTATAAATACGAAATCAGAATACATTCCGAGTAATTTAGATTTTGTGATTAACCTAACCTTAGATAATATAAAACTAGAGGTTTGTGTCAATTTACCTTTGTCGTATCCTACAGAAGAGCCTGATATTTACATAAGATGTAACCAACTGAATAGACAACAAGAGACAAATTTAAATACAGGATTATCTGAGTGCATAAAAAATAACCACATCGGAGAAGTGTGTTTATACACTGCTATAACATGGCTGCAAGACAATATAGAATCTTTCACGGCAAGCAAAGATGAAGAAATTACGAAATTGAATGTACCACAAGATGAGAATGTTATGTTTTGTCGTATGTGGATTTATTCACATCATATTTATAATAAGAAAAAAAGAGAAGATATACTCAAACTGGCCAAAGAATTTGAGTTGACGGGTTTCTGTTTACCAGGAAAACCAGGAGTCATCTGTATTGAAGGAACAAATAGTTGTTGCAATCAATGGTGGAAAATTATTAAATCAATGTGTTGGAAGAAAATTGGAATAAGAAAAACAGAAATGTGTGAATATTCTGAAGAAACTCAGCTAAGAAAATTTAATGATTTTAAAGAACTGAATTTAAAAAATTCAACAAACTCCAAAACTGCTGTCATGAGTAACTTTTCAAAATTCATGATTGAACATGGATTTGGTCAAATATTTAATGAACTCTTTGGATTTGATAATATTTGGTAGGAGGTATTTAATTTAACAAACAAATAAACTTGAATTACTTAGTGGTTCTAAACTTTGTGACAATCCTATAGTAATATAGTCCATCATAAAAAAAAAAAAAAAAAACTGCCATAGCTAGTGGGTATAGGCTATATTTAGTCCATATTACTCCATACAATCAAATTCCCGTATTTCCTCCCTGGATAATACAGCATTTTTTTTTACAAAATTTATCTCTTTCGTCATGCTTGTATAATTAATTTTTTCTCATAACTATAAGAAATATGAACATGGGGACTTACCGTAAATCCCAAAAATTGCTAATTTTTACCACCACGTTCAGATGTCTATCAAATAAAATTGATTGTTTATGAAACAATAATATATGACAGAAACTTAGTTCGAGCCTTCTCACAACTATTAATTGTAAAATAAAAATGGCCTAGTTTTGAATGAAAAAACGCAGGAATATGAGACAATGATTTTGTCTACTTTTTGTAGGTATAATCAACGACGAGCTACGTACGGCTACGGGCACAGGCTTGGTTTTTAAGGTCAGGGAAGGGTTATATAATTTGTGTATGGTTAGAGAAGTGACATGTAATCGATAATTGTATCAAAACATTATTGTTGTCCATCAATATCCTATTTAATGAAATGTTGTATAGTGATAGCTTAAAACTACATGAAAGGCATAAGCTACATTTCACTATCTTCACTATTTTACCATCACTAAGTACGGGTGAAACCATGGAGCGCTGCTAGTTATTAGGTAAATATTCATTTTAATTTTTATGATTTTAATGTTTTTATATACCCAATAAGTAATGAGTTACTGAACTTGTTAAGTAGTTCTGTCCTTTACGGATTTTTACATGAATTTCGTTTTTCAAAAACGGAATACATATCTTTAAATTTCGTTTTTCAAAATCGAAATACTTGTTGATCTCTAATAAGCCACAACACACAAAGCTCTTCATAGGGGTGGAATAGGTGGAAAGGAAAAGGTCAAAGTTTGAATGAGAAAGGAGACCATGCCTAAGAAATAAAAGCGCGCATCGAAATGGCTTTGTTCACCTTTTTTTTTCAATAACGTATTATTCAAGCTTTTAGCCACAATCTCACCTGAGGGAAAGCAAAGATGTGTTAGAGTGAAGTAAAAGAGAATGTAATGAACGTGGTTGAAGAAAGATGTTCATAAAAATCCATAGAGGATGCGTTCAAAAATTTACTTTTGAAGTATTCCTATGTGTACATGGATTTAGCGCCCGCCTACGCTGCCGCCAGGGCACGTGCACTGCTCCTGTTTGCCCTTACGCCTCCCTCTCCCTAGATCCGGGGCTGGCTGAGGTGCTGGGCTGCTCTGGTTGATAACTGATCTATGGCCCTTAAAGTTCTGGCGTTCAAGTAGAGAAAGTGCAACGATCGGATTCGGCAAATTTTTTCGTTGCGTGCGCGTCATGTCACATTTGGCATGTTAGGCAAAGAGAATACAATAGAAGAAGAGACGGGACACCATAGACAAAAAAAAGTTTGCCAAACGTCAAGTCGGAGCGAGATTTTATGTCAATAATTATACACGATTTAATGTCAGGTTTAATAGGGATGTGCCACCTCCTATCCAAAATGTATCGATATCGATTTCATACCTACTACATATGGAATCCAATATTATTTATTACAGAACCTTGCGCCACTGGTTTTGTTTTAGTGGTGCAAAACAAAATCTGTGCCACAACATTCAGTATATTGTGATTTTTGTAAGTACAATAAAAACACAGACTAAAATGTTGTATTTTATTTATTATCATCTTCATCATTTTCGTATAGCTACAGTAGTAAAAACATAATTGTGCACCTGACGCCGGACGCAACGCCGACAGACTGAGTTGTGTAGCGCACATGCTACCGCTCGGCCACCATCGATTTATAATACGGTCAATCAGTTCTGGTCGTCACGGCGGTAATTAATTGTAGGATGAAACGACCTGAAATAGATATTGTTATTATGATTTTTTAAAGTTACGTGAAAATGTGTTCTTTTTCACGAAAAAAGTCCCGCACAATTTCAAAAGTTTGGACTTCAAAACTAGATGATTAATTTAATTAATTAATTAACTAAATGATTAATTAATTTTTAATTTGTCATCTGACAATGGCTTAGCACAACAATGGTCTTATTGATGGAACTGCAGATTTCTTCAACTGTTTTTTTCTTTTGTAGTCCTTATCTTCAAAATGCTTTCCACATACAAATTTATTTTGGTGAAGACTTTCGATCGGTATATGCGCTAAATCTTCGTGAACCGACATTTTCACCAATTTCTTAACGCTAAAAAATAAGAGTATCGTTATCGATATTTTATAAATATATCGTTACGTTGCACCACACTATTTTCAGAATCAAAATAGATAATGATGATTTTTAGATATTTTGGCTCAAAAGAAGTATATGGGACTCATAATTTAACTAATGATAACATACCGATCTTCATCCAGAGGATATCTCGCCATAAAATCACGTTTTGTGCCGTTTTTTCGTGCTGTTTTGAGGCCGCATATTTCGCACTTCGTTTGGCTCAGATACTTTTTCGGAGGCATTACACACACCAAAACATACACTAGTAATATAAACCCCTTTTCAATAAGTATCTCTTTTAGTAAAGTTGTAGAGAAGTAAACAAAATCCTAAATAATTCACTCAGGAAAAAATACAAAACACGGGAGAATTCGGGACTGATTGACAATCAAGGAAAGAACGAGAACCGTTGAGGAAGTGAGTGAAAGAGCATTCTTTACCACACATTGGCCACAGATATGCAATACATTTTCGCCTCGTTTCATACTCGTTTTTTTCTTCTAAGTCGCGACAGACTGATGTTAGGTCTGGCGGGGTGCACAGACCTACTACATAGGCGGGGTGGCATACATCTACCGTATCAGTAAAATATGGAAAACGAGGCGGTATGGCCTTAATGGCTTTAGTCTAACAATTAACAGGTGAAAAATACAAAAAAAAGACGTATGAAACTGACGTGGGAACGTCACTTCGCGGAGTGACAGGTGACAGATGAGATGACATCACAGTGATAGGTAATTAGGTACCTACTGATCAATCAAAGTCAAACTGTCCGATGGCCGGTCAAAGTTTTTACTAGTTATTAATTGAATTTACTTTTCTGTAAAAATGCATTTATTTTAATAGAATAAATCGTGAAAAATAATGTAAAGTTATGTAAATTAAGATTATCTAAAATCTCAGCTATGTATACCCATATAATAGTAGCTATTACTGCTCTTAAATTATTTTTCATACCGGTGTAGTAAGTTCATGTGTTCCCAGTGTTGATGTAATTACTTTACTGTAGGAGATACTCAAATATACGCACAAATTATTTTCAGCCACTCCACAGATTTTGAAGTTCACCGGAACTGGTTAGCTATTACTTTTAAGCTTCCGATTGATCAGTGGTATTATGATGCTACATCGGAATGGACACTGGATTACCCCCCGTTTTTCGCGTGGTTGGAATACGCTCATACCTTCGTAGCTAAATATTTCGACCAGAGTATGTTGGAGCTAACCAATTTGGATTACAAATCTGACATGACAATACTGTTCCAAAAGCTTTCTCTGATATGCTTGGATTTTATTTACATTCTCGGTGTAAGCTGGTATGTACCTCTTTAATAATTATCTGGTAATATTAAGCAACATTTACTAATTTTCCTCATTGCCATCCTCTACCTCTTTCGTTGTTAAGTATATACAGGGATCATTGGTCTAAGCCGCAAGTTATTTTACTCACCATTATAAACAACATACACTATGGAAACAAACCAAAATATCGGTTACAATTATTATGTATAATAACAAGATATTTACCGTGGTAACGTAAAAAAAAAAAAAAAAAACGATTCATAATTGACAGAGTTCTGAGGTAACAAAAAAATTTATTACAACCAAATTAAGGAACCCCTGTTTTTCTTTTTTGAAATCCATTAAAAAGCTAGTAAAAGATTTATTTTTTATATAGAATAGATCTACGTTTGGCCACCAACTCGCTTGATGGTAAGCGACGGTGTGGCCGAGGATGGAACACGTTGATCTACAAGAAATCTATTAGAATCTAGAATTAGAATTTACTGTTATTGTTCAGCTTTTTACCATGTTATAGCAACTGTCAGATGCTTTCTTTCAGTGGCTGCACTTTAGTTGTTACAAATAAAAAAAAACTGGGTTCAAATTTAATTAATCGGAAATTTTATTTTGTCATTGATCTGTATCATCATCATTGTCAGCCTTAAATTACCTTCGGCTGAACAAAGGCATCTGTTTGATTGTACTACTTATTCCCTTCAATTTCTTGCCATTTATATATTTTCTTTCCCGTTTGGTCCTATTTCAATTTGGTCCAGTTCTGATAAAGTCGAGTTTTTTTATTGATAATTAATGTGAATAAATTTCATTTAATTTCATGTAAAGTGAAGACTTAATAGGTCTAGTAAAATCCACTATGATGCATTTTTCAAGACTTTTGCAGAACACTGCTAATTTTGATATATTGTTTCTAGGTGTACAACCCTCCTTAGTCGCGGTGAGCAGCTAGCATTCATATTGTTAGTGTGTAACCCGGGATTGCTTATGGTCGATCACATACACTTTCAATACAATGGATTTATGTATGGAATTCTAATGATATCTATATCACATCTTATAAAAGTGAGTACCTGATCATTTTGAGAGTAATAATTGACTTGTGCATTGGCCTCTGGACAAACTTGACTAAAACCAAGGTAATGTTCAACAAGCACATTCTGGGAATGGATGGCATCAATTGATTCACTTCAGCGATCAATATCATCAGCACAACACATCAACAATCTGCTAAATCCTGGTCCCTTTGGGTACGCAGATGACAGTACAGTAGTAGAGAGCTATACATCTAATGCACTTACCAGCAGACCACAAATCGAGTCTCTCAAAGTGGCCATAGTTGAGAGCGTGAACTTGTCCCTTAGGCAGTCCCCGATTGTGGTGACACCGCTTCATCATCTACACTAATATTATAAAGAGGAAAGATTTGTACCTATTTTTGTATGTTTGTAATGAATAGGCTCCGAAACTACTGAACCGATTTGAAAAATTCTTTCACTGTTGGGAAGCTACACTATCCCCGGGTGACATAGGCTATATTATATTTTGTAGCGAGGCCGAAGGCCGAGCTTACACTCGTGCGAAGCCGGGGCGGACGGCTAGTTGATAAATATACTGAAAACCTGTACCGTACGAAGAGCTTTGAATCCACTTTAATAATGGCAAACTGCTAGTCTGTGGAATGGGCCTGAATATGTTCCCAGATAGTTCTTTATTATTATAGATGGATTATTCAAATCACAAGTGAATTGGTTTCTTAGAAGAAACCAATTGCTTGCCTAGAGGCAAGCACGCACCATTGTAGACCGCTTCAACGCTTAACATAAAGCGAGTTGGTGAACATTAAGACTTAATATTATAAATTTTATTTTAAGACTAAGTTTTTTATTTGGGTTATTTTACTTAAGTACTAACTAAGCAATTGGTGCAGAGCTGAGGATCGAACCGGGTGCTGTCAGATTGTCAAGCTCACATGTTACCGTTGCTCTAATGAATGTAAGAATAGCCAAGGATAATTAAATGGTTCCACGGAACGGTAGTACCAAGCCTAAAGGAGGTTGTTGTAAAAATTGTTCTCCTCTTGGCTTATAGATATCTGTTTGTTTCTGTGTTAATGAGAAATTCCTTTCTTTTCAGGCAAATTATTTGCAAGGAGCGTTTTGGTTCGCAGTTCTACTGAACTTCAAGCACATATTCCTATACATAGCTCCTGTGTACATAGTATACCTATTCAGAGCGTACTGCTTCACGGTAGCTTCAGTGGATGGTGAACACACTCATTGGATCTCCTTCTCTATCCTGAACCTGTGCAAACTAGGCTTTATAGTGGTAGCAGTGTTTGCAGCATCATTTGGGCCATTCTTAGAACACATACCACAGGTACATAACTTAGATAGATATCACAACTAAAAATCAATAGTTTAAAAAACAAAAAGCGAAGAAATCTACTATCCACCTCCATCGTTAGATCCAAAAATAACATAACCACCGTCATTAGTTAGATCTGTTAGATGGTAACATATTCAAATGTTATAGACAAAGAATGTGAATCTAGCTGAATATAGGATGTTGTATCCAGAGCTGTGCGAGTTGAATTGCTATTTTATTGCCTCGTAGATAGAGTCCTAATTTATTTAAATTTCTTTGCGAAGTGACCTTATGGTGTATTATGTATTCTGTGGTATAATAAATCAATCAATAAAATAAATATCTGGTAATACACACGGTCTTCTGACCCAAACTAGTGGTGTGGTACTTGCTTTAATTGCTGTATTGTATTTTTCAGATACTTTCAAGACTTTTTCCTTTCAAAAGAGGGTTATGCCATGCATACTGGGCTCCCAACTTTTGGGCTCTCTACAACTTTGGTGACAAAGCATTGCAGTATACTTGTAAGTACAATTAGGTCAATAGTTCAGCAATGTTCATATGCTAAGGTTACATGAATTTATTACACTTTTATCGCCATAACTCAAAAAGTTGTGATCACAAATATTCATACTAGTCTGCGTGCTTCATCTTTGACCAGATCGTCGCTTACTAATAGGCTAGTTGATGGTCAAACGCGGACTTATTTGCGATAATAAAAAATATATCGACACAATTTTTAATAAAGGTTTTTAATATGGCCTAATAGTACATAGGCCATATTATGTAAAAACATTAAACACACAACACTTGACAGAAATGTGACGTATGAAACCTTATTTTCATTTTCAAAGATCTTTATAACAATACCACACAAGATGGGTTGCAGCAAAAACAAAAAAAAAACCCTCCATTTCACATTTACCAGCGCCACCCATAAAATACAAAAATTATATTTTTTATACTTTTAAATTGAGATCTTATACCAAAACTGTAATTATGCAAAGTTTCATACACTTATCTTAATAACTATAGAAACTGGAAGGTTCTAAAGAATTAAGATAGATGGACAGAATTTTATTTATTTATTTTATTCAGACAAAAACGAATTATACAGTTACATTTATCTCACATATTAAAATTAAATTAAAATTAAATCCATCTAATGTCACATATCTAATTTAAACAAGAACAAATACATATAATTGTCAAATAATTAATACAACAAATGTCAAACAGTTAATTTATCAAAATTCTTAAATTAATGTCATAGATCGTCAAAACAGTCACAAAATTCTGTTGAGGTAACAGACTTTTTGCACCTGTCCCATTGATCAATTAAATTCTCACAATAGGTCAAATAAACTGTCATGATAGTTTTCCAATAACTATAAGGGTACTACGGAACCCTAAAACTAACTTGACATTCCATTCCAGTGCCAAAACTCGGTGTGAACGTGACGAAAGTGGAGGCCTCTATGACTGGAGGCCTAGTGCAAGAGTATAGTCACGCAGTGCTGCCATCTGTAACGCCACTCGTGACATTTGTACTAACGTGCGCTGCCATGGCTCCCGCACTCTATAAGCTATGGAGTTTGTGCGCTGACAGACGATACAGAGCTATGAGTTTTGTGAGGTAATCTGTTCTTTATATATATTTACTAGCCGTCCGCCCCGGCTTCGCACGAGTGTAAGCTCGGCCTTCGGCCTCGCTACAAAATATAATATAGCCTATGTCACCCGGGGATAGTGTAGCTTCCCAACAGTGAAAGAATTTTTCAAATCGGTTCAGTAGTTTCGGAGCCTATTCATTACAAACATACAAACATACAAAAATAGGTACAAATCTTTCCTCTTTATAATATTAGTGTAGATACTCTATATATATTTTTGTATTTCAGTAATTATAAAGAAACCTGTAACCTACCTATCATTGAAACTTTTTTTTAAAACTAGTCCACGAGGGTTCTGGCAAAATCTTATCAGAATTTCAGTTATACATATATATTTTCGAACCCTTTTTCTATGCAAATTCATCATACACAAGCGAATAAGCCAGCTTTCTGTCGTTGACGTAACCATAGAAGATAATAGTACCGTAACCAAGTTTGGTGTAGGTATTCATCGAAGCCTTCTGTTGGTTTTTACAACACATTCATGCTTTAAGCTCTATGAATACAAATAATATTAACGGAAGAAAGGAAATCCTATGAGCTGATAATTTGAAAAAGTCGGTAACCCAGAAGTCAAGCCAGGGCAGCCAGGGGTCGAGACAAGAACCACTTTCTGTGAGCGTTAACATCATCATCATCAGCCAGTAGACGTTCACTGCTGAACATAAGCCTCCCCCTTTAACCTCCACACTGAATGACATCCACTGGATGCCCGCGACTCTCACAATGTCGTCGGTCCATCTAGTGGGAGGCCTACATACGCTGCGTCTTCCGGTTCGCGGTCTCCACTCAAGAACCTTTCTTCCTCATCGGTTAACAGTTCTTCGAGCGATGTGGCCTGCCCATTGCCACTTCAACTTGCAGACTTTAATAGCTATGTCGGTGACTCTGGTTCTTTGGCGAATATCTACGCTTCGGATTTTATCGCGCAAAGAGCATGGCTATCTCCATTGCCCGTTATGACATTAGCTTGAGAGATGTCACGTGACTGCTAATGTCATTTTCATACAATTTTATCTTTCCGCAGGCGGTCACGCTAACTGAAAGTGGTTCTTGTCTAGACCCCCAGGTCAGCCAGGGTGGAACAAGCGCCCCACCCTGCCTCAACATGCCTACGCCCATGTGGCTGTAAATTGTTAATGTCCTTTCATTTTTCAGGTGTATAATCGTATGTGCAACCTGCTCGTTCATGTTCAGCTGGCATGTCCATGAAAAAGCAATTCTACTGACATTGATACCACTGAGGTGAGCAACTCCACTACTAAACTATCACGCTAATAATACATTTGAAAGTTTATGTATAAGTGTGTGTGCACTCAACTCTGTAACAATGGAACGAATTTGAATCAAATTTGGTATAAAAGTAGCAATACGATGATCCTGTAGGATGGCCGTTAAAACCGCGGGGCTCTGATAGTGACTCATATAAACTATTATTTATTAACTATAGATTTTTTTTATGATTAAGTGCTGGCGCATTCTTTAAATTTCACTAGTCGAGCTAACAAGCGATATTGAATGCTGCATACAAGCATCACATACAAATACTACTGAATACGAGCGAACGAGTTGGTGTGGACGCATAGACATCAGTAAAAACATATTTTCTGAATTCAAAGGCGATTTAGGATGAGCGAGCGAATCCTTTATTCGCATGCGCTCACTTTCACTGGAAAGTATTCTTCCGATTTGTTTGTTTTCTGTCTAATTTCCAGTGAAAGCGGGAGTATGCGAATGCAGGATTCGCCCTCTCTTTCTAAATTGCGTTTCTATTTATCCAAATAACTTCAATATAATTATGTTCAATTTTAGTAGGCCAGTCAGCCACAACCACAAAGGAGTTCATCACATTACTAAATAACCGGAGAAAAATCTGTTTCGTTTTGAAATTCCCGCCAAAAAAATGTGAAGCACTAGGACTGCGTTCAGAAGAACACAATCAGTTTGATTTTCGCCGGACGAATGTTAACCGGATGTCTATGATTTTCACCCGACGTTACTGAACGGCACAGAAAGATTCCGGTTGTTTTTATAACCTCACAGCTCAGAAAAAAATAATAAGCTATTATATGATCAATAGTAGTCATTATTAATGTATAATTAATTATAGTAGTAGTCAAAGTATAATATTGGTTTGAATTTTGTGCATTACAACCATTGAAAAAAAATATTGAAATATTCTTAGCTTTTTCCAATTGAAACTTTTACCGCGCCATCAACCGCAATCCAATTACAGTTGTTAAACTGACAGCGGTGTGATTTTCACCTACCGATTTTACGGTGCGTGCGATGAGTGCGATCGCCCGATAACGTTCGATGATCTTTTTGAACGACGCGGTGCGAAACACACTGGCTTATTGAACGGGTGAGTCGTCATCGAGCGATCGTCCGACGATCTAACTGAACGCAGCCTAGGTTTTACATAGTTGTTAACTTCATTCCACAGAGTAAAAAGTTTCTGACATGGCACGGACCTACATGGTCAAAGAAAAGAAAAAAAGAAAGCTCAGTGGTATTCTTTTATATGGGCCTAGTTCGATTTTTAAATTACTTTACCTCCCTAGGGAGGCAAAGTGATATTTACCACTCGCATTTTGAGTCATCGATAACCCACTTGCCGAGTGCTAGTGATGAAAAAAGGAAAGGAAAACCTTACCATTAATGAAATTTTCTCTTTTATTTCAGTTTTATGAGTGTACTGGGCGAAACGGACGCAAAATTGTTCCTGTTCCTGTCAACAGTAGGCCACTACTCCCTCTTCCCCTTACTCTACCCGAAAAGTCTTCTCGGTGTCAAATTACTACTGCTGCTCACACACGTAGCGATGGCATTCGGGAACATTCCTTTCTTGTACGAAGTCACCGTAAGCAAAAAGGTTAAGTTAAGACCCATGATGCAGTTGCCGATGTTGAACTATTTAGAATCGCTGTACTTATATGGCCTGTTATTGTTATGTTTCTATGAGAACGCGTTCCACATAGCTTGGGGACTGGAGAAAACCCTGCCTTTCTTGCCTCTGATGATTACGTCAGTGTATTGTGCGATTGGGGTCCTCTATTTTTGGGCGGCGTATTATTATTATTTCATGACGTTTAACCTTAGTTGGGTCCCTACTTTAGTAACTCCCAGTTTATTGAGGCATTTGAAGAAAACTAGTTAATTTGTTGGTTGTGATTATTATTTAAGGACAAGGACATTTAAAACTATAGATTCAACATCTACACTAATATTATAAGAAGTGAATATTGTGACTTTGTGTGTTTGTAGTAGATTATCTAAGGAACTATTGAACCAATTCTTTTTGAAAGGTTACTAAGTTTTGCTAAAAAGTGGCGACCACATTATTGCTTCCCATTGGGTGAGATTGTCGTCAAACACATGCTTAGTCCGTTGTAAAAAAAGCTGCTGGCGAAAACAAGTTGCCAATTAAACCGTACTCACTAAGTATGATAAGTTTCTCAAATGCGTGACTTAGTAAAGGGTTGCATTCCGCCAATAGAAGCACTGCATTTTGTTGCCGTGTTTGGCGCGTTGAAGTTGAATCTACAGTTTGAAATATCTATGTTTTAAGGATAAGATGCCTTGAAGTTATTTGTAAATACATATTGCGTTAATCACCAAAGAACAAAGTGCACACAGAAAAAAATATCAAGGAGAGTTTTCTCTGTCTAAAAACATTCCAATAGTTGATTTGTGTTTTTAGCAAAGTATCTTAGTAAGATGTAGTGCTATTGTAAAATAAAAAACTTATTGTGAAATACAAAAGTTCTAATAATGTTTTTGATGTGAAACATCTATCGGCGCGCCTGGATAGTAAAACTGACTCGTATGCCGTGAGTGCAAACAACATGACGCTCTTATGCCGTCATGTTTCACATATGCCGGGCGTCCGCTGACGGCCAATTTAAAAAAAAGTACCTAATTGTAAGTAGAATGCTAAAATTATATTTTATTTGAATAAGTAATTAAATACTTGACATTCTTTTACTAGGGGCTTTGTTGTGTCAGTCTAGTGGCAATGGTGACCGCATGCTATCTTGTTCGCGTCAATTTGCTCGCACTATCAGAGTGAGCAGGATGGCAGATGGACACTATCGCCCCAGACGTATACGATAATGCAACTGGTCTTTTTACTTTTATACGCATCAAATCAAGTTCAGAATAGGCTTATGACCTTATGTTTTATTTATTTCAAATAGCAAGCTTAGCGAAGGATATAATTAAATACTATTACGAGTACATATACTAAAAAAAAAATTGGCTGATATATTTCTGAGATATGAGCGTTTAAAGTTTTTGGCGGAGATAGAGAGCGGATGCGCCACTCTTGAAAGCGTGTGTTTCGTATAGGATTTGTATGGTGCGCGCACGGTTTGACGTCATAACGTGCTATAGTGCGTTCTCTGTCTAGCATGAAATTAAAATACTTATAACTCATGTATTTTTGAACAAATTTGAATTATGTTTTTGTAGATGGGCTCTACTTATGATCAGCTTTTCATGATGTAATTTATAAAAAAATAAGGACAATGCCTATTATTTTATAGTTTTTCTGTAACTACAATTTAATCATACTAGAAATTGTCGTAATTACCTACCATATTAACAATTGCGAAATAAATGAGGCAGTATATTTATATTTTTTAATAACCATACAACAGGCTACCCTTAGAAAAAATTAATTGAAGTGTATACATTCCCCTTTAGCACTTACTCCCATTGGTCGTCCATTTGATGACATTTTGATCATCTCGTTTGCAGTTGTGTGCCGCTCAATATTGAAGTGTGCGTTTGTAGAACTAGTAAGAATATGTCAGTGTGTGCAATACGTGTTTACCTCGCCCCCTTCAGATTTAGGTTTTTTTTATTTTTACGCTTTATTTACTTTTTTCGGTACTAGCACGAGTTAAGTTAAATCCAAACTATATACATATATTATTATCAAAGAAAATATAATTAAATGTATCATGTACATGTTAATTATTTAAATCAGCTAGTAGTTTTTTTTATGCCGTAGTTTGCATAAAAGCAGACGGGCCGCCTGATGGTAAGCAGTCAGACGGTAAATCGGTCGCTCTACTTGATTCGAATATAGCACGCAATTTTACGCGACAATTTAGGCTACTTGTAGAATATAATATTTTATTTCATTTGATCCATCTTTATCCCGAGATCTCCGTATTTTTCTCGTTCACACACGGATTGGTAGGTAAAGTTATGCGTAATAGGTTCAATCGCCCGACTCATTGGATTGGAAGTTTGAAAATAAAAGTGAAATGGAGCGGAAAAAGATGTTCATTCAGATTGGTGATTCAACATTTTATTGCGTATGTAGCTGATCGCTTGTTTGAATATATACGCTGCGCAAACAACCGGTCAACTGTGCTATTGGAATAACCGGCCAAGTGCGAGTCGGACTCGCGCACGAAGGGTTCCGGACCATTATCTATAAAAACGGCAAAAACACGTTTGTTGTATGGGAGAACCCCTTAAAATTAAAATTTTATTTTAATTTAATTATTTCTATTTAAAGTGAATAATATAACTCAATATTCTGTGAATATTTCAAGCGTCTACTTGTTGCCGTTATCAATATAGAGCAAAAATGAGCAAAAAAAAACGTTTGTTGGATGGGAGCCCCTTAACTATTAATTTTATTCTGTTTTTAGTATTTGTTGTTATAGCGGTAACAGAAATACATTATCTGTGAAAATTTCAACTGTCTTACTATCACGGTTCATTAGATACAGCCTGGTGACAGACTGACAGACCGACTGACGGACAGCGGAGTTTTTTTTTATGATATTGAGTGACGAGACGAGCTTAGTCGCTCGCCTGAATCACCTGTCGCTCGGAGTCTTAGTAATAGGATCCCGTTTTACTCTTAGCGTACGGAACCCTAAAATCGTCTAGGAATAATAGAAAGTACTATGTTTATTTTTATATTAGCATTCCTTTCCATGCACCGTTGTCTGGGAGAGATTGGTTTAAGCAATAAGGCCGCTAGTTAAAAGCCTGATAATAGTTGAATTGTAAGGTACCGTTTTCCTTGATCAAGTGGTCTTTTGAATAAAATGTGTTTGATTAAAATTTGGTATGGTATGGAGGCAGTTTGTCCCACCCAGGGGACAGAGAGGAATAATCCGTGGATAATCTGGATTAACATTAGGCTTTTTTTTCTATTCCGGAAAAAAATATGGTTTCTGTATGATAGCGGGTAAAGCCGAGGGACGCTGTTACTCGTAGGGACGTTCACTTGGTAATGTCAGACAATATTCTGAGTGGTCAACTCTATTGTAAGTTACTATTCGTAAGGTATAAGGCTGGTCTTGTTTTTAACAACGCAAACATCCACTCGATTAAACCATTTGAGAACACCTCTTGTTTTTGTTTTGAATTTTGATAACACCCTTTGAGTTATAATTTTATCGTGTGGATCTGTGTTTCTGTGTATCTGTGTGTAGTATGCTGCTATCTGTAGCTTGTCTAAACGGCAGAACCGATTTTGATATAGTTTTTTTTTTGTTTTGCGCTTCAATCGACCTGTCAGATTCACGTCTGGTAAACTGTTTACCTGACTTGAATTTGATAGGTAGATTAACTGTAAACAATCAGCAGCCGTTATTAAAATAATTGTAACAGCACAAGTTTATGTGCAACACCGCACAGTTTTTTTATCTTTCCTGTAAAGTAGGAAAATATTACTTGCGCGGTGTATCTGTTGTTGACTAGCCCAAAAAATGCCGCTTGTGGACACACAAGTTAGATTATCTTAGTTTTAGTAAGTATTACTTTTTTTTACTTCTTACAATAAAATAGTGTTTAAAAAAACTGAATTATAAGAATATTCTGTGCTAAATCTACATATTTGACAGCCCCGTTAGCTTAATTGGTAGTGAACCTGCCTTCTGCGCTCGGGGGCGTGGGTTCGATTCCCACCTAGGACAAACATTTGTGTTTGTTCTATGTCTGGGTGTTAATATATATTTAAGTATGTATTTAAAATATATATGTATGTAAATCAGTCTCTGGCAGCCATATTACAAGCTTTGCTTAGTTTGGGGTCAGATGACCATGTGTGCAATAATGTCCCAGATATTTGTTATTATTATATTTTCTAGTTGCCTACTACGTAGATAGAAGGTTAATAAGGAAGGTACCTACAATGGGAGGTTTTCCAAAATGTTATAATAAAAGTCCATAAAATTGCGATAGATGGCGTTGACGAGACATGGATATGAAGATTTTGCAAAACCACACATGAAGATAGGACAGTAAAAAAAGTTGCATATTCTCATAGACACAATATTATTTATATATGTCTATCTGACACTGTCTGTAATGCTTGTTTTTGTGTTATTTTATTTCGTGTATTTTGTGGATATTGTTTGCCAACAAAGTACCTATTTGTTTTTCAACAACACAACACAAAATAGTAGGTACATAAGTGTGCCTTGCCTAGCCGTGTTATAAAAAGTCTTCTTTTCCTTGTATTGTAGGTCTCGTTGAACAAATGCAAAAAAAACATGTCTCGTCAGCGCCATCTATCGATGGTTACAGAACTATGTCCCTAGAGCTGTCAGAAAACCACCTATTCAAGCTATGGTGGATATAAAGTACTAAAGTTCTAAATTTTCCCGTTGTAGAGCTCGTGCCACAGTTTACGACCGCGAGTAGATTGAACGCCGCTTGGAGAAGGATTACATCCGTACTACGTGCTATTCACTCGGCACCACTACCACGTCTATATCTATATCTCTGTATGCTTGTGTATTGGGCTTTCGTTTTATCCGGATTGAGATCTACCACGTTTTATATAACGATACGAAGATACTTCGCATTGGCAAAATATTCATAACCCACAGTCTTTATCGTATCTCACTGCTAGGTCACACTGTAAAGTTCTTAACCTACTAAACTGGCCACAAGAATTTTCTATTATGAGGGCCTTATCTTGGCATTTTTTCTCCTCTTGTTAGGATTTCGGCGTCGCACTTCTTGTGCATTTGCCAGTATTCAGTATTAAATTATGTTTAATTTTTATCAAAATATCGTTCAACAAGTAATAATCACAGTCAAAATCAAGCGAAGTAAGTCACAGTCAAGTCCAAGTCATGCCCTAGTAAAGTAATAAAGCCTACTAGAGGCTTCTACGTTCTGCACCTATACCATTATAACACATGAAAACTCGAAAATATACATGTTTAGGATAATAAATACTTCGATCAAAACATTCGAAGATCCCAATAAACAAATGTTTTTTATAGCTAAAACAAAAAAATAAATGTCATTGTAGTCTTGGTGTACCTATTAGAAAATATAACTTGGAGGTACGTATATGAAAAGTATAAAAAACACATACGTCGGAGTAGGTAATCGACGTAGGTAGCTACACAATAAATATATATCGAATTGAACCTCCTTCTTGTTTTAGAAATAGGTTAAAAATACCCTACACCCGTAAAAGTTTAGTTAGGAAGAAGTTAGGAAATTAGTTAGGATTTATATACCGATATGAGGCTATAACATTTGCCTCAATTCAGAGATTAAATTTAGAAAGTAAGGACATTTATTTAGGATCTTAACTGTCTTAACTCTTATTATACTTACTAGCTTTTATAGTCCTTCGTAAATATAGGCTGTAAATTTAGGCAAATGTAATAAGCCTAATAGGTAGTAATCCGTCTATTGAAGTATATCCACTCGATACAAATTGACTCACTTATAGTAAGGTGTAGCTTTCGTAGGAAGATTTTTTCCAGTACCCTTTTGATATCTATATCTATTTTGGGAACGTTTGTTATCGAAACATTTGTTAGAAATAAACAAACAAGTCTATTGAAATTGGGAATATTGTTCATTGAGTTAGAAATATGGTCAGTGATGCGTTAATGGTTTCTGCGTCCATACAAATGTTGGAGAGACCGCGGTTCGCCACTAAGGATAAATATTTCAAAGCTCGTACATATCAGAATTTTACTCGTAGGTATGTAAAATGTGTTTAATTTTAAATTTGTGTTGCGGAACATATTATGATTGACTATTTAGTAGGAAGGTATGTTGCAGGCTGACGGGGCACTAAACAAAAGTACATGGATCGGGGATGATTATCAATATAAAAAAACCGACTTCATAAAAATTACAGAACTGGACCAAATTGGAACCACACGGGAAGCGCTAGCTTTTAAATAAAAAATAATCATCAAAATCGGTTTAAAGTTAAAGGGTAACAAACATTTAAAAAAAAACAGTCGAATTACCTCCTCCTTTTTGGAAAAAAAAAGTACAAAGGTTAAAAAGTAGATACCAATCTACATAGCTTTGTTACATTACCATTTGTAAACTTAATTAATATTCTTTTATTTCTTCTATTCCCTTATTCTTGATTTACAAATTATAAAACAAATAAGTATTTGAACTTCTATATTATTATTATTATGTACCTAGTGTTTTTGTGTTTTAAATTTATATTGTTTGTTACTGTTCCCAGTTTTGAGGAAGACACTGACTGTTGCAACACAGCTTACGCTAACGCAGCAGGCAGGGAATTCTAAATGTATTTGTGCTTTCTTTATGTAACAATAAATAAGTTTTTGTATTTATATATATGTAGTAATATGTACCAAAAGTAGAAAATAATATCTTGAAATTCGAACTAGACCCTAGTCTTGAAGCGTCTAGGATGAGGGCTAAGTTTGTAAACAAGGCATAACCCTCCACATGGTGGCCTGTGAAGGGTTATGATATAAATTAAGTAGATAGGTACTCATTTGATGACATGGCAGACTGATCACGATCAAAGCTGCGCTGTTCCCTACTTTAAGTGTGCAATCGCCCGTGAGTCTAGCGAATGAATTAACATGACACACTTGCTCAATTCGTGTTTAAACTGCATAAACATGGTTAACGATATTCCGATTATATGACCACAATTATGTAGTTGAGTGAGCATTAACTTACCTAATATATTTTTGCGAACACAAAACGGAAAACTCGTTTACTTTTTTAGGGTTCTGTGCCCCGTCATGGTTTGCCCCAAGCTCTATCTACTCTGTTGGTGTACCTATATAGCTATATAGCTATTGACATACTTAGTTAATATAGTTATTGATTTGGCGCCACTCAAATTGCCCAAAACAGAGAGAAATGGAAGGAGGGAATGGAGGCCTTTGCCCTGCAGTGGGATGATGCAGGCTAATACAATAACAATTGAATTCTGGTACCTATATCGATGCCTAAAGGCTGATAGAGACAAATATACTAGTATTCATATTAGGCATTAATTGTCAGGATCAAGTATTTATACCTATGTAAAAGCCGTAACAGACACGTCAACCTCGCTGACGAACCGCCGTCTGACCAACGGGAGATGAAGAGAAAACTTTCTGTGTCGTTTTCGATGCTCAGACGGCGGTTCGTCAGTCAGGTTGACGTGTCTGTTATGGCTATAAGTCATATATTATTTACCCATCATATACCTACCTACGCACATAATGGAGACCTTAATTACAGCGATTGTAGTTTGGTACCTACTATAGTACCTACTCCTATGCCACTATACTTATAGAAGGTAGGTACTTACGTAACTATTTAGTGAAAATTCTAGCTGAGCTAATAGTTTTGAAAAGAAAATCATTCCTCTAATTCTAATTCAGTTTATTTACACATCAAATATAATATAACAGATGAAAAAGCTATACGGCGTAATATTTAATTTACTTATTAAAATATTTAAACTACCTATTTAATGTTAATCTAATTAGGAACTAAAAACTAGGACAGGTAACTTAACTGAGATCAACATATTGAATAATTTAACTGCCAATTTTACCAAATAATTATCAATTTATAAAACCGACTTCACAAAATGAGTTAAATATGCAATTTCGGTTCCTCGGATGACATAATATTGCAATCAAAGTAACAACATTTTGTTTAAAAAAGCCATACTACTGAACCGATATTGATGAAATTTCTATGAGACCAATCTGATAGTATAATTTCATTTTAATGTTTTTTTTTCTGAATCGGTTTATAAATGACGGAGTTCTGAAGGAACAAAAATTTAAAAGAAACCGAATTGATAACCCCTTCCTTTTTTGAAATCAGTTAAAAAGTTAGCAAAAGGATTAGAATTTACTGTTACTGTTCGGCTTTTTATGTTGTTGATGTTATAGCAATGCATTCTTTCAGAGGCTACACTATAGTTCTTGCGAATTAAATTTTTCTGGGTTTTCAAGGGCCAAAACTGAAAAAAATAATTGACTATTAAATAACATGTTCACAATATTGGATGCACTTTCTAACAACCACCGTCCATCCATCCATCAAGCAAGCATCCAATAGCAATATTCATAAGTACATATAACAATATCCGTCTCGGGAAATACTAAGTAGAGCTGGTCGAAGTGTCGTTGGGCACGGAACACCGTATAATAAACGGGTAAGTTTGTCTGCTGAATAGATCTGCATGAAAAAATTACAGTTTCTATAGAATAGCGGAGGAAATCGTGGGGCCCTGCAGGAAGAAAAATAAAAGAAACGTGTCGCAGGTTGCAGGAACATAACAAAGCAAAGTTCTTATTTACTAGAGTAGGTAAGTACTAAAGTAAGTTGTGCAAAAGCCTTTTAGCATATTCGGTGTTCACACAATAGCTTCCACTCCGGATTGGAAATAACTTGGGACATTTTATAAGTTTTAAGGTTTAAAGTTGGATGCACTACTACCTTGCATTACCATAACTTTACATTCAGTGGCGTCGAGAGCAAACTTACTAGTGACATCGTAAATTCCGGTGAACTTACAAACACGCTAGGAGACTCCGATTTGCGAGTTATGGACGCCCATGAATTACGTTTGTGCATAAAAATCGGATAAATATATGATCTGTTTATGTAAATGATGTCATATTGTGTTGTTTTTCTAAATATTTCGAGTAGTAGAGTAGGTATTCCTGTACTTGGTAGGTATATGGGTAAACAATGTTTAATGAGTAGGTTATGACCTCAGATCAGACAAGCAGGGGAGATTATGCCTTAGTACAAATATCGTGCGTCTACAAAATGTCTTCATTTTTTATACATTTTTAGGTTTCCGTAACCAAAGGGTGAAAACGGGACCCTATTACTAAGCCTACGCTGTGTGTCTGTCCGTCTGTCCTACCTTTTAAAGGCTGTATCTTTCGAACCTTAATAGATAGCCAGTTGAAATTTTCACAGAATATGTAATGTTAAGACGGATTAACAAAAAATTATAATGTAGTAAAAAAGTAAAAACTAAAGGGGGGTACAATACAACAAACTTTTGTTTTTTTAGTTAGGACTGGCCCTAGCTATGTAAAAAAAAAGAATCACATTCCCACAGTCTAAAGTAGGTTGTGATTACAGAAAATGTTTATGTGGGTAGGTAGTGTAAGATGAAGTAGAAGATAGGACTAACCTACCCACATAATATATACCTATTAATGGTACAATCTTGGGATTACCCATCTACCATTATTTATTAAAGGTAATTAAGGCATTAATAAGCACACGCAGGAAATGTAGGCTTCCACTAGAAGGACCGACGACATCGTGAGAGTCGCGGGCATCCATAGGATCAAGGATCCATATACTCTATTTTTTTGTCGATGATAGGATGCAGATGATAGGCTGTCATTCAGTGTGTGAGTTCTAAGGGGGAGGCCTATGTTCAGCAGTGGGCGTTTTCAGGCTGATGATGATGAAGGTATAACACCGACTTAACACAACTTTTTTAAAGAGAATTCACTCCAGCAGTACCCAAAAATTTAATAGACATAATATGATGACCTACTTAAGTATTTTAAATATACACACAAACTCTATTGTAAGAAAAACATGTTGTCAATGTGAAATATCTTTTGTCATATTGACAACTTTGACTTTTGTGTTAGACTCATGGTGGACTCATGTTTGTTGAATAACAAATAAGTTATAAATATTTGTTTTTGCAGTGCTTATTATTGTCAGTAGGTACGTACTAAAAAGCCTTAAAAATGGCTGATGATGACGATGAAGGGTTTGGTGGAATGTACGAGGATGGCCACTGGATTTGGGATGAGAACATAGAAGCTTTGGTCTTCATCAGGTATATCTACCCAAAACTTTGTAAGCTACAGGCTTTGGCTACAGGCGATGTAGAGTAGAGACCCTGTATCTAATTGATACGTACCTGTAGGGGCTCCTATCGAGTGGTTTGCTTGCTGGTAAGGTGCGTGTTATAAATGAAACTCAAGTCTTAGTCTTCGTGTTCATCTATTAATATCATCATCGCGGGTCTTCTGCCTCTATGTAGTTATTTAGAGGTTGGGATGCCAGCGTCGGGACGGATACCTTTGCCGGGGCTGGACTCTGGGAGACACTGCTCCCAGGGAAGTTGGAGGGGCGAGTACCCGACCCGGTACAAGGTGACCGGGTGGCATCTCGAGCCCCTCGGTGCGGATCAATGTCCTGTAGTCATGTCTTGATGGTAGATGTCGATTTTATGAACTGCCGCCTGCGTCGTCGTCCTCTTCGTGGTCCTCTTCTTGATCCGTCAGGAGGAGCTCGCGCTCGCTTTAATTCTTCATCTTTCTCTTGATCATCCGCGAGTTAGTGATAGTCGATAGCTGAAGTGCATGTGATTGTTTCTATTCTTGAGAGAGCGTCAGCCACTGGATTCATTGCTCTACTGACGAAACGAATACCTATCTAAAACTGGCTGATAAATTGCAGTTGTCTCTCTCGGCGCGGCGTGTCGTTGTTACTTGGTGACTTCGATAAGGCGTAAGTGAGTGGTCGGTGGTGAATAACCACTTCAGCGCCTTCTATGTATCTTCGAAAATGCTTGACAGCGGTGTACATCGCTAAGAGTTCGCGGTCGTACACGCTGTACTTTTTCTGTGCTTCGCTGAGTGACTTCGAGAAGAAAGCTATCGGATGCCATGCTGAGGCCACTAAGGCATATCTCCCTTGCAAAGGAGAGAGCTATGCTCGGAGTTTCTTTACGCGATAAAATCCGGAACGCAGATATTCGTCAAAGAACCAGAGTCACCGACACGGCTATTAAAATCTGCAAGTTGAAGTGGCAATGGGCAGGCTACATCGTTCGAAGAACTGATAACCGATGGGGAAGAAAAGTTCTTGAGTGGAGACCGCGAACCGGAAGACGCAGGGTAGGTACTAGTAGGTAGGCCTTCCACTAGATGGACCGACGACATTGTGAAAGTCGCAGATGGCAGGATGTCGTTCAGTGTGGAGGTTAAAAGGGGAGGCCTATGTTCAGTAGTAGACGTCATCTGGCTGATGATGAGTGAGTGAGTGAGTGATATCTCCCTTGTTTGTCTGATCTGAGGCTGATCAGATTCACACGAGCCTACACATTATCATCCCTAGATTATATTTAGACCATAAATATACTGGAAACGAAACTTATAATGTTTGTGCTCGTCGCTTCATTTTGTTCATAAATCTGTGCGTTTTTCAGTGACGCGCCTCCAAAAGAAATAGAGACAGTTCAGATCCTGACCAAAGCACCGACCGGCACGATAGAGTTCAGGGATGACGTTGATTTGATAGAGCAGGTAAAATGGACAGAACCATCAACCTCATGTCAGTCATAGGACGTCCACTGCAGGACATAGGCCTCCCCCATCGATCTGCAAAAAGGCCGGTGGAAGCGGAAGCGGACTGCATCCAGCATTTTTCTGCGTCTTTCCTGCGTCTCTTTTAGGTCGTCTGTCCATCTTCGAACTGACCAAATAAACCGTCAATCTTCTGTGGTCTCACTCTCGACCGCACACAAAAAGTAATTTACTCTACATTTTTAGAGGCAATTTGTTTTATTTGGGAAACTATGAAAAAAATTGCAATACTTTTCTAGAACTATCTTTGGCCTCGTTGTAAAAATTAAGTACATAAAATTCAATTCAGTAGAGACAAAGAGGCGTCGTCGCGACGTACAAAGCGGCTTTGGATAAGACAACTTTTAGGTTCAAAACCATATCAAAGTTAATGTTTTTTTTTTTTTTTTTTTTTTTTTAATAATTAAAATATCACTCCACAGACACCGGGGTCCGTGACTTTTGTTATAATTTACTACTATTTTGTTAACTTTAACGAATTTACATTACACAATACAGGGAGAGGAAGTTAGTTATTCTTAATCTAAGGTTAAAACAATTTAGTCATGTTATTACTAGTTTATGTGTATACCGTGAGCAGACCAGCGACCCGCAAGCAGCACCCGATCACGAGTATGACTCATGTGCCAGCCATCGCCCTCCTCAACCATATTTGAGGGAAGAGAGCGACCCGACACACGACGCCGCCGCAAGAAGGTGCCTTCGATAGTGAGCATGAATGCTCGAGGCATACACACAATCCTTATTTCTAAACGCTTTTTTTTTTACATTTCAAATCCTATTTTTACATTACAATCGCCTCCTCCCGGCCCAGGGCCTCCATCACCGCCGCGTTCCGATCTCTGATGGCCATCTGCAAGTTGTAGTCTTTAATGGTCTTCGGTGACGCAGCCGATGCTCGACGCACGAATCGACTGATGGCATCGTCTTCGATGTCGTCAGCGTAGTAGACGAAGGTCCCGGTGTGCCGCGATACTGCAACGACCGCGTGCGGCACGCTCTCGTGCAGCTTCATTTTTGGCTTGGTCTTTATGGCGATTACCGACTCGTATGTTAGTCCCTGAGCTTCATGTATGGTAAGAGTGCGCGACCCCGTACCTCCCCCATAACCCTGGCTGATAAGGGTCTCTTTTTCTTCCTGCGTGTGCACTAAGAAAAGGGTGTTGGGGAGGGTGCTGGGTATCTGCGCCCCATTGTACCGTCTCTGCTCAAGAGACCTAATACGGGGAGCGGAGGAATACATACCGGAGTATATTTCCCTCAGTGCATACGCGACGTCCATTGGGTTCCTGTGTGTACAAAGCAACTCCTGGCTGATATTTGTGATCAGGTTTGGGCGATGGTACCTCATTTCGAAGAGATTTTCTCTGTCAATGAAAGGTAGCTGATTGACGTCTCCGATGAGGACAAGTTCGCTAGCACCAGACAGCCGTGCAGCCATTACTATAGCTCCAAAATGGTTCATGAGAGCTTCGTCCACCAGAAGGCGGCTGAAGTTATCTCTTCCGAAACCATTTACGAGGGAGGAAGCCATGGTTCGCACTCTGGTTTTTACCAGGTCTCCTATGCGGTGCGATAGTTTCTCCCTCAGATCTTTTGCTGCCTCTGTTGTTGTGGTGATGATAGCGTCCCTGTCCACATCGAAATGTCTGATCACCCATGTTGTCTTGCCACACCCTGGAACTCCGTTAACCCATTGTATCTTTGGCACTGCCCAGCTTTCCCAGCTTGCCTCGACATCTGAGTTCCCTTCGACAGTCTTAGCCATCTCAAGGATCCTGTCGTCCAGCATTATCTTGGTACACTTGGCGATGACTACAATTGGATCATTCGATGGTATCGCGTATTTCGGTCTTCCTGTTAAAGTTAATGTTTAGAACAGGGGCCTTATATACGGCGGGCGCGAAACAGCGCAGTGCGGAAAATCACGCAAACGTGAACCTTAACGCTCCGCGACATGGTTTGCGGTTGCGCACTTTTCGCAAGTACCTAACTAAACAGTGTTTTTTCCACGTTGGTGCCAAAAGTCTCTCTTTATGGCAATACGCGTGACTATATACATAACATGAAAATGTACTTGTAAAATTGATTCTGTGCCCTTAGTCTCTATGATCTGTATGTTATCCGAGTTAATACTCAGATAACATGCAGATAATGTTACGTTATTAAATGATGTTGATCTGGGAATTGGGAATGTAACATTTACTAAAGCGATGAGGTGCGTTTATATAGTGCGTTTCGTTCGCGTTTGTCAAGAGAATGCAAGTAGTATTCTATCGAAAGACGCTTTTGATTCGTTTGTCGTTTAAATTTGTAACTACGGTTATTGTGTTATTTGTTATTACCGTGTTACACCGTGCACGTTTTCTTGGTGTTACGTTGTTTCATACAGAATTAAGGCCCATTCGACGCGCGGCAGATGTGTGACGCGGTGTGGAATCGTGCGGGAGCATTTTGAACCTACGGTAAACCGAGAAAGATTGACAATTCCACGGTCTCTTGTACTCCGCGATACCGCCTCGACTACCCAGTAGGCATTGACCACGTAATCTAAAACTCACTGCACTTATGCCTTCCAGCTATTTATATTCCTTTAGGTATACATATTGCCAGCAGTTTTAATTTATTTAAGTAACACCCTTTTTTACTATTTTTGAATTACCAGTTTTTACTAAGCTATCTAATGAACTATAAAATGGCTTACCTTAATACGTTCTGGCTTTCCAGATTCGTTTTCGGCGACGCTATCAAAGGAAATTGAAACCGGGCCAGCTAGAAATTATTACTTTGCAGGTTTTATTTTTCTAACTTTGTTTTACTACCTACAAAATGTAGGACTGTGTAGTTTTTTTATTCAGTTTCATTAAATTGGTCGCCCGATTAATTTATGTTATTTATTTAATGTACCTACTTATAGTACACTAAAAATCTACGTCGTAAAGTTTAAGCATTAATTAATAAAGTTGACAACCTAGACTTATAAAATAATAATTTGGTGGCAATAAACCGCCTATTTTTCACGCAATTTTGTTCAGCTAAACTTGAAAAGAGTACCTACATTTTTTTGTTTAATAATAATACTAATGGTTAAGCAAAATAAAATAAATAAATCCAAGTTTTATGATATAAAATTATAAGAGCGCTAAGTCCTCATAAAGGAGCTTTTAGTTTATACTATAATATATCATATCATCTGCTAAATTTCCGCAAAGCCCTCTGCGTACCTCTCAATATAACACCGGGTTTCGCTAAGTGTGAACGTGTCCATATAATTATGCGCACGATATAACCACGTTTAGAAGCTTTCGGAAGACAGAACAACCCTGTGAAGCTATGATACGATATAATTACGTTGTACTTAGCTGAAAGCTTCTTAACATCTTACCATACCTATATTATGTACCTAAATAAGGTACATCGTACTATCTGTAGTGTAGTTAAAGTTCCCAGTATAGTTTTAGCATTCAAATTTGAAAGTAACCTCTTTTGGTATTTAATCTACGACAGAAGTTTGCTGCCATTGCCCGCCAATTCGCAAAACCTGCCTTTTTATTTTTCACTGCATATTTCATTATCATGATATTTTATTATTTAATATCTGGGACATAAATAAATATAAATATCTGGGACAATTTTGCACACACGGTCACCTAACCCCAAACCATAGGTATGTGTAATAAAAACTAAGCAAAACTTGTAATATGGCTGCCAGAGACTGATATACGTACATTTTTACTAAATTTATACTTAAATAGATATTAACACCCAGACATAGAACAAACACAAACGTTCATCACATGAATGTTTGCCCTAGGTGGAAATCGAACCCACGCCCTCAAGTGCAGTTCACTACCAACTGAGCCACCGGGGCAGTCAAGTCAATTAGCTTCCATATTATTATACCCTTTGATGCTACTTAACGCAAACATAAATATGGTTAAAAATATGTTTTATAAGAAACATAATACTAGGTAAGGCAACCAACATAATGCCCATGTAACCACTACACACATCATCCGTAACGCAGGAACCATTTCGTAAATAACGCTGTTCCACCTAATGGAAAAAAGTATTTCCGATTTCCAGGACGTGAAAGATATAGCCATATACACGGCCCCAGTGAATATATTGAGTCCCATGCTTATAAATATGCTACACCTTCCGACAACCGAGAGATTTATAAGAGCACTTATACTTTGCTGCGCATATTATTTGCAGGTACGTTAACGTGTCATAATGTAACGCAAGAGAAATTATTCTGTTTAGTTTTCTCTGAATATTGTCTGAAATATGTCAGGTTATTTATAGCTATCAAGGAGCTTTCTAAACTACGATTTGAAAAGGCGTAGTAGCTTTAAAAATAGGCTCTTCTCAATTCGACAGTTTTAATTTTTTTGTGCGTCATCTTCATCAGCCATAAGACGTCCACTGCTCCGTCAGCATAGGCCTCCCCCTTTAACCTCCACACTGAACGACACCCTGCCATCTGCATCCACTGGATGCCCGCGACTCTCACGATGTCATCGGTCCATCTAGTGGGAGGCTTACCTACGCTGTCTTCCTGTTCATGGTCTCCACTCAAGAACCTTTCTTCCCCATCGGTTATCGTTTCTTCGAGCGGTGTGGCCTGCCCATTGCCATTTCAACTTGCAAATTTTAATAGCTATGTCGATGACTCTGGTTCTTTGTCAAATATCCACGTTATGGATTCTATCGCGCAAAGAAACTCCGAGCACAGCTCTCTCCGTTGCCCGTTGTGTGACTAGGTGTGTTTTGTGTGTATGTAACGCGATATCTACACCGATTGTGAATTGATTATAATGATTTCATTTTCTAGTACAAAGTAGTTTGAACCCTCCGAACTACTTTTCGCAGTGTTTCAGAGCCAATAGACTCTCTCATATTCATTACATTACACAGTAAACCAAAGATTTTATATACGTAGTTTAAAGTATGAAATCTTTGCCGTAAACATTATACCAAAACATAATAAAAAATAATAGATAAAATCGAACATCCAAAATGATTAAAAAAAGCATTTTTTGACAATTTAAACATAACTTTAAAAATCTATGTATTTTATATAAGTACTAGGAATCTAAATATGTATATAAATAAAAGGTAATACAGTAGTTTAGGTAGTTATACAAAAATTTAGTGTATGTACCTAAGTAACAGTGGGTCTCCCACTGGATAAAGGGACGTTTGCAGTCCCGTCGCCGTCCCTTCCATGCCCGTGTGTCTTGGCTTTGATTATCTTCTGTTTATAGATTGCAGAAGAGATGTCGCGTCGTATTTTGGAACTAGAGACGAAGGTGCGCACCCCAGACTGCGAAGTGCTAGAGCACCAATTCCGAGACAATCTGGCCGACTTGCGATTACTTGTAGCTAAAGAATACTGCACCATGCTGATTGGTACACATACCTATCTTGCTATATTCCATAGTTTTACCTTTCTGTAATGTTAGCTAAGTAAATTGCTAAAACGTATAATGGAAGATATGCTTTAGAATTAAAATTATCGTTCGTGTTCAAACGTCTCCATGTTTCACTGACCTGTCTCACTAGACCGTTAAACCTTAAAAGTTTAATAAGTAGGTACATCACACCTTCTCATTTTTCACGCACTCAAAGAACTTTGCAGTTACACCAATGAACCATCTCATAGCTCACATGCAAAAAAGGGCAGCTAGGTCGTCTGCACGGTAAGTTTGAATAATTATTTTCCCGTGGCCTTGCTGCGTAGTCCTACTGGTAGTACCATATGGGCATTTTTTTGTAGACATCAAGCCAGGTTTAGGCCTTATAAGTGCGCATCTGCCACGCTACCTTATCATATCTTCCTTGTTTGTCTCATCTGAGAAGGAAATGTTTATATGGACTAAGTGCCGCGTTTTCTCATATGAGCCCTCACAAATTGGCGTTCTGATTCTACCAAATAGAAATATTAATTTATGTAAAAAATACTTAGATCTGTATAATTTTTGAAAATAACCGCATTAAATTTTGGCAAAACTTAACATATCAACTTATTACATTCAATTTACAATAGTAGTTTTTCGTATAAGTCTAGGAAGAAAAGCTTGAGAGTGGATTTCGTTATATTACCGACAAAATAAACAATTATAATGATATGGTTTACTTCTTTTATATACTTCTTAACAATGCCGGCTTTGTACTATAATATGCCTATATGCAAATATGTATAGTCGTATATGAGTAAAACCCACAGACAAGAGTTACGTAAATGAGAAGGAAACTCTGTCGCCCAGTATAAGATAGGTAGAACACAGTTGCTATGGGTTTATATGGGTGCAGTGGCTACAACAAATTTCTTAAACAAAAATGCCTTGACAGTCGTTCTAATATAAACAAAAAATACATTCTTTTCTTTGGTAAAACCCTTGAACCGTTATTCCGAAGTTGCGTACCAAAGTATACAATGGCACAACAAACTTTTTCCCCCAGAACCTAAAACAGCTATTAATCATCACTACAATCAGCTCATCTTAGTCCTGCTGGACATAGACCTCTCCATAATCACGCTACTCAGCCCGATCTTCCGTTTTTCGCTTTTAGTCACTGCCAACTGCCAGAAATAACTATTCCGGCAACTAACCAATAATGCATGCTCAGGCCTTCGTCGTTTGTCGAGTTCATTGCGCTTTGCTTTCAAGTGCCTACATCTACAGAAATAGGTTAATTACAGTTATGAGCGACAAGCAAGAAATAGCTTCAGAATTAACTTCAATCACTTCCAAGTCGATTATGATTCTAACAGTAAGTTTTCCGCCTGATTATGTTCCGTCTTTCGTTTAATTAAGACCTTCTTGTAGAGTTTTAAAGTTTTCTGATATCACTGACTTTCTCTCATGTGGCCAAATTTACCAAAATAGTAAATTTTCCAGGCTAAAATGTATCATAATATCTCACTCACAAGCCCTTCAACTATGTCTATAAAAAAAAAAACATGTTCTATTGATCTGTTTCTGCATGAAAGAGGTACAACAACAGAGGTACATAACAAACACACACGTTTTCGCATTTATAATAATACTAGGTGAATCCTGCAGTGTTACCCACGATTTTCCAGGTTTTCCGCATTTCTGGGGAGAAAAGTTTGTCGGTCTTTATGATGCACACTATCTTCCTGTCAAATTTCGTTAAGATCAGCTTAGCCTTTAAGTCGTTAAAAGTGAACAGACAGACAAAAATACAGTTCTTTTCGCTTTTATGATATAATGTAGTTAGGATTAAGAACAACCAAAAAAAAAAAAAACAATATTATTTAGATATTTAATATTTTGTCTTGGTCAGGTGGCGCCGATACGAAGAAATTCCACCACATGGGACCGGCGAAAAAACGTCGGTCCCTTGCTGATAAAGACGCACGACTGTTCGAGACACTGTTGCGAGTCTGCGTACAAATAGTTTGGCTCGCATTGGGAAGAAAATCCTTTAATCAAATAGGTCTGTATGCTCCAAGTTGTATTTGCACCGTTATTTATTGCCCTATGTGTATATGTGTTTAAGTTTTATCCTTTACGCTAACATCTAACTATTTGTAAGTACTACAAGTCCCTACTTAACAGCTTTTAAGAGTCAGAACTCGGAAAGTGTAGTATAGATCTACGAATAATTACTAAGAGAAACAATTGGCTAAGATCGTGTCAAAAGACACGCATATGGTAGGGTTCTGAAGCCTAACTTATATAATTATTGCCACATTCATAATATAGAAATAGTGGTTATCGAAAACAACGAACTAACGAAGTCTGAAACTTAGCTAAATTTCAGTAATAAGTGGAATGACAATCCCGGCATAACATATAGGTACTTCTTAATGGTTCAGTCAAAGAGAAAGCTACTTGAGAATCATTCTTTGGAAAGATCATTTTACTAAAAGTTCAATCAATGACCTTTGAGCCAGGATAGACGCCCTAGCTCAAAGATCAAGCCGAACGATAAAACTAATAATTTCACGACTTAAATTATTACAGTTTTATCGTAGGACTCAAAAAGCAATGAATGAAATAATTTTGAATGATAATTTTTGAAGTAACCTATAGGCATGGCCAGTTACAAGTTTCTATATGTATAATATTTTAGAAATGCAGGTGGAAGGACTTTTTTTGCCATATTTCGTAAAAGATTTTGATAAAGACATTCAACAAAACAAGGGGCGCAGCTAAATAAGTCATTCGCATTTCACATGTAACAGATATACATTTCGATCTATGTATATCTATTACCCATACTTACCTTAATAACTATACAATTGAGAAGATTTTTGATTTGAGATATTGAGAGCTAAGTTAAAGAATTAGGACGGACGGACGGCCAGACAGACGGACAGATAGACAGACAGAACGAACTTAGGAGGGTTCCTTGTAGTGCTACTTGAAACCATAAAAAAGACCGTGAGACGATACATTGTTTGTCACGAAAATAATCATATTTTCTGTGGTGTTGTCAGTCTATTCCCTTATCCTGTCTATTATCATACAATTTTGAATAAGCTACTTTTTGACTTATAGATGCTTGGCAACAGATTTCCAACTTGAGGGTTGTAGCTAGCCAGCCGAGCGCAAGAAAGAGCCACCACCAAGCAAAATGATATATTGATAGATTATATTTTAGAGCTAGAGGTGAACCGCATATTCAAGTCTGAGATATTCAACGCGGTTGAGCACACACTAAAAACCAGCTACATCGCAAAGATGGCTAAAGAAGAGCGAGAAGTGCTGTTAGGGCACTGCGTTAGGCACGACAAGAAGCTGTGCACTCGCTCGCCGCTCATGAACGAGGTCTTCTGCCACCGAGTGATAGACTACAGCATGATGGGACTAGGGGTGATCAAACCTGCTCGGTAAGTTTAATTTAACTATACAGGGTTATGCGGTAAAGCAGCCGTAAGGGGTCCATAGTACTTAGTACACCCTTTCTGCGTAACCCAGTAGAATAATAGCTACGATTTCATTCGCGTGGACATATCTTATATCAATCTGTCTCCCACTACTATCTCTATGCAAATAAATCACGTCGATCTGTCTGGATGGTGATTACGTTAGCAATATTTATTTATTAATTTTTTCTAATTTTTCTGCTAAGTTGAGTGGATTTTATTTTGTTTCAATATTGCAAACCTACTTGTCTATGCTCGAAAGTGAAAAGCAAGTTCAGGGATTCCTCCCCAATAAAGATAATGAATAACAATAAAGAAATCCAAACAAGTTAAAAAAAAAAAACATTGTTTACGTAAGTATAGGAGGCAGGGGGAGGGGTTGTAAGAGCTTTGCTTACTTTCAACAACAACTGCTGACAAGAGGAAGGGGGAGTAAAAAATTAAAAAAAAAGTAAAAAATATTTTTTTTACTTTTTATTTTGTCATTATTTCTTTTTTGCTCAATCGTAAAGTGTGGAATAACACTTCAAATACAAAAATAGCCTTGTCAAATTTAGTTTGGTTTATAAAATAGTACAACAGAATTGACGTCAATGTGCACTTGCGGATACATTCGAACGTAGTGCTTCTACGAAGCGTAGCTGTGTGTTGCTCGTAGAACCTAAGCTGTCTTTCGGTATTACCGCGCTACGTACGTAGAGCTACGTAGAGTCGGGCTCCGTGAGAAACGACCCTTATCTTGCCTTTTGATCGCAAAATTCTGAAGAAACTTTGAGACGAAGCCACGGTTAAAACTATTGTCGGAGTAACCAGCTAAGGTTACGTGAGTAACTCTCGTGTAATAAAAACAATAAAATGCGGGAAATTCCATTTCTCCATTTTTTTCGCTGTTTAAAATTATTATTGCTATTATGTATACGTGATAAAAAATAATTATAAAGTGTAATAGCTTCATCTATTCTTCAACACATTCGGAAATGATAGCTCAGGCAGAAAACACGAAAAAAATGAGCTGTTCCATACAAAAAGTTTTCTTTAATTGTAGAATAGGCTTGCGCTTGGCCGCCAACTCGCCTGATGTTAAGCGATGATGCGGCCTACGGTGGATCACGCTTGCCTAGAAGAAACCGATTCACTCTTGACTTGAAGACACCCAGATTGTAACTATCGGGGAACACCCATTCAGGCAGTGCATTCCACAAACTAGCAGTTCGCACAATAAAAGTGGATTCAAAGCGCTTCGTACGGGTTTTCGGAATGTCAACCATAAAGAGGTTTCGATTTTTCGTGCCCGCTCTAGCAGTCCGATAGAAAAAAGGGCAGGAGGGAATTAAATCATGCAGATCTGATGCACACTCTCCAAAATGTATCCGATAAAAAACCGATAGACTAGCAACTTTGCGCCGATGCTCAAGACTAAGAAGCTTAGTCTGAACTAAGGCTTCTTTGCTGATGAGCCTCTTGGCACGCTTCTCAATTGACTCCATGGCCCTGAGTTAATTGACACTCGACGAAATTAATGGACCACCTTTATTCATATCTATCTGCCTTGTTTGCCTGATCTGAGGTCGATCCCATAGTAAAAGTTGTCCATAATGAGCACAATGACTTCCTATCGGTTTAGTACAACTGTTCCTCGTAACCCATTAATTCAAATGTGAAAAAAAAATTTTTCTAGATTGACTCCCCGACTCAACTACATGTTGGTGGCAATAGCTGGTTCAGAAGAACTGTTGATGGATGAAGGAATAGGGCTGGGGTTGATCGGATTGCCTCGAAACGCTTTCGACACCATGCTCAGACCTCTCCCTGGTGTTAGCATCGAAGGGAAATCGAAGGGTTCAATGTACGTTGAATAATAAGTAACAAGTAGCATTAAAAGATAAAGAAAAACCCGACTGCAACAGCCTATATTACTCGTCTTCGAATTTAACGACATCTCTCAAATAGAAATCGTTAAAGCCGTTTACGCTATAAGAGGTAATAATAGAAATATTTAATAATACAAAAATGCGTACATCATTAGGCAGTTGGGTAAAACAAGTGACATCAACTCATAGAATCCTAGTATTAAAAACTTTAGTAAACGCATTATCAACTGAGTCGTCGAGCAATAAACGTAATACCATAACGAGCGTAAGTGAATTATGACACAACGCCTCAGATTATAATGCGTTTACTGTAGTGAATATAGAACTACGATACCTAAACGTATCCCTATTGTCTGACAATGTTTGAGACAATTTTTTTTATAAAGTTACAGGCCTAGCCTTGAATGGTAACTGAAATGAAATGAAATTTATTCACAAAAATAGGGTTATACACAGGTCTTAGGTATTTTATATTTAGTTCTTCTATTCTGCCGTTACTCGGCATGTGAATTTAGTCATAAAAATAAATATATTGTATGAAAAATAAAGGAAAGTATACAATTCTATGTTCGATGTGTGGTCAAAATTAATATTAGTAGATTATTAGATGGTACGTCAAATGAAGTAATTTGAGTTAAAAAAAAAAATGTACCCATGTCAAAGTATACAATGATATGTCAAATACTTGATTACAATATTATCTTAATATGTCAAAATAAAAATAAGAATTTGACTAATGATTAACGTTTACGTAGTAAGTCAGAAGAAAAAAAAGCAAGTAGAGAAAAAATTCGTATCTATGTCAAAGTATACAATTATTAAGTCTAATGTTTGATTACAATATTAAATTAAGATTTCAAAATAGAATAATATTTAGAACAATATTTACATTTTTGGGTCATTTAGAAAATCTTTTAAACAATAAAAACGTGTTTCGATTAATAAGTTTTTTCCGGAACATTCTATAAGGAAGCTCTATTAGCGATGTCGGTAGTTTATTATAAACAGTGATACACATGGCATAGCAATTCTTTGTGAAACAGTGCCAATCTCGGATGATGTCCGAGAACAAGTCTCTGTCCATTTCTTGTATTACGAGGAACTGGCTCTCAAGTGAGTATGGACCACAATGTTAGGTGTTTGCCGACAAATTTCCAACTTGAGGGTAGGTAGCTAGCCAGACGGGCAATAGAACCACAATCAAAATCAAATCAAAATGTTTTTTTTTTCGAAGAACATGATCCTTAACTTATAACTATAACTTAAATTGTAAACTTATAAGAGCAAAATTTAAACACTATACTAGTAATAAGATTATTTATTTAAACATTTTGTGCAGACAAACTTCAGACTTCTTTGTCGAGGGATTTTTTTCAGCATAGGCATATTTTTTTTTACATTGTGACCACTGTCTAATTTTATAGATTAATCCTTATTTCAGGGTTTCTCAAAGTAATTACAGCACATCGAAAAGTAGCGCATCTATGAAGAAGAGCAATCAATCCGTTCAGAAGTTGTATCCAGACATCGTGCTCCCGCTACGCGACACCGAGTTAGTAATCTTCATAATGTTTAACTTGATGGAGTAAAATGGCAATAAGTGTATTGTTTGCTCGTTACCATTTTACTCCAGTGAGCTTAGCAGATCCAATTTACAATCTGACGGCACCCGGGTTGGTCATCGGCCCTGCAATGACTTATTGAGTACATAAATAAATTATGTGCAGTTTCGAAACCATCGCTAAAAACGGTGAAGGAAAACATCGTGAGGATACCAGCTTGGGATACCAGTATGTCTAAGAACCTCAAAAGTTCATAGACATTATGATATTCACCAACATATGCACTAGGCTAGTGCATATGTAGCTAGCATGGTGAATTAAGTTAGGGCCTATATTCTCTCCTTTATCCTAGCAGTAGCAACATGATGAGAAATGATTAATGATGATGTTACTCCGTCTAACTAAAGATATCAAAACGAAAATGTATTTCTTTGTAATGTAATGATAGACACCAAAACGTGTTAATAGGATAAAGATAACAATACTATAGGTTAATTATACTTGAATTGTTCCGGATTAAAATGTAGCTATGTATTAATTCAAAGCCTAAGCTATCCTACCTGAGCTGATTTGGATGACATTTTATATGCTGAGGACTGCCTCAGCATATCAAATTTCATCCAAAATCGAGTGGGAAACAATTACACTCCACCTCAAGGATTTTGTTTTGCACACACACATCCTTTCGCATTTATAATATTTGATTCTTTCAAATATACAGTTTGACTGGAAATCGGAAACCGTTGCGTACGAATGTTATGAGTTTCCATGAAGAACGGGAAGTGTGCCGTCGTGATATTAAGACACAAAAATTGTAAAAAACACGTGGTTTTAAGTGATTCTCTCTTTTTTATTATGCCATATATGTCTGGTAGGGATCACTGTCACCTATCATGGAGACCTGCATCGGGGTCATCACAGATACGTTACCGACCTTTAAGGATATTAACAGCCCTTACACTTTGTGTAATTTTCACAGAATTTTTTTCCCCCCAACTTTCCCCACCGAGCCGGAGACCATACGCGCGTGCAGTGAAACTCAGCGTCGTCGCTGGCAGAACCGGCTGCAGAAGCTGCTGCATCCTGGACGAACATAACATCAGGAAGGTTTTACTGAAGTGGGAACGAACCAGCGGCATTATTGGCTGGTTTTGCTGGTTATCGGTTTGACAGTTGTCGATATTGACGTTTACCGATTTCAAAAATGGAGGGATGATCTTAATACGGTCCATTTTTTTATATTTTCGCAGAATACTCCGACATTCGTGAACCGATATACGTGTTTCTTTTTTTTATTATGCATAGAAAGCTCTCGAGGTTTTCTCACAATCATTTCATTAACTTTGGCTCAGTAGTTTTTTAACCAACTCCAAATATATTTATGATTTTATTCGGCAACAACCTGTTGATGTGGCAAAAATCTTTAATTTTGTTCGCGCGCCTACTCATTTTGACATCGGTTTATAAACTAGATTATTATTATTTTTCTAGAGTTTTTACTATTGCTACCTAATAATTACTCTATTGCGTCTTTTTAACGACTGTGTTTATTTGCTACTAATTTTTATTTAGATCCTAGATTAGTGTGAAGATGGCTTATGTTTTCAAGCCTTTCATAGACCAAACGCATGCTAGCAGCAGCACAACTTAAATGCAAAGTCGAGCATTTTGTTAAGTAGCTAACAGACGTGACGGATTTGGTTGACGGACCATCGTCTGTCCAACGAGAGAGAAAGAGAAAATTTTCTCATTCTCTTCCGTTGGTTGGTAATCCGTATAAAAACGTAATCCGACACGTCCGTTAGGGCTTTAATAAAAAAAAAACTGTATGAATCACTAGTCACCATTCATGCCGGCAGCACCTGAGCAGCGCAGCTAAGAAGTAGCTCATGCAGTGTATAGTGGTTCATACAGTACCTTGTATTATAAAACGCGCGAGCGCATGTTCTAGCTAAGATGCAGCTGTTATTGGTTTATGTAGAATCCTGAGTATCTGGCGGCATTTTTCGTTCTGCTTTTGTTATGAGACTATCATAATTTTGTTTTTATGATATTGCACGCCATTTTGTAGTTCTTTTTATAGTATTAATCACCGTAGAATATTTTTATAACAGCAAATGCAAACCCTCTGAATTGCTTTATAATAATACTGTTATGTTTATCAATCTTTTTGCGCATTACTTAAGGCCCGGTTGCAGATTTTTTTATTTAATTTGTCATCTGTAAACGTGTTTTCATAATAAATTTTGAAGGAAAAATGTTTTGTTAAAATCGATGTTCAGTCCTGCAGCAATAATAATCAAGGCATTTTATTTCCTAAAACATGTCAAGAACAGAATTGGGTGTCTATATGGAAAGCTCCTACACCTTGGCTGCGGGAAGTTCTTCATCCATACCTATGTCCATATTTAATATGCTTGCAATAGACAGGTATTGATTAGAAATGTAAACCTAAAGGGTAAAATAGGCAATTCATAAATGATACGAGGTAGAGCCGCTTAAATATGTATAGCTTCTATCGACTGACAGCATAATTGTGACATTGAAGCCTTCACTCAGGCTCGTATACCCTTTTATTTGAACGCGATTAACGTTTACCGAGCATAATGTGATAGGTTTAAGTTTATAGAATTCCGTAAGAAAATGATAAAACTACTCATTAGGAGATTTTGAACTAAGTGGAATCAAGGACGCAGAGTTTTGACTGCAACGTGAAAAAGAAACCATCTCGTCTTATTGTATTATTGCCCCGGTGGCCCAGTTGATAGTGAACCTGCCTTCTGCGCTTGTGGGCGTGGGTTCGATTCCCACCTAGGACAAACATTCATGTGATGAATATTAGCACAGAATACATAATACATTAGTGTTTGTGCTATATCTGGATGTACTAAACTTAAATAGATAGTCTATTTAAGTATGTATACTTGAGTGTGACAAAGTTATATAACATGGTTAAACATGGTATTTTCGTATTGTTTCCAAAGCTCCATAAAAGCCTCCTGTAAAGTCTCCACCACTTTACTAGTGCATGACTTTGACTTGACCCTAACTTAGTTTGCTGGTCTCTGACTGTGACTTTAACTTGTTTGAAGACATTTCATCAAACTTGATAATATTAACTGTCAAATGCATAAGAAGTGAGTGAGTTGTGTCAAATGGAATTAGAAATGAAAACACATAGTTATAGGCAGAATTAGCAATTTTTTCATCATTTCACTTATGTAATACGACACATCAATATTAGATATTAGTACCACCTCGTAAATAACTCATCAATATTAAAGCTTCGATCTCTTCTTATGAAGCAATTGAAATTTATAAAGGTGAGAAGCGTGTACAATCCATTTCTTTCGTTGAGATTCACTGCAAGGTTTCCGCCGCAGATCACTTTCCGGGAAGCAGTCAGGTAGACATTCTCTGGTAATGATAATAAATAGTATTTAGGATTTTCAAGTAATAGCGATCCAAGTTGAGGCAAACTAAATTATGTACTAACTGTTGTTTGCAACTTCGTACGCGTAAACTTTTAATTTAAACTGTCAACCTCCATTTATCGCTCAATTAGGCCTTTTTGCTAAATACTGATGGACCTCTACACCGTTTAAGGAATCTTCCGGGCAAATTTCAGCTTTTTAAGTCAATTAGTATTTGAGATCCGTGATGAGCCTGTTAATGAATGAGTGATATTTTGCTTTTATCAAGCTTTTATTCATAGTGCTCCGTGCCCTGCATACCTATTGCATTGCAAGGGGAACTTGTGACAACTTTTACTATGGGCCAAACCTAAAACCACGGAAAAATAAAAATCTGCTTCTGCTTCCATACATTTTGTCGAGTGTCAATGACCGTTTTCTATGGAACAGCTGTTTTTTTTGCTATTTCAGGGTTAGTCCCATAGTGAAACTTGTTCATAATGATGAGTACAATGACCTCCTTTCGGCTTAGTACAGTCTATATGCGAAACCCTGTATATGATCTATGAATAAGAAGAAAGAATATGTATTACTCACGTCACGTCTTCTTTGTCTGGTATACAAATATCTTTGTATAGTGGTAATTGAACTTGCGTGCTTTTCCCACTGCAAGTGCTGGCTCTAGAAAGCCTCGATACACTCCTGTGAACGAGAGAAATAAATTAAACCTAATCTCTCTCAACTTTCTGTGTAGCAAATCTGTCAAAATGTCTAAAGTATTTCTCACTAGCTGTCGCGGTTTCACCCTCGTAAACATTCTCTCAGGAACCGTACATAATTCTTAAAATAATAATACATTCTTTCCATCCAATGTTTGCCTGGAAGAGGTCGCTTTTAGCGATAAGACCGGCACTTGTGGCACTAGCTCGTTTCCTGTCTGTTTGTAATTTTTATTTCTAGTGTACACAATAACGAGTTTCTATCTATCTATAATTTCGGGATAAAAGGTATCTATGTCACATTCCGGACCTCCAACAATCTGTATGGAAAAAAACCACGTTGGATGTAACTTTTCATATATTTTATATAGCATCAGCGCACACTAACCCTTGGATTAAAAAAAAAACAATAACGCAATCCAGATTTTGATATAGATCTAGAATTGATAGATACATTTATCGATTGTTTTTTTTGTATCAGCGATATTACGCCGAAGGTCATTGTCCTCATCACGAAAAACTTTAAAGATGAACCCACCACGAAATCACGTTTTTTTTAAAGTTACTAGCACTCAACGAAAGTCGTATAAAACATCAGAGTCTTACTCTGATGTTTTATACGACTTTCACGTTTGGTCCCATAACTCCCATAGTAAACATTTGTCATAATGACCATTCAGCGTTATCAAACTTCGTTGCATTCGGCTTACTACGACCATTCCAATCTTTTATAACGAACTAACTTGCTTTGAGAGCTTCTCCGAGTAGCTGCGGTAGATGTAGAGCCCGAAGTCGAGGTGACAGGCATCTTGACCTCCCTCAGCGTGGTGTCAAAGCGCGAGCGCGGCATGCCCAGTATGCCTATGGAGACGTTGTGCTTCTCCAGAACTTCTTCAGGCGCGATCAGAACACGCTCGAAGAACCGCAATCGGGGGCTTAAACTGCAATAAAATTTGCATTTACGAAAAAAACTAACTTTTTAATATAGGTCTTTCATGCTCTACTCGGTCCAAATTATTTTAAACTTTTTTGTGACGAAATGGGTACGCGTTTGACCAAAACTAACCTGATGGAAAGTGACGATGTGTTATAGATGGAGCACGCTTTGTTCATGAGGTTCCTAGTCACTCTTTTCTTGGTTCCCCAGGTTGTAATTTATCGTCAGAACGCCGAGGCATTCCATTCCTTGACAGCTCCATATGATATTAAGCTTAAACTGTAACTACTTACATCCAGTTTTCTGCGGCGAAATGGTTGAAGTTAGATCTATTGTTTGGGAAAATTCGTTTGCTACTTTTTCAGAAAATGCACCACAGTGTTCTGTATGTCGCTTAGATGCAAGACTTATGAGTATGACGCTGCAAAGCGAAGATGCGGGCACTCTCCTTCAAATCAATTTCAACTTTAGTGCCCTTGCAATAAAATACAAAACTCATGAGTGTTCTTGCGTCTTAGATACCGGTAAGTATACCTAATAGTGGCGTATCAGTATTAAAGTACTAAAACTTGTCAAACTTAAAAAATCTTTTGTATTGTGGTTATTGAGGTACTTTTTCTCCAACCACCATGCAACCAAGGTGAACCTATTCTTCCTAATAATATGTGAGTTAAAAATAAAAAGTTGTTTCAACCCAATGACGGTTTCAAACAAAGGTGGAGAGTGTTCTATGATTTTAATCTGTTTTAATAGGTAGGTACATAGTTCCGAAACCCCCCGACTGAAATGGTAAGACACACAGATGACAAGGATAGTGATACGCTAAAATATTCGTGCGAGCGAGACACTTGGCCGAAGTGTGTCGTTACGCATATAGACTGTACTAAGCCAAAACGTAACGAACTTGAGTTTTGACGTTTACGTCTACGTTTTGAGCAGTAAAAATAACGTGGAGCTAGCTATCGTGTTTCGTGCGCTTTTGTCAAGAGAGTGTAGTATCCAATTAGAGGATGCGTTTGCTTCGTTTGAGGTGTTTGAATTTTGTGTGTGTGTTATAACACTTTTGCGGCGTGGTATTGACATAGTTTGTAGTATTATTTTTTTAACGAAATTATGGCCATTTGAGCCCGGTCAGTTGAGAACAGCAGAGGCTTTTTCAAGCAAGTTTCCTGCTAATAGCCGTCACTTTTATGATAGCCAGAATAGGATTCATTAAGCGCCTGGGCTTGGTGAAGTCTAGCTTTCTAGCTTTACTTTCAGCTCTGAGATTGAGTCACTGGTCTTCATCTGTTCGATTCTGTCAGTAGTACCTGTTATAATGAATAACTCCGAGCCCCATGATACGGTAGTCGACATCCCGGTGGCACTCCACCGCGTACATTATCGGCGAGTGTGCCGTCAACTTCCGCGGCGGCTTCAAACAGTCGCCAAACAGCACGAATAGTTCCCTCTCGTCTAGGTCGTCGCGGTAATTATAATCCATTTTGTGTGCAATGATGTTGTATATGTCAGTTTTAAACAACCTGTGGATTTCCATCTCTGAAAAAGTATTAGAGAATTATGTTTGTAGATCTGGCATTGATAGCGGGGGTAAAGTAGAGTAAAATTCCATTGTGTAGCACTTTTTGGCACTGTGCTGTATAGTACGGTACGGCAGAAATACTTCTTTATGTTTAATTTATAACTGAATATTTATTTTCCAAATACCAGTTACAAAAGAAAATTGGTTGTTGAACTAAGTTTGGCTGATTGTTAATTTTGTTTTATTTATTAATCATCTGTAAGTATGCAGGATTAAACAAAATAGTGGTAGTAGGCCAAAGAGTCATTCTATTCTTCATTATGTGCTATTTTTACCATTGGGAGCAACCCAAAAAACGCGGGGAAAATCAGAAGTTCCATAGAAACATTATATATATTTTTTTGGATTTCAGTGTTGGTCTCATGGTAAAAGGTGTTCTTAATCATGTGTTTGTGTATTGTGTGTAATAGTTATAACACTCATGATTATTACCTCCTTTCGGCTTAGTACCACTGATTTGTGTAACCCTGTATGCTAATAAAAAATCATAAAAGAAACAAAATTTCGTAGACAACCTACCTATATACTTTCCCAAAGACAACACTAATAAAGTTAGATCAGGTAAAGAGCTGGGCAAATCCACAAAAATAAATCCAGATTTCTCTGAGATAGATAGAGCAAAAGTAAGTTACTTTTACCTATTTGGTTATACTTTCTACGTCCCAGAGCGAGCCATACAATCTGCGTGCTGATCCGTAGAATCGATTCGAATAGTATTCTTTCCTTTTTCGTCGATGTGAGCGATTTCTTTAATGCGCCCATGTGATGGTATTTAGCGAAATTCCCGGCACCTTAAAAATGCGATTGAAGAATAAGGTAGTTGACCTTATCCTCCGTTTCGACTACTAATAGATACAGGTACCCTGAACATACTGCACTGCACTGTACTGGGTCAGTACTGGTGGATCAGAATTCAGAGCACATCCTCTCTCTCCGAGAGAAGGCCTGAGTATCCCAGCAGTAGGAGGCTGATAATGATGATTCTGTGATACACGTTTGTTCAAATTCATGTTAGCCACGCGTAATTCGTATTACCGCGATTTGACCGCGACGGAGGTTTTGTTTCTTGATAATTATCCCGAAATCAGCGTGTATTCCGCCTGTCATTCCATTAATGCATTCCATAATTCCTTCATTCTGAATGTAACGATGACCACATACTTAAGTTATAAGTGTAACCTCTGCCAATGGTTGAGATAATAAATGTCCATAATTAGAGTCACTTTAGGGCACTAGACATCCCGAGACTAGACCATTTGGGAAACCGGTCCGATTGGTACAGCAGACATTCCGACACTCCAGTCAATGGTTTAGTTAATCTATTCCCACTGATGGGGAAAAGGGAGGCCTTCTCTCAGAGAGAGAGAGAGAGAGAGAGAGAGGAGGGAGAAGGAGAAGATGGTCCTTAGTCCACCATGCTGACCCAGTACATATTGTTAAATGTCATATGTCTTTGAACATTGAGTTTCTTGGATGTCCAAGAACCACAAAGTTCAAAGTCATAATAATTATATGAACAAATTAATTCGATATGTTTTTTTTACTGCACATAATTCATTTAAGTACTAAATAAGTCATTTTATGAGTCACAGAGGACTGAACTAGAGTGACTGTCAGATTTTAAAACACACATGCACAAGCAACAGCCGAAGACCGTCAAAACAAAATAGCTATAGATCTTCTTGGGTAGAACATATAACATATTATATGCAATAGTGCCTAGGTGCTATGGTGGGCCGCACAGTTTCTTCTTAGAAGATCTCTAACTACCTAGATGGCTGTCTAAAATCAAAGGCACCGGCCCTGCACTAGGCGTTCAGACTTCTGCATTAATATGTAATGTAAGGTTCCGCCTCTACAGCAAACGGTCTAGAGTTCTGTGTTAACAGTTGTCGCAATTTTCGCAGTCTTACCGTTATTCAGTAAATACGACGCCAAGGCATCACATGCATTATAAAGAACGCAGAATGCAGAATACTAGAATACGAGTACTATGTATACAGCACTCTCTGACACTCTCAGTGGCTGAACGCGCGTGTCTGAACGCTGTGGGGCGGTGCTTATGTGACCTATCTGATGCACCAACACTGCTCCGCTGAGTTGGGACTAGCTTATTCTTATTCGAGATGGGAGCGATTAGTCCCGCTTGAGGTGTGTTGTACATTTCCCCCTACCAGCAGTAACCCGAGCCAAACCAACTCCTTGAAATATTGGAGTGAGGCTCTGGGACTCTGGCACAGTTGCTCCAGTGGCATAGATGGAATTGTGCATAATGACAATGAAAAGCAGTCTGCTGACGTGGTGACGTGGATAATGAAGTCAATGATGCCTCAAGCAACCCGGCAGCGATTTTTGTTTCTTCTGTGGCTTCACAATGCCACAGCACATGCTCTACAGTTTCGTTCTCCTTCATGCAGCCACGACACAGTGAGCTGTCCGTGGTGTTGGGACTAGCTTGTGACAGAAACTATGTATTTTGTTGTTTTAACTCATAATGTTAATGTATCTTTTGTTTTTGTCACATATAAATTGTTTTCTTTCTTATTATTTATTTATTTTGATGCTTTAGCGTGCACAGTGCACACAGAATAACGAACTCTATAAATTATGTTGCGACAACTTGAAATCTAGACCACTCGCTGTGGATCCGGTGCTTAAAGACTTACCCACAATGATAGAGCAATACTGTTTTGCTAAAAGAAGACGCAAGTCCTCTAAATTATCTCGATACACGACTTCAATTGCGTCGGTTTTTTTAGTGCGGATTTTAGAATGTAGTTCCAACGTCCGTCTGCTCATTTCGACTGATACCTAAAGTAAATTGGAGAATAATTCTGTACCACATTTAAATATCATAATATCAAAAGTATCACCTTTATTATGGTATGGGTGATACTTATGCCTGATGGCTGATGCCGAAATATTTTATTTTAATAAAATGCTTACGTTTGATTGCCACCTCGCATATTAATTTTCTTCATAAGATTACTGGCACTGTACTTAGCCTACCCCACTATGTAATCTACTTTTCTAGTCTAACATATCATCATCATCATAATTTCAGCCATAGGACGTCCATTGCTGAACATAGGCCTCCCCCATCGATTTCCTGCGGTCTCTTTTAGGTCGTCTGTCCACCTTGTGGGTGGACGTCCTACGCTGTCTAACATATAACATTTATAAATTATGTACACATTGTGATATTTTTTATCTCTTCCTACGTGCTTATATTTATAGTATATTTAATACTTCTTATTGTTTTTTTGCTGTGTTGTCCATATTACATTTATTTGTATGTTCATTATAGCTTATTTTATTCTAAAGAATAGCTGTACCCGCGACTCTTCAGAAAAAAATAGCCTATATCCGTCCTCATGATGCATACTATTACCTCGCAAAAATTTATCGAGATCTTAGCCGTGATTATGTAGCAAACAGACAGACGGACATAATTACTTTCACATTTATAATATTACTGTGGATGACTTAGAAAATAAAAACTACACAACAAAATATTAACAAGTTCTTACCTATAAATATATTCCAAAAAGGATTTAACTTTATCCGACGTTAACAACAAAATGCGGAATTAAATTTCTTCGGTCCACTTTTGTAAGGATGAAAAGTAAACTGAGTTCTACATAATTATTATATTTTACCATATTTTGTACAGAATAAATATACAAAACCAATATAAAAACACTTGTATCATCATAAAACTTACTAATAACATTTATTGCTATTTTAATTATAATATTATGTATAGAGTATCTACGTAAGTAGAGGTGCCTGAATATTATTTAGAGACTAATAATAAACGGCTACATTCTAATAAAGTAAACACATAACTTCGACAATATAAAACAGTTAAATACCGTTTTCAGGGTTCCGTACCCACACGGGTGTAAAAGAGACCCTATGACTAAGGCTACGCCATCTGTCTGTCTGTGCGTTCTTTCTTTTGGCTGTATCTTTCTTACCGTATGTAATATACAGCCAGTAGAAATATTCACAGAATACGTAAAGTTACGGCGGATTAACTAAGAAATAATAAACTCAAAAAGTAAAAACTAAAAGGGTCCGGGTCCTTTTGGGTCCGGGATACAAAAAACACTTTTTTTTCGACCAGTGTGTGTTGCCAGTGATGACATACGGCACTGAAATAAGCATGCTCAAACTCGCCCAATGAGCTATGGAGATGGCAATGCTCGGGGTGTCTCTATGGGATCGAATCAAAATGAGAAGACTACGATGGAGCACGCTGGTCTAGAAGACACCGGTTCATTCGCGATTTGAGTACACCCAGAGCCCTCAACATCCCCGATCTTTCTCTTAATACCATGTTTTAAACGTTTATCGGAACTTATCGCGCATTATCTTATTTAGGTAAAAAAAATAAAGCTATGGAGAGGGCTGTGAGCGAGGGGTTTCTCTACGATCTCGAATCAGAAATGAGAAGATCCGTAGACGAACGAAAGTTACCGACATAGCCCACCGGATTAGCAAGTTGATGTGGCAGTGGGCAGAACACATAGCACCCAGAACAGCTAGCTGATGGGGCTGAAATAATGAATGATGACGGAACCCTCAGTGCCCAAGATCGACTTCACTTGGCCGCTTTTATTTCATAATCACTATGAGTAGTGTTTGGTAACTTACTGAGTAGTTCAAAATTAGTGGTGCAAGTTACTAGTTTTATGTTATACTAGATTTTTTTGCCCGCGACTTCGTACGCGTAGATTTTCATATAAACCTTCAATCCTTTTTTCTTCCCTTAATCTGGCCCTTGCGCAAAATAACATAGCCTGTACTTCAATCTGGTCATAGCTAAGCATATTCGTGAAAATAGCATTTAAATCTGTCTAAATTTTCTTCCAGGGTTTAGGAGATGTGCGTGAACAAACAAACAAAAATTCTAAAAACTGCCTTAACATGTTCAGCTGCTTATTTTATGTTGCCCTGTGTGAAGTATTGATAGCAGCATAAAAGTAAAAACACCGTCAACAGTTTTCAAATCAAAAAGATAATGTGACCACATAGCAGAGCATGTTTTGAAGTATTATTTTTGTCTAAACCATAAAAAGTATATCATGTCATGTCGGGATGATACATCTCTGAAATTTGACTGTCCAGCTTCGCTCGTTCGAATTTTTCTATGACCATCCAATTTCTGAACTATGAATACGACCACAATTACATGGCTTTGGCCACGGAACCCTGACATATGCTTGTCTTGACACGCTCTTGGCTAGTTATTTCTTATTTCGCGTGCATTTGTATGTATACCTTGATTAAAAAGCCATGAAATGGAACTACTCTATTTATCTGTTAAAATATCACAGTAAAATTCATTCTTTATTCTTATTGCAAATATAATCTTTCTTCTTCTAGAAGCTAAGTTTATATACCTTACATAAAGGGTGCAGCAATGACTTATGTTGTGGCTGGTCACCAAACCACACCACAGACAGAAGTAATTTTACCAAAAAAAAAAACATACTTAGTGTGATAGGTTACTTAATTATATATGAAATCATACAAAACTTATGACGCTACTTTCTTAACTATTTATAGATCGATATTTATTTTCTAATTATAATTTTCTAAATTTTACCGTCAAAAAATCTTTTATCTTGTAATAATATTTTTGGGTTAGAAACTTACGAAGTTGGTTCTGGAAAAGTGCTATTATTTCTTTCTTGCATCCGGAATTTTGTTGTATAGGTTTATTGTCATACAAATGGTTTTGTTTTAAATATTTCTATTCGCGGGACTGAATTAAAATAGGATGCGGTATATTTTGTGTTTTAAATGCTAACATAGAATAAAATCTCCGTATGAGATGAGTATTATATTCTCATGGGAATAAAATACATTGGATTGAATTACCAAAGAGGTTGTAAGGCCTATGTTTTTATAACATCCTTGATCTACACGTTCATTCATCTAAGAAGGTTCCTTAATTTATTTAAAAAGTTTTAATCTGGCTGATTATCTGAATGACAGTTGACAGTTTCAACTTTTAATGGCTATGTCAATAACATTCTCTTTACTTTGGACCTCTTTGCTTGAGGCTATGTGACGATCCTCATATTACGTTTCGGGTAACGAAGAAAATAATCATTGATTTGTTATTTTCTTTTATGTAAAAATAAAGAATTAAAATAAATGATATAACATAGCCTATGTTTTAATCTGGTAATTTCTAAGCATATTCGTGAAAACCGCATTTAAATCTGTCCAGTGGTTTAGGAGATGTGCGCGGACAAACAAACAAACAGACAAAAATTCTAAAAACTGTCCTATCGTGTTCAGCTGCTTATTTTAAGACGCCCTGTGTGTTTTTTTTTGTTATCTCGCAATTACAGTTTTTTTTTTATCTCTAAGTTTTTATTATATCTATAGATAGATAGATAGATAATAATAGATTCTTTTAATGTTTTTTCACTGAACCATGCGTCTCAAAAGGTCAGTGCTGAAAATCAGCGCTGCAAAGAAATACGCAGCATTATCGCTTTATATCTTTATATTATTATAGCTTATTTTATTCCAAAGATTCTTCTAATGTTTTTTCACTGTACTATGCAATCGTCTCAGAAGGTCAGTGCCGAAAATCAGCGCTGCAGAGAAAACCGCAGCATTATCGAGGTGGCGGTTAAACGAAAGCCTATTATTATAAATAAAAATAAAAACGCTAAATCATTGATTTGTTATATATGAAATACAAAGACTATGATGCGATATATTAATAAATCTGTCTATGTAGATAGGAATATACATTACAATGGATTATTAGACAAAAAATATATAAATTAATCTTGGTCTAAGCATTTATTTGCTCTGACAGCTGCATGCAATAACATTGTGCAAAAAACTGAATTTATTTATTATTTATTTTTAAATTGTTAGCTGTCAGAGCAAATGAATGCTTGAACCGAGCATAACTATTTACCTGTAGAAAATATTGACAGTACGTGATGAGTGCTCGTATAAACCGTTCCGTCATTGACAAATGTAACACATTGACTAATGCCGCAGTTATGATGGACTTAGGTGCAGTGAACAGCACCAAATCTTTGATATCCTAATAAAGTTCACAAAAAAGTTAAATTGTAGTTAACATTATACTCATAAATTAGGTATATCAGGAAACAGTTTTTTTTACAACAGGTGAATTTTTATGTTTCGAATCATGTCAGAATGCCACCCCCAAATGAAATCCTGCATCCGCAAATGTAACCACCTAGCTTACTAAAAATTAATTAAAAATATCTTGCAAGATTTCAAGATATGACAATTACAAGTAGAGTAAATTTAAATACTTTTAATTGTTGTATCGATTTGAAACATGATTATGTAACTTGGATATGAACTAAAAAAATATTTGATACTTACCATATAACTGATGGAGCCAGAATGTGGATATTGGATCTATATAAACTCCTCAAGTTTAAGTCATTTGATTTGTTTTAACATGTCACTAAAGTGCTTACTTTTTTTTAGCTGTTAGAGATATTCAAACATGGACCGAATAACATCGTGTGCATTATAATTATTATGCAACCACAGAAATAAAACACTATGCGACATACCTGAAGAATTACAACATCTTCAGGCAGATACTTCCTTTGGTATCGCTTTCTAAATCTTTGCTGAAAATTAAAACTGCTTTAAAAAAAGTTACAGTTGCCACGGCGACGCTGATAAATGTGATATTATTATGTGAACTAAGTATACTTACTAAATTATATAGAGTATGCACTAGCATCAAGTCGCGGGCATCCAGGATGCAGATGGCAAGATGTCGTTCAGTGTGGAGGTTATAGGGGGAGGTAGGGCTGAGACACAAGGTAGGGCTGGTGCTTACATATTTGAGGCGTTTGGGGTCGAGACATTGGGCCCTTGGTGACTTGGGGAGCTCACCTCATTTTCAAAAATCTTTCAGATCGCATTGTTAATGCGACGCGTGACCAAAATGCTGGAGTGTATCTGGCTCAACGCATAAGCATTGCCAATCAGCGTGGTAACCCAGTAGGGTACCGCCAGAATACTGGGTACGCTGCCAACTGATAATGGGCTTGAGCATTTGGATTGTCTTTAGACCTTCAACGGTCTATGGGCAGTCTGTTTTTGTACTGTAAGTGTTAGCTTGTATTTTGTTTAGTTAATATAGGAACTAGCCCATAAAAAAATTGGTCAATTATATTACATTGTTAATTACCTAAGCTACTTGTATCTCAGCATAAATTATATAAGTTAGTGGGTGCAATTGTGAGGCATAGCAAGCGTTTATTGGTCGTCATCTAGCATGTCTTATTCATATGACCAATGAGAATCGTTTGTGTTATGGTGGTCATTTTATTTAAGGAAAAACTTTGGGTATATCGGGAACAGAGTGCAGGAAAATACTATATTTAAAGTTATAAAGTTATTATCATTCTCAAACGATTCTTACTGGTCATATCAATATATGACATGTTAGTACGACGACCAATAATAGCTTGGCGCAGCTAGTAACAAAATTTATAGTGTGTATATATTTTGTTACTAGCTGCTATGTAGAAAATTTATAGTGTGTATATTTTGTTACTACTACTATGTAGTGCAGGTAAATGGACCCACTTGTTCCAATATATCCAAATCGTCTCTGAACTCGATGGGGCCGATAACGACGGGCATTTGACGGTTTGTCTCTGATTCCACTGTAGATGTCGCATCGCTGAAACATTCATGTTTCACATCACACATCAGTATCCATTAAATGTCCACTCCTGAATAAAAGCCTCCCTCTCGGACATGGGTGTTGCCATATACCCACGCTTGGCAGGCGGCTTGGGGATCGCAGTATGTTCACCGTGTACTAATAGGTTGCTGCTGCCCATCCTCTGGTGGGTCTAGTAGCATTGCAGTTTTAGGATGTACCAGTGAACATTTATGTTTAAATATGACTAACTGACCCGACAGACGTCCATCATCATCAGCCAGAAGACGTCCACTGCTGAACATGGGCCCCTCTCTCTCCCTTAGAACTCTACACTGAGCCTGCCATCTGCTCGGCACGGATACTCGCGACTCAAGCTGTCGTCAGTTCATCTAGTTATCTGTTTTCGTTATCCTGTCCAAATTTCAATTTAAGTTATGGTAATGAGTACATATAAAAATCGGCCTCTATTAATGGTTAGCTTTTTATGAGAGAATATAAAAATGGACTGTCTATCAGCCTATTCATGTACGTTCACGTTCATACGACTCGGAACAGTATACAGGTACTAAAAACCTGCTGCTTCAGAACTTTTGACCATTGAGTAAAGATTTTTTTCTAAATAATTTTATTTTTTAATTTTGTGAGAGTCGCGGGCATCCAGTGGATGCAGATGGCAGGATGTCGTTCAGTGTGGAGGTTAAAGGGGGAGGCCTATGTTCAGCAGTGGACGTCTTCTGGCTGATGATGATGAATTTTATGGAACTGTAGGTACCTGAAGAATTTGAGGCAACCCTCGTTATCGTTCCACTCCCAGTGACCATCTTCAAAAAGACCTTCGTAAAGATCATCATCATCTTCAACATCAACATAATCTACCATGTTTCACCAGGTTTTATCAGGTATTGTACCTAATCGCCTTTTTTACTACTTTCATATAAAAATGATGTCTTGGATCATATAAAAATAAATTCATAAAAACAATCCATGTAAGAAATAAAAAGTAAAAAGTAAGAAAATATAACAAAACATTAATCTAAAAATAATTAATTTATCAAACTGACATCTTTCAATCTAATCTTGTCAAATAATCGACGAAAAAAAAACAACAACATATAACCTTAACCAAAATGATGACGAAACTCGATAGTAACATAGCCTGCCACCAAGCCAACCTATAAACGCTACTGTGTAACCCTGACCTTAAAACTTACAACAATGTCCCAAAAACTCAATTCGGAACCTGTTGGAACGTGAAATGTGATTGAACTCCCTACTCTAGGTAACTGGTCTACAACCTAACGTCCCTAGGTAAATGTATACATGTGTGAGAGGGCTGGTCGCCTGGCATAGAGTGCTTTGAAGGCAGCTGGTGAGGCGTGAGATGCCTATGAGCGCAGGGGCTCGGAAGGACACACGTGGCTGCCTCCTGGAAACTCGGACAAGGGCGATGTGATACTTTGTTTACCTACAACCCATTATTTTACGACGATTGTAGGATGAAGAGTTTGTGAAATAACTAACCGGTCTGAACTGATCAGTGGTTAGGGTTGCCAACTTGGCCCTTTCGGAGCTTGATTAAGCCCTTTTTTGCTTGTACAGACCCTTGGACAAACCATTAGATGGAACCATTATGATGGTACGTCCAAGTACATACCCGTAAATAATGATTTAGCCCCTAGCCCTAAATCTAGCCCAAATTATCATCTGTCAAAACCATAGACAACCTAGGCATTAACCTAAATCATATTGTTATATGGTATGCAACGGCAACGGATGATCCGGTCAGTCTTCGGATAGGTGACCGCGAGTGACGTTTACCGTTCCGCGGGGTACTTATTGTTCTACTTAGAGGTAATAATTCTATGTTGTCCAATAAGCTGGGCGCTACTGTGGGTTTGACACGTTACATTGTAGATTTAGGATGTTTGTTTAAAACAACAATCCGAGGCTTTCTGGCGACCCGTTGCCGTAGTATGAATATTTGCGTGTGTAAATTTATTGTATTTGAATTTTTATAGAATAGGCGGTAACAGAGGACGGTAACAACATTAACTGAAGCTATGAATATTGAAAGTGGGATTCTTATATATTTTTTAAAATAAAGCAATCCGCCTTGATAAGTTAAACGCCAAACAAAGCAAATGACGTCACAATTATGAAAACCAACCAACAACTACAACAACATTTTTGAAAGTTTGCAGAAAGTTCAGTACTTTTGACATGGAGTGTTTAAGATAGGGACACATAGATCAGAGTATGGACATCTGATGCAGAGGCCATTATAACCAGACGCCTGCGAATGTTTTTGGTAGGAATTCAAAATTAGTTTCATATTTTTTTATGTTTTTTTTTTAAATTAAATAATAGTGGCGTAGCGGATCGAACGTATGTGGCCTAAAATAATCAGGGTTGATGCTTCTAGTTGAACTCATCCTGAAGATGACCTTGCCGCCCTTTTTGTGCATATTATAGACTATTTATTAGTTATTGGCGTCCTGCAAATATGTGTGCCGTACTAACAGTTTTTGCGATATAGTAGAAAAAATGGGAGAAACATGGAGACATTTGAACACGAACGATAATTATAATATTAAGGCCTTTTTTCTCAGATTTGAGGGCTGGCTGTTCTTCAATGTTATAATAACTTACACTTTACTTGAAATAATGGAAATTATGAAGAGGAACAATACGAGTACATTCATACATCTTACGTCCGTTTATACCACAGTAAACCTTGAATCCGCTCACTACTTAAAAAGTCAGTAAATTGACACTGGCTAATTAGACCAGACGCCTGAAACTAAAACCTAACTAGTGAATCACATTAAAACCGACTTCAAATATATACCTATATGAAAAACGTTATAAGTGCATATAAAATTTGGGGGTTGCCCTCGATTTTCCTGGGATCCCATCATCAGATCCTGACTTGGTGACATTGGGACCAAATTGGAAGTATAACGAACAAAAGTTTTTTTTAATCGGTCCATAGTTGGCGGAGAAATCGGTGAACATACATAAAAAAAACAGTATATCTACCACAATCAAAATTTACTAAGAGTTTCCCGACACACTACAAACAAGTCATGCCATGAAAGTTCCGGCGGAATCTTGGGTGATATTTTCCAATAGAGCAATGTAAGCCGGCAGTAAACACTGACGGTGCGTTTGAACGAGACTCCAATCAAACTTGGAGTCCGAGGATTTAGGGAATGGCATTATGTATGACCTCTCCGTGTCTGGGATACGGTATACTTGCACAGTGTACAATAGAATTACCATTTTGAAGTTTTAAAAGGACTGACAAATTTCCAGACATTTTTTTTAATCATAGGTACATTTTAGTCAAAAAATTTAATAATCAATCAATAAGGTAAATGTTCCCACGCCTCGCGCTGGGCCCTTTGCCAGGCCCTTTCCAAGTAAGTAAAAATCCCGGACAAAAGTAGGCACTAAACAAAACAGAGACCTTCTGTAGAAAATATTTACTTAGATACAACTCTTCAGGCAGATACGATAAAAATACAATTTCTTAATTTAACATATATTTTTTTATACATGGGGCACTAATATTTTTCCTATATAGATACCTATACACTATTATTAAAAAACCTTAATTAAATACGTAAAACAAAAAAAAAACAAAAAAAAAACTTACCTTTAGCTAGCACTAAAATTAAATTAATACCAATGTAAAATATTATATGTACACACTATTATTAAAAAAACCTTAATTGGATACGTAAAATAAAAAAAAAAAAAAAAAAACTTACCTTTAGCTAGCACTAAAATTAAAGTAATACCAATGTAAAATATTATATGTACACACTATTATAAAAAACCTTAATTAGATACGTAAAATTTAAGAAAAACGAAAAAAACCTACCTTTAGCTAACTGTAAAATTAAAGTAATACCAATGTAAAATCTTATATGTACCTACACACTATTATAAAAAAACCTTAATTGGATACGTAAAATTAAAAAAAAAAAAACTTACCTTTAGCTAGCAATAAAATTAATGTAAAATATTATATGTACACACTATTATAAAAAACCTTAATTAGATACGTAAAATTAAAAAACGAAGAAAAAACTTACCTTTAGCTAGCACTAACATTAAAGTAATACCAATGTAAATTATTATATGTACACACTATTATAAAAAAACCTTAATTAGATTCGTAAAATTAAAAAACTTACCTTTAGCTAGCACTAAAATTAAAGTAATTTTACCAATGTAAATTATTAATGGTCGTTATCTGCTTGCTCTACAAAGTTTCTAAGCATCGTAACGTATTTAAGAATAGTTTTTCTATGCTTGTAGGGGAATACTATTTGATACAATTTATATGAATAGGCAGGCATATGCCTTTAGGTATATAATTATTGTTAAAGCAACGAAGCAGCAGGAACGTGTGCTGATAAGATTAGAATGACTATGTGAATTATTATGATTGCAGACTAACCCACGTGCAGTTGCTAGATTATGTGGGTTAGGGTGAAACAGCTCAAAAAGTTACTTAGGTACTTATACATTTCCTAATACGATTACCTATAAAATTTAAAAAATCTGTAATGCTATATTTAGTGAAAATAAATAAATATGAATAGTTGAAACGAACCGCACTGAAACCTTCTTTAAAAAAAAACTGCATTCAAATTAGTTTAACCATGTTATAGAAAAATTGTAACGAACTCCAAACGCATTCACCTTCTCCGGTTCGTCGTTGTTAAAAATCAAAGTAAACGTACAAAATATTCGATTTAATAGTTGACAAAAAAATTGATACGTACAGTAGACACATTTCCCAAGCATCGATTGCAATAAGTACAAATAAACAACTGTATCAGACGTCTGACCTTGATACCAATATCACAAGAAAGAAGCACAATACATCCCGTTTATACCTAGCCTCAGTAGTCACGTTTAATCATTTGCCATTCGGTCACACCAGTGGCACCCGAGAGTCGCCCGTTGCCATTTATTCGAATAAAATGTTAAGTGTTTTCTAGAGTGAATTTTAAAATGTCTCAAGTGTTACCTGTTTATGTAGGGAATGAATATCAAAAACAGTGCAATGCAGAGCCTGAAGACGTGAAGAGGTTACTAGAATGGATCAAAACGCAACCTCATCTGCCCCATGAATATGTTACAGGTTAACTGTTATATTTTTAACTAAAAAAAAAAACAACTGAGTGCTTTTCGTGAAAGAAGTCCCCCAGACGCGGATCTGTCTTCGCGTATCAATCACTATCAGTATAACTTCTCGAGAAGCTCTTTTAACAACTTTAGGCATCGTTCACGACTCTTTACCGATGGCTTGTTAATAAATAATCTCACTAGCGTCTAAACACAGTGTTGTTACTGTGTTTACCTGACAACTACAACATGGAAATTTTGTTACGCTGTTTGCTGTGGGACTTCAAACATGAAAAGCACTCCTCTTCTTTCCTTTTGACTGGATTTAAGCGTCGCACGTCTTGTGCATTTGCCATTGACTGAAGCCCCAATAGCATAGAGGGAAAAAGAGATTTGAAATATCAAGTTTTATTAAATGTAATGTCATCAAACAAAACTAGTCACGGGTTAAATCCAAGTCATACTACCTTAAAAAGTGGTGGAGACTTTAAGCTTCTTTAGTAGTTATGGAAACATCACATAACAGACATGTTTTACCTCGTTATAACACTTTCTCACATTAGCACGTTCATGTACACTTAATAAATAATTCACCATTATTACACATAAAAATTGATTCAGAGGGCAAAAAAACTTTTAAAACTAGTGTAACAACTAGCGGCCTTATTGCTAAAAGCGATCTCTCGTTTTGGTGGCAATCGTTCTTTGTATCTTTATAAATTTAGTTGAGCAGCCACTAAACAGTTTTCTCGCTAGATGGGGGTTGGCGACAATTTTGGAAGCAGTAATGTATCCCTCGTAGAGAGTATTTGTCAGGTTTTTATTGATTGTTTATTTTTGTTGGCATTAGGTATATTTATACCAAATTTGACGCTTGTCAAATACAGTAATTGTAACACATACAAATACTTGTCTAATACAGTTTTTACGAGAGTGTAAAAACAAATAAATAAGTTGCTAAAACACATGTCACGTATATAGTTCTCAATTTTTTTTTTTTTTTTTTTGTTAGGATATCAACACAAATTCTGTGACAATGTTAAGAGTCCTCTATAGGTAGTACAGACAGAAAAGGACAAGCGCCGGTGTAGCCTTGATACGATAATAGGGTTCTAATGACGTCCTGGGTACGACACCGTAAAAATATTAGAAAAACAAACATTTTGACGGCTGCGCCCTTTGATGTAGTATAATTTTTCGAAGGCCGCGCCGTTTTGATTAGGGGTTAACTCGGCAGCAATAAACTCGATCGTGCAGTCGAGTTGACCCTATTTTATTTTACCTACTCTTCTTGGGGCCAACTCGACCAATCGTGCAAAGCACAGTCAATTAAAAAACTGTTGAAAGCCAAATAGGTACCTACTATTATAACAAGACTTTCCTAAAACAACAGAGCAATAAAATACTACGGGTGTTTATTTTGATGCTTTGATAGGTACAACACCTGCTAAAATTAACGACTCATTTCTTCACTATCGAATTACACTATTAAACTCAAATTGTAAAGGTTGAAAGAATTGTTATTGATAACGATGCTAATGATATATGTAGAATGTCTATATACTGTCAAGTCTTAGTTTTTTTTAATGTATTAATTACAATACGTTACATTTCATGTTACAATAACTTGTCTTACAATCTATGTTAGATTTAACTAGACAATTCGTTCTCGGTACATAATAAAATAAAAATAATTTTATCCAACATAAAACTTTACCTCAATGCCCAAAGCGATGTGCCCGACCACAAAAAACTGTTGTTGTTGGCATAATAAGCGTTTCGGAGTAAAATCAGAACCTACTCACAGCAAAAAAACAGTGTTCTACTCACAGCAGTCGTAGTAATCACGAGCGTTCAGTGCACACAATATAGAATGCTTCAGGTGATGGTTTACCCATGACGATAGAACGTATGGAAATTTAACATATGCAATAACGCACAGAGGTAGGTGGGAGGGAGGATACATTTTGGAGAGTGCGCATCAGATCGGCATGATTTTATTCCCTCCTGCCCTTTTTTCTATCGGACTGCCAGAGCGGGCACGAAAAATCAACACCGCTTTATGGTTGACATTCCGAAAACCCGTACGAAGCGCTTTGATTCCACTTTTATTGTGCGAACTGCTAGTATGTGGAATGCGCTGCCTGAATGGGTGTTCCCTGATAGTTACAACTTGGGTGTTTTCAAGTCAAAAGTGAATCGGTTTCTTCTACGCAAGCGTGATCCATCGTAGGCCGCATCATCGCGAGTTGGCGGCCAAGCGCAAGCCTATTTTACAATAAAAAAAAAAATTACTCCTTCGTTATGACAAATACACAGACCCATTTCTGTACGGCGGACAAAAAGTCCTTCGTCTGCTCAGCATCTTAGCAGTAGGTTAAAATCAACTTCCAATATTTGTTTACAAAGTTATTATAAAAGCGTGTTAAAATTAATATAACAATTTTTAAACACTCTTTAATTAAATATTTTTAATGCCTAGGTATGTATATCTGCTAAGTTCCACTTCACTGGAGTCCATGGCAGAGGCCGCCTGGTAACAAAGAAGCGATAAACCGTTATATAGGTCACTCTCGACCGTATTTAACAATCATTGAACAGCATTTCTCTGTTGCTATTCCAGATTTGGATGTTGTACTGGCACTCCACAGCTGCGAATACAACTTCGAACGGACGAAAGAGGTTCTCGATCTAAACTACACATTGAGGACTTTGTTTACGTTCTATCAAAACAGAGAAATTGATAAATCCTTGGAACGTGCCTTTCAGTCGTGGTAAGAAACAACTTGACGCCTCTTCAGACTCTAAAGACATGTTTAAATTAAACCCGATAACAGCATTTATGGAGGATCATATTTCGCAAATGGAACACGAATTAAAATCATGGTTTAGTACATCAGTTTTTGTGTCCTGACTTTCACGAAAACCATTGAAATGTCACATTTTTTACAAGCTTGTGATGTTGTTAGTTTATTGAGGCCAATCTTACAGACTGAATTAGAACGACTTCCTCTTACCCTACGGAGTTGAATATTTACATGTTGGTTCAGGTCCGATGACAATGCATTTTTATGGTAAGCATGACCTAAATCGACATCTAGGATTAGCTGCAGATAAAAGAACTCTTCAACGGTCAACAGAACATAAATTTTGTGTACGCATTTTATTATAGCTGGTTGTAAGTTTTACCATGACATGGTTGCTGCACTCGGGGTTGGGTCCTGACTAGTGAACTTCTCAATGGTAAGCAGCCCAGACATGAAAAATGTTGTATACGCATTCAATTATTACAACCCATTCTAAGTGCCACCATGACATGGCTACTGCAATCAAGAAAGGCTCTTAAAAGCTTGTTTAAAACAGTTTTAATTTTTATTTTAGGTTAGTGACTCCTTTAGCTACACCAAGTAATGAAGGGTATCAACTTATTTACTGCCAATTATTGGATCCAGACACAGATTTATTTGTTTACAGTGACGTGGTCAGGTAAGTGTTACCATAAGGTGCAACATAGGTATAACATATAACATTATTTGGTTTCTTTCAGTGAGCTTGTGTGGCACCCAAATATCGAGTTTTTTTGTATACCCAGTTTTTTTCAAATGGGTCAAAACTGTTTTGTGGTCAATCCCCAGTTCTTCAGCTACGTCGTAACTACTAATATGCCGATCTTGGTCCACTTTTTCAGAAATAGCATCTACTTTATCCGTAACAGGGCGACCAGAGCGAGCTGCATCTTTGACATCAAAATTCCCGGACTGAAAACGCTTGAACCAACATTGTGCTACTCTTGATGACACTGCATTAGGTCCATAAACGTCACAAATTTTATTCGCGGCTTGTGTCGCATTTTTCTCTTTTTTGTAATAAAATTTCACAATATATCGAATTTCTTCGTTAGATTCACTCATTTTATCAAACAAAAAAACAATTGAAAAATGGCGGGAAATTGCTTTTTACTTTTTGTATTCCTTTTTTAAAATATCATATTTTTAATGGTATCAAAACCAGCCAGATACAAACAGTACAACCGATGAGATTTTTACTACAACTTTATACATACAAAATACGAAGAAACTTTTTCCCCGACCTTATACATTAGAGATATTGATTGACGTTGTAGCATGCCATTATGGGATGTCAATGATTTTCTACAGCTATTCAAAGTAAAGTGAAAACAAACAAGATTATTTTTGTTACTGAAATCAAGTCAATATACTGTATTTACTTTTTTTACCGCGAATAAGTCTGTGTAAGCGACGATAAGGTCGAAGATGGAGCACACAGACTTAGAATACCTATTCACTCTGACCATGAAAATTCCACTTGAATAGATGTTTCGGCCCGTCTCGGACAGATACTATCAATTCAAAAAAAATCTTCTGAACTTGCTGATTACAGAACCTACAATGGACAATGACTCTTCTCATAAGATATCGAGTATTTTTCAACGCTGCTCAGTACTCTTAAAAGCTAATTTTCACATTACATATTTCAAATCTCTTGCAGAGCGTTTGTCATGATTGTAGATTTATATTTGTATGAAGAAGGCACCATACCAGGTGTTGCTATAATAATCAACATGGATAACGTGTCTCTTGATCATATGTCTCGTATCGACCTAGTCGTGGCACAAGAATTCTTCTATTTTCTACAGGTAATAAATTGAGATGATAATTAAAGATATTGGTAGAGTGAGGCGAGGTGACTTAAGTAGGCATTACGAACGTAGCATCATCGGGTAACTTTTTTTGACGATTTTTTCGCATCATACGCAATTTGCTTGGAGCATTGCCACTGATCTACTAAACTTTTTTTAAACTTCTAAACATAAATAACTAAATGATCTAAACTTTTTCGAAGACCTGCTTTTTATAATAACATTAAATAAGGACCACGACCAGAATCACCGGAGGATGGGCAGCAGCGTCCTATTAGTATATCGCTAGCGTACTGCGATCCCCAAACCACCTGCCAAGCGTGGGGATTATGGTAACACCCCTCTCTAATAGGGAGGCCTTTGTTTTGCAGTGAACTGTTACTGGTTGATGATGTGATGTGATGAAATCGGAAAGAGTCGATTTTTCTACAGACGCTTGAACACCGCGATGTAGCCTTAACTCTGGTGCGTTGAGCGAGGGTAGAGCAAGCAACAAATTACACAAGCGTGCATATATGACACAACTTTACGTGGATTAAGCAATGAGCTTAGAAGCTAAGACTAAGCCTCATTATTTATTATTTTTAGGAAGCCATGTTCGTCCGCTTAAAAGAGTTCCACTTTATAAACGCTCCAAGTTTCATAGATAGGCTTCTGTCTATGTTTAAACCATTTATGAAGACGGAGTTGATGCATATGCTACATGTGCATGTTGCTGGATCTGACTCGTTGAAAAATTTTCTACCCATGGCTGCTCTACCCCAAGATTCAGGGGGAGATAATTTAACTAGCCTTGAGTTGAAAGGTAAGTCATGAATTGAATGTCCTATGGATGTTTTCTTTTGTAGCCGTTCCGTGCCGTCACAAATATCTTCTAATATACAGAGCTACTGGTAATCAGATAGCATTAGTATCCTCTTAAGGGCGACCTCAATACATCAAAACAAACAACTATTGTTCTATTTTCGAAATTCGCGGGAAAAAAAACAGATGTTCCTTTCAAAAAAATCGTTGACTCCCGATAAAATGTATGAAACAGCTGATGGTTTTACGCGATTGTTTGTTTTGACGCATTGAAGCCGGGTGGCTTCAATGCGTCAAAACAAACAATAAGATGATGAGGATGCTAACTGATTACCAGTAACCCTGTAGATTCTACGGTTCAATTAAACTGACTTACAGTAGTGATCAACTGTGTAGATAAATGCCACTTGCGGTCACGCCTTTGAATATTGACTGGATTGTTTATGTATCTCCCATTTTGGTAAGCTCTCCATAGGATGTTTTTTTTAATTGAATGCCATTTCATTTGTATTTCAGAAAAAATGTGGTATAAAATGAACGCAAATGAGAAGTTTTTCAAAGAAGAATCGATGAAGAAAGTTGATGAATCCAAAAGGCCCGGGGGTCCCAAGAACATGAGCATATTCTTTCCAAGTTTAGAGGGCTCTTTCAAAAACCTGAATATCGATTAATCATTTGAATATGTCATTAAGGCGAGGTTTCCCCCAATTAAGCAAAACTTGTTTAAAAAAAAAACAATTATTAAGCCTTTAGTCATCTGTTACTACAGAACAGATGACTAAAGGCTTAATATATTGTATTATATGTATAATCTCATTTAGAAGAGCAAAACAATAGCGCTTACACACAGTCGTGCGTTTCGCTACTTCTATTATTGAGTTGCCTGGAAGAGATCGCTTTTAGCGATAAGGCCGCCACTTGTGGCACTAGCTCATAGGTGTTTTCTATCTGTATTTAATTTTTATTTCTGGTGTACACAATAAAGAGTTTCTATCTATCTATTATTATAGAGGTTTTTCTCATATTTTTCGAATAGTATAGATGTTACGCGGTTTCCTCCATAATTATGAAAGCTGTAATATAACGGTATCGTAGAAATTTTGCACCGCCACGACAACAAACTTTCATAATACTTATGTCAGTAAATTACATCACGGTTGCCTGGAAGAGATCGCTTTAAGCTATAAGGCCGCCTGTTAAAAGCCTAGATAATTACTTTAGTTTACAATGTTATCCTTGTTTTTGTGGTTTTTAATAAAGAGTTATTGTATTGTATTGTAAGGCGAGGTGGTATGGCCTCAATGGCTTAAATATGCCCAGTAATGAGGGAAAAAAAACAATATCCTGCTTTGTTTTGCTAAAAGTGCTAATATTTCGCACGTTATTTGTAACAGCAATACTCTCGATATCAGATAGTACTTTCACTCTATAAAGGTGCACAAAACGAAGCTAGCAAGTTCAAAAGCTCGTCAATTTACGTGCTGGAACGGCGCTCGGGTTTTTCGCCGCAAACTTTACCAATGCATAGATGCAATTTCCTCTTTGTCACTTTTCCCGAGCTTTGCCCACTATATACAGCGCTGTCAGATACCAATACTTTCGTTTAAATCTTTGTATCTACGTGTACTTTTATAGAGCCATTGAGCTTTAGGAAACTAAGAACAAATTCTCTCTGGCAGCGGTTTACTCGTTTTAAATAGTATTTTGAAGTTTTTTTTTCTGTGTTATTGTTGTAAACAATAGTTTAAATGAAAACGTATAAGTAGGTAAACTCTGAGTTCCCAAGAACTGTTTGATTTTGACACTGTTTTAAACTATCACGGTTGTTCACTAAAGTTATATGATTATTTACGGGATATTTACCGTGGTAAGGTTGTGGAAGGAGCGTCCCGAGGAGTTGTTTGATTTTGTGTTTTAAAATAGAAAATAGACAACTCTCCATTTGTAGAAAAAATCATTATGAATAACAAATAACAAAAAGAAGGTATATCACACACGTATACAATACACATTGTTTTTCCTTACAAACCGGCTCTATAATTATCCTACTTAGGAAGTTGGTACTACGAAGATCGAATCAAAATTAACTATCTAAATCATCAAGATGTAGATCACCCTGTAAAAGAAAAGGTACAGGCGAACCTATGCGAAGGGCAGTGTCCATTTCAGGCCTTGAGAAAGAAAAAAACAAGTTCAGAAGAAAACAATTGCACTGTCCACGCTGGGCCCATAGATCAAAACAAATGTTTTTACTCTGTAGCTGGGTCTAAATATCCATACAAAGTAAACAGTCTCATAAAAACGTACGAAATTATTGAAATCCTTTGAAACCCCACCGATATGGTATACGCAAGGACTACGTTATATAATCGAATGTTTATAACGTCAGTAATCATATTCGAATGTATATTTGTACCTACCTTACCTACCTACCTACCTTTGTCTATGGTTGTCCTATGTTGTAGAATATAAAACGAATTAAACTTCACCAAAAAATAGCAGTAGTTCCCGATACACTCTACGTAGTTTAAAATTCTATTAAAACTTTAATTCACAATCTAAATTTGACTTTTCGACGTTCGACTGGTCTACAATTTTAATAGACATTATTTAAATTTCCTGTCTGCAGCTATGGCATTAAAGGAAACAGTTTTATTTTAGATTTTAATCCATTATTATGACTCTAAATTAACAAGGAGATTATTAAAAGAAAAATAACATAGCCCACTGCTAAAATGTAGCCTATGCCGTTTTGGGCATGAAGATTAATCTAACGACACTCATCAAAATTGCCAAGCTATTATTATAAAGGCATAGGAGGTAATATAAGAACATTAAGGTTATTTTGTTGCCTGAAATAAATTAATTTGTATATTCAATTTTTTGTATTAAAATATCTACCTGAAGGCACCTGGCCTCGGCCAACCAATGACTTGTTTAGTTATTTAGTACCTAAATAAATTATGTGCAGTTTCGATGTCATTGTTCAACAACGGTGAAAGGAAACGTAAAGAAACCGGTATGTCCAAGAACCTCATGTCAAATTCGAAGACATAACACATTCACCAAGATGCACTGGCCAGCATGGTGAATTGGTGGTCATTATTTCTCTCCCTCTCTCTCTCTCTCTGAGAGAAGGTCTATGTCCCAGCAGTGGGGACGTGATAGGCTGATAATGGTGATGAGCAAAGGGCATGTGGTACGCTCTTCACGTACGATGTAGGGGGCTTGAGTGCCAGTCTCGCACCGCAACTACCAGTGTGTTGTCGGGGCGGTGCAAGCCCAAAGCAGCGCCTGCTATCAGGGCTCGCGCTGCAGCACTGGGGCAATCGGAACATCACGCGCCACGCGTCCTTATACTGCATGCACATTTCGCTCATGGTAGCTCCATGTGGTTCGTCCACAGCTCAAGAGAATAGACGCTGATGCAGTAGCTGAGAAACAGCCGAGTCTTCACTGCCTCGCTGGAGCGGCTGAATCTAGCTGCATATTGCCGCGCATAATGATGTCTTACCACTACCTATGTCGGAGAGGTCGGATAGCTCAGAGGCCTATCTACTTCAATTGTTAGGTTTGTATTTACTTGCAGAAATAGGACACGAGATGTTGCAAAGTTTAGGATACTAGCAGCGCCCTACCGTTTTATCCCCTATTGTATTATGGATTAAAAATTATATTATTGTATGTTAATCTAGGATATAAGACGCCTCCATACCAAATTTATCCAAATCCGTCCAGCCTTCCCGGAGTTGAATCTTATACGAGCAACGAGCGAGGCTTATCACTCTAATATTATAAAATGCAAAAGTTTGTGTACAAATACAATATTGTTCACACTTTTTTTTTTTTTTTTTTTTTTTATTTATTTAAAACACATAGTACGTTACATTTTGAATTAATAAGTTGTCTTAAAACCTATGTTAGATTTATCCAGACAACTGGTTCTCGGTACATTTTTTATTTTAATTTTTTTTATTCATTTACCTTCATTGGATAAAAATGAAAATGAAGCGCGCGAACGCACCAAACTGCTGTTGTAGGCATAAGCGTATAGCGGAGTAAAAAACCGGTTGTGATTAGCTTAGCTACAGAATACATACTAGTACAGTGACGAGTTTAACCTACTCGTACAGCAGTCGCAGCGTTAGCGCGCCATGCAAACAATACAGGATGCTCCATGTTATGTTTTATTGTGTTAGGTAACAGCAAACTTAACTCCGTAACAGCAAAACATATTTGAATTTAATTAAGTGTAAAGGTAGTTTATGTCGTGGATTAACACATAGGCCATTTATCCCGAAAAATTAGCGATTCATATAGGTTAGCGGGTAAAACCACGGGGTGCTGCTAGCTTAACATAATTTGAAAATGTCGAATTCAGCTGCAACAAATCGCGGGTCGCATCCTATTGTATTGACACAATGATTCCGGTCGACAATGGCGAAATGGTCGACCAAAATAAAATATAGAACAGTGCAATCGGTACGCCATTGTCCCTAAACACGGCACAAAAGATGTTCGAATTTAGCGAAAGACCAGTAATGTTGCCGATTGGAAGATCGATTTTTGATCGATCGACAGTCTAGACTCTAGACTGTGATTAGGCAAAAATCGTTCAGGGTTTCTTAAAGTGGGGTCCATGGGCCCCTATGGGGACCATGACGCGAGTGCTAGGGGTCCACATTCCCGAGGTTTATTTATTAGAATTCTATGCAGTTCTGTTATTAAAATAAACAAAACCAAAAATCAAGTAATAGTCAAGTAACACTGTTTTCTTATTTTAAAATTCTCTTCGCAAGGGGTCCGTAGTGTTACTGAAACATTGAAAGTGGTCCGTGGCTACAAAAAGTTTAAGAACCATTGGTCTAGACTAACCCATCGACCAAATTAGATATACCAAGGATGGATGGTACTAGTTTGTCGATGGATATACCTACCAGCCTACTAAACAATTATGAAAATTTGTGCACGAGGTTTACTTTTAAATTCCCTTCGCCGCTGAGAGTGTGTTTCAGTTCACAGTTGCAATAACATTGTAAAAAAAATGTGAATCAAAACATTTTTACTATATTGGTTACCAACTACAAATCTTACGTTTAATAAGCTAGTAAAATTGGTCAGAATTTACTGTTTTCTTTTGGCTTTTTACAAGATTTTGGCAGCTGTCAGACACATTCTTTCAGTGGCCGCACTTTAGGTAGTAAATCGATGTAATATTATAGTTTTCAAAGACCATACTGCCTTAATTTAAACTTCAAAATGTAAATAAAATCTTTGATTAGTTACCTCCTTGGTTGCCGTTTAGGAGTAAAAAGTTCGTTCTATTTTTAAATAACATGACAGTTATGAGTTTTCATAGTCATTTATTCGGTTAAACATGACAGATTTGTATTTTCGCATTAACTTTGCTGGCAGCTGCTCTGCTGGTGTGTATGTGGCCAGTACAGCAATTTTGATTTATCTCAAAGAAGATTGTCAAAAGTATGATCAAATTTCCAAGCTTATTTGTGAAAAATCATTGACTATTTATTTACAACTATTTTTTAACCCCAAATTGTGACTTCGCGACTCTTATATCTTCAAAACTCCCTAACCGATTTTGCTCATATCCAAACTTTTTTTTATTAACTACTGGCTCACAAAGTTTCACACAAATACAAACGCCGATTCGTTACAGTAGAATCTTAGACCTCTGTTCGCTCGCTAAAAAGTAAGGTATCCCATAACATAGGCCGTTGAAGGTCTAAATACAATCCAAATGCTCAAGTCACTAGCGTACCCAGCATTTATTGCGCGTTGATTGTAAAATGTATGTTATAATAGCGTGAAATAAAATTTGTTTACTAAAAATAGATATAAAAATGAAAAATAGGGTTACATACTGATCTTAGGTATTTTTTATTTAGTTCTGCTATAAATATGTATAGTACAAACGACGTAATACATATCTAAGCGAACACCTAAATTATAATGTATCCAGGGTAGTCGTAAAATAGTTTAAACTATCTCATCACATATCCGGGCTGATATAAACCCTTGTGTAATTTAACTATTAACGAGAGAGAGTGCGGTCAGTAGCTACGTACCAAATTCATATTGAATGTACTTATCATCTGCAAGCCTAACTGCTGAATGCTGTATTATGTCTTCGGCAGGTTATGAATCACCAATCATGAGAACTAGCACGGGGCAAGAATATTTCTTAGTGTGCTATGTTATTTCGTGTTCAAATCTCTCCATGTATCTCCCACTTCATTATGTACCGCTAAAAAGTGTAAGTACTCATTTACTCATTTTCTCATGCACACTAAGAGACTTGCAAGAAACTAGGTAATAGTTCACACGCAAAATATTTTTTCTGCGTTTTCAGAGTTGCTCCCCTAGTAAAAGTAAGGGTAGTAAAAGGTACTATGGATCTCTTTCAGCTTAGTACGCCCTTTCCGCGTAACCTAGTATTCAATATATCATTTACGATCTGTGTATTATAGGTATAAAGTATGTCCACCTTGCCCACCTCGGAGATGGCTTGGGGCTATAAAGTGTAGGTACTCTGTTTTAATAGCCGATTTATATGTTAAGCCTCCGGCGTGGAGCATTTGCTTGGCTTAGATCTAGATTGGTAGAGTCCTTCCTTTTTCTGTTGATTGTATGGAATGTTTAACCGTGATGTGGGGGAACCACATCTTTGGAGTACTAATTAATCTTAAAAAGCCTTTTTCTATTATTTTGACAATCACACAATGAAATTCTGTTGCCAACAAACGATGAATTAAAAAACGTAAAAGTACGATGAAAATATCTCATCCAAAGATTTCATACTTATACTTCATTTATAATCTTAGATCTCATGTTTTTTATTTTTAGTAGGAGCATGTCTTTTATTATAAAAAGTCGTAGGAGTACAAAAAAAGGTATATTTTTATGTTTTGGAACATTAAAATAGGTGTGAATATTAGACGCTGCTTTGACAATTGACAATATTTTATTGTAAGTTATTTCACCACAATGTTGTTTCATATTTATTTCTAACTAAAAACTCATTCACATTAAGCAAAACTGCTATCGCAACTTTAAATGGCAATGAGAGAAATCTATTTTGGGCAGTTCCATCAATACTAACAATGCAGCAGTTATTTTTCCAGCGGTAGTCCCTGCACCATTACAAAAGCGTGCTCTGCGCGAATAAAACAAAAGAATTCAATAGTAAAATCGTCGGATGAAGTAAAGTGCATGTGCTGTTACATAGTAAATAATTCTGGCGAGAGCCACGCCATCGGCATCGTACTTCGCAATAAAACGAACAATGCAATTTAGCTAGTGCTGCATTTGGGCGATGGCTTCACTATACACTTGCTTGTTTTATCCACAAATAAACATAACATAATATTGAGAAAACTGGGTTAAGGATAAAATCCTTGAAGACGACAGCACTCATCTGAAGCACCTCGTCTCATAAAGTAACCTATTTATTTAATATCTACTGCTTAGTAGAACAATCTCTTTATGAGTACTTCTACCCTAGGTTATGGGTATTAGGCAGTACATTATGGCACCTTGCATAATTATTTTGTCTTAATAGGTACTGGGTAGCTTCACGAATAGTAAAGCCGGTATACTAACATGTATACATTGAAGATTATTAAAAAAAACACTAATAGAGCTGATAATCTTGAAACGGCTGAACAAATTTTTATGAATCATAGCTAAGACTACACTAGATCAAGTCACCTTAAAAAAAAAAACGATTTCAGTCGGTTATGCAGTTTGGTAGCTATGATGCCATAGTCAGATACACAGAAATACATATACACGTACACAGACACACGTTAAACTTATAATACCCCTCATTTTGCATCCAGGGTTAAAACACTTAATGGATGAGAGAGATTTCTGTACCTTATAGTATCATTGTTATAATTTCATATATTTTCTTCTCGTCATTATCATAAATCACTGGGCATTCTCATCATCATTAAAAATCAGCCCAAGAAGAAGAAAAGAATACGAAAAATTAAATGACATCACACGCACACATGAGATGCCAAAAGCATGTTTAAAAAAAGTTTTTTTATATTAATAATAATTTTGCACTAGATGTTTTTGATAAGTAGTAAACCTATTAATATTTGAACTTTTTGCAGTTTATATGAATACTCCGATACAGTCCATATTTCCTAGTCTAACCACAATACCCTCCCACTATTATGGAATCCAAAAAGCAGTCGCTCCTCGACACAGTTTCTCATAAAATGCAACGATGTCCGATTTGTGGGAATAGCATATAAAATTTTCAAAGCATTCATGACTATGCCACAGAACAAATAATAGTACTACAAACTATGTTACAGTTAAGATCTTAAAGTATAGAAACTTCAGTCACCAATGCCTGTTTTTCGTTTCAATTTCGTCGAATAAATAATGACTTAAGCATAAAAAAAAACATCATCATCATTACGTTTCTCTCAGACTGCTATACTTAACAGGTGGAAGCAAGTGGTATTCTTCTTGTTAAATGTGCCGGTAGCTCGTTCATTCATCATTTATGAGCGTAGCTTTTGTAGATGGATTTCCAGGCTTGACGGTGTTCTACCAGCGTTCTCACCTCCTTGTACGACATGGCATTTACCTTATCCTTTCTGAAGGACAGGGAAAGTTATGAACTTCTTTTGGGAAAGCTAAGCGTATTCTAATTATTATGTATTCATTGATTTATTATGTTTTGTCTACAATTTGGAGGTACGGGCTGTACAAGGTTACGCATATACCCTGTAATAAGCCGAAAGGAGGTCATTGTACTTATCATTATGAACAACTTTTACTATGGGACCAACCCTGAAATCGCGAAAAATTTGCTGTCCATAGAGAAAGGTCATAGACACTCGCCAAATGTACCGAATAGCTGTTTTTTTTTCGCGATTTCAGGGTTGGTCCCATAATAAAAGTGGTTCGTAATGATGAGCACAATGACCTCCTTTCGGCTTAGTAAAATATATGCGTAAACCTGTATATGTTATGGACGTATCACTTACTTAGGTACCTATTTTTAGTGTTCCATAATTAACTATTTTGCTACACTTGCCATGTTACAAAGGGTACTAGTAGAGGAAGTCAACGTTATTTCGCCTCTACTCTTCCTTTTTCATAACACGTCAGTGTTTGTCAAAGTAGTCCTTTTACGGTATGTTACATACTGTGATGAGGCCATTGTATTGGCCATTGTACGTAGCACACCTAACGTCCGCGTGCACTGTCCGCGGCGCGGCCGCATCACTTGCATAAAACATGCAAATTGGACCACTTTGCTGGTGTGCCTAAGTTCCCTTTTGCACTTTTATGTAAAATTGACGCCTATTCCTCATGTAAATATTGTTAGCCCACACTTTAACATAGCGCACCTCCGCACCGCTAAAAATATCTCAACACTTATGCATCCCAGCCGGAGATCCTTTGTAATGCTCGCCTCGTGTTCTTGTATTAAAATTTTAAAATAAAATGTTAGTTTTCTCAAACAAGGTCGAAATGTGTCTATTATTTGAGAAGCACACTTCGAGGTAAAAAAGAGAAAAAGGGATAAAACTTTACAAAAAATTACTCAATAAAATTCATATATGTTTTTACGTCATTTTCCACGCAATATTTCAAAAGTCAATACAAGCAATACAACAAATACAAATCTTGAGGCAACTGGGCATTTATGGACTTACGAATGGCCCACATTTCTAAGTTTGCCTATGCTTTGTTACTGTAGTAATATACGAGTATTATCTACTGAATATTTATCACGCATTTTCACACCATAGCGATCCGCGCACCGATCATTATTTATAATAATTATTATCCCGTGTAGTCAGTTATTTCCGACAGCCCCTGTGGCTCAGTTGGTAGTGAACCTACCTTCTGTGCTTGGGGGCGTGGGTTCAATTCCCACTTGGGGCAAACATTTATGTGATGAACATTCTATGTCTGGGTGTTAATATCTATGTTTAAAAATATATACGTACGTATATAAGTCTCTGGCAGCCATATTACAAGCTTTGCTTAGTTTGAGGTCAGATGACCGTGTGTGCAAAAATGTCCCGAATATTTATTTGTTTCTAAAAATAGTTGCAATATAATTTTCGTTCTTATTTTTAATTGGCGGTGGAGTGCAGAAAATGGATTTAATTATAATTGGAAATGACACAATAGGCCTTAAATGATGAGAGATCGTCGCCGATTGTTTAGCTTATGCGACTGAATGGCGAACGTTTGCCGCAGTAATGAGCTCCTGTACCTAACTTAATGAGCTCACTTTCAACCTTCTTTCATATTTTCTAAACAAATTGTGTTTCTCTTTGTTTGTACTTAGCTACTTTTATTTCTCTTTGAAGCTTATAAATACTCACAATAACTTTGAAAGTAAGTTACAAGCATAAATCAGAAATAATGTGTAGGACAAAAAGACAAACTGAAAAGAACTTACGAAAGACATTTGGAGTTTTTTCATTTTGATACGGCGTAGATATCTTTATGATAATTATAATGAAATATGTCCGCTTGCAGGACTCGCAACGTCAAATAAGCACCGTATTCAGAAAACATACTAGTCGATGGTCGTAGTGATTGATATGTGGGCGACTAGAAATTGATGAAAATATGATGAATATTATTATTTCTAAATCTGAAATATGTTTTTAATTTTAATTAAGTTTTATGACTTTATTACTTTAACCCTTACTTTAACACCAAAACAATTACTTCAACACACAAACTAAAATTGCACGATTGCTGTACTGTATTTCAAGCGGAGCTTTTTGCCATACTAAACGCAAGCCAGTGGGCTTTTGATCACAAGTGCCCCAAAGTGAAAATTTACTCAGATTCTTTATCTTCTCTTCAAGCCCTACAGAATCAGGACAGCACCCACCCATTGATAACGCAAATCCATGCAATTATTCGAGAATACCGAATTGTAGGTTGTCTCGACTTCTGCTGGGTGAAAAGCCATGTGGGAATTGAAGGTAATGAAGCTGCAGATAAAGCCGCTAACAGCGCTGCGAGACTTAATACATTACCTAACTATTCAAAGTTCTCTATCTCTTTTGTGAAAGACAAATTTAATAAACTTAACCGAGAAACGAGGGAAACACGTTATCAAAATGCTGTACAGGGCCAGCACACACGGAATTTTTTCCCTACTCTAGCGAAAATAGCCGAATTCCGGAAATGTGCCAGAATGTCATTCTTTATTACACAGGTTATTACAGGTCACGGGTACCATAAGTCATATCTATATCGTTTTAAAATTATTGATTCTGATAAGTGTCCATGCGATAACACCACCATCCAAACTGTAAAACACCTTCTAGTAGAGTGTTCCGAATTCAGCACTTTCATGTGTGAATACATGAAGCATTATGTGCCTTCCTGGGTGTATCGCCATACGATATTGAAGAACTTATCAGAAAAGAATCAGCCATAGCCTCGTGGGTAAAATTAATTCATAGTATATTCAGCGTTTTAAAATCGTACAATGGCACGTAAATAATTATTATATATACATATATATATATATTTATCCTTTAGTTTAACGTTAGTTTTTAGGTAGGTTGTTTAGGATAGCAATGGATCTGTGGGGGGATTGGTGATATCAAATTGCAATCGTCCTCCCACAGATCAAGTGATTCATGTTTAAAATATTTTGTGTATATATTTTTTTTTGCATTTGTATACTTAATTGTGAATAAAAGAATATGATTTAAAAAAAAACCTCCTAAGTATGTCCCTACGAAGTTACGAAGCAGTAGTAATGCAAATATCGTGTGTGAGTGAGTTTAGTCGTGTAATTAATTTTATTTAAATTTGCTTTATTTTGCTAATTATTTTTTATAATTTATTTTTCAACTTTATTTTTGCTGTAAAATGTCGTATTTATATAGTTTGCCACTTAGTTTTCTTATAATTTTGTGATTATTTAAGAAATATAATATTATAACTCCTCTTGCCTGAAACACAGGATTACCTTGTTTAAGCACACGTTTATATACCTTACGTACCTAAGTAACACTCTGTTTTTTTTAATCTCGAGATGCTAAAATTTTTGAGGTGTTATTATTATACTTTGGTCGTATTTCCAATAAGGTGATTGTTATTAGATGACAGGTCGATACATAGCTTTGAGAAAAACAGCACTGGGTCGAATCGGCCGCCGGCGTCGCGCCGGATCGCGGTCTTCACGGCTCGAGTCGATGTCATAATGCCAAAGACAATGCTCTAAGCATAGTAAAAACTAAGTAATACTTACATTAGACCATATAACCATACATTTTCTGCAAACATTCCTGAATTTTATGCTTAGTCTCGCACTATGTTTGTGTAGTTTTTGTTGACTAACTAAACTTTAATAGGACCACCTAGAATCTAGGTTTCTAGGATCCTTATTTCATTAGAAATATTGCAAAAATTTTAACCAACTTTCAAAAAGGAGGAGAAGGTTTTCAATTCTACACGAACGATAATTGTCACTAAGGCATATCTCCCTCGTTTGTCTGATCTAGGGTCCAATCATCTTCAAAATTGATTTTAAAATCACGTTACGATTACGATGGTGTTACGATTCTTCGACGACCTTACCATACCCGGGGTCTAGATGAAGTTTCCCTGTCGCGGTGGACGGAGATTAGCTCGGGCTCTCACGTCGTCTTCATCAATTACCCCTCCCCCCGCCCTCGGCACCACCAGCCTCAGGCAGTTTTCATAGACACGCCTCCTCATCAGCCCTAGATTTTACTTTTCTACTGAACGTTTTTGTCAAACATTGATATATGTATTTAGGTTATTAATGACCGAGAGGGGGAACATCTTTCTTTATCAAGATGTTTTACACAGCATTTGTATGATCTTATCTTAGAATGTTATAACGGGCAAATGCCTTTATTAATTGAATCAAATACAAGCTAAAGAATCCAAATTTAATACCTTAACTACTTATCATATAGCGAAAGTAACGCTACGTACGTAGTTGTTTAGTAACTCTGTCTGTTTGTTCGCTTTTCACCACTGAACTGCTAAGCAGATTTTAACGAAATATATCAGGAATGTAGTCTGCATCACGAGGACGAACATACGGTACTTTTCCTCCAAGAAGTGCGGAAAAACTGGACAATCGCGGGTAATACCGGGGATTCAACTAGTTATACATAAAACATTTGGATTGCTGTCTGTTGAAGATACAAAATGCTAATGCTCAAGCCCACTACTAGTAGGCAGCGTACCCAGCATGCTGACGGCATTACCACGCTGAATTGCAATTGAATTGCAAAACGCCAGCATTTTGGTTTCGCATTAACCAGACGCGATATAATGATTGAATTATTATCGAAATAAGGCTGTAAATGTAGGATTTCAGCAGTAGAAGGTCAATTGATTTTCTTTTTCGTAATTTTTTAAGCTCGTCAGGTTATCAAGAATAGAATAACCTCTAGAAGTTCCTAGCAGTCAATGAAAGCAGCAACTAGCAACTTTGATTGGCAACAAAATAATTATTTGATATAAACAGCACAACAGTCTCCATTTCCCGCAACCACATTCACTATTCGAGTAGGTAAATGATTATCTGGTTGTTGATTGGAAGTGGCTTCTGGCTGCAAACCGAGTGGCCTCGAGCCTGCATCGAGCACTGATCATTGTTCCGCTGTATCGCTACACAATTACCGCACAGACTCGCCACTGAAAACAAATTGAATGCATCGAGCACACGACTTTAAGCTCCGTTTATACTCTCATTTACCGCTGTAAGGCCGATGCAGTTGTTAAGATTCACGCATTTGCAGATTCATATATCTCACACTGACACGTTTTCCTATAGTCGAAAATAATAACTTTTTTTTTTATGATACTGAGTGACGAGACGAGCGAAGTCGCTCGCCTGATAGCTCTTCACGCTTGCCCATAACAGCTCAACGCCACTCAGAATTTTGAACTTCAACAGTTCAAAACCCTGGATGGCAACACTGCGTTCGTCACCCCGAGGTATAAGATGTCAAATCTCTGTGTGCCCTGAAATTTCGCTAGAAACATTGCCCTTCAATCCGGAACACAGTAGTGTTTGCACACTACTGCTTGGCGGTTGAATAACTGGCAAAGGTGTGGTACTTCCCCAGGCGGATCCCTGCAAAAGAGTCTTACCACTACAAAAACCTATACTCGGTGCAAGTTTTATTAGTTCTAACAAAAAGCTGAATGAAAACAGTAAGTGTTAATTAAGTAGGTACTACTGGTTGTAGCACGGATAACGAAGGTTAAATTCAGGTCTTGTTAGGTTTGATGGTTGCTCTGTTTTTAGGGTTCCATACCCAAAGGGTAAAATGGGACCTTACTACTAAGACTCAGCTGTCCGTTCGTCTGTCTGTCTGTCTGTCCGTCTGTCACCAGGCTGTATCTCATGAACCGTGATAGACAGTTGAAATGTTCACAGATGATGTATTTCTGTTGCCGCTATAACAACAAATACTTACTAAAAAAAGAATAAAATAAATATTTAAGGGGGCTCCCATACAACAGACATGATTTATTTGCCATTTATATAGATAATACGACGGGACCCTTGCGAGTCCGACTCGCACACGGCCGGTTTTATTTTACAATGTTATTGCATCTGCCGGAGTTTAAAAAAAGCTTGGAGTGACTGACTTATTACCTATCGTTGATTTGAATGTCATTAAATTTTGTAAACAAATAGCTTAATAAAATATGACTTTCGTATTCGAATATGAGTACCTAAAATCAGCAGAGAGGTTGTAAAAGAGGTCACGAGGTCATAGTTTGGGTGAACTACTAGTTATTTATAAGCCTAAATGAACGATGGTACTACATTAAATTATTCTGTAAGTATCAGTTAAGTACGAAGTGATTTAAGATAATTGAGAACTACTGAGAATTTCAAATGTTTGTCAACGTTTGTTACATTATTTGTTCTTTTTAACCCCAGACGCATACAGAGGGGTGCTATAAGTTTAACGTGTGTATGGGTCTTTCTGTGGCATCGTAGGTCCCAAACGGCTTAACCGATTTTGATTTGATTTTTTTGTTTGAAAGGTTTTTTGATCTAGAATGTTCTTGGGTATGATTCAAGATAATCTGTTCAGCTGTTTAAAGATTATCAGCTTTTTTTATCAAGGATTTATACATGTTATTCGTCACACCAATGTTCATGTCACATACATTTATATGTAACATGAACATTGTTATATTTACTAAAATTCTTCCAACAAAGACAGTCTAATAATTGTAGATAACAGAAATATATATAACTTCTCCGACAAAATTCGCCTCCATCAGTCATTTGATAACTAAGAGTTAAATAATTTGGTTACATTAAAACATTATACTTAGTCAAACAAATACAAGTTTATATAACACTAGCTACCCGCCCCGGCTTCACACGGGTGTAAGCTTAATTATATATATGTATAAACCTTCCTTGAAAAATTATCTAACTGGTGGTGAAAACCGCATCAAAATCCGTTGCGCGTTTAGGAGGAGCTAGCGGATATACAGACAGACAAACGCGGAAAATGAATTAATTTTATACAACTAATGATGTGGTGTACTATTATGATTATTTTGTGCCATACTAATTTTAGAACAATTTTTATGTTACCTAACATGATAATGCATTAAAGCACAATTTAATTGTAATCATTTGTGCCGAGTTGGAACACTGTCTCCTAAGTATGTTGTGTTAATACTTGCTGTATCGTGCTTTACGATACAGCGTGCGTGCAGTTTTACTTTATGAGAGAATTATTGTTTCCTTGCTCGGTAGTAGTCTAGCAATTTAGTTCAGCAACAAACTAGTTTAAATAACATTGATGTAGCTTGCTGCAGGAACTCATATACGAGATGAGCTTTGTTTATGTACTTACATCGGTGTAGTCAGATACTGCATCCAGTATCTAGTAAAGTAACTTTTAAACTCGCTTAAGTTGGCTTTACTTGTAACAATGTTAACAAATCTTGGAAGCCGATTTCAACACAAAATAAACCGGTAGGTACAGAAGGCCGGCTTCGGCTGACCTTGATTTTAATAACCTACCCGCAACCCTAGCACTGGCGTAACAACCGGGCCGGGCGGCTAGTGATTGATATTCCGGAAACCCATATGAAGCGCTTTGATTTCACTTTTATTGTGCAAAGTGCTAATCTGTTGAATGCGCTGTCTGAATGGGTGTTCCCAGATAGTTACAATCTGGGTGTCTTCAAATCACGAGTGAATCGGTTTCTTCTAGGCAAGCGTGTGGAGTACGCTTGTCATAGACCGCATCATCGCATTAATATCAGGGGAGGTGGTGGTCAAACGCCAGCCTATTATCATATAAAAAAATGCACAAACTTTTTTTTATTCATATTCAGCGATTTTATTTATTTATTTAATACTTTATTGCACACTTACAAATTAAGTACAATGCACAAATGTAGGTTTTAATGCTTAACATTTTCTACCAGTCATCCACCAGGTTGAACAAATGGTATGTAGGCGTGCATGAAAAAAAAACTTATAATTTAAGAAACAAAAAGCTGGTCACTAAATAAAAGAAAATAAGGAACAAAACTTTTACAAGAAAAAGATTTTATATCTTCAAAAATGTTGAAAACGTGCAAAAGGGAAAGCTACATACTTATATGGCCGTTGAGCGCAGCTTTAATGACACATGTACAAAAAAAAGTTTTTTTTTTTCATTTATTATTTTAGTAAAATATTGAAATAAAAACATAAGGTTGGTAAATAAATATTTAAATCGTGTATCTCAGTATTAATTTATCGCAATATTTTATTTTCTCCATAGCAGATAAATAAGCCGAAACCTAAATTGCGTTCTAATTGAAACGCACCTACTCTAAGTCTGGGAAAATTAAATTTCTTTCAACTCAATATTGATATTTTATAATGTTCCGAAATATTTTAATTGAAGTGGGCACCGGGGCAGCGCGGGGCGCCGCCCGCCGCTCACCGCCGGGGATGCTGAAGTGCGCGACCTTTCTTCTCTAATGGATACCGAAAACCTTCTTCACTTTTGCTCGAAAAATCTTTTTCCAAAATAAATTAATCCATACCGTATGTAAATCGGACGCCTTGGAAAGTTTTTATTGAAAAACTTGAAGAACTGATGAAAATGGGGCCGCGACGTTTAAGGTATATCTCCTTTCGTCTTATGAGTGTGATACCGACTGAATTTCAAATATTCTTTCTTACTTTACGTACTTTTGTTCTTTTTAGTTTTTATTTGGAGACTTTGTGCGCAATAATAATGTTCTAATATTGGAGAAATTGCAGACTTACCTCAGATCAAATTAAATCACTTACGTGAAATTTGTGAGTTTTTTTTTATTGTTTCCCTTGTGAGGAGTTTGGCGTTGCACTCCTGTGCATTTGCCATTGTCAAGTATTACTCGTAGTTTGATGAAATGTAGTGAAACAAGTCAGTCACCGTCCTCTGGCGGCACGCAAAGCAAGTCCTAATAACGTGGTGGAGACTTTACAAGAGGCTTCTATGGAGCTTTGGAAACAATACCAAAATACATGTTTACAGCATTATATCACTTTTCCACAGTCGACCATCTCCAAGAACACTTAATATATAATCCACTCCACAATCCACTATTATTATGCATTAACACTCGAAAATTCACAAGTTTAGGAAAACAATACAACGAGAAGACATGTTTATTTCATGTTGGCGCCAAAACTCATGAGACATTATAAGTATATGTACTGGCTTTTTCCCACGGTTTTGCAGGTGTTGTAAATAAAACCTATGCCTGTCATTCAGGGATGGAGGCTTTAAATCTATAAATTTCTTTTAAACGGTTCAGTAGTACCAGATATTATACCTCTTTTTTTCCTCTTGAGAGAATTTGGACATCACACGTCTTGTGCATTTGCCAGTGTCAGCAGGTATTAAATATTTTTACGTTTTATCGGATATCGTAAAATCAGTCACGATCAAGTCAAAGTCACGCCCTAGTAAAGTGGTAGTGACTTTACTTGATGCTTCAATGGAATTTTCAAAACAACACGAAAATACTCATGTTTCACTCCTTATATCCGTCTACTGAGACTGATGACTGATGTATGCTGAGATTTTTTGTCTCATTAGCACATTCCCACACTTAGTAGATACGTTCACAAAGCTACCATTATTCCACATGTACACCTGAAAATACTTTGAAGTGACATGTTTTGTTTTATGTTGACGCCAAAACTCCCAAGATTACATCTTATACAAACAACAAACTTTCAAGCTCTACCTCTTTATAAATCCATCTCTTTTGTTTTTTTTATAAGTGCAGATTTTGTTGATGCAATATTAAAAACTAGGCTGGCATACTTGCCTTACCAGGGCCTCACGGCTAACCTTTAACGCAGGCTCGAATTAGCGCTGAAATAGCGCAGTTCGGAAAATCACGCGAACGTAAACCTTAACACGCAGAGATACGTTTTGCGATCGCGAATTTTTTCTCATCACCTAAACAGTAGCCCTAAGGCCCCTGAACTAGTAAAATATTAATTTTTAATTTAATCCTTTTTTTTACGGCTATTTTGGAATTTTTCGAGCCGACATAAAAGTGGCCTTAGCTTAGTGGTTAGAACTCATGCTTAGGGTAAATTAAAATCCTATTGGTCGTTAAGTTAATGAATTGTCTATATCATTTAAATAGTATGATAGCCAATTATGTACTTTACGACCTTAAAATATAAAGCCGATGAATTACGTATAACATAGCATGTATTTATGTTAGAAGTTTTGAGCTAGTGCCTGATTAAGTTATCTAAGATTAATTAGCGGCACAGGTCCTTCTGCAGCGGAGGGTCCGAGCACTCCTCAGAGAGGCTGAGTAATTGATAAAGCTAACCCTGCCGCCCTTAATCACGGTCAGCAAGTTTAACTTAATAAATAGTTATTTATTAAGTTGTCTGGAAAGTTATCAGTTCCTATTCGAGAGAAGTTATTAGTATGCGAGACAGTTGTAGGTACCCACTTCCCTTTCCAGCTTCGATGTATAAATGGCAAGCTGCTGTAAGCTGTATAAAGTGTATAATGGCTTAATAAAGGCTGAAGCATTAATCAACTCTTATGGTCGTGCTGAAATATTTACAAAAAATAAAATAAAAAAAATATATAAATAATATAATATATATAATATAATAATAATAAATAATAAAATAAATATTAACAGGGAAGTAATATATCAAACAATGCAGCATGCTCATTAAATTGCCTTTGAATTTAATCTAACCTGCTGATTAAACTAAATCTATCTGTAAATTACCATTTATAATGATGATGACTAGATTTGCTATGCGTTATTAACGACTCGCATCTGTCGTGAGCTCGTGACTCATACAGCAGGTTGGGTACCTACCTATTAATAAACATACGACTTCCTTTTGCGTGTCTACAAACATAAAAACTCTTCGTGCATATCCTAACAAAAACATAAATTAGGTGAATTTATATAGAGAGCATCCCCCTCGTTACAATATGTCGGTAACGACACCGAGGGTCAATGCGCAGTCAAATCCCCCGCACGAACTCGAGCGGCTCCAGATCGGCGAAATTATCAAAAGTTTTTAACTTACAACTTTTCCCTAGGCGAGTGGAGCGGTTGAGCTTTTTCATTCGTTTGAAGCTTTCGTGGGCCGCGTCGCTCGGGACCGCGACTTCTTTGTCTAAAGGCACGGCACGGCGCGGCGGGCTGTCGCAGCGCAAGACAGCGTAGCGGCGCGCTCGCCTCTGCGGAGAGAGCGCGCGTGCCGGTTCCAGCCGCCGCGCGTCGGGCCGGTCGCTCTCCGGCCTCCGGCAGACTCGACCCGACTCGTATTGGTTTAGTCCTCATCGCTGCGATGCCGGTGGCGCACGTACCGCCCGCACGCAGACACTGCGCCGCGACGATCGCGTCGTACTTCACCAACTAATAAATCAGCGACGAACTAAACCCTCATGAACAGATTAAACTCTAGATGAAATAACTGCTCACGGTGATTAATCGTTCCGCCTCTACTGTATCGGAGCCATAATCTTGGTTTGGTCGCGCATGTAAACATTGTTGAAGTATTGTCGGAATTGTTTGTTCACTTTAAAGTACAATAGGCAGGTTATAAGCATTTACGCAAACGATGTCGCGCTAATGCGACAGTTCAGTGTAGAGTTTTGGAGTAGTGAGTGGAGGGTTGGATGTGCTCTAGGTAGAGGCATTATGGGAGGCGGGCAATGGACCGTTGGGCTGGTGTGGCTGATGGTGGGCTCGGCGGTGGCGGACTCCTGGACGGCGTACCAGGAGCCGCCGTGCTGCCTGCCCGTCTCGCACCACCGAGTGCGGCATCACAGAGGTGAGTCATCGACCTCCAGTAAACCGACTATTTATTCTGTGACTAAACACCGAATCTGAATAATTTAGACACCTACCGTCGAGACATCTAATTGTAATGTCTGCTTACTAACACGTGAACGGTTCATCGTACGACACATTAGTCACGGTGGTATGTGGCGCAAAGAGATAGTCTGTCCAAATATTTACTTGAACTGCATGCACGGGTACAACATTTTATCTGACTTCCGAAGTTATTTAATGCGGTGTCACGAAATACCTTATGTTACTCACACGCAAGGAGAACGTGAATAAAACTACATTTTGCGCAAAAAGTAGGTACTGTAGGTATACCTAAACATTTCAAGACTATATATTGTTCATAAATGTAGATATAATTGAAATTAAAGAAAAAGTGGTCAATAGTTTTAGCTACTTACCTCAGCTATTAACCGAATAAAATAATGAGAAATGCTACGCGTCACCAGGGTTACCATACTGACGTAAAGCTGGACATATCAATAAAAGTCCGGACATTTCAGTATGTTGGTCAATTATTAAAGGAAGATTTTAGTTTTAACTGTTTGTTGACATAAATCAAGATTTACTCGTATTACATCGCCCAAGGTAAAAAAGCCGGTCAAATTACAAAGCCGGATAAAGGTCTAAAACTCCGGACAAATCCGGACGGATGGTGACCCTACGCATGGTCAAAATGTTGGTGCTGGCTTAACGTACCTATAAGCATTGTCATTTAGCTTGGTAATGTCGCCAGAATGCTAGGTACGCTGCCAACTGGTAGTGGGCTTGAGCATTTGGATTGTTTCTAGACCTTGAACGGTCTATGGGTAGTCGTAACTGTTTTGTATAATATGCTTAATAGTTTAGGCAATAAGTATTAGTTTGTATTTTGTTCAGTTAATAAAGACATCTTCTCTCTCTAAAAAATCGCTCAAAACTGTTTAAATAAGAGTTGATTATGCTAAAACCGTTTCATCAAATTTATCTTCCAATCCCTCAATTCGTCACAGTCCACTGAAAACAGACGTAATTTACAAAAATTAAACCGTAGGTACAAGTTCCGAGGAATTTAACTTCATTATGTTGAGACCTCAAAATACGTCTCTGTCGGCAGGGTCATATTTCCCCGTCTACCTTTTAAGAACATTTTCCTGTCTCTGGACAAAATGTTAATTATTATGTGCCAAGTAGGCAGAGCCGGGCAAAATTCTTTGCGGACTGCGACGGGACAATTTGACGTCATTAGCAAGTGGCGGAAATTCCCTTGTGACTGACACGACGAAAATACCATGATATTAAAATTGTGGATTCTGCGGAGGAATTTTATTATCACCACATATAAAGCTGCATATAACTTTATTAGCTGTAATATTCTCTAACGAGAATTGACGGTGCAAATAATATATGTTAATGTTTTGGATTTCCCGTGACATTTATTTGCCTATAAACATGCTAAATTACTTCAGTGGCTACCGATATACTAAAGGTATATATATATATACCTTTAGTATATCGGTTTAGTTGATAGGTCTTATTTTATAAGGACACGTCACTCACAGTAATTAGGTATCAAAATATACGGTTTTTTTATTTGCAATATTTCTCTTATTTTTTTTCTTGAGGCAAGGGCCGCTGTTGATAATTAAATACAAAATGTGTGTAAAAGAGAATATTAAACTATTGTACAGTACCTATAGGATTAAAAAAATATTGTCTTAAGTTCTTGATGGTGTTGAGCTGGTCTATGGTTTTAGGTCCGGCACCCGATAATTACTTCATCTCAAAATATGGCAACGGGTGATGACTTGCCACCCACTAAATGGGTCCCCTGTAAAGACTGCCCTATATAAACAGTGGTGGGGCAAGATTGGCAATAATTTTCATTCATCATCATCAGCCAGAAGACGTCTACTGCTGAACATAGGCCTCCCCCTTAATAATTTTCATTATCATTACCATTTTCAATAACCACACATGTAAAAGAATTCAACGCGCGCACATTATTACAAAAGTAATTTGTGTAACTCTACTTTTTTTTCGTTTACCATTTATATAGAATACCTACTGCTCACAGATTATTAGTCTAAGTATTAGCAAGGATGGATGGTACTTTTTGTCGATGGTTTTAGGTACCTACCACTCAGATGGTCTACGAGACTACAATAAATGCAATAATAACGTACGAAATACAATACTTGAATACTTATTATTTATTTCTGTAACTTGACATCAGAGTAAGACGGGTCATGTCGTGTATTTTTATATCAGTTCAATCGTCTTTTATATAGTTCTCACCGTTAGCAAAAGGCCGTACACAAAAGGAATCTTCAAGCAAAAAAACTTTATGCATGGCTCACAATGTAACTTACTTTAGAGCAGTTACTTAGATTCATACGAAAAGCTCGATTTCAATCATAAGTACAATGTTACGACCCCTGTTATTCACGGTGGTTTTCCAGTTTTCCTAAATCTTTCTGAGATAAAAGTATCCACATAATTTTCATCAAAGATCTTTGAGTTTTTTTCCAGTGAAGGTAAACAAACTGAGAGACTTATAGAAAAAAATCGAACAAACGAAGCAAATGCAGTCAGATAAATATTATACTTAACCAAATTTCACAGATATTTCATCCCGACATAACTATAAAATATACTATGTTTAACCAATGAGAGAATTACTTGGAAACATTCTTTGTCAAGATCAGTTTACGAAAAGGTCAATGACCTTTGAGCTTTTTTTAATTACGTTTTTATATTTTTAATTACATATAAAATTAACATCTATCTAAAGCTGTAAATGTGAAAAGTTTCATGCACTAGAAGGTTCTAAAATATTGGGACGTACAGACGGACGGACAGAAATACGGACAGTACTACGAAACCCTCAAATTATCATATTTTTTAGGTTTTATAATGTTATTGCAGCAGTCATCGTCATTCCTAGTTTAGTTAGAGTATAGTATAGGTATAGAATAAAATTTAATTTTATTAATATAATTTAATTTACATTTAGTTTATCGAGGAATAAATACTACTTATGCATTCGGTTAACAATATTTGCATAAACTGGGTTACGCGGTAAAAGTGATACAAAACCGGAAGGAGTCCATCCATAGTACCCATCATCATGTATCCTGACATCGCGAAAATGTTTTTCGTGATTTCAGGGCTTCCCATAGTAAAAAAAAAAACATAATGATGTGTACAATCCTTTCGGCTTAGTACAGTCTATATGCGTAACCCTATATACACTTTTATCTGTAGTTATTACAAAGATACAAATTAAATCTTGCAATGGCTAAGCTCTGATACTGCTGTTATAGTATAGGCCACACGGGTGGGTGCCGGTCGGCGGGGGATCATGGCGACCGGTTCCATGCGCCAGCGCAGGTAACCGACTCCCCGGCTAAATTAAGTTATAAACGAGCTAGCGATCGTCGGCATAGCAGCCGCTTTATTATCATGTCCATACGTGATATGTGAGAGGTAACATGAAGTATTTTGTTTTATATTCTGGTAGATTGAGAAATTACGACCCACGATAGAAATGAGTACTTAAGAGTCCGCTTCCCGCCCATACCTATCTCTATCACTCAAAAAAAAAAACTCGAAATATATACGCTCCTTTGAGTAGGTATAATTCTAATTACATACTCAAAGATAGAGTGACAATATTATGTTATGGAGTTAATAGTGGCTTGAAATGAAAAACTGAAGATTAGGATTGTAACAACGAGTCATGAAATTAAAAAAAAATACAGTAACATGTATAAATCAGGAAGTTTTTTTTAATCTATCCTCTGTGAGGATTTTTGCATAGCAGTTATTGTGCACCTATGTCCAGTATTAAAATATCATCAAGTTTGATGAAATGTAGTCAAATAAGTCAGTCACAGTCAGAGTCAAGCAAAGTTTGCCCTAGTAAATTCGTGGAGACTTTACAAGAGGCTTCTATGGGGCTTTGGAAACAACACAAAAATACATGATTAATCACGTTATATCACACTTCACTTCCGCACACTCGATCACGTCTACGAACAGTTAATAAATAATAATGCGATGTGTATATTGTGTATTTTCGAGTGTTAATGCGTAATAATGCATCATTTTTACATTGCATTCCGCACGCACAAGTTTATGAAATTAATACAATGAGACGACATGTTATTTTCACGTTGACGCCAAAACTTTTAATATCCCATATAAATATTTGTTCTCAAACCATAACTGTCAAATTTTCTATTGATAGAATACAAAATCGAATAGCTGAAACGATGACAATAAAATCGAATATCGTTTTTTTTTATGTGACTTTTTGTGATTTCGTTTGATAGTTGGTCATTACGCATGAAAATATTTAGGTGAGCGTTTCAAACATCAAGGGCCTTACTTAAAAACGTAACTCAAGTTAACATACGCTTAAATATGCTCCGTCTTGTTTTTTTTAAAACATAGATCAACTTGAGTAACGCTTTTAAGTAAGGCCTCTAGTCCCAGGGCGTTGAGCATTAGCCTAAAATACGCTGAATATGATGATGATGATGTTCTTGCAACACTTATGTAGATACACTATTATGTACCTATATTGAATAATGATAATGGCCGCCGATTAGCCGTCACATGTCCACAGGCAAGCTCTTGCTGTTTTATTTATTGCTCAATTTCCATTTCCATTTTATGGTTATCTAATGGCGTATAAGTACCTGATTATACTTTTATGTCTAATTTGTTTGTGAATATAGATTTGATATGGAAAGCACTTTATAATGTAAATAATATTAAACAAATGATTCAATAAACTTTCGTAATCGTGAATAATTAATGTGTCTACATTATTATAATTCGTTACGTACCTACTTATATAATTTTTAAATTGATAAATTGTGAAGCGATTTTAAGAATTTTTTCTCGAGTGTAGGTTTGGAGTCCAATTTAAATTAGAAGAAAATATTTGGGCAGTGCGTCCACAGATTAAATAAAAATAGCCAGATGGATTTAGTACTCCGAACACAAAAGTGAAGTCACTTTTTGAAACATATGTTTGAGTCATGTATTTACTGGGACTTTACGTAGTTTTGGAAGTGATTTTGACTTCAATTTGGCAGTAGGCCGTAATACATCTGTATTTAAAAAAATTTGAGATGGTGTCAAAGGTGGCAAAATATTGAACCGCGAAGTCAGTTGTTATTTTATTGTTAAATGTAGTAATTAAGATACGTAAAAAAAACAACAAAATCATCAAACAAGAAAACCACAATAGCAGTTCTGATCATCTTCAAAACTGATTCTGTAGTTTCATAGTTTGTTACGCAAAGTAACGCATGATTCAATCACTTCATAGAAAATGTTTTTGTTCAATTTTTTCAATATTATTATATCTGTCAGAGTTAAAAAACTTGAACCTCCTAAACTAGTAAAGCTACTTATACCTAACGTGGGAACATTATTAAAAGAATTGCGGTACCGCGTTCTACAACAGATTGGTCGACTGGTCGAGCAGCGTGTGGTCCCGTCGAGAGGTCACTCGAGACTCGGACCGACAGCGCAGATCCTAACAACACTACCTTTTTGATACGAGAATTTCGTATGAAATTAAAATTGTACAGGCACTCTTACTATCTTTAATACTTCTTTGTGTTCAAAATTTAAATAGAATTTGATAAAAATCTTTCAAAGTTAAATAAAAATAACTTGTTTTTTTAATTTGCAATGTTTCTTAGTTTGTTTAGGACAAATATTTACAAGCTCAACAATAAAGTGACTTTATTGTGACGAATCACTGAGAAATTTCTGTTAATTACCAAGTTAAACAACGTATTCGGTTACGTGGACGACCTTATTATTTCTTTCACCGAATCGAAATTGCGTATATGTATTACTAATAATTTTGAAGCCGGTTAATTAAATTGTAAATTATTGTATTTTGTGGCAGTACGGAACCCTCAGTGTGGAAGCCCGACTCGCACTTGGCCGGTTCATTTAACGTTTTTGTTTGTAGACATGCATTTGACCAGCACCTCGCCTGTTGTTAAGCGATGCGTGTGTCAACCTACGTGACTCTGTGCTCTACCATTCGGTAATAGAAAGTGTGCTTAGTCAAGCCTTAAATTGTAGTCGTAATCGTAAGCGTCCAAGAACCAAAGCTTACTCGAGTCGAGGTGGCATCGTGGCGCAAGGGGCTGTGAAAAAGTTTTCCAGGTTAGCGTAGGTTCAAAATTGTTCCGCGGAGCTTCTACGCCGCGTCTCGACTTTTGCAAACTCTATAGGACGGTGACCCCAAACGACCCTGCAGAAGACGAATTCGGTTTATGCTAGGTTCAAAACAATTTTTTTTTACCTATTATCATAAACGGAGTTGAGTTGGTCGCTGTCCATTTATCGCTTCCGTATCTACCGAACCATCGCCACCTTGCCTCACAATTGAGTTTAAAAAAAAAAAACGGGATGTGTAGCACAAACTCTATTTTAGATTTGTAAGTTAACTTTTGGAAGACGTAACGGTCCGTTTTGGAAGTCTCACACGTGAGCTAATGAATCCTGGCTGAGGCATGTTCATCATCTTCCACTTCATCCGTTAATATGTTCACAGCGAAAATAAACTGTAATCGCGTTTTTAACCGGTGGAGGAGACATGTTCTGGAGTTGAGACTGCGAATCAACAAACGTAGAGTAGGACGCCCTGAGACTTGATGGAGGACGATATACATAAGGCAGCTGGACTTCCTGGATTTGGAGCTGCCAGTGGCTGTAAACGAAAAACCGAAGATCGAGTTGAATGGAATACATGCATTGGAAGAAGCCTATGTCCAGCAGTAGACTAATATATAATGATTATGATGATGTGTTTTTTTATATACACATAGAATACATAGTTATATTTTGAAGGCTTCTAAAAGTTATAGCACGAGTGGGTGATCAACTTTACACCCACAAGTATCGAGTTACGATATCATTCGGTATTCCGTCGCGACGTCGGTTTTCTGTGATCTATGCCAGTAAACAAAATATTGTCTTCACACCTAATATCTCTTTATAAGTCACGATATAATCTAAATTTATCGCTTTTCAAACGTTAGTTTATGTTTTCAATAACCTCACGTGGGATGTTGAATGAATGGATAGCTCTGACTCTGTGTTACCGACTTCAGGCTTTGAATCCGGACCGTTTTATTAACACGCTTTTATTAGCTTGGTATAATATGTATCTATGAATCTGTGTAACGGAATTTCTGAACGTGATTTTCATCCCTTTACAAAACGTCGGATTGATTTGAAACTTTGCACATTTATCAAGGACCATGCAACAAATTTAAATAGTTTGTCCCATTATCCATACCAGGATCTTCAGGAATAGCGATTTTAAAGCGTGTTTTTTAGTTTTTTAAACTGCGGGAATTGTTTTAATTATTTTTATGTATGTAAACCGATTACTCCGACATGTGTGAAAGAATATACGTGATTTTTTTCTATTATGTAGAGGAAGCGCGAAGATATCCCACAAATGTTCCATTAACTTTGGCTCAGTAGTTTTTGAACCTTTTTTTACTAGATTTTTCTTAATGATCCTGATAATAACTCGTATGATTACGAAAATCTGTCATAGGTCCTAAATATCCGGACTTTTGTAATCCTCCTAGGATTTTTGCAAAAAATCCATTTATTCGATACTACGGCATATACAATAAAATAATTTATAAAAATAATAATCTTCTAGGATTACACCTGCACGAATAATATTTTTGATACAGTAAAATACCCTATTTGTCGTATTTTTTTTACGATATGTAATGACCACCACCGCAACTCCGCAATTGTGCCAACCATTCTTGAACACTCTCATAATATTACTAGCGACCCGCCCCGTATTAGCACGGGTATAAATTTTATTTATTTTATACATATAAAATAATCCTTTCGTGAAAAATTATCTAACTGATGGTGAAAACCGCATCAAAATCAGTTGCGTGGTTTAGGAGTGAAATCAGACTACGCGTTAATGAATTACAACTATCTTAAGTTCACATTTTGACTTTCATTCCCTCTCCCAAGGGAACCATGCTGAAATTCGGGATAAAAAGTATGCAATAACCAACCTCGTATAGTGACAAAAATGAAGAAAAAAAATACAGTATTGGCATCAGTGTCGATTATAGAGAGTCGTCAAAAAAAAACTTCAATGTACAGAATTGGACCTGTTACAGTTTTATTATCAGTATAGATTGAACGTTATGTGTTAGCTCAGCGTCGTCATCCATTTATATAGCATATTGTACTCAAGTAAAACTCTCCCAAGAACATACGTACGTATGTATAGGCTAGTACGTATCTCTTGAAATGTCTATAAATGAAAATCTCAACTTACACCAAGAGTTGTGTTTCTTGTGTTGCAATACATTTCCGTCTCGAATTATCTTCGTCGCTATAAACAGCACCTTTTAACGACTTAGTTTAAGATACTGTCCAACTCGCATTGTGTATTAAGGTTAGGTATGGTTAGCATTTCCTATATACGCTTACATGTTTATATAGGACGGAAAATGATACTTTTTCGATAACGCTCATGCGGGTGGAAATAAAACAGATTTTGTGTGAGATTTGGGATTAGAAAGTAATACAGAAGCAGTAGAATGCTCGTAAAAATGTCCAAAGGTGACAGAAACCCAAGGATATTTAGAACTATGGATTTTGGGCCAGTACTAAAACCAACGTAACTATTTTACATTGGCTTTAGCGCTGCTGGACCGTAATCTTTTTTTTTACATCGATTTAGCCTACTATTTGGTGAACTAAATTAGACATTGTAATGGCGAGTTAAATTACTTTGTCAGTAAGTATTTCTAAAATGCATTTTTTATGTACATTGAGTAAACTTTGAGGACACATTTTTTTGTGATTTGTGTACTTGATCCAACATCTATACAAGTTTCTAAATCTATGCAGAAAGCCAATGACGTTATATTAATCTTTTTGTTCTTCTAGGTATATTTTTGCTAAAAAAACTGCTAAATTACGTTTTTTGTAAACTTGTGTTTTGTTTGAAAACACAAAATATGTGTTGGTTCAATGACAATAGATGAAGATTACTGCTGTGTTGATCTGATGATGGAGAATGGAGTAGTTACTCGTCCTCACACTGCAAATGCTAAAACAGTCAATACTAATAATCTGGGTGTCTTCAAAACACGAGTGAATCGGTTTCTTCTAGGCAACCATGCTCCATCGTAGACCGCATCATCGCTTAACATCAGGCGAGCTGGCGGTCTAACGCAAGCCTAATTTCAATAATTAAAAAAAACTAATTCGTTTTTGGCTCTATTGATCATCAGCTTTTATAAGAGGTAATAAAAAAATATAAGTCATGTCTATTGTGTTGTTGTAATTGTCAAAATGACGATATTTTATGATGAAGATCAAAAAGCTTGTTATTGTAGTTTCATTGTGAAAATTATTCTAAAGATTTACTCATAGATTGCGTTGCGAGGCCTTTGGATTTACTAGTCAAGATGTCCCACTTGAAAGCCGGTTCTCATTCCAGGCTAGGCTCAACAAACCCGACGCCGCCAAATACCTAGACCATAAAAATGTGATACTAAAATAAAGAAAGCAATTTTAATAAAGTGTCTTTCACTCTATTTGAGCCGCTATAAAATGTTTTAATGTCATTATAGATCATGATAAAGTTTATGGCTTTGTCAGGCCACACACACGACGCGTTAGGTCTGGATAGATGTTGCCATTACTCCAAGCAAAGTCCCAATATGTGCTGGATCGGAGCCGTGTCGGGATTTCCTTGTGCCTTGTAAACTAGCTTTATTGGGCGTGTAGAGACGGCATCACGGCACCCAGGCCTTGTGTAAATCGAGCCGACACTGCCTCGGATTGACTGACGTGGCTTTAACTGGTATCCGAGGTAGATCACGAACACGATTCTGTTACTTTAATTCGAAACGCTTGCTGCGATGGGAGCTGGCGTGGTCTTTGGTATCTCAGTCCACGTACCCATCGCTTTTGATGCGATAACTAACTTTAGAAAGCGAGAGAGGATTTTGGGATTGCACTTGGTTCACTGATTAGTGGATTACTTTTCTCCTTTCTCAATATGTTTATTGTAATATATATGTACTTATGTATCTTAAATAACATGTAGTGCATGTGACCCTGTACATGTGACCCTTTATTATTTATGTCAAGACTATTATTATTATTACCGAGTATACAGTCGTACAAAAATAGGTAAAAAAATGGCTCATCAAGAAGTCTTTTTAAAATTTTAAAGAATTTTATACTTGACATATGATTATACCTATAATTTTTACAATTTCTTTGACATTATATTTAATATTTTATAATGTAATTAATATATTTTTATATTAATCTTCAATTATAATGTACTGTTTTCTCACTTAAGAGAAATTCCATTGACTTGTAAATTGCCATTTTACCAATAAATGACTTACGACTTATTAATTAATTAATTAAAACGGTACAATAACTAATATACCTATAGGATATTTCCTTCAATAATATGATAATACAAACGATTCTCACTGGTCATATCAATATGACATGACGTGTTAGAATAACGACCAAAAAATGCTCTAGAATTGTATGTCTCACTTGCTGCACCTCGCGGTTTTACCCGCAGGGATTATTCTTTATAAAATCAGCTATCTGCCAGTGAAAGTCCCATCAAAATCGGTGCAGCCGTTTTGGAGTCCATAGGGAACATACATACACACATCGCCTTGTAAATAAGTATAAGATTTTATATACATTAAAATATTAAAAATAAATAACGACTGACTTCACAGAAAATTCAATAAACGGAATAAATTCTCTAATTTTTCATTAACTTTTTTGTGATATATTTTATTCATATTTAAATTGGGCTACCCTTCAGATGTAGCCCATTCATAAAAATATAATTAAAATCGATTCACAATTGGCAAAAAAATGTCGTAACATACACACATAATAAAAAATATAATTGAAATTATTCTTTTTGGAAGTTGAATTAAATAACAATCGATTATCTTATATTTTTATTTATTTATACGAGTCCATTCTTCTGGTATAGCCAATTCAATAGAAATTATCATTAAAATCGAATTGTCAACTTCCTGCTGTTGAAATCGGCTGAAAATATGCAACGTAGTAGTATTAGTAGTGAGTCAGCTCGTGACCACGGCCATTGTAACATGGTCGAAACGTCGAGCGAAAGGTATCTATTTTTACCTATATTTAATAGTGCGCGATAAGTCCCGATAAATATGAAAACACGTAGTAGTATATTTAAAATATATAATTTTCCATTACTCAGATAGTTCATGATTCATAGTCGGCGTTCAAAACGAAATATAGTTCATTGAAAACATTCACTGCACACAGGTGCAGCGACTGCGTCTATTGGACAATATTTCTCTTACGACATGTGAACGATATTTCTGACCGTAGCTGCATTTTGATGAACGTTGGCAACATTTTCAGGTTGAACAACTTTTATTTGCAAACATTTTTTCCACATTAAAGGCAAATTTTACACATGGTTACACAAACAGGTGGTACTATCCCGAAAGGAGGTTATTGTACAAAAACTACGATTAACAAACGTACCAACCCAGATTTTTACTAATTTAAAAATGTGTGCTTGTTCCACTCTCACGCATTAACTGCATATATATTTTTAGGGGGCCAAAGACATTTAGGACCTATAGTACACGTTGTTTATAATAATTAAGACGTTGACCTCCTTTCGGCTTAGTACCAGCGTTTCGTGTAACCCTATACATATATGTAATTTCTGCATGTCTTACATGCATGATATCTACATCATAATCTGCAAACACTACAAGAAGAGCAATTTCCAAATAATAATAAATTGCACGTGTAATTTCGAAGAAAACGTTAAATGTGTTTTTCATCAACTTAATACGTACGTGGAAATGAACAATACATTGAGTAATCATTTGGAGTAAACAGCAACACACATGGTAAAAGTATTATGCAGACTGCCCCGGTGGCTCAGTTGGTAGTGAACCTAACTTCTGTGCTTGGGGGCGTGGGTTCGATTCCCATCTAGGACAAACATTTGTGTGATGAACATTTGTGTTTGTTCTATGTCTGGGTGTTAATATCTATTTAAGTATGTATTTAAAAATATATATGTACGTATATCAGTCTCTGGCAGCCATATTACAAGCTTTGCTTAGTTTGGGGTCAGATGACCATGTGTGCAAAAATGTCCCAGATATTTATTATTATTATAAACATTAAGCTAGCAAATAGTGCTGTCACATAATTACTTGTTTTTTTGTTGGTTAAATAATAGGCTTGCGTTGCTTTGCGTTTGCTCCTTGCCTGATGCAGTCTACAATGGAACACGCTTACCTAGAAGAAATCAATTCACTCGCGACTTGAACCCACACCCAGATTGTAACTATCGGTGAACACCGAGTTACATTACAAGTTTCTGTTGTTTCTTTAGAAATGCAGGGGGAGAGGCATATTTTGCAACTTACCGCTAAAATGAAATATATATATTATTTATACTTTTAAAATTGAGATCTGCATTACATCTGTAACTGTGCAAAGTCATGCACTTATCTTAATAATTACTGAACTTAAAAGGTTCGGACAAAAAATTCGGACGGACGGACAGGCGGACGGACAGAACGAAGTCATAAGGGTTTCATGTCGGGCTACGGAACCCTAAAAAGTATACTTATCAAGTTTTCGATTTTTTTGGTTGACTGGCTGGCGTATGAAAATTCGGCGTACAGTGCTTTTAATGCAAAAACTAGCTTTTTAATATCTATACTGACGAGAGGCCGTTTTATAAATTTTTAAGTAACTTTATGTCCTACTGCAACTAGATGGATAACAAAATAAAACAAATCATTGTTTGAAACTATCACGGTTGTTCACTACAGTTATATGATTATTTACGGGATATACCACGTAAAATACCACGTTAAATATCCCGTAAATAATCGTATAAATGTAGAAAACAAAGCATGTATATTTCTCAAGTTCAGGCATGGCAAAATTGTGTTGTGTTAGGCGCTGAGTTAAACCCTTATGTGTAAGAGAATTACGTCATCGCTTACTTAGGTATACCTACACTTCACTTTTATAGGTCCCATAGACCGTGTGAAAATGAACAGCCAGGCAAGTATAAGTATCTAAAGAGGTGTTAGTGTAATTCACGATAAGCGCCGGAAACTCATTGAAACTTGCATAAAACCCTAGATTAAAACTAAGTTGAGGAAATTTGCCTCCCCTTACTCGCGTATAAAGAAACCATTTTGTAGGAGATGTAGGTTTTTGTTCGAATGTTAGGTGCCCTCGCTAATTAAATCAATAGCTATGATGGCGTAGTAGTTGGCGCATTTGAATTCAAAACCGCAGGCCGTGCGTTCAAATCTCAACTAGAGTTTGAGCTGCTGGTGAAGGAAAACATCACGAGGAAACCCACTTTCAAGTGCTTGGTTGACTATTAAGTTCACGTTAAAAGTCTGTTGCCAAGCACCAAACAGTGTGTTCCCGCAGCCTCACTTGAGAGCCAGTGCTCATTCTAGGCTAGGTGTGTTAATTATTTTCGACCACATCGCCACTTAAGAGCTGTTTCACATTTTTTGACGAAAAAGCAAGGAAATTTTTGACGTTCTGATTCTATCAAACAGAATGATCTGTAGAAAATTCTACTTATTTAATAAATAGATCCGCATGTATATAAAAATTAAAAAAAAACGGCTTATAAAATGTTGGAAAAACTCAACATATCAACTTATTACCTCCTATTTATAGTTTTTCGTAAAATTCTCGGAGGGAAAGTTTGAGACAGGATTTAGTTAAATTACAGTTTTTTTTGTATGGTTAACGCGTTTTATATTCGTCATGAGAATTACGGCTTTGTTTTTTATGTTATATGCCCGAAAATCCAGATACCTAAAATTCAACGATTGTATTTTGTTATATAGCTCTTAACAACATATTTTTTTATTATAATATCTAAATTACTACTCGGAATAAATATCCGATTTTATCGTGGCGGTGATACATTAAAATTAGATAAAATATACACCGTGTAACTGTGTTGGTAAATTCGTTTTCTTCACAATTTTTGACCCAAATAAAACTCGAAACTAAACGAGCGTATTGATTTCACTTACCTGTGGACGTCAATTATCTACAAATTACCTGCTTTAATATATTGACATAGACATTATGACTGGACAGGCTAATGGAAGCGATATTCCAATGGTATGGTATTCCAATATTGAGTCCGGTGTCTCGGTGATAAGCGAGGTAACATGACACTTCCCGATGCTGAGTACAAGCTGCTGGAAGCGGACATGTCTAACGGAGCCGTACTCCGAACAACCCGTGTTTGAAGCCGGCTTCAGAAATGCTTTTAATATTAACCTATTCAATTCAAAGCGCCAGATAGTGTCAATAACGAGTAACGGCATTGACTAACCGCACTGGGAGTTATCTAAACGTGCTCTACATGAATTTAATACAACATATTTTCTGATTCATGCACCGTTATCTTTTCCTACACTCACGCCGTACATTCCGATTTGGCCTCATATTCACGACGCGGTGACAGGGTGTAAAAGTCATGAAATATGAAACTTTTACGGCCTACATAAAATAAATGTTAAATATTTTCTAAAATCCAGCACCTCAAATGGAAAAAGTGTGTTTGGATTCATTTTAGCCTTTTAGTGCTTTTTATTCATTTTTGACGAAATATGTTTTAAAGGATTGGACATGGTAACTGTACTTGGGCTTTCGCATACTTAGTATAAAGTTTTATGTGAAGGTATACAGGGTTACATGAAATGAAACGGTGGTACTAAAAAACAACGTCACCGTCAACACCGCTAGTATTACTCGTCTGCCAATCATATTATCAAGAAAAAAAAACGGGATCTAAGTAAAAAAAAATCAGCGGCTTCATAGAAAAATGTCATTAATACTCCAAAATGTATGAAACATCAGATATTTTTTAACGCCGCCGTGTAGAATAAATTGGCAATTATATCCAATTTTTTGTGCAATTCATACCCGCCGGGTTGTGTTTATGGCAACGCTTAGTTGAGTGGAATGATTGTGTAAAACTGTTGGACTGGCTCCAACGGCCGCCACCAGAAACAAACGCCACAAATAAAGTCAAATAAGTGAACCAAACAGAATGGAAACCAGGCGCAATTGTAGCACAGAGCTTTTACCTTGTTATAGAACTTATCGGTTTTGCGAGAATTTAATGACTTAAATTTTAATTGATTCAAGACACATAGGTACGATTAAGATTTCATGTTGGAATCTTAAAATAGACGATAAAAGTTTAACGTTAGAGAATTCAAATTTGACATCGTAAATATGGTTTAATGTGGCCACACTTATAGTTTGTTTTTGATAATCAATCTACAGTTTTATAGCTTTCAACGAGAGATTAATTCCATGCAGTGATATCAAACAAAGTGATCGAAAGACGTTCGTTTACGTAGGCATTTAAGATTGTGTTCGAGGAACGTCGACGCGAGCTATTTCTGTGTCCAACGGTTCTCAGAACCGTATGAATGCGACATCAAACTTTATTCTGCACATTGACGATCTTGTTACTTCGCTATAATCAAAGTTGCAGGAATCTGAAGTAGCTTACTAAGGTTAAAGAACTTCGCAGAAACAAGGGTAGGTTAGCTTATTCTGTTTTGATTCCTATCCCCTAAGTGTCACGTAAACATATTTTTTATATGTTTATTTATTCTTATTTTTATGTGTAGCACTTTAGCTTACAAATTCAGTTACATAGGAGTATAAGACCAAGGCGTTCGGGAAATTGCGTGAAATCTTCTCGTCCAAGATACCACAGTGCCTAAAGACAAAGGTCTTTGACCAGTGTGTGTTGCCAGTGATGACGTATGGTACTGAGACGTGGTCCTTAACTGTTGGTCTTTTGGAAAAACTCAGAGTCACACAACGGGCAATGGAGAGAGCTATGCTCGGAGTTTCTTTACGCGATAAAATTTGGAACATAGATATTCGCCAAAGAACCAGGGTCACCGACATAGCTATTAAAATCTGCAAGTTGAAGTGGCAATGGGCAGGCCACATCGCTCGAAGAACTGATAACCGATGGGGAAGAAAGGTTCTTGAGTGGAGACCGCGAACCGGAAGACGCAGCGTAGGTAGGCCTCCCACTAGATGGACCGACGACATTGTGAGAGTCGTGGGCATCCAGTGGATGCAGACGGCAGGATGTCGTTCAGTGTGGAGGTTAATGGGGGAGGCCTATGTTCAGCAGTGGACGTCTTTTGGCTGATGATGATGATGATGATAAGACCAAAGCAGATGGCACAGCAAGAGAGAGTCCATACCCTGCAGGATGAAGAAGGCTGTTGATTAAGGCAGCATAGGAATGCTAATTTGGTCCAGGTAAGCCAGAGGTAAACCCGTAATTTTAAGACGACCAACGCTTAGTTGTTAAAGAACATATGTTAACAAGTACTTAAGTTTAATAATTTAACTGACCCAGCTATGTGCTAAGAGGTCACATATACCCATCAGTCGGTTTATTTTCATTATAACAAATAACCGATATGACACATAAATTGGCTCGACATTTTGTTCAATAATTGCCGTCAATTGTCTTGGTCGTTCAAGAAATTAACTGTGTCACGAGTTTGTTTCAAAGTCAATGATAATTGGACTCTATCAACATCAATAATTTTCTCTGTAGTTATATTAACTATCAGTGACCGGCAAACATCTCGAGTAAAAAGAGGCTTATATAAGAATAAGTTGGCACACTTGTGCATATATACGAGTACACTATACTCAATCGCGCGGATTCGAGCGGTCGATTTCGGACTTCAGTGCCACAAAGAATTCTAAAAATCGACTATTCCTCAGTCTAGGTAGTTTTAAAGTTATTTGCCGATAAGTATACCTTCTTGTATAGATTAAGTATAAGTATACACAAGCCTGATTAAGTATTAAGTATACACAAGCCTGATTATACACTAGACATATGTTCAGCTATTCTAAAATTGTCCAACTGGTTAATCTGGGGTTCTTCAAAACGTGTTAATAGAGTCTTAATAGGTTAGCAACGTATTTGTGATGAGTTTGGTGTTACAAGTATTCATACGCTTCGATGCCGTCACCTTGTCAGCCACCAGGCATAAAAAAGTGAAACATATTGAAATAAATCTTGTTAAAACTGTTTCAAATTTCGAAAATAAAACAAAGGAATGTGTTAAACATGGTGTAGTTAGAATTAAGTAGAGTCGATGTAGGACTGAAATGTCCATGTTTTCATAGAATGGCACGAGGAATATTGCGTGTTGCTTCCTCCGCTGGCACGGCTCCAGTCGTTTCAATTTTATCCCGCGGGACGCTCTCTGTAAACATCCCTAAATGATAAACGCATAATTTAACGCCCCGGGGAAACACGAAAAATTGTGCATCCATTTATTTTGTCGATCATATAGCCGGGAAGACGTTCGTATTCCAACGGGGTCGTGCCAAAGTTCAAATTGAATATTTTCGCCATGTTTCTATTTTAAAGCGTCGGATAAACTTAATTAAACCACAGTTAGCGTCGTTTTATATTGCTAGGAATGGATTATTAACGCTCTTTGGATCGTGAAGGCTTGATTACTGACGCAATAAAACGAGATAGCGCCCGTTATACAGCTTGTGTTTATGAAGTTTTTTTATAAGCAGTTAAGAAGTTTATTAATCCGAAAAGGGTGTAAAGTATTTAAGATCATTATGAAGATGGGACTGGCTGAAGGTTATAAAAATGCTATAGTTAAATTAAGCTCGATAAATGAAGCAATATTTTTAAACATCTTCTCTTTTTTAATTTTTTTTAAGTTTTAATTAGTTCAAATTTTTATAATTAATCATCTAATAGATAAGATGGTGCGGGTTTAATGAAAAAGCCACGTGCCAAACCTGATATCATACTAATACCATAAATGTGAGAGTGGGTTTGTTCGTTGATTTGTTCCTCATTCACGTAGAAAAAGAGAAACGTATCTACGTGATTTTTTCCATAGAGATAATTGGAGAGCCAGAATATCACCCAGGTGATCAAAGTGGAATAGACCAAAGTGACATAAATATGATACTTTTTATCCTGGAAATATGTACGGATTGTACGGATCTTGACGAAATGTTTACGCAATTGAAACCGCGTCGCGCAGCTAGTTGATAATGAAATACTAAAAGTGAAGAGTGGATGGTACTTGTCTTGGCACTGGTTTTTTTTATATATATAATAGATCTACGTTTGGCCACCAACTCGCCTGATGGTAAGCGACGGTGTGGCCGAGGATGAAACACGTAGCTCTAGAAGAAATCTATTCTGAGGAATTCATTCATCTATCTGGTTCCTGAGTTCTTCGCTGAAAGAGTGTAAGCAGGATATTGTGTAAAGTAAAATCAATTCCCATAAAACACCGTTCAATTTGGTGGTATGGAGCGTCGGGTGTGGTGGCAGCCAGCGGTCACCGATACCATCGCAGCCTTCGTCGCCGGCCAACATAAATCTAGCTTTGATACGTTTTGGTAAGAAGCCAACTCCACTGCATCGCTCCCACCGCGATCCACTCAACCTGCGAAATAACACTTGCTTTTATTTTGTAGCACTGTTGAAAAATCACACCATTCTGTTTAAGAGCCGTATTACAAAATGCATCGTTCAACTTTAGGTTTCTAGATTTTCAGTTATAAAACTATATATGAATATCTGGGACATTATTGCACACATGGTCATCCGACCCCAAACTAAACAAAGCTTGTAATATGGCTGCCAGAGATTGATATACATATAATACATATATATTTTTAAATACATACTTAAATAGATATTAACAAACACAAAATGTTCATCACACAAATGTTTGCCCTAGGTGGGAATCGAACCCACGCCCCCAAGCACAGAAGGCAGGCACACTATATACCAAGTGACCTAACGGGGCTGTCAACTATAATATTAATAAAATTCATTTTATGCTGATTTTATCAATAAGTAACGATAACGAGTAAGTTAACGATATCCATTCGAGATCTCAAACTGTCCCTTCGAGAGTTTTACGAAATATATTTTTGTTAAATGGGGGAAATAAGTATATACTTATAGTTTTTCCAAAATTTTAAGGCGTTACGTTCAATAAAAAATTCAGATCTATTTATTATAGAATTTGAATTTTCTATAGCTACCTACTTACTACTTGAAAGAATTAGAACGCCAAAACACACACAGAAACACAGATTTCGTTGCCAAAAAATATGAAAGGGCTCTTAACGTGTTTATTTCGAAGCACTTAATTAAGCTCACAATGAAAGTTTTCGTGCAACAATACGACTGCGTGTAATCACTCGTTGGAACGCGCGGAATACAAGCTGACTCACCACACGTTCATTCCACATTCATAATACAAATCCGATTGTAGCCGTGAATCTTGTGCAATAAAGGCATTGTATCTCGTGTTCGATGGCTTATTCTTACGCTCAAATAAACATATTGAGGGCAGTTAATAAATCATTGTTGTATTGTCTGCATGATCATATCTGCCCGTGTTTGAAGTCTGTCTCTGAACAAATATGTGAATTATCTGTTTTTGCTGTCGTGAAGAGTCTATTACAATGTTACTGTTATTCTATAAAATATTTTTTACATTTTCAAATTATTTCATCATCATCATAATCGGCCTATTTAAGTCGTAGCTGGACTTTAGGCCTTTCTCAAAGCACGTCACCCAAACCAAGCATAAATGTCTTAAGCATAACGTCACTCTATTGAGTCTCCCGTCAAGTAAAGTCGTTTCATAAAGTATTTCGTTAAATTCAAAATCTCCAAGTAAATATACATACGTAGACCACAAAGACAATCACATGGAGTTAAAGACAGAGACATGTTATCTTCAGAGGAAATGACGCTGTAAAGGCACGTTGAAGATTCAGTACCGCCTATAAATTATATTCCACTCTCAGAGAAATTGTGTAATGTTCCTATTACAACGACTTCAAGTCTGTCTCACAGTGGTCTCACATTACCTACCTATACAGAGTAATTAGGTTCTAAATGCGCAGCCTTAAGGTCGGCAATTAGAATTTAGTTAAGCGATAAGCTGGTTAAGTAATAGGGTTCAGTTTGAGCCCCACCGGGTCGGTCGTTAATCACTGCGTTGCGTTCGTTTCCGTCGTCGACCGCTGAACAGCTTACTTTTGATTGTTTTTGATAAAACAAACAAAGACAAATGAATAAGCCAAATCGTTAATCATAAACCGGGTTAAACTGCATTTCCTTTTGCTTTAACCTTATGCATTACCCGGGTGTAAGTGTCGTTTCCGCTGTGTTTAAGAAACAACAATGTACGTGGAGCAACGCTGCTTGATTTATGATCCTTTCATCTTAAAGTTAATTTTGAACATTGTATTTTGGTTTTGGTTAAAAATATACTTACTTATCGTTACAACTGGTATTTAAAAAAGTCACTTTAAAAGTATTATAGCTTTTACGTTACGAAAATCACAAATCATATTTGCGATAATCGCAAATAGTAAATGACTTCGTCAGTTCAGCGAACATTTTTGTTTATTAATACTACCGCGGATCGCTGATGGCGCTACTGTTTTTGCCTGTTTTCATTCGCAATTTCATTTCGCTACCACCTTTTGCTTTTAGCAAATTTTTTTCTACCATTTGTAATTTCTACGGTAATACTCATGCCATATACATACTACGAGCGAGTGTTAAAGTGCCTACTTAAAGGAGTACTCAGTCGAAATTAGGAATACTGGTAGCTGATTCACAAAAACTAACTAATAAAACTCGAGAGAACATCGCTTGAACGTTTCAAACCCGAAGCATTGGTCTGACCAGCGGAAATTTAGGAGTGTAGGCTTTGACAGACGTACGGGGTGGTTTCGACGAATTTATGAGTTCCTCGCACTTTATCTGTGAAACCCTATTTCAGCGGAACGTGTTTTTCTGAAGTGGTGCCCGAAGTGAAGCCACTGTCCGTGATCTAACCTCCCCTTAAATATTTTTAGAAGTAAATAGGTTAGTACCCTGGATACACGAGAAGGTTCTTATTATTTTCATCGCGTTTTCCATCTTCGTATAAACGAAGTTATATCAAAGATCCTTCAGATAAACTTGAAATTGAGTTATGTATATATATTTTTTTCATACTAATAGGTAATAGATTTTGTATAAAAAATTATGAGTATATTGCTGTGGATATTTTCAAGTATTAGTGTTGCTTGGAGTACTTACACTTAAAATATGAAACGATAAGGACCCATATTCTCTAGGCTAGCGCGTTTTGTACGCGTTTGTCAAGATAATGTAGATCCAATCGGAAGACGAGCTTGTTTTGTTTGACGCATTTGAATCTTATAACCATGATAACCGTGTTATTTGTAACCATGGTGGTTTGGTAAAACTTTTATTTTAAAGTAAAATTGAATATGCCCAAGCTTGCTTTTTAACACGCGACGCAAAAGAGGGGTGTTATAAGTTTTACATGTGTATATGTGTGTCTGTGGCATCGTAGTTCCCAAATGGCAGAACCGATTTTGATTTAGTTTTTTTGTTTGTTTGAAAAGTGAGCTGATCGAAAGTGTTCTTAGCTACGGTTCAAGAAAATATGTTCAACTGTTGGAAGATTATCAGCTCATTTATCGGACAAAAATAACCTTGTGTATCTTCTTGCTCAGTTTAAATTTGCCTAAGGCCCGACGCCCACTGTCGAATTGTGAGGCGGCGTCGCAGCGTACAAGCTGCCATTGAAATTAGATTTCAGGGTTGGTCTGATAGTAAAAGTTGTTCATAATGATGAGTATAACTGACCTCTTTGGGTTTAGTACAACCTTTCCGCGTAACCCGGAATGGACAATGTTTGGCCACCAACTCACCCGATGGAAAGCGATGTTGCGGACGAAAATGGAGTGCGTAAACCTAGAAAGATACATGCTCAATCTGGCCTTCAAATACCCAGGTTATAGTTTTCAGGGAACAAAGACGGTGGTATTCCAGTTTTGAGCAAAAAACAAAAAAGCATTAACATTCCAACAATAACAAAATTTTCTTAACATTTTAAACATTTTCCAAAGCTAGGTGCCAACATAACTCAGTTTTTACTCCAAAGTGGCATGCGTCGTTAGAACAAAAGTGAAGGGGTTATAGAAAAGCGATCACTTGCCATCTGCCTACTTCTCTATCTGCCTCTAGTCAGTATAGACACTAGAGAGCTATCTTTTGCATTAACAGCTTAACTGAACACCGAATTGTGAAACGCCTATAGCCAGTCAACCAAAAAAGACCGAAAACTTGAAAAGTATATTTTTTGTTTCAATTTGTGATCTCTTTCCCATAAGTAAGGGTGCACTCAACGGTCATAGCTATCTCTTTCAGAAGTTTTGAAGATAGCAAAACCATTAAGCGTGAATTTCAAATTACCGATTAGGCATTATCTTGTGAATGATATTGGTAATTAGTAAATCAATTACTGTCTTGATACTTTATGGGATGGCAGATTAAAAAGACTCGAAAAAAAAACTATCAGAGTTTTTCTTAATCTCCCACACCATCAGTTATGATCGACTAGTGTCGATTCCACTGTACTATATTCTAAACTAAACTAATCTGACAATACTAAAATATGTCATTTTGAGAGCCGTCTCATTTGAAATAGGATCGACACCATTGAAGATATCTGATATTATTATAAGATTGTCTGTATGCCATACTCACATCGGTATCTATTTAATGTAATAAAGTCTTTTTGCGAAATGTGTCGTTAGTATAATCAATTAAAATAATTACAGCCTCGGGGCAACATGGTATCCTATTATATTGTGACCCTAGAAACATCATTAAAATCTCTGGTGTAACGTGCCACTCAAGTTTGAGAGACTCAAAATATTGGAAAGTTTCCAAGAAGTTAACTTTTAAGTCGTTATGAAAACCTCAAGCTTTTAACATTTTCCTTTTCATTTATAGAGCAGGTTGGTTGTAGCAGTATAATAATAATATAATAGTATCGTTATCTGTTACGGAGTAACATTAGTTGGTCTATAATAATAGGTGGTGATTAATGTGGCAGTCTGGCAGTATTCGGCTAACGTGTACGAGGCCGAGATCGGAATGATTATCGTGGGCTCACGGTTCGTTGATCACAGCACAAAATTAATTTAGGTACGGCAGGGTGAGGGAGCGCGGGTGGCAGGTTATTCTCCATGCGAGGTATTTCTGGCGTGCTAGTGATCCGGCAACTTGTATTCATAGGCCCGTCTAGTGGATGTCCATCGAACTCGGCTTCGACGGAATTGATCTCTAAAATTGATTTTCATTCACCCGCGGACAAGAGCCTCAACTACGGCCCGAGAGCGTTTCATCAAAGAGTTTCAATGTTGCTGGCGCGTCACTGTATCGTATTTACCTACTTCACACAAAACTTTAATGAATTCCTTTGAATACATATCCTTTTTCACAAATTCCCGCTCCGTCAACACTGCTAGTGTTGCAGGTGTCAGTAGGCGATGGTTTCTGCTTACCATCACATGGACCGCATACTTGTTTGCCACTGGTTTTATAAAATTAATTTAGAAAACTTGAGAGTCAACCTTAAGGACTAACCCCCATTAAGTTGATTGTGTTGTGAAGAAATATTTTTTTAGTTCTTACATAATCAGACTAAATACAAAAAAGAAAAATAAACGCATAGTTTCTTCCAATTGTATAGCTTTATTCTTAAGTGAACTTCCCTGTTTTCCTTTTTAGGAACGACCTTCGTTCCTAAAAGGATAAATAAGACTTTGCTAATACATTCCTAAATTCCAAGTTGCTGTCGATCGAAACTGGAAATCACCGTTTTATTTTCGATACCCATTTGTCAATGCATGAATCGGACTGTCGATAGAACGTAGAATTGAGTGCGACGCAATTTTAGAACAATGAGGTGGGAAATTGCTTTCGATCGTAGGTGGTTTCTGAACGGTAAACCGCTATGCGGTGTCCACTCGCATCCAATTCTCGGATTTGTGCTACTGTGCTTAAATCTAGTTTATGACTTCTTTAAGGTACGAGTATATGATTAATTATGAATTGTAAAACAGATAGCAACCGGCAAACATCTTGAGCAAAATGCGCTCAGTCGAAATCCCCTCGTACCGCCTCAGAGACCTAATAATGAACTCTCAGATAGTCATAATAATTTTCTATTTGTGCTAGCTGCTATGCTAGGGTGCGGGTAAATACAATATGTCTATATTCCGCCCACATATTTTACCCCTTAAAAAGGTTCGAATTCGAAAATAAAAACTGAAGGTTTTTATTTGAATTTCAAAGATTGTAAAACCAAAAGTTAAAAAGTCCGTCATAAGTATAACTTTTTTGTCGTGGACCACAAACTTTTTCATGTATCGTACCCTCGACATAAATATCCATTAAATACTCTAGGCTCTTTAGAAATCAAACTTTGATTCAATATTATACGGAGCACAACATTCAAAAGATTTTTTTTATTGTACAAAAGTATCTTCCTTAAACAACCTTTCTTATTTACATCTCCCGGGTATATTTTGATTAACGGTAACGTAAGAAAGTAATTTAATATTTTATTACGTCAATAGAAACCTACGCCTTAGTCTGATTGAAGTTCTGTTAACATCATTGAGCTATTAGTATACAAATTGTGGGCGTATTTAAATTATGGTTGTGTTCCGGCGACGCTCATCGCCTTCATTTTTTTCTGATTATAGAGGTTTAACTATGTAGGCATAAGTAAGTGGCATCATATATTATTTGCGCCGTAAATTGTAACACAAGCTTTATTGTTTTAACACAATTCTCGCTTGCTTAAAATAAATTTTATTACTTAACTCGTTCCAAGCATTAATTTGCTCTGACTAATGCAATAACATTATAAAAGAGAGATGAAAATATCACTTTTGCTAGGTTCTTGAATGTAAGACTATAGCACCTGATATGCTTTAGTAAAATATTGAAAGAAAATGGTTTTTATTCAGCTTTTCACAAAATTATTGCAGCCGTCACAGCAAATAAATGCTTGGACCGAGCTTACTGATACATCATTCTGTTTTAAAACTTTTATTATCAAGGCTCTAGTAAAATTTATTGGTAATCTGTATTTTATTTCAAAAGTTAGGTATTTAACAACAGGTAAAGTTCAGGCAATCTAAACTTTGGACAACTTTTACAGAATCTAAAGCAACATTCTTGTGAAAGTCTTAAACTTTATACACTCAATTGAATTTCAAACACTTATCCAAGTGCTGACAATTTTAACTACAGGTTGTTAACTTACAAACATGTAAATGAAATACTTAGTTATTTTATGAGATAACGCATATCCAAAGGAGGCTTTACTAGTTAAAATCTGTGTACTTAAAAGTACCTTGTATGTTCTCACCTACATTACTTAATTAACATCGCCTCTGATCACCGTCACAGGTGACGGTCAAACGCAAGCCTATTATTATGTAAAAAAAACTAAACGCCTTAACCGATTTTGATAAATCAGGCATACATTCGTATACGTTCAGAGATGGTCACAGGGTGTATGTAGGTAACGGTATCTTATACAAATATATTCAAGTTGGCGACATAAAAATAGGGATGATAAAAAATGATTGTGTCTCCATTTGTGACGGATCATTGAATAGAATGAAATTGAGGATTGAGTAGAGAGGTCTTTTATGAAAGTGAGGTATGGTACATAATGTTTTGGTTAGGTAATTATGTTTTCTGTAAATATAGGCATATTTACTTTAAAACGATACTCAAGATAATCTATGCTTAAAAATAATATCTCAACTTCTCGCTGATGGCCATGTGATGGTCATACGCGAAAATTAGACAGAGCAATTTTATGCATAGATTAACTTGAGTAACATTTTTAAGTAAGGCCAAATGTCATCCCATCCTATAGATACACCATAAAGGGATCCGTTGTACTCGTCATTGTGAACAACTTTAAAACAACTTTTAAAATGGGACTAACTCTTAAATCGCGAAAAACATATCAGCTGTTCCATAGAAAACGGCCATTTGCACTCGGCATGAACATTATAAACAAATTTTATTATGGGAATTAAAAGTTATTCATATAATGATTAGTGTAACGGACCCATTTCGACTCAGTACACCCTTTCCGCGTAACCCTGTAGAGATGTTTACATACCTACACACTTTATAGTTTCTTGATATGTACACTGTGCACCACCTGAGACTGGACTCCCATTGAATCCTCTTTTTACATAATATGTAGTGTTACATTTAAACAAAACTCGTGAGTTGTTTACAGATGCGACTGGTGGATAGTCGTATTCGTGAGGAACTGGTATCGTAAATCTGCCTGACCGGAATGGGATACAGCATCGCCTCCATAAATTGACCATCCATAGTTTACGATTCACTGTGAAAGGAAACTCCGGACTTCGACTCCGCGGGACAAAACAGAACACTTAAATTGCACCGTAAAACATTTGCATTTGTGCAAGGCGGTTGCAAGCCACTTTGCAATTCACAACTTTATTGCGAGCGGTATAAACTTGTACAATTTTAACGAGAAACATATTTGATGTTTTGGTATGTTTAGGTGTTTTGTAGATCTTATCTGAAAACTTAGTAATAATTTTTCAATACAAAAAATTATCGTAGTTTAAATAACTAAAAAAACATGCATCAAAATGGCTAATCCTGAAGATCCTGGTAAGGATAATGAGACAAACTATTTAAATCAGTGTTTTTCAAACTTTATCACGACGCGACCCCGTTAGTATGAAAAAAAAAAATCGGGACTCTACTCTACTTTCTAGTTTATAATCTGTATTTTATTATAGTACAAATATCAAATACGTACAAACTTTTTTATTTTTCTCATTATAATATCTTTTTCTTAGTTTTTTTAAAACTTTTTTTTTCTTTTACCGAGGCTCGCGACCCCCTTATAGAGGCTTGGTGACCCCCCAGAAGGTCGCGACCCACAGTTTGAAAAACACTGATTTAAATTATTGCATTGTCATCAGTCCTTGATAAGTGTGCAAAGTTTCAAATCAATCCGACGTTTTGGAAGGGGTGAAAATCACGTTCAAAGATATAGATACGAGTACATACCAGGCTAATAAAAGCATGTTAAAAATCCCAATATAGCGATGAACAAATTTTAGGATTTATAACAAATAACAATACGCTACAAATTAATTATCCCTTAAATATATACAGTGGATCAGTGGGTCACACTGTCGACGAATTTAGAAATTCTCATTTCTATATTTAGGTAGTTGTGACTGAACCAACGCTGTTAACGTAGTACGGGTGTCGTCGATGCGGCGCCTAAACCCACTTTTAACATAACGAAATATGCTCCAGAGTTATGCATATTTCATAGCGTTAAACGGGCCCTCAGGCTGACAATTACGAGGCGACGACGTCTCTCATTAAGAATACATTAGTTCATTACAATTTTAGAGTAAAATTCATAAAGTCTGTCAAGGCCTAATACTCTCCACATATTTTGTCCACTATTTATTATATTTATTCTATAGCCACTACTACACTATCAGGATTTGAAGAATATTATCATTGTACCTGTGTGTAAAATCGAGATGGATTCGAGCGAACACGTATCAATATCGTGGTGCGGTCGGTAACTTAAAGCCAAGGACGTTATAAAACTCATAAGGTTTTATAAAACCCATTAGGTTTTATAACGTCGCGAGTGAATTGGTTTTTTCTAGGGAAGCGTGCTCCATCGCAGACCGCATAATAGTTTAACATTGGGCGAGGTGGCGGTCAAACGCAAGCCTATTAATATAATTATATGTAAAAATAGGATTTGAAATGTAAAAAAAGCGTTTAGAAATAAGGATTGTGTGTATGCCTCGAGCATTCATGCTCACCATCGAAGGCACCTTCTTGCGGCGGCGTCGTGTGTCGGGTCGCTCTCTTCCCTCAAATATGGTTGAGGAGGGCGATGGCTGGCACATGAGTCATACTCGTGATCGGGTGCTGCTTGCGGGTCGCTGGTCTGCTCGCGGTATACACATAAACTAGTAATAACGCGACTAAATTGTTTTAACCTTAGATTAAGAATAACTAACTTCCTCTCCCTGTATTGTGTAAAGTAAATTCGTTAAAGTTAACAAAATAGTTGTAAATTATAACAAAAGTCACGGACCCCGGTGTCTGTGGAGTGATATTTTAATTAAAAAAAAAAAAAAAAAAACTAAGTGTAATAATATTATTGACAACAATTAATATTTTTATAAGAGTCATCATTTTGTCAGTATTCCATTTCTAGGAAGATTAGAAACTAAAGCACATACAATTGTTTTGATACCTATGCACTATATAAATTATCTAGTTTCACAGATCAATAAAGTCTATGTTTCATTATTTCAACATATTAACTGACAAAGTTGTCCTTAGGAACAGGATGGAGAAAAATATTTCCATATTAACATGATTGTGTAGCTTGTATTAGATTGTTGATTAGATTGTATTATTGTATTAGGTCCCATAATGCACGCACTACGAGTATAAAGCTATTTTGCCTATAGTTAGTAGATGTGAAAACAAAATCAAATAATCAATCAATTCATTCGCGTTTCAGTTATTGGAGAACTTTTTGCCGCATTTATGAGCAATAAGTCTTCTGTCCAAAAGATCCTTTAATAATCTCAATTAACGCTTAAACAACCCTTCAATTTGCATAGATTGGACGAGAATCATTCCAACTGATCCCGGTTTAATTACGAACAGTAAAAGCCGAAATTCGCGCGAAAACAGTTAAATGGTAGAAGTAAGATCTTTCGTGAATCCCAAACAGGGTTGGAATTATTTCCGCGGGACTGAATCAATCAGGGCTTCGGGCTAGGTGCGCCTTGAGGCTTCATTGATATGCAAGGGATCCCTTTATTACTTAGCATTCAATTCGCAATCCTTCTGTTTTCTTTAGAAGATTTGTTAATGAAAATTTCGAATCAGACACTTTGTCTGACCATGATTGTTTTCTGTTTTCAACTGATCAAAAAAGGATGTTCTCAATTTTACTGTATTTTTTACCCCCGACGCAAAAAGAGAGGTGTTATAAGTTTAACGTGTAAGTATATAAGTCTGTATGTCGGTGTGTAGCATCGTAGCTTCCAAACGGCTGAACTGATTTTGATTTAGTTTTTTTTTGTTTGAAGGTGATTTGATCTGGAGTGTTTTAAGTAAATTTGTTTAGTTGTTTGAAGACTATCAGCTCCTTTTTTCGGGAGTTTAATTTATACTTGTTATGTGATATCTTCTTCGATGTGAATCAATTACACTACTCAACAAATAACAAACTTTTTTATTTTATCTGAGTTCCTACTATGTGATTATAATTCCTTGTTATTGACCTAATACAAATATGTAAATAGAATTTTTATATAACATCAATTTTTTTTTTTCAATTTTTTTATTATTGCAGAATAGGCTTGAGCTTGGCCGCTAACTCGCCTGATGTTAAGCGATAATGCGGCCTACGGCCTATTTATTTTATCTGAGTTCCTACTATGTGATTATAATTCCTTGTTATTGACCTTAATACAAATATGTAAATAGGATTTTTATATGACATCTCATTTTTTTTCGATTTTCAAAATACCCGCAATATAAAATGCAAACTTACGTCAAAACTTAAAATTTTAATTTCTCAGTTTCGAGACGAAAAAAAAATGCCTAAATATATTTATTATTAGTCAGCCACGATATGAATCAATATGAACCAAATCAGATATTTTTTAGTGTTGAGTAGTGTTATTAGTGATGTTTTTTTTTGCATGGGCAATGTCTTGAGAGTGGTCCTAATTAAAATTTTAAGAACATTGTCTTCCTCTGAGTGTGGAAAATTAAGGAATTAATCCCGTCACCTACTTCCCGTAAACTCAATCTTATTCTTTCGTAAACATGTATTAATGTTTATTGTAACGCAAAGTTTTTAAATGCAACTGATATGTAAAAAGTTCGAGACCGGACAATGCGATGAAAAAATAAAAGACAGTGCACATTTGCTTTCAGGATTTTCAGTGATATACTATAGTTGTTTATTTATTTGTAAGGTTTCATGAAGCGAGCTTGAATAGTGAGTGTATGTGGTGGGATTCGTACTTAAACTTTGCTAAACGGTCAGCTACACTGAAAGCCTTCTAAACTCTCGCTGCGTTTATTCCCATTCGCGGCTTCCCATTTATTTGGTTCGAAATAATATTGTTGGAATAACGGAACACAAAACTATGTTGTTAGCGCTTTTCAGTTTCAAGATTAACATTAACATCGAAGAGGTTAAAATGATTGTCAGCGATTTGCAAGATACCAATTAATGTTATAAATATGAAAGTGTAATTGTTTGTTTATTACTCTTTCGTCTTCATTTTCTTTCACGACGATCCGTTGCTTGGTTTTTTGCATAGGGATAGGTGGAGGGCTAGAAAGTGACATAGGACACTTTTATCCCGGGAAAATTTAAATGTGTGTAAATGTATACAAACACGCACGTATTAGTATGTACCTATATATAATGTGTGTCCCGGTGTAATGTATGTAAATGTAATGTCTTCCTGAGAGAATTTCCACGCAGGTAAAGCTAGATAATATACCTAGATAAAGATACTTTTATTTATTAAATAATAGGCTTGCGCTTGGCCGCTAACTCACCTGATATTAAGCAATGATGCGGTCTACGATAGATCACTATTGCCTAGAAGAAACCGATTCACTATTGTAATGATCACTGTGTAAAAAATGATGATTATTCTATACATTATCATGTACCATACGACTAACGTATTTTTGTAATTGCTCTAATGTAAAAACGGTAATATGTACAAGCATCAAACTAGGCATGATTAAAGTGCACACTCTAAAGTAAAACAACAATTAATAAATAATGACCATGTGCGAGTCGGTGACAAATTTCTGATCAGCGCGGTCGACAGTTGAATAGGTGACCATCTGAGCGTGATATTGTCTTTTTGCATTACTTTTTTATTTTATGGTGGTACTTGGCCGGTTTATTAATTTAATCTAACCTGGCTATACCCCAAAACAGTCGAGCATCTTTAGCAGATATCACCAGTTACAAAAAAATATAGTTTAGTACTACTTGGTATAATTGTTTTTTCATTCTTGCATCAATACATCTGAATTCAAAGTCAAAACTAATACAAACACAAGCAGTCCGGGCGGTTGTCAAAGTTCCCCGGCTGGAACCGTCTAGTAGTTTACGGGGCAGTTCCAGTAGTTTCCTGGTCCAAATTCATAGGTTCTATTCACTACTGGGTATTCACTATTCTATCCTGATGAGGCAGATATAAACAGGAAAGCTCCCAAGAGGTAGAAACTATACTGCAAACAGAAAGCTTTACAGCTGGCTCATTTATTTATTAGCCATTTTAAGAGAAAAACGTTAAAGAAAATGCATATTTTTATCCGATGAATATTACGTGTTTGGGATCTAAAGAAAGGTCTTAATGAATATATTGATAATTTGCACATAATAATACGAACACATTGTTAACAAGTATACATTGTTATTTTCCCGTTGATTATTTTCAAACGGCTGAACGGATTTTAATGAATAGCTAAAAACAGTAAGAACACTCTCAATCAAGTCACCATTAAAACAAGAAAATCAAAATCGTTTCAGCCGTTTGCAACCTACGATGCCACGAACAGACACAGATGCACAGGTTTTTCTAGCAAAGTGGCGGCATGTCTGATTTATGTTCTTATCCTACCTTCGTATGTCTTTTATACCACATTATTGCTTGAGTTTATCACCAAAATATTTAGAATGGTTGTCTGACATTATCAGGAAGGCAGCTGGACACGGATGGATGTCTGAAAAGGAACTGCCGAAAATGGCAAAAACAGAGGAAGGGTTACATCCATGTGGGTAATTCACCGTTGATGATGATGGTGATTCTATTTATAATATTTTGCATCAATATCATCATCTGCCAGAAGAAGTCCACTGCTGAACATTCATCTCCCTTTTAGAACTCAACACTGAACGACAGTCTGCCATCTACATCTACTGGATGCCCGCGACTTTCTTGATGTCGTCGATCCATGTAGTGGAAGACCTACCTACGCCGAGTCTTCCGGTTCATGGTCTCCACTCAAGAACCTTTCTTATCGGATATCGGTTTTTCGAACGATGTGGCCTGCCTATTGACACTTCAACTTGCAAATTTTAAAAGCTATATCGGTGACTTTGGTTCCTCGGCGAATATCCATCCGGAATCTATCGCGTAAAGAAACTCCGAGCATGATAGCTCTCCATTGTCTGCTGTGCGACTTGGAGTTTTTCCAAAAAGCCAGCAGTTAAGGACCATATCTCAGTACCTTATGTCATCACTGGCAACACACACTGGTTAAAGACCTTTGTCGTTAGTGAATTGCATACTATTTAATAATAAAACCAGCTATAACATGCTATTAAATCGAGTTATTGCTCCATCTGTACATACAAATCTTAAGATGCAATAAAAGGTACTTAAGTAACAACCAAAATAAATAGGATCTTTATAGCCGTGCCTACTGTTATTTTACTAGATTCTTGATTGATGATTTATTTTTATTATCTACATCAAACGAGACGTGATCGAGATACAACACCCACTGTACTAAATTAAAACTGACAGCAGAACTGGAAGATAAAAGAACAATAAAATTAAAGTTTGATAAGTTACGGTGATTTATTAACTTTGGGCTTTGGCTCGGGGTAAATAAAGATTAAGAGCAGCAATATTTATATGCTGCCGTAGAATTTATGGTCATATGAAGATAGTGTAAGTGAAGCTTGCCCTGGGAAAATATTTCAGGCGTAGGTTTGAGATGTTGCCATGCTATCATCAAGTCAGACCGAAGTTTATACTCAGCCGTAGGGTAAATACGGTCAAAACTAAGACGACTTTTTTATAAAAAGCTACTATCTTAAAAATATTTTTTTTTGAGCAGAACAGAGCATAACATTTTTTTTTATTAATTTGCCGGCGAACATTCACAGGCGATGGCGTTGGATTATGATTTCACTATCTTATCCACTCCATGTCACTGAACTTTTTGCAAACTTTCAAACAAAATAGTGTTTGCGGTTTCATAATCATGACATCGTTTGCTCTGATTGGCGTTTAACTCATCATGGCTGATTTCTGTCTTCTTCTTCTTTCTTGTATATAAAAGGCAATGTGAGTGTGTGTATGTTCCCTATGGACTCCAAAACAGCTGGACTGATTTTGACGTAACTTTCGCTGGCAAATTGCTGATGATATAAGGAGGAATTCACGCGGATGAAACCGCGAGGGGCAGCTAGTATTTTATAAAAATGAATAATCACGAATACATAATAAAAATAAATACATTTATAGGACCTTTCCGAACTTTTCAACGTTTAAAATAATTATAAAAAAAAATTTTATACCCTTAAGTTCTCTGAAGTATACGTAGAATAAAATGATATTTTATCCCAAGATTTCTTTAAAACCTTAAAGTTATATTTTACGTAATCCTACAGAAAGAAATACAACTTTTTGTGGTTCCGTTTCGTCTTAGAAATTGAGTCGGTCGGATGTCTGAGTCGAACGAGATAATGTATCGGATTACAATGAATAATAAACGAGCTTTCTTGTCTCGGCCCAAATGGCTGCCGCCGCTAATGCATTTCGCGGGTACTCTTCTTCTCGTTTACACAATAACTAGGAAACGGTTGTTTATCGAATTATCATTAGATCTAAATGCGGATGATTTATCACTGCAGCCTGCCCGACCATTGTTTGTTTGTTTGCTATACCAGTGCAACGGAAGTTAGGTTATAAGCACAAATTAAACATTGATTCAGGTGCTAACAGCTTATCTCCAATGACCTAAATACTTGTGAAACAATCAGTTACAATTTGCGGGCAGTATCAGTCAAGCTCTGCTTAGACGTTTCTCCACCGTTTTCATTAAAGATACATTACCCCTTTTTATTTCTTGTTTAGTTTGCAATTTCTCTCACAGTCCTTTGTCTCATTTAGCATTTATTTACGGCGTATTCAATTTAAATACCACTCCTTTTGCGTTTTATCGCGCTGTAGGAATGGCCCGAGTCGGACCTCGTTTTATTTGTCAGTTTTGTTCTTGCTGCTACGAATCTGTTTGACTTTTAATACTGTTTCCGTATTACCTATCTCCGGGACACTCTACTTTAAAATAAAGGAGATTATTATGATAATTTTACTGGCAAGAAATGGTAGCAATCAAAGAGATGTTACTCCGACAGGGAGAATAATAAAGGCGATTATAATATTCGAAAGAGGAAGATAAAAAAGCTGATTTACATAACAATATGGCGCTGTCTTTTCGCGATCGTCCAATCATTAGGGATTTTATAAATACCCGCGGGTCGGGGACTAAGTTTGCAGAGGCGTAATTAAAACTTAAAACTTGTATTATGGGGAGAGCGCGGCGGGAATGTGGAGTGTGCCAAGTGTCGGATTTTGTACGTGCCTGGCGTCACAATGCACTGCTGTGACTGTGAGTCGCGGGATTGCCCCACTCTTCCCTAATGTTTGGCCCTATATTTTTTACGCCAAGTAGGATAACGAAAACTTCTATTAACAAGCATCTACGATGTTAGCTGTGAAGTTCTATCGATTCGAGGAGGTCCAAAGAACGAAGAGACTAAAACAATGTGAATGCTTTAAGGTAGCTTTATCTACATCTCTAGATTTTATACAGAACACTAAACTTCAATTGGAAACTGATTGTATGTTGCTTTTACGCATACAACTTCATAAGTTCATGTTGATCGTCTATTGGAAATGATATTGTACAAGTTTTCAGTATCTTTGTTTCTCGCTGACTTTCAGCTTTCATATTGGTAAGTTAAGCCGCATTTTATTTTCATTTATGATTTACCTGCCAAATACGTACTGCATGGCATTGAGATATATTATATCTACTGCATAGGTATTTTTTCAGTATTTTATTTACCTTCGATGTATGTACGAAAGTAATTGAAAGTAGATAAATAAGTATTTGAAAGCATGTTCGAAACTAAATTTAACAGGTATGTGCATTGATATATATGGAATCACAGACATCCATCTGATTCCAGTGACGATAGATGATTATGAAACTGCCAGCTGCCCTTATAATGAAGCCGGAAGAAAGACACTGGAACTTCCTAGTGGCTAGTGGATTCGAGATTGATCTCATTTATATCACCTCTGAGTATTTTATCAATACACACAATAGCGAGAGTTAACGATGAAATCTAAAAGTTACCACTACAGTTCTCTAATAGCATAAGTTGCCGTCCAGTTTGGACTCATCTGTTTTGTTACCAGAAGCACTTTTCATTATACACGATGGCGAGCAAAAAGCCGGTTTGAAATAGTATATTACTATACGCGGGGGTACACGAACAGATTTTTAACGAGGGTGGCATTAAAAGAGAGTATAAATGTGTAATAAATGATTATACCCAGTGAATTCTAGTCTCAGATCAGACAAAAAAGGGATATATTGCTTTAGTACAATTATCGTTGGTGTTCAAATGTCTCCATGTTTTACCAATTTTGTTCCTACTTTACCACTAAACCGTTTAACGCAAAACTGTAAGTACCTACGCCACACTTACTTATTTTTCACGCACACTAAGAAATTAGCAGCGACACCAATGAATTAACTAATAGTCAACCTGCAAAAGGACAGCAAGGTTGGTTGCAGGGTGATTTCAACTAAAAGCCTGATATAGGCCTGATGCGCTCGCACGCGCTACGAAACCATACCATTTCTCCCTTATTTGTCTTTTCTTATATTCTAGTACTTACCTACATATAATTATATTACTGAATGTAACATAGTTCTAATTGAAGATTACTTCAAAGTTACTACGTTTTTCCATTCATCATACATTTACATGTAATTTTCTTCTCAATATTCGCAATAAAATTTGAACCTATTTTTGAGTGGGTATGGTAAAAAAGGTTTTTTTAAATGTGGTAATTATATATATCATGTCTTGAGTTGGATTGCTAGCTTAAATAATTAAACCTCGGGACGCTACGGCTGCTGAGGCATCCAGCGTCGGACTAGCCACGGGATCTAGCTATTTGCCAAGTTTGTTGTCCTCTCAACCACTTACCGCACATAAATTGTCCTGAATATTTGCGAAGCGGCACGATTAACGTTCACGATGCTCATGTTAAATAGTGAGAGACCTAATAAAATATCTTTGGCTTCGAGACTAAGCGTCTCTCATACGGCACGTCTTTCAGACCTAATTAAAGCCTATAGGCACGCGAAAGAACGCCAGCGGGGCAGAACGAGCGGCTCTATTGGTAGTTTCGAGCTTCACACGCCCGGCATCTACGGCGTATTTCTTTTGTAGTCGTGTTCAGCGTCATTTCTACTTTCATTTTTGAAAAAGCATCCCCAATTCTCGTCACCAATTCTTCTTTTGTGTTTATTTCAACTTCGTACACCAACTCTTTAGCACGTCCCCAGACATAAAAATCGAGTGGTGTTAGGTCTGGGGAACGTGCGGGCCATTCAATTGGGCCACCTCTCCCAATCCATGAATTGGGGAAAACGTTGTCTAGGTACTCGCGTACTATGTTCCGGTAGTGAGCCGGGCAGCCGTCATGTTGAAATACAACTGCCCGGTCATCTTCAAAAATCGGCAGGTCACTCATTAATTCCCGTAGGTCATTCATTAAAAATTCTAGGTAATTTTCCCCATTCAGTGTATCTGGGAGATAATGGGGTCCTATGAGGTCTCTCCCAATGACACCTGCCCATACGTTGACCGAAAACTTATGTTGGTGTGAGGCCTCTCTAGTCGCGCGAGGATTTTGCGATTCCCATCTGTGGAGATTATGTTGGTTAAAGATGCCCTCTCTCGTGAATTTAGATTCATCCGTCCAGAGAATGGTCTTCAGGAATTCGTCATTATCTACGTCCGTATGTAAAAGAAAACGGCAAAACCGTAAACGCCGCTCTTGGTCCCCTTCTACTAAACCTGAAACCAAAACAAAACCGTTTGAGAACATGAGATGGGCAACTTGTACGGCAATTATTATTATTATTGTAGAGTTCGATACACCACCGAAGTCATAATAATAAAAAAATTACAATCCACTATTCAAGAGAATTTGAGCAAAGCCCATTGTCCAGTAAACAATTTATGTAAGGTTCGTATTTTAAATGAGCAATCAGGAGCTCTAATATTCTGACGCGTGAGATATTATCTAGGTCATTATCTCTCTCTCGTTTCAAAAGGCATAAGAGTGAGAGTGATCAAAATAATCTCAAGCGTCAGAATCTAGAACACAGTTTAGAGTTAATGTCATAAATTAAATTTACCTTGCACCGGAGTGTAGTGAAAAGGATGCCTTCCGTCTGCATTGACTACTGACCAAACTTTCCATGTCGAAACTCCCAAGTCACGGGCCACTTTTCTAATGCTGGTGGTGGGATCCACATCGAACTCTTGTAGAATACTTTCATCTACAACAACACGATGCTGTCTAGCATTGAGTCGTGGTTCCCTAAAATGTAGGGTGCCGGTTTCCCGCAGTCTCTGGAAAGTATTTGAGAATGTGGTGTGATGTGGTACATGTCTGTTGGGATACGACTCTCTGTACATTCTTTGGGCTGCACGTGAGTTCCCATCAGCTCGGCCATAGGCAAAAACCATGTCGGCGTATTCTTCGTTACTAAACTCCGTCATGTCGGCGCAGAAAGAATCAGCAACAACAGTCAACGTCAACAAAAACAACAGTAACAACGGTAACAGTCAACAACGGTAACAGTCAACAACGGTAACAGACAACAACGGTAACAATCAACAAGGTAACAATTTAACAAATCAAAACAGAAAACAGAAACCGTTGGGTTATTCGTACACGCGTCAAACAGTGATAGCAGTCAAAGCTCGACTGATAATCAGTCATACTGATTTTATTGGTTAGACAACTGGTAGCTTAAAGCCTTAGCACGCTGCCTCTGCATTCTTGGAGAGACGGAGAAAGAAGAACTAATAACAATGGTTTTATACCTGCTCGTCGTAATTGGTCCCTTACTTTACGTAGATGACACATTTTTTTATTTCTAGAGTTGTTACTTAGAATCCTATTTTAACTCTATAAGCTGGTAAGTATTATACCAATTTAGTATGTCATTGTAATAAGTAATAAATAGAGAAGTTTTTAAATGCATATTATCTCCAGAATTGCTAGTGTTTTTTTTTTAGATCACTGTGAAAGTTGAACTATGAGGTAATTTTTATTTACATTTTTTCACTCTATGAGCTCTAAATCAGTTATTTAGCTCTGTTTTGTATCCAATTTTGCTTTGCGTGGCCTGAAGGTGTATTAGAGACCAAATTCAAGTAAAAACATTCGGTCTAAAACAGATTTTACAAATGTTATGGAGGTAAATAGGTACAATTTCGGTGAAAATGGGAAAATTCACAAAAAAAACCTTTAAAAAAATTAGGGGGGTCAGGGATTTTTTTTGGCCAACTTGTATTCTCCAAATGGGCCCCCGAACACGCTCATTTGATTTGTCGGACCCTCTACCAAACACCCTGTATAAAAGAAATCCAACCATATCCATATTTATGTTTTTATTTATTCATCCATAAGTATTTTAGATCTTTTAAGCTTTGAAACTGGTTGTATTTATATTTACCTCCCGATATTAAAACGCGCTTTGCTTCGTAGCGCCCAAACGTAGACCTATTAAATTACCTACCTATTACATTAAAAATAAACTACTGATTACGATGTGTTTTTTTATATTAAAAGCTAATTTAATTGGGATACATAGTTTTTAGTTCGAATGTTGGCATTTGGACGATGCATGGTGTATTTGATGGAAATATCTCCATTCTGTTGAAAAATCATGAGGAGGTCGGGGGGTTTTAAAACTTTCAATTTATACTTGTCAGTCATAACAAGTACCATTTACTTAATACAAAATTTTAACAAGTTTTATTTACAAATAGTAAAATTTATTGTAAGCTTAATAATTTATTTATCACCATATCACATCACACTAATATTTTAAATGCGAATGTATGTGAGTGAGTGTGTATGATTGTTACTCCTTCAAGCTGAAACAGCTGGAATGAATTAGATGAAATTTAGTATGCAAGTAGCTTATATTCTAGATTGACACATAGGCTACCTTGTAATAATAGAAATGCAAAAGTTTGCGAGTATGTTTTTGTTACTTCTTTACGCTGAAACGGCTGAATTTATTTGGATGAAATTTGGAATAAAGACACATTTTACCCTGAATTAACACATGAACCTGAATTAACAAATTTTTATCTCGAAACATATAATGGTTCCTGTGAGATTGCGGGTGATCCTCGGGCGTAGCTAATAGTGACTTCATTTTGAACATCGTCATTTGTGAAACTGCTTTCATTAAAATAAAATAAAAATTCAGCGCGCTCAGTTTTTGTAAATCATCATTAAAATTATTAATTCAGTAAAAGTAAACAACAAAGTTTACATTCAAATTACATCACTCCTAAATTCTGACATAATTTAATTTGCTTAAACCAAGTAGATATCTAATTGTAACAAAAGTTGTGACGTTTTAATTAAAATTACGAGTGGTTTTTGTGTTCGCGGGCGCTCCACACGCATGTCATGCACGTGACATCCATTGTAACAAACCTAACAAACTTTAACTCCGTACTGTTGGCCAACAATAAGAAAATTACGTAGGTAGTCCTGACTGTTATGTAAATCCAACAATCAAAGCTTTGTGGTTTCCAAACGTTTGCTTTGTTTCACGGAATTATTTTTGGAAAGTTGAAGGTTTCGTTTGGAAAATCGTTGTTGTTTGAACTAAAGAATGGGGTAGGTACATAGTAAAATGGAAAAAGTAAGTTTGGAATACAATAGCCAATCAGTGGCATGGTAGGAAGACCTATTCTCCTAATTATCCTTGACATCCTTGAATAACAATTTGTGACGTAAAATAACAAGGTTTCCTATAAATACAGATATTTTGAATGTGGATGCTTGAGGTGACAACTCAGCGCATTTTGTGTAAATTTAATTGTAATCCTACTAGTTTTAAATTAGAAAAGGTATGTGAAATTAAATGATTGTGACACATGCCCTTACATGGCAGGTACATTACCGAGTTAAGTGTTTAGTCATCTTTTTTGATTTTGGAAACAGAATAGTGGGTACGTACAGACATGAACCTACCAAGGTTCATGCGTATAGATAACACCATGATCCAATAAAACAGGGTCTTGCATTCCGGGACTGACACATGTGTTATCCACACCTCAGAAGGGATCAATAAAACGATTCATATATCACGATACACATTTATTTAGTCTTTAGGACACAAAAAGCAAAAATCAATATAACATTACTAACCTTAGCTCTGTTCACAACCGCGCTCCTCCAAGAAGTGAAGCTTTCCAAGATGGCTCACCAGAGTGAAAATCGTTCGTCGTGATTGCACGATTTTCACTCTGGTCACATTGACATTTAATAAACTTGACTTTGACATAAAGTGCAATTGATTGTGACAGTAGATGTTTTTAATTTAGTAAAGTATTGCCATAATAGCCTATGGAATATATATCTATTACGAGCCTGTGGTGATATTTGTGTAACAGTCGGCCATCCTATAGGAACGAGTCTCTTCGTTCAGATGTTATACATTTAAGAAAAATACTTAAGTACTTAGTAGTATTATTTAATACACTAATATATCACTTATTTTTAATTGATTTTACAATTTATTTTTAAGAGTAATAATTAATTTTATTAAATTCCTGACCTCAACATTTTACTTATCAATCATCATCATCAATCATTTCTTAATTATTTTCAGTATAATAACAAACTACGGAAATTTTCGGAAATCGGAAGTTACATCATCAGTATGAGTTTATTTGGAAAGTTCAGTTATTCAATGACTAAGGTATGGTCCAGCTTTGTGACAGCCACTTCGTTAACAGCCACAATGCAGACCGCGATGTTTCGGACCATTCATGGGCGGCGAGTTCGTACGCCAATCATGCCCGGTCTGAAGACACCCTCACTGTTATGTTATGGTCAAGCTTTGTGACAGCTACTTCTTTCACAGTCGCAATGCAGACCGCGATGTTTCGGACCATTCATGGGCGGCGAGTTCGTACGCCAATCATGCCCGGTCCGAAGACACCCTCACTGTTATGTTATGGTAAAGCTTTGTGACAGCTACTTCTTTCACAGTCACAATGCATACCGCGATGTTTCGGACCATTCATGGGCGGCGAGTTCGTACGCCAATCTTGCCCGGTCCGAAGACACCCTCACTGTTAAGTTATGATTGCGCGATGTGAAGGTTTTGCTTGCATACCGCGCAACCGTGATGTTTCGGACCATTCATGGGCGGCGAGTTCGTACGCCAATCATGCCCGGTCCGAAGACACCCTCACTGTTAGGCTATGACTACGCAATGTTTAGTACAATCATTAATATCATCACATCATAGGACAAAATTTATCATTTAGTCATAATTTTCATCACAATTTCATCATTTAGTCATAATTTTCAAGGCTATGGCTACACAATGTTTAGTACAATCATTAATATCATCACATCATAGTACAAAATTTATCATTTAGTCATAATTTTCATCACAATTTCATCATTTAGTCATAATTTTCAAGGCTATGGCTACGCAATGTTTAGTACAATCATTAATATCATCACATCATAGTACAAAATTAATCATTTAGTCATAATTTAATCACAATTTCATCATTTAGTCATCATTTTCATCACAATTGTCTTCGCTTGAAGAGCAAGCAGCAGCACTGAAACTTAGCCAAGGGAATATTTTATCAACCGCTACAACCGTCTCGTATTTTGCTCCCTTTCTGGTTAGGGGTGTGTCCTCTACAAGGAACCTATCATTTGGTAATACCTTTTTAATTCGATACGGACCTTTGCATCTCGGTTCTAGTTTTTTTGATTGACCTGCTCCTGTCGTTATAGCCCTAGCTACTCTTACTAAATCACCTTCCGCATAAATTTTGCTCTCTTTTCTACGCTTGTCATATTGTGATTTCATTATTTCTTGTTTTCGTTTGATTCTGTCACTGGCTTCAGTCCTTATTTCTTCTAATGTTCCTCTGTCTGAAGTTATGTCATCGGCTATGTCATTAAGTAAACCTAGAGCTGGGTTGGTTACATTCTTGCCAAATAATAACTCGGTAGGTGTCCTTTTCGTTATCTCGTGAATTGAGGTATTTATTCCTAGCTGAACTTCGGGGAGAAGTTCATCCCATACATTTTTATTCTTACCGTGGACCATGGGGCCGAGGGCAGCTAGAATAGTTCGGTTGTAACGTTCAACCTGTCCATTTGCTCGTGGTGTGGCCACAGCATTGAGGATGTGCTTTGCACCAACTGATCGCATAAACGTTTTGAACTTCTTGCTCGTAAAGCTGGTGCCTCTGTCAGTGATTAACCGAGTAGGAGAACCAAAATAGCTAAAAAGGGTCCGAAACGCTTTTATGCTTTCTTTGGTTTTCGTGCTCCTTACAGGTGTTAGACAGACATACTTAGTAAACGCGTCAACAATCACTAATATGTATGTGCACCCTCGTTTGCTGCGTGGGAACGGTCCTAAATGGTCAGCGTGTAGTGTATGAAAGGGAATATCGGTTTTTGGGATCGGATGGAGCAGACCTTCTTTGACTCCCGGTGGCAGCTTGTGATGCGCGCATTCGAGGCACGCGGCCACATACTTTTTTATAAACTTGCGCATCTTTGGAAACCAAAATTGGGACCGAACTCGCTCTAGCGTCTTCTCGAACCCAAAATGGCCTACGTCATCGTGGTTAGCCTTTAAAAGCTGCCATCGTACGCCCCTAGGTACGACCCATCTGGTCGAACCATCCTGCAGTGTTCGGAACACTCGGTTGTTCTTCGTAGTATATTCCTTGTATATTCCGGCGATTTTAACAGTCTCTGGATCTTCTAGGACTTCCTTGATACGCTTGATTTCTTCGTCAGAAGATTGTACCGTAGAAATCCAGTCTTCTGCGGTGACCGTTAGTATATCCAGTGTGTGTATTTGTTCTGTCTCCACTGACACTGGCCCTCTACTAAGTGCGTCCACATGGGACATCTTCTCGCCCGGGCGGTATTCAATTTCGCAATCGAACTCTAAAAATTGAATCCACCACCTAGATATGCGAGGTATAAGATCCCTTTTGGTGAAAGTGGAGCGCAGAGCATTGCAGTCCGTCACTATAGTAAACTTTATTCCGATAAGATAGGAACGGAACTTGTTTAGCGAACTGATGACGGCGAGCGTCTCAAGCTCGAAAGAATGGAGTTTCATCTCGTCTGCCTGAGTCTGGCGGCTAAAGTAAGCTACTGGCCGCCAGGGTTCAGTTCCTTTCCTTTGCAGAAGAATGCCTGCTAACCCAAACTTACTAGCGTCCGTATGAAGTTGGGTCTCTGCGCTGTGATCATAAAGTGCCAGTATAGGCCTCTCTGAGAGAAGTTTTTTAATGGTGTTAAATGCTTGGTTTGCTGCGTCATTCCACTGCCAAGGGATATCCTTTTTCAAAAGATTTGTCAGGGGTCTGCCTATCAGTCCAAATCCCTTTACAAACCTCCGGAAAAAGCTAGCAAGTCCGAGGAATCTCCTTACCTCATGTTGGTTTTGGGGGGTGGGAAACCTAGCTACTGCTTCAGTTTTATGAGCTCCAGGTTTGATACCATCTTTGTTTATCTCAAATCCTAGAAAGTCAACGCTTTCTTGGAAGAAGTGGCATTTCTCCATCTTCAGGGTCAGCCCAGCTTCACGTAAGAGACCAAGTACCTCTTCAAGTCGCTCCAATCCTTCCTCGAACGTTTTTGATGGGATTAGAATGTCATCCATGTATATAACTACATAATCAACCTTAGACTTACTTAGAACTTTGTGAATTGCCCTTTGAAAGACCGCAGGTGCGTTGGCTAAACCAAATGGTACACGATTATATTCGAATTGCCCATCAGGCGTGACAAATGCGGTCTTCTCTCGCGACTGTTCAGCAATGGCTATCTGGTGATATCCTGAGGCCAAATCTAAGGATGTGAATAAGGATTGGCCAGAAAGCTGGTCTAGTAGATCGTCTATCCTTGGAAGAGGATAGTGGTCCCTTTTGGTTCGGCTGTTCAATGCGCGGTAGTCCACACAGAGGCGCTTTTCCCCAGATTTCTTCTTGACCAGTACGATTGGGCTTGCGTATGGGGAATTCGATTCTCGTACGATGCCATGATTAGTCATATCGTTGACCATATCTTGTACTAGTTTACGCTCGGAATAGGCCATACGATAAGGCCTATAGACCACCGGAGAGGAGTCCTTGAGATGGATTTCCATCTCCGTTACATTTGTAAATCCTAGATCATGCATGCCCGTAGAGAAACAATCCTTGTATTTGACTAGTAACTCACGGCATTTGCGTTTCTGTTCCTCTGGTAATTGTGTGCCACAGTTGGGAACGGCCAGTGCCGGAGGGTCAATGTCGTTTACTACATTCATTATACTTTTACTAGATCCTATGTATTTAGCACGAGTTATAAGAGTATTACCTTTAACGTTTAAGGGATTTGCACAGACATTTTGGATCAGCAGGTGACAACGAGTGCCCTGGATTTGGTACTCCCCTGGCAAGAGGTAATACTCTTGACCTGCACTTCCCCGCACAGAACCATGTACATAAATGCACCCATCACAAGCGATGTCAGAGTCAACAGCAACTGACTTCATCTGTCCTATGTTTATAGAAATATCATTAGCCGCACGTAGTTGTAATTTCAAATCTCGATCATGTTCCACTCGTTCAAATTTTAAATCTGTCGGAGTTTTAATGATCTTGAGATTTGGCCTTTCCGTAAACGTATGCCCTAGTAGTACATTGCAGTTTATTAATTGGTCATCTACTATAAATACTTCGACGTCTTTCTCTCGAATTCCTTGCACTTCTACATTGGTTGTTGTGCGGCCCAAAGGTAAGTGAGGAACATTACCCAATCCTCTCAAGTACGGTCCGTTTACCGGTTCCCATTTTAACCCTATTTTAAGAGCATCACTTTCGCGAATTAGTGTGGCTTCACTGCCTAAGTCCACCTGGCATACCGTCGTTACACCATTTAAGGATACGGTTAGTCTATATTTATTGTTCGTGTTTTCAGATGTCGAGACCTCCAAAACGTGTTTGTCCTTACTTGGGGTCTCCTTTCTACTCCTTGGACAATTTGTTGATTCGTGGCCTATGAAATTGCATAGGGTGCACTTCAGTAAAGGTTTCGGACACTTGAAGCTAGGGTGTCCTAAACCTTGACAGTTGTAACACTGGATCGGTCCTTTAAGGCTGTTATTGCTCCTTGCGGTGGTGCTATCGGTCATTTTCATTCGGTTACTTCCCGCAGATAAATTATTTTGTCGTTTGTCTCGATTTGAATCCCTATTATAATCTACGTGACGGTTTTGCGATTTGATAGTTTTAAAGAATTCTAATACGTCCTCGGGTTTATCAAATTTGGCAGCTTGAGCTCCCACACGAACCCCCCTATCGTCAATTCCATAAAGTAGACAATCTACTGCTTGCTTTCCAAATATTTTACATCTATTCAACAAGTTTATTTTTGCAAAGTAATACAATTCGTTAGATTCACCAGGGCGCACCCGTCTATTAAGCATTTCAGTTAACAACTCTGCGTAGTTTTCAGTCGCTGGGAATGATTCTCTTAACAAAGCTTTCCATTCTATCCAAGTATGCTTAATAGAGGGTAGGCCTTGGTACCAGGTCTTAGCAAGTCCGGCAAGTTTCGGCAGGGCGTAGTGGGCCGTTTGCTTGTCGCTTAGATTATAGATTTCAGTACATTCATCGACCTTATCGAGCCAAATATTGATTGTTTGTTCTTTCAACATTGGGTCGAACTCAGGGATAACATTATTTAGAGCTGAACTGGGAAATGATTCACGGTCCGCTGCTTTTGCTCTAAGTACATTTAAAAATTCTTCGATAAGGTCAGACGATTCCCTAGGTTTTTTACGAGGTCTCTTATTGTCGTTATCATCGGGTAAGTGTCTTTTAGTTGGGGTAACTAAAGATCGATCGCGAGAATCACGTAGACGCGTATGTCGCCTACCTTCTCTACTATTTTGGTAAGTCCTTTCGCTATCGTCCAGTCGTTTGCGTTCCCTACGTATTTCACTTTCAAGTACCTTGAGTCGCTCTCGCTCCTGGGACTGCTTGCGTTCTTGTTGTAGCAACGAATGCACGCTGGTGGGGCTTCTGCTTCGCCAATGGCTGCGGCTTCGCGTTCGTCGCCTTCGAGACGGCCCATCTGCACGACGCGTGCGGCTGCGGCTGCGTCGCGAACTCTCTCGTCGGTCTTTGGAGGCGCGAGCCAGGCTCTGGTCACGTCGCATGCTCGCATCAGGGTCGCGGTCACTCATTTTTCTGAAACTCGTACATTTTAATGTCAGTATACATTCGCAATCATTTCAATTTGAGGATAAAGCATTCAAAAGTTTAACGTTGGGGATGAATTTTGTACATTAAGTTCGAGAGCAACAGTTACGGGTAACGTGGACGCTACTCGGTTTATTCGATGACAAGCATGGGACAATCAATGTGCATTGTGAATCGTGATGTATTATCTTATTGCCGTTTATTAGTTATACGGCTAATTTAGTTGGGGAACCGTCTATTCATCGCGCTCATTTTCAACTACAGCGCGAGCACCAATACTCACAATAACTAACGATTTTAATACAACCATCACGGAGAAAGAGAAAAAAAAATGTAATTGAAGAAAAATTAATACTCAAAATGTAGTCTGGCAAATACAAATCCATCTGCATCTTGCAAATCAGCTGAATAGATGACGATTTGATTTAAAAAAAAAAAAAAACATTTTATTGCTACGCTCGATTTACTTAGCAAATATATTTAAAAAAAAGGTAGGTATTTTGAAATCCAAATTCATCGACACGATAACGGAATAATATGAAATATTTATAATTAAACTACACTCACTTCGGGTTATTTAACGCGTTTAGCTATATATTTCCACAGACCAAGGTATTTTACATGATTTAAATTGCAAATTGGTTTGCAAATTGCAATTGTTGGTGGTCGAGCAAGTGGGGTGGTATACGACATGAAATCTTAATTTCATAGTCTATCCCACTTCTGAGATGTTATCCACACCTCAGAAGGGATCAATAAAACGATTCATATATCACGATACACATTTATTTAGTCTTTAGGACACAAAAAGCAAAAATCAATATAACATTACTAACCTTAGCTCTGTTCACAACCGCGCTCCTCCAAGAAGTGAAGCTTTCCAAGATGGCTCACCAGAGTGAAAATCGTTCGTCGTGATTGCACGATTTTCACTCTGGTCACATTGACATTTAATAAACTTGACTTTGACATAAAGTGCAATTGATTGTGACAGTAGATGTTTTTAATTTAGTAAAGTATTGCCATAATAGCCTATGGAATATATATCTATTACGAGCCTGTGGTGATATTTGTGTAACACATGTCTACGTCACTGTCCAGTTGCCACTTCATTACAACAACCACTTAAATTGGGAAACAAAATTAGTAAATAACCTATATCCACACTAATATTATAAATGCGAAAGTAACTCTGTCTATCTGTCTGTTTGCTACATGATCACGGCTAAACGGCTTAACCGATCTCGATAAAAATTTGCGAGGCAATGGTATGTATCATGAGGACGGACATAGTCTATTTTTTTCTGAAGAAATCGCGAAAGAAGTCGCGGTTACAGCTAGTATTAAATAAAACATGAAAAGCATTTCTATTGTCATTTTATTTGTTCGCTAAAGTGAAGCAATTTAAGTTAAACACGAATTTCATATATTATACGTATTACTTATTTAAATCAAAACCACATATTTTTTTGATTCCCACAGGTAATATATCCATGGAGACTGCGGAGTTATGATTTCATGGTATTGGGAACACGGCGTTGATGACGTAGGTTTGTGTCACCCACGTGACCTTAGTGTCTTGGAATGCCATACCTGGCGAAGTATATTATTGTACCGTGATATAGACCACAATCATACATAAAATTTGATTGTTACGTTCAAAGATTATTGGCTTTATAAGGATCAGCCAATGTGACGAATTGTTGACGCAACAGACATCGGCTACTATTCGAAGATATCGCGCCCTCGGGGGCCCGTTCCTCTTCAGAAAAGGAAAGTCACGACCTCATCGCGGGACCATTCCAACTCCCAACAAAATAAATATATTTTGCTGATTCGAGACGAAATTTGCAAGTCTGCCAAGAATATTCGTACCAAATCGTTTTCCTATAATTGGAGTACATGTGAATTTGTATTCAGTGGCGCATCCAAGGCGGATGGAATTTCGCCATTTCGCGGCAACCCCGTCCTCCATCATGCGTGCTTATTGAAGTAATTTGTGTACCCCTGCGTGTAGCCGGCATCAACAACATGAATTTTGTTGTGTTTTATTAATCCTTATTACTGGCATACTCACGCATTTACGACCACTACCTACTAATTACCAGTACAGTGCCTAATTACAGACAATTCCACGATAAATGTGGATCGAACAACTTAAACCCTAATTACAGTTAATAAAATGCTATTCAAACACGTTGGGTATTTTAGTCATGTAAAATAATAAATTTCAGACCTCCAGAGGCTTGTCGACTTTTAAAGACGGGGCTGGCCGGCGAAACAAATTGATCCTCGGGGGCCTGTAGAGCGTCGATAGTAATTTACAAACGAAACGGGACACGCACAACAATTTGTGATTTTAAAACTAATTTGGAAACGAAATAAGAACAATATTTTTTTGTCAATACGTTAATTTAAATTTTTAATTAATTTAATTATGTATTTCTTATGATAATGTTTTTATTATATTTTGAATTTAAAAATATTGTAAAAATGTTTGCCGAAGATAAAAAATAAATAACTGAATATACCTAAATCTATTTATTTTCATACCGGAATACATACATACATCATACATACATCTCGGAAAGAGTATTTTTGCTCTTCAATATCTGAGTATAAAGATTATTATCCTCTAGAAGATAAAGTAAAATTGAATTTAGAACATCGTGTGCACTAAGTTTGTGTATTCAAAACATCATTAAACCTATTTACTTCTACCTCCATGGTGCCGACTTTATCATACAACCTTTTTTAATTTGTTAAAAACTCAGACACAGAACCTTCTTGGTGTACTTTTTTTAATTTGCTTTGCGCGCGCCATTTTCTTTTCACGTCATATTGTTAAAACCTTACTTTAAAAACAATAAAATTGAAAACAAGAGAAAAGCCTAAAATGAGTTATTTGACGCAAATAGAATTGACTGAAACTATTAATAATGCGCTAATGAGCTATCTCCCTCAACAATCAATTTAGTCATATCCTCGCTGAGGTGGGATGAAAAGTTACGTGTTGCACTCGAGTGCAAAGATTTTTCACCTCGTGCTCTTTTGATTCCATCGTTAACGCTCAGGATTCTAATTTTAGAATCCTTTGCTTGCTCGGTCATCAAAATTGACCACACGGTTAAAAAGCAACTTTGCACTCTTGTATAACAAATACCTAAGATGACGTACCAAGTATAAGTATGAAATCTTTGCAAATAACTATTGTTCATTATATTTATTTAATGTGTCCTAAAAATTAAATTCTTTAATATCATCGATACAAAAAGCCAACATTATACTTAAAAGAGTAAGTAATTAATTTTTTTTTTATTGTTCAATAATAGAAAAGGGACTTTAATTTTCACTTAATCGCCAAGAAATTATTCGTAGTGTCTTTGAATGTGTCATTGATAACTGACGTACGCCACGACGTACGACGTAGGTCGTCCGTACGCGAATGTCACCAAAGTATATCAAGTGCTAGACATCGAGGTGCATGTTGCGGCTTTCAAAGTGTATGAAATTTCGAATTCACTGAGTTTGACAAAGATAAAAACTCGTCCTTGGTCAAAGTGATAAGTATATCGTCATTGAAGTCTGGCTCAGTGGCAGCGCGTCTGCCTCAAATGCAGGAGAGTCCGGGCTCGATTCCTGACCGGGCAAATGTTTGAATTTAATTATATTTTTCTGGGTATAGGTGTAATTTGTCCGTGTCTTTGTATGTGTTCCATGCTATCCCCCACATAGCGAATCCTAGCTATGAGCGTGAAGAATTATCAACCAACTTCTGGAGGGAGAATCTCAATTCGGTCCAAGTACTCCGAAGTTTGTGAACAAATGGTGGTCCCACAGAAATTATATTAGTAAGCTTTTGGCTCAGAGGTTTTTGATCCAGCTCTAATTATATATTAACGAATAATATTGTTTATGCGCCTGCGCTTGGCAATAGCAATAACTTTGTTAGAGTGCTTACTAAATTTGAGGTTGTTTTTTTTATTATTTTAAAATAGGTGCTAACTATTACTTAGTTAATTTGTGTCGCTGCAAGTTTAAATATGCGTGGAAAATGAGTATAAGTGTGCCGTACTTACAGTTTTTGCGGTGGTACTGAAAATATTACTACTGGAGCTTTAATATGGGGTTCTTCAAAAGGGTTGTTAATCGAGTATTTAAGGGTCGGCAACGTATCTCTGATGCCCCTGGTGTTGCAGGTGTCCATAGGCGACGGTGACCGCTTACCATCAGGCGGCCCGTCTGCTTGTTTGCCACCTATAGCATAAAAAAAGAGTGGTTGAAATTCGGATACGTTTGAACACGAACGATAATTGTACTAAGGCATATCTCTCTTGCTTGTCTGATCTGAGATTAGACCGCTGCACCTAAGATACAGAATATTATGTATATAGTGAATGGATTCTGAATATTCTATTCTGATGCGTTATCGACATGTGCACACATCTCGCACACACATGTCATGTTGCTGCTTGTCTGGGTATTGGTTTTCGCCCTGGTGGCGTATTAGATCATCGTCTTATACAGGGATACGAACATAGACTGTACTAAGCAGAAAGGAGATCATTGAACTCATTATTATGAACAACTTTTACTAAGAGACCAACCCTGAAATACCGAAAAAATATCTGCTGTGCCATAATACACATTTTGTCGAGTGTCAATGGCTGTTTTGAACTGAACTGCTGATATTTTTTTGCGTTTTAGGGTTGTTTCCGTACTAAAAGTAGTTCATAATGATGAGCACAATCATCTCTTTTTGGCTTAGTACAGCTACATATATACGTAACTCTGTATAAATAACAGCGCCACGCGGTTTTGCCCCCTATTTTATACTTTTCCTGCACTTCTCCGGAAGAAAAAGTATGGACACGCGAGTATCGTTGTCCGTCCTCAAAAAGGGCATGAATTAGTGGCACATGAAAGAGTTTTTTTATGGTTGACAGGCTAGGCTAGGCATGTAAAATGGCGTGGCCAAATATGGTAGAGCCATATGTGTAATAAATACTAAGGTAGAGCCTTATAGGAGTTGTATTTGTTTATAGTTGTGGTAGCCTTGTTGAGGGAGATTCTAAGGTCGTCTAAAGGTACTTATATTGGGATACAATTATAGAACGATTGCACAAAACTCCTCGGTTGCCTACTTTTGTGCCTGAAAGAGAGCACCAGGATTTGCATAGGAACGCACTAGTAGCACGTTGTCTGAGGTAACATTTCAGAGAAATGCTTGGGGAGTTTCTCCTCCTTCCCTATATACAGCAGCGTGCGGGTCACACCGTTCCGTTGTCTTCCGAGATGGCTTGAGATCCCTGAGGTTTGGCCATCCAAGATCCCAAAGGTCCTCCTTTAATAGGCTCTTGTAAGCGGGGAATATCCAAGCTAAATTCTAAGACCTCGGTTCCAGGGTCACAGTTGTGTTAACCTACGTCCTATTTTTATCATAATATCAGCGCATCACATGTTATCTTCATAATCCACAGCGACGCAAGTAGCGACATTGTAGCGCGCAATGCAAGACTGGCTGACACGAAGCACAAAGCTCATTTCACGCCGACCGCACTCATATTTTACACCATCCAAAAGGGGCGGTCTAACGTTTGAACGTAGCTAGGGCGGGATAAATGGGAGTTTTGGTTACTAGAATATAATTATATCAAAAAAAAAACAAGATAACAAATCTGAAAATGTTATGGGCAGTTTAGAGAACCAATAAAAAAACTTTCTACGTCTACTTTCACATTTATACTATTATTAATGTGATATCACTAAAAAAGGCTTTAAAGATATAATGATAAGAGATTTCATCATGAAACCATGTGAATCTTATATACCAATAGAAAAGTTTATTTTAATTTACCATTGTGAGAACGTTATTGGGTTTCGTTTCTTAGTTATCGAGAAATATGAGATACCTCAAAATTAAAGTTTGACACGCGCGACGTTTCGTAACCGCCATATTTTTGCTTCGTTAAATGCGACCTTATGCAAACAGCATAAATCTATCATCAAAATTAATGTTGTAACAATAGTGCTCGCAATGCAGTAGGTACATCGAAAAATCGAACAAATTATTTAACTGGTTTTCATAAAAGCCATCATGCCCCCTTCAGCACAGTCTTGATTCGTTCATGTGTAACGTTTGCCCACTTTATCCGCCTCCATAAACAACTTTGTCACAACGTACTAAAGCACAAATTACTCCCTACAAGCTAGCGCATGAATATTGGGAAAGCTTTGGGTGGTGTTTCCGATTTAAATAGAAACTTGTATGTAACCTAGTAGCAAGCAGTCAGTATAGCGAACCATATTTTATTTAGACGGAAAAATCGATGAAGCCTCAAAAACTTCGAAAAAAATATTTTTTACAAGTTGATTCTAAGATTTACCTATGTTACCATCACAACAGGAGCAGTCACCGAAGCTAAAGAGCACGATTAAGAAGTATCGTACATAATTATATTAATGACATATTTCTTGACATAGGTACTTACTCAATATGAGAGCTTCAATGGGAAAGGTGTCAATGTTACAGGTAAATGTAACTGGAAGGATCTAAATTACTTACTCCGAATCTTTGATTAAAAGCTATGAATATTGAGATTCCAAGATTTTGTAATTTTGAGGCGCTTCAATTTAGGACTAGATATTTAGAAAATTGGACGTTGTGAATAAACTGCGGCATATTATTATACTGTTAGGATTACTATAAAATAGTTGTCATAATTTTGAATTAAATGTTGAACACACCTATATCTACTCGTACATCTGGTAGCCACTTAATACAAATCTACATACAATATTCGGCTAGTAAGAGTATCGAGTATAATCGGATTTCATTCGCTTAAGAGCCACAAAGCCATAGAGCAAAGTGACAGAGCATGATACATCCGACATAACGATGGACATAAAGCTTTGAAAATGCATCGAGGCTCCCCGTATTAGGGAGTGCACTAAACCACCTTATCTCCCCTACTTGTTTAGATAAAAACGGGCATCTTCCGTAAAATGCATCTTTAAGAAGCTGCCAGATAAGATTTAACGTTCAAAATAATGTTGCTAGAAGCATACGGAGCAGGGTTATAACAATAAACTTACTATTTGCTATATAGTAGTCTTCGTATAGACATTTTATTACTGTTTTGGTACCGATCAAAATATTTGCAGTATAATAGACAAGGAAAGTGCTCGAATATTGAGGACAGGCCGTTGTAGAGTGAATTTGAATTTCAGACGAGAGTGGATCATGTGCGTTGCCAAGTCGGCAGGATTGCAGAGGTCATAACACAGCGGGTGAATCCGCCGTCACCTCGGCGGTCCAGGTCCACTTTGCTCACTGACCTACATCCCGCTTTGGCACCGCTCACAATCACCGCTTCAACTTAATTGTCTCGACACTTCGGCCTTCCTAACGACTGTGCAGCAATCGGCCGATTTAAGAGGCGCTCTGTCTCGAGCTCCGAGTCCGGGAGCCCAGTGTCGTGCCGGAACCGGCGGCGCCGAGCGCGGGTCAAACGCCATCCGCAACGGAGATGACGCTCTGTATGTAAATCACGGCTTTGTCGCAATTTATTCGGACATTTCTGAGTAAAACACTTCAGTTTCTTTCACAAACATGTATAGTATTTCAGCTCTATGCGCATCTGCATAATGGAAGGGTGTCTCGCAAAGTAAAAATACGACACAATGTGTGAGTGCCACGTTGCGGACATATATAATAGAAAGAGGGGATTACAATTTGCCTTTGTGATGGCGTAGTCGAATTACATTAATCTGGCGTACCGCACTAAGGCGACGGCGCCGCCGCAAGCAACTTGATTAAAAATTCTATTAGTTGAAAGGCACACACGTGTTCTTCTAGACAAATGTACGACGCAGACGCTAGTCTTGGGGTGACTTGTCGTTGCGGTTTTATTGTGAAAATGCAATAAAATATAATTGACTTGTGCAATTAAGTACGTAAATGAATCCGTAAATCAAGTTTTTTTTTTTAAATTAGTCATATTATTTTCCTTAGCTTGAATTTTGTCAAGATAATAAAAGCACTTACCATTTAAATAACAATTCCATATGAGACAAATCTATAAAAGTAATGATGCCGCTGGATTTCAATTCAGAAGACCTATGTTTTCAGAACCCAAATTTTTTTGTAGCCAAAAACAAAATAACAAAAAACTACACTAAAATAAGTATATTATGTTTAAATTGAGGAAAAAAGAGAACTCTCCAAAGTGCACGTACCTAAGTGTACCACAAAAAGGGTTGTGTTAACAGTAAATCAATGTTGTGGTACCGGGGAACAGATACAAAGCGCAAGGGGTATTAGCGGAATCTATGTGGCACCTAGAGCTGCCACTGCGGCGACCAACCGGACAGATTTACGGAGAGTCGTGGTATCTCCGGAATAACACACGCGAAGCAAAAATAATACGGCTGAGTACCTACGGAGTTTCCTCGGGTGTCTTATTTTAAAGAAACGTTCGACTTGGCACACACATTCTACATGTTATATCTTTTGACTTTCTGTATAAGGAAACTGAAAACAAGGTAGGTCTGTCGTGATATTATGTTAGGAACTGGATATTTGCGGTTTTTATCAACCGTTCCTGGATTAGGCGCGTATGGATTGAATTACTTCACAGATCAAACAATTTTACAGTTTCACGCAGTTTTACAACTTTCAATTCTATGCTAGTTAAAATTAATTCTTCAAATTTATTTTTCTTTACCCACTCGAAAACATAACGCTAGAAAACTACTTATAAATAGGTTTAGGTTTATTAATATATAGAGATAATAAAACTACCTATAAAAAACGGGAGAAAAAACATTACGTCTAACATTACGTTTTTTGGACTGTCAATTTTATTATTTCACTACGTGACGATTGCAGAATTTAGTAGCCCTTATTTTAATACTTATAAGCTATTGAAAGATTTTAAAAAATTATTAGATATCGTCAATCAAGTCTAGTCACAGTCAGAGTCAAGCAAAGTAAGTCATAGTCGAGTCTAAGATTCGCTGTTATGTCCAAAATGTCATAGCCGTCATTGGCTACATTTTGTAAACGCGTTTTATGTTTTCTTTTTCTTTTAATAATAATTATATTCGTATTTATAGTCTCAGTATTTTTGTCTGTGCTATGATCCTAATAAGACCTACATGTGGCTCTGGTGAACCGTTTACCAGCAAATTGTTCTTTTTGAGTACACACGCGACTCTAGGAGTCGACACCGTGTGAGCTCTTTGTAAATACCTCGACTTTATTTGAACACCCGCTCCACGCTTGATTTACTTTTGGTTTGGGTACACTGTTAACCAGGAGTTATACGACTGTTTTATTACCAATGTAAATTTCTGCTGCAGCCCCATTCTTTGTCATTTTTACCCTTCTCCATTGATGTAAAATTTTAGGACCAGTCCAATGGAATTCTATCTTAATCCTAGCGACTCACTATAGTAGCGGATCAAGTAGTTAACCCAGTTGCACGTTGACTTCGTCTAATTAAACATTTTCAAGTAGATACAAGACTTCAAGGTTATTATTCACATTATTTTAAACGACGGTTTAACTTTTCATATTACGAATTTTGATAGATTTGGTATGGTAACCGACATGTCAAAATGTGTGAATGAGCCCCTGGGACACAACTATTTGTATGGGCATATCTTGATATCTACATCTATGTCTCTCTTACAATAAAAGGAAAGAAATTTCCATTTCCATTAATGGCGCCGTGTTTCGCCGTATATGTTTCGCTATTCGCCAATAATATCTGTTTAGGGAAAGCGTAAGAAGCGAGGTTTATTTTTACCAGCCCTATATTTGAATCGCGCGTAGGTACGTACCTACGAGCACTTCGTAACGCACCGTACGTCAAAGTATTTTAGTACGGATATAACATCTGGGTTGAATGTGGTGAGCAATTAGATGCAGTAACTATCGTTATTTAAACGTGTGAATAAAATAACGTAGCCGAGGGAGGTTTTGCGGATGCAACCGACAGAAGTAACATTTGTGTTAAAATAAAACTTAACTAACGACTTTAGAACAGCTGCTACAGCTGTGTACACAACTTGCGGCTGGCACTGCGTTGGTATTCCTGTTGTCCTTTTAGAATACTCGCTATTCAAATTTGGAGTTTATAATGAAGTGTTGCAGTTAAGACTTGACCACACTGGAGGAAACTGAAGCGGTGCAGCATGGACGCGAGCAATTTGCAAAAACGCTTTGCACTGCACCGCTTACGAAATTCTGGTAATTCTGTGATATTAGTTTTGTCACCTTTCACTCTCGTTCTTGTAAGGTATTCTCATTGGTATGGTGTTGAAACATGCCATGTTAGGCATCACGTTACGCAACAAAGGTCGAAATACGGAGATCCAAAGGAGAACCAAATCGGAACACATGAAATCCCGTATAACTCAAGTGGCGTTGTGCAGGACACTTGGCCTGATGCGGTGAAGGAAATCTTGTGCAGTCTCTTTTTTTCGCGACTCCAAGTTTGGTCCCAAGTAAAAGTTGTTTATAATGATGAGTACAATAAATATGTCTGTCGTCTATAGATACATCCGGTATATGAAAAGCTGTACCGCGGGGAGCAGAGTTTCACCCGTGTGGACATTCTCTCAGGAACGGTATATACATTTTTCTTGATAAAAAGTATATTGTGTTACTCTGCGATCCTCCCACTCATCATCATCAATTCAGTCATAGGACGTCTACTGCTGAACAAAGGCCTCCCCCATCGATTTCCAAAAGAACCGGTTGGAAGCGGCCTGCATCCAGCGTTTTCCTGCGGTCTCTTTGAGGTCGTCTGTCCATCTTGTGGGTGGACGTCCTTCGCTGCGCTTACTGGTACGTGGTCTTCATTCGAGAACCTTTCAGCCCCATCGGCCATCTGTTCTGCGTGCTATGTGCCCTGTCCACTGCCACTTCAACTTGTTAACCCAATGGGCTATGGCGGTTACTTTCGTTCATCTACGGATCTCCTCATTTCAGATTCGATCTAGTCGAGAAACGAGAAATATGGAGAGGGCTATGCACGGGTGCATAGCCCTCTCCATAGCTCGTTGTATGACTTTGAGCTTTCTAATAAGACCCAAAGTGAGACACCACGGTTCAGACCCCCTCCCCCCTCCACCATCTCTTAAACGTAGTCTATACGTCAATCCGTTGTTTTGTTTGCTGCCCGAAAGAGGAAAAAACAAACCCAATTTCACATGTAAAAATAGAAGTATGGTTTAGGCCACGTGTAAAGGCACCCTTACCAGTGACGTAAATTTATCCGTTTCCATGCAAGCAGTTGGCTTCGGCAGTTTACTTGTTGCGGTATTTAACCGACCGATGCTATCTGCATAGCGGTCGTCAGTGGCGGCGCGGCGTCGCGATACCCCACCTCGTTATTATGGATTTACATGTTAACCTACTGCTACGACACTACCTTCGAAATCAGTACACTAACCTCTCAACTTTCATAATTACTAGCTTGACCTCGCGGTTTCACCCGCGTATATCCAGGATAAATTTAGCCTACGTTACTCATTTAACATCAGCTATCTGCCAATGAAAGATGAAAACATTACAACCTTCTTATAACCACCTGGGTAGCGACAACAACCTCCTTTGACTTAATGACAATTTCGTCAATGTATAGACTTCTGTTTATGTAGGAAAAATGTTAAAACCACCCGAGTAAAACATCAAAATAAAATCTGTTGATTGGTCGCCACCAAATTTCATAGGATTATTCGCTGGGCTAATCTGAAGATTTCCTGAAAATTTCATTAAAATCGGTCCAACCGTTTCGGAGTCCATTGGGAACATACATACACACATCGCCTTTTATATATATAGATATACTTTAATGTGTACTATCTCAAATATCAAGGAATTAATAATGTTTAGAAAGTCTACGAACAATCAAGAACATTAATAATCGAAGATAGATTATATTTTGAAAAACTAAAAAACACGCTTATGAGACAACAGCTGTTACATAGGAAAAAATAATTTACCTATTCAACAAAATGCAACTGAACAGATGATTTTTTGCGAATTTTCAAAAGAAATAAAAAATATTGTTATGCACAGAGGCTGCCGATGTGGCTTGTTAATTAAAAGTAACCCTTATATCATACTAGATATATAAGCTAAAGCAGTAGTTTGACTCAGAAGTGTCCTTGAATTTAATGCCTACTGTCGAGCACAGGAATGCTACTATCAGATTTTGAGAACATTTTCATAATTTTGTCTTCTACCTACGCTGATGAAATGCACACGGCTTACCTCAATGACACGGCGCACACGACTATCGCTATGAGCGTATCGTGAAGTATCGTAGCGGGCGAGGGAAGCGGCGCCGGCGCGGGCGCTCGTTTGATTACGTCACTCAATTCGGGCGTTTTCTTAAAGTTAACCTACTGCTTTGAATTATATCTACTGTGCCTATTTGGTGTTTGTATGTTCTGTACTGTGCGATACAGCGTTCGTATTGCCTGTTTACTATAAATTAATTTACAACACAATTTGCTCTTGCTAATTAAAAGTGGATTGCACCACGTCCGGTAATGGTTTAGTCACTTTGGCCAGTACCTACACAGGCAATGTCATCAGGCATTAACCGAAGCTTTGCTGCATCGAGCTCGTGCATAATCGACTCTACATTAGCAACAAGCGTACAGATTAAAATAAAACGTTAATAACCAAAAATACAGTTTCAGTTGTACTTACTTTTTTTTTTTTTACTAGTGACAACACGAAGCCGAGGATCAGGCGTGCCTTGGGAAAGGCTTATGTCCTGCAGTGGCCTAGCATAATAAGCCCATTATGATTATGATCATTTAGGTATTTGGTATTTGTGAAAGTGCTCAAATGCAGGAAAGTGATATTTAACAGAGTGAAACGTGACTTTTCGTATTTTTACAAAAAACTCCATAGAAGCTGGGGCATGACTAAGACTTGACTGCCCTATTTTTAAAGTCGGTTGAAACAACAAGCAAATACAAATTCGCATTTATAATATGAGAATGATTTAAAGTTCGGTTAACTATGTGGGTGTTTAAACAAGTTTAATACGGCAACTATTGTATTTGTATCGGGATGACCGCCAGCTGGCGCCGCAGCGATTACAGAGCTAATGAACACATTGTTTGCACGTCTAACGAACTGCACGCAGATTTTATACGATTGACGTGCGTCACGATTGCACGTTTTGTGGGATTGGCATAAAAGTAGCTAGAAAATAACAATAAATTACTCCAGTTAAGAAATACCTGATAAGGTTATGGATAGAGCTCCTATTTTGACGCAGTTACATGCACCATGTTCACGGGGGTTCGCGTTAAATATTCCGTAAAAATCATATAACTGTAGTGAACAACCGTGTTAGTTTAAAACTGTTTAAATTACTCTTAATAGAATAAATATAGTCCTACAAATCATGTGAATGATGCCCAATAATAATATTCCCAACAATGAGCCAAATTAAAAATATACCAGCATTCAAAATCTAGTGATGAAACGTTTTGGCTGTCAACCGTATTTTAGGGTATCTGTGACCGAATTTAGTTTTCTAAATGGCAGCGGCTACAGAACATTAATGCACAGAGAGAAAGCCCTGTTACTACTCACGCAGGTAGGTAAGCATTCCCTATTCACATACTGGAATAATTTAGATAAGCACTGAAGCAGCTGCTTTAAAAACATGCTTAACCTTTTTAATCCGACAAAAGGCTGTCTACAAATCCTATTTCATAGCAATGAAAAGATAAGGAATAGAGCCAGCCCATTAGAATTATTACAATACAGTTATGGTCGTAGAGTCAAAGTTTAATTATATTTAAGTAGCAGCCGTTGTAAACGTTACGAGGAAGCGGCCCGCACGAGAGGTTGCGTGCGACCACCTGCCAATAATCACGGCTATAATATTGTGCCCCCAGTTACAATTAGCTGCGGCCCGCATTTGCTATTTAGCAAACACTGAAGTGAGAATTTTTTCTACCCTTCTCTTTTTTGTGTTAGCAACCGCTGCAACCTACTGTCAATTTAAAGTAAAATGTAAAAAAAAAACACATTCGAACGGATATTTACAAATTATAAAAGTACATTTAAATTGAAAAAAATAAATTATACATATTATCATATATATAAATTATCAAGTAGAACCAAAAATTATCTTAAACTATTTAACATCCGAAACAAAACATTTTTAAATTGCCTAAAGTACCTACTTTCGATATGACACCATGTCACACCGTGACACAAAGTCACCATGTCTGTGTCTGGCCCTATATTCAGTAAAAATATATATATTTAAATGCGTCCCAATGAAACATTATCTGTATCCAAATTTAAAATGGATAGCTTTTATGGGTACCTTTCTGAATAAATTGGTGTGACATACAGACAACTAGACAGACAACGCTGTCTCATGATAATTTTATGGAACCCTAAAACATTTCTAATGTAGGTGGTGAAAAGATATAATTTATTGCTGTTTTTACAACACAGTTTTCATACTCATAACAAAATTATTATATTAACTAAACTAAAATTAACTAATTCATAAAATATTTACATTTATGTTCACAGAAAATTTAAACCTATCGTAATTAAGTAGGCTCATGTACTGGAAGTAATAATTGTCTGTAGCGTTTTTTTTTTGTTTTATACTAGTTAGGAACATAATCTGGCGCGAGTAAAGATTTTATGTATCGTCGTAGTATATATGCGATCTTTGGTGGGTGGATATATACACATTGGTGTCTTATTTTATAGAGAAGTAGAAGTCAAAACTGCAGTATCATTTCTTCAAATAAACATAAAATAAACAAATATGATTTACCCTAAGTAGTCACACATTCAATTTAAGACTGATGTCAAAAAAACAATTGATACTGGCAACTAATAATAAAACGTGTACTTTAGAGTTTTCACGTGTAATAAATGTGGTTGTACATTGATAAAATGTGAATGCTCGTGTGTAAGCAAGTGATATAATTAGAAACCACACGAAAATAGAACTCATATTTTCGTGTTGTTTTCGAAACTACATAGAAGCTACTAGTAAAAGTTAGTCTAGTTAGTTAGTCTCTACTCTCCTCCACTTCACTGGAGCATGACGTGGATCGTGACTTGATCTTGAGTTTGCTCGACTTTAACTGTGACTATGACCTGATGATGACAAGATAATATTTTGAAATTATCACCACTCGATATTGGTTAAATAGATAAGACGTCTGGAGCCAATTAAGACTTAAAAAACTATATAAATTAAATGTACACTGCCTTTAACTTAAGTCGATCCATAATAATAATTATTTTAACGAATTGTTCAAGGAGTATAAATAATAATAGTTTGTTTCCATCTTTTCAGATCACATTCGAGAATTTTCGTGTGGTAACCTTTTTTATCGCACGTTGTATTTGAATGAAGAAAGAAACACGCTTTACGTTGGTGCTATGTGAGTATCTTAGACATTATTAATTTAAACATAGTTACTTAAACATAGTTTTAACATACTCGTACTTCTTATAGTTGATTGTGCATAAAGGTAAAATAATTTATTATACACAACTTAAAAAACAGAAAATTAAAGAAAACTTAAAATACGAACTAAAACTTAAAATAACTATATAAAAACTTAAAATAAAAGACCATTAGTGGAGGTCCCCAGAATGCTGGCGGCAGTGCCACGTTGAATGGCAATTCTCAATTTCTGTCAGAAATAGAAGCCAGCATTCTGAACACCCGACGCCTCCACCAATCGCCTGGCTAAGTCATTATAATAATACGGGTGTCTTTTTTCACTAAAACGGAAAAATTTGGCCGTACCAAAGAACATGGAGGAGAAGACCTATTGCATTGTTGCATTGCAGATTTAAAAAAATCTTGTGCCGCCATTTTACAGGGTTATGCAGAAAGAGTGTACTAAACGGAACAGGATCCAGGTCAACCATCCTTATGAATAACTTTTACTACGGGATCAACCCTGATATCACGAAAAAAAACGCTGTTCCATAGAAAATGGTCATTATCTCTTGCTAAAGATCAGCTGATATTGTTTTCGCGATTTCAGGGTTAGTCCTACTGCAAAGTAAAAGTTTTTTATGATGATGGATACTATGGACCCCTTTCGGCATAAACCAGTATTATGAAGGACGAACTAAAGAAAAAAAATTGAAGAAATTATGCCATAGGCTTCTTCTTACTCCATATACGTTTCACACACAAACATTTTCTTATCGGTAAAAAAGTAACCCGGTATTTGACTAAATACCACTATCATAATGGAGCCAAAATTTTAAGAAATAAATAACTCTTATCATTTCATTTACTTAGATAAAGAAATTACCAAGAATCGTCATGCCCAAGAACAATTTTCAATTTCATATAGCCTGCATAAAAATAAACTAATAATTTTGAAAACGCTCGCGTAGCCAATGGCCAGGCAATAGAAATAAAGAGACCGTTCAATTTAGTCATAAAAACAGGAACGCTATTGTAATTCGACTGCTATTAAGTAAGTAGTTCTGTGTTGCCGGCGACATTGTAATGATTTACCCGATGGAAATGGGCCCCTGACATGAACGTACAATTATCCATGTATTTCTGGCGACTTTTATTTGTTCTGTGCGCCTATTCACGAAATTACGCTTGTTAAGAATAACAATAATGATTTACATTCGTTATGATAACGCTCTAGAAGCTACAAATAGAATAGGCACGCTTAATAACTTAAGGAACATTGATATTTTTATGTAGAGTTTTGGCGTCATCGTGAAAAAAACATATGTGAGTATTATTTTCCTAAGTTTGGATATTTTCGACTGTTAACATCTAATGATGTTAAACGTGTTCATGTGGTTTCCAAAACTCCATAGAAGCTTCTAGTAAAGTCTTCTCTACTTTATATAATATAAATTAGGTCCGTAAATATACGTATAATAAGACGGGACAGCCTGCCCAGTAATGGGCGAAAAAAAGAGCCTTTACAATTTTTTATGCCATATGTGACAAACAAGCAGACGGGCCGCCTGATGGTAAGCAGTCACCGTCGCCTATGGATACTTGAATAACAGAGGCATCGCAAATACGTTGCCGACTATATTATGAAAGCACTAGAGATCTGCTCTAATCTCTCTAAAATTGTTACGATATGCCTCTATCTAAAGGTCTTCCCACTTTAAAAAAATATATTAATAGCTTAATGTATTTAAACTTTTGTAAAAAAAAATATCTCTATATATTATTGTAATAGAGATAGGTATGTTACATATAAATCATATTATGCAATGTAGAGAAAAGTAACAAATTCTAAAGAATATCTACACTAATATTATAAAGAGGAAAGATTTGTACCTATTTTTGTATGTTTGTATGTTTGTAATGAATAGGCTCCGAAACTACTGAACCGATTTGATAAATTCTTTCACTGTTGGGAAGCTACACTTTCCCCGGGTGACATATGCTATATTATATTTTGTAGCGAGGCCGAAGGCCGAGCTTACACTCGTCCGAAGCCGGGACGGACGGCTAGTTATTTATAACGTTATTATACCTGACTGTTTAGGAGCACTCTTGAAGTAAAATGTAACAAATCTTTTTATGTATGTTAACTGTATGTAACTTTAAACTTTTGTTATTAGTGCACGTGTTTTATTTGTCTATTGGGAGTTATCGCGCATTATAACTATCTGGGCGACCGCTGGGCGCATTATAACTATTTTTTTACTAAACCTATAGTTGAACTTAAAAATCAAAACCTTATCTAAATACAAAATTTCATCCAAATCGTAAAAGCCGTTTCCAAGATACGCGATATAATTTTTATAGAAGAATTAAAGAAAGAGAAGTGGAGAGGGTGTATTGAGCCGAAAAGGGGTATATTACCCATCATTATAAACATATTTTACTTTAGAACCGACTCTGAAATCGCAACTCCTTTCGGATTAGTACACCCTTTCATCGTTACCCAGTTTATATAACTGAATGGCACCATAGTCATATTCTAATCTTCAAAACATAAGTTAAATAGTATATATACAATGTGTTGTAATATTTGAGTGAAGAGATTCTCGAGGCTTGTATGACAGGAACCAATCTGTGATACAAGCCTACCTCTTCACAAGTGTAAACTGTAACCTAGGTACACATAAACTTGTATATAAATTATTTGAGTGGTGAGCCGCAGCACATTTTCTGGTAAACTAACTTCAACCGTGTATTCAGTGACTGACTGATGGAAAATTTCGCCATAACTCGACTATACTGTCTCGTTTAAAAATAATACATTGATATTTGTTTCAGGGATCGAGTATTCAAATTAAATATGTCTGACATTAGCCAATCACATTGTAAGGTAAGTGAAATTCACAACTCAATTGCAGAGTGCTAAGCACACTTTTAATGTTTCTGCAGCTAGGATGAACTTTAAAGACTTTTTTTGAAAGTAAAATGAACCACTTGCTTACGCTTGCTGAGCTCTAAAGACGCCCACTTTTCCGGCACTACACGAGATTTTAATGCATCTTACTTTCACGAATTTTCTACATTTTCACACGTAAGTGCCAATCTTTTGAACAGTAAAACCCTTATGATGTCGCTACATAAAAGAAAGCTTAGTGCACTTGGTCTTTGATATTTTTATGAGGAAGTAATGTATGATACATTTCATTGCGCTGGGTGGGCTTTTTGAGAGGGTTTTCGTCAGGATTGAGTGTAGTGCGATCTTTGTAGAGAGACGCGATGGTGCTGGAGGCGGGCAACGTGGCAAGATGCGTCAGTAAAGGAAAGTCAGAGCCGTTTGAGTGCCGTAACCACATCCGCGTGCTGCAGCCATTGGGCGACGGCAAGAGGCTCTATGTGTGCGGCACAAATGCCCACAGTCCTAAGGACTTAGTTGTATATGTGAGTATAAACTTACCTACATTATGTATTTTTGCTATTAACAGTAAAGGAAAGGGTCACTAGTTTATTGATAGGCATGATGACTCATTTTACCGCGCTATCCCATTAGGTAATAAACCTGTAATTATAGATGAAGTTAAAAAACAAAGTAAGTAATAAGATTAATTCTTTAACAATCATTAGGTATATCTACACTAATATTATAAAGAGGAAAGATTTGTACCTATTTTTGTATGTTTGTAATGAATAGGCTCCGAAACTACTGAACCGATTTGAAAAATTCTTTCACTGTTGGGAAGCTACACTATCCCCGGGTGACATAGGCTATATTATATTTTGTAGCGAGGCCGAAGGCCGAGCTTACACTCGTGCGAAGCCGGGGCGGACGGCTAGTCAGTAATATAATGCTAGTAGTACTGTTATTATGCATGTATTTGCTAGCCATTGACACCTCCCGTCATTGTACTGTTATGGCAGGGTTGCCCCACAACCAATAGAGTATCTAATATATATAAAAAAACCTACAATAGATAGCACTTAGTTTTAATCCCAATATCAAGCTAACAGGCCCAATAAGTCATGTTAAACATTTTATACAGAATAATCTCATTGTTAGACATATGTATCATCATAAATATTTAAAAGAAAATACTTCATTTTTGCAAATTGATAGCCGCTGTAAAAATTCAATTTGTCTCCGTATTTTCAGAGTTAAGTCTGATACGTGTTGTACCATTAATCATTTATCTTTCGTTAATAAATTTATCAATTACATTTTATGGAGCCTGTAAATTCGGCCAGATTAATTAGCGAGATTGACACGACTAACATTCAAACCTAATTTGTACGAGTATTTTTTATTCAGTATGTTTATTCAGTAGAATTGTTCTGTATAGAATAAACTTTGCTCATTTGAAAGCTTCATTTAGAAGGGTGACTTGCTTTTATATTCCCGACGTATCTTTACATTATCATACAAAGGACGGGTCTTTTCGTCTTCAACATTTATGGTCATTGATTTCACTTGCTTTGATGTTAAGGACCCATAATTCTGACGAAGTTGGTTTACTTCGTTTTCTTGTTTTGTAATACTGCCTAATTTATGCCACAATAAGTTTTCTATCATCATTTTATAAAGGGCTGTCGCAGTTTCAGATTTTCACATTATTCTGGTAAAAAATAAAAAAACATAAAAATATATAATCTTTTATCCTACTAGTTACAGAAAATAAAGGACTTCACTCAACTAAAAATGGATAAGATTTGAAAAAAAAAATTTTTTTTTAGTTGGCTAGATATCCTCGATTTCGTGAAATTCTGGATGAAGTAATAAAAAAAAGTAAAATGTAAAAGTATAATTTTCAAGTTTTGGTACACCAAAGTTGTGTGAAAACACTTTTACGCTTGCCCTATGCCTTGCCACCTTAAAACTTATATAGTTTGTGAAATTTTCAGTTAAATTTAACACATCTGCCCCGACACGAATACGTCCCTGGGGTAGGATTAGGGGTGGCGAAGTGTCCTTATGACCCTGCAGACAACAGCACGGCGGTCTGGGTCACAGAAGGGAACCCTGGAGGCCTAGAGGCAGTGTATGCAGGGACCAATGCTGAGTTCACTAAAGCAGACCCTGTGATCTTCAGGAATGATCTGTTTGATTTTTCTACGGGACAGAAAAAGTACAATTTCAAGAGGACATTGAAGTATGATTCTAAATGGTTGGACAGTAAGTATATTTTTATTTACATACCCCAGTATATATTTATGATAATAATTTATTAAAACGTAGGTCAAATAGATCAAAGATATTCAAGTACATATTCTATGAAATACATAAAGGATCTTCCTTACCTATAAATTGAAATCAGGTTGTAATCAAAAACAGCAAAAATTTGCTTCCTGTATAAAAATTATGGAACATTAAATTTATTTTATCAGCCAGCCTCTTCTACAAACACAAGCAAAAGTGTCATTCGGTGAATACCCGCGTCCCAAAACCTGGCATACAAACTCGCCTTATCGGATAAACAGACGGAGCGACGTTCATTATATTAATAGGGATATCGGGCCTTGTCCCTTATTCCGTACTTTCTTTTACGAGAGCACGATAAAAGCCATAGAACTCTATCGGAGGTTCATAAAATAAAATAAAGCAGGAATCCCGGGGCGGTACATACATTAATTTGCAGTAAATTGTCGGACGGGCAATCTGTCTCGCTTGCGTTATTAAAGTTTGTCTCTCTCACTTTTTGTTGGAAAACTCTGCTTCATAATATTTTCTGGGATTATTAAATGTGTTTTATTTGAAAACATGCCTAGAGTGCTTTAATAAGTTGTTGTATGTTTCCGTATTTTAAACCAGTATTTACCCGAAATATTCATGAAAGAGTTATTTATGATCAGCAGTATAATTTTTTTGGTGATGGGGAGACATTTTCGAAATATACTGGCTGCGTTGGGGGTTGCCAGGTTGTGCGATATTGCATCCTGCTAAAACCTCTTCGGTGGCAGGCCTCCTGCGCCTGAGATAGAGCACTGGGACTTCCATAGGAACGCACAGGTGATCACTTTTCTTGATGCAAACTGCTCACTCCTCCCTTTCATAAAGACCTCAGCAAGTTAAGTTTAAAAAATCCAGCAGTCCTGCCGCGGGACAACTTTAGTGGGACTAGTGGGAATTCTCTACGCAGGCCACACCGTGCCGTGATCTGAACTATTCAAACAAGCCCGGGATCTTAATCTGAAGGCCTCCTTTTAGTCACAGTTTACCTAGTGCTTTTTTTAAATTCTTTATTACTCAAGTTTTTCTTTCTTTCCAGAAACAAATTTCGTCGGTTCATTCGACGTTGGAGAATACGTGTTATTCTTTTTCCGAGAGACAGCCGTCGAGTTCATGAACTGTGGCAAAGCTGTATACTCCCGAGTGGCAAGGGTTTGCAAGCAAGATACGGGAGGCAAGCACATTCTCAACCAGAACTGGGCCACGTATCTAAAGGCTCGTCTCAACTGCAGCATACCTGGAGAGTTTCCTTTCTATTTCGATGAAATTCGTGAGTATTCGTGACTCCGCAGTATTCAAATAAGTTTTCCTTTTGAAATTGTTAGCTGTTTCACTATCTTGCATTTACGATTTGATCAATAAATTGTATGAGTTTTGTGTTTTGTACATGTTTTTTTCGGTGATAGTATTTTTAGCAAAACAACGGATAAGAGCTATGACGCTATGAGCCTACAGATGCCTTCAGATGTGCATAAATTATAGAGTTAATACCTTAGTTAAAGTTGTTCATAACGATGAACACAATGACTTCCTTCCGGCTTAGTACCATCGGTGCGAATAACTCTGTATTAGTGAAATACTATAACAATTTTAACTATAGCTTGTAAATGGGCAAGAGCTTTTATTAACTAAAGAAAATACAAGCTATCACTACAAAAAACTTAGACTGCCCATATACCGTTGAAGGTCTCCTCTAGCGCTTACTTCTTTGGTTATTTTCTTATTTCATAGTAAGAAATATGTTATGAACGAAATTCTGCTTTTTGCTGATGAGCTATATGCCCACACTTACAGTACAGAACGTACATGAAGCTTATAACCTCTAGCTTTTGTTTAAAGGCGAACGTAATACGGATTGCAAGCTAAATCTGGGTCACTGGAGTTTACGCTAACTTAGAATTCGCTAGGAAAATGCGGTTTCGGATTATCTTTAAATTAATAACCGTTTATGTTTTGATTGAAGACGAAATGAGAGTGGTATTTGGTTTTAGCAGCAACTGCGGAATGTTTTGTAAACACGTATTGCACTTTTAGGACACGTTTTTTAAAGCACGGTTCAATAACAGAATACGTACCTGCAGAAATTAGTCTCAGTTTGATGAAATTCGTGAGAACGTAGCGTTGTAAATTGTTGCTGCTCTAACCTTTGAACTAGTGCTTTTGTTTAGAAATCCGATCTGACAAAACAACAAGCTTTGAGCTGGGGCATTGCAAAATCCAACGGGAGAACGGAAATACTAAACATTTTGCATTTAGGATTTGCAAGCGTGATTAAAAGTAACAAAATTTCACTTTTAGTTTGCAAATATGACTTTGCAGTATTCAACACATTTATTCAATGCATTTTAACTGACTTCAGGAAGGAGGTTCTCAATCGGGTCCGTATTATTTTATTTTTGATGACATGTATGTACTGCTTTAGTCCTGATTCTGAGATGTACACCGACTACTCCGATAATATCAGAATTTCCGATATTATCAAGAATCATCCTGGTCAAATTAGTTATTAGATTTTTTCTTAATCGACTGTATCGTAGATGACTATAATGTAGGTACAGTTTATTTCATGTCCACTAAGAGTAACTTTGTTAGTGGTTTTGTTTGTTTTTGCTGTCTTTATACCTTACTATTTTTTACAGAGAGCGTATACCAAATGCCGGGAGATACGAGTAAGTTTTACGCGGCCTTCACGACGGGAGCCAGTGACGGACTGGTGGGCTCGGCGATATGTACGTTCACGATGGACGATATACAAGAAGCATTTGCCGGGAGGTTCAAAGAACAGGTTAGAAAATTCAAATAAAGTCGAGAAGCATTTGCCCTAATGGATGTTTGAGGATCGATGGGATGAAATTATCCAGGAGAATTGTGTCAGGCCAAATTAGGTATGGTCTAGTGGGGCAGTGCTTATTTGCTAAGTATTTAGGTAATTTACTTTTTTATACCATGGAACGAAATCATTGCATTCAATTAAATTTATACATAGGTATATTTTTCACACAATTTTGCTTTGTTCCCGAATTAGATTACCTACCTCCAAATAAACAAAATATATAATATTCAATCACTGAGGAACGGAACCCGATGTAATCTTTAATATGAAATAAGTATTGACATCATCATCATCATTTCAGGCATAGGACGTCCACTGCTGGACATAGGTTTCCCCCATCGATTTCCAAAAGGACCGGTTGGAAGCGGCCTGCATCCAGTGTTTTCCTGCGGTCTCTTTTAGGTCATATGTCCATCTTGTACTGGACGTCCTACGCTGCGCTTACCGGTCTGTGGTCTCCACTCGAGAACCTTTCAGCTTCATCGGCCATCTGTTCTGCTTGCTATGTACCCTACCCACTGCCACTTCAACTTGTGACAAGAAGTATTGACATCAGCCCTAAAAAAACCTTATAAAAGGATTTTTGTTGGTCCAGGCGTCATCAAGTTCAGCATGGTTGCCAGTGCTCCGAGCCAGAGTCCCGACGCCGCGGCCCGGCACTTGCGTTAACAACACTGAGGCTCTTCCCGATAATGTGCTCAATTTTATAAGGTAAGCGACTTACGCAAGCTTATATAACTTGAAACCCCCATATTCATAGACGTAAATAAAAGATAATTCGAAACCGCATTTTCCATTATCATCAGAGAGAGATTAATGAAAGGTGGTGGTCAGGACCCTCGGACATGATGATGAGGAATACGATTTAAGAAGGAGGAAATAAAGGTACTTCAAATCCTCAACTCACCCTCAAGTGGTGTTTTAAAATGAGGATTCGCGGTATCTTTAAAAGACTTTCACGCTGCAGCAGAATTTATACTCTGTTATCCAAAAAAATCTGCATTAGAGTATAAAAAACTTACTCTACTTTCAACTGGTGATAGTTACGATATAAAAAGCCCTTACCTGAACTCATATTGTGTGCGTCTGAGGCATTGACTTTGACACTTTCGGAGGACGTGACGCTCTATACACGATCTGAGGTCTATTTCCAAGGGCGTCGCCAGCCCATGGCAGTTGGCTACATTTTTCCTCCCTGCCCCCCCTTGGCGACGCCTTGTCTATTTCTACTTCACATCACCTCACACAGGGACAGACTGGGGAGACGGTCAATGTAGCTACTAAATTGTGAGTCAAATACGAGGTATTTCAGACGTCATCTAAAAGAACGTTTTAAGAGCCCACTGCTCTCTACAGCTATTTTTAACATTTCAAAGAAGAAGAAAAAACCAATGCAAAAAATAAAAAAACTATAGAGCATTATATTTAGAAGGACATTAAAATGTCTTTCAGCAATTTTCACGTAGGTAGTTTTAATATTGGCGGAGGAGATCGAAAAATACTCAAAAATCAATTGTTTACATTCTCTCCCATCTACTAAAAAGTATCAACGTGAAAGCGGCTTCAAAACATTTTCAATATTATTCTAAAGATCATATACAATCAGTTATTTATAATATCCACTCAGTGTTTTTTTATCTTCAAATATGTTAGGAATGTGCAAAAGAGATAGCTTAAGACTAAGAGCAGGCTCTTAAGATAAGTCTAGACAAACGAAAGACACATAGCTAATCACTTTGATAGCTCATACGACGTGATTCCCTGTGTGATTCTCAGAACTGGCAGACATTCGCATTTATTCAAATTTCTGCCAAATAGTTCACATCACAAAGGAATAGTAAATGTATCGCAATGTACGTAATGGATTGATTAATGGATGCCGGAGCCTCAATACACATCGCACATAAATTGTCGTTATTAGCTGGCGCTACGTCTTGCGCTCCCCGGCGTGTAATCTCAACAAGGTTATAGACCACACATTAGTTTCGCGACGCGTGCTCCTCTACTAATTGGGTCACATTCGCTTCCCCTTAATTGATGGTGCGGTGAGGAACAGGCAGATAGGCATCCCTGCTACGATCTGTGAGAAGATTGTTCATATTCACAGTGAAAATAATTTTATATTTAAACTCGTGCTGATGCCCGCGACGTCGTACTCGTAGATTTTCATATAAATTTTCAACCCTTTTTTCCTCCCTTAGTCGGGCCCTTACGCAAAATAACAGTCTATATTTCAATCTGGTCATAGCTAAGCATGTTCGTGGAAACCGCATTTAAATCCGTCCAGTGGACGGATAGATGTGCGTGGACAAACAAACAAATAGACAAAAATTCTAAACACTGCCTTATCGTGTTCAGCTTCTTATTTTAAGACGCCCTGTGTGTTTTTTTGTATATTTCGCAATTACAGTAATTTTTTTCTCTACGTTTTTATTATATGTATAGATGCATAGATAGAAGACATACCTAGAAATATATATATCGGCTGACTGACTGACTGTAAGGGAAACTCTCCCGAAGCCAAAACTCTACTATTATACTATCTAAACCCAAGCGTATACCAACGAACATTTGCATTATATTTGTTGTTTTAGTGGTTTAAATTAATTTCGCAAACCAGAAATGTAAAGCGTTTGTTGGTCGTAAGCTGATATTTTGTTTGCGTTACATTGGCAACATAAAAAGTCGATATACATATTATAAAACAAAGTCAGGTTAGTTACACCATTCAAGAAAGGCTGAACCTATTTTCATGTACTTTGATTTTTTGGATTTCTCTCCGCCCCAAATAGCAGAATAAGTATTAAAATATCGAATAAATTCACGAAAGAAATTATTCTGAAATAAATTTATATTCCCATACATTTTCTATGGAATGGCATGAATTGAAGTCAGAGTATAGTAATATATGGATTGAAGTCTACACATTGACATATTAAATCATAAAAAAAAATAACTTGAAATCTAAGTCAAAAGACATTGCTTCAAGGAGATAACGCGGGTAAAACCGCGGAGCACAGCTAGTTGTTTATAAAATATAAATACATAGCTTTTTTTAGTATCGTATCAGCAATAACCAACACAGCAACCACAGCCTGTATTTTTTTTATTGCATACTAGGCTTGCGTTTAACCGCCACCTCAAGAATCTTTGTTTGTATACCGATTTGGCGATTTTTTATCTTTTGATATTTTAAAATATTCAAAAGAAATAGATATGGCCAGTGAGCGCTGCCTTAATGGACACCCTGCTGTCTTTACGTATCACTTTACAAAAGAATGTTAAAATGGCAATATAAGCCGTGTTTTATTCAAAGCTATTCAAATGAGGTGGTGAGTATTGCATTAAAAGCTTTCCACTAACTTGACAGACCTAGAACCTTTACCCCACAAAATTCAATATAATATATTCGAACGAATAGGAAAATTTAATCGGTTATTTCTATGAATCGAAACGAAATACTATTGTATCTCAATATTTTACAAGCCGCAAAAAATATCACGGTTACTATAAAAATTAAAACCCTCAGAGTTGTTTTTAACGGTAAAAGTTTTTCTTTTCTAAAGCGATCATCATTATCAGTCCATTATCTGCAATCCTTTTTGTATTATTCTTTGTTTATTTTAATTACCGTGGAGCATATTTTTGTTTGAACGCAAAATTATCATAATGTTTTGCTTGGTTTTTTTTCTATAGCTGTTTCTATTACCTCTGTCAGTTTTGCATTGGGGTTGGAAACTGTCAAAAAAGCGCTACCATACAGCTTGTACTTGTTACCTGTACTATGGATGGCTTCTCATTATGAATTTTTCATTTGAAATAAAATATTCGTACCCTCGATTTAAATGCAATCTACACACTGATTTGAACAGATATCCGCGAATTTGCATTCAAAAATATCTGTTCCGTTGTTTAAAGAAAAAAATACTGTCGATCAAGTCAGCTTTATAACAAAACTAAAAACGATTATGGCGCTATTTGGGAAATACGTCACACACACAGACATACAGATAGAAAAACTCACACACACACTAACACAAATAAACAGGTACACACGTTCCACGTTAAACTTATAACACACCATCTTTTTGCATCAACGGTTTGAAACCGACTTCATGGGAAGGCCAAAATCAATAAAGGGGATTCAACCCCTAATTTTCCACCCTTACAGGTGGAATATTTTCTTATAATATAAATGGGACCATACCCTTGATACATATATATAGCCTGTTCAAACGTTCATGCATAATCGGCGAAGATATCACGTAAAAATTACAGGCGAATTAAGTTCTATTTTTTTACTTGCTTGAAAAGGTACAAACTATAATAACGCCATCTGTAATAAGTTCTACCAGCAAACCCTATCGGGCAAACTGCAATAAAAAGCTACCGTTCTAAAAGAAAGATAAACAGTTTACATAGTAATGGTGTACTTAGCCGAAAGGAAGTCACTGTACCTATATTACACCTTTTCCGCGTAACCTTGTAGAGAGAGATACCTCTCCATCATTTCAATCTTTGGAAGCGTAAATAATATAACATGCACGTTAGCGCAGAACTATGCTATTAGCTCGGTAGCTAGACTCGGCTATGGCACAGTAGATATGCTAAAGCAGTAGTTCGTGTACTGCTTTACTCGGACGTGTCCTTGAATTCAATGCCTATACTGTCAGCCTTGTTAGGGCTAGGGTTGCTTCTATTGGGTTATAAGAATTTTTTTAATATTTTATACGCTGCTTCTACGCTGACGAAGTGACGACACACACTCACAGCGAATCTGAATGACGTGGCGTGCGCGACTATCGCTCTGTGCGTACCGTGAAGCAAAGGAAGGAGCGCTCATTTGATTACATCACTCGATTCGGGCAATCTACTACTATAGCATAATATCTACTGTGGCTAAGGCCTTATTCACTGGCCTGATTCCTCAACCGTCTGATGGCTTGAGCAAGCATTGATTGAGGTCATACACTAAGCCTATTGCTTGTCTTGCCTATCGATGTGGTGATGTGGTTACCGGCGCGCTCTACTTACCTTCCTGAACTGCGATATGTAATATTATGGTTAGGTGACTATGCTTACCGTAATTGGTAGGCTCCATTTACTCGCTGCCTTTGAAGCTAATTGATAGACAGTACAAAATATGTGCATGACATCAGTTTATTATAAGGAGACGGTTATTAGGAGAGCTTCCTATTCATTATTGTAATACACCATCGGAAAGGTTCTCTTTAGACAAATTCTTCTACATACATATTATGATATGAAACCACTGTTAGGTAAATTGGTGTCTTTATTGTAGTGGATACCGATAATATTTTTCTTCTCTGTAGTATTTTTTTATGACATCTTATTGTATTGACACCAAAACATTGACTTATAATATATGGTAAGGGCAGGACGAATGAACATTTCCTATACTAACACCAACTCAGTAATACTAAAAAGTAGGTATACTTACAACATTGATATTAAACACTTTTTAACAGATTTTATCACGTGCATTTTACATTATTTTAATTCCAGACGTTTCGAACCCTTTGCAGTGTCCGTGGTCACAGGTTGACTAGATGATGGATGTCTATAGAAATTTTATGAAATTATTTACAAATATCGCCAATGGTTTTTTCAATATGTTCCTATGTACGCAGTAGTTTTGAGGTTCTGCGCCGAGCTTGAAATTTTGATTTGATTTGAATGCGCTACAATTACCTCGCGTAATAAATAACGCATTAAAACGCATCTCCCTGTTCGCACATAGGTAAGTTTTTTTTCGATCATTCAATCTTCTTCGAGATAAACTAAGTTTTTACTCCAAAACATAGCAACCAAGGAGGTAATAAAAAAAAAAACGAAACAAATGAACATCATAGACGCGTGTTTTTTTTTAAATCTGTTTCTGGAATTTAAAATTATTGTTGATTTAGTTTGACAAACAATTTACGTATTTTCCTTCAAACAAATTAACTGATTATTCAAATAAAATTTTCTACATAGGTAATACTGCTTAACTTGAATATATTAACTGAGCATTTATCAACTCACTAAACTTATTCTGGCCACAGCTCACATTTTCACGTTCGTTCATGCATTATTTTGCTGCTGGCCGCTGCAGTAATATATTAGCGTTACCCCCTTATCACCATTACAGTTACTAGTAAACTTTGATTATGGGCATATATACATAATCAAGCTAGTAAAATAGTATTATATTAGGCACTAGTGTCAATATTAATCCATTCGTGAAATTTATGGATGTATCACATGCAATCGATACATGTCGGTTAGGCGCTAAGTGATAGATAGGTAATTATTTATAGTACTAGATTAATTTTGTGCTATGCTGCTAGTGTTATTTTGTCATAATTATTAATTATTTTTTTAGTCATAGCTGCTATGTTGTGTCCTGTTCTACCATACGGACCTCGGACGCTATATTTTCTCTCTTGCACCTATCAAATAGCTAAAACTCTAAAAGTTTTTATATGATTGGTTTTGTAATTAAAATATCTAACCTATGATATCAATTTCGATTGGTTAGCAGATCGGTGTAGTATACTTACTACGTTGATATTAAACACTTTGTAACGGAATTTATCGCGTGCATTTTACATTATTTTAATTCCAGATGTTTCGAACACTTACCCTAGACATATTCTGTGCGTTAAAAACTATCAATTGAGATAAAACTCATTCGTTTATCAAAAGAATGAAGATGATGAAAGGAAATTCATTAAAATTAATTAAATTAAAAATAGCTATGAACACTTTTCGATAGGCAAGTTATCATAGGCATATTTAATTATTTTGTTTAAATTATATTTGATAAAAAATAAGTCTCATCTGGTTATTAGATCGCGGTGAAGGTCGATCTACCATGGTCTCATCTACTATTATTACTTCAACAAATCAAACACCCGTCCATCAGACCGCATCATCGCTTAACATCAGGGGCGAGTTGACTCTCAAACACAAGCCTATTAACACATTAAAAAAAACTCTCCATTAGCCTTGAAGAGCTTGTTTACGGAGGAATAGGAGGTTATGTTATGTGTGAAGCGTGATTTAACCATTAACATTAATAATTAACATTAAATTAATTAAGAGAGCTCTTCTCGTCTGTAGCTCTCTCGCTCGCATATTTTCACATTATTGAAGATATAAAATCAGTGAGTGTGAATTTCCAAAAAGTGACTAAATAATCTCTTGGTGTCTGTTGTAACTTTAATAACAAAGAAATTGTCAATTTGATATATTTAAATTTGACTGAGTTATAAATGGTAACAAGTGATTTTTTTGCTTGTAACCATATTACTCAGTGTAGTAGATCATTTTGTCAGTTTTTGGAATTTCGGCACCTTCAGCTTAGCCTCACCCTCTCCGCGTAACCTTGTATAATTTATAACGGAATTACAGATTTATGTATGCTTGTGCAGGTCTCACCCCCTAATGGACTCTGCAGTGAGACACGAAGGGGACGCACCGGCCTTCTACAAACGAGACCTGGTCCTCACGACTCTCGTAGTCGACAAACAGTTCGTCGATATGCTGGGAGATGACATCACCTATACTATCTTCTACGCGGGAACGAGTGAGTTTACTAATAAATTTAAGATTATTCGCTGTATCGTGAGCCGGTTTAATTATTGGCTTGATATATTTAGTCCTTTCCCTAAACGATTTAGTGTCTTACATTAAGTATTACCTACTTAAATACTTGTATTTATGTACTGCTCGCAGTCTTATTTCAACTTTTTATCACTGTTTAGTTTAATTTGACTGTAGAATATTAAATTAATATAACTATTAATTATATAATATATTATATACTAGCCGTCCGCCCCGGCTTCGCACGAGTGTAAGCTCGGCCTTCGGCCTCGCTACAAAATATAATATAGCCTATGTCACCCGGGGACAGTGTAGCTTCCCAACAGTGAAAGAATTTTTCAAATCGGTTCAGTAGTTTCGGAGCCTATTCATTACAAACATACAAAAATAGGTACAAATCATTCCTCTTTATAATATTAGTTATATATATACTACTATTGTACGTATATCAGTCTGGCAGCCATATTACAAGCTTTGCTTAGTTTGGGGTCAGATGACCATGTGTGCAAAAATGTCCCAGATATTTATTTATTAAACCATTTTGTTAAAAAAAAAACTTCAAGAAACGTATTTTTTTACTTATTTTTTGTATTTGCTCTAGTGTAAAAACGGTTCTACGTACAAGCGTCAAACTTGGCATGATTATAGTACACACTCTAAAGTAAAACAACAAATAATAAATACTGGCCAAGTGCAAGCTAGTGACAAATTTATGTTCAGCGCCGGTTTTCGTACGATTAGAGAAGTTAAGCAACGCCGGGCGCGGTCGGTACTTGGATGAGTGACCGCCTGGGCGTGATGATGTCATTTTGGAAAAAAAAACCTTTTTCTTGTCATAAATATCAATACGAAAATTACTTAATATTGTTTACTTGCAATGTTATTTTAAAGATAATACCTAATAGGTATTTCATCTCACTCAGTGATTCTTAGATTATCTTGAAACATTTTGAAAATGTGCGAAAGAGATAATTCCGGCCGGTGTGTGCGGCCTTCAGATTTCAACCTAGTTTTACAGCAAAAAAAAATGTTGTGTAGGTAACGGCGAGGTGTACAAGATAGTGCAGTGGGCGGGCGGCGCGTCACGCGTTGCTGACGTGTGGATGGCGGCGCGCGCCGAGCCTGTGCGTGCGCTCGCGCTTTCCCGTCGCCTCGCCTCGCTCTACCTCGCCACCGACCACCGCCTGCGCCAACTGCCGCTCAGACTCTGCACACACAGGTTATCACATACCCATACAGCTATCTGTTAGTCACGGCAGCTAAAATTTCGTTTATCCAGACTAAAAAATAATCCCAAGCATGATCCCATGAGGCATAGAACATCATTCCAAAGGAACTAAAAGAAAAAAGTCAGAAGCCTAAGCTTCTAGATGGAGAATTATAGACACCCTACACGCAAGAGACCAAGAAAAATAATTAAGACTCACCAAAACACATATCTAGTTTAAACGTTTGACCCTTAAAACCAATAACCCCAAAAATTATAAAGGTTTAGAAATACTGAAATATACTTAATAATATTTTTTTGTACTATTAGTTTTTTTATACTTTTTAATTCGATGATCGTCAGATAAAGTGTTAAGAAAATATCAATTATATATAATAGCTGATCAAGTGATCAGCTCTTTGCAATACTTATTGTTTCTTTTTGGATACACAATGCAATAACGATATTTGCCTAACATTTTAAGAATGACCATTTTCTCCTCCAAAGAAATTAATGCCTATATATAAAAGACTAAAGGCTTTAAAAAGCAATTTCCTACTGGTCTAAAAGAATTTTCTTTACATTATTTTTTATAACTTAAAGCCAGCTTACTCTAAATAAGAGATTAGGCACCTACCCTTATTTAGAGGAACAAGGGTTCTTGTTAACATCATAAGCCTTAGAAGATTGTTTTCAAGAAAATAAAAATACTTTTAAGGTTTCGTACATTAAAAAAGTCTACCTAAATCATAAACAATATGCTATCAAATTACTTGTCGTTTCTATTTTTAACTTAAGAAAATATTCTGTAAGTTTTCCCTTGATATTGTAAGTTTTCTCTTGATTTCCAACTATAAATATTTTATTCAATATTTCGCCTGGATTTACCTAACTTCAACATAAATGTGGATTTGTAAAGCTCGTTATTTTGTTGAATTATTCTACGTAAAGTTCCTCGTTTTTGTCTGTTCTTGTACATCATGCAATGGTTTCCATTTCTACTTGATTCCCATATGTTTTACAAGCAATCATTATAAATCCTCTCACAGATACGACAGTTGCGTACGGTGCGTTCTCGATCCATACTGCGGGTGGGACAAAGAAGTGGGCGCCTGCCGGCCTTACATCCCTGGTTTACTCCACGACGCCACTAACTCCACGCCTTCAGTGTGCGAAGCCAGCGCACCGCTGAAGACTGTGAGGGCGGGATATGGCCAAAGCGTCCACTTAGCTGCGTTTGGTATCACGCCAGAAGCCCTGAGAGATCAGGTGGTCGTGTGGTACCACCATTCTAGAGAGAAAGGCCGATATAGAATCAACTTCAAGTAAGTTGTATAAATTTCGATTTTTTTTTAAGTTTTCCCATCATCATCTTCATAACCAGCCTGTTTCCGCCCACTGCCATATAATCCTCCTCTCTCTTATCCATCCCTTTATTTTCTGAGTCAGTCTTGGCAAAAACAAAACAAAGTTTAATATCGTCCATCCCTGTTACAATGTTTTCCTATGTAACAAATATTCTCCAAAAGGGCTATTAAAGGCCAGAATACCAGGTACAGCGGTCTTCGTCGCGCATTTGTTTTTTATAGATATAAATTAATCTGTGTCCACTTTAAAAAAAAATACTTACTCATTTAGCGTTTTATTATTATTATCATAACAACTTTATTTAATTACTATTTATTTCATGAAATTCTCGGGTCTAGCCCGGACATTTGGTGGGCATTGGTGGAGCCGAAGCCAACACCAAGAGGCCCTGTTGAATATTAAATACATGCAACTATGAAATATGTATAAAAAGGAATATGAAACTATTGTACAGTATAGGATTAAACAAGTCTGGGCTATTGACGTGAACAACTTGTGGATGGAATAACAGATCTATAGAATGAGAAACAGCACCTGCCTTATCATGTCTCATCTCAAAATATATTTAGGCAGGTGATAACTTGCCACCCACTGAATGGGCCCCCCATAAAGGCTGCCGTATCTTGGAACCGGAGGGGCAACATCGGCGTGGGTGGCTTAGGGTGTAGAGGTGTGCTGCACTTTCACTAAGAGCTACTCGCGGCGTTATGCCCTTTAACACTTCCACCCTGGAGCTTGGGTTCTTAGCTCTTGCGGTTTCCACCCCTGGACGGCCGGTTAAGGCAAGCCAGGGGTCAGGGGTCTCATTTAGCCCCATGGAATCGGGGTACGCGGTGTCGCCACTCACCGACGACTCGCCAAAAAGCCCCCTTGTGTTTTAATTACTATTATTATTATTAAATGCCTTTTAGTTTAGAAAAATGTGCTTCGGTAATTTTACTAAAAATATCAAAATATTTAGAACCCAATTTTGTTTTAATATTTTTACAAAGATGAATGATTAAATCGGATGAACTGTTTTACCCATTGCAATAATTTAAATAGTTTGCCCCATTATCGTTACCAGGACCTTCAGGATTAGCGATTATAAAGCGTGTTTTTTAGTTTTTTTAACTGCGAGAATTATGTAGTATAATGACTGAAGCACATGTTTCTCATTTTATATAAAAAACAGCCAATTTATATAAAAAATATATATATATAAAAAAATTCAAATGTGCGTGTGAGATAGCGGCGCGTTATATTCTGAGCCTTAAAATAATGATAATTATGATATATTTTATCATTGTTAAATAAAATTTTCCCTCCGTAGTTGGGACAGAGTGCTGCAGACGTCAGAACGGGGGCTCGTGCTCCTCTCAGTGTCGGAGTCCGACCGAGGGCGGTACGAGTGCTACTTCGGGCCTACGCTCGTCGCCTCCTACAACTTGGACATTGACATACACAGGTAAGTAAATGAGTAACCAAAGAATTATTACTAAACGTACCTTACTGAACCACGAACCGGAAGACGCAGCGTAGGTAGGCCTCCCACTAGATGGACCGACGACATTGTGAGAGTCGCGGGCATCCAGTGGCTGCAGAAGGCAGGATGTCGTTCAGAAAGGAGGAGGCCTATGTTCAGCAGTGGACGTCTTCTGGCTGATGATGATAATGATGGTGATAATGTACCTTACTTTGCAGCGGCGGGTAACAGAAAAAATATTACAAGATATTAGAAGAGACAAAAATTTACCACCAATTATTATTTAATTACCATCGTAGACCGCATCATTGCTTAACATCAGGTGAATTAGCTGTCATGATGCGGTCTACGATGGTAATTAAATAATAATGGTGGTAAATTTTTGACTCTTCTAATATCTTGTAATATTTTTTCTGACGTCATAAAATATCTATGTAGGCAGCATAGATATTTTATGACGTCAAAAATGTTTTTAATAAGAATAAATATATTTGTAATTCTAAGGTTTTACTACAACGGTTATTTCTTCAAATGGTAAAGACTCACGTTGTCACTCCACGACCAGAGCTTCGTTTTGCTTTTGTTTAGTCTTGATTGCAACTCGTCGTTTTCAAACTCATAGCTTGCAACTTGTCACTAAAACTTTATTATTGCTATGACTACTATAGGGTTTAACTACATACTGGTTATTTCTATTCTAGCGTACCTGGCATAATAATTTCCCTAGAATATCTTAGTATGGTAACCTTCTATAGTATGTTAGGTGTAGATAACAAGCTACGATCCTAAATTTGGGAGCTGGTCATAAAGTTAAGTGCGAGTGTTTACGATGCAGCAGCTACAATAACTTCCTCGGGCTAATTCTTGAACTATTGCCGGCTGGATGGTTAGACCGAGACATTAGGCGGAGAGCTAGCAACGAAGTAGAGGCATTTCAGTACGTACCTGCTTCATTATTTTTTAATACAATACATGTTTTTAATTAAATGGTTATACTGAATGTTGGTACTAAGCCGAAAGGAGATCGCTTGGTGATCATTATAAAAAAAATTACTATGGAACCAACCCTCATCATCATTAGCCTATCTTTACACTGCTGGACTTAGGCATCCTCCAATTCACGCTTCTCAGCCCAATCGTAGGCTTTTAGCTTCCAGCCACTGCCAGTTGCGGCGAAGGAGAGCTACTGTGTCCGCGTCTTGTCTTATTATAAGAATCTTTGTTGTGTCATAGATACAAATGTCAGTTTCGTTTTGTTCGCAGGTGCACGCAGCCGAGCAAGTCGCAGGAGTACCGGCAGGTGTACTCGGACTGGTGTCACGAGTTCGAGAAGTACAAGAGTGCCATGAAGGCGTGGGAGTCCAGGCAAATGGTAAGTCACTCCGACAAGGCCGTCCAATGACGACCCGACGCAAGTTGGCGTCTCGAACAATCGCGATTCTAGCAGGAAACCTCGTTTATGGGTGTCGGCGATACAAAGAAAGCGTCCATTCTTCCGCATCATACACGTTGGATGGATCGGATTGCGCCAAATGCATACTATCAACAAATCTGTTGCAATTTATCACAGCTATGTAACTAGTAAGTATGAATTCGGCAGAATCCGATTCGTCCGATGCTGACAAGATGCCTATTTAAAATGTGGTGACGCAGTCTTACCATACAAAAAAATGCCACGAAGCTAGTCGAGACGCCGATTTTCGTCGTGTCTTGTTTAATACTTTGATTAAAATCTAGAGTAGAGTAGTTCAATTTCATTAGGAAAAATAATTGTCAAGAAACCTAGACATAAACTTAACTTTTTACATGTGTAGTTATTGATTTTAAGTTATACAAATTATAGGGGCTTTGTACTGACAATCCGAAAATTGCTTTCATTATAGACAATTTATGTACCATTTTCAAGTTAACAATTTTGTATAATTAACAATTGTTACCAAAAAAAAGTAATTACAACCTTCAGGTCTAATGAAAGGTGGTGAGCATTTGTTACGTATTATTTTGTGTTGATTCACGTTTACGATACAAAAAAGTAACAGGAATAAAATACCTATAAAATCAGGAGAATTGTTATACCACATCGTACAATCTGAGCTAACTTTTCCTCGGATAAAATTCTGCCGTGATAGTTGCTTTTTTTATTTAATAACAATTTTTTACCGAAGAGAAACTACCGACGGCCATTAATTGGTTGACTCTTATTTTGTTTTATTATAAAATCATTTTTTTTTATAACTTGAGTTAACTACTTAGAGTTTTTTCCGCTCATTACTGGGCCATTAAAGTCGCCTATTTTTACGAACTTTACTGATATATGTATGCCCCAGTAAAGTAATGGAAACTTTATTAACTAACTTTAGCTTCTATGGAGTTTTGGAACCAACATGAAAATACACGTTTCACCTCATTATATAACTTACCGACTGTTGAGCACATTAACGAACACTTTATAAATAATAACGTACCATAATTACACGCTAATAGTCGAAAATACACCACAAGTTTATGAAAATAACACACTGAGACATATTTTTTTCACGTTGCTGCCATAACTCTATAACCAACAATAGAGAGTTCAATTGGAACTTACTTATTCCATTAATTGTGTATTTCAGCAGTGTTCCAAAAGTGTGAACGCATCGAGCCAACAAAACAGTATGGCAAACGAGATCGTGGCGTCGCTGCGGTGATAGGGCACAGGGTGATTAATGAGCGATTACAGACGACGCCCGCGCCGGACTACATAAACTATCCGATATTTTGTGCCCTTACTAAGCAATTTATTTCTTCCTACAAAAAATCACTTTGACGGGAAAAAACACTTTATCATCTTAACTGATTGTGTTTTCTAAAGTAATATAAACTTCTGCTAAATTTGTAAACGACAAATACTTAACAACTGCAAACTGCAACGGCCAAAAACAGTGTCATGTTTTGGAAATTAAAACACAGTATAATAGTTTCAGTTAAATGGAAACTGTTTGGACATGTTCCCAAAGACATTTTGAACCAACTACAACCTTTATATCTTACCAGTAATGAGTTATGGAAGTACTTTTTATTCACTGTTGCTTTGAATTGTATTACAATTAGACGGGATAATAATTGATTAATGGTAGTTACACAATCAGGAGGATATCGAGCACAAGTAGAAGTAAATCCACCCTATTACGCAAATGAATCATAACATAATCGAATAATCGAGAATCAATGGTTAGGGGAACCGAACCGAAAGGGGAACGCAGAGGGGATGATCTGTTAAAATAGATTTGTTGTCCGTTCGGGAAACTGCTGCTTGATGGATGACTGAATTCTCCTCAACTTCACCTAAAACTTTCTTCTTTATTCCCACAAACAATATATCGGAAAGTATATGTCAGATGTAAGCTTTTGTAATCGATTAACCTTAAATAAAAGCGACTGAGTATAATGTAGTAAATCGTGATTGGAACTCCCGAGCGCTTCACTAAATAAGTAGTTATAAATATCGCCTTTGCAACTACTGTAAATATTAAAAGATGAAATAAAAATATTAGGGTGTCACCACCATAGATGGAAACTATATTACATCTATGGTCTCCACCAATACAAAATGCTGTGATATCAGTTCTCGTTGGATCATTATTGTGCTGTCATTGTAAGGTTGTACTAAATGTTAAATTATAATTGTTTTTATTGTATTGCAACATTTTGCTTTTATTAGTACTTAGTATTATTATTGAAATATTACTTCAGTATTCGCATTGCACCAAAATTCGTTTTACGCGAATTAATGAACAGCTACTTAATTGATTCATGGATATCTAATTACATTTTATTAACATTTCAGTTTTCATAGAGTTCAAGTCAGAAGATAATTTTTTATTAGTGCTGCAAGGGTGTGCTAATACTTAACTGGTAAAGTCACGAAACCTAATTTGGTGCAATTTATGTTTTACAATAAACACCTAGAAAACTAAAATTTACTTTATTTTACGAGGCAAACTTCTATAAAAACAAAATAAAAAAAAGCAATAAAAACGCCAATTTAGATGTAAGCGTAATGGTAAATAAGATGCTTATTTGTACGGAACGAGTTGAAACGTAGTTATATTGCATTTATTACAATAAAAATAAATTTTTGTATGACATATGTGTAAGTTTTTGTTGAGGGGCCGACTAATGTTTCGCTCCACTCCACAGTAGCGGGTTCTGTTATTTAATATGTGGGTATTATTAATTTGTTGCCATAAAATGTAATTTTAGGCCCGACTTCGGACTTTGAAACCGAATTTAATAGTTGGTTACGTTGTTTCCTGTTGGTTTTGATATCGCTAGAATAGTGCCTTGAGAAGCATGCTTACGGTAGATAATAAAATATAAAAAAAAACGTATAAATTAATTCTATTTTTATGAACTGCGTAAAGGGATTCGAGTGGTGTTCATAAGATTATTCGTGAAATGAAGCAATAATGTTCCACTGAACTAAAAGTCGCCAGTATTAAACAAATTGACTAATTCCAGAAATTGGATTACCCAATTTAAGTTCCGTTTCTGATATTTTAGTAACATAAAATTAATTTTGATAATAAGAAAGTATTTATAGACAAAGAGAACTATAATGACATGAAAATACCTAATAGTAGGTTAACCTAGTAAATATTTGAATGAACATAGATTGCATATGTTTTCTTGTAGAATTAAATAAATAGTATTATTTTAATAAACTGCTTGTTAAGTGTATAAAACTTTTACATCGCGTCATTGTTTGAACAGCAATGTTATGTTAAAACATTAATGAGTTCCAATATATATTGGAGTCTATTAAAATTTCATTTGGCAGAAATGTGTCAATGAAACGCTAGTAAAATTATTTTTCTTGTAATTATCTAAAAGCCCGATTGCAACATCCCACAAAGTAACGTAGCCAGCTTTTGAATGACATAGTAAGTTGTTCAGAAATCATACATTTTCATTCATATTACCTTCAGAAATGTTATTATTGTTTAGAGTTACATAATGTAAATAAAAATAATATAGGGAAACGCTATAAATTATGTTGATTGTATAAAATATGATAAGATACTACTGATAAGCGATTGTTTTATAAAAGGGTCAAAAAAATAAATTATTTTAGATCTATCTTCTGGTTTTCATTTCATATATTCACATCAGGTACAATAATTGAAAAATATCTTGAAAAATGCACAGTGGTCGATTATACGGCTCTTTGGCAGCCCGATGGGAAAGTCCCCCGATTTCGAGTAATTTTGACCGTCAGAGTCTGAGCTATTGATTATAGAGTGTGCATCTGTGCGTTTACGTGGGAAACTTCCCTACACTACGCTGCTTTTAGTCCAAGATTTTTGCCGGTGACTATACCTACCTATGCTAATAAAACAGTTGCCAAGGTTATTTTCATCAGCCACTGAGGTCAAATTTGAAAGTACCTAATATACGTGGAAACGAAGAGCTCTTCTATCCCGAAACTTAATAACATACCACAATTTAAATTTAAGAACTCTAGTCATAATTTAGATGACGTCATAAAATTCGCTCTCTCTCGCTAATAAGTTGTACTCTTACATCTTTTACGGATAATGAAACAGTAATTTGAGTATCGTAAACGGCGCCTGTCTTAGATTGGCGAACATCATAGAATTTAATTGCCCTGGGGAGAGAGGAATAATTGGCGAGTCGCCTGTAATAGCGCACTTTACGGTGAAATTAATAGTTTTCCGCTGCGGGCGAGCTTCACCGCACTGTTCGCTATTCATTGCTGACCTACAATCGCAGTGCTAATACACCCCATAATTGAAATGGCCAGCAATTTAGAAAGTTCATGGTTTTGGCGAATCTTCGAACATTCAGTCTGTTTTCATCGTCAGATATCTGTGCGCTGTTGGTAGCTTTTATACTCAGGCCAAATTTTATCTGAGCTCAGACAGCTGCAACCTGCAAGAAAACCGGAAATGCTGATTAATTTTGCTCAAGTTTTTGAACGTAAGATTGTAACTCGTAGCCGATATACTACAGTCACAATTTAATTTAAAATGTTTTAATTTTAGTTGTCAGAGCTTAAAAAATTGGTCCAGGTGCAGCTGTGGTTCATACTATAAGTCATTACGTTTTTTTTTTCTATAATAATAGGCTTGCGTTTGACCGCCAAATCGCCTAATGTGTAATGCCTAATAAGCGATGATGCGGTCTACGATGGAGCACGCTTGCCCAGAAGAAACCGATTCACTCGAGATTTGAAGACACCCAGATTGTGACTATCGGGGAACACCCATTCCGGCAGCGCATTCCAGAAACTAGCAGTTCGCACTATAAAAGTGGAATCAAAGCGCTTCGTCTAAGATGATTTAAGGACCATATATATACCGGGTAAATGAGAAAAGTTCCTGAAAATGAAGACTTGTGATAGAGCTGTTCATTGCTCATACGAGTACAATACCACAAAATGCTATGTTTTATTACCTAATACTTTTCTGAATGTTCGTTATGTAACGCAAATAAAATATCAGCTGACGCTAGAACTGCTAGAAGTTATCGAACAACTTGCGCCGGGCTGCGGTGCGCGCACGCTGGTACGCTTTACATTGCTGGTTTGCAACATTTTAATCCGCGAAAATAACACTAAAATAACAAACATAAAGAAAATAGTTATTGGCATTCGATTGTTTTAGATATTATAATTATTAGCGTTTAGGCTTCGGTCGCATTTCCCTTACACCTGGTATAGTTAGGTATATAAACCTTTTCTATATTATGCCTTTGGAATCTTACTAATTAATATACCTTCCTATTGCACCCACAGACATGAAAATACTATTAAAATATCTCTTTTCAAAAAACAAATATTTAATTAGGTGTCTAAGATTGACTTATACGTATATAGCCTACTCGTCGTTGAGATCTTTACGTGTTTCTACAATTTCAAATTAAAAAGTCGTGCTCAAGATACTGCACATAAGTTACGTACTATATGCTTTGTCAAACTAATTTTAAAGTTTTGAATTTAATATATTTAAATGAATGCGTAAGGATGGAACGTCTGCTTGTTTTCCTGCAGTGAACTTTGTAATATTGCATAGGTAAGCAGTTTTGAATAGACCTAGATAAATAAATCATTCTCGCATAATGCGTAATAAAAAGTAAGTACCTAGATATAATTTTTAAACATTCGCAATTTAAACACATTTTCCTGGCCACGACCATTATAACATGAAACGTCGAGCAAGACGTACCTATTTTGATGCATGATTCATCCCGTTAGACAATTAATTAAAGTAATTAGGTAGGTACATTGAACGTTGTTTGAAGTATCATAGCTCGCCACTAGGGTTTACTGTGACAGGGGTGTCATAAAACACATCCAAAAATAAGAACAACTAACCAGACCCAGAGCAAATATGTTACATATTTGCTCTGGCTCAGGACCTAGTTCAGTAGTCTAGGTCATAATTTAAATGGCTGGGAATGTAACTTCAGAACTTCAGTTCATGAGACCTACGTGTTACCGCTGAGCCAACACTTCGAACCGAGGCAGGCCACATATACCTAAAATTAAATGGATACCTAGGTATCTACTTAAATTTTGGTCCAAAATTTACTGACCTAACCTAGGTTACCTAACCAAACCTAGATTAGGTTTAATAAAACCGTGTACATAAAAAAAATTAAAGGCAAAAATGTGACATAAAATGTTATGAAGGTAAAAAATAAAATACTTACAGGAATAAAGATTTCCAGTGATTTCATACCCACCTAACACAGTTTGCGTTGCCCAAATAAACGGAAGAAGGAAAAAGCCCTTTCGACATCACAAAAAACGTCCCAATCTCATAATAGTGAATCACGGATTTACCGTGTGTTTGACTTACTCAAATCATCGTCCAATAACATTATAGGTAAACGTTTCCCTCGAAGAGAACCAATAACATAATTTTATTTTAGCTGAAGCTTGGAGACGTTTCGTTTTATCCTTTGATCTTCCGATTCAGTTGGTCGGTAGTCGGTCGTGCTCGCGAAGGCTGGATTCGTTCTCAGTAATCAAATTAAGGAAAGGGCGCATGTTAGAAATTCGTTGGGCGATGAAGCACGATAGGTATCAAATGTGGCGGATAATGACGCATGATCGATCACACGTGAGGCGCCTCTTGCGCCTTCAAATGAACGATTTCAAAGGGCTGAACACTACTTGGTTTACGAAAGGAGACTAGGACACGCAACCACCCGGCACCTCTGCAAATAAGTAAGTAGAGTCTGTTCAAAGGAGAACTAGAACGAATTTTACATGGCAATCCGCCTCTGCCACCTGAAAAATGACAAACTGAGAAATCATGAGCTCCTATCATCGTGTTTTTTTTAAAGTTAATTTGCGTGTTATTTATTGAGATATGTATCCATTCAACCACAGTCCAAATCCTTTCTCTTTTTGAACAAATTCTATCCATATTACCGGAAATGTATTAAATGATGGAATTTTTCAGGATGGAATTAGGTATGGTATGCAATTCAAGGTTGACTGAGGCTACAAGCAAAATTATCATTTATTTTTATAGAAAGCAAACTGATGTAAGGAAAGACATAAAATAGACATGAATTGCTAACTGCTGTAGGGGAATGTATGAAAAAGACAAATACAGATAAAATAATGCGTTATGCGACTTTTTTATTTTGTTTGGTATTGTCACAAAAAAGGTTTCCGAGCTGTTATGAAAAACTTACCTTACATCCGAATTGATTCTGTCACCGGAAAAGTTTCTGGGTTGTCCAAGAAAAAAATACTTATTGTCACCGACTCTATCTTCTGCCTATGTGATGCAAAATATCTGCAATGTCCTCGCTAGTCATCAATGTAACGGTTTTACAAATTATAGGTACATTAATAAATTAGGCATTGTTATATAACGCCTAAATACTTATGTAAAAATAAATTTTGTTCTTACATAGCCTGGCTATTTCGGGCATTGCATTCTAATAACTAAGCATTGTATAATGTAAAACCGAATTTAATTCATATCCGGTAACATCTATAATATCTACATGACAGCTATAATACTAAAGGTATTAAATTTAAGTAAGTACATATCATATTAACTCAATTCCACTGCGTCAGTGAATATGATATCAGGGAGAAGATAAATGTGAGTGAGTAACCAAAATAATTTATGAGTCAAGTGATCATCAGAGAATCGACATGTGTTTCGACGACTTCGTGCCTTCGTGTTCTGCAAACCGCATAAATTACAGTTTACTTGCCGCTTGTCGAATGTCACTTATTTCTGTGTTCAACGCTGGATATTTATGAGTTAGCGGAATTTAAAGCTCTGAGAAATACGGATTTCTTTCAACCCATGTCATTGCGATCGTCTATACCACAGGTCTATACTTATTTAGTGATAAAGAAAAGTATTTGACTTGGCTCGTTTTTAGGGTTCCGTAGCCCGACAAGGAACCCTTATAAATTCGTTCTGTCCGTCCGTCTGTCTGTCTGTCTGTCTGTCCGTCCGTCCGAATTTTTTAAAACCCTTTTAACTTCTATAATTATTTAGATAAGTGAATGAAGCTTTGCATAATAACAGTTGAAATATAGATCTCAATTTTAAAAGTATAAAAAATATATAATATTGCATTTTAGGGGTGGCTCTGGTACATCTTTTAAAATGAACGTAAGGTTAATAAACATTACTTTTTTATAAAGTCTATACTTCTTTGCGAAATATGGTCCGCCAAAGTGGCAAAAAGTTGCCACTTTGGCGGGTTTGCCCCCCCCCCCCCCCCCCCTCTGCATTTCTAAACTATAAGACATAGAAACTTGAATTTTACAATACAGATAGGTCATATTTAAAACCTTCATTCAAAATTATTTCGAACAGTATCTGATGATGAATTTTTGAGTAACAGCGATAAAACTGTAATAAATTCAAAGCGTTCTAGCTCGTAGGTCATTGACCTTTTTGTAAAATCGTTTTAACTAATAATGTTTTTCAATCAGTTTTATCTATGTTTAAACCATAAAAAGTATATGCTATGTAGGGATGGTACATCTCTGAAATTTGGCATTGCTTTGTTCGTTCGAATTTTTCTATAACCATAATTTTCTGAACTATGACTTCAATTATATGACTTTGATTACGGAACCCTACCATATGCGTGTCTTGACACGCTCTTGGCCAATTATTTGACTTTGAATCTGGACGTTCATGATTGGCATAAACTTGCGCAAAATAGGGGAGAGTGGCGTCTTATACTATCGGAAGCGAATACACATTTTGGGTTGTTGCGTCAGCATAAGTAAATAAGGTCTACATGCTCCATCTTCGGCCACAATGTCGCTTTCAATCAGGTGAGTTGGTGGCCAAAAATAGGCATATTGTATGCAAAAAAAAACGCAAAAGATAAAAAAATTCAGAGGCAGCCTAGCAACACTGACGTTAGGGCTGGCCACTCAGCCTTTATAGGCTGATCTATACATGTAAAGTTTACCTTTTTATATAATTTTGTGTGTACTTTAAAATAAATAAAAAGGTAAGTATATTTCGTTAAAGGAAATAAAAACTGCAATCGGATTTTGTGCATTTTATCTTTTGATTTTCAGCAACTACAATATAACAAATAATTATTAGATATTATTGTCTTTTAATTTCATTACATTTCTATAAACAACCGTCATCTAGTCTACCTGTGATACAGCAGTGTTCGAACGACAGGAATTAAAGCAATGTAAAATAAAATACAAGCTATAAAATCCGTTAAAAATTTTAATTTCTAATTTTCTTTTAACAGCTTATCCTTGGTTTTCTTTTCAAACAATGAGGTACATTTTTCACGTTTTGGCGGGTCTAATTTATAAGAAAATGGAGCTGAGTTGCCACTTTATTCTCATATTATTATACATATACACATTGTAGAGTATACTGATTGGTTCAAAATCATAATTTAAATTATGTCATTGCCTGTACAATAACAGTCAGCAACTCTTTCTCATGTACACAAGCTTATTCTGCACACAATTCGTGTGGGTAGATAAAATAGTCCATTGTTGTTCCAAATCTGTATAAACCGTTACAAAGCCGTATTAATAGTTAAAGCTCAAGGACTGTGATCAACATAATAAAATGCAAATTGACACTATTTAATCCGGACTTATACCGCTGAGCCCAATAACTGTTAATAATCCGGCGGCCGTAGAACCGAACCCTGTTGGAGCTTTGCTGTCGCAACTCGAGCACAATTCTACTTTAAAACAGGTTTGGGATATTTTGTTAAGTATATAGTTACTAATTAAACTAGTTTTATCTGTTGGAACTTTTGATAAAGGGTGTTTTGGTAGCTGAGTGCTATAGCTTAGATCAGCGGTCGGTAGCCTTTTGGCAGGCAAGGGCCACATAGTGGCAAAATTAGGTAGAGGCAGGCCGCACTTTAGTATAGGTGATATCAATAATGCAAATACATTTTATTAAAATTTTATTAAATGTACGTAGGACTACGTCAACGACAAAGGAGCAGTGGATGACAAAGAAAATAGGAAAAATAATAAAAACAAACGAGAACTTCAAAGTAGGTATATAACTGTACTCTACTTATACAAAATTCAGTGTGACGTTTGAGCCTGTATTTGAGTGGCTATTTATAGTACACTAGCCGTCCGCCCCGGCTTCGCACGAGTGTAAGCTCGGCCTTCGGCCTCGCTACAAAATATAATATAGCCTATGTCACCCGGGGATAGTGTAGCTTCCCAACAGTGAAAGAATTTTTCAAATCGGTTCAGTAGTTTCGGAGCCTATTCATTACAAACATACAAACATACAAAAATAGGTACAAATCTTTCCTCTTTATAATATTAGTGTAGATTAACTTTTATATTTGTAGCTGTCTTATACGGCTCTTAAATGCTATCAAATTATTTACTTTTGGTGTATATAAGATTATGCATATTAACTATACTGAGCCGAAAGGAGTTCACTGTACTCATCATTACGAACAAATTTTACTATGGGAACAACCTTGAAATGGCGAAAAATATCTCAGCTGTTCCATAGACCGACCACTGACGTTCGACAGAATGTATAGAAAAACTGGTTTTTTTTTATTGGTCTTATTTGATATTGGTCCCATAGTAAAATTTGTTCATAATGGTAAGTACAATGACCTTCTTTCGGCTTAGTACAGTCTATATGCGTAACCCTGTATAAGAAAAAAAGATACACAAAACGCGGTTGGCAACATTTGGCCCGCGGGCCAAGTGTTGCCGACCGCTGGCTTGGGTCATTTGGTACAATTTGAGCCATATTTGTCTTTAACAAAGTCTGATTATTTTGACACACTTTAAATTAAATTTACTTATCTTTTTTCATGTTTATCAAAACTTATTGCGCATTATTTTATTAAGGTAAAAATAGGTACCTTTAGCTTGACGATTCGACCATGTTACAACTTACAATGCCCGTGGTCCTGAGCTGACTGAAAGCATACTCTGATCTATGCTGAAAGCTGCGGGTGAGTCCGGCAATAAGAGTAGGGCTTTGTGTTCTCCTACCCTCACTAGATCTTGAAAAATCGCAGGTTTCTCAATACGACACACAACACTAATTATATCTGTTCTACCGCGACACACACCGCGGTTTTTACACTGGCTTACTATGGGATTTCACGACGTCGCTAACTTAAATCAATCTTCTCGGTTGAAATTGCGTCGTTTTCTAATTTCAACCGCTTCAAGAACCATTCCAGAAAAATAATATCGTTCAGTAGAGTAAAAACAATGCAAACAAATATTGGATGTTTATTATTAACCTACTTCTTATAAAATAGTTGAATCGATTTGAAACTTTGCATGGACTCGTATATATGTAATTCGGGTGACAAGTGACAATAGATTTTATTTTGGTACTATCGAACTGATTTGTCGATAAATATCTGTCCGTTATTTCCATAATTTTCGGTGGCCTTGCACAAAATGTGAGGTAGATATGATTGTTAAACCATTTTGCATATTAAGTTACAGGCAGTTTATACATTAACCAATTCACAGGCTTTGTTTACTCGGCATTTGGTCCAATCCGACCACAGCAAATATTTGCAGATATAATGTTCTAAAGACTGTATCGGAGGCCCGGAATAATGAAATGTAAATTAATACGTCATCTAGGATTAGGAAGGGTTTAAGTTCGTTAATCCGATTAACGGGTTGTCTTAATGATGCGCTCGTTTACCATTTCTCAAGTTATTAACGTGAAACTTGTTAATTGGGTCACTTTAATCTGAAAACTTGATATTTCTTAAGAGTAATTAAAAAGTGAACTTTAACCTTACTTGGGTTAGTAAATATGGGACATGGTTCGCTACAGTGAGCACTGCTTAAAAATATGGATAAATAAAAAAAGTTAAAAATATGGTTTAAGAATTTTATTTCTCAGAAGATTTTTTTAACATTCGCATAAATGAGAAACTATAGTTATTCTTAAAGTCTAAGTACAAGAGAAGTATTGAAACATACAGTATCAATAGATTTCATGTAACGTAACCAATAGCGAATGTTATTTATAAGTACTTATAAACGGAGACAAGATGATATTTTTTTATGTAGTTTGGCTAAGTAGAATATGTAAGCAGGTAAACTTCTCGTGTGAATGATAATAAAATACCTAAGAAGATGACAGACATGTGCTACCTCCACATACAATTTCATTCATCATCATCATCATCAGCCAGAAGACGTCCACTGCTGAACATAGGCATCTCCCTTTAACCTCCACACTGAACGATATCCTGCCATCTGCATCCACTGGATGCCCGCGTCTCTCACAATGTCGTCGGTCCATCTAGTGGGAGGCCTACGCTGCGTCTTCCAATTCGTGGTCTCCACTCAAAAACCTTTCTTCCCCATCGGTCATCAGTTCTTCGAGCGATGTAGCCTGCGCATTGCCACTTCAACTTGCAATTTTTAACAGCAATGTCGGTGAATCTGGTTCTTTGGCGAATATCTACGTTCCGGATTTTATCGCGCAAAGAGACTCCGAGCATAGCTCTTTCGATTGCTCGTTGTGTGACTCTGAGTTTTTCTAAAAGGCCAACAGTTAAGAACCACATTACAGTACCATATGTCATCACTGACAACACACACACAAATTCATTACTCAAAGGCATTATTCAATACACACACGCACACACTTGACCAAAGAGTGACATAAGATACTTTTATACTGGAAAAATGTACGATGATGTCCACGCAGGTGAAACTGCAGAGTGCAGCTAGTATTCGTATTAAACCATCTAAAATGTAGCCAGTAAAAACATAAAACTAAAACAAACCGAGCTCTCCAAATGGATATGTGAGTGATACTAATTAAACTTTTTTAATCCAGACAGCGGGAGAAAGGTGCCGACGGCTCGAGGCCACTTCTCTCATCGAGATAGCTCCTTCTCAATTTAAGGATCTCGGCGGGCCTCTGATAAGCCCCAGATTTAGCGCTGAGCGAATTTGTTCCTGTAATTTACTTCCCAAGTTGTGAAGACAATAAAACTTGGCGTGGCGCTTTTGGTTGTTATTTACTTCGGTAATGGAGTGTGAGCTCTGTTGATTAAGAAAGTGATAGAGATTAATAGGAGGTGTACAGGGTTATTTGCATTACAATTTAAAAAATTCGTACGCAACGATTTGGTTTTACTTGTATGATACGTATTGCTCCATAATTGAACTCACTGTCGTCCTCCTTGTTTCGTGTTTTTTTTTTTATGATACTGTGTGACGAGACGAGCGAAGTTGCTCTCCTGATGGCTCTTCACGCTTGCCCATAACAGCACAACGCCACTCTGAATTCCTGATAACAACATTTTAAACATTTTCAAGGCTAGAGTATATAGATTTCTTCCTAATCAACGTACTCCATCTACGGCCACATCGTCGCTTACCATCAGGCGTATAGGTGGCCAAATTTTCGATGTGAAAAGTCAAGTAGATAATAAGCAAGAAAAAATCTACTTGACTTTTCACATCGAAAATGTTTTAGGGTTCCGTAGTCTACAAGGAACCCTCATAAGTTTGTTCTGTCCATCCGTCTGTCCTAATTTTTTAGAGCCTTATAACTTCTATTGTTATTATGACAAGTGCATAAAACTTTTCACAATTACAGTTTAAGTATAGATCTCAATTTTAAAAGTATAGAAAAAAACATTTTAGGGGTGGCTCTGGTACATGTGAAATGGGCATAAAATATTATTATTTTTCACTGCACCCTATTATATGGGGTATCGTTGAATAGGTCTTTTAAAATGAAGGTAAAGTTTCATACATCACTTGTTATCGAATGTAATATTGTTTGTGAAATATGGCCCGCTAAAGTGGCAAAAACTTGGTCCCCGCCCTCCTCTCCTGCATTTCTAAATTACACATAGAAACTTGTAACTTGCCATGCTGATAGATCATATTAAAAAACGTAATTCAATTTTTTTTCGAATATTTTCTGTTTATAACTTTTTGAGTTATAGCGATAAAACTGTAATAAATTCAAGACATTCTAGCTCAAAGGTCATTGACCTTTTTTGTAACAAATAATATATTTTGCGAGTTTACGGTATGGTACAGTACAAAGAAAACTTTCTTTGTACTAAACCATAAAAAGTATATTATGTTATCGTATGTTGGCATGATGTACCTCTGAAGTTTGGTTAAGTCCACAGCTTCGTTCTTTTGAAAGTTTCTGTGACCAGTGACCACCAATTTCTGAACTATAATGATTGTGACCACAATTATAATTCTTGATGACTTTGACTACGGAAAACGGAACCCTACCATAAGCGTGTCTCTACACGCTTTTGCCCAGTTATTTAAGTTTGTATGTAATTTTTGTAACTAGAGTTGGCTCACTTGTCCTCGCTTTGAGAACTCGTAGAGTTATTGCTCTAATATAGGTCAGTATTTTGTTTTTGTATTTTATAAGACGAAATTTTATTATTAATATAAGTTATAAATAATATATGTTATTAATACCGTAGATGTTATTGGTATAATACAAATAAAATAACCCTGTATAGCAAGTAGGTAACACGTAGAAGAGTTGTTCATTTGTTAGGATTCCGTAGTATTACAAAGAACCCTGTTCATTCTGTCCGTCTGTCTGTCTGTTTGTCCGTCCGTCTTAACTTCTTAGAACCTTCTAACTTATATAATCAATTAAAATAAGTGCATGAAACTTTGTACAGTTACAGTTTTAGTATATACATATACTCTATGTATGTGGGTATGTATATGGGTTTCATTTTAAGAGTATAAAATTTTTTTTTTTGCAATTTTGGGGTGGCTCTGGTACATGTGAAATGGGGTTGTTTTTTTCCCGCTGCAACCCGTCGTGAAGAATGGGGTATCGTTGAATAGGTATTTTAAAATGAAGGTAGGTTCATATATCACTTTTTATCAAGTGCGATATGCTAAGGTCGGGGAAAAAGTTTCTTCGTATTTTTTAAACAAATTCAAGACATATTTTTTTCAAGTTTAATTACATTTAATTATAATATATATGTGCCATTTTCTTCGATAACTTGTTGCCATCTTGTAGGTAGTGACATGATCCCGTTGCTGTAGAATTTTTGGGACTTCTGATCAAAAAAATGCAACAAGTAGTTTTGACAGTCCTCTCTTGATGTTAATCTAACACTACCCAAAGAATTCTGAAGAGATCGAAACAGGTGGAAATCTGAGGGTGCAAGGTCAGGGCTATATGGTGGATGCATTAACACTTCCCAACCAAGCTCTCAAAATTTTTGCTGCCAAAGATGTGTGCGGTCTGGCGTTATCATGATGAAAGACCACACTCTTTCTGTTGATCAATTCCGGCCGTTTTTTCTCAATTTCTTGTTTGAGTCTCATCTGCTGTTGGCAGTAGAGATCCGAATCGATGGTTTTGCCCGGCGGTAAAAGCTCATAATGAACGATGCCCTGCCAATCCCACCATACACACAGCATCACCTTATTACGTGTTAATCCGGGTTTCGCTACAGTCTGTGGTGCTTCACTGCCCTTTGACCATGATCGTTTGCGCACATTCTTGTCGTAGGTGATCCATTTTTCATCACCAGTGATCAATCTTTTCAAAAACGGTTCAGTTTCTTTACGTTTCAATAGAGAGTCGCAAATGAGTACACGATTCATTTGGTTTCTTTCAGTGAGCTTGTGTGGCACCCAAATATCGAGTTTTTTTGTATACCCAGTTTTTTTCAAATGGGTCAAAACTGTTTTGTGGTCAATCCCCAGTTCTTCAGCTACGTCGTAACTATTAATATGCCGATCTTGGTCCACTTTTTCAGAAATGGCATCTACTTTATCCGTAACAGGGCGACCAGAGCGAGCTGCATCTTTGACATCAAAATTCCCGGACTGAAAACGCTTGAACCAACATTGTGCTACTCTTGATGACACTGCATTAGGTCCATAAACGTCACAAATTTTTTTCGCGGCTTGTGTCGCAGTTTTCCCTTTTTTGTAATAAAATTTCACAATATATCGAATTTCTTCGTTAGATTCACTCATTTTATCAAACAAAAAAACAATTGAAAAATGGCGGGAAATTGCTTTTTACTTTTTGTATTCCTTTTTTAAAATGTCATATTTTTAATGGTATCAAAACCAGCCAGATACAAACAGTACAACGGATGAGATTTTTACTACAACCTTATACATACAAAATACGAAAAGACTTTTTCCCCGACCTATTACTTTGCGAAATATGGTCCACCAAAGTAGCAATTAGCAGGTCCCCTGCATTTTACTATTTATTATATATAGAAACTTATAACTGACCATACTGATAGGACATAATAAAAACCTTCCTTTCATAATTATTTCGAAAATTAACAGATTTTTACTTTTTGAATTATAACGATAAAACTGTGATATTAAATTCAAGACGTTCTAGCAAAAGGTTGACCTTTTGCGTAAAATGGTTTTAAACCATCAAGTATCTATATTTTATGTCGGGATGATACATTTCTGTAATGCGGCTAAGTTCATATAGCTTCTTTCTTTAGTTTTTTTTCTATAACCTTTAATTTCGGGAGTATGAATGTAAGCATAATCATATTGCTTTGCTACGGAAATGCATAAATATATACGTATCTAGTAAGTGACATTATGTGTTACAATGTGTTACATTTTCATTAAGTTCATTCATGTTAGCCAAATAACGAATGTAAAGATTTGTAATGCTAGCTTCAGGGCAGCATTCGCATCTAAATCTACATTTAGCAGACGTAGAGGTATGTGATTGTGAGAAATCGCGTTATTATTCGGAGGTAAGTGGCCAATCCCGGCGCTTACTTGATTTATGGATCTAATTAAATACCTGTACGGAAACCATGAATTGTCTCAGAGATCCCGGTATTCCGGACATTCCCACTGCAGTAACTTACGTTTAGTAACACCGCTGAATCAAACGAGCTTTTACATTTAAACTAGCTGTTGCCCGCGACTTCGTACTGTTATGCTCGAGATTATGTGGTCTGAACGACCCAATTGCTGCCTTGGCACTTCTGTGTCAGCAGTATAAGCTCAGAGAGCATTTTCTGTCAGATAGTCGAGAGCGTTTGTTCAAGAATGTTGCTTAAGGGTAGTTCCATAACAATTGTAAAAAGTGAAAAAAAACCCTTTGCTCTTAATAATACTTAAAAAAAAACCTTTTTGGACCCGCCGTGTAACCTAGTGATACGCGTACGGTCGGACTGTAGTTACCATTACGTATCAACGGGTAAGTACGAGCGTATTTTCCTCAAACGCGGTCGTGTACAAATTTCCAAATTACCGTCCAAGCAAAACTACCAATACATATTAACCACAGAAAGCCTACGCAAGGAAAACACATAACAAAGTTTCCGAACAACACGGTCGTCTTCCAGTCGATTGACCGACAGATTTTTCCGCGCCCCCGTCACGTCCGGGATGCGAGTCACGCCGCGCCCAGGGCTGTCACCGACAACCTCATACATCAACCCTTCTCTCCGATAAACTATACCTACTTATCTTATTCGGCAGGGAGTGTGGCGGTTCTTGGAAAGAACAGATTATTATGTTTCTATGTTGGGTTGAGTTGATGCAATACGATACTTGAACACGTGGTGCCTTATTGTGTATCTAGGCTTACATACAGTAGATACATTTTATTGTATTTAAAGATTTCGTTTAAAAGGAAGTTTTAGGGTTCCGTATCCAAAGGGTGTAAAGGGTGTCCAGGGAAAGGTGGAAGGCACTAGACCGCGCGGGAGGTCGCCCATGCGATGGACCGACCAGATCAAGTCTGCAGTGGGAGGTCCCTTAAACGAGTGCAGCAGGATGACCTCTAGCAGAGAGAGATGGCGAGACATCGTGAAGCGCATTTTATCTGCCCCGTCCAATACGACTACATGACGACCACGACCGCTCTGCCAAGAGCGAAACGACTAAGAAGAAGAAGAAGATCCAAAGGGTGTATACAGGACTCTATTAACAGGCCTACGCTATCTGTCGGCTGTATCTTTCGAACCGTACTAAAGAGTCAGTTGAAATTTTCACAAAATAAGTATTACTTATGTAATGTTACGATAGATTAGCTAAGAAACGTATTTTTGTATTTGCTCTCATGTAAAAACGGTAATATATATACGATAAAGCGTCAAACTTGGCAAGATTATAGAACACACTCTAAAGTAAAACAATAAATTGATAAATAATGACCAAGTGCAAGTGAGTGTAAAATTTCTGTTCCCACCAAGTTAAGCAACAACGGGCGTGACGTTGGATAAGTGACCGCCTGAGCGTGATGTTGTCTTTTGCACTACTTTTTTATTTTGTGGTAGTTCGGAACCCTGAGTGCGCAAGCCTGACTCACACTTAGCCGGTTTGTTTAAATTAGCTTGCGTTTGACCGTCACTTCGCTTGTTGTTTAATAAAGATGCGATCTACGATGGAGCACACCTATAAGAAACTGATTCACTCGTAACTTAAAAACTATCGAAGAACACTTATTCTGGCATTCTGAGTATTTGAACAAATAGCATGGATGGTGAGATATTTTTTATTTTTTTAAATCTTTTTTGTTTGGGGCTAAAGTCGCTTTGCGATTATGCCAGTTTTACAAGGCAACTTACACAGTCAAAAGGGACCAAAGTCCCTACGCTGATCTAATATGACCGAGACCATGGAATACAAGGCCCTCGCCGCATCGCACGTGGGTGCGGCTAGGATACCTTGAAACATGCCAACATCTCGAGAGTTTACGCCGTACTCATGCAACATAAATATTCTCTCATAGACTCGCTCCGTCCGCAGTCGACCAGAAGGTGGGAAACATCTTCTAGCGTACCGCAGAGTGAGCAGGTGGGATCTTCGGCTCTGCCCATCAGATGCTCAAAGTGAGCTCTGTTCTCCAATACGACAGTTGCTATGCGCTAGATGATCTATTTTGATCTGGAAAATAGACAATGAATTCGATGCTCTTGTATCATTTTCTAAACTAAATTCGACTGCTCTAAAAATAGTGTCAATCTTTTATCACAAATTGAAATGAACAGAGATCCAGATCATTATATTCCTGTCAGATTAGACTATTTCTCTAATCTGAATCTTCATCATCAGAAAAGGAGGGTGATTATCAGTTCGATTGGTATTTTTTTATAAATAAATTATGTACGCCGACGATTATATCAACATTTGTGAGCTAATTTACGTTTTTTTATTATTATTTAGGTTAAGAAGCTTTCGCACGAAGATGGTCCCACAAAAATGTCATTAATTTTGGCTCAGTAGTTTTTTAACCAGCTTCATTAAGATGATTAATTTTTTTCGGGCACCTGTTGATTTGACAATATCGATCATTATGTTTAAGAACCTACTCAATTTGAAGTCGGTTTTTTTACAAGTATAAATTGTTTTTTTTTAATCCCCAATAAAATAACTGATGAGCCGTATGAATATTTTATACGGCTGAATAGATTTTCACGAATCATAACTAAGAACATTCTCGATCAAGACAACTTTCAAACAAACAAAAAAAACTAAATCTAAATTGTTTCGGCCGTTTGGGAGCTATGATGCCACAGACAGACACACAGATACATACGTTAAACTTATGACACCCGTCTGTCTGTGTCGGGGGTTAAAATGTATAGCCGTGCTCTTTTAACTGCCCCTAAGAAACTTGTAGCGACACCAATGAACTAACTAATAGTCCGCATGCAAAAGAAAAAGCGGCATAGTCGTCTAGTATAATAATTAATATCAATATAATAAACCGACTTCATAAAAATGACAGAACTGGACCAAATGGGACCACACGGGAAGCACCAGCTTTCAAATAAAAAAAGAACATCAAAATCTTCACCCAGACGAAAGTTCAGAGGTTACAAACATAAAAAATAAAATAAAAACAGTCGAATTGAGAACATCCTCCTCTTTGGGAGTCGGTTAAAAATATATCAATAGAGCAACCAAAATGCTCATGCATGCTAAACAACCTGAGATATCCTTTCTCTCTAAACTTAAAATGCTTCTAACGACGAACGATTCTAAACTGTCAGTATCAAGTACAACGTTCCAACTTCAACAGACTTGTTCCACCGACATTTACTACGAGGTTAATGTATCAGTTTGGTACACCGCCCACGCCGCGCTTACAATGATAGTTTTGCCCCGGGGCTACTCTCTCCATCCTGCTGACGTGTGACATCGCTTGCCATCCCAGTATTTTACACATTGACGGTATTTGTCTCGTACAGATTGGCTTTGATTCACAAACATCGATGTTGCGAAAATACTCTAGTGATACCTATCACCTACCTGTAGACTCTACAGTGTAGAGTTAGACTATATTTCACCGTAAATACTTTAGTCAATTTTACAATATAATATGGTACTTACTTAGTAACACAATACGTCATTACCAGCCTTTCATGTTACTGCTGGTGCACAGGCCTTCTCTCTGAATGAGAGAGGATGGGAACTTATCCACCATGTCGGCCCAGTACATGTAAGTGAATGTCATATATGACTTTATTTTTTTTTTTACAGTTTTTTAAGCGAGGGCATTGAAACTGCACGAGGGTCGAGGATCGAACCGGGTGCCGCCAGATTGTAAGACGCACATTCTACCCCTCGGCTACCAATGCCACCATCGCTCTTTAGTAACGCATGTTAGATATAAATTGATATTTAAAATAACAATTCGAAAAAAATTATCAGATATTTTTTCTTTCTGCCTAGCGTCTATTCCGGCACGGCTTGGGGTCAATTTTGCTACTGTGAATCTTCCACTTCGCACGGTCATCAGCATCTTCCTTGGAGAGTTTATTGGCTCTCATGTCATCTCTTACGACATCAAGTTATCGCCGCTTTGGATGGCGATGGCGAGCAGAAGGTCTAGTTCCAGGAAACACATGGTCCAAGAGTTGATTGCCGATGTACTCTTCCAGTCTGCGGAAAACGTGGCCCATCCACCACAGGCGACTTTCCTAAAGCTTATCCGCCACGTCCTGTACTCCAAAGCTGTTACGGTACAACGGCTCTTTCTGAGCAGGGTAAAATAATAGTATATTGTATAACGAGTGCATAAAACAAGCCATTTTAGCCGAGCCGATGGTGTGGGCAGATTTTTAAGTCAAGCATAAGATGGGTTTTATGCACGAGTTATACACTCGGCTTATCACTTTAATTGCGAGAAAATAGAACAGTTAAAATGTAATTACTATATCTTTACTTAAAATTTCGGGCTGTTCCGATAGATTCACTTGAGAGCTAGCTCCAATTCTAGGCTAGACGTGTTTAACAGCTTCGACTACACTGTCACGTAAGATCAGGTGAACTGTGGTCAAACATCTACCCATCTGTCAACCATAAAAAATGACAATGTTCTACAAATTTTACCTCTTTAAACAATTTTAAGGAGTATTTTTTGAAAAAAAAATGACTTTTTGCACAAGTGCATAAAAATTAGTTATAGTCCGCGTACACCGGGCATAAACAAGAATTTTACGAGCATGAGAAGTGAAAAGGATATTTTAGTATTTCAAAACATGTGTAAAAGCTTATCCACGCTCAGCCATACCCAAGCACGTAAGTAATAAAACAGATAAAACAAGCGGATATGAGGAAGGGATAATCGCATTAGTTTAACCTTTAACTTTTGGTCCTGAATCTCGAAACAATTAGGTAAGGGCCGAAGCGGTTTTCTATAGTTTAGCAGTTATAAGGAACCGGCTACATGTGGGTGACAGTCACATGATGTTTCGTGCACTCGAGCGTGGATAACTGTGGGGTTAGTACGAGAACTTTCAAAAAAAGTTATCGTTACGTAATCGATAGCAAATGTATGAACAATTCAGTTTCCTTTCACGTCCAATAGAGGTGCTGTTCAATTTTTCATACATTTTGCTATCGTTTACGAAACGATAACTTTTCCGCAAGTGCTCGTACTAAGGCCAGTGAAGATTACTGTGTGTTCTCTAATCTAACATTATTTGTTGGGTAACTATTTGGTACAGAACTTATAGTGTTTTTTTTAGTTTTTAAGTTCAAAACTGTTTATTTGCCGAATATCTGGTGTATTTCCGCTTTAACCTCGCATTAAGTATACAGTAAGGAATTTGGGATCAATTATATTATTTTTGTCTTACTGTACAGAAATTAGTCAATGATGTTAATTTAACCTAACTTAAAAAAAAAAACATAAACACAAAATTCGTTATACCTGAAACTAGTTTGTAATTATATTGATTATATATTATCTATAATACTTATTTAAATTAATTCGTATCTAAGTCCACTATCTACTTTTGGCTTCATCGGTAAATGCATAGAGTTTGGGTTGAGTTGGTTTATTTTAACGAGGCCATGCATTAAACTTGATGACGAGGGTCTGATGATTGAGCTGGAATGTGGATAGTGGAACTCTTTCAAAGTAGGTATTAGTAAAAAGCGTGTTTTTTAACTATAAATTTGACAATATTCTAACATAGACATAATTTCTTTTTTAACTTTAACAAAAACTTACTACTTAATAAATAATAAAAACTAACAATTGTACGCCGTACCTGGCAAGGACATGAGATACGTTTCCATTCTTACGACCATGTATGCTACTATATATGTATGTGTACCTACCATGTTCTGACAAATAAATGATTTGATTTGATTTAATAATTTAAAAGTTTTTTTATTTGAAGTGTTGTTCTACACTTTTCGATTTAGAATTTCAATTTTAGAGTTTTAAAGTTATATGATTATTTACGGGATATTTACCGTGGTAAGATTGTGGAAGGAGCTCCCGATATTTCGGCGCAGTTACATGCACCATGTTCACGGGAAGACTGAGTTTTGTTTTGTTTTTAGAGTTTTGTTTTGTTTTTTGCCCATTGTTGAGCAGGCTAAAGCCATTACGGCCATACCACCTCATGTGCCGTATTTTCCTGTCGTAAGTATTGCCCCAGCAAAGTAGACTTCGCTAGGGGCTCTTCTCTTACGGAGTTTTGGAATCAACATGTAAATACACGTTTTACTCCATCATTTATCATATGATTCATGAACATCTAATAAATAATAATAATATTAACACTCTTACTTTTACAAACACAAGTTTAGAAAAATACCTAATACAATGAAGGGATATAAGGTTGCCTGGAAGAGATCGCTTATAGCGATAAGGCCGCCAATTGTTTCACTAATTTTTTATGTACGTTTATAATTTTTGGTGTGAACAATAAAGAGTTTTCTATCTATCTAATGAAGGGATATGTTTTTTCCACGTTGGCGCCAAAACTCTTTAATGTTATAGAGAAATAAAAAAAAACGACTGGCTTCTGTGAATATTTCAAGCGTCTACCTGTTGCCGTTATCAATATCGAGCAAAAACGAGCAAAAAAAATCACGTTTGTTGTATGGTAGCCGCCCCCTTAAATGTTTATTTTAGTATTTGTTGTTATAGCGGCAACGGATATACATCATAATATGTGAAAATTTCAACTGTCTAACTGTCACGGTTCATGAGATACAGCCTGCTGACAGACGGATGGACGGACAGACGGACAAACGGACAGCGGAGCCTTAATAATAGGGTCCCGTTTTACCTTTTGGGGTTTTACCTTTTACCCGTTTTACCCTTTACCATTTAATAATTAATAATTTATGCGAGCGATGGTGGCCGAGCGGTAGCATGTGCACTTTACAATCTGATGGCGCCTGGTTCGATCCTTGGCCCTGCACCATACGTGCAGTTTCGACGCCACCGCTCAAAAACGATGAAGAAAAACATCGTCAGGAAACCTGTATGTCCAAGAACCTCAAAAGTACCAAATAACTATGACATATAGCAAAATGCACTGAGCCGGCACAGTGGATTAGGGCCTATCCTCTCTCTCTCTCTCTCTGAGAGAAGGCCTGTGTCCCAGCAGTGGGAACATCATCATCATCAGCCAGAAGTCGTCCACTGCTGAACATAGGCCTATCCCTTTAACCTCCACACTGAACGACATCCTGCCATCTACAAATAAAAAAAAAAACAAAAAAAAAAGAATAAAGAAAGAAGAAAGTCTTGAGTGGAGACCGCAAACCGGAAGACGCAGCGTAGGTAGGCCTCCCACTAGATAGACCGACGACATTGTGAGAGTCGCGGGCATCCAATGGATGCAGGGGAACATGATAAGCTGAAATGATGATGATGATGAAATAATAATTTATTTCGTAATCAACAAATGTACACCTCATACTCGTGCGCGGGAATGTGATTCACGGAACACACGCCATTTTATTATGATTTCGCATTTCGGTAATATTTCATAACGAGAAATAAATGCAGATACGTGACATTCTTACGGTTTTTAACATACATCATTCTTTGAAAATATATTATTTTGCCGCATAATTGAGAGAGTTCGCTCATAGCCCTCGCATTTGTAACGAAGCAGAAAAGTTAGCTGTATCGATTTGTAATAAAATATGGGGTTGGTCGTAAAGAAGGCAGTATTTTGACTAGCAGAGGCTGCAGAAGCGAATGTTTGTACGTAGTTAGTAGCGTTTCCCGCAATAAATCAGCCGCGAGTGTGGGAAAATTGTTAAAGCGGAAGATGCGGTCTGCAAGTGGGCATCGGCGATACCGTCCGCCACCCGCTGCCCGAATTTACATACTTATGTACTTACCTACTGGGCAATATTTCGTGCTCCGTTTTATTCGTACAAGTTTATTCCATGATGTATTTCACAGAACAAAAATAGAGAAACACTCGACCGTAGCCCTTGAACAACCCCAAAAACTCAAAATCTTCACTTTTTCAAGAAGTTTCCAAGCGTCTCTTTACGAAGGGTAGCGAAATGAGTTATTATACTGGCTCATGGAAAAAAAATCACTTCCCCAAGTAATGAAAACTCAAGCTGATGCGCTCGAGAGGTAGTACTCCGGTCCGGCGGATATTACGGCAATATATTTCAATTACACATAAGAAAAAGAACAAGTCGTTTGAAGTAGCTGAAAGGCCAGATTACAGCCGTGGAGGAAATAATAAGGAAGGCCCGCTAACGAGCCCAAGACGGCAACTTTTAGAAAAGAAAACGTGTGGGGAGGCGAGATGGTTCTCAAGAGTGATTAAATTCCATGGACTTATGTTTTTACTCGACGACGGAAAACAAAAGAGAGGGTATTAAACGCCTCGACAGATTTTGATAAACGAGTTGTTTCTAGATTCGTCTAAGTTCAGAGATGGTCACTGGATGACGTCATCAGAAATACAAGATGACAACGTCATGTAAAGTGTGGATGAAAAAATACGGATCGAATTGAGAGCCTCTTCCTCTACTTTTTTTGAAGTCGGTTAATAATAAACTTAACTGCATCTCCTCATGTTATGTCATCATCATTATCATCATCATCATCAGCCAGAAGACGTCCACTGCTGAACATAGGCCTCCCCCTTTAACCTCCACACTGAACGACATCCTGCCATCTGCATCCACTGGATGCTTGCGACTCTCACAATATCGTTGGTCCATCTAGTGGGAGGCCAACCTACCATGTTATGTATCATTGAATATATATTAAAATGAAAGTCATGTTTGGTACATAATTGTTGTTTAAGTGTACGGTTTGTAGAATATTAGATATTCAAAAATACATTTGTCGGGGGTTTTTTATAAGAAATTTTTTTGTACTCTTTCAAATTTTGGTATATAAGACCGTACTAATTAAGTACCTGTGTTATTTTAGTTTTATAGTATACCTTTTGAGTAATATGTAGGTATATTTACTTCTATAAATGGATCGGGTTATTAAATCTTTAAAGGGCAAATGTGAAAAGTGTGGGAAGGTAAGCACATATTTTTAGGTAGACCCGTAGACCGCCATACCTCGTGTAGGTTAAATGGGTAACCGGTACGCCAACGGAGGGTGAAGATTTGTGCGATTCAATGGAATTTAATTACTCTGGAAGCGGGCACGTAACGACGCAAAAATATTTATGTTTATTGTCGAGCTAATGCCTGAATGAGACCGCACTCCGACCGACGCGAAGAGGGGCCCAAACATGAAGTAATTTGTTGGAACAGTACGGAAGCTCTTGATTCTAGAGATCACAAGCAATTAGAGCGCTTGGTTGGCCAAGGTTACCCAATATAAAAGCGCTACCTATAAACGTTGCCTAAAGCTTATAACGTTGACAGAAGGCGAGGCAACTTCGAAAAGTTAACTTTTGCCGGTTATTCTACTCTAAACTATGGCCGGTTTTTATTTATATTAATAAATAAAATATTCGATTCTAACCAAAAAAAACAAAAAATTGCTCAAATTTGTCTAACCAAGTTTCAGCGCCTATTCGCTCACTCAAGTACAATTTTGAACCTAGTGCCAATCGAAAATAATTGACTTTGCCACTGTCGCTTGTATGCCGCGACGTACGCCGCCTTGACTCTACACTACTCCACAGTCAGTGTTTGCATAGATCAGAGTATATATCGAATGTTAGGCACTCAGATCAAACAAACAAGAGAGATATGGTCAGGTGGTGTGGCGGGTGCGAACGTATCAGGCTTGATACCTTTTGTTAAACTCACCTTTCAGATCCACGACCTTGCTGTCCTTTTTTTGCTTGTGGGCTATTAGTTAGTTAATTTTTATACAGATAATATTTACGGTATTTTTATGCCATCTCTATAGATTTGTACGGCAATATACTAACTAGGCAAAACATTATACTACTCGTATTTACATTATAATATTTTAACACACCTATTGTTCATAAGTTTCAAATGAGTGTATGAATAAAAATAAAAATAAATAAAATAAAAATTAGTGTGCGTGATAAATTAGTAAGTGTAGCCGTAGGTACTTACAATTTTTGCTTTAAGCGGTTTAGAGGTATAGTGATAAAAGTAGGATAAAAACGGAGCCATTTAAACACGAACGATAATTGCACTAAGGCATATCTCCCTTGTTTGTCTGATGTGAAGTTTAGCCTATCAAGTAAACAGGTCCTATCGCTCAGCCGGATGCAGTGTAACGAGTTGAATCTGATTTCTTCTGTAGAAGTGAAACACCGTGCGCTGTACAAATACCTATCTATTACAGAGATGCGACCCGCCGGCGACGCGGCGACAGTGCAGTCACTGCAATCTAAGCTGCACAGAATAAATAACGCGCTCATGAACTCTCGTTACATTTGAAAATGTGGTTGAATAACCATAATAGGTTGGTAGGTTGGTTCTGTTTGGTTGGTGATGTTTCAACTATGAAATTTTAGTCCATGTATCGAATACTTAAGAGCCCTCTCACATGTTTTTACGAAAAAGCAACGAACACTGAGTTTTTGCGTTCTGGTTCTATCAAATAGATAGTTCTATAGAAAATTCAATTACTATATAATAAATAGATCTGTATTTTTGTTGAAAATAACAGCTACAAATTTTTGAAAAACTCAACGTATCAACTTAATCATCATCAGCCAGAAGACGTCACCTGCTGAACATAGGCCTCCTCCTTTAACCTTCACACTGAACGATATCCTACCATCTGCATCCACTGGATGCCCACGACTCTCACAATGTCGTCGGTCCATCTAGTGGGAGGCCTACCTACGCTGCGTCTTCCGGTTCGCGGTCTCCACTCAAGAACTTTTCTTCCCCATCGGTTATCAGTTCTTCAAGCAATGTGGCCTGCCCATTACCACTTCAACTTGCAAATTTTAATAGCTATGTCGATGACTCTGGTTCTTTGTCGAATATCCACGTTTCGGATTCTATCGCGCAAAGAAACTCCGAGCATAGCTCCCTCCATTGCCCGTTGTGTGACTGAGTTTCTCCAAAAGGCCAACAGTTAAGGACCACGCATTAACTTAATACATCCAATTTAGTAAAAGTAGTTTTTCTTAAGATTCTAGGAGGGAAAGTTTGAGAGATATTTCGTTATATTACTGATATAAAAAAAAACCTGTTCAGCCATTTGAAGATTATCACCTCATTTATCGGAGGTTTTCAGTTATATTTTTTTTGTTGTTACATTCCAAACATTTAAATTCTTTTGACTACGTACTAATATATCATCGAGCTAGATATATGATCAAATTTTGTTATTACGGGGTAAACGGACAGACGGCGGGCATATTCTAGGCTATCACTGCACTGATTTTTTTACCATAGAAACAACCCATAAATCGAAAAATAATCATTCTAAAGTATGTCGATATAATGTACCCGCAAGGTATAATACGTAGAGTCTAGACTCTACCCCAGAGCTAGACTAGTCCCACAGAATGTCTGGGAACTAACGAACTTTTTATACATAGATCTATTTTCAAGTGTCATCATCTATCTTCTATATGTATAAAAGCGAAATACCACTCACGGACATTTTTATTACTACATATGTAATAAGCTTACGTTTGTCCGCCACCTCGCCTGATTTTATTAAGTGACTAGTCGACCGTCCCGGCTTCACACGGGTGTAAGCTGGGCCTTCGGCCTCGCTACAAAATATAATATAGCCTATGTCACCCGGGGATAGTGTAGCTTCCCAACAGTGAAAGAATTGTTCAAATCGGTTCAGTAGTTTCGGAGCCGATTCGATGCAAACCAACAATCAAATCTTTCCTCTTTATAATATTAAGTATAGAGTATAGATGATGCGGTCTACGATGGAGCACGCATGCTTAGAAGATACCGATTCGATCGTAAATTGAAGACACCCAAATTGTAACTGTAAAGGAGCAGCCAATCAGGCAGCGCATTCCACAGACTAGCAGTTTGCATAATAAAAGTGGTATCAAAGCGCTTCGAACGGGTTTGACTGACTGACTCATCAAGAACACTCGAAAACTACTTGACCTGCGAAGCTGAAATTTGAAAGGTATATTAGCAGTGCGTAAGGATCCGCTAAAAAGATTTCATGAAAAGGGGAATTAACGGGGGCAAAAGAGGTAGAAAGTTTATTATCAAAGTCTACGCGTACGAAGTCGTTGGCAAAAACTAGTATACAAAAATATAAACGTTACGTTTCATACGCGAAAATTTGAGAGTGTGTATTAGGTATAAATGTTATGAAAAGTTGCAGTAAAACCGACCACGCATCGAGTAGCTTATGTACAATTTGGCTAGGAGAATAGAATATCTAAAAGTAAATAAGTTGTCTAGATAAAATACTTTTTGTTTTTTCTAAACTTCTGTGTTATATAAGTGTGAAATTATGCTTGTAGTACTTAATTCTGTAATGGAAGAACCGTTCTGCCAAAACGGATTTCAAAAACTTATAGTTTCTATAAGGTAAGTATAGTAGTTAGTAAAACCGCCGGGCTCAACTTATATATTTACAAAGTAATTATTATAAAATATATGTGACAGCGTTGCATCGGGATAAATTAATTTGGTTTACATATGGTAGTCCAAATCGACTATTCAACAAGTTGGACGAAGGTATATAAAACAAAACGTATTTTAAAAAAAACCGTACCATCAATCTGCTATGTTTCAGAGTCTATTTACCAAAAATTCGTTTATGCATAAATCCAAAGGTAAAGGTGTTTCGCGCAAGCAGAATGCGAGACCTCTATTTCGGTAATGGATCCGATATCTCGATCTTCATGCGAGGAGTTTCGGTAAACGTGCCTCCTATGTACTTCGCAAAAGTAGATCAAGCACTCAACCTTGCTTGCGTTCTGTAAATCTTGACTGCAATGGCTGTAAATGTAAATCATTTTGTATGTTACCCGATTGGTTTTATGGTAACCTATGCATGTAAATGGTGTGCGTATACGAGGACGGTAAAAATAGGTAATAGGTAACAGTAATCCGATTTGGGCGCATCATTTCAAACTTACTTCTAATGGCAGCACCCCTTGGTTTCACCAGCGCGAAAATTTCCTCAGGTATAGCCTATATAGCTGCATATAGTTATAACGAAAAAATACTTGAGAATGTGGCAAATGCACGTGTGACGCCAAACTCCTCTTAGGAAAATATAACGAAAGATTTGTAAAAGGAGTTTTGGTGCGAAATTAGTAAAAAAATGTCGCCTCATGTCATATTATGTTTCTAAACTTGTTTATTTTTGAGTGTTAATGTGTAATATTGGTAGATTAAAAAGAAAAAACCTATTCGTGAACGTTCACGAGTGAGCTGAGGAAGTAATATAAACAATAAAAAAAAACCTAATGCTAATTACAAGTTTCGCTTACCTATATTAATTAAGAATTTAGATCTTCGACGTCAAAAAAATTAAGCAGTCGATCGTCAACGTCATATAGAGTTCCGTATTTATGTCCAGTGTCGACAATTACTTTGATTCGGGTTCGAGCGCAATGTTTCCAGTCCATTTCTCGTAATAGCACTGCTTTTATAACCGAAGCGTAATGAAACTCGTTTAAATATCACAAAAGTGGTTGGATTACGGCTGCCAAGCACTTTATACTGCTTAATTACCGCCCTCAACGGAAATAATTGGGAACTTGGGGATTACAACCGGACTTTACTCGGAATTAAAGATTTCATTGATATTGCTCCGAATTTCTTCACTTAAAAATTTGTCGTCGTGGCTTTTGGCTGACAATTATTATTGGTGACAATTAAAAATAATTTTACTTGGCAAGTTTTGAGACAGTTCAGGGATTTCTTGGTTATAAAGATTTTGCTTAGGGCACTTCCAGAAATCTAATTCACAATTTTATCTGTCGGATATCTTACGAAGAACGAATAGTCTGGACTACTTGTTAGGGTGCGGTACCCAAAGGGTGTAAACGGGACCCTATTACTTAGCATTCGCAGTTTGCCTGTCCGTCCGTCTGTCTGTCTGTCCGGTATCAGTGTACTAATAAACGGCTGTTAATAGATAGCCAGTTGAAATTTCCACAGAATATGTAATGTACGAATTAACAAAGAAATAAATAATAATAAAGTCAAAAAGTAAAAATTTAAGGGTTCCTAAATACAACAAAAAAAAATAACATATTTTTGTATTTGGTCTAGTGTAAAAATACGTGCAGGCGTCATACTTGGCATGATAAAAATAATAAATACTGACCGACTGCAAGTCGGTGACCAATTTCTGCTCACCACTGGTTCTCGTATGATCGCCGAACTTAAGCAACGTCGGGTGCGGTCGGTATTTGGATGGGTGACCGCCTGGCAGGTGATGTCTTTTTGCACTACTTTTTTGTAATTTAGTAGTAATAATTTATGTGGTGATACGGTACCCTCAGTGCAAGAGCCCAACTCGCACTTGGCCGGTTTTTTAATGACTCAAATCATTCCAGGATATGTGTGTCCACTATCATCGACTATTTCGTTAGCATCAGATGACTTTTGACACCTTGTCACCTGACCATTAAAACCATTAGATTAGATTCTAGACAAAAACAATTATTTTAATAGATCTTATGAATATTTAGTTTTTTTGTAACCAAATGCACGGTTTGCGAATTTTACAAGGACTTGCATGGGTCTCGCCCCTTAAGTAATATAAACATTTATCTACTTACTTAACTACTCGAAATAAAATAGCATCTACACAATTGCTAAAATTGATACCATTCTGTCGAAATTGTAATAACCGCATTAAATCTCAATAAGCTCAGAGGCATCCAGCGGTACAAGCCGGCATCATCGACCATTGTTCGCTAACAGAATGGATACAAATGAGTCATGATTTAGCGATACACATCGCGAATATCGGATTCCGCGTTCGCGTTATGAATCAATAATTCCGTTAAGCTATGTTTTCGTTAGGGATTATGACAGTGGATGGTGCGAATGCGAATCAGGGATTCAATCCAGTGCTTATAGTCTTCTCAGACAGTAAACAAAATGCGCAACAGTAATCCTTACTTATTACCTGTTAGGTACCTGCAAAATAAATAAATAAATATCTGGGACATTACTGCACACATAGTCATCTGACCCCAAACTAAGCAAAGCTTGTAATATGGCTGCCAGAGACTGATATGCATACATATATATTTTAAATACATACTTAAATAGATATTAACACCCAGACATAGAACAAACACAAATGTTTGTCCTAGGTGGGAATCGAACCCACGCCCCCAAGCACAGAAGGCAGGATCACTACCAACTAAGCTAACGGGGCTGTCAAATAAGTTCTATCTACCGTCATTCTCATTCGAGTTGATAAGCGCGACGGAAACAGAAATAATATGAACCGATAATGGCCAGCCTTCTAATGAGTTGTAAGATATCTAGGTCAGACAGCGTCGGAGAGTAGAGCCTAGTTTAGGTATTTAAATTAGGTGATTATAATTATTAATTTAATACCGACAACACAAAATTAGTAAAATTCGCAATTTCGGTTACTCGGATGACATAATATTGTCATCTAACCAAACCCTCACTTTATTATGCAATTAATCACGTTTAATTAAAGGATTATTATTGTAAATGCAATTGATTTTATTCTTATCACTAATATCAAACTGACATAAATCAGATATTGTTACGAATATACAAGCTTTAATATACAATACAATAACTCTTTATTAAAAACCACAAAAACAGGATAACATTATAAACTAAAGTAATTATCTAGGCTTATACAATATATTACAAGCTTTGCTTAGTTTGGGGTCAGATGACCATGTGTGCAATAATGTCCCAGTATTTATTTATTTCAATTCTTTTTTAAAGTTCCGTACCCAAAGGGTGTAAACGGGACCCTGTTACTAAGCCTACGCTGTCTGTCTGTCCATCTGTCTGTCTTTCAGTCTGGCCGTCCTACCTTTTAACGGCTGTATCTTTCGAACCGTAATAGATAGCCAGTTGAAATTCACAGAATATGTAATGTTACGATGGGTTGACAAAGTTTTTTTTCATATTTTTTTTTCATTTTAAATTAAAAATGATGCTTACGGTTCTATTTATATTCAACTTTTTCATAAGAAAATAATAATAATGAGTCCTGTAGCCGATTGGACAAACTCCCACTTGGCTCCCTGGAGGGAACTGCCATCGCGTCGCGTTCCTGTCATCAATAATTTAATACAAATGACACAAAACAGTTAACAAAGTCCCAAGTTCTTACAGTTTCCTGTTGTTTTACTAACTTGGACAGTGGGTAATGGAGTTTTGTAACCAACTTATTCAGTGCCTAAGCGTGCGTGATGATGTCTCAGAACAAAGTTAACGTTAGTTACCACAGAATAACTAATAGTACCATTCTACGTACTCTTTTAATTATTTATCACATATCATAGCTCATAGTGAAAAGGGTCCGATGATGGGAGGTGGGAAAGTTAAAGTTTTCGTCACATATGTATATATATGCGTTTGTTAGGATAGTACATTATTTCTGCAGCGGCAAGTCAATAAAAGTATTTATGGATGGACGTGAAAATTCAGGCAGATGCGTAGCCGCGGCCAGCATACGTGAGACCATACATTTTCACACTCGCCAGCCACATTTTGTCATACTAATGTCATATAATGACTTATTTCGCGAGTTTTGATGAAGCAAAAATGCTTTTGGTGCCAAGGCTTGTATAGTACTTTTTTGAAACATTGCGCTGACGTACACGTATTAATATGCATAAATATTACATGTTTTTTTCATAATTTCTGTTTTTTTTTTCACATTTCAAACAAAACCTAGAATGGCAATTAAACTTGAAAAAAAAACATGTCCAGATGGCCATGGTCTATACAATGAGCCAATCACAGAACGCTATCTGGATATATAAATAATTTTTGGATGTCAGTGCATTCGCATATTTTTGTGGAAAAGAGTATCTAATCAAACCTCTTTGCACATAGGAATATTGTTTGATTTGTACGCTCGTACTTATAGCATTTTAGAAGCGACTAAAATTCTCCATCAATTTACCTTTATATTCGTTGAAGAGCGTTTTTCAAATTATTAACTCAGATCTGTGGAAATCACACTCTGTGTGTTTTACGCGATCTTTTTTCCTTTTTTTCCTGTAATATGTGGAATAAACTTCCTCCTGCGGTATTTCCGAGTAAGTTTCACATGATGTTCTTCAAAAGGGCTGTTAATAGAGTTTTTAAAGGTCGGTAACGTATCTGTGATACCCCCTGGTGTAACAGTTAACCATAGACGACGGTGATCGCTTACAATCAGGCAGCCCGTTAGCTTGTTTGCCACCTATGGCATACAAAATACTATGTTTAAAACAGTCTCATTATACATTAATTACCTAACACAACGAGAGAACCTGTAGAGTATTATCACGTTGGCACTTATATTAGTCTAAGATCCAGCCATAGAACGACCTTCACCGAGCTATTACTGGATGAAAATAATTTTATATTCAATTAAATATGTCAAAAAATATATTGCAAATGGGTTGTCTAAAAAAATTCAGTTCAGAATATGATAAGTTAAAAAAAACAAAAAACTTTTTACTTGTTTGGTTAATAGACAATTATGGGGTATCGTTGATAAGGTCTTTTAAAATGAATGTAATGTTTCATACATCACTTTTTTATAAAGTCTATACTTTGCGAAATATAGCCCGCCAAAGTGGCAAAAAGTTGGTCCCCCTCCCCTGCATTTCTAAACCATAAGACATAGAAACTTGTAACTTACAACACTGGTCATTACTGGTCATATTTAAAACCTTTATATATATTTTTTAAATTTTTAATCAATTATATTCTGGACTAAATTTTTTTAGACAACCCATTTGCAATATATTTATTGACATATTTAATTAAATATAAAATACTTTTCATCCATTAACCAGCTCGGTGAAGGTCGTTCTATGGCGGGATCCTATACTTTATGTCAACAACGGTAATTTCAAAAACCTGATTAAAAATCAGATTATAGCCCATGTTTTTTTTTATGATACTGGGTGACTAGACGAGCGAAGTCGCTCGCCTGATGGCTCTTCACGCTTGCCCATAACAGCTCAACGCCACTCAGAATTTTGAACTTCAACAGTTCAAAACCCTGGATGGCAATGCACTGCGCTCGTCACCCCGAGATATAAGATGTCAAATCTCGGTGTGCCCTGTAATTTCGCTGGAAACATTGCCCTTCATGTATTTTATAATTGGCAAGTAACCTCTGCCTTTTCATTTGTTCATCCGCAGGTATTAAAAATTTAATAACAAAGCAACCTTAATTAAAACATAAAAGGTGCTAAGATAAAATCCGAATGCTTAATCAAGTGTTTTCCGCTGGATCTGTCGGAGGCCGCCTAGTAAGATACCTACGTAGATATAGAAAATATACGAAACAGGGCTGTAGCCATTTTATACTATGAACGTCTTTTGAGCTAGGGGAAAGTGGCCAGGTGAAACTTCAATTAGACGACAGAGATACTTTGTGTCCACTGTCCAGTACATGATTCTGAATCCAAATACTTAACAAAATATACTTTTGACATTTGACCCCGATCCGCTAACAGATCTACTGGTAGATTTGCTGACCCAATCTGCTAACAGACGCGGTTATGAGAGGTCAATGCATCACGTTGCATCGGTTACTGCTTTTAGGCGCTCGCACATATCCTTGTAATACTATGTCATGCACATAACTTTTATGGCGAACAAAATATAAATTCTTAATAATACAACAATTGACGCAATCCTGACAGTTTTTTTTAAAGCCCCAATTAATAGCTGTCCTCGCTACGCGTCTGGTACAACCTAAGAGAAATGGTTCATTCCCGGGCATTGGCCACCGAAAACTGATTAATTCTCAACCGTTGGATGAACATCAGAAATATTAGCTTGTGCGCGAATGAGATTGCTAATCTCACTAATGCACCGGACAAATATCAGCTTTCTCTACGTTAGCACGCTTGCAGGCCGACCATTTAAACCTAGTCTGCTGCAGAAACTAGTTTCTAGAAAGTAATTAAACATTGAAATTAAATTGCACATAAGTATCGGATTAGGTACCCATCACTTTTTGGCCTTCAGTACATTGTAATGTTAGCATTTAACCACTTCATAATCAGTGTCATCTTCGCATGCAGTTTGGAGGTTATTTATCCAAACTTCTTACGACCCCCCCTCTACTTCGGTCTTGGAATCCAAGTTTGGGAACCTATTTTCAACAACAAAAAACATTCCTCTCATATTTTTGTTGAAACCGTTTTCAGTAACGCGATAAATAACGCTGCTCTAACGTTTTTTGTTTTTATGGAACACAATAAAGTTTATTTGGCCTAGTGACTTAACTAATTACACCGGCCTTTCAAACCGTGCTAAGGTCGATTAACGCGAGCTTGTTGCGATCGAGAAAAGCAATGTTTAAAAGAAATAACAAATCGCTTCTACATGAACTGTGACAAGGTTAACAATGGTTGATGATCGATTAAGTCCGGTTCAACAACACGAACATTACGGTTATCGTAGAGTTAAGAAAGGAAGTTGTAAATTCAATAACGCTTTTTTTTATTTGCTATAGGTTCACACAGGTACATAGTTAGGTTTCTTACTCTATGTCACATATCATGCAAGCTTGCGTGCGTCAAATAATCATAGACAATCATTGCTTTTACAATTTCTTAACAATATATGTATCTAGGTACGTACAATTTCATGTTTGCTCTAAAGGGCAGTATAAAACTATTCAAATAAAACAATCAATTACAGCAGTCAGACTAAAAGTTGTTAGTTACGAGGTACACTGTGATGAACAGTTAAAACTGCCTACCACTTTAAATAATTACTGTGACTGCCTATTTGACCCCTCCCAACATAGGGCCGGTATCAGGACTGTGTTGCCACGTTGGCTTGCAAAAGGTTTTGGGATAGAGAAACAGTAATTAATTTTGCGCAAACATTAAGAGTGTGCAGAGTATGTATTTTTTTAAATCAAAATGTGCAACTAAGTTTTAAGCATATATATTATATTATCAGACAGGCATATAATCCTGTCTTAACGAGAAAATTCTGAAAATTCGTATTTAATGATTTGATTTCAAGTTTATAATGCGTACTGCCCAAGAATGGAACTCCCAATGATGGTCCTCCTTGTTTCTTGAGCACTACAATCTAAGCATCTTTAAGGTTTTAGTTATCAATATACTAGTTGAACTAAAGTAAATCTATTTAAGTTCAACCTGCTCCATGCTCGGCTACACAGTAGATTTAAGTAGGTACTTAAAAAACGTATCTATAGAATAGCCAATTAATGGAATTTAAACAAAAACAATGGGAGCCAGGAGAGGTAGTCTGCTCTATAAAATAAGATAGTAAGCTTTCCCACTCAACCCTGAAGTTGGATGGTCTGGTAAAACAGACTAAAATAAAATAGATATCCATTCGCTGATTCGCATTTTAAAATGATTGCATCAGTCATACATCGCACCCTCATAAGTGCAGTCTATTCATTTGCCGGACGAGTTCATTTCCTGTCCGAGATCGCTCTATGGGGGAAAGCGATTGGGACAAGTATACGCCATGGGGAATGGGAGATCCATTCGATTTCCCATTTTACATCCATTTATTATGACGGTTATCTTATCAACAACTGGAAATAATTACAAAATGTAAAAGCATTTCAATGATTAGAAATATAATAAATACATATAATATGGTACCCATAAATATTGTGTCTACTATTTAAAGAACACATTGCGAATAAAAATTAGCTTATGGAGTCTTCCGTTTTTTTTAGCCAAAGTTATAAAGTTAAATTATTGTGGTAAAAATCATATTTCAGAAATTGGTGGTCACAGAAATAATCAAAATAGATCAATCTACACTAATATTATAAAGAGGAAAGATTTGTACCTATTTTTGTATGTTTGTAATGAATAGGCTCCGAAACTACTGAACCGATTTGAAAAATTATTTCACTGTTGGAAAGCTACACTATCCCCGGGTGACATAGGCTATATTATATTTTGTAGCAAGGCCGAAGGCCGAGCTTACACCCGTGCGAAGCCGGGGTGGACGGCTGGTAAAGAATAAAGCTCTGTGGACAACCCAATTTTAGAGGCGCATCATACCAACATAACATGTACTTTTTATAGTTTATTCAAAAAGAAAACTATTTGAGAAACATTATTTGTTAAGGCGCGGCATCTTTCAGCTAATAATGTGGCATGTAGTATATAATAATTGTTAATACATTTTTGAATAATTTCAGAAAATATCAAAGTTATTAAGCATACTAACCATATTATTTTCTTTCATTGCCATTTTTACGATACTTGCACAAATGTTACCAAATCAGTTTTTCAAGTAACGTAGGTAAGTACTTCGATTTTCTAAATTTATGTTCTCAAGTTTATGATGCATTTTACGATGGCCTCTCGGTCAAACACGCGACTCTACGGTTTATGGTACTCACGCAGGGTTTACAGCATAACTAAAATAAACGTTATTGCCAGCACAAAACTTAGAACATTTGTACTAAATAGGCTCGTCAATATAATGGTCGAAAAGGCTCATTTTTACAAATAGGTACAAAGTTACGTGGGTACGAGCATCTCTTTCATCGTCGGGGCAAGCATTAAACAAACCACTTTGTGTTATGGTAATTACTTGTGCTGAGTTTCTTTAATGGACTTAGTTACAAAAGTATTTACGCAAGGAACGTCTATTTGAATGGTGTAAACATAATTTGTGGGCGAAGTTGTAGATCTAATGCGTGTGGAGCGACGGTGTTGCCAAAACAACGCCACTCGATTTAATTAAACTGTCACACGACGCCGAATGTACCCCTTAAGTTTACGCTGCATTTTAATATATTAACTCATTTTATTATGTCGTAAGGCATCACTTAAATTTCAAATTATCGTAAATCTTTCTCACTTTCAGCCAAACGACTTTAACATAATAATTGGAATCATTTAATTCTAAGCCGCCTGGAACACGTTTTTGCTAAAATCCGGCATACTCTGGTGATAGATGACGTTTAGTGCAGATGGAGTTGTCCCCAAGAGTGCCTTTTCTTCGCGCCGTTGAGCATGTGCCAATGAGAGCCAATCTTCGGGAAAATTTGCAAAAATAAAAGAGCTCTGTTTAAAAGTGCTGAGATGGAGGAAGTTTGGCAGCCCTAAAGTCGATTGAGGCAATTTAAAGATTTTTTCCGTTATTTTGTTTAGATAGAAACAAAATACAAACAAATTTAAAAGTTCATATGCTGTTAAACACTTTTTTTGTAAAATAAATAAATATATTTTGGTAGATAATGATGATGAATACATATTTATGAGTTTATTTTTATTTTAGATCGCTTAGTCAGCCCAGTCAGTGTTTACTCACTATAACTATTAAATTAACGTCGTTAATATTTATAGGTTCCTTGGAATGACAACTAGCGTTTGGATATTTTATTTATTTTGCTCAAATCAAAATTCACAGCACTTCAACTTCTGCTACATCGTCGTGAAGTTCTTGCTGAAAATAAAGAAGTATAATTATGCGATTAGTGTAGTTTTATATTATAATTTTAATAAAGGTACGTTTGTTGTGATTCCAAATATGGATAATTTTCTTGCTTTGAGTAATAAATCAATTTAGAATCAATTTTAATAAATCAATTTTTATTTATGTATAAAGCAACGCTACAATGGACTGGACTAGACTATAGAATATTTAATTGACTTTTGAATTAATTTTATTTCTATATTTAATTGACATTTTATTTCTATGACATATTGATTAATTCATTTTTGTTTATGACTTTATTTAGAAGAATAAAATTAAACAAAATACCGGGTGAACAGATGAACCGATGGAACTATATATATTATCAAAACAAGCTTTTATTCAAATGCTCTAAACTAACACAATGAGTTATCATGATTAAATACGTATACAATATTTCATAACCATTAAGGCTAATTGCTGCTACCCATTGAGGAGTTACATAGTCAGGACCTAACCCTGAGTGCAGCAACCATGTCATGCTAAAACTTAAAACCAGCTTGACAGTTGAAGATTTCCTTTATCTGGAGCTAATCCTGAATGTCGATTCAGGTCATGCTTGCCATAAAAAAGAATTGTCATCGGAACTGAACCAACACGTTAAAATTTAACTCCTTAGATTAAGAGGAAGTGGTCTAATTTAGCTTGCAAGATTTGACCTAAACAAGCTAACTAACATACAAACATTGCTAGTTAATAAAAAGCTTGTAAAAATTAGGGTATGTAGTGGGTATGGTAACATGGAGTGGAAGCCTATATTACATAATAGTTCTTAGGTTTTTTTTAATATGCTCCATTAGAACTCAATTAGTGGTGTTTTTTTTTTCGTACAAAAGAGGATTTCGAAAACTAAAAATATTGTTAACAAACCATGCCTCAAGGCATAAATTTTTACTCCATATTTTTCACATGGGTAAAACATCACCCAGTACCTACATAAATTCCTCTTTAACCAACTTCAAAAAAGACGGAGGTTCTATGTTCCACTTTTTTTTAAATGTATTTTCACCGATTTCTCCCCTTGATTTTGATGTTTTTTTTTGTAGGCTTTACTTCAGAGGTCTCATGTAAATTTGATCAAAATCGGTTTAGTACTAAACGAAATTGCGCATTTACTAATTTTGAAGTGAGTTTTTAATGTGATCCACTGTTTTTGTTAGTATTACAAGATTTGAGATGTTACTTACTTGATTATTTATAGTATTTAGAATATGTTTGGCAGTTTGTGAACTTGTTTTAACATCATACGAGTATGTTTCACTTCTTGGACGTTGATTGTTTGCATTGCTCTGCATATTATTAGTCAAAATTGGTAAACTAGTCGTGGTCTTGGTGACTATATCTAGGATATCAGTGCCATGCGTTACTTTATACTTATCCTCATAGTAAGATACTAATTTCATCATTAGAACATCCTTTAGAACTTCTTTCTGCGTTTTTAATAACTTCTGGAAAGAGTACAATACAGTTAGCATATTTTCTTGTGGTGACTTTATAAAAGAATTCATAATAAAACTTACTGACATCACTTCTCCGGTAATTTTTGGCTGGTTCCGTCGATGTTGTATCAGAATATTCATGTATGTAGTATTGTGCATCCCCAGTCGGACGAGCCGGATTCTTATATTTGTAGACCATTGATCCTAATCCGTGTAGAAAATTCTCGAATTCACCCGAAAAGTAGTTCACTGGATATTCATTTCCACTAGCAAGCTGCGCAAAAACATCTCATTAAAGTTATCTGACGCCACATTGACTCAACAAACGACCCACTTGAATAAATACAAACGTCTAAACTCGTCGTCATTAGGACGATGTTTGCTAAAACAATATACAAACATATGCAACGTGACTGGCACAAAAACACGTTCATGAAAACTGGCGCGCGATAAGCGATTAATCGATGAAATTGAGCGAAGAAAACGAAACCTACTTTTCCGATTTACATTTTATTTTTAGCTGTGGGTTGTTCTTTTATTTTTAACACGCTTATTAGCTTGGTATGCATATATGTAAAGGAATCTTTGAACGTGATTTTCACGCCTTTCAAAACGACGGATTGATTTGAAACTTTGCTTACTTATCAAGGATCAATGACAATGCAATAATTTGTATAGTTTGTTCCATGATCCATACCAGGATCTTCAGGATTAGCGATTTTAAATCGTTTTTTTTAGTTTTTAAACTGCGAGAATTATTAACAAGTACTTCGACACAGTTTAATTTTATAGAAAAGGAATCGGTAGGTGAAATTCTTTAGCATTTTAGTGACGTGTCGCGTGACTAAATACGATCAAAATCGTCTTAAAATCAGAGCACAGCAAAGGCGCAGGTTTGATCGTTTCGCTTTGACTCCTGAGCGTCCTGAGTGCACTAACACGGGTAGATTTATTAGTTCAATTACCCAGGTCCTGTTCCCCGCTCCGCTTGCTTGCACGCAGACGCCAACAACTAAATTTCGCTCAGGTTGCAACATTCTCTTTGCTTTTTTGGTCTTTTTAACCTGAGGTTAATGTGCAGAAATAAATTAGGTAGAAGTTGAAAAATAGTTACCATTAAATCTTGCTGAGCTGATTGGTTTTCTCTTGAATCTAGTAATATCATTAGTTTTTTTATCACATATACTATTTTGAAATGGATGAACGTTTTTGTCGTTTTTGTCAAATTGAGCTGCGCTACAAAAATTAAATAGAAATATTTACGAAACTGGTTACGTGTGGATTTCGTTTAACAAATAAATGATTGCATATGAATGAAACTTGTTAAATAGATAAAAAAATTCGTATACAATATTGCTTACGTAGCATGGATTTTGTTAGTTTCGAACGAAGAAAAAGCTGTCTTCGTATGAAACTGGTAAAAAAAATGCTCGAATACAATACTCGGCTACTTATTATATAGCACGAGGCGGCCGAAGGGAGAACACAACAAAAACCAATGAGAATATATTGTAATCGTACACAATTATAATCGTGAGAAATGCTTCTCTATACAATCCATGTGCATTGTTAGACGTAGACAGTTTGCATAAAGACCTAGACGGTTTGCATAAAACTTTGAAATCTGCTAGTTTAAATTAGCAGCTAAAATCCAGAGCTTGCAGCCACTGTGGCTAGAGCAGCGACAGGCGGAGCATTCGGGGGGCCGCCACACCCTGCCGTTACAACTTGGCCAACTTTCAAATTTGTGGGTTGGCACTTTCTCTGTTGCACTCAGTGGTAGACACAAACAACTATATACAAAGTGCATGAAAGAGCTCCACATTGTACCTATAAATAATTAAAATCTGTATGTGATCTAGAAATAATAACTTATTGCTATCTTTGCAAATATTTTTATCATAAATAAATCATCAAATTTAGCAGTCGTATCTGGAACGAAATAATTCCCCAAAGAACCAAGCACCAACATAGCTCAGTGAATTAGCAAGTTGATGCGGCAGTGGACCGTGGACATATTATCGCAGGTGGTAATATTATCGCAACTGGTAACCGTAGGGGTAGAAGTGTTTTAGAGTCCAGGAACAAGAGACGACAAATGTAGTGTAGGACGTCGTGACACTCGACGGCTGACTTAGCTGAGTGGTGTGCCTTGACCTATGTTCAGTAGTAGACTAAGGTATGATGATAATGATAAAGCATGATAGACTGACTGGCTAGCTCTTGTTTCAAAGTTGGATCTCTGACATTGACTAGCGATGTTTTTTTTTATAGATTTAATAGTAATATCTACCTTTGGCCACTAACTCCCCTTATAGTAAGTAATAGTGTGATCGAGGATGGAACACGTTGATCCAGAAGAAATCTATTCACCCTAGTTATATGATTATTAACTAGATATTTACCGTGGTAAGGTTGTGGAAGGAGCTCCCAATATTTCGGCGCAGTTAACATGCACCATGTTCACGGGAAGACTCCCGTCAATCCGTCTGTCCCGGAATCATACTCGTATAACTATAATGAACAACCGTGATAGTTTAAAACAGTGTTCTATTAACTCTAGCCTTGAAGATGCCTAGATTGTAGTTCTCAAGAAACACGGAGGAGAAGGAGGAGTTGTGATAGGACATACAAACTTTTAGTATTCAATTACTGAATTTTTGGCTCAACAAAATATTAACTATACAACACTAGAACCAGCCAGAAAGATAGAAAGATAGTATCTTTCGAAACTTTTGATACAAGTTAAGTTTAAAATTGAATACAACTAAAGAGAACGGAAGCTGAAAGCGATATGTTTTATTAATAACTCGTATCTCTAATACAAAAGCACACCTGAAGCCTGATCTCGAGGCGTGGGTGATCGTATATCGCTCAGCGGAGATGTATGTGCGAAGGTGGTCACTAAACAATTCAGGGCAGCGTCTCGTTATATTGATGGAACGAGAAGGGAACGGGTTCGAATGTGAGCTGGTGTTGCAAGATCGTGAGGAATACCAAAAAGGACCATACGTAAGTGTGTATACTTTTAAATTCTTAAGCTATACTTTTTTAATGGCAAGTTCGAAATAACGTTTCTATATTTTTTTAAAGTAAATTCGAGTCACTTTCTTTTTACGCGATACGGCACAATTGAAGATGTTAACCACATTTTAATGGAGCGATGGAAGGTAGTATGTGCGCTTTACAATCTGTTGGCACCCGGTTCGATCCTCGGCCCTGCATTTGTTTAGTATCTAAATAAATTATGTGCAGTTTCGATGCCATCTTTCAAAAACTATAAAGGCATCGTGAGGAAACTGGTATAACCGGCCGGGTCAAAAGTTCAAAGACCTGACATTCACCAACATAATCATTATTCCAGCCTATTTTCCCACTGCTGGGACACAGGCCTTCTCTCAGAGAGAGAGGATGGGCCTACTCAACCATGCTGGACCAGTCCATGTTGTAACCATATACAATACATACCTATATATAATACATACCTATATATAACCAACATATACCTACTACGTATATTAAAAGCTATGTTTTTTAATGGTCGAGAGGGTTGATATTTTGGATCACCATATTTATGTACATTCCCACCTATAGCATAAACGCCTCTATTGATTTTGATATAAGTCATATATGTATTTTGATGCGTTCTTTTTTTGCATCACACCTGCAATTTGTAAAGTGAGCTCCCCACCTGCGGCATTTCCGAGTAGTTATAATATAGGGTTCAAAAGGGCTGTCGGGTCGGGTTAAGGGTCGGCAACGTATCTGTGATGCCCCTGGTGTTGCAGGTATCCATAGGCGACGGTAATCGCTTACCATCAGGCGGCCCGTCTGCTTGTTTGCCAACTATGGCATTAAAAAAAACTATATTTTTTCTAGAATCAGGGATGGTCACTGGATATATTGGCATCATTAAAATGTAGGCTAATGCTGTATAAATACACCCTGAAGATGGTGTCATCGAATAGGTTTTTAAATTAAAGCCCTTTTTTGCTTCATCCTTCCTTCAGCCTTCATCGGTCGTACTTCAAGGGCTACGTACCTTTTCATTTTCAGATCATAGGTATCTAAAATTTAGTTACAACAAAAAACTTTACTAAAAAGTATCGCATCCTGGCAACACTGCGTGAGATAGTGTTCGTGATACCGCCGCCACGGGCCGGTATCATTCTCATGAATATTGTACAAGCACGCGCGCCGCCGGATCTCGAGATTCTCTCTATCCCAGCTATACTTATACCCCTATATTCTTGTGTATGCAATCTGTAAATAAGCTTTGAAGGCTTCGATCCTCCGAACACTTTTTGTTACAAACAACAACTTGCGTAAATATGCGAAGCTTTTTATGGTACTCGAAGATGTTTGTTTTTATCGTTTGTGATGCAAACTCTTGAATCCTTTATGAGATTTTGCTAGTAAACATCTGGTGACTGTGTGGGATTTGTCAGTAAAGTTGGGATTGTATGTACATTATTTTTACATAACGGTATTATAAAGCTATAAATGTATTGCGTTTTGGTTATAAACATGGATTTAATTTTACAAACACATGGATCTACAAAATTCACAAAAAAGATTTCCTAAATACATTTAGATACATTTTAGAAATACCAACACTCAACAGACCATCTTATGTCTTTAAAACAATGTCTGATTGCCTGAAAGAGAGCGCTCTAAGCGATAATGCCGCCAGTTAAAAGCATAAATAATAGTTTCATTGTAATTTATCTGTTATCCTTGTTTTTGTGGTATTTTCATAGAGTTAACTTATCAAGTCAGTTCGAAACAAATGTAGACAAAATGTACAAATTATTCTAATAGTTGGTATGATTTTAGTCTAGTTTTAGTTCTGTCATTTTTGAGCGATGACCTAAATCTTTATAGTTTTAAATCTTTGTTTTATAATTGATCTTATTACTTTTCATTTATTGAAAATTATAACGGGTTGAGCGTTACAATGCACCTATTTCCTATAGTCAGACCTACGTCAGACAGGCGATCTCGCGATTTGGATAACGCACAGACACTAAGTGGTGCGGCGCGACGATTATCGTCAGAAGTATCAGACCGCAGCCAGTGGTTTGACGTAATAATACGTCAAACCACTGGCTGCGGTCTGAACGAGCCGTCTGACCGTCCAGCCTAACGACGGGGGCACGGCAGAATTTAATAGTCTCGTGTATGATCCTATCTCCCTTTCCGAAGCACTCTCGTGTCAGTCCCGTCGAGACGGTGTAGGTAGACTGAATAGGAAAGGGAATTTCAATGTCAGAACTTGACGTTAACCGATCCCGGACGAGAAACCTTTTAAAGCATTAACAACCTTATGTTTCAGTAACATGGTTGTAAAAGCTTCAGATATAAACTATGTCAGGGATTAATGGTAAATTTTGCTAAACAATAAAAAACAACACAAATTTTGTTAAATTTTGTCGTCAGGTTTTTGGTAACGTGTGTGCTCTCTCTATATACAATTACACTTGCCAAAATCCCTGACGACAGGAAATAGTTACCACTATATCCTAATAATCAAAGAGTTATTTTAAATAGCACTCTTTTAGTGATCTATTTGTGACTTATACAGCGTTACATCGAACCGTGGGACCAATCCGAATGGCGGAAAAATTCAGCTGTTCCATTATATAAATACTTTGTAGTATGTTTTTTCTTTTAATTTATTAAAAAGGTTTGTAGCTTAGCGACCACATCGCCCTTTACCCAGCGGAATTAAATTCTGAGAAACAACTACATTAGAGATAACAAATACAAAACAAATAATAATATTATTAATTTAGGCCTAAATCTACCAACACATGTTGTTTGTTTTGGTTTAGTGTAATTTTTCTATTCAAGAGCAAAAAAAACTCGATTGCATGGCTCGTCCCATATTATAAGTTGTTAGAATAGAATAGAATAATTTTAACCGACTTCAAAAATGGAAGAAGATTCTCAATTCGTATTTTTTTTATTGTGTCAACGTTTACAGAGACGGTATAATTGTTCAGGTTAATACCAACATTTTTGTTCATATTGAATATACAATAATTTGAAGACTATTATGGGAACCTAAGGGTGCGTCCATAAATTACGTGAGGTGTTTTTTTTAATTGTCTGTCCCTCCCTGTCCTCCCTGGTGAGATGTCGTGAGATTTTAAGCAACCAAATGTGGGTTTCTTTTGAACGAATTAGTGAATTAAGATTAAATATTATTAAATAAGCTTAAGATTAAATCTTAAGCATGTACAATCTGGATTAAATGAACCAAAATAGTTTTATTTTGTTTCAATCATTAAAAAAATTGCGTGATATTTGCCCCCCCCCCCTCTCCAACGTAAGATTAGATGAGATTTGACTCGACCCCCTCCCCCCCTTAAACATCTCACGTATTTTATGGATGCCCCTAATCTATGTATCTATTACATGCTACATCTAATATAGTATGCTATTAATAATCACAACAATTTAAGGACGAAGCAAGTAGCTATACAATTTTAACAACCCCAAAATTTACATTTAAAAATACTGTTTCATATTGTAGAATACTTTATTCACTAACCAATCTTTCATAATGACCTTCTTTTGGCTTAGAACTATCATGTATAATTACTTTCTCATCACAAACATTGTGTACTCATGTTGATTTTCTAAGATTAATATGACAATTAGACTGTTTTAGGGTTCTGGAAAGGAGTAAACAGGGCTCTGACACAGTGGTTGGACAAGCGTTCCTTAGGCAGAAAACGACATCAGACCCATTATGGCTCATGCGTAGATGAGATTAACCGGAGGTTAGGGCAGGTTAATAGCACAAGTTAGAAGAGCCATGTACTAAAGCAGTTGGACAACATAGGCTGACGACGATGATGATGGAGAAGATAATCCAAACAAAGCGAGCTAAATCAATACGCATGATCCCAAATAAGCGATAATAACAAATGCGGAAGGAGAGGCGGAAGGCGAACAGTCGCATTTCCCACATGTCGCCCATTGTTGGGACATTGTCTCGGATATTAGCGTTACAATCAATCACGGGTGTGTCTGTGACACGCGCGTAATTAGGAGCGAGTCTCAAAGATGGCGCCGTATTCGCGACACTTGGAGCTTGGGAACTTCACGAATGCAATAATTACTTTGGATACATCCGACTAGTTATTAAAAAGTTGATAAAATAGTATTTTAGCAATGACATACATTGTAAGGAAGCAGCGAAAGAACTTTTCCAGTGATACCACCATTGCAAAAGTTCTTTCGCCTGGTCTCACTCAGTTGTGCTCAAGCACAAGTATACTGAGCATCATTGCGGAGTCAGTTGCTCGTCGGCTGCATTGGTGATTTGTTTGAGCGTTTACTAACTTTGAATTGTTCGTATTTTTTTTAAATATTGTTTCTTTTCATAAACTCAAAGACTTGCCGCCAACTGAAAATGAATTTAAAATGTCAACAAAAAAACTGCAATAGTAATGTTGCAACATATCTAAAAAAGTTACATATATTAATTTTTGTCATATCTTAATTCTATAACCTGTAACTCTCTGAAAATTCTAAAATAGAGATAAACAATACAGCATTGCACAGAATACCGCCCTGTCAATGTCAAAGGGCGGCGTATGATGGCGACGGTGCCGCAGGGTCGCGGGCGTCCGTAGCGTTGGAGTCTCTCAGTCTCGTAGCCATTTCGTAGCACTGCTACGGTTAATTAAACGCTAAGTGGTTTCCCACATCTACGACCCCTCCAAGACTTCCATTCGCTACGAGTATCACGTGGTAAATTTAATGTTTATCATTATTATGCTTAAAATTTTTGTTGTGTCAAATAAGTACCTATACCTATTTTCACATTGCATATTTATATAAAAGTTCGAAAATAATTAAGCATTATGAAATAAAAAAACACAACATATTCGGTAAAACGGCTGGACAGATTTTGACCAAAAATAACTTGAATAAAAACCGCTATGAAAAAAATGGGTAACTGACATACAAACATCCATACAACCTCTCACCCCAAACTTTACCTTATCCGTTACGTCGTGGGTAAAAAATAAGTAACCATAAAAGTAAGAAGCAAAATCTTAAAAAAAAAAACAATACTTTGAATAGATCTCCTATTCTTTTGTTACAATATCTCTTTATTACACACCGAAAAATACAAATGAAACTAAAACTAACATCAAAAATAAATATACGGCAGTGTAATGGGCGGCCTTATCGCCTAGAGCGATTTCTTCTAGGCAAACTACAATAAGCAATAGTTCGTATTTTTTCATAATCATCATCATTTCAGCCTTAGGATGTCCACTGCTGAACATAGGCCTCCCCGAACGATCTCCAAAAGCCCCGGTTGGAAGCAGCCTGCATACAGTCTATTTGGATCGTCTGTCCATCTTGCGGGTGGACGTCCTACGCTGCGCTTACCGGTTCGTGATCTTCATCGTGCTCTGTGCCGTGCCACTTCAACATGCTAATCTGGTGGGTTATGCGGTGACTTTCGTTCGTCTACGAACTTCGTATTATTTGATATCAGACTAAATCTGTCAAATTAGTTCTAAATAAAAACAGTTAAACAAACGGCAAACCAAAAGTAAATTAGCCAAAAAACCCATTTTAATACCACTCTTAAGTCTCAATATTTCGTAAAACTCGGCGAAGATAACGTTCGCAGATCGTGAATCTTCTTAATTACCAACAATGTTGAAATTAAGCTTTTAATGAGTTTTAATTAACAAGTTTTGGAACGTTGCGTGAAAACACCTAACGATTGTCGAAAGATAATGTTCAGGAGATAAACATAAATAACGAAACAACTCGCAAATGTGTTTGGATATAGGTACTTACATTACAACCTCGCGTACATTTCAAGTTTAAATGACATTGTGGCTTTCTGATGTATTCCGTTAGCGTAAGCAATGTAACCTTGAAAGGTGCTTACTTGCTTTTTGGTGTTAAAGGAGCACTTTTTATTTAAATTTTATTAAAAGAGTAATATCCGCTATCTATGGACACTAGCAATACTTAGCTGTGTTACAGATGTGTTAGAAAAGTGGTTAGTGCAAAGTGGCAGATTACAGATGCTGATGTTAAGATTATTTAAGAATAAAACATACGAAAAGCACAAAATAAATAGTTCTGTACCTACCAGCCGGCTGGTGGCCGGCTGCATACAACGAACGTTGTAGAGCAAGAGACCGTGAACCCCAGACCTTCGTTATTTTATAAAAGCCTAGTACTATTTTATTTATTTATTTATTTTTAATGATATTCTGAAGGAAATTAAAAAAAATTTTTTTTTTATTATTTGATGAATTTAGGTTGTTTTTTTTTAGCCACCTTTAGGACCGTTTACCTCCCAAAGCCACGATAACCCAAACTTCATAATTGTCCATCGTTCTTACCTGTATTGGGAGCATGCGCTGAGAAACTTTCAGCTTTTATAAAATAACGAAGGTCTGGCTTTCACGGGCTCTTAGACTATTAACAAGCAAACAAAGACGCGCTTACGTATGGATCTCGGATCAAGTCGGTCAAACGCCAGTCACGAGTGCCGGCTTTAGCCACAGAAAAGAGAAGGGTATCTAAGGGTATCTAAACGAAAAAAACTCTCTTCGGTGGCTTTAGCAATACAAGTAATTATCAAACGATAATTACTACGCGATTGACAATTGTCATAATTTACAATGAGTAAATCCTACCAGAAATTTTGTGTGTTTGGGTATATAAATAAAATAGAAAATTAATCGTTTAGATAATATATTTCGATGGATAATATAAGTGCACTACCCAAAATTGCCATATCGATTTAGGTTTTAATAAATCTTTTTAACTTAAACCCTGTCATTATACATAGAAAGAATAGCTCAAAATTTAAGCTGTTTTGATACAGGGTTACACGGAATGGTGCTATAAAGCCGAAAGTACGTCATTGTACTCATAATTATGAACAACTTTTAATATAGATCCAACCTCGATTTTGCAAAAAAGATATCAGCAGTTCAATTAACAATTTTCGAAGGAACAGCTAAAAACTTTTGCGATGTCAGGGTTGGTTTTATAGTAACAGTTGTTCATAATGATGAGTACAATAACCTCCTTTCGGCTAAGTACCAAAGGTACTTGTAACCCTGTATTAAACAATATTATGCCTTAACTTATATGTCTTACTATTACAACCAAATAACCAAGCAGATAAATCCAGATGTTAACATCATAAAACCTATAGCCAATACGTTAAAGCACATCGATGACAACCAGCTAAATACACATAACATACAATTTATGCCAAAACAGAGCCAACAATTCCGCATGAGGGTTCCGATGTAGGTCAAAGGATTTGGCTTGCGCCAAAACGTAGGCGAAGCCAGCTGCAGGTGCAGTACTCCCGGCAAACGCTTTAAACTATGAAATGAACCGGATAAAGTCGGCTTACATTAAACCTTACGTAAGTTCTTGTACCGCTTTCACATATTTTGCGCGGGATAAGGTTGCCTTCTTTATGAAACGTTTGTGGAGTTACTTTGTTTGTTGGATGGTTGGTGCGAAGCGAATGCTTAATTTTTTTTGAGAATAAATCATCTAAAGATTCCTAGTTGTATTGGGGTAGAGCCATGTTCTGTAGATTCAACCTAAACCCCCTCGGTGGACTGCCTCTGTGCCTGACGAAGAACATCGGGATCTTCATAGGAATGCACTGGTAGCCCCTTAGCACGCTGCCTGAGGCAACCCTAACGGGAGATGCTCGTAGCGTTTCCCATCTTACAGTCTACCCAGGCCCAGGGTCCCGTCAAGTGCCAAGACTCTATCATTGCTGGATATCAGGTTAGGTAGTGGTATTTCGCTTCTAACACTTTTTGGAATAAATATGTTGTCTAGTGTGTCAAGACACCCATATGATAGGGTTCCGTAGACGGTAATCCTAAAACGCTCGAATATAACTCGTAGCCAATTTTTAGTTACATCATCACGGCATTATACTTGTTTTTAATGTGTAATTAGATATAAACCTACCAGCAAAACATTGTTTGTGAATAAATCTGAGGTACAATGAACTTTCTACAAATTTAAGCATTTTGCAATTTTCTCTTATTACCTCAAAAAGCTTCAGTCTCACTGTGCTTGAAATTATTTTAGAGGAGAGTTTATTATAATTTAACAAAGTGTAAAAAATTGGTTGGTAGCTACACATATCACATATGTACATAATATATGTCTAAAATCCGAGAGATGCCTAAAAATAATAATTTAAATAGTTTGTAGTTGAAAATTAATAGTCTGGGCAAAATGAGCTCAACTCAAAAATTACTTACCAGCTCCCATGTTGAATATGGACAAATTAGTAGCAATTTGCTCACCGTACGGCTGTTTCGAATCGAATATGAATATCAGATGAGTATTTAAACGCGTTCGAATCTCACTCCAATGGCAATCATTAGGCTGGACTATTAAGTAATTTGCGATATAAAACTGTAAACAAGTAAATTAAATTATAAAAAATATAGGTATAACCAGACTGCATAGTAGTAAACTGAAAAGTAACAGCGGCGCGCTGCGTAGTAGATACAGAGCTCTATTTATTTGGTAAACTACTGAATATTTCATAGTGGTGTATATATTTATGAAATATACTGAGTGAGTTCTACCAAGGATGATTTTTCGTCCTTGGTTCTACATAATGATGGTAATATTGACTTATTTAGCAAAGTTTACTGACTATTTTCCTCTTTTTTTCGCGGATGCCATATAGTTTCTTATACCCTATGTCACTCCCACTGTTTAAACAATTCAAATGACACTGTCTTCTGGATGGTCAAAGCCCTCACCTTCGACCATCTCGAGGCCAGAGATCCCTCTTTTAAACAGTAGTATTTTACCTAGCTAGGTAGCTAGATCGGTCGCTAGCGCGATCGATCGCTAATTTTTAGCCAATAACGCAGCGGGATCGACAGCGGTTATGCTCGATGACTGGTAATTACCGTCCACCACGCTATTTGTACTGGTGACAAACACTGATGAAGTTTTTGAGTGATTTAAATGAATAAGTTATGGGTGCACTTAGCAAACATTAATGGGTCTTGCAGTAATTAGTCTCTAAGTGAGAGGTTAAAACTTAATTGGTGTTATTACTATAGCGGTATTTGTTGTTTTATTCAATTTTAATAAATTATCTTTGATTCTTATACGAAGTTAAGTACTACTAATTTAATCAAAATATGCCAGAAAAGTATAGAGCTCTATATCAAGAAAGTGATCCAAACATTGCGTCCCAATATGATTAAGTGCTTAGTTTTTTTTTAATACTGTCTGTTGAATCTCAACTAACTACGTCGTATAGTAGTGTGCCTGTACAAGTTTATATAATTTATGTGTGCATATTTTTGTTTGCTCTCAAGAAAAACCAGACGCGCTACGAACTCATAGGTACCAAGGAAGTAGCATCACTGTATTCGTACCATTGGAAAAGGTCACTCGCGCCATCCTCTGCAGAAATGTTTTTATTTTTGATTGTCTGATATTTATTACGTAGATTAATAGTCCTAGAATGTAAACAAAAGTCCACAAACGAAAACACTGGCCATAAATCTTAGGGAGACATTAAAATAGTTCCGGTTGGAAACTTATGCCATTCGAAGGGACACCCTGCAACGCAACGTCTTGGTTACTGCATAGTAAACCTACAGCAGTATAACAGCTTCGATTACATAAAACTCCATACGTCCAGATCCTGTAAAATGGTGTGAGGAACAACGGGAATGAATGGAGATAACAGGAGTTTTATACCTACTAACATATTGCATTTCGTAGCGTATGTGAACTGTACGATTTTTTCTCTATTCACCAAAGTCGTACTACACAGAATGAAAGAAAGTGTATACACTTGTACTATAATTGAGAGGCGATCAGAGAAGGTACTTTTAGTTGCTAGTCAGCTACTGACCTCCTGCTACTGACCCGGCACCATACGTCGTGATTCTTCACTCGTGTGACTCCTGGTTAGGTCGAAGGGCTGGTGTAAGTTCTAGGCATGCCCGAGTTAACTAAATCGCGTCTCAAGCGATATAGTGTCCGTGACAAAAAAAAACCGCATCTGTTATTCCAAATCGACCCTTTGTAGATGGGTATAGGCTGAAGATTTTGACGTTTGGTGGGCTTAATACCTAATTAGATTAATTATCGTTTAACTAAATTGTTGGGTTAGCCATGTGAAGAAACCGGTATGTCCATGAATCTCAAAAGTTCAAAGACATATTACATTCTCTAACAGTCACTGAGCCAGCATGGAGTATTTAGAGCCTATCTTCTTTGACACTTCTCTCAGTCTATCAGCAGTAGGAACATGAAAGGCTGATAATGATGATGTTGGGGCATTTAAATCATCTGATTATAAACGATGTCATGTGCAAATCAAGAGCATAATAGGTATTTTTCGCTTCAATGTCATATCAAGTAAATGTATAAGGGATCAATTATTATCGTTTTTAAAATTTTATCTTCTTCGAAAAACCCTTAATGTTTGATATATTGAGGTATCAGTAGGATCTGTATACTTTAAAAATTGCCATGGATAATTTGATAAGTAAGTAGTGTAAATTCTTGTGTGCATGTATATTGCTGCTTTCATCCACTGTGGTCAGATACGTCTCTTGCAGATTGAACACATCCAAGACCCAAAGGGTCTTATTGTTATTCACCCCTGTGCGGTCTGGTGACAAACTATTTAGACAACACCCTTCAAGGCCGTGTTGATTGTTTTTAGCCTGGGGGACACCTCATTTAAATATTAGAATACATGGCGTGACAATGACGGGGTCAGAATGGATGATGCCTCTTCGCGATTGATTTATCGGTTGGCTACGCTACTAAAATTTCACGAACTTTTTAAGTGTATTTCTCAAACATGGTATTTAATGTGTACAACATTTTATGAACCCACATCGACGAAAATTTAATCTCAAAGTTGTTGGTACGCGTGTATAAAATTTAAATGTGCAGTGTTTTTCTTTTTTCAGAAACATGAAAACCATAATACCACTGATGATAAAAATAAAATAGACGATTGCTATTCAATACCACCATTCCTCCTGCAGATTCAAATGTAAATGGCTGGCTCTTTAGTGCACTTTTTATAATATGCCAGTTAATAAACAGCCAAGTAAACATTACCATGTTCCAGCTTTAGGGGCAATTTTCCATCTAAAATCTCGGGGTGACGAGTGCAGAGCATTGCTGCACAGGATCTTGAACGGTATCTGAAATTCCTAAAATGATGTGTGGCGCTCAATGGGCAAGCGTGTGAGACAAGGTCATAAAAAAAATTACACATTGAATACAAAACAACAAACAAAAACAATATATTTAATTTTGGAAACTGACGTGGTTTTACCACATCGTCGCTTACCAACATGCGAGTTGATGGTCTTATTCGCGATTAAAAAAAAGCAATAGAGAGCTGCCTGCTCTCTTATCTTGAAAAAGACTACCGATTACTGTGGACATAATCAAAATAACCGGCACCGGCTTAATCATACGTGATTAATTTTTGTAAAATATAAACCGAAACGATATAGGTATAGATGCCAATAAATATCGTAGAAACTATACCAAAGACGGCTATGAAATATTACATAATACGTAGGATATTATATGGCATCCAAGATTTGTTGCCGAGATATTGTTTCTGTCCTCATAGTTTCGTGATACTGTTCCATCGTAGACATTACATTTTCGTACAGATGATCAAAATTCTCACCAACCAAATATTATTTAATTGTATAATTAAAAGTGTTTTCAACTTTCTTCGTCTAACTCATACGTAAATTTTATCCATCCAATAGTTGCCAGGAAGAGATCAATTTCTATCAATCAATCAATTTCAATTTCAGCGATAAAGCCGCCACTTGAGGCACTAGCTCTTATGTTTCATCTTTCTGGTGTGCATAATAAAGAGTTTCTATCTGTCTATTTATACTTACGAGTATATTGGCAATAATGTATGAGTAGTATTAAACGTATTCGATCTTATATAAATGTTATATTTGTGCCAAAGAGAAAATCAAACTTCAGTTTGATTGGTTGCATAAACAGCAAAACGGAACGGTGATCGACTTAGTAGTCGAAAAGACTACTAAGTCTGTAGACTGGCTACTCGTCATTAGGGACAACATTTACAACACGATCAACACTGAAATAGAAAATAACATCGGCTGTTGGAATGCTGTTCCATAATTATATTTCTTTACGTGTAAATGTCATTTTTCTACAGCTTGGTACAGCTGATTATATTTATACATTTTCATTGTACTATTCCAAAAAGTCTTTGGCGTAGTACAAGTTGTTCATAACGGACAACAACAACAATCGTTAGGTATACAGATACATTTATCTTTAGTTTGAAAACGACACGCAAACCGTATATTTTGCTTACACAAAAGCGTAGGTAGAATCAAATACCTTTTTTCTTTAGTTTGAAAACCACATCACAACCCGTAGATATCTCAAAATACGTCCAATGTTATCGGTGTTAGAACGAGGCAACTAAAAGATCTGACACACAAACTTCAAACTTGATTACGGAATTGAAAGAAACAACAAAAACGAAAGAAAAATCAGCAGGAAAAAGAAGTTGTTTGCACTGTTACTTACTCAAATCCCTGAAATAAATTCTTTACAAGAGGATACGACTTTCCTAAATAAATAAATTGTCAAGATAGCGGGTGATGTCGTCGAGAAGAATAATGGATTTTTTTTGTTGTAAAACGAATTAGGTAAACTCAAATGGCGTGTCAAATAAATAAAGGTGCGAGCACAGTTCGCGAGTGTGTCGTTTCAGACGCAGTAATTGCAACACGGGGGCATGTCCCTGCAATAACTAATCTTGCTTCCCCGTTTCGCCATTTTTAGCGGGTGACATCTTATTTACGCCGTGGCATATTTTGGAAGCATTCACGTAATAATTTAATACGGAGTCGCGTTGTGATGTGGTTTTTGTTAAAACGCTTTTGCATGTTGACGACTTTGTCTTTGCGCAACTTGTACGTGCTTTTTAGTTTTATAAACTAACTGAACCGTAACATTATTTCGGGATAAAAGCATCCTCAGGAACCGTAATTTTTTTCGAGATAAAAGTATCCTATGTAAACCTCCGGCTTTTGACTATGGAATAAAATAAGGCGATCCATTGCTGCTCTGTTGTTATGTGAAATAGGAGCAAACAAACACACTTTAGTATTTATTATTTAGTTCAGTAACATGCGAGATGATTTTTATTTACTGTGTAGTTAGTATGTTATAAATATGATTTTTTAACCGACATATTTTTGAGGCACGGCTAAGAACAGATTTGAATGATTAAAGCTATATGTCGAGGACATGATCATTTAAATAAAAAAGGGTATTAATCCCATTTATTATATATCCCTTATATATTTAAGTCCCGTGAAGCGTGAAGTACAGGGTTTTTAACTGTTGAAGTTCAAAATTCTGAGTGGTGTTGTGCTGTTATGGGCAAACGTGAAGAGCCATCAGGCGAGCGACTTCGCTGGTCTCGTCACCCAGTAAAATAAAAAAGTATGTTTCCATATTTGAAAAAAAAAACATACAATCTTATGTGTGCGGCATGCTGTGTGCCTCAACCACGGACAAATAGGTCTTTGGCATCAACGTTTTCGCGCCGCTGCCGTGCTTATCAGGATGCACTCATTTAAGTATAGGCGCTCGGTATATATAAGTTTTCGGTGCCGCGTATACCGAGCGTGCCGATACTATACCACTGTTTCACCGACAAGTGAGGAAAGAGCTTTATGCCCAATGAGAGAACCGTAATTCAAATTGTTTCAATGATAGAAAGCCACAATATCCATTATCCCTGAGTGACATGGGCTATGTGTTTTGTTTTCTATACATATCAAAAGCCGCGGGGAAAAGCAAGTTAAGTTTAAAAAAAAATAGCTCAAAGAGCGTTTAAGTTCTAAACGCATTTATAAAGAGTTAGCTCAAAGTATTTCTTAAATTAAAGTCTATCACGCGTGAGCGAAGATTGTAAGTAACATAAAACTGAGAGTAAAGATTCCCGATCGGCGGCGTAAAGTCGAAAGGAGAATGGGAATGCGCTCGCGGGAGCGTCGCCCGCCTTCGCCAACTTTGACAGTTTATATGACCCGTGTAATGGCGCCTTAAACTAAATAAAGCCGTGCATTTGGCTCGAGGATCGCGAGCTACGCCCTCTTGCTGTGTCTCAGTCGAGATTAGAACTTTACTCGCCCTAGCGAATTCAATGTACTCCTGGTTATTACTTCTGTCAGTAGTTGCTGAAACTTTATTTATTTCCCCCGATTCCTGGTAGCGTTGCCAACTGCCAAATGAAAATAAATAATTATTACGGGAATTCAGTTTGGCTACTTTTGGGTTGCATTGCATGTCGTTTGGTACGTATTTTGTTTTGCATCAGTGCGCTTACAATAATTTAATCAGCTATTCAGCTCACGCAATTCAGTATTCAGATTGGATGTAGAAATAATAAGACCACATAACAATATCTGGGACAAAATATCTGGGACATTATTGCACACATGGTCATCTGACCCCAAACTAAGCAAAGCTTGTAATATGGCTGCCAGAGACTGATATACATACATATATATTTTTAAATACATACTTAAATAGATATACAATACAATACAATAACCGGCTAAGTGCCTGGACGGGTTCCACACAATATAATATTTGTGATGGGTAATGTGTTATCTTTCATTCGCTAGTAATCTTTTGTGTACGCCCGATGCATACATGGTCGGGTTTTATTAACTGATGTTTAACTTGAGAAGTTGCACTAAGTTTAACGTGTGTGTGTACCCTTTCTACGATAGAAAAAAATGCGTTCCTAAAACACTTTTCCTGTACGAGGTCCTTTACTTAATTTTTTTATTTTTTTTATTGTAGAATAGGCTTGCGCTTGGCCGCCAACTCGCCTGATATTAAGCGATGATGCAGCCTACGGTGGATCACGCTTGCCTAGAAGAAATCGATTCGCTCTTGACTTGAAAACACCCAGATTGTAACTATCGGGGAACACCCATTCAGGCAGTGCATTCCACAAACTAGCAGTTTTTATTATTTGTTGAGATATCTGCTAAATAAATTAACTTCTATTACGTGATCATTTCAAACGTATACCGAGTATTGTTTAAAACATTCAGCCTTATAAATATAGGATAGATGGACGCACGGCGCGGCGCAGGCTTAGTAGGGTCGCATTGCGCGTTTTGGGTACTGAACCCTTAAAAATTACAGAAAACAAAATCCCAATTTCTGTGCTTTTTGTACCGTTGAAGTGGTGTAGAACTGGACAGTGATGTAGCCCCGTGTCACTCTCAGAATGCCAAACCTTGTTTTAATTGGATAGTGCAAACAACTAATCCAGTTGAACTAGATACATGTTTCATTCCTGAATAACGTCATCCACTATCCGTGTCCCAGTTCACCCAGAGCACAATAAGCAAGCTGATGTAAAATTAAGGCCAGTGGCTGACCGCAGCAGGCAGCTTACACTCGCCGCTGACTGATGCACCTGTCATCGCCGCAGGCAGCTTGGACTGGAGCCAGTCACGTATGCAAATTCATACCAGAAATTGACTAGCACTGCTTTTGGACATTTAGCGATAATTTCGTGGAATTAGGTTTGGCTCGATGCAAAATTGGATTACTAGTGTACCTAATGTGAACATAAACTATGTAACACTACGAGTAAACATATGAGGTACGCCAATAATCCAATCTTGGATTTTATTTTCATATGGATAACTACACATCTTCGGATCAACGCTCCGGGAAGCCTGCACCTGCGTCAGCGAGCTGCTGACTTTCCTGTAGGAGACCAGATGGTTGAACTAGCTGGACTCAGTTCACGCAGAGGGCCTATGGATGGCCTAGTTGCGGAAAACGCCCGCGCCACAACGTAACGTATAAATGGGTAACTATAACAATGGCCCGCTATATTACCCGCTTTCGTCCAGAAACCATGTTTTTTTCTTCGGGATGAAAAGTAGCCCATGTGTTAAATCCAGGGTATAAGGTTCATCCATTCCAAATTTTATTTAAATCCGTTTTGCTATTATGTTGAGTGCGGACCAACAAACACACAAAAAACTTCACTTATAATATTAGTGTTATGATGATAAATTATTTTTCCTGACTTGATTTTGTATATTATCAAATTATTCCTTCCTTTTATTGGTTTTTTGGTGCAACATTAATTTAAAATTGTATTGTTATGTACCTATAAAGAAAAAAAAAAAAAAAAACTATACATATAATAAAAACGTAGAGATAAAAAAATCTGTAATTGCGAGATAACAAAAAAAAATCACACAGGTCGTCTTAAAATAAGCAGCTGAACACGATAGGACAGTTTTTAGAATTTTTGTCTGTTTGTTTGTTTGTTTGTTTGTCCGCGCACATCTCCTAAACCACTGGACGGATTTAAATGCGGTTTTCACGAATATGCTTAGAAATTACCAGATTAAAACATAGGCTATCTTATATCATTTATTTTAATTCTTTATTTTTACATAAACGAAAATAAAAATCAATGATTTATTTCTTCGTTACCCGAAACGTAATATGAGGATCGTCACATAGCCTCAAGCAAGGAGATCCAAAGTAAAGAGAATGTTATTGACATATTAAAATTTTGAAACTGTCAACTGTCATTCAGATAATCAGTTTAAATTTAAAGAAGGTTCCTTAACCTTCTTAGATGAATGAACGTGTAGATCAAGCATGTTATAGGCCTTACAACCTCTTTGGTGATTCATTCCAGTGCATGGAGTAGGAGCTCCGCGAGTAATAGTGTTCCGTGAGTAGGAGTATTACATTCTCTTGGTTTTATTCTATGTTAGCATTTAAAACACAAAATATACCGCATCCTATTTTAATTCAGTCCCGCGAATAGAAATATTCAAAAAAGGCCCTTTGTACATGAAAATAAACCTATACAACAAAATTCCGGACGCAATAAAGAAAGAAAGAAATAATAACATTTTTACAGAACCAACCGTAAGTTTCTAACCCAAAAATGTTATTACGAGATAAAAGATTTATTCGACGATAAATTTTAGAAAATTATAATTAGAAAATAAATATCGATATATAAATAGTTAAGAAAGTAGCGTCATAAGTTTTGTATCATCTCATATATAATTAAGTAACCTATCACACTAAGTATGTTTTTTTTTGTTATGTAAAATTACTTCACCCTAGGTTAAGTTTGAATAGTATATATAATATTTATTTAATAGATTTAACTATACTTAAATTTATATGTTTATGTCTGTGGTCTGGTTTTGTGAACAGCCACTACATAAGTCATTGCTGCACCCTTTATGCAGGGTATATAAACTTAACTTTTAGAAGAATACAGTGTATATTTGCAATAAGAATAAGAATATAGAAATAATATTATTTTACTGTGATATTTTAACAGATAAATAGAGTAGTTCCATTTCATAGCTTTTTAATCAAGGTATACATACAAATACACGCGAAATAAGAAATAACTAGCCAAGAGCGTGTTAAGACAAGCATTATGTCAGGGTTCCGTGGCCAGCAAAACTGGACAGTCAAATTTCAGAGATGTATATCATCCCGACATGACATGATATACTTTTAATGGTTTAGACAAAAAGAAAATTTCAAAACATGCTCTGCACTGTGGTCACATTATCTTTTTGATTTGAAAACTGTTGACGGTGTTATTTATTATTTTTATGCTTCTATCAATACTTCACACAGGGCGACTTAAAATAAGCAGCTGAACATGTTAAGGCAGTTTTTAGAATTTTTGTTTGTTTGTTCACGCACATCTCCTACACCCCTGGAAGAAAATGCGGACGGATTTAAATGCGGTTTTCACGAATATGCTTAGCTATGACCAGATTGAAGTATAGGCTATGTTATTTTGCGCAAGGCTGGGTTAAGGGAAGAAAAAAGGATTGAAGGTTTATATGAAAATCTACGCGTACGAAGTCGCGGGCAAAAATACTAGTAATAATAATATTTGTGATTGATTTTTCGACCATTTTTCAGTTTCCGATTGAGATCAAATTTTACAGGTGTGTATCGTTCCAATGAGCATGGCTAATTATGACACTATTGAGCTGATCTGATGATAAACCTCGAAGAACGGTGTCAAAAAAAAAGAAGGTTTTAAATATGACCACTATGACCAGTAATGACCAGTGTTGTAAGTTACAAGTTACTATGTCTTATAGTTTAGACATGCAGGGCAGACCAACTTATTGCCACTTTGGCGGGCTATATTTCGCAAAGTATAGACTTTATAAAAAAGTGATGTATGAAACCTTACCTTCATTTTAAAAGACCTTATCAACGATACCCCATAATTGTCTATTAACCAAACCAGTGAAAAGCAAGATTTATTTTTTATTTTTTTATTGTTAACTAATCATATTCTGGACTGAATTTTTTAGACAACCCATTTGCAATATATTTTTTGACATATTTAATTGAATATAAAATACTTTTCATCCATTAACCAGTTCGGTGAAATTCGTTCTATGGCGGGATCTTAGATATAATGGCTATGAAAAGCCCGTCAAATTTGAGCGCGTTTAGTTTGTAATCTTAAGCATTTTTCAATACACATTATGACTACCAAAAAAACAATTTTTAAAGGGTTCTAGATAGGGAAATTATTACCTAATGGTTGCGTAAGTAATTTTTCTATGATTTCTACGCTAAAAAATTCGGAATCGAAATAGTAAAAAGAACATTGAATACAGACATTCCATTATTTCAACATTCTCAGCCCACTCTTGTGAGCTATTCAGCTGAAAAAATGTCGTTTCATTTCGTCTAGTATCAAAAGAATCGTCTAGAAACCTTATGCTCTGAAATAAATTGGCTTCAAGGAGATAGGAGCAGATGTTTAACACATAAAACTCAGAAAAAGCGCGAGAGACTATCCTAATCAATGTATTTGTAATAAATTATCAGGAACGTAGAAATAGGGAGTCGTAAACGGTATCAAACGAACGACTCGTACATAGGTAAGTATAGTAAACAGGTTATGAGTGAAACTACAAATAGTTGAGGTCTAATTAGAGTTGTGAGTTTGGATATGTAAAACCTACTTGCATTGGAAGGCACGAAATACTAACTTTCTTAATTACCTGCAAGACTGAAGCTGAAAAAAATGAAACTCGTAGTTTTGCGATGCTCTTGTTCGTTGAGTTTTAATCAGAAAATTAATGTTAACTTTACATGTTTTACATTAATGTTATAAATACGAATGTTTCGTGAGTAAGTGTGTTTATCTGCACTCAGCTCCGTAACGACAAAACGGATTTTGATAAAATTTCGTATTGAGGTAGCTCATACCTTGGTTAAGCTACTTCCAAGCGGTCAGCAACGGGTGAGGACTAATTAGGGTTGCAGTGAGTTTGGAAATGTAAAACCTACTTACAATAAAAGGCACGCAATATGTTTTTTTTTAATTAGATACCTGTAAGACTAGTTCTGTAAAAAAAACTAGTTTTGCGATCCTTCTGTTCGTTGAAGTTTTAAAGTGTTTTTTTTCCATCTCTGTACAACATTTGTTAGTTGTTACTTAGGTTATACATAAACCATTTTTAAGAAACAATTTGTGGACTTATAAAGTATCTAAATGGAATCTGAAATTTTATGTTAACTTTAAATTAATATTTAAAAAAAATGTTCGACTGAACTCTAGATTCAATCATGATAAAGGTGCGCACTGAACGTCTGGCTCTGAAGGTACAGCACAAATTGTCGGATATTATTCTACATTACCTCGTAAATATTTACTTACGTGCTTTCAGTGCCGTAAAGTGCCGTATCAGATAAATAGGTCCAAGATACAAGATTAAATACTGCATATATAACAAACCCTAATCAAAACATTTCAATCCGGTATTTTTTTTTCGGAAACAACTAACAAAATCTAAATCGGACAAATTGTATCTGAAAATAATTACAAGTAGACCAGAGTTGATAATTTTTGAAACCAAAAACCATAGTATTAGGATGAAACCCATTAGAAAAGGAGGGGAATATGATAAAAATGAATGGAAAAATAAATTACGGGCAAAAAATTAAGGGCAAAAAAATGGTTTATCTCGATTTCCGGTAAAACTACAAATTCTATGAAAAAAAGTTAAATGGCAAAGTTGTAGGTAATAAAAAGATCTACAACTTTTTTTTTTTTTTTACATAACCTCAAAATTTATGTGAAAAATTCAAATAACCAAGTTTTTGGTTTTTTATTTGTATTTTTTTCAATAAAAAATTTTTTTCTACGGTATTTGGTGAAAACTTACCTATTATGTCCCAAATACACTGTAATTTATTTGATTTAAAATATTTATTTTTTCACCTTATTTTGACATAATATCAAAAAAGCACCCTAATTTTCAATCGAAAATTCTCGTGTCAAAATATTAGTTTTTTTTTTAAAGTCGGTGTGCTTTTTGTTTGTTGAAATCTCTACTTGCTGATGGTTAAAAAAAATATACATTACAATAGTAAATGTTCTCAGAAAATGCAAAAAATCGAAATAAACTCTAACTTAATTCGTTTTTTTTTTAAAAAAAAAAACGTAATTTACTGAGTAACAGAGACGACGCTCTACAAACTACCGACGCTCCAACACTATTCGATTATCTCCCTCTTTAGCTCGATGTGCATTACTTACCACCGAGTACTATACAAAGTTTAAAATTAATTCGTCAATTAGAAGTAGGTAAATAATCGCTTTCCAAGATTTGTATCAATAGAACGTTAGTTACTAGTGAAGCTAATAAAATAGTATTAAATCGAAGTTGGGATGACCTATCAACAATATTACGATGCAACAGAAAGAACAAAAACAAAGTAATTTTCAAGATCTACAGCATCGGAAGGGAAGCTGGCAAACATAAGATTATGATGTGTAAGAAAACAGGGGTGCTTATATCATGTTTGCGTCTGATCCTTTCGTATTTGTTTTGCAACGCAAAACATCATACAAATATATTTTATTAACTCATAATAATACCCTCGCCCCCTCAATAATAAACGCGTAGTAGCTTTGGAATAGTAATTCCGTGGTTGGTCTTTATCTATCTTCAAATTTTTTTAACTGATTCGATAAAGACTACTATATAACTTTTATGATTTAGGGTATAAAGCATCAAAATAAGCCTAGTAGAGATGTGTGAAACATCTAAAAGTATATAATATACGTTCACACTTTATTTACATGATGACCAATCAATATATCACACTAAAATTATAAATGCAAACTGGTGGGTGTGCGGGTCTTCAAGGAGTCCCCCTCATCTTGAGGGATTCCCCTTCATCCCGCTGGTGGGTTGATCTGGTGGGTTTTGTGGCGAAACTTTGGCACCGTCACATCTTCCTGAGACACAAAGTAGGGCTGGTGCAGCTGCCAATTTGGCAGAGCAACACAAGTGGCGCAAATATGCTAACCTCAGTGCAGTGGTTACATATTTGAGGCGTTTGGGGTAGCGAGACATTGGGCCCTTGGGGACCGGGAGCTCACCTCAGTTTTAAAAAATCTTTCAGAGCGCCTGCTAAATGCGATGCGTGACCAAAATGCTGGCGTGTATCTGGCTCGACGCATAAGGATTGCCATTCAGCGTTGTAATGCCGCCAGCATGCTGGGTACGCAGCCAACTGATAGTGGGCTTGAGCATTTGGATTATCATGGCAGTCTAACTGTTTTTTCGTGTTAGTTTTAGCTTGTATTTTTTTAGTTAATATAGGCACATGCCCAAATAAAATAAAATAAACTATGTATGTCTCAATTCAACTCTGTAACATCTAAATTGATTTGAATATGTTTTGATATGAAGATAAAAGTTAACTATTCCTGTAGGATATTGGATGAATCCGCGGGCACTGCTAGTAAGAAGAGGAGAAATGATTTTTAGTAAATACCTAAAGTTTAGAAATACACACACCTTATTACTAAACAAAGCGACAAGCTTCAAATATACATTTCTTTAAAACATGAGCACTCGACAACAAACCTTAATAAATTCGCCACTTAACACGGCAGCATACATTTCACTAGCGAATTTTGAATCAACCATTGTATGAAAATGTTTACGCACATCCTAATTTCCATTTCACGCCGTCGAACAAAGGACAATGTTGTAAAGGTGCCTGCTCACTGCACCGCCGCCCAAGAATAAGGATGGCTTGCCACTTGAGGCTAATGGGGCGTGCACACTGGGGGATGGAGCGGACATGCGTGCTAATCTACATGTGAACTTTACACATTTTAGAGATCTTACTATTGTTTTTTTTTTCTTCTACCGTTTTTAGGATACCTAACACAGGGTCGGTTTTTGAAATTTAAAATTTTTTTATGAAAATTGGGTGAATATCCTTTCACCTTTTGATACGGTATTTTATTTACGATCCTTAGTACCTGTGTTTTAATCATAGCCCTTAAAATTCAACCGCAAAACTTTTTCAAGTGTTTTCGAGAAACAAAAAAGTTTCCCCGCTAAAGAGCCGGCCTAAACGAACTAACGAACTGGCGAAGTGAACAGCACTCGGCCATTATTTACTCAGATCGGGATTCCGTGAACTGTGTATCCAATCTGCAGACCAATTACCTATACCGTAATCAAGGAGATCCGCGAAAGGGTTCCATCGAGGCTCAATCAAAGTTTGGCAATCATCACGCCTATCTAATCTCTGGGGCCACAATGTAACCGGGATTGGATTCTCGGTGGACCACATTAACTGCTGCCTTATTTATGCGTAATGATAACAAGTCCAATAGGACGAGCCCGCAGTTTGCCGGCCTTTTATTGCGGTTGGATTATAATGCGTAGGGCATGCTTATCGCGCACCTATCGATGTACGCGCCACCTATCTGCCGTGCATTGTTGCGGAGGGATGAAGCACCGTAATGTTCACAATTAAGTTTTATTGAGCCGGCCTTTAATTGCCGTCATTTCCCGTCCAATTTGCTGGTAACGTCTGAATTTTTCATGTACGGAACCTATATATTTCAATGTGTTTTTTATTATATGTTTGTGGGTGTGATATATTAGAAAATAAGTGCACGTACCCTCTGGGTTCCAGTACACATTCATAGTAGACAGTTTTTTTAATTTCCGGCGGCCCCATAGCTTCCGCTACGAAAAAGTGTTAATTGAATGTATGCGAGTTTGGAAAAGGGGAATAGAAACGGTTTAAATCAACGTTTCCCTTGTTGTGGAAATGATGTATTGCTGTCGAAATTTTTCCGTCCACATAGCGTAACCAAATGGAGTCATGAAACTTTTGTAATATCTTTTAGGACGAAAATAGACCTCACATGGGTATATAGGTTGATGAATAATATCGTCGCAATAATTAAAATGATACAAACAGTTTTATCTACCTGGTTGATGGGACGCGTGACCAAAATGCTAGCGTTTATCTGGCTCAACGCATAAGCACTGGTATTCGGCGTGGTAATGCCGCCAGCATACTGGGTGCAACTGGTAGGTATGTAATGGGAACATACTAAATTATCATTAAGCAGTTGTGGGATAATGGGAAATCCATTTGTTTGTTGTATAATAGGATATTTTTCTGAGATGGTACTGTTGGTAGTTGTTTTACTTGTATTTAGTGTTCGTTTGTTTGTATTTTTTATTTTAAACAAATGTCCTTCTTAGCAAGTTAACAAGGGCGCTGGCCTGTTAAAAAAGTTTTATTTAATCATCAAACATCAAGCAACTATATTTCACATGAAATAATATATTATTATCTAAAGAAAAAATATACGCATTTTTACATGATGCGAATTTGAAACTAATGGATGCTGTCCGAGCCGAGACGCTAGAAAGATGACACAACAGGGTGTCCCAAGGGCCCAGCGGGCCCGCTACTCGGGATGGCACTCTTGGAAAAACTACACATTAATATTCCACTCCGCCAACATTCCCTACCTCTTACCATTATAGAACATCACCTGAATTGAAAAAGGACCAAGCTAGACGGACAAATTAACTTTTTAAATTAGCCTGCACCCTCAGACGATTTGTCTGAATAGAGTTGAATTCGCAAAAGAAAAGTAGAATTATCTTACACACAAATATTTATTTTCATCTCAGCTTGCAGAATTATAGTGAAACATTTTTTATTTTTTTATGACTTACTGTTATTAAAGTTTTTCGGGCATTAATCGAAGCTTCACACTTCGGGTGTGAACTGTTCAATAAATCAGTCCGGATTGCAGCCGTTTTATTGTACATCAGAGCCATAACTGAGCAGTTACTTTCTAATAAAAGAAAACATAAAAAGCGCAAAAACCCAAATAATTTCCCCCGAATTGATAGGTACAGCAGTAAAGTGGGAGCGCCAACACCAGATTTATAGGGCGCCGCGCAGTGCGTGCTTTAATAAAAAAATCGCAGAGGTAATTCGCGCGACAAGTTATTACAGTGCTAGAGATATATACGGCTTTCATATTCTCATATGAATAAACGAGCCATTTTTGTCTAGTACGCCAACTTAGCGGAGTGATTTACAATCTCGGTATGTTTAAAATTTCCCTCTTGCAGTTGTGGATTAACTGAACTTAACTAAAATCAAGATTATGGTAAGCTAAAACTGGCCGGTAAAGTAAGTACTATTTGTGTTTCATAGATTGAGGTATAGATAGGCGGCAGTATTTCGCTCACCGTTGGCAGGTCAATAGGCCCATCGAGGTCAAAACGTCATCCGTGTAAATGGGTAGGACGGGAGCGACGGTCGAGAGAGGCTCGAATAGGCCAGCATCGGTAGGTATTGTAACTCAAAACTGTCAGGATCACGCGCCGGCCGCCCCGCGTTTGTATCGTAAACCTACACCGACAAAGGTCTCTGAACAAAGTTTTTATCGGTCACAAAATTTGCTGAAACATGGTCGCACAATTTTTTAAGCTCAAAACCTTCAAACACAATTTCCGAAGTTATTGAGGCAGGAAATCAAGGTTTTGTACCAATTTAAGTTAGCATCAATAGTCTAATGACAGCTATAATAGTTCGTGCAATTTTTTTGTAACTCTGACGTTTGCAGTACTTGCAGAAGAAAAAACGCAAATTCTGATTACTTTTGCTAGGTTTTGAACGTAAGGTAGCTGACTGCTAAAAAAACTTGAACCAAAAATAATTATAATAAGTACATAACCGCTTTCATACACATTAGGGTTTATAATGCCTTTTACATAGGTTAAGTAATACTTTTTAAAGTAATTTCTTTCGACATTTTAAAATAAGAAAACGTAAAGTATTATAAAAATACACGTCATATTTAGAGCTCCCCAAGCTTGTACGACACAGATTGAGGATCACAACTTTTAGGATAGATTATAGTGCATGCAAGTATATTTAGAAAATGCTTGACTATAACGTATTTTATACTTTAGTACTTAGATACTAAAGTATAAAATGAGTTAACCGTTTGGTTGCTACTTACATATTTATGCGACACGTGTGACAAAATGAAAGTTTCGTTTTATATTATGAGAGAGTTCAGGCTTCGCTTGTTGTGGAACCCGCGTGACCTCGCCGACACATCTTCATTAGCCGAACCGTGATTACTCTCCGGGGAAATAATAGGTATTACGTCACAGGAGGTTGCTTTGTTACTCGCCTGTCATACATTGTCTTTTACATGTTACTTAGGTATTTCTGTATAACAAGCACTACAGTAAAAAATACAAAATGTGGGTACGTTTCCAAATATCGTTTGTTTTTAACCCTACAGCGGGAAAACTAATATTATAGTAAGCTGGTATAAATGCATTATGTATACAGGGTGACGCGGAAAGGGTGTACTAAGCGGGAAGGGGTCTATAGTACCCATCATTATGAACAACTTTTACTATCGGACCAACCTTGAAATTTCTAAAAATTATCAGCTGTTCCATACTTTTTATCGAGTGTGAATTACCGTTAACTATGGAACAACTGATATTTTTTCGCGATTTCAGAGTTGATCCCATAGTAAAATCTGTTCATAATTATGGGTATTATGGACCCCTTTCGGCTTAGCACATCCTTTCCGCGTAACCTAGTATATACTTGTATGTTCCCGTCTACAGCCTTAAGCCTCTAACTCATATTGATAAATTAGGTGTCACAAGATTTTTGTAGATCTCTCTCATTTTTGTAGATTTAACTCTAGATAGATAGATTTAAGAATGATCAGATCATTCTTAAATCTACAAAAATGAGAGAGTTTTGACGCTAATTAGAATAAAATTGTTGCCGCTGTATTATTTTCTTACACTTGTCTTGTGTATTTTCGAGAGTTAATAATTGATGATTATTATTTGCTAAGTGTTCGTGAACGTACTTGAGTGTGGATAAGTGATGTAACGAGGTGAAACATGGTAATTTCGTGTTGTTTCTAAAACTCCATAGAAGCCTCTAGTAATATGCTTGACTCTGATTGTGACTATGACTTGTATGACGGTATCTAATAAAATTTTAAGATATAAATACTTACTTAACACTGTTTTTTTAAAATAGTTGACAGGAAAGTTGTATGACCACAGTACACCTGATGTTAAGTGACGGTGTTTCTACGTATTTATAGAGAAATTTATTATAGAGTCAATCTAGAGTCGATGCGTTTTTTGTAAAATAAACTAGTTAAACTAAAAAAGTGCTTTGAATTCATAAATTTACTGACGTGCTACTTAGTATATTTTTTATTATTCGATTCTTGCAAAACTTCAGAGAAAAATAATAATGAAAAGTTTCCAAGTCTTAAAAGTTTTACTCTACTCACAAAGTAGCCCAATGCGAGCTTATTTCAGATTTCCAGCAGATATTAATGAAATGTGTAAGGCAAAGGCTGTTCCGAAAGCGGTATGTTTTAAGCTGAGCCCGGCCAGTTGGCAGGAGATCAGATAATGTCGCCATAACAGATTATATCTTGGCACAAGGAAAACTCTACGGCGTACGTTTCAAGACATCACAATGAGATTTTATGGGTCTATTGTCTACTTTGCCACTTAAATATTCGGTTCTTTGGTGTCAGTGTTGTTGTAGTAGAATAAATAAGTCTTTTTCTTTACACTCAATAACATGATGAGCCACCTCAAATTTTTTGCCGAAAAATGCAATGAAAACTAGATTTTTGGCGTTCTGAATCTATCAAATGGAAAGATCTATGGAGAATTTAATTTCTGTTATTAAATAGACCTGTATTTTTTATTGAAAATAATGGCTTAAAATTTTGGAAAACTCAACATATCAACTTATTGCCCCCAATTTACAATAGCAGTTTTTCGTAAAACTCTCGGAGGGAAAGTTTGAGAATGGGTTTTGTTACATTACTGACATAAAATAAACAACTTTAATGTTATGATTTACTTATTTTATATATTCGTCTTGACAATTATGGCTTTATTTTTTCATTTGATACCTAAAATATGAATATACTGATACATTTACTTATACGGCTCTAAATACCTTATACGTTTCAACTTGTTAATTGAAGTCTAGTCACAACGTAGTAATTAAGTTAGGTAATCTAAAGTAAATAACCTGTGATTAATTAGCTCATTCGACACCTAACATATTCCAACGTATTAATAGCCCTTCGTTAAGAGCGTACCACATACGTATGTTAAGAATAGTGGAGCCACCTGCGAACCCAGTCTTTAATTGGAGTAATAAATCCTAAGGGGCTCTGCGAATCACGACTTATTGCCACTTCCCTCTCCAGCGATTAAATCTCCCGATTGTACGTCAAACCCGTAAACATATTTGAGCTATTTGGAATTGAGACATGGGGCACGTGAGGACCTGGAGCTCACTTTATAAAAAAATATGGAGCGTTTGGTTATTTCTGGAGTTTTCTGGCTCGACGTTTGGAATTGCCTTTCAGCGTGGTGATGCCGCCAGAATGCTAAGTATACTGAGTGGACTTGAGCATTTAGATAGTCTCTAGATCTTCAACGGTCTATCGGCAATCCAACAGTTTTTTTTTTCTAATAGGTTAACTTTAGATATTAAGTATTAGTTTGCATTTAATTTAATTATAATGACACTTGTTCGCTAATGATAAGTCTTGTCTTTCTACCAATCAATCAATCAAATCAACAGCACATAAGTTTTAGTAAAAGCAAGCGTGCTCCATTGTAGACCGCATCGCCCTTTACTTCAGGCAAGTTGGCGGTCAAACGCAAGCCTATTACCGAATTAAAAAAAAACATACAATTTCTAAAGTATTCACAGTACTTTCAAAATAATTACAAATTATATTACCGCCACGATGACGATTACAGGGATTCATAACAACAGTGACGTTATATAAAGCATTCAGAAAACACACCTAATCAGTTCCCAGACATTTAATGACTGCCCCGTGATGCATTTTTCGTCTGCATAGATTTGTAACCCGCTCTCTTGGGCTCTAGGCGACAGGTGTAACCAGGGCGGGCGGCGGAGGGCGGCATAATTGAGGCTATAAATCCGTGGACGCCTTCAGAGAGGCGACAATTAAATCATGTTGAATCATGGTCCAGTAATTACAACTAGCTATGTTATAATTGCAATGCTATTCAGAACCTAAATTTATAGCGTATATTGTAATAATTTTATAAACTGCATTAAAAGTACGGTATATCAGTTAGGTTGGCTATTCCGATGTAAGCATCAGTAATCACACGGCTGCGGTCACGTTGGGCCGATCAATCAATGTTCATACAGACGTGGCTAAAGCATCTAGAAGAGAGTTACGGCGCTACTCAAGTCTCCTAGTATCCCAAGCAAGTCGCCTGGGATAGCGCCGTGACTCTCGCCCGCACTCAAAAAGTATTCAATTTAAAAACCTGTCAAAAAGGTAACATTCTGATTCATGCACTAAGTCATAAACCATAACTCACTATATGGTTAGTACGCATAACAGAATAGGATTGTTACCGTCGGCTCTCACGGTAGACCCACGCGGTGGCAGACGGTAAAAACTATGGCTATCGACCCCCCCGAGTGCTCCCTGATAGATGGGCCATAATGATCACGCAGTATGTGCCTGACAACGGACGAAGGAGCCAAGGCATGCTGACGGATCACTATCGTGATGACTTTGACGCGTTTTAAGCAGTCTGGTCGAAACTGGTGGTGATTGCATTATTTGGAAAGAAATCTTTGCCCAGGAATGAGATAGCATAGGTTAAAAAATACAGCTGTGCCGCTTCTGTCAATGATATAATCAGTTCAATTTTTTTTTTGTTTGATACGTATCTTTTCAGTTGGAATAATAAGGTTTACAAAGTATCAAATAACGTCAAACCAGTCATAGTCAAACAAAGTAAGTCACGGTCAAGTCTAAGTCATGCCCTAGTTATTTTCAATGATTCGTATGCATTATTGCTATTTTATTTTTTGGGTGACTTACGTTACGGCTACGCAAAGCTGTAAAAGCTATGTAACGTCCCTAGTTGGATAGGGAAGGAAAACTAGGAGATTACAATATATAACATTTATTTAATAACTAGGAGGTAGGTAGTAAGTACACATTAGAAAAATATAAGTAATTAATTTAGACAAGTAGGTAGATAGGAATTATAATAGTCCGGGTCGTGGATTTTACACTCATGCGCTAAATTACGTTCTACTACTGAACGACCCACTAGCCTTAGCGTCGGCGTTAGAGTAGCACGGTGTAGCGGCGGCAGCACCAGATGCAGCAGGCAGAGAGTTGGTGCAGCGGGCAGAGAATAGGTATGCAGCAGCGCAGCGTAAACTACAAGACTGAGCTTCCGTGGGCAGAACAACAGATGGCGCCACTAGTAGGTTGGAGCGGTAAAGGTGAACCCTGAAATCCGTTAACACGGATGTCTTAGAATATGTCCAAGAATGAGTTTGACTGCTCCCCTTGTAGTAATGCGCGAGGCTTAAAGCGAGTGATGTCTAGCGATGAAATAGAATCAAAGATGAGGCAGTCAAACAACAAGATGTAAATTCTATGCAGCGAATACAATAATAATTTTAGATGCACAACAATTCCTGATAATTATTATTAGGTACCCACATTCAAATGCAATGAAATGAAAAGATGAATTGATTTAATAGGTGACTAATTACAAGGAAATGCTTGTGTAATTTAGTTTGTAGTTAGCAAGATAGTTCCAGTAGACAAAATAAAACTGCAGTGTCATAAGTTGACCGATGGCTACGAAGATAATATTTGAATGTACTTACGTTATACACAATGGATAGTTAACGCACAGATCACTCACCCAATATAGGTACACGGGGTTCACAACTTTTATAAAGGAATTTAATGGTAATCGCATAAAACTCGCGAATGATTTAGATTAATTCGAGGCAGCTGATAATTTTACCCAGAATGCAACCGTACGATGTCGTATCAATGTGTCATGCGTACGTTCGCTCAAACGTCAGGTGATCCACACCGGTAAAGATCTGCCGCTCGCTCATTGGCTGAGACGCGCGGTAGAATTGTGTGCGAAAACTGTTTTAGTGACTTTGTTGTTCTAGTGTAGGTAGAAAGTAGATTATAATTAAATAAATTAGGATAAATAACATTAGTTATATAACGAACCGTTACATACCCCCCTTTTTAGGTTAGGATTTTACCTATGAAAAATCCAGTAAAGCTAAATAGTAAGCTTAAAATCTTTGACATGCCAAGCGCCTAGGTTGTGACCTGACATGTCTACAAGTTCGTAAACAAGTTTAGATCTTTTACAAACGATGCGACATTTTACAAATTTAGGAGCTAATTTTTTTGTGAACTTGTTATCCTTACTGCTCTGAAAGAATGTTCGCTTCCAAACTATGTCTCCAACGTTAAACTCAACTTTTTTACGGCGTAGATTATAATTTGCACTATTTCGAGAGTGTGCTTTAAGAAGTGCTAGCTGCACTTTATCGAAAATTTTCTGTAGCACACCTAGATTCTCCACGTAGCTATCACGAGGGACAAACACAATTTGATTTCCTAAATCTGGATCAATATAATGCGAACCGTCACTTATCAACTCTCGTCCAAAAACGAGAAATGATGGGGTGTATCCTGTTACTTCATTTACTGCGCTGTTCAGGGCAAATTGTATTTTAGCGATGTTGGCGTCCCATGACCTATGGTCGTTCTCGATAAAGGTGGACACAGCAGTAATTATAGTTTTATTGTAACGTTCAACTGTGTTTATCTGAGGCGTATATAGTGGAGTGTAGTACACGTTAGGAATATTGTAGGAAGCAAACAAGTCACGCATGATATTACTAGTAAACTGCTTTCCGTTATCCATAAGTATTGTACTAGGGATACCATGGACAAGGAAGACTCGTTCTTCCAAGATTTTGGATATGATATCGGAAGTTGCTCTTCGTATGGGAAAGAGCAAGCTGTATTTCGAGAAGCAACAAGTAATTACAAGCAGAAAGGTATTCTGCTTTCGAGAAACTGGCAAAGGACCGACCAAATCCATACTCAACATTTGGTAAGGACGGCAGCAGTCCTTTGGTCTACCCATTGTCCCAAGAGTAGAGTGGTTTGGATATTTGTATGATAGGCAAGTTTCACAAGTTGTAATGAAATTTATGACATCTTTATGTAGGCTAGGCCAGAAATATTTTAGGCTAAGACGCTTATGTGTTTTGAAAATGCCAAAGTGGCCAGACGTAGGTTCCGAATGGTTTTTGGAGATAATTTCCTGTCGGTATTCCGTTGGAATTACCTCTTTCCATTCGAACTCTCTAGTTAGTGGGTTAAGAGATTTCATGTAGCGAAAGAGTAAACCATTGGTAACGCGATAGTTTAGAAAAGACGTAGGGGAAGTCTGGCATCCGTTAAAAATAGAGAGGTACCAGACGTCGTTAGTTTTCTTAGCCGGGTTGTCCAGTACAGTGTCAATGGCCGTAATTGGAACAGAGCGACTCAAACTATCTGGGACAACGTTTTCGGTGCCTTTTCTGTGCTTAATTTCAAAGTTGAATGCAGATAGGCGTACACCCCATCGAGCCAGTCTCCCAGTAGGATTGTTTAAGTTTAAAAACCACTTAAGAGAGGAGTGGTCAGTAAAGACAGTAAACTTAAGGCCGTTTTCAATATAGCAACGCCAATGCTCGATTGCAATGAGTACTGCTAACGCCTTGCGTTCCGTGGCACTATAGTTCCGCTCTTGCTGCGACAAGGATTTGCTCATGTACGCTATGACTTTTTCCTGCCCATCTAGTGTCTGAGTGAGCACCGCACCAAGACCATAATCACTTGCGTCAGTGTGTACTTCAAATGGTTTTGAGTAGTCAGGGCACGAAAGTATAGGCGCTGAGACAAGGCACTTTTTAAGTTCCTCGAATGCCTTGTTAGCTTCTGGGGACCATATAAAAGGTAGAGCATTTTTGCCTTGTGATGTGAGTTTATTTAGTGGAGCGGATAGTGTACTGAAGTTGGAAATAACTCGGCGATACCAAGATGCAGTACCTATGAATCGCCTAACTTCCTTCCGATTTGTAGGAGTAGGGTACTTCACAATTGACTCCACTTTTTCAGGGTCTGCGTGAAGGCCGTCTGAATCTACTATATAGCCAAGGTATCTGAGTTGCGACCGAAAAAATTGACTCTTTTCATAGTTTATAGTCAGATTTGCAGTTTTCAATTTTTCAAGAACAAGGTTTAGTAAGGACATGTGGCGTTCGTAGCTTTCGGAGACAATGATGACGTCATCGACGAAAACGAACACCCTGTGTTCGAACTCCGGTCCATAGAATAGGTTGTCCACTAATCTTTGTTGCGTAGCCGGCGCATTAGTAAGTCCAAAAGGCATAGACTTAAATTGAAAGGTGCCGCGGGTAGGAATGTAGAATGCGGTCTTTTGTCTATCCTCCTCCTTAATCAAGACTTGCCAAAAACTTTTAGAGAGATCGATACTTGATAAAAATTTCGCATCACGAAGGTTATCGAGAATCTCAGCGATATAGGGTAGACTATACGCATCCTTCTTGGTAATGGCATTTAGTTTCCTGCTGTCAAGGCAGAATCGCATCTCTCCATTTTTTTTCGGGGTTAGTAGAACAGGAGATGACCACGGGCTCTCGCAGGGTTCAACGATGTCTTCCTTCAGCATCTCGTCTAACTGTTCAACAAGAATGCGTTGCTTTTCAGGTGACATTCGATAGTAGCGTTGACGAATGGGGGCAGCATCCCCAGTGTCAATTGTATGGGTAGTCAAGGTAGTGCGACCTAGGCCACGCTTTTCATAGGAAATGTCGTGAAACTGCGATATTATACTGTCCGCTATTGACTTTTGTTCCTCGGTTAAGTGATCGTAAGAACACAATAGTTTAGACTTTTCGTGCTCAATATCGGTCAGATAGACTTTTTCCGATTCCTTATAAAAGGCAATGCGATCTAAATTTTTGGGGAGAAGTCCAAAGAGTCGCCAAAAATCCATTCCCAATATTAGATCGTGCTTAACATTAGGTATAATGTAGACTTGAAGAGTGTGAGTCTGGTCCTCGAAGGTTATTGGTAGGTGAATAACTCCGGCAGAGTTTAGTTTTTCACCACCGGCAGCTACGAATCTAGGTGTGTCGCAAGTTTCTAGTTGATATCCTGCAGTCAATAATAGTTCATGACTCATATTACCTAATATGGTCGCAGATGACCCAGTATCCAGAAGTCCTGTTAGGGGGCTTTCATCGACCTTGACAGAGACATATAGACGAGACTTATTGATGTTGCTATCATTATCGCGGATTGAGAAAACAGCATTTAGGGTAAAAAATTTAGAAACGAAATTCAACCACTCTTGCCATTCAGTTGAACTAGTCTTAGTTGGATGTATCTCCATAGTGCTATTTCTACAACCCTGTCTTATTAGTTTTTTGGATTATTAATGCTGGAAGGACTGCAATTTGGACAGTTCGTGTAGCGAACATCTTTTTTTCCACATTTAAAGCAAACGAGGAAACGTTCCTCTTTACAAGTTCGCAGCGTATGACTGTCAGTTCTGCACCTAGGACAGTACCGTGTAGTTGGACCCGCAGATATGGCAGCAACTGTGATATCATTTAGATTCGATTCCGAATCTCCCCTAGAGTAGTTAGTATTAGTTTTAGTAATAGAGTTTAGGTTTGGGTTAGTGTATGTGTTTTTATAGTTAAAGTAACGAGACTTATTAGTTGAAGTACTCGATACATATTCAGGCTGTTTGTAAGCAAACTCAGGAGCGAGTGTTGAACTAGTCACTTTTGGTGGTTCGTGATAGTTTGCGAAACGCGATTGAATATTTTCGTAGTTCCGACAAATATTTTTTAGTATATCAATACTCTGGATTTCAGGCGATGCAGCCAATGAGCTAGCGTAGCTAGGGCGAATGTTATGTAGCAAAATTTCTAATTTTTCCGCTTCCGAAAAGGACTTGGTAAGGCGAGAAAACATGCCGTGCATAATGGAGAGGTAGATAGTGATGTTTTCAGTTTCACCCTGGGTTCGCGCTCGAATTTCAGCAGCGAGCCAGTAGTCGTAATCCTTGCTGCTGAAGTCGTCTTTTAGTAAGTCGCGCAACTCTTGCCATGACTTGATTTTATCCTTATTGCATCTATACCAATGCAAGGCATCATCCGTGAAGATTTCGTAGGCCAGGGACAGAATTTTATTATAGGCAATTCCCCGTGAAAGAACGAATTCCTCAACTTTTTGTATGAACGAGCGCACACATGATTTTCCCGAATATCGAAGTTTAGCGACATCAGCAGTTAGGCTGCGTTCGCACGTTATAGCTATAGCAGTCGTGGCTTCTGGGGTAGAATCAGAAGTAGACGGCATAGTTTTAGTTTGCGATGAATGAGGTCTAAGTACCGACAACTCATTCTGTTGCATATTGAAGTTTGAATTGCATATTTTATAAACCTCCGCAACATCGGCAACCGCGACAATTCTACTTAACCTGTGATATAGATGGTTAAGTAGATTTTCAGTCCTATTAAATAAATTTTTGTCAAATTTTGTTTTGAGTGTATTAAGGTTACCCTGTGATTTAATAAGAGACTCTTTAACCCCTTTTAGATCATCAGCAGGCTCTAAGTAGGACTCTAAAATATCTTCGGAGGGCAACTGTTGAGATAACTTAACTATCTGTTTTCTCAGCTCTTGTACTGAGTCACCTACGCCACCCCGAAGCTCCACCTCGTATTCCAATTCTGATTTTTGCAAAGAAAGAAACTTTATAGTATACGCCATTTTGTATAATATTGGATGAGTGTTCTGTTCCGTTCCGAAAATAAGAGTAACAATGATTGCTTAACTAATGACCATAGGATAAATAAGCCACCAATTTTTTTAAATATTTTTTTTGTAAAAGAAGATACGAACTTAACACACAATAGATAGAACAACGTAAGGTTACCATACAGTAGACGATAGGTACAATAAACAACCTTAAAACTAATTTCATTAAGCCAACACCTTAGAAACTATTTCATGCAACAGTTTAGGGGAACGTAATATTAGCCATGAGTGTAATATTTGGGCGCCAAATGTAACGTCCCTAGTTGGATAGGGAAGGAAAACTAGGAGATTACAATATATAACATTTATTTAATAACTAGGAGGTAGGTAGTAAGTACACATTAGAAAAATATAAGTAATTAATTTAGACAAGTAGGTAGATAGGAATTATAATAGTCCGGGTCGTGGATTTTACACTCATGCGCTAAATTACGTTCTACTACTGAACGACCCACTAGCCTTAGCGTCGGCGTTAGAGTAGCACGGTGTAGCGGCGGCAGCACCAGATGCAGCAGGCAGAGAGTTGGTGCAGCGGGCAGAGAATAGGTATGCAGCAGCGCAGCGTAAACTACAAGACTGAGCTTCCGTGGGCAGAACAACAGATGGCGCCACTAGTAGGTTGGAGCGGTAAAGGTGAACCCTGAAATCCGTTAACACGGATGTCTTAGAATATGTCCAAGAATGAGTTTGACTGCTCCCCTTGTAGTAATGCGCGAGGCTTAAAGCGAGTGATGTCTAGCGATGAAATAGAATCAAAGATGAGGCAGTCAAACAACAAGATGTAAATTCTATGCAGCGAATACAATAATAATTTTAGATGCACAACAATTCCTGATAATTATTATTAGGTACCCACATTCAAATGCAATGAAATGAAAAGATGAATTGATTTAATAGGTGACTAATTACAAGGAAATGCTTGTGTAATTTAGTTTGTAGTTAGCAAGATAGTTCCAGTAGACAAAATAAAACTGCAGTGTCATAAGTTGACCGATGGCTACGAAGATAATATTTGAATGTACTTACGTTATACACAATGGATAGTTAACGCACAGATCACTCACCCAATATAGGTACACGGGGTTCACAACTTTTATAAAGGAATTTAATGGTAATCGCATAAAACTCGCGAATGATTTAGATTAATTCGAGGCAGCTGATAATTTTACCCAGAATGCAACCGTACGATGTCGTATCAATGTGTCATGCGTACGTTCGCTCAAACGTCAGGTGATCCACACCGGTAAAGATCTGCCGCTCGCTCATTGGCTGAGACGCGCGGTAGAATTGTGTGCGAAAACTGTTTTAGTGACTTTGTTGTTCTAGTGTAGGTAGAAAGTAGATTATAATTAAATAAATTAGGATAAATAACATTAGTTATATAACGAACCGTTACAGCTGTAACCCCTTGATGTTGGTCGTAACTTGTTTATAGTAACGCTTTAAATTAGAAAGGTATGTATAAATTACGTAGACACCAAAGAAACCGCACGAGTACCTACAATACCGAGATGAGATTGTAATTGCTTCACAATCTTTTATCTTGGCAGTAAAGTCCCGCCATTAAATAACAAATTACAGACGAGACAGAGTCGAATTCCGGGCAACACTGCGAGACATTCTATTTCTTATTTTCTTTTCGTGAAAAACGACACTTTGGTCGTGCTACACCTCCATCAGTGTCAATTAATATAATCCACATAGATATAAAAGGTATATAGGTTAAAATAGGTTTTGTTTTATAAAAAACTCCTTAACTAACTGGGAAAAAAAATTACCTTAGCAAATTAATGCTTAATGCACACGGTGCATCTAGTTGGATCAGGTTGATGCACTTAATTGTGTATATCTATTATATCTTGTATTACGCGTAATACAAGAAACAAAAGTTGTTTAATATGATGTACAGAAGCTGTACTTAAGAGGTGGCTATATTAATAGTAACGCTGTATATGCAATACAAATATAACATTTGAAAATAAGCTCTTAAATTACAATACAGTTAGATTATTTACTTGAATGCGCGTACGTTTCCACGGCATCGTCAGCAAAAACTCTTCCTTTATAAATTAATCCATACCCATCTAACAAGTACAGTGACTCGTTTCTTGAGAAGTCTTAAGCTACTTCTTTCCATCGTCTTGGCAGAGAATTGAATTGAGACATATAGAGGATTCCCTTGTCTAATAAATCTGTGAAGAAAACCGTTCGTCCCGACTGCTTGGATAACTAATATCATGCTCCATTCTTGATTCATACTCGATGAAAGTTTCAATGTATTCTTTCAAGCTTTTATAATGTTTTCACTCTACATTTTTCAAAAGACTAGCTACGCCTCGCGGTTTTACTCGCTCTCCTACAGTTATAACTCATGTGTTCATTCAGGGTATAAGCTAGGCTATCTCTATACTAAGTTACTAGCCGTCCGCCCCGGCTTCGCACGAGTGTAAGCTCGGCCTTCGGCCTCGCTACAAAATATAATATAGCCTATGTCACCCGGGGATAGTGTAGCTTCCCAACAGTGAAAGAATTTTTCAAATCGGTTCAGTAGTTTCGGAGCCTATTCATTACAAACATACAAACATACAAAAATAGGTACAAATCTTTCCTCTTTATAATATTAGTGTAGATATCTTAATCCGTTAGCCATTACAGAGTGGAATGAAAACAAACACACACAGCACTCACATATACTGACAATATTTCGCATTTATAATATTAGTATGATGAAAACTCTACCAATCCTGATTATCATTATCGTAAACCATTTTCCATAAAAGATATTGGAGGATATCTTCACTATCGCGCTATCTTTTCCGGTCCTGTGCTTGTCTCTTTCACTGCTTTCCTGCCCCCTTAACGATGTCAGTCAACTAATCTAGACATTGTAACAAAATTTAACTAAACAACACAAAACAAAACGTCTTAGACGTTTGCCTTAGAAACAAAATTCAAGTAGCAATTTTAATTTTATTAAAATTTTAGAGAATTCCAAAATTTGACAACCTACAGGGTTCGAACCAGCACCATTGGGTATACGCTCCGAGCGTTATTTCCGAAAAAAAAAACTAAACTAGCCGCCGCCGTTGCCGCCGGACGTCAAATTTTTGAATTCTCTAAAATTTAGCTATCGGACAGGTGTTTGTTTTATTTAAAGTGAAACGTACCAACTAATGTTATAAAACTACTGAAGAAATTATTTAAATCTACGAATAAAATTCGTAAATTATCGTAAATTCCTATATTATTCGTAAGTTATTGGGAATATAAGCGTTTAAAACTTTTGCTCGGATTAGGAAGGAATGTCTGTCCCTTCACTTCTTCACTTCAAATATAAAAAAATACTTTCGAATTTATTCATGAACATGATGCAGTTACAGGAAATAAAACTACAAATACCATAAATAAACCTAAATACGAAACTAACCTGTAATAAATAAATATTTACTTTTAATTCTTGCAAACCAGCGAGGCAATGCCAGGATTCTGGGAACCATGCCGCACAGTGGCGAACTGTTCAACTAAGTTATTTTTTCAGTTTTTATGTTGTAATGGATTCTTGGTTTTAAAGTTTTTATTTCTTTATTTGTATGTTGGTAGGTACATTAAATAATAATTGAGTATCATAAATATATTTTAATTTTAATATGAAATTGTCAATTGAAAGTATAATATGGAAGACTGGGACAATAGGAAAGTCGCTTACATACCTATTCCAGGAGTAAGTTGGACAAAATTAAATGTTTCCTAAGGGAAATGTTGGTGGCTTCGCATTTAGATATCACTTTAATAGCAGGTTTGTTCCTCTATAAAATAAATGTTTATGAGTCTTCGTAAGTATGGTTATTAAAACATTACGTAATTATCTAATAATGATGTCATAGGTATACTTTTATACTGTTTTCGTTATAGACGTTCATCTTTTTGGGCTAGATTTATCACCATATCAGCTTTTGATAAAACATTGCTGGGCTCCCATTAATTCACCTCAGTCCCATGCCAGTCACCTCCATTAACATCTTGCTGCATTCTCGCTCTTCCTATATTCCGTCAACCGAGTCTGAGTCACTAGCCTTTTATTCAGTACTAGCTGTTGCCCGAAGCTTCGCTCGCATAGTGTAGAAATCCACTAGACCCTTCCCGCCCTTTCAGTTTCACTCCGTCCACCCATCCTGCAATCCATTTTTCTTCCGTTCCGCTAATTCCACCCCAGACCCAAATCCGTCCCTTAATATACTCTTCTTGCATCCCGCATTTTCCACGCCAGCCCCGCATCCCTCCCGTAATCCACTATAGGTACTATAGTCCCACCCTTTCAAATCTAGTCCCGCATCCGTCCACTTCACTCTTCTCCCATAGGTACTGTACGATATACCACTCTACTTCAGACCCGTCCTTTCCGCTCAAGTCCCACATCCATCCACTCCACTCCCATACCGTAATCTATTCTATTTTCGTATATCGTTCTTTCCGCTATAGTCCCGCATCTATTCCGTGATCTAGCCTACTTTAGTCCCGCCCTTTCCGCCTAAGTTCCGCATCTGTCCACTCCATTCCCATTCCACCCTTTCCTCTATAGAGTCACGCATCCATCCCGTAATACACTCTACTTCAATTCCTTCCTTTCCGCTCAAGTCCCGCATCCGTCCACTCCACTCCCATACCGTAATCCATTTTATTTCAAACCTGCCCTTTCTTTTTCAGTCCCGCCTCCGTCCTGGAATTCCTTTTACTTCTGTATTGCCTTTTCCGCTCTAGTTTCTCATTTGTTCCGAAATCCACTCTACTTCTATCCCACCACTTCTGTTCCAGTTGCGCATTCGTCCCGCAATCCACTCTACTCTCGTCTCATCTCTTCTACTCCAGTCTCGCATTGCCCCGTAATCTACTTTACTCAATCCCATTCTTTCCGTTTTAGTAGCTAGGCAACAATAGGTACAGAAGAAATAATATTACAATCATAGCTTAGTTAGTAGAAAGAATGAATTTGGCACTATCGGTCCGATCTGTTCGATGCGGATATGTATATGTTATGCGTACTTTCTCATGTAAAAAATTAATATGTGTATGTTCCCTATGGACTCCAAAGCTGCTGAGCCGATTTTGATGTGACTTAGGGATAACTGATGTTATAAGGAGTAACATAAACTATTTCTTTTATCCCGGATATAACGCGGGTGAAACTGCGGGGCACGACTTTATACACACCTTTTCTTGAAGCGTACATTTAACGTAAATTCGTACTTACACAAGTAAATTAGAATGCTTACGAGTCACTTCTCAAAGGAAATTTTAAGGAGATGATAACTCTGTTTTCAACGAAATGCGATGAAAACACAACAGTAGTACCTAATTGTTTCTACAAACCAGGTGTGTACTAATAAAAATATATGTTAAATCATATGCCCGCATCCTCATTCCATAGTTTGAATAAGGTATTTTAGCAGGACTTCCTGGTGTCGGCTTCAGCTACATCTATACCTCAAAAGACTAGTATTGTTGAATAGGTACCTACATTGAAATAAAAGTAATAAGTCATTGTATTATTTAAGATAACGTCCAGAATAAAGGTTACAGCAAAAGAATTAAATTTAAAACATAACACATTTAGAACAAAAAATAGTAGCTTCCAAAATCTATTATTAATTTCCACTACTCGAAAACACCTTAAAACCCTCGACAAGTTGTTAATGTTAAGATAGAGGCCCGAGACAGCGCGTCCGGTTTCCGGCCCGACCCGGGCCGAACATGGACGATTCAATTTACCCAACCCGCTGCAAACTCCATTGATTGTTTCTATATTCCGGGCACAAACTGTATACACTCACAGTTTTGTAGACTTTTAAATGAGTATTACGAGTACAATACAAGTTCTTTAGAAATAGAATGCATTACTTTACCTTCTATTTGTTGATAGAAAACCTCTTTCACAAAAGTGATTCTCATTTCCATTGGGTTAAATCTCTGCCTAAAACAAGGAACTCTAGCTGCATTAAGAAACATAAGAATTCAGCCCACGATTTGTTTTCATAGGATCCTAAGCTTTTATACAGTAAAAATCCTTTTACTGTTCTTTCAGTGGTTTTGCGTACATAATATCAAAGAAACGGTCCAACGCAGTTTTCGAGCAAAAACTCAATGAATGGTCTGTTTTGTACGAAAGCTCTAACGTTGTTAAAAATATAGAGACTATGAACCTCATTCGCAAACGTTTGATCAACTAATTCATGCTCAAATAAAGGAATAACTAGGTATGTCAACTATTCGCTAAATAGAAGTGTATCGCAAGAAAGTGAGATAAAGTGCATTTTAGCTAAAACAGGTCCATTGGACGAGTCCTTAGATCAGACAAACAAGGGAGATATGGTAAGGCGGCGTGGTGGGTGCGAACGCATCAGTCCTAAATTGAGCTTGATGCCGCTTGTCGAGCTTACCCAACAAACAACCTACCGCCCATTTTCTTTGCATGTGGACTATTAGTCAGTTCATAAGTGTCGCTGCAAGTTTATTAGTGTGCGTGGAAAATTAGTAAGTGTACCATTGTTATAGTTTTTGCGGTGTAATGAAAAAAGTGTGTGAAATACAGCCGCATTTTAACATGAACAATAATAGTACTAAATCATATCTCCTTTGTTTCTCTGATCTGACGAACTAGAAGTACGAATAACATCTATTTTTCTCCCATCCTTAGAAGCCGTCAATAGCTTTGCTATAGGTACCTAATACTATAAGTATGGTTTATTTTATTTCCGGCGAGAAACAAGTTGTCCCCCACATATGCTCGCTTTCCGCCGGCGCCGGAGCGGCACAATGGGAAGAGCCTTAGTGATTTAGTTTTATTGTTATGCGCCCCCCTATTCACTCAACCAGATTATTTAAGAGGTGATGTTTGCTGTTAGTTTATTTAGAAAATGTAATCTAGCTCTAGACTTTAATATTTTTCTCGTTACAGGAAAACAGGGAAACAGGGAAGTATACTAACTTCTCTGTTTCCTAAGATATATAATCTAGGCCTTTTCAAGGCAAGAGTGAATAGGTCTGCTTCTAAGTCTAAGACCTCATCGTCACTTACCAACAGGCGAGCTGTCAATCGCGGAGTTATTCGCGATTAAAAAGGGCTATTGTATTGTTTGGTATCACTATAAGTAGCGTAGACAATTTTGATCAAAACGCCACGTGCAAACACTAGTCATAGACGAGGTAATTAGGTTCAGGTAGTGCTTTGTTAGAGACACCTAAACTGTAAACAATAGCTTAGGTGCCTTGACATACTCGTGCATAAAGGTGATGTGTTCAGAAGTCGTGCTGGTATTTAATAGAGTTATGTGTCCGCGGCAGCGAGCTGTGACAGGGATGATGAAGAGGTCATGACATGACCTTCACGTGAGTGCGAGCGGTTTACCTTACATTGTAATGTGCCCTCCGCTATCCAACTGCTTTGAATAACAATTTCATAGACGCCAACCCCGTTATTAGGGATAGTATAAGCCCGACTGGCAGTCGCCGTCTCAGCATCGGGTTAAACAGACGAGAACCCCTAAATTAGACGCCTTGTGCATTGCAGTCGTTCCAAGCTATTGTTTTGAACTATTCTCTTATTACGTCCGATTCTGTTTCATGGAAATTGTTTTAACCGATTTAACTTAAGTAGTTTTGAAAAGGGGCTATCGGGTATAGGATCGCCGTAAAAATTGAACGGGGTAAATCATAAAACGATCTGTTCCGGCGATGAATCGACACTGTTAACCCATATAGCAGGAACGGACGCACTTCGTCCGGGGACGATCTTTTGCCGAGACGTGACCGAAGGATCCAATAAAATCTTTGCGAATCGGCCCTGGGCTGCCGACTGAGGCTGTAAAAATTGTAGGACGTGACGGAGAAGCTGAGATCGCAGTGAAGTGTCACGTGTCAATGTACTAACACTTTAACATTATTATTAAGGTTCTCGCTTCTATTAAGATAGTGTAACGTTTTGATATTTGTATATTTGGTAGATATTTTATTACCCTGTATATTTCGTTGCAGTTTCAATAGCCAAGTCTGTTCTAAGTCACTGACATTTAGTATTTCATTTTGAGAAATGTTAAACTAAGCATTCGCTCGATCGCTGCCTTGATTAAATCTTTATTAGCATTGTAGGAATGTAGGGCAATCATTTTCCTACAATGTACGATACTATTTATACGTGTATGTAGAATCTGACACGCTCCTTACTCTACACTAATAATATAAAGAGGTAAAGTTTGTAAATTTGTAAGTTATATTTTGTAGGAGGTTAATCTCTGGAGCTGCTGAACCGATTCTAAAAAATATTTCGCTGATGAAAGCTATACTACTAAGTTACATACGATAGATTAATGTTTTCTTTACAATGAAGGCAAAGCAAAGAAAACCGAAACTATTTAAAAAAAAATATTTCGATATGAATTTGTTTGTCTAAATTTAAACTTATTTCCAAGGAGCAGTAAACATAACTTTAGTGTGCAATAAAGTTGTTTGTATAATTGTGAAGGCACGCACGGGTGAGCATAGTTCGCCGAGGTTCGCCATGGTTCAGACATTCCAATCTCTGACAATAAAACTAAATCATCGGGAAGTTATCTATCTCCGAACGACGGCGGCAGTCGGAAAGCGAACATGTGCACGAAATCCTCGGAATAGACGGTAAATGATGCAGCCGTGATGACTTCCATGTTCTGTAATTTGGTTTTTCCTTTCCACAAAGTGATTGCTCTCCGTTGCTAATTTGTCAAGTTTTTCTCTAGCATTAAGCCATTTTTTTTATCCCTTAGTATCCAAAGGCATTATCCTTTTATATCCTTATCCCTTAGCTTGTTGTGACTTAAAAATATAATAAGTAATAGAATATATGCCTTCACATTTTGTTTTTTGTAAAAAAAATATTATACAGGATTTACTCACCTAAGATCAATATAAAAAATCATAATTATTAATTTATAAAACCGACTGCAATATTAGTAATTACGTAATTTTGTTAACTTAGGATGGCATATTTTTGCCTTTTTGTTATATTTAGAAACCAAATTACTAAACCGGGACCGAAACCTTTTTTATGGGATCAATCTGAAAGTATATCCATTCAATGAAAAAAACTATTTTGAAATCGGTTTATAAATGAAGGAGTTCTGAGGAAACAAACGTAAAATTAAAAAATACGCATTAAGAACCCTTTTTTTAAGTTGGTTAACAAGTGTAAAAACCACTTCCTACTATGAGAACTTATTCACATATTTCGTCATAACGGTTTTTGACAGCTTTACCAGGACAAAAATGAACAAATCCTTGCTCGCGTAATTATGAATACATGCTTAGGTATTATAGTAAAGGTGCAAGCAATTAGAATTTTGTAAGTTCGCGCTATTGATTTAGGTAATTCATGTCAATGCGATTGAAACAATCATTATAGTTTTCCGATACTTATTAACCAAACTATTATATATTTAAGAGATAAGTATTATTTAAAACAAAAAATAAACTTACCAAGTTTGTCAAAGTTTGTAATTTATCAAAGTTTACCGCCATTACGAAAAATAGGAAAAGGGTCCTAGTTTCCATAATAAAATTGCTTGTTTATGTAATATGCAGCTGAGGTTTTGTGTCTATATGCTATAGGTAATAAGTAGTTTACGTATGGGACAGTTGTCTTAAAGACGCTTCGTGATTTTCTCCATGGCGGTGGAGATATGCTTCCCACCTTAGATAACGTAGGGGCGTAAAGTTCAACGCCCCCCATTAACCTCATAAGTAGAGTAATTTGCCAGAGTAGGTTAAGAGATAACTTTTATGAAGAGATATAAAAAAGGTATTTTATGTCGTGTACAGACTGGCGAACGAGCGCAAGCGAACACACCGAACGCGAGCGAACGAGTTGGGGTGGAAGTACCAACAAAAGCGACTGCACGCGAACAGATTCGCCCACGCTTGCCCTTGGCGTTCGCTCGCGCTCGTTCGTTAGGTCTGAACACGGTATAAAAGGCTGCAAATCGTGAGTATGATATTTATAGAAGATGACATTTCGCAAATTACCGATCCCATTAATTTTCCATTAGCGGTAATTGGGGGCGGATTTACTGGAAAAATGAATAAAAGTCTTACAAACTGCCGGTTTTATCATCATAAATCGTTATATTGTTTACGAAGTCAAATATAAACTCTTTTTTTTTTGTACCTACTAGTTTTGAATTGTTAAAGACACTGTCAGAAGACACGTATTAAAAAAATAAGTACCTACCTAGGTAGCATTTGAACTAGGTAGCATGAACGAAGAAATTAATTCTAATTTCTTTTTTTTTTGTTTTAAGTATATATTTTTTCCATACTTTACACATTTGGAAATGTTGATAATGTATCCATGGTTCGCAGTTAAGACAAATATCTGAAAAATCATAGGAAATGCCATATTTCCATTCCGAAATCCTTTTTTTTTGTTTTGAAACAAAAATTGGTACAAAATCAGACTAGGAGCCCAAAATCCCTAAGCTCTCAAGTACCTACAATGCTTAGTAAGTATAATATAATTGATGGACTTTTCAAAAAAGTGTTACTATTGTGGATGAACCACAACTAACAATATTATTATTAAAAAAAACTTATAAAATTACAGAAAAATATAGCCGCGGACATGAAGACATACCAACGACACCATTTCAAAATATTCACACAAAAAGATATAGAGACAGACAAAAATATTTATATATTACACATATACACAGAAAACAATATACTTCAGGACAGTCTCGTAAAAAATGTTATATAAAAACGCTTTGATTAAAAACCAGCCAAGTGCGAGTCGGGCTCGCACACTGCAGGTTCCGTACCATCACAAAATACAATAATTATCAATTAATAAAACCTACTTCAAAAATAGTAAAATGTGTAATTTGAGGTTCGGTGAAAGAATGACGATTTCTGTCAAGTATAACGAAATTACCAGTTATAACTTGGTAATGAACAGAAATGTATCACCGACTCACACTTGGCCATTATTTATTTGTATTTGTATTACTTTAGAATGTGTATTATAATCATGCCAAGTTTGACGCTTGTACGTATTACCGTTATTACATTAGAGCAATTACAAAAATACGTACAAAAAAAAACATTTGATGTATTGGGACCCCTTTTTTGTTTCAACTTTTTGACTTGTTTATTATTTCTTAGTTAATCTGCCGTAACATTTCATATTCTCTGAAAATGTCAACTGGCTATCTATTATGGTTCCAAAGATACATCCGTTAAAGGGTAGGACGGACGGACGGACGGACGAATGGAAGGACAGACGGACGGACGGAAGGATGGACGGATGGACGGATGGACGGACGGACAGACGGACAGACAGACAGACAGACAGATAGCGTAGGCTCAGTAATAGGGTCCCGTTATTACCCTTAGGGTACGGAACCCTAAAAATAATTGTAGGTACTTGTAAATAATTTTATATCATTTCTTTTCTATAGACATCCATCGTCTAGTCTACATGATTTGACCACGAGACTACAATGTGATCGAAACGTCAGTAATTAAAATAATGAATATAAAATACACGCGATGTATTCCATTAAAAATGTTTTTAATATTAGACCAAAGTCTTTGTCTCCAAACATGCCTTCTATTTTTACGAGAGTGAGCTATGATAGCAAAAGTTTCTTTGGCGAAATAGAGGCAGATATATAAATGAGGTGGTCAGCTTCAATTATTACCAGAATGAATAGTTAGGAGATAAGGTCAGTATTCTTTCTGCAATAAATAACGGAGCCGGGTCGGTTCCGTTCTCGTCGATAACTTAATTCAATCTTTGCTCCCCTCGTCATCTCGTTGCCGTACAATATGCTGCCGCGGGAGAAACGCACCGAAATTAAACGTGACTTCCAGTTTTCCTGATCTGCAGATGTAGGTGTGTCCATTTAATTATCTTGTTACGTTGTCCGTGGTTGTGGTCGTGACAACGTTATTAAAAGTTATTTTATTTATAACTATATATTATGATTAGAACAGATATTATGGGGACTCGATCATAGAGCCAGATGCCACCGGTTCGGCCGCTATCTACGAAGCTTCGAAATATTCTGTTTTATTAAAGAAACCATTAAAAAAAAATACATTTTATGCTGGATGTTTGTCGGTTTGTTTGTCCTTTTTCAAGCAGCAACTGAGCAACCGATTGACGTGATTTTTTGTGTAAATAGAGTTGGAGGGCTGGAGAGTGACATAGAATATTTTTTTGTATGGAAAACGAACTATCATAGAAAAAGTTTTGTTAAGTATGATGTACGGAACCCGCTTGCAAGAGGTTTTTGCTGCATTAAATATCATAGAAAAAGTTTTGTTTAGTGTGATCTATATGATACGTACGATACGTGATAAAGTTATCGACCGAAAATGCGCAAAATAATTTTGAATGTATGTTTTAAATATGACCTATCAGCATGGCAAGTTACAAGTTCTTATGTCTAATAATTTAGAAAAGCAAGGTTTATTTTCTACCCTTGCTTTTTTAAAACTATTAGGCCAACTTTTTGCCACTTTGACATGCCATATTTCACAAAGGATATACCTACTTTAATAAAATAAGATTCACTTACTAATAATATACACTTGACAAAAAAGTGATATAGGAAACTTACTTTAACTATACCTATTCAACAAAGATACAAACAAGGGGTAGCAGCGATAAAAAAAACATCCCTATTTCACAATATGTACCATAGCCCCTAAAAAACAAAATTGAGTTTTTTATACTCTTAAAACTGAGTTCTACAAGATGGACAAACGACCTAAAAGAGACCGCAGGAAAACGCTGGATGCAGGCCGCTTCCAACCGGTCCTTTTGGAAATCGAGGCCTATATCCAGCAGTGGACGTCCTATGGCTGAAATGATGATGATGATGAAACTGAGTACTGAAACTGTAATTTTGCTAAGTTTTATGCCCTTATCTTAATAATTGAAGAAGTTAGAAGGTTCCAAAGTATAAAGACGACGGACAGACAGACACAACAAACTTTTAAGGGTTCCTTGTAATACTACGGAACCCCAAAAAGGCTCGTATTTTCCGCACCCGTTTAGAACGAAAGGATGACGAACTAGCCGATCACATTTGGAACAATTTTAATAAAACCAGTGAACCGACCGAAAAACCCATATGTCACCGAGCAGACAGAAATAAAAGATTGTTCCGCAGCCAATATGAAATATGCAGCTAACTGTTCGAACTAGCGTTCTTGGCGGCGTTACTCACTAAGCGATAGATTTAACACTGACTATAACAGATAAAAATATTTTACAACCATGTTCTAACGTGCACTACGTAAAATCACACTGTAATATTAAAAAAAACGATCTAAAATTATAAATGTGAAAGTGCGATTGTTTATTTCTATTTCACGCAACATCCGAACAAGGGATTGACGTGATTTTTGAAGTGAAAACTTCTTTAGGCGCGTTGTGTACTTTTTGGGTGAACAAAAATCATGGAACTAGCGTCATCATCACGCTGTCACAGAATACATAATACACAGTACTGTCGGCCTCCAAATTCTTGAAATGTCTTTAAAATCCATCTAAGCCTCATCGCTGCCTGAATGGGTGTTCCCCGATAGTTACAATCTGCGTGTCTTCAAGTCAAGACCGAATCGGTTTCTTCTAGGCAAGCGTAATCCATCGTAGGCCGCATCATCGCTTAACATCGGGCGAGTTGGCGCCAAGCGCAAGCCTATTTAATAATATTTAAAAAAGCATTGGTTGGATGGAGGTGTGGTGATGGTATTTGGCGATATTTAATGAATTGATCGCTCAATTATGAATTGACCTCAACCCTTAATATGAATATTTCACATGGAGCATCTAACCTGCGCAGCTAGAAAAAGATGCACGTATCAAACACTTATCCTGCTCTCGCACTGCGTCACGAAGCTAAACAAATTACTTGCACCATGTAATTAGGTCTTGAATTGAAAATTAAAAATGGAAATTATAATCGATCTATCAATCATGCTGAAGTCATTGTTTACTGTAGATTTTAAGTTCATCGTGGCATTTTATACATTTTGAACGACATCTTAAATTTGTCATGGATGTATGGGACCCGGGTTTGTCGTAAAACTGTGATCTGAACCACCGGAGGATGGGCAACAGCGTCCTATTAGTACACGGTGAACGTACTGCGATCCCCAAGCCGCCCCTCTAAGAGGGAGGCCTTTGTTCAGCAGTGGACGTTTACTGGCTGATGATGTAATGTGGGGACGTATGTTTCTTAGCCCCGTACGCAAACTCTAAATCCAGTTAGATCCTTCATCTCAGTTATAGACCCAGAGGTCAGTATGTAACATGCGGTCATCGTTAGACCGTCGTCGATCAAAAAGTCGAGACAATGACAGTGACTGGTAATTTCGCCATTTGGCTGAGTCATGTCGTTAATTACCGAATATTACCGATCGTAGGTTACGCGAAAGTCGACGTGATATTATGTGAATAATTGCATTTTGTCGAACGCAAGCGACGATATTAGTTTTTATCGCGTTTCACGATGATTTATTGGGTACGTGATGAAAACGGATTGATGGATTTGAGTGTCCTACTTATCTACTTCTATAATTTACTTAAAATAAAATAGTTTTATTTTACAAAGTAATATCGAAGTCACCAAACCTTTTGTTTTTATATAAAAACTAACACTAACAAACTCAAAAAAAAAACACAAGCTGCGTCTAGTAAATCTGTTAATTACTTTTAAAAGTTACTTAAGTTAATCAAAGCTTAAAATTGCTCTGTGTAATTGCAACTTCTTGCTGACGGATAATGACACGAACAAAAACGATACAAAGCAAGTTTAAGCATTGTTTTAAGTGTTTTGAAGTTGTAAGTTACGTTTTTAAGTAAGATCGTATAAGTAAATTCGAAGTCAGATTTTTTTGGAGTTTTTTACCATACTTCCGCGTTTATCACTTGGTTAATATCAATTTGAAATCATAATATCTACAAATCGGCGTTTATCGCTCGTTTAATGTAAATTTGAAAAATATTACCACAAATCCAGGTTATTCTTGTTTAATCTAAATTTTCAAAAAATATTACCACAAATCCACGTTTATCACTTGTTAGTAGATATCTATCATATTAATAATTTACTTGCTAAAACAATTAAATATGTGCATAGGTATTAAACCTTGATAAAAAAAATAAGATTTTGATTCAGTTAATATGTAAGTATTATTAAACTGTGTTACAATAATATGATCAAATAGTTAAGTCAGTCAAGTTTTTCTGCTGAGACGGTATGAAACAATTTTTTTAATAAGTGACTCGCTTAGAGCGTTTTTTTTTTTCATTTTTTCACAAAGGCTTCAACAACTATGTCAGTGATTAACAAAACAACTTGCATACACCAGAATATACACTTAAAACTATAACCATCTTAAAACAGAGAGAGGTGGGAAGATTTCCTTAAATCAAATAGGCATAGAACCCGTCGCGTTTCTTATTCAATTTAAGCCGTGAAGGAGAGCAACACTAGGCCGAAACAAGTCTCGGTGTAATCTCTCAAATCCAAATTAGATTTTCTTTCAATGGTGCTCACTATTGACAGGTTTCCGGCGCGAGGCTCGAAGCCGCGAAGCTGCGACTCGCGCCTCTTCCTAGCTCAATCTTTATCCCCCACCTAATTGGAAAAAGAACAGACGTAAGACGTATTTCTCGGCTTTACGTTAAGGTGCATTGACATTATAGCCATTTCGTTTCGTGTGTTTTCTCAATCGGTAAATTGCTTTGCTTTTGAATCTCAAGTACATGAAACTAGAAATACATACGGTTACATTTAAAACATATGTTCAATATTTTGTTTATATATTCCACGGGAAATACACTGGTTACTCAGGCTATAGTTTAAACCGCATTTGGCGGTCTTTTTCAAGGTGGGTGCGCGCGCGTGACTTTGTCTTGTACTTTGCCTCGCTTTGCACTCAAAGCGAGACAAAGTCAAAGTCAAAACCAAGACGGAGCGAATGCCAGGCGAAACGGAGTCGCGCGCGCGCGCACTCACCTTGAAAAAGACCTCCGAATGCGTTTGAAACTATAGTCGTATTAACCAACTTAATCATACGTGAGTAATCCCGTATCATATACACAAAACGTGGGAAAACCACGTCAGTTTCCATATTATAACATTGTGTTCAAATCACGAAATTATAAAAGTTACTTGTACATAAGTTTAGTCCAAGTTTAGAAATTGTGAGCTTGTTTTGGACTTACCATGACGTACAAAGCCGATCGTATAATCTATACTTACAAATTTTATAGACCTAAAGAAAGCCATTGTACTCATCATTATGAATAACTTTTATAACGAGACTAACCATGGACTAGCGAAACAAATGGCTGTATAATCAATAAGACTTTTTATTATAATTGTGCATAATTATACAAACAAAAGTTTGATTTCAAACCACACGCCAGATTACCTCCAAAATAAACAAACCACTGCAAACACCCCCCAATTAAAAGGCTGTAAAAGCTCACTGGACAAATTTTAATAAGCACATGTAAAGAAGCAAATAAGCATTCGTAACAAGAAGAAACAATAAAATAAAGCGGGGCTAGTAATGAATAGGCTGTACAAATATTGGGGCAGATTTAACAGGGTGTAAGTCGATAGTGCGACAGGCGAGGTCGCGTGACGACCCGCAGTGAACACTGAGCCTTCGCACGCACGAGCCGATTTAGACATCACTTATACAATACTGTACACTACAAATGAATTCTTTGTTCAATTATTACATGATTATTAAACTATTACGCGAGTAATCCTATCGTAGACCGTTTGAGTGTTATGATTTATGAAGTCACCGCTTAGCGCGTAGGTAGCACTCGTAGCGCTCGTAGCCCTTCACTCTGGGAACTTTACTAAGTTCAATTCACTGTGCATTTTTTTAATGTATGTATTATTGTTTTTAGCTATTAATATTTTTTCAAACGTTTTTCAGGCTCAATGCATAGCATTGCCATTCTGCGTGGCAATGCCGACAGCATGCTGGGTACGCTGCCAACTAGTAGTGGTCTTGAGCTTTTGGATCGTCATTAGACCTTCAACGATCTATGAACAATCCAACTTTTTTTTGTATAATAGGCTAAATAGTTTATGTATTTTGTGTTAATTAGCTTGTATTTTGTAGCTTGTTTAGTTAATATATGAAGGCAATTAATTGCTCGAAAAAAATGCAAATAAAAAGAAATTTCTTCCATCGTCTCAGCCTATCATGTTCCCACAGCTGGGATACAGGCCTTCTCTAGAGAGATAGGACGGGCTCTTATCAACCATGCGTGCCCATTGCATATTGGCGAATGTCTTTGCACTATTGAGGTTCTCGAATATACCGGTTTCCTCACGATCTCCCTTCCCAATTTTTGAGCGATGGCACCTAATCGTAACTGAACATAATTAATTTAAGCCTTCAATAAGTCATTGGTGCGGGGCCAAGGATCGAACCGGTTACCGTCAGATTGTAAAGCGCACATGCTATCGCAAAGCCACCATCGCTCATTCGATTGACTAAAGTAACGTTATCACAAAAATACTTATTATTCCTCGAAAATTGGCGAAATAAATTTCAATATCAAAAAACGTTTTCCGTGAATAAATTTCGTTTTGGTACGCGTATAAAGAGTTCGTTTCGGCATAGGGTCGTTTGACGTGCATCCTTCAAAGAATTAAATTGAATATGAAAGGAAATTACATAGGCCCGTATCGAAGCCTCGCTCCAATCGAATTTCCCTCTGAAAACAATGCTGGAACGGAAATTAAACCGACGTATGAAAATAACCGAGATCTTCAAATGGACGTAGATTTATAACTTTATGTGTATTAGATATACACAGGGTTTTAATAATTCAATCTTGTTTTGCCCAACGTCGGCGTCGGCTGGAGAGTCGTTACGGCGTCGCTTCGTAGATCCGTCAGTGAAATTAGTGGCGTGCTATGTATATGATTCACAATAGCCATTTGTCCTATATTTTTTAATTCCCTCATAAAAAGCTAATCTTAAGTGGGCTCTATTATCAACGTAAATAAAATTAAAACTAGTTCGAAAATAAACAAGTATTTTAATTTCAAGCTAGACAGAGAGCGCACTGTAATAGAGGCCTAAACCCAAACGAAGCCCTTTAATTCCACTTGTATTGTTCGAATCGCTAGACTGGGCCTGCACTACTTGGCTGGGTGTCTTCAAGTCACGAGTGAATCCGTTTCTTCCTAAGTAACCGTGTTCCAACGTAGACAAATTCAATTCAAAATATCTTTATTACCTATTCATAGTTACATTTGCACAATTTCTGGTGTAAATTTTAATCCCAGAAGTACAATCATCTAATAATTTTGTTTAGCAAGCAGCAAGCTCATACAAAACTTATATAGTGGACAATATTTTCATAAATACTAATTTTACAAAATAATTCTGATCATACATATTTTTAGTAAACAATAAGATATAAATTAAATAAAGTAGATATATTATATACCCCCGTTTAATGACATGATAATCTTCAAAAGGATGAATAGATTTTCTTGAGTCATAATCAAGAACTCTCGATCAAGTCACCTTTAAAAAAAACTAAATCAAAATAGGTTCAGCCGTTTGGGAGCTACGATACCACTGATAGACAAACAGATACACACGTTAAACTTATAATACCCCTCTAGTTGCGTCGGGGGATAAAAAGTATTGATAGATGGCCGCATAAATTGACAGCTGTATTTCTCAAAATTTTAGAACCCAATCTTAAAATATTCTAAAGTAATTCTTATTTATAACTCTATCTCCATATTTTAAGTAGCACGGATCACAGCTGGTTTAGATGGCGTACCGATGAATAAATCAATATGCTAGGGAGCTAAAACACAGGTTTATAACGTGTTTACACAGGGTCGGGTGTTCGAGAGCTCAGTGCTAAGTGATTGTAAGTGAAGCGACTGGCGCCTCGCCGGAAGTCGTTCCCGCGTGACGGACGCCGGAAGTGACGCCGGATCGCGTTCCTTCGTTATGTCGCTTCGCCATCACTTGAAGCCTTTTATCCCGCCCCAGACGCTTTACACGTCTCTGCTAGATTTTACTAGAGCGCTGCCACTCGTAAAAGTGTTTACGAGTTACTTGCTTTATGCATTTACTCATGTAGTATTTATGTACACTAAAATTATATGACGTTGCATAGCACGGCAATAATTAAGTAACATACCACACCTACAGGCATAAAACCTTGATATTATGTGCTTCGGCCAAAGATCTTAAAAGCAAGGATATGCTCATTTAGAACATTGCGTCTCAGTAAGTCTAGTACTTAAAATATTATCGTCATCTCATGAAATCTCCACTTACTCAATTTAGGCACATATTTATTTTTTACTACACACTAACTACTACCACGGTTTACACTTGCATTGTTATGTCTATCACATACACATACACACGCAGTTTTGTTGGATTGATTAAATTTTTTACCATCAGTGATTTTAGCGTAACAATTTGTGTGTGAATAAAATAATATAATAAAACAATCTACATCGCATTGCTCTAAAATAAACAACGACCACTCAGCAACGAAGTCAGCTAGCGACCAAGTTGTTGAGTAGTGACCAATATAATTGAGCTCACCACTCGGTACTAGTAAAAACGCTGAATTGGCCCGGTCCTTGCGAAGTAATATACAAGTCAATGGCTTCGGTACTGGGAATGGTCCTCACTTAGCGTTCCAATACTTATGTATACTTAGGTACTTCTCCGAACTACCTCGTCACATCGAAGTAGTTGGATTTTGGCTATTTCTACTTTCATATGTGAGGGTAACAAAAGAAAATTCAATCCATTACCCACACACGCCTTTATCGCCGCATAACCATAACCATGAGGTCCAAAATTAAGAAGTTGGCAGAAGTCGGCGCTGACAAACCGTTGAGTAATACGGGTTGAAGTGCCTCGTTGTTTTTGTAATGCGTTTTCTTATGACTGGCCCTAACGATTATTTCCCCTATTGTGATCTGAGTAGCACAGCATGAACGAAACTTTATGACAGTACTGTATGTTGCGCGGATTTAACAAAATATATCATTATCCACATCATCATTTATCATTATCATTTATCATGACCACGAGAGACCATTCCTTGAGAGTTGACTTAACTACTGTATAATTGTGTTTTCTGAATTGGCGGTCAAATGCAAGCCTATACCAAAATTTAAAAAAAAACAATTAGGTTTGGTACTAAATACTACAATACTGGTAAATAAAGCAAGCATTAAGGTAGAACAAATCTAAAGCAGCCTAGGTCGCGTTTAATCAAACTAAGTGTAAGATGCTCTGTAGCCAGATGGAGTTGCGACCTACGTGAAGCAGTAGGCAGAAACGGCCTACCAATTGCGGAAGACTCAGCCCAGTGAAATCCAGCATTGCTAATTATCAGATTTTCTTAAATATGTCTGATTTCTAGTGAAGTTGAAAACAATTGAATTGCTAGTATATGTTTGCACCGGGCCAAAACATCTAAGCAAAGTGGTCAAACAAAAAGGTATAAAGCCGTGTTTGCCCACCAACTTACCTATATCTATATATCGTATGTTAGCGAAAATTAAGCACGCAAACTAACCTCACCCTCACTATCTTATCTAAATCAGATTTCTTAGGTTTACTTTTATATCCACTTTCATAAAATTATAATCCAGAATTATTGGCTATTAACAAATGCCAGTAATAATCTGTAACCTTCTCTCTGCATTCCACCGCATCGCTAACAGTGTGGCTGCTGCCAAGACCCGCGAAGAAAGAGCTAAACTTACAAAAGTTTCCGACTTGTTCAAATGGCTGGCCTTTGTTAAAGAGCGACTTATTGTTCGGGACAGATTGCCGGGGATCACCGCCGTCGCCGCAAATTTTCACTCGGAAATAAAACGCGTGTGAGTAGACTTTGGGTTTCGTTTTTGTTGAGATTGATAGGATTGGCTTGCCCTGTCTTTCTTTTATGTGTTTTTTCTTTGAAACAACGTTTGTCTCGAAGTTCTCTCAAGACTAGCTAGGTATTTCTATACCGAGCGGGAGACTTATTTGAATCGAAATGGAGAAATTAGGGTGTGACATGTTAAATTAGTCACGTCCTAGTAGATGGGGAAGAAAGGTTCTAGAGTAGAGACCACAAACCGGAAGACGCAGCGTAGGTAGGCCTCCCACTAGATGGACCGACGACATCGTCAGAGTCGCGGGCATCCAGTGGATGCATGCAGAGTGTAGGTTAAAAGGGGAGGTCTATGTTCAGCAGTGGACGTCTTCTTCCTGATGATGATGTGTTAAATTCATGGAAATAGTATGTGATTATATTCAGTTTTCGTAATGCTCTAAAGAGTTGCCATAGTTTTATTTATATATTTCCATTCTCTATTAACGGTTTTGAAAATGTAAAACCTGCAAAGAAACGGTGTAAGTCCGTTGTCGCTGTTAAACGGGGACAGTGGTAATTTATTAAAATATATAAAATACTTTCCGCTCGCCCCGTACTATGCTGAATACGTCAATTATATGTACCACCCTAATATCTCCCATTCGGTATGGAGACTTGTCTTTAGTTTTGGTAAAAAGTCACCCTGCTAGGTTTAAATAAAACCTACATAAGTAATGACAAACAAACCTACGAAAACTTAAAAAATAATTTAGCAGTGCCATGCGTTTCACGCAATATATATATATGTACTTACAAGTACTATTCAGTGTGCTTGGAGTTTTATCAGAGTATAATGAAGAATTAACTCTGGATTAGCCTAAGCAAGCTAACTGTCTATATCACTAAACTTATAAAATAGGTCAAAATAAAAATACAAACAGAAGACTTTGATGTACCTAATTCTTGATCACGTCAGATGTTACATAAAGCACCAAGTTTTATTCCGCAATGTTGCCGGCTTATAAGGTTTGTTTACTAACATTCGTAGCTATTTTATTTCCCGGAACATCTGAATCCTTTTGTACGTGTCGGCGTCTTGTCGGCGTCGCGTCACAGGCCGCGACAACAAACCGACTGGCGAGCTCAGCGTGACGCGAAAACTTTACTCCTTCTAACAACACTCGATTGCGTTTTCCACTTATTTTTAACATGTAGTTTTATTGCTGTACTTGGCGCGCAATAATTATTATTATTATTTTCTTGGTTTTCCTTTTTGTGTTTCTAGAATAAAATATATAACACTAAGAAGGTTAAAAGATAATTAAATATCACTTAAACCAACCAGGTCAAACTTAGTCAACCAGGTTATTCGAGAAGTAAGTAATACTTCTAATTACTAGTATAGAATAGTATCGTACATAATGTGATCACTTAAGTAACGGTTGGCGCAAAAGAATTATAGGGGCCGTACCGTCACCTGTTTTAAGCGATTCTGTTTAGGTGTTTGCGAAAAGTTGCGCGACCGCAAACCGTATCTTGGCGCGTTAAGATTCATGTTTGCGTGATTTTCCGCTATCACCTAATGACTCTCTTTAAACAGGTGACGGTACGATCCTAGTGCTAACAGACCTTATCCTACCACCCCCTTTCTACTACAGGACAAATAGAAAGACGGCCCAGTACAACCCATACCTACATAGTGGATTTTCCTTGGATCCGTACCAAATGTTTTGTTTCTAATCTAGACGGCCAAGGATTGAAAAAGCCTGTCGGCTTCCTTGTTTTCTGAATGACATAATTTAGGACTTTTCGTCAGTGTTAATAGGTAACTTCTAAGTATGTGGGCTCCATCTTCGACCATATCGTCTTACCAACAGGTGAGTTAATTGGTGGTCAAACGCGAGCAAACGCGATAATACAATAGTGCCTGCAATAAAGTATTTTTGCATCCTTTTAGGCGTTTTTTTGACATTATACTCGTATATATTTATGACCGTGAAAAGCATCATATTAAAACATTTAAAAAAATACAGTGAGTCATACAAACAAATATACAGAAGAGAAAGTCCCATCACAGCGGTTTCTTTTTATCATTTTGCCAGGGTACCCTAAAAACTCATCATCATCACTATCGGCCATATCATGTTTCCACTGCTGGGATGCAGGCTTTCTCTAAGAGAAAGAGGATGTGCCCAACATGCAGGCCCAGTTCAACGTGCACGTTGGTGAATGTCGTTTTGTATTTGAACTTTTGAGGTTCTAAGACATACCACTTTCCTCATGGTGTTTTCCTTCACCATTGTTGAACGATGGCATCTATACTGCACATAATTTATTTAGGTACTTAATAAGTCATTGGTGCAGGGCCGAGGATTGAACCGGGTGCCGTCAGATTATAAAGCACACATGCTACCGCCTGGCCACCATCGCTCCTACCACCATCACCCTATAAATTATGTTCACGAAATCGGTTACTGTGAGTAGTATTTTAAATTTAAATGTTATACAATACAAAACACAATTCAAAAACTCGACGACCGGCAGAATTCCGAATTTACGCCCCGAGCGCTTTTTCCACTAAGCTGCGATTGAGCTGTGTTTACAACCAAGCGTATTTGTTAGTATTTCAAATTATTTTACTTACATATTATAGGTTAAAAATATAAATATTCATCAAGTAATAATATATAATATTATCGTACCTTCCAATTGAAATTTAAAATTAGATAATATTCACACTTCGTCACACACATGCAAACGCAACGGTGCGCTAAAAAAACCATTTATTTTGGCTAATAAAGAAAACTGTATTATCTCATATAACTCCAAAACGTGTAGCGATATATGCAGTAATAACGAAATAATATGTTTTGTGAGATAGAATTCATATTTCATAAGCACTCATACGCATAAGATATTACAAGGGAAAGTGGTGCTTTTTCCTTTTATTCGTAGTAAAGATAAAGGGTACCAGATACGGAGAGAGGGGGGCTAACTGGCTTGAATGTTGGCTTGCAAGAGGGCTACCAAGGGTTTATAACAAGGTGTTACTTTTTTCCCTAATAAAATTATAGCACTCAACATAAAATGATAAAAATTTACAAAACATTGTTAAATATCCAAATATTTAACTGACCAAATATAACCCCATACCTACATAATACTATTACACCCAGGTTTCATCTTAAGCCTTTAAGTTTTGAACTATATTAAGGCCCTTTAGAACTAAGTGGACCCTAGGAAATCAGAATAGGTATAATTAATTAATAAAACGTAGAGATAAAAACATCTGTAATTACGAGATATAGAAAACAAAAAACACACAGGGCGTCTTAAAATAAGGAGCTGAACGAACATGTTAAGACAGTTTTTAGAATTTTTGTCTCTTTGTTTGTTTGTCCACGCACATCTGTTAAACCATTGGAAGGATTTATACTCGTATGTTGTTTTCACGAATATGCTTAGCTATGACCAGATTGAAATATAGGCTATGTTATTTTGCGGAAGAACCGGATTAAGGGAAGAATAAAGGGTTAAAAGTTTACATGAAAATCTACGCGTACGAAGTCGCGGGTAACAGTCTAGTAGTCTATAATAAAACTTAAGCCCGTGCGAAGCTGGGGCGGGTCGCTAGTGTCATATAAATCGTAGTTAGCGTTTACGTGATCGTATCGTAGGTAAACGCAATTATAAAAATTCGTACTGGGCACTCTGACGAGCTCATGTTCACGAGAAGTATCATACGTCAAAGCTACACAAAAAAAATAGAAGTTACTGGATAATTCATCTAAGTTAGAAATAAACCTGTTATCAAAATTGTACTTTGAAAATTAGTTGAAAACACGAGTACCTCTCGCTGTTGCAAACGTATAGCTTGTCAACAATAAACCTACCTGTTATTTTGTAGGCAGTGGTAGGGCTCCCTACTGGATGTCAGCTTCTTACAGATTCATTCCCCGGCATTTGCGTCACATAATATTTCACGACGGGTGCGACTGAATTTTATATGCATGAAGACAACAGGATTTCGTTCGGACATATGGGGATCACTTTATTTTATTTGTGCAGATATTGCTACGATATTTCGTATGGGCATAATAATACATGATTTTCATAGAAAATTCTGGACTTTACGAGATGAATTCTACAAAATAGTGAATTTAGTTTATGTGGCAATTTCACATAACGCAGTTGATTGCTGTACAAGTGCTTTTGGGACAGTTAAAATATTTAATGGTGCGAAAAGTTAAAGCCGTCATCCGAGCAGCCGTAAAGCGACTGTATTAAACGCTATAACTAATTCAATAGTTCGTTCTAACATCTGTAAGTGTTATGATACCTATAAAAAGCTCATTTGCGCGCGGGTTTAATGATCACTTCCCGACACCATGAACCACCCGTAAACAAAGATGCTTGCATTATTGTAAACCTAAAATTAAATATAATATTTTACCTTAATGTCGTAATTTGCCGCAGGCGCCTAATAACAAAAACATTCTTCTAAATCTGGCAGGATTGCATTAACATAACCGCTTTGTTAAATGGAGTCAAGATAATTTGTGGACGAACTTCGGCCTGTAATACCTCGCAAATTGCCGGATAAGACTGTGTGAGACAACTGTTAGTTTTAATTAAACTGCTGGTTGCGCTCGCAGGAGTCCTCGGAATGAGAAAATTATTCTAATCTTATAAGCCTGTCGGTGGGCCAGAACTGGGCTCGGAATTAATATCGTGTGGGTCGACCGCAACTGAGCGAGCCTGCCTCACCTCTGGCACTGAGAGGGCCACAACTCTTTAAAAGAGTAAACATGTCCCGCTTAAGAGCCCGATCTCTGCCACAGCTGTCTCATTCGAAAATTTTCATCATTTTTGAAAATAACGAATAACTAAGTACAAAAAAAAGGATTGGACATTATCTTTAAAATAACATTGAAAATATTTTAAAACAATTTTCATGTTGACACGTTTTATTTTGGTGGACATATATTGTAATTTTTTTCGCTCTCTTCCACCAACCTTTAAAAACATACCTGAAAATTAGTTTAAACTATTTGCTATTATCGCTATGTTATTTTAAATGCCCAATATATATATATATTTTTAATTTCTTCACAGTGATTTAATCTTAAAAACTGTTTAAAATGTATGAGAGAGATTACTTTGGCGGGGAGAGGGCAGCCTCTTAAGTATAAAAATATCCGACACTGAACTTACCTCTTCAAAGTAGTATCTTATAGCACTGTCCACGGCGGCTTAGCAATGAGAGCCTCAAATAGGAAAAGCCACCGATTAAATGAGTAAGGCGATTTGTCTCGCGCAGTCTGCTCGATCTAATGAAAAGTATAAAGCCAGGACAAATTCGCTGGGACGAGATAATCTGCCGTATCAATTTGAGGAGCAACGTAGAGGGTGTCTTGGGAGAAGTATTTCATTAGAGGATACGAAGCTTCCTCCAGAATCAGAAGCACCTGTGTCAGGTGCAAGCCTTGCTAACGGTTTCTTTCGATTCTTTATTAGGACTTGCATTGTATTTTTTTTTACGTTGAGTAAAAATGAAAATTGCTTGTTCAGTATATATTTTGGAGCGTGTGCATTAGATCTGCATAATTTAATTCCCTCTTGCCCATTTTTTATCAGATGGCCAGGCGGGCACGAAAAGGCGACACCGTATCATGGTAAATATTCCGATAACCAGGGACTGGATTTTTGAATGCTCATTGATATCGCTTGAAAATATCATGCAAAGTCATGCGACAGTCGTTTCGCACGAACGAAAGCTAAATTCCGTTTTTGTGCAAACCAGTAGACTGTGGAATGTTCTGCTGAAAATGTGTGTTCCCTTGAATCTGGGTGTCTACAAGTCACGAATAAATCGGTTTCTTATAAAGTCTTTCTAGCGGGATAAAAACGGTGGAAAGACAATCTGTCCACGGCCCGTGCTAGGCCTGCTGAGGTAACAAACATTAAAAAAACAATTGAGAACCCCCTCCTTTTTTGAAGTCGACCGCTACAAAAGCGGTGAGGTTGCTCTACAGTTCAGTTAATACATAAACGGCTGTAAGTGGGGGTGATTGTCTTTCAAGCCCGCTTTGCAGAATTATTGCCAGCGTAGTTTAGTGAGTCGGACCGCTTGTCAAACTTTGGTAATTTAACTTCAAAACAGGTTCCTTCGGTACCAATGTTGAACATTGAACATTTGTTACAGTACGTTTTCAATGTAGCCACATGACAATACATCATAAGCACTTTGCAATTGGATTGTTAAGCTGGAGTGTTATTTTCTAACAGCCATTCTTTTTTACTTATTGACGATGCAAAGCAGAACATGAAGACCAATTTAGATAAATAAAGTATTGATAGATTGTTAATGTCAATTAGTGTGTAGATGTTGTTGTCAATTAGTGACGTCATCGTAAAACAAATTCAAATTATTTTATTTGCTCGAAATTATAATTGTAGCACTACAGTCAGACCTTATTATGTGTGCAAAATATAAAATTACTGTTGATTAGGCAATCCACTACTATTTATACTACTATAAAAAGTAAATTTATATTATATATCAGATATCAGACAACAGTAGCATTATTAATTATTTGGATCAAATAGATTAGACAGTGACAGACTTCCACCTTGTAGAACAAGACGGCGAAATGTAAAGTGGAGGATGAGAAAATGAATATAAATGCCACATGTGATTGTACTATTGAACGAACAGGTCTTTTAAAATTAAATCGAGGTTTGGTGCATCATTGTTTGTTTAGGTGTACTATCTTGTCGTTTAAAATACCACTGTACCCATATAGACAAAGGTCTTTAACGAGTGCCACCATCTTTTGCCAGTGATGACATATCAGAGCCGCACAGCGAGCGATGAACAGAGCTTTTTTGCGCAATAAAATCCGGAACGAGGATATTGACCGAAGAATCACAGTCACCGACATAGCTGCCAAGATTTGCAAGTTGAAGTGGCAATGGGCAGGCCACATCGCTCGAAGAACCGATACCGGAAGACGCAACGTAAGCTCCCACTAGATGGACCGACGATATCTTGAGAGTCGAGGGTATCCAGTGGATGCAGACGGTAGGCAGTCATTCACGGTGGCGTTCTAAGGTTAGAAGCCTATGTTAAGCAGTGAACGTCTTATAGCTGATGCTTGACTTGATGCATTACAGCGTAGAGCTATCAGAATTGTCGACGATCCCAAGCTCACTGAAAACATAGAGCCGCACAGCATGCGTAAAAGCGTTGGGTCTCTATTTGTCTTTTATCGCATTTACAACGGGGAATGTTCTGAAGAACTGTTCCATCTGATGCCAGCATCGCGGGTTTATCATCGCACCAGCCACCACCGCCTGAAAGTTCATCCACATATCATAGATCGGTAGAAACCGCACACTGTGCGTTTTACGCGTTCTTTTATGCCTCACACCTGCAATTTGTGGAATGAGCTGGATACTGTGGCATTTCCGAGTAGCTATAACATGGGATTCAAAATGGCTGTTAATAGAGTCTTTAAGGATTGGCAACGTAACTGTAATGCCCCTGGTGTAGCAGGTATCCATAGGCGAAAGTGATCGCTTACCATCAGGCGTCACGTCTAGTTGTTGTCACCTATGGCATAAAAAACTTACATGTACTATTTGCGAAATATAGTACTCCAAAAACATCATTGCTGGTTTTTAACTTTTAAATAAATAACGTTGTTAAGTAAATCTATAATTATCATTCTTCGTATCAGAAACGTGTGGCCCAAAATGGTAAAAATGACTATCGGGACTTATCGTGCATAATTTTATTAAGGTACAAATTAGGTACCTCTCGCTCGACGTTTCTACTATGTTGCAATGACTGTGGTCACAAGCATGTGTTCAATTCGCGAAAGTTTAAAAGTTGCTTTTGCTTAAATGGCCCAATATAATGCTAAGATAAGTTAAAGCTTTGTACCCAACTTCCAAGCACCCTGTACTTATACACCGTGACAACTTACCACTTATCGTACTTACGTGTGTTTTAAAGCGAAATTTCCGAAGGTACGCGCCTTCCTTCATCTTTTTATTGCAAAGCGAATTATTCATTTGATACCAGGATTTAAATATTAACAAGTGAGACCGAGTGACTCGCGTCCCTTTTTGTATTTTTTTATTGTTCTTGTGTGACAGCCGCTAACTTTTCGAGGTATAGAAAAGGGCATTGTTGGGAGGCTGTGAGATGAGAGAAAAGCTATATGACCGAGCCTTTTGTTGTAAGCCACCGACCGTGAATTGATAATGGTCGTGCGTGTTTGTTTTGCGCTGCGGTGCTAACAGCCTCCGAAAGAGCAGTGTCAGTTCGTTTGTGATTTACTGTGTGTCTTAAACTATCGTACACCGTCCACTATGACCGACGAGCAAGCATCAACGTAACGAAAATAATAAAAGTGTCAACTGTAATCTTTCTTCGTTAGAAGAATTTGGCGACGTGCATCTTATACATTTCAAAAGTGTTCGAATATTTTAAAGTTACGTAAAATTTATCGTTAAGCTAACTAGATGCCCGTAGCTTTGTACGCGTAAAGCTCGCCTTCTGCCTCGCCTATTGATAATTTACAAAGATTCTTTTTTTATTAAGTAGATAAGTAATTGTCCAAGTTATGCCTTAGTAAAGTGGTGGACACTTTACTGGAGACTTCTATGAAATTTTGTAAAATACTTCTTAGTCATTAATTACCTAGAAAATTTACTTATTAACCTGAGGCTAGATTCAATAATAATTTTACTAAGGAATTCCTTAGGCAAATAAAAATAATACCAACAATGTTGTCTGGCAAACAACAAATGGCTGTGCATCTTTTTAAAAATTCGTTTATTTTTATACATGCTGCACATAATTTCCATTTTACTGCCGCTTCTAAATCATACGTGTAGAACAATTTGTACTAACAAAGACGCGGTCGCATAAATTCGTTTAACGCAAGTCTGCACCGTCCTACTCCGACTAATTACAACATAAATCTACCTTAATACAAAATCCTTCCTTTTATAACACAATGTTTTAGCAATACCTCCGTTTTTAGCTTCTTTTGTACAATATTTTTACCCGGTTTTACCTTTTCTACAAAAAAAGCTTTGTTATACAAAAAAGGCCTAAACCTTCCACCAAAACTTTTTAGTCAAACTGGTTGGATTCTTTATAATAAATCGCAAAAAGTTTGCAAGAGGGAGGGAAAAGTTTCAAATTAGTTTTATTAGATCTAGACACACCGTACTGTGTCAGGCCAAAGTGAAGCGCCAGGTTGACACCCTGTATGTATTTAAAAAGAAAAAATCCGAAATTCAAGCAAAATTATTTAACCATGAAAAGTACTTTTTTGCGCGCTATATTTCAAAGTACACTGACACATACATTTTGTTTATATTACACGGGAATTACTTAGTTATTCCGAAAAGCTTCAGCATTCGACTGTCTTTTTCGAAGGTGAGAGCGCGCGCGCGGCCGTTGAATATCTAAAGATAATCCAAACGCACAAGCCCACTACTAAATGGCAGTGCAACGTTGAGCCAGATAAATACCCTCATTTGGTCACGCGTTGCATCAACCAAGCTCTCTGATAGATTTAAAAAAATAAGATGAGTATATAATGGTACAGTAGTCTTACTTATCCTGCACTATTAAAGACTAGAAGATGCCGGATTATTCGAATAACTGAATTATGTAGAGAAATTCAAGGTAAATAAAATAAGGCATTGGATATGCAGGTACTTAGTTTTTTATTAACTCTATTTTCATATTATTACAAATTTCTTTATGACAGTAATCTGGGGATCAAAGAGCGCGCGTTTGGGCTTATGTAGTGGCTGCGGAAAGGCGCAAAAAGGGCGCGGGCAGAGAGAGCGGGGCAGTAGGTGTAGAGTGCCGGACTACTGTGCGTGCTGATGTACCTACTGGTTTAGGTTAGGTTAGTGGTTACTGAAGTTCCGGATTAGTGAGACTCTACTGTATTTTATAAACCTTGCCATAAAATAGGAAATCAATCAAAGAACTAGTAGGTACTGCTTAAAGTAAAGCCATGAAAGGCCAAAACGTAAATCCATTATTAATAATAGCAAACAACAAGTTGTAGTTACAGAAAAAGTTAAAATACTTGTGATATTTTCAGCGGCAACGTCACGTTTCATGACAAAAAGTCACGTTATTTGTCAATATGCAAAGTGAATATATTAATGTGATGAATGTTTAAAATTCTATCCACATCCAGGGCGTTATTGCAGCGGGGTGGGATTTACGACAGCGTTCGTTTTAAAAATAAAGCTATTTCTTCTAAAATATTGTCATATCTGCTTTAAATATTTCACTTTATGCGTCCCGTAGGTGGCATTACACAATTCCAACTGGATATCATAATCTGGATAATGTTCAATGAATTCCTGATTTATTATTCGCTCACGTATCAAATTTTGGATTTTTGTTAATGTGGTTCTTTTTGCTGTTGAAAATTTATTAGGTCATAAAAAGTTTCAATATCTTACTGAAAGGAGTATAATTTTTCTTTCCTCAATATTCAAAAGTTACCAGCTTAATAATCTTATTGAGTAGTTTTTTTTATGATACTAGGTGACGAGACGAGCGAAGTCGCTCGCCTGATGGCTCTTCACGTTTGCCCATAACAGCTCAACGCCACTCAGAATTTTGAACTTTAACAGTTCAAATCCCTGAATGGCAATGCACTGCGCTCGTCACCCCGAGATATAAGATGTAAAATCTCTGTGTGCCCTGTAATTTAGCTGGAAACATTGCCCTTCAATCTGGAACACAGTAGTGTTTGCACACTACTGCTTGGCGGTTGAATAACTAGCAAAGGTGTGGTACTTCCCCAGACGGACCCCTGCAAAAGATTCCTACTACAAAACGCTACAAAGATATCGCTAACTCGAGATTAAAGCACAAACGGTCTTACCTAAAAAAAAAAAAGTTTCAACATTGCTTGTAGCTAGGCAACATCAAAAAACGAGACATTACACTTTAGCATTTACTATTTTAATATTCAAGAATTTGTTGACCGTAGTTCAATGGCTAGAGCAACCTTTGTTATGATCGTTGGACAGTTTCGAATCTTGCAAATTAAACAAAAGTACCTTCACTGTTTTTAGAAGTGTCAAAAATGAGCACCATTATTTTGGACATTGGCTTTGGACATTTTTCTTTTTTGACATTAGTTGTGCAAATCTTGTTTTTCGTAACAAAATCCTATATCAGAGAAAAACAAAAAATCTGATTACGAGTTCTCTTTTGTTTTTTTGGAGTAACACGGAAAGAGTCTAGCTCATCTATCATCATCATCTATTAAAACTTTAATTTCTAGTTAGTTTCCAAATTTTTGCAGGTATCCAGTATTTCAACATGTCCCTATTTTGTTGATTAGGCCTTAGAATGCAGGTGCTATGGTTCCCACGAAGCAATTAACGACTGACCTGAAGGGTTTCAAGAACCTTCCAAGTAGGAAAGAAAAACAGTCACGCGGTCTCAGCTGTTATTTTGTTACTTCTAATGTTTTTGTGCAAATAAGTATACTGTTTAAGCCTCGCTTCTGCGTTGGTTTGATATCCAAACTCACCAAGTACAAAATAATCTATTTAACATCCAATTTTAGTCATCAACAGAAAAGGTTGAGGTTTTGAAATGTTGTCCGTAAGATAAATGATTTCAAAATATCCTGTCCTATATATAAAAGAGCTGCTGAATTTTTATACCTCTAATCTAACAATATATTAGCTAAGGCTGGCCCCGAATTTTTGGAGTTTACTCCTTAAGAAACGATTTGAGTTATAAGGCCCGGTACGGAAATTTTATGAGGAGTAAAATCAAGTGTAACACGAAAAGTTGAGGCGTTACGTAGAAAGAGACAAACATATATATCTGTAGGATTGAACGTGTAAAAGAATGAGATGGAATACATGTGTTGCGTGCCTGCGCGCAACACATGTATTCCATCTCATTCTTCTGCTGCCGAGTAAACTCCAATCGTGCGTCGTAGCTGACACACACACACTTTTTTTTGTTAGTTTTTATTCTTTTTCAGGGATAAGAATATCTTGCATTTTTTCTTATGAGTTTGCTCCTCAGTTTACCCCATTGGCAAATTTCAACGAGGTTTTTTCAGCCGGTTATATTTACCTACCTGAAAACAGAGAGAATTTCTTTGGCATCCCTACTAATATATGACATTTAAAAGTATGTTTGTCCTTCTTTCACGCAACAACAAACCATCGGATCAGAGTGATTTTTCGCATAGAAATACGATGTATGTCCGGAGAGTGTTATAGAGTTTAGTAGATAATGGTAGAGTGTAATTTTTATGCTGAAAAGGTTACGGTTCGCGTCAGGCCATACGGGTAAAACCACGGGTCACAGCAAGCTTATAAACATTGCATGTAGTTTGGGCATATAGGTACCGTTAAGTGTACAAACAGTGTACGTATATGAAATTAACGCAGCGTGTCACGAATATCTCCAGAAGCTGCGAAGTTAGCGCATGCAGTTGCGGGACTTGGCCATAACTTTACACGCAACATTAACTTGGGACGCAGTCGCGATGTGCCCTCACCGCGATCTACATATTTTAAAACACTAGAAACGACATAGAAACTTTTCCGACCCTTTTTTTTCAAAAAGGGTTTCCCCTTTTTGAAACTGAATTTCCAAAAACTTTTTGTGTCCGCGTTTTTTTTCGTGAACGTACTCGAGTGCGGAGATAATTGATTAAATAAGATGAAACATGACTCTCATATTTTTCCGAAATTCCATAGAATCCTCTATTAAAGTCGACACTACTATGTACTCCAATAGCTTAAAGCGATGTCTTAAAGGCGACTATTCTTATGGATCTAAAGATGCTCTATGATCAGTCTATGATGGAAGAAAATGTGGTTTTCTAATTTTCATTATTTTTATTTTCAGACATTATTCTTGCTGATTTATCATATTTGTCTATATACTATGACTCTTTGAATACCAAACTAATACAAAACAAACATTTAGTTTACCTTAAAAGGTTTTTTTTTTCTAAAATGCTATGTACAAACTTCCTTACCATTGTATCACATAGCTTGTTCTGAAGGGAGGTTTTGAAACTTTCTTATCCCTACTCGTGTTTTGTGGTTCGAAATATTTGAGGCCACAGACGAATTTCACAAACGCTTCAAAGGCAAAGTCACTAAATAAATTTTAGCTGTATTCAAATACATGTCTCAAACTTTTCTACAATATCGGTAAGGCACCAGCCTCTCAAGTAAATCAATACCTACCATAAAAATTACTACTATCTCACTCGCGCATTTCAACGTATTTGAAGCTAAAAAATCATTTAGTGAGAATAAAAAAAAATTGGGCATTATCTTCAGAATAACACTAAAATATTATAGAGCAATTTTGCGTGTTAATATTTTATAGAATGGCCATTTAGAAAAATATTTAGAAAAGTTAATTTGCTATTTTCCTTTTTTTTCTGCTAATGCCATCTTGAATCCTGTCTCACACTATTAAAACCAAGGAAAAGTTTTTTTTTTTATTAGAACGGCTGTCAAGGCATTTTTGTAAAAAAAATGTTGTAGCCACTTGTACCCATATAAACCCATAGCAGTTGTTCGCAACTGTGACACGGAGTTCGACGCGTTGACATAAATAAGAATGTTCAATCAAGTATCTGTCACAATACCTGGAGACAGAGTTCCTTCTCATTTACGTTCTATTTACTTCTCTTTTCTGTGATTAAAACGATTCAAATGACACCTCATAAATCCACTACAGGGAAGAAGAAAAATCAACATACATAACGATATAAATACATACATTCGAAAAACATAACCATCCTTCTTGCGAAGTTAGGTAAGAAGGTACTCAAATGTATACCTACTAAGAATGAACCGATTTTGCTCAATACTTACCGAGGTGGCCTAGATAGGTTAAGTTAGAATCTAAGTGGCCTAGAATTCTTAGTAAGAATAAGATTTATTTATTGCCAAAAACAATGAACACATAAGGTAAAACAATGCTTGGCAATGCTTGCAAAGGGGTATGCTCAGCGCCGTGTTGCGAGGATGTGTTTAGGTTTGGTTATAGTATCTTCTAGTCATTCTAATTCTTGATATGAGACAATGTCGCTTATAACAATACCTACAACCCTTAAAGCGTTTTATCTACCTACTTTAGATATATATCTCACAAATTACTATTTTACCCACAAACTGGGGCCCACTCGGTAACTTTCCGTGGGACGCCTGCCGATGGTCAATTGTTGGAAGTTGTTTATTGTTCAAAAACTTTGTCATTACAATCAAAGAACTGAAATGGTCAAAATAATTTAGTGGAATAGTTATAGGAAGTTTGTCCAGTAACGTAAGTCTATAGGTAATTAAATACGTTTGATAATCCTAATGGATTTAGCATTCCTAATAAAATAATTTGCTGTAAATTGTCAAGAGTCTCTATAGGTGATAAATAGAAATCAAAAGCAAAGTTCGTTAGTCAGGTATGAGAGCGATCGCATCTTGCAGCTAATGTTGTCTTAATTTATTCAGAACCGGAACGGAATTTGCCCCAACCTTAACAAGGTACATTAAGAAAATTAACGCTCGACTCAGTTTTCTCTTTTGACATGAATTTCCTTGATTGCCCTGCTTACGTCAGGGGAATCGAGTATATGTGTGTGTACTTATAACTTATACCGAAGATGAATCGGCCAAGTGCGAGTCGGGGGTTGTGCACTGAGGGTTCCGTACCACCTCATAAATTGTTAACTACTAAAGTACAAAAAATAGTGCAAAAAGACAACATCACCCATCCAAGTACTGACCGCGTCAGACGTTGCTTAATTTTAATGAACTGAAACTTGTCACCGACACGCACTTGGGCAGTATTTATTATTTGTTGTTTTACTTTAGGATGTGCACACTAGAGCAAATACAAAAATAAGTTTAAAAAAACTGATGTAGTCTTTATTTTTTTACTTCCGCCGTTAAATTACTTATTCTGTGAAAATGTCATCTGGCTAGCTACATAATACGGTTCGAAAGATACAGCCGTTAAAAGGTAGGACGGACAGGCAGACAGCGTAGGCTTAGTAATAGGGTCCCGTTTATACCCTTTCGGTACAGAATCCTAAAAAACAAAAACGTACTTCATTAATTAGATTAATCAAGCTTTGTAGTAAGTATTTAAAATCGAATGGGGCTCAGAGATTGGTGAGCGCGAAACAGACGAATTCCGTTGGGGACATCGTTTAAACTAAGTGCCTATAATTTGTAAGAGTTTGCCCTCGCATCCGTGGGGAATCGCACTCCAGCGCTCCGAAATATTTCTGACAGTCACATAGGAATGTATAGATACCACATGCAGTTCATATATTTGTACCTGTGTGCTCGTAGAGGCAACTATTGTAACTGGAAAGGTAGACGCCGCAACGTAGCAAAAATTATTCTCTCGCTGGCACAATAAGACTACCCTTATGAATATTTAGTACGTTGATCCCGGGATGTTTTCGTGCTATTTTTCGTTACTATGACGTAATAATACTATGAATATTATCTTCATAGAGGGTGGAGTGAGCATATGTAGGTAAGTATCTAATATTTGGAGATCGATATAAATACGGTACCAACTCTGCAGATGCTTGCTTTTCAGTAGATTTTTTTTAATAATGTTTTTAATTTTAATATATTAAATGAAATTAAATAATTTAATTATGAACCGCTGCCGTAACTTAATTGAGGATACATAGCATGGATCTCAGATCAGACACACAAGGATATGCCTAATTATAATTCGTATTCTAATGTCTCCGTATATGACATTTTTTAATAAAACATTTCACCATACCGCTAAACAGCTAAACGCAAAAAATGTAAGTAAGGCTCACTAATTTTTTACGCACACTAACTAAGCATACTAACTTGTAACGACACCAATGAACGAACTAATAATAGAGTGATTTTATGAAAGGAGTCCCACGGCAAATAGCGGAACAAAATTTCCATGTTGTAGTTGTCAGGTGTTGTTACTTTGTTTGGACGCAAGTGATGCCTAAAGTTGTTAAAAGTGCTGCTCAAGGACGTTTTAATACTTAGTTTTTAAAACGTCTTTGGTGCTGCTCGAGAAATGATACTGTTAGTGATTGATATGCGATGACAGCGCCGCGTTTGCCCTGCATTTTCTTCAGTTTTTTTAAGTTGTCCTCGCGGTTTAATATGTAAGTTTTTTTTTTACCATAGGCAGATATGATTTAGTTACCCCATCCCTTCTTCTCTTCTGTATATCATCTCCATGCTAAGGTTCCCTGGAAGAAGTCGCTTGTAGCGATTTGGCCGCCAGTTGTTACACTAGTTTTAAGTCTTTTTTCCTTTGTATATCATTTCTGGTGCGAACAATAAAGAATTTTCTATCTATCATGAAAAGTCGTGACTTCTTGATAATTTAAAGTTTGCTGACAACCATTAGTTGGCTCTAAGATCGGTCCATAGGATTGATACTTTAAATAGTAAATTCTTTTATTTCGATTATCGGGTTCAATGAAGATATATCAGATGGTAACTACCTATGCGTGTGGATACAAGTTGGTCTAGGTAGGATCAGCGCGTGGGTAATGACTAGGGGTTGGGTCAGGTTTAAAGGCTAGGGTTGGCACGTATTTAAAACATTTAAAGGACTATGCTTTTATTATTCACGACCAGCGAATTAATTCATGACTAATTTTTCTCGTCTGATTCCTACTTGGTTACTAATAGGAATTAATCACAGCCTTTCAGGAAGTCCACGTAAATTTATGTGGTCTCCCTGTCGCAATTGTAACAAAACTATTGTCAATGCGTTAGTTATTCTTCAAGGTAAAGAGTATAGAAGACCGCCTGAAAGCTCATCCATACATAAATCATAGATCAGTGAAAATCGCTCTGTGCGATTCAAACGATTTTCTTGCCTCGCACCTGCAAAATGTCGAATGAACCTTACGCGGTGTTTCCGAGATGCTACAACATGGGGTTCTCCAAAAGACAAGTTAATACAATCTAAAAGTGACGCCAACGTATTTGTGATACCTCTGCTGTTACAAGTATCCTTAGGCGACGGTGATTCCTTAACATCAGGCAGTCTGCTTATGGTGGCAAACAAGGGGGATTATGAGATTTAAAAAACTCTAGACCAAAATTGTAGCCCTGCGACAGTTTTGGACCTACTTGAAAACGTCTCTTGTTGTAAAGCAGCAGAGTGCAGCCATGGAATTGGTTAAATTTTTATTTAGCCACTGAGTGCTCAGGGCCTCCTTATCCTTGCTTTACTAAATGGCACTAATAACTAACCGCAACTGGAGGTAAGGTCAAATAATTGGCCAAGAGCGTGTCGAGACATGCATATGGTAGGGTTCCGTAATCAAAGCCATATAATTGTAGTCATAGTAAAGAAAATTATGGTTATAGAAAAATTCGAACGAACGAAGCTCTGTGGACTTAGCCAAATTTTAGAGATACCCCACACGAATAGTTGAAGTGAAAAAAAATATTTCATCCCCATTTCACATGTACCAGAGCCACCCCTAAAATTCAATAATATATTTTTTTTATACGTTTAAAATTGAGATCTATATAACAACTGTCATTATACAAAATTTCATGTACTTATCTTAATAATTATAGAAGTTAGAAGGTTCTAAAAAATTCGGACGGACGGACAGACAGACAGACGGACGGACAGAACGAATTTATAAGGGTTCCTTGTCGGGCTACGGAACCTAAAAAAAGAATCATAGACTTAAATTTTCTTCTTTGATGGTTATGGTATGGTATGGTAGGCACTTTTGGTCTTTTTTTCGATAAATTCAGAACGAATCCTAAAATATGTCTTAGGATTAGTTGTGATTTTGCCGACATTTTTCGCATCAGCAAGAACTATTTCTTTTTTTAAATCGTCTCTATTTAGAGCTTTTCTGGATCTTCGATCCGGTATGTTTCACTAGATGGGTGAATTACTCAACTGGGTAAAGTGCAAAAGGAAACTTAAGCTTAAATTTCCTTATGGACCATACCTTAGCCTGGCCTGACTTTGGCTACGGTTGCCTGGAAGAGATCGCATGGCTGACTACTAATTGTAAGAAATATATATAGTGAACTTACAAATTCTCATTCTCTCTTCCAGATATAAATGTCCGAAGAACTGGACTTTCCTGGTAACCCTTACGGGTGGCGAGCAGTCGGCCGGTTTTATTGGCGTCACTAATGAGTTGCTAATTCAATTTCACGGACGCAGCGCAGAGCCGGCGAGCGATGCCGCCGGCGAGAGATACTAAATACGCGTACCTATTCGCCGCAAAGCGCAGAATAGAAATTAGGAAGACTGTAACGCCCAACTCTCCTTTTAGGGAGATATTTACGTGGAAACTGCGTTTGGTTTCGCGTTAAACTTTGTACCAAAGAGAATTTAATCACTTGGTTTATCTGTACTCAAACGCAATTATTTTAAACAAACTTCTTTTTTATTCGGTTGCGAAAAGTTTTTATATTTTTAGTTTAAGCCAAGAAAGATCAAGCAGATTCACATTTTAAATAAAACAGAGAGCACAACTCTCTTTGAGTCAGTAAACGAGTTTAGTTTACCAAACTCTCGCGCCAAAAGGTCATGAACATAAGTCTTGGACCTGACTCACTAATACAACTTAGTCAAACCGGTGGCACATGTCTGATCGCATCCATTAACTTAATGTACATCTCATAAAACCTTTGTGCATTTGGTTTATGACGGTGCGGTCGCCATCTTGGCCGAAGGAACTGGGAGATTGTATAGGGAACTTTTGATCCCGAATCCAATCTTTGGAGAAATAAATAACATCATTGTCTAATATGAGGGGGGATTGCACTAAGGTATGTAGGTAGGGTAAGCAATAAAAATAAGAACTTTCGGTAATTTATTCTGTATGTTTGATAATGAAAATGAAAATATGGTCTAATAGCAGTGAACGCATATCGTTTCCTGTATAATAGGGTATTTGACCGTCGACCAAAATAAAATGAATGGACCGGCCCTAACCATTAAACTTGATCAGTAAAAACGAGTCAAAACCGTCGGACATATACTTCAACACCTAATTATAAAAATGTACAGTATATTTGTTACAAAAAGTAGATATCGGTTTTATTTGTGTATTTACACTTCGGTAAAGCATACGAATTCATAATTTAGTCAGATGTTTCGTTATCGCGTAACAATAGACTCGTGTTTCACTTCCTACGGTTAGAGACCGACTGAAACGAAATGAGAGCTGGCGCTCATTTTGTAATCTTCAAAAATGCGCTTCTACTGGGCCCGTCCATTCATTTTAATTTGGTCGAAGTATTTGACTGTTTTAAATTATATATATCTGGGACATTATTGCACACGCATGGTCATCTGACACCAAACTGAGTAAAGCTTGTTAAAAAATGTTTATTGGACCTGATCGCGCATTATATTATTTAGATATCTTTCGCGCGACGTTTCGACCATGTTACAATGGCCGTGGTCACGAGCTGACTGAAAACTGCAGATGAGTCCGGCGAGAAGAGCGGGTGTTTTGTTCTTCTACCCTCACTTCTTCTTCTTCTTTTCCTAATCCCACGTTATTTGAGGGTCGGCTCTTTTAATCAGTCTGCGCCAGGAAGTTCTGTCCTGGGTTGTTAGTGGGTCCAATGTGAGCTTTCTTTACTAATTAGGTCATACTCGTCCACCAGGTGGCTTGAAGGCGGCCTCTTCACCACTTTCCTTAGGAAAACTCCAGCGTCCTTTGGACGGCATGGACATCGCTCTGCGCATCACATGTCCGTACCATCTCAAGCGAGTTTCAGTGAATTTTTCGGCAATCGCTGCAACTTTAAAACTTCCCCGTATGTACTCGTTTCTTACTTTGTCGAGTCTGGTCAACTACTCTCACTTGATCTTGAAAAGTCGCAGGGTTGTCAGGTTGCCACTACGACACACAACACTGACTGTACCAGTATATAGTACCTATATACCGAGGTACAAACGCGGACCCGGGCGATGTGTTCAAATCGCGAAATATCAAAAATATAGATAGTTCCTAATGATGAAATCCTAGAAGTTAATTTTTAATAATTTATTTAATGGTAAAAACTACAAAACAATGTCCTGATGTTCAAAAAATACAAAATTAAAATATATTTTTAATTGATCACGTAACTTGACTGCAAACGCTCTAGGTAGATCGAAACTCCTTATGACGTCACAGGCAAGTAATGGAGGCAACACTTGTATAGCTTGTATGGTAACTTGTTTGCTTGCTTTTGAAGTTACTGAAGTCACGTGGCCCCATAAATTAAAAAGGGAGCGTTTACGCGGTAGTATAATAATTTGAATAAAAGAATTAAATATATTTATTAAACACAGACAAGAGATACATAATATATTGAGTGTTTAAAACAGAAAAAATAATCGTTTCTGTCACAAATCGGTCCCAACTCAGCGTAGTGCTGATAAAACCAGCGCTGGTCTTCCGTTGATCAGTTTGAATTTTGACTGTCCATTTATAATACAAATACTGAAGATTATGAGGATTAAATCATAGGCACAAGATTGCTTTGTCATAATATTATAGACAATTAGGGATGGTTTCGAAACAATTGTCGTAACCCTATTTTGGGTTTCGTAGTCTAAGTAGTTAAGTAGACAACATGCAAGAGGTCTAGACTTAACAAATAACAGAGCTTAATATAGTTTGTTCATGTGTAAAAGACGATAAGTAAGTTAAAAGACCTAGAAACAGCACGTATTCTGAACTCAATATACACATAACTGTCAGTTCAGCTCAACAACAAAGTTACGCGTTGAAGAAATAACACACTTTAAACTTAGCGAATTCTATCACTAGGAGACGGAAAGTTCTCACAATTGTTTTCTTTTTCCAAGTATAGCACTTACGATTTTGTAGAGATACGGCCGAGTCGAATAGTTGCTCTCTTGCAGAAAACTTGCCCCTGCAAAGGTGTACCTAATAGGTAAGTAGGTCCTTAGCATAAGTTGACTACTGCTATATGTTTAGGACCATGGACTTTTATTTGATATTTTGCATTATTTTATCTATCAATTATCTGTAAAATCCTTCTTGTTATAGATCAAATCATTTATTTGTCAGAACATGGTAGGTGCACATACATATAAAGTAACATCATCATCATCATCATCATAATCAGCCTATACTAGTCCACTGCTGGACATAGGCCTCTCCTAAGGCACGCCACTCAGCCCGATCTTCGGCTTTTATCTTCCAGCCACTGCCAGCCGTCTTACGTATATCGTCACTCCACCGAGTCTCAGGGCGTCCTACGCTACAAAAGTAACATACAGGGTCGTAAAAATGGAAACGTATCTCATGTCCTTGCTAGGTACGGCATACAAATGTTAGTTTTTTGGGTTCCGTACCCAAAGGGAAAAACGGGACCCTAAGACTCCGCTGTCCGTCTGTCTGTCTGTCTGTTTATACTGTTTATTTACTATTTACTGTCTATTTATTAAAAAAATTGCAATTTCTATAAATCCAGTTTTCGTTGCTTTTTAACCGACTTCCAAAAAGGAGGAGGTTCTCAATTTGACTGCTTTTTTGTGTTTGTCACCTCAGAACTTTCGACTGGATGAACCGATTTTGATGATTCTATTTTTATTTGAAAGCTGGTGCTTTCACTTTTGGTTGTCCCATTTTAATTTGGTATAGTTCTGACATTTTATGAAGTCGGTTTTTTATATTGATAATTATTTTATCAAAAAATGTGAGAGACTTAAAGACAATAAAAAAAATTACGGTCAGCAGGATTTTTGGTGCGCAGGTTCGAATCCTGTCGTCTCTAATGTGTTTGAATTGTTAATCAAATCGTAAATCCTAAAGTATGGAACAACACTTCAATATAACAATTACTTTCAAAAGGCGTAAGCTTTGAGGCCTGTAAAGTGAAGGTAAAGGTTATATCTAAGTAATTACTATAGCAAGAAAAAACAATACTTTATATTCAAAAATTTCTTTCGGACATTTCTTACCTTTAGCTTCTCTACATTATCTTATGTTAAGTACATACCTAATGCAAATAAAACTATGCCAAATTTTCCTGATTTTTTCTGAGTCTGTATCAAAGTTTTAAATAATAAACTTCAATCCCACAATGCAAAACGAACAATTGTTTGAACCACGTTCAGTGCCAAGAAATAATCTCTTACGTGACATTACATACATCAAGTGCTGAAGAGATGCCAAAACTGTCTGCCAGGGTCCCGCACTACTTACTAACTAAAACAATATTACTTAGTGGAGTAACTCAGGCTGAAAGCGGAGCTCCCGATGGTGTCGGCAAAAACTTTGCCATCGTTTATTGTGTCGGAATATTTACTGTCCCATGGGCACGGAACGGAACAAGTGCGTTTATCCGGGGGTTGGTCCTATATTAATGGACAGTAAAAGGTACAAAACAAGCTAAGTAATTGGGAATGTAGGTGGACATATATATTTCAGAATCCGTAAGTGTTTTGGAATAAAAAAGTGATGTCAGCTTTGTAAGCCCATCATGTCGTCAACAAATTAGGTAGGATAGGTTAGTAGGTAGGTAAACAAGTACCTACCTAATATTTTTTTTATATAGTTAGGTACAAAAATAATCATCAAACTAAGCATATAAACTTAAAAACGAGTATAGAAAAAAACATTATACATTTGCTGATCCAAACATTGTACACAGCATTGTTAATATATCTTGTTTTCGTAATGCAACGTCAACTACATAAATATTTGTACAACGAAGTAATTTTTAAATTAAACAAATTCAGATGATAAAACATCGAGTTCGTCATATAGGTACGTTGGTGCATCATAAATCATTATAGGTATAATTGGCACATACGTTGGAGGGGGTTGTTACACCCAACATTGTTATTTTAGGGAGGAATACTTAAAAGTGTGCGAGTATGTTATAGTTTAGAATATATATTAATTAAATTGTTTTTCTCATTTTCAAGTCAGTGAATCGATATAAAGTTAAATTAATTTTAGCCAATAAGAGACCACAGAAACTGCTGCAGTGTTAGCCATGCAAAGGTATTCAAGTGTGCAGGTGTTTGCCCTAACGACCCTAACGAGCAGATGTTCCATTGTCTGGGAAGTAGCACATTTCATTAGCGAAGTATCAGCAGTTGCACACAGGATCCCTAGATCTAGTTACCTAAAATATCGATAGCTTAGATATATACATACATACCCATGTAGATATTCCTACCTCTTCGTAAGCGCGTCTGCCAAAAATCCATATATAAGTAAATACAGTACTTTTAGGTGCATAGAAAATAAAAATCATCAGTTGTTTACGTGATCCCATAAGCAATGCTAATTAAATGGAACCGGTCCGTTAAGTGAAAAACTAAATTGTAATTCAGGACCAAGACTGAATTATAGATTATCGGCGCTAGAGATACTCGAGGGACGAATCTAAGCTATTGAAAGTTCAAAAAGGCCCTTTGAATGTTTACTTTAGAATGGCTAAATAAAACAGGCATCGCGAAGCGCTGGATTTTGTAGATCTAAAGTTTAAAAAAAACGCTAACAGTATATTTAACAATTGAAAACAGTTTTCAATATTTTACAAAAAGCTGGGGAAAGTACCTACCTATCTGTAAAAATGTATGGCTTTGCAGGGAAAAATATCTACTTCTTTTTTACAGCTCTTAAATGTGAGGTGTGGACGTACCAAAACTTCATGATGTTAAACGGAGCTAAGTAATTCACCTATAACAATCACTTCCAAGAGAAAAATAACATCAAAAAGGCATGTGATTTCTTTATGTCAAAGGTAGAGGTAGAGCAGCTACACAGTGTGGTCCGCGGTGCCATGAGAGACTGTAAGGCTCCTAAAAAGAAAGAAACACGTCATGTCTTGTCATGTATTAGCCGAAAATAAAGCGACACAGCATAAAAAGTCTGCAAACGTGTAAAATACCACGAACAAAAACTAAACTACGTAGGTACCTACTTTGTTTAATTTTCATTAATAAACATAAACATAGAGCTTTGCTTATTTTAGGGTTTCGTAGAATATTTAAGTGTTTCAAAAGGGTTCCGTTGCCATAAAAGTTTGAGAATCGCTGAGGTAAACCCATTAACCCATTTAAGTAAAGGTACATCGGCAATCCGTAGTATCAGAGCGGATTACCCGCAAATCTCTGTTTTAGTGCCGCGATCTGTACTCGCCCCAACCGGGCCAATTAGAGCTTACTCGCACTAATCAGAATATCGATACTAGCTATCGATACTAGTGGTGCTGCAGTGTCGATTAACACCATCCAATCTAATATTAATAAAAAGCTCACTTCTGATTACTTTTGCTTGGTTTTTGAAAGTAAAATTACTTTCGCTTGGTTCATAGTCGGTGAAAAATGATACTTACAGTGAAATTATAATATAAGTATTTTCATTCGCTTTTCACAATATTATTGGAGCTATCAGAGCTAAAAACATGGCGCTACAGGACCTTGTGTTGCCACGAGGCAAGACTAACTTTTTACTTTGGTTTAAAGATATACCTACATAAAAAAAAGAAAATGCAGGGTACTCTCTCAAAATATCTGTAGAAAAAAGCCATAGCATTGCTAAGTTGATTGTGAGTATGTCAGTCTGTACATTTGTACAGACCGCCCGACCCCTTGCCGCTACCCGTTATACCTGAAAATGTATGGTTCCTGTAGGCTAACGGGTGAAACAGTGGCACACTGCTAGTGTTATTATATAATACCATCCCAGTGCAAGGCTTATTTAGGCACCATCACATATTAGTACTTATATCGATAAACGCAAACACTATAGTGATGTGTCGATGGCATTTGCGGTGGCGTTAATTATAATGGATGTCGGTAAGCTAGCTCTCGGCGGTCGGTGGGTTGAAACAGGATCGAAATGATGATCTAACACAGACTATTACTCATTAATCGATGTGGATTTAATAAATATAATAGCTGTTATTCCTCAATAACACTACATAAGTATGTAAAATCATAGACAAATATTACTAGGTACAAGAAGTACAAGAAGACTGCCAATGCCCATAGAAAGAAGCGTAGGTAAAGCTAAGGCGCGAAAAGCTAAACAAAATCGTGTATTGTTTCTAGATGGCGCTGCCAAATAGCCCTGATTTGTTTATTTCGACACTAGCTGTTACCCGCGACTTCGTACGCGTAGACTTTCACCTAAACATTCAACCCCCTTGCGGGCCGTTTAATTCGGCCCTTTCGAAAAATAATTTCTTAGTGAACGTCTACACCCCATTAGAAATCAAACTTGCTTCGTATACACAATGTCTATATTCTTCAAAACTAGACAAGAAAGCAGCTCCTATCACCGTAGAAAGGCTCAACAACAAAGAAAATTACACTAATAGACAAGCAAACACCCTATCCCTACAAAAAGTGCGTACTTACCCACCCCCTCTCACGGTAAACCTTCCCCACCTCTTTAATATAGATGAGCACAAAACCGAAAGAAAAATAAGGTGCTGCCTTATTTACCAACTAAATAGGCAACGTAATTATCCCCTGGATCCCCGGCCAATTCCAGTGTTTAAGAAAGATAAACGAGAGGAGAGGAAAACCATTCTGAGAACTTGTAACTCGACTTATCACTATAGTCTGGTAATTAGGTGGCTGCATTAGGGATTTATAAATGGATCCACTTAGAAAAGCAAGTTATTGATGAGACGAGTAAGTAACTAACTCCCATAAAAAATACCTACTAGGTAATAAACCCAAGATCGAATCAAATCACAAATCGATTTCATTTTGTGCTATATAGTATGCTACAGACTTATAAATACTCCTGGTCAAAAGTTTTGGATTTGGCGGTTATTATGCGTTACCTCTCAGCTAAAGAATTACAGTAGGTACGAGTAGGTACTACCTAGCTACTTAGGTACGTAAGTTTCTAAGCACTCTACATCAAACTTTCATAACAATACTAAATACATCCAGTAGGTACCATAACACCTACACGGGAAGCAATATTCTTTTCGTGAAGGCGTTATGAGAGAAATAGAAATGTCATCGTGGAAAACAGGCGCCTTGGAAGTCTCAGTGAGCCACTTTATACCAGTGTATTGTACGTGATTACTCCCTAAATATTCCACTTTATCGTGCAATCCTCTCCTTGTCACGCGAAGAGTGGAGGGCAGAAGGCGAGTATGAATAATTTAGCGAGTCGTCGACGGATGTACCATTTATCCAAATTGTCGTCTCCACGGCAAAGTGTAGCAAGGTAGATGTCCGGATTGCCTCGAAAATAGCTCGAAGCCTTCGACTCTAAAAACGTTTTAACGATTTACAACTCTAAAAATGTTCCAATCAACGACAAATACCATAGTAGAGGCCTTCAAGTGGCTTATGGTCTAAATATGACTGTTCAGCACCTTCCAAAATAGCGCAAAAAAAAATAACGCATTCCAAAGAGACTAAACTTGTGGTCGGCTGGTCGGTAAATTCAGTTGTGCATTTAGGTTTTTGTATCTATAATAGCATTCTGGCCGAGCCTCTTTCAGACTCAGCCAGGATGCTGTATCGACTAGTGGATACAAATTATTAGTATAAACAATGTAATAAAAGCGGTCAAGTGCAAGTCGGGCTCACGCACTGAGGGTTGAGTACCACCACAATGTTTAACTACTAAAGTAAAAAAAAAGTTGTGCAAGAAGACATTGGTCTAAGTACGAACATTTGCGTAAAATATGTACTATCGAATTCCATACTAATTTCAAATTCGAAATTCAAAATTTGTATGAAATTCGATAGTAGGTACGTATTTTACGCAAATATTCGTACTTAGGCCACATGTCCATCAGGCGGTCGCCGGTCACCCATCCAGGTACCGACCTCGCTCGACGTAGCTTAACTTCGGAGATCGTACGAGATCCGATGATGAATAGAAATTTATCACCGACTCACACTTGGCCAGTATTTATTATTCGTTGTTTAGTTTAGATTGTATATTACTATACCTAATCATGCCAAGTTTGACGCTTGTGCATAATTACCGTTTTTACTCTAGAGCAAATACAAAAATACATTCAAATAACCGTATGTTGTACTTATATGGGGGTAAGCCCTTTAGTTTTTACTTATTGTCTTTATTATTATTTCTTAGTTAATACGCCGTAACATTACATATTCTGTGAAAATTACAACTGGCTGTCTATTACGGTTAGAAATATAGGTACATACAGCCGTTAAAAGGTAGGACGGAAGGACAGACAGCGTAGGCTTAGTAATAGTGTCCTGTTTACACTTTCTGGGTTTAAAAATCATAATTAGAATGGCAATTGGCATGTTCGCATGTGCGAAAAAGCTCTACAAACAAATTGGAATAAAAAAGTGTTTAAAAAAACATTTTTTTTTCTTGTTTGGAATGCGTTACCTCTACGAATAATAAAATTCTCACACGTAATAGGACCACAATATAGAGTACCTACCTAATCCCGCCGATTTAATAAAGAAATATTTATGATTGGTAGGTATTACCTTCTTAGCCGAAAGGAGGTTATTGTACCTACCTACTCATTATTATGAACAACTTTTACTAGGTATAGAAGCAACTCAGAAATAGTGAAAAAAATCAGCTGTTCTATAAAAAATCGACACACTCAACGAAATACCGAATAATATTCGAGCAATTTTTTTTTCCTTATTTCATGGTAAGTTCCAGAATCTAGTTATTTCTAATGACGAGTAAAGATACCTACAGTTGTACAGTGACCTCCTTTCGGCTAGTACCTACCTAGCTAGTACCTTAGTATGTCTGGAAGAGATTGCTTTTAAGACGCCTTTGGTACTAATTTCTAACGTATTCTTTTTGTAACGTTCTTTGTGTGGTGACAATTTGAGTGTTATTGTAGGTATTGTATTGTACCGCCGTTCCGCGAAGCCCTGAATTTCCTGAACTTATTAAATACCTACAGATTCTGCTCGTGAACGGTAACAACTAACATGGTCAAATGACCGTATTCTTTAAAAAATAAAACTTGCGGATACGTGAGCTTTATTAGCCGCAGTGGAAACGAAATGGCCCGTAATTATAGCAATATTTGAATTGCCATTTCCATAAACAACCTCAGTTGCATGTTCAGAACCTATTTACAGGCATACGGTCAAAATATTTTTGGTGGGTTATCTATTATACTACTTTTCGACCTGTTAAATAATTTGTGTGGTTTTTCGCGCCAATGCGTGAAAATCATATCGCTCCATATCATTGTATTATTTCCTTAAACTTGTGTAGTATCGAATAATGACGTAATTATAATTATGGTGGATTATTATTTATTTACAGATCGTGAACATGCTCGAGTGTGGAGAAGTGATGTAACGAGGTGAAAATGTATTTTCGTATTATATTATGGAAACTGACGTGGTTTTCACTCATTTTATTTATATACACGGGAAATACTCACGAAGATTACCGGCTTAACTTACGTGAGTAATTCCCGTGTAATATAAATAAAATGTATTTTCGTGTTTTGTATGTACGTTAGGTATTAACTGAGATAAATAAATATTTGTTCACTCCATACAACGATAACTCTCTATAAAGACAAAAATGCTCAGTCCCTTGAGTTTCGTTATAAAGAGTTTACACTGTAAATAAAATAAAATTCAGAAAAGTTTTATTTTTATTTTTTGACGCCATTTTGAGAAAATCATATCGAGTCATTGTTATTTCCTTCAACTTGCGGATTTTCGAATGCTAACCTATCTACTCTATAATAATATAATCGATAGTACTTGAATATTCTCTTGACACTGGCTAAATAGACAAGATGTCTAAAAAAAACACTTCGATGTAAATAGTACTTAGGAAAGATTGGAAAATCAACTCTTTTTCTATTCTAAATTATATCTATTTTAAATTATAATATGGTAAAAATAATGGTAGCAAAAGGTTCAACTAGAGAACTGTATAACACTATTGCACTGACATAAAATCGAAGAAGGTAAATCAAATAATAAAGGAACAATTCTATTACAGACCCATCCAGAGATTGCCGAACAATTGTGAAAAAGAATTTCGTTTGGCTGTAACAAGTTTATATCCTTAGACCCGTCCTAGGCACATACCTATTTGTACATTTTATACCGTAGATGTCTTAAAGTTTTAAGCCGTTTTTCAATCGTAATATTTGACTGTAAACTAATAGGGCTGTAAAAAAAACTACTCGGGGCTTCTATGGAAGTGACATGGAAATACACTTTCAACTCATTGTGCCACTTACCCACACTAGAGCATATTCACGAACACTCAATAATAATGCATATAAATCCACATGAAATAATAATCCACCATTAACACTCGCAAATACAAAACAATAGGCATGATGCTTAATATTTTTTATTACCTCATAAAAAAGCTGATCATGAATAGAGGCTATCAACGATAACCAAATTTTAATTAGTTCTAAAATAAATAAGTTATAAGTATTTTAATTTCATGCTAGACAGGGAGCGCACTATACTGAGCTATGACGTCAAGCCTCAGGCGCGGCATACAAATGCTATACTGACACACGCTTTGCGAGAAAGGGATGTAGCATCCCTTCTCTATCCCCACCTAAAACTTTAAACGCTCATCTCAGAGATTAATCAGCCAATTAAATTATTTTTTTCAGTATGTGTAATGTATTTAGTTATATTCATCGCTAAGCCTGTTATTTGTAATAAATTCAACATAAGGCTACAATTTTTTTTTGTCACGTTGACGCTAAAAAAACATCAATCTGGCTATGTGCAAAGAGGTTTGATAAAGTTTTTTCTCTAAAATCTCAAAGCTTAGTAGAGCTTACAGACACAATATAATTGTCGTTTTTAAATTTTCTAACCCCGTTCTATGTATGAGTATTTCATTTGAAGTGTCTTGTGTTTATCTCAATAGTAGGTATAAGCCACAGCCAACTGTATTTTTTTTTCAAGTCTGGTTTTTCAAAATCAACATCAAAATCTTTTATTAACAATTAATATATATAAGTATACAATCGCAAAAAAAAAGAAAAAACACACAAAATATTTTAAACATGAATCACTTAATCTGTGGGAGGACTATTGCAATTTGATACCACCAATCCCTCCACAGATCCATTGCTATCCTAAACCTACCTAAAAACTAACGTTAAACTAAAGGATTAAAATATATACATATATATAATAATTACTTACGTGCCATTGTACGATTTTAAAACGCTGAATATACCTACTATCATTGGTTTTTTGATGGTTGAAAATAAATCATTGGTTTTTTGATGGTTGAAAATAAATAAAGCATTTTAGTTTAATGTTATTTATTCAATTAAATAGTAAATTGTTAATACATCCATTAAGGCATCGAAGGCCGATAAAACTAAAGCTATGTTTAATGAAACTAGCGCCATCTTACGTGTAGGTACATTCTCCTAGCTTAACTAGAGGGATATGTGCGACAATTGAACCAAAAATACTTCTTTCCTGAGGCCTTATTTTGCAAGTCTGATGGATGGCGATTGCTAGCTATCTCGCTCGCGCCAACTTAAGGTTAACACGCGTGCGAGTGGGACAGCAGGCGAAAACCATCACCACTAGACTTACACAATAAGGCTTCTAAATAACAGGGTAGTTGTGACAAAATCATTTTATTCATTATTTCGACAAATTAAAAATGCAGTTCTTTTTACAATGCTCAACAAGTAAATGCTTTAAGCTTCCAAATGCTAAAAAATATGTTTTTTTCTCTGTATGTTAAAATCATCTACATTTATTATAAAATGCAAGCTTGGACGTCAAAGCTAAACCTCAGATCAAAGAAATAAGAAAGTAAAACTCTAGTTTCACAAAGTGATACTCTCTCCATTAGTCACTGAGATCGCCGCATCGGCGGAAAATTGCAAAGTAAATAAAATTAAGCATTTTAGTCATAGATTTACAAACGCATGGATTTCACGTCAGTGCTCAAAATTGTCCGAACTTAAGATAGACTAAAGCCGTAGTAACTATTAAGCAATCAGAGAAAGTAGACTACCGACTGTTGCTAGCTAAATTATGCATAGTTGGGAATTTAATTAGTTTCTCGGTCTATACGTAACTTTAGACACATTTTTCGTTACTTTTGAGCCTGTCTGTCCACGTTTTGTTAAATCTATGATTTAGTTTATAATCTGCAAGAAATAGAGATAAGGTATATAATAGACCAATGTTTCTTACCAAGATTTCCCGTCAAACTGCTAATAAAAAATTCAAGAACACACTGGCGACACTGGAGAAAACCATATGAATAAATCAAAAGTAAGAAACAAAGTAGCAGCCTGGCAACTTTTTGATCTATTAATAAACCCTATAATTTTTGATGCAACTATGACGTCGAAATTATTTTACTCAAACGATCAAAATTAATCTCTCTGACTCCAAGGAAAATAATGAGGACGCGCTAACGGCCTAACATCGTCCATAACTTTTGCAACAGAGTGAAACCTACTTCGGTCAGTAGATTAAAAAAAGTTAATTCCTGTATGGTTGCAGGATGTGACTCGTGTGTAATCGCAAACGCATATACCAGAAGTTGTCACTTAGTTTTTTTCTGTTCAAGTTCGTTTATCTTGAAAACTTATTTCGAGCGAACCAAATATCTCAAAAAGTAAGCAAGCGTACAATTGTATCTCAATTCTCAATACAAATGTACTGATCACTGATGCAAAGTTATAGATAATGCTAGTGTTCACAGTTGTACCGCTGGATGTGTGGTTGATTAGCAGGGGCGGCGGTCGGGCCCGCGGCGACGCGGCGCCGACTTCAGAATGTTGTCCACACGGAGGATCATTTCAGCAGCTTCCGAGGCAGAAAGCAGCACCTGACGCTTGACGACGTATGACTCGGTGATGCCGAGAGTTTTCATGTCGCCCACGCGCCCGTTTTGCATGTCTGTGGGAAAAGGCATACGTGTCAATGCTATTGTACACGAATTCGATCTATATCAAAAATTGAAAAAAAAAAAGAGGTTTGCGTGTCAGAAAATCAGTATCCATTAAACTTAATAAATGGTCACAATAATTATCAATTAAAAAAATCGACTTCAAAATTTGTAAATACGCAAAGTCAGTTATTTGGATATTTTTTTTCCAGATATTTGGATTTAAAAATCAATTTTGATGAAATTTCTATGGGACCAATCTGAAAATATATCTTTTCAAATTAAAAAAATATTTTCTAAATCGGTTATTATGTTTTTATGTTATTATTTTTTATTTATTTTTTACACACACGGTTGATAAAGTGACTGAGTTCTCAGGTAAAATAAACAAAAATGTCTTCTTTTTAACAGACTTCCAAAAAGGAGTTGGTTCTCACTTCGTTTTTTTTATGCTTGTTAACTTTCGACTGTGTAAACCGATGTTGATGATTATTTTTGTACTTGAAAGTTGGTGCTTCCCGCGTAGTCCCATTTCAATTTGGTCCAGTTCTGTCATTTTGATGAAGTCGGTTTTTTATATTTATTATTATTTCTATTAATTTAACTAATGTATATACTGCTTATCAACTATCTTACCTACTGTACAAATTATATCTACTAAAAAACAACTGAACAAAAATGCTACAGAAACTGGGCCACCGAGGCAGTCTAGAGTGTGAGTGATGTTACTGACCGAGTCCGCTGGTGTTGTCTCCGGCGGCGTGCTGGGCGCGCAGCCGTGCGATGAGGTCGGCGCTGTCGTAGCCCGCGTTGTCTGCCACGGCGCTCGGCAGCCGCCGGAGCGCGATGGCGAACGCCTCCACGGCCGCGGCTTCCTTGCCCGCCGTGCGCGCCGCCGCGCGGGACGCAGCCTCCGCCATCAGCATCTCGCTCGCACCTACAACACACTCAACAAGATTACCATCATTGTTATCCTTAACGCAAAACATCTAAAATGATTTTCTGTGAGTTGGAAATACTAATACTATGATCCGGATTTAAATTCATGAAATCCAGCGCTTTGATTCCACTTTTATTATTCGAATTGCTAGTCTGTGGAATGCGCTGTCTGAATGGGTGTTCCTCGATAGTTACAATCTGGGTGTCTTCAAATCAGTAAATTGGTTTCTTTTCGGCAAGCGTGCTCCATCATAGACTGCATCATCGCTTAACATCAGGCGAATTGGCGGTTGAACGCAAGCCTATTCCAAATAAAAAAACAACATCAGCCAGAAGACGTCATAGGCCTCCCCGGTTGACCTCTACACTGAACGACAGCCTGCCATCTGCATCCATTGGATGCCCGCGACTCTCACGATGTCGCTGGTCCATCTAGTGGGAGGCCTACCTACACTACGTCTTCCGGTTCGTGGTCTCCACTCAAGAAACTTTCTTCCCCATCAGTTAAGATATTATATTATATTGTTTTTCAGAGCTTGATCTGCCTTGAAGACAGGCAGGTTAACCCAGGTTGGTCGTCCCAGTGGGGACACTACTCACCTCCTCCGTAGACGACCTTGGGCTCGCGCACGGTGGCAGCGAGCACGCAGAGCGCGTCGTGCAGAGAGCGCTCCGCCTCGTCTATCACCTGCTGCGTAGCGCCGCGGATCACCACCGTGCACGCCGACCCCAGCGACACGCCCGAGAAACGGATCAGGCACTCATCGCCGACCAACACCTGAGCACAAACCAACACATACATCACAATCTACTCAATATAGCGAAGAGTGCGCAGGAGTGGAATAATTCTCAATATAAAAAAACAGACTTCATAAAAATTTCAGAACTGGACCAAATTGAAATGGAACCACACGGGAAGTGCCAGATTTAAAAAAAAAAGAATCATCAAAATCGGTTCACCCAGTCATAACTTATGAGGTAACAAACAAACAAATAAAAAAACAAAAACAGTTGAATTGAGAACCTCCTCTTTTTCGGAAGACGGTAAAAAAAACAACAGGTAAATAAAAATTTGACTCCGATGGTCGGTCGAGAATATTATGAAGTATTTTTGGAGTATTATTTCTAGTAATGTACTATGTAGGTTATATAACGCAGATTAGCTAAAAACGGCTGTTTTAGCGGTAATGAGTTTTATGACTATATAATACCTTATGATAAAAAAAAAATTAATAGTTAAAAAAAAATACTTCATTACCTTCTCGAGTGAGTTAAAAAAGTTGGTCTTTATTTCCTAAGGAATAGAGGCCAAACTTTTAGAGATTGACTGAACACGCCGTGTTACGTGCGTGTTTTCATTTCTAGGCATTTGGTTTTTTCGGGCATAAAATGAGAAAATATTGCCGTATTAGGCATCATAATCATCATCGTCAGCCCATATCAACCCACTGCTGGGCATAGGCCTCCTCTTCCTTGCGCCATTTATCCCTGATGTCATCGACCCAAAGGGCTGGTTGCCTGCCCACGGAACGCTTATCCGCTATTGGTAACCACTCTGTCAGGGCTCTACTCCACCTGCCATCACCACGCCTAGCCACGTGCCCTGCCCAGCGCCACTTGAGTCGCATAATACGGCTACCGATATCCGTGAGTTTTGTCCTTCGTCGGATTTCGGTATTTCGGACTCGGTCTCTCAAGCTGATATTTAACATGGCACGCTCCATTGCCCTTTGCGCGACTCTTACTCTGTGCACAGCCTCTTTGGTTATCGTCCATGTTTCGGCACCGTAAGTCATCGTCGGCAGGACACATTGGTTGTAAAGCTTGGTCTTCAGGCATTGCGGTATTTTTCGATCCCTGAGTACGTTTTTGAGTTTTCCAAAAGCAGCCCAACCGAGCTGTATGCGGCGTGAGATCTCTTTTCTGCGAAGCTCTTAGGCATGTCTTTTTGCAATTATACAGAAGCCTCTATTCAAATCTTCACCACTTTACTAGGATGACTTGGACTTGACCGTGACTTACATTGTTTGATTCTGTAGTGACTATAACTTGTCTGACAATATTTACTAAAACTTGAATATATTTCTATACTTGACACTGGAAAATGCATAAGACGTGAGATGCCAAAATCCTCTCAAGAGGAAATAAACCGGTCAAATGCGAGTCGGGTTCGCGCACTGTGCGTTCCATAGCACCCCAAAATACAAAAAGTTGTGCAAAAGAACAACATCACGTCCATGCGGTCACCCATCCAAGTACCGACCGCACCCGACGTTGCTTAGGTTGATAGTGAACATAAATTTAAATTTTTGAACAACAATAACGCATAACGTAATAATGCAGAAAACCCACCTGTTCGATAACCTTGCACTGTCCGAGCTTGACTTTGTCGGGCGAGTCGAAGGTGGATACGATTTCACCACCAGTGACCAAAGCCAGCCTCTCAATGCCATCGAAGTCAGCATGCTCGATAGCCATCACTCCAGCGTCAGCGAATAACTGCTCAGGGTAGTTGTAGATCAGCTGTCTGTAACGATAACAAATAACATATTAAAATTTTACTAACAATTACAAAAAATATGTACTAAAAGGACAGACAAAAAAGTGAGTTAATTAAAACAAGTTGTTAAATATATAAGCTAATTTAGGACACATACATCGTCAATTTGAGTAAAATTGAATGCAGAAAGCCAGGAAATGAGAGCATGTGAAGCAGCCTATGTCACAATGGTTTGCTTTGATGAAGTTCGGGTGTCTGCCTTGGACGCCCCTTATATGTAACTGCCATAAATACAATCCCCATCTCTGGGGCTTTACAGCTAACTCTAACGCGGGCTTGAATGACGCTCGATTGATTTTCCACGCGAAAATCACGCGAACGCGAAGATTAACGCGCCAAGATACGATTTGCGGTCGCGTACATTTCTCATCACCTAAACAGAATCGATTAAAACATGTAGCCGTAAGGCCAGGGCCCCGATTCTACTAAACCAATTGTTTTTTAATTGTTAATGAATTTTCTCAAAAATTGCCTTTATGACAGTTTTTGGCATAGATAAAGTGTCAAAAGTGAAAAACTAAATTGTTTTTAAATTGTTAATGAATTGCCTCAAAATGTAATTTTTTTACACTTTTTGTATAGATAAAGTGTCAAAAGTAAAAAAATTGAGGGAATTCATTAATAATTGAAAAACAATTGGTTTAGTAGAATCGGGGCCCTGTTTCATTGTACAACTTTACCTGTTGATGAAGACATTGCATTTGTGTGCCAAGATCTTGTTAACTTTGTCCTTCATCTTTTCCTTTTCAGCTACTTCCAGTTCTGCAATCTTCGCCATTGAGTCAACTTTAATTGTGGAGCCGAAGACCTTGATTTTGTCGGTGTCCATGGGTGTGTTGGCAATCAGAATGTTGGCATTCTCAATGCGTTTGGGTTGATGTACACCCACCTGAAATAAGAATGATCAATTTTTATCTAATATAGAGCAATTTTTACAACAGCTTTTTACCCGATTGCTAAAAGGCGGGTTATGTTTTTTGGATATATGTAATTATGTCTGGTTGTCAGATTCTATATACTACCTGAAGCCCAAACAACTTGACAAATTTAAAGTGAGAGATTCGTCAGTATCCAGAATGTAGTACTATAGGTAGTATATAAGTATACATACATAGGCTAGTACTAGCCTACGACTTTTTGTATACTTTCTGGATACAGGTAATACTGCAAAATATAGCCTATTGCAAAATATATTAATAGATATGTTTGTTTGGTTTGTTCCCATATATTTTGGCTTCGCTCAGTCTAAAATCGTTCAGGTTTTAGGTGAGAATGTAATACATAATATGTATATGCATGAAGGCTAACTAGAGTATTGTCCTATTCGCTCTACCATTGTTGAGAAAAAAAAACCCAGTTGGCTCAAGATCGTACTTTGTCCCTGGTGTCATAATTACCTTTTTGTTAAGAAGGAACCCTTCATCCAAGAATGACTCTTCCAGCAGCCCACCAGAGATCTTGATAATCTGAATGGCCTTCAAATTGCCTGAACCCTTGAGACGGAGCACTGCGTCTACAGCCAACTTTGTGAAATGCCTAGAAATCATACAACAAATTATTAAGTCACTAAAACCACACTACTACAGCTTGCACCATCACAGACCAATACTGCACACCAAATCCTCAGCAACAGGGTCGTTTTTAATTGGAACAGGTAGCCTGAGGGTGGTCGCATCGAAATAAATAAATGGGTTTAAAAACAAACTGGGCAGATGGGTATAATGGAGAAGATAATTTTAACAAACAAATACATTTTTTTTAAACTGTGATAATATCATGGTGTTTATTTGTCCTGATAATTTTCGACACGTTTGTACATTGGTTTAAAATTACACAATTGTTTTTTTTTTTCTTAATATAAATTGCGGGCCTGTACTTCAATCTGGTCATCATAGCTAAGCATATTCGTGAAAACCGCAATTTAAATCCCGTCCAATGGTTTAAGAGATGTGCGTGGACAAACAAACAGACAAAAATTCTAAAAACTGTTCATGTTCAGCATTTTAAGACACTTTAAGATGACCTGTAGTGTGTTTTTGTAGTGGTAGGACTCTTTGCAGGGGTCCACCTGGGGAAGTAACACACCTTTGCCAGTTATTCAACCGCCAAGCAGTAGTGTGCAAACACAACTGTGTTCCGGATTGAAGGGCAATGTCTACAGCGAAATTACAGGGCACACAGAGATTTGACATCTTATATCTCGGGGTGACGAGCGCAGTGCATCGCCGTCTAGGGTTTTGAACTGTTGAAATTCAAAATTCTGAGTGGCGTTGAGCTGTTATGGGCAAGCATGAAGAGCCATCAGGCGAACGACTTCGCTTGTCTCGTCACTCAGTATCATAAAAAAAAAACCTGTGTATGTGTTTTTTTTTTTATATCTCGCAGTTACAGTTTTTTTTTTATCTGTACGTCTTTATTATATGTATAGACATAGATATAGAACTGTAGGTCATGTACACAAACATGAAGTTGACATTACCTAAACCACAAATGATAGTAAAAGTACTTACTCCTTGTGATTAGAAAGAATCTTGGAGCTAAGTGTGGTGCGAGCAATGTTCTCAAGATCAGCTCTCAACGCAGCCTCGTTGAAATTCTTGTTGTGATCAAAGCTAGCTTCAGCCAGTGCCTGTTTAGCAGCGTCAGCAGCTATACGCCAACCGGCAATGATGGTCTGAGGGTGCAGCTTCTGCTCAATCAACTTCTCAGCTTCGCGAAGTAGTTCTGCAGCTAAAATTGTGTAAAATGTTGTCTTATTCAACATGGATTTGATAAGCTCTTCATTACTGTTCAGGTTAGAGTTACCATTTCTGAATAGGTAAACTAGTCAAGAAAATAAATAACCTAAGCGCCGCGCAGTGCTTATAGGCTGGCTGTATAACTCAGGTAGTAGTACCCGCAATGCTACATGGGTGCAGGGCAAAATCACAAACAGATTGAGGACTCCAGGAACAATCCGCACAAGCACATTCCGTTGCGCATCAATGTACTGTTGCAGTTCAAGATTCTAGGTTGTACTGAAATTGCGTAAGTCTCTCCCAAAGTCTGTACAGGCCATTGGCCTACTACTGGCGGCAAGAGCAGTTTGGCCATTTAATGAGTTTCTTTTCAAGGCCTCCGAAGATCGAGACTGTAAAGGAATTCTTATGTTTACTACTGTCAGTGCTATGTGACTGCAGAAACGTAGATCTATTCTTAATAAAAAAAAACAGTGCTGCACAGGCCGTGGACAAATTGTCTTTCAACAATATTAGAGTAAAAAAAAAGACAAATTGTATCCATATTCTACGAGCAGTTAAAAACAGTGGAAAGACAATTTGTCTAAAGCTCATGCTAGGCCTGCAACATTTACAGAATAATAGTGAGATGGACGAATACCTATGTATCCTGCTTGGGTAATAAAATTGCAGACACCCTTGCTAAGGAGGGTGTTAGAAAATTGGTAAATGACGAGGAAGTGGGTATCTACAAACCATCAGCAATGGATGCCAGTAATTCCTTACTTACCCAAAACCGTGACTGATGTAGTACCGTCCCCGACCTCATCATCCTGCACTTTAGACATGTCCACCAAGATTTTAGCAGCTGGGTTGTCTACACCTATTGATTTGAGGATTGTGGCACCATCATTTGTTACTTCAACCTGAAATATTAATTGTGGGTTTAAGAGCTGCTGCATCTGTTTCTGGTCTTTTGGTATAAAAAAATAAAAATAAAAACATTCCTACACAATGTATTTAAGTATTAAATTAAACTAGCTGTTATCCGCTACCCTAATAAGAAGACTTATAATGTTTCAACTCCCTGTTGATGTTTTAAGTTAATGGTAGGGTGGCTTTTTCCAACATGATGCCTAAAACTGGTCAACTCTGGCAAGTCATGGGGATCGACACAGGACACTGCCTATTGCACAAACAGCTTTTCAAACCTGGGGTCACAGACTGTCATCTTGGAGAGGGTACATGAAGACTAAAGAAACAGCCACTCATTAGTTGCTTGAGTGCAGCAGCTTGGCGAAAGAACAAAACAAAATCCTCAGGTTACTGAGGTTGCTCTGACAAGTCTGTGCTGGCAAGCTGCTTGCCTTCCTCGAGAAGACCTAGCTATTCTAGCTGCTGACAGGTGAAGCAAAAAAGGGTCTATGATTGGCATAGTTTACGAAAAATGCTCACTAACTTAAGTATCTAGTGAGTTGTGAAAAGGAAATTCACAAAATGCTATGCAGTCTGCACATAAACAAGGCCACAGAGTAGTCGCCACTACTCTATAGGAAAGGGGTACTGGCCTGTGTCGATCACGATTAATAGAGTCAAAACGATCGAGTTGCAACTCATGCAGTTTCACGCTGACTGTCATCACATATCCCAAACAATAAAATAGCATCTTACTCTATTGGACCTCGGTACATGGGCGTATATAAGCACACCAAGCTAAATCGGTCTTTACATTTATAAATTATGACCAGTTGTGGACGACAATTTGAAATCAACTTTTTTGATTTCATCAATCATCGCAGGATTTGTCGAACATTGATTAAACTTGGCGCGGTTTAGACCTGTTGCCCGCTTTTGCAGCACATGATTCTCAGACAACATAACATCTGAGATTGGTCGAATCATTTGACTCTGTTCAATTGATTAAAACGATTGGTTGATTGGATGCAATCGGTTTATAGGATGCAGTCGATAGACACAGGCTTAGAGGGTTTTCTCTACACCCGTGTCTACCAGAGCCAACCACACTCACACAGAGGTGGGGTCTTCAAATTTGGAGACACTGAGCGAGAGCCCTGATTTGACCTGAGAGCCCAGACTGCATAGTTTGTTTTTTTTCACTTAACATCAGGCGAGTTGGGTGTCGAACACAAGCCTACTTAAGAATAGAAAAAAAACTGATGTTTGCTGCGTCTGTTACCTTCTGTAGAATAAACGGCTTGACAGATTAGTAAAGTGAGAAGTCTACAGATTCAACTTCTTGTCCGGAATGTCATGGCCTATATTTTGCAGGTGGGTTTGTTTCTATTAAAAGCTAGTATATATATGTATTATTGTATTGTGTGTATTTTATAGATATATATATCTATAAAATAGAGTAGCACACGCATTCAAAATTCAACAGGTCGATTATTTCATTTATGACAAATTAGTCAACATGATGAGGTTAGTTTCCTGAAAAGATATCTGACCAGGGCTCCATTCAATAAATTGGACAAAATATCTACACGATTATGAAGGTATGTACTTACTTGACCCGAGTTTCTGCCCATAGAAACCAGAATTTTGTCCATGCCTTTAGGGCCCAATGTACTTTTCACCAAATCTCCAATAGCTATGGCGCCGATAAAACTCGACATACGAGCTACCTCGGCCTTCTCTTCTTCAGCTTCATTTTTCAGAATTCTAATGGGATTTAACGACACCTGAAATAGAAATAATCGAAGTCATCAACGCACGTGCCTTAACCAGCGATCAGACACCGGTTTCAATTTCTTTGTTCTACACCCGAAATTGGCTATGTCCGCGTAAATTTCAATATACATCTAAAAAAGACACTTGTAAATAACATATTGTGTCTTACCATAATGCAAGATAATCTTTAAATTGGAATAAAATAAAATTATTGTGGACTTTTCTAGCAATGCAAAATTTATTTTATTGAAAAGAATAGAATGAACCAATGAACAATATTGAGAGAGTCACAGGTCACAGATCACAGAGTGCTAAAGACTTGAACAAATCAAATTCACCACAGACTAACTAACGCCCATAGAATTGTACTTTGTGTTACTTCCGCAGTAGGTACATGTATTCTAGACCAATATAAAAGCCGTAATAGACGCATCGAACCATGAACCGCCGTCTGACCAACAGGAGAGAAATAGACACGTCAACTTGGCTGACATCAACCACGTCAACCAACGAGAGAAAAAGAGAGGGAAATTATATTCTCACTCTTTCTCTCCCGTTGGTCAGACGGCGGTTCGTCAGCCAAGTTCGAGAAGTCTGTTACGGCTTTTATAAAGGTAATCTGTGTTCTAGACCTAGGTACGTACATCCTGTGCGTACATCGAATTCCATACATCGATTTTGTTAGCAAAATCGATGTATGGAAAATCAACATCGATTTTGTTAGCAAAATCGATGTTGATTGATTAGTCAAAATAATTATGTATAGAAGTCGAAAACTTTTTATTTTCGTAACTATTCAACTTGGCGCCATAAAAACATGATTTGAATCACGATAACAATTTAGATAATTTTGTAGGTACTCACGATGATACCTTTCTATTTTATCTAGGTAGGTTGTACCTATTATCAGCTTATGATAACAAGTACCTATCACAGGAGGATAAGATAATTTACAAGTATGTAGGTAAGTAAGAATGTGTCATACATTAAATTATTTTGGACAAACAAAGACAGCGACTACCTCTCTCAGAAAACCTATAATTAATTTTAGTCATTTTCGTTTTTGCTGCGTGTAGTCAAATAATCCGTCAGTAAAAAGTATAGTAAAGTATATAGTGTAATAGTGATACAAAAGTATAAAAGATGGTCAAAATGGATAGCCAGATTGCATCAATTCCAGCGACCGGAGTAAATAACAAAAGCTTAACAGATACTCAAGCTCAAGTCGATGAAGTTGTTGTGATCATGCGCCAAAATGTTGAGAAAATATTAGAGAGGGACCAAAAGTTATCAGAACTTGACAATCGCGCAGACGCTCTCGAAGCTGGAGCAGCCGGGTTCACGACTACTGCTGGAAAATTGAAACGCAAACAAATCTGGGAGAATATGAAAATGATGATAATAATTGGTGCCATCGGAGTTGTCATGCTTATCATAATTATTGTGTGGGCCACTCGGTGAGCTTGTGAACTGTGTGAACTGAACAATTATATACTCATCATATATGTTAAAAACTAAATTAATTTTATTTTCATTAATATAATACTTGGTAGGTATTAATAATGCAAATGTATCAACTTTATCATTCCAAAATATTTGTATAATTCCAAAATAATACAAATACATTTATTTCCAAAACTTATAATACATTTTTATTTTAACCGACGTTTTACACTAACATATTATATTTAAAAAAATATATATAATATATTGATTTTTTGTTTTATGTATAAAGGTATATCAATTGAAGCAAATAAAAAAAGCCATAGTACACCTAATAATCAAAAACAAGATGTTGTCATGTGCTAAAGTACCAAGACCGCATTTTTTTTTATTCAATGTGTTTTTATTTTCCTCAAGGATATTTTTCTTATTTAATTTATATTAGGTAGGTACATACCTACGAAAAAAACGGGGATGAATTTTTGAATTAACAAACTTTTCATACGTCATCGGTTTCAACCAAGTTTCAATTCAATTCAGAGGAAGGACTTATTATTCTGTGGTTTTCAAATGATGCGTCTTGAAGTTTGAAATATTAGAAACAAAACATAGGTACGTCAGCAGCGCTGTGTCTGTAGGTAAACAAATTATTTACGGTCTTCGAGTATACAAGAGAATGTATAATCAAAGTCCAGTGTTACTGTTCCAGTTACGTATTTGTCAATATTGTAGCTATATATCAGTGAAATAATTTTTAAATCGGATTAGTAGTTTTGGAGATTACTTCTTACAAACAAACATACAAACCAAAACATACTTTACCTCTTTGATGTAGATGATGTAGTATAGGGCTGGCTAAAGCCGATTAGGCCACGTCGTTATATGAATTTTAATGTCATAACATGTGTATTATATGTCTGTGACCAAAATTTACAAAAATTAAAATTAAAATAACCATAGATCAGAGTATGACAACAATAATTAAATTTAACACAGGAAATATGATAATATTGGCTTAGGTTAAAATTGGCCACAGAAAAAAAAACATTGATAAGCTAAGCTAGCTAAGAAATTTGTATGTTAACGTCAAATGTCAACATTGTTATTAGTTTTTTTAGTTTTTGTTCGCCATTTTTATTTTCTTTACGTTTCGTGGACGTGACAGTTTTTCTGATAATTTTATAATATTCAGATAATTATCAAACTATTTTCCTAGAAATTACTTCTATTTGTGTACTCAAGTGATTAAAAGTTAACAAAATGGAAGATCAAGGAAGTTCGGGTCCTAGAGTTAGCGACAAGCGGTTGGCACAAACGCAAGCTAAAGTCGATGAAGTCGTCGGCATTATGCGTGTAAATGTTGAGAAAGTTTTGGAGAGGGACCAAAAATTATCAGAGCTTGATAATCGCGCAGATGCTTTACAGCATGGGGCTGCTCAGTTCGAACAGCAGGCTGGGAAACTGAAGCGAAAATACTGGTGGCAAAACTTGAAAATGATGCTTATCATTTGTGCTATTGGAGCTGTCCTCCTTATCATAATCATTGTTTGGGCTACGTCCGGTAATGGCAGCAATGCGCCAGCGGTGACAGAAGCTCCTGCCGCCGCTCCTGCTGATTCAGGGCGATAGTTGCTCACCAAGGGCATGAACAGATCTACTAAAATTTGTAAACCACTCGACGTTACTCATCGTTCAAAGACAAGGAACTTATACATGCGACTGAAACTATAAATTTTATATTTTAATATAACAAAATTTTGCTGAAACGCACACTTATATTCAATTAATGTAACTTTCTAGTACCTACTTAAAATACTAAAAAAAGTTTTGATATTTGTCTACAAATGTTCTAGACCAGTGGTAAATTGTTTCCTATTGAAAGCGAATGACACCTGTAAAGTTTGTATTTTTATAACATTTACCCGTTTCTCTAAAAATTAAGTGGGCCAATATTATAGAAAATCACCTAGTGATCTTGTTAATAGTATTAAAATATTTTCTAAACTATTTATGGTCAGGTTGGAGTGGAACTGATATTTTTACACTATTTATCCTAATGTCGCCTATGTATATTGTTGTTAAAGAAAATGTGACCCAACATATTATTGATGTCGGAGACATGCCTATAAGGTTTATGAATATTACTATGTGGCATTTGATTAAGCACTACAATTTGTGCAAAGTCAGGACTTCTCTCACATAGTATGTTGTGCCTATTCCATATTATTATTACAATTCTATATTAAAATTATTACTATGTTAAATTTTTAAGTAATGTGGTAGGAGTTCTGAGTTCTGAAGCACAAACTAATATTTTTAGTATGTATTTTTTATGTTAATCATTCACAATATGTAATTAAAAGCACACTTAAGGGAGGTTAAGGATATGTTAGTTAATGTTGCCTATATTCTATTTTTGTTTTCATTCTGATTAATAATTTTGTCCCTTGAGATTGTTCTGCATTTCTATTCTGTACTGTGTGTTAATTGGGACCAATGCTTGCCCTCACTTGTGCAGCAGTCATGATCCTTTAGACTCTGCATAGTTCTTTACAGTTACAATTACCTGATACCTTTGTACTAGCACATTATCTTGTTTTTGTATTATAAGAAATAAAATATGTATACTTAACAGTGTTGTGTGATTTATGATAACAATCTTTTCAACAATGCTTAGTACTTTATCAATTACCTGTTTCAAGACTATTGTTGAAGGTGACTAATGTCTACATACATTCACCATATTATACTATTATCTATTCTGTGATCTAAGGTAGGTTAAGGCAAGGTTTTCCCACTTTTAAACAACTTTTATTACTACAGATGACCATAAGGCTTAATATATTGCATTTGTAGCATCATTTAGTGAAGCAAAACCATGGTGCTTACACACAGTTGTGCATTTTGCTGCTACTTTAATTTTTAAGGTTTTTGCTCATAAGTTTCAAAAAGTATAGCTGTAATGTAAAATGTACCGTTGCGGTTCCCTCCATAATTATGAAATCTCATCATCATCAGCCAGAAGATGTCCATTGCTAAACATATGCCTCCCCGTTTAACCTTCTTTTTTTTTTTTTTTTTTTTTACCTTCACACTGAATGACAGCCTGCTATCTGTATCCACTGGATACCCGCGACTCTCACAATGTCGTTGGTCCATATAGTGGGAGGCCTACCAACGCTGTGACTTCCAGTTAGTGGTCTCCACTCAAAAAAACTTTCTTCGTCATCGGTTATCGGTTCTTCGAGTGATGTGATCTGCCCATTGCCATTTCAACTTGCAAATTTTAATAGCTATGTCAGTGACTCTGGTTCTATGGCGAATATCCACATTCCGGATTCTATCGTGCAAAGAAACACAATATGTCGACTCTGCTATAGCTTAGGTCTTTAGATCAAAATGCACAATGCTGTAGTTCACAGCATCAGCACTTGCTCTTTACTGCTTGTGCGTGCATTGACCGAACCATTATTCTAGACATTTTTCATACAATTCAATGTCCGACTCAACATAACGCTTACTGCCCCATAATGCATGTCGGAGTATACCAAAGCTTTAGTTGTGTTACATGGAGTAGCCCGACATGTTGAACTCTATGGTGACTCTCCCTATCTATGATTCTCCTGACATCGAGTGGAAATTTTATTGATTCTCACAATCGTTGAGCCATGGTTGTTGCAAAATTTAGCGAGCAATTTGGATTTTTCATTTCATAAATTTCAAGGTGAAAAATCAAGTTCTGGCATTGAAGTAGTTACTTTTTTAAACTATTTTCTATCACTTGCTCACGAGGTAGACCAGTCAAGTTATTGATGATTTCGCCAATGAACAGCCCACAAAAGGCATGAACAACGCAACGTAGCGTAGGCGTTAATAACAACGTAGGTAGGTGCTTATTAAAATTGCAGCACCTATATAATGCCTACGCGAACCAGTTTCCCGTATAGATTTATGAAACATACCTATTTAGGCACCAGTGCCGGTATCATTATATTTTGGAATAAATTATCAATTGTAAAAACTGAGTTCAAAATTTATAAGTGAACGAGTTCAAGGGGCCTTACGGCTGCCTCTTAACGCGGGCTCGAAACAGCGCAGTGCGGAAAATCACGCAAACTTAAACAACTCCCCGAGATACGGTTTGCGATCGCGCAACGTTTTGCAATCACCTAAACTGATGATGTAATAAACAATAAAAAAATAAGAATCCCCGCCTTTTTTGAAGTCGGTTAAAATTACGCATGAATATTATTTTAAAGCATTCAGTCAGTTGAAGTTTTATGGAGTAGGTAATATGGTTTGCGTTTACGGCTAATGTTGATGCTGATGTGAATTTCTAAAAATAACCAACGAGGCAGTCAATTGAAAGCCCAGTTTTAAACAAACTTACATCCACTGAACATGAGTCAGCTTTTAAACTGATAATGGGATAAATAAAATGTTTTAGGAATTTGCATTTAGTTAATTTTAGGTATAAAAATAAATAAATAAATAACTAACTATATTAGGATTTGTTGGTAAAAAGTTTATTTATTCTCTATGGATCTCTCTACAAGGAGTAACATTTCTTTTTTCTATGGTATCCCTTTGTAGACCGGAAGTACCCACCTGTATATACGTAAAATATTCTATTAAAATTTAGGTACCTACATAAAAAGTTTGATAATAAAAATAATTGAAAAGAGGCCGGTTGGACAGTCCCAGTGGCTTATGCCATTCATGCCTATATAATGAAGAATTATTATCCCTACCATATTATAAATGTGTAGATCAAATACCTTCACACATGACTTCTAACTAAGTAGAAGCAATACCGGATATCGGTTTAACTTGCAAAAAAAATCCCGTTTGCGTGATTCAGGTAAAGTGTCGTATTTACCTATAATAGACGCACTTTTCATATTTGTGAAACTACGATCCATTTACACTCATTATTTTAGAAATTATTGAATACCTTATTACGTTTTTAATAATATTATTCGTAAAGTTTAAGCAAATTTTCAATTTTTTCGCAAAACATCGTTTTAGTACGCAATCTATTTTCAAACTATGGAACTACAAATCTGACGGCTGTCAGTTTGTTTGTTTGTCCGCGCACATCTTTTAAACTACTAGAAGGATTTCAAAGCAGTTTCCATGAATATGCTTATAAAATACCTGATTGAAACATAGGCTATATTAATTTATGATAATAAATAGTAAAAAATTTTTTTTTTTAAATTATTTATAACGCCATCTAGCTTATTTTACAGTAATGTTGTCGTAATGACAGACTTCTACTCGCAGACATGGTAGGTAGGAAGACTGGAGCGGCTGTTGCCATATAATCTATATGTAAATAAAAATATAGATATTCGCCAAGAACCAGAGTCACCGACATAGCTATTAAAATCTGCAAGTTGAAGTGGCAATGGGCAGGCCACATCGCTCGAAGAACTGTTAACCGATGGGGAAGTAGGTAAGGTTCTTGAGTGGAGACCGCGAACCGGAAGACGCAGCGTAGGTAGGCCTCCCACTAGATGGACCGACGACATTGTGAGAGTCGCGGGCATCCAGTGGATGCAGATGGCAGGATGTCGTTCAGTGTGGAGGTTAAAGGGAGAGGTCTATGTTCAGCAGTGGACGTCTTCTGGCTGATGATGATGATGAAATAAAAACGAATCGCCGAAATGTATGTACCCGCATAACTTCCGATAGACTGCACCAAATAGTTTTTTTTTGTTCTTGTTATTTTCAGGACAGCCAACTGCTTTTGAAGAGGTTTTACAGTTTATTATGGCGTAATTTAAAGTACGTTTATTTTTGTATTGACTTCTGACGTGCTAATATACCAAGTCGACGGAGATTAAAATGAATACATTTTTTTGCCAGGATCAAACTTAAGACCAATAACAGACACGCAAAGTAGGTGAACTCGGCATCTAATCTGTTACTGATCTATGATTAGCAGCTATTTTGGATGTTATGGTGGTGAACGAAAGCGGTTTAGTTTTTGGAAGGGTCGAGGCGCAGAAGGCGGGCAAAAATTATTTAGACATCATTGATTGGCAGTCTTTACGCGGAGTAATGTTAAATAACAGCGATTAATTATAGATACCGCTCCATACTTCCTACTTACTATTTACTAATAATTCAATAATAACGTTTGTCATGCATGACATTTCGCTTGACTTATACCAATTTTTTTTCCTTATTGGCTCCATTGCTCCACACTTCCAACGTATTTAACCAGTGAAAGTAATATATTATTTGCTTGAAATATATTTGAAACTATGGACATGTCGGGATACCTGTATCGAGTCAGATTAAAACTAGACTAAAATCATACTATGACGATAGTATGACATTCCGCATTAAAATGGAGAGCAAAAAATCTACAATAATGTCATAAGTGTAGGTATTAACTATAAAATATTCAGTAGATATAAATAATCCGATGGATTTGTGCCTATTTAAAGTTCCGTTCGTGTTCGTTAGTGTAACATTTATATTTGGATATGTCAGTCTAATCGTCCACCCACTAATTACTTTGCGCTACGCGTACGAAGTCGCGGGCATTAGCTAGTTTTAACTAAGGACAAAAATAATAGGTACCTACCTACTTATTCAATGTCACGCGGAGAGGATGTACTAAGCTGAAAGAGGTCCACAGTGCCCCTCATTAAATAACTTTTACAACGGGACCAACCCTGAAATCGCGAAGAAAAAAAACCAGTTGTTCCCCTTACATTTTGTCGACCGTGAATGACCGTTTTCTAATAGCCGGTTCGGTCAGACGGCGGTCCGTGCGATTTAAGAGTTTTATTTTATGATAAGTACTGAGTAACGAGACGAGCGAAGTCGCTCGCCTGATGGCTCTTCACGCTTGCCCATAACAGCTCAACGCCACTCAGAACTTTGAACTTTAACATTTCAAAACCCTGGATGGCGATGCACTGCGCTCGTCACCCCCAGATATAAGATGTCAAATCTCTATGTGCCCTGTAATTTCGCTGGAAACATTGCCCTTCAATCCGGAACACAGTAGTGTTTGCACACTACTGCTTGGCGGTTGAATAACTGGCAAAGGTGTGGTACTTCCCCAGGCGGACCCCTGCAAAAGAGTCCTACCACTACAAGTTGCGCCCATAGTAAAAATTGGTCATAATGACGGGTACTAAGTATATGGACCCCTTTCGGCTTAGTACACTCTTTCCGTGCAAATGTAAAGTTTAATCGATATACAAATATAATATGTATATGGTTTACCCATAGTTTACCTACTATTCGTTATCTTTTTTAACATCTTTTTAATCAATAATTAGACTACGTCACATATTGACATGTCACCGCATCAGTCATCTCACCTTGGACCACGCAAAGCCCAAAAATGTAGGTCAGGCTGTATAGAGCAACCAACATATCTAAATTGTTGAAAGGGGAGCCACCGTCACATTCTCTAAAACAAAAACAAAAGTCTCCCACAAAAAATAAAAGCTTCCCCATTTGGCCAACTTCAAGATAATCTGGTCATCATGCATTGAGTTTTAAGATAAAGATATGAGCACCTCCTTATAAGTCGAACTCTATAATGTGGATACCTAGGTATATGTAACGTCATCGCCAGGGAGGTATACTTAAGTACCCAACTATGGCTATATAGGTAGACACAGTCGTGAGATCACGCGTGTGGGCATATCGAATAACAACGAAACTTTAGGAGGCATGAGAGGAAAAATGCGGATGGAGTCTCGGTTCCGCTTTCCGCTCTGCTTACCACCTGCTACTTTGTGACAACCATTGGCGTTGGTGTGCAACCTTGAACACTAACTACCACTGCACCACCTAGTAAAAATAAGTTAGGTATTATATTTATACCGCGTATTACCACATCTTTTAGCTTAGTAGATAACTACTTAGGTATACGAATGACGACCGGTTTAGCTCAGTGGTTGCACGTCTGCATCATGAGCAGCAGGTTCCTGGTTCGATTCCAGGCCGGGCAGATGTTTGAATGACCAATTTAAATAACTGCTCTGGGTCTGGAAGTGTGTTGTCCGTGTCTGTGTGTGTGTTAGGGCTTCCCCGACACAGATAATCCTAGTGGGGAGCTATGACTGAAACGTTAGGTATACCCATGGATATACCTAAGCGTTATTATTATTAACTTTGTGTTAGTACAACAAGTAGGTACTCTACTTACTAATTTAACCTTGATGCAGTCCGAACTACAGAAGGTACTTAGGTAACCACTTATACCTATTGGTTATACTTATTCACGTCAATTCTGTTGGACCTATAGGTATACCTAGGTATGCTACCATTTTCTAAACTAAACTAAATTTGCGAGCTCTAAAATTCTTGCTATATTATTACCTACCTACACATTGAGATGAAAAGAGGCGTAGAGAATTTTAACTGTGATTAGTTTAGTTTAGAACTTTAGATAATGGTACCTACTACAGAATTGACGTCATTCTTGGTAGGTACCTGCCTATACTATAGTATTAGTATATAGATAGATTAAGTAGGTCTTACGTATCTATGTATAAGAGGAAAAAACCACAACATACCACATGACTTTGATAGGCACTACCTTCCTGTACCTAAGAGTACCATGAGGCCCATGAGCTTCATTCGGCATACCAATTTAATAATTATCTTTGGGACAATAGATAGATAGATAGAAAACTCTTTATTGTCAACAACTCTTTGTTGTTGTTGGACAATCACATATACCTAATATCTATATAACGCCCGATCGGTGGCTCCAGGTAGGTACCTATTTAATTACCTAGAAGGTACTGTCGCTTGTGACCTACTGTCTCTCTTTAAGCCTGTCTTAATTAGGTGGTACCTAACCTACCATTTGTATGTATTACTTATTTATAGTCTAAGTAGGTATATGCTAGTAGTATCTACTACCTGCTATCTCCTGCGGTGTTGTATTGGCAAGCTAGGTATAGTGTCGACAAGACACGTTACGTTCGGTTCTAATCCTAAAAATGGTGTGTCATTCACCCGCTCGATCCTATTAGAATTTTATGAACGTCGCGCTTTTCGAACTGATAGTAATATGGAAGTGTTACGTAGGTACCTACCTAAGTATAATTAATCTACTTGTCTTATCTATAAGTTCATTGTGGAAACGTCCTCCTTTTTATTGCATGTGATGTGATGTGACTAACCTTAGATAAATATCGCTTCCATCAGCATTCCGTCTCGTAGTGTTCCATCTACTATAAATGGGAAGTAGGTGGTTAGCATCCTATTAGCGTGGTTAGGTACCTACTCTTAAGAGTGAATTTAAGAATCTTTTTTGTCTTTTTTTGCAATTAAGAATGCTCTTAAGAATGCATTGTAAAACTTTAGGTCTAGATAGGTAATATCTGGATTTTCAGGCATAAAACGAAAAATGCCGCAATTGTCAAAGAGTTAAGACCAATACAAAATAAGAAGGTAGGTAGGTAACACTAAAATTGTTTTTTTTTATTTATATTACACGGAATTAATCACGTAAGATTAGGCCGGTTACTTCGACTATATTTTCAACCGCATTCGGCGGTCTTTATCAAGGTGAATACGCGCGTTCGGCTGCGTCTCGCTTTGCACTGACCGTATATAACACAGACCTAAAAAAAATGGAATTTAAATTCCCGAAGTTCCTATGACGCCATTGGGAATAAAAAAAGAATAGGAACCATTCTAGCGAAATAAATTGTATGAGTTGACAAAGGGCACGGGCCCCGGAATCCGTGGAGAAGCAAAAGACCTAAAAAACCTCAGAAAAAAAAAGGATGCAGCGTAACCTAATACTTGCCTTTACCTATACCTTTTCGGGGGTCATATCAAAATATGAAAAGTCCGGATATTTTAGTATGTTGGGCAATTTTTAAAAGAAGATTTTTGTTTTGTCTTTAGTCAAGATTAACTCCTATTACATCGCCCAATCTAAAAATAAGGCGGAAAAAATAAATTACAAAGCCGAACGCATGGTAACCCTACAAGGATGCACTAGCTTGATGCATCTCATGCATCTAAATGCATTGTAATCTTCATGAAGTTTTACAATTTATGGCCATGAAGCTTAATTGACCCAAGTTATCTATGAACTCTATGCAGCAATAAATAGCCGTGAGAATTAGAACAGGCTCTAGGATATTCACATCATCATACTGAACCCATAAAATTAAATTGCGTCGGCGACGTCGGTCGTAGTCGGGGAGTGCATTATCGGCTCTCTTCTGTCTCAACGCATTATCAGTGCATTTTTAAAATCTTTTTTTTAGTTTACTCTTATTTGATGGCCATTTTTGTCTCCTCTGTCCATGAACGTAACATTCCTAATACGTCGATGCCTCTGATTATCTTGCACCGATTGTACGTGCCAATGACGAAGAAATATTCCTAAACTCGTTGGTACGTGCGTGCGTAGCGTAGGTAGGTATACCTAATATTTCAAGGTGCAAAGAGATTTGATATTTTTTTTAAAGAAGCAAATGGACAGAGGTTATGTTAAATAAAATTTACAAACAAAAAATAATTAACATTTCCAGGTAGTGTCCTGAGATTGGCTCATAGTAGCGGTTACAGTACCTACCTACAAGCCATAGCTATCTAGACATAGATCATCTAGAAATGTATTTGTTCGTAATTTGGTTGTTAGGCAACGGTTTGGTCTCCAAAATATTTATGCAGTTTTACGTGAATATCACTGCAATATTTCAGAAAAGTACCTACTATACAACCCTTGGCGGCAACTGAACATTTATTCATTTATTCGAGCATTTATATTCAGAGTTGCACCCATAGTAAAAGTTGTTCCTTATGGAACCCTTTCGACTTAGTACACCTTTTCCGCGTAACCCATAATTAGCTAAGTACTTTGTTTAGCTATGGTTTAAGTATAATAAATATATAGTCCTTTTTATAAGGCATTAGATACTTACTGAGAAAATCAGATGTGATGAGACAGCCGGCCAGACATCAAAATCACATCAGGGGTTTCTTTATATCAGTTTGCTAAGGAACTCTAAAAAACGTCACGTTGTTCCCCTTAGAGCCGTAACAAATTTCCCTTTCTCTCCCGTTGATAAGACGGCGGCGGTTCGTCAGCCAAGTTTACGTGTCTGTTACGGCTCTTAGGTCATAATAATTATAGGTTGGTATATTTTATACTTGTATGCTCCAATCAATTTATTGAGACTTTCCTAACATGCATGGCACCGCCAGGCGCTTTCAAATGCATGGGTGGTTGCAAATACGTTCCAAGAAGTTTTCAGTCTGGCAGTTGTAGTTTTGCTTTGAACCCATAACAAAAATTGTTATTAGGTCCTGATAATTAGTGCGATGTATTAGAACTTCTATGCAGTGTTTGACAATTGACAAAAGCTACCATTATACCCACCTTACCTTGGGCGACCGACACCGATATCGGGGTGATAGGTAACTAAGTCTTGCAATGATGTGTCACTTGGGGCGTGATGTGCATTTTCCCTGTAAGGCAAACCCAAGTCAACCCAGCTTCTTGAAATACTTCAGCATTGCTATAAACTAGACTGGCACAGCTGCTTCTGTGGCTTAGGTGGAGATTTAGATGATGAAAAAGAAAGCCTAGCCGCCATGCTACCTAACCTTATCTGCCTTGTCAGATATCAACAAAATATCTGTGTTGCGACCACACTAGTTTCCATGATAAAAATAACCACCGACGATCAAAGACGTTCATTGATTGTAATACTGTATCCACAGCAACCCACCCCAAAACACCAACCCAACGTAATTGCTTAGATTTCTCTTTGAACCCGACCCGATTACCAACGATGTTGTTGTAAAAGCTGTCAGCAGTAACAAATGGCCAGAGTCAGTTTTACCCAAAAGCTTTTTGGAGCTATTATCCAATGTTTACATTATTGAGACCGCGCACCGGAAGTACACCTGCTGCTAAGGAATATGCATTCAGAATTTTGATACAGGCTGAATGTTAGGTACTTATTCTAAGCTGAATGTATTTATTTATTGCTCAATGTACGGTTTGTAAGAGCGATAGTGGCCGAGCGGTAGCATAGGCGCTTGACAATCTGACAGCACCCGGTTCGAACCTCAGTCCTGCACCAATGACTTATTTAGTAAATAAATTATATGTAGGTAGTTTCGAAGTTATCGCTCAAAAATGGTAAAGGAAAACAATGTGAGAAAACGGGTATGTTCAAGAACCTCTAAAGTTCAAAGACATACGACATTCACCAACATGCACTGGGCCAGCATGGCGGATTAGGCAGGGCCCATCCTCTTTCTCTCTCTGAGAGAAGGCCTAGGCTGAGTCCCAGCAGGGAACATGACAAGCTGAAATGATGGCAATGTACGGTACATAAATATAGTTATTTTAACTAAGGTCAGTAACTCAGTAGGTACATATACCCCGTTAGGGCGTTGCTATGGTGTGGAGGAAAATATTATTTACCTATCACAAAACACACATTATACTTATTAATTACTTATTTATGCTTAATAAGGGATAACAACAAAATAAAAAAGTAGGTAACAGTATACATCATTAACAGTCATCGCCCAATCTAGGATTGTACAATTTTGAATGCCTCATCAACGCAAAAAGAGGAGTGTTACAAGTTGTCTGTCTGTGGCATCAGAGCTCCCATAAACGGCTGAACCGATTTTGATTTAGTTTTTTTGTTTGTTAGGTGGCTTGATTGAGAATGTTCTAATCTACGATTCATAAAAATCTGATCAGCAATTTTATCCGGGTTTTCATAAATGTTCTATTTATACTTGTTTAATTTCTGGCTGGCCGTGTTATTCACATCTCACCTGATAGGACGCGATGATTATGGTCGAAGATGTAGCACGCCTAGGAAGGTAATAAGGTATATTAGCTTTATTTTTGAACAACATCTAATTGTACCTGTTCGGAACGGAAAGACAGATGCAGTAAGGAGTTCTACAGTCCACACCTCTGTTGTCTCTCTGTTGTTTGTATCAATAAGACAATGAGATGAATTGGAAACGCAAAGGAACCGGAACCGGAAACCGGAAAATTGCAAGGCGGATTGCTTTGCAATTCTATGCCGGTTATCTCGCATTGTTTGGAATAAAAAGTAACCAATGTCCGTTCTCATTACGCAAACTATTTCCTAGCCCTAATCCCTTCTTAATTTCATCAAGTTTTTTTAACGATGAAATGGGCTGCTTTGCCCTCAACTCACGTGATCACTGATGGTAAGCGATGTTGCGATGATTTGTTCAGTAGTGACAAGGTAACAAAAAGACAAAGGAAAGCTAGGAAGCCCAGAGAAGTTTTTTTCCTAACTCTAATTCAGGGGGTTACATATATACCTACATACCTGAATTTACTTACATAAATAGTTTCTGGATTTGGAATAATAAAATACCCTATTCATAAGAATACATTTACACAATAATTTGTTACAGAGAATTTTTTGTTTTGTTATACTTACAGGGTTATTTTTAATTAATCAACCTCCTCTTAAGGGCAGCTTCATTACATAATAATCAACAATTTTCGTTTCTATGACTTCAAAAATCTCAAAAAACCTTTATAAAATATGCCAACTCTAAAACTTCTATGCCAGAATTTACTTGCGATGCAATGACAAACATCCATGCGTAGGAGTTGTGGCGCATAGTAATAAGAAGATGAATGAGTAACCTTATGTACCTAGATTAATATAACACGTAGGTATCTATTCATTATTTTATATCAACGCTACTACTAAACTTGGAGCCTACTAGATGTGTACATAATTGGATAGTTTTGTCTCGGCATGACGAAGTAGTGAGTCACTGAAAAGTATGCACCAAGGTTGGTCATTTTGTCTGGTTTGGTAAGAATTGTAGACCCATATGAACTTTTTATCAATATTGAAACGCAAAAACACTGATTTTAAAAGTATAGGTAAAAAAAAAGAACTTGTTGGACCGATCTGAAATTAATCTGAGATTATTTAATATAGGAATGTGCATGAAAATTACTCAGATAATAATTACAGAAGTTCCTGCCTACCTACCTGAAATATTTTCTGAGATCTTAGAGTCCTGAAATATATGTTTTAAGAAAAACTAACCTGAGAAACACATTTCCTCAATAGATAAGACTTGATGAATAAAGTGAGTGGACTTGAGAAAACATTGGGGTTTAGTAAATGTAGGTGAAATTTTTCAAAATTAGTTATGAGGCATATTGAAGTCATACAACATTTTAGATTATAGCAGCAAATAGAACTCGCCAAAAAGGCAAGTTTCGTAATTCCCAGTGGTAGCCCAATAACTACTAATATGGCCTCTACTGTGTTAGAGTAGGTTGACAGGAAATAATGGAGATTCTGACGAATTTACAGAACCAGCTAGAGTAGTTAGGTAATTTACAGACAAAAGTTAGGAGACTATTCTTATTTGCGACGCGGTGCATTGCATTTGAGAACGTCATAAGGACAAGGTGACCGCCTAGCTTTGCAGTAAAAGTTGACAGTCCTTATAAGCTAGTAGCTACTTTATATATGCAATACTAAAATACTGACATTATACACCGATTAAAATCTATCAGGGATAAAGCAGACTTTAAAGTTTACACATCCACAGAATATACATTATTTAAACCCAGATGAAACTGCGTACAAAAATATCGCAATGAATAAGAATTCTCTTATTAGGATCTGATTGCCATAAACAGAAAAGACGAAACGAGATGAAATGATTCATCAATAACATTACGTAGTAATGTGATGACCGCTACTTCACCGGGACGCATCGTCTCAAGATGAGGGTGTTCGCTCACGGCATCGCAGAGGTAGAATGAGCGAGAAACAAAGTGTGGGCCGAGTGACGCCGAGCGACTACGCGATGCCATTCCAACTCGAGGCTATTTAAAACTGTGCGCAGGCCCCCTGACGCCGAGTACACGACTAATGATCAGTGCTGCCTTGCCTGCCGCCGAGTGCATAGCGACACGACCGTGTTTACACAAAATCGTTTCAGTGTTTGTTTAGTTTTATTCACATAACACAATCGTGAAAATGGCTGACAGTGGTCTGAAGAGGAATATCCCCATCAAGCTCGGTGACTTTTCTGTCATCGACACCGAATTCTCGAGTATCAGGGAGCGCTTCGACGCCGAAATGAGGAAGATGGAAGAAGAGATGAGCAAATTCAGATCAGAACTCATGAACAGAGAAAGCAATAACTTCTTCAAGAGCACTTCAAGGTATTTATTAAAATGTTGATATGTTTTTAACCTAGTACCTTAATTGATATTAATTAAACAACTTATACAGGGTATCGACATCGCAGCGGTAACCTATTGTAAAAGTTAAGATGTGACTAAAATTATTACTTGAAGATAGTCCATGAATACCAAACGTTGAAAGGCTCAGTGAAAACACTGTCCTCCTGGCATTATCATTCAGTTCGTAAGCTGCCTTCTCCTTAAAGGGAATCTTGAATTAATGAATTGGTCGGTTTCGCAAGAGCAGCTTGCCTCGAGCGATGTCGCCGGTTACAAGTACAAGAAAGCAGATACGAGTATACAAAAGGCATTATTTGGGACCAGGGCCCGGAACGGCATGGCTTCGACTGCAGACATCTCAGTCGCCTCCATTTAAAGCGTGCAGCGATACGTAAGCCCGACGCGGGATGATGTCATAAATAGAAATAGCAGCGGCACAGCCGGCGAGGAATGAGAGAATTTTGTTGCTATAATGAAAGAACTTCAGAACTTTTCGCGTAAACATTCATCATCAGATCAGATTTATTACATGAGAAATTCAAACATTCATGAATCGTTCATGTCCTATATTATGTATGACATCGGACTTAGGATTTACACGATCGGAAAGCTATCAATAAAAGTTGCTATGGGTAGGTAGATATATCAGTTGCTGAGCAAGTTAGACTGGAATTTACCGGAATGCGCAAATTTATGCAAAGTATTCTTGAAAATGCAAAAATTGTCGGTCGGAAGATAAGCGAAATAAAAAGTACCGTATTATAGGTAACCTGTTCTGACATGATATGTCAAAATACTGCTATTTCCACTAAATTTCTTTATAAAAGAAAATGTATAGGGAGGGTAGACAGATGTTTAAAATAAACAGCATGTAAGTAATAAATGGAACGGAAGTAGGTATTGTATAAGCGGAAGTCTAAATTGTAAAGTAAATTTCTTTCAAAGTTGCAGGAGATTTATGAGTCGCGCGTGTCATTTGTGATTTTCGCAAAGAACTAAAACTTGAACGCAGTCTCAAAACAAGTTTACGATTATTTTATCAACATCGGGGTATAGACGCAACGCAGGTTGGCAGCTTTACTAGCGCGAATGCACTGAAGTTATGTTTACGGCATTAATACATGACCCAGTTGGAGCGAGTTGGTGCTGTTTCAGGCACGGACCCAGGTGATGCAACACCAGCCTTCACACCTACTAGGTACCTACTCAGTTCAAATAACTGCGTAGGTAGAACTTGAGTTTGAGTGCGCATTAACACTAATGCTCGCTGTTATAACGAACATGAATACATCTTGTGTACCTATAGGACAACATGAGGAAGGTAAATCAAACCGCGCAGCTACGCGTCCAAAGTAAACATCGCGATACGATTTCAATAAATGAAGTCACAAATAATTTTAGGTTTCACAACAGCCCGCTAGGTGTGGGATTGGGACTAACTGGTCCGCCCATATTGTACTGAATATGACTAGCAACCGTGTGGGTGGAAAAGGCAGCTAGAAGTGATTGGACTTATTTGGCCGCGTGTTAAATCAGTAAAAAAACAAGAAGGCGGTATAGACTATAGAACAAGCTAAGAGCATTGACATTTTTTAACTTTGTTGGCAACATGATGGCACCGTTGCCTGTAGGTAGGTATATATTGACGTAGCACAGGCGGTTTTGTTTGCTGTGTCTACATCACACGTACAATACATTATTATAATTATATATACGTTTACGCTTTTAATTGTCGAGTAATATTGCTTTAGCAAATACCTACACCACAGAAGCAATGCATTATATACAGTATAATAAAATAGAATGTCCAAGTTGAATTAATATGTAAGTGATTATATTCTTCGTTGCAATTCACCTCCAGATATGTTAACTTAAATTTTATATTTTATCTGCACTTAAATTTTATACATTTACCTATAATTATGAAAACTTATCAATGCCTTATAACTTCAGGGCCCTTACTGTCAGATTAACGAGATTCAATTTAGGTGACTGCGTAAAGAAGTTACGCGACCTCAAACCGTATTTAAATGCGTTAAGGTTCGTCGTAATTTCCCGCAGTCACCTAAATTAAATCGCTTTTAAGAGGTCACGGTACGGGCCCAGGACTAAACCCTAAACCCCGATGAATTAAAGACCTGCTATTTAATAATGAAGCCAATCAATAATTTCGGCAGTGTTCTATGTCAATATAAGTAGGTTCGTTCAATTAAAGTAGGTTCGCTCCTATACTTTTTTACTAAGATGTTTTAGACGATGGCTATATAAGTAATCTAATTCCTGGATTTTGAAAAGGCTTTGATTGGTCATAGTCATAGGTACACCTATTTTTTTTAATTATCTCTAGTACTGTTGAACACTTGTAAATTCATGTACCTATGTAAATTGTGAACTGGTTTCGATATGAATTCTCCCTAGAACTGTTGAACACTTGTAAATGCATGTATATAAATTGTGTACTGGTTTCGATATGAATTCTCTCTAGAACTGTCGAACACTTGTAAAGTCATGTATATAAATTGTGTACTGGTTTCGATATGAATTCTCCCTAGAACTGTTGAACACTTGTAAATTCATGTATATAAATTGTGTACTGGTTTCGATATGAATTCTCCCTAGAACTGTTGAACACTTGTAAATTCATGTATATAAATTGTGTACTGGTTTCAATATGAATTCTCCCTAGAACTGTTGAACACTTGTAAATTCATGTATATAAATTGTGTACTGGTTTCGATATGAATTCTCCCTAGAACTGATGAACACTTGTAAATTCATGTATATAAATTGTGTACTGGTTTCGATATGAATTACCTAATCAAATAAACAACCGCAATCTTATTGAATATCTTAACAACAATTTGGTGAACTCACAATGCATCATGTAAAAGCTGCTGATTATATTTCACAGAAAACGTTCTAGGTGGTTATAAATTTTATTTGAAGTAGATTTATTAATGTCGAGCCAATTGGCCAATGAAACCAATAATATTGTGTCCATGATTCATGATTCAAACTTTTTGCCATAGCCAAATTGAGCTTAATAAAACTAACAAATAATATTGCTTTTTGCATGTCTTACAATTTCGAATCTGTTTCCTCCGGAGGAGTAACCAAGTCATCAGAGAGGTAAAATATAAAAACAATATCGTGCATTTACTGTTGTACCTATATTTATTGTAACGTTTTATTATATACGCATGCATGTATCTAGTAGTGCTTGAATATTTAACATTATCTATATAATGATTAGTATAGATGCTTCATACATTTAATAGATATATGTAGGTATGTGAGAACATAATTATGCGTATGATTAACAAAAAACTATACATAGCACTCCGCACCTAGTCTCATTAGAATTAGTGACTAATTAAAGCATCATCCATCATTTCCCAACGTCGACAAAAAGCTATAAGTAAACATATAAGAAAAATTTATGAGATCATCTAAATCTACATATACACAACAGGTTGAAAAATCAACGAGTCAACATACCGTGAGACTTATCAATTAAATAAACATAAAATTATTTAAAGAGTGTCTCAAAAGTCTAAAATACAGAGTTGAAGAATCGCTCGGCAAAAAGTAACCTTGGCCGAGACCAATCGTGCCCAAGCTGCATTGTCAAGTATAAATGGATTTTATACAGGCTGTTACATAAAAAGTTAAGTTAGTTCATAAGCTTGATGGAACTATACCTATATAAAACCAACCACGTTTTTAGAAATTTCAAATTTGTTTGATATCACTGCAAGTAACTTTTGTGTGGTAGGTAATTAAATTTTGACGGTAAAAATGAAATAGAATTAATTAGCCTGTCTATCTAAGGATTTTTTATAAACATCTCGGAAATATCAACCGTGAATAGAAGAACATGCTATAGAAGATAATGTATGACACAATACATAGTAAAATCGCGTATCTAAAACCATATTCCCATGACGTGACGCAGAGGCCACAAATGGCCTATATGGGGCAAGGCAATACAATTGAACACAAAATACATTGATAACCTGTATCTGCCCACGCTAATATCGATGAGATCATTACTGTTGACACTGACCTTGTATCTGCACTGCTGACATGGACGTGACATCAGCCTCCGTGATAAAATATCTACAAAAGCGGAAAAATTAGTTATGCATCGACTCCGAGTTGGTAAACATTTGAACATCAATTACTATTATAGTTACGACAAAAAATCACCTACGAAATGAATAAGACATTATCGTGGGTGTAATTGACCACGTCGATTGAATTCCATTTATCTAACTTATAGAACCAGCATGCTTGTAGAGCATATTTTCTCTTCCTATAGGTACATAACAGGATCGAAGTATTCAATAAAGAGTTGAATACGGACCCTGTTATCATATCAATATGGTCACAAAGTGCCGTTGCAGTAGGTTAGGTATGCTCCATTAATTTTAATCAAGACAATATAGACGACATAAATTATCTTTGTTGCAAGAAGAGCGTCTTATAAACAATTTAATAAATCTACTTATACCTACGCCAGACTTGTTTACATGAATTCTGGGTGACAAAGTTTTCAGAAATTTCAATTCAGAATTTTAGCAGACTTGGCAAATGCAATTATGTTAGAAGGAAAAAACAAACTCGGTGATGATGCATGGATACGAGTATTTGAGTAGGTAGATTTGTGAGAATATGTAGGTATAGGTACGGTAGGTATGGCAATGCGCAATTATTAATTTTCAGAACGCCACATTCTTAAAGCACTAGCAAAATTTACTGCGTTTTCTAAATGCTCCAATTACATGGGTGGATTAAATGCAACTCAACTGGCTATAGTAATTTTCATTTTATTAATGGGTTACTACATGAAATTCAATTAAATTTCTAACTAATCGACATTTTGATCCATTAAAATGTTGTTTTATATGCTTTTCGAATGGATTAAATAATGCAAATCTAGCGTGAAAGAATTCTGCATGTTGAAAATGAGTTCAAATGACTCAGTGGTAGTTTTTTGAAGCCATTCGCTTGATAAAATCTCTTATTAGAAAACATATTTATTTTTAGCAAGGTAATGCATGCTATTGTTTTATAGTCGTCCGCATATCAAATGAATATTTTCCCAGACATGCTATTCTAGCTCATATGGGCAGAAGAATGAAGTAGGCTACATTATCGGATCATAGAATTTAACAGTTTCAATAATTGTGCAATGCCACTTTTAATTCATTTTTAGATGTTTTAACTCTTTTATATGTAAGATCTTTAAAGAATTTTAACTGGGTACACAGGCATTTGTTAATGAACTTAATTTATCTGAAGTTGGTGTTAATTTAATTAATCGAGTGACATTCGTTTATCAACAGCCATTCGGTGTCAATAACACAAAGTTATGTTATCGGTGTTAATGTTAACAAATGTATGTAGGTGCTTAGCAACTCGAATATATATACTAACCTTAGCACAATAAAGCACTGAATAGTAACGTGCATAATGCATATGTATAAAGTAGGACAATCTAACAGCCATAACAGACATGTCAACTTGGCTGACGAACCACCGTCTGACCAACGGCAGAGAAAGAGAAAATTTTCTCTGACACGTCTGTTAGTATTAAAAATAGGTAAGACACAAAGTATTAGTGAATATCAAATTATAAAAATGAAATATCAGTTTTAGACTTGGTATGCTTCTTAAGAGAAGTTTCAAAGTCATGTGGAACGTAAATATTAATACTTTTGAAAAGTGTTGACGACCTGAATACAATGTGTCTAACTATAGGTACGGGTGCTAATTTAAACCTAATGCCAAGATACTCACGGTTTGTTTCACCATGTCCACAGCACGACCACATCTTCACAACACAGTGACAACAGACAGCTGGCCGAGCCCAGCCACTGGGACAGCCTAAACTCGCCCCTGATCCAAGATGAGGGAGACGGCAAGTCTCTGAAGCTCCGATTCGACGTCAGCCAGTACACCCCTGAGGAAATCGTCGTCAAGACTGTAGACAACAAATTATTGGTGAGTTAGATAAATCAATAATTTGTTTGATATTCCCTAGTTCCCTACCATTATCATGGCTGATAAGTCAATGACAGTCATGTTTTTGTTCTTCCATTTTTTCATTACCTACCTACTCTTTAGTAGTTTACATAATGAGTACATTGTGGGAACGAAAAATAACTTCATATTAATACTGAACTATAATAAATTCATTACATTTTTTAGTCTATACAGAATTAAACGGAACGGTTGTACTAATCTGAAAGGAGGTCATTGTATTCATCACTAAAAAGAACCTATACGTCCAACCGTAGGTAATATCGCGAAAAAAACAGCTGTCCTATTCATTTCGTTGATATTAAATGATTCTGTTCTATTAAACAGCTGTACAATGACCACTTATCGGCTTAATGCCAACGTTCCGTGTAACCCTGTAGACATAGCGAATGTGATAATGGTCTAATGTTTTCCTATCTATAGCAAAACAAGCCATTATTTAGACACTTATCTGAGTTTACGAGAGTAATAAAAATGCAGCTTATGTCTGGGAGAACCAGAAAGGTTACATAATCTGATAACATCATGTTATAAAATCTAGAATAACGGGTAGCAACTGCACGAAAATGGCAAACCTTGCAGACATACAATAAAACTCCTTTATAACACATTAGAGTCATTTAGCGCAATGGCGCTAAATGACAGGAGTTTTCAACAGTATACATATATGAGACGCCGCGTCTCGAAGTCTAAAAAATTTAAGAAAGTTTATTTATGTAGAAAAGTTGGCTCAGAACTGTCACCTCAGGCAATATGCCAACGTTAAAGTAACGCTTTTGTTTTTTATCGGGGTTAACGGAGACAAAATGTGCGGTCGAATAGAATACCCACACGAGTAGAGGACGATCATTATTAATTACACTGTTACCGACTCCTTTTCATCTCAAGTGACACTTTGTATTGTACCTACCTACATAAAAAAAATTACGACATTTATTTATTTCTACTGAGATGATTTTGGCGTCGCACGTCTTTGGCCGTGGCTAGTGTCAATAAAATCTTTCCAAGTTTCAAACAAGCCACAAAATACAGATTCTATAATGTTTAAATCTGCCATTGACATTTCTAATAGAATGGAGGAGGTACCACATAAAAATATTTTCCTACGCAAGGTACATTGAACTCATTCAAACAAAAACTCATATACTTATACAGTACCTCGGTACATAATATGAGTTTTTGTAAGACGGGGGTATAGGGGTTGCACTTTGAGGTGTCAAACCCTTTTTTTGACCACCTTATGCAGATGAGAAAAAATAAGGTTGGTTGATTATAGAGGGCTTCTAATAATTCATAAAAAAATTGAGAAAAATGAAATGTCACGGAACTAAAGTTGTTAGATAGGTGCTACTGCTATCAAACCATACAAGATATAGAAATAAATTAAAGTAAAAGAAGATTTGACATAATAGAATAAATCACCGCGCTTATGAGTTTCTAAACAAATTTGGATATATTAAGTTAAATTAGGAAGGGGTTTTTGATAAATTAAAAATAACCCTGTATAATCCTTACATTAGTAACTTTTAAATCCTTATATTGTCTCACTTATCGTCATCATCATTTCAGCAATAGGACGTCCACTGCTAGACATAGGCCTCCCCCATCGATTTTCGAAAGTTGTAAGCGGCCTGCATCCAGCGTTTCACACTTATTCCTAGTCAAATTATCGTGTGTTAATAAAGCGTATCGATTTCAGGTCCACGCTAAGCACGAGGAGAAGTCTGACACAAAGTCTGTATACAGAGAGTACAACAGGGAGTTCCTGCTGCCCAAAGGCACCAACCCCGAGGGCATCAAGTCGTCCCTGTCCCGCGACGGAGTCCTCACCGTGGAGGCGCCTCTTCCCCAGCTCGCGATCACAGATAGGAACATCCCCATCCAGAAACACTGAGCGCCACACCTACGCTAGCGGTCTCAGCAGCTATTCCATACTGTTAATAATTTATTTTAATTTACCTCTTAATATTTACTCTAAGAAGAATTGGCGATATTTATTTAGAATCTTTTAGGGAATCTCAAAATTATTAACACATTAATCCATGCGATTGGGTCAATTAGTTCTTATTCACGGATGTTTCGATCTATTTTGGAACAGTTTGTATAATAATGTTTCGTTAGCATTTGGCTTGGAGATAATCCTGAGAAGTTCCAAATTATTTTTTGCATTTTTGTGGTTTAATTGGGATATTTCGATGTATTCGTGATTTGATTACCCGTTGTGTAAGGAATATAAACATTTTTAGATGATGATATTACTGAAAGGAGCTTATACGTGTTCGATCAATGATATTAAAAAAAGAAGTACTTGTTGCAATGCAAAGGCTATGACAACGACGATTGAAAAGTGTCTTAATATTTATACGCATAAAGTCCATTTTGCTTAACACTCTCTGCAGTTAGCTATAACAAGCATGTTTAAAATAAAAACACCAAGCTAACAGCTTCACACATTTATATTTTAGTACAAACAGTTGTTACGAATGTTTTAGATGTCAATAAAAATTTAAAAAGTCCTTTGTTTTTTTTTCAAGTGATTATATCCCCTATAACATTCAGAAGGATACTTTTAAAGTACCTAAGTACATATTTTTCTTTCTTTAAAAGAGTTAAATAATCGACAACGATGTTTTTGTCAGATCTTACTTCGCAAACAAAACACAAATTACCTACTGTCAGTATGCACTAGGTAGGAACCTACCTTATGTATATGTATACTCAAAGCAAACATATAAAGTAGCTTTACCTTAGTTTCAGAAATCAGAAAAGTTTATTTTGTGACAATGAAAAAACAATAAAACAAAAAATATTAATATAGAAGTAAGTAAACAGGTACATTGTCACAAAAACCGACCCCAACTCAGCATGTTGCTGGTTGTATACCTACAACCAGCGCTCGTTGCAGTTTGTGACTCAATTTATTTATTTTTTATTATTCATTTATTTCAGGTACTTATAAACCCATAATTAAAAACAAAACACAGGCAATCAAAACATTAACACATCAGGAAATTAAAAATAAATAAAAACATTCAGGTCAATAAAGCTATACACCCTTAGAATATAAGTACTAATTCTAAGTATACACTAATATTTACAATACATACATGAATCGGCTTCTTCTAGGCAAGCGTGCTCCATCGTAGACCGCATCATCGCTTAACATCAGGCGAGTTGGCGTCCAAACGCAAGCCTATCTAAGCATTAAAAAAAACATGCATGACAGTTTTACCCGCTGACTTACATACCTACAACATTAGCTGTGGATTTATAGGACGGATGCGGCACTGAAAAAGAAAGGGCAGGATTGAAATAGAATTGATTCCGGAATGGGAGTGGAGTGGACGGATACGAGACTTCAGCGGAAAAGACGGGTCTGAAGTAGAGTGTATTACGGGACGGATTTGGGTCTGGGGTGGAATTAGCGGGACGGGAGTAGAGTGGATTGCAGGACGGACAGACGGACTAAAACTGAAACGGCGGGAAGGAACTAAAGTTGATTTCTATACTACGCGAGCGAAGACGCGGGCAACAGCTAGTCTTCTATACATATAATAAAACTGTAGCTGAGCTAAATCTGAACATTAAATATATATTGAATAATAAATACTCCACAATTTTTTTTATAATGGGAGACAGTCGACATCTTGCAGGTATCTATGATGACGTCACCTACCTGGTGAACATCCTTGAACAAATCTATTGTATGTGAAAACAAAACCCGGTTCATAAACGGCCAAACGGATTTGGATGGAATTTGGAATGAAGGTAGATTGAGATTACAGGCCTATGCCACAATTTATCCCGAAAAAATCAACGGATACGGGATAGCAGGTGAAACCACGGGGCAGAGCTAGTTTCTGACATACTTCTCTATAAAACTTCGATCGGTATCATGATGTATGTACTTACTTACGAGTATGTCAACTGAGTTTCGATCGCAGAAGCCAGGCCAACTAGGTAGATATGCTAATTACGTAACCCCAATGGCATTAGGTACACGTTAGGTATTTAGCGCTGGCATGATGCAATGGAACAAAGGAAATGGACACCGGTACTTGTTTACAGCACAGCTCAGTTACCTCTACACTGTAACCCCGAAGATAGTATAGGACAAGTCGAAACATATAATTGTAATGGAGCACCTACCTATGACCTATAGGAATTGCATTCCAAGTCAAAGTCAAAATCACAAACTCGGAACTTCTTATTAGTAAACGCGTAATAGGTTGTGGGGTAACATACTCCGATTTTAGTTAAAAAAAAAAAAAACTCACTAGAAAGATAAATAAAAGACGGAGTAACTATTTCATCGCTACTTCACGTTTATTTAGGGATAAAGTGCGGCTGCCGAAAGAATGCGTCTCGTTACTAATTTATTATTTTTATTTTGGACTTATGTTAGTCTTGATTTGGCTGTACACAGTTTTTTTACCAACTTCCAAAAAGGAGGAGGTTCTCAATTTAGCTGTATTTTTTTTTTGTTTGTTACCTCAATACTTTCAACTGGGTGAACCGATTTTAGTGATTCTTTTTTTATTTGAAAGCTGGTGCTTCCCGTTTGGTCCCATTTCAATTTAGTCTAGGGGCCTTACCCCTAGCTTCACTTTTGCGAGCCAACTTTTAGTAGGTACCTGATAGGTACCTAAAATTAACCAACTCATTTAAGCTGCATCGTTTAAAAGCGTCTAACTTGAATGAACCTAAATCCGTTTTACTATGCGTGTGTGCGCGAAAATAGCAAAGCTTGGCGACTATCAAATAACTACCGCTTTTCGTAGTTGATGGTACCGTTTAGACAAATAACACCTATGCGGGTCAACTTTTCGAGCTAGGGGTAAGGCCCCAGTTCTGTCATTTTTATGTGTCAGTTTTTAATATTGATAATTATTTATTAACTGTACTTTGTACGATTGATCGAGATGGCCTCTTCTAAAGTAGGTAAAATAAAATAGGGTCAACTCGGCTGCGCGGTCGAGTTTATTGCCGTCGAGTTGACCCCTAACTCATTTTTACAATATTATTGCACTGGCAGACGCATACTTACTCTCAGCAGCTCAACCTCAGAAAAAGGACGCCTCAATTTTATTTTAGTCAAGAAAATTATTCATTAATTTTTGTCCGACTTCAAAAAAGGAAGTTGTATTATTTTATTTACTTATTTTTAATGTTTGTTACCGCAGAACTGCGTCATTTATGAACCGCATTGGAAAATTGAAAGATTATTTTTTTATTAAAAGCCGAATGGATGTAAGTGTGTTCAGATTGATCCCATAGAAATTTCTTCAAAATTGGTGCGATAGTTTGGCTTTTAAATCAAAATCCTAACTGGAAAATTTTGTTATCTACCTGGATGTCACAGTGTTATCATCCAAGTAAGCAAATTTGGCCATTTTATACTAATTTTGTGAAGTCGGGTATTTAAATAGATAATTAATTATTAAAACAACTCCTAAGTATGAGAAATGTTTGATATGTCAACCACTCGTATATACGACCTATGAGTCAAGCTCACCACACAGTGGGAAACAAACATCCACATGTTTTTAGACCACGGACCAGTGTTCCGTGGTCTAAAATAAAATGAGGATGAGTGTAACGAGGGAGTTTAGAGTTCGTGTAGGGAAATTAACTACTAGCTCAGTTTGCTTTACAAGCACTGAGCTTTTTTGTCTGACAAGCAGTGCCGTAAATAGGGGTGTGCCAGCGGTGCCGAGGCACAGGGCGCAGACTCTGGAGGGGCCCAGAAATGACCACACCAGGACCAAGTTTTGTTTTCAAGGGCACAGTTATAGAAGCTCGCACCGGGCGCATAAAATGCTAGTTACGGCACTGCTGACAAGACAAGAGTGAAACAGGAACGAGGCTGGTAAGAAGGGTGCAGAATGAAAACGGGTTGTTAGCAGGACGGGAGCGAAACGAATTTCGTCGCAATCACAACGCGTGGGGGGAAAAGAACGATGGAATGTAAATCTCTTGATTCATAAGGGAAGCCTTTTATAAAGTCAACAGCATCTTGTAGGCTTATATCTCATTCTACCGAAATCCATAGAATACCTACTGTAATAAGTGTACGCAGTAAGAGCAGAATTGTTGAAATATTTAGCAATGTTTCTAAACATGACTCACTTCAAATACTTACCTACCATTGTTTCGGAGAGAAGTGTTAAATACAAGCTAAATATATGGAATGAGTAACGCGGGATGGTGTCATCTTTACGATGAGACATGTCTGGAGACAACTTTGCAGACGTCTGTAATAACATCTGGATTCGAAGAACCCACATTCATGTAGGTACAAGACTCATTAACTGAGATATTTGGGAGCCAGAACAGTGAATATTGTTATTATAGTGACGAATTTATGTGGTAAACTGACATACGACATGGTTTGCAAAGAGGTGTAATAAGTTTAGCGTGTAAGTATGTCTGTGTCTGCTTTGTTATCGAAGCTCAAAAATGGCTGAACCGATTTTTTTTATTGATTTTATCCTGGGAGGGGATTTTGCCCCGGGAAAGTTTATACCGAGATGGTACCTTAACGAATAATTTATTATTATTTAATTAAAGCTACCAAAACAGCGCTTCAGCCAATTCGCTTTTTACTCGTTGATATGAATGGTGACTAATAGAAAACGATGACACTAAGCAATGCCGTGGTACAGGAAGACCTAATCTAAGCTCACGACCGTCCCGCACGAGTTTACGCAGAACGTGCATATTTTTTGCTCTTGACCATGGAATGTAATATATGACTCTCTCAGGTAGGTAATCACCACAAATCATAATATATACTTATAAATGCGACTGTCTGTACGTCTTTTCACGACCGAAATGGTGTTTGGCAAGGGAATGGCGAGGGCTAGTAATTATGTCTATCAATTATACACCAGCTCTAATTAACTCCCAGAATCATATCTAAGCCAAGCACTGAAATAGTATAAAGGGAGGGTTCCAAAACTGCACGCGAAAGTCATAACTCTTACTACAGTACCACCTAATTACGTTCCTACAGTGACTAAATGAGAGACATATGATTTTAGACGGGCGGCTGTTAGTTTTGTTCACAAAATACAATCATCATCATCAGCCAGAAGACGTCCACTGCTGAACATATAGCAGATATCGTCAGCATTCACTGGATGCTCGTGATTCTCACGATGTCGTCGGTCCACCTAGTGGGAGGCCTACTATATACGCCGCGTCTTCCGGTTAGTGGTCTCCACTCAAGACCCTTTCTTCCCCATCGGTTATCGGTTCTTCGAGCGATGCGACCTGTCCATTGCCACTTCCACTTGCAAATCTGAGCTTCGTATGTCGGTGATTATGGTTGTTCTGCGAATATCCTCGTTTCGGATTTTATCGCGCAAAGAAGCATAGCTTCTCCATTACCCGCTGTGCAACTCTTCGTTTTTCTAAGAGGCCAACAGTTAAGGACCACGTCTCAGTCAGTACCATACGAATAATATGTCATCAAAACAGCGGCGCGGTATATTGGTCGCACTGTAGCAAGTTTGATGTATTTTTGCGAGTGTATGAGTGAGTTATGTCCAGTTGATGAATGGGGTAATGAAATGTTGCTTGCTAATCTGGGTCATCTTGCCAATTTGTAAGCGTGGCTTTAGGACAAGGCGGACAGTAAATTGAATGATGGACGCTAGCAGAGTTAGAAGTGACGACATTTGCATGTAACTTCAATCGTCGGAGGATGATTATATTTTTTAGCGTAATTCTATTATCAAATAGATGCCCTAGGTTATTTTTAATCAATTTTAAAATAGGAGTGAGTTTTTTTTATATATAGAATAGATCTACGTTTGGCCACCAACTCGCCTGATGGTAAGCGACGGTGTGGCCGAGGATGGAACACGTCGATCTAGAAGAAATCTATTCACTCTAGCCTTGAAGATGCCCAGATTGTAGTTCAAGAAACAAGGAGGACGGCAGGGAATTCCATTCTTGGGCGGTACGTATCATAAAAGACGACCCAAATCGTTGTGTACGAATCTTTGGAATTTCCACATAGTGTGCAGTCCTTCTACTTGTCCTGTAGTAAAAGGAGGAGGGTAGAATAAGGTCATGAAGCTCTTGCGCACACTCACCAAAATGTATCCGGTAGAATATAGACAGACAAGTTCCTCGTAAACACAAGACAAGCTACGTGAGTTCTCAATTCGGTTGTTTTTAGCCGACTCCAAAAAAGGCGAAGGTTCTATGTTCTACTGTATTTTTTAATATATATTCACCGATATCTCCGCCAACTCTTGACCAATTAAATAAAAAAAATATTTTGTTCGGTAGAGTACCAATACCTACTTCCAATTTGGCCCCATTGTCACCAAGTCAGGCTCTGATAATGGGATCTCAAGGAAATCGAGGGCAACCCTCAAATTTTAAAGGCACTTATTACGTTTTTCATATTATATTTTTGAAGTCGGTTTTTGTAATCCCCTTGTTAGGGTTCCGTACCCAAAGGCTGTGAACGGGACCCTAGTAGTAAGCCTACGCTGTCTGTCTGTCCGTCCTACCTTTTAACGGCTGTAGGTATCTTTCGAACCATAATAGATAGCCAGAATTTTCACAGAAATTGTAGATAATGCTCGGCGGATTAACAAAGAAATAATTATTAAGTCAAAAAGTTTAAACTAAAGAGGTAACTAACTGCTGTATGGGTATTACTATTACCCATACAACAAACGTATTTTTAAAGTATTTTTGTATTTGCTCTAATGTAAAAACGGTACCGATAACCGATGGGGAAGAAAGGTTTTTGAGTATGGAGACCACGAACCGGAAGACGCAGCGTAGGTAGGCTTCCCACTAGATGAACCGACGACATCGTGAGAGTCGCGGGCATCCAGTGGATGCAGATGGCAGGTTGTTATTCAGTGTGGAGATAAAAGGGGGAGGCCTATGTTCAGCATTGGACGTCTTATGGCTGATGATAATGAAAAACGGTACTACGTACGTACAAGGTAGCGTGTAACTTGGCGTGATTATAGTATAACAACAAATAGTAAATAATCGCTAAGTGTGAGTGAGGCATTAATTAACTTGACTTACGTTTCTAAGGCATTATACATATAATTTTATTAGGCACTTAGTATAAGTCTTTATATACGAAGGAGTCTGTACAAAAAAATGATAAAAAATCAGAAAAGACTCACCTGTAACTTTACCCTTTCAGATTCTTGTTCGCTTTTCGGGATCTGTTATTTAAATTATCTTATTAAGGCGATATTTTCCCACTTTTAAGCAACGCTTGTTAGATGACCATAAGGCTTAATATGGCCCGGTGCCCCGGTGGCTCAGTTGGTAGTGAAACTGCCTTGTGCTTGGAGGCGTAGGTTAGATTCTGACCTAGGTCAAATATTCTTGTGATAAACATTTGCGTTTGACACATTTGTAAACATTTATAACTGGGCGTTAATATCTATTTGAGTATGTATTTAAAATTATAGGTATTCTATACATTGATATTTATAAAATAAAAAACTCATTTAGTGGAGCAAAAACACACACACACCGCGCCTACACAGTCGTGCGTTTCGCTACTTCTATTTTTGAGGTTTTACTCATATTTTTCGAAAAGTACAGCCTGCGCCTAATGTAAAATTACCTTTACGGTTCCCTCCATAATGATGAAATCTGTTAACTAAGATATCATAGACATCATTTAATAAATAGGTAATTGAATAAATCCAAAAAACAGGGAGAAAAGCGCAGAACAGTGTTGTTTTTTTTTTTCTATCAAGCAAAAAGTCTTTACAGTTTCCTATTTAAAAAATACAATTTAGTATGTAACCATTTTTATAATCTTAAACTAACCATGGAAGTAGACAAACTAAAACTGAACTAAAGAATGACCAAAATTGCTAAAAGTGGGAAAAGAGGGCCTTAATAAAAAAGTAAAGACTTGTCAAACATTAAAAAATTATATTTATTTGGTCAAGATGTTGGTAATGTAATTTTTGGCTTGGTAAACTAAAACACCCAGAGAGCACACTATGAACGCTTCAGTCATGTAATTGACGGCTATTTCGTGAAAAGACTTCTCTTTGAGCAGGTCCGCCGGTAGTGGGTTATTTCTACTTATCTGGAACAAAGATTTTGTCCAAATTAATATAAAAAATAAAATTTCAATTAATTAAAGTTAAATTAACAATAAGAAACGTGTTAATGGACACATTCTTAGTTTTTAAAATATCATACTTAGAAGTTTAAGTTAGAATTAAATTACTTATTAGCTTAACATTAGGCTAGATTGTAATTAAATTAAGGGGCGCTAATTACTAACACAAATTATATGTAAAAAAAGGTTAAATTAAGGTTCTCATTTAGAAATATCTGGTGAACCTGCACTATGAGCCAAATTTCTTTTAACTGTTGACGTCCAGTAGCTTGTACAAAGCTAATGATTTCAAATTTCACTTTTGCTAGTTTCTGAACCTAGCAAATCTTGTTGCTATTGGCCGATTTGCTACAGTGAAATACTGAGTTTGAGTTTGGTGATCTCGAGGCATACCTTAGAGAGCTTTATTCCCATTCTTTTCAGTTGCTTCTTATTTTTCTTAATGACAGCGCACATCTTGGTAGCTGCCTGCACAGCCGAATCAGGCGGCTTGGACTTCATTTCGTCCTTGTAACTCCTGCAATACTCTCGCATTACGTACTGGAGCGTCGCTTCTAATATGTAGATTTGTTGGAGATGCGACCCCAGGGCTGTTAGACCGTCTACTGTCCTGAAAGGAAATATATTTGTTATAAATACAATATACCTAGTATGCCAAATGTTTTTTATAGAATTTGTACAAGGTAAATTGTTACCCGGGGCAATGGCCCCAATGCTTAAGCCCGTTAGTAATCTGGGAAACTCAAAAACATCCAGGATTTTGTACAACTGAAAGTACTGAAATACGCATGTGTCCTAATATTTTCTGAAAGTACTGAAATACGCATGTGTCCTAATATTTTTTTTACCATACAAAAAAGCTGATATAAACAGAGCCCATCAACAAAAACAAAATTAATGTTTGTTCAAAGATATATCAATTATAAGTATTTTCATTTCATGCTAGACACAGAGCGCACTATAGCAAGTTATGACGTCAAGCCGTCCCATATAATTGCTATACTAACACGCTTTGCGGGAAAGTGACAGAGCATCCGGTCTTTATCCCCACCAAAAACTTTAAAGGCTTATACAGGGTTACTGGTAACCAGTTTGCATCCTCTTAAGGGCGGCTTCAATGCGTCAAAACAAACAATTTTTGTTCTACGACATATCAAAATTCGCGGGGAAAAAGCTGTTTCATACATTTTGTCGGGAGTGAATGATTTTTTTGTAAGGAACATCTGTTTTTATTTTTCGCGAATTTCGAAAAGCCATTGAAGCAAAATAGTTTAAGAGCGGCCTCAATACATCAAAACTATTTTTTTTTATGTATTGAGGTCGCCCTGATTACCCTCTGCTTACCTACTGGTAAGAACACTGCTACTGCAGTGTTCTTACCCCGTCCACCCCTGTATATCAGAAATTTATTAGCAAATAAAATAAATCAGTGTGTGTAATGTATTTAATTAATTCAGTATGTATAATGTATTTAATTAAATCCTTCGCTAAGCTTTTGTTTGTAATAAATGAAACACAATAAACGGACACAGCTTATTGCATCGCTTTTGGTTTAGATTCACAATCCAAAAGTTTTGGCCGATATGAAACACTTACGAAAAATATGGAGCTTTAGAAGCAGTTAGCCCGGGTACAGCTTTCAATTTCCAAGCTCTTCTGTGAAAGTTGCGCAGCCCCGTAATCAGTCTTTGCCTCTGGAACGGCAGCTCAATGCCTAGTTTGATCATGTCTTGTTCTTCAAGGAGTAGGAATGTTCTCAGATCAATTCCACTCTGTTGAATGATGTATCCCAGCTTCTCGCAGCTCATGCCATACAGCAGATGGGGTATCTCGCTAGAATAGGTTGGTCTGGAAACAGAAAATTTTTCTTTCAAATTTCAATATCTAGGACGACTACGTCTATCGGGAATACGTCTTTTTTTTTTAGTAGTCGCGCCTTCGAAAAATTATTCACAGAAGTCACAACCGGTAGAAAGTTATAGTTAATAAACGTCCGCAGTTTCATATATAAACATAGCTCTATACAATTTATACCGAAACAAAACTATTTATTACCAAAACCAACCGTATATTTATAGATTTACGGTTCAGTGCATTGCCGTCCAGGGTTTTGAACTGTTGAAGTTCAAAATTCTGAGTGTCGTTGAGCTGTTATGGGCTCTTCTTCTCTATTGTATGTTCGATTTGTACAACATCGTCATGACTCGTAACCGTCGTTGCAAGCGAGACGGCGATTATGTCTGAGTAGCAAGTGGAAACTTCTCACCCGAGAGAGACATTCTATCTTTCTCTCCCGTTAGTCAGACGGTGGTTCGTCAGCCAAGTTGACGGGTCCGTTAAGGCTCTTACGGTGTGTTACGGCTTGTGCAACGATCGCGACTGACTGTGGATCCATTCTAGCTGCGTATTGAGTCCAGCCAGATTGAGTATTGCCGCGATTAGCGCGTCATTGTGGCATCTTTGTCTTTTTTTGATTAAAGAGTCCCTCTGTGAACCCTTGCTGCTCGGAAATCCAGGCAAGAAGTTAAAAGACAATTTGTGAATAATAATTCATTGTAACTAACAAATAAAAATGGTAACCATCAGTATCTAAAGACACTGAGATAATTTATAATTTTTATCATTTATTGACTTTTGCAACTTTTTTAGGGTTCCGTACCCTAAGGGTGAAAACGGGACTCTATTACTGAGCCTACGTTGTCTGTCCGTCTGGCTGACCATTCTACCTTTTAACGACTGTATCTTTCTAAATTCTCACAGAATATGTAATGTTACGGCGGATTAACTAAGAAATAATAATGAAGTCAAAAAGTTAGAACTAAAGGAGAATCGCCAATCCCCATACAACAAACTTAAAACGGTAACACTTACAAGCGTCAAACTTGTCATGATTATAGTACACACTTTAAAGAATAACAAAAAATAATACTTAGATAATGGCCAAGTGCGTGTCGGTGACAAATTTCTGTTCATTACCATGTTAAGCAACGTAGGGCACGGTTGGTACTTGGATGGGTGACCGCCTGGGCATGATATTGTCCTTTTGCACTACTTTTTGTCTTTTGTGGTGGTAAGGAACCCTCAGTGCGCGATACCGACTCGCACTTGACCGGTTTATATACTTTAATTCATTACTTATTGATCATCAAATTTTTCGTGTATTACCCGGTAAAGCACGAAAAAACATAGAAAAAATAAATTTTGAATAAAATTGTGACAGGTTATCCACCCCCCTACTCACTAGGGTTCTTCCTAGAGGGGTGGTAATCTTCCATGGGCCTAGGGCAGCCAAAGTATCAAATTCGCCTCTGCTAGCCATTGAATAAAATTACCATAGAGTTACGTACTCACTTTCCCCGTTTTGTGACTCCAGGGTAAAAATCATGCCAGGAAGTTATTGTCTGGTCAAAATAAGTGTCCGCGTTATCTTCTTCTTCTTCTTCAATGTATTTCTTCAGTAATTCTATAATATGATGGTAGTCATGCGAGGTCGCGATATCCATCACCTTGCGGTTGCTATTGTCCACTTCTAAAAGCCTCGCGCCTCTTGTTATAAGCATTTCTAGTATTTCTGGTTGGTTGTGATGGGTGGCCCAGAATACTGCCTGAAACATTGCAGCTAAATAAACTGTTACAGCTAAATATAGATGTTAAATTTGTATTAGATTTTTTGCTAGCGCACCACTTAGCTATTACACTTAGATATATGGATGCACCTTCCATAACGTTCGAAAATTATGTTTTGGCAAGAAAAACTAAACTTTACTGCAATAATATTCCTATTATACGGAAAGTAGTATATAGTATATTAGTGTTGAGGTTTTTGACAATGTATTGGTGCATATAGTGAAGGCGGAGTTAAATTAATAAAAAAAAAAATATTGGGGTTTTTAATTTTAAAATATGGTTTAATTTAATCAAAATTATATTTATGCTAGCTGGCTCGCTATTATTTTACAAGAATTGGTAAACATTGATTTATTACCATCTCAATGTTGGGTGCAGCACAAAATTCACGAAAAAGTTTCCTTGGTTTACCTAGGTTTAAATACTTATAAGAAATACTGACAAACTAATTAAAACCCTATGTCGTTATTACAATGTGTTATTTAGCTTGCAACAAATGTAGACCGTGGATTACCGTTTTCGTCCACTTTTAGTTCGGACAAGCTAACCCGATATCCAAAGTTCAAAAAATATTTTTAAGTAACACATCTAAACTAATGGCCTTACTTAAAAACGTTACTCAAGTTAATCTATGCTTAAAATTGCGCAGTCTCGTTTTTGCATGTGGCCATTGCCGACAGCGAGAAGTTGAGAGAGTATTTTTAAGCATAGATCAATTTGAGTAACTTTTTTAAGTAAGGCCATAATATTATAAAGAAGAAATATTTGTATTATAGGATGTTTGTAACGAACAAACTACTAGAACGATTTTAAAAATTCTTTCACTATTAGAATGCTACCTTATCCCTGAATAACATAGGCTATATTTATTACTAGTAAGTTAAAAAAACCTCCACCCGTGCGAAGCCGGGATGGGCGGCTTGTGTTAACATAAATTACTTCCAATTGTGAATAAAGCAATTTTGGATAAACATTTAGGAAAAGATATTTACCGTCCATCCTTGCTTATCCCTCATTTCAATGTTCACATTCATATCCAACAGTTTCTGGACTAAAGCCACTCGGCCACTGCTTATGGCTCGCATCAGAGGCGTTTGACCGTACTTGTCTCCAAGGTTCAACGAGCAGTCTTTTTCTATGAGGTATTCAACAATAATATTTATTGTGTCATCATTTGCACTGCTGTTAGAGCATGCAACCATCACTGGAGTCACGTGATCTGGAATGGTGCAAGATTCATGTTAAGAAACTGGGGAAATAGAACAATAACTTGTTGAGACAAAAGTGAAATATATTGCTAGAATTACGATTTTAAGATAACATAATCCTAGAATAGGGATCAAAATTAATTAATCTAATTCGTGGTATTGGAAAATGCTGGCTCCTTACGGCTGGTTCAATTCTGTTTGGGTGATGAGAAAAGATGCGCGATTGCAAACCGTATCTTGCCGCGTTAAGGTTTACGTTCGCGTGGTTTTCTGAACTGCGCTGTTTCAGCGTTAATTCAATCCCGCATTAAGAGTTAGCGGTAAGGCCCCTGGACTCTTTTATAATTTTGTCTTGTTTTTGACAGCTTTACATATTTACTAAATATGTCTAATCCCGTAATTTACTGAGACCCGTGCTTTAAACCTACATTACGAAAAATTTTATTAGGCACCCTGATTGTTTTGACCTATCTTGGCTAGCATGCGCACCGCGACCCGGCGAGCGAGCGACATGCTAGCCCGGTAAATCTCAATTGAATCGAAGGCTTTTTCATAATTCACAAAGCTAGACATAAGGGCCGATTATACTTCCCAGTCTTCTGTATAATCTGGTGGAGCGTCTGTATGTGGTCTATGGTGCTCCAGCCTTTCCGGAAACCAACTTGTTTGGCAGGCTGAAAGCCATCAAACCTTCTTTCGAAACAGTTCGTAATGACTTTGGAGAACAACTTGTACACTCAGGTGTGAGATGGGTCTTAATTCTTCAATTAAAATTACTAGTTAATTCATTAATTTTCTTCTTTTTTTTATATAAATTTTGTATATTAAGTATAAGCCCTAGAATTATTATTTATCTTTTTTTTGCGTTTGTAATAATTAAGTACATATTATGGAAAGGTCAAAAGTGCCTCGAGTTGCTTCAAGGAAAGGGTTCCCGGCGGGGACCATTTGCTCGACTTGGTGGGGTCATTACCGAGTACTACTGATGAAATATTTTTAGTCACAGATTTATATCCGGTTAAATGCCGCGAGTTCACCTAATTTGCTCGTCTGTCTTCTGTTTTAAGTTGGATCAATGAACCAAATTAAGTTTGATCTTTGTTTGTCGTCAGTAGCACGTCAGACGTCATTACAAAAATGATATAATTATTGCTCTTTATTAAACTGGTAAAACTCTTTGAAAGTAGTTCAACTACCACTTTATTACACTCGCAACGTACAAAAAATGCGGCACGTAGGATTTTCATTCAATTAGACGTACTTGCGGTTTCAAAACTGATAAAGATCTGTGGTTTAAAAAAGTTTGATTTTATACCAACCCGAGCCTAAGTTAGGATCGGCGCCTTTGTCAAGCAGCAACTTGACACTGCTCTCTTGACCGTGGAAGGAGCCATGCATTAGCGGTGTCCACCCACTGTCTAAGTTCGTGTTTACATTTCCCTTCAAGTCTGTAAATGATCAAATAGGCAAGCATTAATGTTATGATAAAATTCTGTTAGCGGTATACCACGTCTCAAGGCAAGGGTATTCCGCTATAATTGGGGTTAGTACGAGAACTTGCGAAAAAGTTATCGATACGTAAACGATAGCAAATGTATGAAAATTCAGTTTCCTTTTACGTCCGATAGAGGCGCTGTTCAATTTTTCATACATTTTGCTATCGTTTACGGAACGAATACTTTTTCGCAAGTGCTCGTACTAGGGCCACAGAAGAGGGGCAGATTATAACGGGTCGGAAGCGTACGACGCCGAGCCAACGCTGCATCCGGACCCATCAACATATTTAAGTTTAAGAAATGGAGATAGTATTTAAAATAAAAGAAATCTCAATGATAATGTAATGACATTTCTTTTATGAAAATGAGCTGATGATAAAAGACCTTAAATTGGAATAAACATGGCTCTACTGATTATAGTTTAAACGCGGATCATTGTTCATTTGAAAATAATATAGCAAACCTGAACACAGTAAGTATTAACAAGCTCAAATCATATCGTTTATTCAAAAAAATACTTACCATTAGCAACTATCTGCTCAACTTCATAGGTGTTGTTATTGATGATAGCATCTTGGAGTGCATTCTCAATTTTCTTTTTTGCATTTTGTGGCGGAGCATAGTACTGTCTTTTCTGTAATGAAGATAAATACAAATCATAAATTACTGCAATGGAAGGCAACAGAGGACTTTAGGGACGAACGTGAACATGTGGGACGAGGCATAGCATGCTCATCTTTGCCCCAGTCAGTCAGGTAGCTCCATAAGCAATGAAATTTGTTACCTACATAACGTCAAATATATTTATCACTTTTTTCAGGTACATAAAGTCCTTAATTATTGGTGTGCCAAATTTATTGATCGCGTGCCATCAATAGGGTAGATGACTGATGTTTACTTATATAGGAGAAACCAGCTTTGATGAAGAAATTAAGTAAATATAATATGTTATTGAAGGTGTAGTAAGGGGTCTGGAACCAACATCTCAACATCTTTACCAACCCAAATGTCAACCTCACCTGCACGTGGTACACCTTGCTGACCAACGAACGAGGCTCAGGCGATCGAAGTTCTGGCGGGATAACCAGACATCACTACGTACAGATGGAAATACCTGTATAATACGGATTTAACACCAAATATCCAAGGGTTTCCCTACCTTAAGCAGGAAGGTTTTTGTGCGTCAGATGGCAATCGGCACAGGACTAATAAACCCAAAATGCCGAATCTTCAGAAAAGAAATATGATAAGGTTACAAAATGCATTGACGATGACGGATAGGGCGTCGCCGCGAAACGACGCGCAGACACATCGCCCTACATCGGTCGTCGGTTCACGGATCCTGCTCAAGTGTATGTATCGTGAACTGAGGCCTGAGCTAGACTCACAAATATATTTTGAGTTACCCATACCAGCTAGATCTTTGGCTTTTCTCTTTCAGCTACTGTCAGCTCCCATATGAATATCTTCACACCAACGAGTCAACGGGCATAGGGGATGAACTACATAACTATAGGTACATAAATTACATAAATATATCAAAGAATTAAATATAATGTGAAAATATTGTTACCGATCGATCGTGGAAATCATAATCACTGTCAGAACCAGAATCGTCATCCGACAACCCCGCTGGTCTAAAATTAGACATTTTGTGAAGGTATTTTCATGAAAATTAATACGAAGTGAATTGAAACTACGTTTTATACGAGAATAGCAAATATTTTCTTTATATTTATCAAACCGGCCGGCGTACAACACTGAAATGAAAAACAAAAGAGCTTCATCGAATCGATTAATTGGATTTGAATTTTGAGTTTTGACATGTTGGTGATGTTGGATTGATATTTGACTTGACATTGACATTTTTTATGTTTCATTTGGGTGTCTATAATGTACAACATGATATTTGCCGACACGATATTGTACGGCATAATAATGTACAGCATGATAATTAGTGTACATGTACATCGAATATCATGCTGTACAATACTGGCCGTTAATTACCGGCTCGTGTCTATAAAGTACGGCGGGTTGGGTCTTATATCAAGTCGCCCGAATTTGAGTAAACTGCAAATCTGGGGGTCAAGGGGGTTCGTACCAAGCGTCCTGAAGCAATTTTTGCTGCCGGAGATGCGCTGAAATATTGAAAATATTTTTTTTGAAATACGTCGAATGCATGAAATGGAACGTAATTTACGTTGATTTGTAAACAATTTCGGTTTGCGTTTGTTAAAGTGCGTGAAAAGAAACGTGAAGTCGCCATTTTGTTGACATTGAGAGTTGCTTTTCTCGCTCGTGTCACGCGTCATTCCGTTTGAGTTTACGTGAATGTAGGTACTTTGTGTTCTCCTCCGGTTTTGACTGCCTCGGTGGCTCAGTTGGTAGTGAACCTAACTTCTGTGCTTGGGGGCGTGGGTTCGATTCCCATCTAGGACAAACATTTGTGTGATGAACATTTGTGTTTGTTCTATGTCTGGGTGTTAATATCTATTTAAGTATGTGTTTAAAAATATATATGTACGTTTATCAGTCTCTGGCAGCCATATTACAAGCTTTGCTTAGTTTGGGGTCAGATGACCATGTGTGCAAAATGTCCCAGATATTTATTATTTATTTTTTATTTTTTATTTTCGATGTCTTGGCTACGCTTCTGGACACCGAATTGATCTCTTTTCTGCACGACCTTGACTCACTCTCATTTGGACACCGTTTTTGCATAGGGTCGAAATGAGTGACAGACCCAACATAGAGCACCCCGACTTGAGTAGGTTAGGTTTGAAATGAGTGACAGACCCGACACAGAGCACCCCGACTTGAGTAGGTTAGGTTCGAAATGAGTGACAGACCCGACACAGAGCACCCTGACTCCACCTAGTCTTGTGGTCCCCACCCCTAGAGTGTATATAAAAAGCGCTAGAGCTTCTGGCGGGAGCCCACCCAGAGTCAGACACTGAGCACATCGACTTTAGTCAGGTTGAAAATTTGACTGGCAGCAGATTGATATCTATAGTGACAGACAGACATTTTTTCCATACTTAACCTCAAAATACATTTTTATTGTTTTCTCAAAAAGTCTCCGGCGGCGGAGGGCAACTCTCGCTCCTCCCTCCCTCCTCTCCCCCTCCCCCAACCCCCCACGAAGGCGACTCGTTTTAAGACTTTAACCAGTACGGCAAGGAAAGCACAGCCAGTATTGTACAGGCAATAATCCATGTACATGGGCAAATTCACGTTTTATCGGGCTGTACATTACTATGCCATATTTTATCATGTCGTGCAATACGGGCTGTAATTTGACGACATGGGCCGAGAATGTACGGCCAATAATGTACAAGTCAAAAGTGAATCGGTTTCTTCTAGGCAAGCGTGATCCACCGTAGGCCGCATCATCAGTGGCGTATTTTAAGATTCAGCGTCCGCGGCCTGTAAGGTTCGCCTCCCCATAAATTTACAGATAAAAAGCAAAAACTTTTAAATACGAATAAAAAAGGCATATAAAGTCAAAAATAAAGGCGCACAAAGCTGAGCGTGTGGTGCGGCTTGCGCCGCCCCTCACAGCCTGCCGCCCCTCACAGCCTGCCGCCCCGGGCCATGGCCCTATTGGCCCTAGGGTAAATACGCCCCTGCGCATCATCGCTTAAATTCAGGTGAGTTGGCGGCCAAGCGCAAGCCTATTATACAATAAAATAAAAAAATGACATAAGGTAGCATCTCCCCTATTGGCTAATATTGCTGAAATGTCTCAGCTCTGATTGGCAGTTGCATCGTTTGATCTGATCTGTCACTCATTTCAAACCAAACCAACTCAAGTCTGACTCCAGGTGGGCTCCCGCTAGAAGCTCTTGCAGTCGCTCCTGAGTGTCGCTTCGCCACACTCGACCTTCGCTCTACTCGGTCTCGTATGGCTCCCTCGCACCCAGGACCTCCCTTAAGCATCTGGCTACCGCGCTTTTTATATACACTCTAGGGGTAGGGACCACAAGACTAGGTGGAGTCGGGGTGCTTTGTGTCGGTTCTGTGACCCATTTCGAACCTAACCTGCTGAAGTCAGGGTGCTCTGAACTGCTCTGTGTGCCACAACTGTCTCTCATTATGCGCGTTTTCATGGTCATCAAAAAATTATCATGCTATACAAAATCAAGGTGTGCATTACTGAGCCGAGCCGATAATGTACGGCATGATATTGCACGGCACGATATTGCACAACATGATATTCGATGTACATGTACACCAATTCTCATGCTGTACAATATCATGCCGTACATTATCTGTGTCGTACATTATTGCGTCCCATTCATTTTATCGGCTTATTTGACATTACTTACATCAGTGTTGTCAGTACAGATTTTTTATTAGGTATTATTATCTCAAAAAATAATATTAAATGGAAGTGCTATGTAGGAATCAGACGTGTGGATTTTGAGTTACAACAGTAAACGGCTCCACAACCTTACCACGGTAAAATATATCCCGTAAATAATCATATAACTACAATGAAACTATTTGTTACCTGTGCAAACTGTTTAGAAAGAACCAAGAGAGCATGCATGCTTTATTTGATCTTAATTATTTTGCTCTAACCTACTTATTTTAATTTATTGATTTTACACTTTGATTAAATATTCAATGGTTTTACATAATGAACCCTATAGAAGCCCATAAAATAAAGTCTCAATTACTTTTCTTGGGTATCCAATAAGTCAGAAAATGCGTAAGACGAGGCATTATGACGTTAAGAGCGTTAGCGTGCCCAATAATGCTTAAAAATAAAAACTAACTGGCCGGGAGCGTGTCGAGACACGATGGCAGGGTTCCGTAGCAGAAGCCATATTATTCTAGTCTTGGCTTGTGTCCTAATTTTTATTTAATATCTCAGAAAAAGCTGATCAATAAAGAGAGCCAAACAACGAAAACAAAATTAAAATTTGTTTTAAAGTTAATAAGTTTTAAGTAGATATTTTAATTTCATGCTAGACAGAGAGCGCAATATAAATCGTGATAACATCAAGCCATGCGCGCGCCATACAAATGATAAAATACCGCTTTGCGAGAAAGAGGCAGAGCATCCGCTCATTATCCACACCAAAAACTTTAAAAACTCATAGCTCATAGAATTATAAGGCAATTTAATTTATTTTTTCAGTTAGTACTATGTGTGATGCATTTATTTATATCCTTCGCTAAACCTGGTTAGGACACATGGCTATTGTATAGCTATTGTCTATTGTGGTCACATTGACAGTATATAGAGAAATTGGTGGTTAGGTAGGCACCTATTTTTGATAAGTAGGTACCTATAGAAAAAATCTAACAAATCACTCTGTGTGGCCTTATTAATTAGCCAAATATCAAAGATGTGTTTCCATCCCGATCATATTATAAGTACCAATGTTTTTGGTTTAGTCAAAAATAAAACTACCTACCAAGGAAACATTAGGGAAGAAAGGTTCTTGAGTGGAGACCGCGAACCGGAAGACGCTGCGTAGGTAGGCCTCCCACTAGATGGACCGACGACATTGTGAGAGTCGCGGGCATCCAGTGGATGCAGATGGCAGGATGTCGTTCAGTGTGGAGGTTAAAGGGGGAGGCCTATGTTCAGCAGTGGACGTCTTATGGCTGATGATGATGATAAAGGAAACATTAGGTATTCTAATAGGTATGAGAAAATCATTTTCCAAAAAATGGCGATGAACTTTGAGCTAGAAATTCTTGAATTTATTACAGTTTTATCGCTTTAACTCTAAAAAGTTAATATAGGTAAGTACCAGGAAATGTTAAAACAATATCTTAATTATAAAGGTTATTGGCGGGCATTATTAAAAATGCGACTCTTTTTTTTTGGAGATCTCGTACCTACTTACCATCAGTCTTAGAGCCATAACAGACATGTCAACTTGGCTGACGAACCACCGCCTAAAGAAAGAAAATTTTCTCTTTCACTCCCGTTGGTCAGGCGGCGGTTCGTCAGCCAAGTTGACTATGTCTGTTATACTGCTATTACGCCATGTAGGTACACAGTTCAGTTTCTATTTAGTTTAGGTATGTCCCTATACTTTTTTATTTCAATCAAGTAAAACTACAAAGCAGTGCGAGCCGAAGAATCCGAGTAAAAAGTCTGAAGAGGCGCTCGGGCTTGGAAGTTATTCCCCGTCGAAAGGTAAGCATAATAGGCAACAGTTCCAATTAGGCGACGAGGGCGTTTGTTAACATTTAATTAACGTCAGCCAACCATTGTGTCGGCGACGTCGGGCTCAGGAGTCGGCTCGAGCTGCGTCTTGATGAGCTTGAGCTTCACTCGCGGCACACTCACGGAGTTTCCAATTACGCAGACAATAAACGGAGTACCTACCTCCCAGAGCGGGCGGTCAGCGTATACATTGCCGCTATTGTTTTCGTTCCACTAGCGAGCGGTTATTTTAGCCAGCGTTATGTAGGTGATTGTTAATTTACCTATTGTAGTGGTCAAAGTTTTGAAGAAACTTGCTGAGACCTTTCAGGTGCTACTTGCTAATAATGCAATGCCTAACTCAGATCAAATAAACAAAGGAGATATGTTTTAGTATAAAATTATCGTGCGTGCTTAAAATGTCTCCAAAATGTAACCCTAAAATTTTTAGGTTTCCGTACCCAAAGGGTAAAACGGGACCCTATTACTAAGACTCCGCTGTCCGTCCGTCTGTCTGTCTGTCCGTCTGTCTCTCATGAACCGTGATAGTTAGACAGTTGAAATTTTCAGTCATGATGAATTTTTGTTGCCGCTATAACAATAAATACTAAAAAACAGAATAAACTTCCATACAACAAACGTGACTTTTTTGCTCGTTTTTGCTTGATATTGATAACGGCAACAGATAGACGCTTGAAATATTCACAGAATATATAGTTATATATTCACTTTAAAAATAAATAATTATAATAAAATTTATATTTAAGGGGGGCTCCCATACAACAGACATGATTTTTTTTGCCGTTTTTATAGATAAAGGTACGGAACCCTTCGTGCGCGAGTCCGACTCGCTCTTGGCCGTTTTTTATTTATAGATAGAAGAATATGAATGATAGTAAAACATTTAATAGTAGGTACTTAAAGCGTAACGAATGGAACTGGATAAGATTTTCAGGAAGTCAAAGAAAATGTTTGCGAATGTAATAAGGATTTTTCTAAGCAGTGTAAAAGGTAAAAGATTTGATTTATCGTCGTCGGCGGCTGGGCGGGCGGCGCGCTGACCGGCTCGAGCCAGTGGCCAAGCTGGGCGGCCCACCCGCCCGCGCCCGGACGCGTTATTAAACTTTTCCCCATATTAAACATTCCGGAGACGAATACATTTTATTGTTGCCTTGGACCGACGTCAGAGGCCCCTACAAAGCGAAACTCAAAGACGGCAATTGCGAAATAAATTGAAAGCAATTTGATATTGCGTTGTAAGTAATAGCCGTCAGGAGCCGACGTTAGCGCGGGACATTCTGTATGCAATTTAGAAAACTTTCAACGGACCATTTCATACTGGCCAGAAAGAATGTATGGGATTTTAAGGACCGGTTTGGTTCAGTGGTAGCATGTCTGCATTATGAGCGAAGGTCCTGGGCTCAATTCCCTGCCGGGCAGAAATAGAAGTGAAGTGTGAAGTGATGAATTAAAATATCTGGGTCTAGGCAGAGAATAGGTATAGGGTAGGTAGGTAGTAGTAGTTAGGTATTAATATGTCGTTTTTTAGGGTTGCGTAGCCCGACAAGGAACCCTTATAAATTCGTTTTGTCCGTCCGTCTGTCTGTCTGTCTGTCTGTACGTCCGTCCGAATTTTTTAAAACCTTTTAACTTCTATAATTATTAAGATAATAGAATGAAATTTTGCATAATAACAATAATAATATAGATCTCAATTTAAAAGTATAAAAAATATATAATATTGTATTTTAGGGGTGGCACTCGTACATATCAAATGGGGATGAATTTTTTTTTCACTCCACTTTCTCGTGTGTGGTATCGTTGAAAAGGTCTTTTAAAATGAAGGTAAAATTTGATACTTACATCACTTTTTTATAAAGTCTATACTTTGCGAAATTTGGCCCGCCAAAGTGGCAAAAAGTTGCCCCCCCCCCCTGCATTTCTAAACTATAAGACATAGAAACTTGAGTCTTACAATACAGATAGGTCATATTTAAAACCTTCATTCAAAATTATTTTGAACATTATCTGATGATGACTTTTTGAGTAACAGCGATAAAACTGTAATAAATTCAAAGCGTTCTAGCTCAAAAGTTTTATGTGGAAATGGTCTTAACAAATAATGTTTCTCAATCAGTTTTCTCTATGTCTAAACCATAAAAAGTATATGCTATGTCGGGATGGTACATGTCTGAAATTTGGTCTGAAAAGTCCACAGAGCTTCGTTCGAATTTTCTAGAACTATGACTACAATTATATAGCTTTAGTTACGGAACCCTACCATATGCGTGTCTCGACACGCTCTTGACCAATTATGTATTTTTTACTATTGGAATGTTATTTAAGTTATTGTAAATACGACGTCTTCTAAAATAGGTTTGTTTGTGTAGGTATAAGTTAACAAGTAGGTACATATAATATATAAATTAATTGTAAAGTGTATGTAATAAAATATGTAAATTATTGTAACATTCAAATTACTTGGAAAACGCACAGAATACATAATACACGTCTGGGTGTGAGTTCCACTCTACACCTCCATTCACAACCTTATCACGGTTTATATATTCCTTAATAATCATATAACTGTAGGTATTGAAAAACTGAAAGTGTTTTGGGTAGGAATTGTCCTAGTCCTAACAGAATAGGAGGTTATTAATTAGACTTAATAATAAAAAAAAAAGTTTGTTATCACAGAACTTTCGACTGGGTGAACGGATTTGATGATTCTTTTTTTATTTGAAAGCTGATGCTTCCCGTGTGGTCCGTTTAAATGTGGTCCAGTTCTGACATTTTATGAAGTCAGTTTTTTATATTGATAATTACTTTGTGTGTATTCTATGGCACAGGGAATCCTAGTAGGGAGATATGAGTGTGAAACGTTATTAATTATTTTGGATTTACTTGGAGTAATCTGTGATTAATATGCACTAAAATATCATTCTTAGTTTGGCAGCCCAGCATTACTTTTATTTTACTACACCAAAGCGTAATAACCGTAATTGTAGATCGCATAAGGCGAGTTTTAGGTCAAACACAAGCCTATTAAAAAAAAAAAAAGCTAAGCTAAGCTAGCTACTTTAGCAACGCGGGGTTTCTGGTTAGGCCTGCTACACCTTTTTAGGGTTCCGTAGCCCGATAAGGAACCCTTACAAGTTCGTTGTCTGTCTGTCTGTCCGTCCGTCCGTCTTATCGCACCATATATCATCACGTGTATTTTACATTATTTTATTTTCGGATTTTTGAACATTTTGCACTGTCCGTGATCACGTTTAGACATAGACAGTACAAAGTACAGATAGTTTACTTGTGACCACTGCAGTGTTTTAATCGACATTGATTTAAATACACGCCATAAAATCCGTTAGAAGTGTTTCATTTCAATACTAAATAAGTCAATGGTCCATGGCCGAGGATTGAACCGGGTGCCGTTAGATTGAAAAGCACACATGCTACCGCTGGGCCAGCATCGCTCTATCAACAAAATTATTTTCATTAAAAACATTTTATGTTAAAAGTAGGGGTAGTTGGGTGCATTATTTTTTATTGTTCTTAATTTTCAAAACTCCCCCAGTCTCCCGAGATTGCCTCTACGATATTGCCGAATGTACCTATGCCTAAACAATTTGACTTACAATAATTAATTACCTTAGATTAAGTAGAAAAGTAAAGAGAAAAAGAATAAAAATCTATAAGCTTTGGCGGACCTCAAATTGGAATATTAATCCCCTTCATAATCGTAATCGAAAAAGTCGTTTTCACTGGCAGATGCAACTGTAGGAATTAGTAAAAAAATCTTAATTGTTTTTCATTCCAGCCATCTTGGTCTTCATCAGGGACGGAGTCTAATCCGAAATCTCATTTCCGACGAATAATTGTAAGAGATAAAACGAGCTTTCGTGGCGGTGGATTGAAAAAAATCAACATAACATTTTCAGAGAAAATATAGGTATATTTTCTCTCTAATAGCTACAGCCGTTACAAATAAAATCAGTGGTCATCTTTTTTAGATTTATTTAAATCCTTTTTTTTATTTATTTAAAGTTGTATAAACTTAAAAACAAAAACAGAAAACTAACGAAAACTTAAATATAAACTAAAATAAAACATTTCATCTAAAAGTTTAAATTACTAAGGAAATGTTCCCAGAGTGCTGGCAGCATTGCCACGTTGAATGGCAATGCTCAACTTCTGTGTGATATAATAGCCACATCTTTTTCATTTTTTTTATTGAATAATAATATATTGTTTGTGAGTTTGACCGCCACTCTACGCCCAACGGATATCGGTTCTGTGACAGATATGACCGACCCACTGTCACTTCAGTTTGCTTTTACGCTGAGTTATGTCAACGACTTTGGTTTTCTGGCGAATTGTAATTCTCTCAAATTAATTGATGATCATGGCTCGTTTTCTCTATCGCTGAGCGATGCTGAGCTTATGGACTGTTCCAACTGGAAGGGTGGGTTGCACCATCTTACTTTAGCTTCAACATCGACATTTCAGTTAAAGTACCGGTTAGGCAAAAAAAATCGGTGCACTATCTGACAATTGTTAAATGACGTCATAACTTTAACCATAACTGCCCACGCTTCGCTGGTTAGTGTTATTATAATGTTAAATATCTGTCAGATGCATAAAATATAATTCCACCAATGCATCTGGGGTAAAAAAGGTCTCGTTTGAATTGCAACCCTAGTAACTTTAACTATGCTATGAATACTCTGGTGCAATGCATTTCGCAGTTCCTGCTAAAGTCAACAACAATAGTTATTGTCCAATTTGTCACAAACCTTAACTTTAACTACTACTTTGGTGCAAGGCTTGGTTGCACCATAGTGGTAGGTAGTTAAAGATAAGGGAAGGGAGTTCCCTTAAAGTAAAAGTTAGTAGTTACTAATAAGGTGATGTCCAGTGTAAGTGACACTGGCACCATACGTCATGACATTAGAAAGCACTTGTTAAAGACTTTAACAAAATCCTTGAATGACTCTTTAAGTATGTACATATTGATTAGTACGTACTTGATTAGAACGATGTAACCCATGCCTGCAAAAAACAGTAATATTTTCCTTCTTCAGAGACGTAATTTATCTCAAAGAACAAATATCAAACTGACTTTTATTATTGACATCAAAAGCGGAACATTTTATTAACGTTTAATAAAAACAATATCCTTAAGTGAAAGTAGGTATTTCCTTGCAGCTATATACGCCATGTATTCAGTTAAAGTAGGGCTCCAGCTAAGAGATTGGATCAGTCCATTATGTTGTATCTTGATATCTACGATGTCCAACTCTTTTGATTCACTCAACAGAATGGAGATGTGTCGTTTGTAAGATCTGACAAAACATAAAGCTAAAGAGTTCAGTCTACTTCAAAACAGAGGTTCTCAATTCGAATTCGAATGTGACAATAGACAATATTTTATTTGTGTCAAAAATCCCCGTAAACCAAAGAGAACTGAACCGTCCAAAAATGCGAGACTGTGGAACCGTCGGAGTTTCTTTCCGTGACTGCTTGCCATCAGGCTACACGAGTGCTTGTTTGTCAACTACGGCATTAAAAAAAAGTTGGTACATAATATTATGGCAGGTATAAAGTATTTTCGGTATCTGACTATCAACTGGAACAATCGAAGAAATGCAAGGAGCTGAACATATTGGCTGCAGAGTAATTTTATTACCTAAGTAGCTACGCTTTACGTTGAAATATAATAGGTCGGGGAAAAAGTCTTTTCGTATTTTGTATGTATAAAGTTGTAGTAAAATCTTATCGGTTGTACTGTTTGTATCTGGCAGGTTTTGATATCATTAAAAATATGACATTTTAAAAAAGGAATACAAAAAATAAGCAATTTCCCGCCATTTTTCAATTGTTTTTTTGTTCGATAAAATGAGTGAATCTAACGAAGAAATTCGATATATTTTGAAGTTTTATTACAAAAAAGGGAAAAATGTGACACAAGCCGCGAATAAAATATGTGACGTTTATGGACCTAATGCAGTGTCACCAAGAGTAGCACAATGTTGGTTCAAGTGTTTTCAGTCCGGGAATTTTGATGTCAAAGATGCAGCTCGCTCTGGTCGCCCTGTTACGGATAAAGTCGATGCCATTTTTGAAAAAGTGGAGCAAGATCGGCATTTTAGTAGTTTCGACGTAGCTGAAGAACTGGGGATCGACCACAAAACAGTTTTGACCCATTTGAAAAAGTCTGGGTATACAAAAAAACTCGATATTTGGGTGCCACACGAGCTCACTGAAAGAAACCAAATGAATCGTGTGCTTATTTGCGATTCTCTGTTAAAACGTAACGAAACCGAACCGTTTTTGAAAAGATTGATCACTGGTGATGAAAAATGGATCACCTACGACAAGAATGTGCGCAAACGAAAATGGTCAAAGGGCAGTGAAGCACCACAGACTGTAGCGAAACCCGGATTAACACGTAATAAGGTGATGCTGTGTGTATGGTGGGATTGGAAGGGCATCGTTCATTATGAGCTTTTACCGCCGGGCAAAACCATCGATTCGGATCTCTACTGCCAACAGCTGATGACACTCAAACAAGAAATTGTGAAAAAACGGCCGGAATTGATCAACAGAAAGGGCGTGGTCTTTCATCATGATAACGCCAGACCGCACACATCTTTGGCCACTCAGCAACAATTGAGAGAGCTTGGTTGGGAAGCGTTAATGCATCCACCATATAGCCCTGACCTTGCACCCTCAGATTTCCACCTGTTTCGGTCTCTTCAGAATTCTTTGGGTAGTGTTAGATTAACATCCAGAGAGGACTGTCAAAACTACTTGTTGCATTTTTTTGATCAGAAGTCCCAACATTTCTACAGCAACGGGATCATGTCACTACCTACAAGATGGCAATAAGTTATCGAACAAAATGACACATATATATTATAATTAAATGTAATTAAACTTGAAAAAAATATGTCTTGATTTTGTTTATAAAATACGAAGAAACTTTTTCCCCGACCTTATACATAGAGACACTACCTAAATAACTAAGACAAAAGAAACATTATTTTTATTCGCTTTTGTTTTACTGCAAGCTATCAGAGATAATTAGACAAGGAACAAACTGGCTATAGATATAAACCTCCTTTTAAAGTGGGTACTTTTTTTTTAAATCCTGTAGGTTTCAAACATGCCTATGAATATCTGCAACACCAGGGGCAACACAGATACATTGCCGACCCTTAAAGACTCTATATTAACAGCTCTTTGGAAGAACCCCTAATAAAGTTACTCGGAAATGCCGCAGAAGGAAGCTAATTCCACAAATTACAAGTGTGAGGCAAAAAACATCGTGTAAAACGTTTGTGTTGAGTTTGTGATTTCACTGATCTATGATATGTGGATGAATTTTCAGGCGGTGGCGGCTGGTGCGATGATAAAACCGCGATGCTGGCATCATATCGAACAGTTCTTCAGAACATTCCCCGTTATAAATGCGATAAAAGACAATGAGACCCAACATCTCTGCGCATGCTGAGCGGCTCTTGTTCAGTTGAGCTTGGGAGCGTCTATTTACGTTTACTTTACTATTTACAAAGTAAATTGGGCTTGGCAAATCATTTTCAATCCCAGAAAAAGGACTAAAGCAATTATTCCGTACTTAGTGTTTTTGATATGATTTTTTTATTAATATACTATGAAATCGTATAAACGATTTTTTACTTGAAACAATTTAGTAAATAATTTTATTTGAAAAATAATAGAGTACATATACTACACAACAGTACACTGTCAGTTTGACTATTCTACATTTTAACCGACTTCAGAAAAGCAGGGGACTATAATTAGTAATTTTTTTCGCTCCTTATTGTGATAATCATTTGCACGAAACAAAATATTATAATAAAATACTTTCGGTTCTATCTCCTTACCGATAGTTTCTTGTATTTCCAAACGTTGCCGTTCCTAAATCAATAGCTCTATCTGAATGAGCGCACCACTTACAAGTTCATCGTTAATTTATGTGCATACATATTTATACGGCATAAGTAGGTAGAAATATTGTAAGAAGCGAGAGAGTTACGATGTAGACTTATGGCTTCAATTCACCAGAGGCAGGGTATACCTGATAAACAGTAAGGAGCTTTAGAGGTGATTTGCTTACGAAATAAGCATAAGTTATATCTAATTGAACCCCTCTAAAGACCTGGGATTAAATCAAATAAAGTCAAATCATTTATTTGTCAGAACATGGTAGGTAAACATACATACAAAGTAGCATACAAGGTCGTACGAATAGAAATGTATCTCATGTCCTTACAGGTAGGGAGTACAAAAATCGTTTTGTTCAAAGTTAAATAATAATGTTAGTGTTGGACTATTGTCAAATCGCTTATTTTATACCTAAACTAGATGCGCCCCGCAGTTTCATCCGCGTGGATTACTTCTTATTTCATCAGCTACCTGCCAATGAAAGTCCTGTCAAAATCGGTCTAGCCGTTTTAGAGTCCATAGGGAACATACATACACACATCACTTTTTATATAGGTATACTTATACGTAAGAAGAAGATGAAGAATATAAGATTTAAATCCCATAGAGTAGTGCTAACTGATCTGTAGAGTTGACTGGAGCCATCATCGTATTTTCTGAACAAATCAGTTGGCAGTTGGCACTAGTGTTTTTAGTTCTTCATTTGGCTACCTGCCTGTAAGACGAAAGATGAGTTCATACGCCGCGTCGACGGCGACGTAAGTTTTCAGACCCCTTTTCTCGCAGATGCTTTACTGCCAGGGTTCTGTACCAAAAGAGAGATAATGCCTTGCAGGCAATCACATAAGTGGATCAAATAGCTGTAGTCCATTTGGATAATGAACTGGCGACTGTGCTCCGCTGGATTCTTTTCTTGTACGCCCGCGGATAAAACTAATATCCATTTAAATCAAGACATTTGCTAAATTAAAATGGAAGGTAGGTGGATACCTAATTGAATGGCTGCAAAGAAATTAGTATTTATTGAACTGACTTGCGATGTCACTTATTCCCTCATTGCTAAATCAGAGCTATGACACTCCGTAGCTCGCATTTATGCCTGTATACTAAGTTCTGTTAATCAATGAAGTTAGATTCTTTAGATTATTGAGAAAAGAGTCAAATTTTCAAACAATCTTCATCTGTCAAAACTAGGAAAGTAAACTTTTTTTTAGGTATATTTTGTTCTAGATTTTTTAACACGGTTTTTTTTACACGATTAATTTTTTATTAGCTTGGTATGTATGTAAATTGGAATCTTTGACCTTGATTTTAAACTATTTCAAAACATAGAATGAATTTTTGCAAATTTTCAATTAAAATTTGCAAAAATTCATAGTTTGTCGTATTAAAGCGTTGCGGCGTCCGCACTCCTCGACTAGGGCCCGCTTGGACTCAGCGCGATTTGTAGTCCGTGTGTTTTGATAAGACCGGAGTCAACGTTGGACTCCGCGAATTGAACTTCGTTAAAAGACGTGCGCGAATTTCACTCTGTTACGGCGCGATCGGATATTTTCCTTGAGTTGAAGGTATCAACGGAAATCGCGAATTCGGGTGTGTTTTGTATAGCCCGCGAGTGTTAAATTCAGTGTTAGGACACTTTGAACATTGTTTGTGAAGTGTTGGGATCCGAGGACGGCCACTGGACTAGGAAAGCCGCAGCTGAGGTTTGGGCCCAAACAGGTGACAGGATCATCAGCCGTCCTCTGGTAGGGATTCCAACCCTCTTTTTTATTATTGGACTCCGCGCATCGCGGATGTGCACGAGCCGCTTTGGGTTCGTACATAGCGTGTTTTTTTATTTTAGTATTATTTTAACTTTGCTACTGCCCCTTTGGTTGTTGGGGCAATTTCGCCATCAACAGTGAGGGAGGAGATAGTGTGATGTTTGTATTTTCGACATGTGTAATACTGGTGGATCATTATTTATTGTTTTCTTGAGTAGGTATGCCCCAGTAAAGTATATTCTACTTCACTATGACATACTTTTATCAGTAATATACGTAAGACGAGGCGGTATGGTCGTAATCGATTTAGCTTAGTCAGCAATGGATGAAAATAGAAGAAAAATATGGAATTATAGGTGTACTTTGACAGAGGTACATAATGTGTCTTAAACACATCTAAAATAAACCAAGGATGCTACTAACACTTCAGAGAGACAGACGCACACCTACCCGCAATAATGGCGAGCCATTGCGCCGTGTACCCAAAGTGGTATCTGATCAATCCATTACGGAGGACCATAGCGAGCACAGTAGTTACTACGGGCCCGGTGGGCAGGCTGTTAGCAGACCGGCAACTTGGCGACACACATTTTCCATTTCCCCTGCCTCCCGGCCGGCCCAGTTTCACGTCTTCCATAATTCAATCCAGACCGATTCCATTGTGCGATACACCACTCAATAACGCCGAGATGGAAGCATTGTTTTGTTTTAGATGGCACTTAGTGAAGTGTGAAATTATAGAGTTTACAAGCACGGTCTGAGTGACAAAAGCTGTGAAGCTGACCTACCTATACATAGTTACATAAGTACCTGAGTATACTGGTTTAAAGACATAACCATGTTACGAATTCCTGTAGGAAAAAAATACCTTTTCGTAAAGGATAGTATAAAAAAATCGCGCTCGTATCGTTCGCGCATGACTCTGCTCGCTACAGTTTTTAACCGACTTCAAAAAAGGGGGTTCTCAAATCAGTTTTTTATGTTTGTTACCTCAGGACTCCGTTTATTAACCGATTTAGAAAATTGGTTTTTAATCGAAGGGATATACATACTTTCAGATTGGTTCCATAGAAATTTCATCAAAATCGGCTCAGTAAATAATCAGCTTTTAAATAAAAATAACTGCAGTTTTTTTATTACCTGGATCACAAATATTATGATCTTCCAAGAAGAAACTTGAGTCGCTGCTGATGCTGCTGCTGCTGGTTTTTGATTTTTCACTTTTCTGTTTTCATTAATGCCAGTTTAACTTTTTGTTGATAAATATACATTTTATAAAAACTAATTACTAAACCTTTATTTCTTATTTATTTTTTGATGCTCTGTCTTTGGTCTATATGTACTACAAAATGAATAAGATTTTACGTTCATAACTTTCTTCTAGAAATCCCTGTGAGTACACAAAGACACGAACAACTAACACTAAGACGCAGAGCAAATATTTATATTAATCATTCAAACACCCACCCGGCCGGGAATAGAACCTAGAGACTTCCTGCTCATAAGGCAGACGCGCTACTAAGCCATATTGGTCGACATATGCGCCATACCCATACGTGGCCAAGTATAACTCCAAACTATTATGTAGATGCTAAGTGTAGTTTCGAATTCTCTATCTTAAGATGACTATCGGGAACGGTACATCGATATGCACTTTGCTTTGACCGTCTGTGGTCTCGTGACAATTCCCATTAGCTGTCTGTTTGGGAACCTCACGGAAATAAACACAGTTATATTAGAGATAAAATATTGTTATCTCACGGAGTTGACCGAAATTGCACGATAGTAAAAATTGGCGATACACTAGAATCTTATCCGCATATAAGTACCTACTGCTCCATCCAAAACAATCAAATAAAATCTAACGACGGACGTCCCTACCGAAAGGCTATTTCACGGCAGCTTACCCGTAGCCCAAGAAGTGACGCGGGCACTAGCAGTGCACAGGCTTCCTTGATCCAGTCTATTTCGGCGAGATCCATTACTTCGAGAGTGCCAAGAAGCAATCTCATTGAATGACCGTCTCTCCCCCTCGCCTCCACCGAGATCAGCCCACACCCCATCTGATCCACGCCAATCGGTAAATATGCGTGTTAAATATGTATGCGCTGTAAGATGCTCGTAAGTGTATTAGATTTTGCTTGCTTTTTCATTCTGTCAAGTGGATACGACGGTATATTAGTCTGCGTGGACATAAAGAGGTCTTACCAATTTGCTTACGCATGCGGATCACGCGAGAATTTATCTCAGGACGAGGCCGTCGATATGCCTTGGATATGCTAAACTCTTTAGGACCAGCAAGAAAAATACCGTATTCTGAATGAGAAATTATTCATCTTTCGAGTCGATGTTTCGTAATGAGAAATTGGTATTATTAGTTTTGTTATATACATTGATTTTTCCTCGGCTTCAAAATAGCATCATCATAATTTTGATGAGTAACACTTTAACAAAATAAACTACCGACAAAATACTTTATCAACTAAATTTGTTGTATTACAATAAATTACAAACAAATGACAACCAGTAACAGTTAAAAACACATAAATGTTTAAGTTGGAAACAAATGACAGTCATTCTCGGTTCGATTTGTGATATAAAACCAAGTTATCTAAGTACAGACAAATTACAGTCAATTCACGTCGATTCTGTTTGTAGGTTTCTCTAAACTAAATGTGACAGCTCTAAAAATGTTGCTATCCTTGTCTGACGTATTGAAATTATAGAGATGTTGATAGTTTTAGTCCTTGTAGATTTATTTCGACCAATTAATTAGATCATACAAAAATAAAACATAAAATTAGGTATAAGTAATAATTATTACTATAATAGTTAAAAGCTAACACACACCTTTCACCATTTGCTTGTTAGTCAGTACATCACGTACACTATGACGTCATGTACTGACAGTCAAACCTATTCGCAAATACGTTTAGGATGCATTATCAGTTAAACTTTGTACGTATCTTAGTAGATAAGTTACGAACAAATGACTGTTGCATATTTGCATGCTGCAACAAGAGTGCTACGTCACTTAAAAGCATTACTTATCTGAACCTATAAGTTGTTGTCTGCATAGGGCTTAAGTAATAACTTCTATCTGGCAGTAGCGAAAACTTGGAATGCACTTCGGAGTGACTAGACTTTTCCATTAGGGGCAATTATCAGGCACAACAGAGGATCCTTGGTTACTTTGTACAACTAGTATGGACTCTCAATCAGACTAAAGTCATATTATGTTAAATCTATTCTAGCACAGTATCAAATCGTGTTACTAGTAGGTTAGCTTTGCTTCGAGCATCTGTAATATTTTAATTATTAGGTTAGGTAAAACTATACCGTGAAACTTATCTGATTTTATTTAGGATTCAAAAATGAATTCTGCTTTCACCACAGTCCAGTATTGTAGTGGTAGGACTCTTTTGCAGGGGTCCGCCTGGGGAAGTACCATACCTTTGCCAGTTATTCAACCGCCAAGCAGTAGTGTGCAAACACTACTGTGTTCCGGATTGAAGGGCAATGTTTCCAGCGAAATTACAGGGCACACAGAGATTTGACTTCTTATATCTCGGGGTGACGGTGTGACAGTGCATTGCCATCCAGGGTTTTGAACTGTTGAAGTTCAAAATTCTAAGTGGCTTTGAGCTGTTATGGCCAAGCGTGAAGAGCCATCAGGCGAGCGGCTTCACTCGTCTCGTCACTCAGTATCATAAAGAAAAGTATTTTTTTTTGCTATAGCTTATGTTGTCCCGCTTGTGGGCAAAGGCCTCCTCCATCTCCTTCCATCTGTCACTTTCCTGTGCGATGTCCTGCCATTCTTTGCAGAATAAATACAGATCGTCACGCCATCGTTTCCAGCGTCTGTCTAGGGTCCATTTCCCATCTTGAGGCACTCACAGCGTGACTTTTTCTATATTTTACTAAAATTTCTGATGAAGATGTGCCAAGCGGAAGTGGCGGGCATTGTAGATCTTGCATCTGGATGCATTTTGCAACAAGAGTGCCAAGGTGCAGCGAAGGAGCATTGTGGATCTGGCATATGGATGCCTGTCATATTTATCCAAATCCGTTCAGCCGTTACGGAATTGCGAGTAAGTGTAAGTGCGATCAAACATACACACATACAGATTTACACACTGACAAACCTTAGCATTTCTAATATTAATGTTATAGGATCAGCAAACAAGCTAAGTAGTTAACCCAGTTTATTTATTTAATAATATACTTGCGTTTGGCCGTCATCTCGCCTGATATTAGCAATGACCAGTATAGTAAGCAGCACATTTGTATGTTGTCCCAATGTCCCCATACTGGTCACACGTCGTGATCCGTGGTTCAGAGCTGAGTACTGGGGGTAGTCGACAGAACCTGTTAGAGATAACGTCATAAAGTCGCCCAAGCGCAGAGCCGGACTAACGTCTTTGCTGTTGCGATGCCCTCACCTCGCATAATGGACAACGCTTTTAGGGGTGGCTCTTGATCCTGTTAAAGAGAAATTGCATTGAAAGTGAAACATAGTTTCAAAAAGAAGTTAAAGAAAGTAAAGTTAGAGTAGAATGTCTTTATGGTGTGAACAACAAAAAACAAAGTGGTGTGGGAATGCCGAACCTTGCATGGCAATGCTGCATATTGTGCCAATAAGATAATTATTAGGTACGTCGATCTTGACAGAAGGATATAAATGCATGAAATGTACCTAGACTGGCAATAATTTATGAAATAATTTCCATTGTAAGAAAACCTCATTCAAATCACACTTCAACCTTTTGAGAATCTGTTGCATTGCAATGTATCTGTTGTTAACTGAAGTGTTAACCCTAAGTGAAAGTCCCTCGTTCACCCGCTTCTGCCGCGAATCGACAAAATTTAAAACCACAAAAGGGGAGTGAAATAGATTTAGTTTGCGTATGTAAATCCACCCAATATATTAGCTTGTTATTGTTGCGGTTTCTGATTATTTTTTGTATTAGCAAGGATGGATGGATCTAACTTTTGTCGATGGTATTAGTAAGGTTTGTAAAGATAATAATATATATACCTACCTACTTTTTAAACCCCAACGTAAAAATAGCGCTGTTATAAGTTTAACGAACGGTATCTATGTGTCTGTCTCTGATGTGTGTCTGTCTGTGGCATTGTAGCTCCCAAACGGCTGAGCTGATTTTTTTTGTTTGAAAGGTGACTTGATGCAGTGTTTATGAAAACTTTAATATGTTTAAGCTGTCAGAGCAAATAATGCTACATCATTTCAGACTATCATGTTTCCACTACTGGAACCATAAATTAAGGATGTAAAAATATTTTTTTTGGTCTGTGGCTGGGACTCAGGCTTTCTGTTAGAGACGGAGGATGGGCCCTAATCCACCATGCTGGTCCAGGTGCTGACATGTTGGTTAATGTCATATGTCTTTAAAGTTATGAGGTTCTTAGACATACCGGTTTCCTCACGAAGTTTACCTTCTTTAATTTTAGGTATAGGCTTGCGTTTGAGTCGTTTGACTAACTCACCTGATGTTAAGCGATTATGCGGTCTACGGTGGAGCACGCTTGCCTAGAAGAAACGGATTCACTCGCGATTTGAATACACCCAGATCGTAACTACTGGGGAACACCCATTCACGCAGCGCATTCGCAGTTCGCACAGTAAAAGTGGAATCAAAGAGCTTCGTACGCGTTTTTCGGAATATCAATCATAAAGCAGTGTCGGTTTTTTTGTCCGCTCTGGCAGTCCGATAGAAAAATGGGCAGGAGGGAATTAGATCATGCAGATCCGATGTACATTCTCCAAAATGTATCCGATATGTATCCGAAAAAACCGATAGACTAGCAACTTTACGCCGATGCTCAAGGCTAAGTAACTTAGTCTGAACTAGAGAATCGTTGCTGATGAACCTCTTGGCACGTTTCTAAATAACTATTTTCAATAGACTAAAGACCAACACCAAGCTGGTACTTAGGATCCATCCCAAAGGTAAGAGAAATACTACATGCACGACTACACGTTGACGGTAGAAGAGAGAGAGCAACGCCCAAAAGCTCAAACCGGTCAATTATCGGAATGGGTGCAGCCCGGAAAGTAGGAGCCAGTTGGAATGGCGTCCTTTTGCCGGAGAACAGACTCGTCTGGGTCTGGCCTTCACCGTTTTTGAGCGGTAGTACCGAAACTGCACATATCTTTATTTAAGTCATTGGTGCAGGGCCGAGGATTGAACCGGGTGCCGTCAGATTGTAAAGCGCACCTGCTACCGCTCGGCTAACATCGCTATTCTGACAAATACCTAATGCTTGGACCAAGTCTGACTTATTTACCTACCTACTCTGAAAGTTCACCAAACTTGTCATTGTTCTTCGTTTGATGATCGATGACAGTCGACTTGCAACCTGCTAATTTCTATTAAACGCCTGAAACAAATGTAAAGACACATACAAAGCATTCAGTCTAATAATGGGCCGGAGTTCGTAATGAAGTAACAGCGTATCAAACACCCCATACCCCCGCCGCTCTCTCGGCCTAATGGAGCGCTGATGGTCCGTCACTCTACATTTGACTAGCCGGCTTTCACATCGGGACTCGCCACTTACCTAATGCTTCTGCACTTACCTACTGGGATACTGATGGATTCTTTTATTGTTAGAAAGTACGAAGTTTTTGTAATGTACGAATAAATTACGCTTGACAATGTAGAGCTTGAGAGCTAGATAGTGTCTTTAATGTAGATAGAGCCGGTGGTTTTGTGATCAGTTCCACAAGCGATATTCACGCCTGTTTTTATCCTCCGATTTGACACAAAGAGAGGGGTGTTATAAGTTTAAAATAACGTGTGTATCTGATATTACTATGTCTGTGGCGTCATAGCTACCAAATATCTAAACCGATTGATTTACTGAAATTTATTTTTGTTTGAAAGATGACTGGATCGAGAGTGTTCTAAGCTAATTCATGAAAATCTATTCAGTCGTTTGAAGATTATTAGTGCTTTTTACTTGCATAATATATTTAGGACTTAAAAGTATTTGATGCAATCGTGCATTTTGGTTTGAAGTTTCTTTTATTAGTTCTACCGACAGCAAATATACGTTTGTATTTATAGAGTTGCTTCTAAAACTGCGAGAGGATAGAGCTAAAGCAGCTAGTTTTCAGGATAAGGTTGCTTTTACTTAGGTGATCAAACAAAAACACATTAGTTACTTTTAAAAGTTACTTAACATGTTGACATAACAAGCTTAAAAACGTGCTTCTGTGAAAGAAACCTTTTGCCGCGTCTCCTAATGCGTACATCCGATGGAATCTCAAATAGTAAAAATCTTTTTAGGCTTATGTTCGGTGTTGAGTGGCTCCACAAATGTCGCTAAAAGGCTGGACGTCATTGTTTATCCGGGCAACATTAGGCGGGTAACCGGACACGCGCGGCCTGAGTGCGCTACAAGTATCCGCTTTCAACTCATTACGGGTCGGACGTGGTGCGTGGGCAGGCTACCCTGCACCCCCTCCCCCTGCCCCGACTCGCCGTCTTTGTCCTTCAATCCCTCTTACAATCTTCGATCCAATTTCGAATACCCATACATCCGGCTAATGTCGGATTCCGACTTCGATTACATGACGATGCTGACGCGACGTACCGCTACCGACAGGCTGCTAGAGGCAACTTTATTAATGTTTAGGCTCCGTTTCCACAATCGTTATGGTACAGTTGCGTTTCCCATCATAACGAAGTACGCTTGTTGCGCGTATGTCATGTGGAGACTTTGTATTAGTATCTATAAATTATATTGTTATGATACTTAATTGATACGGCCCATACGTGCATATTTTACGTAATGACGGTTCAACTTCGATAAATACAAACGCAAGGCTATTATTTACTTAGTAAAACTGTTGTAAGATTTTTACAAAAAGAGGTGGAATTGGAGTTTGTGTGTTGTGTTGAAAATTATAAATCTGACATGAAATTTGGTAGACGGATTTCTTATGGGGTGAAGAAGTCAGCAAACAAATGATTTTACGAAAGAACCAAATTTAGGAGGGCAAACAAAGGTTGATAATTGATATGGAAATCCTACGTTTTTGATATTAGGAAGATGAAATTTAATACTCAGGTGGATCGTAAAAAAAACTGTCGTCAGATTTTTCCGAAAAATCTGACGAGGCGTAATTTGGCAATTAGAATCCTTATGGGATCTGGACGCCCGCTAAGAAATGATTTTGCGAAAAGGATGAATTAGAATTAGGAGCAAATAGAGTTTGAAAATATATTATGTTTTTAATGGGGGGGGGGGGGGTTTCCAGGGGGGCCTACCAACTTTTTGATACTTTGCCGGACCATATTTAACAAAATATACTCGTGAATGATGATGTATGAACCTTCCCTTCATTTTAATAGACCTATGCAACAATAGTACACTCGAGGGGGTGCGGTGAAAAAAATTATTTCATCCCCATTTCACATATACGAGAGCCACCCCTAAAATGAAAAGTTATATTCTTTTCTTGCTTTTAAAATTTAGATCTTTGCTTTTACTATAATTGTGCAGTTTCATACACTTGCCTTAATAACTATAGAAGTTAGAAGGTTCTAAAAAATTAAAGCGGACGGACAGACAGACTGGCGGAATTTATAAGGGTTCCTTGTCGGGCTACGGAACCCTAAAAATTATAGTTAAAACAGAGATAACAACTTTTGCTGAAGGGATCTACAAAACCAAAACATCTGTGTATATTTTTTTTGTTTATGGTTGATTTTTTCAAAAAGCGCTGAATCAATTTCAATAAAACTTATATGGGACCACCTCTGAAGTATGACCTACTACCAAATAAAAAAAGGATCTACAAATTAAATTCATAATTGGCGGAGTAATCGCGTAACAAACCTAAAAAACATACAGTCGAATTGTAAACCTCCTCCATCTTAACCGCCTTCAAAAAAGGAGGGGGTTCTCAATTAAGTTGTTTTTTTTTTAATGTTTGGTACCTCAGAACTCATTTCATTTACTCGGTCATTTAGGAACCGATTTTGATTATTTTTGATTTCCATTAAATTAATAAATTAAATTTTCAATCATTTAACAAAATAAATATTGGTTTCTCATCTTATATCTCTTATAAACACTATTAATTAAAACGCAGTCAATTATATTGAAGTAAAAGTCCGTTATTTAAAGGCGGCATGCAATAAAGAAGGCAGCTAATGCCGCGGGCCGATGTCACATGTAATTGCAAAATAAAGCGACACAAGTATCTTAATCAAGTGTCCATTCTGCGGAGTTAGGGCCCGGAGTCTTCGTTATGGGCGATTCCGTATAAACTGAGCCATGGCCAGTGGCCGCTCGCTTCGCGCAATAACAGTTTCGACAAATTGACTTCACTGACATTGGAGCTCAAACGACTCCGTAACTGGGCATGCCACTACTTACCTGATTAAAATAACCACTGTGTCTACGCCGTGTACAGAGCTAGCGAGCCGAGCGAATGGCCTCTCATTTCATTTACATTAACATAAAAGAGACGTAGCGCTTTCCTGTTCGCTTGGCCTGTACACGGCGCAGACACAGCGATTAATTTTATCAGGTAAATAGTAAAATGCCCAGTTACAGTATCGTTCTGACTAGAGAAATAGCGTAAATAAATCAATGTCTTGTTACTACTAAATGAGAATAGACCCAAAAACTGTATACTTACCAGGTGATTTTTCTTTTCACAGAAACGGAAAAACACAAAAAGCAGAAGAATACAGCAGAAACAGAAGTCATACATATACAAAATTATGTATAATCAAAGGCAGAAGTTTATTTGGCTGAAATATTCATTTTCGATACCTTGTATTGAAATCGCTTAATATATGGTGAGTGGGCGGTCAAATGCAAGGCTATTGCATTTTTTTTTATTGAGTATTGACTAATTTATGGCGATTTTTCCTAAACTTGTTTTTACAAATAAGTATGCTATCGATTTCTACTCACCTGTTACATTCAAATGCACCTTTTTTGTAGAAGCAAGATTAATTAAAATTGAGCATTCATTAAAAGCTTTCAGTAGCTACTCATTTTCTAAAAGTTATTTAATAAAGGAGCTCTATGAAAACAGAATTACACAGAATTAATAAAACGGATCGTGAAGGCAATTTTATGAGGAAAATCATGTTGTGAGTCGCGCGATCGCGGTCGAGCTTACGGACCGCAATAACATAACCGTTTGGACAAATTGTGGCTCGCCCGGGCCCGGATTAGCGGCTTTATGGAACAATTCGTACAGAATACGGCTCCTAGCTTCCTGATAATTGATATCAATGTCCGCAGTCCACCGGCGAAATTAACCCCACAGTTTGGCGCCGTTTTTTCGCTTTTTATAAAACTCCACTATCGATAAACAGAACATACGGTTATCGTTCCTCTGTAAAGTACTATTAGATTTGTGTGCATCGGCTAGAGTTTAACGTTCAGATTTCAGACAATAAGCTTGTTTACCGCAACAATTCGTGAAACATTATGAAATTACCTTATTTCATTTCAAAGATCAGATACGGGTCCTTAGAAAAAAACAGAGAAAGTAAATTAGTTTTTTAAAACACAAGCCTTTCTGAATAGTAAACAAAATGAATGGGCCGCCCTAAGCAAAGTTTAATCCGTTTTTATTACGAAGAAAAGAAGTAATTACTCTACCCTTAGCGCTATAGAGGGTTGGAGCCCGAGGTGAAATTTCCATAGATTTATCATAAGCAAATTAAGTTTATAATTAAAAACAAGACTTTTGTATAGACTTCATTTGAATATGTAAATAATGTTATTTCGCTTATTGTAAACATTTTTCCTAAAAGTACTCGCGCAAAACGAATTAATCTGAAAGCAGAATTAATAAGTGGCAAAAGTCGTAATAAGTAGGTATATATCGTTTCTATCCACTGTTTGGAGATATTATCTGGAAGAAATTAAGAAAGCTCGTGTGGTTATAGTTGGGGTTCCATAATGGTATAACGGGGAGGGCCCGCGCCGCCTCTTCAATTATCTTTCTCTCAGCGACGTAATTATTCCATTAGCTGCGCAAATAATGATAAACTCCCTGATTAATCACTCACAATCTCTATCCTCCTTATAGAAAGCAAAATAAATATAATTTGCCTATCTCCTGGCTCAATGTGATTATTGTATGATTGAATTATTTTTAGGAGCATATCAAACACAAGTTTCAGCGTAAGTACGTTTTTCAAGCGTCACCACATTGTTGGATCTTTCAATTAAATTTTCTGAAGACTTCAACAGCTTCTAGGGCTGCCTCGCATTCTGACAAGCATATACTCGTATAGAGACCATATTTTTTCTCATAGCTCTATTTAAAGGAAATCCGTATGACTATAGTCCATCATCGAACATCAATCGTAAAGATCGACCGATGTCGAAGGTTTGGGTCGGCTGTTTCGCGTGAATCATCTGCAACGGCAATATGCTCCCGAGTGACGGGTTTTATCACTTCATCAAGATACCAGTGAAATCAATTTAGAGTCCGTAAGGCCGAGCGGACTCACCTAAGAGTCCCTAAAAGTCCCGAAGGCTGCGTCCCTGCCGCCCGTCTCGTTCGCTCGTGCCCGTTTATAAACGGTTTTATTGCTTTCGGAGCAACCGAACATTATTAAACTTTTCCAATTTCGATTTATCACGTAGCTGTCGGAATTTAATACCGCCCTACCTTCGGCGGAGGCGATCGCCCGCCGCGTGATTACAATACACGTCGTTAATAATACGAGAGAAGTGCGGTTCCGATCCGGGCCGAGGAGTCAGCTCGCTGCCAATTATGAGGAGCTAGTGGCGGACACCGCAACACGTTACCCGATGCGACGCGATCAGTTCCGAGCTGACTCAAGGGAACGCCAAATGAAAAATTACTCAATTACCGACTCTTTTCCTTTGTCCAATTGCAAAGCACAATCCACGCTCCGAACTTTTCGATCTCGAATAGTGAATTTCATAACAAAATGAAGTCTAATATCAGCCCGGGTTAAAATTATGAAGCTAAAACTGTAGGTTATTGAAAACGTGACTTACATTTACATGGGTTACAGCTACGAGATTTCGTATGGAGATATACGGAATGTGTTGCATATAAAATGATATTACAGTTTATAAGGATTTATTAAATCTGGAGGTTTGTGAAAGATGGAATGGGATGAGAGAAGTGTTTTTTTTTTTTGATGTTTTGGTATCGATGATAGGTTGGAGTAGCAACAGGGTATGACGGGTCGCGATTGCCGAGCGATGCAATCTACTCACATTCATAGGGCCAATCAAGCACCGACCCGCTGCCATCCGCGCCCCTATATCCACCCCGCACAGGGACAAACTTGGATTTTACACGCTTTATATTAGCTTCACTTGTAATTAATCAATTAACCAAATCAATCAATGCACTTATAAAAGCTTGGAGATTGATTTTCTTCTACTTTTAATTGTCGTATCAATTTGAAACTTTTCAAGTATCTGTAATTCAGACAATACATTATTTTGGTACCATCAAATTGGTCTGATACTTATTCGAGATGAGGGTGAATAGTCCTGCTTTGATACATCCCGCTTGGGGTGTATTGTGCATTTCCCCCTACCAGTACCTACCCGAGTCGACCCAATTCCTTGAAATATCGATGTGAGACTCTGGGGGCGCTGGCACAGATGCTCGTGGTCTAGGCGGGAGTTTGAAAAAAATGACGATGAAGAGCAGTCTAGCTGTTGTGGTGACGTGGATGAAAAAAGTAATGTTGCCTCATGCAACCCGATAGCGGTTCTAGTTTCTTCTGTGGTTTCGCGATGCCACAGCACGTGCTCTACAATTTTGTTCTCTTTCATGGAGCCACGATACAGTGGATTGCCCGTGGCATCCCAGTTGGTAGGCCAAGCTGGTAGGCGAAATAGAGGTAATTTTTTAAAACTTTGACTTCCTTGATGCAAATTTTCTAAAATCTATTCTAAGTGTGCGCTTACAAACTTTTGTGAACACTGTCTCCACATTTCAGCATGTCTCTAGGACCATCAGATTAGGCTGTGCATTGATGTGTCAGTTGTTCAAAAACATTTGTACACCCTATTTAATTTGAACCTGCACACTAGTTGCATTAAAATAAGACGAGTACGACCGAACTCAGTATCATCATCATCAGCCAGAAGACGTCCACTGCTAAACATAGGCCTCCCCCTTTAACCTCCACACTGAACGATGCCATCTGCATCCACTGGATGCCCGCGACTCTCACAATGTCGTCGGTCCATCTAGTGGGAGGCCTACCTACGCTGCGTCTTCCGGTTCGCGGTCTCCACTCAAGAACCTTTCTTCCCCATCGGTTAACAGTTCTTCGAGCGATGTGGCCTGCCCATTGCCACTTCAACTTGCAGATTTTAATAGCTATGTCGGTGACTCTGGTTCAACTCAGTATGGTCATATACTGGTGGAACTCAGTATGGTCATATACATTTAGCATTAATGAATATTATAAACCACTCTCATAATTCTAGATTACAAACTAACAGTCGGAAATTTTACAGGTAAAAACGCAAAAGTGCGAGTGCGGCCCTGCACGGCGAGCTCACGTACGACCGCTCGTAAGTTCAATGGAGGTGTTGATTAAAAATATTTCCCATGTGCGGGCGGATAAGGCCCAATTGGGCCGGCAATCAGCCCCCCCTGCCTCTCGCCGGCCTCGCCTCGCCGCCTCGCCGCTAATCATGCGAGTTGCGAGCAACATTATTGAACACAGCCTTTTTGTATACGTTTGAAGTAAACTGGCGTGACGTCCTAGTCTAGTACTACATGAATACTTATATTACATAAACGTTTTTGTAGAACAACGCTATCTTCAAGCACTAATGTACAATGGAGCTCTAGATATTGAAATTTGTTTAAAGCTAATTACCTACCAATGTATCGCGCGCCTGCAATCTTGCTCGTTCGCCTTTTATTAAATACTAGCTACGCCCCGCAGTCACCCGCGCGGTGATGAAAATCGGTGATGACGATGATGAAAATAGGTGATGACGATGATGATGAAAAGTAGCTTATGTGTTAATCCAGGACATAAGCAATATATATTCCAAAAAAATCATCTAAATCCATTCAGCCGTTTCTGCGTGATTGTGTAACAAACATCCATTCATCCATCCATCCATCTAAACTTTCACATATATGATATTAGTGTGATTAGTGTGATGATATGATAACTCTCTAAAAATCTATAAAACATCTCTCGATTAACTATTTTTTACTATTTCAAACGGGTGGTTAATAAGGTGCGTTACTGATAAATATATTTACATGATAATGTAAAGAATAATCATAGATTACCCGGCCTACATACAACGACAAAACAACTGTTTGAAATTAGATTTTCCCGTAATAGGTGAAATTTCCCACCTGAAGTGTTTCTACACTTTCTACTTTAGGGCCTTTATTTACCGTCACGATGGTTTTTGATAGCTTTGCCATCGAAAATTCCTAATTTATCAAAGTTAAACCGTCGATTATCGTTACGAAAAATTTGAATACATAGGTAATGCTATCCATGAAAATTTTGAATTTTGACAGCTTTGGTATAAGCACCAGTTTTATTTAAATGTTCCGCTTGACAGTTAAAAAATTCGGCAACTGGCAGGATTTGAACTTGCAACTTTCTAAGTATGCGCCCCCGTTGCTCTCCCTATTGATCGTATCCTGTAAGTCGTAGGATTTTTTAACTGTCCTCCATTCTTACCATAGTTATCCATTTACAAGCACTGTCTTAAATTTTTCCTATAAGTGGTTGCATATTTCGCTGTATAGAATTTTTTTGTCTATGTAGAGTTAAACAATTTAAAATCCAGAAATTCTCAAGAAATCTCTTCAGAAAGTTAAATGTGAATTCTACTTACGCACGTTCATTACATCAAATTGGCTGCTTCAGTTAAAGTTCCAAGTATGTACAAGATAAAAAGTTGCAAATGAACGGCTAATACTAAAAGCGTCCGAATATTTGCCTTGAAACGTTCGGCGCGCACAAAGCGCAGCCGCAGACCGACAAAAACAACTCTTCATTCTTGAAGTGCGTATAATTTGTGTCTTGGACAAAGTGCGTTCTTAGCTAATGCTAATGCGATGGATGCACAAAATGCTAACGTTAATTGCACTCGTTCATTCAGGAACTCCTACGTGGTTAAGTTCTTAATAAATAAAATATTATGTACCTAAATACTCGTATAGTTAGCACTTTGATCAAAAGACCTTTTCATCAAATACCTTTTGTATCTATCAATATAATAAGTATATGCATAATTATATACTATTAGATTTTCTGTGGTTTGCTCTTTTGTCTCTGAAAACATAATCGTGCCGCTCGTTTCTAACTGCTGTGATACTTTAATACGAGAATAAAAAGTAAGCTCTAAATTCTTATACCGACTTTACTATGTGCAGCGCGCAGAGCCTATTCCAGTTGGCACGTCAACTTTTTTCCTCGATGATTTTATCAGTTTCCGACCAGGATGGGCTTCTTAAGTTTCTTCCATTGATCTAAATTCACCAGCTTGAACGTCGAAGGCACCGAGGCATGCGCCAGCGGCAAATGTCGCGCGGCTCTCACATAGCGGCCTTTTTGCGCGCCACACTGTCTAACATCGCATAACCTATGGTCTCAGATACTTTGAACAAGGGGCTTGATTGCTTCGGAGAATGAAACAAGACAGTGACTGAAAGATGTATGACGCAAAATGTCAGCTTTGAAGTCCGGAATGTTTATGGAGGACGATCTGTGTTTCCTGCAGCCATTGTTATTGTTATGCGTGGCGCATCAAAGCCATTCAAAGCCATTTAATTATAATCAGCGATTTTGTTCTTTATGAATTGTTGTAAAATAGTTAAAAATAAAAACATTTCTGACAAAATAAATAATTCATTCGTATAAAATTGTAAGAATTGAGAAAAAAAATCATCAATATATTTTTTAACGCTTTTCCTTTTTGTGACCGATGCGGCGCACTTGAAATTGTTTTCCACATTTTAATGAAGGTGTGCCTGGATCATGCCTTCTGTGCGAACGGTCCATTCATTTAGATGACTTGAGCATTCACACCGTGGTGTGAACGAAATGCGGTGCGAATCGCTGCATTAGCCTCTGGCAAGTGGGATGGTGCAATAGCGTGTTGTTTAAGCCCGAACCACGAGATGCCAGAGTATTGTACGACATAATTATACTGTGCAGCTTTCAAAGAAAGAACCCAATTCATGTGAGTTAACCTAGCAAAATCTGAAGTTACAAGGGTGTCATTTAATTAAAACCCTGCTTTAAAAGAAGTATTAAAAACAAGTTTTATATTGAAAAATATATTTTTTAATCCAATTTTTAATGAAATTTGTGATCGGAACGGCCAAATACTGCGATTCTACTACTATTATCCATTGAGGAGTGCCGTTGTCCACCGTCACCACCAGCAGCTTGCTATCACCATAATATTCTATTGTCATCGGAACTTGACAAGAATGCCAAATTTCATCTCAACAGAACACCGGCAAGTGAGTCAAATTTTACTTGCAAGTTTTCGTAAAACTTTTTTATTTAGACTATTACACCGGGACAGGTGAAACCTTGAACGAAAGAACGTCATTGGGTGAAACTAAATAAAAGCTTGTAAAATAGGCAGTTATAGGGACGACAGAAGTGAAAACTTAAAAACATTAGCATGTCCATGACGCTGTCATATTAGCATGTCAGTGACGTAAACCCATAAGTTATGACCCTACCAAAAATCGCTCAACACGGCTAAAAAAGTTTTCACTTCAAAAACGCTTCCATAAGTCCGTGTTCCTGTTCCTTTTATTTAAATTAATTAGCTACATAAAATCAAAGTATTTTTATTAACATAATTATAGTTATAAGAGATGTATTAAAGACATTGGTGTCGATTCTGTTGTACCATTATCTAAACTAAACTAAATTGGAGAAGGATGGCAACGGTTTTAAGCTGCACTCTAAAATCGTTGCCATTCGTCTCTCATTATATTAAAATGAAAAGACACGCAGATTATTTTAGTCTAGATTGCTGTAGTTGAGTGACAGTTAGTGAGTATTGAGATCATAAACCTACTACCCCTCCTTTGGGTAGGTTCATTAAGTTAGGTTCATGAGTATGATAGAATGTTTTTTTTTATTGTTGACTTACGTCTTAATAGTTTTAAAACATGTTGCCATTACAACCAAAAAGAATCGATGCCATTAGCATCGCAAGAGCTCATTAAGTATAGCAAATTAGGAATAACGGAACTGATGCCTACTTGAGCGTTGAGCATGAGCAAGCTTTCATAAAAGGCCTTATTTTTTAATCACTTTATAAGGAAAAATAGCAAGTTAAACCTATGCTTATACCTTGTAAAGTTAAGAGAGCAACATTCTACTTAAGTAAGCAACAGCTACCAGTCTTGAGGCCATCGAGGTGGAACCAGTCGGACGCGATTAGGGACCGTTTATTTTATTGAAGCACCCACTTATTGTCGATACAGGGTGTTTTTACTGCCATTTCCATGTTGGGTGCGCCCGCGCAGATATGCGATCGTGTTTTGTCGCTGCATTCACCCGGGCTGAGCAGAAACGTCGTAATTCTTTACTGTCGGCTTTAATTAGAACTCTTCGGTTGTCTCTACCTTTCTCGGAGTACTTTTTACTGTGCTTTGGATATTCTTAGTATACGATAATTGGTTGTTTTAGATGTTTAGCGGAATTGCGAAAAAAATACTTAGTAGATCTATGTTAGACTTGTTAGTAAGGAAAATATATCTACGATAATTTTATTAAGTGTTGTACCTAAATAGTATTGCTAGATTACTAAGCATCTAAGCAACCAAAATAGGCAGATACAGATACCCTATATTTTAAAACTAGGTTGATCAGGGCTTCTCGTGTATCTATCCGCGAGTAGCGCTGGTAATTTCAAATTTAAAAGTAATTTTTATATTTGATGTACCACGGAAGCACCTATTGTTCCAAACATTGATTTACTATTTAAATCTTAAATTAAAAAAAAATTGACGACGGGCAGAATTCGAACTTGCGCCAGCAGTTGTGCAGGTTAGAATCCTACTGTTCGTAATTTTTTAAATTATCTGTAAGATTTAAATGATGTTCAAATGATGAAATGATGTTGATGTTGTTGTTTAGGCCTAGATGATAAATTCAATATGGTGGACGCCCCAAGATGGTGGAGGAAATGTTCTTATCTACCATCATGATATGGGTATCAAATGAAAGGATTTGCTGAGAAGAATATGATTTTATGAAAAAGCTTGTTTTTAAAAAGTATTTTGAAGTTAATAAAATTTATTGAGGTTAAGGACATGGAATTTGGCATTCAGGTTTAAAACGGAATTCGCGAGCAACAGCTAGTAAATGGATGAATAGCTTTGTAGATTTTTCAAATACGTCACATCTGCAGTGAACACGTGTGAACTATAAATGAATATGCAAAGTAGAACTTTCTCCTGGTAACCCTACATGCAGTGCAATAATGGCATGGCTTGGCGCAGACGTGAAGGCAGTCTAATGAGACCGACAGAAGCTTCCCTGCGGTCCGTGATCAGCCGGAATTACTTACACATCCCTTGTTCTCCTTAAAGCTGCAGCCATGTCACAGACCTGTACACTGTACGAATATTTTGGGGTAGTAGCCAGAAAAGTAAGCTAGATTTGATCGCTTCCTGGTTTATAATACAAAGGAAAGTGTATTTACGTCGTTTTTTATTATTATTTATTATATATAATAGGCTTGCTTGTATATATATAATTGACCGCCACCTCGCCTGATGCGGTCTACGATAGAGCACGCTTGCTTGAAGAAACTGATTCACTAGCGATTTGAAGACACCTAGATTATAATTGGGTAAGCTAAGCACTTACTTATGTTATTATTATTAACTGGCAAATACCTTTATTAACTAACCAATATACAAGGTTATTTAAAAACAGTTGGACTGCCCATAGACCGTTGAAGGTCTAATTACAATCCAAATGTTCAATCCAACTACTACAGTTAGCAGTGTACCCAGCATATTGGCGGCATTAACACGTTTAATGTCAATGTTCCTGCGATAAACCAGAAACAAATTTTGAACTCAGATCAAATGAAAATTGCGGAGATTTGGTTAAATATAAAATGCAGCCATCCACAATGATAAACAAAACGCCAATGAGAATGAATGACGTCACAATTATTAAAACAATCATAATTTTGTTTAAAAGTAAGGAGAAAGTTCAGTATAGACATAAGATTGTGAAGTCACAAGTAGACGAGACGCCATGCTTTGAGTGTTTTTAGTTGTTAATTAAAAATTTGTATTTTTTTTAATTTGTCTTTATGCCTATTATCTGCTGTTGTTTTCTTTAGTACCTACACGCTCCAGTGCCGGCAATCTGAAATTGAGTTCAATCATGTCATTAAACATACAGTAAGGATATTTTTAATTTTTTTACGACTCATAAAGTTGAGTATAAGTAAAAAAAATATAAGGACATATTCCAAACTCGTTCTTTATGGCTTTAATGATATGTATTTGTGCACTTCATGGGACCGTATACGACTGACTTAATGAACGATAAAATCACAATAATAGTTTGTTTTATATCCGTCGATCAAATCGTAACAAAAAATATATATTTACGAAATTATGATTGAATTAAAGATTTTGGATTTTAACGCCAAATCGTAGCTTTAAATTTGAGATTTCCTTTTAAGTTAACTACTTAATTTTGATGCCGTTTTTATTGCCGGATCAAAGATTAGTCTTTCCTGATAGGTCCAGTTGGCATTTTATCCAGAATTATAAAGTAGTTGTATAATCAGCATTTTTCAAATGACATATGTTTTTGGAAATTTAAATGGGTACCTAATAGCACTTAACGGACTGGGAACTAAAATGTTAGTAGAGTTGAAATCAATGCCAGCATTGGGTCTGGTCAGCCCGTCTCAGCACCTTTATGGGCTCCACTCTCTTACGGAAGTGCTCTGGCACTATAGCATAGGATGGATAAGCCATATTGCACTCATAATTGTTATTGTTGTCAAGACATGCCGATTCCAAGTCTTCTAAATCATTTCAAAGACAACTTGAAGCTCGCAAAGAACTTTTGCGTCAGCTTTTTATTACATGGGTAATAATAGATATGTGTGTAAGAAATTTTAATAATGTAACTTTCACCCACTTATTATGGTCATATTTATTTAAGACTTTGCAAAAGGATTTACTATCAGATGACAATAAAATAATATAGTACAATTGAGCTGGTCTAATGATCATCAGTCTATCATCAGACTCTATCATCAGACGGATTTTTTGAACGGATACCAGTAAATACATCGAATAAGACTTTATCAGTTTTGTCTGAAAGATTTCTTTTCTATTCATTTGGTAACGAGTATCTGGTGATAGACCTGAAAGGTGGCTCTTCAACGGCGTCTATAAACTTAAAGAAACTATTTATAAGAATATATACCTCATATTTTATTTTTGATATAATATTAATTTTTTATCGTAGTTTAAGTTTCATTTCTATTTGTATTTTTCAGTGTGTAATAAAGAGATATTGTATTATATTTTATATTTAAAGCGAAAATAATGTTTTTTTTGGAGGCAAGAAGAGACGCGGAAAGATTCATTTGGAGTTTAAATTTAACCACCTATAATGGAGAAATACCATTATATTTTTTTGGAATTGGAGCTGCGGATGAGACACATGGCTAGACGTGATATAAGTATTTGTTAATAGTGTTGGTCTATTAACCAGTCCGTGGCAAAATGATCAAAATTCCGAAGATTAAGTCGTCTAAAGACATCAAAAAGGCAGTGGTAAACGGAATAGATACGGATGGCAATCCAAGGATAGCTGCAAAATCAAATCGAAGGTCTACAAAAAGCCGTAAGCAATTCAGGGCTGAAGATTATTTAAGAATACATATCCACGCTATGCTCATCGTATCACAGCAATACTTTTAATGGATCTTGTGAGTTTTTGCCTTTATTTATACGTTACGATGTGCGCATAATGGATCAGTAGACGAACACTTAGTGGATGTGCGGTATTCATACATTATTAGGGTGCTCTTCATTTATTATACTCTACTGGGGACAGTGGAGATTGGAGAAAACGCACTATTGCAATTAGTTACTGAATGGTATAAAAAAATAAAATAAAATTGTTACGAAAATCATAACAATGCGAGTACATATCGAGTAATTTCGGAGCTTCGTAGCTTTTGTTATTTCAGTAGAGCCAAAAATGTCATGAGTTTTAACTGTGTATTCCTACTATTTTCTAAGCTTCTACATGAAAATAACAGACTTTTATTAGCCGGTTGTTCTGCTTCCAGCAAATGAAATGACGTCACGCTGCGGCAGAGTTATTTGATGTAAAGCGAGCATGTCGCATGTAAAAACAATTAAACTTGCACAATGAAAGCACACAGAGCCACAGAATGCACGAGAAATACTACTACAGGAAGGGCACAGTTCAGTTCATAGTTACTACGGTGCTAAGCTATTGTGCCGGGAGTATTAATCGAATAAGTCCGGGGGTGCTAGTGTGGGTGTTAATCTGTGTAATATAAACCCAACTGTTTCCTATTGTATGGTTGACAAAAACATTTGAGATGTGCCAAAATGAATATTATCAATGAAACTTAATGTGGAAACTTGTGAACATGTAGATATTACACCTGATCAAACGCTTAGCCTGACCTACCAAAAAAAGTTGCCGTCACGGGACGCCCGGCAGTTGTGAAATATTAATTAATAAATTTCTGGGACATTATTGCACACATGGTCATCTGACCCCAAACTAAGCAAAGCTTGTAATATGGCAGCCAGAGACTGATATACATACATATATATTTTTAAATACATACTTAAATAGATATTAACACCCAGACATAGCACAAACACAAATGTTCATCACACAAATGTTTGTTCTAGATGGGAATCGAACCCACGCCCCCAAGCACAGAAAGTAGGTTCACTACTAACTGAGCCACCGGGGCAGTCAACACAATCAGTTAATTACAATGAAATGAAAACATACATTACAATGAAAATATTATCTAGTTTTTTAACAGGCGGCCTTATCGATTAAAGCGATCTCTTCCATGCAACCATGCACGGAAAGAAATTACAACAATAAAAAATAACCTTAACTAAAATGATTCAAAAGTAAATATTTAAGCAAATAACAAACGATCAAACACAAAATCGATCCCCAAGCCGCCTGCCAAGCGTGGGGATTATGGCAACACCCCTCTCTATGAGGGAGGCCTTGTCCTACAGTGGACGATAATTGGCTGATGAAGTGAAACACAAAATAACTAAGTATAATAAATAAAATACATATACTAGTTATACTCATGATACTATATACCTAATTATACATCATTAATTAATAAACTACATAAACATGGTTTTACATACTTTTATCATAGATAAATACTTAGATACGTAGATTACTGATACATTAAATAATTAAACACCATTTAGCAGTTTCAGCATAAGAAAGCGTCAAGTCGTTTGCATACAAGTCGGTTTTACTCTAGCGCGCCAATCAAAGATAAATCGTCATTGGCGCCAATCATATCGCCAATAGATGTTTCACATCAAGAGTAACGCACCTAATTTTTTCTTCTAAGCTATAATTCATTATTGACTGCCTCGGTGGCTCAGTTGGTAGTGATCCTACTTTCTGTGCTTGGGGGCGTGGGTTCGATCCCCACCTAGGACAAACATTTGTGTGATGAACATTTGTGTTTGTTCTATGTCTGGGTGTTAATATCTATTTAAGTATGTATTTAAAAAATATATATGTATGTATATCAGTCTCTGGCAGCCATATTACAAGCTTTGCTTAGTTTGGGGTCAGATGACCATGTGTGCAATAATGTCCCAGATATTTATTTATTTATTTATTTATTATTTATTAGGAATGTAAATAAGTGCTTACCTAAAGTACCTAAATGATTATTTACGGGATATTTACCGTGGTAAGGTTGTGGAAGGAGCCCCCGATATATCCCGTAAATAATCATAATTAACTTTAATGAACAATCGTGATAGTTTAAAACAGTCTTTAAGTACTTACCTACCCACTAAGATAAAAAAAAATTGTGGTTAATAGAAAGAAAATGGAATAATAAATTAAGCAGCGGGTAAAGTCACACAATGTGCTAGTGCGGCCCGGACGTCGGTCTGCGTCGGTCGGGCGGCGGTGTGGTGTTGATACAGTACAGTCGAATAGGTCGGCCCAAGTGAGTTAATTAACTGGGAGCGTGTAAGGCGACGCTCACGGCCGCACTAATTGCGCGATTATTCCTCCGCGACGCCTAACTGCTGGATGAAATTTAATTAAAGTTTGTTGTTCAAATAGATTTAATTAAAGTAATGTTATAGCGAGCGGCGACGCCGGCGCGAGCCTCAATCCGCGTGAGTGCTGCGCAACTTTTCTAATTCATTACTTGTGAAAGCGTTCCCGTGATGCCGAGCACTCTTAATAATTTGTATTGTGTAGTTATGGTCGTTTTAGACGTTCCCTCAACTTGCGATCCAACCAAGCTAGACTGCGGACTCCGAACGCTATCTCCCGCGTACCCAAATATGCTAATGGACACTCGATTTAATCATAGTATTAAATCGATATAACTAAGTATAATCTTACTCGAATGACATTTTTAAGCCCCACATGGGTACTGAATTATTCATAAATTAATATTAAACAACTAGTAGGTAGATATCCATTAGCTCGACAGTCGTGCCGTTGGAAATTACATCGAAATGGTCTCTCGAATACAAATGCACCGTTAAAAGGCACATTAAGATAAAAGCTGTGCGCCATAATTCTTATTAATTATTAATAGTATTTTCAATTAAGACGAAATAGCGTTTGGAAAGAACTGAAAATAGGAAATGTTAATCTATCCGGGAATAACCATTGTGCGATGATTCGCGGCCGTAAGCGACGAACGATGTTCCCGTCAATTAGGGCTAATGGAAAACTTTAATTATGATAAAAGCTAAATAGCTCGAGGCGGATGCTGGCTATCGGCGGTAATGACGAGCTCGGAGTGCCGTGTCTCGCAGGCTCTGCGCCGAGGGTACTGGAGACCATGCCCATGCACAATCCAATTAAATAAAACCGACCAAGTGCGAGTCGGGCTCGCGTACTAAGGGTTACGTACCACCACAATATACAATAATTATCAGTTTAAAAAACCGACTTCAAAATTAGTAAAATATGTAATTTCAATTCGGTGATTGAAATGATGAGGTTGAACAAGTAACCGAATTGCGTTACTTAACTTGGTAATGAACAGAAATTTGTCACCGACACGCACTTCGCCATTATTTGTTATTTGTTGTTATACTTTGAGTAAATTATTATAATAATCATGCCAAGTTAGACACTTGTACGTATTACCGTTTTTACACTAGGTAGAGCAAATACAAAAAATACGTTTGTTGTATGGGGACCTTTCATCTTTATTTTTTTACTTTTTTATTATTTCTTAGTTAATCCGTCGTAACATTACATATTCTGTGAAAATTTCTACTGGCTATCTATTAGATACGGTTCAAAGGATACAGTCGTTGAGAGGTAGGGTGGACAGACGGACGGACAGACAGACAGCGTAGGCTCAGTATTAGGGTCCCGTTTTTACCCTGTGGGTACAGAACCCTAAAAAGTAACTAAGGGCTAAAACAGACTAGCGATTTTTAGCATCAGCGGTCGGATCAATTTTGCGACTACATTGATGCTGTATTGCTCATTGGCAACTAACTGCGTTTGACACTACCTCTTTAACAATAAAGCGAGAAGCAGTACAGCAGCTTCATCAGAATCCATGGTAATAGTTGTACGTAGCTTAAATAGGATCTAATGTAACGCTGAGCCGTGTTCCGCAGATGCCCTCAGTTGCTGCGACTAGCATCCGAAGGTGTGCGGAGTATCACGTTCAGTCGCTGCATCGAGCGTTCAAAAAGCGACTTGATAGCCGCGACTGGAGATTTAATGTGCGCGTCTAGGAGTGTCCAGGCATCAAGCTTCCGAAAAGAGACTAAGCCCCGAACACCGATGCTAAAATCTAAATCGCTAGTCTGCCTTGACGCTTAGGCACACGTTTCCTTTATGATTAGACAATTTTATTTATATCCTGACCAAGTAACAGAAAACAATGGAAACAGTATCATGACTCTGACAGTAGAGCATGAATTTAATTAACTTAAGGTGAAAAACCAACACAGGTTTTATTCTGATTCTGGCGGGCCGGCGGCGGCGGGCCCACGTTTCCGGGCCGAGGCGGCCCACAAAGCCCTCTGTCGGCCAGCTTTCAGCCGATTACGCGCGACGCGAACCTAATTTGATTGCCGCTCGCCATCAATTACTTCTCCCCACCTCACCCGCCGCACCATTTTATTTACCTTAGTCTTTCAGGATAGTCCTTCGTCCTCTACTTTTCGATTATTTATCAAACACTACGATTTATTGCGATTGTTCCGAACTTTATTTTTGTCGTAGGCTGTTTGTTCTTCTGATTTGCTATTGTCGTTTTCGAATCCTGGATAATTCGTTTTGATTTGATATGTTTTCGAGTCCATTTAGATGCGCACTGTTATTTATTCTATATCAAAGTACTTATTGTAAAGTATTTTAGTGAGCAGGAATGTATCGAAAAGCGATCCAGAATTTTATTTACTCAACGAAAATAGTTTTTCAATCAATGAGCAGTGATTGCCTTTAAACGTTTTGTATGAAATATTCAGTAAAACAATTTCAATGCGGAGACGTGATATTGTCACTCCGTTTTCGAACACGCAAAGCAATCATTGTATGGTGTACGTGATGTAAATAGAGAGTGGATTGCGTTGCGTTGTCTGCCAGTCAATTTCCTTGATGAACTCACAATTACGGAAATTGGAAGTGGTGCCACCCGCGACTGGCCCTCCACGCGCCTCCTGCCTCCGACACACTCTGGTCTAACGACATCACTGGTTACTCTGATTTACCGCGTACCCAAATAACGTTTTACGATCTTCGTGACTTCATTTACACAAAAAAACACGTCTCATAACACGCCATACCAAAAATATAATTAAATTTAACAACGCTCCGCCGAGTCGACTCGGTGTCAATTAAACTCTTATGACAAGGATCCCGTTTCAAAGGCTAATGAGAAGCATATGGAATACACATTGGAACCAGTTATTTTGTCGCGCTCTTTTTGTTATACTTAGTGGAGTAGCGAGGGAGCGTATCCTTATTGAAATCTTTACTGGCTTCATTGTTCCATTCTCAATTTGGGCGTCCTTGCAAGTTTACGCATCTCTTTCACGAGTAAATTGCTCTGCTCCGTCGGAGGAGTCATAAAGAAAATTGCTATACAGTTGATAAATAATTTATCTGAAAGCCCGCCCCAGTCACCGAAACAAGCCGAGGCGCGGGTATGCCATTGCGCCTACTCCACCTAATATTACTTTCCTTTTGTACAATTTTGCAACAGGGCCGTTCGCACGTTCCCTTGCTTTTATGGGCAATAAGTGGAACACAATTATATTTATGGAGGAAGAATGGTTAAGAAACTAATTTAGCCAAGTATCATTTTCATGGAGGTACTCGTATGTAGGCGTTTTACCTAATGAAGTACGTTCTCCCCACATTAATTGAATAACGTGCTTCGGCCGTTTCCGACTTATTATTTATTACATTAGAAATAAGAACTTTATTAGGTTTGGTAAATTTTTCTGAACTGAGTAAAAAAACTAAATAATAAGTTATCAATATTAGATGGTGCTTTTGAAGTTGTTTTCCTACTTTTGAAGTCGTCGAGACCTATGACTTGTATAATCTTGCTTGCTTTTCTTTATATTATAACAAATTCTTATCCTTGTTTTCCTTACAAATATTATAAGTTCGCAAGTGGGTTTTTGGGTTTGTTTGTTCTTTTTTCATGTTTAGCATATCTACGGAACCATGTGTTTCTTTATCATAATGAAACATATATTTAAAGTATTTGCATAATGTCTGTTACAATTTGCTCCGGTTTAAATGCTTCATCCCCTTTTCGCCCATATTTAGCCATTTTGTGCAGACGATGGTCAACAAAGAGTCGACGATACAGATTGAAGGTCACTGCAAAAAATATTTAAATAATAATCCTATGACTATTATAGCTATAAATTTTACTCTTAGTTATAAGTTAAGGCTTATGTTTTGACCGAAGAGTTAAGAATCTAGTTGGCGGAAAATAAATACATTAACATTTTTATTTGGAAGCTAGTTTCACTGTGGTAGTTATCAGCTTTTTAATCAAAATCTGTCAGCAGTTTAAAACTTAAATCAACTTATTCGCCTATTCCGAATTTGTCGTGTTTTTTTAATTTTTTTGCAGATATAGTTTGAAACCCAAATGGTTACATGGGATAATTTTTATCCCGGAAAAAAATTACTGTTCCTGAGGAAACGTCTACGCGGCTAAAGCCGCGGTGCTCAGTAAGTTGATAATTCTACCTTCGAAGTTTTCAATTTTAAACAAAACAGTAACAATATACCGCCTCAAGACTTTACTTGTTAATTACATACTAAATATGATGCCTAATCGTGATTCGCCCCGTAATTGGAGTCAGCGTGATGACGTGTAACTTGTGACATAGTTAATTGGGAAAGTTAGGTATCCAGTGTTTTGAGGCGATGTGTCTAATTAGTGCTCGCGGCCTCTCATTACTTCTCGCTTCTAATTAACCGCATGAACAAACATACCTACAGTTAATGTGATGTTTGAATAAAGCAAAAAAGTTTCATTAAACTCTTTAGATTTTAAGCGGAAGTAATTTTTTTTAAATTAGTACTCAGCCTATAAATAGTTCTCAATATGTATAGTTTGCGATGATGACCAAACGGTAGCATGTGTGCTTTACAATTTGACGGCACCCGGTTCAATCCTCAGCTCTTCACTAATGACTTATTTAGTACTTAAATTTATTATGTGCAGTTTCGATGTCATCGCTTAAAAACGGGGAATTAAAACATCGTGAGAAATCCGGTATGTCTAAGAAACTCAAAAGTTCAAAGACATGACATTCACCCACATGCACAGGGCCAGCTAAGTGGATTAGGGCCAATTCTCTCTCTTTGACGGAAGGCCTATGTCCCAACAATCAGAACATGATAGGCTAAATTGACGATGATTTTGAAAAAATCTTCACAAACATTACTAAAATCTTAGGAATTAGGAAATAAAAAAAAAACGCTTCGCCTTTCCCACAAAAAGGCGGTACAATTATGTCTGTTATAATTTATTTATTGTTAGTTGGTTCATAGTAGGAACATGGTTTGAGTGGTTGGTCCACTAATTAGGGCACGTTTCTGCCCTGTAATCCACCTGACTGTTAATTAATACAGCTGAATAAACAACCGCCAGTGCCGTGGAGATTAACAATTCCGTGTAGAACGCCCCTTATTATGTACGACCCCGGGATATTAGTGTGAATAGCTGATGTTATTGTTGTGCTATTTATACAATGGTGAAATCAGAAAACAGCAGCAAGACTTCATTTTTAATTTATTCATTTAATTTCGACTTTATTCTCAGTCTTTCTGCAACAAATAACATAACAACAATAAGTAGCAATAAATCAATAAGTAAATTAACTGTGGTAAATATTGTTGTCTACAATTAAGAAGTTAATTTCCTTCAAAAAGTTTAAATATGTTTACACCACGGCATGTTTGGCGTAAAAATGCAGTCGTTTCGTCTTTACTAAGTATATATATTATGTCGCCGTATTGTATTTATGATGACGTCAACTACCCAGTGTTCATCCGTGAATACTTATAGAAAACTATCGACACCATCAAAGTCGGTTGAGGCTTTTCGGTTGTAGGCGGAAATATACAAACACACACGGTACTCTCTTTTTGGCTTTGCTTCGTCGGGTAGTAATAGAAGTTTCATTAATTAAACATAGTTTACGTATTGTAGTAAAGGTTAGAAGCTAGAGTGAGCCCCAGTAACATTTAAAAGGTTATAGGGCTTTGTTCATTAATTAGATGGATCGTGCAAATAAATAACATTTTCATGGATCTCAGGATGCTTTAGTAGCTAATTACTGAAATTTAATAGTAGAGATTTGTTAATCAAATCTCATCCGTTTGAAATGAAAACAAATTACAAATTAATTTGACACGTATCATAAATAGCTCTATCCAATTAACGGGCAGCTATCGGCGTGTATCGGCTATATCAGCAATCTGTAGCGGATGTGCGAGTGTATCGTAGCATTAGCATTAGCAACAAACACCCGTCTCCGGCTTCTACCGCGTATGTGAACTGTATAGAGTATACTGTAGTACCCCTGTGTCGGCCCTGTATAACATGTCAGCCGTCAGCACACCAGCAAAATCAATTAGGTCCGTTTGCGAACTGTTCCAATAAATACTGCTATCGTTAATTAGAATCAATCGTGGGATTGCGTCCGACTCTATTCTGAAATCTGTCCGTGTGGGCGGACGAGACTTCGTTGACAGCAATAGGCTTATTAAGAAGCTAACAAAACGCAATAGTGTCTAGTTCGGTCAGATTAATTTATTTCGCCGTATCTGTGTACACGTAAGTGATTGATCTGCTTGTTTTGCGAAACATTTTGGCGTGGACGTTTAATTATTTCGCAACGCTCCACTAAATGTCTCGACTGAAATAAACAGGATTTATCTTTGATCGAATGTATCTCGCTAATTGCGTTATTTATATGATTACAACTGAGAGGAATTTAAATTGTTGTGTGTTATTTTTATTGGCTCTATGCTCTTAGTTCGCGTTCAATTTGTTTTCTATTACAACGCCGAGTAAAGTGAAAAATGCATGAACAAACAAATATCGCGTAATTACAATCTTGCTGGCGGAGCAGCCCTGTCGGTGCAAACATCGATTAATCTTTCGATTTGCATCGATTTGAATACTGATTGGAATTATATAGCGGAGTGCAATCGGCCGGTCACGCCTGAGGCGCGTTACACCACGGCTTGCGCCCGCGCTCGCTCGCAGCCATGCTCGCCTGCAATACGTGCAATTTACAACGTGCAATGCCCATTGATATTCCATTAATTAAAATTCTACGCTTATTAAATAAACTAACTGAATTGCTTTAAGAAGATTTATCCAATCACAATAAACTTGCTTAAATAAATAAAAAGATGCCTGTTAACAGTTAAATTCATTACAAAATCGTAAAAGCGATTAGCTTACTTGAGTTATGGCTTTTATATTAATTAAATGGTGTGATACTATAAAAGCTATTTTGTGTTTGTTGAGTTGTTATGTTGTTTACCTAATCGAAATGGATCGTTAAAGAGAATATTAAAAGTTTTAAATTCAATTTAGTTATCTTCTTAGAATATCTATCTATCTATACATATATCTATGTATATTAAAGGTGGTATCTATATATATTGTATGGATGTATGTATGTCCCTCCCTATGCACTCATATTCAAAATCATCGATTATGATGAAGTTTGGTAGATATTAGCTTAACATATTTTTTGATGTTATAATATTTTCCCAACAAAAAAAACAAGAACAAGAATTGAAGTCTATAGGTACATTGACATATAACATCATAGAAAAAAACTAAGTCAAAGGAAGTTGCTGTCGTAACCACGGTTACTCACTGCATGTCAGACAGCTGCTGTTATAAGGAGTAGTTAAGAGTAAGAGGAGCTTGCTTACTCTTAGGCTACTTTTATCCCGGATATAACCGCGGGGCACAGCTAGTATTTTATAAGTGACCATTATTAGATGTCATAGTATGGCATAAGCGCGGAGAAGTAAACGAGATGAGAAAGAGTAGCGACCCTGGTATCTGTAATTAGGATCGAGGGAGGAAGAGCTCTGAGAAACAGGGAATATCCGGTGCGGGCGCGCAATGTATACGATACCCTAATTAGTTGCATGGCGACCGGGGAAGCATACACGAGTTTGTAATTAAGTCTTCGTCAAGTGTTAAATTATTAACTCACAGTAATCAAGTTGCTTAATATTTTTTTTACTTCAATCCTAATGGCTTATTACTATATAAATCAACGCTGTAAAAACTTCATGACGTGCGTCAAGTCCCGTTGGGCCCTAAGCTTGAAAAATGAGATTGGACCGCAATGATTTGTGTGCGTAAATCTGTGACAGATGTCCGCAGTCATGTCACCATTAAAGTCGATCGGACGGCCTTAATCTCGACCGACGACTTTGTAAATTAAATTGGCTCCTCTCTACACCCTAGTCCGCGGATTGCATTTCTTATAGCTCCGGTAATCACCGGACCCGTATAAAAGGTCCATTAAACTGGCATCAATTACATTAATTCCTTATACGTCTCAACTCCAAGCATATAATGTAACCCGCTCTCTAATTAAATGTCATGTGCATAATATTTACCGTATAAACAATCTTGTAGAATGTGAGCAACGGTTGAGTACGAGAAACCTCGAGGTTCGTTAGAAAATAGGAATAAAAACCGATGATAGCGTCGAACATGGTAATAATGATGGGTTGTGTGACGTGTCTATTGATGTAAGTTCTCGCGTCACGGCAGTTAGATACTAATTAGAGGCGCATTGTCTGTGAGCAGTTCATTAGAAGAGGGTCGATTTAACGTTCATTAGATGTCTTTAAATAACTGCCTTTTGTTAATAAAATATCGAACGGCTTTTTAAGAATTGATTTTATTGCAAATCGTAGGCAACTTCGAAAAAAATAAGCTGCGTTTTGTAAATCTTTTTGGGAAATCCTTGTGAAGCAAATTAATTTTAAGTTGCATTACAACAGCAAAAGTTCATTAAGTGAAACATGATTCTTGTTAAAAATTACTTGATGGTAAGTTGTGAGATTGGCGCCGGCGGCGACCGCCCTCCTCCTCCCTAAGGCCACAGCTGGAGTGGCAGAACGTGCCCAGTAATAAGGTGCAACCTATTCATTAGTGTTTTGAGAAAAAGTTATTAGCGCGGCGAAGTCATGCAAGGTGGCGGCTTGAACATGCGAGTGCATTTTGGTCCGCAAATTACTGGGTCAAAAAGAACACGCTTATTCAACAGCAAATTAAGAACACCAAAGAAATACGAAGATTTAACTCTTATCTTATGCACGGACATGAGTATGGCGTGTCCGAGAAAATTGGTAATTCGTGTGCAACAATCGTTATTTTAACGGACGGTGACCATGTTAGGAAAAAAAATATGACTATTAAATGATACCTCCGGTTAATTAAGAAGTAAAACGATTGTATAAAAGTATATAAGCATTTATGAAGGCTCCATCAGCGAGTTGACCGTTAATTGACAACGTGGTAGCCGAGTTAATAAGCGGGAGAAATGGCCGCTCCTGTAATGAGAGTTTTATGGCGGGGATGCCCGCTCGCTCGCAAGACTCATAGGGCAATTTGCTGGCGTTCTGAGCTTACTAATTAATTAATATCCTCATACCGACCAACTACACACAAAATAATTGCCCATTACTTTGCTTTTCTTCATTAATTGAAATGAAAACTTTAAATGTATCATTACCAACACTATACTTACTCTACGTATTTATTTCCTCAATAAAATGCTGTACACAACTAATATAATTGATATGCAGAGCATACAGGGTTATCGACAAATAATTAGTTAACAACCTCTTGCTTCACTAAGTCACACATAACAACTTTTTAATTTTGCGACAACAGCTTCAAAAGCGAGACAGCCGCGCGCGCGCATTCACTTTGATAAAGACCGCCGAATGCGGTTGAAACTATAGTCGGAGTATCTTACGTGAGTAATTCCAGTGTAAATTAAAATAACGGCTTGATATTGAAATTAATCACTTAATGCATTTTGTTTTGTGTATTTTATGTGTCTTAATATGACCACGAACATTGCAGTGAGTTAAGTGAAACGTCAGGAATTAAAATAATGTAAAATACACGCAATAAAATCCGATAAAAAAAGTTTAATTTCAATTTCAATGTGTAATAATCGCGAAATACTAAAACATCATGAATTCATGACGGATTGACAATTCTTGAACAACTCTACGACTTTTTACAAAACTAAATACATTCACCAAAAAAAGAATTAGTTGGTATTAAAAAAAAAAAACACAGTTTTTTTCTGTACTAGCTGTTGCCCGTGACTTAATACGCGTTGATTTTATTTTAATTATTTAACTCCTCTCCCCCCTTAATTCTGCCCTTTCGCAAAATCCTTAGCTAATCTTCGCAGACCTCTACGACCCCTAGTAGCTATACCTAGTCTGTGACGACCCCCGACCGAAATCTACCTGCACAATTTAAGCTTTGTTGGTCAAGTCGTTTTAGAGATTTCGTGATGAGCCAGTCAGTCAGAGAGCGAGTGATACCACAGAAAAGAGAAGTAAATAGAACGGAAATGAGAAGGAAACTCTGTCGCTAGGTATTATGACAGATACTTGATTGAACATTCTTATTTAGATCAACGCGTCGAACTTCGTGTCACAGTTGCTAACAAAGTTGCTATGGGTTTATATGGGTGCAAGTGGCCACAACAAATTTCTTACAAAAATGCCTTGACAGCCGTTTTAATTGAAACAAAAATATTTTTTTCTTTTTTGTGAGTGATACCTATTTCACTATCGGCTATTGTATACAAGAGTCGTCTCCTAAACTTTGAACGGGCCCCGAGTTTCCCCTCGTTTCTTGCCATTAACTTATAGACCTGTATAATTTTTTTTTTTTTGTTTAGTTGGAAAGAAAAAAAGACGAACCTTTAAAAGATATGGAACTAAATAAGGGCCTTACTTAAAACGTTACTCAAATTGATCTATGCTTAAAATTGTCCTCTCAACTCGCAGACGGCAATTGTCACACGCGAAAACGAGACAGAGCCCTAAGTTATTAGGTATAATAAGGACAGCTGCCTCACCCTGTATATTATGGTAATTTGTCACAGTAACTTACATATGTGTGGTGCTAATGAAGGTATTCATAAAGCTTTTTATTAGCGAGTCGAGAATCGGCCACACCTGTAGCTCGAGAGGCGAATGCCGCATCACGTCGTGGCGGCTCCGCGTCTCGCGCCCGGTGTCGATGGAACTGATGAGAACGATCGGCGACACCCGAACCTATTATTCGGCTAACGAAGCATCCCCTGATTATTAAAACGAAGTGTACCTCCCGGAGCGGGCGGCAGCGGGCGGGTGTTAATTGGGCCCCCGTAGACAATACTAATAAGGCCCGTCCGTGCCTCTATCTGTCTAATTAAACGCGAAACTTGAGAGCAGCACCCTCGCGACGAGGGCCTGTTTGCCGAGCGCCGAGCCTCCTGAATACACTGTAATAATACCGGCTAAGCGTGTTTGAGTGGCTCTTTTTCGGATCTCTGTAAACCCCCATTTAATTAGCAGTATTATGCGTCTGAGTGTCGACTCTGGCTTGTTTAATTAAGCTAAGTCAGTAACAACAATCCATTCTTGTTATAGAGGTACTGTTTGCCTTGAGTGCCAATGGTTTATTGAGTTTTGTTCGTACTGTTTTATTTACTTTTGTTATGAGGACTGCTATGTGCTCTCTGTGTGGCGATAGATTGGATTGATTATACGAATCCTTTACTTAAGGCTCTATACTATATTTAAGCAGGTTATATTATATGATTGCTTAGTTCATTGTTATACACGTATTACATTATTTTAATCTTATAAGTAGGGTAACTGTAGACGGCGTTAACACTAAGACAAATCTTTCCAAGATTTAATGGCGGTCGTGCCCTCCACATTCACGGGATGCTCACAGTCGTTCGTGAAACCCGCCGCGAAATGGACGTAGAATCTGCTGCTGCAATAACTTTGTTTGCTGTGACAACATATTACTATTTAGACGTTCAAAACAAGAAAGTTATTAAAAAGCGTTGGAAAAAAAGAAGATGGTGGTAGGATGGTGGATAACGTCCGTACGCCTTTATAGTCCGGAGTAAACTGGCGCGGGGCCGTGAATGTGGATGTGTACGCGTGAACGCCGCGCGAAGGAGGCGCGAACCCTTTGTCGCGGGACAAAATACCGACTCTGATCGGGGAACAGGCGTGAACGCGCGTGAACTCCGCGAAAACCCTCCACATTCACGTTCACGCTTGTTTTTGGAGCTTCACGGCACTAATGTGGAGCCGCCATAAGGGTTTTAATAGACAGATAAGATTTATTGTATTTTATGTTGTGAAGAATAAAATAGGTAAATACTCATTAAAGTTGGTCGTGTCGTTGTCCGCAATTTTGTGTTTTTCCTCTACGACTGCCAAAAAAGAAGTGTTACGATTTTAGGGTTCATGTACCTATAAGTATGTTGAGCGCCTGAACCAATTTTGATATGAGTAGTATCATTAGAATCTTTGGATTAACCCGAGTGTCACAATAAAAATAAATTGTACATGGTACAAATGAGGAACATAAATAATGATACCAGGCTTGAATATATGTTTTTGTTCAAAATATCTGACCAATTTTAACAATACTTGAGCACAATATAAAAATATATAACAACACTAAAATACATACCTACAGTATATAGTTTACTAGAAATAGCATTTATAGTAGCGCGGCGCGATAGAAAATTCGTGTTAGTTAATTTTAAGTTAATTTGTGAGTTAAATAAATAACGATATTCTTCCGGTTCTATTAAGATCGGTCAATCAGAGTGAAGGATGGACGGAGAGACATTATTACTTTCGTGATAGCTGTGTAGGAACAATTTGTCCAACCAAAGCCGTCAACTTCTTAATTGAATATTCTAAACAATTTGCAGTAATGCGGCCGCAGGATGGTGAAAGTAGGCGTGAAACTAGTGAGTTAATAACACAAGTTGGCACTTGCCAGCTATACCACGCCGCTCTGTATAAATTCCAAGAACCCAAAGGCTGTGTGCACACTGGTAAGACTGGAGACCCCTGAAAATGCTTTTTTTGGGTTCCGTACCCAAAGGGTATAAATGGGACCCTATTACGGAGCCTACGCTGTCTGTCTGTCCGTCCTACCTGTTAAAGAGTGTATCTTACGAACCGTAATAGATAGCCAGTTGAAATTTTCAGAGAATATGTAATGATACGGCGGATTAGCCAATAAAGTCAAAAAGTAATATCTAAAGGGGAGTCCTCATACAACAAACATATTTTTTAACGTATTTTTGTATTTGCTCTATTTTAAAAACGGTTATACCTACGTACAAGCGTCAAACTTGGCATAAATTTAGTAAACACTCTAAATTATAACAACAAATTATAATTAATAGCCAAGTGCGAATCGGTGACAGATTTCTGTTCATTACCAAGTACCAAAAATTCGAAATTCCTCCCCATCCCACTGGTAGATGTATGGGTTTGGACAGATTCCCTCTCATCCCACAGTGAGTGTACGGGTCTTGAGGGCATACCCCCTCATCCCACTGGTGGATGTACGGGTTTGGACAGATTCCCTTTCATCCCACTGTGGGTGTACGGATCTTGAAGGCATTCTTCCTCATCCTACTGGTGGTATGAGCTGGTGGGTTGTTCGTGCCTGGAATTTTTGCCCTCGGGTCGACTTAGGTAATATAATATAATCTGGGCCTTTTAAAGGCAAGAGTGAATAGGTAATAGGTACGTAGGTATCTTCTTAGTCTGCTTGCTTCATCTTCGACCACATAGTTGCTTACCAACAGGCGAGTTGGTAGTCAAGCGCGGAATTATTCGCAATAAAAAGTAATAAAAACGGAAATTAATTGTGCATAACACTAGCCGATTTTAAAAACAAGTGCCAGCAAGGTGCCAGCAATGTGAAGAATAAGCTTATTCGAACTTCTGACGTAGCCAGCGTAGCAGTCAACTTGTACAGTGTGGATTTGCCTTTACAATGGGGCCTGTAATTACACCAAATACCAACTTAATGTTAAAGCCTTTAATAACGGAAGTTTGTAAATTAGAATTTAAATAAAAACATTTAAAAAGAAACATGTATAATGTATAGGTATAGTATTTCGTGGCTATTATTTTAATTTATCGCCTGACTAACTCTAATCTTGTAGTTAGAAGAGACTAGTTAGTAACGTGTCACACTCATTAATTGACAAAATAAAATATTTTATTTGCCTCTCTTAAGGCCGCGCTCACATAAAAATTACTTTAAAACGTTGGCAATATTATATCATGATTATTGTTCAATCGTTTTTTTGGGTACCGTACCATGAGTACTACAAGGAACCCTTATTAGGTCGTCCTATTTCGTCCAAATATTTTAGGACCTTTTAGCTTTTATAGTCATTTAGGTAAAAGTTTGAAACTATGCACAATTACAGTTTTAGTATAGATTTTTTAAAGTACATTTTATAATTTGGCATTTTAGGTGTGGCTTCATTGCACCCCCTCGTTTGGAGTATCGTTAAATAGCTCCTTTAAAATTAAAGTAAGGTTTCATACATAACCTATTTATCAAAATGTATACTTTGCGAAATATGGCCTGCCAAAGTGGCTAAACGGCCCATATTCATATTAAAAACTGTTATTCAAAATTGTTTCGTTTTTTTTTTTTAAATAATAGGTAGTTTTATGAGGTACTTTTTTTATCGCTTTATAGCGATAAAACTGTAATAAATTTAAGACGAAAATCGTCTTGGCAAAGAATGTTTCCCTAGTAGTTTTCTCTTTGACTAATCCATAAAAAGTATACGTTAAGTCCGGATGATACGTCTCTGAAATTTGGTCTGGAAAGTCTACAGAGCTTCGCTCACGTTCTAATTTTTTACATATAGGTAACCACCAATTTCTGAACTATGGTTGTGACCACAATTTTATGGCTTTGGTTACAGAACCCTACCATACGCGGGTCTCGACACGCCCTTAGCCAGTTGTTTTTATTCCCAGTCAGTGAATTTTTATCTTTTAAAATGTTGCAATTCTAAAGACATAGCTCTGACCAGTGAGCGCGGCCTTAATGATAAATCCATAAATCACACCGTTATAAAATAGCCAATCAGGGTGTTTTTCTAGCAATGATCAACCAGCGGGCGCCGGACGGCTCCGGGCGGCGAGGTAAGTGGATTAGCAGCAATCACGTGATTGTTTGGATACTCTACCCTCAAGTCTATTATTGCTACTGGCAATCGCGTGGTTTGTATAAAAGTTTGAAAGAAAATGGTTTTATAAACTTTTATTATGATTTGTGGTACCTGTAAGTATAAGTACCTGATTATAGTTTTTTTGGTATAATAGAGAACCGCTAACCATGTTAGTAAACATATCATTTAGAAAAAAAAAAAACTAAACTAACTAATTGAAGATCCTTTTTACTATCTATAAGCAACGAAGGCCCATATATATATATAGATATATATAGATAGGTAGTTCAATCGATCTCTAATTTCAGTCAGGGTGCCTAAAATTCTGGCCGTGTTGCCTTGCTGGATTGCGAGGCTAACATTCTGCACAAAGTACAGGACAGCATTTTTGTAAATTCAATCATTTTATATCTTCAAACATTTTGAAATGATCTGGCGAGTGTTAATCACACTAATATCATATATGTGAAAGTTTGCATGGATGTACTTTGTTATACTCAATAACGCAGAAACGACTGGATGGATTTGGATGAAATTTGGAATATACATTGCTTATGTCCTGGATTAACACATAGGCTACTTTTCACCATTATCATCATCATCACCGATTTTCATCACCACGCGGGTGAAACCGCGGGGCGCAGCTAGTATGTAATAACTGTGATTGATTATAATTTATTAAATGTTCGTGATCGTGCTCGAATGTGGACAAGCGGGTATAACCAATTGAGCCATGTCTTTTCGTAATGTTTCCAAAATTCCATAGAAGCCTTTAGTAAAATCACTACTATTTTGCTAGAGCATGACTTAGACTTGACCGCTACTTACTTTGCTGGACTTTGACTGCGACTATAACTTGTTTGACGGTATTTTATAAAACTTGGAAATATTTTTATACTTGACACTAGCAAATGCAGAAGACGTGCAACGCCAAAATGCCCTCAAACGGAGAGAAGAAAAAAAAACATTCGTCGCAGTAAATCGGCAACATACTTAACTACACTTATATAATATATCCATTTTGGTATGTGTTCGGCTGTAAGTGGGAATGTGTTTACTCAGCATTGGTAGTGAGCACTCACTTCTGATGCGGCTCTGACACATCCGTTAATGCTTTTCCATTTCCGTCACTACACGTTTCCGCCCTCCGCCCTCGGCGGAGTGGTATTATGATGGCTTGACCGAATTACAGACGAATTCTATGTATTTATAGTTAGAAATAATGAATCACAATAATACAAATTGAATTTGAATGTTTTTCGATGTATTGTATGTACTGCCCCGTTGGCCTAGTTGGTAGTAAATCTGCCTTCTGCGCTTAAGGCGTGGGTTCGATTCCCACCTAGGGCAAACATTTATGTGTTTGTTCCATATCTGGCTGTTAATATCTATTCAAGTATGTATTTAAAAAAAATATGTATTTTATATCAGCCTCTGGCAGCCATAGTACAAACTTTGGTTAGTTTGGAGTCAGATGACCGTGTGTAAAAAAATGACTCGAATATTTATTTATTTATTAACAATGAAATTTTGTTCTAGTTATCTTGTCTACACACTTTGAAGTTCATATTGTATTAGTGTGAACAATGTGTAGCGTACTTAAGAGTACTTAGGCAAATGCATAGCAAGAGTCATGCCCAGAAGTGCGATAAGGAATGCTATAATGGATGATGAAGAATTTTTTTCAACATAAAAGCTAACGTTTTTCAACTTCATTAGCCTTCATTTTTTTACCTATCGTATAAATATACCTTCAAGATAAAGATTATCTTCATAACCCATGATTGAAATTTGTTGATGGAACGCTTAAATAAGACCTCGAGGCTCCATTGAACAAAAAAATAAGTATTGCTTAGCATACAAGTGCATGAAAGAATTATATTTTAAAAAACCTGTCCAATACGAAAAAAAAATCTAAATTTAAACCGCTAAAGAAATATTCAAATATTGATCAAAGACAATCAATGCACCGGCACAAATTACAAAAATTTAAAAAACGCATTTAAATCGAAACAAACACTTTGGAGACCTTTTAGAGAAAAATGATAACAGACAAACACGTTAATACAAAACCCAAACGCATATATATTAATTAATATATTAATTAAAAATACAGTCGAATTGATAACCTCATTTTCTTTTTGCAGGCGGTTTAAAAAGAACGAGAAATCTTTTAGGTAAATCATAATAAAACATTGTTTTAAACAATCACGGTTGTTCACTACAGTTATATGATTATTTACGGGATATTTATCGTGGTACGATTGTGGATGAGCTGCCCCCTTTGAACATGTTTGCCAACCAACCGCATTCTTTATTTGAACATGGTGCATGTGACTGTGCCGAAATATCGGGCGCTCTATCTACAACCTTATCAAGGTAAAATCCCGTTACTAATCATATAACTGTAAAAAAGAATAATTATTATTGAAAATTTTGATAACTGTATTTTAGGTGAAATTGGAGGGAAAGCACACATCCATGTTAAATATATTATTACTACTAGTATATAAAAACAGTTTTAAAGTGTTTTACGACACTTGCGGTTATTTTTTTTATATTAAGAGAGTTTTTAGTATTTGCATCCTGCTTAAGTCCCAAATTTTCAAAATTGTAGTGTTTGTGCTAAAAATTTGCTGCCATCACTCTACAAAACCATTTTTTTGGTATATATTAAATCAACTTGCCATTTCCGATACTCCTATACCATTAAAAGGCTGTTAATAGTAGCGGTCGGCAACGTATCTATGATGCCCCTGGTGTTGCAGGTATTCATAGGCGACGGTGATCGCTTACCATTAAGCGGGTCGCCTGTCAGCTTGTTTGCCACCTATAACATAAAAGTAAAAATAAACTATCTCCCTTGCACTATATAAGTTTGATACATCGCCACCCCCAACCTTCGGCATTCATTGCAGGTACCGAGCGATAATTACCAAAGCGGAGGGTAGTTGTTTCCAAGCGATGCAATCAAAATTGTAATTCGCAAAAACGGCCACGAAAATGTCGAGGGAGAGGGTAGGCTCTCCCGAGGTTTGTAGACCAGGAGGTGCGAGTAGGCCGTATTACTCATCATAATAATCAATATTCTATAATAATCATCATCATCATAATTTCAGCCATAGGACGTCCACTGCTGGACATACGCCTCGCCCATCGATTTCCAAAGGGACCGATTGGAAGCGGCCTGCATCCAGCTTTTTCCTGCGGTCTCTTTTAGGTCGTCATTCTGCGGAATGCGCTGCCTGAATGGATATATCCCGATAGTTACGATCTGGGTGCCTTCAAATCGCGAGTGATTTTGTTAGGTAAGCGTGCTCCATCTTAAACTGCGTCATTGCTTAACACCAGGCGAGTTGGCGGTCAACATATTCAATAAAATTCACTTCTCATCTAGAACATCATGTTTTACAAACATAAACCCTATGATTTTCTATAAATATTTTAGATCATAGCATAGCACACTAGTCTCACTGATACATCACACACATTCACCATCAACATTGGACCTGGACCTTTCTCCAGCCTAACCACTCTGCTCTATCTACGGCTTTTCGCTTCCAGTCAATGCCAAATTCGCCTTACGTTTATCGTTACTTTATCGAGTCTCAGGGCATCCCACGCGCTACTTTTGCCGATCCGAGATCTACAGTTTTGAACACGTCTACTCTAGCGGTTATCGATTAAGCCTCAGAACAAGGACTAAGATTAAGCAACATATAGGATCGTCCTTCTGACATTTCGGTTTGCTGATACGCTGAGCTATATCAATTATTTTTGATTCTCTGGCGAATTACTTTGTTCCTGACACGATTACTCAGATAATATTTATTGCTGATGTTTATTTAATCCGTACCTTGTTTTAAATATCTTTCATAATGGCAGTAGTATAATAAAGTTCGACGTCAGCTCGCAGCCTAAGCTGCATAGCCCTCCAGTGGTTGCCCGCTGCCCTTTTGATTGCGTATTATTCGCGTGTTTATACAGTTAGATCGCTTCCTAGATTGTTGCTATTGTGATACCGTTTTCTGTTGCCGCCTGAAGGGGGTTTAAATTAAAAATGCTTGTTTAAAGTGATGGAATGGTTATTTTTGGAATAAACCGTTTTATAGTGTAAGTAAGATACGTAAGTACTAGAGGACCATTAAGTACTTACCTACTACAAAATATGTATTATTTTATTACTTACCTGTTTAAGATATTTATATTCGTGTAGGAAAACATGAATAAGTACAAGTAGGTATGTAGTCAAGCACGATAACTGAAAACGATTGGAATACGAAACCGTCCGTTGATTGAATACGAAATTGGCAGCGTAATTGAAAAACTTGCCGGGGCTTGTTTTGTCATTATAAAATTAGGAGTTTAAAAAGTTAGGAAATTGTAATGTCTTGTTGAGAATTATTGTATCAAAGTTGCTTAATCCAAAAATTGAGGAGGCCGCCTATCTCGGCGGCGTCGGCCGGCGCGGCGGCGGCCGACCATTCGTCTCCCCGGCGCATTAATACATTACTCACGGCTCAAGTATCCGATTATATAACACGCAAAATTTTCAATTACAACTTGTAATTAGTTTTTAGAGAGTTTTTCTTTCAGGAAAGAGGAGGGTGGAGGCGCGAGCGAGAGCTCAATCTGCGTCCCTGTCTTGCTCGGAGTTGCAACGCAAGCTTGAGTAATGTCCATGCCACTTATTTGATTGTTTTTATGCAATCTGTGAGGAAAAATGAAGGATTTATTTCCTCCATACTGTTGGTAATTAATTTTACAAAGGCTGAACGTTTCGTACTGACTTCATTAACTGTTTTGAACTTTCAATTTATTCGCGAATTAGGAATGCATAATTGAAACAGGGTAATTGAATTTTCATTATATGGCTACACAACTAATTATGAATGTTTTGTTCGTACACTTGATTAAAACAGGTAAATAGTAATGTTTTAAATAAATACAATAATGATAACGCTTCACACTTATGGCTCCTAGGGTGCCATTAGCCATGTGTCGGGCGGGGATGCCATGGAAAACACAAACACGGAAAATTAACACCAAGATCCAGAGCAGATATTTAAATTCCTTCATTCAAACATCTGCCCGACCGGGAATTGAACCCGAGATCTTCTGCTTATGTGACAGTTGTTCTACGACTAAGCTATTTAGTTCAGATCAGACAAATAAGGTAAATGGCAGGGTGGCCTGGTGGGTGCGAACGCATCGAGCCTAAATCAGGCTTGATGAGTTTGATTAAACATAACGAGCAGACGACCTTGTGGCCCTTTTAAACCGACTTCCAAAGAGGAGGCGGTTTCTTTCTATACATAATAGGTCGGGGAAAAAGTATTTTCGTATTTTGTATGTATAAAGTTGTAGTAAAAATCTCATCGGTTGTACTGTTTGTATCTGGCTGGTTTTGATACCATTAAAAATATGATATTTTAAAAAAGGAATACAAAAAGTAAAAAGCAATTTCCCGCCATTTTTCAATTGTTTTTTTGTTTGATAAAATGAGTGAATCTAACGAAGAAATTCGATATATTGTGAAATTTTATTACAAAAAAGGGAAAAATGCGACACAAGCCGCGAATAAAATTTGTGACGTTTATGGACCTAATGCAGTGTCATCAAGAGTAGCACAATGTTGGTTCAAGCGTTTTCAGTCCGGGAATTTTGATGTCAAAGATGCAGCTCGCTCTGGTCGCCCTGTTACGGATAAAGTAGATGCTATTTCTGAAAAAGTGGACCAAGATCGGCATATTAGTAGTTACGACGTAGCTGAAGAACTGTGGATTGACCACAAAACAGTTTTGACCCATTTGAAAAAAACTGGGTATACAAAAAAACTCGATATTTGGGTGCCACACAAGCTCACTGAAAGAAACCAAATGAATCGTGTACTCATTTGCGACTCTCTATTGAAACGTAACGAAACCGAACCGTTTTTGAAAAGATTGATCACTGGTGATGAAAAATGCATCACCTACGACAAGAATGTGCGCAAACGATCATGGTCAAAGGGCAGTGAAGCACCACAGACTGTAGCGAAACCCGGATTAACACGTAATAAGGTGATGCTTGTGTATGGTGGGATTGGCAGGGCATCGTTTATTATGAGCTTTTACCGCCGGGCAAAACCATCGATTCGGATCTCTACTGCCAACAGCAGATGAGACTCAAACAAGAAATTGAGAAAAAACGGCCGGAATTGATCAACAGAAAGAGTGTGGTCTTTCATCATGATAACGCCATGATAACACATCTTTGGCCACTCAGCAAAAATTTAGAGAGCTTGGTTGGGAAGTGTTAATGCATCCACCATATAGCCCTGACCTTGCACCCTCAGATTTCCACCTGTTTCGATCTCTTCAGAATTCTTTGGGTAGTGTTAGATTAACATCAAGAGAGGACTGTCAAAACTACTTGTTGCATTTTTTTGATCAGAAGTCCCAAAAATTCTACAGCAACGGGATCATGTCACTACCTACAAGATGGCAACAAGTTATCGAACAAAATGGCACATATATATTATAATTAAATGTAATTAAACTTGAAAAAAATATGTCTTGAATTTGTTTAAAAAATACGAAGAAACTTTTTCCCCGACCTTATATAATAATATCGTAGACAAAAAAGTCTGTTACTACTAGAATTTGATAATAGAGCTGATATTTGGTATTCTGAATAAATTGTAATAAGATTTTAGGACGGATTAAGGAGGTGAATTTAGTGTTTCTTACTAAGTTCTCTACTAAGAAATTATTTTGCAAAAAGGCCAAATCACTGAAGACAAATAAGGCTAAAAGGTGGTATTAAAATCTAAGCGTACGAAGTGGCGGGCAATACCTAGTTATTCCATAAATAAATGAAGGGATTTCATATTTGAATTAGATTATAAGATCAATTGAAAATTTTGCAAGAATGACGTTAACAGTTAAATTAAGAAAAGTCACAATTTCCGAAAGTGTTGATACTTACTGATTTTTGTGAGAAAAAGTGAAAAAATAATATCAGATCTTAAGTTGTTCAAGAGCAGGCTGTCGAGCAGTATTTCTACATTATTTTAGCTCCAGAATAAGTAGGTAAGTGTAAATACAAGTAGCGGTTAATAAGTGTTGTATTGTACACATTTCCCGCGTCCGCAAGCCAGACTGGCAGTTGCCCCACACCCTAATGCACGGAGCCAGCGAATTAATGGCAGGAATAATGGCGATCCCATTATGGATTGCCGCCAACATACTTTACCCATGAAAAGAACCGAAAGTTACATTTGCGATACTCTGAATACTGAACGCTCTTGGACGTCTCCGCCCTTCTTCCCCCTCGGAACAATGAATGATGTAGATCGGAAACAGTCGTAATGCAATAAGCACATAAAAAACTTATTTGATCTTTGTCAAATTAGATTAACCTTAAAGAAAGTTGAGTCTTGTGGTTTATTAAGAGTTATATTATTATAACTAGTGCTGTTGCCCACGACTTCGTACGCATATAGATTTTCATATACACTTTCATCCCTATTGCTTTTTCCTTCATTGATCCGGCCCTTGCGCAAAATAACATCCTATCAGCCTATTATACTTCAGTCTGGTCATAGCTAAGCATATTCGTGAAAACCGCATTTAAATCCGTCCAGTGGTTTTAGTAGATGTGCGTCGACAAACAAACAAGCAGACAAAAATTCTAAAAATTATATTATCGTGTTCAGCTGCTTATTTTAAGACGCCCTGTGTATTTTTTTGATATCTTGCAATCACAGATTTTTATACCTCTACGTTTTTTATATGTATAGAAGATATAGATAGATAGATGGATAGATTACCCATATATTTAGATGTGAAAACAAATAATTGAATAACGTCAATTTTGTTAACGTTAATCATAATTATCCTAAATCAATATTGTAATTATCATTAGCATTACCATCGTCATCATCATCGTTAATCAATCCGCTTTCTATCGTTTCCTTTTAACCACTGACATCTCTCTGACTGACGTGGCGCAGGCTACTATAGTCGGAACTACGTAGCTCTAAAACAGATGAATCGATTTCAATGTGTATTTTTAATAAGAGCTATATTCTTTCTCAAAAATCAAATTATTAGCTTTGAAATTAACCATCATAGCACAAAAATGTTCTTACCTCATCACGAGATAAAATACACATGTAGCCTCTCTCAGATTTCCTATTCCTTTGTCACTGCCTTTCATGTGAAAGTTTTAGAACGGAAAAGTCTTTTAAAACTGCTCTCAAGAAAATTAAAGCATTAATGGTCGCTGTGCTAAGAGCGATCTCGGTGAGTGCAACGTTGTTAGTACTGCGATGCTGTCATAGTGCCATGGCTGAGTTGTCGCGTGATGGCATGCGTGACGTCATTCATTAGCTTGGAAGAACTCAGAAATGTACTATCACTGTTTGTAGCTTTAGGTTGTGTCATCTGAAAATAGCAAGCAAAATGTCTTGTTTAGAGTCCGGCTCTCAGAAAAAGGACGAAAGCATAAAAGTAGTGCTAATTTAGCATAATCGAATTAAACCTGTAACATTGTTTACTCATATGGCAAAATTTTTGTTATCAGAACGAAACAGATATTTTTGACAGGACGGCAAATTGCAGGGTTGTACACTATTTTAATGTACCTACTGACCTGTAAAAGGCTCCAAAGGCTACATACTGTTTGACAGACGGCCTTGTACACTTTGTAAATCACGGTACGGATTCTATGCCCCTTATTAGATATTCTGTAGTCTCCGGCCGCTGAAATAATACGCCTGACAGAATAACTTTGTTAAAAAACTGAATAAAAAAAAATCTTTTCGTGTATTACTGACGTAGAATTTATTTCTTTAATACTTATTTCTTACAACTCTCAGACGCATTCATTCAGCGGCATAGAGAAAAACTAAACTAAACTGTCAACATCACCTTTTTTTACAAAAAACAAATATTATACTCTCTATTTCTGTATCGAAAATGTGCTTAGTGTTCCGTGGTGCTTGAAATCCTAATTTCAAAAAATCAACTGTATCAACTATTTAATAATTCTCGCTGCTTAAAAAACTAAGAAATATGCTTTAGAAATACTAATCCTGAAGATCCTGGTAATATAATGGGACAAACTATTTAAATTACTGCATTGCCGTCGATCCTTGATAAATGTGCAAAATTTTACAGAAAACTATTTTTTTCAATTATCAATGGAAAGCGGGTTCAATATGACTTGACCTTACGTTGCCTGGGTATGTAGTTACAGTGTCTTGTTTCCCTTTCCTGATGGCCCCGTCACGTCGTCGCCCGTCCCGCTGAACCCGAAGCACCACTAATTGGCAATTTGTTCGATCCTTAGATCCGACATAATGATGCGAGTTCGTTTATTTAAATGATTCGACGGAAAGTGCGGATTGTGTACCTACTGATGTCAACAGAGCGTTAACAGTTTGGCACCTTGTCGAACTTTGGAGTTTGGACGAGATTTACGTATAGCGGTAAAAATCTATTAGAGCTATATGACACTGGGTAAATGGACACAGTGTTTAGAGCCAAAACTAGGAAAAAGTTTTTTAACTACGGTGTATTTCATCATTATATAAAAAACAAACATTTTCATAGAAATAGGTATAATCATGTTTATCAGCGCAATTTGGACAATCAAACAGTAAATTTTTAAATTTCTAGTGCAATATGGACCTGACATTTTTTTCAGGAATCTTTGTAGGTTTTTTGCGATAACTATCAAAACCAATTTAAGAAAAATAATTTACTACTACGTTTCATTATCATCTTTATAAGTAGTTGCGTAGTATAGCAGACATATATGACTACTGACATGCGCAGACGTATTGTGAACTCTACATAAATCATTTCATAGATGGCAATATAAAAATAATGATGTTAATTTATCACCCCAATTTGAACATCCAGACAGTTAATTTTTAAGTCTATATAGTGAAGTATGGTCCTGCCATTGGTCCCAGCAATAGTTGTTCAAATCATCTTCAAAAACAAATTTGAGAAGGCTTGAAACAGTCATGTAGTAGCAGTGTAAATTCACTTTGTATTGTAAATCAAGAGAAATGGCCCATTAACAAGGCATCCGAAGGCTGAAGTTTGTTTGTTACTCGCTTTATTGCATGTTTCTGTATAATTGCTTGGTTATTTTCGATATTTGTAAAAGTTGCTCCAATTGGAAATGAACCTTTAAAGTTCTTACTCAAAGGTCGTGTGCCCATAATTGAAATGGATTTTGAAAAATACACTGTACTCATAATACTGAGCCTGAGTGATCGTAAAAGGTTAATTGTGGGTTCAAAATAAACAACCCTGATTTTAAGTAGTTAAAAACTGTTGTTCCACACCACCCGCATTCTTCCGTCTTCCGTGATCATGGTGCATGTAACTGCGTCGAAATATCAGGAGCTCCTTCCACAACCTTACCACGGTAAATATCCTGTAAATAATCATATAACTGTAAAATTGTTGTTCATTCAAACGGCTTCGAAAGGCTCAACAGATTTTCTGGAATCACAGCCGTGTGTAATAAATCACAGCTAAGAAGACTCGATCAAGTCACTTTTCAAATAAACAAAAACCAAATCAAGTTTGGTGCAGCAGTTTGGGAGTTACGGTGCCACAGACAGACACACTGAAACACAAATACACACGTTAAAATCATAATACCCTTCATTTTGCGTCGGGGGTTAAAAACTACTTGCAAGATAAGCTTACATAGTTCGTTATAAAAGCATGTTGAAAAACCACTTTATCTCGAAGCTACTGGTAGACAAGTTTCTATTAAAATTTTCATTAAAAGACCTTTCCCGGTACCTATCGCGATGACTAATAACCTATTTAATGAGCACAGCAATGAAGTTCATTGAATGGGCTGAATCCATCGGCTTCCGCAATGGTCGTCTGCGGCGTTTTCGTTAATTAAACGCAAACAAAGACGGCAGCTAAGTACTTCGTTGTGATCAAACACATTAGTGAAGATTCGCAGCCAGTTAATGCTTTGCCACTGCCGCTCTAAATGGCATGCACTTACTGTTTTTGCTGTTTATATCGTAAAAACTTAAGTGAAGTTGGAATTGGCAAATAGACCTGAGAGCTGTTAAGTTTTTGTGAATTCTTATTATACACACTTTGTCTACTTTGCCCACTCAATATTTCACTTAAAGTCTAAGCTTACTCCATCCATCAAATAAAACCGTATTAAACTAACCTATTAGCTAACCTACAAAAATATTTTTCATAAGCAAAACCGGAACACTGTGAAGCATTTGGGTTGAAAGTGCGCGACCTCCATTAAGCCACCTCGCCACTTAGGAACCCATAAAAAAGCCACAATACAAAAAGACGACACTCAAATCGGAGAGCTTCCTAATGAAAAGCACTCACCTAGCGTATCGATAACTAAATTAACTTGTCAATGAACGCACTTGACGTAAAACGTAAAAGTTCAAGTAAGTTTGTGTAGCGCACATCCATTACTCGCGAAGTTTGCGGCTCTCGGTGCAGCTCTCCGTGAAAGTCGATTACGATGGTCATTAGTCTTCACTGCGCGGACTAATTAATACAGCGTTTTGAATAAAGCCGCCGGATAAGATTCCTCACGGTTTCGGGACCCGGACGAAAAATCAGAAATTTAATTAAAAAAGTTTAAGTGAGTTTTCACGGAGCGTGCGCCTCGGCATTCAATAACTCACGCAAATTCTATTCTTTCTTGGCGAATTTTTTTAATGGACCATAAACATTAATTAGCTGCTTCTAATTTTTATACCAATATTGGAATTAGTTCTTCACAAGCAATTTGAACGAAGAGCGTTGATATCCACGCTCCTACTAAATACCTACCCACGTACAATTTATAAAACCTTAATTCCATTTAATGAATATCACGAAATTAAACAGGAATTAAGCTCGGATTTTTTTTGCAATATATTGATAAAAAAATTGAGGACCGACAAGATTTCCTTAAGCTTTATTATGCAAACTACTTAGTCTGTGGAATGCGCTACCTGAATGGGTGTTCCACTGTAGTTACAATCTGGGTGTCTTCAAATCACGAGTGAAACGGTTCCTTCTAGGCAAGCGTGCTCCATCGTAGACCGCATCATCGCTTAACATCAGGCGAGTTGGCGGCCAAGCGCAAGCCTATTTTACAATAAAAAGTATTCAGAAGATATTTGAGAAATAAAAGTAAAACACGTAGCCCTTTTTTCTGGGAGAGAAAAAGAGGACAATCTGTCAACATCTTCTTTATTAAAACTGATAGGCGTTTAGGCTGTTGAACGTACAAGCATACACACACACAATACTTGCTTTGCATCGTCCGCGTCGCTGGGTAAAAATCGGCGGTGCGCAGCGCGATTACGAAGCCTGAGATTCCCGCGTCTGCGCTCGCCATCAGTGCTGCCGTAGTTACTCGGAAACGCGCACACATTTTTGTGAGCTCATTAAAATTACATTACAGCTCTTATTTAAACAGCAAACAACTAAACGACGCTCGTTAATGCGTCTCGCCGCTGGGAATTTTATGGACAGCCCTCGACCCGCACCGCGAACGAGTTTGTATGAAAAAAAAAACTGAGTCGAACAAAAGTCGTAAAAGGGCTACTTTAATTGCAGATACATGTATCAAAATGGAGTTTACTTGTAGATTGATTAATGATCTAGCTAGATAAAGTAGTAGTATTAACCTATCCAGACTACTACAACGGTGGTAGGGCGTATAGGTCACAGTATAGGCGCTAGTCTAAGTACCTACCTAGGTTTTATGGCAACACAGCTCCTAATTATCACGCAATTTTGACTTACCCAAACTAGAAAAATACTGATATTGTTTTATTTTGTTTATTATCCTTTATATTTTTACATAATAAGAACTTTCCGTTAGCTTACAAATAAGCAAAAACACATTTTTAACCGACTTTCATAAAGGAGGAGGTTATCATTTCGACTGGTTTTTTTAAATGTTTGTTACCTCAGAACTTTTGACTAGGTGAACCTATTTTGATGATTCTTTTTTTATGCTGGTGCTTCCCGTTTGGTCCCATTTCAATTTGGTCTAGTTCTGATGAAGTCAGTTTTTTATATTGATAATTATGTATAAACAATTGCTAAGTTTTTTAGTTAAAAAAAATACGCTGATGTAACTCGTGTGCGTTGTGATGTGGAACCCTTGCGCGTGTACACGGTCTGGGAGAGGAAGATCGACACGGCACCGCTCGGCCCATGCGGCATGTGCTTTAGCGTCTTCCTCGCTAGATTGCTGTGTCAGTGTGATTAACCATGTAGGATTCTATCAACCTCCTGGCTTCATCATCAGATCAGTACGATGGTACTAAATTATTATATTGTCATCCAAAATACATATATTCATGAAATATTTTTAGTGGGGAGTGTTCTGAAGAACTGTTTGATCTGATCGCCGGCGTTGCGGTTTTATCACCGCCCTAGCCGCCACCACCTGTAAGTGCATCCACATATCGTATCATAGATCAGTGGAAATCGCACACTGTGCGATTCGCACAATCTTTCTTGCCTCATATCATACCTGCAAAATGTGGAATGAGCTACCTTCCGCGGTGTTTCCGAGACGCTACAACATAAGGTTCTTCAAAAGGCGAGTCAAAAGAGTCTTAAAGGGTCGGCAACGTATTTGTGATGCCTCTGGTGTTACAAGTATTCATAGGCGACGGTGGTGCTTGTATGCCAGCTGTGGCATAAAAAAAAAACGATAATTAGAAGTAGGATCGAATTCTAAGTATGCCTTCTGCGCTTGGGGGCGTGGGTTCGATTCCCACCTAGGTCAAACATTTGTGTGATGAACATTTGTGTTTGTTCTAAGTCTGAGTGTTAATATCTATTTAAGTATGTATTTAATAATATATAGATATATTTATATCAGTCTCTGGCAGCCTGTGCAATAATGTCCCAAATATTTATTTTATTTAGTCACATACCTAGTTAGTTAGTTTTTTTTAACGCGAATAAGTCCGCGTTTGACCACCAGCTCGCTGTTGGTAAGCGACGATGTGGTCGAAGATGAAGCACGCAGACTTAGAAGATACCTATTCACTCTCGCCTTGAAAAGGCCCAAATTATATCTCTCAGGAAACAAGGAAGCCGGCAGGTTGTTCCAATCCTTGGCCGTACGGATTAGAAACGTAGAATCGAAACGTTTGGTACCTATCCAAGGAAAGTCCACAATGTATGGGTGGTAATAGGCCGTTTTCCTACTTGTCCTGTAGTAGAAAGGGGATGGTAGGATAAGGTCATGTAGCTCCGATGCACATTCTCCGAAATGAATCCTATAGAAAATTGACAGACTCGCTACTTTACGGCGGTGTTCAAGACTGTAAAGTTTCTTAGCCACAAATTTCTCATCGCCTATAGGTTAAAATTTTGGTGGATCAAAATTGTGTGAATATTATAATTTTCACACAATTTTGACTCGCATTGGCGGGTTTCTCGGGTACTCACTAGAAACCTTTCTCGGGTACTCATTAGAAACCTTTCTCGGGTACTCATTAGAAACCTTTCTCGGGTACTCACTAGAAACCTTTCTCGGGTACTCATTAGAAACCTTTCTCGGGTACTCACTAGGAACCTTTCTCGGGTAGGTACTCACTATAAATTGAAAAAAATGTCAAAGAAAAACTATGTATTTGATCTCCATATCTTCTATCCACGTAAATCAACAATTATTGTAAAAGTTCATGGGCATGTCCACATAAATGCTTCAACGTAGGTATCACTTAAATTGTTGTTTGACATAGTGATGTATTTTTAAACGATTTTTAAGAGTCTTGTATCCGTGCTTACTGCATTTGCTTCCCAATTAGCGCCTTTTTGAGGGTAAATAAGTACGGTAGGTAAAGTACCTACTTACCTTGTATAAAATACTATTACTATACACGTCAGATGTATGCGTAAAGGAGTAAATATGTTCTACTATAGTACTTAGTTACGAATATTTTCGTAGCTGGCGATTTTTACTATTGTCCTTTACTATCATTGCTGAGAGCTACACTAAATTGCAAAAAGTTGAATGAAAACCCTATCAACAGATAATTTTTATTTTAAAAAATTGTAGCATTTATATTTGCGGCAATTCAAGAAAACAAATCAGAGTTTTTATTACGTAAAAATAAGTTGCAGGTACCACAAAGAAAATAAAAATAAACATGAATTATTGATATGAATAAAAATAATAAAATGCTATATACGTGACAAACTATCGGGCCGCTTGATAGTAAGCCATCACCTATATTGGTATCTGGTGTTGACTGTAACACTAAAGTATGTTATTTTTTAATGTTTTTTTTTGTTTAACTTAGGACATTAGAGGTGGAAATGCAGCCTCTAGTTATATTAAGTCATTTATTCAACGTTTTGAAACTAATTGCAACTATCAATAGATTCAATAGTCATAGCGACTAATTGATGAAAACGTGAGTGATAACATACCTACTGAAAGTTGATTAAGTATTCAACCAACTTAAAAAAGAGGTTCTCAATAAAATTCATCTGTATTATGTTTGTGTATTTTACGGCGATATCTTCGCCGATTGTGAACTGATTTTAATGAATTTAAAATTATTTCATCTCTAAGGGAGAAAAATTATAGATTGAATCCCGTTTATTGCATTTCCATACAGGTTTTTTTTATGTTATAATTATTCCTTTCAAACTTACTGTATAGGATTTGCATCGAACGTGTTTACAGGTACCTACCTAAAGGTATAGAGAAATTAAAACAAACGTGAAATAATCATTAAATAAATATATTTATTTACATTAATAACGGCAAATGAAATAAAACTTATTCTGTCGATGTTTACGAAAGTTGAAAATTATACAATCAGCTCTATTGTAAACTATTAAACATTTATATATATATATATGAAACATTCGCCATTATTTCTAGTAACGACAGTCAAATTTTTACATTATAATTACAACTCTTTAGTGTAGAAACCTTTTTCGAAATTTATTTTTAATATAACTTTTCATCATTACACAATGCACGTGTTTAGCCACTGTTACTGAAGCTATGGGTAGATTAGAACTTAGAATTATAAGAGTGACATTTTACTCGAAGTGCCTATGTTTTTAAGTGTTATTAATTGCGAGAACATGGCATTGAATTATTTTCATTAGTAACGGAACAAATAGGCACATACTAGCGTATTCGTATTAACTTCTTAAAAAAACATTTACAAGTAAGTTACGCGCGAACATTTATCCAAGCTGTGGCAAAAATAAAATTGTAGTTCACTTAGATATATTTAAATAAAAGGTCTTCGGGCTTATTAAGTAAGTAATACGCCGCCTAAAACGCTGGTGGCCTGTAACCATAAAAACCTAAAATGTTGGCGTTCTCTTAAAGGCTGCATACACCATACTCAAACCAAACATCAAAGCAATTTCATAAATTAAACATATAAGCTTAACTTTCCCGTTAACAGTATCAAAATTGTACTTAAAGGCGATTAAACGCATTTTAACAGTTAAAAGTTAATATTTTTATACAGATTTACTTAAATAATCATTGCACCGTTCCAAAGTACCAAATACAGGGCGTAAATGTCTTCATGATATTTAAAAAAAACACAAATATGTTATTTATGGCCTAAGACCTCGCTCTCCGCCAGAGCAATCTCTACTCTTCATTTTCAACATTTAAAAAATTGATGAACAGTGCAAATCTTTTAATGCAGTTTTCTTGAAGATGTTTCGGCAAAGGAGAATAAAAATAACTAATTATAAATATATTTTCAAAAATGTTGAAAACGCGCGAACGAGAAAGCCTGTTGAGGGAAGTGGCACTTAAGACGAACATAATAAAGTGAATATTCATATGAAATTCATCTCCGGTTAGGTAGTATCAAACCTACATATTATGTGTCAAATAACGAAATCTATTTTAAAATTCATGATTACATTTACATCCGATATAAATCACTATTCTGCCTTCACAAGAAAAGTCGTCAAGTATCATAATGAAAAAAAAAAACGTTTGACGGCATCCTTCCAGCATTTACTTACACCAATATCATATTCACAAAAATAACCAACGAAACTTATCTTTGGTAAACATAAAATAATAAAGAGTAAAGAATTAAACTAAAGTAGAAATTTAATAGATCACATTTGACTTTCATCAAAATTCAAAAACGTAATCTTGTAACGATATTATTTATTTATTCCAAGTTAGAACTGCGCAATTGCTTTACTTTTTTCGGTTAAAAATAAATTTTTTTTGTAATAATGACAAAAGAAGGCAATTTTACGATATATTTTGATAATTAAACACTATACTGACAGATGTCAAATGTGAGCTATTAAATTGGCCCTACTTTAAACCATGGGATAACTTCATACCTTGTATGATAACAATATTACGTTTCCTAGTAGGTACGTCTGTACGTTTCACACATACATACAACTTCATAACAATGAGATCGATTTTTAATTACATTTTTTTTAAATCAGAGTTCAAACGTTTTATGACCAGAGTTTGAATTGGAAAATAAGGGTCGAAATCCAACAAGGTTGCAGAAACAGAATAATTGCTGTTGTTAACAGGTAATTCGTCGTTATTAGTCGTGCTGATTGTAGATTAGGAAATCTAATCACAGTTTTCAAAACAATTTTCAGAAATACTGTCTGGCATTTCGTCTAGTAAGGCCACGGTTCCCTCACCAATTAGAATTATCTTTTACGCACGTTTAAACATTTTGATAAAAATTTGCAAAGTATGATGAAATAAAAATAACATTGTAAATGTTTTAAAGTAATTTTTATGTTGATATGTTTTATTTTGACCGGAAATAGAAAATAATGTTTCAGATCCTATTTTTTCTTCTCTATATGGTATAAAATAAAGTCACTTTCCGCGTCTGTCTGTCTGTATATCCGCTAACTTCTCTCAAACCATGCAACGGATTTTGATATGGTTTTCACTATCAGTTAGTTAATTTTTCACGAAAAGTTCATATATATATATTCTAAAACTTATACTCGTGCGAAGCCGGGGCAGGTCGCTAGTAATATATAAGCACGAAAATGATTAATGCCATTAATACAATGTAATAAAAAAAAGTGTTTATTTTTCTTCTAAAATGCTGAAAACGTGCGAAAAATATAGATCTGGGCGGCGAGCACAGCTTTAAAACGGCAATTGATTTAGATAAATTTTAATCTACTCAAGATACTTTCGTAAATATGTTTTTTATCACATTACCATTGTTCCATTAACATTATTATGGTCACACCTTGCAAGCTCAGTAAGTTTCGACCCTTAACTTAACCAACAAAAAATTAGAACAACAACTTAATTGGCCTGGGAATTGGATCTCGGTAATTCCATTCCATTTGACAGAGTATACGCTAACTGTTTAATAAAATCCATTACCGATATCCATTCAATCAGCCGGTTAGGCCACAACTTTGTTATACATTACATCATCGAAATTTTCACTCATGGAAATATCATTAAAAACTTTAAGGTCAGCTTTCTAAAGAATGTCAAACGGAACCGACAAAATATCAAAGAGTATGTAAATGCAGGTGAATAATGATAACTTTCTATTGTTTATTTAACATACAGGGCGTGTCTAAATTGGCTAAGCGCAAGACGTGGTTGAGAAGCGAGAGCACGCCCTACCCACGCGGCGCGGTATCTTAACATGTAAACAAGTGCTCAAATCGTATACATAATGGAAATATCGTGTTCTAACAACGTTATCGCGGCTCATCCCGGACACTTTGTAAAGTGGCCCGCCAGCCACGGCCCGCCTCCGCTAGGGGTCGTGCACACGGGCCGGTGGGATATCCTACTAACGAGTATATTTTCAAATGTTGGATAGAAGTTCCCTTTATTCGTTTAGATTTAAACTAATTGAATTATAATGATTGCTCGGCAGGCTTGTTGGCTAACTACTTTAGCGACTGTCAAAAAAATGATAATCACTCGTTTGACGTAACTTGTGACAGTTGAGCGACTAAAGAAAGGAAACATAAGCATAGACGCTAGCTCCCGGCAAAACAAAAACACTCACGCAACTGCCACAAATCAACAACAAACGAGCGATTATTACTATTTTGACAGACTCTAATGGTTAGCTAATAAATCTGTCCATTGTTTAGTTACAAGCCTATGTCGAAAACTTCGCTTATATGAAAACAGCATCGTCTGAATTCGCCCTTATAGTCAGTCGTAATATAAATTCCCCCGATGTAATTCTGCACTTAGCCGGTTTTACATTCGATACATGACCGCGACACGCCTCGATATCTTTGAGATTCTAGAACAGACCTTATCGAGAACTTATTACAAAAATAACGCCTTAAGAAGATTCTATAGAGTTGTCGGATAATAATGCACAAACTGCCATATAGTTCCAGTGGCTTTTGTGGGCCAGGCCAGCCTTTATGAACATTAAAATTAAATACATATTTAATTGATATATGTCATGCAACCGTTGCAATTAACTCTACCATACAATGAATCTTGCGTTATTGCCAAATAAAATACAAAACTTAATTTGACAGAAATTGTAGTGAAGAGTGGCGTGTCTTTCAAAACCTTCACAAACGAAGTCCACCATATATTTGTGCAGTATGACCAGACTCCCCAGTATACATAGTGATGTAGAGCTGATGAGTCGATGATATTGTGAGGCTGTGAGGTCTAAGATCTATGAGTCGAGCATGAGGTCGCCGTAGCCAAGGCGGGCCTGCGGGCCGAGCGCCTCACCGACACTCAGTGGGGTTTCACCTGCAGAGGAAAAGGCTCACTCATTTATAGAATCTTAGATTTTATAAGGTTCTCATAAATACAATTCCCCATTTAAATTTACTAAAAAGACTGTTGTTGGGTCATGGAAAACGTATTTTAGATTAATGGAAACCACAACGGTAAATTTTTTTTTCATCTTTAGATAGTAAGAGAGTCTCACCGAGGCAGCTAGTCGGCGCGAGGGGTGCGGTCATCGCGCGGCGTCGCACACGTCGGGGTCAGGCGGGCTGCCGTACCCGCTGGAGGCGTCGTCGGCGCCGCCGCACCCACCACCGTCCTTGTCGAGCGCTGCTGGGCCGCCCGCGCATCCCTGCACGCCGCCAGGAAAGACACCGCCACCGCCACCGCTTGGTGACTGAAACAAATATTGCAGGCTGATTCCTAGACTTTTAAAAAGGTGGAAATATACTAGTTAATGTGGTTCATTTGTAATGGTCAATGTGGTTCAATTGTAGTTGTCAATATGGTTAATTTTTAACGCTTTTATTAGCTCGGTATGTATGTAACGGAATCATTGAACTTGATTTTCAACTACTTCAAAAAGTCTTATTAAAATGAAATTTTGCACATTTATCAAATACCAATGACAATGTAATAATTTAAATAGTTTTTCCCATAATTTTACCAGGATCTTCAGGATTAGCGATTTTAGAGCGTGATTTTAGTTTTTTAAACTGCGAGAATTATTACTGGTATTTTTTCTACATACTAGGCATGTTTTTGATCACAATCTTACTCGATGGGAAGCGGTGATGTGATAGAAGAAGTAGTACGCTTGTCTAGGAAGTAACTTTTCAACAACCTTGTTCGGAGAAACAGACACAGAAATAAGCACCTCTGCTTTTCTGTTCAAAAATGTGGTTTGTAAACGCTTAGTGATGTGGAGAGAAGTCTTCGTCATGGCTCCGCAAGAAGAGGCTCTATAAAGCCACTGAAAACTGTGGAGCAGCTGTTCATGCTCCCGATAAACAAAAAAACTTTAAACAAAGGAGACTGCCTACTCGTACTATCAGTGTTTGACGGCACTAATAGAAGAGGTGAACAGAGATCTATATGGAGGTGGACAGAGATTATACCTAATAGTTTTAAATTTGAATCTACGAGTATTAAGAGGTGGTAGGAAAACAAAATGATATAAAAAGTATACTTTTCAAGTTTTTACGGGTCCAAGTTTTGTGGAAATAAGGCTCAATTTGCCACTTCAAGTTTCGGTAAACTTTGGTCTACATTTTACAGTTCTCTGTCTTAATGTCAGCTTATTATAAAAATGTATAGTTATGCCCACAGAAAAGAGAAGGGTAGAAAAAAATTCTCACTTCAGTGGTTATGCCCCACGTTTCATAGTTTACCAAACATAAAGAATCAAAACTAAATAACTAATTTAAATTCGGCATTCGATTCTATATGTCAAGCGGCCAACAGTAGACCGTGCGCAATCAAAAAGTCGATTAGAAATGTCGTGCGGCTGAGCGACCCTCTCCCCCACTCGCGCGACTCATAAAATGAAATAGATTCCCCCACATTCGCATTCCGACAAGCGTTCGTACGAGAAAGATTAATGATCACAAAAGAAACATAATAAAGAGGAGATAGAATCTCCCACTAACAGTGTCCTTGTGGGAGTTATTTACTCCACTGAGTCGACTTTTTCACGTGCCCTTTATTTCGGCTGAAGACGTTTCAAAATATTCGCAGAAAACGAAACGAAATAAATTTGGAGACAATAAACGTATTTTTGTTTTTAAATTGCGGCAAATATACGTAAAAACCGATGACCCATTAATACACTTATTACACGGTAATAGCAAGAATTTGCAGTTTAGCGGTTATTAAGTTAGAAATAATTCAGGTAAGTCATGTTGGTAGTATAGTAGGTATAGTCGGTGATGGTTGTCTTTCAAAGCAGGTTTTCGGTCCCACGGTAGACATTGGAACACGTCAGTTCTTTGGAGTGAGCTACGTGGAATCCTATCAGATATTCCGTTTGAACGATACGTTGTGGGAACCGCAATGTGAAGTAATCATAATTAGAGACTTTTCCAATTCCAGTTGGTATAAATAGGCACACAAATAAGAGCCCAATCGATAGGTCTTACTATTCATAGAATGTGTCAGTTGAGCCTTTTCATAGATTCAGTGGAATAATGAAGGCACGTCTAGACATAGCCGAAATAGCTCGTTTACCTGTAGCCCGCTGACTTGTCGCCGGATGTGCGCTAGGCCGCTAGGGTTGGCAGCCATGCTCGCGAACACTAGCCTCTCCTCATAGTCGTACTCGCAAAGAATCTTATTGTCACATAGGTAGAATCTGTCGCCTACGCAGAACCTGTGCAAAGAAACACCATTTAAGAAGAAAAAAATATTATCATTAGTCTACGATAGACTGATAGTGTATAAAGTCTAAGACATTAAAATAATCTCAGATACAATTAAACTGTAACAAAAACTTGTAAAAAATATACATAATAATCAAACTTGTCACATTTCTTAATAGTGTAATTGAATTAAGAAACTTAAATCCTGTACAGGGTTATTTTTAATATACAATAAATCTATCATAAGTCGTAAGTATGTATGTATCTTTATACAAGTATCCTTTATAGAAGTTTGGAGATCAGCAGCCAAACAAAAATCTAGTATAATAGCACTGAATCCAAAATAAAATAGTAAAATTGCTTTTCCACCTCAATGTATATTGTTTCTATTTGACACCAACAACTACAGTCTATAATTAAACGAAAATAATGATGTTGGATCTACTATACCGCGATAGCACTTTTATTCTTGCAAGAAATGTAAAAAATCTATAACTTTCACTATAAAGTCGCAAGTCCGAACAAGATCATCTAGTATTCCAACACCATCTATTTACCAAAAATACCAAGAACTAATAAAAATGGCTTAAAAAACTTTACGATTGAAGGGGCTCAAACATATAACAAATTACCTAAAGATATAAAAGACATCCAATCGCGCGCGAATAAAATTCACGCTTTAAAAAAAACATTTTATTCTTATGAAGTTCACAGTGATGAACGGTGAATGATGATGATGAATGAATGAATGAACGGAGGTGATGAAAGATGTATGTATTTATAAAAAAAATCTTAATAACATCATAAACATGACAGAATTATTTACCTACTTTTTACTCCTATACTAACACAATAACTATACCTTACATAGGTATATAACAAATATCATCACATACAATAATATCACGCATATTTAAATACCTATCATTGACTCTATTGTAACTATAAAACTAATAAACTATACGTACTAAAAATAAAACCGGCCAAGTGCGAGTCGGGCTCGCGCACTGAGGGTTCCGTACAACCACAACATACAATAATTATCAACTTAAAAAACCGACTTCAAAATTAGTAAAATATGCAATTTCGATTCGCGAAAGACATGATAAGGCCATCCAAGTAAACGAATACGTTGCTTAACATGGTAATGAACATAGATTTGTCATCACTTGGCATTATTTATTACTAGCTGTATTACCTTTTCCATCCATCCATCCATCCAAACTTTCATATATATGTGATAATAGTGTAATTAAAAATAAACCTGTATGATTTTAATTTTTTTTATTTCCCTAAAGTTATATGATTATTTACGAAATATTTACCGTGGTAAGGTTGTGGAAGGAGCTCCCGATATTTCTTCCCGTGAACATGGTGCATGTACTTAACTGCGCCGAAATATCGGGAGCTCCTTCCACAACCTTACCACGGTAAATATCCCGTAAATAATCATATAACTTTAGTGAACAACCGTGATAGTTTAAAACAGTGTTTCTATTTCCGTTACCGTAAGTAGAATAATACTCCGTCAAATCTGTAGTAAATTTTTACGAATGTGATTTGAGCGAGTTAACTCTTCAAGAACATGGTATAATGCGTGTAGCCCTCTCACCTGTGGTTGCACTGTTGACAGGCGAAGCACTCTAAATGGTAAACGAAACTCTTGGCTCGCATTACCATTTCGAAGGCGGGAATGACTTTGTTGCACGCCACACAGTTGCCTGTGGCACCAAATAACCTGTTAAAAAAATAACAAGGTTATAAAAATGAAATACTTACGACTTATAAATACCACAACCACTTAAGACGCTCGCCATATTACTTTTAACCGAGTAAATCGGTTATAAAATATTTAAAAGCTTTGAAAACTTAAATTATATGGATTCCAGATTTAAAGCTTTTAAATATTTTAATGGCTCTAAAATTTATACCAGTATCGGTTTTATTGCAATGGTACGTTACTGACCATAACCTAAATGTTGTCATGTCAGATGACGTATAAAAGCCCTTATGTTCTTGTTTATAAATTTCTGCGCGAGTGCCAACCCTAATTAAGTAACATGAACGTGATACTTTTTCCATTATGAATATAACAAAAGTGTACATGTCAATCAAATGAAAGATGAATAAGCCCCTTATTGTTATGATCCAGGTATTATGTTCTTTGAGTTCTTCGCTAATAGCAGAAATAAGATTATAATCCAAGACTTTAATCTGCGTTACGGGATCAATAAAATCCTTAATATAGATCATGATGGGGGATTTTAATGTAAACAAAAAAGATACCAATAAATAAGAGAAAGGAAAAAACACGAACCTAAGGTAGTCCCTCTTGCAAAGCATGAGGTCTGCTTTGTAATAAAGCTTGGAGCCGACTTCCCCAAGGCGGCAGTCACAGCAGCCGCATTTGAGACAGTCTTCGTGCCAAAACCTTTCCATTGCCTTCAGGAGGAACCGCTCTGTAATCACCTTCCCGCATTGTGCGCACAGCCTGGCGCCACCCGTGTTGCCTGTCACGCTGGCGTTTAATCCGTATTTGCTCTCTTCTTGCTGACCTACCAAATAAATAAATATTTTAAAATATTAGAAGAAGTTCAAATAATAAAACCCCATCCTACCAACAAATTATACGAAAAAACTATAGTGAAGAAAAGAGAATTTATGATTTTAAAAAACCTCTGTAGAGACTAGACTCTTTGCTCTACTCATACTCTAAGTGTTAGAGCATCAACATGATTTTTTTTGGCCCAAAAATGGTTTTCCTTACATGGCCAATATGTAGAATAGGCATTATAGTGAGAAGTGAACAAATCTTTGCAACTACAGCTATGAAGTTATCTGCACTGTAAAATTAAGCTGTCTACATAAATAAACTATAGAGTAATAAATAAATAAATAAGAGGTTGTGATTATTTTAGTTCAATAATTTGCGACCACAGACTTCACGTAGTCGTGTTTATCTCGCCTTTACATTACATGGCCGATAAACAATATTTTTCATTTGAACGTATACAATCATTATTAAATTTCCATTTACATTTTAAAGGTTGAAGTATTTATGGCTTGTACAACCTGTCGTTAAGCACAGTGAATGTAAATTCCCAAAACGATTATATTAACGGTTCATTTTAAAAGCAATAAAAACATACTTTTCTTAAATTACTGATACGCTTTATATCGAATAAGATTGTTTACGAAATAATGATAACTACTTTATTGACATTATACTCAAATAATTACCCAATCAAAACAGCTTGATAAACAAGTCAACCACTTGAAACTACCTAGAATTATAAAAATGGAATCATCTGAGAAATCCTTATTTTGTTACTTTTTATCATTATGCAATAACTAACCTTTTACCTAATTAGTACATCCTACCTATTTGGTATCTGCGTTTTAATAAATTAGGGCAATTTATGTACCTACCTATAATGCACAATTGTTTGTTTCAATTGTTTTCTTTTCTACTTCATAATTGCGTCAAATAAAGGCGAGCCGCGTGACACGCAGTCGTTCGACGTCGGCTTACGTCATTAAAATGCGCATACGCATTTTTCTCACAAAAAAAAAACTAGCAACACTGGAGCCGGCGGACTCATTATGTGCATTAAACAGCCACCCAATAAAACTTGATGGAACATTCACGCTCTAAAAGGCTAAACTACGATTCTTATTTCCTTTTATACGCATCGCGTGAACGAGTAGACAATTTGTGAGAGCGTCGGAATGGGCATGAATAAATATGCCGATGGTCATTTAGTAAACAATCAGTTTCAATTGATCGGCGCACAGGCCATAATAACGAACGTCAAACCAATCAGGGATCCAATTGAAGGGGTAACTAGGTGGACATAACTCATCGCAATCGATCACTTGCGCCTCGTCGCCGTGTCGAGCCGATACATCTGGTTTATTAGTCCGACGTCTCGACAATAAACTTAATTGGAGTATATTAATGACGGTTCTTTACTTTGATAACGAAATAATAAAGATGACGTACGGCCTCTGGGCGTCGGTTTGCGTCGCGACAGTGATCATAATTAGTGGAAAGATGAAGCTATAGTAGCGGCCGACCGCTCGCTGGGGATTAATACCACTTAGGTGATACATTGTCAGTACGAGGATCGTCAACTAAATTATTATTTAGACAAATAATTTAAGGCAGCGCTCAGAAATTAGAGCTCTCTTTCGCACGTTTTCAACATGTTTTGAAGTTAAATAATCACTGAGTGAGAAGTTAAAAAACCGGTTCGGCATTATCTTTAGGATAACATTGACAACAAATAGTACAAAATAATTTTGTATTGATTTTTGTATAGGATAGTGGAGAATATAAATGCAATTTTTTCGACTTTTTTTTTTCCTTCGCCATCCTCAAAAATCTAAAATATCAACACGAAAATTGCTTTATACTATTTACAATGTTATTCTAAACATAAATCCTAAACAAACAAAAAAAAAATAGCACTTTAATGAGGAGGCCTATTTTCAACAGTGAACGTCTTCTAGCTGATGATGATGATGAGTTCATAAAAGTATTTTTGAAATACTTTTAATAACTTAATATTATTCCCTAATGCTGTACGCATTTACAAAACCCAACGACTAAATTTAGGAAATTCTACAACTACTAAATTTAGGAAGTTATTTAGTTTCTTATGTACAATTTACTATAGACCAGCGAAATTGGTGTTTTTTTTTTTATCAATGCCCTTAAGGATTTACCTACCGACGTACCGACCCACGATCTATACCTTGTTTTAAACCAAGTAAAAATTACAGGGCATAGCTAATAAGAGACTTAAAAAAAGTGTTATTGAGGATTTCAAAAGCTTTCAAAACAGAAACGAGCGTAATTAATGCTTCCTCAATTTATGATCCAATTCCATAATTATGTTACGGCGAATAAGCAATCATCAAAGCTGCAGAGAAGTAATTAATCTAATTAGATAATATCCGTTTAGCTCCGAGTCGGGCGTTCGCGCGAAATGTTGAAAGTTAATCAATTCAGTGCGGTTTCCTTATAATTCTGGGAACGTATGCGCACGGGCGCGGTGAGGTTCTTCTAGCTAGACGTTGGAAAAAATTATGTGTGTACAAGAATGTGTATTTTCCGTGGAAAGTCTCTCAGCCACGAAGGCGAGCATGTGTTGTCCATTTCAGGTGCGCATGATTATGTAGAGCTCCGCACTAAAGCTCAATTATTATTCACATGGTTAAAAGCCCGCTTTCTGTTACAGATATCCCGTTTGCTCATTTTATATAATTTCAGAAGATTAGAAACAAGAAAATACCGGTTGGGCAATATCTTCAGAACAACATCACAAATGTTCTATAGCAATGTTTATGTAGTTTTTATATATTTCATTGTAGGAGATCCAATAGTCTATTTAATATAATTATCAATATAAAAACAGAGTTCATAAAAATATCAGAACTGGACCAAATTGAAATGGGACTACTCGGGAAGCACCAGCTTTCAAATAAAAAAAAAAATTATCTAAATCGGTTCACCAAGTCGAAAGTTCCGAGAAAACAAACATTTAAAAAAATACAGTAGAATTGAGAACCTCCTCCTTTTTGGAAGTCGGTTAAAAATAGTAAATTATACACAAAGTGATTTTTTTTTGTTTTGAAACAGTCGTATTCGATTTTGGCGGTAACAAATTATTTACGTACTTTAGATAATCTATAAATAACCATCATCTTCATCATCAGCCATAAGACGTCCACTGCGGAACATAGGCCCTTTAATGGGGGGCGGGTTGCCATAATTACCATGCTTGGCAGGCGGCTTGGGGATAGCAGAGTTTCCACCACGAAAGTAGGACGATCCTGCTGCCCATCCTCTGGTGGTTCTGGTCGCAGTTTTAAGACATACCCATAAATAATGCCAAAGTATTTTTCATTTCTACTTATTGTTTTTTTATATATTGAAAAGTGTGCGAGATAGATAACTCTAGCCGGTGAATGCATGCAGCCATTTCCCACACTGCGCTAGCACCGGCTACGAAAGTTGTTTTTCTTTGTCGTCTACGGTACGATCACTGACTTCTAGTTATCTCTTAATTTTCCACTCGTGTAAAGTCAACAATAGGCAAGATAATAACATACCCCGGCCATAAATATCGTTTGGCGGCGGAGGTACTCCGTATTATTTTCATTTTATTACCGCGGGGTAGAGAATTTGATAGAGACTTGGCTACCGCACTGGGCGGCAGTATAATTTCGCCGACACAGCCGGTCGCCCGCCGTCAACGTATTAAGGCGCCGAAATGAAAAGAAACCAGGAAATGGATGAAAAGTAATTTATTTTGGTGTGAGTGGGTCGGCAATGGCATACATCGTTGTTCTTCCGCCGGGAGTTCCTCCTCTGCGTCTCCCACTCGCGCCTCTGCATTGCAATTTTCTAATTTTGCCGTAAAATTACTTCTAAACATAGTATCTAATTGGAATCTATAATGGTTTTTGTTGTGGAAATTCCTTTGCAAGTGGCGGTACTCTTTCGTTTTCTTGGAACTCTGGAGCAGGTTTTAAAAGGATATAAAATGTCATACTTATTTCATTATTTCTTAGTTGGTTTTACCCAATCACGCAAAATAATAAATTATTTTTACCAAAAAAAATTAACCGACTTCAAAACCACAAATAGGCACTCAGAAGCGAAAAATAAATTAATATAATTATTATACTAGCCACTCATCTATTTGAAGTCTTATGGGATACAGGAAAAAAAAACAACTTCTCTTCTTCATGTGGGGTATCACTAATTATTCGTCTTTATAGATGAAAACTGAGGTTCGGTATTTATAAAAAATTTGTTAAGGGAAACGTTTGCAAAATATGGTCTTCCAAAATTATAATTGTCAGGTGTTTTATTTTTTTATGGTAAGAAACTTGTCTTAGTTTTGTTTCCGTTAAGGCCTCCCATAAGGCCATAATTTGTAACAACATTGACTATTCATAGTTCTAGTTAAAGTTGATTACTATCGAGCCATGTCTCGCAAACGATCACTGGAAACTCTTTACGGACTAATCGTTTTTTCCCTACTCTTGCCATTATAAAGTACACCGATAATGGAGTATTTATACATGCTGGTTTCTAAACATTAGCATCGTTGTTTGTAGTGAAATTTACTTATCTAGTTATCTGGTATATGTATCAGGAGTTTAAAAATAAGCTGCCAAGTGCGAGTCAGGCTCGCGCACTGAGGGTTCCGTACAAACCTAATATATTATACTTGCGAAAAACATTACGCTCCACTCCCTCCAGCAGCAGAGTAAGATGGTTGAAATATTGTAGGATATTGTAGGTATTGTAGGATAATTTTAGCTCCCATACCTCACTGTCAGTTTTTTTATACGACAAAATGAATTATTTATATTTTTGAAACATTTTTTTATTGTGTTATAATCTTAAATTAACGATTTCGGATTTTTCTTTTAGATGTGCATAGGTATGTAAAAGAAAACCTCTCTACCTTGCTTCTTGCCAAATTTCAGTATTCTAGGTAAACGGGAATTACCCCCTATAGGTTTTGATTTATAAGTTTGCGATCAAAATATGGTATATAAATGGAAGTACATATCTTTTAATTATTGTGTTAAACCTTGAATGTTTTTCGCCTCCAAGGGACCGTGAACCTTAAAATTTAATGTATATTTCAACTTTATTCCTGTACCACAGCCTGAACACGTTCCTGAGTAAAAGTGCCTTGCCACACAGACCGACTGACAGATAGACAGATAAAAAAGGAATTCTATAAGGCTTCCGTTTGTTCTTTTCAAGCTACAGAACCCTAAAAAAATGCATGTAGCATTAAATGTTTCAACCTCGTGTAATGCCGTGTATACCTATAATGCCGCGTAATATTCGCTTGCGTGTGCCAGTGCTCGCCGAATGTTACGTTGAAAGGAAAAGGCGGATCGGCTGTGGACACAAGCTATGGCGAACGAGCGTGTGGTTGGCGGTGTCTAGCAGATCCTTTACCTACGAACGCCCGTATTCTTTCGTTCATTAGGTCTATACACAGCAAGGTACACACAGTACAATTTGGTAATAAGTGCCTTATTCATTGTCGTTGGTGTATCCAATCCCACTAATACCTAAATTGGAGCAAGTAGGTATTTCATTAACTCTAAACAATTTAGTGGCTTAATTGTTATTTAAATTGGATCAACTAATTAAATTATATTTATTCAAATTCTACCTACAAAACAAAGTAATTTAGAGTAGAACGTTCGAGAATTTTACGTATACTTAATAATATTTATACAATTGGAACCCTCTGAATTTATTGTACTTTACAAAAGTAAACTACTTATAGTGTTTTTCTTCTAAGAGCCTGCTTACGTTTAATTGTAAAGTTCCGAGTAAATACCATTAAAACCGGCGTTTATTCATTTTCATTACCAAAGCAAATAATCACACGTATAATCTAAAGTGCGATACTAATGGATTTGTATAATGATTGTGGTTGCAGCTGTTCTAAATGATCGCGTACGTACGAATAAATTATGCTAGAATAGTGTCAGAGCTCTGCGATATATAATTACGGCTATAGTAACATTTCGTGCAGGTTTGTTGTTAATTACATTAATTAGACACCGACAAATAACTTGAAAAATTATCTTAACTGCGTAATACTAAAATTATGTCTCTTTGGTGGACCGAAGGTAGGACAAGGTTATTTCGACCGCCCTTGTTCGTGCGATTGGTTATCGTCGCGTAATTTTTTTCCCTTCAGCTACTTTTTAATCAAGATGTTTTCCGATCTCTAACTGGATAAATAGTATTAAAAAGAAAACGTAAAAACGTAATTAATTATTGCCGGCTTAGGTATAAGTAATTACGTTTTTTCGTTTTCTTTTTCTTTTACTTATTGACAGGTACATAATGGGATGTTTCTCACACATGGTTGTACTCATCAAAATAATATGCATGTAATTGAAACGAATGAAAAGCTGTAAGTATTTCCATAATGCAAAAATTATTATCGTTATGAAATATTCCGCGAGCCCGCAGACTACTAGTTTAGTTTAGTCGCGTCGGTCACTCATTAAACAATGGAGTTGATTGCGCACTCGCGATATCCATTATGCGGGCGGTAATTAGATTGAACCAAATACGGGGTTAGGGTTGCCACCACGTTTTTAGACGGTGAGCGGAAAATAGGAAATTCCACATTTGATGGGTAAAATGTTGCTGTGCTTTGCATTCCCTGGTAATGGGTTCTAGAAGGTTCTCCGCAATTTTGGTCATTTGTTTAATCTGATTATGTATCTTATGTACACATAAGGCATATAATTATGAAGGAATCTATACACGTACCTATGCAACAATAGATTTTTTTACTGACTTCAAAAAAAAAGAAAAAAATATATGATTTTTTGCATTGTAGAGCTATATGATTAGCATATCATATTTATGTTGTACATTTTAAGTTTTTTTAAGCCTGTTTTTAAAAGATAACTAGCTGTTGCCCACGACTTCGTACGTAGACTTTGATATAAACTTTCGACTCTCTTTTGCCCACTTTAACTTCGCGAAATTTTTTCTTAGCGGACTTTTATACTCCATAAGGAATCTGCCAAATTTAAACTTGGTGGAACAAGAAGTTTTCAAAATTTCATGATGACTCGGTCAGTGAGTGAGTAGTATTTTGCTTTTATGTATATAGGAAGATTCTCAATACAAACTATTGATTTGTTAAAGGTATTCATCGTCACCCCAATTGTTTTTTTATGCAACGAGTGACGATTGGAGCTAGTCGCTCGTCTGATGGTAAGCTTCACGCTTGCTTATCAGGAATCAGTGCGGCAATGCACTAGACTAAGATCGTCACCCTGAGATATATTAGAAAATATTTTATGACATTCCTAGGATTATCCGTAACATTGTAACTGGCAAAGTGGTACTTCTCCGGCGGACTCTAAACAGATTCTTACCACTATATAATGTAAATGTAGTTGTATATTGATTTCGAGTTTAGAAAAGCTTTAATTTCAGTTCAGTTCGGTTCAATTGCAACTAATATTAAGTCTCAGGGAATGTTCATATTGTTCATCGATTCTAATGGCAACCCTCTACATCTATACATTTCTAATAAAATGTAGAAAAAACGTGGGCAGGATGTTCGCCCTGAATAACGGTGTTAGCATGTCTGTTTACGGCTTGGAACAAATTAGCTTACGATATTTAAAGAATGTGAGCGAATATCATTAGCATTGTCAGGCACCTAGTACTTAGCGGGTGTGATGATGCCAACTCACGAGATATTACAGGATTACGCATATAGACTGTACTAAGCTAAAAGAAGGTCATTGTACTCATCATTATAAACAAATTGTACAATAGAACCAACAACCACCCCTGTAACCCCAAAAAAATCAGCTGTTCCATACATTTTGTTGAGTGTCAATGACCGTTGTCTATGGAACAGCTGGTTTCACTTTTTCAGGGTTAGTCCCATAGTAAAAGTTCTTCATAAAAATGAGTACAATAACCTTTTTAGGGTACCGTATCCCGACAAGGAACCCTTATAAATTCGTTCTGTCCGTCCGTCCGAATTTTTAGAACCTTCTAACTTCTATAATTATTGAGAAAAGTGCATGAAACTTTGCAAAATGACAGTTGTAATTAGATCTCAATTTTAAAAGTATAAAAAACATATAATTTTGCATTTTAGGGGTGGCTCTTGTACATGTTTCATCTTAGTACAATCTATATTCGTAACCCTGTATGCCTACTTACACCCGCTGTTCAACAGAAAGCGTTATTTTTTCCAGAGTACGTACTATGTGTTAATAATTTAGTGTATAAGCTACCTACCTCCACATCAAATTTCATCTAAATACATTCGGCCGTTCTAGAGTTGAGTTAAGGAGAATTTATTCTAACACGTCTTTTCAGCGCGAAAATTTAGTAGTGTGTACTGCTCAATTTTCGCGCTTTTATATCAATAAAATTAGGTTATGATTTTTAAATCTATAAACCGTAAAAACGACCGAACTCATTTTATTTAACGTAACAAGCCTTTAGTTGATACATTTTTCACCGTGTAGGTCTGGAAATTTTATGGAAAAAACTTTCTTAGTAGTTTCGAAACCGACGTGACCGTTTATTAAATTGTTAATTATGTATTAACTATTTTTAGGCAATTTATTTTTTCCTTTATAGAATATGGTAATTCAAAAATTTCTTATTATAATTTATAAGCATACCCTACTTCCTCAATAGCTTGTAAATCAAAAGATGAATATAGATCTATTGATGTTTTGTTTACAGCTATTTTAAGCTATGATATTATGTATTATACATGCTTTTATGCTATTTTTACTAAATTGATACTCGAATTATAAATTTAATGAACCGACTTCAAAATTAGTTAATACGCTATTTAACAAAATGGATGACCTTATTATGTTATCCAAGTACCCGAATTTTCCTGTTATTTTAAAACTAAAACTAACTGACCAATTTTGATGAAATTACGGTTTATAAAAGACGGAGTGCTGAGGTAAAAAACATAAAAAAATATACAACCGAATTGCAAACCCCTTCCTTTTTTGAAGTCGGTTAAATATACGTGGTCAATAATGACATAATTTTATTTCCCACGACGGAATTGAGAAGGTACGATGTATGTGGGATTGGTACCAATTTAAAATTTCTTTTTATCACCTGCTATGTTATTCTTAAGATAATGCTCAACCGATTTTTTTAAATTATCTCTCAGTAATTTTTATATATTAAAAAATGTGCGAAAGAGAGAGATCTCTGGCCAGTGAGCTCGGCCTTAAGGTAAATGTTGTGTGTAAATGTATATTTACGTCTGTTTGCATTTTTCTGCAAAACGGCTGAACCGATTTCAATACGGATTTTTTTATACAAGTTCTATTTACGTTGTTGGAATTACTTAGCTATGTTTGAACAAAATCTGTCCACTGGTTATGATCGCTTTCCCAAATTGGTCAGGGTTTTTTTCAATAATGAAATGGCTTCGATATATAATTTCTCGTACCAATATAACGTAATCAGAATATTACAGTTCATCCTATAACATTATTAAATTAAAAGTTCATAGTTGGACACCATATCTACCTTTACAATATTCCCCTCCCTTGTTAACATTTCGTTATTAAAAAAGTACGAGACTTTGTCATCAGGGAAGTTAGTTTTTTTTAATTAAAATTATGAAATTGATATTGCTTTTACGCCGGTACTCGCTTCCCGACTCAACCTTGTGAAAGTTTAAATTAATTTTTGAATTAAGCCTAATGGCAGTGGTTAACGATTTCTAAGAAAAGAGTTTTTAGCAATTAAAATTTCAATTAGACAGTTTGTTTTAATTATAAGTTTTTTTTTACGTACATATAAATGATAACACATGCTATGTGTTTCTGTGTAACTATACTGAATCAATAATCATTATGAAAAACAAAACCTGTGTTAATTTAGCTGTAGCTGTCTTATCGACGCCGACGTGGAACTTTATGATATGTACTTATACAAGAAAATAGTTAATTAATTCAAAACAAAAACTAGTTTTTTTTAAAATCAATGAGTGTATACTATGAGAGAATTTTTTGTCCACAATTTATTATAATAAAAACAATTCATGAACCAAAATTAAAATATACAGTAAATGATTACAATTAAGTATCTGTTATTTGGAACGAATCATATTTTAAACAATAAATATCGTTTACATAAGTGATTTAAAATTATATACAGCTATTGTTGTTTATTACATTTTACACCCCAGCGTGGCGCTGGCGCTTGTGGCGGGACTCTTTGCTTGCGGGTTTCCACCATTCCGTTCCCAAACGACAATCAAACGTACACAAGTCGAGACAATCTACGTCATAATTTATTTTCGCAGAGAAAGGCTCCGGGCGAAACTTAAGCCTGACATAAGTGGGCAATAAACTTCAGCCAATTTGGAGATTCGCATCTGGAGGCTCTTATTAAAGCCCGAAAGTTAGTCCTTTTCATCCATCACTCGTAATACGTGTGTGAGTTATTGTATGAAAAATTGAAGAATAAATTGAGTCGCTGCAGCAGCGGCGAGACATAAATCCCAACTGAGCCCTCAATATTGTTTTAAAGGGGAAGTGGCCATAAATTTTATCAGGGCGGCCCAGAGCAGCGCGAGCCGCTCGGCTCTCTCCACGCCGCGCCACGCTGCCTGCCGCCAGGCGCGGTGCGACGCCCGCACTGTCGCCGCAATTTTCCGCCTTTGCTCCTGCTGCATTCGATGCTCATGCGAATTTGTTGTGTTATTCTTACCAAAATTGAAACTGTTCTAGTGGTTAAATACGTGACCAACATGCTAGACCAACATACACTTTACATTGCCAACGTATCTTAAACCTCATTTATTGCGTGCATTACATGGAAATACTCGTAAGCAAAAGTTTTATAAACGAAAAAGATTGCTGTTTCACCAACGCCAATAGCTAAAGCGCAATGTTTCATATTATGTCTAAGCGAGAACACGGATCCGATGCAGTAAAAGGATATTCGATTTTCCATCACGTCGAATAGCTTAATAGCCGTAACAACGTAAAATACGATTTTGATTACGATAAAGGCTTATGAAATGTTGCGCAGAATACAGAGCGTGGTAGAAGCTTTCAGATTTATTGTAATTCGTCGGGTTCCGTGATTCGACAAGATCCCTTATAAGTTTGCCGGTTTATTCGTTCGTAGGTAGGACATTGTGGAGCACAATAAAAAATCGCTTATTTTTATCAATACGATCTGGGTGTCGGACATTTCGCATAAATGTGATATTGCAATATCGTTCGTCCCCTTTTTAATATCGCGACGGACGCTGGCGGGCGGTTTATGGCGCAACCCTTCCAACGTTTTATTTCGCGACCTGTTTGTCCTAATATTATGAAAAAATTGACGTCAGCAAAACGAAAATGTCGTCTGCTTACATTTTTTTGTGTCATAAAGTTGTGCGCCTGATTTACTTTTTACTGGAACCCTTTAAAATGCTCCTGTTTGCACAGACCAACACACTTGTAATCAGAAACATCAGTATAAACCGAATCTACTGTTCTGTTTAAACTTAAAATTTGATGATTGTGTTGATGGTGCAGGCTCTAGGACTGCTCTAGAAATGAGTAACTGAGATTTTGGACTATTTAAATAGTCATGTAGCCAGATCATTCAAAAGTGTTCTTACTTACTGGCAGTGGTTTCAGGTTTGTGCATGGCCGGAGGGTCGCGAATCATGGTGGAGCCGTCACTCTCGCATCACGTGGTGTTGGTTCCTGAAACGAAAGAAAAACTATTGAAAAAAGTGCTAAAATCAGTCAACAGTGTTTTATGACAAACTAGCAGCGCCCCGTGGTTTCACCCGCTATACCTAAAAAAAATATTGCAGGTATTGCAAAAAAAAAACGGGATAAAAAAAAAACTTATCATACATGTGTTCATTTAGGGTGTTAGTTATCTATATGTGAAATTTTATTCTAATACGTACCTATAGCCGTTACGGAGTTGAGTGCGGACAATCTTACACACTAACTTTCACGTTTATAATATTCTTGTGTCATAGTGATATCTATCTTCTCTAAATAATAATAAAAAAGTAGAGATAAAAAATCTGTAACTGTGAGATATTAAAAAAAAACTACACAGGGCGTCTTGAAATAAGAAACTGAACACGTTAAGCTAGTTTTTAGAATTATAGGGTGTTTGTTTGTTTGTCCACGCGCATCTCCTAAACCACTGGACGGATTTAAATGCGGTTTTCACGAATATGTTTAACTATGACCAGATTAAAGTATAAGCTATGTTATTTTGCGCAAGGGCCAGATTAAGGGAGGAAAAGAGGGTTGAAAGTTTATATGAAAATCTACGCATACGATGTCGCGGGCAACAGCACTAGTTATGTAATAAGTAGGTACCTAAGTGATGTTTCGTACCATAAATTAGTTAATTCTCCTAAGCCTTGCTAATCAAATCAAATTAATAAATTAAGGAATTAACAGTGAGAGTTGTCTCACTGCTAATTTCAGTTTGCTAATTGCTAATTTATAAATTTGATTGTATCAAAATATCAGAATGATTAGATGATTAGATTACTCATACATCCGACGTGAAATTACTGAGTTTTAGTAAGTAAGCATCTACTTTAATAGTGATAGGAAATTGGATGATAAAATGTTAGTATACATTTAAATAATGTCGTTAAGTTGGTTTTTAATTTAAATATTATTATAATTTAATTGCTACCAGATAATCAAATATTCAATTAAACTTGTTAATTACTTGATAGTTCTCATGGTATCAACAACTAGCAAATACATAATATTGTCGTTTTCTTTGACATGGAAAAATTAAAAAAAACTGTTTTAAATACCTAATTATAATATTTAATTAAAATAAATCTAAATTTTATTTAAAAATAGCATGTACTCGTAGATTGTCGAATTAAGTTAGTATCATTATTCATTCCAAATTACAGTAAATTAACATCGAGATAATATCACGTTTCTTCATATAATTTCGAAAGTTAGTCATGTTTGTTACGCTAATTTAATAGATTTATTCATAAAAATAGTTAACACCGGCTCTTTGCATAATTCATAGAGTCAAGCAAGCGCCGCTGCGCTGTATACTCCCGCAGATTAGCTTGACACAATTATACCCCCTGGTTTATTTACTCAGTATAATTCATAGAAAGAAACAGTTATTTTCAACAAACGAAAAATGAAATAAGCTTAATTAATTATGCTCCTAATACGGCTAAAAAGCCATTAGGTATGAATGTTGTATAGAAATAACGAAATGACAATGATATGCATTCAGAATTGGATAGCGGCTTTTATAGCGATTATATTCGGCAAACGAAGGCCATTTCTCGAATATTTCGAAATCAATTTTATTCGGAAAGCAAATTCCATGAAAAGCTGGAGGTAATACGACGGACAGTGGCAGCATGCGTCTCGCAACGAAACCTCATTAGAATAAACGATATCCTCTCCTTACGTCCACTCCGCGCGAGACCTTATTACTCCTACAAACTACCGTCAAACGGCACCAACTACCTTCAGCCAAACGGTTCTAAATCTTCATGTCTTTGCGATAAGATTGCTTTTATTTATTTTTCCTATTTTGTGTATCTACCTAGTAATTTTATACCTTACAAATGCAATATAGAGTTGAGTTTCAAACGTAGAGCGAGCAACAAACGCACTATCTGACGGTATTACTTGAAGGTTGAGCTGAGACGTCCATGCAAAGCTGTAAATTGAAACTAAGGGGAGGCAGTTACGTATTTACATACTTAATATAATATTTGTGAATAATAAAACTGTCAGTATTTGACACATTTAATATAATAATTGTGAATAATAAAACTGTCAGTTACATGCTTTTATTCACCCCGTAGTTTAACATTGTGATCACCATAATTTGCCATGTACCTATTTTCATGAACTACCTACAAATAAAAAAAAACAGGTCAACGGTACTCAAGTTATAGCCAAACAATAGGTACCTATAGGTAAGCGCCAATTTTTTGAAGTGAAAACTTTTTTGCCCCTTTGATCGATTTTTGTTAGGGTGAAAACTTATGGGTTCGCGTCACCGACATGTGAATATGACAGTTATTCCAAAGTTTTAAGTTTTCACTTCAGTCACAGAAGACACAATAGTACAAGTTCTGCCGTAGTCCCCATCACTGCCCTTTTTCTATAGATTCCTTCGCTTCGCTCGGACTGCAATATCTAAAGAAATAAATGTTGTATGTATATTAAAAGATCAATAAATTAAGTTATAAATACAACGTAAGTATAAGTACTATAGGTATCAAGCGAGATATTTTAATGTTCAACATTTCAAGGATTTGAAAGGACCTCCAAAGAAGACATCGATTGGGGCTCGTAAATAAGCTGATTTTAAGAACAGAATTCGAGAATTATCCTTATTTGTATTTTCATTCTGGTTGTATTATTGCAACCTAACAATTCGTTTTTGACAGATAATTTAAACAAATTTTGTCGTTTGTATAGTTTATCCACTTAGCTATAAACTCTACATAATTTTCTGAATGCTTCTATGAAGTTTTTTTATGTAAGTATATTTATTTCAAAGCCTTGACAATCACTTGTTAGATTTACTTAGTAAATTATTCCATTTAAATTATAAACATGTGTAACTGATTGCTAATAAGTATTAATGTTATGCATTAATCTTTTGGATTCATTGGACTAACTATGCGATAAAGATAAATATTTATTGTATGGGCACACCTTCATCGCATATTTTATTTATAAAACAAATATGCAGAATCATAAATTGGAAAATTCACGCGCGTCTGCGGTAAATTCAGCGTGATAAAATATTTTGATTTAGTTAAAATTGTGGGTGGTATAAAACCGAATATGCTATCAAACTCAAACGGAATGAATTTTTTTATAACCGCATCGAAATTCCCATCGGCACCTGTTACAAAGGCGGCTATCAAATTACTCGCGACATATCCGCGGCGGCACGCCTCCATCCATAAATACGGTATTCGTTATGCATTTCTCATATTCATGAATCCGTTTTATTGGCCCCAATAAAATATGAACATCTCAGAATGGATATGAGAGAACGGGCAAATCTAATATGGATTGCTGTGAGCTGGATTCGGTCAGATTGGCGGACGGCGAACAGCTGTGCTCGCCCAGCCGACGAATCATGGAAAAAAGAATTAGATTCACCTGGAAAATTAACTTTACTCAGTGTTCAGATATTTTTACTTCCTATGGATTATAGAAGAAGTTTGCTGCTGTTTTTTACTTTAGGTATATGTTAAGGTAACTTATTAAAACTCGGGCAATGTTTATTACGACGACAAACAGTAAGTGTCCCAGCTCAGGATCACGGGACAATGGAGCCGCGTCCCAGCAGTAATCTGTCGGCTCGTGTTAAGTCAGAGTGACGAACGAGCCCCACCGGATAATGCGAATTTAAAGGGCCGAGCTCCACTAAACCTGCCGCAGAAAGGACACTGCCTCCAACAACGACGTGTCAAAAATTCAACAGAGCACCGGGATAAGTGGAATGGATGGCGGGCGAAGCAGCCCCGGGTAAAATATTCCACGTCAAATCGTACGTCACTGGCTCTCGACTTGTTCTCGGTGAGAGTGCTTCGCGAACTCTCTTATTTATTCGTTTTTATGTCAGCTATAGCACGGTTCCTTTGTGCCCTTTCCGATTTAGAAGCGCCCATTAGGGTGTTTTATAATACGAGAGAGTGCGTGATAATGTTAATTTTATTCGCTTGTTAGGTGAGCATGACGCGTGGTGAGTTCGACTTGATCTTCTTGAACTCGACGGAAACCACAGATTATCAAGCATGCAGATAGTATATAATATATATATATATTTTTTGGCTCATGCAGATAATTTTTCCCATAAACACGACTCAGCGGCGCGGGCTTGTTATTCGCCGATCATGCAACTGACGAAATCTGAGTCATGAATTATTATTAGTCATGTGGTAGGTACGACGACAAACTGTAGGAATAACATATCGGTAAAATCAAATACAACCGCGTTGATAAAAACCGCGTACATGTGGGTACAATTACAAATTAGTAATTAATCAATAAGTTGGAATACCCAGACAGTAAGGGTACCTTAGAAGAACTTGTTGAACTTGTTGGACTTGTTTAATTTGGAAAAATCCATTAGAATTCACAGATTTGGAAGAAAATAGATGATACCAACCACATTAAATATTTATTTTCTTTATTTGCATTATTTTAAATTACCTTCACCTTCCAATTTTCTTTTTTATCGATGTTTTAATGGCAAACTAACGTACTAGCAGTGGCTAACAGTGCATTTAAACTATAATGATGCATGCATGAGGGGAAGTTGTATTATTAGTCTACAGGGTGCATATAATGGCGGGAACCTACGCAAACTCAATGGACACTCTTAAAGCCTCTGGATTAACGCACCTCCTAACCGTGACTGATGCATCGCTAATGGAATGAGAGTAGTCCATTAAATTAAAGTAAGTATTTGAGTAATTTGGGGAGTGTGGCAGACTGAAACCCATTTGGGCACACTATCGCGGTAGGGCCGCTTGCGGTGGCTATCATACGTATTTTCATTATTATATACTACGTTATCAGTCCGATCAATTAAGCAGCATTAGGTTAAAATTTACCCCTCCATCAATTAAGTGGCAGCCAGGCCTCGTCAAACAAGGCGCTAGGCAAACATGGACATGCCCAGCTAAATCAGAGGGTTCTGGTTCATCAAATAAATTATCAATTTGCACTGCAGTCTATATATGCAAGGTCAGCGTTAAAACAATAAAGTTTGTGTAGACAGCTGTTAAATGTCAGTAATTTTCTTAGTAGTGAAGTTAATGTAACCCGTCAGACACCCTTTGACTCCTCGCTGATCGAATTCATTATTCACCGGCAGAGAGCAATTAAAGCTCCACTAATCAATCTCAAACTTCAGGCCGAACTGAACTCTAATCAAGAAAACTCCTATTCCGTGAAAGCTTTCCGAACAAAATTTAACTTAATTAAAAATGTAAATTAAATTCCTAGGCGCCTCCACAAGCATCAGTCGGCGCGGCGCGGCCCGCGCGGCGCTCGGGGCTTTTGATTGCAGCTAAAAGGTTTGGGATTAGTGCGCGAAAGAGCTTTCAGTGCATTTGTAGAGCTTTTAAGTGGGAAGCTTTCGCTTAAGATACTTACATACAATGTAAATTTTATGTAGATAGCTACTGTCTTATTAATGTATTTCAGCGTCAGTGCAGAAATGAATGTGTTTTTGCACAATTTTTATTAAAAGTAGGATATTTCCAGTTACATATTCTGTCCAATGTTAAATGGCTCATGTAATTAAGATTATTCAGCGTCTGTAATAGACATTAGTGCGGACAAACAGCGCTAAACGAAGGGGTTGCGGAGCCGGGAGGCGGAGGGTGCACCCTGACCAAGGAAGTTCGGTGTCCGGAAATAAACCGCCCGTAAAATTGTCAATTCCGAGGGAATCCTGGTGCGGCCCGGCAATTTTGAAACGTGCCTCCTGCCGGCCCACGCCGGCCTTCGTATACCGTCCTACTGACTCTATGTTTACAGCCGTCGCATGTCACCACTTTGTTTCGCGTTCTACGCTCCTGCAAAATTTTAAAAACAAACACATACTCGCATAAAATACATGCATTTATAAGTTAAAATACTTATTTAAATAAAACGGGCACAGAGCACTTCGAACGATACACGTCAGCAATATGCGCATTGCCATCTGGGTCCGCGCCAAAACAATCACTGTTATTCACTACTTAGCTTCCATACAGTAAATTACTTTCTGTATAATGCTAACATCGTCTGGCGTCACATTCATATAACAATTTTTGCCGAAACAAGAAGCAGATTGAAAAGGAGCTAAGCGCGTTTACGAAATCATGTAAAAGAAAATTGGGTTAGATATTATCGCGAGCCGCACACGCAGATAACACACGCATAACCCATCCAATCACAAGGAGCACCGAGCAGAAAGCTTATTATCGAGACGCGGCGTTGCGTCACCCGGGTAATGAGGAGCCGGCCCGCGCGCGGCCGGTCCGGCGATGCCAGGGCCGGTGCGGCGCGTGGCCGGACCGGACTCGGGCTGCACGCGCTCGCTCGCTCCAGCTCGCTCGATCCCTCGCGCTTTTTGAGCTGAGATCATCGCGACGCTCATCCGTGAAATTGATTCCCGAGAAAAGGAAAGACTAAAAGATAAATAAAAAGGAAATAGGAAAACACAAGCTAAGATTTGGCGTGAAATTGTTTTTCAGCGCCCGCCCAGCGACGACGCGGCGCGGCCCGGCTCGGGAATTTCCCAATTACTGGGTGTGAATGTATCTACTTGATTACGTAATGGATACTTTAAACTTCTTAAGTGTCTAATGCTTTACATAGCAACAGAATAATATATTAGCGGAAATATAAACTAGCCTTTTTATTGTCTCGGATAACTTCATTGTGGTGAGGAATTATTTTGTTACAATAGCATAGCTCTAATTCATGTCAATCCAATCACTACAATAGCGCATTTACAGATCGATACAATAACGTAACAAAGATATAGATATAAGTACATCGAGTAAAGCCAATAACTATCTAACGAATCGTTCGAATTGGGATCTTAAAACACTGTGACATCTCATCCACTACGTGATCCATTTGCCGAAGTAAGAAGCAATCTCATTCAATACCGGCCCGCGCCCGCCCGCCGCCGCCCCGCGCCTCTAGGGCTGCCGCGCGCTAACAATGCAATACTTTGTGCGCGCCGTATCACGGAACGCAATAAAACTTTACATTCCTCTTTAACTACTTCCCCGTAGTTATCAGCGTCTGATACCGAAGGGGTATTACGGAGGACTTGTTTGCACCTGACTATTCTTTTATTAAAGTGCCTAGAACTTTCTTTAAAAACTACTTAAATTGCGTGTAGCTATTTTTCTAAACGTATTCATGTAACATATGATATTCATTTAGATTGTAACACATGTTTGTAATTATTGTTAAACCGTGTAACTAACTACGAGTATACCAGTACCGTAAAAAAATATTTTTGTTTCGAAAATTGTAATTAGAAATTTGCGCATATAGTAGGTAACCCTGGTAAAAAAAATGATGAATGATAATGATGGGAAATATTAGGTCAAGGGCGAGCAAAGCGAAAACACTGTTATAGTTAGCACAGATTTATTCCGACTAAAAACCTGACAGCTGGCCGCCGGCGCCTACCCTCGGTTACAATACAAGGTGTACTTTTAATGTACTAATGTGGGTACCGCCATACACTACATTCCTCCACACTAATTATGGAACATACAATCGGTAAGGGTTAGTGAATACCTATGGAGTGAACTATTGGTTAGAACAAGTTGATCTCGGTGGCGGCCGATGGGGTTATTTACATATTACATTATAACTTAAGGAAACTCTTATACATAATACTTATACAACTTAACTACTTAAGATTACAGCTTATAATTAGGTTTTTGTAATCTACAAAGCCTTTGTGGCCTACCCTTGGGGGTACTTATAAGAGACGGGAGATCTGGAGAAGGTTCACGAGGTTCAGGCGTAACCTTTGGCTGAACGGGAGGACTAGCCGTCACCGCTCGTTCTGACCGGCTACTTCCCGCAGCGACCGTTGGGTTCTCTGGTATTGGACTTGTTACCAATCCTTTATCACCTTCAGCAGGACGGTCGGAGTTTGGGCAAACCAGCGAACTCCTGCTCCTACGTTTTAGCTGATCGACATGACGATGTATCTGATTCCCCTCCTGACCTATAACTCTGAAGTTTGAAGGACCCAACCTACTTTCCACCATGCCCGGTAACCACTTTTCCCCCTTTAAATATTGGCGGTACCAAACGTCATCCCCGGGGTCGATGACCCTGTCCGCGCCGGCCGCGTCTTGTACCTGCCGCTGCTGCGCACGCGCCACCCGCGCCTCCCGGTCCGGTCTCAAGGCGTCTAGACGAGTGCGCAGCCTTCTACCTAGCATAAGGACCGCTGGGCTCTCCCCGGTGGATGTGTGGTCTGTATTTCTATAATACATAAGGAAAGTGTTCAGTGCCCTGTTGACGTCCTCCTTCTCATGAACGGCTTTTTTGATTACCCTTTTTAACGTCTTCACCGCATTTTCTGCCGCTCCGTTTGAGGCGGGATGAAATGGAGCAGTAAAAATGTGTTCAATGCCTCTACTTTTGTTAAAAACCGCAAACATTTCGCTCGTGTATGGAGGTCCGTTGTCGCTAACTATCTGCTTTGGTAGCCCCCACCGCCCGAATAGCTCCGTTAATTTATCGATAGTCCAGTTAGCCGCCGTGCTAGGTACTTGGAACACTTCTAACCACTTAGACATCGCATCGACGACTACCAAATAAGTTTTACCAAATATAGGCCCCATAAAATCTAAATGCAGCCTCGACCAGGGCCGGGCCGGCCAGGGCCAGGGACGAGGCGCCTGCCGCGGCGGCGCGTCTGCCTGCGCCGCGCACGTCTCGCAACCCTTACATAGGGCTTCAATCGCTTCGTCCAGTCCTGCCCACCAAATGTAGCTCCTGGCCAAGGCCTTTGACTTGACTATTCCCATGTGTGGCTCATGTAACACCTTTAAGACTTTTTCCCTACACTTATCAGGGATGACCACCCTGTGCCCCCACATTAGACAGCCTAACTCCTCATATAATTCGGCCCGTCGATTAAAATAGGGCTGCATTCCGATCACCTCGCACTCCGGAGGCCAGCCGTCTCGAACAAAACTCAATATCCTACTAAGAAGTGGATCACGCGCGGTGCATTTCTTGATTTCATTGCAATCTAACAGCAAAGCATCTTGCGCGAAGTGTAAATGCGTTTGTTCCGGCACCTTAGGTAAAACCGGTTCCTTACAAGGCAGGGGCAAGCGAGACAATGCGTCGGCACTATTTTTATCGGTACGAACATATTCTATATCGTAAGTATACGCGGACAAGATAACCGCCCATCTTGACATCCGACTCGCCGTCATTATTGGAATATTGTTGTGCGGACCGAATATTGATACCAATGGCTTGTGATCCGTACGCAAGGTAAAATGCCTACCGTATAAGTATTGGTGAAATTTTCTCATACAAACTACTATCGCCAACGCTTCCCTATGTATTTGAGAATAATTTTTCTCTGCGCTCGTAAGTGTCCGCGACACGAATGCAACGGGCCGTTCCGCCCCCTGCGCGTCTGGCTGAGATAACAACCCCCCGCAGCCCGCGGGACTGGCATCGCAAGTTAATATTAAAGTTTTGTTCGGATCATAATGCGCTAACACTTGTGAACTCGCCAAACGATTTTTTATATTTTGGAAAGCGCTTTCGCATTCCTTCGTCCAAACCCAGTCTACACCTTTTTTGAGTAAATTAAAAATCGGTACTAACTGTAGACTATAGTTCTTTACGAACTTTGCAAAGAAATTAGCCAGGCCCAGAAAGGACCTAAGTTCCGGAACATTTTTCGGTCTAGGTATTTTCTCGATCGCTTCCACTTTTGCCGGATCGACTTTAATGCCGTCTTTAGACAAGATGTAACCTAGGTACGTAACTTGCTGCGCCAAAAAAACACATTTACTTTCTTTCAAACGCAAACCGCTCGATTGTAGCCGATCGAATACCGCCTCAAGCGCATCTAAATGCTCCCGTTTCGTTTTTCCCCCGATTATGACGTCATCGATAAAAATGCCTATGTTTGGTATACCCTTCAATAAATTTGTCATAATTCGTTGAAAAATTCCCGGACTCGACGATAACCCAAATACTAACCGGTTATAGCAAAATAAACCGCGATGAGTGTTTATTACCGTGTATTTCCTAGATTCATCTAATTCAATCTGGTTATAAGATTGAGATAAGTCTATTTTACTGTAATACTGCGAGCCATTTAACTCAAAAAGTAACTCCTCGATTTTCGGTAATGGATATCGGTCGACCAGCAAAACGGGATTTAGAGTTGCCTTATAATCTACACAAACCCTGAGCGCCCCGTCCGGCTTGTTGACGGGAACCAGCGGTGAGGCCCAGTCCGAGCTGTCGACCGGCTCAATGACGCCGGCGGCGAGCATCGCGTCCAGCTCAGCATCCACCCGGTCTCGGGTGGCGAATGCCATCGGCCGCGCGCGGTGGTACACCGGCACTGCCCCCTCTCGCACCCGGAGCGTCGCCTTGCCCCCCGTGAACCTCCCTAGACTGCCGTCGAACAGTTGATTATATCTGCGTAACAGAACTGATATTTCATCACTCAGGCCTCCGTGCTTATCGTTATCTATTCGACCTATGTTGTTACAATTCAGTATGGGAACTTGTATTCCTAACTCACCGAGCCACTGACGGCCCAGCAATGACGTCGTACCTCCTCTTATGACAAACAGTTCTAGCTCCTTTTCGATGTCTCCATATTTCACAACTGGTTTAATTACACCTAACGGAAGTATATTTGATCCGTCATAAAATTTAATACAAAGATTGTTAGGTATGATTTGATCACTTTTGAAATATTTAATGTAGGTAGCCTCACTTATGCAAGAAATAGGCGTTCCCGTATCAATTTCCATTATTATCTCCCGGTCGTTAATACAGATCGGCAAACTCACCGGCTTATAATCTCCCAGATTTAACTGATACAGATCCACACAGTCGTCCCAAGGTAGGTCCGGTTCATCCGACTCCTTCAAGTCAGTGCGGCCGAAATTAACACCTGCGCCTCTTCCTGGTCCGCCCGTCAGCTTGGATCCCGTGCCGGCAGTTCCCGCCAGACACACCCGTCGCAGGTGACCGGGGCGCTTGCACCGGCTGCACACGTAGTCCCGGAACTTACAATTCCCGTAGGTATGACTCGTGGCTCCGCAGGCCCTGCAGTTGGAAAGCACTGACCGTGGCTGTCCCTTCTCCGGCGCTCCAGCCGGCCCGGGCGGCCGGCGCCCATTTCCGTGCCCTCGGTGTACGCGATCTCCGTCACCGCGATTGCTCATGCGCAGCGCATGTACTGCGCTAGCTCCCGCTACCGCTTCCGGCGCCGCCCGTGCCTCCACAGCTGTCGCATCGCGCTCGGCAGCCTCCAGCGAGCTCGCCATCTTCATCGCCTCCGGAAACGTCAAAGTGTCCGCCTCCGCGAAAAGCCGTTGACGGTGACGTCACTCTCTACGCCGCACACAAATTGATCCCGCAAATTCTCGTTTAATACGTCGCCGAATTTGCAATACCGTGCTAACTTTTTCAACTCTGCTATGTACTCGCTCACGTTTTCCTCTGTCCGCTGCCTGCGCTGTCGGAACCGATACCGTTCCGCAAGCACCGATGGTGCCGGCTGTAGATGTCGACGCAGCACGTCCGTCGCCTCCAAATAGGTCAATTCCGCTGGCTTTTTGGGACTGGACAGGTTCGCCAACAGCTCATACGCTTCGTCTCCCATCAGGGATATAAGCGTCGGCAATCTTAAGCTGTCTTCTACGCCATTTACCTTGAAGTAACATTCAAGTCGGTCCGCGTACGACGACCACGCCCCGTCTTTTATATTAAACTCGCTTATTTTGCCGATAGGCATCTTGATTATATCACACGCGGTGTTGTTCAACGTTTTACAATGATAATTCTCGTCGCCACTGGGAAATATTAGGTCAAGGGCGAGCAAAGCGAAAACACTGTTATAGTTAGCACAGATTTATTCCGACTAAAAACCTGACAGCTGGCCGCCGGCGCCTACCCTCGGTTACAATACAAGGTGTACTTTTAATGTACTAATGTGGGTACCGCCATACACTACAAAAATCTCAGTTTAACTAGGCATCATCTTATATTTATGATGACGTACTTACCATGTAACCATCCATAGACTAAGAGGAATCTAATCAGTTGATAAGTTTTAGCTACATGTTGAATCTTATTTAAAATAAACTTTAAAAATAATAACCTTCTATAGGTGTGCGTCATCGGGAAAAAAAATACATTTTAAATTTTAAATTTTTTATAGGCACATACCTATTGTATGTTGTATACGGGGTGTAACCGAAAGGTATCATAATACTTTTGGGTGTTGTACCCATCAAAGTGAACAACTTGTAGAACACAAGTTAGCAAAATTTGAAAAAAAAATGTATTTTCATACAATATAACCAATCACGTTATCTATTTTGTATGGGTAACACAATATATTTTTTCACGATTTTAGCAAATTGTTTCTACAAGTTGTTCAAGTTCAATTTTATGGGTGGATCAACATACCCAAAAGAATTATCTTTCTATTGCACGTTTATAGTTGTATAGTAAGTAATAGACTTCTATTTAATTTAAAATTAATTTAAAACAATTGCATTTTCATAAGTTGTTGAAGATAGCTAATATATTGTTTATTAACTAAGCTGTGTTTATAAATATTAGAAAATGAGAACATTATGCTGTTCGTGTCAACCCTAGCTTAGAAACTCGTATCGCTTTCTCGATTGTATTAGATTCAGCTGCCCTTTTCATCTACATGTCGTTGGAGGGTCGACTGGTGGATACGCCTCCGTGCGCTATGACCGATTGCCCACTCAACATTACTATGATTGCCTCTTTTGATTATATGCCAAACATTCAAGGATAGTGGGTATAAATATTGAATTTCGCATAAACTGACTGTTATACAATAATGCACTCGAAATCTTTAGCTTGAAACTAGTTGAAACAATGTTGTGAACGTAATTGTATTTCTAGTTGGCCCCGTTCACATTACAAACGCAGGTGGATGAGTTCTACTCACGGACTTCATTCTTTTTTTCAATCGCTCTTAAGATTGATGGGTTTAATCGTAAACCATTTTCTCTCTCACACGTGGCTTATTTTGCAGTACTGCGCATATTTTGGCAATGTTTTGTTTTTGCTTTTAGGAAAACTTTAGTGCAGTGTATTGAGATAAGATCGAGAATATAACAAACTCAAAGGGGTTTTTGCGCAGAACGCTTGCGAATGTGTCTGCAATGTGAACGATATGGAAAATACGCAAGGATATTTCCATGTTCATTTATTTATCCAGAGCTCAAATAGGCATTCTACCTACCGATGATGCAAAACTATTCATAAGAATTATTACAATGTTGAAGAGATATAAGGCTTGCACGAAAATACGTTAGTGCTATTTTCCAGGGACACAATAAAACTAATGTATTCTCACAAAATTTCGTTTGACAAAAAAACCGTGATTGGATTTAGAGGTGAGGTCACCATAGCCGCACAAAACATTTTGGACGAAAAGCTCATCTGTATTTTGCCGAAAAAACTATGAATATGATTATCCACACGATTCCAAAGGCTATCATCCAATAAACCTGGTAGGTACAAGTACCAAAGGTATCAAATCTTTTTCGTCCGTACTGAAATTGAATATTTATCCGGGCAGTATCTCTATTCCGGAACAATTTTTATGTAGGGGGCACAATCTCAAGATATTTGGGAGGGCCACTCGTGGAGATATTGGCAAATACCTTGCCTACATTACCTTTATTGCCTCACGACGTTGCGTGCCCGATTTGATCCTATCTACGATTATTCCGGTATTATTCAATGTTTCTCAATGTAATTCCATTACAGTTCTTTATTCATAGCGACAGGCACAGATTTAAATACTGATTTGTATTCAAATTTATCGGCGTGCTCTGTTTCTGTTCTGATTATTGACTAGCTTTATCGTTAACAATGTTAGCGTTGCTACAATGTCAGCGAAACAGTTTTACGGTGCGCTTCAGAAGCGTTTTCAAATAAAACCTCGACAAATTACTTTACAGTACCGGTCAAACAGGGTGAATAGAGACGAAACATATCAAGTGTTTTCCGTCTAATTTCCAGAACTACGTAATGCAAAATGTACCAAATTACTTTTACCCAAAATAATAAGAATTTCCTAAATTTTTCATTTTGTTGGACTAGAAATTATATGAAACAAAAACTTTTATTTTCTATTTTGTTACTTTAAGCGATATAATAGATAGAAACTCTATATTGTAACACCAAAAATTAAAATAACAAACTGAGAGAAAACACTTCGTATGGAATTATATCTTTCAGATATTTTTCCATACGAAATTTAGATTTTTACTATGGATTGAAATGCATATTAAATAACTTAATACATTTTGTCTCTATTTACCCTGTCGCGCCGTTTCTATTCACTCCATTTTACGGCTGGAACATTACAGTTTTCGAGATTCTACTCTGAAGCCAGTAGTCGTATAGCTGTTTCAATGAATACACAACATTTTATGTACGTACCGGATATTGTTAATCCAGCCAGCTATCACTTACCGACTACATGACATGACCTCTGAAGCTATTGAATGCACTGTGGCTTTGGTCGTAGGGTCATCCTCAAAGCCTAAGCCGGTAAGCGCAGTCAAATTACATGCCTACGCTAATCGCATAATTCTAATTTATGTAAAGATTTTATTTATGGAGGTTAGGTGTGGAATATGCATATTTTATATTACCATGTATAACATCAACGTAAGTTAAAGTTGTAAGCAAATAGGGTTGGCCGGTAGACAATTTTTATAGATGGCGCTTATATAGCTGTTACAATTTTTTTTAGGGTTCTGTACCCATAGAATGTCAACACCACTGACTACCATATTACTAAGCATACGCTGTCTGTCGATTCGGTTCTATCTTTAAACGGCTGCATCCTTTGAATCGTAATAGATATGTGGCTAGTTGAAATTGTTTTAAAGAATAAATAAATATCTGGGACATTATTGCACACATGGTCGTCCCAAACTAAGCAAAGCTTGTTATATGGCAGCCAGAGACTGATATACATACATATATATTTTTAAATACATACTTAAATAGATATTAACACCCAGACATAGAACAAACACAAATGTTCATCACACAAATGTTTGTCCTAGGTGAGAATCGAATCCACGCCCACAAGCGTAGAAGGCAGGTTCACTACCAACTAAGCTAACGGGGCTGTAATATGTAATGTTACAGCGGATTACCTAACTAAAAAATAATAGAAAATTCTAATAACGGACCAAGAGCGTGTCGAGACACGCATATTATGATAGGGTTCGTAACCAAAGCCATATAATTGTAGTCATAGTTCAGAAATTGATAGTTATAGAAAAATTCGAACGAACGAAGCTACGTGGACTTAACCAAATTTCAGAGATGTATCATCCCGACATAGCATATATTTTTATGGTTTAGCCATAGAGGAAACTGACTGAGAAACATTCTTTGTTAAGATCATTTTCCAAAAAGGTCAATGACCTTTGTGCTAGAACGCCTTGAATTGATTACAGTTTTATTGCTGTTACTCAAAAAGCTATAACCAGATAATGTATGAAATATATTTTGAATGAAGGTTTTAAATATGACCTATCCGTATTGTAAATAACAAGTTTCTATGTCTTATAGTTTAGAAATGCAGCGGGGGGGGGGGGGGGGTGTAACTTTTTGCCACTTTGGCGGGCCATATTTCGCAAAGGATAGACTTTATACAAAAGCGACGTAGGAAACTTTACCTTTATTTAAAAAAACCTTTTCAACGATACCCAAGGATACACAAGGACATGCAGTGCAAAAAAAAACATCCCCATTTCACATATACCAGAGCCAACCCTAAAATGTTAATTTTTTTATAATTTTAAAGTTGAGATCTATAATTTTAAAAACAAAGTTTCATGCACTGAGTGCATTGCACTCTTAATAATTATAGAAGTTGGAAGGTTTTGAAAAATTCGGACGGACGGACGGACATAGTCAGACAGACGGACGGACAGAACGAATTTATAAAGGTTCGTTGTCGGGCTACGGACCCTTAAAAAAGGGTAGTCCCCATACAACATACGTATTTTTAGCGAAATTTTATCCTTGCTCTAATGTAAAAACGGAACATAGCGAATGGTATCTTTTTTATTTGTTCTACTTCTGTGTCACATAGAAAATGTATATATTTTTCTGGAAATAAATTTATCTTATCTTAAACTAGAAATTTTAACACCGACCAAGTGCGACTCGGGCGTGCGCTAAAGGTTACTGAAAGAAAGAAAAAAAACAGATGCGGAATCTTCATATGACTGTCGTGTAAGACTCGCATTGACCAGTGCATTAAGTTTACTTTTTGTTGCAAGCTAAATCAGACATTTGCTATGATTCATTTGGCCCTAGTGCAAAAATCACGAAAAAGTGTCCTGAGTTTTCCTATATTTATTTCGATAATGTTTTAGAAAAACTGATGTGCTAATTTAATTTGTATGTCGACACAACAAATGTCCAATTTAGCTTGCAACAAATGTTGACTAAATCTATGTACAGATAGATAATAGTGATTACACTTATCTTAATTTTATGCAGTATTTTATGAAAGTTATTATATTATTGGTGCTTACAAAAAAAACAGCGCTGGCAACAGCACATACGCACACTGTATAAACAAGTAAAAAGTACTTAAGTGGGTATAATTTGTAAAAATGAGTCGACAAAATAGGCAATTAACGAGCTAAAATTGCCGCTTAATTGAAGTGTATTTATAATTGAGTGTATGTAAGTAGGTATGACACGGTATAAATTATTCCAACCTATGATGACTGCATGATAAACGCTTGGTGTTATGCGCGCGCGCAGGTCCATTAATCACATCTACAGGGAAAAGTCATAGTATAAATAGGAACTATAACAAAACGACTTACGACAACGTTATGTTTATCGTTCGAGACGAGCTTCCACGCGGCGGCGTGATCCTCAATTCCTCACCCGAGTTTTGTTTAAGTGATTACAAATTATAGGAAGGCACAAAAATCATTCAGTTTCATCAACATCGTCAGCCTGTATAGGTCCGCGTCTTTTCTATGCAAAGAGAGCAAGTCTGAAGGTAAGCATCATGCTTACCAAAAACAAATTATTGCCGGCACGCACGCGCCACTGCGTGGTTATGTACTGCGCTAATCAACTTGAGAGGTTAGATGTTAAATCTCTTAATGCCCTGTCATTTTATCGGAAACATTGCCCTTCAATAACTACTGCTTGTAGGCTTCCTCTTGGTCAGATGCAAATTTTGCTATCAGAAGACCTATCAAAACTTTTGATAGCATTCATATTTCAATAATACAATGCACTCGCACTCGCTCTCTCTACCTATGAAAGTAAGAGAAAGTTCAATGTAAGATTAAAATATACTATAGGTAAGTTGGTTAAAGGACCAAGGAAACAAGGTGGTACTTATCTATTTAGAATTTTTCGTAGCACAAAAATGGCAATTTACTCTAATTTTTTTAAAGCAAGATAACATAGTGTATAAGAATTTCCTTCAACCGTGCTGCATCTTAAACCAAATCATCGCTTCCCATCAGGTAAGATTGTGGTTAAAAGCATGCCTGGTCTGACTGGCTACACAAGTAGGTAACAAGTATGCCTGGTCTGATGTACAAAAAAACTTCGATTTTTTTAATGGAGCAGTATACTAGTAGGTACATTTTAATTAGTTATTTACTCCGATCGTCGAAGTCGGCAAGTCTGTACTAAGATATATACAGCGAATACTTTGAACTTTTTCAATTACTTCTTTCAATAAAATTCTTGTCCCTGAAAAAATATTTATTACATTTCCATTTAAGTAACTCTACCTGCCTTCAATACAGGCAAGAGATTAAGTTAGTGAATTGTAGGTATATTGTTGTCCAAATCCACTGAGTGGTTGGTTTAGTGCGTAACCAATCTTTAATAACTGCAACAACAAGTCAATTGATTACACGTCGTTCACATTATAGACATATTTCCACGCGTTCTACGTGAAAACTGCTAGGTTTTTGTTCTTCAAATAAGTAAATGTTACGTTAGTATTTACAAGTTTAATCAAAATCGGACGATAGTTTCCGAAAAAAATAAAAATAAAAATTTATCGCTTTATTCCGTCTCACCTTGTTTTTTTTCCAGGGGGAAATCTTCCGAAGATACCCGGCTGCATTCAGGTGCAGTCAGGTTATGTGGGATTGTACCCACTAAAACCCCCCGGTGACCAGCCTTAGTGCTTGACAAGAGGGCTCCGGGATCTCCAGAGGAACGCACCGGAGCCCTCAGCACTGCGCCATGGCTCCTCCCGAGACAACAGCGTGTTGTCTCAGTCCCTCCACTCTCGACAACGTTGGTCACACGACGTACTCTCCCTGGGCACGCTTAAGTGGATGGTCAGAGCCCCAACTTTGACCAACCCGAACCCATAGGTCCCCTTTTAGTAGGCTCTTACTACAGGCAGGGGGTACCGGTGCCGTATTCTATTGCCCCGGCACCAGGGCTAAACCCCGGCACTAGGGCTACTCACCTCGCCTCCTATTGGTTGTTTTTTTCTCGCACACCGCTTAGCTACCTCGTACATCAGTCTCTGGTGCAAAAGCACCTTTATACAGAGACCGTGTAGCTCGAAATATAAGCTCTGAAAAAATATTAGTTACTTTACTCGCTTTAAGCAAGTTGCACCTAAATACTTGAGTCATTCTTTGTTCGCTTCGTTCTTAGTTCATTCGGTATACGGCTCCGTGATAATTATTGCCGCCGACTTGTCGCAATAGATTGTGCGATAATGTAGCTTAATTAACGGTCAACGAACAACACTTATTACGGCGTTGTTACGTTGACTTTAGCTGCAATAACTTAGATCGCCTGCCGTAAATAAGTGTTTGTGATCGTCGGCTAGCTATTTTAATGAGGTTTAATAGTGACCGACGACGGCACCGACCGCCTCATAGCCTACACAAGGCTTTTAAGACCTTAATTGGTTTCTTACATGTTTAATCCGCTTAATGGTTGTTTGTCGGACAACGTACAATAGATTGAATCCGGTTTTGAATGGCATTTTCCAACTGATCAACGTTATTAAATTGTCATTTGATATTTTATTGAATTTATATTAGATATAATTAAGTAGATATATGCAGGGTAGGTATAATTTGTATTTATGACTATAAAATTTAACATTTATATTTGGTCCCATTATACAGGGTTACACGGAAAGATTGTACTAAGTCGAAAGGGATCTGTTATACTCATCATTATGAACAACTGTTACTATAAAACCAAACCAGAAATTGAAAAAAAAACAGTTGTTCCATACACTTTGTCGACTGCCAAGACCTTATTCTATAGAACAGCTGATAATTTTTCGCGATTTCAGGGTTGGTCCCGTAATACAAATTTGGATCTTTGGTATTTGGATGACATCACTGAAAGTAGGCAGTAAATCGTGAAAAAAAAACACGCTCAAGTTTAGGAAAATTTTACAAAGAGGCGGCTCATTGTAAAATTTGCCTAAACTTGTGAGCTCAAGTGTTGATGTCTAATAATGGTGGATTATTATTTATTCTATGTGTTACGTGATGTGCTTGAGTGTGGGCAGGTGATATAACGAGGCATAACATGACTATTGATTTTGTTTCAAAAAATTTAATAGAAGTGTCCATAAAGTCTCCATCCTTTACCAGGGCATGACTTTGACTTGACCGAGACTTGCATTGCTTGACTCGGACTTGCTTAGCGATATTCAATAAAACTTAATAGGTAAATATTTCAATAATTATGGCAAATGCAAAAGACGTGCGAACTTCTCAAGAGGAAATAATAAAACCCGAAACGAAATATAGATATTGATTTGACTACCTTTGTTAATTAAATTCTAAGAAATATTAATTGTGTCATTGTTAACTGAATGTCTGAAGTGAGCGCGCAATTTAATAGCTTCATTAGACACGAGGAGGTAATCGTTATTTATGGACAATAAATTGTTATATTCATAGTGGTGGAGCGGAAGGCGCATAAATTCGACGAGCGAGTGGCGGCTGACACCTGTGATTGCATTTACAATGCTAATTCACGGCACAATACCGCCGCGTCACCGCCTCGCCGCCACGCCGCGCCCGCGCACGCTTTGGTGGGCTACCACCTCAAAAATATTCTTATAATAAACTTACATTGAATTTTGTCTTCCTCATTAGCCGAAAGAGCGAGACAAAGCTCAATGTAAGAATAATGAATGTTTTTGAGGTCATGGTAGCCTCAAGCTACTCGTTTTCACAACACTAAAACGACTTAACACCTTCAAAATATTTACCATCGCCCACTTTCGTACGATCAGGGAACAACGCTACGACAAGGCAGTGCTAAGCAAATTCTACTTTGCACCTTTCGCGTCGTATCCGTAATGACGTGAACCGTGTCAATGATTGATGATTTTAAATTCATTATTGGAAAGATAAAGCGGGTAGTGGGTCGTTACACGTCGAGATAAGCCGCCGGATAAGCGGCCGCAATCCATTACCGACCAGTTAATTGATAATTACTTTCTTCCATTACGCCGAACGAAAAACTCGGTGATTAACTCAGAATCGGTTTAACGAGCACAATGGGCTGGCGTTCAATTAAAAACCCTTGTCGAATGTCGACGGCTTCGCAGAAAAGAGGAATCGACTGACTCAATCTCGTATACATGGAATAAGGAATTACTCGCGTGCGGAAACTTTTTAATTAAATATTCACCCGTTTTGTAATTAAGACGCGATTCAATTGAGCACAATGGAGTTTCGTGAGGCGCTTTCGAAAGAAATCCGTGACAGTTTCATGTTACGGTGCTAGGAAGATCACAGATATTTATAACTACAATACTCATTAAACGTTATTTAGCTAACTGGTAATTGTTTTACAGGAAGTGCATTTTACTAACTAAACAAATTACAATTGCACTAACACTAACCTTGGCAATACTGCCAAGTTTAGTTACGTATCTAAGCCATTTAGAGTCAAGGCATTGGGGCCTTAGGGACCTGGGAGGTCACCACATTTGCAAAAATCTTTTGGCGGTCCTTATGCGACACGTGTCCTAAATGCTGGCATGTTTCTGGCTCAACGCATAAGCATTGCCATTTAGCGTGGTAATGCCACAAGCATGCTGGGTAAGCTGCCAACTGGTGGCTTGAACATTTAGATTATCTTTAGATCTTCAACGGTAGATGGACTGTCTGTTTTTGTAGTGTTAGCTTGCGTTTTGTTTAATTGATAAAGGCACTTGCCAATTAAAAAAAAGGAACACAATACCTTAACGATACATACCCTATTTAGATGTTAACATATTTTTTTTTATGACCTGCATATTCGAACGTGTCCTATCCGGGTTTACGTCCCGAGAGCTCTAATCACTAAGCTGAGGTCGCTTTCTTGTCGGCTTCAGTTCTAAATTCGTATTTGCAACCATAGTAAGCATTCGCGATGCCGTCTAGAACATTTACATCCCGTTTGGTAAACCTCTTAACTAGGCCCCATAGCTGACTAAAATTATTATTGTCTATAATATTTAAATAGTAAATCCAAAAGAAAAGAACAACCATAGAAACTAAGGTCGCAAAACAAATTTTTGGTCTGTGGGAACAAAATTTCAATATAAAAAAAACTTTGCTTATCTATACATATAATAAAAACGTAGAGATAAAAAAATCTGTAATTGCGAGATAACAAAAAAATTATCACACAGGGCAACATAAATAAGCAGCTGAACATGTTAAGGCAGTTTTTAGAATTTTTGTTTGTTTGTTCACGCACAAAGAAAATGCAGACGGATTTAAATGCTGTTTTCACGAATATGCTTAGCTATGACCAGATTGAAGTATAGGCTATGTTATTATGCGCAAGGGCCGGATTAAGGGAAGAAAAAAGGGTTGAAGGTTTATATGAAAATCTTCGCGTACGAAGTTACGGGCAAAAAATCTAGTTATACAAATAAAACTGTCCAAGACCATGTCGAGACCCGCGTATAGTCATAGTTCAGAAATTGATAGTTATAGAAAAATTCGAACGAACGAAGCTGTGGATTTCAGAGATGTATCATCCCGACATAACATATACTCTTATGTTTTATTCAATAAGAAAACCAAATTTTACAAAAAAGGTCAATGACCTTTGGACTAGAATATCTTTGATTTATTTCGCTTAACTCAAAAATTCATAATCAGATAATGTTCGAAATAATTTTGAATGAAGGTTTTAAATATGACCATCATTACAAGTATAGGTATATGTCTTACATATATTTTAGAAATACCAACCAACCTTTGCCACTTTGGCGGGCTATATTTCGCAAAAGATTGGCCCGATATATAAGTAATATATGAAACCTTATACACCTTCATTTCTAAAGACCTATTCAACGATACCCCTACGAGAGGGTGCAGTGAAAAAAAAACATTCCCATTTCACATGTACCAGAGCCACCTAAAATACAATATTATATACTTTTAAGAATAAGAATAAGATTTATTTATTGCCAAAAACAATGAACACATAAGGTATAAACAATGTTTGGCAATAGGGGTAGCTCAGCGCAGCTTAAAATTGAGATCTATACTAAAACTGTAATTGTGCAAAGTTTCATACACTTATCATAATAATTATAGAAGTTTGAAGGTTCTAAAAAATTTAGATGGACGGACGGGCGGGCAGACAGACACACCGACGGATAGAACGAACTTATAAGGATTCCTTTTACTACGGAAGAACTACAGAACCTTAAAAACAGTTAAAAAAGAACTTAAAAAAGAATATCTAAAAGATCGTTGATGGTCACAAGATAATTCAAATAATCATGCCTACTATTTGGCAGCGTACCTACTTACTTACCTAGCATGCTGGCAGCATTACCACACATCACACATACACATCATCAGCCAATAAATCGTCGTGGACGATTAATGTCCACTGAACAAGGCCTCCCTCATAGAGAGGGGTGTTGCCAGAGCATTACCACGCTGAATGACAATGATTATATACGAAGTCATGTCATAGTTACGCTAGCAATTTGTTTTAAGCTTAGCATTAACATACTAAAATAAAAGACATGTAGCTGAATTATTTTTACATGTGTACACGTAGTTAATCTGCTCTACACGCGCTCTCGCTACTCTGGTACTTGTATAACACCGCACTCCACACTCTACCGCACTTGAGTGTAATTTAAATGCATGCACATTACTCGCGTTGTACTAACCCACCACGCGTCGTACAATAGGTAGGTACCTTAATTTATTATAAATACCTTTATAACCACGGCGGAGTCGCCGGGAGTTGCTTTAATAAGTCATTTATACTCGCCAATCTTGTCTTTACCCAATTTTAAAAGGTTGTAGAATTCGCGGACGTAATTCGTTTGTTAAGCTCCAACATTTCCAGCTTTTACACAAAATTCGTTAATTAGCAGAATAATAATACTGCTTGTTTCAATTTATTGATTTTGTGCTTCCAACAAAACCTTGTTTTCTCTTTTCAACCAACTTTTCCGGTAAATTATACGCGTTTTCCTATTAACCGATCTGGGAGTTAGATTAGATATGAAATTTAATAAAAGTTTCTCAAAGTAGTTCAATAAACGTCTTAGTTATCTCTGTGAAATCCCCAAACGACCTGGCTATGGCTAGTAATCTTGCTGACGTTTAATTTCGTCGTTTTAAATGAATTGCCGATCTCATATCCCAAATATCTCGCTGGTACAATTATTTACCTCTATTATCTATTCCAGATCTCCGATATTACATTTTCTAGACGAAACAGCGTGTGAATTCTCAAGGCAAAGAGTGACCTATCTGCTGAATTCCAATAGAGTAGTTACGATGTCCAAATTCATGATATATCGATGCTGAGATCACCCTGAATTCTCGTATGGGCGTTATTTACAAAATATTTCATAACTTGCATAACCCTTGCATCGTTTATCTTCAATCTGGCATGTATATTCTGAGTAGTCTCATAAAAATACTTTATTAAAATATTTACAGTAAATAAAGCTATTTTTGAGTTTGCGCAGACGTCAGCATTCCTCGATGTAGATGCTACCGAATAAACCAAAATTCAGGACAAACTACTTAAGCCCAGGCTGAAAAAATATAGTTTTTTTAATAAGATTTAGGTATTTATCTCTTATTACTTGTTACATTATCTTCTACGCTATTTCCTCGTAAAAAAAAAGGAAGATCATTTTTGGGTAAAATTATTCTAGTATGTATTTGGAAATCAAGTCTGGCCTGTAACATAAACATTGCACACTTTAGACCATTAACACAATCAAGAAAATATTTTTAATAATGTGCTAATGGTTTGTACAACGCATTGAGGCGTCGCTAATGAAAACAACTTCGGCAAAAGTACAAACGTGGCCGTTGCTTTTGACAGTCATGTGAAAATTGCTAAAGTAGTGGTGTTATATTTTAAAATAAGTACATCCTCGATTGTTAGTACGAATTCAATCTGGCCTTAAGGATGTGAGAACGGGGAGGGTAAAGAATGACACCACGGTACTGAGAGGTGATGACCGTCTTCCTGTGGGACGTTGTCCCGTCTACTCTATTCAATCCAGAGACTTCCTTGAGAGGCGATTCGATACAAACACATTACTAATAGAAAGTTAGGTAGGTACATCATAATAATATCGGTTTGTAGGTCTGAGTTAAAAATGTTTCATCACGCTAGCATATACGCGTTTCTTGGAACCTTGATATTCGAGCTGAGTCTAAGAGTCGTACTCCGGTAGCTCACTTGCTCTATAAACAGGCTTCCGTATTTTTCAATCAGAGAGCTGTCAAAGCATTCTGACACCCTCATCCCATCGGCTCGCACTCGCCGAGCACCGAAATTGGTTTTCTACATTCAATCCATACAAAGTTTAATGTTATTCGTTCGCGATATCACCGGGATGCTGCCGATGTTTACCGACGCGCCAAATCATATTGGATTTGCAAAACTTTTGTTTGCGGACTTTATTTCATTTCTCTGTTAGTTCAGGCCGAGAGAATGTAATTTTAGATATTGTCCCCCGCTCTATGTTTTGAATAAGTTCTTTCTTAATGCTTTTGCCTCGTCGGGGATTTTTACACGCATAAAAAGAGGACCAGTCAGGACGTGGAAAATAATCAAGTTTCTAATCGGGAGAGTGCACGTTACAAATTAACTGGGCCGGATATCTGCAAGAAGCGAACAGCTAGAAGCGATGACGGCAGCAAGTGCGCCGCAAGCGTTTATATAAATTGAAGGGCTTGGTACTTGGTACCTGCGGCTTAATACACCGCCGTTTCCGGTTCATTTCCGGGTGGCGCGCGCGGCGCCGGATATTGCTTTTAAGGTTGCGCCGCACGCCATCTCTTCACAATACACCCGCGTAAACTCGCCGTTCTACACTCAGCTACCCGCTTACCGCCAGCAAATGAACCGCAAGCCACTTTACGACATTAATCTGCATGTAGTATAAAATTACTTCATGTGCCTTTTTTGTGAATATTACAATGTCGTTAATAACGAATCTGACTGGAAAAAATAAGGATTATTTTTATTGATTGCAGGATTCCATATACTAAGCTTTCAGAAAATAAATTGAGGAAGCTTCACTAAAGTTGGATTAAACACGATTGCTTTGCTAAAAATAAAAATACGAGAAACGTAATCCCTTTGAGCTGGTCCGGAAATTAAATTTGCCTTTAAGCTTAAAGTTTAATTAAGTAACATCACGCGAGTGCATAACAGGGTGGGCGCGAGTGCGGGAGCGCGGGACTCTCCCAGCGGAAGCGTGATTTGATGGACAGTCCATTTAAGAGCGGTAACATGTGCACTTTAATTTGCACGCGAATAACGAATGAATGCTCTCTCTCCGTTTACAGTTGACTGTAAAAGCAATTTTGTGAACCTGTCGGATTTTGATTCGGTACTCATATTCTGCTCTACATTAAGTTTCTAGCTTTGACTGGATATATTTGAATTTTTTTGCCGACGACGTAAAGCCAGAATTAGGTGTTGTAGTTATGAGTATATGTGTATGTTTCTACCAACAGCCTAAATACCTCAACTGATTTTGTTAAAATATGTATTGTAGCGTTGATAAATTCGAGTAGGTTCAGAAGTTCAGAGATAACTGAGGAGGAGACGTCACCATATAAGGAAAGGGTATGCTAAACCGAAAGGGCTTCATGATATTTGTATCCCGAATATAAATGATACAATATCAATCACCACAATCGATGTATGGAACATGTGAATATAATATATCTACGTATATTTAAGTTTATAATAGTGACTAATGCATATTTCTTGTTGTTGAAGTTTTTTCCCACTCCAAATGATTACCATATGTTGTCAAACGACGTTATTTTAATAGGCAATAAAATGTATAAAAAAGTGATGTGACTATAACGTCGAGAAGAAACATGCGGTTTCAATTTGCTATGGACTATAACCAACACACATGCAAATAAATATACTTTATTTCATTTTTTAGCACAGGATTGTCTGTGTTTACGCCAACATCTGTATCGAATATCAGGACTTCTCAAATTACTTATTTATTTATTTGCATACATACTTACCATATTTTTAAACATGCACACTAACTTTGTAGATTGATGTTGTAAAAATATAGGTATCTGTTAGGTAGAGTACGAGATACGATATAGTGTTAAGATACGCTTATGGTAGAATAGACAATTTTCACAAACAAATAACAACCAACTCCACGGGAAGTTCAATAAAAGGGAATCATCCCCCAATTTTCCAACATTAGAAGAGGAATATTTTATTCAAATTTAAATGGTACAATCTTCGAGGTAAAGGCCATTTAATAAAAAATAAAATAGATGAAAAAAAGGCCACCCGTGCGAACCCGGGACGAGCGGTTAGTGAGTTTATATTTTTGTAAAGATTGCATAAAATGGTTTATAGATATAGAAAAGTACAGCAAAATTTTAATTAAAATAACATCTTATTTGTAGAACAAGTATATTTCGACGAATCTTAGGATAAGTTTGCGTTACATTTAAATGGCCTTGTTCAAATCAAACTTAGCTAAACAATCTAGCCTACCCTACTGAATTATAGTTTAATCAAATTTATTTTATTTGTTTAAAAAAAAAACAGTATTTGTGTAAAATATAATTAAATGTAGGTAATGTGTGTACTGAAGCTATTATTTAAATCGGCTAATAAAGTTCTGAGTGTGTGTAGCAGGACATATATCTTGCGTAATTTTGAACATATTTTAGTTTTGTTTTTGGTGATCGGTTCTATTTATGGTCAGCTTTTTATAAGATAATAAAAAATATCAATCCGGTAGCCTACCACAGTCTAACTTAACTTTTAATCTTTTTTATATCTGCGTTTGACCACCAACTAGCGTGATGGTAAGTGATGCCCTCGTAACCTACCTTATTAGACTAACCAAAAAACCCTAATGATTATTCTGAAGTAATCGAGAGTGTTAAGAGAAAGGGAGAAATATTGCACTGGTTCCGAATGATCTATTCGAGAGCACATTATAAAGGTATATAGCAAAGCAAAGCTAGCTGTTATCGTTCGCCCTGATTCCGAGGCATTAAATCGTTTCCATTACTTTAAGTAGAATTCGATGTTTATGTCAAACGCGGCAGCGATAATATCGCAATTTATTTTATTAACACATTCAGTTCTAATGGAGGCCGGGTCGACGATGTGTCAATTTTAGATCTGCCACGTTTTTCATACTACGTGGAAATCGTTTTAGTGGATTGCACCAACGATGCACAATTATACAGGGTTGCTTGGTTGCTTGGAATGCAAACTTTGTTCAAGCTGATTGAAAATAAAGAGTATTTTTTTGTTTTTGGAACAGAAATGTCAAAATAACTTTACCTGAAACGCGCCCTAATCGCGCCGCGTGTCACTCACCCAACCTCACCTATCAGTTACTATAGACTAGACCTTGTATTCTTAACAACTCTGTGACTAAAGTCACATAATACAAATAATAAAACATAAATACGTACCCGAGTTTGTATTTTTGAAAAAAAAATACGCATTAAAAAAGTAATCCTGTATACTATACACGTTGTCTGTAAAATTGAATGTAGTATTTAGTTTTTTATTAATTTTAGCGGCTATTAGAGGGAAGTATGGGATGGGCAGATTGGGCAGCAGCATCCTATTATTTTACACGGTGAACGTACTGCGATCCCCAAGCCAATCGTGAGGATTATGGCAGCACCTCTCTCTAAGATGTAGGCCTTTGTTCAGCAGTGTACGTTTACTGACGGATGATGTGTGATGTGAAAGGTTGAGTTAAAGGCTTTATTTCAACTTAACAGTCCGTTAATAAATATATACAGTAAAAGTAAACGTATCATCAGGTTAATTATATGCTATACACACGTAGATAACGAAATAATTGCCTATTTACATAGTGTATAACAACTATCATGTTTTTAAATGCGTAGGTGTGCTAATGGATGCTAAAGTCAATGCATTATGCTAATTCATGTAAAAAAAACACTAATGCTAATACATTTCGAGATTATATTTTATCCACCTACCTATTTTAATCTAAAGAGTAAAATTTGGATAAGCATATCATATATTCAATCCGTTCATTAGGTAACGTTAAAATATCTTAAATTAAAATGAATATACTATTCGGTTTCACCGGTTTTTTGTTTACTAGCTATTTTGGAAACATCAACCTACTTGTTGGGACACAAAAAATCGGATCAAAAGAATAATCAAATATTTTCGCATAATATATATTCATGTTATTTATAGGATTAAGAAACCTGAATATAAATGATTATATTTTAATTTATAACAGTTTGATTTGCCCATAACAACACTAATAGTTTGAAGCAGCAATATACAATGGCATGATCATATAACAGCCGATTGCTACAGTTATCTCAATCGCATTATCGCGAGAATAAAAATGAAGGAGTAGGAAATAATAAGACTATTAGTCTTTAATATTGCAAAAAAATTAAAGCCAATTTCTTGTTGATCTTTTTTTATACTGGCGAAAAAAAAACAAAAACGCAATTTTTTTATCGTTAGTAAAATGTTAAAAAGAAATAGCTCTGGGTGGGGAATGGGCTCTTAAGATTGCTGTACAAGTGTACACGGGTAGAGTAAACGGTATAGAAGATTACTATCCTATTCCTACTAACTATATCATTGTAGACAGTACTGGTAGAGTACTAAAAACTGAACTGTTATTTGTACTAAAACTGGTAGAGTGGTATGCTATTTCACTCTACCGTATACTCTACCAAATGCAACCCGGGCAATGGAGAGAGCTATGCTCGGAGTTTCTTTGTGCGATAGAATCCGAAACGTGGATATTCGACAAAGAACCAGAGTCATTGACATAGCTATAAAAATTTGCAAGTTGAAGTGGCAATGGGCAGGCCACATCGCTCGAAGAACCGATAAACCTATGGGAAGAAAGGTTCTTGAGTGGAGATCACGAACCGGAAGACGCAGCGTAGGTAGGCCTCCCACTAGATGTTCAGTGTGTGCTATGTTCAGCAGTGGACGTCTTATGACTGATAATGATATTTACTACCCGGCTTTAATAATTACTTACAACATTTTGACATAATTGTTGTAAGTGTATATGTTATATATTTCTTTGAAACTGAATTCCTCCTTACTATTTTATTACCGAAATTGTTTAAATATGATTTATGTATCTATTAATGGGTTAATCCGAGCTAATCCGTCCTAAGTTCACCAGAACTTGTAGATTATGGGACATTAAGCACTCGTAGACGTCAACACAACACCGTATTTCCGTTAAAATATCCTTAAAATCATTTTTAATGCGATAATATGCCTCTATCTTTCGTTTGCAGTCACACACACGACCCTCGTGTGCTAATTGAATTTAAGGAATAAAATCCAATCGCCCCGATTCTTTATTATTCAAGATCCAATTTGGATAAGGTCTGATCGGTCCGCTGGGCGAGGGGGGCGGCGGCGGGCCGAGAGGGGCAGTCGAGAATAAAATTGGTTTGTCACTCAAAACATAAGGTTATCTATACCTATATCTATACTATACCTATCTTCGAACCAGATAAAGTGTTCAATCGTTTTTGTTTTTAATATTTTTAACTTTGAACCGGCGGCGCGTGTAACCCAAGGCTGATTAAACTGCGTGGTCTAATTAACGGTAAAATATACAAACACTTTAAACGCAATACAAAACAAATAAGGTATTTCGATAAGAAAGGTACTAGAAAAGTAATTAAAGAAAAACAGGTATTATAAACAATTTTTACATAGTAAGTATGAATGTAAAAATGGTTTTAAATATATTTTTTAATCATTTATTTTCCATAGAGAAAAATAGAAAACCATTTAAACCATTTTTAATCTACTTGCAAAAATGAGGAGGTTCTATGTTTGTCTTGTTTTTTTTTTTACATTCACTCTTTACTATGTAAAATTGGATGTTTTTATTTAATTACTTTAAATGGTTTCTTTAATTATTGAGGTAAAAACAGGTTTTAAAAACAATTTTGACATTCATACTTACATCTACTTACGTAAAATAGTAATAGTTTAAAATTTCATCTAAGGTGTTTTACTTGCATTATGAAAATTATTAAAATAATTAAAGAAAAAATTGCATTATAACTACTTTTGCATAACAAACTTTAAACCTTCCACATAAGCTTGCGTCGGGGCTCACGAGAACAATAGTAAAGAAATAAACAAAATTACTGCAATCTAATAAATAATTACCTATCTAAATACACACAGAACAATAAAAGTGAGGAATTAATTATATTTATTTAACAAGTTAATTTCTACACTAGATGGTAAGCAAAGTTAATAAGGAATAAGAAAAACAATGCAATCAGCGCGGACAATCTTACTCGAACTTTTAGTAAATGAGTTAATTACTCAAATAATTGGGAGTTCTCAGTGAAAGGAGAACTGGCAATGAAACAAACTAGTCATTTTCATCAATTAAGTATTTAAGTAGCAGTCAAATGCTTAGGGTGGGTTGTACCATCTTAATTTAGCAATAACAAACTCCGACATTTCAGATAAAGTACCGGTTAGACAAAAAACTTGTTGCACCATCTAACAGTTGTTAAATGACGTCATAAGTTTAACTGTTAACCGTAACTGCCCACGCTACGCTGGTAAATCTGTCAGATGCATAAAATATTATTCCTGCTATGCATCTGGGGTAAATAAGGTCTCATTTGACTAAAACCTAAAACCTTTGTGCAACGCATTTCACAGTAACTACTGAAGTCAGCCACAGAAATTATATAAGTACAAGCAAGTCAGCGCTACTGTTATTGTAAAATTTGTCATAAACCTTAACTTTAACTACTACTATGGTGCAACCAAGCCTTAATTGGTTTTTGTTATCTGATTTCAAATTGTATTTTATGCTAGGCAATTCTCTTGCTAATTAAGACTATTATTATATGTTTACTAGGCAAATAAGTATTATTGAGCACGTAAAAACCAGTGGTATATTGTGTGTTCCACATTTAATAATTGAGGTAAACTACCACCCAATTTCACACAACTTCAATGAGGAAAAACTGGAAAACCTTTCTATTTTGTTTGACTTTGTTATACCTATTTACTTTAAGTTTCAAATGTGAAATCAAGGGCTTGCCGCTAAGAAAATTAATGAAAATATTATAGATTTTCAGTTGCGAAAGCATCGGGTACGATTTTTTTAAACAAACTTTTATTTAAATGATGCTTTGAATTTTTATTTAAATATTTTTTACGCATATTTTTATTTTGGTGGCCATTTTGCAATATTATTGTACGAGACAACTAAAGGTGTATGCAAAATTTCAGCAAAATCGTTTGGAATGAACTGGTTATATATAATTCACCTTGCAAGACTTGACCTGAACAAACTAACAAACATCGCTAATTATATAAAAGCCTGTAATAATTAGGCACCCAGTTGTTCCTATAAGCATACAATATATAAAGGTCTCGTTACAAAAACGCAAAAATGTCCACCCAACTAAAATGAAAGGCACAATAATCCCACAAGTTTCTGAATGACGGAAGACTCCCGTTAAAAAGCTGCCGGTAAACAGTTAGTTTACCTGACATGTAGGATATTGCCAGGAGCTGATCAGTGCACGGTTGAATATGAAACGATCATTGAAAGCGCGGAAATTAAATAGCCACTCATATCCGGGAGGTGCTGGTGAAGGGACGTCGATCGCTCGCGTCGCCTTCCCGACGAGGAATGAAAACCAACTCTTTGCCCCTGAACTAGGAGTCTTTTTAGAGCTAGGCTTTATTTGATCGACGATATTTTGTCGCATGAGTTGTTAACTGTAGCCATCGAGTAAATACTTTAGTTTACTTACTTACTTTAGTTTACTTACTTACTTACTTTAGTTTACTTTAGTTGTTGCTTAGTTAGCTAGATTTAGACGGTCTTTGTTTCCGATGACTATTAATGATACCCATACATTTACTTTTACATTTGTTAAAATATCAACTTCTCGGGAAGATTAATAAAAAGTGTTCAAATTTGAGGTAGTTATCTACCTTAGAGGTGAAATATATTCATCAAATTTAAGTGAAAAAAAAAACAGTCGAATCGAGAACCTACTTAATAAAGTCAGTTGAGAAAACTGCAACTTTTTTTAACTCTCAGGAGAAAAACTATGCGTGCGTTGAGTGAGAGAGAGTAAGGACCTCGTTTTTGGAGACGCGAGGCTTCTGGCGGCGCGTTAGACGGGCACCAACACGGGTAAAGCCAAACGCTTTTAGGTAAACGCTCTCAACATGGCCATACGGCTCTCGTCTCCATAACGCAGCTCGTAAACTTAGTTCGCAAGTTGATGTGTTCCATGGACTGATTGAATTATCTCGCCTTTATTTAAATCTTATTGGATCTATCGTTTATGCGTTGTTTAACGTGTTATTTTTAATAATTCTATTAGTATTTTGCCTAATGTGTGAATAGGGTATTTGACTGATTCTACAAAACCATTTTAAATTGTTTATTACATTAAAATAAAGCAATCTTGTAATTTAATCCTCATCATTTTCAGTATTTGTGTTTTAAATGACGGATCAAAATTCAAATTATTAAACTACAGCGTAAACGCTACCTTTGACATTCATGGGGCCACGTGACATTAGTGACGTCACACATAAACAAACGAGTTAATCTCGCCATACAATTGTTGCCAGTATTTACTTTTCTGTGACGACATAAGGACATTCGGCTAACATAGAGCGTTTGCAGTCAAGTCATGTGATCAGTGAATAACATATTTTTATTATGTATTTTTCTAGAAATAGGGACTTAATTTTTTAGCTTTTAGTCATTAAATACTTTTTGAAAATAATAATCTTCTAGGATTACACCAGTATTAATTATATTTTTAATATAGTCAAATACCCTATTGTAAAAAAACTCTAGTGCTGTTGTAACAAAGATTCACGTCTGTAGAGCAATGGTGGTCGAGTGGTAGCATCATGTGCTATTCAATCTGACGGCAACCGGTTCGATTCTCGGCCCTGCACCAATGATTTATTTAGTACTTAAATAAATTATATGAAGTTTATACGATGCCATCGCTCAAATACGGTGAAGGAAAACATAGTGAGGAAACCAGTAAGTCCAAGAAGGTCAAAAAAAGTTCAAGGACATATTATGTCATTCACCAACTTGCATTGGGCCAGCATGGTGGATTAGGTGGAGAAGGTCTGTCCCAGCAATAGGAACATGATAGGCTGATAATGATGTAGATGAATCTAAGGATAACATAAACGATGTCAACAAGCCATAAACAAGGCCTAAAAGTCCGTCATCTGCGTTGGCCTTATATATTTCAATCTATTAATAATTTAGGTGGGTACTCGTAGGTTCATAATCTCACAATAACAATGTTTTTGTTTTCTTCCGAAGCAGATAACGTTTTAATTGGAGTGGCGTATTTTAATTGGCTCAATTAAGACGGTTTCATTATATTATTTATTAGATTTGAGTGAGTTTAAACAACCAGGAGTCCCGAGTTGCTTTTATCTCAAATTCACTAGAATTCAGGAGTAACAATATAAAAGAAAACATGGGTATAACAGGGGTTGCCATATTTTTTTGATGTGCCTGTGAAGACAGGGCAACCCTGCTGCGAGTATTTTATGCACAATTGTTAACGATGCAGGCGCATGCGCATAGAGCGTGAGATACCAATCAGTCATTACAACAATCAATTTCAATCGCACAGCAATCTAAAATAGATATTTTTTTCATAATTGCACTAATTAGTTTCCCCGGTTCAATATGGTCCGATTAAGTGTAATACTTTAAGTAAACAAAGATAATTTTGCGTCACACACGTGAACATCTTGAATAACGTATTACATAAAAAAAAATACAGTATTTTTTGTTTGAGACATTGTTATTTATTAACCGTCGGCAGCAAAAAAAATCTCTTCTGTGGCCGGCAGCACGTGATTTGAAATATTTGATGGCTTTATTTTCACAGGAAAATAAACTCACTAAGAAGTTAATAATTTAACTCGTTTGATATCAGTCCGTTATGTAAAAAGAGAAATCGCTTTATTATAGAAATTTGAAACTTCTAAATAAGCTTCCCAGTTCCGTAGACGATTCGGAAAACTGTCTCCGAAGTGTCACGCGAGATTCCTTTTTAACAACGCAGATATTTTCTAAGTTGTTTGGGTAAAGAAATTGAAATAGCGGCAGGTGTGCGGGAAAATTTCGAGCCTTTTATAAGTAATGACGATGAGTATACATTTTAGAGAAAAGCAGAGTGGAGCCAATTAGAAGTGTTAGGAGGAGGTGAAGTACCCTCCGGAGGGCGCGCGCCGCCAGCGCTCCTCGGCCGTCCAATTAAACTGACTCGTCGTCCACCTCGACGCCGGAATCCACCACCACCTCATAATTGCGTAAGCCACTTCAAAACAAACCTCTACTTTTTACACCGCCGCTAACAATGGAATCATGTCAGACGCCACAAGAACTCCCCTTCATTCTATTCTTCTACTGTGTACGTTACTATTGAGTTGTTAATTAAATTCGCGCAACATAATCGCCGGTTTCTAGCCGCAAATACATAGCCACTATTGCGAGGGATATAGAGGTGATTTCGACGTGAATCAGGTTCGGCCGCGGCCGGTATAGCTTCTTGTTTAATTACAACAATAGTGGCCCCTAATGAGAGTTTGCGCTAATAAGCACTGCAGAATGTAATCAACATGCTTCGTCGGTCTAATGAGCTGAGTTCCTGGCAAAAACGAGCTACGTCGACATTTTACTGAAGATTAATTAGGCGCTCTACCTACACGCCAACTTAGGTAGTCCCGGTTACGGCGGAAGGCCTTGTTTCTAAATCGTTAGTCGTTGCTTTGCATTTTTCTCGGAAAACGCAATGTTAAAAAAACACTCATAACACTTAGACATCATTATGTACGCCCGTTACGTAATTCTATGAATCGAACACTTTTTATAGGACCGCTACGCGTCCCTAGCGAACGGCAACTCGTCCAACAGTTAGCTTTTAAATAACTCTTATTGACAACAAAGTACACAAGGCTCGGTAAACGTCGTTAACTTAAATAAGTACGTTTGATTACGTCGTAGCTAGCTACCCCATTAAAACTTAACGAGGGGCAACCCCGGGGAAAATAACTAACCCAATTTCCCTTTGCCGGGAAATCATTAAAAGTCTTAAAAGGGTCTTTTCATATATTTTTTACCCCGGAGCGTACGTGCAAATAAACACATTTTTACATACTCGAACAAACAATTCTCCTAACGAGGCGGGAGCGTAACGAGGTCGGGCGCGAAGCGGGTGACCATCGGGCGCCGGGGCCGGGAGCGGAGCCCGGCGTGCCGCTCCAGCCCGGCACTGCCGCCGCTAATTGGAAGGATACGTCCGGAAATGTGTCTCGTTACACGCGGCGGCGCCTACCTGCCTACCGGGGCCGTGTCGTCGCTCTAACGACACTCCTGATTTATTAGAGCCTATACATTCAAATTGACAGCCGAAACGTGGCGCCCTACTAGTGAGCAGACTCCGCTCTGCCGCTAGTAGCCTGACGATGACGCGTTCCTGACGAAACATTGTCCCTCTTGACGGGAGCAATCAACGGCTCTTCCTGTCAATAAGAGTTACATTAAAAAATATACGCGTTGACTATAGAACCTCGAACTTTAAAAAATAAAAAAATAGTTTTGCTGTTTTGGGCAAGCGTGAAGAGCTATCAGGCGAGCAACTTCGCTCGTCTCGTCACTCAGTATCATAAAAAAAACATCATTTAAAAATTATACGTATGTAAAATAGGTACATCTCTATTTTTAAATGTAGGTACCTAAAGTGTCTTTAAACGGCAGAAAATAAACGATGGCTGTCACGCGGAAGTCACAACAGGCTTTATAATTTGGGGCATTCAATTGGATGTGTAAATGCTACAGAACATGAAATGGAGCTTCCATTTGAGTTCAAACAATTTGTCCAACAACGATGACAGAACGAGAATAGCCATACAGAATTTTCTAATTATAATAACTTGTGGTAGATTAAATTACCTCTCACAACAATATAATTAATTTTATATTAACAATACAATGAACTCATCGTTAATCTTGGAGATTCCGCGTCAATTTAATAGGTAAATTAATTAATAGATTTTCCAATTAGTGTACGCGGCATAATTAATGAACGTGTGCCGTATTAGCCTTCCAGCCGGATACAATCTGATTCGAGTCGAGCTCGTCGGCAATTACCGACGACTACAAAACACGTCGAATTCCGCGTAATTGCTGAGAATATTACGGCACTGAACTTAATTGTTCTCGACTTAATTAATTAAGCTTTTGTTCCAAACTAACAGCAAAGTGTAGACTTGGCAATTCTAAATTGGATCTTGTAATTACCCTACCCTCCCTTAGCTGAAACTGTCTACTACTTTCAATTAAAGGCCGAGCTTTGTTAATGAAATCAATTATAATTGGGACACAATGTGAAGCCTTTTCGCATCCGCACGGTCGATTACAATGCTGACGGTAATTAATTTATTCTTGTTTCTCGCTAATTAGAACGTCTGAATTAATATAATTAATATTTTGATGTATTCTTAACATAAATCTGCAAAAGCAACGAGGTGCTCTAGGCGGTCTCGATGTTCGACTATTCATTTTGGTGAGTGGATGTTGCTGTCTTCATTAAAGCAGGATTGCCATTACGCAACCAGGCTGCGGATCATTACGAGCCCTTAATGAACAACTCCCTTACCTAATAATCACTGAGCTCAAAAGGAGGGCCGTATATTCTAAAAATAACGACGCAAGAAAACATCTGTAAAGCCATTTATTATTAGGTAATTAAGTAAGTAGGTACTCGTATAAAACAGACTTCTCTGGGACTTCTTTAATAATTATATTACGTATTTTATCACCCTGGGACCACGAACTAATGCCGTTTGTAATAATTATTTATCATGCAGATAGTTCCATTAAGTTATTAAAGTAATAAATTATGCATATTAATACTAAAAATTACATTAGCTATAAAAGGACTGGTTTCTTACTTACATCTGAATAATGGGTATTTTAAAACACATAAAAATAAAAGCTAAATAAATTTTGAGATAAATTGAAGTACGGTTGCATTAATTAGATAAATGTGTGGGTTTCGAGTAGATTTTCTTGTACATAATTATTTTTATTTTATCCGTAAGTGTTACCCTAGTGACCCGAGTGATATAGTAAATCAATGTTGATTGGATGCAGCATGTTTTATCAGTAGTTGCATAAATGTGTTGTATATATAATGTCAGGTATTTTGTTATTTCAAATTTGACTAGAATTGCCGGCTTACGGATTCTCGCCCCGGTTCCTGCCCCGGATGGTTCTATTTAACTGGATGGACCAAGGCTGGTCCTTACCGAGTGCTTTGTTATTCGTATCTAAATAACTGGAGTATAAACGGATGAAGTAGTCCAATTTTTTTCTGAATTAGTAGGACCTATTCATTTTAACAACTAGTTACACCCCACGATTCCACCCGTGTGGATTTTAGGGGGTAAGACATATCCTGTCTATTAGTCCTCCATCTCCACACACATTGATCCGTTAATAATTATGTTGTTGCGTGAAAGAAGGACAAACCAACAAACTATAGCAAATACACTTTCGCCTTCATATATTTAGTAGGATTGGGTAATTGTTGTTAGGTAAGTGTCCGAAGACATCATTGAAGGCAGACCAAAAAGAAAGAGACAGAAAAATAATGGGAAGAGTGATTTCATACGTGATCGTTATCATTAGGGACGAGTGATCATTAGGGATATACATGACATATAAAATATATGATATCTGAATTTCAAAGAAGAAAGATAAGGAAATTTGACTCTACCACTCTATGAGATACAGGAACATAACTAGAAAAAGAGAGAGGAAGTACCTAAATCAATACAGTAATCTCATGTTTGATTAAATCAAGTTTATTTCGTTTAGTGTCACGCTTAACCACAATGCGTTTTTCTGGCTCAACGTATAAATATTGGCATTCAGCGTGGTAACGTTGCCAGCATGCTGGATGTACAATTGTGCATTGGTAACATTCTGGGACCAGCTTCAATCAAAACTTATTACAAGTCACCCAAGAAGATAAATAATTAACGGTTTAGACCTGTGAAATCCAATATCCCTTTACAAGATGCAGGAGTGTATAAGCTTGTAAGTGTTTATCCTACATCGGGCAAACAAAAAGACGCAATGGTACCTACTGCATTTTGTGAGCATGCCCTCGACACCACAACCACAACATTCGTTTTGATAATCCTCAAATCTTCGCCAAGGAGAACCGGTAAATCAAGGATGCTACGCAAGGCAAACAACCAAAACACATCCAAAGTTTAATAGAGAAGATGGTTGGCAAGGTGGCACTTGGTTGGGATTAATTATGTAATTAATACAATCTTAAGCCCGGCGCAGTTCTGCAAGACCTCTGAACACCGTGAATGAATACTGCGTACCTACACAGGGAAAGTTTTAATTAAAAATAATTAGTGGTACTTATACCTAATTTCGTCATATTTCTATAGACCTCTGTCACCTAGTCTACCTGTGACCACGGACATTGCAAAGTGTTAGAAACGTCAGGAATTAAAGTAATGTAAAATAAACACGATAAAATCTGTTCTTTTTTTTAGATTAATTCGTAAACCTAAGAAATCTTTATAAGTAGTTTGGGTTAACTTATATTTTGTTTAGTTAATAAAGGCACTTGCCCTTTACAAGGACTGGTTTGAATTAAAACAGGTGTTAAAGGGCAGACTGTTCCAAACATTAATTAAGACACAATAATTAAAATAACAAGCAAGTCTGCCGGCAAGCGTGAAGCGGCATCAGTATGCAAGATCGTGGGTACACATACGCCGAACTAATCTACGGACGGGGTCGCGACTCGAGCCACAGTCGAGAATGTACAGAAATATAACTTGTTTTTTCTGCAGATCCATGAATTTCAAAAATGCATTTTGTAGATGTTAGTCATGTTAGTAACAAGTAATGTCTCTGTTCTAACACTTTACTAAAGAAATAAGTTTTGAAAAATTTCGGAGGTCAATTTTAATATACTTTATTTTTAACCTAAGTACGTTAAAAGAGGACGGTTCAATGTTACAATGTAAAAAAAAAATATGTTCACCGATTCCTTCACCAACTGTTGTTGTCAGATTTCATTAAAAAAAATTGTTCGGTAGGGTATACTTCCTATTTGGTCCCATTGTCACCAAGTCAGGATCTGATGATGGAATCCCAGGGAAATCGAGGGCAACCCTCAAATTTTAAAGGCACTTATTGGGTTTTTCATATATTTTTCAAGTCGGTTTTTAATGTGATGTGTGTTGTTGTATTGATTTGATACTTTGCAAGTGTGATCCAGATGACGATACAATAATTTGGTACCATTGATATGGTTACATGGTGGACTACCTAATATGATGATGGAGCCAGGTGGATGGTGGAACTCTTCAATGGCTACTACTAAATCCCTCGAGTTTGCGATAAGTTGGTTTGTTTAACGAGTCTCATACATTTCACTTGATAACGGGGTTGGAACCGGGACGCGTGGATAGAGGACGGGACCTCTGCAATAGCTACCAATAAACCCCCTTAATTTTGGCTGCTTTGGTTTGTTTTAACGAGCTACATAAGCTTGGTATTTTAGGGTTTCGTACCCAAAGGATATGTAAACGGGACCCTATTACTAAGCCTACGCTGTCTGTCTGTCTGTCCATCCGTCCGTGCTGCCTTTTAATGGCAGTATCTTTCGAACCGTAATATATAGCCAGTTGACATTTTCACATAGTAAAAAAGTCAAAACAACCCCATAGAGTTTAATTATTGTACTGTCGAAAACAAGGTTTTTTGTATCCATTGTTATGTTAAGGTTGCCTGGAAGAGATCGCTTATAGCGATAAGGCCGCCAATTGTTTCACTAGTTTTTAAGTTGTTTTTTTATGTTACCTACTATGTACGTTTGAAGTTTTTGGTGTGAACAATAAAGAGTTTTCTATCTATCTATCTATGATACACAATTTTATCAGATAAGTACCTAGAATAAATAAGATGTACAGAACGGATGTACCTACTTATACCGAATAACATTACTTATAGGAACTCGTAAAACAGTTTTTGTAGCGCTCGTTAAAAGTTTTAAGTGAATACAGCAGCTGACTGTCGTCACCTAAACCAACAGTGTTACGGCTCATTAGAATAGGTATTGGCACACTTTGACGTATTTAAGTGCATAGCAGATAAATGTATACCTATTTAATAAAAAATATTTCATGTTTCTGTGCAATTTGACTCGAAAGACGTTCAGCAGTTCTAGTTAAAAACAAATGTGATCGTTTTGCGAATTGTTTTGTTTGTAATGCTCCCGAAATGATAATAACTCAAACTGATTCAAACCACTGCATTTTGTTTTACTTTTGTTTATTATTTATGCGATAATCAGTTGTTTAGTTGTCAATTGAATTGTGATTATGTTTTTAGTTCATACAAGAATCCCATTGAAATAAGAACATTCAGTTTTTCCTGAATTTGAAAATTCTTCGGGAAACTTTTCCAATTTTTCTCTCCATACAAACCTAATTTGGACTATAACGAATATTTTAATACAAAAAGTGCCAAATCGGTCCAGCCGTTTTCAAGTGTGATTCTGATTACCAACGAACAACATTTTATCATTATTTATACATAGATATATTATGGCATTAACATGATAGTAATTTTTAACACAAACTATAAACTAAAGTAACCAAATAAATACCTAACCTTGTTTATTTCCTGCTATGGTTTCCTTTACCAGCAACTCAAGCTCATTGTTGGGATTTGAACCCACACCTCCAACGTGAAAGTCGAACACGCCAACCACTGAGCTAACATCGCTACGATTGTTTGTTTTGGCAGTACATAAGAGATATGTACTCGTATGTAAGAGCTTTATTAAAAGTTAACAGCGGTATCATTTAAATAAATAGAAACAAAATATTACAGCGAAAGAAAGTTTGTAAACATGTTTTAATGCGCGTCTACATTGCCGCTTAATTTGCGGTTTCGCAAGTTCCCACCAAAACCGGGCGGTCACGTATTCGACGTAATTAAGCAATTACCCGCAGCAATCATCGAATTTTCTCAATTACTGGCCGTGTTTACGCACCCTTAGCTCTGCTAGATTTCCGGTTTCACGGATCTCATTGTATTTGATACACACTTTACTTTTAACATAAGCCTTGACCACACTATTTCTTGCCTATTTCTGCAGATAAATGTCACAACATCAAATTATAAGGGCAAGGGACTACAGTCAAGGGTGATCACTCGACATTTTGACATTTCTCTATAGTAATCGACAAGAAAAATACACGTTCACTTAGCATATCACTTCACTTGCACGTTCACTTAGCTTGCTAAATAGACAATCTGAAATAGGTAGGTGCGTAATAAAAAATAAGAAAAGTAAGACGTTCTTAATGATGTTTCAAAATATAAATATAATGTAACAAATATAAATAGTTAATTATCTAACGGAAGCAAAGTTTTATGTAAATAAAAATACAGAAAAAATAATCCCAAAAATTCAATTACCTACCTACTGTAAAAGTATTAAATTTAAAAATAGTAAGTAGTAACATAAATGCTAACTATTATTAAATATTACCTAATACTGCAGTAAAAACACAGGCTGTTTCCCTCTAACTGGCAATAAAATTATACGGTAAACTAATCAAGCAGGATTAATTAAATCAGAAAGGAAATAACAATAACTTGCTAATTAACTCATCTATTTATGATAAAATTTATATTTACTCGTCTATTTACTTAATTAATATAAATTTTTGGTAAATGATTTAGTGAGGTAGAAGTAATTGTTGTGAAAATTTCTAGGTCTGTCCCAAAAATGGTTAGAGTAAATGATCAATCTTAAATCATATTATACACATAACATACCTTAAAATATCGGGGAAAAGCAGCACACAAAACAAAATTTCCAAAATTGTCTCAGAAATCACAAAACAAATCCACAGTCAAAACACCAAACTGAAACTGTCCACTGCAAATTGTCACTTTCAGGGGAAATAAACGTCTTTCATTCGGAGGCTGAATGTTCCAGAGTTGATTAGGCGCGTTATTAAAAAGAAAGAAAAATGTTGATTGAGAACGATGGGTGGCGGATATTTCGCCGGTTTCGCGACTCGTGTAAAGTTTGCTCGCGGGAGGTATGGAGTGACGCGTACTCTCAGCTGGAGGGCTCGCGGCGGAGTGAGCCGAACGCGAGCGTGCGACGCGGCCCGAGGGCGCCGGGGTGGAATGGAACAACACTCTAATATAATGACAGGGTCGGAACACTTTAATACTCTAATTGAAAAAGTATACTCCACCGGCTTTTAAGTGTAATTAAGGTTACGATTTCGAATAACGAAAAAGCTTTAAGATCTTTACGTTGTGGGGATTATGGATCTAGTCAGACGGTTTTAAATGTGTTTTAGACTTATAGCTCTGATGATCGAACTCGATAGAACTTTTCAGTAAGTGCTTATCCAAAATATCTTTCCTAAATTTATCTTTGTGTATGATCACTAAAATACTAATATAATTACTATTGTATAGACTAACCAAGAAAAAAATATTAGCAATGTGCTACGAACCTACAAAATGTAGAGCAATGAAGAAAGCTATCCCTCCCTATACACGCTGCATACGGAGTATCTCTACGAAATCGATACCTAATAAAAGTAATCGGCAAGAGCATCACGTCCCACTACCGCCATACGTAGGTAAGAAATATCACAAACACAACCTCGCTAGTGGATTCCGGCCTAAATTCAATTCCACCCCTTTTCTCCGCATCCGTTCGAGTAGGAAACCAATCTTCTTTACATTCCCTCGCCGACAAATTTATACACCTCCATACGTTCTCCCTAATAGGAGCCGGAGTGGTGGCGGTGCGGTGGCGGTGGTCGCCACTGCGTAAATTATTAAGCAGCGGGTCCGGCGGTGACCCGCAAAGAAACGGCAAGTGTCCGGCGGCCGCGCCCGCGCCGCGCCAAGCACCGTCGCCGAGAATTTAATTTCCACCGCCCGCCCTCGCCACCATTGTCCGCCCAGTATTTCATTACGGCTCCAGCTTTTCTATTAATAAATCACTCTTCGCCTGTGCCGTTTAATTACGTCCCGGATCCGGCCGACGTCTGATTACACTTTCATCGAACATCTAATTAGTAGTGCAGTCTAGCCGGGAGCCGGGCCGTGGCCGGGCCGGGCCGGGGCGACGTGTGTATTCTTTGTTCGAGGGATATTACTCGGCCTATATTACACCGCGAGCCACATCCTCCGCTAAGTTCGAAATGAACGAACTTTGATTAAAATCGACCGCTGCACTGGCGGGTGGCGTAGAACAAGAAAGCTTTTAAATTAATTTCTTACTTTTAAAAGTGTACAACATTTTAAATTTGAGTTAAAGCAAGAATGTTATTACAAAGAGCTCAAGCAATTTGGTATAAGATTCATATTATCTTTTTCGCAGTATACCAAGTCTCCACAAGACTTCACCGATGATTTCTACGAATAGTTGTATGCTTTATTTAATGTATGTGTCAGCTGTCAATTTTCCCAAATATATGACCGACTTGAAGTTTCTCGTAAGTTTGTAAGGCCTTTTTAATTTCCTGAAGCGGGCGAGCGCGAGCGCGGCTGGAGCGGAGCGCGGGCGAGCGGCCAGCGGCGCGCCCGCCCGTTTAACTTATTGCCACGGTTAACGAGAATACGCCGTTGTGTGCCGGCGAAATTGAAGGATTTACTCGCGTCCCTCCTTTATTAAACCTATTGCACACCAGCACACCTCCCAAGTGTGTGTGTATACACGTAGTATGCCGAAATTACATTTCACATGAGTCGTAATAACAAGGGCGGGCGTAAATCACTAGCATTATTAGTTTCTCCCGTTACTCGTACCATTTGTCACTTTATATTGATGCGGGTATGCCTCATTTGGACGCTTGGCTCCAGGAGAAAACACTAATTAAATGTAGCTTTAGACGTTTTATTAAATCACTATTACTGCCATAACTAACATTTGCGACACATACTTACCTATACCTATACCTATACTTATATGGTATTAATAAAACCAACTTTATGAAGTCCACTGTAATAATTTCTTATAACTTAAGCCAGTACTCTACTAAGGAGTATTAATATGTGTTAGTAATGAACGCTGGGCGGGCGGTAGATTATTTGGGCGGCCGGTGGTGTATTGCGTCGGCGTCGCATCGGGTGCACCGCGCGTCTCACAATATCGCTGGACGTCCTTCCTGTAAGCTAAGCGTATCGCCTCAAAGTTTCGCAATATACGCGCAGCGCACCGAGTCCGCCCTTTATTAAAAACTATTCTCACATTTTTAATTAAAACTTGTGTTCCCCCACTAAAACTTTATTTAAGCAATAAAGGCGGCGCAATTAGCGGCGTTGTCCCCATCGGCGACTTCACCTACTTTTCCTTTGCTTTAATTAGTGTTTTTTAATAAAGCCGGGAATTGTGCAACTTTATTAATTTAGTTTAACTCGTGTCACGGCACGGCGCAGCCCAGTGGTACGCTGCCACCCGCCTGCCCTCGCACGCTATAAACCTACTTTTTCATTAAACCTTCCCAGTTCACTCATTTGTTCCGAGTATTGTTGTAGAGCCTTGGCGTCAAAACTCACCAGAATACATACATGTTTGACTGAATCTTCGTCTAGTCTGCTCTGGTCATTGTGAGTGTAATTAGAACACTAGAATGGTAAAGTGAAGTAAATTAAAGTTTACTTGAGATACGAAGGTAATACTTTTAATAATGTGTGAATTATTAAAAGAATTACCTTCGTATCTCAGGTAAACAAAGCAGTTATTTGCGAGAAATATGTGGGTGGTTTTCCGAATCGTACATTAGAAGGATGGCAAAGTAAGGATCGTTGTCGTGTCGGCCAGCAAACTAAAAGCTGAATGATGCGTGGGCCACTCCCCCCTCCCCGCAAGTGTTCCGGCCATAATTACATTCCCGTGTCTAACAAATGGAGAATCGGTGTTGATTTGTGTTTAGCTGGCGCGCCGTGAGCAGCCTGAGCCCGTGGCCGCGATCCAGTGCCAGTCGACCCGCACACAACTAACAATAATACATGGTTTAGCTGGCACAACAATCAGTATATTTTATTCAGGTTGATGTGACTTGAATTTTTATCAAGGGTTTCATTGTAGAACTCCAATTATAATTGCTGTTGATAATTTTGAAAACCTATACATATATATGGTGATTTGTTGGACAGATTTTGCACTATCCTGTTTGTGACCTGAATTTTTATGAGATGCATCTCAACAAAGTGTAATAGTACAATGTATTAGTACTACTTCTAGCATTTTTCACCGTACCCTTTCTCACAAAGCGCTTAGGGTGTACAACGAATCATAAACTTAAATAGTTTCGTGCGGCGTGGGTAATTGCTCTCATATCAGCTAAGTGAAAAACGAAGCTCGGCCGACCGGCCTAAAAGCTCTGCGGCAGATTGCATCAGCACACGGATTTTCCATTACGTGCTAGTTCTTTATTACGAGCTTCGAGAAGTTAGTACCGGCATTTAAATTGCACCAGCTACATTTGCGAAATATACCCAATTCCGGATAGACGAATAAACGTCTATAGATTTGAAAGCTACATTGGACAGTTTTCGGTATTTGCAGCTATAAAGTGGAATCGAATCGTCGAGTAGAAGAGGGTAGTTTGCGCAGCGGTTCGCACGAGACCGGCATCGTTAGGGAGGTCGTATATCGTCGGATAACCACGAATATTGGCCGCACTAACAATGTGCGTCTTTATAAGTTTTTAACGAGCTCGGACGGTATAAATTATGTGCGGACCGGGCAGTGGGTCTCGTTATCTCGCTGGCTGGCGGAAGCTTAATGTACCGAGAGCTTTATTGTAGCCACTTACGGCCTGCAACTCGAACTGCTTTTATAACTATTGTCTCGTTACAATTTATGCCCCGCTTTAAGAACGCTATTATTTTAATGCATGTGGAATAGGATGGTTCAAATTTCAACCATGTTAAGTAATTTTAAAGTAAATCGTTTAGACCCTAATTAAAACCAGTCAACAATAAAATTATACCTATTGTGTAAAGGTAAGATTATAATTTCCGTATAATATGATAATTAACGGGTTATTGTGATTAGTAGTGATTGGAATTGGAAATTGTGGATGAATAATAACAAAATAATTATAAAGCTGTAGTGAACAACCATGATATTTTAAAACTGATTGTAGATCAACATAAATGTAAACCAACACCTTAAAGAAATATGCCACCAATTCAGAAAAAATCTCATAACCTTTAAACCACTACCTATTTTTATACAACATAGTTAATAACCTATTTTTATACAACACAGTTAATAACCACTATAACAAAATTAATTTAATAAAAACACATAGGTAATCTGCTTATTATAACTCGACCTAATCATCGTTAAACAGTATTTCAAGCGTTTAGTGCCAATTTAGCGAACGCATAATTTTACAACAGGAAGTTACTTCACACTGCGATTCTGTACTATGAATTCAAAATAGTGTAATTTGTTTATAGTTTCATGCCCAAACAATTTTGTGGCTAACAGTGTTTTAATCAATTTAAATGTTTGTTACTCTACCAGCTACGTTGTTTAATGCGTTTTTTACATAAAACCTTATGTTAAAACTAAGTAGGTACGTAAAAACTTGATAACAACTTAACGTTGGAAAGTGATCCTACATTTTCCTTATTAAAAGTTTTTTTTTTCAATACTGATATTTTAGTCCGATATGAGGTCCAGTATCTCATACCCACCAATTTCATTCAATCTTTGGCCTTAATTAAAAAAGTTTTAAGTTGTTCATGTTCATGCCAACTTCAAGTGTCACGCGCGAAAATGTGCGAAAAAATGTCTACGAGCAATTTTAAGCATTGATTAACTTAACCTTCTCGTAAGTTACTCGTAGGCTGATCTTTAATAGCAAAAGCATAATCATTATTTGGGACCCGGGTATGTCCCAAAAACTGCGACCAGAACCACCGGAGGATGATACACGGCGTCCTATTAGTACACGGTGAACGTACTACGATCCCCAAGCCGCCTGCCAAGGTGGGGATTATGGCAACACCCCTCTGAGAGGGAGGCCTTTGTTCAGCAGGGACATTGATGGCTGATAATGTATGTATGTATAATCATTATTTAATAGTCCACAGTTGGACTTATGCCTACCCCCGATAAGCCATCGAAAAGGAGATTGGGCCATATTAACCACCACGCTGGCCCAGTTGCGGGTTGGTGGATTGGTTGTGATCTTATTAGAAGAATGGGTACCACTGACACTGACACACTCAGTTATGATCAGACACTAAAAACTTGCATGGAATTTATATTGTAAGCACCTATACCGTTAGTCAAGTTACATGAATATCATTGTTTGAAGTTATATGACTAGGTATAGTATTACGACAGCTACCTGCAACAGAAGCATCTATGGACGAACGTGTAAATGAGAGCTGAGGCACAGCCGAGGCTAACATACGTCAGCCCATAAATGTTTAGTTACCATCTCGGCTCAGATGCTTTTTAACTAATTTGAAAAAAGGAGAGAGTTCTCAATTCAGTTACGCCTATATACGGCGTAATATCTCAATCCATTTTTAAGCGACTTAATTTTTTATGTTTGTTTACCTCTTAACTCCGTCATTTATGAATCGATTTAGAATTTTTGTTTTTTTTGGATTGATAGTTTTTTCTAAATCGGTTCATAAATGAGGGAGATCTGATGTAAACAAAATAAATCAGGTAAAAATGAGTTGAGATATTACGCTAACTGTAAAATTCTCCTTTTAGCTTTGCCACTTTCTGTTAAAAATAGCCTCGCCCTAGGCCCATTAACTTGATCAGCTATAATCTTGCACTCAGTGGTAGACACCAATCACATAAACGCCAAAAACTACATTTCGAATCAACACGCCTTAATACGGAAACCATTAAGAACGGTTTAAGTTAATAAGTAATAGGTACAGTAATTGCCTGTCGGGCACGGATTAAGAACAAATCGTTTCGCCGCTGTAGTTTTTTACTATTTTCTCTTTGGATTGTCCATTTAAATATTTACCTATATGCGAAAACAAACTGGTTGTTTCTTACGGGTAAAAAATTGTGAACTTATGATTAGATTTATGAGACTTATATTGCAATAAATCGAGCAGATAGTTCTCCTAATGATAGGTGTCACGCTTGTCTCTATAAAGTTATAGCTTAACATCAGGTGAGTTGACAGTCAAACGCAAGCCTATTCGTAAATAAATAAATAAAAAGTTGCAGTGCTAGAATTTCAAACGTCAACGGATAAAAGACGTATTTCGTCAGGCACGTAATTCAATTACACCTAGAGACTCAATAGTGTTTCAGTCGGGTATAGTTTACATGACACTTACAAAAAATATATGTAATATATTTTTATATATTTTAACATAATATATTATGTTTATCATAAATTTCATCTGCTAAAGATACCCGAGCTAGGGCGTCATAATTCCCAGGTGACCTCAAAATAACTACGATAATTATAAATTTATAAAACCGCTTTCAAAATGAGTAAATACGAAATTTCGTTTACTTGGATGACATACTTTTTCCAGATATTTTGATTTGAAAACCAAAATACTGAAAAGATTTTGATGAAATTTGTAATAGACCAATCTGAAAGTTTATAATTTCAAAACAGAATTTTCCAAATCGGTTTAGAAATGACGGAGTATTGAGGTAACAAACATTAAAAAAAGAATTGTAAACTCTCTCCTTTTTTGAAGTCAGTAAATAGGAGATATACATGCATACTTTTTAGTTAAAAATGAACGCATACACGACAGAGTTCAAAATACGGAGATGCAAAGAAGGGCCGAAGTGGAAGACAGATTGGCCAGATGCGGCGACGGCATCAGCAAGTGGAGTAGGTCTCTGATAGAATAATGACCACGCGAAGTCAAGCGCAGTCCCGAAAGAGCAAAGAAAGAGCGGTGGCGAGACCATATTTTTTGCTGAAATACATGGAAGGGACTGGCGTTAAATATTGGCGAAAGAAGGAGAAGATTTATGTCCTACAGTAGACTGAATGAGCCGTCAACGTTTATCATGAAGACACGCATAATGATAAGTACTTACTCCATGGTAAAATTTGTAGTTATTATAGCAGTTAAAACCTATGGCCACACAACATTGTTTAAATAAGTTCAATTAACTTACTTAATACTACCCTGGCTATTTACATAACAGGTTTCGTGGCGAAACGGAGGAACCTGCCCAGCAATTAGTGTTCCACGAAATAAATGAAGAAATCCCCCGATTCTTTCCTTAATCAAAGATATTCCCATGGAGTATCAACGTAATTCATTAACGCCATTCATGCGGCCATTTAATTTATTTTTATAAAGTTAATTAATACAGGTCCATTAATATTGAGACTTCATTACAAAAACTTAAATGTTATTTTGTGAGTTTAATGGAATATTCAAAATAATGCATTAAGTTAATTGATGTGGAAATTTTAGTTTCATAATTTTACGTAGAAACTTCAGACTACATTGATTAATATTGCAATTATAGTATGGATCAGTCAGTAGTTAATGGATACAAAATGACGTGGCTTACAAAGTTGTAATGAAATAACTAATAATAATGATATTTACACGAGAATGTTATGAGATAAAAGAATAATAAAATAAAAAATTAATTTAGTTTTTTTTTTTTACAATTCTCATTTGAGTCTAGTAGGTAGATCAGAAGCAGTTGTGCTAGGTAAAACCTGTGTTACAGCTGCTATGATTCGAACCTCCAGCGTCTGTCCTATATCAATTTGAAGGTACCCACATATCGCGATTCCAGCCAAAGAAAAAAGAAGTACCCACCTACATAATGTAAATAATAAAATATGAATTGGAAAATAGGATAGTTAGGTGCTGATTATTGTTGTTTGTTTTGTTGTGTGAGTCTGAATACATTGCAATTTTATTAGAAAGTTAGATTATTGATGAGAGAAGGCTTCTGTTGGAACAGGTGATTACGTAAACTTAAGTAATAACAACAAAAATATTTTCCATTGTAGGGTAGGTTCAGTGCAATGTGTTATTTACTTTGGTGTATGGTCCAAGCTAAGAAAGTTAGACTAGGAATTGGGTGAAATAAGAAATTACATTACAAATTGAATGTAAACAATTAGGTAGATAGTTCCTAATAGTCTCACCATTATAGTAAAATCCTTATTTTTTTACAAAAAATAATTTTGCGGAAGAGAGTGAAATTCGATAAACGGGATACATCTCTGAATTTATTTATTACAAATATTTACTCTTAATTTTAATGGGGCCACCTTTGAGAAATTTAACATAAAATAAAAATAATCATTAAACTCGGTTCATAATCGGCAAAAATTTCGCGTACCTAAGCTCTTTCTTGAAGAAAAAACGAAGATAATCTCATTGCAAAATTGTTTTGGCACATGTTATTTATTGCTTTGAAATATGATATAAGCAAATGATAAACGCGGGTTGAGTACGTATCCAAAATCCTCATTCGAAAAATTTGCTTAACACTAAGCTGTATTTTGTTTTTGTTTTTAGTAACACGATATCATCACGATATTTAAGTACCACAATACTCAGATTTATTTTTAATGTAAAAAAATTAAGATGAAAACGATAAATAGAGAGTAAACGAGTGTTAGTGACGTCACTTCCGGACTACTATTAGGCTTCTTATCTTACATAGCATAGAACCCTAAAGTAGAGCAATCTGTAGCTTCGCATTCTAACTGACTAATAAAGTATTCTGTGATGACGCTCCAAGAGGTTTGATTAAAAATACCAATTAAGATTACGAGCTTTTTATTCCAGTTCTAATCAAGCAGTTAATTAGGATTTAGCTTAAGCCTCCGGTGGCGCAAGTTGTCTATTATAGTTGCCATCCAAAGAGGGTCGGATGAACTTTAACACTGTACTTTACTTTAGACTCTAGCTGCGTATCGGGGTTTTACCTGCGAAATTCTTGCTTTTAAATATCATATAGCTGTTTCTCATGACGCACTTTATTTCTCTGGCAAACTCATCAAAATTGGTTGAGCCTTTTATGTGTTAACGACAGACAGCGAGAAACTTTTGCAAGTACTCGTATAATATTTATTTATTGAGTTTCATGTAATTACTAAGTAGTTTTGTCAGATTTGTGAATATAGTAACAATTTATTATATGCCTTAAGGGCTTAAGTCGCGCCTAATTTTCACAAAACATTGACTCCCCTAAACTTAAATATTCACGTAATTAAGGATATATCGTAAACTGATAATTAGAACATATATGTGGGGGAAAAATTGCAATTATTTTAGCGAATTTATTTCAGTTTCAATTAACGGCACATCCCTATTTACGTGAAACTACTAAAATTCACCATCATCATCATCCACATCCTTCCTTATCCCAGAGCTGGGTATGTGCCTCTGTCTTTCTATGCCATCTGCCTTAGCCCTTTGCAAATCGAATACAGGTTCGACCCGCAATAGAAAAACTGTTTGAAGAAATGGCTCCTGGGAAATGTGTTTTATAACTTAAATGAGTATTTTGATTTTACAAGCCAATTTAATCATATATTTGGATAGCATAGTTTAGAAGCCGATTCGTTTATAATTAATTATAGTGTGAGTAGAAAGCTCGATTATTATCAAACACTATTACGTATAATTGTATACCTGGCTAGTAAAACTGCTGATCTCAATAGTAATATTGTATTGTTACCTTAGTTAACATATAGTTAAGTAGGTACGCACTTATTTATGTCCGTAAGGACTAACTGTACTGTGTTTACCTGTTGATACTTATAATTATTTAAGGCCTTTGTTAATACAGTTATGCACAATAAAATTTTATTCTGTTCTATTCTAGATTACAAAATCTTATTAGTTTCATCAAAATCGCTTTATATACTAAGTTTACAACTAAAATTGTCTTACGATTCCTGCACAAATTGTTACCCGCAACGGTATATCCTAGTTTAAACAGACTAACGTAACACGAAAGCCAAGACATATCTCTCCCATTTTAGGAGCGGCGAAGTAACAAATCAATATTTGGAGTGAGTGCTTTTTCGTGCTTTAGAGAAGCTTTTATCTGGACAACGGTCGGATGGCAGCACAAACAGAAGGACAGAGGCATTCACTTTAACCTAAAACAAGCTGTGACCTCTACAAGAAGTAGGTAGGTACTATACTATAGGTAATTTTTAAATTGCCAGCCAATAAACAAAAAAAATACATAGCAAAAAAAACAGCCAGGTCATAGTAGATTTTATAATTTTTGTAAAAACAGTATATTTATACTATTTGAGAAAACAATTTTTAAGGTAACATTAAATGTATATATTAGCAAGAATTTTATGTACAACGTATTTTCGAATACTTTTCCATAATTAAGTACTACGTAATTAAAATATCATAAAATAATGCGACGCGCTAGAATGAACAACTTTTTACTTGTTTACGTCATAATAAGTAGGTGAAGCAACTCCCAACGATGTTTAAGATAAAAGAAAGTTCGGCTTAGTGGCAGCCCTGGGTCTTTACGGCTACCTGTTTACGCGGGCTCGAAACAGCGCAGTGCGGAAAGCGAACGTGAACCTTAACGCAACGAGATACGGTTTGCGGTTGCGCTACTTTTCGCTATCACCTAAACAGAATCGTTTAAAACAGGTAGTCGTAAGGCCCCTGAAGTCACAGTGTTTTCGGGCCGCCTGAAGGCGTCTGATTAATGCGTCTGATACAAGGTTGTAGTTATAGGACAAATAACTGGGGCCTTCAATTTAACGTGTCATCTGACCTACGGTTGCGTTCAGTCGTAGATGCCATTCGCGATCACCCATTTTAAAACTTGCGATTCATCCGTTGCTTAATTTCAGTGTTATTTTAGGCTATATACTCGTACCTTATAGTAGAGCTACGTCACGAGTGCTACAATTTAAAGTTGAACGACAGGGAAGTTATACAACCTAATCGTGTAAACATTAAAGCAAACCTCAGTCTAATTAAATCCTACAGTTACACATTTTCCTCGAAACACGCGTGTTATTTGGTAATTAGCCGTGACTTAACATGGAAAAACAGTTTAATTAACTCTACCAATGCAATATAGTTGAGGCAATACTGAGTGGAACTCCACCGCGAGCGTTAATTATTATCTGTGAGGAGTGCTCTTTGTTTAGTTACCAACTCTAAATTAGTTTTCGAAATGGATCATTCACACCCCTACCCCTTACCCCCGACTCCCCGCCGGCCGCAGAGCGTTTCTGCAAACAGTACACTAGGTCGTACATTTTTTGTAACCTTCTTTCTGGTGAATTTACGTAGAGAGCAAGTGACTCTTGATCAAGGATGATACTAGAGTGCTATCTTCCTTGCTCTTGATCCTCATTCTGCTCTCGATTATCATTTAGTTTTGGATTTCTGTTTTAAACATATGCATGTTTGTTTAATGCCGTATACATTTCGATACAGATCTATCGAAAGAACGCGAACGAACGAGTTGGTGTATAGATGTGCCTAGTACCTACCCATCAACGAAATCGAGTGCATGCGTGCGAAGCATTCGCACGCGTTCGCCAATGCACGCCGAATGTCGGCACATTGAGAGCGTGAATGCGAGCAGCGAGAATCGCTGATGTGTAGATTTTAGCGATGACGAATGTGCGTGCAGTTGTATAACCTATTCTGTGCTGTGTAGGTACCTAAAATATACTGTGTATAACGCCGCATGCGCTTACGTTCGCCCGTTTACGTTCGTTCACATTGCTACATATATTTTAAAGTACCTCCATCTTTTTGTACTTTAAAACTTTTTTCGTTTGACTATATGTAAGTAACGTTAGTATAGCCTGAATCGAATACTTAGTAAATATAAGTACCTATTTCAAATAACTTACCTTATAGTAAAATAATTGGCCTCGCTTTTCGTTACTGTTTTCCACTTACATTGTGTCCCGGCTCTGTTCCTCGGTAATTGGAACGTTCTGAGATGACACCACTCGGCTGCCTCTAATCAGTTAACAAGAAACGCACTACGTACCAGCTATTGTGCGACGTAAACACATGCCACATTTCCTATGACAACTCTACCCTATATTTCAACCTCTATTCAGAAGGTAACTTACATTGTGGAGCTCAAATCAAACTTTCAAACAAAACTACTTTTAAGAAGTCAAGCCATAAATAAATTGACGAAACTTTATTTTTTAATCTAGAGATTGCAAGACCAAGTTTTTCAATAACATAAAGAATGCTCCTTGTATAATAGGTAGGTAATTGTTAACTCATAAGAAAACATGAGTTAAATAAATAAATCATAATAATTATCAACCAGCACAACTTCCTGTAGTTACCGAACTTATCAACTGTTCACATTTTCGAACGAAAAATGTAGGTGAAGTAATGCATGAACGCCCTACTTTCCAGTTAATCCACTCCTCCAGAGAAGAGGATGCTTTAACACAAAACAAATAAAAATGAATCCCGTGGATGAGTGCTTCAATTTACGAACGGAAAGCTTTTTTGGGAGTATTAAGTGAGTGTTCTTATTTCGTTTCAGGCCAGAGATGGGCGTAAGTAAGCACTTATCTTTACAGTTCCTGCATTAAGTCGTCAACAATTAAGCCTCATTAAATTTCATTAGTGGAATGGTCCCGCAGCGGGTAAGAGGGGGTGGAGGCTGGCCGTCGCCGCTTAGACGGATAATCTCCAGCTGTCAGCCGCTAATGCGTTTTAGAGTACGTAATTTGAACCGTCGAGATCCGTGGTAATTAACAGCAGCAATTAACCTAAGTGATTATTAGTAACTACCGCTGCAAGAAGCAAGTGCGTGGTTATCGACTAGAGTGACAACACAGACGAAATGCTCAACCCATAATGATAGTTTACAATGAACACAGAGCTTTTGTGCACGGCTTTTACTTGAATAGATATGTAAAAATATATTACAATAAAAGGTTTACAAAAAGTCAGATTCTTATACAACGCAGACGTTTCAAGTTTCCAATAAAATATAAGTAATTTAAGTGAAGATTCACACGAGAGTAGAGTGAAGGGTTTACGTCACTTCAATTTTGTGTTAAAAGTAAGTGTGCGCCTCAAGTAACCCGGAGGCAGGGGTAATGTATTCCCATATATACATAAGTGAAAACATTTTAAGAAGCTCTACGGACCCACTGCATCACCCCGGGGGTTAGGGCCTAAAAGCACTATCTTGGAGCCAAAGCCTTACAACTCGTCTCAAATTCAACTTACTTTGCTCTGTGTAGGTGCCCGCGTAGATGGTATGCGACGAAAACGGTCTTAGTACTCGAGATATTGCTTATTTTTTAAGGTTCTGATTTTATAAACTAAGATGAAATAGTAAATTTGTTGACGCGACGCGGGGGTCAATACATATATCTACTATACTAGTTTGGGGAGAGGTGGCTATAGAGATTTTTACGATGTGGCATTTGCATATTTTTTTTGTGTGGGTAATTTCCTATAGGTACTCGAGCAAATACACGAATACTTATTATTTAAATTAAATTATTCTAGAATGATATAATATTATAGCATATTAGTATACCTGGTCATAGCTAAGCGTGTTCGTGAAAACCACGTTTAAATCAGTTCAGTAGTTCAGGAGAGATGCGTTTACAAACAAACAAACAAAAATTATTTTAAAAAAACTGTCTTAACGTGTTCAGCAGCTTATTTTAAGACGCTCTGTGTGATTATTGTATTGATATCTCGCAATTACAGGTTTTCTTATCTCTACGTTTTTATTATATGTATAGATCAGTGTTTTTCAAACTGTGGATCGCGACCCCCTGGGGGCTGCCATGTCTCTATAAGGGGGTCGCGAGGGTCGCGAAGTCTCGGTAAACGAAAAAAAAAAATCGAAGAAAAATTTATTAATGAGTTATTATAACAATAAAAAAAGGTTGTACGTAGTTGATATTTGTAATATATTAAAAAACAGATTATAAACTGTGGAAGGTAGGGGGTCCCGAATTTTTTTTCATACTTAGGGTCGCGTCTTGAAAAACACTGGTATAGATAGTATGAAATCTTCACGACTACAAGGTTCATACGTTAGTCGTGCCAAAATGTTCCTAAAAAAAGAAAAAAAAAGTAGTGACTTTCAAGTAATATGCGGTTTACGAAGTAAACAGACTCATGTATCGGCCTTAGTATTCCTATTCGTTATCTGCTAAGACAAAAATTGTGAATAAAGCCCGCGTGCTCTGATATTTTCCTCTGTGTGGTTTTTACCTTTCATGAAATAGATACGTACCTAATTTTTTTATTTATTTTTCTAATAAAAATACTATTTTTGTTCCCTCAAAATCAATGTATTGTATAAGTTAATAGAGTTTGTTCTCATTTACTGAAGAAAAATATGAACCTATTTCCGAGTTCGTATAAAGCTTTTTTGATTTATTATTAGCCTTTGGATTGTTCATTAAACACAAAATTCAACGCTTAACAAATATTTTAGAATATTTATTATAATTATTAGACAAAAAAAAAATTAACTCCACTTTCTTTAGATATAATTAGGTAGGTTCCTATATTCAAAAGCAATAAATGTGATGTGTACCTACCTACTTATATTTTTTTTTCGTGCATTTAAATTTAAAGCTATTTTTGTAAACAAGCATTTTTTTTACTGAAACTAAGAACAAGGCATAATGCGTCTAATTTCAATGATATTTTTTTTAAGTTTTTGCCATAACATCGTAAAGGACATTATAAAAGGATCTTGTTCCAGGATCAAGAATTCGGGTTATAGTATCAACCAGAACACACGTAACGAATTCAAGTTTAGTGTCGCTCGGCTCTGGGTAAAACTCCAAGCCGTTGCACAGGACGCGCAGTCTTACCTGACAACATTTGCCGGCCAATCCGCAAGCAAGACCAACCTCTTGTTAGTCGCAAAACCAAACCACCCCAGAAAATCAGACTACCCACATTACTCCGAATTCTTATTTTAAAATCCGTGGCAGACCAACTTTCCTTTCTCTGTGTCACGGCTCACGAATACGCGACCATGCTCGATTTCATATAAAATAAATTGAAAAGTTTTCGAGTTTAATTCCGTCTTGAAGCCGCCGTCAATTCGAGCTCGCAACGGCGTGGCGGAAGCGAATCTCGATGTTTTGTAATGGAGCTTTTTAAAATGGAAGTCGAACTTTTGTCAGACACTTTTAGCCGCGCCAGAGATACATTTAAGCTTTTTAACTTTTCCACTCCGGTAATGTATCCCACACTTTCCTACGTCTGTAGTAGACGTGAATAAGTATTTTTATAAGGGTGTATAGATAGAGCAAGCGAGTTTTTTATTTGCGTGATTCTGCGCGTCCCCAGTCGCTCGCAATAATCTTGCCAAAGAGCTTCTCTATCCGACTTTAGAGTGTTTATTTTTTTCATGTTCGACGACAGTGTAAACATTTTGCCTACGATCCATTAAGTAAATGCACTCTGGCCGCCACTCGGCACTGCATTAATATTGCATTTCTAACTCCCCCTCCCGGGCACCGGGCCGGGATCGCGACCCTCGATGGACATTACTTCGACAGGATATGGGGGACAACAACGCAATTGAGTTATCTCAGCGCTAATGTATCCCTAAAAATTATTACTGTAGTGCCAGTTACTTGGTGAATGTTTATATAGTCACACGTACCTAGGTGAGTAGGTACCTAATAGTCGTCAGGGTAGCACGGACAAGATGCGTATGAAAAATGAAAAAGTTTTGCTGCATTTGTTAGCTACCCAAATCTTTTGAAGCTACTCGTATAGGTACTGTTTTTTATCACGAGACTGCTCAGAATAAAGGTGATGTTGATTTGGGTATATATTTAAGTTTTTTTCTATATTACCTCCTGTACCTAACCTTAAATATAATGTAGTGATATCTTCATTGTGTAGCCTTAATGGCTTGACAAATTTTGAAGTGCACGCTTTGTCGTTAGATTCGCTTTCTACAGGAATGTCATAAGATACATGATGCCGCCTTTACTGCCTTTACCAGGCCTTTACTAACATATTTGGCATGTCGCGTCTTACATACTTACTCCAAAATTATTACTTAGTTATTTTACTCTTGTAAAAAAAGTTCACTCACCCAGTCCATGCATCTACTTCAGGGAGATAATACATAAACGTCGTGTTGAAATCCCAAGCATGTAATTTGTAAAATGTCCATTAGTAGTGTGTCGCTGCCGATACATTGTGCAGGTAACACAATGGCACGTCGTTAAATGTTTCATGAGGTGCCTGGGCATCACCTGGTGTGACGAAAATAACAAATTCAGAACGCTTTTCAAAACAACACTCAGCCTGTGCTACATTATGTATGAGCACTCCATTTGGTGATCCGCTCAGGAGTCCCGCTCGCGGCTCGTTAAGCGCCTACATTAGCTACAAACACTTATTGATTTTGAGAGATTGATGTAATTCGAGACGAAAAGTGCCTTGTTACGGGCTGAATAGATTTCAGTGTCGCTTCTTGTTTAGTTCTTGTAGTGAATACAATGCTCGTGAGATATCTAGCTAGTCAAATTAATCTATCTAATGTGAAGTTGTAGGAGGTACTATTGTCATAATTATTAAAATTATTAAATCCTTGACGGAACATCAGGGAGGGATCCGTCGTCTACAACAAGAATAATATAGGTATGATAAGTCTCATCATCATTAGCCAGAAGACGTCCACTGCTGAACATAGGCCTCCCCCTTTAACCTCCATACTAAACGACATCCTGCCATCTGCATCCACTGGATGCGCGCGACTCTCACAATGTCGTCGGTTCATCGAGTGGGAGGCCTACCTACGCTGCGTCTTCCGGTTCGCGGTCTCCACTCAAGAACCTTTCTTCCCCATCGGTTATCAGTTCTTCGAGCGATGTGGCCTGCCGATTGCCACTTCAACTTGCAGATTTTAATAGCTATGTTGGTGACTCTGGTTCTTTGGCGAATATCTACGTTCTGAATTTCATCACGCAAAGAAACTCCGAGCATAAAAGTCTTCATCATCATGACTTTTAAGACGTTTTAGAAACAAGGAGAGTCGCTTATTCTCTTTTCATCGCCTTTCATCAACATAACGGCTTCGCATAGATACCATAGGTCTTAGATGGGTACAGCTAGGATCTAGACTTTTAATTACTCATAGGTACATTCAATAGAGAATTTGGTCTGAGATCTTTTATAATACTCTACAACGGGTTTATATGGAAGCTATCTCCCATACACAGACACAGGAATGGGGTGGTAGGTAGGTACGTCTTTGTAATGATCTCGCTCCCAGCAGACACTAAAGCGAAATTTCTATGATCCTTACGTAACTTTATTAAATGATAACAGGAGATAACCGGCACCTCAGAATTAATTAATCCACTCAGAGATTGCATCTAAAAGCCCCGCGCCGCCCCCCTCACCCGCCAGGGGTCGATCCGTTTCCAGCCACTTAAACTTCACGCGGCGCGCTCTAGCTTCCGTTTTAATTACAAAATTAATTCAAAATGTAATTAAAGTTAACAATAAGGCAGCAAACAATTGAAGTTATTTATGTTAGTTTATGCTTTATGGCGAGCACTGCTCTGCTGGAAAATACTATTTTCTCGGCGCGGCGGTGGCGGAATGCGGAGTAAGCTGATTTTAATTTTATGGCTTTAGGCTTGCGAGTTCTCGAATTGGTACACACTCAAACGACGTTCTCGTGTAAGCAAATAAAAAATGGTACTACTTACCTGCTACTTCGGTGGTGCGATGACCACAAATTGGATCTTAATCATTGTCATTATTCGTACCTTCAGATCACTGCAGGGTATCCCAACCCCTCCCCCCTTTTTTCGCGAATTTCTTTATAGCTTGCACTTACCTCGACCATGCGTTTTCGTGAAATTTCGATATACACCACACCACAAATAAACCGCCACTCGCCACTCCTCACATCGTTGTTGCGATTTCACATTAATAGGATACACTGAAGCTGAAGCTCGCGTAGATCTCTCCGTTTCCACGAGAGGAGTCAGACCAGCAGCACTTGGAGTGCCCTACCGGGTGGCGTCCTGTAGGTCGTCCCAGGTACGCTCTTTTCAAACACGATCCTATTACAGATCTCAATATTAGAAAGGAAGGCAAGGTATAGATACAAAACGTATGCTGCTTGAATATGGGTTCCAAGTTTGGAGCTTCTGTATTTTGAAAAGGATACTGACATTATTGACCTTCCTTGCCTGCTCTAAAGTGTTCAAAGTAGAGCCACCAAAATACCATTTGTTCTTCGTCCAAGCCCTACGAAGAAAAATTAAAAGCTCACTACTCTACTAGAAAGTAAACGCCACAAAACCCTATATCTAGGTCTGCACCATCACAGACCAATCCTCAGCAACAGGGTCGTTTTCAATTGAAACAGGTAGCCTGAGGGTGTGGTCGCATCGAAATCAATAAATGCGTAAAAACAAACTCGACAGATGGATAAGAAAGGAGAAGGTATACTAATAGAAAAGAATACTAAATTTTGACACTGTGTGATATAGGCCCATTAGCCTATGCTGCTCGCCTATCATCAAATAAATAATAAACCTAGTTATCATCATTATCAGCCTATCATGTTCCCACTGCTGGGACACAGACCTTCTCTCAGAGAGAGAGAGAGAGAGAAGGTGGACCCTAATCTATCATTCTGGACCAGTGAATATTGTTGAATGTCATTTATGTCTTTGAACTGTTTGAGGTTCTTGGACATACCGGTTCACCGCTTTTGAGTGATGTCATCGAAACACTGCACATAATTCATTTAAGTATGAAATAAGTCAATTGTGTATAGCAAAGGATCGAACCGGTGCCATCAGATTGTAAAACGCACATCCTATGGCTCGGACACAATCGCACATAACGATTAGTTTAACTAGGTTACCTATAAAGTAGGTATCTAAAATAAACACACTGTAACGAAAAGGACTCCTTTACTCGAAAGGGTTCCGTATTCTAACTCTATCATCAGACCAGCTCAATTATAATAAGGAATAAGGACTTTATAATAAGGACATAAAAGTCTACAAACGTCTAAATAAATTACTATCATACTATACTTAGCCGTTGTCAGGGCCTAAACATAGATTCTAACATTCTATGTCACTCCAGTATTCGAACAGGCAATAAAGCTCTGTTGAAAAGCACTTAATGGGATTGATTCAGACCATTTACCATTCTATAAACAAACACAACCTTTCCATTATGGTAAATTATAAAACCTTTTAGCAAATCGAAACCGAAGAAAAAGGAGCGGTTTGCATTGACATTATTGAATAGCAATCTAGTGAGATATTTTGAGATAGGAAAGGAAGTCTGCTGGCAATTTCTGTGTAAAATAATAAGGTAGGTTAGTACATATCTAAGATCAGATAAACAATGGAGATATGGTAAGGAAGGTACATGGTATGGCAGGTGCGAACGCATTATGAAATAGTTGGAAAAAAAAAATCATGGCCTGTTTAAACAATACAGTAGGCTTTAGTCAAACTCACCATGCCGACGACATTGCTGTTTTTTTTTTGTCATGTAGATTATAGTACCTATAGGTACGAAATATGCGAACATGAAAATGTTGCGTTAAGCGGTTTAACAGTACCTATATTAGTGCAACATGTAGGTATAGTGTTTTTTTTTTAAATCAAATTATTTAATTTTATCAAATCCCCGATTGAACAGCTGTTAATCTTCAAACAGCTGAACAGAGGGCCTAGTGCGAGTTTTACCTGTGGCGTTTACTTATTCGATCGCGCTAGCGTTAAATGGCGAGCAGTTCCTCTTACATGCGCTAGATGACGCTGTTTTTATTTCTTACAAAACGTAGTTCACGTTGACGCGATCGAGTAAGTAAACCTAAACCTCAGGCCCTCAGGATATCTTGGATCATTGCTAAAAAAACTAAATCAAAATTGGTTCCGCCGTTTGGGAGCTACGATGTCATACATAAACACACAGCTAGATACCTACACGTTAAACTTATAACACCCCTTTTATAAATGTTCTATCTAGTTATACCACTGAAGTGAGAATTTTTTTCGTTTAGATTAGAAGGGCTGTCAAGGCATTTTTGTAAGAATTCCGTTGTAGCCAGTTGAACACATGCAAACGATACGTCAAAATATAACTACATAGGAAGGAATGCAGTAATTCGTCAAGAATAGTATTATTTCAAAAGGTTATGAACGCCATTTTGATAAAGTTTAAAATTGACCTTCTCGTGGTGCAATACGGTTCAGTTCCCCTTGAATTTTGTGCAATTATTTTGGTAAATGTTGCTAGTGCAAAAAAACTGCACGATTATTGTGCGGTTTATAATACTAGTAGAGAAATATAGACCGTATCGTAAATTAAAGTACTTCATTATTAAAACAGTTCTACCTTAAACTGCACGAAAAGTGGTTGGTAAAAAATATGAGTTAAAGAGTTTTTCAACAATTTTGTTTATTTTAATTAACAAAAGTTGTGTATTAACGCATGTGATTATGTTATACTAGTGAATTATTATTCTTTAAATACTATTAAGGTAAGTTCGTAGGTTTGCATGAGTGTGGGCAAACAATAGGAAGTAAAAAAATATATTTTCGGTTTTGCCCCAAAACTCCGCACAAACTTAGCTAGATAAGTTTCCATGACCTTAATAGGTCATGCTTTGACCATGATATCGATTTAGGCTATGTTTAGAGCTCGTTTTATGTGACTTTAAATGGGTAGAAAAATAAATATTATTTGATAAGGTTAAATGCAATTTCCATGCGAAGCCATTGAAAATAAAAAGATATTATAAAATTTAGAATGTGGTAACACAGCTAGTGATGGGACAGTTTTGTGTGCAGTTTTGATTTTATCGATAACTTGTTTATTGTATACCTTATAAAATATTTTATGGTAATACTTGCCCTAGTCGTTTAAAAAATCTACAAACTCTTATTTAACTTGCATCGTTGGTATGTCTGTCAGCTTCCCGATTCAAAATTTGTAATCCATTTTTCTAAGCACGTTTCAGTTGCACTAAGTAAATTTGATGTTTGTAAAATAATATGGTGGTACTTAACTGGCCTGATGATGGAGCCAGAAAGGTAGGCCATAGTAACCTCTCTACTACATACTTTTACTTATTACTCCGTCGTGTTTGGACTCGTTGAATTCATTTTGATAAGGACTATTAGACCAAAAAGACAAAAACAATATTTATTGTCTGTCTAATAATTCATAGATTTACTGACGACTTGCCCCATGGTTTCACCCGCTATCCTATAGTAACTGCTATTTTTTCAGGGTAAAAACTATGAGTCAATCCAGAATATAAGCTACCTCCATACCAAATTTTATTTTTATCCATTCAAGTGAATGGATTTCAGATTTCAGTGAAAACAAACATATTAATACGCAGACTTTCTTATTCATAATAATAGTGTGATAATGTTGTTGTCTACATCTACATAATAAGACAAATGAATAATAACACAATAAAGTTTAATCTTCAAAAAATACTCCTAAAGTAGGTATTGTATGAAATGTAAGAAAAATAAAAAAATATCGATATCGATAAAATTATGGTAACCACTATTATTGTCAACGGCTTGTCAAGGGCTTATAATTAAAACACGGTGAAATCACAAAATTATCAATAATTTAGACTTTACCGGTGATAGGAAATTCCTCCTTTTTTAAAAATTAAAATCCATTCTAGCTCTACCACACGTAATTACAGCGCAAGACGGCATTGTGGATAAATCCGATGGAGCAGCATACGAATTCGAATTCAGTTAGCAACTGCGATGCGGAGTTTGACGCGTTGACGTGCATACTAATGTTCACTCGTATGCCTCGTAACAAATGTTCCATCTCTCTTCCGTTCTATACCCTTCTCTTTTCTGTGAGTTATACCTATGATGTTGCACCGCAGAATCTACTAAATTGGTTAGTTAAATTATCTATTAAGTACGTAGGTAAAAAAACACCCTGGTGAGTGTCCCTTTATTATTTTATTGGTACCTATTATTTATGTAGGTAACTTGCCTTCTAATTCAGGCTTATGATACCTATATAGGGTAGGTAGGTACAAACCAAAATGAGGAAGAAAAATCGAAAACTAAAATATTATTTTCGCGAAATCTATAAATAATATGTTTCATCTCCTTAATGAGAACCATGTTTTTTGACGCTGATTATACCTAAGCCCATCTTCCCATTTCTGATGCGCTTATTTTCAAAAGCATCTTCTGCCCCCATGAACCAAAAAGTGATTTAATTCATAATAACTACTCGTAAATAGTTAAGTACTACTTAACTAAAAATAAGAACTTTTTTACCTCGTCACATAATATAAAGAAAATAAGTATGTTTATTACAATTACCCATATCATACATATGATTAGATATTAAATATTAACTGATTATATACCGTGCTAAGGTTGTGGATGGTCCCGATATTTCAGCGCAATTACATGCAAAGATATTTGAGAAAAACCCATGTAGCTTCATTGTATAATTTTCCTAAATCTGTGTATTTTTTACTATTAATGTGTAATAATGGCGGACTGTTATATATTTAGACGCACGTGAATGTCCTCAAGTATGGGCAAGAATTCTCGTGTTGTTTCCAAAATTCCATAGAAGCCTCTACTAAAGTAAAATTTTAAAAAACTATCTCGGTTGTTCACTACCCCACTCCCACAGTGTCCACAGTAGTCTCCACTTTCCCGATATATACCTACTTAATAGTGTTCCGTGTCTATGCTTCACTACGGCATGAATTTCCCGATATATACTCTGATCTATGGGCATCTGTGATGGGCATCATAGATCCTATGGGCATGAATAAGACTTGACCGTGACATACTTTGCTTGACTCTGACAGTGATTATCTGATTATCTTGTGTGATTGACGATATCTAGTAAAACTTGAAAATGTTTGAATACTTGACACTAGAAAATGCACAAGAAGTGCGACGCTTAAATCAAGAAAGAAATATATTTTTACCACTATAATTTTTAATAGAATGTCAATATCATCTTGTCAACTTGACATCCGTGGTATGTCATTGTGCCATCAAAGCCGCCGCGCCGGACTGCCGACTATTCTCTTTACGCCGTGGCGCCGACCCACCGGTGATCTTTAAAAACAAGAAGTTAATTGAAGTGAGAATTTTAAAATTTTCGTATCGTAGTAGGTTCGAAGTTTTGTTATCAAAAAATGTGTCCGCGACAAAACAAAATGTGCGCTTGATGTGCTTGTGAACGGCGACTAGCGAGCGTGCAGTGCGGTCTTTTTAATTTTGCATTTTCGTCGATTTTGTTTCTTATGGTATCTGCTTTAAACATTATTGCATAGTAGTGAAGTGATTTGATTAAAAAGCACAAATAATCAACGCGAGAACTATGCCAAACACCCGAAAGAAAATTATAAAAACCGTGTACAAAGATGACGAGAGTGAGGACGAGACCGGAGACTTCAGTGATTCCGGCTCAGAAGCGCATATCTCAGAACCACCTTCTTCTGACGAAGAAGAGATTGAAGAACACAGATCGTCAGCAGATGAATTCAGCAGCAAACCAAATAAAAGTAGACAGAAACAACCGATGAAAAGAAAACCTAAGTTTGCGAAAGCATTCATCAACAAAATTAACAAACAAACCTATCCTGAAACTGAGGAAAATGATGCTAATTTGCCGCAATTCACTGTTAAAGATCTAACAGATGCTGATAAATTGCTTCCTTCAGTTCTGAATTTATCTGAAAGTGGTAAGTTAAGTACTTTTTTTTCATATAAAACACTGAATAGTAGTTATGTATTGCGTATCTACATTTATTTTTACTTTATTTACTGTTCTTGACCATCTAATAGAGATATTACGGTTAATAGACATGTGCTAATCATGAACTGGAGTGGATTGAACATAAACAGATTATTTTCTTAATCGGAACGATGCTCAGGAAACATATTTGCTGAAATAAATAGTTCCACCTCCACAGATGTTGCCATTCGGTTCAAGTTCATGTGATAGACCAGTAATTTAGGTACACAGTTTCTTAGCTCAATCGGAACGCGTAGCTAGGTTTCACTTTTATAGAGCCTAAATTGTCAGTTGATTTTCTTTCATACTTTAAGAGTAAAAAACGAAAATAAGTTTTTAAAATCAATTATCAACCTTAACGCAAGAGTACAAAAGTCACATCACACATTGTTGCAGCGTAAGAGATGGCACGTGCCAATATGTAATATATATAGTGTTTGAGAGGACGTTTTTGCATAGAGTTAGTCGAAGGGCCAGAAAGTGACAAGATATATTTTATATCTCTCAAAAAATACCATAAAAATTTTAAAAAATTCATCCTCTCTCACTTTCTCATCTCCTATAAAATTATATGATTCGGGCGTGTTAGTTTGTGATTAAAAACTGAAATTGCCTTATTGATTATTATTTTACTTAAGCGGAGAAGATATACTAAGACGGGTGATGCTGGCCACTGTGGTCTAACATGCACGCGGACAAAAATGCAAACACAAGAACCGAGAGCCGGGCTTGTGGCTCAGTAAAGGCCATTCAAACACTGTGTGTGCCAAAACGAAAAGATTGAAAATGTTCATCTAGCACATGCTGCAGCTATGTGGCTCCCATCGGTGGCTTAGTGTACAATGGCACATAGTAGATCTCATAAATTTTTTTGTAACAACTATTTAATAACGAATTTTTATACATTAGGTATAGAAAAGTTGTAAAAAACCCATTAAAACTAAATTTGTAAATAAGAATCCTGGTGCTAGGCTTTCTAACCCCATATGCATTTTATCATGTTTCCAGATAGCAGTGATGATGAGATACCGAAAGCATCCAGTAAGAAGGCAGCTAGAATTCCTTATTCTATGCCAGAAGAGCAACAAAGCAAAAATGAAGATAATAGGGAATACACTGATGTATGTACTTGTAACGATTAGTCATAACAAACACTTTATTTCCAGCTAAGCCATAAGAGTCCATGCTTCGTGAGATGTCTATCTTGCTCGCGCATTTCAACATTTTTGAGTATGCAAAATAACTGAAAATACAATGACAATTATTTAGGGCATTATTGTGTTGTTCATTTGCATCAGTCTAGACGTAGAGCGGAGTCCGCGTGCCTTCGCCACATCTTGCACACCCACGCGCAGGAGTTTTGCGCACCAGTTCTTTTGGCCTGCTGACCAGCTGTTGGTTTGCAAATGAACAGCAGCTCAGCGGCCAATGTTCTGGGAACATCCTTAGGGCCCAAGCACAAGCCGAAACTCGACCTGCGCCTTCTGTGCCGATCAGCGATTATTTGGATAGATTTGACATGGTCGTTGTGTGATCTTCTGATATTACTATATTCGGGGTCGAAAAAAAAACAGAACGACGTCTCTTCATACGAGGCGCGATCCTGATCGCAGACCCCATCTCAATCATGACCCCAGAGAAGTATTATTGTCTAGCCACTCATGTAAGGAGGCCTACTAGAGTAAGATAGTTAATAGTTAAATACAGTCTTTTTAAAAGCAAGCTTTTTGCAAGCTTTTCCTTGTTTTTTTGTTATTATGATATTGGGTGATGAGACGAGCGAAGTCGCTCTTCTAATGGCTCTTCACGCTTGCCCATAACAGTTCAACGCCACACAGAATTTTGAGTCTAAAATCCTCCTAATGGATTTTGCATATACCCTTAGTTCTGGTGACAATACAATATGCAATACCCAATATTGTAATATTTTCAAAATGGTTACCAAAATAAAAATAAAATTATGTAAATAAAAATACAAAGCATAATAATATAAGTAAAACCTTGTTTTAGAAAATATTTTAATTAATTAATTAAAGCTTGTTATATATACATATATATATATATATATATATATAGTCAAAATCTGTTATAACGACATCAAAGGGACTGCTCATATTCAGTCGAAAAACCGGTGATGTTTAGTGTGTATGGTGCAAGTACAAACAAATCGATAGGTTATTATAACCGGCATGTTGTTCTAAACGATGTCGCAGTAAAAGGTTTTGACTGTATATTGTAATAGCAGCGCCCCGCGGTTTCACCCGCGTAGTTCCAAGGTAAAAGTAGTCTATGTTTCTCTACATAACATCAGCTATCTCCCAGTGAACATCAAACTCAGTCCAGCCATTTTGGAGTCCATAAGGAACATTATACACATTTTATATATATATATATATGTTATAAAGAGATTATAAAGTACCTAACGATGAAATTAAAATATGCAATACTTACATTACAGATTTGGGCAAACAACATTGCCGACAACAGTGAAGAAATTGCAAAGAAAACATTTATGGAACTTGAAAAACACAAAACTACTTTAGAAGAAACAAAAGCATCTCTTCAAAGGTATGTGCCAAGAAACAGTACTGAACAAACAAAAGAATCAAATGTTACAGATCTTTTGGCCCTCGGCGAAGATGTTGTTCCACAGAAAATTTCTGCAATACCAAAAAGAAAAGGCAAAAAGGCCAAAAATGACAGTGATTCTGAAGTTGAAGACTGGGAAGAAGTTAAAGGTAAGAATATTTACAAACGTATTGTTTGTATGTTGCGCCCTGCTATTTTATTTGCATGTTTTAGATTTTTTTCTCTATTTTATAACTAACAATAGGATATGTATAATAGGATAGGATAATAGGTATGTTATGTCTGTCCTTATACAGGGTGTAAGGGAAACGCTTCTCAAGCCAAAATGCTACTATTATACTATTTAAACAATCAAATACCATAACCATTTTTTTACTTTTAGTTCGGCAAACAAGCATGCGGTCCGCCTGATGGTAAGCAAAACCGCCGCCTATGGACACCTGCATCACTAGCGGTGTTGATGGTGCGTTGCCTAATATTTGTTATTTTTGTGGTTTAGAATGTTGCCAAACAGCAATGTAAGCAATGTGTAGCGTACACGTGACGTAGCGCAGCGCAGGTCGTTTGTTGACCGTTAGCGTCAGCTGACATTTTATTTGCACAACACTGCGAGCATATTTTTTTGTAATAAATCAGCGTTAATTGTGTTATCGTATCAGCAATCACGAAGACTATCACCAGTCTCCGTTTACGGTAGCATTTTGCTTACAGCCGGTATAGTACAATACTACATCCTTGCCAAATTTCATCAAGATGAATAAAGAAAACAAAGACAGACTCTACAAAGGCTAGTTAGATAATATAACTCAACAAAACAATTAAAGAAAGAATTTTTAATTAGAATTTCAACTATAGTTTGTTCAAGTTTTTCAAGTTCTGACAGTGGCAACACATTGTAAAATCTAAGTTTAAACATTTTCTTTTAATTTTTCCCTATAGTATATTATCTTCCAGCTATAATCTTACGTTCAAAAACCTAGCAAAATAATTTACGTTATTTTGGCTACAATCTATTGCAGCTAAAAAGAAAACGTACCGAGAATAGCGGTTTGTTGTTCATGTCGTAAAAGTTTTTGTGAAATATCTGTTTTATATTTTTATTTTTTTATAATTTAATTATTCCCATTACAGAATCTAAAGCAATACCACAACAAGGTTTGCAACTTGTAGTAGCTCTCCCAGACTCTGTATGTAGAAAATCAAAAACAATAGATGTGGAAATGATGATGAAGAGAAAAATGAACAGGGTTAAAAAAGAACATCAAGTCTTCATGCACAAAGTTCACGTTCTTTGCTGGATAGGCCACGGAAATTATGTCAGCCCTATTTTAAACGATCAAGAAATCATGGCTGCTCTTCTCGCAATGGTCCCAAAAGGATGCTACCCTGAAAGTAGATTAGACATGAAGTATGTTGAACAAATCACTAAATGGTACAAAGATAAAATAAACATAAAACTAGATAAACATGAAAATAAATTCAGGCCAAAAGCTCCGCCCCTCAGAAATATCTTACTGGGGCAAATCAAGAGCAGATCTGTGACGGCAAAGAAATATATGGTGTTTATATTTGTTGCAATGTTACGAGCTTTAGGTCTGCAATGTCGCATCATGTTTAATTTCGTGACCGTCCCTCTTAGACCACCCATTTCTGAGTTATGTTCTCTAGCTACAAAACCCAAAGACGATAAGAGTAAAACAGAAGACAAAAAAGTTGAAAAGCCAAAAGCAGCAAAACGTAAATCAACTGATAGTAAAGCCAAACCAAAAGTAAAGCTCTCACAAGTTGACGGAAATTATGACAGTTTCTCATCAAGTGATAATGAATTTGAAATCTCATTTCATGTTGATAATAATAGAAGTGATAGTGATTGTGAAAATTCATTACAAGTAGACAAAAATGATGATGATACAAATTACAATTACTTAGAAAACTTATTGAAACAGAATGAAAATTATAATGAAGTAGAATATTTATTGGAAGTGGATGAAAATTATGAAGAAAATGACAGTGAGTTCGAAAATATAATGCAGGTTGATGGAAATGATGACGCTTCTGTAAACAAGACTCGACCCATGAGGAAAACAAGAGCAAAAAAAGCTGAAGCGGCAAAGGCTAGTAATAATAAGGAAGATGAAGAAGCTTCACCGCCTAAAAGATCTAAAAAGAATCCTGAGGTATCAGTAAAACCTGCATCAAAAACTAATTCAGTTAAAATAGCTAAATCTGCAAAATCTCCACAAAGGCAAAACACTAATAAAGGCAAGGGAGATGATACTGATCCAAACGCCCAAAGTAACGATGCTCCTAATAAAGTAAAATCGCCTAAAACTTTATCTTTGAAAAAGCCTGCTGCCAATGATAAAAAATCTGAGAAAATTGAAAAAGACAAACTAACAGTTGTCAAGGTAAGTCGGAAAACTAGAAGTAACGCCAGGCCCATTACTCAAGCAGTTAACTCAACCACCTCTATTAAAACTGACAAAACAAGTACCTCAGAATCACAAGACAAAATAACTAATCAAACAAGTACCTCAGAAACCCAAACTAAGAAGAAATTAAATCTGCCTAAAATTGTAGTAACCAATGAAATCCGAAAAGAAATAACGCAAAGCAAATATTTTGAACCAGTCAATGAAGATACTAAAAGTTCAACAAGAAAAAGATCTCGCACGACTATAGTCGACAATGAAAACCAAAATTCTGAACTCAAATTAAAAGACACAAAATCTAAAACAAGAGCTAAAAGTGCTCCAAGCTGTGCTGAAGCAAAAAGCAAATATTTCAATGAGTCTGAGGTTAAACCTAAAAGACTGAAGTTAAATGTTCGGCAATTAAAAAAACAAGAGAAAATAGAAGACGCACAAAGAGTCAGTCATAAAGATCTTATAAAACCGAAAACAAAATCCAAAAACGATGTCACCGGTGACTTGGTTAACATTATTAAAGGCAGGATCAAAGGTGCTAAGGAAGAGGCAAAGAATGGAATTGTGAAAGGTAAGGCAACATAAATACAGAAGAATTATTTTCTCCTTGCTGGTGATACCACTGTTTAGGGTAAGGTAACATGTTTTTTCGTTTACGCCAAAACTCCACCAGCACAACCTTACATAATATATCGCCACTCCATCTAGTCACAATCCTACGCTACGTTTCTTGATTCATAGTCTAATTCTAGGTGTCCATGTTGTAATTTTTTTTTATATTAATAAGAATGGAAAGCGATGTTGTGGCTGAACATAGAGCATGTAGACCTAGAAGATACTTATTCACTCGATGAAGATACCAAGGTTATAGTTTTTAAGAAACAAGGACTATGGTAAAGCAATCCAGTCCCTAGCGGTCTCATTAAGAAGGTGGAAGCAAACTGGTAAGTTCGAGCGTAGCCTACTTTCATAGCCGGCTATGTCGACTATGTAGAGATGGTATTTATGTGTTCCCCGACTTGTCCTGTTATAGAAGGGGTAAGGAGGGATTAGATTGTGTAGCGTAAGCACACTCCGAAATGCAGCCTGTAAAAAAATCGCGAACCACGCTACCCTACTTCGATACTAGAAGCTCTGCAGCTTTAAAAGAAACCACTTTTTAAAACATACCATAAACCATATTTGAGAAAACTGTCATATTAAGATAATCCTAACCTTTTTAGAGAAGGTAAAAGAAGAATCAGATGTTGATAGTGACTATTTACCGGTAGAAGATCCCAAGCGTCGTATTTCAAGCGATGAAGAGTTCAAACCTACAAAAATAAGTCCCAAAGGACCCAAACTGAGCCCTGGAGTTAAACCAAGTACAAGCAAGAAGGGCGTCGATCGAAGAGTTCTTTCAAGTGATGATGAAACTCCTTATAACAAAGTGGATGTTTGGTGTGAAATATTTGTAGAAGAGCTGGAGCAGTGGATCGCAGTAGATGTCGTCAAGGGGAAAGTGCATTGTACTGGCGACCTATATGTAAGTATGGCATTTTTAGGAATTGTTATTCAAAAGAACTCTTTTAATATTATAAACAATTAATACATTTGAAGACCGGCAGGATTCGAACCTGCACAATGCGAATCCTGCACACTTAGCTTATCGTGATGAATCAGTCTGTGCACTAGGTATTTCACATTTATGTATTTAGATTTCATGCCTCAAAAAACAATTTCTTCAATTCCGTCTCTTCATTTCCAGAAATACGCGACCCACCCAGTGTGCTACGTCATAGGTTGGGATAACAACAACTACCTCAAAGATCTGACGCGCCGGTACGTGCCTCATTGGAACACTGTGACGCGCAAACAAAGGGTGGAGCCAGAATGGTGGCGGACCGCGGTGCAGCCGTGTCTCGGCCCGCGCAACGCGAGGAACAGAGAAGAAGACGACGCACTCGATAGAATGCAGCTAGAAGCACCTCTACCGACCACTATTGGAGAGTAAGTTAACCCGCACATGAAACCTTACTGGAACACAATATGACAAACTCTACTATCGAAAATATATAACTCTATCGGATCGGATACACGGATCAACTTATAGACCGTTCTTAGTTATTATTTTACGTCTAGCCGCAACTAGCCTCTAGCTCTGACAGCAATTGACGCTATACGATACTGATGGACAGAGAAAATGATATAATGTCAGAAGTAAAATAACTGAACAATAGAGGTGGCCAATTGTTAGAACTAGCAATTTTCTATGTTAGTCAGTTTTATTTAGAAAGCACTTCAATACAAAAGTAACTATCCAGTGTGTAAGTCAATTAGAGAAAAAGAACAGACGGCCCGCGACAACAATGTGGGAAACCACATTGTTTGCATGTTTTGAGAGTTCCTATGCCTAATACACCTTGTTCGCAGTTTAGCAGTTTTGGCTTAATTGAGTTTCAAGAAAGTTAACTAACCCATCACCACTAACCCATCAACCCTTGCGGTCCTGTAGTGGAAAGAAGTTCATGATAGTCTTACATGAAGTTGCAATTTTATTATTTTCAGATACAAAAACCACCCGCTATATGCTCTAAAGCGGCATCTACTAAAGTACGAAGTGCTGTACCCACCAGACGCACAAACGCTGGGCTTCGTCCGCAACGAGCCAGTGTATGCGCGCGAGTGCGTGTATGTTTGCCGCTCGCGCGACACGTGGCTCAAGGAAGCCAAGGTTGTGAAGATGGGTGAAAAACCATACAAAATTGTCAAAGCGCGCCCTAAGTGGGACAAGGTACGTAGAAGTTTTTTAAGATTCGCAACGCAGAATTCAACATTCACCACTGCAAAATGTAGCTTCTGTTCGTCTGGGCATGAAAAAGAATCTAACGACACCTTGCACATCAAATTCGTTCAAGCCATTTAGATAATAAGAGGTAATATATAAAAAAACACATACATACCTCATATACACACATGGTGTACACAATAAAGAGTTTCTATCTATACGCTGGAAAAACATTACACTCCTTTTTGGAAAGTCAGGTAAAAAAGGCTATGGGACCCATGTTTTGGTCTCATAGTTAAAGTTGTTCATAATGTTACAATGACTCCCTTTCAGCTTATCATACTGTGTCTACTGTAACCACAGAAAAGAAATTATTTATTGCTTAAATTAGTACGGCTGTCAAGGCATTTTTGTAAGAAATTTGTTGTAGCCACTTGCACCCATATAAACCCTTAGCAACTGTGACGCGGAGTTCGACGCGTTGACATAAATAAGAATGTTCAATCACATATCTGTCACAATACCTGGCGAATGAGTTTCCTTCTCATTTCCAGTTCTATATTCTCAGTTATATTTACTTCTCTTTTCTGTGACTGTAACCATGTGTGTATTGTCTCTATTTAAAAATGAACAAATTATTGTTTCCAGCTGTCAAACAAGCTGATAACAGACAAGCCACTGGAAGTGTTCGGTCCATGGCAGGTCCAAGACTATGAACCTCCCACGGCTGAGAACGGCGTCGTTCCGCGCAACGCGTATGGAAACGTGGAGCTATTCAAGGACTGCATGCTGCCTAAGGGCACTGTTCATGTCAAATGTAAGTCCTACGTTTGATGTTTGTGTTTAATGCATCGAGATACAATGGTGCCGATTCCCTTGTTCACAAACTAAACTAAATTTAAGTTCAGTGCATCTTTTTCTTTCCATTTCATTAAGAAAAGGACAGAAGATAAATATTGGTTTAGTCCTGTCAAATTAGTAAGCGCCTGAAGAAAATTGACGTATTTTTAGTTGCCTTGTTTTTAATCACGTCTAAACTGTCTATGGAGTACCTATATTTGACAGGACTAAACTAATATTTTATCTTCTGTCCTTTTCTTAATGAAATGGAAAGAAAAAGATGCACTGAACTTAAATTTAGTTTAGTTTGTGAACAAGGGAATCGGCACCAATACCTACAAGTCACAATATCTAAGTGAAAACAGTCCTGGGCCACATCATTTACGAGTAGCTATAATATGGGGTTCTTCAAAAGGGCTATTAAAATAGAGTCTTTAAGGGTCGGCAACGTATCTGCTATGCCCCTGGTGTTGCAGGTATCCATAGGTGACGCTGATCGCTTACCATCAGGCGGTCTGTTTGTTTGCCACCTATGGCATGAAAAAAAACTTCCTCCATCTTGTGGCGTGGACCATTTTGAAAATATTACAATACTGAGTATTGCATATTGTATTGTCAATTAGAACTAAAAGTGTATGCAAAATTTCAGCAAATTCTGTTAGAAGGAACTGGTTCTATTTGACCTAAACAAACAACATACAAACTTTGCAAGTTAAAATTAAAACTTGTAACAATTAAGAGAGATAGAGCTAATTTTTATGGTGTCAGTTTTAATTTCAAATTTGTGAACTGTACTGAAACTTTGAAAACTGCCGGCGCTCAATTATTGCGGGACCAAACCAATCTGGAAGCCAAAGGCCCGAAATAGAAGAATGCCGAAATGCCGCGTCTGCCCTATGCCTGGTTTTGGAGAAACGAAAACGAGAGAGACTGATTGTACTCATGTTTTTTTCTTCTGTTTTTTATTGACCCAAACATGTTTCTTTTTAATTTTCCAGTGCCAGGCCTGAACAAAGTGTGTCGAAAGCTGAACATCGACTGCGCTCCTGCCATGACCGGGTTCGATTTCAACGGTGGCTGGAGTCACCCTGTCTACGACGGCTTTGTTGTATGCCAAGAATTTGAGGAGATCGTTACTGAAGCCTGGATCAAGGTAAAAATAAAAGGCATACTATTATTCAAACAATAAAAATTATTAAACGGCGACTAAAAGTAAGCATCTAGGGCCTTACTTAAAAACGTTACTCAAGTTGACATACGCTTAAATATGCTCCGTCTTGTTTTCGCGTGGGACGATTGCCGTCTGCGAGAAGTTGACAGAGCATTTTAAAACATAGATCAACGTGAGTAACGTTTTTAAGTAAGACCCGTAATACCTCGAGATACAATACTATGAGTCACAATCGTGCTAAAAAATATCCGAACCAAAACTCGGCGCACGCTACAAATTGTGCCGACTTTTTGGTTAGTTGTAGGGCAACTCGTTTCGACTACAACGCCGTGCAATGCCAGTGCTACGATGCCCTAGCGGACAAGTGACGTTGAACACATATGCAAGCGAAATAACGTCTAAATTGGAGTAAATGTGGCATTGTGAACTATAATTGATTGGTATGTACGGTTCGCGCAAAACTTTATGAGCCATTTAGTTTTGCGCGAACCGTACAATGACGCTCGGACGTTTTTCTGTTTTCGCTTAGAGATTGGGACTATAGATTGGGTATTGTATCGCGATGATCTAATAAGTTAACCTGGCAGCGAAAAAATGTTATAATTGTCGAAAAAAGTTATTTTCGCTGCCTAAAACTAAAAGCTAAACTAGCTGCACCCCGCTGTTTCAACCGTGTTATATACCTCCTTGAAGAAACACCTTGGAAGCGACAGCATCCTCCTTTGACTTTGATGACTTTTTTTTCTATGATGAAATATTATGTTAATATATAGACTTGTGACCTCTGCCTTTCGTATTTCAGGATCAAGAGGAGCAGATACGCAAGGAGAGCGAAAAGCTGGAACTCCGCGTTTATGGAAACTGGAAGCGTCTAATCAAAGGACTTTTGATTCGTGAACGTCTCAGATACAAGTACGGCTTCGAAGATCCTACCACTTCACAACCCACCAAGAAAAAGGGACCTCGATTTGTTGCTAAAAAGTACTAGGTACTTGTGAATTATACAGCGTGATGTGATAATACGTGATTTTACCGCCTATTTTACGGGTACTTGCATGTTAGTTGTAATGTCTTGTTTACCCTATAAGGATTAGTAATAAGTTAGGATTTAGTTGCTTAGAAAATATTGATTGTTAAGGATTTTTGCGACCCAGTGCGTTTAAGTTTTTTTTGTTTTATTTGATAAACTATTTTTTTTAAAGTCACTGGTGATGTTCAGTGTATCAATTTGAGTGTAGTCAATGTAGCCTACCGGACATGTATTTGATTTCTTATAAAATAAGAGGCTTAGTGAAAAATATAATTAAATGTTACCAAACAACTGAATAAATTATATAAATCTGCTGTTTATCCGAGGGATAAACGTAAAAAAAAACGTATTAGGAAAGGGATGCTCTGTCCCTTTCCTGCAAAGTGAGTGTCAGTATGGAGTTTGTTCGTACTCACAAGTAACGTCATTAGTGCGCTCTGTCTACCAATACTTTAAAATGCTTAATATCTTTCTTAATTTTGAACACATTTTAAAACAAGTAATTTTTTTTGGGGTTCTGCTTTATTTATGGACAACTTTTATATAAGACAATTATTGATTAGGGGAGACCTTTGCCCAGCTGTGGGACAAGACAGGTTAATAAAAAAAAATGTCCGGTAGCCTATTACAAGACATACTATCATAAAACCGTACAAACTGTTTATTTCAGGGGTGTATTTAGAATGCACTATTGATCCTAGATCAATTAGATAAAGTAATTTATATTTTGCTGTTTCAAATTCTAAAATAACTATGCCCTTTACTATAATATTATTACATACCGATTTCTTGACACTCCCTAAACTCCAGTATTTTTGAACCTCCAATTCAAAGATCATTTCTTCATAGTCTATTTGAAACTGGTGTTTAATATGAATGCTTGCAATAATAAAAACCACAGAAAGGAAAGTAAATAGAACGAAAATGAGAAGGAAAATCTGTCGCCAGGTATTGTGACAGAACCTTGATTGAACATTCTTATTTATGTCAACGCGTCGAACTCCGCGTCACAGTTGCTAACACAGTTGCTATGGGTTTATATGGGTGCAAAAGGCTACAACAAATTTCTTACAAAAATGCCTTGACAGCCGTTCTAATTTAAACAAAAAAAAAATATTATTTTCTGTGGTAAAAACGGTTATATATTTAAGAACAACAACGCTGTTGATATTTAGCACACATCACATATATGGATTAATAATGGGCACACTATAATGAAGCCATATAATAAGGGCGCGTATAAATCTACGCCAATACCGTGAACGACACCAACATCGCAAATGTGAACACTGCAAAGAACCGAAACGGTAAAAAAAAACTATGTGCTGCGTTGGTTCTAAATACTGCCGTTGGCGTGATTCGAAACGCAACCTTACACTCTTTTTTCTTATTAGATGTCAAACTATGAAAACAAACATGGAGGCCAATCAATAACAGGGGCCCTAATCCGTAAAAAAACATAAAACACGCGTCAAACGCGTCTTCCGATTGGATACGCCATTCTCTTGATAAACGCGCTAGCTTGCTCCACGTTATTTTGTCTGTTCAAAACGAGCGCGTTACGAATCTCAACCAACAAACTTGAAATTGTCAATTCTACGCTGATAACGTGACGCGGCCGCGTTGAGAGTTTATGTGGTCATAGAAACTAAGGGCACAGTGTTCATTTTTCAATTAAATTTTCATGTTACACGTCGCGTGTTTTTGCAAGGAATCTCATGTGGCTTAGGGAATAAATTCCCAGCTCTGAATTTCCCCGCTAGTGAATATCATTGGTTGCTGGTCCGTCACATTTATTAACATGGTCGGACGTGTCTACAGAAACAGTATACCACAGACCTTTACCAGGGGCGCCTAACTCTAACCGTGGACTCGAATACGCGCAGTTTGCAAAATCACGCAAACACGAAACTTAACGCGCCGAGATACGGTTTGGGGTCGCGCAACTTTTACCTACCTGTTATAAACTGAATCGTTTCTAATAGGTAAGCGTAAGGCCCCAGGATTGACATTGCCAGTTCACCTACTTTACATGCCTGTGGCTTATCTTTAGATGGATCAATGCTCCAACTTCAGTTATATCTCTGATGTCTTGGCAGTAGCGCGTCAGAAATTAGTAAAAATGTGAAAATTCGCCATATTATACTGAAATATATATTTAGCTTGGCTGTACGAAAAGAGTTACACTAAATTGCTCTTTTGACCTCAGAGTAGGTACAAAAATGCGGCAACCCGCGTTTTCTATCTTGATAAAGATCTGGTGTGTATCTCTTTTGTTTAGTTTTAAGTTGATTGTGTAAGGAATAAAAGCAATGACCCTTTACTATAAAAGCAATGCAAATAATTTCCATTAAAATCAATGCCTAATTATCATTAATTTAGTTTTTATATTGTTAACAACCAGTAAACTAGTATTATAATTTAAAAAATCATGTTGCCAAGCAATCCTATGCTATGCTGCTGGTTGTTGTAGTCATGTTTTGTTAAATCTGTTTGTTTTATTAAAATGAAACATTATTTTATATAATAATATTGTTTGAATACTTAGTTTTTATAAATACATAAATTTTTCATACCTATATTTTTCATTGAAAATAAAACACCAAATAAGTAATATTTATTTAATAAAAATTAATTTAACTTATATAAATGTCGTCCAATATTTATTATAGATTATAATTCGCAATAAGCTGCCTTAATTTTTACATTATTCATACTGTGCGTGTTATATATGTATAGCAAAAGCTCCAAAAGCATAACATAGTTAGAAGAATATACTCTACACAGCTTAGTGCATAGTCTGTATAATTACTATAAATTATATACAAAATTCTTTGGTGTATAAAAATATGTATAGATAGACACTTCAGATCTTATAGAGAAGATCTGGTCGGTCGAAACGATTGCATAATAAGGTGCAATCTTACGCGTTTACAGGATAGTTTCACTTCTACCTCCAAATCACAATAGCGCGATAATAATGAGGTAGAATCACAATGCCGTTTTTTTTTAGATTTAAAAATGCCAATAATTTTCTTCTTTTTTTGTTATTTTCAATATGATTTTATTCTTACAGCTACATTAAGTCTATGCGTCTTACGAACTACGATATTTTATGAAGAAATTATAAACTAAGGGCCCAGACACATTCATCACAATTTGTACATTATCAATGAAAGGAATGTAACCTTAATTTATATCTTCATTTAACAAAATAATCTTTTAAATAAATCTATCCGTTCATTAGTCTCATTGAATGTGTATCAACCAATATTAAAGCCAGTTTAATAAATGGTAAGATCATCGGGTAGCAAAATGCTTCAAGTACCTAGATTAGATTCCTTTCATGCTACCATTATAGCTAAATGGTTCCTATAAAGTCCAGCTTCATAGTTTATAAATTATGCCATGGTTAATGTGCCTGCACCCAGACCGAATCCTACACCCTTAGGGCCGAAGTTCCTGCCGTAGCATCCTCTGCAGTAAATTTCGCCGTTGGGGCCGTCATTCAAATTGGTGGAATCCTGAAATATTATAAAATGTTTAGTGCTGCTTGAAGGCTGCTTGCGCTAGGTAGCAAATGTGTGCAACTTATTATCTGTGAATGTTAGAGATTTTTTGCTCAGACATGAAAAAAAACATCGCCGCATGGCCTCTGCCCTATTACGTACAAGTCCAGAGTTTTTGCGCTAACGTTAAGAAAATATTACGCGTCATTGTTATTTTTTTCCGCAACCTGTGTATTTCCGACTGTTAATGTCCATTAATGGTGTATTATCTATCGATAAGTGTTCGTAAATGTGATTGAGGCAGGCAGGCCAGTAATATGATGAAGTTAAACGTGTGTTTTCATGTTGTTTCCCAAATTTCTCATACCTATATTTAGCTGCTTGTAAAGTCGCTAGTAAATAACTGGGGTATACAAGACAGTAATATAACGGGTGTCTCAGTAAGAGTGCACTTTTTAAATTTGGAATCTTTTTTTTTCCGTGTAAGTGGCAACTCTGAAACTTGACAGCTGTCACCTATGATTATTCCGATTATTAAAAAATTCAGCAGGACGGCGCCACCTGCCACAACGTGCATGAAACAGTCTACTTATTCCAGCAACGATTTTTAGAACACATTATCTCACGAAATTCTGATGTTAACTGGCCACCAAAATCGTGCGATTTACGCCGTGCGATTTTTTTCTTTGGGGTTTTGTGAAATCTCAGGTTTATGCGTAAACCAGAAACAATTCCTGAGTTCAAATCAAAGATCCAACGCATCATCATCGGTGAGATACAGCCACATCTCTGTGTAAAATTCATGGAAATTTTCACGAAAAGAGTAAGCCTGTCATCAGAGCCGTGGAGGCCATTTGCTGGATATTTTATTCCATACTTAATCGGAACATGTCTTCTTTACAATCCAATAAAAATATCACAACTCTCTCATAATATACGTGGATTTATTTTAAAATGGAAAAGTGCACTCTTACTGAGATACCCTATACATAGGATGGGGCGGTATGGCCTTAATAGCTTTAGTCTGAAATGTAGCGGCGGGCAAAAACAAAAAAAGACACGTCAGTGATTTGTGAAATATCAATGTCATGTCAATGACGTTTCACGTGATGTCAACATTGTTCTTCTATTGTATTCTCTTTGAACATTGTAATATTTTAATTTAAGCGATTTGAGAACAGCTTAAATAATTGTAGAAATAAATATTTTTATCAAAAAATGGCTATTTTTAAGGCCGCTCCCGTGTTAATATCACTATTTTTTGTGGTATGCAATAGTCTTAATACTGCGGCCGAGTTCTCAACCGAAGATTGCGCGTCCCTAGGCTTTATCAAAGCTAACCTCTTGTGCTCTTCCTGTGATCAACTGAAGGATTTCAGCTTAGATCAGCTTGTGGAACATTGTAAACAGTGTTGTCACAGTGATGACTCAGCGCCAAAAGAGAAGAAATATGCGCGGGCTATACTAGAAGTTTGCACTTGTAAGTTCCCAGCATATCCTCAAATCCAGGCCTTTGTAAAGAGCGACCGGCCCGCGAAGATCCCTAATCTACAGATCAAGTACGTTCGCGGACTGGATCCCATCATCAAGCTACTTGATAAGGACGGGATTGTGAAGGATACAGTAGCTATTGAAAAATGGAACACTGACTCCGTGGAAGAATTCCTCAAAACTCATCTTGAAAAGGAAGAAGATGATGATCGTCATTATTTAAAAACTAATGAAATATGAATGCAATATCTAGTCATTAAGTAAATTTTAATTTCAAAATTTTATTTTTTATTCAATAATTATAGGCAATAAGTGAAATTTAATGTCATGGTTTAATTTTTTTCTCTATACCTACGATCATTGTTTATACTTAGATATAGTCTGGAACACTTATCATCTTCAAAACAATTGGGTACCTACCAACTAGTAATTTTGTATCATAAAAATGATACTGTTATTAATTTATTCCTAATAGAATGTGACTTAGTCATAAATTACTTAAAACATGCTATAGTTACTTACAAGAGATCTGTGGCAGTCAGCGCAAGAGAAGCACCTCTTGTGCCATGAGCCATTCTTGGAGTGCATCTGTTCCGCAGCGTACACGGGGAATCCACAGCGGGGGCAGCCCTGGCCTTTAGCGGCCTTTGGACCAGTGAAGGGAAGCTGTTCAGTGCTGTAAAAAGTATATATTTAGAAGATATTCTTTTAAAATCCAAAAAAAATTATGTCAAAATCTCTTGTTAAATAGGATGGAATTATAAAATATTATCATAATCATATAATAAATTATTATCATAGTACCATATTTTTAGTATGACTGCCTATACAGGGTTACGAACCCTGAAGCCTGTACTAAGCCGGAAAAAGGTCATTGTACTCATCATTATGAACAACTTTAAATATGAGACCAACACTGAAATCGCGAAAAAAAAATAGCTGTTCCATACATTTTGTCAAGTGTCAATGACTTTTCTATGGAATAGCTGATATTTTTTTCGCGATTTCAGTGTTAGTCTCTTTGTAGTCCCATAGATAGATAGATAACTCTATTGTTCACACCAAAAATTACATACGTACATAGTAACATAAAAACTAGTGAAACAATTGGCGGCCTTATCGCTATGAGCGATCTCTTCCAGGCAACCTTAAAAAAAATTTGTTCATAATGATGATTATAATTTACCTCCTTTCAGCTTAGTACAGGGTTCAGGGTTGGTAAGCCTGTATTTATAACAATCAAATTTATCAACTTGAACATCTAAAGAAAACAGGTAAGCAAATCGGTTTGTTTGGGTGCCTTCAAATTAGTCACACGGCGGTTACGCTTATTTGTACCATACAAATTTATTAAAACAAGTGCCGTGAGACTAATTTTATAGCACCTGCCTGCGTGTTCTTGTACACATGATATTGTTTTTGTTCTTGTCGCACTTCTATCAATCTGAATAAGTTTGACAATGACAAAACGAATATTATAGGTCCTGGAATAACCCAGCTGTAGCAACATGTAATTAGATGGTTGTGATAAATGAGATTTTCTAAAATGACTTTGTTGTAGGTACTCACTATGTGACAGCGGGCTCTGAGTCGCAAGAGACGAGGGTGGGTGCGTGTCCATAACCGAAACCGCGGGGTCCGAAGAGCTTGGCGTAACACGCGCGGCAGTGGATCTCCTTGTCGGGCCCGTCGCACGCCAGCATCGAGTCCAGGGGTCGGTGGCACTCCGAGCAATTGAAGCACTTCTTGTGCCACATCTGTATCATAGGTAAATTTATTGTTATCTCTTTGTTCCTTTGCTGTGGTGCCATTAGACAGTACCATTGACGGTACTGTGAAAAATATATATATAAATATAAATATTGGTACCATTAGGCCAAGTGCGAGTTGCGCTCACGCACTGTGGATTCAGTACCACCACAAAATACAAAAAGTAGTGCAAAAAGACAACGAAATCAAATGAAATGTTAGTTTTTACTTTTCGACTTTATTATTATTTCTTAGTTAATCCACCAGTTACTAAAATTTCAACTGGGTATCTAATATGGTTCGAAAAATACAACCATTAAAAGTTAGGACGGACAGAAGGACAGCGTAGGCTTAGTAATAGAGTCCCATTTACAGCCTTTGGGTACGGAATCCTAAAGCAGGCGAATCGAAAACCTCGTTTTTTAGTCAGTTGAAAGGATGATAGCTATGCAGAGTTGTTGAAAATGTTATAGTGTGTCTCAAGAATCAGGCGCATATTTTAATGGACAAAAAGATTTTTCAGTTCTTGTAAAATCCCCAAAACTAGAAAGTTGAACAGACCCAGTTATCCATTTGGACAAACAGAAGACAGACAGAACAGAGTAAAACATCGTAAATTAAGAAGAAGAAAAAAACAGGGAAAAATACTTACGGTGCCCTTAGCCAGTTGTTGTTCAGCCGCAAAGACCATGCCGCCGCAACGCGGGCAGCCCTGGCCTTTAGTAGCCATAATCGAGGTGGTGTCCGGGTTGTAGAATGGACGGCTGGCAGAGATCTCATCCTCGCTGTTTAACAAACAAACGCTGTTAATATTTATTTGGATTTGCCTAACATTGGCTATCTTGAGGTGATGTTTGCTTAAGCAGGATGTAAATCGTTGAGAATGTTCTCAGATTGAAAGCTAAATATTTATGAAACATTAACCCATTATTGATGGTTTCTCTCGATTAATTATATGCCATGCTTAATAAAGATCGCCTAATGATATGTCATTAGTAGTGCAACTAGAGCAATGCGATATAGTTTCTACAGATCACGCTCTCGAAATAATCTAGAGCATAGAAAACTTACGTTAACCCATCAGTTTGAAGGAATCCAGAGCCGCAAGCAAAGCCGTAGCCGTGGGGTCCCCATTTCTTGCCGTAGCAGGTCTTGCAGTAGACGTCACTGTCGGGGCCATCGCAAGCAATGATGGAGTCGAGGGTTTTGTTGCAGTCTTTGCACTTGAAGCACTTGCGATGCCATTCGCGGCCCTTAGCCAGGACTTGCTCGGCGGCGAACACAACGCCACCGCAACGCGGGCATCCCTTGCCCGGGGCAGCCTGGATGGAGGCAGTGTCGATCACCGTGGTTCTCGGCGCTGAATCGCTATTACGAAAACAACATCACGTAAGAAACGCTACAATATAAAATAAGGTGGCGAGCTGAGAATTGGATCCTAAACCATTACATTACTCATCGCATAAACGATAAATCGCAATGTTACGAAACAGCAATAACATTTAATGGATGGATAACATGTTGTAAGCAGAAACAGCGTGGCTAGTCGCGCCGTTATTAAAATTAGTCCGATCGAGAGCGTCGAGCGCGGTCTATTTCGAGACTGGCATCTTGCCATCTCTTGTTTGTATTATAAGCTGTTTTTATGAAAGTGACTATGCGATGGAAATAACCTAAACCTGTCATGTAACCTGAGAAGTTAAACGTAACCTGTTACCAGGCACGTAAATAAAAAGTTTTTAACAGGAAAGGAACACAAAAATATGATTGGTGTTAGTCATGAAGAAATTTAGGAACACAAAACAATTTGCTAAGCACTCTAAAGCAAATAATAGGGATTAAATGGTATTGTTAAATGTGAAGGCGGGTAGGTATTTATCTTCAGTCCTATAGACGTGAGTCACTTGGATTCTCAGGGTGGCAAGATAATTGAAGTACCTTTGCCATTCTATATCCTTTATGTCACACATGAGACCCAGGGAAGATGGGCCTCCATGTCCGATACCTCTAGGGCCATATTTTATCGCGTAGCATCCTACAGCAAAAGCAAATAAGCATTATTATAACTATCTGAAGAGTTCACAGCGTTGCAGAGTAAGTTGCAAGTTAAACACATCTTCTACAAGTCTGTAAAGCTGTGCCCTCGCCAGACGAGTCAACTCAGTCCAATTGCAAGCGGTTCTTACCCGTTGGCGTAAGGGTCACTCTGCAACACACCAGCACCTTTGCCGTAACCGTACCCCTTAGGACCAAACTTCTTGCCATAACATACTATAGAAAAAAACACCATGTTAAAACATAAGTAAACGTGCCATGAAATTAATATGCACAATAAACAATATGATATCAGATATTTTTTTAAGAATCGTTGTGAGTTAAAGTAATCAAGGTATATATTAGGTACATGTGCTAACGAACCTTTGCAGTAAATGTCTTTGTCTGGTCCCTCGCAACAGTTCGTGGAGTCCAGGCGTTTCTGACAATCGCCGCATTTGTAACACTCCTTGTGCCACCCCTGAACATACAGAGAATGGTGAGGGCGTGTCGCATGCGAGGATACACTAGTCTACGGGCGCACTCGGTTAGCACAATGTCTCGTGAGGTTAGAGCTGACAATCATTCTATCAGATATCTTGCAACAGGGAAACAATAGATTCTATACCTCGACAGTATATTTCTTTGTCTGGTCCGTCACAATGCATCATAGAATCAAGGGTCTTGTTGCAATTTAAGCATTTGAAGCAGCGTCTGTGATAGCCCTAGGGTTAATAAATAACATATATAATATAATTTTTGACTGCCTCGGTGGCTCAGGTGGTAGTGATCCTACTTTCTGCGCTTGGGGGCGTGGGTTCGATTCCCATCTAGGACAAATATTTGTGTGATGAACATTTGTGTTTGTTCTATGTCTGGGTGTTAATATCTATTTAACTATGTATAAAAAAAATATATGTATGTATATCAGTCTCTGGCTGCCATATTACAAGCTTTGCTTAGTTTGGGGTCAGATGACCATGTGTGCAATAATGTCCCAGAAATTTATTTATTTATTATTTATTTATTTAACATAGGATCACTGTTTATGTTACTACTGCGTCAAGCGTCATCAGAGATACTGGCAAATAAAAGACTTTCATGAATTAGAGAATTCGTTACTTTTACAATCATTTCTAGATCAGAAAGCAAATGAACTTGAATTGTCAGAGTGAGTTTTTAAGGGAGTAAAGTAGTGAAACTTACACGTCCGCGGGCCAGCATCTGCTCCGCGGCGTAGACGTATCCACCGCACCGCGGGCAGCCCAGGCCGGGCGGGGCCTTGGCGATGGAGCGGGACTCCAAGCACGCGCCGTTCGTCTTCGCATGCTCGCCATTCCTGTACACACAACTTGATCAGATTCTAATCGACTGACAACCAGGAACCAGCAACGTTGCAATCACAGAAGAATAGTTAAAAGCCTGTGAGGCACCGGCAAGCCCCGGATGCCCTACTATGACATCGGCCACACTTATCGCGGCGAAGCACTTGACGACAGCGGCGCACCTCCGCCGTAATGGGAGAAGGTAAGGGCTCCCGGCCGCCCGCTCCGCTCCGGCCTTGCTATACCACTACTGACATCGACATAGAGGGCGCTTTCCTTATCCCATCACATATAACGACTAAGATTAGAAGAGCTAAGACGGAAGCGTTAGCTGTGTGTTAGATAGAGTGAGTTGCAGAGAAAGTTAACAAAACATAGGGTGATTGCCGCATGCTTTCTAGGTGCGTCTGGAGCGATGCGAAGCCGTGCTGAGGCTTACAGATTGGTCTCTCACCGTTGCTCCTTTGTGTTCGGGTCGCCCCGATCGGAAGGAAGGGAAGGGTCAGGGCGGGGAGCGCTCGAGCCGGCGCGCCATCGCGGCTGCGCTGCGGTGCCGCGCCGGCTCAACCGCTCTCCGACTCCTTCACATTACTAACACGATATTTGGTAGTCGACTTTTTTATTTTTTATTATAAACTATAAATAAATAGACCGATAAACAAAATAAATTAAGCGATAGCGAATAAATGTCCCTAACTAATTTTAAATTACAGAATGGCGTGCGTTCGCGAGGCGCCGCTGGTTGGCCGAGATGTGTGTCGGCGACCCGCAAGCTCTGCTGGATGGCCGCTCGCGCTCAATTCCTGTTGCGACATAAACGGAGACTGGTCATGCATCTGTCAGGCGGCGCGTAATGTACAGCCGAGCGCGCGCGACACTACGTAGGTATGAGTTTATATACACGCTGTTAATGTTTGTTACGCACGGGCCCGCAGGCCGGTCGTCGATGCGACCTTAGATAAGGAAAGACCCTCGGTGGCGCGGGCGGCGCGGGCGGGACGCAGAGGGGGTTACTTACGCGTCCTTCAGGTGTTCTCCGGAGTCCATGGACAGGCAACCGGCGCCGCCGCCGAAGCCGTAGCCCTTAGGTCCGAACTTGCGCGCGTGGCACATTTTGCAAAACAGTTCACCTTCGTGCTCTGAGCAGTTGGTGGAGTCGAGCAGCTTCTGGCACAGACCTGAAATTGACATTTGCCTTCATTTCCAAAAAGTTCATTATAAGGCCTTATCAACTTAGGCATCATACCTAATAATTTACGAATAATAAAAATACGCTACTTCGAGGCTTCTAGTAAAATATTCACGATGATTATCATTGTCTATCTATTCTAGCAATATTATTCGAAGTAATGTAGTCTCGTTTTGTTATGAAAACACTTTTATATTGTTTTTAATTTACGTAAGTCTAGGTCATAAACAACGTTTTTCTAACGGTGTAACTATGATACGGAAATTCTTAAACAACTGTCCAAACATTGATATAGGTACTTACACCAAGTTTAATAACAGTTCAAACTTCCTTGGTTCAGTATTTTGTATTTTTACCGTAGTTAAATTTTTACTGAGGCATATAATTGTCGGAGAAATTCACGGCTTTCTGAGCCAATTAAAATGAGAAGCCTAAAAGCTAAAAAAAAAAAACACTAATGAGTAGAGTTTCTATATCTATCTATGCCTTGGTATTTGCGCAAGATGTCTAAGGGAAATCTTTAAGGGGAAATACTTATTACTAAGTTTTTAAATACTTAATACTTATTATTATGTTTATTTACTTACCGCACTTGAAGCACATTTTGTGCCATTTGAGTCCACCGGCGACCCGCTCTTCGGCCGCGTATACTGATTTGCCGCATTTCGGGCACTTGGGGTTGTCTGCGGGTTTGAAAGGCATTGTGCTCGCTTAACTTATCCTGAAACAAATGATTAACAACTCAGTTTTGAAGCCAATCCTTTAAATTTCTCGCAGCAGCTTGAGTTCAGGCGACTTGGCACAACACTGAACCCTAAGGGCCGTGGCCGTGGACAAAACTCAGATATCCTTTCTCGATTGATCAACACATTTCACTTTCAAGGGCCACTATCACATATATTTGCACCAGTATGAAACAACGTATTCTTTATCAATTGAATTCTAAATGCGGCGTATGTTGGCCGAGATCCAAGTCGCCTGCACCACTTCAGTTGCATCCGAACTGACACTTTATTGCTCAACAACCACATATTACCGAGCGTTATATTAGCTCTGCGTGCTTCTTCCGAATGCTTTGAACCGTCGGATCGAGTAAACGTAGACGCGCATAGAACGAAGGGCGGGCGGGAGTGGGCCAATGCGCCCGCGCGCCTAATTTGGGTCGTCCAGGTAAAGTTACGCTGGAGTCGGTTGCACCGCTAATAATAGTTCGCATTAGGAAGAAGCATCAGGATCACACGCGGTTACGGACGAAATGGAATGTAGGAGAAATGTGCACTTTTTATATTATTCACGGAAGACGGACCTGTTCGTCGAGTCGGTACGAGAGTCGAGCTCCCGAACGCGTATACAGTCGAAGGCGGTGATGCCGAGACTGCGGTGCGCGAGGTTCGAATGATGCGCGAGGGCAGCTCCCGACCGTAGTCTATGTGCGGCTTGCACACGGCCCCAGTGGGGGGGAGGGCAGCTGCGCCGCTCTCCTCGCCTCACACCTGGGGGGTAGTTCCTCCAGAATACTTCCTGAGAGAACTACCCCACAAATCCCAGAAACCTCTACCCACGTAATCTGAACGTTCCGTTATCGGAACGGTTATTTACACAAACAGTTTATCTCCAATCAGTGCTGCCAAGTTTAGGAAATTGAGACTATCAATAAATCATTTCCGATATTTCACAAACAGTTGAAAACAATATGGTTTTATGGCTTAATTTTCAACTTAGACATGTCCAGAAAAACTTTACAAAACGAATATTCGAAAAGTTACTTTTAAAAGAAAACATTAAGTCCATTCGGTCGGATCCTTAACACCACAAGGAAACGAGAAAATATACCATCTGTCTTAATCTTATACATAACTTGTATAATGATACAATATGAGAACGTAAATGGGCAATCTGAAGCTATTAGGTAATTACGGTACATATGCAGTTACGAAAATGTTGATTATGATTACTTACTACGATATCTTAGGCAAATGTTACATTTATATCCCACCTATAGGCGAAAACACTTGACCATGGTTTATCGAAAAATATAAATAATTCTATGGAAATTGAAAAATACGCTCTTCAAACAATGGAATTCTAGTTGCTCCTAGGTATGTTAACTATTGTTTTCATTCTTCAAACTGTTATCTATCAATGTTACCAGCTTTATTCATAAAAAGAAACAGCATTTTTTTTATCTAAGTTAAGGATGTGTCGGACCATACAATTCTTAAGGTATGATCTTAAGAGTAGACCATACATATACATTCTTATTCTCGTAGTAGGCGAAGCCTTTTTTTTGTGGGAAATCTTCCAAAGATGCATTGGGGTGCAGCCAGGTTATGTGGGATTATACCCATTAAAACCCCCCCGGTGACCAGCCTTAGTGTTTGACAAGAGGGCTCCGGGATCTCCAGAGGAACGCACCGGAGCCCTCAGCACTGTGCAATGGCTCGTCCCGAGACAACTGCGTTTTGTCTCAGTCCTTCCACTCGCGACAACGTTGTTCACACAACGTTGTCGTTCTCTCCCTGGGCACGCAAAGTCAAAGTCATTTATTGATAAACATATGTTTACAGGTCAGGCCTTTACATAGAAGATGTATACGAAAAAATATACAACATAATATGAAATAAAAATAAAAATAAATATCAGCAAATAATAATCAAACATTAAATTAGTAAAACACCGTACATACACACCTATATTACATTTTTTTACTGTCAGTTTCACGCTTAAGTGGATGGTCAGATCTCCAAATTTGGGCCCCCATAGGTCCCCTTTTAGTAGGCTCTTACAACAGGCAGGGGGTACTGGTGCCGTATTCTATTGCCCCGACACCAGGACTAAGTAGGCAAACCCTAGCGTCACAATTAATAGTCCAACCCCCATTCTGCGACATACATATACCTGCTAATCTTTTACGATTTCAAGACACAGTTACCGCAAAATCGTTAACTTCAATGTGTCATACTGTTTTTCTGGCAGACATTTTCATTGACGTTATCAAAGCGCGTCACACAACGAAGAACACAATCATTTTCTATTAAAAGATTCTTCATCACTCATATCTACATTCCAATTGTGGTTACATTGGATGAAAATAGTTCTTGTAGGGAGGAGACTGTATGTTTGAATCACAAGTTTGGCAAGCGATTCGCTTCCATAATAACTGCTGTCGGTAATGACCCAAGGCCAAGAAGCACTGCACTGACAGTGATGTGTAAACAGATAAATAAAATGTTAAAGCAACCCAACGTGAAGAATGTGTCGGACACTCATTACCGTGAACTTGTAAAGTTAGTCAACACTTGATTAAGTCATGGCCACATGGACTTGTAAGTCAGTTAACACTTAGAAGAGCTATTGCCATAGCCATGGACTTGCAAGTTAGTTAACACTTAGAAGACCTTTTACCATAGCCATGGACTTGCAAGTTAGTTAACACTTAGTAGAGAAATTGCCATAGCCATGGATTTGCAAGTTAGTTAAAACATGATACAGCTATTGCCATAATCATGGACTTGCAAGTTAATCAACACTTGGTATTAGCCATTGCCATAGGCATGGTCAAAAAGTTGGTTAATATATGGTAGAGCCATGGCCATAACCATGATCTCATAAATGATGAGCAATTGCTCATCATTTGTTAGAGACTTGACTAATACAAAAACTTGGTAGAGCTAAAGCCTTAACCATGAACTTGCAAGTTAGTCAACACTTGGTTGAGCCATAGCCTTTACCGACGGTTTGCAATTGTTATTACCGCATGGCTAGCCGCAGGCTCTGTCTGAACTTGCAAGTTGGTCAACAATTGCTAGACTACGCTAAATGGCAATTCATAATTTCTAGGGTTTCGTAATTTGATACAACTTGCTGGACTCTTAGACATTTTTTTTATTATACCTGCAGAAAGAGGTTTACCTGCGGAAAGAGTTATTTTTGCCAAACGGAATTCCTGTTGTCAATAAGTCTGATGTGGGCTGAAACACTTGATACTTATCACACTAATATTATAAATGTAAAAGTTTGAGTAAAAGTGTGTACGTAATAGTTCCCACGTAACTCTGTAACGACTTAACTGCTTTGAATACAATTTGGTATGGAGGTAACTTATGCCTTTGTCTAATATTTTATAGACTTTTGTCTCTAAAAATCTCCATTTTATTCTACAAAGTCTCTTACAAAACAGCGGGTAAAACAGCAGAGTATACCTAGTTTTAATATTATAGTGAATCGATGTTGTTTGAATCATCCAGATGAATATCCCTGATAGTTGGGAGCATTCCAATAAATGGTAAAGATGACTGCTTGAAGTGCATGGATGCAGATATAAACAGAATCGACATGTAAGGCACTGTGGGAAAGGTGCACTCAATGGCCGAAAATAAACAAATAATGTATGCCTTATTACGTGGACAATTAGTCCAGCATAGTGACAGATTGTGGCAGCAGCTCTTCTGCCAAAAGCTTCGCACCTGCCAGTCTATTAATATTTAAAAATAAAAATAACTTCGCGCACTATCAATCCCGAGTGCCGGTGCTGTGTTTACAAATAAATAGGTACGTTTTCAATGACAACATATCTATGAGTCATAGAGTACCTACTACAATAGTCATTATTTATGTTGTACTAAATTTTGTCCAACTGTTTTCGTTTACGAATGAAAACAATCTAAATATTATTACAATTCTTGCTTTAGCGACTATAGCAATGACTCGAAATTCAAGAGAAGATTTCTTATACGAGTATTTGTCTAAATAACATCTAGAGCTAGGCTAGGTACATACTTATATCATGTACAGATCTAGAGCTCGTTCGCCATTACTGTTGTCCACACGCAGCCAAGCTTCAAGCTCGCAATATGCAGATATTCGATCACAAGCAAACTTACAAGCAAATCCTTCAATCGCGGGCGCTTGCTTTTGCTAATACGTTCGCACCTACTCGTTCGCTCGCGTTCCATAGAATTATAGTTCGTGTATGACAGAAGGGGAGGTAATAAAAAAAAAGTTTTTTTACAACGTCCATTCAGGTCAGGTCTAGGGCGCCAGACTGCCCACTAAACATGTAATTTGTTTATACTAATTATAATTAATAGTAACTACTAAGTACTCTGTGATTACATACTAGCTTATGGCTTCTTCTATGGTGCAGGACGCTGTCACGTGCGAACTAGTTCACGATCGTGAATTAAGTCTGTGCACGGCATTAGTACGTAATGCTACAGAAAATCACTCAGCAAATTTTCTAGAAAAGTCATCAAGATTCAGCACTCGGTTTTTGCTCGAGATCAGCTGGTTAGAGGAGTCGGCATTGTTTATATCCCCGTCACTTCCATGTCCAATTTGTCCATCTCAATGAGAATGGCTAGTGTTAAATAAAATCGAAAACCTGAAAGTATAGGCTTTTATTTGTTCCCACTGCTAGGACCCAGGCCTTCTGTCAGAGAGAGGATGGGCTACTCTAATCCACCATGCTGGCCTAGGCATGTTGGTAAATGTCTTTAAACTTTTAAGGTTCTTGGAAAGGTTCCTTTAAGGTTTCTCACGATAAAAATATATATATAAGTCTCTGGCAGCCATATTACAAGCTTTGCTTAGTTTGGGGTCAGATGACCGTGTGTGCAAAAAGGTCCCAGATATTTATTATGTTTTCTTTCACCGTTTTCGAGCAATGACATCGAAACAGCACATAATTTATTGAAGTACTAAATAAATCATTGGTTGGCCAAAGATCGAACTGGGTACCGTCAGATTGTAGAACGCACATGCTACCGCTCGGCCACCATCGCGAAAATATAGGTTCGCTTGCTGGTAACTGCCAAAAAAACTTCTCTGGTAATCCTTGGTACGGTTCGCGCAAAACTTTATGAGCCCTCTGAAGTTAGGCCCGAGGCCTCCCCGACGCCCTGTAAAGTCCCTCGGATACCTATAATATGCGTACTGCGCAGCCACTGGGCCTAACTTCAGAGGGCTCATAAAGTTTTGCGCGAACCGTACCTAATATAATCTAATCAAAATAGAGGGTAGACACGATTATTCTATTTTTCCCCAACTTGGGCCTAGAATACATTAACAATTGCAACAAACACAGCTGTTTTCAAAGAAATGTACAAGCGTATCAATAGCAAGGTAACCAGTACACGGTCGCAATCCTTATAAGGACGCGTTATTCAAGGTAGTGATTACAAACGTCTGTTGACGGTTAAACGCTTTAGATCAATCGTATATGGAAAAGGTTCCGTTTCCGTTTAGTGATATTCAATTCACACAGATTCACACACTATTGTCACAGTAGTAATATAAGCTAAAGCCATGATACCTACTACGCAAAAAAGCAATGCAATGCCTGCTGTCAGTCACAGGGCTAGAGTTGCTACCACAGAAAATATTTTTTTGTTGCTACTATCGGATTTTAGTGAGTCTCTGTGAATTGAACTGTACATATTTGTAAACTTAGAAGACTTAAGAGAACAAAACCGTTTGAGTTAGTGTAGTGAAAAACAAAGGGTTAGTGTTAATTATTGTAGTGCTCCCTATAAAGAACACGTGAACAGTGTCTTCGCCTGAATATACACAATAAGAAACGTGTTACTTATTAGCCTTACATAACATTAGGGTAGATTGTAATTAAGTTATGGTGCGCCATTTACAAGGGCAACTGAAATATATAAAATTCTGTAAATTTCTAGTCCCCTAACATAGGAAACATTGCCTACTACCATACCTATTCAGTTCGAGGTGGTATGAGGATATTAGAAACGCAGCACGATACGAATTTGTAATTTGTATTTGTTCATTTTCATTAGTAAGGCTCAAAACCAATTAAGTATACTAATTACACATTATTAAAGATAAATAAAGTACACAATTAATTGAATTTAAATTTAATTAAAAACAAAAATTGAATCATAAATTTTTGATGTGAAATACACATCAAAAATTTGTTTAAAAAATCAAACTACTTCAAAAAGTCAAATTTGATAGTGTCATTCATGCATTCGTCCATTGTGTTTAGGAAGACATTCCGTCCAATGAGTTTAGGAAGAAATATCGTCATTGCATTCGTCTCACAAAACTTCAAACATTCAGACAATATCATCTTCCATTTATCGGAAAACACAGTTCGGGTTGACGTTCATAAGGGCATTGAGTGCGCTGAGGGTACGCGGAATGGTGATCTCGAGCGAGCAACGGTTCGATTAACAGAAGTTGCAAACACCTTGTGATGTCTACATCGGTTGTAGTTGTCGGGAACATACAGACGACACAGTTCTCTACTTAAATCAGGTGCATCAACATAGCCTTGTTGTAACTAGTTGCTCGTATGATATTTTATATTTTATTTATTGAGACAAAAACGAATTATACAGTTACATTTATCTCACATATTAAAATTAAATCCATCTAATGTCACATATCTAATTTAAACAAGAACAAATATATATAATTGTCAAATAATTAATACAACAAATGACAAACAGTTAATTTATCAAAATTCTTAAATTAATGTCATAGATCGTCAAAACAGTCACAAAATTCTGCTGAGGTGACAGTTTTTTTGCACCTGACCAATTGATCAATTAAATTCTCACAATAGGACAAAAAAACTGTCATAATAGTTTTCCAATTATCAAACATGAAGTCGCAATCAGGGTTGGCAGCAAGGAGTGCATTGAATTGGCGGCGGGCTCGAATTTATGGTGACATAGATCGTGCTACAGTGCGACCCTGGTCCACATGGAACAAGTCATGCAGTCGACCACGTCTATTTGCTGGAACCCCGGGATAGTCTGGCACGAACAAAACACATAACAAATCATGCAGGTCTAGAGAATCGACTGATCCTCTAAGGACCTTGCAGCAGATAGTCAGCTGGTCTTGCATCCTTCTCACTTCTAGCGAATTATAGCCCAGCTGACCGAGCAAAAACTTAGTCGGGTACAGGAACGGGTAATAGCCATAGAGCTTCTTGTACAGCGACCTTAAGAAGGCTTTTTGGACCTTGATCTTCTAACCTCTAAAGAGTTATACCCCAAGCTCCCTAAAACAAAATCGGTATGGATAATATCCATACGTGCGCTTATATAAGTACATAAGAGAAGTCTTTCTGGGCCTTCTCTAGAAGAATGTAGGAGGAGGAGAAACGAATGGAGGCTGTTGGCAAGGGACCGAAGTAAATAGTATGATCAAACTACCATAATACCCACCAGTGGATTGTCAAAGGCGATGATGACGATACCAATGTAATAACACAAACTTGAGCTAGGTAAAACAACATTGTCGCGCGTACAGACATGGCGTCTGAGACAATCGTTATTTTAGTCGTATCTTTTTCGCGGGCGACATAAATTTTATGGCCGTGAAATCGTCTCGAAAAAACCTCTTCTACGAAAACTCTACGCTGGCAAGCTTTCAAACTGTCAACTTCTCGATCGCGCCCCCGTATGTCTGGATGATCGATAGATCGAAATAAACACGTGGTAGAGATTAATTGACATGTAGATGAGTATACATTCGTTATTATTAGTAATATAGTCCTCCAAACAATATTAGGGCTTCTAAACATTACTTTGCCTTTTTATCTAGTTTATATAGCGACCATAGTTTTTAGGCGTGACTCCCGGAGGAACGGCGAACGGGAGAAACTACAAATATTAGTTCCAAGCATAAATAACCACCAAGTCACTAGAAAGTCACAACACTATTTCAATCGCGGGACGCACAAGCCGCAACCAATTAACGCGTCAGCATGTTGGTCCTTATGCGAACCACCGTTAAAATACTAGTGACTAGAAAGATCACCAAAGAGTCACTAGAAAGTTTCTAGTATCAATATGTCGGTGACTTATGTTTTGAACTAGGTTTTTAGTCTCCTTGTAGGACACGCGCGTTAGATAGTTCTCAAACTTCTCTACATTAACATTTCTTAATCGTAAGTTTTTAACGGCTGTTGAATCAACACCTTATTCAATTAAAGGCGAAGCGTTAACTCTAAATTCCTGCTTCTAAATTAATTTTGTGTAGGTATCAATTGAAACTTAATCTAGATATAAATAATACTGAAATAGCCAGAATGACGTAACAAATGGCTTTTCTGTAAAGTCAATCAATCTGTCATGGCGTTACGAGTCACGAGAGATTTTCTGATATTAGTTTTTATTTACAATTCGTTAAATCTTGGACAAACTATGAGCCCTTTTATTTTTACATTAGGTGCACGTAGCAGCAGTTTGTAAAACGCAACATTACAAAATCGAACTCTACATTTATTTAAGGGGCAGCTAAAAGCGCGCGGCTATCTCACTCGCGCATTTCAATGTATTTGAAGGTAAGAAAACACAATCAGAGAAAATTTCAAAAAAAAATCTATTAGGCTTTATAAAGCAATTTTTAGTGTTGATATTTTAAAGGACAGTGGAGGATTCTGTACACATCTTATAAGTTATAACTGACACTTTGTTTTTAATATTCAAATATTTTGAAAGAAAGAAAATTGTTATACAGAAAGTTTTAGACAAATAAAAAATAAATAAATATCTGGGACATTTTTGCACACACGGTCATCTGACCCCAAACTAAGCAAAGCTTGTAATATGGTTGCCAGAGACTGATATACGTACATATATATTTTTAAATAGATATTAATACCCAGACATAGAACAAACACAAATGTTCATCACACACATGTTTGTCCTAGATGGGAATCGAACCCACGCCCCCAAGCACAGAAGTTAGGTTCACTACCAACTGAGCTACCGGGGCAGTCGGTAAATATGACGCTAAATTGTAACAGGTGCACAAACTCTTTTGTATTAAAAAAAAGCATTAACAAAGAAAATGTCACAGAATGGGGGTAGATCTGTAGAAAATGTAATCCGCCATATTGGAGTTGCGGCCATATTGAATTTAGTGTGATGCACTCACTTTATCTTTATTTTATTTTATTCGGTAATAGGCTTGCGTTTGACCGCCATCTCGCCTGATGTTAAGCGCGATGCGGTCTACGATGGAGCACGCTTGCCCAGAAGAAACCGATTCACTCGATTATCGTTTTCTATTCTTCATACCCATATGAGGGTTACAGGGTCGGCAAAAAATAAACACCATCCGCCATCTTGCGGCGGGGGCTATTCTGAACATATCACAATATTGCGTATTGCATATTGTTTTATGCAAATTGTTTATGCATATTGTTTTTATATGCAAAATTTCAGCAAAATTGGTAGGAGTAACTGGCTCAGGCTCTGATAGGAGTGGCTGGTCTAAATCAGCTTGCAAGATTTGACCTAAACTAACATACAAACATTGCAAGTTCTATAAAAGCTTGTAAAAAATACAACCAAATTGAGAACCATATTTTTTTAAGTCGATTGAAAAACAAGAAAAAGCTCGATTTCGTAATTTGAGTACGTAAATCTATCGATTGTAATAACAGGGCGATTTATACGTTCGTAAAGTTGTTATAAGTAGAGGAATGTTTGGGATTCAGTATTGGATAACATTCAGGTGTTTATGAGTCAATCCACTCGCAGGTGTGGTAGATCTCTCCAAGGCGTGCGTGTGGGCCGCGGCTAAAATAAAATGGTAACCGCCGGAGAGGAGTTACTCAGCTCCTCAAACTCGTCGGCTCGATTACTCATGCTGCTGCCGTGGGCTGCTACACCCACGCTATATCAAAACTTCATAGGTAGTATTTAGACGAACGCTCAGCTGAAACACAATATGAAAATCAGTCTGCACTTTGCGCAAGAGACCGACTCGCTGGTGGGTTCTTTGAATTTTATCACCCCATTTATAATTATTAATTTGTCTTCCTTATGGCGTTGATTTATTTATAGTCTTCCAGAGAATTGAGGTCTGCTTATTCTCCTGTTTACATTCCATTGGCAGTGATGGAAAGGTTTAATTGTTACACTTTGTTGTATGCGTTTCTACAATCAATATGCTTATTTTTAACGGTGGCTAATTTCTAATATAACTTGTCTTGTTTGTTTGTACAAAAATTCTAACTAAATAAATTACTAATAACTAAGAGTAGGTATGGTGTGTAGTTAAATCATTGTCACATGATCACCGCGACTGCCCAAAAAAGAAGATAATATTCTCCGGGTGTATTTATGTAATATGTTTATTTGTGTTTGTATGTGACCTCCTGTCATGGACATAATAAGGACTTCTATGTCCACGCCTCCTGGGCCCTTTCATAATCTTCGCCATGACGGTCTTTGCCTTTGTTGGTATGGTAAATACCAAATCGGACAAAATTCGTAACCGTCGTTAAGCAATTAGGCATCCTGTAGCCAATTGACTTGACAGATTTTAAAGTAAAATATTTTACACTAGCTGCGCCCCGCGGTTTCATCCGCGTGGTGATGAAAATCAGCGATGATGATGAAAAGTATCATATGAATGGATTAATAATCCAGGACATAAGCAATGTATATTCCATATTTCATCCAAATCCATCCAGCCGTTTCTGCGTGATTGAGTAAAAAACATCCATCCATCACCCATCTATCCATCCAAACTTTCACATAGATGATATTAGTGTGATTAAAATTTGTCTTCATTTCCGGAATGTCAAAGAATACATTTTGCAGTCAGTTTTCTTTTTAATAAATTGCGTATTTCACTAAAATTTAACTTAGTATAACAAATTTATGTACGAGTTTAAACATAGGCCTAAATTTATTTTAAGATTTCTAATATCAATGAGTTGAAACAAATAATGATGAAACAATTAAGTTTAAATGGCGAGAACTAGTTGTCTAGTCAAACCTTAATTAGGTTTTAAGGCAACTTATGCTGTAAAATATTCTAAATTTTTGGTATTAAGTAAATTAAAAAAAAAATGTTTTAAACCCCTGATAAAAAAGCTAACATTCTTCAAACGGCTGAACCGATTTTCATGAATAATCTTAACAAGTCACCTTTCAAACAAAAAAAAAACTAAATCAAAATCAGTTCTGCTATTTGGGACCTTCAATCCTATAGACAGAGACACGCGTTAAACTTATAACAACTCTGTTTTTTCCTTGGTGGTTTAAAATATCTAACACTATGGAAAAAAACTATATTCACTTGGATCTGCCAAAAAATATTAGCTAGATCTTATTTTGAAGGACAAATAGCATATTAACGAGAAAAAAGTGAAATTAACGAATCCTCGAAGCGAGAATACAAACCGCGAGCTGACACTGATTCTAAGATAAATTACGTAGATGAAATTATTTTCTTTATCTTCAAAGCAAACTATGTTTTCACAACAAAGTAACTCGCAAAACACACATTAACAATTTGTTATTTTTACACGCATTATTGTTAGTACCTAATTATTTTTATGATGAAGATTAAGAGTGAGAAGTTTCCGATTTGTGGTCAGAATGAAACAATTTTTTCAGGCGAAGTTGTAAACTAAAATACGTAATACATACTAAGACTTACTGTAAGTGTGTACACATTTGAAGTGGAATAGTTTTGTGTTTCGGAAAAATAAGAGAAATGTTGAAAAAAAAACACGCAGTTAGTCATATGTAAAGTTCATTAATTTAGTTTATTTTCTACGCCCCTAAGATCAAGCTATATTACTAGTAGTTTCGTGGGGCTTTTCTCCTTCTGCACTAATGACCAGGGGCCTTACCCCTAGCTCGAAAAGTTGACCCGCATAGGTGTTATTTGTCTAAACGGTACCATCAACTACGAAAAGCGGTAGTTATTTGATAGCCGCCAAGCTTTGCTATTTTCACGCACACACGCATAATAAAACGGATTTTCGTTCATTCAAGTTAAACGCTTTTAAACGATGCAGCTTAAATGAGTTGGTTAATTTTAGGTACCTATCAGGTACCTACTAAAAGTTGGCTCGCAATAGTGAAGCTAGGGCCCTAGTAATTTTTTTACCCGACTTTCATTTGTTTTCTTTCTAATGAATTTTGTAGGCATGTTATAAAAGTATACGTTTTTGTAGAAACACGGTTTTCTTGTTACACCTTCGATCAAAAAATTACGCATAATACCACAGGTTAGTGGTCTTAACTATAGTATTTAAGAGTATTTAACAGATTTTATTTATATTACACGGGAATTACTCACGTAAGATTAAGCGTTAAAATGTGTGAAAACCACGTCAGTTTCAATAATAATATTCAACAGATTTTTCGAATTTTTACCACAAATCCGCGTTTCTCATTTTATTATTTTGTCTAAAGCCAAATTTCAGATCAATAAATCGTTTGTTTGAACCTGTGTCGTCACAATGTCGTCGGAGAGAAAGAGTCGTAAGACCAAAAAGGTCACGACAAAAACCTTCAATGATAAAATCACAATTTCTTTTGTTCTGTATCTGCCAACCAGCCAGCTTAAAAAGATTTTTAACAAAGTTTTCAATAATACTCATGAATGTTCACATTGAATTCGACTTTTAATTAAATGCTTTAGCGGTCAAAGATTCGTCTTAATTTTTATATTCATTTTGAAAGTTGTTTACAGAACGGACACATAAATCAGATTGTGTACAACCGAATAATAATAACCCACTTGGCAGATGCATCTCGGGAATGTACCTACTTATATTTATACCTATCGTTCCTATAACCTACGATATTATATTTGAGATCAAACAGGTCGTTACGTAGACACGTAATGTGACTTTCGCATTTCATAAATAATTACTCTCCCAGAAATCTTACTTCACTTACCTACCTAAAGTTTTAATGGTGATTTATATTTTGGATTTCTTACAAATTTTGCAATAGAAGTTGCATTCAACATTATATCACTACTAAAACTAAGTTAAGTAAAGTAAGATTTTGAAATATGTAGGTCAGGTATAATTAATTAATAATTGCTAAATAAGTTAACAGGTTTTTAAGACAGTACCTAATACGAGCAATTTTAAACAATGTTTCTTTACACGAAAATCTTCTTTCCGCCACGTGCTAAAAGATAAATTGCTTTCACGTCAGATCTCCGAAATAATAAGCTATTTGGGCTTAAAGCCTGTTGCCAAGCGCTCACGTGTAATAAAACGAGATATTTTTGGCGTTTCACTGGAGTAGAACATTCGCCACAAAGATTTCCTGATTCCAGTTAGGCAACGGCCACCTATTCTTTATTAAACAGGCAGCTGCTTTTGCACTAATTTATTAACTTATTTATAAAGATGGAGACTATTCATTGATACGTTTTGTTTTAAAGGAATTAGGTTATGTCAAGCCTGCCACTAGATTCTCGGTTTAGAATTCACGCCGGTTCAAACGGGATCCAGAAAAAGAAAATGAGAAAGCGTGCTTCCTGCATGGGCGTCTTAAAAGCATCAGAGAGAGGCGGACGTACCGCGATGAGAAGCAGTTGAAGAGGACTTGTGTCTCTTTAATAGACTTTACCGCTTGGGGATAAAGTTGAGAGTTAAAGGGTAATGATTCTGGAACGTAGCTACGTATCTGCCGGTGTTATTTTGGTGCGGCTAGTGCGCGGGCGGCGCACTGCCACTGGAGTCCGATCATTTCTCGGAAAATCCAGATTACAGCACAGACCGCGTATTAATTTGGTAAGAGCACAATCCCGTCTAACTATAAACACAGGTAAATGTTTCACATTTTTACATTGATCTTGGAATTATTTGCAGACTGCATCACATGGCTGGATTAAATTGGTGCACGGATTCTGCAATTCTTTTTAATTGTTAATGGAGTAGGAGGTGAATTGGCATCACTTTACGAATTAGTTTAAAAGTAATTGCTAATGAATTTCCGCGTGTTTTCTAAAGTTACCTACTCGTATGACTAGTTTTTTTTTCTAAACTGCAGACTGTAAGTAAATAGTTTTGAAGATATATACTTAGAGTTGGGTGTCATAGAATGGTCTTATGTAATGCCTTTGTCAATAAATCCACAAGTTATAGAATTGTCATGGAAAGTTCTCTCGTGATGGATCAGGGTTCGTTGACAGCACCAAGCTGACGCATCTGGCTGGAGAGTGCGTCACCGCTGAGTATCGACACTGTTCGCTACGATCGCCATAAACGAAAGTATGTGTGAAATGAATACTGGGAAGCAAACTCAGAAATATGAAAATTTTCGAGGAAGTTTTTGTAATTTAATATTGATGAAAAATTACATCTAAATAATACCTATTAAAACTCGTGACTAACTACGTTATGAATACTTTCTCGAATTCATACTTTGAACTTTTTAGGAACCTTAAAAGAAGATCTCAATAGCAAGAACAGTGGAAGGTTTAGTGGATTCCTGCTGAGACTGGCTGCGCCCGCTTTTAGCAAGTGTTAATTTTTCGACCTTTTTTATATGTTTTAATTTTTTTATGGCTTCCACCCAATTTAAGGGCACGTTGGCCAACGTCACGTCAACAAAACAAAATAAGAACGCAAAAGAAAATAAATAAATAAAATGGCCACTGGCACATTTTTTTAGCCCGACTGGGCACTCGGGTAAAGAAGGTCAATATTGTCAGCTTTCTGGTTTATGTATGTGTTTCTATATTGCCTCCTGTAACCTGTATGGCTTGATATATTGTAACTGCTGTCGCTAAATTCGGCTTCAGTTTTTTTGTATTTCTTTTAATATACTTGTTACTCAAATAGAAGTTGGCCGGTAGACTTTTTGCACATGTCTATAATAAAGTTTTAGAATTTGTCTAAAGAACAAAAAATACATAATTACTAAAAACTATAAAACTTCACGAAAGAAACCCGAGTAATACTTTTTTACAGCCTAAAGTCCCAGACCAAATCCTATCCTTTCTGCTTGCGCGTGGCAACTCTGCTGTAATAGGCACAGACAAATACTTCTACTATTCAGCTATGGGATTCTGCCAATTTTAAACCTACGTCAGTCAGTTTTTGTCGAATTGTCTATTTCAAACAAATGACTAAGTGAGGAGTGATTTTAAAACATTCCTTTGTGTAATGACCTTGTAGAGTACACGCTCTCCTACAAAAAGTGCTTTTCACGTAACAACCTATAATAAGTGAAAAGTTGCAAAGAACTACATTTTTCAATACTCGCTGTCATTTGTGAAAAGACGTGAAAGCCTTCTTGAGTAAGTATGGAACATACTGGTAAGGATAGGTTTTCCGAAAGGTACTTCAAAGTTCTTGTACCTAACTACTATCTATCTATCTATTCGTCTAAAATAACAGTCGAGACGAAGCTAAAAGCAAATCAGAGAACCCTAAATAACCCTGCATAAAGCAGGGTTATTTTTAATGCACCAAAAATTTCTCGTAGACAAGTTCCCTACATCAAACTTAGTAAATTTAGTCCCTTGGCTTAATAAATATTTATTTTTTCATCCACAAAATAAAATAAATCTCTAAATGGGAATAATATTACGCGGTCTCAACTGAGAAATAACGTGTCGGAAGGAACCGTTTCACCTAAAAATCATTAATTTTTTAAAGTTATTTTATTGCTTTTATGATAAGTAATAGAACAAAAGTTGTTAATTATGATTTAGGGAAGCTGCATACGAGACGTTTTTGGCATATTAAAGATAACTGCATACAAAAATGCATTAGTCGGTATAGACGTAGAGGAAAGGATCAGTAAATAAGAATAATTACTGGCATTACTGAAAGAATCAACAGACACCACCAGCAGTGACATCTGTTGATATCGTTATTTATCTTTTTGCCTAACTCGTATTACCGACCAAACTTGCATACAACCTCTTCAGGCGCTCATGAAACTTTTAATAATCTACACCAGATGGTCGACTGTAGATCCAACATGCATTGCAAACACGAACACTAGTATAGAGTATTTTACTGACCGTATCACTCAGTAATAGGTACATGCTATAATAATGTTTAGTTTAGGAAATAGATAGTTAATGCTCAAGTAGAAATCAAGGAAAAGAAACAGTTGTTACATTCAAAGGTACTCACTATAATCAGTCTCATCGTTGCTCCTAGCTCTACCTATCCACTAATCCTAAAACTACATGAATACTGGAACTGAAATCCCTTTCCGTAAATACTAGCAGTTCCATCTGACGGAGCTGAGTAGAACTAGATAGCGTTGGATGCACATTTGCGCCATCTGTGGTAACTGAGCGGTGCGGAAGGCTCCGCTGCCTCCGGTCGACTGAATCACATAGGTTTCTGCAACTATTTAAAATCTACTGTAATCGAGACGCAACCTATTTAGATATTGCGGCCGTTAAACGCCGCTAGCCGTTACGCGCTGGTTGGTCGTTATTCTCGTTAGGTCGTTAGCTTTTATGGGCGGCACCCGTTCGCCGTTGCTCCGGCAGATGGCGAGTTATTTTGGACGCTAACGACGCAGTTCGCTCTGCGTTTCCGTTGTTAGCGGTATTTTTTTGGTTGTAAATAGGCTTTTTCTCAAACAAATTTACATAAATTATATTATCTAGCTATTGAAGAATATGCTTTTATCAAAACTGGACTTGGAGGCCTCGACCGTTGCCAAAGTGATTGGTGGCTAATTTATGTACTTATCCACTGATAAACTTGAATGTACATACAATATATCAATGTGCAAAGAGGTTTGACTATGCTTTTCCACTAAAAAGAGGCGAATGCATATTATAGAGGTTAAAAATGTTTATTTCTATCAAAAAATTTGGTTGGTTATTGGATTGGATAAGGTTTTCATTTTGTTTATTTATTTCATTATTTTATATATGACTATGGTTGCACCTTTTAGAAAAACATTATAAAAAAAGGTTTGTGAACCTTCTCTCTTTGCACCGTTCATGAATTTTTTCATATCACTGGATGAGTAACTTCAATAGAACATACACACTAACACTCAAACTTTCGCATTTGTAACTTTAGTGTGATGTGATTTTGATACAACTTATATGATCTCATACACATACTCCACATTCTAAAACTTGTTTATTTTTCTCTATATGTTAGCATAGAGAAAAATAAACTATCTCATATGAGAACATATAAGTTGTATCAAAATCACATCACACTAAAGTTACAAATGCGAAATTTTGAGTGTATTTTTGTAATTACTCAATTCCATAACGGCTGGCCGGATCTTAGATCAAATTTGATATGGAGATAGTAGGATAAACTTAGAATTTGGATAAACACATGCAAATTATTATCCTGAATAATTTTATAATTTATTTGTGTCATTAGGTTATTCGTTTAGACGAATAAGTAATTATACGTCATATCTACCTACCTACAATTGATACTCGCAAGTAAAACGAGAAGCTAGAATGCAAATTAGCAAATAAAATAAATAATTACCTAATTAGTTAATGGCTAATTATTTTTAATTAGATAGAGCGAGCATCTCCACCTGGCGAGGAACCTTGACCAGCATGATAATCAGTGTCAAGGATATCGTTTCGTACACTCGCAAGTACTTCACATTTCATAATTTGTTTCCAGTTATTATTTTTTATTTTTAAGGTTAGGGTTAATTACTTATCATTATTGAAAAATTTCTGTACAGTAAAATAAAAATTATTGATCCCAAATTCCTTGTTATACTTAATGCGATGTTAAAGTGGAAATACACTAGAGATTTGTCAAAGAAACAGTTTTGAAGATGAACTCCCGCAAAGTAACGCCTGATTCAATCAATATTCACCAAGATGCACTGGACCAGCATGGTGGATTTGGGCTAATTCGCTCTCTCTCTCTCTCTGAGAGAAGACCTGTGTCTAGCAGTGGGAACATGATAGTGATGAAGTGAATAACTATACTTACAAATAAAAAAATCCGATTCCAAAATTAGTAAGCTCTCCATTTAGTGGGTGGAAATCTAACGAGTCATCACCCGCCACAATATTTTGACATGAGGACATCGATCGGTTTGTTCTTGGAAAGCGTGCTCCATCGAAGAGAGCATGATTGCTTAACATCAGGCGAGTTGGCGGTCAAACTCAAGCCTAAGAAGACAATTCTCTAATTAAAAATCAGAGAGTAAAAATAAAATTCTATTCAGATATTTGTTATGCTCTCAACTTCCTATATCAACAGTAATAAACATTTCCGGTGACAATGAAGTTCAACACATTAAATTAGTAACTCAATTACACGAGATGTTCTCTCATTAAACCACACACTCTATTATTAACGGTGTTTCACACAATGTCACTAAATAATCCAAATCCCAACTATTCTAATTATGTTCTGGCAATGTCGCAACACAAGTAATTACTGAACAACAGGTGTTGGTAGTGATGTTCTTCCACTCGTGGGTACTTGCTACGCGATGCTACGCAGCGCTACGAGACTACGTTTTGAACCCCAAAGGAGTATTGCGATTGAACCCTCGATCATTTTCGAAGGATTGAACTATTATTTTTACCGTTGTATGTATGTGCAAAGGATAGAATAAGCTCAGCACCTTATTTTCAGACAACTTTGGATATCCTAAACTTGCAATATTTATTTGCGTACTTACCATTTTTTTTACTCTCTGAAAATGAAAAATTCGTAAAACGAAATTCGCAATAAATATTCTCAAGTTTGGTTCTGAAGGGCTGATTTGTTCACGAACGCGTATTTCTGTAGATACCACTTTGTTTGAAACGGTATTGTTTCACCTCCGTGATGCTCTCCGTAAGTCACTTCGACTTATATAACCACCAGCCACGTTGTGGGTTACTTATATACTACGACTTAGAGTGAGCAAAGTTCTACCCATTAAATTTATACAGACCATTTATTTATATCTTTATGGCGTGCCCGGTAATAGTAAGAAAAAAAAACTGACTTAATCTTACGTAATTCCCACTGAAGTGAGAATTTTTTCGTGGTAATTCCCGTTTAACAAAAGTAAAAAAAAATAACAGTATTTTGGCGTAATAGAGTTTGAATTCCTCCATAGCAGGTAACGTGTAGCTTTAACTTTTGAAAGGATAAGCTTGCTTTCATAGTATTCTTAAATTTCGCAAGATGGCGTTAAACGTTATTTTTAGTATATTAAATTTGGTTGTATTAAGTTTAGTACATGAGTGTGGGTTATATAGGAATCACACATCATCAGCCAATTAACGTCCACTGTTGGACAAGGCCTCCGTCATAGAGAGGGGTGTTGCCATAATCCCCACGCTTGGCAGGCGGCTTGGGGATCGCAGTACGTTCACCGTGTACTATTAGGACGCTGCTGCCCATCCTCCGGTGGTTCTGGTGGTGGTGGTGGTAGTGATATATAGGAATAAATCTGTCTAAATATTGGTAGAATAGCTTATAGATCGTTTATGTATAAGAGGGTAAATAATTACAAGTAACTATGTTGTAAACATTATTTTCGTATTTTATTATAAAATTATAATAAAATGGAAATAAATAAATATAATTTCTTAAAACTAAACACTTATGTACAAAATCATTTTGGCGCTATTTGGAACATCAATAGACAAAAGATAATACTAAAAGGGTACAGACAAAGGTTAAATAAGTGGTTTCAATATAACAATAATAAAGCTCCTTCTAGAGACACTATCACTTGACTAGATATTCACAAAAGCCTGCAGTCTCGCATTAGCGTCCTTCCACTCAGTTTTGTACAATAATACTTATAAATAATATCACTGGTTGTGTGTGCGTTCACTTGCCGAGGAGGATCTTGCGGCCAGCGCCCATGTTAGAGCCGGCTTGGGTGGCGCCCTTGTTGGAGCCAGCCTGGAGGCCGATCACAGTCTTGCCGGCGTTCAGGACCTCATCAGAGAAGTCACGCTTGCACTCCTCGGAGGGCTTGGGGCCGAGGTACGGGCCGCTCCACTCGGGGTGCCTGTAGGTCTGTGGACAAAGGATAACACCGTTGAATCACCGTATGCAGTAGCTATGTTACACCGTTATAAGTTTTTAACTGCACGACATGTTACGTTATAACTACTTCATACATTTTACAAGATTGCATTTGGTTGCATTGATATTTCCCAGTTTAAATCCAATCAGGTCATTGCATGATGTGAGGTATGCCGACCCCCACGTGGCCTCCCTCAAACCGACCTTGGATATTTATGAAAACTGAGGTAATGTTGCACGATGCTCGTAAAATTCAGTTGAACTTGGCGCATCGCCAATTCTAACAACAGATCTCAAACTAAACAAGCTGTGAACGATAGGCTACACTTGCAACGCGATTTGCCTCCTTCCTACTTGTTTATGATACAGGAATAGAGATGTAATATTTTTTATGCAACATTAGCCGTAAAAACTCGATAATGTAAACATATTTTGTTTAGTTCTCTCATAGTTCAAACGTGCGTAATATCTGTAATGGTTTACCGAGAAGCTTTCGTAATCGCAAATATTATAGACCAGACTTTATTCTACGCCCTAGCTCGTCAATTAGGCCAATGTTCAACCATTATTTTAGCCATATTGAGTCCTTGCTATATATATGTGAAAGACGTCTAACCCCCGTGATATTTACCTCACGGCCGAGGGCGTACAGCGTGCTGACAACCTGGGCAATGTCCTTCTTCTCCCAGAGGTCTACGGTCTGGAACACATCGATATCAACGACGCCGTAGTTTTTGATTGCAGCCTGGAAGCTGTAACAAGTAAAAAATTTATGTTAGCTTTCCTTATCGTGCCTATAGGTAGAGTTTACTGGCAGATTCAGGACGAGTTGTGGTTGGATGGCCACTAAAAGGATGTGAAATGCCTGGTGTACGTAAATTACCGGTATTTATATTTTGCGGGAATATTGTTATGATATGTTCAATCTGAAAATAGGAGCGCCTTTATGTTTTTGGCTCAAACTATTAGTTAAAATTTAGTTAGGTATGTTTTAAATACTAACTTGGTAATGTTCTCCATCATCTTGAACTGTCCACCAGAGGTGTTAATTTTGTTGACGGAACCAGGCTTGAGCTTGTTGATGACCTGGCAGAGGACAGTGCCGTCCTTGAGGACATCCTCAAAAGCTTCACCGGGGGGGAACTTGGCGCCGAGGACGGTCTCGAGCCAGCCCTGGCACTCCTTCTCCTGGTCGGGATTACGCTTGGAAGCGAGCTGGAAGTAGTAAGAGGTCTTTAGTTTATTTAGTTTAATGACTATAGGTATACGATCAGTTGACAGAAATCTAAATTAGATTTGCGGGTTCCTCAATAAGTATGCAATGGTCGATAGCGCAGTTTTAGTTTATATTATTTCTTACTAATTTATGATATTATAAAAAAAACTTTCTTAGCTGCTATAGACTCATTATTATTTAATCAGTTTTTGTGGAATTTGATTAACGACAGAAGTTAACTATACAATCAGATACCCATTTAAACTGTCAAGCATAAATTACTTTTAATGAGTTCAAAACTAAATCCATCGATCATTTAATTTAGTTAGTTAGTTTAACTCTCTCGTAATATAAATTATTAATAAAAAATGCAAGTCACGTTTTTAATTTAAAATATGATTACCAAAAAAAAACATAATTTGGGGGATAATTTTTCAAATGAACCGTGAGCTCTGTTTATATGGGATGATTATAAAACTTAGAGTATCTGACCTTAGCGCGGACTTGGCGTTCCAGAGACATAATTGTGTATGAGTGTGTTTGTCTGTGGCAGGCAGGAGTGGTCGCGGTGAAATTCCGTGTAGACTGAACTCCTGAAAACCGAGTCCACGTATTTATAGAGCGCACAGAAACTGCGCCCTTCTGGAAAACTCTCGCGCACACCGCACTACGTGACTGTACACGCAAAATAAGCTCTGACTCAAAGCACTAATTCAAACTTATCGAAATCGAAGTATTTATTGATTTTAGAACAAAGAACGGATTTGATATATTCTGTTAACAACTGAATTAGACATTAAACCGAGAAGAAACTTACAGGCTGCGCTAAAAGTACTTATTTCGTTAGAAATATGTTGTTATAATTCAAGTAAATTACAATTTGAAAAAAAGCTCTCATATTTTTATCGGTCAGCAATTGGTATTTTTCCGCAATAATAACATTTTTACGCTATTACCATAGACGATTTCCTTAATAGTTTGACTGATCACCATACACATAAAATCTAACAAGCCACTTCATGAATGTACTAGTTAAATTATCGTTTTGCCATCTTGTCCTTTTGATAACAAGTTATTTGTACTTATTGTACGACTAAGATCTTAATTTTGCTACCTTTATGTTGGCATTATGAAACTCAAAATAACATTGTTATTGGCAAAAATCATAAACTGCAGCTTAAAGTTGTTGCGGGTATTTTTACTTAGAAAATACAGCGATCATTAATTTCACAATCATTAAACGAGGTGTGTCTTCCACTACTGATTACTATTCCGATTACTATACTGATTAAGGTAGTATCCTATCTTAATTTTTTTTTAATTATGTTTTTTACTCGTATTTTATATACACTCGTGTTAATCAAAACCAAATGCCTGAGTGAAGCTAGTACCTACAGAAACTACCAAATTCTGTTTAGCGGTTATGGAACAAATTTTGCACACAAACTTTTTCATTTGGAATAAATAATAAAAATCCAAGACATATTTGCACACACGGTCATCTGACCCCAAACTAAGTAAAGCTTGTAATATTGCTGCCAGAGACTGATATACGTACATATATGATTTTAAATACATACTTAAATAGATATTAAGACCCAGACATAGAACAAACACACACACAATGAGCGAATATTGAAAATGCAAAAACGCGCTATTAGAGTTTTATTGAAAGCCAAGTATAGAGACTCGTGCAGAGATCTTTTTAAGAGTCTAGGTATACTTACATCAATATCAGTATACATTTTCGAAATTGTTAAATATGTTCGAATGAATCTCCATATGTACCAATCTCGCGGTGAATATAAAAAATTAAATTTACGGAACAAAGACAATCTGTTGGTAGTAAAGCATAGGTTGCATAGGTCTACTAAAAATCCTATAGTGATCGGTCAACAACTTTACAATAAACTCCCAAACTGCATAAAATCTTCTACGACATATAATACGTTTTGTGCAAATGTCAAGCATCTGTTGCTGTCTAGGACTGTATCTATCTATATCTATCTTCTATACATATAATAAAAACGTTGAGATAAAAAAATCTGTAATTGGGAGATAACAAAAAAAAAATCACACAGGGCGTCTTAAAATAAGCAGCTGAACACGATAGGACAGTTTTTAGAATTTTTGTCTGTTTGTTTGTTTGTTTGTTTGTTTGTTTGTTTGTTTGTTTGTTTGTCCGCGCACATCTCCTAAACCACTGGACGGATTTAAATGCGGTTTTCACGAATATGCTTAGAAATTACCGGATTAAAACATAGGCTATGTTATATCATTTATTTTAATTCTTTATTTTTACATAAACGAAAATAAAAATCAATGATTTATTTCTTCGTTACCCGAAACGTAATATAAGGATCGTCACCCAAAGTAAAGAGAATGTTATTGACATATTAAAATTTTGAAATTGTCAACTGTCATTCAGATAATCAGTTTAAATTTAAAGAAGGTTCCTTAACCTTCTTAGAAGAATGAACGTGTAGATCAAGCATGTTATAGGCCTTACAACCTCTTTGGTGATTCATTCCAATGCGAGTAGGAGTATTACATTCTCTTGGTTTTATTTTATGTTAGCATTTAAAACACAAAATATTCCGCATCCTATTTTAATTCAGTCCCATGAATAGAAATATTCAAAAAGGCCCTTTGTACATGACAATAAACCTATACAACAAAATTCCGGACGCAATAAAGAAAGAAATAAATAATAACACTTTTCCTGAACCAACTTCGTAAGTTTCTAACCCAAAAATGTTATTACGAGATAAAAGTTTTTTTCGACGATAAAATTTAGAAAATTATACTAATTAGAAAATAAATATCGATATATAAATAGTTAAGAAAGTAGCGTCATAAGTTTTGTATGATCTCATATATAATTAAGTAACCTATCACACTAAGTATGTTTTTTTTTGTTTTGTAAAATTACTTCACCCTAGGTTAAGTTTGAATAGTATATATAATATTTATGTAATAGATTTAACTATACTTAAATTTATATGTTTATGTCTGTGGTCTGGTTTTGTGAACAGCCACTACATAAGTCATTGCTGCACCCTTTATGCAGGGTATATAAACTTAGCTTCTAGAAGAATACAGTGTATATTTGCAATAAGAATAAGAATATAGAAATAATTTTGTTTACTGTGATATTTTAACAGATAAATAGAGTAGTTCCATTTCAGGGCTTTTTAATCAAGGTATACATACAAATGCACGCGAAATAAGAAATAACTAGCCAAGAGCGTGTTAAGACAAGCATTATGTCAGTGTTCCGTGGCCAGCGGAACTGGACAGTCAAATTTCAGAGATGTATATCATCCCGACATGACATGATATACTTTTAATGGTTTAGACAAAAAGAAAATTTCAAAACATGCTCTGCACTGTGGTCACATTATCTTTTTGATTTGAAAACTGTTGACGGTGTTATTTATTACTTTTATGCTTCTATCAATACTTCACACAGGGCGACTTAAAATAAGCAGATGCAGTTATTTGAATTTTTGTTTGTTTGTTCACGCACATCTCCTACACCCCTGGAAGAAAATGCGGACGGATTTAAATGCGGTTTTCTCGAATATGCTTAGCTATGATCAGATAGAAGTATAGGCTATGTTATTTTGCGCAAGGCCGGATTAAGGGAAGAAAAAAGGATTGAAGGTTTATATGAAAATCTACGCGTACGAAGTCGCGGGCAAAAAAACTAGTATAAAATAGATGACTACATAAAACATGACTATCGCAACTATAAAATTAATATTGACTAAATACAATTATTATGACTATTGCATATTTTATATTTCATAATTATTGACGAAGCCCATATACAGCAAATCTACATTTTATTTTTATTTTTTTAAGCCCTTGTACAGCTTAAATTTACTAATTGTGAATAGATAATTTTATTGTACACTGACATTGCATTTCTATAAAACTTACGTACAATTGTGTAAACCAGACGAGTCCATAAATTTAATCATTATTATACTTAGATTATAATAATTGATATGATCTTATGACAATAAATTATCTTATCTTATCTTATCACAAATGTTCGTCACATAAATGTTTGCCCTAGGTGGGAATCAAACCCGCGCCCCAAAGCACAGAAGGTAGGATCACTACCAACTGAGCCACCGGGGCAGTTAATTAGTAGTCAATCCACTGCTGGACAAAGGCATTTCTTATTTCTTTCCAAATAAGAAATGCCTTTGTCCAGCGTTTCATTACTGTCAGCAGTATTCTATTTAAAAAATGTTTTTCTATAATGCAGAAAGTTTAATTACATCATTATTATTTTTTGTATTTTTTTATTATAGGCTATTTAATTATGTTTATTATCATAAGCTGGAACAAGGATTATAAGTTTATGTTTTTCGTTTCGAGGTATTTACGAAGAATTTTGACAGCTTTATTAACAGCCTTACTTACGTACGTTTCGTAAATTAAGCAATGATTAAAAACTGCTCTCCGACAGAAATTTTTACGCGCAATAATAAAACAGACAAAATGTTTAGCATCGTTTAACTTAACTAACTTTTTTAAGGCTGAAATAAATAAAAAAGGTCCAAATTTCAGTCAAATCCACAATTATGAAACATCTGATTAGAGGCCTACAGTAGTAAAATACCCAAATGTAAAAGCTCCATGCACTCCTTAAAAGTCCTTATACTCCGCCCAGACGAGAGCGGGCGAGCGTTAGGCGCTACGTAGTGACGTAGGTAGGTGTCGCACACGCCGCCTGCCCACGCGCCGCACGCTCCTCTCGGATGAATACCCGCTGAGTTATCATTGTCGCCGTTACCCACGCGCGTTGGACGCTTCGTATAATAGAAGCAAACAATTCCTTTTAATCTTAATTTAGTTTTCTTCGAATACATTTTAGAGTATTAGAATCACATCGCGAAAACAGGAAATTTCTAGCATGTTAGAATATTTTTTCAGAGTGACATCAAAACTCCTCCTCCAAACAAAATATCCGCTAAATATTGTAGGTTGTTATTTTTTGTGCAAACTACCGAGTTAAATTTTTATTTTAAATTTAAAATATAAACGTGCTTGTTATATATCTCTTCATAGATTAAGTATTATTTATGTTGCTGTGTATGGCCAGGCCTTCGACCAAAATAAAATGAATGGACGGGCCCTAACCATTGAACTTGATCAGTAAAAACGAGTCAAAATCGTCGGACATATACTTCAACACCTAATTATAAAAATGTACAGTATATTTGTTACAAATAATAGATATCGGTTTTATTTGTGTATTTACACTTCGGTAAAGCATACTAATTCATAATTTTGTCAGATGTTTCGTTATCGCGTATCAATAGACTCGTGTTTCACTTCCTACGGCTAGAGACCGACTGAAACGAAATGAGAGCTGGCGCTCATTTTGTAATCTTCAAAAATGCTCTTCTACTGGGCCCGTCCATTCATTTTATTTTGGTCGAAGGGCCAGGCCCGTTTCTTTTCGGACCTTGGGCCTTACCCCTAGCTCGAAAAGTTGACCCGCATAGGTGTTATTTGTCTAAACGGTACCATCAACTACGATAAGCGGTAGTTATTTGATATCCGCCAAGCTTTGTTATTTTCACGCACACACGCATAGTAAAACGGATTTTCGTTCATTCAAGTTAGACGCTTTTAAACGATGCGGCTTAAATGAGTTGGTTAATTTTAGGTACCTATCAGGTATCGTTCGCGCAAAACTTTATGAACTTCAGAGGGCTCATAAAGTTTTGCGCGAACGATACCTACTAAAAGTTGGCTCGCAAAAGTGAAGCTAGGGGTAAGGCCCCTTAAGTAAGGCCGAAGCCAATTCTGAGAGGCTCTTATCGTATAGCACATTTCACATTGATTTTTACACAGCGTTACACGGAACGGTAGTAGGTATTAAACTGAAAGTAGAAAAAAAATACCAACTGTTCCATAAATTTTGTTAAGCGTGAAATTCATTTTTCTATGGCATTATAAATATTCCTGATACAAAAGCAGATATTTTATCGCGATGTCAGGATGAAACTCATGGTAAAAGCTGTTTTTAATAATAAGTACCTACAATACATTTCTGTCAGCTTAATACCACCGTTATCTGTAACCAAAGTCATCGCACAAGGCCAAATCAAAGAGTTAAGTTTGTTTTCACGATGCTTTATCTTGTTTCCTATTAATTAAAGCGCGCTGATAACCTTAGAGTCTAGTATAGTCTCATCATCATCATCATCATCAGCCAGAAGACGTCCACTGCTGAACATAGGCCTCCCCCTTTAACCTCCACACTGAACGACATCCTGCCATCTGCATCCACTAGATGCCCGCGACTCTCAGTGTCGTCGGTCCATCTAGTGGGAGGCCTACCTGCGCTGCGTCTTCCGGTTCGAACCTTCAAGAACCTTTCTTCCCCATTGGTTAACAGTTCTTCGAGCGATGTGTACTATAGTCTGCTACTGTCTAATATCAACCTTATATTATCAACTCATTATTGACCATACTAAAATGATTACAACGGAAACAATATCATCGTCATATCCTCGTAATATTTCTGTCACCACTAGCGCAAATTTCGCATCTATTAGCGTTCTCGTTACACGATCATAAAACTTTTATCGCATGTAAATTGCAGCTACATACATAACATTGTAGTTAGGGATTTTTGCCTTCAGAAATATTCGCTAGCACAAATAGTAGGCGATGACAAAGCGCAGAGTACGACGGCCCTACTGTCTCAACGACAAGGTCGGCCGAACTAGTCGACTAAAATACAAACTCTACATCAAGTACATATGCGAAGGTCAGCTATTTATGATCCATTAAAATTATCCTCAATGTTTTTGAAATGGAGTCGAGTAGCGGCTCATATTGTATGACACTCACTCGTATAACCTAAAGGTGTTAAATATTGATACCAGGTGTTCGATTATATGGACATATTGAAGGACATCATTGTAACAGCTTTTACTACGGAACCAAACCTGATACCGCGAAAAAAAACAGCTGTTGGAATGGAATTTGGTTAAGTGTGAAATATATTTTTCCATGGTACAGCTCACAGTTTTTTTTTTTGATTTCGTTTAGTTACAGCTGATTCTTTTCTTGCAATGTTTGGATTGGTAAACGTTTTTCATAATGATGATTACAATCCTCGGTTATTTATGTGTCATCTAACCGAACACGCCGTTCAGATATTCATTGTTTTACTCACGCCTAAATCGAATAAAATAAAGAAATCTAAGCTAATCTGAGAACCATGGTCCATGCGTGCGAAAATAACTTACGGCCGTACTCATAACCGTTACTTAAGTTAAGCAATACTTAAAATTGCTCTGTCTCGTATTCATGTCTGCCATATTCCGTCAGCGAGAAGTTAACAGAGCAATTTTAAGTATTGCTTAACTTAAATAACGTTTATGAGTACGGCCGGTAGTAGAATAACTAGTAACTTAGAGTTCTAATTCCAAATGTACTTGTCAAAATAATGAATCAGAAATTAGCATACTTTCGCTATCTCTTGTTTTTCTAAAGTTGGGGATCTAGAAAATGCCTGAAATGAAATCCATACCGCGGTTTATAATTCACTTTAATAAAACACCCTCGACAAACTCGTCAGTTGTAATTACTTACATACACTCGGGTACACCACTAAGTACCTAATTCTGGGTATTTACAATTTTGTTAATTTTATTTAATACATATTTACAAATTATGAGATTTTTGGTGACCAGTCCAATTTTTATGCTAATCTAAATAAACAATCAAGTAAAAGTAAAGTATCTTCAATAATTTGAACATAGTGTATAAACAAATCAATTATATAATTTTCAAATGACTAGAATAGAAAAGTGACTACTTGATTAACGCATCAAGATTGTGATTACTTTAGTTATATAGCATAAAGAGAATTCTCTGCCAATTACATACGGGGTAGCTACTTTTTTCAATTATAATTTAAGATCCGTACAGTTAAAGTATACTTCGATAAAACGTATACAATGTATTGGAATGTACTTCTAGGTATATTTACAGACATATCACACAACATATTATCAATTAGCCTACTTGTACAATATCAACTTTACTCAAACAATAATCTATTTCAATGTAACACCCTCGAAGATACGCACGTAAATAAACTATGATAGATACGTCTAAAATTTATTTATTAAAGTTCATTATTGCGATAACACTTTAATGGACACGATTTTGGCACTTGTGATTCGCACACTTGAGGTCAATCACTACAGTTTCATTGGAATGTCACTTGTATGTTCACTAGAATGATTTAATGGAGTGTTTTGGGCAGGTGCCTGATCGGCACGTAATGCACGAGCGATGGCAGGACGTGAAGTCATCGCGACTGGCCGGCTGTGCCTACTGTCAGCCATCTTCATTTGTTTTTGAAATCGCGTCTCTGGGGATGACATCGAGGCGCTTAGACCCACCACTAAGAATGGAGATCGTCATTTTCTTCATCTCAGTAATCTGAGCTCGCCGACTCGTGGGCCGGTCGCTGATACGGCCGGCGTGGCTCCCATTAGAACAGGTGGTTGTTCGACTTGGCAAGGGTGCCCAGGTGGTCGGAGAGGAGATAGTTGGGAGGCGCCACTCCTAGCAACGGGAAGCCCGAAGGCTGGCGTAGCAGGCCGCAGCCACCGGCCCACTTTCCGCCCCCGGCACTGCTCACAGGCGGTACTCCGCCGCCGCTGCCGCCTCCAACACCGTTCAACTCTTCACACAACTTGTTAGCTGTAAAGATATAAATATATTGTGATACATTAACTTTGATAAACATTGCAAATAAGGGAGCATTTCACGATTACTCTAGACTTAAGGCGTTAGATGGACTACGCCTCTTAGGCCCGTCTTAACGATATCCAGAAGCAATCGCCCTAAGACGATAATTCATAAGCGATTATGAATCAAAATCGCCGTGCCAACGAAATGCTTTTAAACTCATATCAGATAACCTGATTAAATTTTAAAACCTATTTTCTCTAAAAGGTAGGTAGGTCCTTTAGAGAAAATAGATTTTAAAATTTAATCAGCCCAAAGTAATTAAATCATAACAAAGAAAACTGCAAGCACAGTAGAGCAATATGCCATGCCGCCGATTGGTGCACAAGTTTTTTAAGCTGTTTTATCGTGTGTATGTAATTTGTGGTGTGATCAATAAAGAGTTTATCTATCTATGCTTTTTGTACACAAACGGAAATCCCGAATATGAATTAAGTACAGTCTCACAATCGAGAACGTAATTGGCCAGACAAACAAGCGAAACTCGCACACAAAATCCGAATACGAAATCAGACTGCAGGTCGACGGGCGAACGCGAAATAATCGTGGTAACGCAATTAAGCGCTAATCACCTAATCCTTGCCGCGCGGCTCCGTTGTTTATTCAAGCCTGAGTGACAATCGCGCGCGGAATTAGCGCAAATGAGCCGAAGTGAAAATCTGGCGGGTGGCAGTGGCTGCGGCTGGTGGTATAATGTGATTAATGTGACCGCAGCCATTAGCCGGCCGTGCGCCTCCATGCAACCTCAACTAGACTACACTACAAGCCTCGGCTGCCTTTACTGACTGACATGGCAACCGTAAACCATATTGCTAAACTGCCACCTCAAATCTTTACTGATTCAACTGCGTAGATCACGAGTTATGTTTATGTATCACAGCCGAAACTGTTTATGTTAGGGTTAAATTATAAACAGGACTGTCTGGTTAGAAATGATCTCATGTTGCTTAAGAAAATTCGCCAGAGTGCGGGTAAAACTTGTTCGTTACGGGTTCCGAAAAGTTTTTTTTTTTTTATTTCGTTAAACTATTTCGTTTCAAAGCTTTATTTAATTTTTCCTGTAAACTTTGGTTAATTGCCTACTTGTCAGAATTTAGTCAGATTTTTCCTCCCGTAATCTACACAAATTAGATCATTCTTAAGACTTTGGGTCGCCTAAACACTTTGACATCAGGTCTGGCCACACAGCCCAAAATAAACTTGTGTACTTATATTTTTAGGGTTCGTTACCAAAGCGGCAAAAATTAACCCTGATGATTTCTTTCACTTCGGTGTCCATTTCTCCTCCTCTATTTATGTATGAGCCGATATTTTCAAGAACTATAAAAACTATCAACTAAAAATTTAACCTAGATCGAGATAAAGTTACCAACTTTTAGGGTTCCGTAGTACAAGGAACCCTTAAAGTTTAAGCATAGATCTAAATTTCCATATCTGAAATTTACCAAGTTCATAGAGCTTCGTCCATTCAAACTGTTCTATAACCACCAATTTCTGGACTAAATATGTGACCACATCTATACATTATAGCTTTGGCTACGGAATGATTATATGATAAATACGGGACCATTATGCGTATCTCGACTCGGTCTTAACGAGTTATTTTATCTTTTTCTGAAAATAGGGCCTTAAATGAACGGGCAATAATTTTTCAAATCAGCGTTGTTTTATCTTCACTTAAAAAACTGACTTTGCAAAATAAGACCTATTCCTTCCTAAACGAAAGAAGGAAAAGGCCATGCTTTGGAAGGAATTGGTTTTGGAAGGCAAGACTCTTTATCTCAAGGTTTTTTTTTCTTCAGTGTATATCTTCGCAATTCAACTTAATAGCTTTTAGTTCTTGAGAAAATCATACAGACAGAAACACACTGTAAGCTCGCCGTAATAATTTCAATAATAATAAATAATTAATAAATTGGTAAAAATACCATTTTGGTTTGAAACCCTAAAAAAATCAAGGCTTACGAAATACAATCAACTAAAGAGCTGCTGAACATTAATTTCTTTACTAAATTTGTACTAACGTGTTTTGTTTCCATGTCGTTTTAACCAAAGTTCGCTATCAAAATTCTATTTTGTAGGTGACAAGCTTTTGATTCAAAGTAAACTTCCATTGTCGTCATTGCGTCAAAATCATTATTCAAGTTCTATTTAAAAGTGAGTAATAATAGTTAAACCATTTCATCGTCTATAAGAGCCTTGTTTTCCTCGCCCACGTTCCTACAACACTACGTCGCTGAAACAACGCGATAAAGCTCTCCGATTGGCCAGTAGGCATGACTCACTTCTGAGAGTGGTGATTCCGTCAATCGATGTAGCATTGCAAAGATATGACGCCTAAAATTATCCCGTTACATCACGACGCGGACGAAAATACATGCTCACAAATATTTTTTTCATGCTGCATCGCTTATTTATAAACTCTATTTCGAAAGCTTCGGTAACCGATATCTTTGTTGACCTTACATTTTTATTTTACCTACTCTTATAAGTGGGCCAAGAGAAGATGTCTCAGAGTTACATACTCAAAGATCAGTTTTTACTAAAGATCAGGGCTCTTGTTCACAAATTTTGTCATAAATTGGCTCACTAAATGTGTTTATATTTATTGTAAAAAGCTCTCTCAAATTTTTTGACGAAAAAAGCAACGAAACTGGATTTTGTCGTTCTGATTCTATCACATAGAAATAATAAATTGATCTGTAGTTTTTACTGAAAATACCGGCTTAAAATTTTGGAAAATTTCAATATCCACCTAAAAGCTCGTTTTTTTTTTAGAATAGGTTAAGTTAATTACTTTCTTAATAAAAAAAATGGTAATGGTGTACTCTTTTTTTATATTCGTATTGACAATTAAATTTTTTCGTTTTATGCCCGAAATTCCAGATATCTAAAATTAAACGGTTGCATTTCGTAATAGCTCGAAAAATGTAAAAAGGTACCCAGGATATGAGTATTTGGATTGTCTCTAGACCTTTAACCTTTTTTGTTGTGTTAACTTGTGCTTGGTTCAGTTAATAAAGACACTTCCCAGTAAAATAAAAAGAATTTAAGGGTTATTTTTGTACAGCAGCTTTTTTCACGATTTCATGGTTAGTCTCATAGTAAAACTTGGTAACAAATTACAATTATAAGTACAATGACCTCATTTCGCTTTAGTACCTATACAGCTAAAATATACCAAGCAACTTTAGTCCAGGCTATAATTCCAGGTTTTTTTTCTAAACAAAAACCAAAAACAATATATCGTTTAAATTAGTGCTCTACATAGCAATAACTTTACGTGATATCAAATGCTAAATTAGACTTAGCAGCGGATTCTTGCTTGCACCTACGAAATACAAAGCATATTTTTTTTAATGAAAACTGTAAAAACACTTTTTTTTGTTACTATAATATAACTATCTACTACCTATAAAGTTTTGTAAATAAATCATGAAACAAAAGTTGTTATATTATAATAGACGACGACGGGTTAGACAGTGGAAATGTTCGGGTATATCATTGTACTCTTCAATATGAACACCTTTTACTCTGAGACCAAGCCTCATATCAAATCTCGACATATATGTAACCCTGTATTATACATATATCTTCTTATATATAAAAGACGATGTGTGTACGTATGTATTCTGTGTATGTATTTTCTCTATAGACTCCAAAACGGCTGAGCCGATTTTGACGGAACTTTTACTGGTAGATAGCTGATTATATAAGGAGTAATCGATAGGGGTGAAACTGCGGGGCGCAGCTAGTATTATATATAACACAGTAGTTTAGCTCTATTATATATTTTTATCGTGTTTTTTGTAAAAATAACGTAGTTTTGTTTACTAGTCAAACATTGAAATACAAGTTGCAAGTCATTAATTATGAACATGTCAGTAATTAGCGACGTAGGCTTTCTAACGCAAAACATCGTCTTTTATAAAAACAAGTCATTTTTCATCGTTCATGTGACTAAGCTGCCAAATAAATACCGTAAAAATAAACATTTTTTTTCTTTACGAAATCAAATAATGTTAGGAAACATTAGCATATTTTTACTCGAGCCAGATTAGTATCGTCTGCTAAAAGTGCAGAGTGATGCAATTTATATTAACAACGTGGGCGCGTATTGCAAAGAGCTCGAACGGAATGCTAAATAGCATATTGTTATTCATTTCTATTTACAAAACCGAGCCTAGACATGTTTTCGATTTTGTAAACATGTTATTGGTGCTGGTTTTAAACTTTACTATTACGTGATTGTCGAACATAAAAGGCTTTTACACACGAGCAACTGAAATTGTGACAATCTGCGTAAAACGTTGGGTAGGTATTGGATGTCCCGAGTCTATGTCCAGTAGCGGACAAACTGGTGAACTAAAGCTAAAAAATACGTGTTTTATTGTAAACTTACAGAAATATCTCAGGTCACGATATTCACCTGCTGAAGTAATGGGCTTAAGGTCGGGCGGAGAAAGGTGAGGTAGGGCGTGATGTGCAGGTTGCGGCGCGGGCGCAGGCGGCGCGGGGTGCGGTGACACTGCGGGGGAGGTAGGCTTGTCACGCTTGCCGCCCTCCGCCTTTACCGGGGCCTCACCCGCCTTCTGCTGCGCTAACCGCTCCTGCTTGCGAAACTTTGCCCGCCGGTTTTGGAACCACACCTGAAAACGTGAATAATCACAATGTTAACCCACGAATCGGAAAACGTAGCAAGTAAACAAAACCCGACATTACAGTTAAAAAGATAATGAAAACGTCGAACGAACGCGGGCTCCAACGAACAAACAGAGCGCCCGACCCGACTAATGGGAACGCATCCCGTGCATCGCGCGCCAAATTTTAATGCAAACCGTTTTATATTCGTTCGTATGCGAGCAAATCCGAATTGATCATAATTCGATTTGCTGCGAGAGATAATTGCAACTGCCACTGGCGCTGATTGGGCTCGGTCGCGAATAAAAAATGGTCCGTCGCTCGATCGAGCCGAGCGGGTCGCGGCACAATCACACGCACGCCTGTTTGTTCATCGCTCTACGCTGATGATGTTTATACAGTACAGTACATATTTCTTTGTCAAATGTGGTACATTCAAAATTAAGCAAATTCTCTGCACGCTTACCCCTAATGACAAATGCATTAAAAAAAACTGAATAATGATTATTTCGACCGTATGGTACTCCTACGCGTTAATGGTCTCCTTGGCAGTGAATATGACAACCAATAACGATCCGCTACCCCGCCGCTCTTTAAGAATGTGTTCGGAATGTTTATTATTGCATTACTGGAATGATCATATCTTATGCATTCCGGGAATAGATTTGACGACTAGCACTAGGTATGTAGAGAGCGCAAGCTTCCGCAATAATTTGTGCAACGACTAAATAATAACAAATAGTATACACGTGTGAATTGACATTGAGTAGAAGATATATTGACGCTACTTTTGTCTGAGTGTAGGCCGTGGGTCGTATGTCAGCGATGCCGCAGCTGCACCCGGCAGCTTGTCTGCCCGTAAATCATCTTTATACGGACAAATCATCGCTGGGCCAGATCACAAGTGCCGATGCACATATCCTTGCTCCCAATATAGCAGGTTGTTTAGCACTACAAGCTCACAGTCTTCGACACTTCGTTTTCGAGGAAATACCAATAAACATCATTCATCATTACGGTTTACAGTAGTTATGATTTAATGACTAAGTACTTCGTTTATCCAACTCTGTTGCCAATCTGTTGTCTGTTGTTGTTATGAAAATAAACAGCTAGTAATTTTTTTTTTCTCTCTTCTAGATACTATGTTAATAATAGCACGTGTGTAAAGCATCAGTAGAAGATTTGTTCTATACGGCAAATGAACTCGAAGATTGCTGAAGTTCATCATTTTATTCGAGAAAATCAGTGCTGTGGAGTGGAAAGGTCCCACGTAGATACGTGCTCGGGGTAACCAAGCGAGGCCCGGGCGTCGGGCGTCGGCGACTAACGAACACTCCGGCTCGCTTGATTGGCGCTCGGTCCAGGAGCGCCCATCGCTCCGGGCTCCCTGCTTTCCGCATTATTTCCAAATTGGAAAAAATCAAAGCTCTCAACGTATGCGGCATCCGCAAACAAACAAATAATACAAAATCCACCGCCAATACAAATGAGTACCGATACCACGCCGAGCGGAATGCGAAGTTGGAGTGAACCGGAGCGTGGGCCCGAGGCAAATAAACGTCCGCCGATGTGTTTGTAGGAATTCGTTGCGATGTTTATCGAATACGATGCGTGCTTCTGATGTAAACACTCTCTTCGATTTTCCTCCGGTTTTCCTCGACCTCGGCCAGACTTCCCTCGCAAAATAAGCACACTATCCGATCTTAATTACCATAAAATTTCACTAGAATCGTAAATGAATGGCGTTCGATAAACAGAGGGAAATGTGCACAGAAATGACAATAATAAATAACGGGTCAGCAATTAAGAGCGGGGTCGGAACAATTGACGCAGCATCGAAATGCACTTTGCAAATGAACCGATTGGCCGGCAGAGGGCGCTGGAGTCGTATCGGCAAAAGTAATTAAATGTGAAGCACGCGCTCTGCAGATGCCGTCTCTGGATGATAATTAAAATCAGATTAAATGGAAGTAGGATAATATAATGGAAACATATTTTGAACGTATGAATGATCCTGGTACCGATTACCTACTTATCTTAAAATTCGTTTACTATAGGTTTGTTTTGCAGTCGAATTAATTTACCTACGCGTAGCTTTTAACTACTTAACTTAGTTTTTTATCATTTAAAACGGCTGTGGAAAATAGATTTTTTCTTTTATCAGATGAGTCGCAAACTATCAGTGTTCCCACAAAAAGATTCTCCATACAAAAAAAAATTCAATCTTTTTTTGTTAATGTAAAAACGGTAATACGTACAAGCATCAAACTGGGCAAAATTATAGTATAAATCATGACGTAAAACAACGAATAGTAAATAATGGCCAAGTGCAAGTCGGTGACAAATTTTTGTTCACCACCGGGTCTCGTACAATCACCACCAATTTAAGCAACATCGGGAGCGGTCGGTATTTGGATGGGTGACCGCCTGGGCGTGATGTCTTTTCGCAATGCTTTTTGCATTTTGTGGTGGTAGAGAACCCTGCACAAGCCCGATTCCCATACAAGCGAGATTTTCAGCTTTTTATTTATCTCTCGCTTCACCACAGATCTAAATGCATCGCTAGCTTCAACGCACGTTCATTAGAAACTCAAAGTGAGAGTACAGAGGCGAGTTCCCGGAGACAGTTCACGAGTAAACTCCGAACTGTTGACGTGCACCCGAATACATTAGCCCCTGTTGTTGTTTGCTGCCACATGGCATGCCTCTGTTTATTTTAATACTCAGCCATTGTTGCTCGCCGCTGTTTGCTGAGGGATGGCGTTAAACAGCCATATGGGTCTGAGTGAGCAAGTGAAAATATACTGCATTACTCTAAAAAACAAAACACAGCTAACCAATACAAGGTGTTTATTGGGCGACGAGAAACTCATGACACATTTTTATTTTTTTGATAAATTTACTTGCCGTCTATGTTAAAATAACAGTTTTTAGGGTTCCGTAGCCCGACAAGGAAGCCTTATAAGTTCATTCTGTTTGTCCGTTTGTCTGTCTGTCTGTTCTAATTTTTTAGAACCTTCTGACTTCTATAGTTATTAGGGCAAGTGTATGAAACTTAGCAGAATTATATTTTAAGTATATATCTCAATTTTATTATTACGGTTCGAAAAATACAGCCGTTTTTAAGACGGACGGACAGATAGACTTGCAGACACACAACTTAGGCTTAGTAATATGGTCTCGTTTACACCCTTTGGGTAGGGACTCCTAAAAACGATGCAAAATATAATAACCAAGTTAATAACAAAAACAATAGGAGTTGGTAGTTATAGGTAGGCATCTTTTTGTTAGTATATACCTATAGGTTTTCAGGGTGCCTGAACATCTAAGCTTAGGAAATTTGTTGTAAATAATCATTTTTACTATCAATTCAAAAGCTTTGCTTTCCTTTAGGAGTTATTTTAACAAAACTAAAATGGATCGTAACTACGCTCCGAGTCTTTATCATATTAGTTTTAGGTTAAACCACATATAACTTTAAGGAAAGCCAAAACTGTCGACTGTGAGGACTGTTTGCAGGAGTGATGTTTGCGTCCACATTATGTGTCGACGTCAAGGCATCTCTTTGACACAGAGGGCGCCGCGAGTATGAAAAACGTGAGGCCGCGCGGAATGATCTAATTGTCTTCATTAGTAGGGGCTAGGGGCAGGGCGCGCAAATATTGACTGTGCCGTCGCCTCTCGCCTCGGGCTGCGTTGGCCTTTGCCACACTGCTTTTGATCTCGCCCTATAATACAGCTTCGTTATTATTATTATGTTGGTAGATATCTTCAAAGATATAACTACCTTCTAAGATATAGCTCGCCTCTCCTTTATATAGTGCGCAGTGCTTGGAAGATTTCTATTTTAGTGTCCCAAGAGAAATGCCTGCCGCCTGAACATTTTTTTTAACAAAGTTTTTACTTTTTCTAGTAGGTATATAACTATTTCATATTATATTATAGGTGGTATGTGGTAGGCCTCCCACTAGATGGAACGACGACATTATGAGAGTCGCGGGCATCCAGTGGATGCAGATGGCAGGTTGTCGTTCAGTGTGGAGGTTAAAGGGGGAGGCCTATGTTCAGCAGTGGACGTCTTATGGCTGATGATGATGATTATATTATAATGAAGTGTTACTTTATTTTTTGTATATATTTCAAGTAACTTAACGATAATATTGAGACAGCCTCTGCCTATAAAAATAAACGTAGGTAATAAATAGTATTTATTTTCACTTGCTTGAGGAAAGCCAATGCCAAGGAAATGGCATTCCATAAAATAACATAACAATCTAGTCTTAGGCTAATACGAGTAAGTAATCAATTTAAAAACTTAAAATTCTAGGTAATTCGTTGGCTAAGAATCTATCTATAATAACACTTTTCTTGTCTCTATTAAAGCAATAACACTGCATGTTCTTTATAAGCAGCACCACTGAAGTGAGAATATTTTTCTGTGAGCAGCACTAACTTCTTATATATATATATATATAGTGTAATTTAATAAAATATGTACCTACTTCCAACAAAAAAAATACATCATACCTATCTTTATTTTTCTACACAAGTTTTTTTTTTAATGACTTGTCGGTAATCGAAAATAATTTACAGAAACTAAAATATGAAAAATTACTTTTCCCCCTCACATCTTCGGAAAGATTCTGTTTATCATTCGAAATCTGAGTGCAAAAGTGCATTTTATCCGCTAGCGTGGAAATTATTTTTTAAATTCGATCCATTCTATTCAATAATTTTCTATACCGCCAGTCCACTGAAAATGCATTAATACTTATTTCATGTCAGTGCGCCAACCTCATTTTTAGAATAATCGCACTGGCCAACACGACGACAACATGAAAAAAACTTTTTAAACATTTCTTCTCTTTATTCAATTCACTTTCCATCGTTTTAGTTTGTTTTTTTGATAAAACGTAAGTAATCATAAAATATGAGTGAGTCCAGTAGTGACGAAGACATAAATTTAACACTTGCAGAGTTAGTACAAGCGGTACTGCACCCAGCATTTTCCTCGTTGTAGTGAGGTAAATAGTTGTGTGTTTCGCTCGGCAGCAAAGTTATGCTGCTTTGAACCTTTGAAACCCTCGCTACGCTCAGGATTCAACAACAAGTATACTCCCCAAAAACCAACTTTGCAGCATTTAATTGCATACCAATACTTATTTGTTATGCAAGGTTGCAGGTATTTTTTACTTCCAAGCTGGTGAAATGAAAATAACTATTTTGAACTTGTAAAATAAATATTTACAAATAAAACACGCCATCCAAATCGCCAACGTGCGGCTTAGAAACATAGACAAAAGTTTTGTCTATCCTAGAATGCTGGCTGGTTAAAATTAAGCAATCAAAAAAAAGCTATTCTTGAAACTAACCTAATATTTGATCACGGTTATCTAATCAATCGACATAAAAATACAAAACAAAAAACTCCAAACTGGTATCGTATCGGTAGGTAATAGAAAGTAAATCAATCGAGGCGGTGGTCGAGCTCAAACATCGAACACACCCCCCTGTTTATACTTAGCGGATGAAAAGGCAACACCGAACGCCCCGGAATAATATTAGCTACCCTCGATCATCCAGCCAATTCCACCACCAGGCTCAAAACTCCGAATCAAAACCCTATCGCGCACTATATAAAGTTCATTTCACTTTAGAACATAGAAGTAGTTATATTGTTTTGAGATCGTTTGTTCTTTTTTTAGTAACTGGTAACATGTGTTAACATTTGATGATAATCCGGGATTAACACATCATAATAAAGAGATGAATGCATGTTTATTCAGCGCGTATGTCGGCTATTCGACGGTGTTTAGCAACAGTGACAGGTGCGTCGACGCAACTCATCTTATTTGATTGAGTCTCGTTCATTTTGTATTCATTAATGTGTTAATGCTATTATAGTGTTAACGTTAATTTCAGTGATTTGATTTGTACATAATAGCAGTTTCGAATAAAAAAACTGTGGCCATAGTACGAGAATTTGCGAAAAAGTTATCGTTACGTAAACGATAGCAAATGTATGTACGTATACGTATATTGTTACGGCTGTTATTGCTTTGTTTTTTTCTAAATCCTAAACTGCTAGTAAAAGTCAGAAGAGTTTTTTTTTCAAGTTTATGGTAACGCAAAATTAAAATTGTTGTGACATTTCCATGTTTTATCAATTACGGTCTCGCAGTTACATACGTATAGCTTATGCCTTTGATAGGGGAATTCCGTCAATATGTAATTTTTCGTGTTTTTCCTCATGAGAGGATTTTGGCATACCACGCCTTGTGAATTTGCCAGTGTGAAGTATTGAAAGGTTTTTTCAGTTTAATTAAATTTCGTCAAACAAGTCATAGACACAGTTTTACAGTTAGAGTCAAGCAAATTAAGTCATGTTAAAGTTAAAGTCATGTTCTAGTGAAGGGGTGGAAACTTTACTAGAGGCTTCTATGGAGTTTTGGAAACAACACGAAAACACACGTTTCACCTCATCACTATCATTTCCCACACTCGAGTTTATTTACGAACACGAAAAATAATAATTCCCATTATTCACATTAACAGTCGAAAATACTTACCTAAATGTTGGTAAATAATACAAATGAGACGACATGTTTTTTTTTTTTCACGTTGGCGATAAACTTCGCCTTATTCTAATTGATATGTGATTTAACAAAACACAAAAAAGTAACAATTTGAATTGAAATTAAAAAAAAGACAGCGCATTCGCGTTCGGCATTAGGCGATAGTTTGATTTTATTTCTATCAAACATTCCTCTCATTAAGACATAGGAGTTACAGAGACAGCGACAATGTCAATATCAAAAATCAACCCGAAGACCGCAGTAAGGAGAGCTACTATAAATAATGGCGATACTAATATTATTTTGTGTGTAAAGCTTTTGAGCATGTATTTATATGGTACGCATTTTTGACCTTAACTGACATATGCTATAACGTCCAATTCCTCATGGTAGGTACTAAAAAGTATAAAAACTAAAAAGTTTATAATACGTCACATGATTGCCAAAATCTTTTGTATCCACCGACAGATGTGTCCGCGGCAGTAATCCACGGTCCATTACCCCAAACCCCATCGCTTCTTTCATAAATAAACTAACGCCTGCACTATTAACTCCAGCTAAAACATTAACTCCGAAAATATTAACAGAAAATTACAAGTTGATATACTACTTTGAAAGAATGACATTGCAAAATCATTAACTAGTACTAGATAGATTGTCATGATGTAACTAACAATAATTATTATGGTGTTATTTCTGAGATGTTTGGCGTCGCATGTCTTGTCATGTTCAAATATTTGAATATTTCAGGGTTTTCTTAAAATCTAGCATCAATCAAGTCGTAGGTTTCAGTAGTACTCACTGAAAGTTTTCAAATTTTATTAAATATTGTCTAACAAGTCATAGCCAAGCAAAGTAAACCACGGTCAAGTCCAAGTTCAATATTATTTAATTATTGGAAAAGCGTTTAAGCATATTTTTTGACATATTGTGAAAATCTGACGGATCAATGGGATAACTTTTGATTGGTGACATTAAATACTGACTATTGACATTGTGTTTGTATACAATGCCAATATTCAATATTTTTAAATTGCTATATATTGCTGTATAATAAGAATAACGCTGTAATAATTTTAATTTTACTAAATCTTGTGACATAAATGTAAATGCATGTTCGTTTTTAGGGCAATAAATAATTTGAATTTGAATTCAAGTCATGCTATGTTATTTCCATTTGCAATTGATGTCTAACAAGTTTATGATGTTAGAAAACTGAGGATACCAGAACATAGCTGTCTTTATCATTTCAGTCAACCAAAAGAAGACAATATGATAAGTGCTTTATTTTAGTCCAAAACTACTACGGTTTCTAATTTGATATAAAAATTGGTCAAAAATTATAATGCCACTGCCATGGCCAGACAATTTGGTTTAATTTTAAGGGTTCCGTAATCCTACAACGAACCCTTATAAGATCGTTCTGTCCGTCTGTCTGTATGTCTGTCTGTCTTTCAGTCCGCCTTAATTTTTTAGAACCTTCTAACTTCTATAGTTATTAAGGCAAGTGCATAAAACTTGATACTATTGGCCATAATACAAATATTAATTTTATAATTATTTCGAACATTTTCTTATTATAACTTTTTTGGTTAAAGCGATAATACTTTAATAAATTCAAGAGGTTCTACCTCAAAGGTCATTGACCTTTTCGTAAAATTGTCTTAGCAAAGAACGTTTCTTAAGTATATTTTCTTTTCGACTAAACCAAAAAAAGGATATGTTATGTTGGTATGATACACTTCTGAAATTTGATGAGCTTCGTTCTTTCGATTTTTTCTGTAACCATCAATTTCTGAATTATGATTATGACCACATTTATATGACTTGGCTACGGAAAACGGAACTCTACCATTTTCTTGGCCAGATATTTAATTATCTTTTTATCACATCTATTCGAAAAGAGCTAGTATATTCTTCGTAAACAGGGACTAAAAGCGATTTGAATTTAGAATGTGGATATTGTTAGTAAAAGTTCCAATCATCAAAGAGATCAATCACAAGCATTTTATGAACAATGATATAGTTTCTCAAAAACTACATCCTGAGACGACGTTTTCTGAGACTATTTCTAATTCTCAAGCTGTAAATAAATCTACAACTGTAACGGATGGTATAGTAATAAAATTGTTACGATGCACTTCCATAATTTTTCTAATATAAACATTAGCCTCTAATTATTTCTTTTATGTTTTATTGTTCCTAATTATATCTAAATAAATAAACATACTATTCTTATTCATAAGTTGCACTTATTTTCTCATAGAAGGTGATAAAAGTAAGGTGTCCACGTCAGGAACAAAAGCTCGAGTAACTTTGAATCCCTCGCTGCACTCAGGATTCTACTCTAGAATCCTTCACTCTGCTCTCGATTCAAAGAAACACTCTCGCCTTTAAAATAGTTGTTTGCTCCCTAGGTAAACAATCTACTTTTTTTTCTCCTTTTTTATCAGTAATATCTCTACATAAGTATCTTATAGTATTGGTACTGAAAGAGTCTATAAGCTTTTGATTTTATTTCATGGATAAATTTTCGATTTATGGTCTCGTTAAATTAATTCTCATGAAAATCTTTGTACATGTACCAATTTAATCATTTGAAAACATGGATTATAAATAATCTTGCTCAAAAGTTTAATAACCCCTTTAACAAATTACACAAACGCCCGACCTCTATAAATAGTGAACAAATATTTGGCATCTGTGTTTTGACTGTAATTTTGCTGGAAAACTGTAGTAATTTGTCTTAGTCGTGTAAAAAATAGTATTTTATTTTAAAATCTGATGTTAGGCAATGTCAACGGCCTTAGGACTGCCAAAAATTCACTCAACCTACACGATTTAAGCTAGTCTTAAGAAGACAAATACAAACAGAATATTCACAGTGAACTAATACTCATAGTCATAAATAACGCAAGTTAACATCTATCCAATTAATCACTCGTAATCGATCTTCATGGCACTTCCCTAAATGCACAGCCCTACTTTCAATTAAAACTGGAACGGTAGAAATATTGACGAATCACCGTGATGCACTCTAACGTTTGAATTTAGAACATTGTTCGGAGGATGATCGGGAGTCGGGACATATCGGGCGATCTTCCGCGGGACAATGATCCAATCAGTAGGTGGCACGCGACACGACAAATAACCGATAGCGATCGACAGATGTTTGCTCTGACTTTGCCAATTGAATGATAAACCAAATCTTGAAATTTTTACGTTACAAACTAAATTGTTGTCCCTTGTCGCAAAAATATGAAGTTTTTGTTTCTCACTTTTGTTTCGGGGCCTATAATGGACAATGCTCATTACGAAGGCGTTATTTTTTAATGGGGAAAAGTTACCGAAATGCTAAGCCAGTTCAATCCAAGAAAAAGCGTCCTACTACATCCTAATGACAGTGCAAGTGCAATCTTCTGCTCATGATTGACCAATTTATATATCTTAATTTACACGTGCCCAGATACTTTTATAGGTACAATTAGTGTGTAATTATAAAACTATCTGCTATACCATGCACAGTAACTGGTTAAAAGCACAGTTCTGGGAGTGACACATGCCTACGTCACTGTCCAGTTGCCACTTCATTGCAACAAACACAGAAATTGGGAAACAAATCTGTTAATAAAATCTATGAAATAAAATACAAAAAAGTATTTCAGTTGGCATTTTTTTTGTCCGCTCAAGCGAAGCAATTCTAGTTAAAGACGAACTTAATGTATATAACATATTATTTAAATTTACAACATGGTTTTATTTGATTTCCGCAGCATATAACTACGTCTTCGTCGACTGAATTATAATTTTTCATTAAGTTCTGCGTGGTCGCTGATATTTCTTTTGGATATATTTGTGCGTATTTAATGTTTTAACTCCCGACGCAAACAGAGGGATGTTATAAGTTTGACATGTGTATATGTGTGTCTGCCTGTGGCGTTGTAGCTTCCAAATGGTTAAACCGATTTTGATTTAGTGTTATTTATTTAAATGTTGGCTTGGACGACAGTGTTTCTTAGCTATGATTCAATTCAAAATTCAAATTGTTTATTCTTTAGTAATCATGGACTCGGTCATAACATTCGGACATATAATTAAATATAAAAAATATAGCACAAAATTCATTGAGAATTTAAAATTAATATAACATAATAATGTCAAATATTACAATGACAAACAAACAAACAAAATTACACAATATAAAATTAATTAATTGTAAACTTTGACATGAAATTTAAGTACTAAGCAAATTTCTTTTTAAGTCAAACAGAAATAAAAATATGTTCGGGCTTTGAGGGTTATATCACTTCTATTATCTGGGGTTAAAAAAAGTCAATTTATGCTTGTAATTGTAACAATATATCTAGGTGCATAACTGAGCTTATGGAATAACCGTGAGAGGTTGATCTAATCGGTTATTGGTAGGCACGCGGCACGTCATATGTCTGATAACAATCAGCAGATGTCTGTTGTATGGTGGCGCACTTAATACATATGAAATTAATAATAATCATATTCATACAATTTAAACGAGTTTTATTTCAATAACTTAATAACATTCCATCTTGGTAACATAAAAAAAAAAAAACTTTGGAACAATTAGGATCAATTCCCAATTTAGTAGTTAGGTTTTCATTTGTTTTTTTTTTATTATTATGAAGATGGAATGTTAATTAAACCGTTGCCCTATGTTTACACTACAATTTATTCACACTTATATTATAACTAGGGGCCTTACTTAAAAACGTTACTCAAGTTGACATACGCTTAAATATGCTCCGTCTTGTTTTTGCGTGTGACGATTGCCGTCAGCGAGAATTTGAGAGAGCATTTTAAAACATAGATCAACTTGAGTAACGTTCTTAAGTAAGGCCATAGATGTTTGCCCCGAACTGAGACCTCGCAAGCCCTATATCTTCGCAAACCGTTGAACAATTTTGCTCATATCCAAAATAAAAAATTGTATTAAAATGAACTACTTGCCTACAAAATTTAATGCCGATGAGATTAACTGTACTCAAGATATCGTAGAACAAATTTACAAACAAATAAACATACAAACAAACACAGAAACATAGAAACGCCGACTTATCCCATTATAATCTCGGACCTCGAAGACTCGAAAGTAACATTGAATTTAATTTGTCTTGCGCAAGGAGCATCTAATCTGCGCAACTAGAGAAGGATGAACGTATCATTTTGTACATGCAGCCTGCTCTCGCACGCGCGTCCTTGTGTTAAGTTGCGCAGGTTATTTGCATCGTCTGCAAGACACATTCTGCTTCTCTATTGTTCTAACTGTTTGTTACAGCTGGTTAAACGGCTTAAACGACTTTGATAAAATTTGGTACCTATCGTTGAAAAGACATACAGTTCTTTTATATGGAATAGCTCGAAAAATCTTGGGAGAATTTTACTTAAAAAAGAGTACAAAAGATACTGGAACGTTTTTCAATTGGCATATAGTAATTCAAAAGTGGATTTAAAAAAAACTACTATCTTAGCCAATAAAAACTTGTACTTACTGGTAACGTTGTCCTATTTTTTTACACCCAGTTTATTCCAATTTAGCTTCATAAACCGCTCTTCGTCCTCATAACACTTGTCTTGAGCATTACTGTAATACACTGTCAACATGTCCTTTTTAAGAAATCGAGCCCGATCGCAATGACAAATGTCACCATGAAACTGGATAATGGAGGATAGAAATAGAGTAAATAAGGTCACTCGCACACTCGGTGCTTCTAACAACAACGTTGTGGTAACATTTCTGCTCTATAAAAAAATGCGGGCATCACAACTTTTAACTTATTTTGACGATTTTAGTTTATTTTATGTTGTATGTTACAACAGAAATCGTATAATTTTAGTATACTGATCACACTATTAAGGGCTTTGTACCGCCAGAACTTGAAAAGTACAACTTTTCGTTTTGTTAATCTCCTTCTACAATGCCATATGATATGCCATAAACTAAAAAAAAAACATATTTTTACGACATTCGCTTTAATAGATTTTTAAGCTATTGCATAGCTTCTATCGCAGGCCTTGAGCGTGGAGACCGAATCCAGAAATTCCGTAACGAAAATAACTTTAAACCCTTACTCCGACCTCTCACCGCTAGATGGCATGGTAAAATATGTTTGATAAAAGAACGACATAGATAGAGTTGTAAAACCTACATAATTTTATTTGTTACAAGTAAATAAATAATTATAATTGCATAAGTTGATAAAAAATGCTATGCAATAGCTTTACCGCGGCAGTCCCCGAGTGCCACAAATCTTTTTTTTCCTTCACTTTTTTTTTAATCCCCTATAAAAAAGACGGGTGTTATAAGTTAAACGTGTTTGTCTGTGTATTTGTTTGTCTGTCTGTGGCATCGTAGCTCCCAAATGTTTTTTTTTTAATGTTGACTCGATCGTGTTTTTAGCTGTGATTCAAGGAAATCTGTTCAACCGTTTGAAGATTATGAACTCTTTTAAAAGTTTTTTTTTTTTTAATTTATACTTGTTACGCCATGTTCTTAAACGTATGTGAACCTAGTAGCTATCATCATTAACACTATCATGTTCCCACTGCTGAGACAAGCCTTCTCTCAAAGAGAGAGGACGGGCCCTAATCCGCCAAGCTGGTCCATTGTTGCTGTTTGAACTTTTGAGGTTCTTAGACATACCGGTATCGTCACGATCTGTTTCTTTACAGTTTTGAGCGATTGCATCGAAACTGCGCAACTTATTTGAATATTTAATGAGTATAAATTAATAAACCGATGATCGAACCGGGTGCTATCAGATTGTAAAGCGCATGCTAACACACGTCTACCATCGTTCATCAACTAGTAGGATCACAAAATAGATATACTTTCTTAAAGTTCTGAAAGTAGTCGACAAAGCACAAATATTGACGTGACTACGTATAGAATTCCATAAAAAATTCAATTCTTCAACAAAAAATGTATATGAAATTCGATACGTAACTAAACATCTACGTAAATTTCTTCGCCCCTTAATGGTAAAAGTAGCAAGTGTGGTGGAGCCCTAACTCGTAGACAATAGCTCGCCTGTTCGGGACAAGTAATCGGTAAATGGCTCGTAAGCGGAGGGCATTTGTGATTTTTGCAACAAATGTGGGGCGTTCGGTGCCCTGACGCTAATAAATGACATTATTTTGTTACTTATTCATCATTGGGTGATAAACGCAATATGATGAAGCCAAAAACATTTTTCCATTAGGATTTCTAACAAGTTACAAAAAATTATAGTATGAAAATGTGGGTAACTGTTTCCTTGAGTAAGGCAGCAATAGCATCTACGGTAAAAAAACGCGACACCTTTGTGCTGATACCTACCTGCTAAACTGGTCACAACATGCCTGATGGGGTAAGTGATCACCGTCACCTGGACATCTGTTACTCCAGGGACGTAAAAGATACGTTACCGATCTTTCAAGACTTTATTAACAACCCTATTGAAGAACTTGTTAAGAAATGTTATAGTTACTCGGAAATTCCGCAGGAGGAAGTTCATTCCACATACTGCAGGTGTGAGGCAAGAAAGTTAAAGTTGCGTAAAACGTACAGTATGCGATTTCAACAAATTTATGATATAATTGATTGTTTTTCATAGGAACTCGAGCAAGTCAGTCATCTGATGGTAAGTGTCACGCTTGCCCATAACAGTTTATTGCCACAACATTATGAAATTTAACAGTTCAAAACTATGCACATCAATGCACTGTACTCGTCACGTTTCTATATTAGATGTTAGGTATAGTTTACAAGAATATAACAATAGGTAGGTCTATAAGTAATAAGTGATGAATGCTCGAGTATATGTGGTGTAAATCACGCGACCCTCGCGCCACATCAGTTATGATGTCCATATATTGGCGCTGGCTGATAACTTCCGACGGCATGCCTCTGTCTACTGACTCACAAATGGCACGAAGATGAACTTGCTCTTTTGACTACATTTTTCTATATTATGCATCTATGAGTAGGTTTCACACACAGTCCTCAATCAGTTCGCATTGTTTAGGGAACTGCGACATGAATAAACACGTAATGTGATAGAAGTAGTTCCTTTTTAACCGATTGCGCAAGAAGGAGGGTTATGGTTTTCGAATATACGTATGTGTGTATTATGGTTTACATAGAGTTGAGTTTTGAGAGGTGAGTTTTGGTGGTTTAGATGCGAGGTCTCATTTGAAGCGTTTTAATAGTGAGAATGACATATGGTAAAAGAATTCAAGATGGCGTCCGCGAAAAACTTAATACGAGAACAAGTAAGTATGACAACTTTTGTAAATTAAATTGCAGTGGTGGCTTAAAGTATATTTGCACCTCGAGGCATAGTGAAAGTTACATGACTTTTTTACCTTCTAGAAAGTTAAATAATCAATCACAATAAAAAGCCACATAAGTCAAAATTTGTACAGATAACACTTTTCTCAAGGGCCAACATCTTATTCTATCTTTTTTAAATAGAACCATGATAAATACCACGTTACAGACCCCCAAGACTGCAGTAATAAAAAATAGCCAAAGCTATGTTCTCACATTTAAATTGTAGTTGAATCCTATGGGACGACAGTCACACTTGCTCCTGCATCGTCCCTCGGGAGCTCGCGATGCGACGCGCTAAATGAAAAATAATTGCACCTACTGGAGGGAAAAGGATGGATATTTACAAATGCTATTGGAAAATAAGGGAGGCAAAATTATCAAGTCGTTGCTCACTATATTCGGTGTGAGATGCTAGGGTATGTTCGCGGTAATTGCGGTAACCTCAGGGATTTGTGTGAGAACTGTGAGTAGAATAGTTTTCACACGCTTACAGAGAAGAGAGGAAGAAGGAGAATTTGAAAAATTAATGAATTAGAATTACTATTGTGAGTCTCATTAAACCTCAATAGCATTGCAAAAATCTAGCATCGATTTTGTTCAAATCGATCGAAAACTCAAATTGAACTGAGAATCGGATGTGTCCCGCCATTTACTTACTAGAAATTAGTGGCGCTAACATAGAGCAGGACTAATTTTGATGTATCAATTTATTATTTTACTAATCTCACCTTGTTTTAAAATCAAAGCAAAGTTTAATAGATCTCTAATATTTTTTTAATAAAGAATGTGAACAAACTAACTGAAAATTATGTAAGATAAATAACTTTGGGATACGCTTTTCCTTCTTATATTTATCCAAGAATTATTTTCTTTTAAAACTATTTAAATAGTAGGTATTTGAACCCCAAATACAAAAACAATTACCTAACAGCATCTACGCAAGTGTAGTAGCATTAGCTACGCCCTCCGTAGCTCCTCTACGCTGGTACGAGTCACTTTTTAATCGGTTTAAGTGCCTGCCCGGATTTGCACGCCTCTTAGCGGTGAATAGATAACGAAGAATGGTGTGCTATGGAAAATTAATATTTTGTATTACAATGAATGGGACGCAAATTTTGTAGAATCACATTTTTCATAGAATTTCCCTATTATTTATTGCCACTTCATTTCATGGCATTAACCAATGATTGAAACGTATTTTCAGCCTTTTTAATCCGACTTCAAATAAGAGGTTTTCAATTCTTTTCAACAATTAACTTCATTGATTTTAACATCTGTAACTCGTTTGCTATCGCATAGCCGCTGACTACTCCAGAAATTGCTACAACCTGAAAGAAAATCCTGTTTTTATTTACTTTGTTAGTTTTTTAAACGTACCATAAGTAATAAGTTCGAGCATGAATTATAAAAAAGTAACTTATAATACGATATGAAAATATCTTATTATAAGTTACATTATTATATACATAATAAAGTTTCATTTTGCATTTTACTACACATGTAAGCGATCATCCAATAATGACCAGACTATAACTACGGCAGGGCTCTCTCCTACTCCCCTACTCTATCGTACTAAATACGTAATTTATTGTCGATAAAATTTAAAAAATAATATGTCAAAGTTAAGGTTTTTTGTTGCCTTAGTTTGATATACCTTTGTACTTAAATTAAAATAATAATTATACATTTCATACAAAACATGACTTCACGGGAAGTGGGTGAAATTCAATAAACGGGATTCATGCCCCAATTTTCCACCCTTAGAGGTGTAATATTTTCTTCTAATTTAAATAAAACATTCATGTCTGTTAACAGTGGCTTAAAATATCGCGTGACACACAAACATAAAATTAGTAATAAATAAAAAACTTTTAGGTATCCGCTATATTGAATTTAGTGTGAAGTCATTTTTCGAATTTTTCTCAGCTAACCCTTTCTATTGATACACGGAACATAATATCTTAGGGGTGCATAAAAAATAACTGGTCCACAATCTTTGACGTCACTTAGCTAACCGCATGCATTGTCATCCAAACTAAACGTGTATGCAAAATTTTAGCTCAATCGGTTGGGGATAATTGTTTTAAATTAAGTGGCAAAATTTGACCCAAACTAACAATGCAATTTTATTATGGAAACTGACGTGGTTTTTACACATGTTATTTATATTACTCGGCGGTCTTTCAAGGTGAATGAGCGTGCGCGGCTGCGTCTCGCAATGTCTCGCTTAGTCAGAGTAACTGGCTTAATCTTACGTGAGTAATTCCCGTTTAATATAAATTAAATGTTCAACAATGCAAGTTTAATAATAGCTTGTAAGAATACAGTCTACTTGAGAACCTCTTTTTTAAATAGAATATAATAAACTTTTATTGTTGTTTATAAAGTTACTTCTGTGGGGCTAGTACGAGAACTTGCGAAAAAGTATTCGTTCCGTAAACGATAGCAAATGTATGAAAAATTCAGTTTCCCTTTACGTCCGATAGAGGTGCTGTTCAATTTTTCATACATTTTGCTATCGTTTACGAACGAATACTTTTTCGCAAGTGCTCGTACTAGGGCCACAGTACATCATAAGATTTTCTTTTTACATTAGACTTACAAAATGACTATGGTCACTCAATTGATCCAAGCGGCAGGCGTGACATTGGGTACTGTAACAGCCGTGACAAATATTTCCGTGGGAAATACGAGATAGGAGAATGGGAATTACCAGTGATAGCAGTCGATAAACAGTAGGCGATCTTTATACAAATGATATAGTTTCAAAGATTCACGTATTCACGTACTTAAAGCAAATTAGCTTAATGACCGCGTCTTTGCCCGCTTTATGAATAAAACGTAAAACAATTTTAAAAACCATTTCAATTTCGAAATTTAAAATTTGTATGAATTTGTTTCATTTCGATACGTATTGACGTAGAAACGTATCGAATACTCGTACTTCGGCCACTACGACGTAGTTCCGAAAATTAAAAACAAATTCACAAAATCATAATTCTTACTTATTTATATTAATAGTGTAAATTTAGATTAAACGACAAGTTTAATAATGAAAACACTTTAGTGGTCCCTAGATTATCACGTGTAAAAAGAGACCCATAATCTACAATATATTTTCTATTGTTACCTATTTATGTTTTCCAATAAATTATCTTTAAGCAGAGGATGAAAGCTGTAGATGAAATCTCAACGAATTACACTGAGAACAAAACAAAATCAAGAAAAGAAACTGGCAATATATAATGTGTTTTTTGTAACAATATTAGTTGGAAAATGGATCGAATTCCAAACAAATATTAAATTTCGAAATTAAAATTTGTTTAGAAGTTAATTCGTATTTTACCCATATAATATACTACTTTTGTCGGTCTTTAAATCCTATACTGTTCCGTCAACAATATATATGTTGCTTAAGTCCCGCTCATACAACGACTAGGTGCGGCTGATTGCGCCCGCGCACCGTGCCCTGTCCGATTCTCCCTTTATCCTTGTCCCACGAATGAACGTACGCGACATTTGATATTTTAATTCGTCCCGCCTGATTATCATCTCGATATTTTCGCACGATTAGAGAGATAACCGAATGACACGGGAAAATGACTATTGCAGTGAAGGTTTTTGTGCATTCTCACTACAAACAATTTATTTATTTATTTTAAATTTTGTTCGACACTTGAGGATTAGCCGTATTTTAGTGGAAAGATCGGTCGGGGCATATACCCGATGGTGCAGGTACGAATCCTGCCGGTCAACATTTTATTTTTATTTTCTAGGTTCTAGACAATTCTTGGCAAACTTATTGTTAGAATGTTCTAGAGCCTAGAACATTCTCACTACAAGTTACAAGCCAGAACCTCACCATCTAATCATTGTACTACAGTTAAGTAGTTACCCTGTATTTAAGTAGCGTTTAATGCCTTGTCGATAACCTCTGGAATCACTAGACAGCCGCGCTAAGTGATTACTTGATCCCGTACCGCGGCAATCAACGCGATTAGCCAAGGGTTAACTAAACCGTTCCATTACTTTAATGCCATAGTTTCATTTGCACGCAGATTGGATCAATATACGTTTTTGTAGCAATTTCAGAGTTTAGTGATATGATATGGGTGTTTTTGTTTAGATTAAAAGCTTTTGGAACTTTTTTATTAGAAGATTTGGCATAAAGAATAGGACTCTATGAAGTAGGTAATTGCTGGAAGATATTTTCTAGTTATAATATAAGGAGAATGAGGAAGTAAGTTCATATTAACTACCACCTTAGTGTATAACCGTCACCTAAAGAGTGTAATAAAACAAAATTTTAAGAATAGGTTTCTTGCGTTTTATCATTGAGAAGGTAACTGACACCGACACTGATGCTCATGTTATTTTTTTTTGTTTTTTTTTTGTCTTTTGGTTAAGAATATAAATCGATTCAATGTCTATATCGACATATGTCACGTCTATGTCCGTACCGTCCACTACACTATTCCTATTATGATTTATTAATATTACTACCGAATAAATCAGCCCAAAAACAACAAAAACGATTTCGCAACAACCCAATCTCCCTAATAACAATATTATGGTTTCGCAAATGTCGTCATTGAGGCACACAATGGTTATCTTTGTTCCATTGGAAGGCACGGAGCGACAAACATTTGTGGCAAGTGTGTCTAATCACAAGTAGAGAGTGGAGTGCGAGCCGCGCGCAGTCGCGTGCGGGTCGTGTGCGGGCCGCGTGCGACACCTGCTCGATCCTGCGCTAGGGGGAGTGTATGTCACAAAATAAAACGATCACAGCGACCGACGATGCTATGTATCGAATTACTATTAAATAATGAAACTGTCTCAATGACCCTTGATCTTTGCTAGATAATAGATGATTACAAATACCTTTGGTATGTCTAAGAAATTAAATACAGAACTCTAAACAAGAGGTTACAACATATTATGTTCCTTGACATTAGAAGTTATGATGGGAAAAAAGTATACTGATATACATAGAATCATGAACTACGAAAACGTATACATAAAATTATACTCCTTTTTGCGCAGTTGAAACCATTAAAAATCTGCATCAATACTTACTGTAGTTTGCAAGAAATGTTTTCTTACTTAGTAATAGCAAGGATCCATTATCGTCCTTGGTAATAGGCAATATTCGTAATCATAAATCTACTTTTTTCTCTCTCTATTTTAACTCTTCTAGGTAAGTAATGTTCCGCTTTTCCAGTTGTACGTTCCTAACTACTAAAAACAATCTATTAAACCGCTACCAATGATCCCATTACCACGTTGTATAGCAATGCTCACCCTTTGAGCAAAGTAGGTATAGGCCAGCGTTTTGGTCAGTAAAATATATTTATTTTATTTGGACTTTGATGGCTTCTACGATCTGCAGTTACGGTCTGCTGCCGAGCTTGGAAAGGTAGTCCAGCAATTATGCATCAGACAAACATCGTCTCCGGCTGACGGTGCATTCCCTCTGGACTGAACGTAAGATCGAGAGATTGACATTTTGCAGTGCCTCTGGTGGCCGACACGTCAATCTTTATTGCTTGGCTCACATTGTCCCCCGTCAGGTTTATTGACTGACCAATAGACTGCCTATTTTAACGTTATACACAAGTTTTGTATTCAGACTTCCTTGTTTGTCCTTCTTCAACATAACAACAGAGCAACGGATCTAAGTGATTTCTGCACAAGTATCGTTAACGGGCCGAAAGGTGACATAAGCTGCCCGGATTTTTATCTCGGAGAAATGTATTGTTCCTATCGGATTTTCCGATCGGATAGATGTCTACGCGGGTGAAACCGCGGGGCGTAACTAGTTTTTAATAGTATTTTTTATAAAAGACGAAATACGTACTTCGGGTGAAACCGCGGGCCGCATCTAGTTTCTGATAGTTATTTTTTATCAAAGACTAGCCGCCCGCCCCGACTTCGCAAGGGTGTAAGCTCGGCCTTCGGCTTCGCTACAAAATATAATATAGCTTATGTCGCCCGGGGATAATGCAGCAGCTTCCCAACAGTGAAATAATTTTTCAAATCGGTTCAGTAGTTTCGGAGCCTATTCAATGCAAACAAACAATCATATGTTTCCTCTTTATATATTGGTATAGACGAAATAAGTACTTACTTAAATTGTTGAGTTTTTTACCCGTGTTTCAACTGCGTTGTCCAACTGGTAGGATCACAGGCTACAAACCAAATTTTGAGTAACTTCATACTGAATCCCAATACTGAAAAGAAATCTATCGAAAAATTCAAACCCCTCTTCTCGGAACTAATCTCTCCAGCCGGCTGGAGTTACAATAAAACCAGAATCGTCTGCGATAATATAGAATTTATTGAGTTGGACGGTGGCGCGCAACACCGCGTGATGGATTAAATTGCCCGAACCCTATGACAACGTGGCCAGAAAAAATACGTTCAGTATTAAAAAGCAGCTGGTCATTTTTCAAGCGATTCCTTTTGCTCGCCGTAGCAGGTGGTCCGACCTGGTTTTGGGTAGATTTCCACTATATGACGGCTAAGGATTTCAGTGCTAAATAATTTGGCAACATAGTTTTTTTTTTCATATTTTAGTACAACATGGGAGTTAGATGGTTTGTCGCCGTGTCAGCGCCATGACTTCTGTGCTTTGGCAGTGCTTTGTACTCAGAATAATAATAGACTGTGTACTGTTTCTTTTGTTTTAAGACTCTATGAGGCTGAAAATAGTAACCTTTTTTTTTACTCTACCTATATTAATTACTAAACTGACTAACTAACCTAGAACGAAAATATTGTTAGAAAATTGAAAATAAATTACTATAAGTAAACATACTGCTTCTGATCTGAAACACCGCATTCAATATGTGTTAGATGAGTAAGACAAGAATTTCTAAAAAAGGAGAGTAAAAACGAGTAAATGTTAATTAAAGTCTCATCATAGGTAAATGAGTATTATGTAACGTCTGATTTGTTGCATCATTTTTATCTCCGTTCATGTTGAGTTAGGCCAATACAGGAGCCACTGATGCGGTCATAGTTTCGGCAATTACATTGGGTTTGCGACTAGGAATCAAAGTCTACCCTTTCAACTTCAGTGTGGCTTTTTTGTATCCGTTGGCCGCGGCACGATACTGAAGGTTTACTGTAAATTCAGCGTTTATTTAACGCTTACGTTTCGTAACAATGTTTGCGCACTGCCACTAATGAATTCGAGCAGTGTTGAGTTAGGACGCGCTGGTGTTTCTCTTGACGGTTGTGTTTTTATGTAAATGCTTGATGAGAAGTGCCGTGGTAAAGTTTAAAAAAGATGTAGGTAAGTAGTAAGTACACAAATGAAAAGTTTTTATAATAAAATAATAATACGTTTTCAGGCACATAAACCCATATTTTACAATATGAAATCATATTTTACAATGTAAAACAGTCTTACGGTCAGCATGGTGCATATACCTGCGCTGAAATATTGGGTGCTCCATCCACAACGTAAATATCCCGTTAATAATCATATGCCTGTAAAGCGAACACCAATGAAAGATTAAAATAAAAATATTAATGAAATATAACTCACTGCTAATAACTGTAAAATATCTATGCTATCTAAAAAACAGGTAGCACCAACATCTAACACATTATTTTCTGTTTTCGCTCTGGTGGAAAGATATCCAAAAGTGTTTGTGATAACCTATCATGCAAGAAAAACTTTTATATGTTGAGTTCGATGGAGGTTTAATGCTTGTATACAATTATCTGCTACTCCTTTATACGAAATTTAGTTTAATATTTGACCAGAAAAGCATCATCATCAGCTATAAGCCGCTAGAAACAGGAATGCTTTGCCACCGTCTTTGTCTCTTAAAATCTATAACCTAGATATTTTCAAGGCCTGAGTTAATAAATATATACCTTTTATGACTACGTATTACATCTTCGACCATAACATCGCTTTCCATCAGGTTAGTTAGTGGCCAAACATAGACCTACCCTATATATAAAAATGACTTCCACTGATGAACATAGGCCTCAAAATAGCCTTAAAATAGGTCAGAAAAGCATAAGCATAAAATAATAATAATTACATTTGAACAAAATATATTAACAATCACAAAATAACAACTTTACGGGTAGTTCAATAAACGGGATTAATTCCCTTATTTTCTACCGGTGGACTATATTTTTCGAATTTGAATGGCTGGCGACTTACAATATAACCTATTCAATAAAAAAAAGCATCAGTAAAATCGGTTTATAATCGACGAAGATATCGAGCACATACACACACAAAAAATATACAGTGGAATTGAGTCAGAACCTTTTTTCTTGAAATCTGTTGAAACATATCCTACGAGTACACGCAATATAAAATTTAATTTGTATATTTACCGAATAACGACCCACTCGTTGCAGTTACCCGTTTTTAATTGTAATATGTGAATTCGCGTTTTCCAGTCGAGTTTTAATTATCAGGAGTCGCGCGCGCTTGAATTACGCGACCGCCCGCAATATTTATGGCGGCACCCCGCCATTCCAATACACTTTTTAACGTAATGAGTGCTCGTTGCCGCGCAGGGGCGCCACCACCGCACTGGCGCCCCTGTTCCTCCTGCTACCTATAATATCTACATACCTACTCTCAATTGTTATTGTATTACCTATGTTTTCATATCATTAACATCGTTATGGCTATGTATAAATAAAATAAAATATTGTAAGGCATAAATGGAGTAATTAGTCTTTTCTTGTAGTTTAAATGACAAACTTTGCTAAAAAAATTAAACTGAAATATATCGTCGCTACGAGAAAACTATTCTTTTAATATTATAATTTAGGATAATCTAATTATAAACACAATAAACCTTATAAGGAAAGGATATTGCCACACCTAGTTTGGTGGCTATGGCTGCAAATTTAATGTATTGTGCACAATAATGCAATAAAATGATTTTATTTAAATTAAACCTACTTTATGGACTGCAAATTTAATTAGAGCACCACATCTCTCAGATATCTGCTCTACATGACTTTACGGTGAAGTGAGATTTAATCACAAAATTGATTTTTTATGTGAAAGTTGTGCTTCTTACAGCCAAGCTTATTTGTCCGCAATCGACTCCATAACGGCTGAATGGTATGAAGGTAGCTTATACACTGGGTTAACGCAGGCTTTATCCCGGAATAATAAACTGTTCCAGTAGGATAGCGGGTGAAAACACGGCTAAAGTCCTTAGTTTTTTAGAGAATAAACATTTGTCACATTTTCAAAATTGAAAATGTTATTAAACAACTATGCCATAGACTTCTAAGTACATCTCTATTTTTCCGTTTAGGTAAAAAAGTCACCCGGTAAACAAATGCAACCGAGACTAAAATATGAAAATATAATAAGTATTATGACAAGTTCCAAAAACAATAATGTCGGTCGCGCCGAGGGCGTCGTGGGTCCCGGAATACGTGAGTAGGTCTCCGAGTCCGGACGTGATCTGATAACAATAGACCGGAGCATCGCCAATTGCATTAAACATTCAAAAGAAGCACACGTCGCGCGCTCGACTCACATAAAAATGAGCGGTTATTATGAAATTAACTAGAGCTAACCGCCGCACGGTGTCGGCTGGCTCCTTTTTTTCGGCCGTCAGCCGCAGTCGAATTACCGGACACTAATTGGACTGTAGAGAAGTGACGGACGGCGCGGGAAACCAACGATTTTTTTTAGAAAAATAATCTCCTAAATCATTTTTTTTGCTGTTTTGGGTTGAGCGTGATTAACACGTCAGATAACGCTTATGTAGTCAAGCTTTGAATATTTCATATTGTAAACTCTTAAGGTCAGTTTTTTTAAAAATAAATGCTTTACTTTAGGTAACAAAATGCTTCGCAGTTTGGCAATGACGAACGGTGCGATGACGTTTCTATTAGTTGTGTTATTATTTTTTTACCTGACTGTACTAACTTCTACAGAAAGTTTACCAAATGGAATTCTTATTTTTTTTACCAAACGAAACTTCTTGTATGGAAAGGAGAATGTTTACCAAACGCAACTTTTTAGTAGGTACATTAAGAAGTTTTCCAAATGATATACATAACAAACGGGATGTACCCAAAAATGTGACCAGGCAAGTGATTGTGGCGGTTTTTTAACCCAAACTCATGCTGTTCATTTAAGTAACGTAAGTGAAGCTTCGTTTCAGTGAAGACTTTATGGTAAGGCCGCGCTCATCGGCCAGAGGTCATTTCCAATACCAATTCCATTGTTAATCCATTTTCATTTTTCCGCAAATTTTAAAAGATAACATCTTGTAGGTGTTCTCTAGTAAGAATAACATTACAAACGTTTTAAAGTAATTTTTAAGTTAATAAAAAAAACTTTTTTTTTTTTCGATCTCCTCCTACATGCTACAAAATATTCCCACGAAAAGTGCTTTATACCATTCGCAATGTTATTCCAAAGATAAAGCCCAATTGGGTTTTTTAATTTTAACTTGGTGATTTTTTTTTCTTCAAAAATGTCGTATATGATTTAAAAATACAACTCTAGCTAATGAGTACGGCCTCAAGGTGGTGGTTGTGCCGGCCATGTGATAAACGTGATTGAGATATGTGCCGTACCTGGACCCTCGCTTCAGTGAGGTCTATCTTCATGGCGATCTCTTCTCTCGTGTAGATGTCAGGATAGTGCGTTTCTTGGAATGCCCTCTCCAGCTCTTTTAGCTGCGCCGACGTGAATGTGGTCCGGATCCGGCGCTGCTTCCGCTTCTCAGTGAGCGAGCCCTCGTGTCCACCGTACACCTTATAAGGAAGCCCAGCTGAAACAAACAATAAATGGTTATTTAGTTAAGCGAAAGGTCAGCCTAAGGCCAGCTACATAGAAAATGTCCCATACAGAGCGTGTGGATTTCTTACTAGTATTACTTGCGCATCATCGCACTTTTCCTATCGACTTGACCGCGCGACGACGTTGTGTTTATGGCCGACTTTACATTGCATGTTGTAGATCACTGTACGTGCAAAAGCTTCTCATTATAATATGGTTTCATTATGCTGTAGGTAGGTAGGTACGAGTAAAAAACATAAACTACTAGCAGGGTTGACATTCCTTAAGAAACTGTAGTTTATCCGGGATAAAAAAAATATCCTGTGTCCACTCTCCGACCGCCCATCTATCACTATGCAAAAAATTACGTCAATTCGTCTCTGTTACTGCGTGAAAAAGAAATTAAAAAAAACAACTATTTGACACAATTTTACATTCATAATATTATAGCATGACTAATCTAGTTTTGATTTTTAAAATTAGAACTAACTGAAAATCATCGCCACACATAGAAGACGATAATATTAGAATTGGAATTACTTTCTTGTTATCAAAATCAAAATGGATTTACATAAAAATAGCTTATTTAGTTTATTTATAAGTTTGCCGAAATGACATAAGTTGTTTAATTAATTAATTCCTCACGTAAACAACATTTTATCATATTAGAAAATCAAATATAGAAAATTAACTCGAACAACCGTATTGAACTTCATGACTTTTTATGAATGGTTTTACGACTGTTTATTTAATTAGTTGCGGGTACAGAAATGTTAACAAGCTCTTACACCAACTTAACTAGCTATTTACAATAACAAAGCAATGCTGACCTAAATAAAATAACAACAAAATAAAAACGCCATCGAGACCGCTACCACCTTACAGGGCTCTCAGAAAACAAAAATAGTAGATTGTTGCATCGAGCGCAAAGTGAGTTATTAATGCACGAGTGTTATCTTGGTGGCCGAGCGCATGCGAGGGCACTTAATTACCACGAGTGCATTAATTACTTACTTTAGCAAGGTACGTATTCTACTTTTCTTTCAACTACAACAACAATTGCACATTGCAACAATCTACCTACTGTGATAAAATATACCTACTCAAAATAAAAACTCTAGATAATGAAAACAAAGTTTAATTCATCTTCTCCTCAAACATTTAAAACTTACAATTATTTTCACCAAGTCAGTTTTATTTCGCCGATTTTTATTTTCAGGCAGTATCTTTTTAATCTAATGCATAAATTTTATATTAAACCTAATGGGAGACATTAAACCTCTGTGGTAAATTTATACCTAAATAAAAAATAAAATACCAGTGCATTAATGAAAAACTGTGCAACCATGAGAATTCATATGCACATTACTGCACTGTTTTAATTCTAAGCAAAAAAATACGTCCTTACTATTGTAGTTATTAATGGATAACATTACTACGTAGTTGAAAGAAAAATATATATTTAAATATTTAGTTAAAACCGGGTCACTTTTCATGAATTTTGTACTAGACCCAAAACTTATTTAATTGTGAAGCAGTGTGCAAAACTAGCACACCAGTAACTTTGTAGTTTTACTAGAAATTCCACTATCATATTTAGTCATCATACTTTTCCATCCTTTCTTATACCACTAGGGTTTTGGCCATCACGATTCACCTACTGCACATAAGAAGCTGCATGCGCCGCCATTTTTGTCTCCCCTCCGAGACGCCCTCCGTCCTCCATACCTACTTGTATAGCTACATATCTACAGCCCTTATTTACCTTGCATCACCATTTTTAATTAGCGTTCTTTAGCTTTATGTTTTGTGTTTGGTGTAACGATGTAGGGCAACTGCTTTTGTTTTTTGTACAAAACATACAAACAATTGATTTTGTTTAAGTGCATGCAATCGTGGGTTATGGTTGTTTTTTGTGTGTTAAAATAATGATGTTTGTACCAACAAACTCCAGTTAATTTTAGAAATCATAGGATAGAAGAGTTTTTTTATATAGTATACACGTAGTAGATACAAACTGTACTATTGAAAAAAAAACAGAATTAGATCATGAAAGTCACCGTTTTTGTGTAAATTTATAAAACTTGCTTATAAATGTTATGATTATGACTACATAATTGCGATCCCCCAATTATGAAGTCTTAGTTATGTCTACGTATCTATAAATTATTATATACAGTGACGAAGAAAAACACTCGTAGCACTGGGTTGTCGCGTGGAGTCAGTATCGATCGTAGCTCGTGGCTACGCCGTAGCTCTATCTACGAGATACGACACCAGTGTGCTCCTTTTTATTCCGCTCGGTAAACTTTCTAAAAGTTCTTTATAATACATCGTAAAGTTTAAATTGATTTGGACATTTATACTTATATTATTTTGTAGGTATGAAGAAAGACTGTACACAAAATTTATTTTTTGTAAACGCGTAGAGCATAAATTCTTTTTAGGATTATAGACAAATTTAAAATTGCACTATTAAAATACACACATCACAATAATGGCAATAAATTAAAGAAAAATATGAGGTTCTTATCGATAACTAGTTTTTGTGTTTTTCCCTCTAAGTACAGTAGGAACTGCATATAACCCGAGTTCAAAATTAACTTATCTGTTAACCCAGGATATAAGATACCACGACCCTATTTCATCTCAATTCATTCAAATATGTTAACTAACACACTCAGAAAGTTTTGCATTTATAACTTGTCTCCAGGAAAGTTTTAAATGAAAATAACTATGCTATGAGAATAAGTATGATACGATAGTATTGGTTTGATTTAATCAGTAATATAAACTGTTCCTTAATTAGTAATAAAGATGTCTCTAATCTCTAGTGACGCACCACGACACGGGTGCGGATCGCATGCGGACCGCAGACCGCAACAGCAGCGACAATTACCTCAAATGAAACGGAATTAATCGAGACTCCTTGGGCGAGCTGCGGTCTCATTTGCATTATTAATAGAGGCTGCGGGCCCGGCTCCACCCGCCGTCACAGAATAAGTAATAGCATAAGTACCGTGTCACTGCCCCCGCACCGCACGCAACCCCCGCAATTTGCGGCCCCTAATGAAGAGAATGCTCGCAAGATGTTTCTGTTCATAAGATGTTTAATTTGAGTTTGCAATTCGTGGGTCAGACGAACCCGCTCATTGTTATTGCGGCCGTTATGTTTTATCGGGTGGACGAGCCTCTTTTTTGGTCGAAATTTACTTCTTTTCGTTTTGCATCAATACGTAAAAAGCTTCGGGTTTTGTTACGTTTTGTTTTGGTATTTTTAGAACAGGGTACGGATGTTGGACCTGTGACAATTAATCTTTTTATGTTATAAAAGTGTTGTTTTTACTATTCGAATTCAAACGCAGTAGCTAATGATTTTTACCTCTAATAATCAAATTTTTCTTATTTCATCAGAAATGAAGTAGAAAGATTCACTAGTAAGATTTAAAAAAGAGCTGATCAACATAAGCTAGCTAGCACAGAGTGCAAAAAAGGCAAAAAGGTTTTTTTGTGCCCTCCAAAAATATTTAAAAGTAACTATTTACCTGAGCTTATATATCAATAGAGAAATAGATCAATGGATAATTTTGTGTACATTCATTTTTAGTTTACGACGTTTCCTTGATTATGAAAGACTTTTATAACTTTTCAAGTTTTGATGCTACAAATTTGTTTGAAAATTAGACGCTATGTTGCCTTGCCAGTTTAAACTAAAATAAAATATTAATCATTCAAAACAGTGCCAAAGCTCCACAAACTACACAATCTCGTCACGTGGCAACGTAGCGCGATTACGTGGGAACACGTGGCTCTAATTAATCGTCACGGAGCGATTAATTCACGGGTGATATGATCCGTACCCCCTCCCTTCACTTGCTACCCCCGTATCACCCTGCGGAGGCTGTACTAATTACTAGACGGCGAGACGTCTTGAAGGGCGCTGAGGACTTAGCCGAAACACGTTGGCACTTGGGAATCTCAAGATTGAAATATGAAGGTAGGCAAAAAGCTAAAAATAAAGCCAAGTCATGTGGAGTATTCAATGTGTTTTGAGAGAAATAAGATTTCACTGACACAGTCGGGATCGGAGGTCGGGATCGGGTGGATTGATCTAAATGGCGTGCACTGAGAGAGGCCTATGTCCAGTTCTTTGCTAAGATAAGCTGATTAAACTAAAAAAGTTAATAGAAATTTCTGTTTTCGGTTTAGGTTCAGTAGGTTCAGTTTTTATTGAAAATAACAGGTTCAAATTTTGGAAATATTTATTACCTTCAATTTTCAAACGTTATTTTTCGCAAAACTCTAGCAGGGAAAGTTTGGGAGTGGATTTTGTTACATTACTGACATGCACTATTAATGTTATGGTTTACTTATTTTATATTCGTCATGACAATTACGGCTTTATTTTATCGTTTTATGTCCTATAATGTAGAAAAGTAACAAATTGAACGATTGCATTTTATAATACAGCTCTTAAATTACTGTCAGAGTTACGTATAGCGAATAAATAGTACCTACAACATCAACACCATTTTCGTCATTATCAGGAATGTGATTCTGTTTACATACTGACAGATATATACCCAAATTTGTTTTTTAACCCGATCGTCTGTAAAAATCCTCTTCAGCGCGCTGTCAGTGTATTAGATCGCGATCCGTCTACGTTGGCTGTGGTTCATTTTTCTCGCGTCACGAGCAAAGTTCGCCTCCATCCATAATGCAGGGCGTCGGCGCGTCATCGCACCATATTCCGAGAAGGGTTGATGTTTAGATTAATGAAGGTTCTTTCAAGTTCATGACTGATAATACACAAAGCTTTGAGCAAATTTTTCTTAGTTTTTTAGTTGTAACGCTTTGAGATAATTCTCAATACTCAATAATTTATTGCAAATTTTGTAGTGTCTTATAATGACCCTGATTGGATATGGCAACAAAGTTAGTAAGCGCGGTGGTTACGATATTTTGACATGCAACTCAAATTTAAAAATAAAGTCTCTCTATTTTACGGATGTCGGGATATTTAGATACTTTTTGTACACAAGTATCTACCTACTAGATATAGTAAAATTTAGCGGCAAGTACTCATCTGATTTTGATGGCATTACTTATTCATAGAAATTCGAAATTGGAATTTATAAAATATGTATTTTTTTTAAACATCCTGAATAAAAAGTTTTTTTTTTAATTATAAATAAAACAAATCAGAAAATTCATCTTTACATTCATTTGATCGAAATATTTACAATTTAAATTTACTGACCAAGTTTCATCAAAATCAATAAAGTAGTATCCAAAAAAAATATAATAATAAGAAACCGATATCCGGTCCCATCTTAAGACTTGAATTGATCACTATAAACCACAGATATGGTCACTATGGTCACTAGTTTAATAAATATTCTTCTGAAATATTCCTTTTCTAAAAGACCTGTGCTAACGATCTTCTTGGGGTGTGTTGTGCTGTTTCTCCAGATAGCCTCAAAAATAACCCTAACTCTTTAAAATAATTGACTTAATCTTGGTTCGCTAAAGCTTTATACACAAAACACATTCCACATCTATTCAGAGAATCTACAAAAAAAAACGACGTTTTAAAACCATTTTTTTTTTTTGTACTATTAGTTGTAAAAAATCGTTATTACAATAATTGAGGCCCTTTATTTTATGGTATGGTAAACGTTTTCAAGTTGTCATTCAAAACAAACTACTAATTAAAACACTTTACAGTGAGAAGTAACATTGCATTCATTAATTTCCATTGTTTGAAAAATATTTCAGAAGCATAAAACACTATAAATAAAATGTCAAGCGCAGTTAACGGACGCCAACATTAAAGCTGTAAATTATGACTTTAATATTGATAAATCAAATATTATAATATTGATAATATTGGCAAATCGATAACATAGGTGCTGTTCAATCAATCAACCTTTTAACCATTATCATGATATCTACTTCGTGAACATAAAACGTTCTGAAGTTGAATGTAAAAGGTATGAGAGCATCGAGAGTAATATACAACAGCAATATATTTTATATTGCAAATAAACATGTGGATAAATTTGCGTAATGGTGGTAGTAAAATGGAACATTTTTGTGCTGGGCGGATGCTGGTCGGATGAACTCGCTCGTTATTATGTAATAGACACCTACATGTTTCGAGTTAATAAACTCGTTTATAGATTAGTCATACCAAGTGATGGTTATCTTTAGACATTTCTAGAATGTGATTGAATGCTATTTACAGATATCGTAGAACAATCTGGTACCCTTCAATTGTTTCAAAAACCCTATCAGAATGCTGTCTTGTAACACTTTCATTGCCTATTTAACCCTCTTAGGGGATGAGATCCAAAAAACGAAGATTCAACTTACTTTTAGTTCTTTCTGAGAAGCAACTTCCACATTTAAAACTTAAAAAATAAGGAACTTGCATACAAACTTTCGTCCCCTATTCAACCCTTTTAGAGGATAAATTTTCAAAAATCTTTTCTCAGTGTTCACTTTTGTTATATGAGGAATACTTGCAAAATTTCATGGTTCTAACGCAGTAGTTTAGGCTGTACATTGTCTGTCATTGAACGAATAAATGAATTTAAGATCGTTATCAAGTAGATTTAAGATAAAACACTATCTTACAAACTATTGATTTAAGTTTTTAATCTAATGTAATGTTTATGAACATAAATATTTCAAATATATTCAATGAACTGAAAAATGAGCACTCTAAAGTCAAATCGAAAACCATTCCCATAACCGATAGATATATATGTATGAAAATCCTGACATCAATGTCAAGCCAAGTACGTATCTATGCGAAATCTTCCACTGTTGAGCATTCGGATAAAACAATAATTTTTCTTTTCTTAAAATAAAAGTCTCTCTGTACCGCGCGCCGCCGTAACATTGTAGAAGTTACGATCGCTTCGTCTCAGCTCAACTGTGAGATATTGCCGTTTTTATAGCCCACTCTTCTATACTATACTGGGACAGAATAGATCACATGATGCGATGAAATATGGGCCCGGTCTTCCCACTAAATCGAATTAACCCGTCCACTTGCATACGACCGTCGAGGAATAGGAATGACGATATTGAGTTAGGGCATGTAAACATTTTCCCTCGGCGCTGCGATATTTTTGTGTTTTTCTTTTGAGACAAAATGTGCGATGAACTGATATTTTATGTTGCAAAATATTGCCGGCTATTTGTTACGAATAGTTAAGGAGAATGCCAAGTTCAAAATTAGAAATGTCACATTGAAGATGTCACAGATTTACATTTTGATACAAAAAGTTTCACCACAAAAGTTATAATAGTTTTAAAAACAAAAAAATGCGCTTTTGTGACTCGTGAAAACGATATGGATATGGATCCAAACTCGAGGAGTTTACTACTAACCATTAAAAAATTCTACTATCTATCTTCTGGCTCCATTATCAGATCAATTCAATTGTATGAAATTAATTGTCACCTAAATTACATAATACTTGCAATGTTTCAAATCGATTCGACAATGTGAAGTAGATTATAATTTACTTCCAAGATTTGTTTACATAGTTAGTTAGTTAATTAATTAATTAACTATAAAAACAACAAAACAAGCTTATGTTATAACAATCTAAAGGCGCTAAAACGCGTGGGTTTGACTATGTATTGTAGAGTTCTACAATCCACCTCCTAGCTTCATCAGAACAGTTCGATGGCACCAAATTATTGTAATGTCTTCGAGATTAAATATAGTCGCAAACTTTCTAATGCATACGACAATTAAAGTGACCTTCAAAGTTTTTTTATACGACTTGTACAATTAAAACTAATAAAATCGTGATACTCAGTATAGGATATTCATCAACATTATTTTAGCTAGACAGATCATCTAAAAGTTAAACAAATGACTATTTGAATTTATTATTTGACACTAAACTAATTAAATAGGCGGATTGGAGGAAAATGTGGAAAAAAATCGAAAAAAATCTGACCAGAGGCTTTTCCAATATACATACTTTAAAATAAAAATATGGCAATTATCACTTAAACAGCTTATTTTATTTTATTACAAAACAGTGTGAAAACCCCATTACTTGAATAGGCTGTGGTCGCAAAATTCTCCCTATTATAAATAGGCTCTTTGGTTTTTGGAGTAACTCAGTTAATATTGTTAAAACAAGTTTTCCAAGTTTATAAATCTGACTGTTATACCTATCATAAAGAATCTAGATGTTAAATCCTTTATATACTCGTACACATCACATCCTACGCCCATTCCGCACATGAATTGTAAGTAGCAGTGGGCGGCGAAGCCTCCGTCTTAACCCTGTAATTCTTGTTATTGTGCTACAATTAATACGCAAACTTGTAATTAATTTCCGCGTGATTAACGGGTATAATCCGGACTTACTCGAGATTACGTGAGTTGCGCCCGAGGTGAGTTATTGTGCGGGGTGCGGGGGGTTAAGGAGCCGCAAGATGCGAAGGCTCGCTGGCTCCGTGCTCCGTTGTCCTCCCCTTAAGATTCTCGCGAACGCCGCTGCCAATTAGGGGCGCAATCGCTCACTCGGCGTGCCCCCACCCCTCTTTACCCTCTCCGGTCCCCTCCTACCCTGAACTACTCTTTGTTCTGTAAGCCGCGAGTCCGAGACTCGTAACCTCCCGTCCTGCTACTTGTTCTCCAAATGAAAACGGTTTCACTTTGCTATTACTGAATAAAAGCAATAAAGATAAAGTTTATGAAAGGTTTTCACCTTTTCTCGGTTTTGTTTTCGAAGTTGGTTTAGTGTTTCTAAATTAAATATGGCACTTAGTAATCTACCTACTATGGAAACTGACGTGGTTTTCACACATTTTATTTATATTACACGGGAATTACTATAGTCGGAGTTTCCGGTCTATTCTTACGTGAGTAATTCCCGTGTAATATAAATAAAAATCTACCGACTCTTGTTTAAAAAAAAATCCTGTACAGGAACTTTTCATTACGCTTGTTTATTGACAGATCTATGTATCTGCTAATTCGAAAATGTTTGTGACAAAGAGAATACAATAGAAGAAGAGACGGGACACCATAGAGAAAAAAAGTTTGCCAAACGTCAAATCGGACCATTATTATATGACAATAATTATAGAAGATTTAATGTCAGGTTTAATAGGGATGTGCCACCTCCTATCCAAAATTTATCGATATCGATTTCATACCTACTACAGATGGAATCCAATATTAATTATTACAGAACCTTGCGCCACTGGTTTTGTTTTAGTGGTGTAAAACAAAATCTGTGCCACAATATTCAGAGTATTGTGATTTGTGTAAGTACAATAAAAACACACACTAAAATGTTATATTTTATTTATAACCATCTTCATCGTTTTCGTATAGTTACAGTAGTAAAAACATAATTGTGCACCTGACGCCGGACGCAACGCCGATAGATTGTGTTGTGAAGCGCACACGCTACCGCTCGACCACCATCGATTTATAATACGGTCAATCAGTTCTGGTCGTCACGGCGGTAATTGTAGGATGAAACGACCTGAAATAGATATTGTTATTATGATTTTTATAAAGTAACGTTTTAACGTTTTTTTTTTTTTAATGTGTAAGTTAATGTATTTTACTAACCTTCATTGGGCGTCTGCTGTTTTCTAACAATGTGGCAAGGAAATCCTATTAATTTGTCATCTGGCAATGGCTTAGCAGTGAGTCTTATTGAGGGAACTGCAGTTTTCTTCAACTGTGTTTTTTTTCTTTTGTAGTCCTTATCTTCAAAATGATTTCCGCATACAAATTTATTTTGGTGAAGACTTTCGATCGGTATATACGCTAAATCTTCGTGACCCGACATTTTCACCCATTTCTTACACCTAAAAAAATAAAAGTATCGATATCGATATTTTATAAATATATCGCTGCGTTGCACTATTTCCAGAATCAAAATAGATAATGATGATTTTAGGATATTTTGGCTCAAAAGAAGTATATGGGACTCATAATTTAACTAATGATAACATACCGATCTTCATCCAGAGGATATTTCGCCATAAAATCACGTTTTGTGCCGTTTTTTCGTGCTGTTTTGAGGCCGCATATTTCGCACTTCGTTTGGCTCAGATACTTTTTCGGAGGCATTACACACACCAAAACATACACTATTAATATAAACCCCTTTTCAATAAGTATCTCTTTTAGTAAAAAGTTGTAGAGAAGTAAACAAAATCCTAAATAATTCACTCAGGAAAAAATACAAAACACGGGAGAATTCGGGACTGATTGACAATCAACGAAAGAACGAGAACCGTTGAGGAAGTGAGTGAAAGAACATTCTTTACCACAGATATGCCAAAAATTCTCCGCTCGTTTCATACTCGTTTTTTTCTTCTAAGTTGCGACAGACTGGTTTGTGATCACAATTTTCACTGGAAAGTGGCGATCAATATTTATCATGGATCGTTTTGTCACTTTGAACATTGAAATTAACAAGGAAAAGATAGATAAGTTTTATGACAGCTGACAAGCTCAACACAGAGCACAGACACAGAGAGACAGAGTAGGTAGTCTGTACACTTTGAAAACAAGTACCTCATAAAAATTCGAATATTAATCATAAGTTGCTATATAGCATAAACATACTAAATATTATAAAAGTTTGTTTGATTGTGCCTTTTTACGAAAAACAGATCAACATATCACGAGATTTTTGCAAAAAGATAGTCAGAGGGCTGGAGGGCCAGAGAGTGTGACATAGGATACCTTATTATCAAAGTAAAATGTACGGTTCCAAATTTTTCCTGCAACCTTAGTTGTGAAAAGCAAACTCACAGACAGAAGGTCAGCGTTACTTTCGCTTTTATTATATTAAGTTAGGATCTAGAAAATAAAATACGTAATTACATTTTGTACTGAAAATCTAAGATTGGGAAAAAAACTACTATAAACATCCTAGCAAAATTACATAAAATAAATTTTAAAAAACGCAATACTTTGTATACCGTATCCTATCATGTTTCCACTGCTGGGAGACAAGCCTTCTCTCAGAGACATAGGACGTGCCCTAATCCACCATATTAGCATAGTGCATTTTGGGAAATGTCATACCTATGTCTTTGAACTTTTGAGGTGCCCTCGCTTAGAAGTTTTCGAAAAACTTAAAAGATACCTCACTTGCCAATATTTTATCATTATAAGAACTTTTTTCGGACTGTTGGCTTCTTTTTCTCATTTTTAAGGTTCCGTACCTCGAACAAAAAAAACGGAACCTTATAAAACCACTTTGTTGTCGGTCTGTCTGTTTGTTTCTATGCCCGTGTGTCAACTCAGGAACGCAACAGGTATCAACTTAAAATTAATAACAAATTCCACGGTCTCTTGAAGGTGTCAAAATTTCACAACTCTATGTTAACGTAATCAAGAAATACGGCTATTTATGACACACAAATTATTTAGATCACAAACTCAGGCAGGAAAACTAAGGCACAAATTAAAACTTTTAAGATACTTAGAAGATACTTAGAATAATGAAAATTGGCAAGAAGAATCGTCTCACAGCACTAGTAAAGGGAAAAAGTTGTTAATTTGAAGTGTATCACATATTATTATTTTTGCTGATTCATACCACACATTTCGTAGTTGGAAAACAAATGACGTAGATCGATGTATGGGAAAACCTCCACTACATAGTTAAGTTTCTCCTTTAATATTTCAACCTTTTTGCTCGTCTACTGGAGGGTAATGTTTTTCAGGTAATATTTATTAAGTTTTTACTGAACCCTCAGCGCGCGAATCGGACTCGGACATGAACAAGTTTTTTTTTTATTATAAATTGGTTTTGAAATTAAATCTATCAATATAACTATATTTATCTTCTATCTATATCGTAGACAGAGAAAACAATAGACGCAATCACATTTCCTACTCTTTTACTCCGCAGCGAAACAGCCATATGAAAAAATAGCATGCGTGAAAAAGAAGGATCTATGCTTTTTGCCTCTTTGTCGTTGTAACCGGTTGACTCCAAGCTCTAATTGACAGTGTGGTGACAAACATTGAGAGATTTTTGTGTTTTTTCGGAAATAAATCATCTAAATTCAATTCGTTATCCTTAAATTATTATCCTCGTGTGGTCAAGAGTATTGGATTTCGTCACAATGGTGCAGTGTTGTGTTTTGGGTTGTCGGAACAGAACAGAACAAGGTTTATCTGATGTTACATTTCACAGGTTTGTAATGGCCGTTTTTATTTACAATATATCGTCTAAAATCAATAAAAATAATAAATATGATGTATTGATGCAGGGGCAACATATTTAGATGTGAAGTTTTACTGCAAAATTACAAATTATACAAAAGCAAAGAAGAACGTAACCTCAAGGATATTGAGTTAGGGCTGCCATAATGTAGCTTTCAATTTTTCCCTAGTTTTCTAAATGTTTACCGACGATGTATTGAATTTGACAGATTTATTTTATGCGCTCAAATAAGATGCCATTACTGTATTATCGGTTTTGTATAGCAGCGTTTTTTTTTTAACGAAAAATGATTTTTTGTTTGTACTAAACTAATAGTAGAGTCGGAATCTATGTTATCTGTAATCACAGAATTTACCATATACTTAAATTTCCTAATATTTATTTACAGATTTCCATCGAATGCAGGACCGGTAGAGATTTGGATACAAGCATGTGGTAGATATGATTGGAGACCAACACGAAATTCCAGAATTTGTTCCAAACATTTTAAGAATGATTTATTTATAAAGCGTGGAGAATTAAACTATCTGAAACCAGGTGCTCTGCCAACTAATGATATTTATGTGAGTAACCAGAACCACTAACTATGACCAGTAAAAAAAACAACTCATAAGTTTTCCACCAACGAGAATTATAACTTTAGTGAACAACATATAACTTCAGTGAACAACCGTGATAGTTTAAAACAAAAAACGTTTGTTGTAGACCTTTTTTCCGATTTTATTATTATTTGTTATTGAATCCGCCGTAATTCTTACTCCTTACAAAAGCGAATGTAACTCTGTCTCTCTGTCTGGATGTTTGTTCGCTTTTCACGACTAAACCGATCTTAACGAAATTTGGCAGGAAGGTAGTATGCATCATGAAGACGGACATAGGGTACTTTCCCTCAAAATTTGTTGTCAAAAACTGCTTGGTTATAATTTTTATGGTTTCGTAATATTGAAAATAGCTGATTTGAGGGTGTATATGTGTAATGAGTAATTCCCGTGTCATATTACTAAAATAAGGTACATTCATTTTGCCGTGCCCTAATTTGCTAATTTTATTTTACAGACTTCTGATCTTACTTCGAAACCAGGGGGTTCAGATTCAACTGGTCAATCGAAATTTTCAGGAAAACGACCTGAAACGCTAGATTTAGAAATGACAAGAAAACATGATATTGAAATCCCTCAGACACCACGAAGGAAAAAACTGGACGAGAAAAGACGAAAAAAGTTACGAGCGGTGCGTATATTAAATTTTTGTACCTTTTTACTCGACTATAAAAAGTATTATATAACCCTATGATTGATGAACCCTATCTAATAGATTTGATTGCTCATCCCTGCTGGCTGAAGTTAAGCTTGTCTCGCCATCAATCTCATCTCGCAAAAGCCACCTTCGTCTATGTATCCCCCGCCATAGTACAAATTATCGTGGAAACTCTTTCTTTTTGCGTACGTTTACTAATTTTAACTCTAACTTTTCTCAGCATGTTGACTTATTTTCAACGAGGTACAATATTTTCAAAATTTTGATTAATAAACAATTATTCTCAACAGGCTCTTAATATAAAGGGCAAGTAACTGCTTATTCGTTTGGCTTTGTCATCTTTTTCGATTCAATCATATTTAACGTAATCATAAAATAGCAAAATAAACCTATAAATACATTAATCAGTAAATAAATAAATAATAAATAATAAATAAATATCTGGGACATTTTTGCACACACGGTCATCTGACCCCAAACTAAGCAAAGCTTGTAATATGGCAGCCAGAGACTGATATACATACATATATATTTTTTAAATACATACTTAAATAGATATTAACACCCAGACATAGAACAAACACAAATGTTCATCACACAAATGTTTGTCCTAGATGGGAATCGAACCCACGCCCCCAAGCACAGAAGTTAGGTTCACTACCAACTGAGCCACCGGGGCAGTCAATTAACTTTATAAGAGGCTTTATAATCGTAACTTGGCTATTATGTATTGATTTTGTTCTTATTTCTGTTAATTTAACTTAATATATCTTCATGTAAATACTAATTATCAACTATCTTACCTACTGTCTAAATTCTACCTATCTATGCAGGCCTATGTTGGTGTTGCAACGAGGCATTTACACAATTTTAGTTTATATTAGTGAAAACTTTTTTCTGGCTTTTGTGTAACTATTCATTGTATATCTACCGTGTTTGTTAGCAGCTGTTTGTTTTCCTTGTAAAATAAAATAAAATAAAATATAACCTGAAGTTTTACTGTTTTTTATTTTATTACAATAGTAATAAAACCCACCCTAACTTCCCTATCTTCTATGGAGCCATAATAAAGTGGCAACACTCTTAGAAAATATCGCTATCTCTTATCCGGTTACAGCGTACTTGTGTCCATTGGTTCCTCCGTCTACGATCTATATCCATACATCTATCTATACACATAATAAAAACTTAGATACAAAAATCTGTAATTGCGAAAAAAAAAACTGTCTGACGTTTGTGAGATATTTCTGAAAAGGGCGGATTAAGGAGGTGAAATAGGTGTTTAATTTTGTATCGAAAATTTTGTAACTACGAAGCTGAAATTTGGCAAAAAAAACTAATGTGGTGGTGGGTGTAGAAGGCCGCTAAGAAATGATTGTGCAAAAGGGCCGAATTAAGGGGGCAGATGGATATTAAATAATCTTATATTTTTAATTAATGTTAACCTTACGTTTTTTTGTTTTTAGTTAGTGTTTTAAGTTTTCGTAAATTTTCTGTTTTGTTGTGTGCATAATAATTTATTGTTTCTGTTTTTGATGTTAGGGACATAAAAGTTGGTATTTTGGTTAAAATCTTACGACAGATTTTTACAAAATGAACGATTTAGGACACCTTCTTAATCGTAATTCTACCGAATTGGAGTTTGAATGTTGTATTGAAAATTATGCAATTCTGAAATCTGAAATCTGGAATCTGAATTCTGAAATTTGTCAAATATATTCTTTATGTGTAGAGGTCAGCACAGATAGGATTTTGCGAAACAGCTGAATCAAACAGGGCAAATAGACGTTCAAAATTGATATGAAAATCATATGTTATTGATAATAAGGAGATAAAATTTAGTATTCAGGTTGATAGAAAAAAAAACTGTCGTGAGATTTTTTCGAAAAATATTAAGGATGTGAAGTAGGGGTTTGAATCTTGAATTGTAAATTTAGGAACTATTAACACATTGGGAGAGGATAATTTAGTACATGATTCTAAATCTGCATTCAAATATTTTAAACTAGGACCTTAGTTTTTGACGGAACTGATCCGCCGGCAGATCTGTTGACAAATTTGCCAAATCATTCTGCTTACAGAAACGTTCAGTTTTTTATATTCTTAGTCTTTGAGCGTGCGCTTGTGAAGTTTTGCTATGCATGCACAAATTTTTGGTTCTTTAGTCATTTTTTAATTGTCATATCTTCGAATGAATCCATCGTCTATCCGAACAACCTTTGCATAAACGTTGGTTTTTCTACGGGATGAAAACACTATACATGAATTAACAAGGACTTTAGAAATAGACATTAATTTAAGAATGTTTTTGTATCGATACTTTTTGTATTGAAATGTTTATGGAAAAGTTTGGTTTATTTATTTCAAACTCCTTGTACTCTTAAATTGTTGTTTTTCATAGATAACTATCACGCTACACGCTTCGTGGTTTCATCTGCGTAGACGTGCCCTAAAGAACCCGTACATTTGTTTTCATATAAAAAGTATTTCTCACTGATACTCGTCGGCCCTCTAACTATTTCTATGCAAAAATCACATCGATCCGTTGCTCCGTTGCTGCGTGAAAGAGGAAAAAACATACAACAAAATTTAACATAATATATTGTTTTCACACCACCTACTCGACAATGTCCAATTATATACCTGTCATGCAAACCAAAAAAACTAAGTAATTATTGCCCTACGGTCTAGCCGCACAATAATATTGCACTGAATTTCATTATAAACCCGTTGGTCAATAATATAATTTGAAATTTAGAATTTGGCACCTCAGCTACAAATGTACGTATAATAATTTTTACCATAGTGACCAGAACTTATTCGAAAGTAAAACTGGCCATCATGATCAGAACACAATAAAGTAAATAAAAGTGCGAGTATTAGTATTATTCTGTGCTGCAAATCTACATAATATATATAAAACAAAGTCGGGTTTGTTCAAACACGTATAATTCGAGAACAGCTAGACCGATTTTCATGGTTTTTGATTTGTTGTATTTGTCTCCGTCTGGAATAGCAGAATAATCATTAATATTGACTAGACTGATTTGGATGAAATATTGTGTATCTGGAGCGGGTCATAGTAGCGAGGCCGAAGGCCGAACTTACACCCGTGCAAAGCCGGGGTCACTAGTTGTGTATAAAATACATGAAACCCTACGACGATTTCTGCAGATGAAAAAGAAAACAAGGCGTAAAGTAAGTATTGGAATCAGTGCTTTTAGTCTATTGACATTTTTATATAAATAAATTCTTTTCAGTAGTATATATTTTTTGTCTCACAGAAAGTGTGAAAAGTAGAGTATTCTCTTCGGGGATAGACGTGTCTTCGTCTTGAGCGTGCTTGAATCCTGAGCGTAATGAAGGATTTTATTTTTAACTCCCTCGCTCCGCTTGGGAGTCATCTCCGCACTCCCTCGCCACGCTCGGAATTCAATATGATGCCCAGGACTCAAGACACTGCTTTATCCCTTTGGTGTTATCTACTATTTCAGATTTTGAAACAAAGATGCATATAGAAACACACAGCGTATCGAAATACTTTAAGAATCTATGGATGGTATTCTAAGATTGTTTTCTTTATATCTATTGAGGTGCCTTTGCTGCAAACAATTCACACTTCACCTGCATAAATCTAGAACCTAATGTACAGGAAGCCTTTTCGTTTATACAAAAATAAGCACAAACCTTTTTTTTTTAATTTGCCCATACTCGTTATTGTTAGAAATGAGCATTTAGACACTTCTATTTAATTAACCCTAGACGCAAAAAGAGGGGTGTTATAATTTTAACCCGAGTATCTGTGTGTCTGTTTATGTGTGCCTGTATATCTGTGTGTCTGTCTGTGGCACCGTAGCTCCGTAGTAATATATTTTTTTTGTTGTTTAAAAGGTGACTTGATCAAAATAAGATAAGATGAGATGCGAATAAGATCTGTTCACCTCTATGAAGATTATCAGATCTTTTATCGAAGATTAAAAAAACAAAAACAATTTATAGGTACTTGTCAATGTAGAGTTTGCAGAGAACCGTAAATAATGCTTTGCGTTGAAACAATTTTGTTTGATACTTATTATGTATTGTGTTATTTTCAATAGCAACATAATAAAACTAGCTTTTGTAATTGATATATGCATAATTATTTCTATTAAAATCGAACGGAAAAATTTCCAAAAAACGACTCACAATAGTAGTAGATACTCGCAGCTACGTTTGCCGCAGTAACAAAATCGTAGCAAATTTGCTACGCCGTAGCAACATCGTAGCGAGACGATGATGCAATTTTTTTATTGCTCTTCTAGATTTATTTTTTATACTTATTTTTTAAACCAAAGTAGCTAAACACATTTTATCACTGCTAATAGCAAATAGCTGCCATCCAATTATTAAAAAATTGCCTAATGCATATTTTGACTCAAAACTGGACATGCGTTGATGTCTTTTCTTCATTTACAATGTCAAAGTATATATTTGTTTAACTGGTTCCAATAATTTTATTTTCCCGTGATACTCACAAGCCGTCGGCAACAATATAAGAATGTAAAGGAAGCGAATATAGTAGAAGGTTTTCTGGGCGGTTTGTTAACGTTTTATACTCGTTCTATACCCACAAAATATCATAGTGTACGATGAACATTCGATTTCAAATCGTCGCAAATATTAAGAGTATCATGGTTAGTTTTAAGTTTTTTCTAACTGGGGCAACATCCGCCGGTCCAATTGTAATAGTTTCTGTGGTAAATATGGTAGGTAGTATGACTTACGTTGCAGGTTCATAGAAGGCGGGAAGATGTGGTGGTTTCTGATGGCCGCATCCTGTGGGCGCGCGCACTGCGGCGGCGGCGGCTGGTAGCGCATGCCCTGGTACCGGTAGGCGGCCTGCGACATCTGGCCGCACGAGGCCAGCTCGCCCCAGGACAGCTCGCCGCCGCCCGAGCCCAGGCAGCCGCCCTCGAACCCGCCACCCGGCCCGCTCAGGTACCCGTACTCCATCGCGCCTCGCCGGCTATCTGCGCGCCTCGACCATGTGACCACCGTCCGACGGCGGCCGGCGGCGCGCCACGCGCGACTTCTCTTCTCTAAGCGCGCGAAGGCTCACACCGACATAATTGGATGAGCCGCGAGTATATCGAATTATGCCGATTACAGACGGTTGTCGGGTCCCGGCGATAGTTTTTGCCGGAGCGGAGGACCGCGCGCTCGCCCCACTCGAAATCGAATGATAAGCCTAATTCAATAAGGGCTCGGCTCGAGGACGGGGCGGGGCGCAACCCCCGGGGGCGGCCAATGGCCGCGCGCGCTCGCCTCGCCGCCGCCCCGCATTGGCCGCAAGCACCCCCCACCCCCAGCGTGAGTGAGGGGGTGCGTGTCACGACACTTGTCTACTTTTCTTTTCGCCGACAGTTCCTTTGTCATTGAGGAAAATAAAAAAGTTGTAATTAACGATCCAGGTAGGTATCCGCTTAATGAATGGCTGTAGGTATCTTATTGTTACCTGGAGGTGTTTCGACATTATTTAAGGTCAGTAAACGCTTACCACAAGTAGATTGACAACGGAGTTTAATTGCTGATTGCCTTTAAATTAAAATTAATGCTGAATAGGTCGGCAATATCGTCGTTGTTGGATCAATTTGGTACCGCAATAGCTTTACATTTCTGTTTACTTCATAATTTTAATTACCTGCGTATTATCAACTTTATGCAAATTTATTTAATACACTGTTAAGTAGAAATGATATTTAGTTGTGTGACAAATTATTACCATGTAAGTAGGTACATAGATACTTTCTTCCTAACCTTATTGAATAAACTAATATAGTAAAGAACAACCATATTTCAATTACATGTTTTGTAGTCAAAAGATTGTACCTGTCTACACGGCCTGTTCGGAACCGAGTATTTTGGGAGACTCGTTATCCTGAAGTCAATCACTTTGGTTTGGGTGGTGTAATTGGAGATTAGACCCTTACCACATGTTTTACCTGGAAGTCGGGTTTCTGAGGCTACCTGTTTAAAGGATTATGTTTAGGTGATTGCGAAAAGTTTTGCGACCACAAACCGTATCTCAGCACGTTAAGGTTCAAGTTCGCGTGCTTTTCCGCACTGCGATGTTTCAAGCCCGCGTTAAGAGGTGTACTGTACAATTCAATGCGGAATTTGGTACTTTAAATAGATGTCGTAAACAACGTGGTTACATTCTGAGTGTCTTCAAATCTCGAGTGAATCGGTTTCTTCTGGGCAAGCGTGCTCCATCGTAGACCGCATCGCTCTTAACATCAGGCGAGTTGGCGGTCAAACGCAAGCCTATTACCGAATTAAAAAAAACTTTGGTACACGTTAAAATGTATCGCATCTATTTTACAAAATAATAATTAATACACTACGAGCTAATCTCATAACTTGTTTGATTTCTTTCTTTGACCTTCCGTCCTGAAGTGTAAACGTACGAGTGACAGTTCCATAATATTACTTTTTAAATTACTTTTTTTTTTACTGTAATAAGTTTTTTTTTATAATACTACATACATACGTGTAATTAAAACTATGAATTATTCTCAAAATACGAGATATTGCTAGATAAACGTGTGCAATAATTAAAAACAATTACGATTTCGTTCATAAATTACAACTCTATTACTCCAGAGGGTTAGCGCACTAAAAGAAGGGTGATAGATATACGTGTGAGAAAATAGCGGGTATAATATTCACAATATTGGAATTACAGGCGTCGCGAGTCGCGATCTCCCTAGAGAATAGAGCTACGTCGCACGCGCCCGCGCTCGCTGCCGCTCCGCCTGACACTGCGCCACACTCCTTATTTATTATTTATATTAATTACACTTGCTACAACGCTTTTTTGTTGTACTTTATTTATAGTCTTCATATTGCTATACAAGGTCGTAAATCTCGCTTTAAAAATATGTTAAAAATATTTTGTCTCGTCGTTCTACGAGATATTGGTACGCGTCTACTACAAATTTATTATTTTGTTGAATTGAATAAACAATAGGTATTTATGAGTTTCTAAGGGAAATTTAGTAAATATTTAGAATATAATAACTCAACAAATTGACTTCGTTTAGGTATAATATCGACTTTTTCTTTATATGCAGGGTTACGCGGAAAGGATGTACTAAGCCGAAAGTCCCTTATACTCATCATTATGAACAACATTTACTATTCATTTATTTCAGACAACAATACAACCCATGCATTTAAAAAAACTTAAGACCAGTGTATTTTATAACCCTATTTTTTGTGAATTAATTTCATTTCATTTCCTTTTACATTACATTAACTCATAACAACTTATATTAAATAAAATCAAATTAAGTAATAGTGACAAAGTACTGTTACTATGAGCCTAACCCTGAAATCGCGAAAAAAATCTGCCATTCCATACATTTTATCAAGGTTCAATGACGTTCTCTGTGAAACAGCTTTTTTTACATGATTTCAGAGTTGGATCCCAGAGTTTCGGCTTAGTGCACCCTTTCCCAGCATATACTGGGTTATGCGGAAAGGGTAACTGTATATAACTAAATCTATGAATCTCCATCACATTTACGTACTATACACGGTGTTGTGTAAGTCATGTTCATCCGCTATGTGCATAAAAAATTATGTTCTAATAGTCATTCGGACAACTTGAGAAAGAGAATAGATATTTGAATAGATAGAGAAAAAGTTTTTTTTTTTTTTTAATAGCCAAGTTTTAGAAACCTTCAACTTAAACTTATCACCTTATCTGTGGCGTCACGCTCGCTAATGTAATTTTATGCATTCACTTTGAGTTATCATGTAAGCTAGTCTATTTAATTACACGATTGAGTTCTTTATCACTGCAATTTTATTAAATTCCTTTCATAAAAAGAATGATGGTAATATAATCTATTATCGATACCGAATAACGCCCTCGCGTGTCGGACAAGACTTACATAACATCTTGTATCTACTATACTCTGCTAGATATTTGGTAGAAGAGAACGCAGTCTTAGCATGGACGACTTCACCTCTTGTTTGGTTATATCACAGAACAAATAATACTTAGTATGGAGTTCGTTACTTATTTAATTTAATTTTTTGTTATTATTGATCAGTAATAGGTTTTGTTCGAACACCAACTCGGCTGATATTACCCAATAGATAATGCGGTCTATGTTAGATTGGAGTATACTTGTCTAGAAGAAACCGATTCGCTCGCGACTTGAATACACCCAGATTGTAACATCTATTCAGGCAACGCTTCGTACGGGTTTTCAGAATATCAACCATGAAACGGGGTCGCCTTTTCTTGCCCGCCTGCGTGTTGAAGTCAGAGTAACGCCCAAAAGCACAAGCACAGTTACCGGAATGGATATATCCCGGAAAGTAGGAGCCGGTTGGAAAGCCATCCTATTGGCGGAGAACAGCCAGGCTTGGGTCTTAGCTGTATTGAATTAGACTAGGTTGGCGTTGCCTCAATAGGAGACTGCCTTCAGAGACAAGTTCATGTTCTCAGCTATCGCTATCTCAGAGACTGGATTTGTAGTCCAGTAGTTCGAGCAATGGATGGGACGTACCCAAAGATACCGGGCTTTAGCAGATCGTTAATGTGCAGTAGGAAGAGCGTTGCAGAGAGCACCGCCCCCTGGCCCCCAGCATGAATTGCCCTTCAAACGGATGAGCAGTCGCCAATGACCACTCGATTCGGTAAATCCCTCAGGAAGTTCGATATCTACTTAATGAATCCGGTGGACAAGCCAAACGAGGAGAACTTGCTTATAAGGCCGTCATGTCAAAAGCCTTCTATATTTCGAGGGAAACGGTGGCAGGTGACTCTCCGTGTTTCTCGATAACTTCACTTCTAAGTTAGTGGCGTACGCTAGACAATCCCCAGTAGACCAGTTTAGGCAAAATCCGTATTGCCCGGTCACAGAGGAGATTTTTAGCTTCCAGGTTGTTTTTGCGGACATGTTGCATAGTCTTACAGAGAATGGACGTGACCGAGATTGGCTTGTAGTTAGCAAGGTCATCATGGCCTTTCTTAGGCACAGGTGGCACCTCACCATTTCAGCCATAGGACGTTCACTGCTGGACATAGGCCTCCCCCATCGATTTCCAAAAAGGCCGGTTGGTGGCGGCCTGCATCCAGAGTTTTCCTGCGGTTTCTTTTAGGTCGTCAGTCCATCTTGTAGGTGTACGTCCTACGCTGCGCTTACCGGTGGCACCTATTTGCTCCAAAAAGTTTCCAGAACCTTTACAAAGCCAATGTAAGATCCAAGGAATTATGATGCAATTGCCTACTACCAAACAAGTTTAACCAGGCATGGAATCTGACCACATGCAGCTATACCTTGGTTTTAACTAAGTTTCTACTAGTACATAATATAGAGTTTCTATAAATTTTTAGGGTTCCGTACCCACAGAGTGTAAATGGAACCCTATTACTAAGCCTACACTGTCTGTCTATCCGTCTGTCTGTCTGTCCATCTTTCCTACCTTTTAACGGCTGTATATTTCGAACCGTATTAAGTACCCAGTTGAAATTTTCACAGAATATGTAATGTTATAATAATTTATGGAACCCTCAGTGCGCGAGCCCGACTCGCATTTGGCCACTTTTATTTATAATATCTCCATAGTACTCTACTTTCAATTGAATACCCCAGACAAACGTCTAAATAAGAATATTTCGTGTTTACGCGTAGTCCGGGATGAAAAACAAGGAGTCGCCTGTAAAATATGTGATCACTTAGCGACCTGCAATCAAACAACAACTGTTTTTCACTTTCCCTGCGACTCCTACGAATGTCCCTGCTTCTTTGTTTTGGCAAATGAAATCACTTTATGCTGAATAGGTAAGCCCATAGAAAACCCATAGCAAAGTTCACTGCGATTTTTATCCCATTAATTAGTTAAAGGTGGCAAAACAGCGCTTAATTTTCATACAACTTTTGAGTACCAAAAATTGGAAAAACTTTTTAGAAGAATACTGTTTTTTTGTCGTCCTACTAGTGTCTCGTTTTCAAAGTCATGTCGCCAACTGAATATCAGAAATAATGATATAATTTTTGATGTAACAAAGGAACTGTCCAGTGTCCAAATTCGTAAGATATGTTGGCCACTTAGCGGCGTGCAATCAAACCTGCGAGTCCTGCTCAGGCGCGAATACAGGATTTCGTTTAGAGGGGCAACTTTTGTGTGATTTTACCTATCTTCCGGAAAATTCGTTCTAAACAACAACAAAAAACATTTATTTAATACTGGTATTTGACTTTTTACGGAAACCAGATAACGTTCCATAAACAAGTTACTAAGGCTGTTTTTTTTTTAATGTTATAATAATGTGCTTGGTCGGAGTCATGTGGAGGGAGGAGAAATTGCACCCATTGCTCGCTCCTCTGTATCCATGCGCTCGTATTTTTATTGTGACAGAATAAATAAATACCAATACTAATATTTCCTTATTTTGACGAATAAATAATAGGCTCATGCTCTTCCTGACTCAATCATGCCTGGTTTTATAAGAACACAAAGGCAGCAAGTATCATTGTAATGAAAATCAAAAACACATTGATTTACAAGTTCACGAATGTTGAATCCAGAACGAAATTCCTGAAAAAAAGTTAAATCACCGTTTTAAACTATTACGGTTGTTAACTACAGTTATATGATTATTTACAGGATATTCCTCAGTCTTCCCGTGAAACATGGTGCATGTAACTGCGCCGAAATATCGGGAGCTCTTTCCACAACCTTACCACGATAAATATCCCGTAAATAATCATATAACTGTAATGAAAAAAAAGTGTCCTGAATTGACCTATATAATTTTAATTTAAAAGCTATGTCGTTAATACAGGGTCAAATTTAGCTTATAGACTAAATACTTAAGCATATTTTATCTTAATAGTAAACTTAGTCTACTTTTGGTTAGGGTATTGTTGAGCGCTGACCCGATATCTATAATTTTAAATATATTTGCATACACACTGTATTATTTACCCTATAGGGTAGGCACGTGTTACTTCAAAAAACAAAACACAACGTAGAACAAGTATTAGGCAGATTTATAACCGACTTTAGGAGGGGAGGTCCTATTTTTATTTTTATGTATGTACACCGATGACTCCGACATCTGTGAACGGATTTAAGTGATTATTTTTATATTAGGTATATTGAAAAACCTCTCAAAGTGGTCGCACAATTTTTTTATTAAGTTTCGCGCAGTAGTTTTTTAACAAGCATCAAAAATATGAATGTTTTTGGGTGTTTGTTTATTTGGAAATATGAATGAAGAGTGCCTATTAATTTTGAAGTCGGCTTACCATTTTTGTGTGCTTATCTTTTTGTAGTAAGACTGTTAGTAGTAACTAGTTACTTACATTGAATTAAAAATAGAATTGAACTTATCTCTAGACCCAACAATGTCTCGACCGTCAAGATTTTTGTTGTTGTTTAGAAAAAGGCTAATACCTTTAAGTACTTACCGCCTTTGTCAAATGTTATTATGATTTCAGTTTTAACCACTTGTGATCTTAATAAGCACAACAAAAAATATCTGCAAATTTACCGAAAGAAATTATAGTAAGCGTTATTTCGACCTTGACCAAATCAAAACTATAATCGAGTTGTTTTCATGTGTGTCCTGAAGTCGCAACTCGCGTCTAATCTGATAATGCTTGGGTTATGGTGGCGGTGCGTGCGCCGAGCTCCACTTACTCGGCGCTAATCCAATTATGGCCCTCTCTGGCCCTCCTGAGGGCCACATGCTGAGCTGCACTCGGCTGTCCCCGCAATACGACTGTTTTTAATTAAGGATACCGAGGAGCTAAGTTTAATCATATCAGAAAGTCTTTAACGCCTGTAAGATACAAAGTTGATAGCAAACATCTCTTCCGATCTAGTAAGTACGTACCAATTTTTAAAAATAACGATCACGTTTTAAAAAGAGCTCATAATTTTAAACGGCTGTACAGATTTTAATCATTGCTTTTTGAATTAAAATTTTATTTTTCTTATTATGTTTATTTGAATTATTTTTTTATTGCGGGAGATCTGAGCTATATTATTCACATTCAAATCAGTCCAGCCGTTTTTAGAGAAAAATTGTAATATACATACAAACATAGGTAAGTACACACATGACATGATATATTATAAACTAACACAACCTCCTGTCCCAAACGCTCCGTTCCGTCGTGGGTAAAAACTTATGAGTACTTATACCTTTTTACCTAGTTGCGTTTTTCGTTTAATCTAAAAAGAAAGTAGGTACCCAAGTAAATATATGAAATATAGTACATATATTTGGTTTCATATCTAACTCATGGGACAATCCAAATTCTGGGTAGCCAAAAATGTTTAAACTATAGGAAGGTAGATCCTCGAAGTTTAGGTATCATTTCTCAAATATCTCCTAGCCCCAAGCAAGGCCTTTGACTTGATGTCAGTGGTGCAGAGGATGAAGAAGGGGGCGCGGGGCGCGGGCGGGCGGCTGCACCTGGGACCGTGATTGATGAGCCCCAGCCATCGTCATGATTGCGAACCGTCTCGCACACCCATTATAGCTGAGATCTCTAGGTATATACAGACGTTTGACGTCGCTTCTATCTACAATAATTTGAAAGGTAGTACCTCGTCCATCTACTGGTCTACACGGAAAGGTGGTAATAAACCGAAAGAATGTCATCATACTCATAATTGTGAACAACTGTTACTGTGCGACCAAACCAGAAATTGTGAAATAACAGCTGTTCCATACATTTCGTTGAGTGTGAACAACACTTTTCTATAGAACACTCAATTTTTCGTTTGCGATAGCAGGGTTGGTCCAATAGTAAAAGTAGTTGGCAATAATGAGTAGATACAAGAATAAAAAAGGATCTCCATTCGGCTTAGAAACACCGTTCCGTGTTACCCTGTATAGCTAATTCTGTCTGCAAGGCGTTTGCCTCTGACATCTACCTCGTCTCCGCGCCAGCGAACTGCTGGGTAGCGGGGAAATGGCAGGATGCAAACGTACCCTTACCCACCTAGCATCCCACCTGACGCAGCGTCCTCCCTGCCATGTAATTTTAATTTTGCAAAACGAAACAATTTACAAAAATTTGCCTTGAGAGTTTTTCTAATGTAAAGTAATAAATTGCAGCCAAAATATTATAAAATAAATGTAAATAATTATCAATTTAAAAATCCGACTTCAAAATTAGTAAATACGCAATTTTGTTTCCTTGGTGACATGTGTTTCTCAGTTATTTTGATTTAAAAACCAAACAACTAAACCGATTTAGATTCAATTTACATGGGTTCCTCTGAAGTACGGCCTACCAAACAAAAAATAATCATCAAAATTAATTCATAATTAGCGGAGAAATCGGAGAACATACATTAAAAAAACAGTGGAACATAGAACAACACCTTTTTAAGTCGGTTAATAAGATGTTTTATTCTGTTGTTTACGTGAGCATACTATCGTTATTACTTTATAGTAGGTACATCAGACCTTACCCGTAAAATTATTAAGTAGTAAGCAAATACGAGCATTCCCGTGCAATGCCCAAGCTTACGTAGTCCCAGCATCCCAAACAGGCGTTCCAAAACAAGCAAACAAACGCACAGCTACAATGTCTCGACCGTCGCCCGAGCAAATAAGAACAACCGCGCGTATTTACCATCTGCAGTCCCCGATAGCTCTTTATCGTTGGATCAGTGAAGAGGAAGACGGGCGAGTACCGGCTGGCTGGCTTGTCAAAGTGGCCGCCGGCTGTTTGAACAACTAATGAGCGGCTCCCCTGAGACGGTGTGTTTGCGAGAACGCCCCGAGCTCTCCCATCTCGCTGGTTTTTCGAGCAAACCTTGTCGGGCCGGGACTGAAGACCCCCCGCCCACGCGACTGTTTGCACGCCACTCCATATCGTGTCCGACTTAGATAACTATATTGTAAATGCGATCAACCTTTGTGGAGGTAGATCAAAGTGTGTTAGCGGATGGTACCGAACAAATACGGCACATGAATTTTCAGGTAGGTTATAGTCAAAAACTTCATTATAAACTACACCATTGCACCTTTTATAGGATTCCGTACCCAAATGAAGTAAATGGGATTACTTATTACTAAGCCTACGCTGTCTGTCTGTTCGTCCGTCCGTATGTATCGCCGTCTGTCCGTCTTACCTTTTAACGGCTGTATCTTTCGAACCGTAATAATTAGCCTGTTGAAATTTTCACAGAATATGTGATGTTATGGCGTATTACCTAAGAAATATTATTAAAGTCAAAAAGTAAAAACTAAAGGGTGATCCCTATGCAGCAAACGTATTTTTTTTACGAATATTTGTATTTGCTCTAGTGTAAAAACAATAATATGTACAAGCGTCAAACGTGGCATGATTATAGTACAAACTCTAAAATAAACACTGTTTTAAACTATCACGGTTGTTCACTAAAGTTATATGATTATTTACGGGATATTTACCGTGGTAAGGTTGTGGAAGGAGCTCCCGATATTTCATGGGATAGGACATGGTGCATGTAACTGCGCATAAATATCGGGAGCTCCTTCCACAACCTTACCACGGTAAATATCCCGTAAACTCTAAAATATAACAATAAATAATGGCCAAGTGCAAGTCGGTGACAAATTTCTTTTCCAAGTTAGCAACGTTTTGGTTTCTTGGACGACCGTATTATATCTTTCACTAAATCGAAATTTCATATTTTCATAATTTTGAAGTCGGTTTTTTAATTGATAATTATAATTATATTGATAATTTTTTGGTAGGACAGACATTTATGCCATGAAGAGGTCTACAATTGAGCACGCTTTTCTCGAAGAAACAGATTCACACGCTACTTGGGACTCCATTTTTTAATCACTTGTATGATATTTTGCACTAAAATATCATGGTAATCCCATACAAAAGTCAGATTTTTAAAATAACCATATTACTCGCTAACGCAACAGAGTAGTTTTAACTATTCGAATTTGCTTTCCATCAATTATATATTCGAACTAGCCAAGTCAGACCTTAGGCTTCAATATATTATCCTAAGTTAGATCTCACATCTTTTGTCGTTGAAGTCAACATCCAAAGCATATACCAAATATTCACTTGGCTCTCATTTCACATTTATGTTTTTGATGGGATAGTTACTATCGGGGAACGCCGATTCATGTAGCATATTCTACAGTCTAGCAGTTCGCACAATAAAAATGAAATCGTTTCGTACGGGTCTTCGGAATATCAACCAAGAAACTTTGTCGCCTCTTCGTGCCCACGCTCTAGCCGTCCGATAGAAATATGGGCAGGAGAGAATTAAATCATGTCGATCTGACCGGACTGCGATGATTTTGTACGTCACATAGCTATATCATCATCAGCAGCCTCAAATAGCCTACTGCAGGGCCTGAAGCCTGACTACCCCTTAAAGTAAAGAGAGTGTAGAGTCAAGTACTTAGTAGTTAGGAACAATTTGTCATCCGTCATCCTGTACGCCTAATACCCTGTGTATTAAGCGTACGCAAAAATGAAATAAAGCTCCATTTTATTCATGAATATACAAGAAAAACGATAATATTGAGCAAAGAAACGTGATCCCTAATAGTTCGGTCACTAACCCTTGGGCTCAATGGTGGTCCAGCTTTTTTGTCTAACAGCAGTTGTCTTAGCATTTAACTCTATATACTTAGAGTACGTCCAACTAACTTAAATTGCTCCACAATCTCACACCGCCGCGCCATCTAGCTCCGCGTTTGGTTTTCGGTTGAAACATAAAGTAGGCTTGATTCAAACGCTCCAAAAGATGTTCTCCAACTAGCGCCATCTACATAATGATATCAATAGCACAGCGCCCTTAGAAAATATATTAGCAACTTTCGGTAAAAGCTCGGTGAAGGAAAAAGCTCACCTTTCCCATTTGTCATACTATTTAGGTAGATGGCGCTTTCTGGTTATTTGGGAACAGAAAAAGCTAGCAGAATAAGCCATATTCCACGGCACCCCTCATAAAATATATTGGCAACTTTACTGTAATAGCACGGTGAGGGTAAGAGCTCTATTTACCCACATATCGTACTATTTAGGTAGATGGCGTTTTCTGGGAAATAATGCATGCGTGGGATGTATTGCATATATATAGTACTTACTTCTATACTTATCTACTAGCTTATTATCATTGATAAAATTTAATTTATTACTTATTATCTATTTGTGAACTTTTTGGAACTTAATATTATTTGTTCTGTTAGCGTCAAAACTTTGAACAGAACCTGTTAATGAGTAACTGCTTATTTAAAGATCACAGTGTTTACCTTTTTAATGGTTTTGATTTTTGTTTTTACATCGTACTATGCTTGCGTTTAACTACAATCTCACCTGATGGTAATAAAATAAAAATTATCATGTGGTAGAAGATGTAGCACGCTTGACTAGGAAATACCTATTCACTTGTTTCTTGAACAACTCCAAATTGTACCTGTTCGGAAAGGCAGACGCAGGTAAGGAGTTTCACCCACACCTCTGCTGTTCTGTTCAGTAAAGTGCATTGGAAACGCTTAGTGCGTCTGAATGGAATTTTCACCATATGAGAGTAGTACCTATCTGTTTGTCATACGTATGGTACCGGTAAGAATGGTAATAGCAAGATTATCAGTCGTACATACACATTCCATTAAAAGGGTAAACATGATAAAATATATCAAAGTCAAGGAACCAAATTTGTTTGTTAATTTTACAGAAGTTGCCCTTATGATGTTGTTTTAGTTAGAATAATTATCAATAACTCTGTAAGTTTATTATAACACAGATTTTTCAGAGCTTGGATCAAGATCATACTACTTATATAAATATTTTTGACAAGATTATAGGTACCTACCTACCTACTCGTGAAAAACTTAGCTGGTTTAGATTTAGTATGAAATACCTAAAATAACCTGACTTGATACTCGTAAATTACCTACATTATTCTGTTATAATACAGTAATCTTGTTGTGTGAGTTGTAATGCTGATATTTTTTAAATTTGCCGCGTTTTATCAGTCTACTTTCATTAGCCAGACTATCTCATTTTGCCCCGTTGGTGCGCCAATATTAGTGAAAATAATGGATGGCCGCACCACTTCAGATGCTGAGAGAATGAGTCTCAAAATCCAAGCCTAAAACTATATTGATTTTGTTTCATCAATTTTCACATAACTTTGACCTGCCTAAACTTTTAAAAGACCCTTGTTTTCTTTTATTATAATACCCTTTTATCTTATAATTTCACATAATTAAGGGTATAGATATCTACCGTTAACCGAAAAGAAAATCAAAAGTTTATTTCAATATGTTTGTTCATATTTGCAGTGGCAATAAAGGCAGTGAAAACAGTTGGATAAAAAAACAAAACAAATAAAAGCGGCCAAGTGCAAGTCGGACTCGCGCACTAAGAGTTTCGTAACACAATATAAACAAAAAAAAATTGTTAACTACTAAAGTTCAAGAAAGTTTTCAGGACATCATGCCCAGTACCGACCGCGCCCGACGTTGCTTAACTTCGGTGATCGTACGAGAACCGACGGTGATTAGAAATTTGTCACCGACTTGCACTTGGCCAGTATTTATTATTTGTTCTGTGAAAACTTCAACTGTCTACTACGTTTCGAAAGATACCACTGAAGTGAGAATTTTTTCGTTTAGAAAGATACAGCCTATAAAAGGTAGGACAGACGGAAAGACAGACAGACGCGTAGGCTTAGTAATAAAGTCCCGTTAACACCCTTTGGAACCTAAAACCTTACCTAAGGAACCTTAAAAAGATATAACTTTTCAAGTTTCATCGGGTCAAAGTTATGGAATAATTAGGGGCTGATGAGTTGCCTCCTCCCGAGTGATATTTTCTAAATGAATTATGTTAATAATCAATTATCCTTCAGACTATTTGTTTTTATCGTTTTTGTAGGGGGTCACAGAATATTAATAGCTGTTTACATATTTACAAACTTGAAATTGATTTTAAAAAAATATGACGAAGTAGAAGTAAGTAGTAATATTTTATATTTTGTATAATTTCTGTTAATGCAACTACGTGATAATAAATAATATTCTATTCTACTTTTATTACTAGAAGTTTCTGAAATTATTATTTAAGTATCTATTTAGTGTATCATTCAAGAGATTGTCAATGAAAAACTTTTGATATCTGATATCTTTTATTAGAACATACTGTACATTTAAATATCGCCTAGGTTGAACATACATTCTTAGTATAACTTATTCAGTACCTAAGTACCACTAATTTACTTTTAACAGTAACATATACTAGATAATATAAACAAAATCTTAGGTTTAGCATTTATCATCGTGTATAATTTAACAGTAAGTAGCAAAGATAATCAAAGTTCATTTCTGTGAGATACAAATATATAACAAAATACACAAAGCTACCGAATTGATATCAAACTAAACGCGTGGAAAAAAGATCTACGTTAATTCCCTAGCACAATAAATAAAGAAAAAATACTAAAAACAGCACGCATAGAAAAGTTTTAAATTTTATAAATAATTTATGAAAATAAATGGTCACGAACACTTAACATCGTGTAACAGAAAGGTAAATGAATGCTTAAGGGTGTTGATCTATTCATCAAAGTGAACAAATGTAGAACATAAGTTTATAAATACGAGAAAAAAGTGTCCTCATACAAAATGTCTGATCACGTGATCCATTTTGTCAAAACACTTTCAAACTATCACGGTTGTTCACTACAGTTATATGCTTATTATCGGGATATTTACCGTTATAAGGTTGTAAATGGAGGGTCCAATATTTTGGCGCAGTTACATGCACCATGTTCACGGGGAGACTGAACTGTTCGACCAACCACCCGCATTCTTCAGTCTTCCCGTGAACATGGTAGGTACATGTAACTGCACCGAAATATCGGGAGCTCCATCCACAACCTTATCACGGTAAATATCACGTTAAGAGTTATATAACTTGTGTTCTACAAATTTGTCACTTTTATGGGTAGATAAACCCCCTTAAGTATTAATACGCCTTTCTGTTACACCTAATTTAAAGCTTGATGGAAATAACGAAGTCTGCAAGCTCGGTCAATAACGTAACAATTATTTTAATTAACGCTATGTAACTTAACGCTTCGGGCTTCGCTACGACGCTCTCCCTTCTATCCATTAGTATGTCATAAATCCTGTTCTGTAGACATTAATTACTTACACATGAATAAATTTAATTTACCCAATTTTAAGGCGAAAGTACGGGCTCATGTCCCACCTTATCACGATTCTATTTACTTCCCTCGCTGTGTACGATTAACTTTTCAAAGACGCTTTCTAATAGTTTTCGTATTATAGGTTCGTGATAAAATGTGACATTGGCTTACCATACTGTAAAGTATACCATACTGTGATGTCTTGAGAGTATTTGCTGTAACGATCTTTAAACCTATGGATTCAACATTGCCAATCAATAATTGTGAACCGATTTTCAAATAAACGACCAACCACAAAAATCAACCCTATTACAAATCACTCGTTTGTTAAATGAACTTCTGTTAGCTTAAACTTTCTAAGTAATGATTTTGTTGCTTTTTTTCGCGTCGATGATGAATCTAAAGTTTTAAAAATAGTTGATTTGCTCAATATAGATATAATTAACGCTAACTTACATCTAATAATATTTTTAAGTATGTTAAATCTAGAAATTGTGTTTGGTCGTAAACAGGAATGTGTAAAACGCGTGACTAGAATTTACTAAACTTAACATTCGACCTAATAAATATTACATTAGATAACATTTCCACTCCAAACTCGTTACTCTAAAAATACCTTTTTACAAGTATTCTGAATTTACTACAAAATGAGATCTACACACAAAAAAAACATAAGTTATAATATCAATACATCTATCTACACTAAGAACTTCTGCCAAAAATATTAGGTAAGTACCTACCTTACCTACATTAAATAAACGAGTAACATCTTTTCTTTGACAAAAATTTGGCAAAGACACTGTTTACATGTTGCGGTAAATAATGAGACAATATTTAACGTTTGTTTTGGCTTCAGTCTTAATTATTTTGGAAATGGAGATCAAACTGCAGCAGCTACAAGAAAAACTGTCGCTAAGATGAACAGATATCAATAACAGCTACTGTAATATTTTACATAAATAATTTGAGATCAATGGATATTCTTTCCATACATAAACGAGACATCATCCGACGCAACACGTGAAGGCATTTTTTTTCTCTTTTGAATAGTTTTTGTACTTACCCAGGTGCGCAACGCAAAAAATACGTCTAAATCTTAACAATGAAATCCGTATCCATTCTTTGAAAGTTTCGGTGAGATCGATCGAATCGAAAAAGCCTATATGAGATGTTTAGACATCAACAACCATAGCACGATTCCCTATCGTCAAAGTATTTGTATCGAACTCGTCGCTTATAGACCCATTTAATATCGACCTAATAGCAAAGCATTGAAGCAGAGCAGAATAATTTGCATGTATCTATTATCAAATAACAAATTGAATATCAAGATCAAGATGCTTTAACCACGCGTCGTACACTCGATGTTTGTCATATCAACTTCTTTAGATCTCAAAACAAATTCCGTTGAGGTTGTTTCTGGTGAAGGAAACATCGTGAAAAAAACATAACATGTTGGTAGGATACTTTCTGCAATAGTGCTGACCAACCAGTGTTTCCAACAGTGTATTTTAGCAGCCTCATATGAAGGCCTACTGACGATACCATGTATGGTGAACTGTGGTAAACACCCAATCTGTCAGCAATGAAAAAATCTCTATACAAAATACTTCGACGATTGTACTAAGCTGTAATCTACAAAATTGACATCAAAAGTGTACATCCTGAACATCAGTAGGCGTGTTGGGTAGCTGTGTTTGTTCCGGCGTGGCTTGCTTGTACTGCTGGCTGTGTCTGGTCCGGGGCTCTTGTGGCTGGGTTTCCCTAGCTAGGACTCTCTCCACGTGTCTCGCGACCAGCTCGGCGGCAGCGGCCGGGGTTCTAGTGAGGGTACATAGATCGTTGACGGACATACGTACGCGAAGTCCACGGGCTGCTGCCGTGATGCAAGCGACGGCGACGAGAGACGGCGGTACTAGGAGGAACTCCGTTTCTGTTGACAAGGGAATCATTCTGTTTGTTATTTGTTTTAGACATTTGATTTAGAAACACTTAGAAACATTTTGGGTAAAGCAAAAATGTCTGACCCAAAAGTATAAAACTCTAATAGACGAATAAAAACTTGAATTTCTAAAAATTCTCCATTGGCGTAAATATAAAAGTAGAGAACGTCGGAACGGTATTTTTTACCCGACTGACCAAAAAAAGAGTTACAGTTTTCGAGTGAATCTATGTATGTTTGCTTGGTTCTATAACCTAGTTATAAGGGCTTGATAGATTTTTAAGTTAGATTCGTGTAGTGTTGTCAATATTAGCTTTTATTTCGGTTAGGTGTAGGTAAGCTACAAAAGACAAAAGGCTACATTTTGCACTTGGGATTTTGTTTTAAAAACCCCTAACGCGTTATTATTGATTAAATAAATAAGAAGTCTGGAGAAGAAAAGTAAAAACACGGAGCCTCAAATATTGTTTCAGTTTTCACACAGGAAAAGTACCGAGGTGCAACTAGTGCATGAAATGAAATACGTATTAGTAAAATCAAACTGCAAGTACATATGCAATTTGTTAAAATCATATTAAACTTAGCCAGCACATCAGTATTTCAACATAAACTGATGCGATCAATGTAACAATAACGATGTCCTGATATTTTTAGTCCAGTCAAGTATCATCGAGTTTGTTGTTTATGTTTTTTGTGAATTCGAGTTTTGTACAGATGCCGAGGCACAGGTAGCCCATCTGTTGCGAGATAATTACAATAATACTGCGGACAGGTGGTCGGACACCTTGCATCTTATAGAGACCGACCAATTTATCTGTACAGTTGGTCAAATTATAGAACTAAACTAGTTTCACGTATTGCTGTCCATATTGTTTAGATAATATGATGATGGTTCTCTCATTCAACTAACGTATAAATTGGTTATATTCTACGCATACCCTTCCTGAACCATTTCGATATGTATGCATCAATATAAAGCTACGTCTCACTAATATTTTACACGTGCAAAGCAACATTGACTCTCTTTTTGCCACCTTTTAATAACTAAATGATTTAAGCGCTTTTTATGAAATTTGGCAAAATAGTAGAGTTCATCGTGAGGATAGAGAATGAATACTTTTATTCCCCGAAAAAAAAAACTTTGATAAAACTGGAAATCCTTGGGAATCAGATAAAACTAAGAGCGCTCTTGTCTTAGACCTTCATACTACATTACAATAGTAATGTAGGCAAAGATATAAATCTCATGGAAGATTAAACTTCTCCAAAAATAAATAGACTCAATTCGCTAAGAAAAGGGTCTAGGGCAAAAAGCGTGTTACATTTTGCACAATGCGAGACGCTTTTGTTCAGAATAAGGAAGCAGCGAACAGCTGCCCGATTTGTGCATTACGTCCCCGTCTGCATCCTTGTGTACAGCCCGGGACAATAGAGAGGGAATAATGGTAATTTACATCTTAAGTCGTCTAGGTAAGGGCGCAGCTGTGACAAGCGACGGTGCGAATAAGGGAGAGCATTGTACCCTAAATGTAACCTTCGATTGCGACTTCTAATCAATACTCTCTTGTAATATCCGTTATTTTTGCACTTTCTTGACATAAATCTACTTTAAATTGAACACGTGGGTCTAGGCATGTGGCGTGCTTACGCAATGGGGAGCTTTTCGTAATTTGAGTCTTACAAAATTACATTGCCATGAATGTGGCGTTTTCCTTATGTTTCTAACGGTGAAGGTACTGATGCGAAACAAGGTTGTTATAAGTTCCTTGGGTGTGGGTAGGTAGTCGCGGGCGTAGGCCAAGACGGCAGATGTGATGGCACCTGGCGCGGCCCTTCCGCTCGCCTCCACACACTGCAACCACGGTACGCCGGGTCACTGGCTCACCTACTATACACTCCTTCACCGTGCCCTTATAGGTACGCTTTTACATACCATTTTCTAAATAAAAACAGTATCGCTACACGCGACTGCTTCATAACTTTGATCAGAAAAAGTGCCCACAACTTTAATTAACGTACTTTATTATGTAACTTGAGCTTACCAGCTCGTGTAAGTGCAGGTCAATGTAACGACTAGATAGGGTGCGCTTTCGAATCCCTTGCGAATTGTTAACGAACTTCTTTCATGAGTATATATTCAAGTAACTGGCATAAATCGGCGTGATAGACTGGAGCGCGAGCGCTGGTTGGAAATGAGGTTGAATAGGAAATGTGGGCTTATTAAAAATCAAAAACGATCGCGGGTCGCGTATCAGCAGAGATCTCGGCATGGGCAGCGGAGCGACGCGTTCCGTTGCGCAACAGGTTGTCCGTCAGTTGGGACCCGTGTCGACATCTGCTGGCATGGCCCTCGTGCTGCCGAATGCACTCCAAGACACCCCCGCGTCTTACCCTTCTAATTACCAGACGAGTAATGACGCTCACTCAACAGTCGTTGAGAACCGTTAAGTTCCGTTCGGAAACCTGTCGACCCCACCCCAATAGTGAATCCCGACTATCAAAATAGAATGCAAAATTGGAGGGGTTGCAAATAGTCAACGTCTAATCGTGCGAAAACAAGTTGCAATATGATTTTATGTCCTTTCTGTTTTTATGTCTCATTTTAAAAACGTGTTTATTTTGTTTTGCAACTTATGGGTGAAGAGTGAAATGATTGTACCGTAAAAAATATACTAGCTGAAGAAGGTTTTATAACTGCAACTAGATTTGTAAGAGTTACAGTTTATCTGATTTCAACAGACAGACTGACAGTCACACATGAACTGGATCTAAACGAAGATTCGAAAAGGCATACCTACACAAATATAAGAACGGGGTCTATTGATATGAAATCGGATGCTTAAAGCGGAAACGCCAAGGTCTCTCAAGTTCAAATCTCAAGTACAATATGATTTCGGAAGACGCGTATAGAGAAGTATCGGGTTAGACAAGGTCCCGTAATCCCGTTTCGGCCAGGTGCGCGCCGAGACGATTTCTTGCTCGTTTCGCGGTGGAGTCGGGGAGCTTTTGTCGTGACTTTCGAGACAGGGAATGGGCGCACAAAGGCCGCGGGACGTCTTCGTGTATTGTCCCCAATCAGCTGTCGCGGTCTCCCCTGCCAGAAACAGGCTAGTATCGTCAACCACCGAGTCACATGCTCTTTAAACTTTGGTCAAACACGTTAAAATTTGTCTGGTAACGAGATTTCTACCCCTAAAAATGTAAATCTGAGTGACAGAACTTGATCTCACATAATTATTAGACGGTTTTTTGTTTATAACGGTACTTAAGTTTGTAAACAAACCCCGCAATTATTTCTATAGTTGAGATGAAGGAAGTTTAGGGGTCAAGTAATGTTATTAACCCTTAACACCTCGAGTAATGCACGATCGGTTACCGGCAATTATGCCGTTTCCGGCGACCGACACCGACAAAATTTGACGCCCAAGTGCTTTTAACTACTTCTTACAACAAAAGATAAAACGTCACACACTGAATAGTTTTGATAAAGCTCTTATTACGTTGATGAAAACATGTAGAATCGTACTAGTTAGTTCAGTTTTACTAGAAATTGATGCCATAGAAGAGTTTAAAAGGCCCGAGTTATTTAGTTGTTTATTTTAACATGTTGTTAATTAGTACCATATGGAATTGAAAGAGAAGCAGCGCTGTAAATCTATAACTGATGGCTCAATTAGTGAGGGCATTGGTTTTGGTCTGGCGGCTATAACTATAAATAACTCTTATCAGGGCCCGATGGACCATACGGGCAGTCAACAAAATGCCGACGGTATGATACGTTTTTTGAGTCTAGATTAGATCATGTATAATTTTATTACAGTTACCCTTGTAACATGATATATTTTGACTTCAGTTACTATAGTATCTTAGCTATTTTGAAACAATATTAGCCAAACAAGTTAGCTAGCAAAGTGACAAACCCTTTTAGACGTAGCTTAGTTTTAGACCTGTTTACTGTGGGTATGGATAGTGTGAAGAAAGCTTTACAGAATTTTAATGGCAAACAAATTATTTATAATTAAATGTGGTTTTAACGGTTTGAAACGGCTTGGTGGACATGCGAGGTTTTCTATCATTTCACAAAAGGTCAAATAAAGCCAGCAAGTCTGTTATGAATTACTTAGCTATTTTTTATTTTATGGCCAGTGATCGGGCAAGCGCAACCCTCATTACAGGGTGAGACTTGTGAGCAAGGGGTCATTGTTGGTCAACATGACTGCGACTGTGTGACTATCTTAACGTGCACATGCTCGTAGGTATGTACATGTAAGTAGTAGTACATTTCAAAAGTACCAACATAATAATTACACTATCAATGTTAGGGCGGTGATTGAATAGGTTTAAGCACAATTTTATTAGAATATAATTATTTATACCATACCAGGCCCTTAATATATCAGAGGCTTTCAGACGGCCCAAAACCCATTCAGGGCTAGCCTATATAGGAATTTACTTTGCTTTAAGTACAGATACAGTGTGACATAAAAGAGTAGAAAGTAATAAGGCCGCCACTATCGAAAAATAATGCTACATTAAAACAGCTTAATCAGATTGTAAGGTACAGAACACTCTTCAGTAGAAGATTCAATGGATTAAAATTTGCTCCGCATTGCAAATATATTTGTATTTCTCTCTGTCCAAAGGCAGTTCTGTCAAAAAATTTTCTCCTTTCTCTTCTAAGTGGCTCTCACATAAATCTGCCTTTTATAGATATTTGTGCGTATGTACTGTAATTTACTTGTATCTATCCAAAGCAGATTCATTTTAACTGAATGTTATATTGAGCAAACAAACCTTATAAACTTTATCTCTTTATAATATTACTGTAGATTGTATAACAATTTCAACCGGGATAAAATTTCAGCATCTAAAATGCATACTGCATATTGATATAATGGTACTGCCGTACTTACTATATTTTTATATATTCCCGAACTAAGATACTTATAGGCTCAATTTAATAACAAAAGATAAGTCCCAAGCTGCATGGTATGACAATATCATTACTTACATTATCTTCAGTTTTACGACCCATAAACACAAGTAGCGTCACAATATTACAATTTCTATTGTAATCTGTTTTATTTTTTATGTCCATCCAATAAAATTCAGGCTCCCTCTCAAACGCACGTGCCTTGTTAACGATAGAAACATTTGCATAGATACTGACCGAGACTGACCGCCAAACTGGTTCACCTACTTCATTTGTAATGATAAATAGCGTAGTTAAAACGTAAGAGATAAAATTCAAGATTTTATGAGGTACTGGATTAATTGGATATCAGAACTGCGCAGTAACAATAGGAGTGCTGGGGTCAGCGTGAGGGGTGCGCCGGCGCAAGGTGTGCGATATCAGTGCGCAGGCATGTGCGCGTTCCGATACATGTCCCTCACACCACCCTAAATGCCCGCACTCGTGTTGCTGACCGCACGCACAACGCGTTTCCAAACAAAGGGAGGCTTTCCCTCATTAACTCTATACACTGTATTTTTAGAGCAAACTCGTGTTTGTGAAACACGTTATTGGTAAAACCTAAAAATAACAGGAGACACGCACTTATCGATTAATGGTAATTAACACCAGGAAGCCAATTCGGCCCGCATATTACGCACACGCAGACTATTTATGATTGCTATTAAAGCGCTGTTTGCGAGAAGGTAGTTCTAGGTACTCACCAGTGTAGCAAACCGAGGTCAAGGTGAGGGCGTGCGCTCGGACCAGGGGATTCGACCTGCCCCAGGGCACCCGCGCGAGGAAAGGCTCCACGAAGTCGAAAGCCGTCGCTATCGACAGCTGCCAGTTCAACCGCTGAAGGAGCATCACTTCCCATTGCTACAACAACAAAAAGCACCTCCTCAAAAGAAATACGGGTCCGAAATGCATGTCACCACATAAATAGCTCATCCCCAAAGGCAAGACCCCGTGTGAAACTGGTACACAATTGCATGTTTGAAAATAATAACTTACGGAACTTTATTCAAAGTGATTTAGGTTCCGTGGAAGGGACAAGTCCGTATTCTTGGCAGTTAAGGATCGTAACGGTCATACTCCAAAGGTTCAGACGGAAACCGCAAAAAGAAGAAACGCGTAATCACTAAGCAAAAAACTCCACAGTGAATTTGCGTAAATATTCTAAGTATCGTAGTACATAACAACTCATACTATACGATAACTGTATCTCGAGCATCTTTTTTAACTAAATATTACTTAAAAGGAGAAAAAGTTAAATTATATTATTAGTTTAGATTAGACGATATCAGAAACCGAACCGCTTATTTGTAAACAACGGGTGAACGCCATCCCAAAATATGTATGAGTGCGTATTAGAATAATCTCTACAAAGTTCAATGGACTTATTTAGATAAACATGATTTATCTGGTAGCCTACAAGCATACTTCATATATATCTAACTAAAGTATATGCTGATCCAAACAAATTTATTATTTTAGAGTATGTAGACTGTTAAAAGAATAGTACACATTTTAGTAGCATACTTCATATATATCTAACTAAAGTATATGGTGATCCAACAAATTTATTATTTTAGAGTATGTAGACTGTTAAAATAAACTATGTTTACTAAAATATACACAATATATATAATTTTAGTATACTAAAATTCTCAGTGTCTTCATAGGAAGAACTACCTTAGGCACTTATAAAGTGGTATGCCAATACACGTTGTCTTAATTAGCCGCACTTCAGGTATTTAAATGTAGTAGAGTTGAATTTCAATATATGTCAAGGTATGGGAAAGGCGTCGACCGAACCATATGACATCATTACGTATGCGCGGTGCAGGCATATCGCGATCATCGCCCGAATTAATTGCAAGGAAGTATAGGATGCCATACGGTGCTTCGAAGGAACGAACCATTTTCTCACGGTCTACAGCTGACTGAAATTCACATGTAGAAAAGATTATCAGCTAACATTTTCGGTATAATGGGTACGGGTGCAGTATTCATTAAGTTTTTGGAGTGAGTGAATATGAAATTGCCACCTGACATGAGGCGCATGAGAAGCGTGTGAACTATGGTGACAGTCATGGTTTCAACCATCATAATTGTTCGAATCACACCTGCCCACGCGGCTAGAGGAACCTCACATTTTTGTTATCATTAGGCCAAACTGTGGGAAAGGGTATTGCGTGGAAGCTTAACCACACACTCTGACAAAGCATGCGTCGGACGCTTCACGGTAATTATGTAGATTTTCCCAAATGAGGACACTGGACGAGATGGAGGCCGTTACTCTTGGTTAACGTAATGTAACTTATGATTGTTTATGGCGGCCACTCTCACTTGAAATACCTATCTACCCAATTGCGCCTATTATTAGAGATAGACCATCTTATATCCGTCGCGTTACTCATGTTTCCGTCGGAAGGATGTCTAGTAATTTGGTGACTTACTTCGTCACAGGCTATGGCTTGGCTTGCCACGGAGGGTGACAATATTACTGCCCTCATGAACGTCTTAAGGAACACGTAATTGCCGGAAACTCACGTGGTAGGAAACGAATATTTGGGGTGAAGGAGTGACATTTGACTCGGCCAATCGAGTTCATTTGCTGTGAAATCAAAACAATGAATAACTTGCGGTCGACACAGGATGTATGTTGTGCGGCTGCATTCGAGGGTATCGAGTGATTAGCTGGGTTAAAAGGCAATTACACCAAGTCAAGTGTTTTTGTGAAGTTATGAAGCCGCACAAGACGAAACCTCAGCGAAAATTGGACACAATAATATTGTAAGTATGCTACGGGCGGGACAAAAGCTATAGAGTAAAGTAATAGAGAAGTGAAAGGGAATTATGATTGATGGTGTTCTATTTTCAGTTAAGTACAGTATATAGATATAGCAGTTGTTTATTTAGATGTACTTAGGTAGGTACATCTAAGTAACTAATGTCGTCCTTACTCTGGCTTAGACTGATACCATGATGGTAACATTTAGTCTTTGCAAAAATAACTACGAGTATCTTATTCTCAAGCTGTTCTCAAGTCAGCTTTGATTGCAGAGTTGTCCGTTAGCATGGCTGATGATATGACGACTAGTAGCTGATAAAAGAATTATATTACAGAGTCAAAGGATTCTTACCCTGACTTCGTGTGGATATACAGAGTTGTCCGTGTAAGCGCAGAGCAAGTCTACAGACAGAGGGTGGCACTGTCGAAACTTGGAAGCTAGTAGCATGGAAGTGACTGCTAACAGCTGCAACTGTTGTCGTGAGATGGCGCGCTGTGCCAGGAATCGGTCCATGTAACTGATGGCCAGGGGGAACACCTGCTCCTCACATTGTTGCTCTTCGCACACCTGCACAAATATTACAATATTAAAGAAAAGCTTGGAAGCGATGACCTGGAAAAGGCAGCAGGTGGAAAGTATATGGGTGCCTAAAGCATAGATCGTGTTATGTGGCGATCCAGATGATAGACAATCTGCAGTTTGCAGCTACACTACTACGTCCAGCTTGACAAACAAGTGAACTGCTGGACGCAGTTAAGTGAGTCATTAAGTGCATATATCTGTAAAGATGACAAGTATCGTATTTAACGGTCGTATGCAATAAATAATATTGCAAAAAGTGTGACCGCTGCAGTGCTGTGACTCCCGGAATCGGCTTAATGAGCCACGAGCGCAGAAGTATTTCGGACGCTACGCAAATCGTCTCTTGTAGATGGAATCAGCCCAAGAAAATCTGCATGATCCAATTGAATTCACGTTTATTCCTCCAAATATGTAGGCTAATTGCTCTGAATTCTTAAACATGACAAAAGAATAGCTGATTCCTAATACTCTTCAAGCTTAGAAAGCTTGTAAATATTGCTTTAATTAACAGGTGCAGCTTGATGTTAATCGCTGCATCAAGCTTTGAGTTATGAAATACTGAATCATAAACTGTTTTATCACGATTCCCATGCCCACAAATTGATGTAGCAGGGAACCCCGAAACTTTATACGGAACAGATTAGGTACTGTTGCGTCACTGTGAAGCGATGCGAGGAGGTCATTGTCATTGATGCGTAAGCACTGAGAAAGTATTCTCTTAAATAACCCGAAATGGGCTTATGTTTATTAATGGTATATGTCTATGACATACTCATTCTACTATTATAGTTAAGCAAGTGCCTGAACCGACTTCGGTCCCAAGTGGTATTTCGAAAACTCGTACGAAGCTATTTGATAACACTTTATTGTGCGAACTGCTAGTTTGTGGAATGTGCTGCCGAAATTGGTGTTCCCCGATAGTTTCAATCTGGGTGTCTTCAAATCGCAAATGAATCGGTTTCTTCTATGCAAGCGTGCTCCATCGCAGATCGCATCGTCGCTTATTATTAGGCGAGTTGACGGGCAAACGCAAGACTATTGATAATTAATATTTAAAAAAGTAGACGAAGTCGGGATAATGTGGCAAAGTAGAGTTTTTTAAACGTAATACCACAGAACCGACCTACGTATTCTATGGTTAGACTGTAGCAGGTTCCTGATATATTTCATTGATATATAAGTCGGGCTCGGGCACTGAGGGTTCCGTAGCACCACAAAATACAGTAACAATTTAAGACTTTAAAATTAGTAAAATATGCAATTACGATCCGGTGAAAGAAATGATGAAGTCGTCCAATAACGAAATTAGTACCAGTTATAACTTTTTTTTAATGATTGTTGTTGTGCACACAGTTGTGTACACAGTTGTGTACTATAATCCTGCCAAGTTTGACGCATGTAAGTACGTATTACCGATTTTACATTAGAGCAATTACAAAAATACGTTAAAAAAAATACGTTTGTTGTATGGGGTTTCCTCTTTTGTTTTTATTTTTTTACTTTTTTATTATTTTTTTAGTTAATCCGCCGTAACAACAGATATTCTATGAAAATTTGCACTAGCTATCTTTTACGGTTCCAAAGATACAGCCGTTTAAAGGCAGGACGGACAGACAGACAGACAGCGTAGGCTCAGTAATAGGGTTCAATTTTTACTCTTTGGGTACGGTACCCTAAAAACAGATTTTTTTTCAGCTTTTTACAATGTTATTACAGCTGTCAAAACGAATAAATGCTTGGACCTAGTTTAGTTGTGAAAAAGTTGCACAGACATTACAGCCTCCTGTCTCTCGCAGAGTTTACACTCGCACTTGGATAGTAGGTACTAACATTTAAATAAGAAGTGTGGTGTGAGGGACGGAACGGAAGGGGTGGAACTAAATAAGAAGGTAAAGGTAGGTCAGACGGTCAAATGGTCAGGTAAGTACCTAGGTTCTCAATTTTTCGCGCACTATTAAATATAGGTAAAAACAGATACCTTTCGCTCGACGTTTTGACCATGTTACAAAATCCACCTTTTTTAAAAAAGGTGGAGTATTTCGACTGTTTTTTTTTATGTTTGTTACCTCAGAACTTATGACTGGGTGAACCGATTTTGATGATTCTTTTTTTATATGAAAGCTGGTGCTTCCATTTAAATTTGGTCTAGTTCTAATGAAGTCGGTTTTTTATAATGATAATTATTTCATAACTAAAGCAATATCAATTAGTAGTACCATAGATACTATCCCTTAATTAACAATTAATAGGTACCCAATGATGTTATATGGACCGACACATTGTTTACCATCTGAAGAACGACATGCACGATTCGCTAGACAATTATTTAAAAAAAACACCGGTTAAGTACGAATCGGATTCACGCACCGAAGGTTCCGCACCCAACTAAAGTTGTTTCTTTCATTCAGTTCGGTATGTTTAGGGCGCGCCCGCGCTGGCACTTGGCCAGTATTTACTATTTGTTGCTTTGGTTTGAGTGTGTAGATATATTACACACTCAAACTAAAGCAAAAAATATACGTCAAATTTGACGCCTGAGACATGGGCAAAGACAAAACTGCGTTAAAAATATATTGTATTTCGTAGTATGGAATATCTATTTTTTTACCTACTTTTTGATTTTCATTAATTCGCATTACATATTATTTAGGTTGATTGGATTCTGTAGGTGGTTGATATTATTCTGTGAAAACTTTCTATTATGGTTCTAAAGATACAGCCTTTAAAAGGATGGACAGACAGATAGAGTAGGCTGAGTAGGCTTAGTAATAGGGTCCCATTCACATCCTTTGAGTATAGAACCCTAAACTATAGTCAGACACTGAACTAGGTAGATTATGCATGTGTTATTGGTTATTGACCCTTGACCTCTTCCAGGTAGGTTACCAATGCTACCATAATCTCAAAAACTGCATTCTTATAATAACCTTAGATTTAATTTTGTCTTGCTCTCTCATTAGCGAAGAGAGCGAGACAAAGCTCATCATCATCATCATCAGCCAGAAGACGTCCACTGCTGAACATAGGCCTCCCCCTTTAACCTCCATCGCACACTGAACGACATCCTGCCATCTGCATCCACTGGATGCCTGCGACTCTATCAATGTCGTCGGTCCATCTAGTGGGAGGCCTACGTACGCTGCGTCTTCCGGTTCGCGGTCTCCACTCAAGAACCTTTCTTCCCCATCGGCAAAGCTCGATCTCGGCAAATCTTCTTCAGACAAAGCTCAATGTAAGATTATTATAAGAATGTTTTTGAGGTTACGGTAGCCCCCCAGGTTTCAAGTAAAACTAAACTTGCTTTACATACTTTTCTTATTAATAGATACGTAGTTTAGTTGAAGATATATAAAGGCTGTATCTTTTACTAGCGGACCCGGCGACGTCGTCCTGCCCGACCGTATCCAATTGTGTTATCAGACCATCTAGGAACCCATTGAAATATTATATATACAAAATTTCATCCAAATAGGTCGTAGGCTAGACCAGCCGTTAGGTGACAAACACACGTACAGAAGAATTATAGATATTAAGATATATACTTGACAGTATACGTAGATATATAACTAGCATGCAACAGTAATATCTATAACGTAAGCAATATTGCATTACAAGGAAAATAACACGTGAAATGTAGGTAGTTGTTACAAATCAGCTGATTAAACAGATTGCATTGAAGGTGCATTGACATCTACCCGCAACGTGCAACAATAGGTAGTAAGTATTACTTATTTGCTCATATACGCCTGTATTATTATTTACTTACTTTCAAAATACAAATAAGAATATTATATGCACTAAACTAAAAAAAATTGTAGCTGTGAGATGAATACTTGAAAAAAATATCTATTTACCTCTAACATCCAAGTAGTGACGACCTTCCTCATAAAAGGCTGAATATCAATCTGCACATTCTGGAAGTAGTCTGTATGCAAGGCGTGAGACCTCTCCAAAGCCAGCAGGTTCAGTATGACTCGAGGGTCTCTGTCTAGGGCTCTGTCAGGTCCTGCGACGCACATGTCCACAGCTCTTCCACCGCCGCTGTTCCCAGGGCTCTGCATGTTCTCTCCACACGACAAATCCATTTGCACCAAGTCTCTACACAAATCACTAAGTTCTTTAAAAGTTCGAAACGAACGGTAAATTTCGCGCAATAAGTTTGTTTACAATCGGCAGGTCAGCTACACGGCACAACCGCTCCGCGAGCGGTTCACAGATAAGTGTCAAGTACAGCGCTTGCAGGGCTGTGTCGGAACGCGGCTACCCTGCACTCCTCACCCCTCTGAGTTATTGTGGAGCCCTCTGAACTAACTGGCTCCTAATCTACGGACCTTATTGTGGTCCTTGTATTGGAACGTAGTACTGATACCTAATCTGCTGGTGGCCCTTGAGTAGGTAGATCGGGCTTGGACCTTTCTACGCACGGAGTACTACGACCGCTACAATACGCTTCTCCTAAAAGCTACTATTTATGATTTGTTTTGGAGGTTTATAGTCGATAAAGCGCAACATGTCTTTCTATATTAATAAATAATAAAATATGATCCAAGTAAATAATAAAATATGATCCAGAGTTAAAACTTTATTTTAGGTACTAGTATCACCCTGCGGATTCACGTGCGGATTCAAGTTTTCTCCTATTTAGTGGCATAAAAAAAGTATTTTAAATTTATTACGCGTCGTCATGAAAAATTAACATACAGTGACAGACAGAGCGGCATAGCAGAGAGACGCAGAGCCATTTTATATATGAATTTTTAATTTATAGACTGCAGTGCGGTTTAACATACCTACTTAGGCACCTAGTTTCGCAAATGATTTTGGGTAGTCGCATCGCGCACGTTTTTTTTTTTCGTACAATTATTCAAACAAATCCAGGTGCACATTCACACTTTAATGCTTCAATTTACAACACAAAAAAATAATTCATACTATGGACAAATAAATACAATAAAAATTACAATACATGAGGTCCCATTTCTACTGTTTGCTCGGAGGGCGCCGGCCGGAGGGCGGAGGGACGGCAGCTGCGCGTGCGCCGGCTGCACAATACCCGCTTGACATTCTAAATACAAATCCGAACACACCTGATCTTGGACCGGTCATTATTATAATTCCATTCTCTTTTCTCCACTCCTTTTGTGTAATTTTCAACGCGTGCGCTGATCGTGCCCTCCGTACGTTACAATAGCCAGCTTCTTTTTATGTAGGTAACATCACCTGTCTGTATTTTAACTCTGATTTTCATATTTTTTTAAGGTGAATTACATTTTGGAGACAGTTGAGGAAAATTTATAAAATGTTATTGGCATCCAGATTCAGGTTTTTTCTTTCCCTTGAATTGACCGTTGTAATAAGGTATATATTCAACCACTGCCTTCCAGTCCGTGAGGTAAATCGTGATTATCCCGGCAGCCAAACCATACTTTATGGCGGAGGAGGTAAAACCGGCCAACTGTTCTAATTGCTTTTTACCTAACACCATGGTTTTTCTGCCTACCAAGTAAACAATTTATAATTATTTCATCTAAAATAAACCTACAAACTATTTCCACCAATGGCTATTTATGGTATGTATGTTTTTATATTCAGTTTTTTTTGTGTTTGACGCAAAAATAATGTAAATGTTTGACGGTTGGAGGCTTTATGACAAGGACGTTTATGATCAAAAATCCTTGATTTATGACATGAATAATATAATGTAGTAATAATTTGAATAAGAAATATTATGTAGTAAGTAAATAAGGTATTACGCCATGGTTTTTAACTGTTATGTAATATTTTATGTAAATAAACTGAATTTGAACGAAAATTAATTTTGACTTTGACACCAAAACATATTATAGGATTTTTTTTACTGATAATCCTAAGAGGTTTTCCACTCTATATTTATCTCGTTAGTGAAATGTACTTTTACTCCTGAAATTCTCACGGTGCTCCCCATTTTCCTTTAGTTATTTAAAAGATCTCTGTACGCATATAAGTAGGTACCTATTCAAATGTCGTGTGCAAGCCCGGAACAGCAACATTTGGTGTCCGTCTGGGATTCCTCGAGTGGGCAGTTCCCAGCCATGCCACATGCCATCCTCGTATTAAGTAAAGCCGCAACATATAACCACTAATTATAAAGTTATTAATTTTGTCAACCCGTTTATACAGGACATTATAAGTTTTCACGAATAAATGGTTTCAATGTTTTTATTTCGTTAGGTCCTGCTCTTAGGGTTGCTATACAAGTTTGCGTAGTTTGATAAGGAACCCTTATAAGTTCGTTCTGCCCGTCTGTCTTTCTGTATATCTGTCTGTCCGTCCGCCCGTCCGTCCATCCGTCCGTCCGTCCGTCTGTCCGTCCATCCTAATTTTTCCCCGTTCATCTATAGTTATTAGTATAGTTTAAGTATAGATCTCAATTTTAAAAGAACAAAGAGAATATAATTTTGCGTTTTAGGGATAACTATGGTTTATGTGAAATGGAGATGTTTTTTTTTCCGCTGTATCGTCTTATTGGGTATCGTTGAATAGGTCTTTTAAAACGATGGCAAGGTTTTCTACATCACTTATCAAGTGTATATTTTGAGAAATATGGCCCGCCAAAGTGGCAAAAAGTTGGTCTCCTGCAATTCTAAACTATTTGACATAGAAACTTGTAACTTTTCATGATGAGATAGGTCATATTAAAAACCCTTCATTAAATTATTTCAAACATTTTCTGACTAAAGCTTTTTGAGTTAAAGTGATAAAACTGTAATAAATTCAAGACGTTCTAGCTCAAAGATCATTGACCTTTTCGTAAAATTGTCTTAGCAAAGAATGTTTCTCAAGTAGGTAGTTTTCATTTTGACTAAAACATAAAAAGTATACGTTATGTTGGTATGATACACCTCTGAAATTTGAAGTCCACAGAGCTTCGTTATTTCGATTTTTTTCTGTAACCCACCAATTTCTGAACTATGATTATGACCAAAATTCTATGTCTTTGGCTATGGAAAATAGAACTCTACCACATGCGTGTCTCAAGTCTTGACACGCTCTTGGTCAGTTATTTAAATACATATCAACTATCGAAAACTGCTTTATAGACTCGCCTATGTGGACGCTAGCATCAACGCCCTGCGGTTTCACCCTACAGAAACCATTCGTATTTTTTTTTATCGTAATAAAAAGTAGCCTATGTGTTGGCCTACAGTTACTCCAGGCTTTGAGCTAACCCATTACCAAATTTTATCCAAATCCATTAGGCTATTAGGTACGGAGTTGAGTGCGCACAACCATACACTCTTTACACACAACACTTTGCATAAATACAACAAACTCAAATCAAAATTACTAGTAACAACGCTAAATTCCCATAAACGAAAAATTATATTAAATGAATGGCTGCAGGAATATGACTACGAGTCTTTTGAAAACCTACTAAAGAAAATTTATTGATGACAACCTGGCTTCAAATTGTATTGTGCTTTCATCTAACCATCTATACAATACGTTTTAGTCTCACAAACATACACAACAAATCGCATTACACTCTTTTACACACACACACGCACACAAAGAGAGATATCACTTGGAAAATTTTAATAAAAATTTCTATGTTATTTCTTCTATTCCCTTAGTCTTGATTTACAAGTTATAAAACAAATAAGTATTTGAACTTCTATATTATGTACCTAGTATTTTGTGTTTTAAATTTATATTGTTTGTTACTGTTCCCAGTTTTGAGGAAGACACTGACTGTTGCAACACAGCTAACGCTAACGCAGCAGGCAGGGAATTCTAAATGTATTTGTACTTTCTTTATGTAACAATAAATACATTTTGTATTTGTAATTATAATATTACTTAGTGTAATTTTACTAAGGCTAATAGTACTAACAGAAGTGGATTTTGTACGCCGGACCGCCGTCCAACCAACGGGAGGGAAAGAGAAAATTTTCTCTTTCTCTTCCGTTAGTCAGACGGTGGTTGGGTCAACCAAATCCGTCACGTCTGTCAGCTACTTTAGACTGGAACAAAACTACAAGTCCGACCATGATATGGATAAGTATGGATAGGTACCTAAGACTTATAACAACATCTTATGTGAATACTTTTCGGTAGAGATCTTTCATTCTAAATGTGCACACCCCTGCACCACTCTACTCATACAAAATACCACAAAAATACGTGCACATTTAGAATGCAAGTCTTTAGTAGGTAGGTTTATTTCTAGATTTTACAACAATACGTATCAGGAGGAGTGTCAGGGACTCACTAACGCATGTGTAAATTGTTCGTACCTAATGTATCAGAAACCCGGCAGCACGTAATAGTAAAGTAACTTATAGTACTCCTGGACAACGTAATCTTCGTAACTATCACGTAAGAAATACAAATAATAACCACAAGATCAGGATCACTAATTCAAATCACGCAACATTGTACAATGAAAGTATTTTTTTTACTTTTCTAGCTTCGCGCTAAAAGCTGTTAATTGTTCCGCCATTAAAGAAGAGATTTTTGTTCCGAATCACACTAAGAGCGGTAATGAGGACGTTTGGTTTTCATCTCAAAAAATCATTGAAGTGTAAACCTACAGTTTCCCTTTAGCACTTTTTTTAGTGTTAGCTTGTATTTTGTTTCGTTAATGAAGGCACTTGCCCTTTTAAGGGTAAAACGTGTATTTTCATGTATATTCCAAAAACTCCTGAGCCTCGTAAAGTCTTATTACTTTACATAATAATGGCAGTAAAATAAGAAAGACGTGGCGGTATGGCATTAAGGATTCGCAGCATTAAGGCCATCTATATATATAGTGTTATTAATGGCTTTAGCCTACTCAGTAATAAACAGAAAAAAACATCAATTTATCAAATACAACTGTCAGAAGTGTCAATATTTTTTTATTGAAATCGTTTTATAATTTGGTTTTATTTTTGTGCTGCTTGCTGTTTGTCTGTTGTTTTGATTCCGTGCAAAAATGTAAAATAGGAAGTTCGTAAGCAGAAAAAATTGCTAAGAGCTTACAATATATTCGTATTTATCAATAAAAAGACAACGAATTCAATAGAAATAGGTGAAACTTATTTACCTGCCGTCACAATGGCTTCGGAAAAGGATCCATTAGTAAGCGAGAGATCTGGAACAGTGCGAGAAGTAGGAAATCATGCTATTTGGAGTCTTTCTTCGTGCAAACCAGGTAAGGCTCTGTTTCACTCAAGTTCTCAATTTGTAATTGTCTACACAACTTTTACTAACTACCACCAACCCTTTGGAAGTACCCAAGTTACCTACTTTTGATTTCTCTCCTACTTTATTGTTTTAGGTTTTGGCATAGATCAGTTGAGAGATGACTGCATGGACACATACTGGCAATCTGATGGACAACTTCCACATTTAGTAAACATACAGTTTCAAAGGAAAACAATGGTCTCGCACATATATATTTACACAGACTATAAATTAGATGAAAGTTACACTCCAAGTAGAATATCCATTCGAGCTGGAACCCATTTTAATGATTTGCAAGAAATAGAAGTTATTGAACTCATTGAGCCAAGTGGTAAGTGATTTTCTCCTTGAAATGAACACTTTAGGCACAGAATTCACCAGAGAGCAGAAAGTTCACACCACAAATAAATTTTAATAAATAAGGGCGCTATTTTATTGCCTATATTATTATATACTACTGAATTTTGTTATAAAGTCTAGTTAATGAAGCTATCAGACCCTACTATCACTTTAACCTGATTCTGCTAATTATAATTTGAACTAGATTCATAATTTTACCCACTTTATATTTGCTTCAATTGTAAAAATGTAGTAAAATCTTGAAAGTAGATTTTCACCTACTTCTAAATGTTGTATCGATTTGAAACTACAATATAATGTCAGTTGGATTACTAATACAGTAATTTAATACTATCGAACTGATCTGATGATGGAGCTAGAAGATGAATAGTGGATCTGTTCAATGATGTATCACTGCCAGAGCATCAACACGTTTTATTTTTACAGGTTGGGAGATGATACCTATCAAAGATATCCATGACAGACCTATCAGAACATACATGATCCAAATAGCTGTGCTGAGCAATCATCAAAATGGACGAGACACCCACATGAGGCAAATCAAAGTTCATTCACCCTGTGAACCCACATCATTTGACATAAATAAATTCCGTAATTTCTCTACAGTACAATTTCAGCAATATGCTACTATCCGATAGGACCTTCAAGTTAAATAAATGCATTCATACTTTATTACAGCTTTTATTTACAGATTTCACATAATTTACATCTTTTATTCTGATTCGCTTTCCTCACTGGCATCTTGGAGCCAGTCAAAGAATTTTACAAGCGACGCCTGTTTCAATACAGGGCTTTCATTTTCTTCTAAATCCTCGTGCCACTCTAACAAAGAGTCTTCATCTAAAACATCAGCTTCATACAGTATGTGTACTATGTGACCACATTTATCATTTAGCCATTCACACTGGATGCAGCTATCCTGGAAAGAAAAAAATATTACACTGGGCTCTGGACAGGCTCTGAATTGGAAATGTATCATATCTGGCAGAAATTTCAATAGCAATGTATGTTTTTAGGGTTCCGCGACCAAAGGGTGTAAACATGATTCTATTACTAAGCCTAAGCTGAGAGAGAGAGAGAGAGAGGAGTATTAGGAGGAGAATTTTGTTATTATTTTAAGTCAATTCATTCACAGGATGGTAAAAACGCGACTGAGATCATTGAAGTAGCAATTGATGTACAATCAATCGCACTTCAAATGAAACTGTCAATGATAACACATTGACAATGGCTATTGATCGTCTCCAGGGTCTTCCATAGTTGTTATTATTTGTACAAACAAACAGTTACCCAACCAAAGCTTAGGATCATCCATTGCTTAACTTCGATGATCTTTTCAGACCACCTAGTGGAACTATGCTATGAGCGATACAGCTATTTCACATCACATCATCAGCCAATTAATGTCCACTGTTGGACAAAGGCCTCCCTCATAGAGGGGTGTTGCCATAATCCCCACGCTTGGCAGGCGGCTTGGGGATCGCAGTACGTTCACCGTGTACTATTAGAACGCTGCTGCCCATCCTCCGGTGGTTCTGGTCGCAGTTTTAGGACATACCCGCGTCCATACACAGATATTTAAAATTACTAAATTATTGTGTGAATATATTAGAAACTGAACTTACTTCAACCGCTCTCAAGCAGTCCTTTATTGACGGCTTTGTCTTTATATAATTCGCCAATATAGGCCTGAAGAACTTGAAAATGTCCTTCACAGTGGCAATAACATTCTTACTTTCAGCAAGTATGGGTATACCGAGTAGTGCTCTCACAACAAAGAAATTGACTTCATGTAACTGGATGTTGTAGGCATATCTTGACGAATTGATTTCCAAAATCAGGTAATCACATTTCAATTTTTCTTCATAGCCTCTTGCGAGACTGTCTATTACTTCTTGCAGAAAAACTGGAAGCAGAAAGCAGAACCATTATGTAACATAGTATATCAGATGGTATGATCATGTGTCTGCCTTATGACTAGAGACTTAGACTAGAGGGCCTGGGTTCAATGCCGTGCAACTGTTTTAATGATGAATTCAAATGTGTGGCTGGGGCTGGGAGTTAATTGCCTTTGTGTGTGTTCCATGACATCCCCAACACATGGAATCTTAGTAGGCAGCTATGAGTGTAAAACTTTATTTTAACTAAAAGTCACATTAAAATATGTATGATGATTTGTTGCTGCATGAAAGAAGAACAAACAAACAAGGGCATTTTCGCATTTATAATATTAGTAATGGTAAACAAATGATATCATTTGAACATTCATGAAAGAAGAACAAACAAACAAGCACATTTTCGATGATATCATTTGTTTACCATTACTAATATTATAAATGCGAAAATTCGCTTGTTTGTTTGTTCTTCTTTCATGCAGCAACGGATCGACGTGTTTTTTTTTTGCATTAGTATAGTTCAAGGGCCAGAGAGTAACATAGGCTACTGTTTATCCAGGAAAATTTGAGTTCCTGAGGAATAGCATAACCAGCCATCTCCACAATGGCTCAATGACTAGGTATAAAATATGTAAAGAGATGGTAGCCCATCTCTATGCATATGTTATTACCTATTCGTTAAGTATACTGAAGTCCCAGAAAATTCATAAATTCCTGCCATTTTAAAACACGAAGTAATATTTATTTTGGAATGTTTTCCGTTTCCCATGGGATAACGCAACCCTCCACCTTTGCAACAGTTCAACAAAAAACTATGGAATTTGGTATAGAGATGGGATTGGCTACATGCCTGAATCCCGGAAAACACATCAAGTTCCAGTGGGATTAAATAACTGTAAACAAAAAAATAGAGAAAAACGAAAAAATAAACTGTGGCAGTCGCAAGGTCCGCTGGGTCGCGACTCGCGACCAGTGCCGGAAATAAGGCTGTGCCAGTGGTGCCCAGGCACAGGGCGCAGAAATTACCACACCAGGACCAAGTTTTGTTTTAAACGGCGCAGTTATAGAAGCTCGCACCAGGCGCATAAAAGGCTAGTTACCGCACTGCTCGCAACAGACAGACACTACAAACTTGAAAACGAAAGTAATGTAAAAAATAGCCAATATATCTTCTTACGACGTCGCACGGTTCTCTGGGCAGCAAGCGGCCCAGGAAGGTCACATCACATTTAAAGCAAAGAAAAAGTATTTTAGTACTCACTGTTGGTATCATCAGGAATTGGTGAGTTAGCCATGGAGGATTCAGCGCTGCTATCGGATGAGTAGCATGATTCGCTGTCACTCCAGGTTTTGTCAAAACCAATGACTTCATCATCACCATATCCTATAGACTCATTTTCCCACTCTGCATTTTCAGAGACAGACTTTTTCATAGATGTTTCTGTAATTTGAGGAATAAGTTGGTGAAATAATAATAATTAAGGCCAACAGAATTTATAATAGATACAGTCTTTTAGTCTGCTAACAAAAATTCAGAAGATTCTACTGATAAACCATTACCACGATAAACGATTCTGACATGTTAATTGCGTTGACCTTGCACCGGTCTATCTTCAGTACTAGTCCAGTCCAGATAGACATTTAAATAGAAAAAATTACAAATTGAATTACGATTTTTTTGATAAACTTGATAGTATAACTCTGCAAATATTGATCCTAGCGTAAAAATGATCATGACCAAACTTGTGAGAAATTAAATTTCCAACAACTTTGTACACTGCCATTTTTGCTATAAAGTTGAAAATTAACGAGTTATTTCAGAAAAACGAAAAAATTGAACTTTAAAACAAGATGGCGGCGAAACCTCTACCGGGATTAGTTATAAAATCGAGATTTATACTTACTACCCCTTCCCTCCTCCCCCGACGTTTAAAAAAATAATCGCTCCCTGGAATTTTATTTGAGGCTAGTTTTATGTCTATCTCGACTGGACTATACATATTTACATATTTTTGTCTGTAGCCCTTCATGATATTATCAAATTGCGACAACGTCCCAGAAGCCCCAAAGAATAGTTGAAGTTGAAAAAGTTTTCGGGAATATATACCAGATCAGATACTGTATCCCGCGGGATCAGTTCGAGCGGGACCAGTTAACGTAAGAGCCAAACTACAACTAAATTACTCTGGCGACGTACCTACAAATAATGCGGCACGCTGGGATTCATACAATTTCCCATTCAATGTGACTTCGGCCAACCGGCAACCCGCGTCTTCGTGTCGTCTACCATACAAGTTACGCCATAGTTCTATGGTAAAATCTCACATACGTGTGGAATAGACTTCTATAGACCAAACGCATGTCGGCAGAAGCACAGCTTGAACGCGGGCTCGCGCATAATTCAATACAAAGAGCTTGTAGTTCATACATTTCCTTGTATAACATGAAAATGCGCGGGCATGCTTTTATCGTGTGCGTAGTACTGCTTAACAAAGTAGGTATGTAATACATAATACATACCAGTATCATTTGAAGTTTCAATAATAACTCCTTTCAGGTCACTTCCTGCATCCACTTTAACATTTGCCGCAATAATTGTGCCTCCTTCCAAAACAGAATTCTCCTCTACAGTACAATTTTCATCAATGAAACTCTTGATTATTTTGCAGTTGTCTTTAATAATGACATTGTTCATGATGTGACTCTCTTGAACCGTCACATTGTTGCCAATTATGCAATTGCTGCCAATCACTGATTTTGATATGACAGTGTTATCTTTAATTTGAGTTTTTTCTCCAACCTTCGCATCTTCAACGAGTTTACAGGATCTGAAATGGTGAAGATTACACAGAAATCAATTGAAGTTGATTGAGAACTTTGGACATAACAAATAAAAAAATAAAATATCTGGACATTATTGCACACATGGTCATCTGACCCCAAACTAAGCAAAGCTTGTAATATGGCTGCCAGAGACTGCTATACGTACATAATATGTTTTTTTTAAATATACATACTTAAATAGATATAACACCCAGACAGAAAAAACACAAATGTTCATCACATGAATGTTTGCCCTAGGTGGGAATCGAACCCACGCAAGTGCAGAAGGTAGGTTCATTACCAATTGAGCCACCGGGGCAGTCAACCAATCACAGCGCATCTTCTAAGGGAGTTATAACAGTGCATGTTAAGTGCACAATTCAATGGTATTTAAAAATCATACTATCATGCTTGTCTCCATACTGATTGTTGTCAGTATGTTGAGCATTTTTAATCAAATAGGATATTGCACCCACTAAAACCACCTCGATGGTACGCTTCTGACTCAGAGGGCACCGGAATAAGGAAACATTAATACTGGGCATACCAGTGTAGTGTTATGGAAATGGTGCCTGGTGTACCAAGAATGTTACCACAACATTCAATAGGCTACATTTCCGCAATCTTTTACGTCCTCACAACGACGCAGGCGACACTGCGCTGTTGTCATTCCTGGCGGCGTATTACAACCTCAAAAACATTCTTATAAATCTTACATTTAATTTTGTCTTGCTCTCTCATTAGCCGAGAGAGCGAGGCAAAGCTTAATGGTAGCCCCAAGACTTAATTGCGAATAAGCTTACCTGCTCAAAGTTGAAGTCTTTGTTGTGAAATTATGTAACTCTAAGAAAACATTACTGTTCCGAGTAAAGGAGCCAGTAGCTATTGTCAATGGATAAGCCCAATTGTGCAGCATGTCTCTGCTGTAATTAAAATCATGATTTTAACAAACACAATGTTTATATTAAATATTATATCTAGATTTCTATATTTATTGGTGTCATTATTTTCTAAACAATTTATTTTTATAGTTATCATGCAGCTGCCTGCACTCTCGGTACTTAGGACTAAAACACAACACGGCTCGAAGTCGCGTCTTGCCACGATGCGATACTGTGTCAAGAAACATTATGAAAAACTACAATGTTCTTAGCTGAGATGGACTACACGACGTCGTAAGGTGGTACGATGCACAGCACGATATTATGTTTGCGGCGCAGATGAATGCAATCCTGCACTGCAAATAAACTGCATTGCGTTCAGTTGATGTTTAAAAAGTCAATCGCAAACGTCTTTTAATCAGCAGAAGGAGAACACGTCTAGTGCCATTCATTTTAGAGAAAATCGATACGATGCCGTTCGTATCTCTGCTAAAACCGCGCGAGGCAGGGTCCAAAGTGAATGAGACCCAACAAGATCTAGATCTATGTCTAGTACACTTTCCCTCTCCGCTTGCCACCACCTTGTCTTGGCGAGAATGGCAGAAGAGGAGGCCAGTAACTGTCATCATCCTTATGTGTTGCAACAACGGTAGAACAGATAATTTTAGAAAACAGTATACCAGATAGCATTATTGTCTTACCAGATTATTTGATATGTCTTCCAGTTTGTGACAGCAGCAGCATACTGATTGCTCTTCACCAAAGTGTAGTAAAGAGAGCTGGCTAAAACTTCTTCATTGATGAGAATGCCATGAATGAAATCATCCCTTGTTTGGAAGTCAAAGTTATCAGAAAACAGCGGGGGAACAGTCTGTGAGCACAGCGCAATCATTGGATCAACTAAGTTGTGATGCAGTTTCACTTCGGAATGATTCAACATGACCCTCTGAAAATACAATAATCATTCTGTGACTACACAAAAAAAACTATTCATAAGCTTGTGCAGAATTGAGAAGGGATTAGTGTTGTAGTGAAGGCAGAGTTACATTGTGGGTATGCCATAGATAAAGTACTGGACCGAGAAGTTATTCTCCAAAGACATAATATATTTTGAATTACAAGGATAGTTCTCAAGAGTTGTTCTATCTCCATCTAATTATGGTGACATAACCCTACTGTAACTTAGGTAAGCCTTCCCACTAGATGGACCAATGGCATAGTAAGAGTTGCGGGCATGCAGTGGATGCAGATGACAAGACTGTCGTTCAGTGTGGTGTTCTAAGGGAAGCCAATGTTCAGCAGTGGACGTCTTATGGCTGATGATGATACGTCTTATGACCTACCAACAAATATTTTTTCTCATTTTGATGCAAGGTGACAGGTGACCAAAAGTAATTAGATCAGCCCACAATTTCCTTTTCACTTTTTTTTCTTAAATGCTAGTTCATCATCATTATTTCAGCCATAGGACATCAACTGCTGGACATAGGCCTCCCCCGAATGCTAGTTTATGTAAGACCATTTTTGTATTAAGGAGTCATCTGTCCAGATTTATTAGTACTTATTATATCCATGGGGTGCACCAGTAAAATTACATTTAATAATTCTATGATAGCAACTCATAATGCGAAAGTATTAACTGTTAACATAAACTAATTATAAATAAATAAATAAATATCTGGGACATTATTGCACACACGGTCATCTGACCCCAAACTAAGCAAAGCTTGTAATTGGGTCTGGTCTGTTTATTACAAGTTAACAACTAAAACATGTCTTCATGAAGTTACAAAAATAAGTATGATACACATAGGATTGTTTTTTTAAAAGATGTGAAAACTGAAAAACCACATGTAAACCATAATTTTTTAATAATAATTATCAATATAAAAAACCAACTTCATAAAAATGTCAGAACAGGTCTAAATTCAATGGGACGACAAGGGAAGCTTTCAAATAAAAAAATTATCATCAAAATCGGGTCACCCAGTCGAAAGTTCTTGGGTAAAAACAATTTTTTTAAAACAGTCGAGTTGATAACCTCCTTCTTTTTGGAAGTCTGTTAAAAACCAAAAACATTACACAACATACCAATGGCAAATCCACAGTCGTCTCACTAGACTTATTCTTGTATTTCTTGTCAATCAGCACTTTGTTGGTTCTGCCGTCAGCAGCAAGGAATATTGGCTTGTCTGCTGTGATCAACGGGTGCTCCCATGACACTTGTTTGTAGACTAAAGTCATCGCTGCTCCTTTATCTTTTTTGTATGTTTGTCTGAAAAACATAAAAATGAAGTTACAACAATGGGCTACCATATAGTTGTTTGATATTTTTTTGATAACTGGTTTAATGGGAAATATTATAACTAAATGTGATATAACTACTAAAGAAATTATTTAAATCAGCTGATAAAGTTCTGAGATATGATTGTTAAAAGTTTTGATTCGGATTAAAGGGATGTTCCATCCCTTTCCTACAATGCACCTAGGCATACATCATTTTAGAATGTGATACAGATCATTAAGTAATCAACTTCAGTAAAAAAAAAAAAAAAAATTGCATTCTGTTTTGTATGTTTATTGAATAAATGAAAAAATAAATGTATCCGTGGAGGTTGTATAGAATACTCACAAGTGACGTCATTAGTAAATACAGTGCGCTCTCAGTCTAGCACATTAAAATGCTTATATCTTCCTTAATTATGAACATATTTTAATATTGTTTTTGGTGATCTGTATGTTCAGCTTTTTTTTATAATACAATAAAAAATAATCAGTCCAGTAGCTTACTTTTAGAACCACAGTTTTTTTAAGATGCCGCAAGTTCACCTACTTTGTGGACTGTCATAAATTGGGTCAATGATCAAACTTAATTTAAATCAATCTACATCATGTTCTGTGGTTATAATAATTGACTTGGCTTAACACGCTTTCGCGTGTCTAGATGTATAATTAAGCTTGCAACAAAATGCAGCCTAATAACACAAATTACCTTATTAATTTATAGCTGGACAAGTGCCTTTATCAACTAAACAAAATCCAAGCTAACAATAACACTACAAAAACAGTAAGACTGCCATTGCCATAAAGTGTTGAATTTCTAAAAACAATACAAATGCTCAAGATTACTATCAGTTTGCAGCGTACGCAGCATGCTGACGGCATTACCACGCTGAATGGCAATTCTTAAATCTTGATAAAGTATGTTAAATAGTTAGTATGTTTTTAATCAACTTTTGATTTGGACATTTGAAGTGCTGACTCATTATCTATAATTTAGTATTTTAACATAAAGTATGGTCTTGGTTTATAGTTAAGTGTTGAATGTTGTTGAATTGTTGTTAATGTTTCAATGAAACCAAATATCCATAGTTATAAATAATCTTTAAACAAACAGGATTAAACTTACTTATGTTGCTCCAATAAGGCGGCAAAGTTAATGTTTGTGATAGTATTGATGCCAGTTAATATGAAGGGTCCCCTGATAAGTCCAGCCGCATCAATCTCTCTCATCACATCACCCATGGTCTGGCATGTTTCTGACATCATCACCTGCACATCCATCGTTAAGCTCCATAGAGCCTTGTTCTTTTGGCACTGTCTGAAATAAATAACTAATGTTTCACACTTATAACTCTGCACTAGGATCCTTAGTGTTGTGCATGCCATTTAACATTTACAAAGACATGGGCAACTAACACCGAAACCTAGGAAATATTTAAAATCATCACTCAAACATCTGCCGGGGCAGGACATTAACTCAGGACCTCCTGCTCATGAGGCAGACTCTCTACCACTGAGCCATAACTGTTACTCAAACAAAATTCATTCTGCTGTTTCCTAAACCGAATCGGAAAGTTTCAATTTGAAATCAACATATCTGTCTCTGTCTTACTAATGTAGATGACAGACAAAGAATGTAGAAATTCAAAAACTTTTTTTATTGAACACTTTTTTTCTTTTTTCCACTTGAGTTTGGAATATGGCAGCTTAATGTAGCTAGATTTATGTAAGTAGAATAGATGTATGTTTGATCTCCAACTGGCTTGATGGAAAGGGATGTTGTGGTGAAGGATGGAGCATGTGTTAGTCAAAGCGAAATCTGTTCCATCGAACCCTAACAATGCCACTACGCTACCAAATAGAAGAAAGTCTTTACTATTACCTGTAGGTACCAACTGACAAGGAGTGATTGTTAATTTCTTTTTTGTTAGTTGGAAAATCAAAATGCTGTAATTCAATCATCATCATCAGCCAGAAGACGTCCATTGCTGAACATAGGCCTCCCCTTTTAACCTCCACACTGAACGACATCCTGCCATCTGCATCCTCTGGATGCCCGCGACTCTCACAATGTCGTCGGTCCATCTCACTAGATGGACCGACGACATTGTGTGGCCTCCCACTGGAGGCCTACCTACGCTGCGTCTTCCGGTTCGCGGTCTCCACTCAAGAACCTTTCTTCCCCATCGGTTATCAGTTCTTTGAGCGATGTGGCCTGCCCATTGCCACTTCAACTTGCAGATTTTAATAGCTATGTCGGTGACTTTGACTGGTTCTTTGGCGAATATCTATGTTCCGAATTTTATCGCGTAAAGAAACTCCGAGCATAGCTCTCTCCATTGCCCGTTGCTTAAGAACAACAAGGCACCGGGTGATGACGGAATCACGACAGAACTACTGAGAGCGGGTGGAAAACCGGTACTTTTAGTCCTCCAGAAGTTGTTTAATTCCATCATACTCGAAGGTACTACGCATGAAGCATGGACTAGTAGAGTGGTGGTGCTCTTCTTCAAGAAAGGTGATAACACCTTATAAACCCATCTCACTCCTGAGCCATGTGTTCAAGTTGTTCTCCAGGGTCATTACGAACCGTCTCAGAAACAGGTTTGATGACTTCCAGCCTCCCGAACAAGCCGTTTTCCATAAAGGCTGGAGCACCATAGACCACATACAGACGCTCCGCCAGATTATACAGAAGACTGAGGAGTATAATCGGCCATTATGTCTAGCGTTTGTGGACTATGAAAAAGCCTTCGATTCAATCGAGACCTGGGCAGTGTTGCAGTCCCTCCAGCGTTGTCATATCGACTATAGGTATATCGAAGTGCTGAAGTGTTTGTATAGAAACGCCACCATGTCGATCCGATTACAGGACGAGAGCACGGAACCAATCCAATTGCATAAAGGCGTGAGACAGGGAGATGTTATCTCTCCGAAACTGTTCACTAACGCATTGGAGGACGTTTTCAAGCTCTTGGACTGGAACGGATTCGGCATCAACATCAATGGCGAATAATCACTCACCTTCGTTTTGCCGACGATATAGTCATCATGGCAGAGTCGCTGGAGGACCTTAATACAATGCTCAGCAACCTCAGTAGCCTTTCCCAACAGGTGGGTCTTAAAATGAACATGGACAAGACAAAAGTCATGTCCAATGTCCATGTTGTACCCGTACCGGTAATCGTGGGGAACGATACTCTCGAAGTTGTTGACCATTACACCTATCTTGGACAGATTGTTCAGTTAGGTAAGTCCAACTTAGGCAAAGAGGTCGCCCGAAGAATCCAACTCGGATGGGCAGCGTTCGGGAAATTGCGTGAAATCTTCTCGTCCAAGATACCACAGTGCCTAAAGACAAAGGTCTTTGACCAGTGTGTGTTGCCAGTGATGACATATGGTACTGAGACGTGGTCCTTAACTGTTGGTCTTTTGGAAAAACTCAGAGTCACACAACGGGCAATGTAATTTGATACAACACAACAATAATTATTATTGATGTTACCACTTACTTTACATACTCCTTGATCCGAATTCCATCTTGACAACAAAACAATATGCTTTCACCAACTCCGCCTAGAGCAAGGGAATCCAGAATGGTATCTATCAGACGGACGCCTGCTACCGATAAGAATGCCTAGAAAATTACAATTTTATTTAGGAGTTTCCTATGATTGCGTGGAATGTTTACGTATTGCGTTAAGCTTACCATGGGTTTATCATTCACAATAGGAGCAAAGTTGCCGTTGAATGTGTCCATTACGACAACTGCTTGAACAACATTTTCTTTGTCAATTTCCATTGTGGATTTGTTTAAAAAAAACCGAAAGCAAAGATTTATTAATGATTCACAATTTTAATTATTTATTTGAATACGGACTTTTAGGTTAGTTTATTGTTTTTGACAGATCACAGACTGAGTACTTATTTGACATGTTGTATTGACAGCAATACTTTTTTTTCGTCTACTGGGCTGGCTAAAGGCACACTGATTCATCTTACGTATTTTACAGATTAGCATGCCCCAGTAAAATAGTGGACTTTTAAAGAGCTATACAGTAGTGAAGTGGCGGATTGACGGATCATGCAATCGTTAGCGAAGCTAGAGCTCAACTAGGGCAATCGTTGGTGCGAAGCTTCGGGTAAGTGTGGCAGCCGGTCCCGCTTACTTTTCAGTTCCACACACGTTTCAGACTGCGACATTTTCGTGAAAATTCAAGATGGCGGCCGGACCATAGGCCACTTATTTTCGAACCCCTTTCAGAAAACTGTGATCAAAGATAAGACCAAAACCCATTTAAAATTTTGGTATCATTCTATCGGCATTCTCGTTTAGTCTAGCCTCAAATCAAAATGAGTCTAGCAAGAAACGAAGAGAGATTACGTTCTATGGTTAAGAGCTTAAGAAGGTACCATGACTTTTTGTTACGTTCTATGGGCAAATCAAAGCGCTAAATTCAAAACATTATTGTACAGATAAATAAGTTAAGCACGTTTTATTGTACCCCCTGTATAGTTACAAGTGATAACTTAATTCCAACATAAGTACATACCGTACCCATTACAGATTGTTTTATATGGCAGTAACGTCTTATAGGTGAAATATGGGTGGAGGTACCTGTAAATAATTAATACAATATGCCTATAGTTCGTTACCAAGACACCGTGGAACCAAAACATGAAATTGCATCGATTTCATATAGGCAGTATAAGAAGTAAAATATAACAATGGATTACGATTTTTACCGCATTGATTACACAGTTTGTGGGATAACGTATCCTGGAACACTGAAGATCTTGCCTTCTTCTGGACATAAATCAGAACAAAAGGTAGACAAATAACTACATTAAACATACCTATAATGGAGGCGCGGTATTTACCTGGTGTATAAGTTATATCTACGGGTAGACCAATAAATAATTACAGATGTTTATTTAATATCTAATTATTCCTATTTCAGTTCGCAATAGGTGATAAAAATGGGGTGTTGCAATGTCTAAGCATTAAAGATGAAGAGCCAGTGGTTCAGTTTAAGACACTTCCTGGAAAGCCTATCACTTCCGTACAGCTTGCTTCTATTAATGGTAGGTTCTCTTGTTCTAAGACCTACCTGCTAAATGATAACATATTTTTTTTAAAATAATCTTACAATAAATTACTTATAGATTTAGTCCAAGTTTTTTTAGCTTATTATAGGTATATTTTGTTTCAGGTTAGGCTAAATTAGCATCATTAACAAATTTTTGTAGAATAAAATAATTGATCCCAAATTCCTTATTGTAAGTACTTAATGCGACGTTAAAGCTGTCATACACTAGAGTCTAGATATTCGTCAATAAAACAGTTTTAGCCAGTTTTTTTTTATTTCAAATTTTTATACTGCTACTGTGAAAGCTAAAAAAACTTGGACCTGTATTACTATAGATTGCATCGGGAATTTAAGACAAAAAAGTTTTTTGTCCAGGAAACCATGCAGACAAAATCTTCGCCGCTTCCGGTAATGAAGTAAAGGGTTACACAAGGAAAGGGAAAGTGTTCCTCGCAATAGAAACTTCAGTATCTGAAACCATCACTTCTATGTAAATATTCTTGCAGTTTTTCTACAGTGCTACCAGCTTATCTGTGGAGTTTGAGGGCTATTTTTTAAATCAAACAGCGTCCCTCATGCATGAATGCGTTTTTTTTTGTATGGAACATTTTTCGTTTCTTCTAAATTTGACCAACCACCTCACGACCCTGTACCCTGTGGTCAGTGAGCCATCCTACAGATAAGTTAGTTTCACTGTATTTACTCATATAGACAGGTACTGAAGTGCCGAAGTTAAACAGACTTTATCTCGGTAGGTGTGTACTCGGCAGCGAACTCATTTTATGCAGCGGACGAGCAGTCACCTTCTACAGAGACTTAAAAGAAATTAACTCTTACATCTGTGAGGATCGAGTGTTGGACATCGCGGCGTTTCCAGCCCCCAATGTAATATACTCACCGATTTACTTAAAACCGGAAGTACCCACAAGGTTACGAGTAGGTACCCGGGTAGTACTAATGGTACTGTTTCATACTATCCCACTCTATATAGAGCAAAGAACTCTCCCAATCACCTTCCTAACTATCAATGTTCAACTGCCCTGTTGTCTCAGTTGGTAGTGAACCTACCTTCTGCGATTGGGCGTGGGTTCGATTCCCACCTAGGGCAAACATTCATGTGATGAACATTTGTGTTTGTACTATGTCTGGGTGTTAATATCTATTTAAGTGGGTATGTAATTAAAAATATACATGAACGTATATCAGTCTCTGGCAGCCAAATTACAAGCTTTACTTAGTTTGGGGTCAGATGACTGTGTGTTCAAAAATGTCCCAGATAATTAATGTGATTAATTGATTATCTTCCAGGTGTGAACAGCCATGGAATGCCGCGAAGCGTTCGCAATAACACGCCAGCGTTTCTCAACCTCCAATTTAAAACTACATTTAAAACAATTAATTTCAGAATACAAAAGTACGTTTGCTTGTCTTGATCGCTAACAAAGGAGCAGCTGTGCTGGAGAATGGTCAGCTTATCTCTCGCATCCCGATACCTTCCGGGCCCTGTCGCCTTGCAGTTCCTCCGACACATGCTGCTGAAATGTGCTCTTTTTATGGAGCCAGCGACGGATCTATTGGTCTTATTAGTTATGAGCAGTGAGTCTCCTTAAACTGTATGTATATGCCTGCAATTAGACTTCATGACGGTTAACTTCATGTTAGAATAGATTAGCGGAGAAGAGCGTTGCAACTCGTGTGAATAGGGCCCAATTTTCTCATCTACATAGGTATACCTACGTACACATGCCGGAAATTGGAAAAGGCGTAAAAAATATGAGTATTTAAACGCGTGTACATTTTGTACCGGCACAACTTTTTGTTTGTTTTTTTTTGGATTTGTAGTTTTCGGCAGGTCTATGATTATGTTCAATGGTAAAATAATTATGAATTAAAAAAACAGACTTCAAAATTTGTAAATACGTAGTTCACTTGGATGACATATTTTTTTCAGTTATTTTCATTTAAATATCTAACGTTTGAACCGATTTTGATGGATTTTGGGTACAAACTGAAAGTAGGTATATTCTTTTAAATTAAACAAGATCTTTCCGATTAGGTTTATAAATGACGGTTCTGATCTAATAAACATAAAAAAATACAACCGAATTGAGAACCCCTCCCTATTTTGAAGTTAAAAAGAATGTATACTATGCAAGTTCTGGCTGGCCAAAGTTGTGTGAAATTAAGCAGAAAATTACTTTACTATGAAAAAAGGGTCTTCTATCCAGCTAGCTTTTGTGATTTCCAGGTCATCTCTATACAGCAAATGCTTGGTAGAAGGACGCAGCCTTGGTTCGGTGGTGTGCCTCGGCTGGTACTTGAACAACGCTGGCTCGCATTTGGCGATCGGCCGCCACGATGGCTCCGTACAGCTTTACCTCGTCGACATGGAAAACTTTGCTGAGAAGCCCAGGCTGAAGTATACCTACGTACGAAACAAGGCTCAACACATTTTAGCCTATTTTGGGCGTTTCTGAAGTTTCTGCGAACAGGACCCTTATTTCAGCTAAGTCATCAGTATCACCATACCACCATAGCAGTTTGAAAACCTATTCCCAGTAATATAATTAACTTAGATTGAAATTTTCTAACTATTAAGTAATATTTTTATAGTAACACATCTACCTATCCGCTATTATTTTGTAAATTTTAATACAGTTTTGTGGCGAGCCTATAACTTCAATCGACGGAGGATGCGTCGGTACTGAAGAAAGCGAAATACTGGTTGCCACTTTTTCGGGAAGAATATTTGCGCTCAGATCGGGGCATCTATCAGGCGCGGCCGCTTTGTCCAAGATACCACAAGAAACCTTAGCTGCACGAAGGACGAAGCTTGAGTAAGTGTACAAGATCACGAATTTGTTGTTATATTGTTTAATGTCTAACTTTCTAAAATGTAGAACTCCTGAAAATGGATTACAGTACATGCAAGCAGTGAGTATCTGTGGACCCTCCGATAGGTTTAAAAAAGTAGTGGATAGAATGGACTTAGCTGAATCAAACCTAATATTTTAAATTTTCAGAGGCGAAATAGCACGACTGGAAAAGCAGACTGCTAACGAACGCGAGAAGTACCAGCGTAACACTCATTCTTTGAACTCTGGTTTATCAGCACCTCCACTGCTAGACTTGCAATATGAAGTAAGAACATAGCTCATTTGCAAATCAATTGGCAAAGCTAGGGTACTGGACAATTAATGAGTTTTTATTATAATATATGTCAGCTATGTTACTGATATTTTTAGTGGCTGTATATAGGACCTCTAAGTTCTTGAAATCAAAAATATTTGTCAAATCAACAGGTAACAGGAGCATCAAAAGATGGTTGGCAAGAAACAAGACTCATGTCTGCTGTGCCATTGGACATGTTGTTCATCTATTGCAACAAGAAACTTGAAATGATGACAGACACCGCTGCAGTTTTAAGTATCTGTGCTTCCCAGGTGAGTATGTATTATGTAGTCTTTGGTTTTGACGTACCTACCTGGTAATAAGTATGTACTATTCAAATCTATCTCTTACAGGACCAATCATCAGATTTACTGGCTACAGTGAGATGCCAAGCAGGTACCAGACGCCTGTGGGTTCGTATGCGCATTGCGTTGGCGACTCCACCAGGCACTCCTGACTCGGTGCTCGTTTATATCTATGCACTACCAGCAGGAGCTCCCAGAGTGGCGCGTCTCGTCACCATCAGGCTAGCTGCTTTGCCTTATTACTCCCAACATGAAGACCCAGAGTGCGAAAAACAGCCAAGGTAATTTAACTTTCTATCGCTAGTCTAGTACAGACATCTTTACAACTTTGAATGGACCCATTTACCCATTAATTTTGTTATTGTTACCATATTTCAGTTCATTGAAGTTTCTGCCATGTTAAGTAAATCTAGTATAATAATAAGTATTAGTAAATCTCAACCTAATTGTTTTTTAACTAAGTGAATTTTTTATGTATTTATGTATGTAATATATCAATTTATGTAAGATATTTCTATAGGGTATGGTGTCAGCTGCGTGTATCAGGCACTTTTTCCGTGGCGGAAATAACTTCGTGGCTGATTGAAGCTCTCCCAGGGGATTTGCCAAGACCATCCTCAACGGTGAATTTTGCGCGTTCGCATACACTGCTTGGAACTGTACTCATATGCAAATACCAGTAAGTACTGTTCATGCAATGAAAAAGAAATAAGAATACAAGCAATATTACTGGCGATGCACTTGCAAAACAATTGGGTATGCAGGCAATGTGTGTCATCAATGAATACCTGAGGCAACATTATGTTGCCAAGAAATCGGGGCAATTTATGGTATTTAGTGTCTGGTTCACACCAGACCATAAGTTAAACATGTCCAGAATATGGTAATGGCATATAAAGTGAAGATAGCAACGTGTGGTCAACGCACGCCAACACACAGCGATAAGGCCGCCAATTGTTTCACTAGTTTTAAGTTGTTATGTACATATGTAATTTCTGGTGTGAACAGTATAGATTTATCTATATGTCTATCAATACATCATGTTTTTAATAGATCTCTTACTCTGTTACAGACGAGGCTTGGTGCTTTTTAAATCTGATAACGTTTCAACAATAGCAGTCATGAGAAATGTAGTGTCAAACTGTTCTGTTCAAAAAGGCATTCGGGCGGAAATATCTTGTGGTATGACATGTCATGTTAATTCAAATGGTACATGAAAGCATAAAAGTGTATATCTGTTATATCTTCTTTTTATTTTACAGATATTCCAGATAACTGCTGTATAAAAGCCTTTGAACTGTTAGAACATCAATTCAAATCGGAACATAAGAAGAAAAAGGATATTGCTTTACGAGAAGCAATTAGGTACATTATTATTTGAGTACAAATAGGTAGCATGGCATGAACAGTAAACTTGTTAATATTAAATTTTTCATATTTAAATATTTTGACTATATTTTTCTTCATCCCAAAAACATTTTTATTGCTGTGCCATGACTGATCGGCATTTTAATCGTCTGATCTGGCAATACTTTTATAATAATTATTTTAACACAAATGTAGACCAGATCCAGAATTGCTTTTTTACTGTTTACTAAGTTTTATGTTTACAGTGCCTTGGATTTAGATGCAAACACAATGGATGAAGATGGTCCAGTTTTATGTGAAGAATACATGCATGTTAGGGAATCACCAAATGAAGATTTCACTGAAACACATTTCAGTGAACTTGTTGGTATGAATATGGATATTTATAAACTTTTAAATAGTTTTTAGCAAATAGAAGTAGTAGTAGTAACGGTGAGATAGTAATTTTGAATGTAGGATTTGAAATGCTTATTGTTGATACAATATTGCAATATAAATGGTAACGTTAAGTAACTGCAATTTTTTTCTTTTTAAATATTAATATACTATCAAAGTCCACATTTCACCCATCACTATACCTTTGCGTGAGATTTGACAGGTCAAAGCAACTACTAACAAGTATAAATTGTTATTTTTAAACTCCCAATATAAGCTGAGAGCTGATAATCTGCTTGAGACAGATTTTCATAAATCATAACTAAGAACACTTTCAATCAAGTCACCTTCGAATACCAGCTATTTGGGAGGTACAATGCCACAGACAGACACAAATACACATGTTTAGCTTATAACACCACTCTTTTTGCATCAGGCGCATAAAAAACATGTTAGGGATTATTCATCTCAGAGATATTTAAACTAGAAATTAAACGGATAGCTGTTTGTTTAGCCAGATACCAGAGGCTGTATACAACCTCACATGTCTTTCTTAGAAATTTTAGCAAGGTGCTTTTTGTAAACTGTTAACATAAACAAGCATATTAATAATACTTACTTGATAATACTTATTACTTGTTTGTTATGTCTAAATATGATCCATAGAGTTTTAAGGTAAAGCATCCAAATTGAACTAATTTCTATATTATAGCATAGACAAAACTATTTATATACATTATATAAATAGTTATATTTATATAATGTGTATTATATAAATAGTTATATTTATATAATGTATATATATTCAACTATTTATTATTATATACATCGTGATCCACCATAGGCCACATCATCGCTTAACATCAGGCGAGTTGGCAGCCAAGCGCAAGCCTAATCTACAATAAAAAATAAAAAAAAACATTTTTTTGTCTATGGATATAGGAAGTTTTATGTTATTATAATATTATAATGAGTTTACACTGGATATCAAATCCCATTGTTCCAGATGCAGTAGTCCAGTGGAATACAGACTGGCATGCGTTATCTCTGCACAGCGATAACTTCAAATATGAAAATGAAACTTTGCGTGCAGCACTCAATGACTGCGATGTCAAACTTATAATAAAGTTACTCAATAACAAGTCAACATCACCAGTGCCGAACGAATTTTAAATAAATGAGGTTTATGAATATGTTTTTAATTGAAAATACTTACCTTTCTAATTAAAATAGACCAAAATACCATGATGTAAGAAACTTTATTGAAAGATTTAAACTTATACAGAATGGACTGAAAGCCCCTAGACTAGACTTACACCATGATAAACAACATTAAAATGCATCCTAAAATTATTAAAGTTACACTACATAAGTAATTGGAAATAACATACCTACAACATACTATTTTTGGAAGGGGTAGTAGTCCAATCCCGAGTTGTATTTGAATTTATGTGTAAAGCGGTTAACTTGAGTCTTGCCGATCTTGATCATCTTTTGTACTTCTTCTCTGTATGCTGGCGGGAGCAGTTCAGTTTCCAGCTGACAATCATGATTATTTTCCTCAACTATTTTGTAGACCCGTTGCCGTACGATGTCCACGTCTCTACTGTATTCTTCTCTCAAATCGTAAACTGCTTGGGTCGCGGTATCAATTTTTAGTACGAAATAGTTAGCTTCTCTGTGTACCAGACCATGAGCACTAGTTTTATAAGGCATTGCTCGAAATCCAAGATTTTCTATATTTCTTATTAGTCCGCCACGGTTGAACACAGCGGTTGCTACGCGTCTAAGCGTACTTTTAAGTTCTGGCTTCGGCATTGCTCGCAACATTAATGATAATTCATAAGTAGGCATTTTGAAGGTTTAATTATTAGCCACCCTTAGGTTTTATTTGTTAGGAGTATATAAGATAAAACAACAACTTGTTTTGAGATACTCTGATCTATGGTTTTGAGGTTATTGTTAGAAATTGGAATTTCCTGGGTTGCGTTTACGGCACTTATCCAGACTAAAACTTATACTAGATGAACGATAAAACACCCGTTTTGGGACTCCACGAGGTGAAAAATTATACCGGCGAAAATTTAAATTGCCCGTTTACGGGCGTCCGCTGGTATAAGTTTTCGCCTGACAAGAATAAATTTTATCTACCTTTTGAGGTCGCTAAATTTTCGCCTGCTGTCAGATTGACAGCTGTTGAGGAGGTTAAGCCGTTTTTGATATTATTTTGTTCGAATCTTTTTGTTGTAGATGTTTTTATTTAAAATAAAATTTTATATCTATATAATGATAGATTGATATTTGATATTTTACTATTATATACCATTTTATTTTACTATATTTTACTTGATATTTATTTATTATTGAATTTGACAGCTAGTATTGACATATATGACATAAAGCTATGACGCCGTTCAGCGAACCTCCGTTAGTTTAATTTTTCACCGGTGAAAAATTCGCCGAGTCCGTAAACGCTCCCACACTCCTGTCTTGACTTTTGTTTTGACAGTCAGCTGAGCAGAAGCAGAATTAAAAAAAAAACACAATTTTTTGATAGCAACAGACATAGATAGTATGTATATAATATCTCTAAGCTTTTAAGCCACAGTACATCTAGGTCTGTGATCTCTACGTAAAAGTTTTTTTTTTTGTTTTATTTGCTGTCATGGCATTTTTAATAGCTGTAACAGACATACGGACCACGAACCACGCACCGCCGTCAAAAAAATCTCTTTCTCTCCCATTGGTTCGACGGCGGTTCATCAGCCAAGTTAAACACGTCTGTTTACTAGTTTAGATCTAAAAGCCGTAACAGACGTTCGTACGGTATATCAGTCTCTGGCAGCCAAATTACAAGCTTTGCTTAGTTTGGGGTCAGATGACCATGTGTGCAATAATGTCCCAGATATTAATTATTTATTTACCACGTTCTGCGACAGGAGGGAAAGAGAAAATTTTTCTCTTACCCTCCTGTTGGTCAGACGGTGGTTCGTGGTCCGTACATCTGTTACGGCTTATATTACTTCTTTTGGCGTCGTTGGCACTCTGAGAAAATATGATCAAAAATGGCGTTATTTGTATGAAAGGGAACGCATGCCAGTCTGAAAAATCTCTAGAATAGTCTCTGTAGTTTCGTTAGTTCGTTCATTCAAAAAGTACTCTTTGGTTCATTCATTCATATCATGGCGGTGGCGTGATGCTTCGTTGTTTTTGCAATTTAGAAAATAACTTCTGAAAAATATTTTTTGAGCCTGCGAGCATGGGCTCATTTGCAAAATTTGTATCCGACTATTGTAGAAGTTGGGAAAAGTCTGGAAAAGACCAGTTGTAAGTACCTTGTACTACATGGTGTAACATTGTTGGTTCTCTACCACATGCTATTTACCTACATTTAGCTTTAAATAATTGTGTAGTTTTATCGTCAGATAACATAAAACATCCTTGTACTAAGACTGGCCTCTTAAATGCCTTGTGGCCTGTTATTGTCCACGGTCTATCATTAAGATGAGGACTTCAGTTTCCGTGCTTGACGTAGTTACACTACAAATACTACAATTAGCAGAATTCCACAATCTGTCACCTGTACTTATTTAATGCTACCTTTTTCAGTATAAAACATGTGACCCAATCTATAAAAGACGAAGACAAAAGTCCCCTGTTCTCGAAATCGGGCAAACTCTCAGCTTTGTCGCAAAACATCTATGACCTCTTGTTATGTGGCTTAAGAGGGAACCTGAAAAAAGATGCAGTACTATCAGCTTTGCGGGATATTACAGTATGTATTACCATAATAATTATTATAGGCCTTAACCCGGTGGGAATGTGATGAGAAATTGTTACACTAACTATGAGGTAGGCCAAGAATTAAATCACTGTTTATCAAAGTTGCTTTATAATGATGTTATTTGTTTACATTATCTTGTGATTAAGATTGGGCCTAAAGCAAAATCTTCAATCTTTGATTAGATTTTCACAGTAGTAAATCATGTCCAAAATCGAAAAAAAAAATATGTTAGGAAACTTCAATATATAAGTAAAGGTCGACCCTGACAAAAACATGGTAGGATAAAATTTTCTTAATAGAAAACCATCACAAAGTTACCTCTAATTTTCAAAATTTTTGGTTTGCATTCTGTTTTGGTACATATTATTGAACAATAAATTATGTAAATATTATCACTCATGTATAACCTAGAGCTGACCCCAGAAATTTTAAAAAATATTGTCTATTCTATAAGCTATGAAAGTAGAAAGCACTTGGCGCTTACAACATTTTTAATCCGCGCAATACGCTGTCTTTCGTCTCGCGTGACACAAGCTTAAGGCATCGGTTTGTTGCACCGATCAGTTACCATCGCTCTGTTGAGACGGGTAGTCCATGTCAGTTCAGACGTCGAGTACGCAAGCTTGGTTCCGCGCGTCGTCGCGCCGCCCGTGTTTGTTATCTATACATGCGCTGGGTGTGGCGAGATGCGCGGGGGAAATCAGAATTTATCCTGCCATTAGGCCCGCTCTTAATGAGGAAATTTGGCGAGAGAAGGAGGAGGCTTATGTCCTGCAGGAAACTAAATGAGCTGTCAGTAATAATGATGATGGAATGAGTACTATTGTATAATTACTATTATTTTATGTTCGAAACCTGAATTACCCTCAGAAAATCGAAACATGAGTTTAAACTTTACTAAAAAGTAAGGAAATGTTTATGCAGTTCTGGTTAAAAAATTCTTAAATATCAGTAATAAGTATAATAATTTTCCCTGAATTTTATGTAAAGTTTTTTGTAATTTTTTAAATAATTTAAATAACTAAAATGTTCTGGATTAAATTGTCACACTGACTAAGATGGGGTAGGTAATTCGTGCCCTTTGCAGCAGACCTAGCACGGGCGGTACACGATTTTTCCATGGGAAGACTGAGACTTGACATAATCTCGACCATACCTGAATATAGACCATGTTTGCAGTGCGACCAACTTATCCGTGGAGTCAACTCCACAGATAAGTTGGTCGCACTGGAGCCTCGATCTGGCGACACGAGGGAGCCACCATTGAATTTACAAAACTGACAGCAGCTATACATTATTAGTTCCTTCACTTAGGCAATTCTACGAATAAGTTGGTTGGCAATGATTTTTGATGGTAGCTTGTACAAAGTTTAATTATGCCATATGACTAACTTTGGATTATCTCAATTACAATTTATAATTGCCATATTGAGGTAGTTAATCCGAAGTTTGCTGCTATATAATTTGTTATCGAGCAACTCAAAACACTGGTGGAATTGTGACCATATCTCCAGTGTAATTTTCTCTTTAATAGAGGTTTTTCTCACCTCAGAAATTAATTATAAATTGGTCACAAAATTTTGTTTGTATGAGGATAATTTTTACATCTACTTTCAAGATAGATGATATAAGTATTTCCTGTCATATTATTATGTCAATCAGCGAGTATTTTATCCATGTTTTTAGGGTTCCGTACCCAAAGGGTAAAATGGGACCCTATTACTAAGGCTCCGCTGTCCGTCCGTCTGACTGTCCGTCCGTCTGACTGTCCGTCCGTCCGACTGTCCGTCCATCTGTCCGTCCGTCTGTCCGTCCGACCGTCCGTCCGTCCGTCTGTCACCAGGCTGTATCTCATTAACCGTGACAGTTAGACAGTCCGTTGCCGCTATAGCAACAAATACTAAAAAATAGAATAAAATAAATATTTAAGGGGGATACCATAATACAGCAAACGTGATTTTTTTGTTCGATATTGATAACGGCAACAGGTAGATGCTTGAAATATTCACAGAATATTTAGTTGTATATTCACTTTAAAAATAAATTATTAAATTAAAATAAAATTAATATTTAAGACAATGTCTTCAAAAGACAGATTGCTTTAAAAAAAGGGATTTAAAAAAAATATTTAAGGGTTTTCAGATAAAGCAAGGGGCAAAGGCTCCCATACAAAAAAACGTGTTTTTTTGCTGTTTTTATAGAAAATGGTACGGAACCCTTCGTGTGCGAGTCCGACTCGCACTTGGCCGGTTTTTTTATTTTTTAAGTCTGCACTATGAAGTGAGAGTATAGGGGTTGAAAATGTCATAAGAAAAGATTTTATATCTTACTCAGTTGTCGTGTAAGGTGGAGAGAATAATTATTTCTACTGTGAAATAGATAAAACAACAACAAATACAGGGACAAAAACAGGAGAAAACAGGGAATACAATTTTTGCTAGGCCTGCTCCTTTGACTGTATGTCTCTTGCTAGTGTGTTTCAGCACTGGAGTTACTGCTCACAATAATTCCCTGGACCCTCCAGCTACTGAGCTAACCACATTCCAGTAATTGCACAATTGCAATATATTGAATATTTTGTACATCTCAGATATCCTACATCATTCACGCAGGGTTAACAATATTGCAATAGTAATTATCTTAAAATGTTACTCATATTTTAGAGCCTTCATGCTGATATTCCGTCAATCACATTAGATATTGTGTCGGTATTGGATGCAGAAACATGTGTGGATGTTCAGAGCGAGGAACGGACAAACTTCTGCCATATTGTGAAGGAGCTAGAATCTTTTATATCTGACAAACTGTTAAAAGAGCGATTGGAGATTGACACACTGCAAGATGTTGGGACATTGAAGAACAAGAACTTTTATACAAAATTTATTAAAATCAAGACTAAGTTGTAGTAAGTAAAATAATAGTTTTGTTTTTGTACCAGCTCTAGCATCTTCTTCAGGAATAGGAAGCTTCACTGACCGAAACTGCCAATTTTGGCTATCATAATTTCCATCAGTTACATTTACCTTAGGAAACAGCAAACAAAATGTAGGTAACTTACCTACATTTTGTGGTAAGGCAGTTTTCTGAATAAATGAAAAGCAAAGATATTAAAACTAACAGCAGCCTCTTTCTCTTACTATCCTACAGAAACTGTATATTTTCCCTAAATTATTACAAGTAGTCAATGTTTTTAATACAACAGGTTTTAATGCTACTTTCATTCCAAATTTCATCCAAATAAGTTGAGCCGCTAGAGACTAGTGGAAATAAACTTGCACACCTACAACACAAGCTTTGCTTAGTGTAGCCAATCTATTTGTTACCCTTAGCCAAACATTTGTGTACCATATTGAAAATAATATATGTACTAACTTTGTTGGCACTGCAACCTAAACTATTTTTAAACACTGTTTTAAATTATCACGGTTATTCATTAAAGTTATATGATTATTTACGGGATATTTACCGTGGTAAGGTCGTGAAAGCTCTCGATATTTCGGCGCAGTTACATGCACCATGTTCACGGGAAGACTGATGAATGCGGGTGGTTGGTGAAAAGGTTCAAAGGTAGTGCAAGGTAAATATCCTGTAAATAATCATATAACTTTAGTAAACTATTTTTGACCTCCTGTTTTAGCCCCATCATATTTGTTTCATAATGCAAATAACACGTGTAATTTTTTTCCAGTTACAAACAACGTAAATTTAATCTATTTAGGGAAGAAAGCGAAGGATATGCAAAACTAATTGTGGAGCTCAATCAAGAAATGAATGAAAACGTGGAGTGGAAAGGCTTATTGGAAATCATTCAATCACTGATAGGTAGGACATGAAATCAATTATATTACTTCCATAAAAAGCTTTTCATGATTACGGAAATATGCCTACCTGACCTGATTCTTTTATTACCTTACAACTACAACCATAAAGGTGCTGATAAATATAAGTATTTTGTAAAACATTACTAAAGGTATGTAAACTATAGGTTCAACATAACCTATAGAGCAGTATTGAATTAGTAGAACAATTTCAGTGATGGTAAGGTAAGCGATCACTGTCGCTAACGGTGCGGGCCATAGTAGGGTTTTGTGGTGTTTGCTTTCTCTTAAATGCTCAATATGTATCTGTTGGATTCATTATGGTGTTCCCCCTCCAAGGTGCTCACGACTCAGTGGCTGCATTCCCTCCCAATGGTTTTCATCTCTGGTCTTCAAATCAAGAGTGAATCGGTTTCTTCTAGGCAAGTGTGCTCCATAGTAGACTGGCAACATTGCTTAACATCAGGCGAATTGACGGCCAAACGCAAGCCTATTATTAAATAAATTAATTTGAAATTATAAGTAAATACTAAGCTTGATAACTAAAATAATTTTCTTTCAGGTTGTTTCAATTTAGATCCTAATAGAGTCCTAGACATCATATTAGAGTCGTTCGAAGCCCGACCACACCTCGACCAGTTGTTCATACCTCTCATACAGAAGTACATGGGAGATCCTCAGGTTATAGCAGAGGTGTTAGGTTTTAAGCTAGGCAATTCTGACGTACTTGAAGACCACAAGGAACCTCCGGCGCTGATGACTGTGATAGCTCTGCTGCTTCAGCATCAAGTGATATCATTAGATGATATTTATCCCTGGGTAAGTAAATGCATTCCAAACTTGTTTAATTTGCATGTTTATTGAGCATTGTCCTAGACAGAGGTTTGGCCTTTTTTCAGCTTGTATAAAATAAGACTACTACCATTCGTTGAGGCATCACCCAGGGGCGGATGGAAAACACCCAACTCCGATGAGACGCAACTAAGTTGAAAAACTAACGTTAATGCATATTCGCACAGCATATCCACTGCACATATGACTTGCGCAAGTGATATTTTTAATGGGATCTATTGGACCATGGAGTTGACTACCCACAGTTTTTAGACAGTATACTCAGCCTCTGATTTTCAATAATAATAAATAGTATAATGTTACCTATAGTGTAATTTTTAGCTTAATATGTGATTATTTTAATACATATTGATTTTAGTATTCCATTCCACAGTTCAACAAGAAGACCTTATAAGATTGTTGCCTGTACATACTCCTACGTCCTAGTTGGTCATAACATCAGACTTTATAAATTAACTAGCTGTTTGACGCGACTTCGTACTCGTAGACTTTCAAATAAACTTTTAACGCTTTTTTTCCCCCCGCCCTCCATCCCTTGATTCGGCCATTTAGGAAAATCTCTTATAAGCCGACTTCAACTAGTGATTAAAATGGAATCTTTTCTAAAACTGTTTTCCGTATATATCTGTTAAATAAGGTATAACATGTCCAACTCTGTATTATAGACAAAGCGTTAGTCATCAATAACAAATTATCAGAATAACCTATGGCTCTGAGCTTGCACAACGTACCTTGCAATTCTTTCTCAGAGACACAAAATGTAAATATAGGTAGCCACGAGTAACGGGAAATGTTCGGTATTGTTGTGGTAATGACGCTACATTACGGTATGGAAGCAGCCTTACCGAAGCGCAATTGTAAAGATTCTTGAAAAGTAGAATATTTTCACCTCCTAGTCCTTTCATAAATTAGTTTTTCTCTGTCATTAAAAGAGGGAGAAAAACGTGCCGGTATTGCACAAAGTTACGAAAGTTGTGAAAAGAATAATAGCATTTGTATGGTTGGACCCCGAAACTGATCTTTTGCAAACGGCATTGTTCTGATTTATTGTTAAAACATCTTTTATAAAATTTTGTTATGTAAAAATTTCTGAGCTAAAATCTGTTTTGAGGATTCTTATGAATTGCAAATAATGTCTCAGAACCACACTTAAGATATCGTCTTTTTCCATTTCAATATCAATTGGTCATAATCTTTTTACCACATCAGTACAAAAATTCGAAAAATATATTTTCAATCTTTTGTAAAGGGTGGTTCAAATCACCATTATAGAAAAACCTTGAGTAATACTCAACATGGTTTGAAAGGCCCCATTAGAAAAAACACCACCTGGTTGATCACTGTTATCCGAGCCGCATGTGGTGTGAGGTGTGTAACACCCAAATAGCCAATGTTTTTAGTTGTATGTATGTAGGTAGGTATATTTCTCTGTCTCTATACTATTACTATCTCCTGTAGCCTAAACGGCTTGACAGGTTATAAATTGTGAGGTGCTGTTTGTCATGACGTCATAATTTTGCAGACATTTTTGAAGTGAAAACTTCTTTAGGCGCATTGAGCACTTTTTGGGTGAATAAAAATCATGGAACTCCCGTCATCGTCACGCCGTACCGTGTATTTTAAAACAGCGCCATCTCTTGTAGAATAGGTGAATTACTACTTAAGTTATCACTTCTGACGTGCAGTCCCATGTCATGGCTGATGTGTTTTTTTTTGTAGTATTTGTGTTTATGGTATTCTGAACCTAAATATAATATTAACGTTATTTCAGCTGCGTCCAGATGACTCTATAATGGCAAAAACAGCAGAAAAAGAAATAAAGGCTGTACAGGATTATATTCGTAAGCTGAGCATTGTTTCAACCAAAGGACCTCAAGCCAATGCGCCTACTGAGTATATCGAGGAAAGGCCCGATCCCCAGGTACGTTAAAAGTTATTGTCAAATAGTATGCCTTTAGGGTAAGAGGTGTGTTATTGTCCACGTCTGTTACTATTTTTCTACAAAACAGCTGGACCAATTCGAAATTTTATACAAAAAGGTTTCTTTGTGGTGCTTAAATCTTAGCTTTCTTTAAAAGTTATTAACTGATTTCTGAGTTGGTCCAGGGTTTTTTCTGTTTTTGGCGATTCTATAACGGGCAGAGCAAAAGAGGCTCTCGGGCGCGGTAATATGACAGATAAAATCCTGCCAGCATGCGTGCTACCTGAAGTTTATTACGCTTCGGTGTGCATACTAAAATAACCTATATTGCGATCATGCGAGAGCCTTTATTCATAAGTTAATGTCATAATGGACTGATGCTTATCTACATGTACTGTTATTTATTCTGTGCTATTGCCAAGTGTTTGTATGTCTTGTTTTGCTCTTATAGGAATATTGGGGTAATCAAAAGCTAGTGCTTTGCGAAGCCTTATTGAATGTGACTGCGTGGCGCGAGTTTGCTGCCCTCTCGGCCCGCTTGCCCGGCACCGTGATGCCGCAGCGGCCGGCCAAGGCTCTCTGTGCCATGCTGCATGCTATCATTGAACCACTCTACAGGGCGTAAGTACATTATCAATATTTTGGCTGCATTTGTTTCGTGCAGGAAAACGCTGGATGCAGGCCGCTTCCAACCGGTCCCTTTGGAAATTGATGGGGCCTATGTCCAGCAGTGGACGTCCTATGGCTGAAATAATGATGATGATGATTTGTTTCGTGACTATTCAAAACTATACCACGGCTTGTCTGTCGAGATTTATCAGTTGATTCGTACATATTTTTAACCGACATCCAAAAAGAAGGAGGTTCTCAATTCGACTTTTTTAAATGTTACCTCAGAACTTTCGAACCTATTTTGATGATTCTTTTTTATTTGAAAGCTGGTTCATTTCAATTTGGTCCAGTTCTGACATTTTTATGAAGTCTGTTTTTTATATTGATAATAATAGTTATTCAGCTATGCTTAATTGTCGACAGATAACATTTTAAGTATTTATCTCCGGGGAACCTTGATTTAACTTCGTTGCGTCATGTAAAGGGCCGCTATTTGTAACTGTAGTCACAGTTGCAGATCACTTAAAAGATTTTTCATGCGAAATCTCCCAGAGTATACTATTTTAAACGTAATAAACAGCTGCAAAAATCTTAAACAGTATAAATCTTCTGTATTTGTACTAAAAAGTATCATATGATACTATTTCATTTCTAGAAACTGCAAAGTGGCACCCAAGATATCAGGCAAACCGATCCCATCACTGACATCAAGTTTGGCACCACCACCTTGCAAGACATTTGAAGACATGAAAGAGACGGTCATACCAGCCCTCATTTCCCTGGGACCTTCTCTACATTATGACCCTATACTGATGTACAAAGTAAGTTGAATGTTACATTAAAAGCCACAACTAAACTTAAGCATTATAAGTATGACATGTGTATAAGTAATCTCTTCCGTACATCATTTTGGCCGATCTAAATTATCTCCTATGCATTGGTTATTAAAAGGCAACTTTCTTTTAGGTTATTCGTATCCTCCGAACAGCGCGTTCACAGAAAAGTGACCCTTTGCACCATGAAGCACTCACTGTGCTTGACGCAGCCATACTGCCCTCTCTGACTTTGATGGAAGGGAACTGCTGCATGGCTGAGGAGATATACACATTGCTCAAACTATATCCGTATCAGTGCAGGTAAGATGACTGAAAGACTTATTAGGATTTTATGGTCCATTTGGACCGTAGAAGTAAAAATATGCAGTACCCAAAAAAAGTATGGTGCAACCCAAACAGCAACCTTAAAGTTCCATGTGTCGCATTGTATTCTAAGCCTCGCGACACTTCTAAAAAACTTTGGAGAGGTCGAAAACGCGGTTTTAATTTTGGGGGCCTTTTAAACCGACTTCCAAAAAGGAGGAGGTTCTCAATTCGACTGGTTTTTTTTTGTTACCTCAGAACTCTCGACTGGGTGATCTTCTTTTTTTTTAATTTGAAAGTTGATGTTTCCATTGTGGTCCCATACCAATTTGGTCCAGTTCTGCATTTTTAAAATGTCTGTTTTTTATATTGATAATTAAAGTAACCTTATAACATTTTCAGATATTGTTTATATTCCCGATGGAAGAACGAATCTGGTGAGCGTATTCCAGCGTTGATGCGCGTTCGGGGCAATTCTCTTCAACGGATAAAGCACATTATGAAGCGAGTGTCTAAGGAGAATATCAAGCCGCAAGGGCGCCTCATAGGCAAGCTGTCGCACGCTGCGCCAGCTTTTCTCTTCGACTACATACTAATGCAGGTAAAATTACTTTATACTATACTACAAACTGACTGCAACATTTTGTAAATTTTATTTATTCCATATGGGCCTAACACGCGATGAAATTTTGACCACTTGCTATGTCCTGCAAAAATGGATCCACATTCTATCTTATACGTTATACTTCTATAATTTCTCTTATACGTTTACGCATAGTTGAAAAAGGTAATCGAAATTGAAAAGCGGCGCGCGCTAGGTATCCTATAGTACTCAGTTTTTAAAACTAGGTTTGCTTTTTTTTAGGTTTGTTTTTTCTGTTTACCAATTTTCATTTTACCAAGAAAAAGTACACTAAAAGAATCTAAACAACAATAACATAGATATTGTGCTCCACACCTAATACCTGAGCCTAATTACATATATATATATGTTTGTATAGCTAGAATCTAGTACCCCTAGGTCTTGCACAGGTCGTGATACAGTTTGTCCACTCATTTTGTACGAAAACATGACCAAGCTACGTCAAAATAGATTGGCATAATTTTATCGAGGTGCGCATGCGGGGCCTGCTGTTAAGCTTGTGTTTATTTCCCAGATCCAAACATATGACAACCTGATCGGTCCCGTAGTGGAGTCCCTCAAGTACTTGACGTCTCTGTCGCTGGACATGCTCGGATATTGTCTGCTGGAGGCGCTGTGCTCTGGGCGCGGCAGCGGCGGCGCGGCGCACCCACCCTGGCTACAGGCGCTCGCGGCCTTCGCCGGAGCAGCCTTCAAGAAACACAACATAGAACTGACGGCACTACTACAGTTCGTCGCTAACAGATTGAAGGCGCAGCAGAGGTAAGTAATGCCATCTCAGTCACTCGCATAGTAATGACAGGCTGCAAGCCCACACTGAAAGAATATAGAGTTGACAGTGATACTGCAGTTCCTTGCTAACGATTCGAAGATGTAGCAGAGGCAAGTAACACATTCTACTGGCGTTTTGTAAGATTTCAGAAAAAGTATTTGTGACTATGGCATAAATATAGTCTACATTTAAGTCCTTTTTACTAGATAGAAGCTTACATTTATATAATTTAGTACCTTGTTACAGTCAAGACCTGTTGATCCTGAAAGAAATAGTGCAGAAAATGGCCGGAATTGAAGCAGTTGAAGAAATGACTCCCGATCAATTAGAGGCTATGGCTGGAGGCGAATTGTTGAAGGCAGAGGTAAAATTTACATAAATATTACTTATGAGCCGTATTACAAAATGTAATCGTAAAATTTTAGGTATTTGGATTTTCGGGCATAAACCGAAAAAATAAAACCGTAATTGTCAAGACGAATATAAAGCAAGCAAACAATAACATTAAAGTTGTTTATTTTATGTCGGTAATTTAACGAAATCCATTCAGAAGTTTTAATTCGAGTGTTTTACAAAAACTACTTATGGTAATTGAAGGTAACAAGTTGAGTTTTTCCATAGTTTGAAGCCGTTATTTTCAATAACAAAAATACAGATCTTTGTATTTTATAAATGTCATTTTCTATAGATGTTTGTATTTGATAGAATCAGAGGTGTTTTTTTTGAGAGGGTTCTTAAATCTCATTTTTTGACTTAGCTGAGATATTGCGAAAACAGGTTGTATAGAAGGAAACAAAGAAATTAGGCATCAAACTCTTTTGATGCCTAATATAATCATTCTTCTCTTAGCTCCACTAAATATTAATAATCATATACTCTAAAGCTTTGGCCTCCTGAACTTTTTTTCACTTTTTAACTATATATTTTATTTGCTCTCAGGCCGGATACTTTGCTCAAGTAAGAAACACACGTCGATCGTCGGCCAGGTTGAAAGAAGCTATGGCGGGAAACAACCTTGACATATCTCTATGCATCCTGTCGGCTCAACAACGCCATTGCTGTGTGTGGAAGGGTAAGTGCCTGCTATTATTAATCGAATAACGCTGCATAATCTGCCAGTCTCCTATTTTTGTGCTATGGATTTTGGCGACCAAAGTTTTAACTAAACCAACCATATGTCAATTGTACTCGTAACTTTTTCACAGAGAATCCTTAGCTAAATTATATCAAATAAATCACAAAAGAACAGATTTTGAAGAAATTTAGAATGTAGGGTATAAACCTACTAGATTGTTAGGGACCCTATACTATATCTGAACGGACCCTATTACTAAGCCTACGTTGCCTGTATATTCTACTTTATAATGGGCGTAAGTTCTAAACTGTAATAGCCAGTTTAAATTTTCACAAAATATATATTGTTACGGCGGATTAACTAATAATATACATATTTTTGTCTTTGCTCTAGTGTAATACCAGAAATTAAATACATACTTAAATTATCTATTTAAGTATGTATAAAAAATATATAATATGTACGTATATCAGTCTCTGGCAGCCATATTACAAGCTTTGCTTAGTTTGGGTTCAGATGACCGTGTGTGCAATAATGTCCCAGATATTTATTTATTTATTTAAATACGCACAGGCGTTAAACTTGGCAGGATTATAGTACACACTATAGTGAAACAATAGATTATAAACACCGACCCAGTGCGAGTTGGGCACGCGCTTAAAATCCCGAACTGATTGAAAGAAAGCACATTTTTTTAGTAGCAGAACCCTTGATGCGCGAGTTCGTCACGCACTTGACCAATGTTTATTCTAATGCCTGACAATGTATGGATTTAGTTGTTAAAAAAATGTGTTGCTGTTAGTAGGTGTCAAAGTAATTGTTATTTGTGCAGAATACGAGGACATAGACGCGTTGTCAAAGTAATTTTTTTTGTGCAAAATAGGAGGACATAGACGCGTTGTCAAAGTAATTGTTATTTGTGAAAAATAGGAGGACATAGACGCGTTGTCAAAGTAATTGTTATTTGTGCAAAATACGAGGACATAGACGCGTTGTCAAAGTAATGGTTATTTGTGCAAAATAGGAGGACATAGACGCGTTGTCAAAGTTATTGTTATTTGTGTAGAATATGAGGATATAGACAAGTTGTCAAAGTAATTGTTATTTGTGCAAAATACGAGGACATAGACGCGTTGTCAAAATAATTGTTATTTGTGCAAAATAGGAGGACATAGACGCGTTGTCAAAGTTATTGTTAGTTGTGTAGAATATGAGGATATAGACAAGTTGTCAAAGTAATTGTTATTTGTGCAAAATACGAGGACATAGACGCGTTGTCAAAGTAATTGTTATTTGTGCAAAATAGGAGGACATAGACGCGTTGTCAAAGTAATTGTTATTTGTGCAAAATAGGAGGACATAGACGCGTTGTCAAAGTAATTGTTATTTGTGTAGAATATGAGGATATAGACAAGTTGTCAAAGTAATGGTTATTTGTGCAAAATAGGAGGACATAGACGCGTTGTCAAAGTAATTGTTATTTGTGCAAAATAGGAGGACATAGACGCGTTGTTAAAGTAATTGTTATTGGTGCAAAATAGGAGGACATAGACGCGTTGTCATAGTAATTGTTATTTGTGCAAAATACGAGGACATAGACGCGTTGTCAAAGTTATTGTTATTTGTGTAGAATATGAGGATATAGACAAGTTGTCAAAGTAATTGTTATTTGTGCAAAATAGGAGGACATAGATACATTGTCAAAGTAATTGTTATTTGTGTAGAATACGAGGACATAGGCGTGTATTCAAAATAATTGTTATATGTGCAGAATACGAAGACATAGACGCGTCGATAGCGGGCGAGCCTCCGGGGTCGCAGCTGAAGGTTGTGGGGCGACTCACGGACCAGTGCCAGGATGCGCTCGTGCAGCTCGGGACTTTCCTCGCGTCCTCGCACTCGGCTGACGAGTATGCGGCGAGGCTGCCTCCACTACAGGTCAGCTCATTATTCTAGTTATATATACCATTTCAACAAAGCGACTCTATAGTTAGTGGCTCCCAATATAAGAGAATGCCATCGGTCGCTCTTGCTGTTTATGGCCAAGGCTAAAAAGGCACATTGGGATATCTCAACTAGCTGGCGCGACTTTTCCGTGGCAAACAAATTCCTATTTTCCTATCATTTACAAACAACGTAACTAGTCAATTTAGTTAGGACAAAAGAAAAGCATATTGTGGAGCTCAATCTAGTAACTAATGGTAATGGTGTTAATGCTGCCAGCATGCTAGGTACGCTGCCAACTGGTAGTGAGCTTCAGATTATTTGGTTTGATTTAAGACTCTTAACGGTCTTAGGGCAATCTGTATTTGTATTTTTTTAATTAAATTTGATTGGATTGATGATCATGGCAGGATGTGGCCTGGCACCTCTCTAGCCTACTTACGTCAGATGAAGCCTATATTAACTCTTGACAGAATAGACCCATTCAAGTAGTATATAAACAGAATTTTAGTAATTATTAACCCCCCCAAAAAGCAAACCTCTTACCCCCCTATGCTTACATAAACATTGGTAGTTATTTTTTCATCTCTTATGGTTTCTTTCTTATTCATGATCTTTCTTGGGGAATCCCTGAACATGCTTTTCGCTTTGGAGCACAGCATACAATTAGGGTTGCCATATTTGTTCAAATCAATCTACAAAAAAATTCAGGATAAGTAAATAATAGTTGACTTAATCACCATTCTCCCTCCCGCCCCCTTTTTTACTTAAGGTATTGAATGGCCTATAAGGCTATGTATACATGGTTACGCATATACCCTGTGGTAAGTCGAAAGGAGGTCATCATTATGTTTTTTTAGTATGGAACCCAAACTGAAATCGCAAAAAAAAAACTGCTTTTGATTACCTTTTCTAACCATACTGTTATTGTGTTTTAGGAACTGCTCCGCGAATATCACGTAGACGCCGACGTGGCGTTTTTCCTTCACCGTCCTGTCCTGGCGCAAAAGATCGCCACCAAAATGGAAGCTCTGCGGTTGAGCTCAGACTCAAAGTCTGACAATGTGGAGAAAAGTATAGCAAGATACTCTATCGCTACGCAAGAAGCCTTAGAACCGGTTATTGCAGCAATCAACCCCATGCTGCCTGCCAGAGTCTGGGAAGATATCTCACCAGAGTTTTACGTCACTTTCTGGTGAGCCTGCACCTATATTTTTCTTCCGACATATTAAGATAAGTAAAGATACTATAAAACTCTTGAGCCCCTTAGTCCCCCCTGTAAATACACAATTTCGTTTACTTAGATGACATTCTTTTTATTATTGACATTATTGAACCGATATTGATGAAATTTACATGGGACCACCTCTGAAGTATGGGCTACCAAACAAAAAGAATCATCAAAATCAATTCATAATTAGCGGAGAAATCGGTGAAAATACATTTTAAAAAAAAACTAGATCATAGAACCTCCGCCTTATTTGAAGTCGTTTAAAAATTAAGTAGCATAACGCGTCTGTCTGTCTATATATCTAACTCCTACCAAACCACACAACGGATTTTGATGCGGTTTTCACCATCAGTTTTATAATTTTTCACGGAAGGTTTATATATGAACATTTGTGTTTGTTTTGTCTGGGTGTTAATATCTATTTCAATACTATGTATTTAAAAATATATATGTACTTATGTATATCAGTCTCTGACTGCCATATTACAAGCTTTGCTTAGTTTGGGGTCAGATGACCATGTGTGCAATAATGTCCCAGATATTTATTTATATACAACAAACCCCCGTGCGAAGCCAGGCGGTTGCTAGTAAATAAATGAAGTAAATCAAATTAATTTACATTACAGGTCACTGTCAATGTACGATCTGCGAGTGCCAGAAGAGAGTTACGACCGTGAAATAGAACGGCTAAGAACTGCGGCCGCCAACGCTACCAAGGATAGCTCACAGGGTACTAAGGGGAAGAAAGAACAGGAGCGTTTTAATACATTGATTGAGAAACTTCAGGTGAGATGCTTTCTGGCAAGTTACATCGGCTATTGTTTGCCAGTCACAAGCTGTTATGAACATTATTCATATATCCGTAGTACCATCGACAAATTATAGTGAGACTATTAATAGCGGTTCATTATGGCGTAGATCGGAAATATGCCAAAATAACGGATTAAACTTAGATGGCGCTACAATTTGATCGTGTTATAGGTTGTCTCGAACTTCCGTAAGCGCTACAGTCAGCTAGCGTACTAAAAGGTTCAACTAGTATTAGCAGACAAGTTTTGCAGCATTTCAAGAGAAGCGCAACGAAACCAGTAGATGGCGCTATTATTAGTTGATTGAATCAGGCGTTACTTTGCGGAAGCCCATTTTCAAAACTGTTTTATCACAAATTCCTTATTGTACTTGAAGCGACGTAGAAGCGGAATTACACTAGAAATTCATCATTAAAACAGTTTTGGCGCTATTATTATTTTTTTACTTCGGATGCCGCGACCAGCCTCGATATGTTTTCATAAAACCATAAAACTAAATTTATATTATATACATACAGTAAGTACTTGTGCAAAAGCATTGTATTTTTGTATTTTTTAGAAATGTTTCATTAACGTGACCTTTAAACATGCTCGTTCGCCATTCGGGGCCGAAGTCTACCTGTTATAAACGATTCAGTTTGAACCTTAATGCGCCGAGATATGGATTGCTTTTGCGCAACTTTTAGCAATCATCTAAAATTTGCCTAAACACGTGACGGTACGCGGCCCTCAGATCAGACAAACAAAGGAGATATGCTTTACTACAATAATTATATTTATTATTGTTAGTTTATTAGTTCATGTTTCTGAAACTACCTAGTTATTATAATAAAGATTAGCCTGTTTTTCTAATAATTCCGGTTTTCTTCTGAGTATGCCAATTCTCAGATGGTCACTGTTGAAATTTCGAGGTAGTATTAAATTAATCCTACTAATCAATTTTGGTGCAACAAATACCTACCTACATTCCGTGTGGATTTGGTTGACCTCAACCGCCGTCTGACCAACAGGAGAGAGGGAAATATGTTATTCTCACTCTTTCTCTCCCGTAAGTTGGAAGGGGCGGCGATCTGTTCCACACGTTTTGTTACTTTATTTGTTACTTTAGGACCTAGGGCCTTACGTCCAACTCTAAACGCGGGCCCGAATAGTTGCAGTTTTCAAAATCACGCGAAACTTACCGCGCCGAGATACGGTTTGCGGTCGCGTGATTTTGCAAACTGCACTTATTTAGGCCCGTGCTTAGAGTTGGGCGTAAGGCCCTTGTTCTGTTGTGAAGGTACTAACTGCTAGTACCTATACCTAGTTGCCTCTACCAGACCTGAGGCCTGGCGCACTCCGCACTTTAGGTATGAAGCTACAAGTAGTCGTCTGCCAGGCTAGCATGCGCGCTGTGACAAAATGTTGACGACTCTTTTTATCGTTCCAAAGCGAGACAGGCTATATGAAACCGTAAGCACAAATAGGCTAGGCACCTTGTTACATTCTTGCTCTACGAGGTGACGACAAGATTTTGTTGCGGTGCGCATGCTAGCCCGGCTTGTCGGACTTGTGCCGCTGCCGCGCGATAGACAGAGATAACGCGACAAGAGTTACGCGATAGACAGAGAGGAAACTTCTAGGTTAATATAGAAGTAGGTAGCGCTCGCACGTCCTGAATTACGCTAAATTGTGTAGTAACAGTCCTACTTATTTAAATGATTTTGTCCGGAATGAATTCTAAATAAATTTTAAAGCGTCCAGAATTCGAGAAATGAAATAAAAATATTTTAAAACAATCAATATATTTTTCGTACATTATACATAACATAAGTATGTGCTTCGTAATCTATATCTATATTTATTTACATTAATATCTAAGCCTAGCCTTAAGGCTAGGCTTACTCACTTTTAAGCATTGCTTGTTACTACAGATAACCATAAGGCTTAAAATGTTGTATTAAAGTCGCATTTAGTGGAGCAAGACCATGGCGCTTACACACAGTCGTGCGTTTTGCTACTTTTATTTTTAGGGTTCCGTACCCGAAGGGTTATGATAATCCACCATTATTATAAATTTCGGGCCTTACTTAAAAACGTTACTCAAGTTGACTTACGCTTAAATATGCTCCGTCTTGTTTTCGCGTGTGACGATTGCCGTCAACTAGAAGTTGAGAGAGCATTTTAAAACATAGATCAACTTGAGTAACGTTTTTAAGCCGGTATACCACGGCCAAGAAATTTGATGAATAGGTATTTAGCAACTCTATTGCTGTCGCGCTGCGCCCTGACCAGCGAGCTATCGACGTGTGCGTGTCGAACAGACTGTGCGTGTGTGCGTGCCCGCCCGTGCTCCCGCACTGAATGCCTAGTTGCCTACAAATTCATTTCGCCTCGCAGTCTACTCGGCTAGTTGATATCGGGGTTTGCCGAATGTCGAGTGATTTTTGTTATTTTGCAATCTGCTCATATTTTACTAACCGACTACGCCAAATAGACCAGGGTCGATAATTTTTGAAACCAAAAAAAAACACAGTAGTATGAAACCCATTATTATGATAAAAATGAAAGGAAAAATAAATTATGGGCGATTTGAGTTCGGGAAGTGGGAGGAGGGGGGGTTTAAGGGTAAAAATGGTTCAACTTGATTTCCAGTAGTTAATATAGTAGTAGTTAGTCAATATAGTTTTTGAAAAGTTTAATGGGAAAGTTGTAGGTAATAAAAATATCTATAACTTTTGTCACAATAATTTTTACACATAACCTCAAAATTTATGTGAAAAATTCAAATAACCAAGTTTTTAGTTAAAATAATATACATACATAAATAAAAATATTAAATACATACATACTTATAAACTTAAAGCGAGATAATAACGATACAGTAGCTACTCCAAGATATAGTGCAGTTTCACACGACGCTTGAAAACTTCCTGTGAGGGTGCCGGTCTATAATGTGATGATAGTTACGGATAGGATTACCATGTACAATTCCTATGTGATAACTTTAACTATAATCTAATAATCTAAAGTAAAGTAGAGGTGTTGTATGAGGACTTGAGGAGATATCCGAGACCATAGATACCTCCGTAACATACTTCACCGTTGTTATGGGTGACTTCAACGCAAAGGTGGGACGCGGAATGTTGATGAGTTAAGAGTCGGGTCATATGGGTATGGACAGCGGAATTCGAGGGGCCAGTGGCTGGTTGACTTCATGGAGAAGGAGGAACTCTATTTGATGAACTCCTTCTTTCAGAAGTGACCGCATGGTCATGGTCCTGCATAGGAAGTAGACGTGAATGAGCCCCGATGGTTCGACCAAAAATGAGATCAACTTCATCATGACGACCAAGAAGCGAATATTCAATGTCTCCGTGATTAGCAAGGTGAAAACCGGTAGCGATCACCGTTTTGTCAGAGGCACATTGAATATCAACAAGCTTGAGAGGTCGCTTCTGGTGAAGTCCACGCTCCATTCTGGTCATACTCAAATCCAAAACTCCAAAGACTTCCAACTCGAATTGCATAATCGCTTCCAGAGCCGAAAGCGGAACTGTTCGTACTAAACAATAGGCTGGTGGAAACTGTCCAAGCAGTGTGGTCTAAGTTCTTTAAGACCCCACGCCGGAAAAGACCTCAGAAGCTCTCAGATGAAACCATTAAGCTAATGAAAGACCTGACTGAGATGAGACTGCAAACATCAGCTGATATGTCGCAATATGGCGAACTTAATTGACGAATCTCAAAATCGGTGCAACACGATCTGCGTTCCTATAATACAAGATGTATTAGGGACGCATTCGAGTGGAACCAGGGCTGGATAGTGTTCACAAAGAATTCGTCTATTGGGAAGAGCCAAATGATGAAGCTGAAGATCGAGGATGGTAGTATCATTTCATCCTCACATTTAGTAATCTCATATTCTAGTATTATATAATTAGTTTTTTTTTTTGTCTAATAACATCATGTTATTAAATCATGATTGTATTTGTATATTGTCCGGTGGAGGGTATTGTTACGCCATAACACAGGTTAATTTCTAGCTTGGGTAACAAGGCTCTTCATCATGGAGTATTGTTTTTGTAAAAACAAACTTTTGTAAAATTATGACCGACAACGTTTGTAGACACCAAATATATTTTCATTTCATTTCATTTTCATTTCATTTTCATTTCATTTTCATTTCATTTTCATTTCATTTTCATTTCATTTCATTTCATTTTCATTTCATTTTCATTTCATTTTCATTTCATTTTCATTTCATTTTCATTTCATTTTCATTTCATTTTCATTTCATTTTCATTTCATTTTCATTTCATTTTCATTTCATTTTCATTTCATTTTCATTTCATTTTCATTTCATTTTCATTTCATTTTCATTTCATTTTCATTTCATTTTCATTTCATTTTCATTTCATTTTCATTTCATTTTCATTTCATTTTCATTTCATTTTCATTTCATTTTCATTTCATTTTCATTTCATTTTCATTTCATTTTCATTTCATTTTCATTTCATTTTCATTTCATTTTCATTTCATTTTCATTTCATTTTCATTTCATTTCATCAAAGCCGAAGATTCTGAGAGAACTCGAGAGGTTTTACGGACAGTCGTACACATTGACGCGACAGCCTAATTATCGGTACAGTTCTGGACAAGAGAGCTAAACTGACCCGACACTACACTGAGGACATCCTAGACATCAGCTTGTACGAGATAAGAATGGCTCTGAAAAGCTTAAGAACAACAAGATCGCCGGGTGATGACGGAATCACGACAGAACTACTGAGAGCGGATGGAAAACCGGTACTTTAAGTCCTCCAGAAGTTATTTAATTCCGTCATACTCGAAGGTACTACGCATGAAGCATGGACTAGTAAGGTGGTGGTGCTCTTCTTCAAAAAAGGTGATAACACCTTATTGAATAAACCCATCTCACTCCTGAGCCATGTGTACAAGTTGTTCTTCAGAGTCATTACGAACCGTCTCGAAAGCAGGTTTGATTACTTCCAGCCTCCCGAACAAGCCGGTTTCTGTAAAGGCAGGAGCACCACAGACCACATACACACGTTCCACCAGATTATACAGAAGACTGAGGAGTATAATCGGCCATTATGTCTAGCGTTTGTGGACTATGAAAAAGCCTTGGATTCAATCGAGACCTGGGCAGTATTGCAGTCCCTCCAGCGTTGTCATATCGACTATAAGTATATCGAAGTGCTGAAGTGTTTGTATAGAAACGCCAACATGTCGATCCGATTACAGGACGAGAGCACGGAACCAATCCAATTGCAGAAAGCCGTGAGACAGAGAGATGTTATTTCTCCGAAACTGTTCACGAATCACGAACGCAGTGAAGGATGTTTTCAAGCTCTTGGACTGGAACGGATTCGGCATCAACATCAATGGTGAATAAATCACTCATCTTCGTTTTGCCGATGATATAGTCATCATGGCAGAGTCGCTGGAGGACCTCAATGCGATGCTCAGCGATTTCAGTAGCCTTTCTCAACAGGTGGGTCTTAAAATAAACATAGACAAGACAAAAATCATGTCCAATGTCCATGTTGTACCCGTGCCGGTAATCGTTGGGAACGATACTCTTGAAGTTGTTGACCATTACACCTCTCTTGGACAGATTGTTCATTTAGGTCAGTCCAACTTAGGCAAAGAGGTCGCCCAAAGAATCCAACTCGGATGAGCAGCGTTTGGGAAATTGCGTGACATCTCGTCCAAGATACTACAGTGCTTAAAGACAAGGGTCTTTGACCAGTGTGTGTTGCCAGTGATAACATATGGTACTGAGACGTGGTCCTTAACTGTTGGCCTTTTAGAAAAACTCAAGAGTCACTCAACGGGCAATGGAGAGGGCTATGCTCGGAGTTACTTTGCGCGATAAAAACCGAAACGTGAATATCCGCCAAAGAGCCAGAGTCATCGACATAGCTATTCAAATTTGCAAGTTGAAGTGGCAATTAGGCAGGCCACATCGCTCGAAGTACCGATAACCGATGGGGAAGAAAGGTCCTTGAGTGGAGACCACGAACCGGAAGACGCAGCGTAGGTAGGCCTCCCACTAGATGGACCGACGACATTGTGAGAGTCGCGGGCATCCAGTGGATGCAGATGACAGGATGTCGATCACTATCAGTATAGAGGTTAAAGGGGGAGGCCCATGTTCAGCAGTGGACGTCTTCTGGCTGATGATGATAAGCTATAACTAATCACTTAGCAACGTAATAACCTAATGTATTTAAATAAAATTTTGAAAAAATATCTCAACAAAATTAACTAATATTAAGATAATTATTTATTTATAAATTTTTCCACTTGTTACGATCCTGATATTCCAGATACACAAGTCACAATATATTTTTTAATTCTTTCTTTTCGTACTTAAATGTGTTATGTGTGAAAACCACGTCAGTTTCCATAGTAAAAATAAATCATGTTGTGCGTCAACAATTTTGTCCAAATCCTAACTTGCCGGCCGTTGCAGTAATGTGCTAAATTCACTTCACGCATAAAACACTAACTAAAGACGAGAACCGTTACATATCGATATCGATGGACAGCACTAATGTGTCGATACAATTATCGACTACATGTCTCTTCTCTAACTGTATACGTATTAGACCGACCCTCCCCTGACCTCGAGCCTCTGCCCGTAGAGCGCAATAAGGACAACTGCAGCTCGGATCGATTTATACCTACGAAAAGTAGACAAAATCATCGTCTCTGATTCTTCTGTTTCCTCACTCAAAAATAGGCCGATTTCATTATTTTTTTCAATTTACCGTCTTACTTAAAAATCTTCACAATAATCCTCTCGCAAACCTCTCTCAATTGCGAGGCGTTTTAAGACTTGATCCAGGATCAACTTTTTTTCACCCATATATCTGCATAAACCTATTTTATCCCTCTCTCAGATAAAATACCCACAGAGAAACAAAAATCATTCAGTTGGCGCAGACTATAGCAAAAATAATCGACTAAAATTCTTGTTGAACGAATAATGTATGAAAATTTTGATTTTTACGTCATTGGTAATATGAATGTCAATGTCAGGTGTCAAATTTGACGGTACTCAGAGCACGCGTGTGTCAATCTGGGTTAAATTTTTGCGCATTTTCTGTATAAATAAATAATATTTTAACTTGTGTTAGTGAAAACAAGCCGATTTCAACAGTGAACAGTTTCGATTTCAGCATTCAGTAGCGAAAACACTCTGCTGGAGCCGAAATTTAAGGATAAAAAGGATTAGAAATGGAGCTCGTAAAAAAAAATCGCTTCATAAATTGGAGTGAACAGGAAAAGGTAATTACCAAGTTTTAGTTGTATGCTGACCCTTAAAAATGCACGAATTAACATGATCTATTATAAAAGAGGTCCAAGAGTTTTGGATTGCAGGCCACGCACCATTCCTTGTTTCAAATTCGATTCATTATGCCAAGGCGTTATTCTAACATGACCCATGATCTTTCCTCTGTTTGCCAACCACAACTACTTGGAATATGGCCTGCCAGAGGTCTAAGAACACCACAGGCAATATTTATGGCCAAATACAACCTACAATTCCTCCAAAACCTTGGTTCTTCAAATAAATAAAAAATAGATAAACATGTTACTTCTACCATCTGTTGCTTGTACTTCAGTGTTCCTCGCGACAATTAGAATCCGAGACCACTCCCTCTGTGTATTTTTAAATGCATACTTAAATGGATATTAATACCTAGACATGGAACAAACACAATTGTTCATCACATGAAAGTTTGTTGTAGGTGGGACTCGAACCCGCGCCAATAAGCGCAGAAGGAAGGTTCACTAGCAATTGAGCCACTGGGGCAGTCTAATAATTGCTCGTTTAGTTAAATATTCAATAAATTAAGCATTTAGTTAGTTTGTGCACGTGCCGTGTGGTACGTTCGTGCGTGAAGTCACCTGCCGGCCCAACGGAAGACCAGCGTCGGTTGTTTACAACCGGCATCATGCTGAGTTGGAGCCGGATTGTGACAAAAAAAATATGATAAGATTTAATTAAGGCGTGCCGAAGTCTTTACCCACAGCTATAGTGGTTCGCAAATTGATCCTGCTTGCCATATACTTGTGCAATCAGGTAGGAAGTCAAAACTCTGTCATGTGTTCTAATGTTATTATGTTTTTTTAGGTGCTGTCGAGCTTTCTACACGAAAACGAGTCCATGTAGCATGTACTATTGCAAGGCCACAGAAGACATGATTCAAGTCGAGACTCCTTAAAGAAAATCAACAACCACAAGTCTCCAATACCAAAACACCTGGCAAAATAGGGATAGAATAGTTTAGGCAGCGACCCAAAGCCTTGCTCTGTTATCTTAGGAGCTTGGCTGGTTTATGTAAATGTGTTTAGCTAAATGCACAATACACCCCAGCCAGTGTCAGTGCAGGTCTTGTCACCCTAACTTTGAATTAGAATTAGGGACTCTTGGGGTTGGCTTCAGCTCCAACAATGCCTATCAAATATCCGGGCTAGACCTCGAGAGTAAAGTTAATCAAAAATACATACCTATTTAATATAATTATAAAAATACTATGAGAGAATTAGTACTGAAAATATGTTTAGTATTTGATTACATATTTAAAATCTATGCTCTTATGTAAGATTTTTAATTAAAATACATGTTTAGTTTTTGTGTAAGTGTAATATATTTTATAATAAATTATTTTCCATAAAAATGCTTTGACTTATTCGGCCAATGTCATCATTGATAATGTCCTCGTTGTTTGTCATTTCTTCATGTTAAAGTTGTGCTGTATCTGAGGAAATAAATAATCAATTAAAAAAACCGACTTCAAAATTAGTAAATACGCAGTTTTGTTTACTTGGATGACATATTTTTTTCAGTGAGTAGTAGTAGTTTCATTTAAAAACCAAACTACTTAACTGATTTTGATGAAATTTATATGGGACCACCTCTGAAGTAAGACCTACCAAACAAAAAAGGAATCATCAAAATCAATTCATAATTGGTGGAGAAATCGTTGAACATACATAATAAAATACAGTAGAACCTCCTCCGTTTTTGAAGTCGGTTAAAAAAAGGAGATTGTCATATTCAATGCATTACAATGTTCCTATATCTAGTCATTTGAGAGTGGAGATTCTGAGAAATGTTAATGAATTAATAGAAAAATAAATAGCCAGACATTTAAAACTTATTTTGGTGGGACAACGGGTGGATACAATTATGTCCACTGTCACACAAAGCACCCTGAGACTACCAGTGGGATGAAGCAGTAGATTTAACAGAATGTAACCCTTTCTCCAGTAACGAGCCCAGGTGTTGTTTGTTATTTACACCTGAGCTCATTACACTAAAAGAAACTGAAGAACAAAGAAATCCCAATGCCTGCCAAGCGTAAAGTGTACAACATGTGTATTCTACCAATACTTACCTATGGGTGCCAAACCTGGAGCCTAACAAGGGCTCGCACCCAAAAACTCAAGGTATGTCAACAAGGAATGGAGAGAAGCATGTTGCCCATTAAGCTGAAGGACAAGTGAAGACTGACCAGAATATGGAAGGCCACATGCGTGACAGATGTCTCACAGAAAATCAAGTGACTAAAATGGCATTGGATAGGACATGTAGTCAGACTCCCTAAACAAAAATGGATCAAAGAGGTCATATTGTGGTACCCCGGAGATGGGAAGAGATCATGGGGACGACCACATAGAAGGTGGGAGGCTGACCTACCAAAAGGGTGGCGCATAATAGCCAGAGATAGGGAGAAATGGCCACTTCTAGAGGAGGCCTATGTCCAGTGAGGACAACCTGATTCTGAAACTGGTGTTACAAACAATTTTTTTTTAATTAAGTAGTAAGTATAACTAGTATATAATTGTGTAATTGGATCAGAGAATAAAGGCTATTTTTATTTTAACCCTCTCTCCGATCCTCTTTGAACAAAAAGCTGAGATGCTAGATGCAAAGCTAATAAAAAAAAGAGTAACTCACCTAGTTCTTTGTAAAGAATCGACAAATTGTGCAGAACAGCACTATCGTAGTTTTGATATTGGCATAGTTACCCCTCATCAATTTCAGCAATATCAGAAATCGCTGCTTCAAGACACTGAAGTACCTTTCAACAACATTGCGGGTTCGGATATGCCGGTTGTTAAAACGCATCATGTGTGCTGCCTCCAGTGCCACGATGTCACATATTTTAAGGTCAGCATCACAGACGATCTGAAAATCGTTTTTTACATTTAAAAATTATTTACTGATAACTAGCTGCACCCAGCAGTGTCAGTGACACATGTGATTTATCATAATACCTATAAACATGAGTTCCCACTGCTGGGACTTGACCTTGTCTTCCTAACACAGTAGCAGTGTGCGGCAGGGTTAGAAAGCTATGCGTGACTATAAAATCTTGCATGCCGTTCTACGAATACCGACATGGATTATAATATACAAGCTGGAATGGCATTGTGCAAGATATGTACTTACTTGGGTATTGATAGAGAAATGTCTCTTACTGTTGATGTGATACTGGCCAACGTCTCCTTCATTATTTCTAGGTGCATGCAATCTATTGCACCCATAATCCCTTGAAGGCCGCAAATAGCTTCAAACTTGCTGATAGCGTTGGCTTTTTCCATCATAATATTCAAAGGCATTTTTATGTACCTACTGTGAACTTTTGGGAGCCAACGCTATTGCTACTTTGCGGGCCACACGTGACAGCGTCTGCTGGCTCAATCCGCGCAGTCTTCTTGGATCTAAAAATAAAACATAACTTTCTTACTTATCTTGGATTCACATACATACTGCATAACACGAAACTTGAACAAAATAAGTATTTTTTATCTACCTCATGGTGGCCCCAATATCTGATTACTGCCATTACTTGCAGTTCCACAGGGATGCCGCCACCTCGCAGATTCACCTGTAGAATAGTGTTCCGTGGTCTGCCCTCAGCAAGTCAGAAATCCGGCGGATATTTTCATTGCTGGAACGGTACCTCAGCCGAAATTCATCATCCGATAAATCATATATACCATGTATCGGATCACGCCTTAATTCTCTGGCGTATCCTTCTTTTCAACGCGGGAGCTCTGAATTGGCGTAACATGTCCACATCCCTTCGGAAATTGCACAAATCCATGATAAATAACCACAAAACTTAGCCAAACAATAAAAAAACAACCTAAAAGAATGTTATTCAATCAGCTAAATGCTGATTGGCCGATATATACTGTGATCTATGCTGATTGGTTAAAAAGCCGCCATATTGCCTCGCAAAGGTCTCTTAACAACGTCCGGCCAGTGGTAAAATTTTGACAGCTATTGAGAGCGCTTTCAAAGCCCTCGCAACTTTTTTTTTGGTTTTAGGTAAGAATTTCGCTTGATCCGCAGATCAAAGGTCTCTCAAGAATGTAAAAAGATTTTTAAGTAAGACGGTAATTGTTTAAAAAGGATTGATCTCGGCTTCTGTCATTTATTTTTGTTTTACAAACTCATAAATTTTGTTTGAGAGACGTCTGAACACGGAGGTAAAAATTTGATATTTTTTGGGATTTTTAAAGGCTCATATTTCTTATAGTACTTAACTTACGAGAAAAAATAAATGACACAAGCCTGACCATAAAGGAGATAAATTTTATAAAAAAATAATATATTGCTCTAGCGGTATTATCCAGGGAGGAAACAGGAGAATAAGTTTGTATGGACTAAACGCTGTCCAAATTGCCCCTTAAGTAAGGCCCTAAGGTGATACGTTTCTTGTTTAGCGGGAAATTCAAATTTCAAACAGTTTTTTTTGTGTTTGTAGCTAGGCCTGGTAATTATTGTGAAATGACACAGTGTTTGCGAAAATTGTTGGTCGTCATGTACAGTTATTAATCAGTTACTCACCGTATTACTTACATTTGGCAATAAACCGTTTATAACAGAAAAAAAATGTTTATTGACAAATGTAAGTAGTAATGTGCATTGGAGATACGCGATACGAGATTTTACGCGAGTTTGTTAAGAATAATAATCAATTTTCACAAACATCATGATCGTTTACAATAATTACCCGGCCTAGCAACAAGAACAAAAAAACTGTTTGAAATTTGAATTTCCCGCCAAACGTGAAACGTTCACTCCAAAATACTCAGTTTAGGGAAGTAAAACAATGTTTAAATAAAAAACACAACAGTTCGTTTTATTAATAACAAAACAACATATAATTATATTAATTATTAAAGTACTTTTCAAGAAAAAAAAAACTAAATCAATTCATAGATAGATAGGTGACTAACTTCTGCCACAGTTATGGTTTTCATTGTTACAAAATGTGAGTAATGGCAGCTGAATTGATATACCAATAATAATCATACATTTATAATTCGATTCGTCACCTTCGACAAATATAAAGTAAATGGACATGCCATAACCATTAAACTTTCACAGTAAAAACAAGTCAAAACCGTCGGACATATACTGCAATACCTAATTGTAACCATGTACAGTAAATTTGTTGCAAAAAATAGATAGCTAATATAATAACTACGTGAGTAAAAGAGAACACCTGTGTTTGTCTATTGCTCTTGAACCGTTTGACATTCACAGGCACCAGGCGGCTAGACATGTTGAGTAGCGTTAGCAAAACCGATCGCTTATTCACTGCGTCTCGCCGTGGATGGACGTGACTGGTCACGTGACTAATAAATCAGTGTTTACTTCGCTACTTGAAAAACATCTTTTACTAAAGAAGGTGTAATAAGCGTAGGGGGGAAAGACATGTTGGTAAATAAGTTGGTAATATTATTATTATTCTGTTATTTTAGAGGGATGGGTACAGGGGTAAGCACAAAAAAAATTGTTTTAAAATCTACCGGCTGTGCCTATACATGTCAGCTGAGGATTAATTTACGCAAAACTTATTATAACTTAACCCTCCAAGTGTGTTACGGACCGCTTGTCGGCGTAAGAGAAAAGTGCCCGACGCGCGTTAGGCATGCGGTGCGTATGGGAATTGCTGCTATTCGTCAATTTATTTTCGATCGAATGAACGTTCCAACGACAACTTAAGTTCACTGACCTGTAGCTTATTTCAATCAGTACAGAATAAATACATCTTTGCTGGTTATGAAACTTATGAAGCTAAGTTTGTCTTTAAATATTTCAACTTCAGTTAGTTGTTTTTTTGGACTCGCGCTCTGAGGGTTCCTTCCACCGGAACCCTCAGAGCACGAGTCCTACTCCTACTCGTCCGGTTTTTTGTATTCGTAGTGTCTTATAAAACGGGTCAGACAAATAGACAGACCTGGCGAAACTATAAGATTTCTTTGTTGGACTACAGAATCAAGAACAAAAGAATATTTATCATAACTATTACCTGATGAAGTATAGCAGTTTTATTTAAGTATTTTTCGTCTTCCTATTTTCGTCATGTACATTTCATCGGGTGTAAAGTGGTTAGAACATACACGGGTGTATTTATTTGAAGTCCACTCTTCATCTCGTCTCACTGCCCGTATTTTTTCCAACCATTTCTTGTGCATGGCAACATCACTAGGAAATCTACAATAAATTATATTAAAAGTAAAAATAAAACAGTTTGAAAATAACATTTAACCGAAGTATAATTTGATAATTTACGAAATTAGTTTGCTGTCGGTACATTCGCCTCAAGTTCGGCATGTCCGATGTGCGGTGAAGATTGTCGAACATAGTGATGCTTTCCTTGTCTCACTAAGTATATGCGTATATTTCTATCCCGCAACGATGGAATAAAACAAAATGGGGACTAATTAGCGATGTTTGATGAAATTAATTTACATTTTATGACAAAATAGAATGATCAATAAATACTCACGAGTGAAAAGTGACACCTGAACTTTTATTTTGTGTTTTTACACTTCCGGAAAACACACGAAGGCATATTTTTGTCAGATGTTTCGTTATCATGTAACAATAATCTTGTGTTGCACTTCCCACGGCTAGAGACCGACTGAAACTTGTGATCTTCAAAAATGTTCTTCTTCTGGGCATGTCCATTTACTTTATATTTGTCGAAGTTCGTCACCTGTTATTTTCACATAAACCCATTGCAATCAAGAAAACATAGCTACTTCGATCAAATGTTGCCTACGTAGGTACCTACCTACGTTCGATTGTTATCCATGAAAAAAAAAACAATGGTGATGTGGAAAATCCTGGTATTATTTTAATTAAATGTTATTTACTTCTATTCTAAATTATTTCACTAAAACAACGGATTGTTAGGCATTTTAAAGTGAAATACAAAATCATTGCATACTATTATTTATAGTAAAGCGCCATCTATTTTATTTGACTTGTATTACTAAAGGCGCTAGCAACGTCGATTATCTTTAAATGCGAGGTAAGGTAAAGTTTTCGGTGCCATAACACTAACTATTACTGTATTCTGTGTATTAGTTCATTTTAATGTCTAATTGGACACTACTATCGCCATCTCAACGATCACTTTGGAGCTATCGAGAGCGTCTACGCAGTTTTCTCAGTGAATATTTATCCTCTCTAAGTACGTTACATCCATGGTAGTACTTACTTTCTTTATATTACCAAGGAGTGTTGTTGCCTTAGATCAGACAAACAAAAGAAATGCCTTAGTACAATTATTTTCTTGTGTTCAATTGTTCAATTTATCATACATATTTTTCACTATACCATTTAATCACTTAACACAAAAACTGTAAGTCTGGCTCACTTACTAATTTTTTTATGCACACTCAGAAACTTTGTAGTGACCACCAATGAACTAATAGTCCAAATGCAAAAAAAAGGCGACAAGGCTGGCTGGGTGAGTTCTTCTCGGGCATCTACAATTTAGTAGCAAATTATTATTATTCTGATCTGGATACATCAAAGCGACTGCAAATCAAACCCAAGCTTAAACACTGTTTTAAACTATCACGGTTGTTCACTAAAGTTATATGATTATTTACGGGATATTTACCGTGGTAAGGTTGTGGAAGGAGCTCCCGTTCCGGATACCCATGTTTATATATTTCAAACGTACACTCATAGTTTTTTTTTTGTCTGTCTTGTAACAAAACGGAAAATATACAATATTGTTTCCATCACATTCAATGTTGTTTTACAAAGAAAGGCGCGCGCGCGCGTTTTTGCTTTACCTTGTCCTCTGTATGAAACGAAACCTAACCAACCCTTTTTTTAATTTAGGAACAGGCTTGCGTTTGACTGCCAACTCGCCTGATATTAAGTGATGATGCGGTCTATGATGGAGCACGCTTGCCTAGAAGAAATCGATTTACTCGAGATTCGAAGACATCCAGTTTGAACCTAAATTGACCATTTCGTAGGACGTCCACCCACAAGATAGAGACCGCAGGATAACGCTGCATGTAGGCCGCTTCTAACAGGCCCTTTTAGAAATCGATTTAGGAGGCCAGCAGTGGACGTCCTATGAAATGATGAATAATTGCAATTTGTAATACGGCTCTTAATGAATGTGTTGTTTGATACAGGAGGAGCGGCGGCGCCAACAGGCGCACGTGTCCCGCGTGCGCGCGCGGCTCGCGGCGGCGGCCGGCTCGTGGTTCCCGACGCGCGCGGCGCGCTCCGCCAAGAACGAGACAGTGACGCGACTCATGCAGCTGTGCTTGTTCCCGCGCTGCGTGTTCACAGCGCACGACGCACTCTACTGCGCCGAGTTCGTGCACACTGTTCACACGCTTAAGACGCCCAACTTCTCTACTCTACTCTGCTACGATCGGGTAACAACAATCATTATCTATTTAAAAACCTACTTCAAAACTAGTAAATACGCAATTTCCCTTTTCCTTATAAATATAAGATGCCTTATTTGAACTATCTGGGTAACTAACCATTCTTGTGCAATTTGAAAATAATACTATAGACCCGTTCCGAGATGCCCTAAAAGCATAAATAGGACATTAAAAGTATACAGGGATATATACGGGATATACAGGGTACGCAGAAAGGGTGTACTAAGCCGAAAGTGGTCCATAGTATACATCATTATGAACAACTTTTACTGTTGGACCAATCTTGTAATTATGAAAAAAATGTCAGCATCTCCATACATTTTGTTGAGTGTGAATGACCATTTTCTATAAAAATGTTGATATTTTTTTCGCGATTTCAGAGTAGCTCAGTAAAAGTTATAATGATGGGTACTATGGATCCCTGTCGGCTTAGTACAACCTTTCCGCGTTACCCGATATAAGGAGTGTTTTGTTCGTTTTTGGGACATCTCGAAACGCGCCTATGACATCATGTAGTCAGCATGGCTAGCGTACACACCGCGACAAAATCATGTCGTCACCCTGTCGAGCGAGAACACGACAAGATGCCTATGGTTTCATATACGCTTGTCTTGCTTTGGCACGACAAAAAGAGTCGACAAAACCCTGTCGCGGTGTGCATGCTAGCCCGGCTGGTGTGGTTACATTGATATTAAATGATGTATTACAGTTGTTCTGCGACATCACATACTCAGTGATGTCGTGTTCGGAGGGCGAGGCGGGCCGGTACGGCACGTTCCTGTGCGCGGTGCTCGGCACGGCCATGCGCTGGCACTCCGACCGCGCCGCCTTCCACCGCGAGTGCGCGCACTACCCGGGCTTCGTCACCAAGTACCGCGTCTCCAACCAGTTCACAGAGGCCAACGATCACGTCGGATACGAGAACTACAGGTGACGGACACCATACAGATCTTGACACTGTATGTAACTTAGATATAAGAGCACAGGGACTAAGGATCTTTCATACTGGGTTACGCAGAAAGGGCGTACTAACCCGAAAGACGTCTATAGTACCCATCATTATGAACAACTTTTACTATGGGTGCAATTCTGAAATTGCGAAAAAAACACCTGTTCCAGAGGAACCGGTCATTGATACACGACAAAATGTAAACAAAAAAAAACTTTGAAATCGCCGTAAAATAGTCGTTTGAAAGATTTTTTTATCTTCTGATCCTATATTCCACAAACTGTGATTGATGATATGATAAATAAATAAATAAATATCTGTGACATTATTGCACACATGGTCATCTCACTCCAAACTGAGCAAAGCTTGTAATATGGTTGCCAGAGACTGATATACATATATATTTTAAATACATACTAAAATAGATATTAACACCCAGACATAGGTCAAACACAAATGTTCATCATCCCCCCACGTCTTCTATAAATCAAATTTCATGGTGTGAACAATAAAGAGTAAAATAATAAATTCCAGACATGTGTGCCATAAGTGGCACTTCAAGATCACCAAAGCGATGGTGGTGTGCCTGGACTCTGGCGACTACGTGCAGATCCGTAACGCACTTATCGTGCTCATCCGCGTGTCGCCGCACTTCCCCGTGCTCGCCAAACTCGCTGCCATTATCGAGAAGAAGGTCGACAAGGTTGGTCACATATTAACGAGCACTTCCACTATTTGTGTCCCGTGATTTACCAGCATGTTATAAGAAGAAAGAACTACATGTTTTTCCAGGATATAGGACCCAGGATATTGCCAGCATTGAAATCTTCTACCTCTACAACATTATCACTAGCTTTTATATAAATAAATATTCAGGACATTTTTGCACACACGATCATCTGACCCCAAACTAAGAAATGCTTGTGCTATAGCTGCCAGAGACTGATATACATACATATATATTTTTAAATACATACTTGAATAGTTTTTAACACCCATATAGGTCGTATTCATACCCTGGTTTTTGGGAACCAATTCAGCTTAGTTCGCAATATAGGAGCTAAAGTTGAGGGTTAAACTCGGAGTAACACCCAATAGCTTGAGCCGAAACTTAAAATGATCTCGAGGTGAAGTGATTTCTGTCACAAATTATGTAAATACTATACTGCCACCACGAAGTTATTTAGTTATAAATTTTATTTTAGGTCAAAGATGAAGAGAAGACGCAAAGGCAAGACTTGTATGCGCTAGCTACGGTCTATAGCGGTCAGCTACGGAACAAATCCTCCACCATGATGAGGGAAAATGATTTCCATCAGGTATGTGACACTATGAGCAGCAGACTTCAAATTGGCACCAGATTGGCATAGTCCCAACTTGAGCCATTTAGTATTATTTCAACAAAACTCTACACATTACACACTAATATACAACACATACCAAAATTGCATCATGACGGCACCCTCTCACCTCGGGACAAGCTAGTCAACCGCTTGTGGTGTTCATGTCACTGTCAATCATCTGTCAATCTTGTTTTTGTAATATGTGGTGTGAACAAAACATTATATCTATCTATCTTACCCCCTTGCCGTCGACTCTTGACATACGCGCAGATCGCCTGTAGTCCCCGCGTTTGTAAAAAGTAATCACCCTGCCGTAGCCGCGTCCACACCTCGAATGTACTGAACTGCTTCAAAAGCCTGCATTCAATTGACTTATTGACAACGAGGCAATGCCGATGCGGTCCGAAGTTAGTTGATATGACGTGCTTTCAGGGGGGTTTCACTCCGCAGTTTAGGTTTTATTCGGCCGGCGCACCTATCGACGAGTATCACAATGGCCGCTCGGCTCGCACGCTAGCCACATCACGAGTAATAATCCAGTTTGTTTTCTTTGCATAAAAGAAAATGTATTCAATTATTATAGAACAGGATTCGTTATGCTATTTTTTTTACCGATTATATTCAACAGAATCTGCAAGTTAGAGCTCCCAAATGAGGTCTCCATAAGTTTTTACCTAAACATGCATCGGGATGATGATTTAGAAAAAAGTCCTAAAACTTTTATTTTTGTGTGATTTTTATTGAAACAAATTCAGAATAAATCCAATTAAAGGATAATATAAGTAATAGGCAGGAGGGTAGGTACTACATAGGCTACATAGCTGGTAAGTAAACACTAATAAGTATTCTGTGTAAATATCGGCCTCCTTGACGTGTCCGTCAACGGCGAACCTGACTAGCGCCGGTTATGAGCGCGTATATGGCTGGCAAAACCAAACTTAGTTTTAAAGGTCCTGTTGCAAGGCGCACAATGCAACTGACCATCAGCATTGTATGTGTAAGTGTAGGTAGGCTTCGGACGGGTTTTAATGATAAGGCGTTTAGCATCTAGGTCTTGTATTCGCTTCTCTTCGAAATTATTAACAGCCTTATGAACAGAGCTGCGCCACTCTCGCCTCTGTTGCGCTAGCTCTTCCCAACCCTCGCACGGGATGTCACATGCGGTGAGATGGCGCTTCAGGACATCCCTGTAACGCAAGTACTGGCCCCCAGGTGTACGCTTTCCCTCCTTCAGCTGCGATTAAAAGACAGCTTTAGGCAACCTAGAGTCATCCATACGTACAAGATGTCCACACCATCTCAGTTGACCCTTAATTAGCAAGGACTCTATGCCACATAGCTCTGTTCTTCTCAAAACTTCGGAGTTTGGAACTCGGTCTTGCCACCTTACACGAAGAATTGATCTTAAGCACTTCATGTGGAAAATGTCAAGGCGTTTGACATCACCCTTGTAAAGACACCAAGTTTCGGTGGCATACAGCATTATGGGTAGAATTATTGCCTTGTACACAGCAATCTTTGTGTAAATACCAAGAATACAAACGTAACGTTACACGTGCCGCGTCAGGAGAGAAAGCTACGTGATAGGAAGAGAGCTCCTCTCTAGGTGAATATAGGATACGGTATCCAGTGTTGTGCGAGTTGAATTGCTACTATATTGTCTCGTAGATAGAGTCCTTATTTATTTAAATTTCTTTGCGGAGTGAAATTTCAGTGTGTATTATATAATCTGTGGTGCTGTGTTCACCACTGTTCTTTGTTCGACCAAATACCAAGAATACAAACGTAACGTTACACGTGCCGCGTCAGGAGAGAAAGCTACGTGATAGGAAGAGAGCTCCTCTCTAGGTGAATATAGGATACGGTATCCAGTGTTGTGCGAGTTGAATTGCTACTATATTGTCTCGTAGATAGAGTCCTTATTTATTTAAATTTCTTTGCGGAGTGAAATTTCAGTGTGTATTATATAATCTGTGGTGCTGTGTTCACCACTGTTCTTTGTTCGACCCTTAATTATACACACGGTCTTATTCAGAAATTATAAATAAGCTCTACCTAATATATGCTTTGTTCCGTTTTCGCGCGCGACTCTTCTCACCGGCTAGAAGTTGAGAAAAAAAAAGTAACAAATGCTTGTGAATGAGAGAAACAGTAGGCAGCAGAATGCGAATGGAGGCGATTGTCAAGAGACTAAAGAGATGGCATAATCAAAGGGAGGCCTATACCCAGCAGTCATCATCATCATTTCGTTCTATCATTTTCCCACTGCAGGGAAAGACCTCATCCCACAGGCCTTCTCTCAGAGACAGAGAGAGAGAGAGAGAGGATGGGCCGTAATCCATCATACTGGCCCAGTAGCCCACTCTTTCTTTGAACTTTTGAGGTTCTTGGACATACCGGTTTCCTCACGATCTTTTTCTTCACCTTTTGTAAGCGATGGCATCAAAACTGCACATAATTAATTTAGGTACTAAATAAGTCATTGGTGCAGGGCCGAGGATTGAACCGGGTGCCGTCAGATTGTAAAACACACATGCTACCGCTGCTCCTGCCCCAGTAACTTGTTAAATACTGATTTTGATGATGACAAGAAATCAACCATCTATGAACATTTTAGGTAGGCGATAAGCACAAGATTGCAGGTGCCGCGGCCACCACTCCTGTAGTTCCCAAAGAAGAAGCACCAGTGCACGAAGAAAATAACTCTTCACCGCAAATACCAATTGGTAAGTTAAATTTTACACCCAATATTTAGGCATACAATTAAATTTATTCACAAAAAGAGGAAACGTACAATGACTTCACTACAAATTACTAAAATAAATCACTTAATTATAAATTAGGATTCTATGTAAGACACAAATGGGTAATTTAGTTGGTGAGCCCCAAACTAAGCATAAGGTTTGTCTTGGAGCTCGAATGCGAACGTAAATTTTCCTATGTCCACAGTTTGTGATAAAAGAAAGCCGTATGTTTACAACAATCTAGAAGTGAATAGTAAACAAAGTATAAACAAGATTGGTAGTTTGCACCAACAAAATTGTGTGGAGCATGTCAATAATTTGTGATCTTTTTTAATAGACCCGGAGAAGCGAGAGACTAGAAACAGTGACAGACGTCGTGAAGACTCAGACCGAGAGAAGGAAACCAAACGGGAATCCAGATCGTAAGTACCTTACAATAACAACTGATGAACTATAGAGTTAAAATCAAATTTAAATTAATAAATATTATGTTACCATGGAATTAAAACACACATAATAGTTACTGCTAAGAGTGCAAAACTGGTATTATGTGTAGTGTATGTGGACCCGGGTATGTCCTAAAACTGCGACCAGAACCACCGGAGGATGGGCAGCAGCGTCCTAATAGTACACGGTGAACGTACTGCGATCCCCAAGCCGCCTGCCAAGCGTGGGGATGGCAACACCCCTCTATGGGAGGCCTTGTCCAACAGTGGACGTTAATTGGCTGATGATGGGTGTGTGATGTGTGTATGTGTAGTCAAGATATACTGTATATTACGTAACATACCAGGCAAGCCTGTATCATACGTTTCTTTAAGTCTATCGGGCTGAAGATGAAAAGATCTAAGACAATACCAGAATAAGCAGTTAATAAAGAGTGTAGTTTGTGTAGTCTAGAGCATTATGCATGTAGTGAAATAAGTATGTACCTACAGTTTCGCCCTCTTACTAATTATTCTGTGTTGGTTTATTCTGTAAAATATTGAATGGTATCTTAACCATGCCTCATGGCCAGCTTTTTAGACCTCAAACACTTTCAGGGCTCTCAAAGAACGGGCGAAGGAGGAAATACGAACCAAGGACAGATCGCCAAGAGAAAGACCACACAGGGTAACTATAGAAACATTCGATTATTTAAATAAGTATACAGACAATGGTCTTTTCTACTCATGTGAAATATATCTGGAGGCTGACCTAACCATTGAATTGTAACCTAACATTCCCCGAACAATGGTACAGTGTTGATAAATCTCAGTGGCAAAGGGCTCGTTTACTCTGCTCGTCTCTTTACTGGCCATAAGTTTTAAGTTCAAGTGATAAAGAAAAGATAAATTTATGCACAAAAAAGGGAAACTTACAAAGAATGGACAACTAATTAGTATAACAAATGTCTTAAAAGTTTAGATTCTACTAAGACACATTAGTGTTTGGTCAGTGGGCCCCAAACTAAGCATGAAGAAAATAAATGTGAAGACTTAATATAGTACTTTTGTCGTAGGAGGAGCGTTATTTGGAAACTGTATCACCTCCACACGACCATCGCAACGTTTCCGATGAACTAGAACGCGGTGAGTTTATTTTATTACTAACTGCGACATGTGGTTTTATCCGAGACATTGATGAGAGAGTCCGGCCTAATGATTCACAATTACATACTATTAGCGAAAATTTCTCAAGATCAGCTTAGCAATTAGGAAGTAACAAAGAGTGTGACAGTGAGGCAGAGTAACATCTGCATCATCAGGGATCCACGGAACGATGGCACTAAGCTAGAAGGAGATCAATGGTTCAGTAATAGGCCAGTGTCCTAATGATTCATTTATTACAATGTAAAAAAAAGTTCATAATTTTTGGTGGGGATATTTTAGTATGGCTAGTGCACAAAGCTTGACGTCATAACTTGCTATAGTGCGTCTGGCATGAAATTAAAATACTTATATTTATTTTTCGTTGGTGGGCTGGGCTTTATTTATCAACTTTTTTATATAGTATAATAATAATAAATTGTTAGGACACATGCCTATTTAAGTTGTAACCATGTATAGTATTTCTATAATTATCAGCGTTATAATTAATAATTATTTGTTGGCAGATGTGAAACGTCGTAAAGTAGAAAGCAGCGGCAACGGCAAGGTGAGTATCGTTGTAATTAATCGGCCTCGCACCGGACTGAGGATTGGGCTGGACCACGACCACCGCGCGACGCTGCAAACAAACAAACTACCCACTTAAAAAACAAATATCATAACTACAGTGTACGCAAGTTCTACGAAGATCCATCACAAGAATCGAGAAAAAGTGTCAAAGAACTGTAAGACTGATTAAAAGTGAACAAAAACAATAACTAAATAATAATTAAAAAAACATCAATAAAATGATCATCAGTTTATTGACCTGTTATATACTAAAAGAAATAAGCAAAGAAGAATCAAAAAATACCTGCAGATATCCAGTGTGCAATACTAGATGAAGCTGATTACTACAATAAGGTTTACTGATCGATCAAGACTGTTTTCATAGAAGAGCAACTTTGTTACTGCAATAATATTGGTGCATGCAAGAAGATGGAAGGTACTTATGGACAAATAAACCCAAAGAATAAAGGTGAATCCCACTGAAAGTGTTATTACGAGGATTTCATATCAAGATTAAAATATTTCTTACAAAACTTAATGCCGTAAAATGGAAAAGTGTGTCGTTAGTCCAATTAGCCCAGTCCAAGTGAGTATAGGTAAGGTTAGTTTTGGAAGAGTCAAAAGGTCCTTTGAATTAAGTACAACCCACTGCGTAACACATGTGTTGTGGGAAAGTTATTATGATTCCCCGACGCCAACCACTGTGGAGAACCATCCTGAATTGATAAATTGTCAAAAAGAGAAGAAAAAAATTACATCAAACTGTAATAGAATATGTGGGAAAAGGAGACGACATCGTTCCAGTGCAATTTTGTTTCTACTGCAAGTTATAAAATTTTGGATTTAACCGATGATTACGTTTAGTTTTGGAACTGTGGTACTATCAGCATGAAATTATAAGCAAAAATGTCACCACAAACAATACAGCAGAGGAGCTTTGTCACACTCATTAGCATCGGCCTTTGGACATCTTGTCAAATGATTTAAGCAGTGCGAAGAGTGAATAGACCAACAACGCGATCCGCAGCTGGGACTGCACCGCTGGCAAACGCGAACTTGGTGGAGACTCGTTGGAGGCGTCGAGATGTTTACTTTGTTATGCCTATACATGGAATTATCAAACTAAACTAAACCATACTATTACTACATAAGGAGCTACATAAGTGATTTTTGAATAAGAAACTTCAGGAGAAACTGATAAGAACATAATTTTCTATATTGACTATCACCAACCACTGAATTCAGAGCCACATCTATATGAAGATTAAAATGACCAGACAAAAATAATATGGAACGACTAGTAATGAAATTTCAAGAAGACAACCTACAGAGACTAATTCACCGGCATCATCACCCAGTTTGACCACTTATTCTGGAACATCAACGTCATCACATCATCAACCAGATTGACCACTTATTATGGATTATCAACCAATCAACTCCACCGGCATCTTCAACCAGTATGACCACTTATTTTGGATCATCAATCAGTCGACAAGGACATTGTGATAACTTCAGAGGCAATCCCAGGTGCCGTAAAAATTCACAGAGAAGACAAACAGAACTTTAGTCAAATTGAACTTGATAAATATGATAGTTGTCTTCATTCACAGTCCCTTTTGGCTCTGTTTGCAATCAGTTTACCAAATTACACTTTGAATATAATAACGTATTAAGATTTGATGATGATTTTAATAATACTAAGATTATAGCTAACATGTTTTTTTGCTGAGCAGGGTAGCAAAGAAATTGAGGAAAGATCGCCAGAAAAGGAAAAACGAAAGACGAAATTGAGGGGCGATGAACGTAAAGAACGTAAGATGAGTCGGAAAAGGGTAAGTATCTACGCGGCCCTCACAAAATTTGGTGGTCTGAAAATTTTATTTGTTGATATTAGTGACAAAGGCCTCCCTACTGTCGTTGCATTTGCTGCCCATACTAATAATAACAGGTAATGCCCGGTGCTTATTTAAGTGGTACTGCTATTGATTTTGTTATATTCAATTAATGACCTCAAGATTTGTGTGGGCTGCATTTTATTTTTTACATGCTTCGCTCCAATACTAGTAAATTACACAATAGCGTAGCTAAATCATGGCATTCATTAATATCACGCGTTTCACAAATCTTTTCCTACGCTTTTCAGGACAGAACTGAGGAGGCTGCTATACTTGAACAAAAGAGAAGACGCGATGAACAAAAAGGTATTTAACCATCTGTCATAGAGTGGGCCAATCTTGCGCAACTTCAGTACAAATTCTCGAATGTATGAAACGGGTGCGAAATCAAACTTCTACGTTTTCTAAAGTATTCCGTATAAGCTTGTCTCTACAGGCGTCGCACCCGTTTTATAAATATTTTTCTCTATTAAAGTCCCAACCTTCAGCGTTAGCGGTTATATTCTCTTTGGAGTGGGCGGAACGTTGACAAAGTATGAGTAAAAGACAAGTCACTAAATAACAACAATAATAAGAGAAGGATGCACGCACATATCACATTAGCAAGCTTAAAATTATACAAATACGTCTCTGCAATGTATGTAGGTACTATAGAACTTTATTTTCGTGTATATTTATATTTGCAGTAATTAAACATTTTTCATTTTCAAAAGAAAGAGAGAGAAAGCGGCGAGACAGATATGCTTTATTATCCCTTTCGCGTATGAATACTTCCTACTAGCTCCCTTTCTCGACTGGAGTAAATATTATTACCTAGTTGACATGTGACTGTCATATTGTAATGTGATAAATAGGTATTTATGGTCATAGACTATCGCTATCCTTTAACCCACTATGCTCCTCACGCTGCCGTGATTATTCGCTAGACTCGCGCGCCTCGCGCTTTAAATCGCCATGCTTCGCTTTCGGCTTTTGTCGCCAATGGATGTGAAGATTGTAGCAGCGGTCGCACTATGTCTCTATAACAGCAAATTAATAATAATAACGCAGAGACGGTTTTGTGTCGAGCTGTCGGTAGTAGCGACACCGTGTACCCTGATTCCATGGGGCAAAATAAGACTCCTACCCCTAGCTTGCCTTAATCGGCCGTCTGGGGGTGAAAACCGCAACAGCTAAAAACCTAAGCTCCAGGGTGGAAGTGTTAAAGGGCATAACGCCTGAGTAGCTTTTAGTGATAGTGCAGCACACTTCTCGACACCATAAGCCACCCATGCCAAGGATGCCCCTCCGGTGCAAATATACGGCAGCCTTTATGGGGGGCTCATTTAGTGGGTGGCAAGTCATCACCCGCCACAATATCTTGAAATGAGGCATAATTGACGGGTGCCGTACCTTATACTATAACCAAAAATCCATACCATCAACAATTTCATCAACCAGCGGGTGCGGCGACGTGATTATCCGTCCTGTGTTGACGCCACGAACTCTCGATGCGGAGTGTGGCCGGTTTACTCACTTTCATATTGCCAGTTTTTAGAGTCGTTATAAACCGACTAAAAAGGGCTTTGTTACAAGGTTCCATTAAAAATTAACTCACGAATTGAGCCTAAGACTTTTTACAACTCAATCTGTCGCACCAACTCGGGTGAGCGATCTCCATTGTATCGTATAACTAAATGTTTTAACGATCTCTTTAATAGTATCGACATATTTCATATACGTACAAATGGTTTCCGGAGCTCAGTGTTGGAGGTTTTGGGTGGTGGTGGCGGCGAGCATTCCTCATGATGTATCCTGACTTAATTTCTCATTACGCCTAGGATATGTTTGCCTCAGCACTACTCAATATCTTTCAACGGGCAACGGGCTGTTGATATAATGCATAAAGAACTTATTATCTATCAACTTTAGTGGTTACCTACCGAATATATTTTTTATATATTATTATATATTAATATTTTATATATTAATATTTGTTAAGTACTAGTTAGTAGTTATATTATGACGTAAATTAAGTATACTACTTTAACTCTTAAATAAGATCTCTTACTTGCGTCATGTTCATATGATATGATAAATATCTATTATTAATCCGTGGTCAACGATGCTGGTATTTCAACTAGTTATTTCTCTGTATACCTCTTTAGTTTTAAATTTTGTTGCATACTGTTTGTTGATCCTTAAATAAATTAAAAAAAAAAAAAAAAAAAAAAAAAAAAAGGGAGCGGAAGGCAAGGCGAGGAACAGGACGAAAACGCAGCCACACTACGTCTCTGGCTACTTTCCTCGCCACTCTAGTGTGTGAGGTCGCACCAACAGTTATATGTGGACAGCTTTTCTATTGCTCACTCTCCTTCTATAGGACGCGCATAGGAGCTATAAGCATTAAAACCAATGTATTTTTATCGCACCAGCTCCGAAATGCTTTCTTTATTTATCGTATATAATCTGCGTGCCAAAGTCGTTTATATCCGCTAATACTGAAAGTAAATTCGAAATTCTAACGTGACGAACTGTGGTCTAATTTTTACATATTTAATGAAACATTCCAACCTCTTTCATCAGCACTTCAAATAGTTTCAGTTAAGGAGTTTCTTTAATAACCTTAAATGAAATACAACGTTTTCCTTGCTGAGATGAAATGTTGTGTTGCACTAGGGTGCAAAATTTATTTACGCCTCATGCCTATTGAATCTGGTAAGATCTATTAGGTAATCCATGCATTTACTCTTGTTGCAAGCTAAATTAGACATTGTGATAATAACAGGATTTAAAATAGTTCGTCATTTCTAAAACTAGTCTACATGTGTGTAAACTTTGTGTTTGTAAATCAATGCATAGAATGTTTTGAAAAAACATATTTTTCATTACTCATACTCGGAAAGTAGGTCTGAAATTGCCTGAGGAGCGGGTTGAAAGTAATACATTACAGCCCTAGAGAGAATCACTTTCAACTGACAGTGACAGTTGACAACTGACAGACACTAAAATTATAAAAAAACTAGTTCTATTTTCACATTTATATTGAACCATATTCCAACTTTTTTCTTTTTTTTCTGAGGATTATGGTCCCGTACTTCTCATGCATTTGCAAGTGTCAGTTCATGTTTTTATTTTTAGTTTCCTTGTATTCCTAATGAGAAGCACAGTGTTTACCTCGAGGTTAAAGACTTATTTAGTCCCTCGAACTATTAGCGCCTTCGCTACGCTCGGGTGCCAAACCCCGTCTCGGGCCTAAATAAGTTACTTTCACCCCTAGGATAACGATGTACTATTGTAATTTCAGCTGTAATCAAGATCAGCAGTCATCAGAATGGGTCTCAAGAGGATCATCATTATGAAAAGTATCATAAAAGGGTATGTGAATAATGAATAGGTACTTTTCTTTATTATAACTATTTATTTTACTACCTCTTTGCTAACAAAAAAGTGTGATTAATTTCTTCATTGCCGTGTTGATAGCAGCTACATATTTTAATAACTATCAATCGTTTTCAGGAGAAATCTCCATTCAGAGATCGCTCGCATGAAGAACCAAGAGATAAACAATATCCTTTTTATAAATCCATAGTTATTGAACATTAAGTAAATTAATATACCTATTGAAATTGAACCAATTGAAGTGAATAGGGTTAGCTCAGAACCTCAGAAAGTATCACCAGGGAAAAGGAAATAAAAAATGGCTAACAACTTTGCATGTTTCGAGGACAACCTATAAAGCCGAGTCCGCTGCGGCATGTTTTCGCTCGGTTAGATTCTCTCCAAATAATCATTCAGCTCAACAAACCGCTAGGGCTCCAGGGCACACCCCTTCTGGGGTGCCTGGGCAAGTCTGATTCCCACCCCCGGCGATGGCCCAAGCCGAGGTTCGTACCTTCGAGGTGCCCTTGTGCTAGTCGCCCAAAAACTTAAACCATCAAGTTATGCCGAACGCAGTCTGCGTTCGCTAACTAGTCCGGTCCATCTGTAGAGGCCAAAAGGCCAACATTACAAGTCAATATCAAAAAAAAAAAAAAACATGTTTTCGTGTTAGCTAGCACACTAACTGTTAGCTAACACCAAAGTCACATCCACTTTTCGTGTCAGTAACATGTGCCGAAGCGGACCCGGCTTAATACGCTACTCGTGTTTTGTTTTTAACCACCGACGCAAAAAAGGGTGTTATAAGTTAAACGTGTATTGTCTGTGTGTGTGGCATTGTACTTTCAAAATTGATGAGCCAATTTAGATTGTTTTTTTTTTTAGAAGAGCCTAGATCGTATGTTCTTTTCTTGTTCTTAGCTATGATTCAAGAAAATCTGTTCAGCCATTTGAAGACTATAAGCTCTTTTATCGAGTTAAAAAAAATACTTGTTCATGGAACGCAGCGTGTTTGGTATCAAAAGATTGGCCGGAGTACGCAACAGCGCACTGCGCTCCAAAACTGGTGTGTTCGACGTTGGGCAGATTAAAATGGGATTGGGTGGAGCATGTGGCCAATGCCGTAACTAGCCTTTTATGCTCCCGGTGCGAGCTTCTATAACTACACCCTTGAAAACAAAACTTGGTCCTGGTGTGATCATTTCTGCGCCCCTCCAGAGTCTGCGCCCTGTGCCTGGGCACCGCTGGCACAGCCCTATTTACGGCACTGCATGTGGCGCGTATGCATCTCGACCGATGGGCAAGGATCGTCACACAGTGGATTCCTTATGGACGACCAATCAAGGAAGTCCTAAGAAACGTTTGCGTGACGATCTTTCCTCATTCCGGAGAGGGCATGATCGGAATTTATGGAAGGAAATGGGGGAGACCTTTGCCCAGCGTGAGACAGTATAGGTTAAGTAGTTTCATAGTGAACATTTATTCACCAATTCATCACACCACATAACGCAGCTAGTATCTGACCTCAGTTTATGGGAAGGTGACAGTGTTTGTATGCATGTATTTATTAATTAAATACTTTTTTCTTCGGCATGACTACAACATTACCCAATGGGTATCGACCAAATCTAGAAACACTAGATACCGAATCGCCCTTTTCATTGATTTCCTTAACGTCGTGTTTACTAGACGGTCAAACGAATCGAAGATAAGAAGATAGGAGGTTGCTGCCTGCCGAGCATCACGATGTAGATTAATGAGGTCAAATTACGTAAGATACGATACAATCTAATACTTAAATAAAATATGTACAAAATCTTATCTTGTTTTATTTTAGAATTACGGTTTCTTCTGCGTATTATGTTATTGGTTTTTCTAGGCCGTGCAGGCGATCTTCGCTGCTGGATTTTGGCACTCTTCTACACACCCTCTGTTTGTCTTGTTTTTTCTATTATTCGCCAACGCACTGGTAGGTATGTTTAAAACGCTCGATGAGGTATGAAAATCAATGGAGAGTACATCTCGTATGAGGATTTAGAATCATAATGGCGGCATAATTCGTCATAAAACGTTTCCTAACTAGATAGCCTATCGATTTGAAAACGAGGGTGATAAAAATAATTTATTTGGCCAAAACACGAGTAAATCATAAAAATGAATGCACAATGGGAGTTTAAATAATATTAGTCACTTCGAAACGCCCATGATAGCGGCTGATTCGCTGGAAGACTTACAATGTATAATTATGCTAGCTGGCAGCAAATTCTTCGAAACATTCAGATCTTTGATATAAAACTAACATGACTTACTATGGACATATGTAGGTAGTGTGGTCCTCAGTTCAGGGGATAGATTTTTGAATAGTTTGTATGATTTCGCACGGAAACGTGCAAAAAGATTTACTATTGATAGAAAGTAAATTAAAAAAGGTTCAATCCACTCGTTGCGTCGAAATTTCGTTGGGCGTACGAAATATACGAGCGATTCAAAAATAAAGCCCTAGCCCGCTCAGCGAACTATGGAAAAGCTCTTAACGATTCTCTGAGGAACTGAACGAAGTAATTCAAAGTTGTCGACGTAGCTCACCAATATTAATAAAATTAGCAAGACGGGAAGTGGCAGTGGAACGTCATCTTTCGTAGAACCTATAACCGCGTTGGGTGATGATGGTAATAATGGGATATTCTAGAGTGGAGCTGATCAAACATTTATTTGATCTGAGTGGAGTGACTTGCCTACATCATAGACAAATTACCTAACTACCTATTACTACATCGCCTACAGCAAGAATCGGCGAGACGTTGTACCTTTTCAAATATGTATATTACTAACATCGAGATACCTAGTTATTCTCAGTAAAATGTAATAAAAAAAAATTATCTTAGGTTATTCTATCTCGATGATTACAAAGTATCAACTTTTTTCTGTACTTTGGTACAGTAACGCCCAAGCTTTGAAAGCTCTGTTTTTTTTAGTCCAAATCACACCCCATTAGTGAAAATTTCGTAAGTGGCTTCTAGGCGGTTTGGAAACAATATTAAAATACTATTATGGAAACTGACGTGGTTTTCACACATTTTATTTATATTACACGGGAATTATTCACGTAAGAATAGGCAGATACTCCGACTATAGTGACAGTAGACACCTTGATAAAGACCGCCGAATGCGGTTGAAACTATCGGAGTATCCGGCCTATTCTTACGTGAGTAATTCTCGTGTAATATAAATAAAATATTAATATACGTTTCACTGCATTATATCATATTATGACTACACTCGTGCTCGTTATCGATCACTTAATGGTTATTAATCCATATTAGCTATTACAAATTAGCACTCGTAAAACAAGTTTTTGAAAATATAAATATATAGGTAGGTACTTAATGTAGAAAATAAAGTCAGGCGTGAAATTTTTTTCCACGTTAGCGCCAATAAAGAGCGCTATCGCTATGCATTATTATGCGATGAAATGACTAACATAACGTACACATCACACACACATCATCAGCCAATTAACGAACACTGTTGGACACGGCCTCCCTCATAGAGAGGGGTGTTGCCATAATCCCCACGCTTGGCAGGCGGCTTGGGGATCGCAGTACGAACATAACGTACGTAGGTACCTAAATAATAAGTTACTCATTGAAGCTGTCCTTATAACCACGTTAATCATTTTACCTACCTATATAACCATTACAACCTATAAATAATAATAACCACAAATTATGGAAGATACTAAGTAGGTATACCATTACTTCCTAACCTAAAATCCTACGCGCGTTATTATTTGGATTAAGGACAGTCAATGTTATTTAAAAAAATTCAGATAAATCACGTAAACACATCGAATGTATAAATATGTAAGGCGTAAATACGAACAAAAGACAAATAAGCATAATAATACAATAGACTAAATATTATAACTAATATGCTAAAATTCCTAAGACAAAATCATTGATTACAACTTAAGTGTAATTTATTCGCAAAATGTTCCTAGTTAGGTATATAACTATAGCTTAGACGAGTATTTAAAAATAAATCTATCCGCTCCGCACTAAGACAAATTTTTATTATTTACCTAGGTATTGTATTCTCTTTGTTATTTACCTAGTCCACAGACGGTAAAGCTCAGAGAATAGGTTTTCTTTGTCTTTGGTAAAGCTACTAGAAAGTCTGACCTAGCATGTGGCTCCGCAATTTGTTTACTCACGTGTTTTAAAATTACTATAAAATAACCTGCTATATAACATACAAAAAAACCTGACCTAGTCCAAGCCTAGCATTTTTACATGATACCAGAGCCAACATGTGCGCTACATACACACGTGTTGGCTCTGGTACGTGTGCGCACGGAACACTATCTTAGGCCCTGGGCCCTTATTCCGCACGGTTAAAGGTGCGCTAACGTGGCCACACTATGTTAGCCTCTATTCCTTAGGAAATAAAGGCCAACTATATGCGTTTTTTTTAACGCGCCGCGTTACGAGCGTATTTGCCCGTGCGGAATAAGGACCCTGGGCCCTTAATTCCATAACTACAAACTAACACGTAACGCGGCACGTTAAGTTAACCTCAAAAAGTTGACCTTTATCTCCTAAAGAATAGAGGCCAGTTTTTTTGGGGATAACTTAACGCGCCGCGTTACGAGCTTGTTTGTAGTTATGGAATCAGGGCCCTAGCGAGAGCGTTGCACGTATCTTGATAGAGGCCCGAACCCTCAAACACAATGAACAATCCAACGTCTAGCTGTGTTAAGTTAATGCGATTCAACAAGATCGAATCAACGTCTTTTTCGACCATATTTATGGGCTATCTGTAAAAAAGAGTAAAACGAATTAAGTAGCTAACAGACTTGACGAATTTGGTCGACGGAAAGCCGTCCAATTTAACAACTTTCTAAGTTAATTTGTTACAGTGTGCAACAATTTACCTAGTCTGTGGTTTAAATATATTTGTTTGTCTGTGGCTGAACTATCTGATTCTAGAATTTTTTGTTATAATTCTCGGTGATTTCATTTATTTTGACTGTTAAAGAACAAAAATATTTGTACTCTAGTGGTTATTAAGTGACAAAATAGTGAATAATTTCAATACATAAACTAAAACTATGTAAATGACTAGAGATAAACGTGGGTTTAAATTCACAGTGAACAACCATGCCGGCGGCCATTTTGGAAAGAAACAATATGTATGTATTGTTGACAAATTATTATATTAGGGTAGGTAAGTACTACATAGTACCGTGCTGTATGTGAACTTAGCCACGTAATTTTTTTTCTCTATTAATATATATGTGATGGTCGGTCTGTTTAATTACAAAAACTACGTAATATACGAAGAATTCGTTTCATTCCATTTGGTCAGGGACAGTCTGGTTTTTAGTGCTACCAGTATTAAAAAGTAGAATATAGCGCCACACGTGGCGCGGCGTGGCATCTATAGATAACGATTGCGTAATTAGTCTAGTCAGTTCGTTAGTAAACCGTTGGACAGGCATGGCACTTGATTGACCACGCGTTATGTTAACATCTAATAAAGATGAACTTAATTCCCTAGGGAATAGAATCACGCGACCGCAAACAACTACACCTATTCGGGCCCGCGTTTAGAGTTGGGCGTAAGGCCCCAGGACCAGGACTGGTAAAAAGTAATTATTATGGCACCAAAATAAAGAAACATTTTTGATACCTCAACATGTAATAAAAAAATTAAACGAACTATTTTTTTCATCTGTGGATGAAACTTCGAGAACTCTCGTACTGGCAAACGTGGTTGACAGTTTTTGATTTGAAATGTTAGTCTATGGATAAAGCCAAGCCACTTCAATATTTCATCTGTCATTTTCGTTCTCAATCGTTTTTCGTGGTATTTACATTAACACGATCTTTCGCGTGAACTAAACAATCGTTCCGTTAATTACGTAAGTATGGTTCGTGTTTTAACATGACTTCGCCATGTGCATTATGTATTATTATTTTAGTGAAGAGTTAATCAGATTGAACTTTAAACATGCATGGCGGCCATTTTGTGAAACAATCGTTTCACTCTTAAGTTTTCAATATTCTTATTTTTTACTTACGGTAAGTTAGGCGCCTGGCTATGATCAGTTGAGCTGATAAGGGTCAAACACAGACGAGACCTACAGGAAGACATTTTATCCACGAAGTCTAACAAGAAATAAGGTTTGTTTGTAGTGACGTGCAGCCGCAATATTCAGTGTTGCCAAGTGTAGACGAGATCGCCATCCGTGTTGCCGAAATTTTGACTTCAAGTAACCTAAATTCGCCAATTTCTTACTGTAACCGTTACTGTTACCTCAGCAATACCTCCTAAAGGATAAAACTGTAAGTATAACGCTTCCATTTATTTATTATTTTTTCTGAGACTACTAAAATGATAAATTGATAAGTTCGTACGCACTACGTATCTTGACAAAACAACAGATTTTTTGCGTCATATTGTTGAAGAAGATGATATAGCCTGCCCTATATTGGCGGTGGGGGCAACATTGGAGTGTGGCTTAGGAACTTAAATATTTGTTGAACGTTAATAAATATCGTCAAACAAGTCATGTCACAGTGAAAGTAAGTCAAGCGAAAGTAAGTCGTGATCAATGCCAATCTAAGTAATGCCCTAGTAAAGTGCTGGAGACCACTAGAGACTTCAATGGACTTTTAGAAACAACACGAAAATACATGTTTCACCTCGTTTTATCACTTACCAACACTAGGGTATCACGTAATAATTAATAACCCACCATTAATACAAAACAATTGTATTCAGTAATTTAGTTATAAAAATAAATGGTTTTCTCTTTTTAACCTTATTTCACATCCTATACATGCGTAGATATACTACACATTCATACTATAAGTTAAAGTAAATAAATACAAATATTGCTAGCATATTTACCATTCATCCTTTCAGCCACACGACCTCCACTGCTGGACATAGGAACATTGATTGATTGCATTGATTTCCAAAAGGGCCTGTTGGAAGTGGCTTGCATCCAGCGTTTTCCTGCGGTTTCTTTTAGGTACCTAGTCCATTTTGATGATGATGTTGACTTGCCTACGCTGCGCATTAGGTGACCGGTGCGATATGTGTGCTCTATTCCTACGGAAAGTATACTTATAGGAATCTTAATATATTTAAAATATCATTATTGTAAATACTTTAAAGTAATCAATATCGTATTCATGCCTTATTAAATATTTCGCATTGTTCTTGACCTTGACTTTTAATTTTATCTATCAAATCACCCTAGTTCGTGCTAAAAATATTTGTGGTGGCAACACTTTGACAACGCAGTACGCAGCCATGTGGCAGCCATGTTTCAATTTCAAAATGTGGCTTTATTTTTCGTTTCGTGTTCAACGTGCACCTTCTTTATTATATTTTGGCTCTGAGGAAGTAGCCTAAAATAGCCTTATTGCAAGTTAGCCTAAAATGGCGTTTTTGTGTATCATAGACATTTTTACAACAAAATCAACTTATTTTTAATTTTAAGATAAAATCGACTGCAATGTTTCTTGTAAACCTAGAAGAATAACTCGAATGTCTATAATATTATAAACTAGTATTGTACCATAGTTGTAGCCAGGGAGGTTTGGGGCTTTAAACCCTCTCCCCCCTGAAATATGATAGAATATTCAATAAAATAGAGTAAGATTTTTCAGATATTTTTTATTACAAAGTTATCAAAACAAAAAATAATCTTCTACTACAGAGTAGACTAATTTATTTGTCATGCTAATTAAATAAAATCAACACTTATTAATCTATGAAACCTTCAACTACTTAATTAGTTTTATGTTATTTTTTTTTTGCTATGATACTTCTATGATTAAGGTTTATTCCCTAATCACTGTTATAAAATGCTTCGTATGTTAAGCTGTGCATATAATATTGGGTTAAAAATAAAGCTCGAACTGATGACAGCCTTGCTCGGTTTATTTCATTCCACCATTTGATTGAGGCCCCATGTTAAAAAAACTTTCTATGTTTGCATTCTGCGTGGCTAGCATGCGCACCGCGACAAAATCTTGTCATTTTGTCGAGCGAGAACGCAACAAGGTGTCTAACGCCTGTCTCGCTTTGGCACGATAAAAAGAGGCGACATATATTATCGCGGTGCGCATGCTAGCCCGGCTGGGCTGTAATAGCATTTATATTGACAAACTCGCATTTCTCTGGTAATGGTTGCCCACAACACAACGTATGGAGTACTTATTATGATTAGACTTTCTCCACAAAGTTGTAAATTACGTTTGCGAAAAAATTTTAGGATTTTTGGATGGAAGTTAGTCTTTTCCTCTGGATTTTTCAAATTTTAATATGATAACTCTTGGCCCATGCGTTTACGTAGCACGGGCCGAAGGTTACCAGATTAAAATTTGACTGATGATATTGATTATTAGATCAGCATCTTGCAGTTTTGGCATTACAAAACTATCTACGTTATGTTGCAATCGGGCGCTATCCAGCTATTATAGTGATGCGTCTACCTCATTATCTGACCTTAACGAGACCAGATTATTTCAGCATTAGTACCTACACTAATGAAAATTGAAAACATCTATCATCTGTGAGTGATGGCGGCCGAACGGTAGCATGTGAACTTTACACTTTAACAGCACCCGATTAGATCCTCGGCCTTGCACCATTGACTTACCTATTTAGTATAAATTAAGTGCAGATTCGATGACATCGCTCAAAAACGGTGAAGGAAAACAGTTTGAGAAAACCGGTATGTCCAAGAACCTCAAAAGTTCAAAGACGTGACATCCACTAATATGCATTGGGCCAGTAAATTGGGTGAATTAGGACCCATCCTCTCTCCGGACATGAGTCCCAGCAATGAGAACATGATAGGCTGATAATGATGAATGAAAACATCGCTCTTTTTTGCCTCTTTTTCAGAAGCAGCCAAATGGCGACCAGTCTTCTGAAACAGCAATATTTGGTCGCGTTGACGGCCCTCGAGATTGCCTAAAAGACAAAAAATCCTCTGGGACCACAGGCGACACGGAATGGTGCGTGATTGTGTAAATAAATACCATTCAATTACCTTGCTTAGGTACCAATATGAGGCGCCATAAACGTATAAAATAAGAAACATCTTAGGCGATGCGGCCGTTGGTACTACTAAAGTAGAAATTTCTCTGGCTGATTGAAACTTAAAAATCAGGAGAATGTGATCGTCTTACGGTAGATCGAGATGAGATTGGAAATCAGTAGATCTCGTAATAACGGAAGGTTCGCGGGAACGCGGATTGTTGTCCGCAGCAACGTTCGTGCTAGTAAAGATAAGGGGGTCGCGCCGATTTGTATGCTTATTTTTTAGTGTTGCACGACGTGTGGCTCACTGATTATGCTGAATTGAAACTTATCACTAAATACTCTGCGATCGCAGAAGGCCGCAAATCTAATATATCTGATACCCACAGTAGAGTAGCATAGATTACCAATATAATCATGCCACATGCGTCAGAAATGTAGGGTTCGAGCAAATAGAAAGGGAAGGCAACAAGGTAATTTAATTTAACACGCTTTTATTAGCTTGGTATGTATGTAACGGAATCTTTGAACTTGATTTTCAACTACAGTGTAAACTCTATATAGCGACACTCCATTTAACGACAAACTCCCTAAAACATCGAAATTACTTGACTTTGGTTAGTTTACCTTGTTGTCCATACAAATACACTCTATGTAGCATCACACCCGCTCTAATTAACGACAACAATACGTCATTATTCAGCAATAAACTAGTTTATAACACCTCACATTTAAAATAAAATACTGGAGCAGCCAAAAACGTCAGACGAAGATAACAGACTATAATTTTATTTGTATTAATATTGTTGTTTGTAAACTTTATACTTTACCAGTAAATACATAATTATTATAATAGTAAAATAATATTGATTTTTATTTTCTCCATTTAACGACAACTCTCTATAACACTATAAAATGCGCAGTCCCTTAAGTGTCGTTATATAGAGTTTACACTGTATTTCAAAATGTCTAATTAATTTGAAATTGTGCACACTTATCAGGAATGATGACAATGCAATAATTTAGTTAATTTTCTACTTTTTAGCTTTTTTTTTATTGTTTTTAACTATTATTTATTTTATTTAAGTACTCTCAGGTGAACGCACGTTGTTTATCCGCACCGCACGCGCCGCATTCAAGGGAGTTTAAACTAACTACTTAATAACCTGTGATCACTACTCAGTTAGTCATAGACGTCATAGTGACAGGTATGAATTCAGTGGTAGGTATGCGGCGCGTGCGGTGCGGAAAAGTGCGTGATCTCCGAATTCTTTTACGTAGGTACTACGCGCTATCTAGTTCGCATATTCAATATTTTTTCACTGTTTAAAAACTAGTTTTTCCCGCTGATTCAGCCGCTATCCTTCAGGAAGCTAATTTTTTTACAATGACAATGATAATCATAAAATTAAGGGGTAACCTATACCTGAGATACTTCCGTATGAAATTTCATCCAAATTCAACTTTCACTACGGACTCTACGGAGGCGAGTGCGAAAAAACATCCATACGTTTATTCCACCAAAAACTTTATTGAATAAAAAAAATCTTCAAGCTATTCACGACGTTATTTTCTCGGGATCGGGAAACTGGAATCGAAACCCGTACTGATCGTGTACGCATATGCAGTGTACGTGAACAATCGAGTTACAAAAATATGACATGTGACCCTATGGACCCCAAAAAGTCTGGACCGATTTTGACGGGACGGGACGGGATTTTGTAACTGTATCTATTTATTAGATACTTACGACTGAGACTTGAAACTTATATTACTTATATAATGCTTTATTAGTACCCTCCAAAACTGTTACAGTGTTCCCCTAGCTTACAGCTTCAGAGATTACGTGACTTCAAAAACTATTTGTCTGCCAGCGGGCACCTTCGGGTTTTTTTGAGACGTTATCTAAAGCTTATAATATTTTCGGTACTCTCGATTTTCGAATAGAGCTTTTCTTGGTGGGTATCCTCGAAAAGAATATTAGTTTTTCCCAAAGCCCAACAGCTTTAGAGAGAGATGCGACAGGTGCCCCTCCCTGCCCCCCTTGGCGACGCCCTTGGCAATCGTCTATTTTAAGTATTCTGATCTAAAACATGTAGGTATGTTCCACGATTCCTAGCTATGAAAATTATGAACAGAGTTCAATGATTCTTCTGTAAATTAGGTAAGTAATATGAAAGGGTTAATTTTATAACTTTTTGTTTCAGATACTACGATAATAATGGAAACCGAATTAAAGGTGTTCCATTCCGAAATTTCAAGAGTTGATTGCGAAGAAGAAAATCATTTGTATGATCTCTTAAAAATTGAACCAGCTAAACCGGTGGCACAACGTCCCCCCTGCACTAAAGATGAGTCGTGGGAGTTCAAACCTAACTACGAAAAACACTACTCGTCTAAAAGATTACAATCAAAATTAAAAGTCAATACTGTAAGTCATGTACGAGCTTTGTTTGAAGAAGATGTATATAATTATTTAGCAGATGACTTAGAACAACAGCAAAATTATTTACTGCGAAAAATACGTGATGGGTATTCAAATGAAGAAAATACCAAGAAAAATGCGATTGGTCTTCTCAATGCTGATAAGCCAATATCTAGATCATCGTGGCAAATGCTTTCCAATATTAACCCTGAACGACATCATCATTCCAAACAGTTCGTTCTATGGAATGGTAGGTGCATTCAAGTGAATGGAAGTAAAGGAGGAAAACATAAATTTATTTGTAACTATGATTTAAAAACCAAAGAAAAAAAATCTGTGAAAAACTTATCTATCTTCAAAAAAGGCCCGCTGAAGTCAAGAATAGGGTTGTTGCGGAATTCTCTAGACGTGAAATTTAAACCTGGACCTCTCAGAAAGAAGAAGTTTCTGGATGCCTCCCATCATAAATATCAAATGGGTAACATAGAATTAGTTAGACTTCCAGCACCCGGACTAGAAGTGATACCTGCATACGGTACGGTACTAGAACCATCAATTTCAAGTTTTATTAATAACTTGCGTGGAGAAAAAGGAATGATACCTAAAAAATTAGCTGAATTTGCTGTCTCTGTTCTTGGAACAGCACATAACAATACAGCTGAGCAACTTAATGAAAATTGTTGCATAACTTTTGATTTAAAATACAAATGTGAACAAAATCTTGTACTGATGCGTCGGAATGCAGTCGAAACTACATCATACAAGAACAATGAAAATGATTCTAATAGCAATAAAAAATTCACAACAAAGTCGATACAAAATTCTCATGATGTTGGAAGTGACACCAATTCAATCGTGAACTTCAGATCTCCACTTGAAGGAGATACTTCTGTGCATGTCAAGGATGAGTCGATTTTTGAAATAAAACAAATAATGAATGAAATGTTGCACTCTGTTCACATTAACTTAAACCAAGATACTATGTACTCCAAAGATGATCCCAGAGACACTATAGCAGATGAAAGCAAAGACTTAATCGCTTCGAAAGACAAATCAAAAAAAAAGTTTTGCGAACTGGACAAACTAGCTGTCACCGTTATAAATCTACCCGAGAGCTCCAAAAACGATTATACCAAACCATGTGGCAAATCTTTTTGCACCATGGGATGCGTTTGTGAGTCATTAGATGGTGTATTTCGTTTAAAACAACACTGCGGTGTCCACGATTGTATGTTCGGTTGCAAATGTGAAGTATCTAAGTACAAAAACATTGAATTAGAACAAGACTGTGGTGACATAATACCGGGTCTCTTGAATCTAGATAACGAGATAAATTCGCATTTGGCTAAAGAAGAGCAAGAGTTCCATCAAACAGTCATATTCAGTGGTGATAAAAGTATTTTATTAAAGTCCCGAAAAAGGAACTGGAAAGCTTCAAAAAAATATGCAGAGTTTTACAGCCAAATGAATTTAAAAGGCGATGATAAAATTAAAAGATTTTTAACAGTAGATATTGAAAGATTGTGTTGCAAGAATATCGAACCGTTGTGCATGGTTCACAACTTGTACAAATGCTTTTGTAAAGGCAAATTTACGGAAACTTATGTGCGTAATGATGCTGTAATAAATACTACTAAGTCCCTGAACAGTGAAAATACTACAGTTCAAGATGGAATTAATACAAACATGTCCTTACATACTGAAAGTACTGCACTCGATTCAGACAGTTGTAAAAGAAAGTTAAGAACCACTTTAAGAAAAACTTACCGAAACCGCAGAAGTGATGAGTCCCGAAAATATAGCCTCAATACTGATGATGACGACGACGAACTTAATATTGCATGCGCAAGAACGATAGGCTATCATGGAAGAAAATATTCTGATGACTATTACATAACCACTAACAGAAAAGTAATAGAAATGGAACAAAATGACAAGCTATTGAAAAAGAAGATGTTGAGACTGATTAATGGTAAAAATATTAATACGTCAAATGTGATTTCATCAAATATGGTTTCATCAACATCTGACACATTAAATAAAAATTCAGAATTATTGGATTGTGAAACACTTGAAAACGAGAGCAACCATGATAGTTGCGATAAAATTTTAAATGAAACTGAAGAGAACAATAAAGACAATTTAAATAAAGCTACAAACAGAAACGGAGAGTACTATTCTTTTGCCAACACATCAGGTAAAGGCAGTTTACAAAGTTGGTTAGAAACCAGTTATAAAAATTATAAAGAGCGCCATAGAAAAGGCGTTGTTAAAAATTGCTTAGATGCACCAAAGAAAGGAAAAGCGGCTTTTCTGAGTTGGGATTTTATCTTAAGTCGTTATAGAGAGCGAAAAAACATTTTCGTTGTCTCTAAACAAGAGCCATTTCGATCATTCTTGGCTGTAGATGACAAGCATCCTATGTTTGCAAACTGTATAAATATCGACGATATTCGTTTTGCAGACTTGCCTAAATACCCGATTATTATAAAAAACTTAGTAACGAACGCAACCGATTCGGAAAATGTATTTTGCATATTACGCGGTTGGGACCACTGTTGGGAACTGATTGGCTCTGCTGTAAAAGTAATTGAAAAACCTACCGGCAGCCAAACTGAAGACACGGACTTTTTTGATTCGGGAAATCTTATGACTACAGACTACTCATCTGACAACGAAGCTGACGAATCCATTGATCAAAATTGCGAGAGTGTGCCTTTGCAAGGGGCCAATGAGTGTAGCGAAGTAGAGCAACCAAGCTCAACCTCAGAAAAATCAAAATGGTTCCTGTTGACGGTTGAAAATGATTTTACCGAAATTCAGTTTTATAAGAAGGGATTCTACGTGACTTACGAGGGAATACAACGGTCGATCAATTTAGCTCGCATTTCAGGAAAAACTGTCAGATTGTCTTTACGGACACGCACAGATAAAACACTCAACAATAATAAACATCCATATGGCGTTTATGCAATTCCATGTAACAAAAAGTGCTGTGTGTTTATTGGACCCTATGAAGGAGAAGAACCATTAGGTATTGAGGTTGTCAAAACAGTGGTACATTCTAGAAGACTGAAAAAAACGAGAGGCATGTGGATTACCACTAACAAAGTTGATGACATTAATGTTATTGACAACCCACTAGCATATTTACCAGATGTGTTACAAAGCGAAACTTTTCCAATCGTTAATACTGGCATAACTGCCGGGTCAAAACCAACTGCAAAAAATGATGAACAGGGGGAAATTCCGAACCAAGAAAAAACAAAACACGTCAAGCCAATAAAAATTCGCCGAACGAATGGTTTTTACCATCTTTCACCTAAGAACATTTTACAAAAAATAACAATGCCTAATTTGTTTACCAATAAAAGTAGTGCTATAAAGGAATTATTTATGAAAACAGCAGACGAATCAAAAGAAGATAACACATATCCATCCATGTCAAATTTACAAAATGTTATGGAATTTGCACCACAGAAAAATGACGTGGAAGAGTCTAACCCGAGCACATCGTCGTTGGTGGAATATATCAAACCGGTTGCCGAAACAACACCACAAATCAAAATAACTCGTGTCTATTCGGAAAATAATTTACAGAATCAGGGCGGGTCCACTATGCTTATCCTGAAACCTGAAGAAATCAATAATAAAGCACTGAGGAACCCCGTTTCAAATGATGAGTTTGCGACGGATGTTGAAAAATTTCTTGAGACGTCTACAATTTGCATCGCACCTCAGGAAGAGGTATTGGTAATATCTGACGGCGATGATGATGTGGCGACTTCTTCCAAAGATGTATGGATTCAGTGCTGCAATGTTGAAAAGTTTGGCTACATTCGGGCGAAAATATGCGACGACAATGCTGGAATAAGTTTCGAGTTTCCTGGATTTAAATACTCGGAATTTTACAGTGAAAAAGAAGCTTTTGATAAAATCAACCAGTGAGCATCTACCTATAATTACATATTTTTTATGAGTCAGTTTTTTTGTCAATATTTACCTTCGCGCCATACCCGCAGATATCTCAGCAGTAGAGTGATCGGGAGAATAATGTGATGTTTAAAACTGCCTCATTATACATTTTCTTATTTTTATACTGGCAATTAGTAATTTATTTATTTTTTATTCTAGGGTTCTGGCTAGAAAAATGTATATACCAAGAAATTTTAAACTGCAATGGCAAGTTATCACGGAAAAACAAAATTTAGTTGGTGACATTTTGACACCAAAATGTTTTGAAAATAAAAAATATGTAAGTACCGTTAGATTAAGTGGATCCAAGACTATACCCAGTTTTAATATTTTTTATTTCTTTGCCTATCTTTAGATATAAAAATTGTAAGTGATCCGTACAACTCAACTAACATTAAATTAGGTACATATTTTCAATTCTTATATACTGACTGCAAACTTTGCATTCCAGCTATTAATCAAACTCCGGGAACAACAAACCAATAAAAGTCTACTGAAGCTCCCCGCCACATCTAAAAATAATACCACAGAAACTCCAACACTTCGCAAAACTCGTTCTAAGAAAGTGGTAAAAACATATGTTAAAAAGAAGCGGGCACCAATCGACGGCGGTGCCGATACTCCAAACACTAAGCCTATGGTAATTATTTATCATCCTATTCCTGGCGTTATCCACTTTTCTGTTTCTCAGCTGCACTGAACGGTGGTTAAACTTTTGACTAAGCCATTGTAATTGACTATGGGAGCAATCCTGAAGCCGTAATAAAAAGTATCATTCTACAGAAAAAAGTCATTCTCTCTCAACAAACTATATAAAACAGATGATATTTTTTTCGCGAATGTTGTCTCGTGGTGGAAGTTATTTGAACTGATACTGATAATGATCTGCTTTCGACTTAGTTCCGAACAACATTACCGTTTTTTTTATTAATGACTTGGGTTAATTATGTTGAATTGTAACTTAGTCAAATAATATTCTAGTGGGACAAAGCTAGTGGGGAGAAAGGGAATAACCCAATGTTATAAGTGTTGCTTGTTGTACTATGGAACCCTAAAAATTACCGCCGGTGGCGGCTTCACGTCATTTCGTCAGACCGACTGAGTTATCTGTAGTCAGGTAGCCAAATGGTAGAACTATGGTTTCATATTTTATTGTATCGTCGTTAGACACCTCCACTTAGAATAAACTAAACTATAAGGGTCTTACTTAAAAACGTTACTCAAGTTGACATACGCTTAGATATGCTCCGTCTTGTTTTCGCGTGTGACGATTGCTGTCAGTGAGAAGTTGAAAGAGCATTTTAAAACATAGATTAACTTGAGTAACGTTTTTAAGTAAGGAAATATTATTATTATTTCTCTGAAACCGGCTTACCACTCACGTTATGTTTTATGGGTCGAGACGATCGACCTGTTTCGGAGCCATTAGAGATCCTTCATCAGGGAACCCTGACAGACCTGACCATGAAGTAGTCTAAAACCGACTTCCAACTATCAGGTAGTCTAACCAAGTGTCACTTTAATTAATTCAAATAATATATTTTTATTATTTTAGCAAATGGATATAATAGAAGATTTAGAAGAGGCAAGCAGAAAACTTGAACAAGAAAGTGTGGTGCTTTGGAATGAAGCTGTCACGAGGAGAGATGAAATCTTCGGCTCATTGTCCGTCCCGGACGATGTTAAGGTCGATATGACGGAAGCACTGCAGGATATCATGTTGTTAAATGAACAATAAAATACATGCCGTGCGCTCCCCTGTCAAAGTTTAAACCTATTTTAATGTATCTTTTATCGAAGGACTCTATTAAAAAAAAAAACAATAATAATAATCAGTCAACTTGACTATTGCATTAAAAAGTTACATACAGGTGATGTAAAGGGTGGATAACATACTTTTTTTTTTCGTGAACTACTTGTGCGATTTTGATGATACTTGAAAAGTACCTCTATATTTAAATTGACACTAAGACTTGCTGATATTTTATTCATATTTGCATGAAAATTGGACGAGTAGTTTCCGCAAAATTTAACTAGTGTGTTAGTGTAAATTGTATGAAAATGAGCCAATGTCGCTGGGCCAGTGTGTGGACGTTGTTACGAGAACATTATTTGAAAATCATGGCATTCCACTGTAATACATACGAAGGTAAGCCCTACAGCACTGTAAGGCTTACCTTTGTATGTATTATACGTCCGTCGTCATTATTTTTCTGAACGGTGTCTAATGTGGCTGGTAATTTTAGTTCAGTTATTTCTGTTTAATTTTCAGTGTACAAATAGGTTTAAAATGTGAAAGAATGATTGTTTAGTGTTTATATACATGTATTCTATCATAGTTAAGTGTAGTACTTATAGACATGTATAGAGGTCGATTGTTTGTAGTTTTGTTTAGCTCGCATTTATGTTTGTTTTTTGTATTAACACCTCTTCTTCAGACTTCTTTCCCCATTCGGCTGCCCAGCGTTATATACCTTGATAAATGAGTAGCATACAAAATCTTGTATCGAGACGTTCACACGTACCTTGTGATGGGGGTACAGTGGGTTGCAATGTAATGCAGCTAGGCATAGTTCCAGTGTAGTCTAAAGACAAAGAAAGAAGAAAGATTTTATTTTGACTTTTTCTAAAAAAAGACTGAATTATTAGTTTACGATTTATGTTGGGTACCTACACACTTTATACTTTGACATCCTAGATGAGGCGTGACTTTCGCTATGCTATTATAGGAAATGCAAAAGTGGTGCCTTCCACGGTCGTAAACATTTGACGCAGAGGGCCTAGTTTAATATTGTTTCTAGTATAGCAGATACATCCTGATTTAGGTATTATTTTTGTTTTCTAATGTTATAATTAAAAGTAGGTTAAGTTTTATATTTGTAGTAAGGTCTGTAGTCCGTAGTTACTGTGTGGGTACCTAGTCTGTTTCCTATAATAATCAGAAATGTAAAGACTTGTATGTAGGTACTCATATAATTCGTGTTGACAATTTACCAACATGGTTGTACCTTAAACTATTCGATCTCTTTAGACTAAGCTACTTACATTAATGGGAGGTTTTCCAAAAGGCAATTTTTAAAAATATTAGTTCATAAAAATGCGATAGATGGCCTTGACGAGACATGAATATGAAGATTGTGCAAAAATATATTGACGAAGATAAAAAAACTTGCTCATTTTCCTAGACATACAATATCTATCTGCTGTCTATCATGCTTGTTTTTGTGTTATTTCGTTGTATAGTATTTTGTGGTTATTTGTTAACAAAGTACTTGTTTTCTTTGCTTAGCCGTGTTATATATTATTATGTCTCTTACATGTATTGTAGGTTTTATTGAACGAATACAAAAAAAATATGTCTCTTCAGCGCCATCTATAGATGGTTGCAGAACTATGTTACTAGAGCTGTCAGAAAACTTCCCATCACTAATTTACCAGTTAACGGCTATCTGGTTTTATCCAGTAGAATTTATCTAGTGTTCAAAAGATTAGGAATTGTGGTCGGTTTTTTTTGTGATATTTTGTTAAATTGGAAAACTGAATCCAATCCTATCTTCACAATTAAATTACGTAAGAGAACTGATTATTAGGATATCTTGTGAGGGTTCCATACTTACCCTCTCGAAATGTAAAGTACCTATTCTAAGTACCTACGTTTGTTGAAGTTGCTTCGGATTAAAACTATACTTACTACTGTGTTTATTATTCTTTGAACCCTAGGTTATCTAAAGCCCGTAGCATACGTTCTTTTTTAGGGTTCCGTACCCATACCCAAAGGGTACAAACGGGACCTTATTACTGAGCCTACGCTGTCTGTCCATCCGTCCGTCTGTCCTATCTTTTAACGGCTGTATCTTTTGAACCGTAATAGATAGCCAGTTGAAATTTTCACAGAATATATAAAGTTATACCGGCTACTGTGATAATATTAAATCAAAAAGTGAAAATTAAAGGGTCATATAACAAACATTTTTGTATTTGCTCTAATAATGTAAAAACGGTAATACGTACAAGCGTAAATTTTGGCATGATTATGGTACACACTAAAGTATAATAATAAAAAATTGCCAAGTGTGAGTCGTGACAAATTTCTGATCTTTACCAAGATAAGCAACGTAGGGCGCGGTTGGTACTTGGATGGGTGACCGACTGGGCGTGACGTCGGTTTTTGAATTACTTTTTGTAGTACTACCCCCTCGGTCGTTCATTCGTATACATTTTGAGCACATGGTTTGCAGTTGTGTGCCGCTCATTATTGAAGTGTAAGTTTTTAGAACTAGTAAGAATATGTTTGTGTGTGCAATACGTGTTTACCTCGCCCCCCTTTTGGCAGACTTTTTCGGTACTAGCTCAGGTTTAAAGCAAATCCAAACTATATATTATAGTTCACAGATAAAGTTACTGATGGTAAGCGACGGTGTGGCCGAGGATGGAACACGTTGATCTAGAAGATATCTATTCACTCTAGTCTTGAAGATGCCTAGATTGTAGTTCTCAGGAAACAAGGAGGCAGGGATTGGAGTTTCATTCTTGAGCAGTATGCATAATAAATAACGACCCAACCCACAACAGGGGCCTAACGCCCAACTCTAACCGCGGGCCGTATCTCGGCGCGTTAAGGTTCACAATCGCGTGAATTTTCAAACAGCGATTATTCGGGCCCGCGGTTAGTTGGGCGTAAGGCCCCAAAAGCCCGACGTACCGTTTGCACCATCGTATATATGTCGTATCTTTTCACAATTTTCTTAAGGCAATTTGACAGCTTTGAGAAAGCCAAAATATCAAAAACAATTTTGTTATTAAAGCCCTCCTATATCAAGACAAAGGTGCGCAATTCATAACACAATATATACTTTTACTAATTATATTTATTGCATTAAATAAATTTGGTTAAAGAATTGTTGAATACATATTTGATTTAAACATCTACAGATTCTGTATAACCAAGTCATAACTAAGTTAACTAACCCTCAAATTAATAAAAACTTAGATACTGTTTTAAACTATCACGGTTGTTCACTAAAGTTAAATGATTATTTGAGCTCCTTCCACAACCTTACCACGGTAAATATCCCGTAAATAATCATTTAACTTTAAAAACTTAGATGACAGATAATTCAATAGTAGACAAAAATATATTCGAATTCACGTCAAAAAGTATTGTTATTGAACATGTGTTGGTACTGACTGTACATATTTAAGAGGTTGGTGATAGTTCCTACAAGGCTGTCTCTCAATAGGTAACCCATAGCCTCTATAAAACCTTTGAAAAACTACACTAACTTCCAAACACCCTGTAGACTTCAGTGCGAGAACTAGACAAATGACATGACTATTCGAGATTTACAGGATGTTCATATTATTTTTATGGATAAGTTATACTCTTTTTATTTTTAAATAAAAAAAGTATAATATTTCTGGTGTGCACATATCATCATAAGTGTGAATTTTGCTCTCGCACGCGCGCCTGTATTAAGTTGCGCAGGTTACTTGCCTTGACAGTAAAGCAATTACCCTTAAAATTACTTACTTTACCTGCATTGGGTAACAATACTTACCCGTGACATCACAATGTTCAATAATACCGACAATGAAAAAGAAACCTCGAATATAATTAATTAATAATTTATACAGTCATAAAAGCATTAACAAGATACTCGTCAATGTACTTTATATTTGTTTATAAACACGTCTACTGTACACACTATTATTTTTCTACACCCTTCATTTGAACATTTTAAATCGTATGATATAGTATGTCTGACTAAATTATAATAGCCATCACAAACGATAGACTTTCAGTTGGAATTAGTCCGCCCGACGTCGACACGAGTCAGTCAGAGTTAGCGGTTTTAACCCTAAACGGCCTGGCGCACTCCGCTCTTTAGGTATGAAGCTACAAGAAGTCGTCTTGTCGGACTTGCCGTACCCTCTGCCGCGCGATAGACAGAGATAACGCGTCAAGAGTTACGCGATATACAGAGAGGCAACTTCTAGGTTAATATAGCTGTAGGTAGTTAGCGCTCGCACGTCCTGAATGGCACATTATTGTGTAGTAGCAAGAGTCGCTACTTCCTGACATTCCATCAGGAGCAGTACGTCTTCTTGCTCTACCTGATAGACATGTCACGTCTTGCTTATATTTTTCGCCGACTAAAAAGTAATTGATCTGTGGTGGCTATTATGCATATAAAAAAAATAAGACAAATTAATACACGATATGGCTTAAAATGGATTCACTAACTACAAAAATATGGTTATCTTCAGCATTGCTTCGCTATACATGATATTCTTTGAATATAGGTACATTTATTTAATGGTGCCAAGCAGTTTCGTAACTTTGGGCTCAGCTCTTTTTAGGGTAATCTATGTAGTCTCTTTTTTTAATCAAGTTAATTAATTATCAAGGAAGAACATTATTAGCTTCTATCAGAGGTGGAGGAACGGCGGACATTGTTTCTCTGCGGGATGATGAACTCTGCGTGTCGCGGGGTGGTGAACGGGTTGGTGGGCGCGAACGGGCCGCTCACGGAGCCCTGGCGCTGCGGCGGCGCGCGTCGTCCCGACCCACCACTCCTGATAACACAACATTTACAATTAGACCTTCCGCACGTTTCACTCCAGTAATTTTTCTCTTGCCCTCGTAATTTTTCTCTTCTTTCTCGTTATATCTTTTAACAAATAATACAACACTACAACAGTGTCATTGGAGTCAATTCTGTAGTACCATTCTCTAAACTAAACTAATCTGGCAGTACTAAAATAATCAGCGTCTCTTTTCATTTCAATGAGTCTGAAAAGTTTGGCAACAATTTCAGAGCTGTTAAACTTAGTTTAGAGAATGGTACAATAGAATCGACGTCATTGTCAATGTAAAAGGTCTGTCTGCGCAGGCTTAATGCGAGGGTCGTTGTCTTTGCTATGCGAGGTCTCCATGTGCGTTCATGCTGGATACACGTGGTGATTTTGAATTAGGTTGACGTTCGATTTATGAATGATAACCCAACACCATCTTGAAATGTTTCGAAAAATGACTTCGCTATAGATGTGACCTCTATTGGGATTCAAAGTGTTGCTTATCCACTGTCGAGGAAAGTGCAAGGAATTGAATGCAGGGCAAGCGAGGGTGACCCGTCGACTTCGAATACCCGCACTAATGACATATTTTTCAGTTTAGCGCCTACACACTACAATATGGAACTAATAACGTAAATATAGCGAGCACTAATACAGCATGTTCGGATAGACGACGGATTTATCGAGGATAATACGTGGTAAAAAATATCGGTTTACTGATATCCCAAAAAAAACCGTGACCAAAGTTTTGTAAAGTAAAACATTATAGACGCTCACGCGGGATTTGTTTGGCAAATTTGCCAGTAAGTAGATCTTTCAGCGGTTGACATCAGTCCTATATTAAGCCCCTATTTTTGTGTATTCCAGAAACGTGCACTGAATGCCCTCACCAAAGTATATCCGTCGTCTAAGGAAACACCTTACCTACTACAGGATATGGCTGTAGTAGGTAATCAGTAAGTACCTAGTTTATTATGTAGTAGCGGCACAACTCAGCGCCTGTATTGACCAAACGAAATAATCTGAGTTTTATTGTTAGGCCATGATTAGTTTTCTTTAAGTATACTTGGTAGTTCAGTATTTTTTTTGGTTGAAAAAGTAGACGTTTTATCAAAACTCACTGATGTTAAGTGACGGTGTGAACGAAGACACGTTTAACCTGGAATGGGAATTGGCCCTCAAGTGATGCTGCCAGAGAATGACTATATAACCACTGAACTGCTCATCCTCTACTTCCGTGATGAAAAGGTACATTTTCAGCATGATCTTTTTCGAGCAGGCCAATCCTAGGCGCGAATTCAATGAATAACTTTTGTTTTATCCAATCACAAGCTCCATACGATACAAATATTTAAAGTTAAAGAAACGTTGGAATTAAATGAAAATTAGTCACTGAGTTGCCACGTAATAGTATCTTTGTTCATTATAGAGCATAGTAGTAGTTACCGCGGCGGTGACGCGGCCAGATCTGCGGCGGCGGAGTGCTGACGCGGCGGCAGCGCTGGTGGGGGGCCCGCGGGCCGCGCGGGGGGACCGCCTGCGCGGGGAGGGATCTAAGGACACGTTACATTGAACAGCATCAATACAAGGTTACGCATATAGATTGTACTAAGCCGAAAGGAGATCATTCTACTCATCATTATGTACAACTTTTACTATGGAACCAACCATCAAATGGCGAAAAAAAATAAACAGCAGGTCCATAGAAAACGGTTATTGACACTCGACAAAATGTATCAGAGAGCTGATTTTTTTTCACTATTTCAGGGTTTCAAAGTTTTTCATTATGATGAGTACAATTACCTCCTATCGTTTTAAGTTAACCTCAAAAAGTTGGTCTTTATTTCCTAAGGAAAAGAGGCCAAATTTTTTAAGGTAAACTTAACGTGCCGCGTTACGTGCGTGTTTTAGCTGGTGAATAAGGGCCCTGATGCGTATATACTCACCACGCAACCTTAAAATATCTCCCTTGTTTTACTGATCTGAGATATAGACAAACGTGCAACCGAAATTTTACCGTAGATAACGTGTGTATTTCATGCCATGTGCTAGTAGCGCTCAGTCGGTTTTGAAAAAAAAAACCTCTCATTCGTAAGAAGTTACTCATTGTTACAATGTTACAAAGTTCGCAATGCAATGCACATAAAATATCTAGGTAACGCTAGAAATCAAGAAGTCAACAAACAATCTCTACACGCACACACATACAGTGCCGCGTGCTGCTTTACCTACGAGGTTTATTGATTGACCCCGAGTTTTGTACACTTTACATTGCTGGTTTGCAAAATAATAAACCAGTAAAACAACAAATATAACGCAAATTAATATTGGTATTAGTTTCCCTTACACCCGGTATATATAAATCAGAGTATGTGTACTCACTTGGGGTGGGTCTGTGGTGCGAGGCGCGGCGTGCGAGTGCGCACGCGTGAGTCGCGGGTGTGGGGGAGTGGGGGGCGGCGGACGCCTCGGTGGCGCGCTCTCTGCTCCGCTGCGCTCCATGTCGCTCCGCTCTGCGCTACTCCGCTCGATAGCTACACTCCGCTCACCGCCGCCGCGGTCCGACCCGATCCGAGGACCTGCTCACATTCAAGCTATCTAAACTACAAACAAACAAAGACATCAGATGGATGAAGGGTAGGAATGGACCGGTTAATGAACTACGAAAACCTTAGTTGTATGGTTATAATGATGTTCTTTTTAACATGGCTTATGTTGTTTGAAGCTGATATTTTTTCATTAGTTATAATGTTTTTAAATTTAAACCTATGATAGTTAATACCATAGGTTTAAATTGACATTTAATTTCTTTCAACATTTCATGTCATTTAAACTGCGGTATGCAGTTAGTATAATATGTTAAGAATTTTTTTTTTATAGTTTTCGTACTTTTACACACATGGTTTCGTTAACTTCATTAATAGGATTGATGATGAACATTGTACGGCCCACCATATTGAATGTTTCTGGAACTGGTCATTTGTACTAATAATATTAATAAATATACCAGCTAAGTGCGAGTCGGGCTCGCGCACTGAGGGCTCCGAACCATAACATAAAATACAAAAAACTCAATATTAAACAAACTTTTCTTTTTTAATTTGGCAATTTGGCGGATTTCTTAAATTTAGTTACTTAAATTATTACAAAAAAAGTAGTGCAAAAAGACAACACGCTCAAGCGGTCACCCATTCACGTACCGACCGCGCTCGACGTTGCTTAACTAATGAGAATAAATATGACTAAATGTGTATACTGACTGGCGAGTTCATGAGGGGTGGGGTCGGGGGCCGCGGGGGGTCGCGCCGGCGCTTCCATCACTCCCTCGGCCCGCGCGACCGACGCACGCGCATCACTCGCTCCCCCGCCCGCGCCCGCGCCCCTGCCACCTCGCGACACTGGAGACTTCTTCTCCACCTGCTGGAGATAGAAACACTAGTCTAATTTAATGAATACATTTGACTTTCAGTAACTATTGGTCGAAATCCAAATAAACCCCTAATGCCCATGTCATGTTCATGGCCGAGTGTTTTAGCAAAGTATTTATTCCAATACCATTTTTTTTTCGTAGTTGAAAGGCTTGAAATTTGCCCACAGTTCGCTAGGTATCAAGTGATGGCGTGATCGAAGATCGTAAAGTCGAAGTAAGAGAACATGCTGAAGGCGATAGTTACCTGCGCACTGTGCTTGGCGTTATTAGGAGAGAGGGGTGGGTGCGTGCGGGGCGGGGAGGGCGCGACAGGGGAGGGAGGCACTCGCGCCGCCTGCTCCAGGATGGCCTTCTTCTGTTCCTGTCCCGCCGCGAAGTAAGAAAACACGCACAGCACCGCGTAGCAGATCTGATCAGCCTGGAACACCAACACACATCTCTCTCAACTAAAGTAGGTTGCTGATGGTCCTTGTGCTGAAATGGCTACGACGCCCCGTCCTCCATCGCGAAATAATAAGGGCTGATCCACTAAAGTGGCGAGATATCCTAGTAATGTTATAAATGCGAAAGTTTATGTGTGTGAATGTTTGTTACCACGTACGTCTGTAACTACTAAACCGCTTCTGATGATCAATCTGTTACATGGTGAGCAATTACGTGTCGCTGAATCTTCATGAGCAGCAAGCGTTGATTCACAATGCCTTTTCCAAACTCTGGAAGTACAAACTAGCCTGGGTATTTCCCCCACCACTCCTAATCCCCAGAGTTCAAAGCCACCTCAATCAAGCTCAGTGGATTTACCTACTATTAGTGCCACGATGGAAGGGAGTGTTCTGGCAACCCGACAACAAAATGCGAGCCCTAGCTCCCTCATTCACGATTCACCACCTGAACAAAGCTTTAGTAGACCTCACAACGAGATTCCCTCCTCCGAATGTGCTCACGATGACACAAGAAATGTGGAATTATGGGGGTGGTCTGGGACGCTTAAAGGATGGGACAGTAATCAATTAAAGCTCTTGCAAGAGTCATGGCGCCCATCAACTCGTAAAGCGTATAATGTTGCATGAAAGAGATGGTTGTCTCAGTGCGAGTCTCATTAAACTAACCATTCAAATCCTGCAGCAAGTGAATTTGCTAGATTTTTGTCAGATCTTCATTTAGTTGACAAATTATCATATAATACGATCTTGTTACACAAATCTGTGGTATCTACTCTATGTGATCCAGAAAAGTCAGGCCATCTTAGTTCACATTGCTAATTAGGCACATTTTGAAATCAATAGCTTTACAAAAGCTAGTTGACCATTAAAAACCTCCGATTTGGAACATAGATACACTAGCCTCTGTTTTAGAAAAATATCGTATTGACAATAACAACCATTTTCAAGTTCAAAGGCATACTGCTGCCTTACTTCTCCTTTGTTCAGGGAGAAGAATTCACGACTTGACATTACTCACTGCTGATTCTAGTAATAGCAAATTGAAGAAGATTCAATAATTTTTAATTTTTTTTTTTTTGTGGCCATCGTTTGGTTCTAAGACTCATTCTGCAAGCTATCGGCAGTCTGGTTGGAAGCTTGTAATCAATAAGGATAACAAGCAACTAGATCCCGTTTCTTGGGTTAAACGTACTTTGTCTCTTCTCGAGAATCGTAGAAAAGCTGCCAAAACTAACAGCTTATGTATTAATATCAGGGCAGAACCCAGACCAGCATCTCGGACCCTCATAGCAGGCTGGATCAAGTCCTTGTTGGCAGAGGCTAGTATATAAGCCACTCCAGGGAGATTGAGATCAGCCGTGGCTTCGAAAAATTGGCTCGACAACTACACTCTTGAGGAGATACTTGCTAGGCGCAATTGGCGTTCACAAAACACCTTCTGTAAATATTATCGGTGTCAGGTTACACCCACTAGTACAACGTCTGTCACCCAGTTCTTTAATGCTGTTGATTAAAAATACATCTAGAAATTATTGACATTATTGATATATTTAGTCAAATATTCCAAAGTTTGTATGATCATGTTGTGTAACGCTTTGGTCGTTGAAGAACTAAAATTCTATTATTTACCATTATAGGAAGTACCTCTTTGTAGGCAGATCAACAAGCAATATTATACATATTATATGTATAAAAATGTACCTATTTCAATATTTTCATCTATACATTCTTCGTATTATTTATTATAAGTCCACTTATAATTTTATAAAACTGTAATTTACTTTATGTGCATAACAATCACATTGGCGTTTACGTCATCTACATCACTTCCACCAGGCGATAACTAACACGTCTCATTTAATAAAGCTTCGAATAAGGTACCAGTCAAATTAATAGCAGCGTTTTACCTGAAATAAAGCATACTGAAATAAAGGTAAGTAAATTAATATGCGTTTTATTCAGGTAAAACGCTGCTAATAAATATCTGGGACATTATTGCACACCATTATTGCTTACCATCAGGCGAGTTGGTAGCCAAACGTAGATCTGAATCTATATTTAAAAAAACACTTGGTCATCTGACCCCAAACTAAGCAAAGCTTGTAATATGGCAGCCAGAGACTGATATACATACATATATATTTTTAAATACATACTTAAATAGATATTAACACCCAGACATAGAACAAACACAAATGTTCATCACACAAATGTTTGTCCTAGATGGGAATCGAACCCACGCCCCTAAGCGCAGAAAGGTTCACTACCAACTGAGCCACCGGGGCAGTCTAATGACTAAGTTCTGATATAACAAACATAAACAAACAACCGAATTGAACACCCCCTCTTTTTTTGAAGTCAGTTAAAAAAAACTGAATAGAAACCCCGGAACCGTATACATTTTCCTACATAAAAGTATTCAGCGTAACCATATATGCATGTTAATCCAAGGTTTTAAAAAGCCGTAAAGCAACCACATTATAGCATGTTATTGAAATCCGTTTAGTAAATACTTCACGGAATTGAATAAGAATAAATACATAAACAAAAACATTCGTAGGTATTTTTAATATTAGCATAGATATATAATTATAATATAATATATTTACCTACTTGGTAATTCGTGTGATTGTGCATTTTAAAGTGGTGAATAATACCATAGAAAAGTGCAAATAGGAGATAAGAAGCCATGTTTAAAGCGGACACCCAGCGCCCTATTTTCAAACACCATTAATTCGGTAGAGTAAAAAATAAAGTGCCTACCTTATTATACAGTTTATGTATTATTTTGATACCTACCAAATTAATTTCAGATATTCAAGAACATGCTAAACATCTTCTACCAAAATAAAATGAATGGACAGGCCCAGTAGAAGCGCATTTTTGAAGATTACAGAATGAGCGCCAGCGCTCACTTCGTTTCAGTCGGTCTCTAGCCGTAGGAAATGAAACAAGAGTCTATTGTTACGCGATAACGAAACATCTGACAAAATTATGAATTCGTATGCTTTACCGAAGTGTAAATACACAAATAAAACCGATATCTATTTTTTGTAACAAATATACTGTACATTTTTATAATCAGGTGTTGAAGTATATGTCCGACGGTTTTGACTCGTTTTTACTGATCAAGTTCAATGGTTAGGGCCCGTCCATTAATTTTATTTTGGTCAAAGCTAAACATGAACAAAATAAGCAAAAAAAAATGTTCTTGTACCGGAAAAACAAAAATAAAGGTACATCTGTCAGGGCATATTTTTTTATAACTGGTGAAAACGAAGTCTAGTCTTGATTACTGACTCCACAAAAAACTTACACGGCCCATTACCACCCATACATTGTGGACTTTCTTTACGTACCAAACGTTTCGATTCTACGTTTCTAATCCGTACGGCCAAGGATTGGAACAACCTGCCGGCTTCCTTGTTTCCTGAGAGATATAATCTGGGCCTTTTCAAGGCAAGAGTGAATAGGTATCTTATAAGTCTGCGTGCTTCATCTTCGACCACATCGTCGCTTACCAACAGGCGAGTTGGTGGTCAAACGCGGACTTATCCGCGATAAAAAATAACTCATTTTTTTGTTGTTTTTGAATTCTTTATGCATCACCAGCTTTTTAGGCAATTAATTAGAAGTGTTATAAAAAAACTTTTATAGGTTAAAGTCCGCACCTATTTATTTTGTAGCTACGCTTTTTGTCCCCCGCTCGCCGCACCCACGCCCGTAAATACAATAAATCAGAATTACCTAGCTACTTTGAAATTTCCTGAGATCGACAAAGAAATTCCAGATCATTGGGATAACTTAATTTTATAAATTGGGGGACCGTATTTATAAATTTTAAGACCTATCCTTTTTACAACTGGTTTAACGCAATGGTTTGTAAAAAATCTAACTATCAGGGTCTAATCTCAATAGCTACACTATGAAAAGTATAAATTAATTACCTATACTTTTCCGGATCAAAGTTGTATCAAAATTGGTGCTAGGTAAACCCCTTAAATAATAGGTACGCATTTAAATAATAAAACAAAACAAAAGTATACATACAAGGAGAGGACTAACTATGTGATAAGGGCGCACTACTGTTCCACGTAGAACGACTCGTACAGATAGTATCGTGAAAGCCATATGGAGAAGAAACGGTGGAGATCAAACACTACTTTCTCTGCCTATAACAAAACACAACGAATAAACATACAAACAAAAACAAGCTATGTATAAGTACGAAACAAAAACAAATGTGACATATTTTTAAGAAGAGACCATTTACATTGTACCCCACCAAGATCAGACCACCATTGGAGAGTTTGATAAAAAAATAATATAATAGGCATGTCCTTATTTCTTTTATTACCTCATAAAAAGAGCGCATCAACGAAAACAAAAATAAAATTTGTTAAAAATAAGTATTTTAAGTTCATGCCAGACAGAGAGCCCACTATAGCACGTTATGACGTCAAGCCGTGCGTGCGCCATACAAAAGCTACACTACCGCACGCTTGCGGGAGAGGAATAGAGCATTCACTCTCTATTCCCACCAAAAATATTAAATGCTTATATCTCGGAAATTTGTCAGCTAATTAAATATTTTTTCAGTATTTGTAATGTATTTAATTATATCCTCAGCTAAGCATTTTATTTGTAATAAATGAAACATTAGGACATTTCTTACGGGCGGTAACCAGGAATTCTAAGTAACTATATTTTTCAAAACCTTCAGTCGTTCTATGTCTTTAAAAATATAGGATTTTCGAACAAAACAATTCCTTTTTGCCCACTGATGGATGATCTTGATGGATACATATTACAGGAAGAGCCAAATAATATATATTGCGGTCTAGAACTGATTGTAAGTACTTGTTTTTTTACTAATATCACTTAATTTTAAGGTAGTGAAAAGAATTTTGATGCATAATGATACTTGCCATCACAGATTTGTACTTTCTCTGTACGATCTGCCTCGTCTTTGGGTCTGAAAAGTTAAATGTCTCAATGAGAATAAAATAAACTTTTACTTAATCGATAAGCACTGGCAAATATAATACTTACTAAATTCTTCTAAAACGAAGATTCCGCCATTTTGAGTGAAGCATTTCCGAATGTGATCGAGTCGTACGAAAAACTGGAAAATAAATAATAAAACATTGTGTCAAAAATTATTTTTATGTCGAGCTTACTACGATCAACTGGTGTTTGTCTTGTAGAAGAATATGTAGTCCATTATATATTTCCACAACCAGTTTACAACACCAGTCTAACATATCAAACTATAAAGAGTTCTAATTATTTTATTCTACAAAATCTGTTATGTGCTTCTAATGGTGATAATGCTTGTTGCATGTTGTGTGGAAGTACTTACCAAGTATCTGTATTCATACAACGTGTTTTCTAAAGGTGTAGTAATACTGAAGGGTATGTATGTACTCATCATTATGAACAACTTTTACTATGGGACCAAACCTGAAATCGAGAAAAAATATAGCAGCTGTTCCATAGATAATTATCAATATATAAAACCGACTTTATAAGTGTCAAAAACTGGACCAAATTGAAATGGGACCACAAGAAAAGCACCAGCTTTCAAATAAAAAAAGAATGATCTAAATCGGTTCACCCAGTCGAAAGTTCTGAGGTTACAAACATAAAAAAATACAGTCGAATTGAGAACTTCCTCCTCTTTGGAAGTCGGTTTAAACGGTCATTGACAGTCGACAAAATGTATGGAACAGTCACGTGTGTCATGGTGGTCACGATTTCAGAGTTGATCACATAGTAAAAGGTATTTGTAATGCAGAGTACATACATACCTTTCAGTACTACCACACCTATTAGTTACACGTTGTATAGTAATTGTTAAGACTGAGTATATGTATATATACATAGTTTGGTTATTTTTCCCTATAACAAGTTCATAACCTTGACAAATCAAATCATGACAACTTCTAAGCTTTAAATATTAAAATTACATCACAGCAAACAGTATAGAATTTAAAACATGACAAAAATGCCACTACTGCATTAAACCCGAACTAATCCCCTGAATATATTAAGATGAGTTTTAAAGAAACTGCAAATAATTAACGATTAGTTCAGATTTTAATAAAATACTAAGCGCGAACATCAGAAGCCATTCTGATAAATAAAGTTGTAGTATTCACTGCATTTAATATTGATGCAGAAACAACATTTTCCGGAGTAACAGATTGCTCTTTGATAAAATCAGAGCAGCTTCTATGTTCAAAGCCTGAGTACAAAATAGTATATGTGAATGCGGCTAGAAATGCGTGCATGCAACATGCGACACGAGCGAAGCGCAGCGCCGAGGCACGGCCGCACGCGCTGCCGCCGCGTGCGCCGCGGTACGCCGCGCAGCTCCCAACACCGCCGTGACGTGCCGCGCCACTCGCGCGCTATACTACCACATGCCGACGTTTACAACTCTGATTTATTTTACCTAATTTTTCAATCAACTAGCTAATGAAAAATTAAGTTTTCAAACCAGAGTGAATTTGCTCGTTGAAGGTAATATAGATCGGAGCGTCGCCGTCGCGGCTGTCGCACAGAGCTGAGAGCGGGTGGCGATTGCGGAGTGGCGGGGTGCGAGTGGAGCGGGTGAGGTGCGGTGCGGTGCGGGAGCGGGGCGAGGCAGTGAGGGCGGAGCGGGACGGGCGGGGCCGCGGCCGCGCCGGAACTTGTGAGATGGCGAATGCTCTACGACTGACCTCGTGATCGTGACTCGCGTACGTAAAGCGTTAGCGCTGACGCGACGCGACGCTCGCTCGGGTGCCGGGTGAGAGGGACCGAACAGACTAATCTCGGCACGGAGTGCGAGAGTGAAATGTTTGCCGCCGGACGAGCCGCGGTACGAATGCAAGCTGTCGGGTGCGATAATATTTATAAACAGATAATAAACAAAGGGCGACTATGTGCATGCACGACCGCGCGCATCGGCGCTCGCCGCACTCGGGAGAACTAATACAACGCTAACAACGGCTAAAAACAATCTGTAAGCCTCAAAACTACAAGTAAAGCCCTACGACCTCGAACGATCATCGCCAAACGAGCGTCCCACGGTGACCGGGACGGAGACGGTAAGTGTCGTGAAGGTCGTGTCGATCATCGTAAGAGCTAGCCTTTACTAGTGAATCAACCACTATGTACCTCGAAATCCTTCAGCGCAGCGGCGCGTGTCGGCGTGTCCGGATGGAGTAGAACAGACAAAAACAACAGATTAGTCGGGTGAGGGCGGGCGAGCGCGGGTCAAGGACCATCTCAAAAGTTCCTAGCACGCGCCGAGCGCCCGGCCCGGCCTGTGCCGGCCGCCCGGCACCCGGCCCGGCCCGGCGGGCGCCACGCACACATCACATCGACCAGCGACAGTTAGGACGGGACGACTACATTCAGTATCGTAGAAGCTGTCGTCGACCACATGAAGCTATCGTAATGATGCAAAATCACCCGAATTTGAAATAGAAAGTATATTAACGAAGATATAAAATATGGATAAATACACTAGATAAGTACATAAAGATTACTGAAATTTTTTAAATGAATTAGTAAGGAAATTAATAAAATACATATTTCAATAGGAAAGTTTGAGTGGTCCTTGCGTCCCGATGTAATAAAATTTATCAGCGAATATAAATGGTTATAAGATTAATAGCGCATGAAATGGAGGCTGGTGGTTAAATAAATAAATTTTAATAAGTCAGCACATTTTCAGTGAAAAAAGTTATTAGTTATGGTAGTATTAAAAATATGAGTTTAATAAACTTCGTTGGATGGAGAAGCTTCGTATAAATACAGGTACGAATATAATAATAATGCGCTATGGCACCGGTACAATATCGAATACAATGAAGCGTTGCCGAGCGTGGACGCCGTCCCAAAGTACATAGACTGTCATACAAATTAACCGTACGATATTCTACAATTGTCATTCAAATCCTACCGAGACTTGACCCAAATTAAGCAAAAACACCGATCTTACCTGATCGTAAATATCATGAATATACCAAAACGAATGGCTTATGAATGAATCCAATATAAACTGAGCTGTACCACTGGTACACGTCGTACAATACTTGACCAGTTTTGGTATATCATAGAACCATTTGAATAAATAACACAAATAAGCTGACATAAATATGAAAACATAGTATGGAAGCTGCCGCACATACCTTGCTGTGCTGGAATAGGAGGCCCACGCCTTCCATGCACACCTTGAACATAAGAACACACTCTAATGATTGGTCCAAAGCAACGCTCTGATATTTCAAGAAGCTGGGTTGGCGCGGGTAGTCGGAGGAAATGCACTTGGAACTTCAGTACAGGACTCATCACCCCCGAGTTAAATAAGAAAAAAATAATCATCAAGATCGGACTGCACAGTAAAAAGTGCGTGGTCATCTCAGAAAAAAATAACTGGATATGTTATACCTACAGTTTCCCCTCTAGCACTTACAAATCGTCCATTTGATGACATTTGATCATCTATTTTGCAGTTGTGTGCCGCTCAATATTGAAGTGTGCGTTTGTAGAACTAGTATATGAATATTTAAGTGTCTGCAATACATGTTTACCTCACCCCCTTCAGTTTTTGGCAGACTTTTTTGGTACTATTACAAGTTAAATCGATTCAAATTCACCTATATCTTGACGCCATGCAACTCCAAAACTGCCTCTTCATCAGTGTGCCTAAATGTTACGGAACCGAGTATAAAAGAATATGTGAGGTCTGCACTTTCGTCATTTGGCATTAACATAGAATCTCAGTACAAACTCCTGAGCTGGTCCAACTGGAAAACGAATCTGGGCAAAAATGCCCCTATTAACAGACTAGTCAGGGAGTTTAATGTTTTATCCCGCGATGATGCAGTAGACTTATTCGCTGGTGGCGGGGTAGGTTCAAATTATATATTTGTAGCAAACTAACAAACTCTTGTATCTAATAAGTAAAGTGTTTTTACTCTGATTTCCTCTATTTACGTACATTAAAAAGTTCAAAATAACAAAATTTTAACTTTTATTTTTACAGTTAGTTTGACCCTATAATTGTGATGACGTTTAGTCTAATTCTTGTGCCTTGTCTCTCCTATATAATGACGTACATCATGTTGGTGTTCATTAAATAAATAAGATCATTTTGTAATGTATACCTTTCACAAATGAAATATTCCTGGACTGAAATAGACTTATTCTATCCCTCGGTATAGTGGTTACCTGTATGAAGGCCGTTGTCTCTCCCTCGGTATAGAGGTGACTTGCATGAGGCCCATATTCTCTCCCTCGGTATAGTGATTGCCTCCGTGTGGCACTTATTCTCTCTCTCAGTGTAGTGGTTACTTGCATAAGGCTTGTAGTCTCTCTTGGTATAGTGGTAACTTACATGATACCCGTATTCAATTCCTCGGTATCTTCCATGAGGTCCATATTCTCTCCCTCGGTATAGTGGTTACATGCATCAGGCCCGTATTCTCTCCCTCGGTATAGTGGTTACCTGCATGAGGCCCGTATTCTTTCACTCGGTAAAGTAGTTACCTGTATGTCTCTGTATAGTTACCTGAATAAGGCCACCTTCGCCGGTAGCGCAGTCCTGCACGGGGAACTCCCCACCAAGCTCAGCCGCGTCCTGACGTCGCCCGCTTTTCTCCATTGCCTCTTTTATGCAGTAGTAAAGCGCTTTACACTGAAACGAATTGTATACTTAGTCTAAAACTTATATTATAAATAAGTGAAATTTGTAGGTAAACCAGTAGGTATGTTATGTTTGGCTATCGGACAGGTTATTTGCTTCGATTAAAAAATACACGGATGCCACAATGACGCGCTAATCGTGGCAATACACAACTGGTCCCGACTCAATATGGGGACAAGTTGGACCCACAGTCACGCGATAGTTGCGCAACCCGTTACAATGATAAGTGTTTTGTACAATATTGCAAGAAAAACAAAACATAAAAAAAAAGATGGCGGTAAATATCATCGGTACATAACATATCATCTTGATGCAACAGGATCAGTGGGATTATTGAAAGGTAAGGGGGAGAGCGTTGGTGTGGGACATTATTGCACACATGGTCATCTGACCCCAAACTAAGCAAAGCTTGTAATATGGCTGCCAGAGACTGATATACATACATATATATTTTTAAATACATACTTATTGATATATAGATATTAACACCCAGACATAGAACAAACAATGGTGGCCGGGCGATAGCATATGCTCTTTACAATCTGAAGGCACACGGTTCGATTCTCGGCCCTGCACCAATGACTTATTAAGTACTTAAATTAATTAAATTTAGATGCCATCGTTCAACAACGATGAAGGAAAACATCGTGTAACCGGTATGTCTAAGAAACTCAAAAGTTTCTAAGACATTCACCAACATGCACTGGACCAGCATGGTGGATTAGAGCCCATCCTCTCTCTCTCGGAGAGAAGGCCTGTGTAAGCAGTGGGAACATGATAGACTGATAATGATGATGATGATGAGGGGTTCGAACTTTTCCCTTTTATATTTACTTCAAATACTTTAACAACCTATTGTTTGCAATATATATATACATACTAGCTGTACCCACAACTTCGTCCGCGATTTCTTCAGAAAAAAATTGCATGTCCGTCCTCATGATACATACTATTATCTCGCAAAATTTTATCGAGATCGGTTAAGCCTTTTAGCCGTGATTATGTAGCAAACAGACAGACAGATAGAGTTACTTTCGCATTTATAATATTAGTGTGGCTTATAATGTATTCATAAGCAACATTCCACTTGAATAAGTGATTGACTGACTCATCACGAAGTATCGAAAACTACTTGACCTACGATGCTGACATTTGGCAGGTAGATTCCTAATGGGATGTAGAAGCCGCTAAAGAATGATTTGACGAAAGGGTCGAATAATGGGTGGTTAGGTGACATAGTTTACCTTTTTAGTATAATATTTATGCAGTTGCGTCTGTCCTCCGTTCTTTCTCCAAAGGCACAATACTCGTATCTTGGGACTGTAGGTCATGTTCACGAGCCGCTCGTACCACCATCGCTCGACGATTGTACCTGAAATATTACAATTTACAGAATCACTTGACCATCTTAGGTCACAGGTCAGAATAGACATGTTTCCAACTTTTTTTTACCTCTTAAAAAGCTGATCATAAATAGAGGCCATCAACGAAAACAAATTAAAAATTTGTTCTAAAATAAGTTATGTGTTTTAATTTTATTCTAGACAGAGAGCGCACTATAGCACGTTATGCCGTGAAGCCGTGCGCGCACCTTACAAATGTTATACTAACACACGCTTTGCGGCACATTGCATCCGCTCTATATCACCACCAAAAAATTTACACGCTTATATCTCAGAAATTTATCAGCCATTTTAATTTATTTTTTCCGTATATATAATGAATTTAAGAATAACTTTCGCTAAGCCTGTTATTTGTAATGAATAAAACATTAGGACACAAGCCTACAAACAATAAAATAAAATATAAAATACTAAGATGTAGAAAAAAAAATATTTTATTTTAATTGTACACTTGGTTTATCGATAATATTATGACACAAGCGCTAGTACATCACTACTCGTTGCTATAAGACCTGTAAGTGCGAGTGAGCGCGCAATATGCTCCGCTCCGCTCACACGTTTTATGATCCAATCTGCATCGAGGAATTGTGAAGCACCATAATAGTCTCTATAAGTCGGCAACGTATCTGTGATGCTGGTGTCTAAGGTATCCATAGGCGACGATGAATGCTTACCATCATGTGGCTGGTAAGCTTTTTTTCCACGTACGGCTTGAAAAAAAGTGTTGGTGTATGAATGGTGCATACATACCTTGCGTGGAGCGCAGTACGAGCCCATCGTCCCGCACCTCCATGAAGCGCAGCTCGCCGCCGGCGCCCGCGTCGCCCTCGTGCACTGTAAACGTCGCACGACGGAGCAGCCGCGACCCCAGCGGCTTTAGATCAATGTCGTTCCCGTGCTGAAACGCATCAATATCTCTACAATGTCACCTTTCTTGCAATCCACAACCGGAATGATTATTTTTCATCTATCTATATCATCATCAGCCAGAAGACGTCCACTGCTGAACATAGGCCTCCCCCAATCTATATCATCGAGATACAATACCTATAGAGTCACAAAAGTGCATTAAAAAATCCGAACCAAAACTCGGCGCACACTACGCCGAATTTTTGTTAGGTGTAAGGCAACCGCGATCTGACTACGCCGCGCAATGCCAGTACTACGATAAAAGCAGACAAGCGACGACTAGCGAACACTATGCAAGCGATATAACGTTTAAAATGGAGTAAATGTGACATTGCGAACTATAAAATTGATGTCTAGGTATGTACAACGATGAACGATTTTTGACTATTTTTACTTAGAGATTGTAACTCTATATCTAGATATCTATACAGGGCGTAATCAGTTAGCATCCTCTTAAGGGCGGTCTCAGGACATCAAAACAAACAACTTTTGTTCCAAATTCGCGAAAAAAATCTGCTGTTCCAAACAAAAAAAAACATTCACTGCCGATTTTTTTTATGAAACAGCTGACTTTTCCCCGCGAATTTTGATCAGTCGTAGAACAAAAGTTGGATGTTTTGATGTACTGAGTCCTTAAGAGGATGCTAACGTGACCATACTAACATGATAATGCTAAGTTTACTAGTAACCCTGTATATATAAAAGCGAAATACCTTTCATTCATCACTCATTCAATGATTTTGGAAATAGGCCCAATTAAGGTGGGCAAATGGAGGTTCAAAGTATATACCAAAGTCTATGCGTACAAAATCGTGCGCACGCTTATACGCTTTACATTGGTACATAAACAACAAATATAAGGCAAATGGTTATTGGTATTTGATTCTTCGGGAGCGTTCCCTTACACACGGCAACGGCACGGTTCCCTTACAAAATGGTTATCATTATGATGTCTTGCTAGACAAAGAGCGCACTATGCTTTCAAATGTCGTCACTTGGAAGTACGCCATACAAACTACATACTGACACTATTCAACAATAGATTAAGAAAAAAACAAAATACCTCTACTCTTTGGGCAGTCTGGTAAAAATACTCACCAAAGCGTGAACCACATCTAGGAGATGGTTCACTTCCTGGCTGTAGACTAGTCCTATGTGACTCTTCGCGAGCAGACGACGAACTTTGTTCCTCACTATATCCGGCTCGACTCCGAACAACACCATTGCGGCGGTCAGATTATAAAGCGCGGTAGAAAGCAGCCTGTCCTCTTCATGCTCGAGTCGTTTCCTCTCCGTGTCGCTCAGACACTTGTAGCGCTCCATCATCTCGTTGGCGCCCTGGTCCATGCCGATCATATCCCGCTCCTGGCTCACGGCATCCAAAAACGCGTCCTCCCAAAACTGCATCTGATCCCAAACGTTGGAGCGCTCCTTGCCTTTATAATCAAAACACAGAGTGACATCAAATAAATGGAAAGAAAGATACTTATATTGTCTAAAATACCGACCAATTACGAACTGATTTAGGGGATTCTTTTTCTATTTTGTAGTTGAAGCTTTCGAGGTGGGTTCACGAAAATTTCATTGACTTTGGCTAAGTATGACTATATTAGCCAGTTATTTTTTATACTATTGACTTTCGCGCTTAACATCAGGCGAGTTGGCGGTCAAACGCAAGCCTATTACCGAATAAAAAAAAATGTTTAAGCAGCTCCAATAGTTAGAACAATTTTGTAAGAGCGCCTGTTGATTTGGATTTATCAGTCATTTTGTTTGAACGCTTACTAATTTTGAAGTTGGTATTATATATTGATAATTTGTCTTGAGACTTTGTAGATTGTATGGGATTATGTAATAATTATGCACAAGTACCGATAAGTCCCTGGTAGAGGTAGGTGCGAGCGGAGTCTGGAGATGTGAGCGGTGAAGTGACGGGCACGCCCACAGGCGGCCGGTAGCTCAGGGACGTCTTGGAGGAAAATACGCTGGCGGCCCGCGGCTTACCGCCCGCACTCACGCTACCACGAGCCGCCTGCAGCACAATACATCACGTAAAGCCTTACTGATGGGGTACAAATTCGCGTGCTCGAAATTAAACGCTAACGTGAAGATGCGAGTCGATCGTGACGATGAAACTTCTCATCTAAAAACGTACATTAGATTAATGTCCACTACAAGTTCGATTAAATAGACAAATATTATCATTAACGGCATGCACTAGACTAGGGTACGACAGAGAGCCGGATGAATTTAGAGATAGAGTGCCAATTGCGCTGGCTGTCTGTCGATGGGTAGAGTAGCAAGCGGGAAGCGGGGAGAGAAATACTAACACTTACATTGAGGAACATGACGTCAGTGTCAGAGAGGTTGGACTTAAAGGAGGCGCGGTGGTCGAAGAGATTGGCTCTGTTGGTGGTGATCGAGCCGCTCTCGTCGGCCGAGCAGTCGGACGAGGGCGCCGCCTGTCGCCACACAACACAACATGTACAATACTCGCCACGACACGCGCTCTGCCACCGACCGACGCGAACCAATATCCTATATATGCCAATCAGTAGAGCAGGTATGAATGTCTAGCGAACGAACACATATGGGCGAACGCAGACGTTTGCGCCGCTAGACACTGCACCCTAATCAACATAGCTAATCGCCTTCTCGTTCGCAACGTACCAAAATTTGGCAAGCACTGGCTCACGCGAGCAAATCCTTAGTCTTCAAAATGATGAATGATGAGTTTAATGATTGAATTCTTTCGGTCTGCCTGTACACGACATAAGCTTACAGAGGTTACTGATATATTGTAAACATTCATAGTTTTGAACTATGATCAAAAATAACCTGCAGCGACGGTAATAAAAACAGTGGCGAGTATTGTACCTTCATTGCCCTTATATCTCACCTCGCAGGGCCTTGCTTTATCTAACTTCGTACAGATTACAGTGTTAGGGAAATAAACACTAATCTATAACAAATATTATCAACATAGACACAAAACGAGCTTTATTACAAGTGGGTACAGCGTTTATCAAAACAAGGTCCATGTATTTCTTATTGATAATCTCTTGAACACATTTAAAGAAAATATAGTTGGGATCATACATAAAAGCTTATAAATACTGTTTTTGATGGTGGGGTATTTTACGATTTTATTCAGAGACGTTAAATAGACCTGTTATAGCTAACATGTATCAACTTCTCGCTGACATATAGCATATTGAACGTTTCTGCATAAAGGGGTTCCACCAAGCGCACGCCCAATACAGGGTTACGCATATGTAATGTACTAAACCGAAAGGAGGTCATTGTGCTCATAATTTTATAATTATGAACAACTTCTACTATGGGGTATATGCATAACCCTGTATATAAAAATCCCAGGGACACACAATTCAGAACAAACCTATAACAAATTACATGAAAATATCAAAGTATGAGTACTTTATATAGTTTCAATGATTTCTTAGGTTTTCGTTATTGTTACCTACATAAATGGAAATTAAACACTTTTTACAGATTTGGCGCGTGTATTTTACATTATTGAATTTTCCTCTTTTAAGGTTCCGTGCCCAAAGGGTAAAAACGGCACCCTATTACTGAGCCTACGCTGTCTGTCTGTCTGCTGTCTCTCTGACCGTCTGTCCGTCCGTCCTACTTTTAAACGGCTGTATCTTTGAAAGCGTAATAGATGGCCCGTTGAAATTTTCACAGAATATAAGAAAATGATAAGAAATAATAAAAAAGTCAAAAAGTAATAACAAAAAGAGGGTTCCTATGCAACAAACGTATTTTTTAACGTATTTTTGTTATTGCTCTAATGTAAAAACGCTAAAACGTACAAGCGTCAAACTTGGCATGATTATAGTACATACTCTAAAGTATGACAACAAATAATAAATAATGGCCAAGTGTGACTCAAGTGACAAATTTCTGTTTATTAACAAGTTATGACCGGTAATTTCTTTACTTGAACGACCTCATCATTTCTTTCACCGGATCCAAATGACACTTTTAACAAATTTTGAAGTCGGTTTTTTAAATTGATAATTATTTTATTTTGTGGTGGTACGGAACCTTCATTAACCGATATTTTTTTTTATATTTTTTTTTACTACTTGTCTGCTCACGGACACTGCTAAGTGTTAGAACGTCAGGAATTAAAGTAATGTATAATACTGGCGATAAAATCAGTTACAAGTTTTTAATTTCAATACTTTAGTTTATTATAGTTACAGTTAAATACAGAAGATACCAAGGCCATGCTCAAGGGGCTAGATAAAACTCGATGCACAAAACACATCATGATTTACTGAAGAGAGCAGCAATCATGCAACAATCGACGTTACAACAATAATATTGTTAGGACAATTGAATTACTTACGTCAGAGTCGAAAGATGTGAGTTTACTGAAAAGAAGGTTCCTCTTCTGATTCAACATGTCCTTAAACATTTCCGTGGTACTCTGCGCTTCGCTGGAATCCATCTCGGGGTAGTTTACGGTTGGTATGTCTGGAAGAAAATGAGACAAATTTTAATATATCGTCAGCATCAGAAGAATGGGCACTAGCTATATGAACATAGTGTTTTTGATAATAAGAAAGAGATGAGCAAGTAAGAGTAGGAATGATAGTATCAAATAGCAAACTTCCTCCTACAGATACAATGACTCTAACTACGATTTTATAGTGTTTTAGCGTTAAATTTTCCCGTTTGGACACAAACATATTTTTTATTACATCTATTCGAAAAGAGCTAGTTTATTCGTAAACAGGGACCAAAATAGCATTTGTCTTGTTGTATGCGGAATCTCTCAATCACGACAAACCGACGCGTTTATCTGAGCACCATGATCTACTGCAAAGCCACGTAGGTAACCATAATTGCAACTGGACTGCTAAAAGTAACATCACCTCCTCAGTAGCAGTGATTTGAGTCAACACTGGATTAGGTATAAACGAATATACTCCGTTAACTCAATAAGCGGAAATAGTACAGTTATGCTCTGATAGTGAAAAATTTACGATACCCCCAAAACGGGATTTATGGCTCTGCAACATGAATATGACGAGACCTTTTTGAGGTAGTTGCAAGGGTGTAGTCATGCCCTGGTAGAAAGGCACCTCCTGGATCCCATAGTGTGTTAGTGTAGTTACCGGATTGCGAGTTTTTCCTGGAGGCGGGATGTGAAGGCACAGGAGTGTCACGGTCGAGGCGCGCCGCCGCCATGCCCTGGTCGAGGCCAGCCAGCTCCTGGCTCCAATAGTGCGTGTGAGCCATCTCCGCCAGTTGGAACACGGAAGCCATGCCGCCGAGCCCAAAGTTGGAGTATGTGTGCTCCAACCCGTGCACTACAGCCTGGAGGACCTTCAGCATGCCTTTCCACACTGGCTTGCTTACGAACTAGAACAACAATACTCTCATCCATTTTATACCTTTTTGTAGTCATTAGTATTAAAAATACGAAAGTGAGTTTGTTTGTTCCTTTTTCACGCAACCGCGGTAACGAGATACATGAGCTGGGCCGAGCCGGAGATATAACTAAAGAAACTTTTTAATTCGGAAAAATGAATTGTTTCTGATGAAATTTCCAAGCGATCAAAAGTGCGGGCGCAGCAAGTTCGGAATAATTTCAGATTATTATTGAGAAAAACTGACTAAATTTGTGTTTGTTTTTTATTGTATAATAATTATTGCTCGTTTGACCGCCACCTCGCCTGTTGTTAATCGTGTTGTGAAGCATGCTTGTCTAGAAGAAACCGATTGTATCGCGACTTGAAGACACCCAGATTGTAACTGTCGATGATTCAACGTATTCCAGTCTCGCGGTTCGCACAATAAAATCAAATCAAATCAAAGCGAATCAAAGCGCTTCATACGAGTTTTCGTAATATCAACCATGAAACGATGAGTCGCCTTTTCGTTCCCGCCTTGGCCGTCCAATAGAAAAATGGGCAGGAGGGAATTAGATCAGATACACACTCTCCGAAATGAATCCGGTAAAAAACCGGATTATTTGAGATTGATTGAGTGACACACGTTAGATCTTTTAGACCTAAAAACATTACAGAAAATGCATCTTATATTAGTGATGTTATGAATTATGACAAAATCCATAAAAATATGCATACGATATCGTCGACTTTGTCGCAAGGCGTCGACTTCCTGTTGAAGTTCCGGTTCAGTTTGCTGAGCACCATGTTCCTATAGGACTCGTCTTCCATCAGCTTCTTCAGTCGGTTCAGCTTCAACCAGCCCACACCCTCGCCTTCTAACACATGTTGCACCAACTGTAAGAAATAAGAGCCGATGAATGTTCTGAAAACATTGAGTGGAAACAATACATTGGTGATTTATTTATTAAGGCTTTACATTGATATCTACATACTATAAACCTATAAATATTCTATCTAAACTAAATGTGAAAATTTCTTTAGGTGCGCTGAGCACTTTATTTGTGGGTATTGAATGAGACTGACCCGTCACGCTCGGCTACGTAACGCTCATTCGGGTAAAGTCGTCTCGAGTCGACTAAGACAGCGAAAGAGAGATATAGCCAACCTTGATGAAGTTTTTACTTCTTTCGTGTGGTCTTGTGTGTGGATTTTCCAGTCTACTTTTTCTTATATGTATAAATGTAATATCACGTGATAATACTTTCTAGTGTTCGATTGGCTTGCTACCAGAACCTCAACTTGCTATCACGTGAGCTGTGGTCAAACTTCTAACTTGCCTTAAAAATTATCAAGGTTTTGTGCTGGAACAAACTAGACGATCAATAATAGCAACGAATAAGTGCTATTGCTAAGTATTGTGATTCTCGTGAAAAACCACCACCGTCACTTCTCTAGATCGTTGTTCTCGGCATTCTCTGCACAGCTTCGTTATTGTTATATATAAGTTCGTTATTGATGACGGCGATTGGCACGTTTGTATGGAGTGTCCCTGCTGTGCTACCACACAAAGAAACAAGTATATTATTAAAAGAAAAACAAAGAACCCGACTGCAAAATGTAGCTTATGACACTCTGGACATGAAGGCGAGTGTAACGAAACCTCTCACATCAAAATCAGTCAAGCCGCTTAAACTATAGAAGGTAATATAGTCTCATTTAAAAATACATACAAATAAACATTAAACATACACCCTAAAATCATTATCCTCCTTGGGCAATCGGGTAAAATGGGGAGTATCCGCCCGAGAAAGGAGTTCCTACTCACGTCGTTGAGGAAAGCTTGGTTTTCAGTATTGGCTGCGGTCCGCGCATGGTGTTGCGGTGGCGGCTGCGGCGGCGCGTGTCGGATGAGTGGCGAGCGCTGCACCAGGCCGCGGGCGCCGCCTGAGAACGGCCCGAACGAAGCCGCTGCCGAAGCACTACCCGGCGAGACTGCCCCGCCTGCACCACTGGCCGAGCCCCGACCCGCCTCCGCGCGGGGCTGCTTGCCTATACACACCATTTCCACTGTTAGAAAAGCCCCCACGCACTAAACGGGTCTCCTCATGGGCAAGCGTGCCCCATCTTCGACCGCATCATCGTTTACCATCGGATGAGTTGCGGTCAAACACTAATCCATTTCATTCTTTAAAAACGCGTGACGGCTAAGAATTTCTGGCAGCGGCAGCCATTTGATCGCTTATGATTGATTGGCTGCGCGTAGCTAGAGCGAGACAAAAAGAATATAGGTATGTGACTTTCTGAAGACCATTGCAAGTCGCGATAAGACGCAATGATCAGTTAAGACACAACATCTAAAATAAGCTAGGGAGGTCAAGAGTAAGATATTCGTATCATAGCGATTTCGATACAGTTATATGGGCATATGCAACTAGCCGCCTCCGCATGTTGCTGCTTGCCTAAACAACACAATAATTGGAATGGATGGTTTGTGATTGGATGATGACTGTCTAGTCGTTAAACGACACAACTACGGACTACGGCAAAGAAGCTAGATGTTACAAATTACCGAAGAAGAAAAATTGTAATCATAATTTATAATCTGCTATACATATTTTGATAACACATAGCCAAGAATCGATTCAGTTGATTGGAAGACAGATATACAAACATACACTACCTCATACCCCAAAAGTATTAGCTTCTCTTCTATAGGCTAAAATAGGCAACCAAGATTGTAGGCATCATATCCGTGATTTCGCACTGCGAAATCCTGACCTGTCAGTATGCTAACATAGCATTAGGTAAGTAACGGACACAAACTGAAAGTACATAAAGTCTGCGTCCGCAAATAAAACCCACAATCGATTTCGTAGCGATGACGTGTCCTATTAAAAGTCATGTCTTAGTAAATTGAATGTAAACATGACCGTCACTCGCAATACCAACCTCAGAAAAAGTACTAAAGCATAAAAGTAGTGCTAATTTAGCATAAACGAATTAAACACCTTACATTATTTACTCATATGCCAAAATTGTTGTTATTAGAACGAACCAGGTATTTTTTGACAGGACGGCAAATTGCAGGGTTGTAAACAATTATAATGTACTAGGGACCTATAAAAGGCTACAAAGGCTACATACTATTTGACAGATGGCCTTGTACGCTTTGTAAATCACGTGACGGATTCTATGCTCTTTATTATTCGGTGATCAAGACGATGCAGCGGAGTGTTACTAAATTACAAATGAATTTCTCTGAGATTACCTTTGTTACCAAAGAAGTCACTGAACATGCTGGAGGTGGAAGCAGCGAGGCCATTGAGGTCTGAACTGATGTTGGAGAAGAAGTCTCGATGCATGGCTGTCAGTTGATTCGTGGTTTGCAGCGCCGTTGAATCACGCCTACTGTTTGGACTTCCCGACGAAGAATCTTGACTTTCACCCTGGATATTAGTTTTGTGGAGATTAATCATCACTGTGCGAAAGTAACTTTTACTGTAGCCTAGAAACTCTCGACACTGGGAACAATCTCGACGCTAACGGCACGCAAGCACTCTCAGCCTGTTTCTCTCCCTGTCTGTTAGCCTTAACGACTAAAGGGCTAACGATCCTGTTGAAAGGCAAGGAAACAGCGATTACACGAACGGATAGGTACTTTCTACCCCAATCAAAGACATACCTAGTCTGTGATTCCAATACTCAAATTTTAGTTTAATTTGATAACTGAAAATCAGCAAAGCTGGAACTGGCGCAGCTTGATGAATATGTTGGTCAAAACGATCAAATAATTTGATACTGTGCGGCGCTGTTTTTGATTTTTTGTGTTTGATGAATATACCAACACGTAAAGTGTGACAAACTTGTTTGAACGTTTGCCGAGCATTACACGGGCAAATCGCAAGGTATCGCAACTTTACGATCATACAGCTTTACGGACTTTGTACACCACATCAACTCAATACCGCCTTGGATGAGAATAAAGCATTGAAATCTGAACTCTTTATGTCAAATATTTTCAAAATCTGTTAATATCGATCAACATACCTTCATTAGTAATCCTTTTTTCGCGGCAGCCTCCTTTGCGCTCTTAGTAAAGTCGCCTAACGTAGACTTGCCCACGTAAGTGAGATCTTCGAATGTGTTCTTGCTGACTGCGGTGGCAGTTTTGCTCGCTTCTAACGCCGATTTTGATGCTTCGTGCATGCTTTTAGAAGCCTCCTCAGCCGCCTTTTTCGCATGAAGAGTAAGCTGCAACACATTTAAACTTTTTACCTAATACTATTCGTGAAATTATAAAATACGAATGCATACGGCGTGCATGGGCTATTTAGAAATATTGCTGTAGTTGTGACTTAAAACTTTGGGTGTATGAGTATGTGCTATGGTTCTCTATGTTAGTTTTAAAGCATTTGCGCGGAATGCAAATGATATAAAACAGTCTAAAAGCAAAATCGGCTGTTGATATATCAGCAAAGGTTATGTTGGTTGGAGGTAGTTGAAAGAAATTATGAATGGAGAGATGATAAAAACGTTTCCTAGTTATAGGAAAGTACTTAAAGATGTTTATATCAACGTATTTATCCAATTATTCTATCTGTGTAAAACCCTTTTCGAATCAGCAAAAAATCCCCGTTGCAATGAGTTTGAAAGTTTTATTGTTTACTAGCTTTTTTGCCCGCGACTTCGTACGCGTAGATTTTCATATAAACCTTCAATTCTTTTTTCTTCCCTTAATCCGGCCTTGCGCAAAATAACATAGCATATACTTCAATCTGGTCATAGCTAAGCATATTCGTGAAAACCGCATTTAAATCCGTCCGCATTTTTCTTCCAGGGGTGTAGGAGATGTGCGTGAACAAACAAACAAAAATTCTAAAAACTGTTCTTTACATGTTCAGCTGCTTATTTTAAGTCGCCCTGTGTGAAGTATTGATAGAATCATAAAAGTAATAAATAACACCGTCAACAGTTTTCAAATCAAAAAGATAATGTGACCACAGTGCAGAGCATGTTTTGAAATTTTCTTTTTGTCTAAACCATTAAAAGTATATTTCCGGCCAGTTTCGCTGGCCACGGAACCCTGACATAATGCTTGTCTTAACACGCTCTTGGCTAGTTATTTCTTATTTCGCGTGCATTTGTATGTATACCTTGATTAAAAAGCCATGAAATGGAACTACTCTATTTATCTGTTAAAATATCACAGTAAAATAAAATTATTTCTATATTCTTATTCCAAATATACACTGTATTCTTCTAAAAGCTAAGTTTATATACCCTGCACAAAGGGTGCAGCAATGAATTATGTAGTGGCTGTTCACAAAACCAGACCACAGACATAAACATATAAATTTAAGTATAGTTAAATCTATTACATAAATATTATATATACTATTCAAACTTAACCTAGGGTGAAGTAATTTTACAAAACAAAAAAAACATACTTAGTGTGATAGGTTACTTAGTTATATATGAGATGATACAAAACTTATGACGCTACTTTCTTAACTATTTATATATCGATATTTATTTTCTAATTATAATTTTCTAAAATGTATCGTCGAAAAAACCTTTATCTCGTAATAACATTTTTGGGTTAGAAACTTACGAAGTTGGTTCTGGAAAAATGTTATTATTTATTTCTTTCTTTATTGCGTCCGGAATTTTATTGTATAGGTTTATTTTCATGTACAAAGGGCCTTTTTTGAATACTTCTATTCGCGGGACTGTATTAAAATAGGATGCGGTATATTTTGTGTTTTAAATGCTAACATAGAATAAAACCATGAGAATGTAATATGGAGCTTGGAGCTTCCCGGTGTGGTACTGGATGTAGATGCGACCTGGGCTATAGGGACAACGTCATGTATGCGGTCGGCTAGGTCTGCCAGCACATCGAGTGATGACGTCATCTGCTGCGAAGCAATGATGGTCTGCGTGCTGTTCGGTAGGCGGCTGGTCCAAATCATGCGTAAAAAGTCTTCTGGAACTCCGGGGCCTGCTAGGTGTCGTAGATGACGTAAGAATTGAGAAGGCTTACGATCACCTAGCTCCTCGCGTGTTAAAAGTTGCTGTACCTTTTTTTCTCTTGATGCGGACAAACGTTTAATTAGCTCCAGCTTGAGTTTTTCGTACTTCTCGGTCACAGGCGGATTGAGGATGATGTCTTCGACTTCAGCTGCGTATTGCGGGTCAAGTTGTCCAATGACATAGTAGAACTTGGTGCTATCTGCAGTGATGTTGGAAATCGCGAATTGGCCTTCGATCTGGGCGAACCAAATCGCCGGCTTCTCGGGCCAAAACGGTGGAATTCGCACGCCAACTCGGAATACATTGTCATCATCTTTATTCTTCGTGTCAGCCGCAGTGCTATCAGTACGATCTAGCGGCATTCTGACCTTTGTCGGTGGTGTACGGTCCATTCAGTGGTCACCAATTATAGTGGATTTGTACTATTTATATAGAAGGAGAGGGTTAAGCTACCGACAATGGAAGAAAATAGCTGAGTCCGAAAGAAATTATAAATTTAATGCAAAGAAAAATCTTAGACAAATCGTAGAAAAAGCGAATGACAATTCCATTTGAAAATCGGTGTTCTTATATATTTTTTCTTTTCGCGCCCCAGCGCCACACGTCGTGGAAAATTGGAATGAAATTCACGAAGGTTGGCGCAAGGAGTATGAGTACGCCACACTCCTACTCCATGCACTGGAATGAATCACCAAAGAGGTTGTAAGGCCTATAACATGCTTGATCTACACGTTCATTCGTCTAAGAAGGTTAAGGAACCTTCTTTAAATTTAAACTGATTAACCGAATGACAGTTGACAGTTTCAAAATTTTAATGGCTATGTCAATAACATTCTCTTTACTTTGGATCTCCTTGCTTGATGCTATGAGACGATCCTCATATTACGTTTCGGGTAACGAAGAAATAAATCATTGATTTTTATTTTCGTTTATGTAAAAATAAAGAATTAAAATAAATGATATAAGATAGCCTATGTTTTAATCTGGTAATTTCTAAGCATATTCGTGAAAACCGCATTTAAATCCGTCCAGTGGTTTAGGAGATGTGCGCGGACAAACAAACAAACAAACAAACAAACAAACAAACAGACAAAAATTCTAAAAACTGTCCTATCGTGTTCAGCTGCTTATTTTAAGACGACCTGTGTGATTTTTTTTTTGTTATCTCGCAATTACAGATTTTTTTATCTCTACGTTTTTATTATATGTATAGATAGACTACGAAGGTTCTAAGCTAGTGGTTTGCCTACACTACAGGCTAGATATCACTCTTGTACTCGATACCTGACCAAAGGGTGCAAACATTTTCTTTTCTTCTCCATCTGCCGCTGTTCCTTTTTTCTTTTGGAATAAATGGGTAAAAGAAAAATTAAGAATTGAACAAAAATAACACAAAGACAATATTACCGATGTACCTACCTACTAGTTTTATGCTACGTGTACTATAAAGTTTGTTATGTATTGTGTACCTTATCGACATGGGCTAGCAAGCCTTCCTGGCTGCTCTGGCGAGTCGTTTCCCGCACTAGTTCCTTGGCCTGAGCTGCAAACTGTTCCAAAAGCGACGACTGTGATGCCTGTCGAGACACTCCCCCGCTGGCGCTCTAAAAAGTATAATGATTCTCTTTCAGTAAATTTTGTTTAATTTGGACACTTTGACATCATCAAGTCTGTTGGTTTGTCACTTTTCACAATTAACTCGAAGTGGTCGACACGCGCATTACCATACGTTCAGCAGCTGTGGTTAAGTTAAGCCGGTATTACGTACGTTGGCCAGAGCTCGCCAAACGAAGGGGTGTAAGTAAGCCAATTTGCATTGGCTTGCCATTGTTCGTCGCTCGCAATGCTGGCCCAACGCAGGCCAGCTTCAACATGTATAACTTTTTGTTTGGCGTGCCTTGCCACTCCCACTTGAGATCGCACGCCTCGTCTCACACAGGCAAAACCGACACATCAGTGTCGGTTTTGCCTGTGCTGGTTGGCATTGACTTGATCAAAAGCTATGGCCAACGTACGATATATTAAACAAATACAATAAATATTCGGGTCATTTTTGCACACGGTCATCTGACCCGAAACTAAGCAAAGCTTGCACTAATGGCTGCCAGAGACTAACATACATACATATATATTTATATATACTTAAAAATATATTAACACCCAGATATAGAACAAACACAAATGTCCAACACACGAATATTTGCCCTAGGTGGGAATCGAACCCACGCCCTCAAGCGCAGAAGGTAAGTTCATTACCAACTGGGTCAACGTGGCCGGTTTAACTTGACATGTATTATGAGGTTACCTTGACGTGCGAGTGCGAGGGAGGCAGTGAGTGGTGCGAGGGAGTGAGAGCGCGGTCGGAGTCGCTGGTGCTGGCGCTGTCGGGTGCGTTGCGCGCGCGAGACACCACGGTCAGCGGCGTCGTAGTTGAATTGGAATCAGACTCGCGACCGAAACTGCCGCTGTCAGTGTCCTGTGCGACGCGAAATTAGCGAAACTGAGCTGGGGTACCTATGTCTACACGGATCCCGGCATCAGACTGAATTAGCCAAGGATCCCGGAGAGTTGTATCCACTGATACCGACAAATTAATACATTCTCGCTGATCACGGTATCCATGGCTACAAGAAATAAAATAGTTTTTTAAACTGATCAGAGTGTACGCAGAGTTATTTTTTTATGTTATTTCCAAAAAGGAAAGATGATTAAATTAAAACAACAAACAATGACAGTGACAATAACATGGTTTTTAGTAGTAGTTAGTAGTATAGTATATAGTTAGTATAGTTTTAGTAAATTGGTTTTTAGCAAATAGTCAGTCCGAGCCGACGAAGAGTTTACCATCACAAGTTAATAAAACACTAGCTGTTGCCCGCGAATTCGTACGCGTAGATTTTCATATTAACTGTCAACCCCCATTTGCCCTTTATTCGGCCCTTTTGCAAAATAATTTCTTTGAAGTTTTTTTATGCCATTGGTGGCAAACAAGCTACGTTGCCGACCCTTAAATACTATTAAAAGCCTTTTTGAAGAACCCCCATTTAGTTACTCGGAAATGCCGCAGTATCACCTATACATCCCATAAGGAATCTACCCGCCAAATTACAGCTTCGTAGTTGTATGACTTTCAAAAGAACATTCAAACTCCAATTTTTCCTGCTTAATCCGACCATTTTGCATATTTCTTAGAAACAGTATTTATCAATTTTAAACTATCAATCTGTATACCAAATTGTATCTCCCTAACATCAAAAGTATAGGATTTACATATAAATGTTCAACCTCTCTGCTACAACCTCACGGTAAATACCCCGTAAATAATTATACAAAATGTTTTTATTTGCTCTCCCATATAGTTGTACTTTCGGCAAAATGTCATGTAATGTAGTCGAGCGAGTAAAATGCAATGTACTCACAGTGTTGTTGAGAGGCGCGTGTCGCGGCGCGTGGCTGACGGCAGGCGGGTCGTCGTCGTCGCTGCGCTCCGAGCTGGAGCCTGAGGGCGAAGGTGAGGAGGAGGCGCGCCCGGAGCCCCTCACCATCTCCGCCTCCCCGCCGTACATCAGCGACGAAGGCGGGCTGTACACCTGCGCACCACCACCAACGGACCGTTACAAATAACATTTTTTTTGCTGTTTTTCTGCTACAGATGGGCGACACACAACTACATTTGTAAATGAAAGACGCGAGAGACTGTTGTATTGTTGTTAGTTGGTTAGTCATTGTACACCTATTTTGGTTTGTAGTAGTGAAAATATCTTTTTGGCCTTTGTGTTAATGTTTATCTCATATTTACTGTGTTAATTAGCAGCTGTTTGTTTTCCATGTAAAATAAAATATTGCCACTGGCTCAGACTGCTCAAGTGTGAAAACCCCGTGCTTCGGTAGTTATTTCCTTACACAGGTTAAATTCCACCAGTTCACATCTGTTTCAGCGCACCAGTTTAATTTAGCTCAATATCCAAACATGTAAAATTGTAGTTTTTTTTTTAATATCTTTCAGCTCGTGACCACGTCCTTTGTAACATAGTCAAAACGTCGAGCGAAAGGTATCTTTTCTATTTTTACCGAAATAAAATATTACCCAATATAACGCGGGCTTAACCGTTACTCGAACGCACCCGCCAACTAAGGCTGAACGTTGCCTAGCAACGCACGGGCGCCCCGCCAATGGCCCGCCGGCGCGCGAGAAAATCAGAGAGAGTGAGAGAACCGCCGTTCCGCCGGTCGCAAGACGCTCGCGATAAATTTTGTTATAAGCGTGTAGAAAGACTGTTTGACTTCCCAACCTGTATATATCGTTTAATATAGTGCTTTGCCTTTAGAATCGTGTTTCGAACTTATTCAACAACCCCCAGAGGACCTGTGCCACCCTCACTTATACCGATAAGTTTTTTTTTTCGCGATGATGTGGTCTACGATGGAGCACGCTTGCCATAAAAAAATATAAACTAGTCCCGATAAACATTAAAAAATGTAAAATTGTGCTAAAGTAAACCTTGAAAACTCTTCGAAAGCAGTTGGCTGAGCGAATGCAGTTAAACTAACATTAAATTACTCTCGCAACGACAAAATGCGGCACGCAGGATTGTCATACAATGTGACGTGCACGTAGCATCTATGGTTCCTTCCTTTTGTCATGTGGTAAGGTCGTGTATATAGTTATTTCTATGTTCACAATAAATATTAAAAATTAGTTCAGGGATCAAAGCAAGCTCAAAAGCTTCGCGCTCTTTTATTCCCTGCCAGCAATGAACGCCTTTCCCTTCTGTAGTATATTAGGAAAGAACATACCGTTTTAGGATCTAAAGAGGATGACAGCGTCATTGGTACTTGCACCACTGCGTTGTATGTTTCTCCTATTACGTGTTGCTGATGAGAGTTTCCTGAAAGACATTTTAATTAAATTGACAAGCTGAAAAAATGTCTGCCAAAATATACTAGATTTTAAATTCTATGGTCTATGGCATAGTCTCGATTGCCTTTGCAGTTTACTCAATTACCTGGCGATAAGTCCGAAGATACAATTTCTGAATTAAAGTCACTGAGCGACGAATACGATGAGCTCGTGCTTTCAGCTCCTTCAGAATCCGATCCACTTTCATCTGAAATACAAAATGAATTTTTAAATGGATTCATGGACCTCATCGTCAGCCGGTCTTCACTACTCACTATATGCATCCTAGTTTTTACCTGACTGGCCAGATGGTAATGTTTTTTTAACCGACTTCCAAAAAGGAAGAGGTACTATACTCGACAGTACGTTTTTTTTGTATGTCTTTGATCAAATAAACAGAGGAAATCGCACACCGTACATGCTATGCGGAAATAGTGACATAAATCTATATGTATAAAACAAAAGTCGGGTTAGTTACACTATTTATAACTCAAAAACGGCTGGACCGATTTTCAAGATCTTCGATTTGTTGGGTTTATATCCCCGAATAGCAGAATGTGTATTAAAATATGGAAAAGTCACGGAAAAATATTATGAAGTAAATTAATTTTCCCATACTTTTTGTACGGAACAGCGACACATTTCATCATGAAAAAAAAACAGGAAAATAAGGTTGCTTTAAGAAGGTATATATCGCGAGTGAAACCATGAGGCACAGTTAATTTTAACAGACTTCCAAAAAAGAGGAGGAGTCAATTCGACTGTTTTTTTTAATGTTTGTTACCTGGGTGAACCGATTTTGATGTTTTTTTTTTGGAAGCTGGTGCTTCCCGTGTTGATGCTTCCGTTCCTATTTCAATTTGGTCCAGTTCTGTCATTTTTATGAAGTAGGTTTTTTTATATTGATAATTATTTATAAAAAGTAAATAATATTGCTGGTATTTTATTTACACACACCCATAGCCTAAAATGTCTAACAGCGCCCCCTTGATTGTTTTCTGTATCTGCCACGATGCGTGAGTGCGTGCGCGCGCGCACGTCGTGATTGTGTGTGTACCTGTGGGTTGGTTGTCGTGTCGCTGTAGCTGGCGCAGTGCTCCGTTGAGCGAGGATCCGTCGTCCCACACGGCGAAGCGCACAGGCTGCAGCGAGTCTGCGAACCACTTGGGCTTGTCGCCGACTTGTTTTGGCTCCAGCACGCCCGTGCCTACGCGCAGGAACGCCACGTTGCACGGAGTCAGTGACCACTCCGCCAGAAACTCCACCGCCTGATAACAATCACACAAAAACATCATACAGCCTACTGATACAGTCAGTTTTGTGTGTCGTAGTGGCAACCCTGCGTTTTTATTTAATTTCACCTGTCCCGGTACTCCCGGTGTCTATCTATCTGTCTGTAATCAATTTTTAACCCGTGGTCAACGATGCTGGTATCACAACTATTTTTTATTTTCTTACTCTCTAGTTTTATATTTTGTTGTATACTGTTTGTTGATCCTTAAATAAATTGAAAAAAAAAAAAAAAAACTTGCAAGTCAAATTGTACTCACTTCCCGGTGTTCGAAAGAGCTGAAATTTGCCACACTTGTCAAGTACAATGATGACAATACAATATTATGGTGACAGCAAGCTTATTTGATGTTGGTGACGGTGAACAACGGCAGTCCTCGTAGGATATTAGTAGACTGGCAGTGTTTGGGCTCATTTTGATCAGGTCACCGTTCCGATCACTAATTTCATAAAATAAATAAATATCTGGGACATTTTTCACACACGGTTTTCTGACCCCAAACTAAGCAAAGCTTGTAATATGGCTGCCAGAGACTGATATACGTACATATATAATTTTAAATACATACTTAAATAGATATCAACACCCAGACATAGAACAGACACAAATGTTCATCACATAAATGTTTGCCCTAGGTGGGAATCGAACCGACGCCCCCAAGCGCAGCAGGTAGGTTCACTACCAAACCTGCAGCTCGCCAGCAGTTTTCGATCGTGGCCATGGCCTTGGTCATAGTGACATGGTCGAAACGTCGAGCAATAGGGTACCTTATTTGTAATAACAAATGCGCGATACGTATTAAAACACCATAAAGTTTGTGATGCCGGTACAAATTTTAGGATACTTTTGGACAACAAAATTTATATTTGTTTAATTGTAATGATCATCTTATTTCACATAATAAAATATTTTGTTGCGATGCCGTTTCATAAGAACCTGTGTCCTGGCGAATTTGTTCAAGAAGGCGGTGGTCCTAGGCCGCGACCTGAGAAAGCTGTTGATTTGAAAAGCGACGACGGGCCGCGGGTACAGCCTCAGAGTTCGCGTGTGCTCCATGAAGTTTGCCAGAATGTTCTGTGAGTTGAAGAAGCGGACCTGAAAATTTATGTAACTGTGAGTTCTTGAGTGGAGACGAACATCGACATCGACCGACATCAACCGACGACATCGTGAGAGTCGCGGACAGCCAGTGAATGCAGATGACAGGCTGTCAGTGTGACGTTCTAAGGGGGAGGTCTATGTTCAGCAGTGGACGTCTTTTGGTTGATGATGATGAGTATCTAAACATGGTTCGATATTATGACCATTCTTGTGAAAATGCTGAACATATTTTTTTGGGACTGCTATACTGTATGCAGTTCACTGACAATGTCGAAAATGGAGGTAGAGTGCCACAAGGAAAAGGAAAGGATAGGGGTGGAAAAGCTATCAACCAGAAGTTACTCGAAGCTTTTAAGATATGGTGCTATCGAATCATGCTATGTCTTAGCTGAACACAGAAACTTCCAACATCAGGGTGGTAAACGTACCATGGCAACGCGCGTAGCGACGTCCACTGAATCTACATCACTACTGTATATGAGCGGGTTGAAGGGCTGCGACTGGTGTGGCGAGGCGAGTGAGTGCCGCTGCGGCGTGTGGCCGGCACTGCCCGGCGCCGTGACCGACATACGTCGCGACTCGGGCGTGCTGTGCGGCGCTGAGTGCGGGCCCTCATGCGTACCGCGGAAACTGGTCGGCTGCACCCTACAAACCATTCACCAATAAGCCTAACCGTACACCGAAGTTTTGGCGTCAACGTGAAAAAAACATGTCACCTCATGTCATCACAAAAAAAACACGAATAATTCACCAATGGTGGCGTATTATTCATCAAGTGTTCCTGAACGTGCTTGAGGGTGAAAAAGTGATATAACAAGGTGGTATGTCTTTTCGTGTTGTTTCTAAAACTACAAACAAACCTGTAGTGAATCTCCATCTCCACCACTTTACTAGGGTATGACTTACACTTGACCGTGACTTACTTTGCTTGAATGTGATTGTGACTAAGACTTGTTTGACTATAATTACCAAAACTTGAAAATAAGTATTCCAATACTTGACGCTTGCAAATCCACAAGATGTGCGATGCCAAAATCCTCTCATGAGGAAAAGATAAACAAAACTGTACACCAAAGCTGAACTGTCAATGCTGACCATAGTATATGAAAAAGAGGACATTATGTGACGGTGCTTTCTCTATTCTGCTTTGGTAGCGGGCAACTTAAAGTTTAACATCACTATTTAGAAGCGACGTTTTCTACACAAATGTATAAATCCAGAATTTACACGTAATTTCTGCAACGGACGATATCCTTACTTTATTCCACGCAATTACTGCATAACCACTGAATGTAGGGTATTTGCTTCCCAATCGCTGTTGGGCTACTAAGTGTATCTACGGGAGTTGTTTCCCAAACAATGTTGGACCACTAGGGGGGGGGGGGGGGGGTTCAGTTTTCCAATCTCAACGTTTGAGTTTTTTTCCAATTATTGTTTACCCGCAGTAAAATGAATGTAATACTCACTTCAGAGTGGCGCCTCCTACGCTGTCTCGTCTTGAAGGCATCAGGTTCGCGGTGGCTTGCTCTGCCGCGTTATTCGTCAGACTACTTAACGCCTGATATTAACAAAAAAAACTATTAATACCCATATACTATTATTTTTTTATATCTAAATTTGTGATTTTTACAAAAGTGCTCTTTCCAGCTGTTATTTACAAAGAAAAAACAACTCTATCAGGATAAATATATACGCCTTTATTCATAAGCGTTCGATAAGCTAATCTATGCTATAAAGTGCTTTATCAACCTGTCGCTGACAAAAAGTCACGCGCGAAATGCTGAAAAGCTAATTTTAGCTGAAACAGGCCTATTAGGTGTTTCGGAATAAGATATTTATTTAATGAGCCATTGCTCTCCACTTTGAAAATAGTTTACAATATTGGCAATTAACTACTCACACTTCCACTTCGTCATTTATAAGGATGCAATTTATTATACATTTAGGTATATTGGTTTATAAGAAAAGGCCAAACCTACTACTCGAGCGTTACACTCGCTTTGGTCTGAGTGTACTGTATTAGTAGCAATCACGATAATTATTTTATAATAGCTTAGCATACATATTTTATATCAGCACATTACAACAAACACATGCTGCGAAAACAATAAGACTGAAATTGTGTTAACTTGGAAATGAGAAAGGAAATCACAAAAATCATAGTGAAAGGATATTATATTGAAAATTTAACACTCATTTCAGTCGGGAAAAGTGTGTACGCCGAATTATTAATCTCTTATTTTGTGTTCGTTATCGATTTTTTACATACTAACTTTACTACTAGTTCAAATCACAAAGGAACATAAAAATGTGTAGCTTTTCCGCCCCATGAGTAGCAAGGAGTGCCAAAGTTAGATTACCAGTCGGGAAGATATTTGAAAGATGAATTTAAATACACATCTGATCTGGCCGGCTATTCTTGTGTACGCAACATTATTTATATCCCCATCGTACTTATGTCAATTTGAATAAGAATGGCGATGATTAATCTAATATCGTACGTAGGTCTTGAAATAACCCACCTGGTTCTAGATGTTAGTAGTGTGTTTTTTTTCTTTGTGTGTTCCAGGACATCCCCGGCACAGGAAATCTTAGTGGGGAGCTATGACTGTAAAGCGTTACTCATTTATTTGTACAGTGAATTGAAGAATCTCGTGCAGAAAATTGCACACTTGCCTTGTAATGAATTAGGAGTAAGGGTGAGGTACATCTTCGTGAATTGAACTAGGTATCCGTAAGAAACTTATTCTACAGTGTCAAATAATTCTAATAAATTCGGCACACACGCACACATCACAGTTGCAATACTGTCGTGAGTAAAAAGTCAAAGTGTGCAATGTAAAAAGAGAGTATAGATATTTACACGGAATCCGGCACTGCCCAAGAGATGCACTGCCTAGCGACGACAGAGAAGTGAGGGAGTATGTTAGTGATATCTGATAGTGTTTTATCCCTTCAATAAACGCGTAGTAACCTTGGATTAGACGCTGAAAACGTTTTGTCTTTATCATTCCTTAAAAGTTTTGAACCAGTTCGAAAAAGACAAAGTGAGTCTGGCTTAACTATTCCTTGGCTACTACGTATATTAATAAGGCAGGGTTGAGTTTAGAGAGTTAATACTGTTTGCGCGACTACCAAAACCATTCCAATTCTATTCCATTTTTTCTGTGTGAAAAGATAATCAAGTGGTTTGATTTGAAGCAGTATTCTTTCTGTATAGTCTAGTTCCTAGACCATGTCACATTCTGCTAGACTCTAGGAGAATGTGATGATATCGAGCGGTGTTATACCGTTTCTACGAAAAATAGAAAAACTGATTACATGCTGTTTTCGAAGAAAAGGTATTTCCATAGTAGAAAAAATAAAAATTACTAATGATTGTTTTGTACGAGTTATAAGATACTATTGATTTGGCAGACGCGCTTTAGAATAGTTTATGCAGAAGTTTACAAGGGTATTACGTTTTGTTATATCTGGAAATACATTAAAAAATTAAGATTCGTCTGTTTTGCTTATAAAATTCGAGCATATCTAACTTCTGAATAAACTACCAGAATTGAACAATAAATAAGTATAATCATTGTATAAAAGTGTAAAATTCAAAAGATTACTGAAAGAATGTTTACTTGACACAGCTTAGCGACATCGATAAAAATGCGCCCACGAGTGCGTATCAGAGAAAGATTATGTGAGTAAAATCAAGAAAAATATATTATTGACACACAATGGAACATTCATAATAAATATTTGTGGGGCAGGTACCTGTTTCAGATGGCTTTTTAAGACGGAGCTTTCGGGTTCTGGAAGCGGAGGCAAGTCTTGATCGTTACCCGTCGGACTTATCAGCTTCGTAGCGTCGAGATCCACTAGCCATATATCGTCTGGTAATCTGCAGAATTACAAAGAGATAATGTTTCAATAAGTAATTAGAATCAAACCAATATCATCATCATCATCATATCAGCCTAACATGTTCTCAATGCTGTGACACAGGCCTTATCTCAGGAAGAGAGGATGGGCTGTAATCCACCATATTTATTTATTGGATTTGTCCTTCGATGATTTGTATTGCGTTTTAACCGGGCAAACCGATTTTGATAATTCTTTTTTTATTTGAAAGCTGGAGCTTCCCATTTCGTCTCATTTCAATTTGGTCCAGTTCTGATGAAGTCGGTTTTTTATATTAATAATTATACGTTTCAGTGTTGCCCACGTATTATATGCCAATAATTTGTAGTTACCTGAAATTCTTCTTATATGTGAGGAAGGTGGCTGGTATCCCGATGAGGAAGGGGGTGGGCGCCAGCAGCAGTTGCTCGGCGCAGCTCATGCACCCTGGCAGCAGCGGGATGGCCGGGAACATGTACTCCAATGGGTACAGCATGCAGACCAGCGCCATCACCGACATGGAGAGGGCGTTGTAGTCGCGCGACTGCACCACCACCTTGTTCTCTAGCAGGATCAGCGTTAGCACCTTCAAGCATGTGTCTACACCTGCAAAAGACATACATTTGACGCAATGCTTTAGTTGGTAGTACGTCGGCTTTCTGCGCCGGAAATATCTCGGAATGGTTAACTTGGTAGCGCGTCGGCTTTCTGCACCGGAAATGTCTCGGAATGTTTTAGTTGATAGCGCGTCGGCTTATCTCAAGTTCAAAGCCCGGCCTACAAACATAAATAATGGTTTTTAATAAAAAAAACTAGCTCTAGGTGTAGTTATGTAATTTTTATGTTACTACGCATTCTCGACACATAAATAACTAGTAGATTTTTAAGTAGAGTTTCTTTACGTGCAAAACTTAGTAAGTTACAATTAAACTTCAACACATATACACGGTCAGACTAATTTCCGACAGTAGTCGAAGGATTCATTTCTCTCTTACTCACCAAGCAGTTCCAGCGGCAGGTGTAGAGGGAAGTCGACGAGGGAGAAGCGCGTGTGGTCCGGAAGAGCGAACAACAGCGGCGAGTGTGCGGTGGGCGACAGCACCTCCAACTCCACGCGGGTCTTGCCCGGCACTGGAACTGGTGCCGACAGCAGACGTAGGATCCATGTCTCTATCTCTTTCACGTCATGTAGTACGATAGTCGGCGTGTTGTCGTATGCCTGGCCCGTCAGCACTGACCACACCGTGTCTCTGCACAAACATTTAGGTATATATCGTCTCATCATCGTCATTATCAGCCTATCATATTCCCACTGCTGGGACACAGGACTTCTCTCATAGAGAAAGTATGGGCCCTAATCCACCATGCTGGCCCAATGCATGTTGGTGAATGTCATATGTCTTTGAACTTTTGAAATTCTTGGACAATGGACATACCGGTTTCCTCACGATGTTTTCCTTCTCCGTTTTTGAGCAATGACATCGAAACTGCACATAATTTATTTAAAGTATTAAATGAGTCATTGGTGCAGGGCCGAGGGTCGAACCGGTGGAATCAGATTGTAAAGCGCACATGCTACCGCCCAGCCATCATCACTCAACATCAAATGTATCGTCTATAGGGCCCGGAATCCATGGAAACTTATTCAGGTGGTTTACCTCTTACATTGAGAATAGATTATCCCAGGCAATTGTACTTAATGGCTATTCTTCTTCATGGAATTATGTACCGTCTGGGGTGCCTCAAGGCTCCTTATTAGGTCCGTTGCTATTTAACTTCTTTGTGAATGATATAAACTCTTGTTTTAAAAATTCCAACTTCCTTTTATACGCAGATGACATCTCAAATCTTCAAAAAAAACATAATATTAATGATTGTCACCTTTACAGCAAGATCTGCTTAGATTTGAAGATTACTGCTTACTCAATAAATTAGATCTCAATGTAGCCAAATGTAATTCAATTACTTTTACTCGTAAACCCCAAGCAACTGAATTTACATACAAAATTAAAGGACAGGACTTAAGGAATGTTAAAGAGATCCGGGATCTAGGAGTGATCCATGATTCAAAATTACTATACGAGAAACATATTGATAATATTGCCAATAAAGCCAATAAATCCATGGGATTTATTAAAAGATCAAGCTCTCAATTTAGGTAATAGTATTAAACTAACTAAAATCCTCTATTGCTCATACGTGCATAGCATCCTCGAGTATTGCTCACAGATTTGGAATCCACAATACGAGAAATATATTAATACACTTGAATCCATTCAAAGAAGTTTTATGCGATACCTGCAATTTAAGTGCAAGAAACACGACAGTGATTATGACTCTAGATGTCTCAGACATCATATGCTTCCTCTCTATGAGAGACGGAAAATAGCGGACATTGTCTTATTGATGAAAATAGCTCAGGCTCAAACTGATTCTCCTAATCTCCTTTCTATGATAAGTCTAAAAGTTCCTACACGGTCTGTAAGACGTCCTATTAGTCTCCATCTCCCTCATAGTTCTACAAATTATAAACAAAACTCCTATTTCATAAGATCAGCAAACTGTGTCAATAATCTGGATGATTTTCCCGAATTTGATTTATTTAACACACCTCCACACACATTCAAAACTACAGTCTCCAAGAACTGGTTTGGTGCGAATCTTGAACTGTCACGTTTATAATATTTTTATTCTCATTTATTATGTCGTTATTAATCTATTTTTTACATTAACCTACCTAGTACCAAAGTTTTGTATTTCTTTAACGTAAGCAAGTGTTAATTCGATTTTTATATGCGGAAACGTGTTAATAGTGCTAAGATATCCAAATTATTTGTAAATTAGTTGTGTCGCTGTACGTTTTCCGAATAAAATAAAATAAAATAAATAAATAAAGCGGCCGTACCTCGGGTTATCTCATATGGGTACAGAATCTTTAAGTTAGCATTTGTCTTGTTTGTAAAGTCAAAGACATTGTTATTGGCAAGGCTGGCATAGAATAAAACGCTTCGCAGAGGTTTTCGAAAACAAAGTATTTAAAAATATTAAGTCACTTTGCAATATTTATGTTAAATTATCTCCATAAGGACATTGTGTTTTCTGTCATTTTTTGTTCGTCTATATGTTCCCAATCCAAATATATAAGTAGTACGACGTGATAAAAAATAACAATTTGTCGGATCGGGACTATGCAAAAAAAAAACCTTTTCACAAAATTAGTCATCGTGTAGGTCACTTCGTTGCATAAAGAACACGACTCTTTGAACTGATGCAGTCTAATTTTCTTACCTAAATACTTGTCTAGAGCCGCCGACCCGTCTCGGACTGGAAGACTCGTTGCACGCGTCGATGAGTTTCTTCAGGATAAACAGGCACTCGCGGAACGTCGAGAAGAACGGATGGTGCGACAACAGGCATAGCGACGTCAAGGAATGGTTTCTCACGCGCTGAAAATAAAACAACTATGAGAGGATGATCTCTTTCCGATCTCTACGGAAGTTTCGAAGGTTTGTAAGACTGAACACCTAGTCATAATGCGATAATAATTATTAGTTAGATAATGCTATTTTATTCGTTCCGAATCTTCTTCTTCTCTCAGTGTCTCTCCATTCATGAAGGTTGGTGGTAAACTTCTTGAAGGTTTTTCTTGTCTAGCCCAGGTCTGAACAGTTGTTCTACCGTCTTTATCCTCGTTCACTCCCTCAGGTATGACAGAGCCACTTCCCTGGTATGACAGAGCCACGACATCTTGCGACTTCCGACTTTACGCTTCCCTATTACTTTGCCCATCATGATGGTCTACAGGAAAAAATACCGGTCATGCCGCATTACATATCTGAGATAGAGAAAACGCTTCAAACCTTTTAGAAGTTTATTAAAGTTACCTACATCTACGCATCTACGCCACTGGAGTTAGTGCTATCAGCACAGAGCTCTGCTACGATTTTCAAAGACTGGTATGGTTTGTGTAAGTGTGGGCAGAGGAAAGTTCACAGTACAACCCAAACTGGATGGCAGTTTATGACTTAATATAAGTCGAATAAAGGTACTTTTCCACCAGAAATGTGCGAGGTAGCTAGACAGAGTGCCTAAAAAAAACAACTAATAGGAGGCAAGACGGAATGAAGCGATCCTATTGGTTGATTTCTTCCATTCGCGCACCGCTCATCTTCGTATATTTCTGGTGGAAAAAGACCCTTAGGCACCTGTCGCTTTCTGGCGGCGCGTGGACTGCGCTCGCGCGAGTGCTCGCCGCCGCTCTCGGAGTCAGGCGCGGGCGCGGGTGCTGCCAGCGCGGCGGCGCTGCACTCGCGCTCAGAGTCGCTCACCGCCACGTTGCTGCTCCTATAGTCACTGGACACACCAACCGCTCTTAGACCGCGTTCTACACAATAGCGGGAGGCGAAGCGGCAACAAAACTGGATAGGACCACCATGTCCTACTGTCAGCAGGTCTATATAAAATGAATGCATATTGTATCGCTGCAACGCTCTCGCTGCCTCTCCGCCGCTGTGCGATGTTATATTGCTAACGTATCAGAAAGGGTAACAAATGAATAGAAAACTTACGATAGAAATAACAATGGAACACGATAAAATTCAGTTATTTCATTCTGTTCGGATCGGAAAACATAATAATAATAATATATTGATATTCCCCAATGACAGACAAACTGCAGGCTGTCGTTCAGTGTGGAGGTTAAAGGGGGAGGCCTATTTTTAGCAGTGGAAGTCTTCTGGCTGATGATGATGATGATATCCGTAAGTGAGGTTCACCTGGAGAAGGCGGAGTCTGAACTCTTTTCCATGGACTTGCGCCAGGAGTCGCGGCGCAGCACTCGCTGCGGGCCCGTCGCCGCTGCGCGCTCCACACATCGGTAGAAGTTCACGCACACGCCGTATCGAGTTTTACCTATACACACATACATAAACATTATCTTACTACCGACATCGGTTAGCATTGACTCTGGCTTGTTAGTCCTTGGATACCATTTTTTAGCTATGCCGGAGGTCTTTTGGGCAGCTATAGGACTAGTTTATATATCTATATCTAAGTATACGTATAATAAAAACGTAGATATAAAAAAACATAGGGCGTCTTAAAATAAGCATCTGAACACGATAAGACAGTTTTTAGATTTTTGTTTGTCCACGCACATCTCCTAAACCAGTGGACGGATTTAAATAAGGTTTTCACGAATATACTTAGCTATGACCAGATTGAAGTAGTATAGGTTATGTTATTTTGCGCAAGGGCCGGATTAAGGGAGGAAAAAAGGGTTGAAAGTTTTTATGAAAATCTACGCATACGAAGTCGCGGACAACAGCACTAGGCCTAAATAATAAACTAAAATAAAGCTGCAGTACTGGCTAGCAGATGATGTCCAACGGCAAAGCGAAGTCATCATGGTCAGCCAGCGGGTAACTCACCAGAGTCCTTGTCAGTGAGCGTGAACACGAAAGAGGTGGTGTCTCGGCTGGCGAGGTGTGGCGGGGCGCGCCGCGGGCCCACCGACACGCAGCCTTCGGGCTGGCAGAAGTACACCATGTCCAGCGGTAGGGGGAAGTCATCGTGGTTCGTCAGTGGGTACCGCCGGAGGAGCTCCGGGGCCTTAATAAACAAAATAAATTAATTTTAAGAAAAACCACGTCCTCTTTTGGGCAATTGGGCTGATATAATGAACTGACGCTTTTCCTGGGATGTATTATAAATTGTACATTCCCCCTTGCCAGCGTTTACCCAAAATATCCTTAAATAGACTATTTTGTGAATTTCTTAACTCAGCCAGTCTCGACCCACTGCTCGGAAAAGGCCTCCCCCATTTCCTCCCACTCCATTTTCCGCCAAACTCGTCCAATTCGGGTAAAAGAGTTAAAATTAACAAATTCAATAAAATTCCATTTGATTCGTACTCGCTATGATCGACACATATAGCATTTTATCGAATTTGGCGATTTCGACTTCAAAATTTGGTAAGACCGGTCTTGCACTGCTGAAAAACTAACTACACTATTTCCATCCGTTTATTTGATATGACAGCTCCAATAACATTGTAAAAAGCAGTAATAAAATATTTTCTTTTAATATTTTACCGAAATATATCGGGTACCTTTTGTAGTGGTAGGACTTTTTTGCAGGGGTCCGCTTGGGGAAGTACCGCACCTTTGCCAGTTATTCAACCGCCAAGCAGTAGTGTGCAATCACTACTGTGTTCCGGATTAAAGGGAAATATTTTCAGCGAAATTACAGGGCACACAGAGATTTGACATCTAATATCTCGGGGTGACGAGCGCAGTGCATTGCCATATTTGCCATCCAGGGTTTTGAACTGTTGAAGTTCAAAATTCTGAGTGGCGTTGAGCTGTTATGGGCAAGCGTGAAGAGCCATCAGGCGAGCGAGTTCGCTCGTCTCGTCGACTCAGTATCATAAAAAAACCTGCTTCAGTCTTACGTTCAAAATCCTAGTAAAATGGTGCATGAAGTGATCTAGTGGTTTTCATTCAGCGTTTTACCATGTTAATTGCAGCTGTCAGAGCAAATAAAATAATATAGTTATTACCATACATCTCTCGTATAGTTTATTACTATACATAATAATAATAAAAAACAATTTATCAGAATCTGTGGTTGATATTACTAACGACAAATCTATTCTGGATGAAGGTTGCTTTAATTTTAAATCCTAGCTTTGTGTTACGCAACGCTGTTAATAGACAAAGCTCTCTCAAATTCGATCCGGCTCTACATAAATGTTTATATGTAGTAGTAAATGGAAATCTGCTACAAATGGCACAAGGTCTAAACTTACTTGTACAGGAGCAAGTCCTTTTCCCGATGTGTAAGGCTTCGCTCCGACAATAGTCAGATAATCCACCAACCGAGGACAGAGGTGCTGCTTCTGAATATCCATGCTTCTTTTATTACTTGTCTTGTTTCACTAAACGAGGGGTCGTTTGAACCCATTGTATTGTATCAAAATATTGCTTGTCATAATTATCACTTTTCGCTCTGTTCCTGAAACCAACAATTTAACACGGATTTAAAAATTATGTCGTAATTCTATTTGAGAAGGTAGGCATGTTTTTCTCAAGGCCCATCTAAAACGTATATCTCATAAATATCATTATTTTTATTGAATTTGATTACTTACACTTACTTTACAGCATACAGAAGAAGACTTTTATTGATTTCCTGTACTATTATAAACGATATTATACTCAGACCCTTGACCCATTTATTGCCTTGACACATTTCCCTCGAGCGAGCTTTAGTCTCCCGCCCTCGCAGGTGGCAAGCAACTCCAGCACTTATAGACTATAAACCACCTTCATAGCGAGCCATATAATTAACCATAAAATCCAGATTGCAATGACTCTTTCATTGCTGTCAAAAACCTTTCAGATTTAATAGCAAATTAAGCCGTAAAAGAGAGAAGGCATGAACGCTGGTGTATACTTACATACCTACTGTTTCTATAAACGCAACAGTTCGTTAGGGAGGTCGACCTTGAAAAGGGCCTAAGCCCCTCGGGCTCACACGAAGCTTTTGATTAAATTACGTTTCGCCCAGCTCGCCTTGATTGCCTTCCATTTACTATGAGGCAATTGAGCTCCTGAGCTTTGTAACTCAATTTGTTTGTGTACTTTGTATATTTTTACTAGACTTTTTTCCTTTAATCAGTTTTAATCAGTAACTTTAAGTTATAGAGAAATCTAAATTCTAAATTATTTATTTATGACAATTTAAGACAAACACGATTACAACTTAGCGCGTGACCAAAATGCAGACGTGTTTCTGTCACGACGCATAAGCTGTGCCATTCACTGTGGTATTCTAGGTAAAGGACATCATTCATACTCACATACATATCATGTAAGTTAATTAAAAACCTACAGGCTTAAAATAATATTGTAGAGTAGGTATAATTACGTCGATATGTCCTAGACGGAATGTCGAATGGTGGAATGAATGGTTCAGAGTAAGAGAGTTTATGAGCAGGCAGAGGGCATTATGATTAACCATCACAATCGTTTGTGCCGACGTGATATTTGCCAAACATATCACTGGTGCGTCATGCATGTGGGTGGGTATCAGAAAACCTACGTTGAGTGACCTTCTACATGAATCGCATTCAATAGTGGTGAATTTTGTTCAAACATTTTATTGACTAGTCAGAAATTTTAGACCGATATCTTAGTACCTATAATGTTATAAGTCGATAAATCGAATTTGTTATTTTAATGGGAAAAGTTACCCTGAAATTAGTAGTAATTCTTTTGGAAACTAAGTATCTTCTCAAGTAATTACGATCTGATATTGATACCCTTTAATCAAGTTGGTTATTTCGGGCGATACTTTAGCGGACCGCCCGCTGATGAACCAATTTGCTCTCCTAAATTGCGTATCTCGCCAACTCAGAGCCTTAAATTGACAAAAGATGTACCTACACGCCAAGCTTTGAAATGAATCTCTACAAATTGGTTGCTTCCCTTTTCATACGACTGTCGGAAATCAGTTTTCCTTCTAACATTTTCATCAGAGTTGCGAAACAAAAAAGTGGAAAATTTAGCATAAAATTATGGATGGTATAATATGGTGAAAGACTTCATAATGCATGGGTATTGCTTTTCAGGAAACACAATTCCGTTTCTTAGATGAGCGGAGACAGTTAAAGAAGGCTAACCCAATATCATGTGGGAAACAGTTAGGACTAGAAAGAGAGATAAGCGTATTATAAGTTCAAGTATAAAATTATTTGTTTGATTGAGCTCCTTTTGAGTAAAGGACCGTGGGACGACGCCAAAACGCTAGAAGATCATGCTGGCGAAAGATCTCGTGCCATCGAAAAGATTTTGAGAAACCTATGTCCATAAATGGACGCAAATATGTTGAGGAATAAGAAATCCACTAAGCCTAATACACAGGAAAGCATATCTGTACGTTAGTTTCACTATGAATTACATAGCTTACTAAAAATATGTTGACAATTCATATCATTCGCATTTTTTTTCACAACTAATATGCCAAATAAATACATAGAACAGATCAATAAATATGTCCTAGACAAATTTAAATACTATACCTAGGAACCAACTTTACTCGGTACCTATTCAAGTATTATATTTAATGTAGGGAATGAGGGTGTCGACACTATCATGTGTAGATATGCAAATACTGTTCCCTTTAGCTAATCGCGCCTGCATTATGACATGACGGAGTCATTGCCGTTACGCGCTGATAACAACTAGATAACGCCTGCCTACTTTTTCATGGACTTCTAAGAATAACACTACAAAAACAGTTAGAATGCCCATAACCCGTTGAAGGTCTAAAGACAATTCAAATGCTGAAGCCTACTTTGTTGACAGCGTACCCAGCATGCTGGCGGCATTACCACGCTGAATGGCAATGCTTATGCGATGAGCCAGAAACACACTAGCATTATGGTCACGCGTCATATTAACCAAGCGCTCTGAAAGATTTATGAAAATGAGGTGAGCTATAGGTCCCCAAGGGCCTCATATCTCGACCTGGCTCTAATATGTAACCACTGCCGAGGTTAGCATATTTGCGCCGCTTGTGATGCTCTGCTGAATTTGCCGCCGCATCAGCCTACCCCTTTTATTCTTCATCATAAGACACATATATATTTTTTTAGAAACATGGTAATTGTCCTTAAAAAATATTTTTTATGCCATAGGTGGCAAACGAGCAGACGGGCCGCCTGATGGTAAGCAGTCACCGTCGCGTATGGATACTTGTAACACCAGAGGCATCACAAATACGTTACGGACTCTTCAAGACTATTAACTCGCCTTTTGAAGAACCCGATGTTGTAGCATCTCGGATACACCATAATTGTGTCCATAATTTAAAGAATCCTTTTCTTCGAAAATTGGTTTTTGAGGCCGCGACCTTAATCGGCCGAGTGTCTCCTCTAAAATTTTATAGGAACTATCTGGTCAATTTGTATCCCCTCTAAAATCTAATAGGTATGTGCGTAAAATATTTCAACGTACAAAGAGGTTTGATTACGTTTTTCTACTAAAAAGAGGAGAATGCACAGAGGTCATATTTGAATAATAGACAAAAAACATTAAAATTTCCAGACGGTGTTCTAAGATTAGCTCATAGTACAAGCCCTAGTCATCTGGAAGTGTATTTTTTTAAGTTTACTTGCTAGGCAACGTCTTAGTAAAAAGTCAAAGTTACCCCAAAATATTTATGCATATTGTTATATACGTGAACATCAATGCCAGTATTTCAGAGAAGTGTTACACGCCTAAACACCTTGTTCCCAACTAAGCATTTATGTGGTCTAGTATGCTAGCCTAGGTTACACCTCGGCCCAAATTTTTAGCTTTGACCATGAATGCTTCTGTTGCCTGCCGCTGCATCAATGTATATCCAATTCATATACATAGTATATGTTTTACATTTATATTTTCATGTGCCACGAGTAAATTTAAGTTTATTGTTAATCATCAAAAAAAGGAGTTTTAATCATTATTTTTTTAAACTCAGAGGCACACAGCGGGCAATGGAGAGAGCTATGCTCTGAGTTTCTTTGCGCGACAGAATCCGGAACGTGGATATTCGCCAAAGAACCAGAGTCACCGAGATAGCTATTAAAAGTTGCAAGTTGAAGTGGCAATGGGCAGGCCCTTCGATCAAAAAAAAATCGAAGGGCAGGCCACATCGCTTGAAGAATCGATAACCGATGGAGAAGAAAGGTTCTTGAGTGGAGACCACGAACCGAAAGACGCAGAGTAGGCCTTCCACTAGATGGGACCGATGACATCGTGAGAGTTGCGGGCATCCAATGGATGCAGATGGCAGGCTGTTATTCAGTGTGGAGGTTAAAGGGGGAGGCATATGTTTAGCAGTTGTAGTCTTCTGGCTGATGATGATGATTTTGTTGTACGATATTTAATTTTAACATAAGAAAGGAGATCAAGATATGTTGTAGACTATTTTATGTTGGACGTATTTAAATGAAGTGCTGTTCTACAATCCATAATTAGATTCCATGTATGACAAAAAGCTAGAAAGAAGGTATGAATGGGCATTGCGAATTTATACAGTTGCACCTATACAATAAACAATAGGACAGACAGACAGACAACGTAGGTTTAATAGTAAGGTCCCGTTGACACCCTTTGGGTACGGAACCCTATAAATCAACGTACTACTTGTTAGATAGGTCTGATAGATTTTCGATCTGCAATTATAGGGAAAATTGGAAGACCTATGTAAGATCTAGGGTAATCAGAGTGTCTAAGATAGAGTAGATATTAAATATCAATCTAAATACTACACAATCTAACGCAGGGCGCGGCTTCTACCTCAACTAAAAAGACTAAAAGATATACGGTTGTCGGATTATTTTGGATTTTTTGGGTCTAAGTTAGTATAAATTGGTACCAATAAACTATTCAAATCAGGCAGGGATATAAAATTATCTCTTTTAGTTTCAGTATAGATAAGTTCATTTGTGAGACAAGGATGGCAACAATTTTAACGCTTTTAATTTTAGTCTTAGAAAATGGTTCAAGGAAATCGATGTCAATGTATGGACTAAGTTAAATATAGCTGTAGTTATTCGTTAGTTATTGAACTAGTACAGAATCCATCTTTAAGTAGATATGTAGTGCAATATATATGTAGATACTAGATACAGATAGTGACCTCTACCCCGTTCATATACCTACCTAAGTATCAAATGAAAAGGCTTCACAGTTCCACAACAACGAAACCACAAACAATTATGTAAATGAAGGTTTCCATTCAGTTACGTCATATTCACGTCAAAATGACGCACTTGAACGATATTCCAGACCATGATAATGAATATGAAGTGGAGGGTGAGAAGAAATACTAGTATATTACGAAAAGGAGTAAATGTGTATTGAATAGATAATTACCTTATATTTAGGTGTGTTAATTGTCCATCTACATAGTGTAGCGCGAGTGGTGGAGGCTCGGGGCTGTAAGTGGAACGCAGTGCATGTCGCACGGCAGCGCGGCTACTGGCGGTATTACGCTAGGGACATGCGCGACAGCGCCCACGTTCGATATGCCGCCCGCCTGCGCCAAACTCACCGCCCGCGCCACCGCCACCCCATCCCTTTACCCACCACATACAACACAGTGCGAGAACTTCCTTACAATTTTAACCATACCATTTTTCCTCCGAATAAAATAGGCTTGCGCTTGATGTTATAATCTCGACTGATGTTATGCAATAATGACACGGTCTACCATGCCGATGTAGGAAACTGATTCAGTCGATGACTTACAAACGCCTAGATTGTAACTATCGGAGAACACCCATTCAGGCAGCTCATTCCAGTCTAGCAGCTAGCGGTACCTTGTGCTGTACTATTATTTATCTGTGACCATACTGAGTTGATTTATAAACATAAATACATATCCTAAGAGTCTAGCCGAGTGTTTCGATTCTATTTATTTACACAAAAATGTTCATAATTATTATTATATGTATTTATTTTTGTTGTGTTCATTTCCTCTGTTTATCAAGTGTTTAAGTAGGGGATTTGCTTTAATTTAATCATTATCCTATGTCCATCCTCATGATCAACAGTACTTCCTTACAAAATTTCATCAAGAGTGGTTTACCCGTTTAGTTGGGTAAACGTAACAGACAGACAAGCAGATACACTTGGGCAGTATGGGTAGGTTGAATTACCAGTCTCGATTTTCTGTGGCCACCTATGCTCTCGGCAAGGACGAAAGGACTAGCCACATATTATTACTATCTAACAAATTCACTGTACTTACAGAGTGCCTCCACCACCAGCGGCTTTACAATTTTAGGATCATATACATACTTACACTGTAACTGTTATTTATTCTTTGCCTTTACAATTGCGGCATGTCTATTAGAAATGAGTCGGCATTTCAACGTCAATCTATACTTTTACTGATTCTCAGGCTTGGCGTAGGTGGACGGCTATAAATAGACGGTTTATTTTTACAAGAGCGCCAAACAAAGCATGCGATCCACCTGATGTTATGCTGAAACCGCCGCCCATGGCGACACCTTCAACACTAGCGCCGTTGTCGATGCTTTGCCAGCCCGGAGAGGTGGTTGTAGACACCATTTTTGAGTACGCTTCTGTTTGGAAGCTCGACTGGAATACCTTCTGGTGAAGGACATTCCACACCTTGCAGGTCCGTAGAAGCCGGGAATGGAAAAAACATGAAAGGCGTGAGATTTTGATGTGTCGGGATGTGCCGTAGTGGAAATCCGACCCAGGAGTGCGATCTAAAAGCTCTTCAGTGCATTCCCCAAAAAACAAGCTATAGAAAATGAAGATAACCCACATCTCTTCGGAGACGAAGTGGGTCCTTCTTGGGATCGTTCGCGTCGGTTATAAGGCACCCACTGTATGACAAATTAGCTACCCCAGCAGGCCTAGCACGGGCCGTAGAAAAAATGTCTTTCCACCGTTTTTATCCGCGCGTAGCCGCGACAGAGCTAGAATATGGATACGTTTGTCTCTTTCTAGTGGGATAAAGACGGTGGAAAGACAATATGTCCACGGCCCCTGCTAGGCCTGCAGGTGAGTTACCATAATCTCAAAGACATTCTTATAGTAACCTTACATTGACTTTTATTGTTTATTATTAAAAAACGCACTTTTCACACCATAACATACACTAAAGCGCCATAATAACTAAAACAAATATAAACTATTCTAATATAAAAATACCATAAATATATTCTCTAAAAAAAATACGTCAACCCTGAGATCAAATAAATTTTAATTTTATCTGAGCGTCAATCATAGATGTCACTGAAAGTATACTTTTCACTAATTTTTTGAACCGTGTCCGACTTTTGTCTTATTCTCTCATTATCCGAGAGAGCGAGACAAAAATCAATGTAAGAATGTTTTTGAGATTATGATAACCCACCTGTCAGAATTTTTTCAAGTTACGTAACCGTCCTGCGTAATATTTAAACGATGATTACGGATTCATTGTTTGCACAGGTGTTGAATTATTTCTACACATTTAAAAATTAAAAACATATGATTAAGAAAACACATTCGTTAAATAATAATTGTTTAATAAATACCTATGGTTTACCACATAAAGGTACAAAAAAATTATGTATGTATTCTTATTTTCCGGTATCTTCTTTGAGAGACACAGTCCTGTTGAATACAATCTGTAACAAGAGATTATTTTAGATTAGTAAAAACAAAAATGCAACGACAAACTGAAACAACGCCTCAAACTAAAATAAAAGCTCATACTTACATCGACTTACAGATTGAATTTTAATCCACTCCACACATTGACGCAAATAAATGACAAAAAGCCACTGAGAAGTGTAACAGAATATTATAAGAAAAATCTTTTTAAAAGCAGCATATTAGTTGACATGCACACATCGAGAAACAATACCTATAGAGTCACAATCTCTACGTGAAAACAATCAAAAGCACGTCCGAGCGTCGTGTACATACCTAATAATCTATTATATAGTTCATGATGCAACATTTACTCATTTAGACAGATAACAATTTAGACGTTATGTCGCTTGCATAGTGTTCAACGTCACTTGTCAGCTATGGCTTCGTAGCACTAGCATCACGCGATGTTAAGTCGGATCGCGGTTGCCTTACAACTAATCAAAAAGTCTGCACAATTCGTAGCGTGCGCCGAGTTTTGGTTCGGACATTATTTTGGCACGATTGTGACTCTATAGGTATTGTATCTCGATGCATGCACAGGAAGCGAAACAACTACAAAATTAAGTTATAATAATTTTTTGGGAATTAAATCTCTCATTATTATCCAAATATCCTTATTCCATTGCTCAGTATATTTTAGACCAATTTTTTTTTGAAGTTATAATCTTGCAAACCATGTACGAAAAGTTAAATTCGTATTTACACGTTAAAATGCTGTTCAGCCTCAAATCAGACATAAGAAAGGTATGCCTTAGTACAGTTACTGTTAGTGTTGCAAATATCTCCGTTATTCATAAATTTTTACATTAAGTATACCGCTAAACTGATTCACGAAAAAACTGTAAAAACGGCTTGCTTACAAATTTTTCATGCACACTATGAACCTGGTAGCGACACCACAAACAGTCAAGAAATTATTTTGACCTTACGAGTCTGTTCATCCGGATCCAATTGGCCGGACATTTAAATGTGAGCCTTATATCATCATCACCGCATTACATATAGCAAAAATTCCAATGGCAAACCACAGCCTGTGTCCGTGTCAAACAAATCATGGAACCCAGTGTGCACATATACAAAATACGCCCGTGTACTATTTGTTAATACCCTCATAAAAAAGCTGATCATAAATAGAGCCCATCAACGAAAACAAAATTAAAATTTGTTCAAAAATACATGAGTTGTAAATATTTCAATTTCACTAGAGCAAGTTATGACGTCAAGCCGTGCGTACGCTATACAAATGCTATGCTAACACACGCTTTGCGGAAGAGAAACAGTATTCGCTCTCTATGCCCATCAAAAACTTTAAACGCTTATATCACAGGAATTTATCAGACAATTTCAATATTTTCATTTGTTATATATTTAACTAGCCGTCCGCCCCGGCTTCGCACGAGTGTAAGCTCGGCCTTTGGCCTCGCTACGAAATATAATATAGCCTATGTCACCCGGGGATAGTGTAGCTTCCCAACAGTGAAAGAATTTTTCAAATCGGTTCAGTAGTTTCGGAGCCTATTCATTACAAACATACAAACATACAAAAATAGGTACAAATCTTTCCTCTTTATAATATTAGTGTAGATTATCGCTAATTATCCTTCGATAAGCCTGTTGTTTGTAATAAATTAATCATTAGGATACCTTCTGTATGACGGAACTGTCAAATTTGCGACTAAATGGCGAGTTGCAAGTTACATAATCAGAGGGCCGGCTAATATGGTTTGGTATGGCGGTTGTGGTTGATGGAGTCAAGCTTATTGTACTGACCGAGTCGGACGTCGTGGCTGGATCAACCGAGAAGAAACCAATTCGTTCGAACTGGAACTTGTCGTAGACTTTAGCTCCTCGTATGGACGCGTCGACGTAACCGCACAGAGTCTTCAACGTGTCCTCGCGGCAGTCGGACAGGAAACCGCCAGGAACCTCGCTCGGGTCCTCGGGGTTCTTATGCTTGAATCTGGATAACACAAAGGAATTTTACACGAAAAATAACACAAACGAGACCAATTATATCGGCGAGAATGAACATTTGGTATAACAACCAGACATGCCAAGAAATAATTTTTTTTCTGAAACATGGTATTTAATGTCTTCATAATATGAAGAACTCTGTTCTACAAATATACAATTCTGATAGATACAATCTGGATGGCTTCAAATCACGAGTGAATCGGTTTCTTCTAGGAAAGCGTTGTCCATCGTAGACCGCATCATCGCTTAACATCAGGCGAGTTGGCAGTAAAATACAAGCCTATTACCGAATAAAAAAAACCGGCCAAGTGCGAGTATGTACCTATACTAAGAACTGGCCATCACACCAATTTCGTCATTATACAAAAAAATTATAATAAACGAATTCGTATTTAGCTGTAAAGGGGCTGTAAGTAAAAATCATAAAGTATAAAAATTCAAATTAAATAAGTAGGTATAGGTATGATCAAACTAATTTCACAGGCTATAGTCATAATCAAAAATCTCTTTGATCGTATAAATTGACCTGCCTAAGAAAAGCATCTTGACAGCATTGGAGAATTGTATTTCATTCTGGACTTTATAACTCTGGGAGTTTATTAAACAAAGATTGACCCATAATCATTGGTTTATTTTTTGTCATGTTTTGTCTTGGGTATGTTGTCTCTAATAGTATTCTATTATTTCGTATGGCCCGCTTACTTATCACTAGTTTTATTTTTCATTCATGTATTTTTGTTATCATATTTAACGACTTCTAAAATGTATACGGATATTGACGTTAATATTGTCAGTGTCAATGTCATGTCGCTAAAACAATAAAAACCTGGGTCTTGATTAAATAGTTATAACTTACAGAGGTTCATATAGTCGAACTTCCACGCTGATCGGGTCAGATACCCATTGGATGAACGCTTTTGGTTTTTCAGCGGAGTCAGTTGTCTGGACAGTACATACAAGTTCTACGACTTTTCCAGTAGCGTCTTTAATCACTTTGGACACCTGAGATGATACGTAATATGTTATTAGATAGATAATTAAAAAATTAAGAATTCCTAATATTATGTATTATGTAAAATCTTACTTTGATTACAAATCCTGCATGTCTCAATCCAACGCTCTGAGATGATGTCAAGCGCCTGAATCCTTTCTCTGGTTCTTCCTTAAAGTCCGTAGCTTCAATATAAATGGTTTTGTTAAAAACTACAGTGTGAGACCCTTTCTGTGGCTCGCTGGGAAAGTCCGGCACAGTCACTTCCATTGGCTTGTCATTTGGGAAGTTTTCTATTGTGATTTTCAGTGGCTCCAATACGACCATTACTCTGTAAAAAATATATAGTTTTATTGTCTTATCGCACACAGTTAACTGCTCTATGGTCTTAATGAGAAACTTAGTTAAAAGGGATTTTAATTTGTTTTCTGAAACCACCATATAGCAATGGGCTCTATGGTCTTAATGAGAAACTTAGTTAAAAGGGATTTTAATTTGTTTTCTGAAACCACCTTATAGCAATGGGAAGTTTTCGAGAAAGCAATTTAAGAAAAATAATTCTTCATAAAAATGCTATAGATGGCGTTGACGAGACATGGATATGAAGATTTTTCAAAACCACAAACGAATAAAGGTCTATAAAAAAAGTTTGCTTATTTCATATAGACAGACAATATTTAATGTTGCTACGCTATCGCATTAGGTAATATACCTGTAAAGGTAGTTGTAAGTTTGGAAATAAAAATAAATAAATAAATCTATCTGTCTGTCATGCTTGTTTTTGTGTTATTTTATTTCGTAGTATATTATAGTATTTTGTGGTTATTGATTGCTAACAGTACTTATTTTTCTTTTGCTTACAAGTATGCCTTGCCTAGCTTGAACCCTCCGCAAAAAAAAGTCTAACGAGTTACACTTTGACAGGATCTGGTGTGACTCCTTTGAAACTCACCGTAATAAGAGGTAATAGTGCGTAGGTAATTTAATTAACATTCGTAGTTACGATGGGTTGCCATGCTAGGTAAGTAGGTACCTACGAAGTAGCGGCAGCCGCGCGATGTGTTTGTCAACCCTGAGCTGTCTGGTGAGAGTACATTGATGTCTCGACGTCAGCGGCATGTCACGCACATCAAAGGCGCTGGCTCACTGTATGGTTTTTTACACTGTGGTTACAAGTGCATGCTTGGAAAAGTTTTCGATTGAGGATGGTATCAAACCAACATATTATCGAAAAGTTTGCCAACATCCTCAGGTTGTAGTTGTCAGCCTTATTATGACTGCTGTGCTGCCGTCATACAGTATTCGCACTATAGTATGTACCTGGGCGCCGTGAGGTTGAGCACGTCTCTGGTAGCAGCGTCGAGCACGGCAGGGTCGACGGCGCCGAGCGCACCTGTCACTCCGAGCGCCGCACAGAACGAGTTGACGGCCTGTGCTGGCACGCCACGCCGTCGCAGCGCCGTCAGCGTGTACAGCCGAGGATCGTCCCAATCTGATCAAAACAATACATAGTCGTATTTGCGTGCCTATTAGACACGCTCCATCGCTCGCTGTTTGTAAAGACGTTGTAAAGCAATTTTATCTGTCGCAGTCAGCGAATTTAGATAACTATAGAATTATAACTCCGAACGTAATCGTCCAAGAAAACGGCATTCAGCTCTCATATATTTAGGTATAGCTTTATACATGATGAATGACTTTATATATGTATGAATCCTCTATAGATAAAGTTGCCTGGAAGAGATCATTCGTAACGATAAGGCCGCCGATTGTTGCACTGGTTTTTTAAGCTTTTTCATCGTGTGTATGTAATTTGTAGTGTCAACAATAAAGAGTTTATCTATGTATCCATACATTATTACAATTTATGGGCAATCTTAAAGTGGACGAATGCAGTTGTCAATTAACCCATTCTAATTAATTACCATAGAGAATTGCTCAAGAATTAATTATGATACTTATATGATGTTGGATGTTCTCCAAAGGACCAGTGTCACTGACATAGCTATTAAAATTTGCAAGATAAAGTGGCAATGGGCAGGCCACATCGCTCGAAGAACTGATAACTGATGGGGAAGAAAGGTTCTTGAGTGGAGACCACGAACCGGAATACGCAGCGTAGGTATGCCTCCCACTAAATGGACCGACGTCATTGTAAGAGTCGCGGGCATCCACTGGATGCAGATAGCAGGTTGTCGTTCAGTGTGGAGGTTAAAGGGGGGAGGCCTATGTTCAGCAGAGGACATTTGGCTGATGATGATGACTTATATTATGTGAGTTGGGTTTATACTTCTTAATTTGTTCAGTCTGTTTGTGTACAAACTGCTTTACAATGGTTTATTTGCATCATGCAACACTCGTAGTCTTCTCACTTCATTCAGCTACTTATTAGACTATTTGTATTTTTTTGGCATATTTGTATGTTTTCTTCAGCGTATACATACATAACTGCATTCTTTGAATGTTATTACTATGACAATATTATATGGAGAGCCAAAAGAGAAACAGCATGAAAATCATCACTTACCATTGACAATTCCTTCATCAATTAATTTGGCTATCTTCCTCTTAGAAACCACAGTGTAGTTAACATTTAGTCTGCCATATTCCCATTGGACGGGGCAGTAAATTCCTAATGCATTACATAACCAATAGTATGAGGACCTGTAACAATAGATATTTATTTATTTTAAATATCATGAATCGATAGTACACATTTTAATTAGATTACCAAGGAAGCGAAAAAAAATCTGAAAATTATAGACGAATCATGGTAACTCAAAATTCTAAAAAAGCAATAAATCTACCCGTGTGGCGCCCTTTAAATAAAACTGTCCTTATGAGATAGCCCCTATAATAGATAAATTATCAATATAAAAAACCGACTTAAAATGAATGAACTGAACCAAATTAAAATGGGCCCACACGGGAAGCACCAGCTTTGAAATAAAAAAATAATAATCAATAATCATCAAAATCGGTTCACCCAGTCGAAAGTTCTGTGATAAAAAAAAGAATTGAGAACCCCCCCCCCCTCCTCCTTTTTGGAAGTCGGTTAAAAAATATGCTTCACTAGTACACACTCATAGCTCTCAAATAAGTTTCCTGGTGTGCTGTGATGCCATGGAACACAGAATTTATTTTTATTGAATACTAGCTGCGCCCCGCGGTTTCACCCGCGTTATATACGACATAAAAGTAGCCTAAATTACTCTTTATAATATAAGCTATCTGTCAGTGAAAGATGATAACAATACAACCTCCTTTGACTTATATACTGATTTTTTGAAGGGAAAATATTAAAACACCATATGAAAAATTCTGTTGTTATGATCGCTACCAAACTTCACAAGATCACTCGCGGGGCTAACCTGAAGATTGCCTGAAAATATCATCAAAATCTGTCCAGTCGTTTCGGAGTTCATGGGGACACACATACACACACATGTAGACTAGCAATACCATTTTTTTTTTTCTCTAACTCTCTGACCCTCCAATTTTCTCTATGCAAAAAATATATGTCAGTCTGCTGCTCAGTTGGTGCATGGAAGAGGAACAAACACTTTCGCCTTTATAATATTAGTGAGTAGTAACGAAAGGCAAAACACTTGTTTGTTGGGTTGCTATTCACAAAGAATACTGGGCTAGTACCAAGAACTGTAAACAATCAAGGGAAGCTTTCCCGGAACTCAACCCGAGATACTCTCGTAGGTTGTTGAATTTAAAACGTGACAAGCTCCGGCAGGTAGTTGGGGTTGTGACAGGTCACTGCCTTTTAAACAAACACCTTTTTAAAATTGGGGTTACAGACAGTCCCCTATGCAGAGGGTGTATGGAGACTGAAGAAACAGCCGCGCATTTGCTGCTGGAGTGCAGCAGCGTGGAAGAACAACGAAATACTATCCTCGGATCACCGAGGACGCTCCAGGAGGCCTGCACAGGCATCAGCGAGCTGCTGGCTTTTCTGGAGGAGACCGGTTGGCTGAACTAGCTGCAGCCGGGTGACGCAAAATGGGCCAATGATTGGCCTGGTTGCGGAAAACGCCCGCTACACAAGTAACAAGTAAGTAGTTGTTGGGTTGCTGTTCCAAAAGTCTTGTTTACCTTTTTGCTAGAGATCATTATAAATAGCCTCACCTTCTAGACTGAAACTCCTTAGTGCATAATGAATGTGTGATATGCTCAATACTATCGCACAGACAGTGAGTGTAGTCGTAAGTGGGGTAAATACACCATTTATTACCAGTGCGGTGATGAGCCTTAAACTTGATTCTATACGCCACTGGATCTTGTTTACCCTCTTCTAGAGTAATTTTCATTCTGAGTGTGGCATCTCCTTCATCAATTTTGCCGTTTTTCATATCCTGAAATGTAAGACTAATTAAGATATTATATCATACTAATATTATAAACTAGCAACCCGCCCGTGTAAGTTTTATTATAAATATATACATATAAACCTGCCGTGAAAAATTATCTAACTGATGGTTAACACCGCATCAAAATCCGTTGCGTGGTTAGGAGTAGAGGAGACAGACAGACGCGGAAAGCGACTTCATTTTATACTATTTATTATATTATATAGAGATTGTTTTTCTGATGAATCTCTAGTTTAATTCCGCGTGTTGTGTGTATTCCTTACTGTACTTGAAGCGACGTAGAAGCAGAATTACACTAGAGATTTATCAGAAAAACAGTTTTAAAGATGGACTTCCTCAAAGTAACGCCTGATTCAATCAACTATGTAGAGATTTAAGAGTTTGTGTGTTTCTAAGTATGGTTGTTCTCATCGGTGTGTTAGTAGTAAGTACCTAGATATAATGACATTTAATACATGTATTACCATTACTTGAGTCAGTCATTAAATTACATTGGTCCGGACTAAGTAGTCGCGTCTTTTCTTCCACCGTTCTACGCCACCCTCGACATTACACCCACTCAAATCCATTATGGCTGAACGGGTTTAGATAAAATTTGGTATAGAGGTAGCTTATAACCTGGATCAATAAATATCTTCATACCGCATAAATTAATGGTCCTTGTAGGACAGTGGGTGCAAACGCAGGACGCTACTAGTTTTTCAAATGTACACAGAACATGCACATTGAGTATACTCAAAATAAGGTATACCAAAGTTTTACAGCTTTATTTAAACATATTAGTTTAGTTATACATGCTTACAATTGCTATCTCATTTGCGCCTATGACAATTTCCATCAGCAGGAACTTGGCAGAGCATTTTTAAGCATTGATTAACTTAACTAACATTTTTAATTAAGGCCGATAATGTCTCGCAACAATGTTTAAATTTTCTAAATCATACCATTACGTATTAACCACAACCATGTTAAATACACACCTCAAACAACTGCAAGCTTTCCTGGACAGGTCTGTTTCTCCATGGTGACGGAGGTGGGTTGAACCCTTTGATTTCTTCAGATTTCTGGTGGCACACATAAGCTAAGTCTTTCTTGATAAGGTCCACAGCCCATTTATATAGTTGGTCAAAATGGTCTGACGAGTGGGTTATTTTATAAGGCTTGTATCCTGAAATACAAAATTCTCTTTAGACAACGGAGTGATAAGAACTTGGTCATCTGATAGTAAGCATTGCCCACATTTGTATTAAATATTTTATTTTCTTTCTTTAAATTATACTGTCGCTTGTGCCTTTATTAACGAAACGAAAACTAACACTATCCTAATACCTACACTTCTTAGCCTATTATACAAAAACAGTTGGATTGCCTATGACTAAATAACGTCTAGATTCTAGACGTTATTCTAGACTTAAGAATAAATCCGACGTATGGACTCGAAAACGGTTAGACTGATTTTGACGGGAGTATAACTGGGAGATAACTAATGTTCTAATTAAAGTGGGGGTGATAAGACCTACACTGTTATAACTAATGTTAAGGAGTAATCCAGGCCACGCGGGTGAAATCGCGGGGCGCAATTAGTAGAGTATAACTATGCTACTACTACTACAACTACACTACTACTACTACACTAAAAATGAAGGTAGTTTTAAATCGATAAAATCCTTTAGCCGGCTTCCTTGTTTCCTGAGAGATTACCTCATCCACAACATCGTCGCTTACCAAGATGTTAGTTGGTGATTAAAAGCAAATTTTTTTTTTTTTTTTTAACTCACCGAGCCACTCAACCATATCCTTAATACCAATGAAGAATTTTTCTTCCTCTTTTTCAGGGTTGGTGTCATCATATCTCAAGAAACATATACCATCATGGGCTGCTGCATACCCAAAGTTTATATTGATAGCTTTTGCATGCCCTATGTGCAAAATGCCATTTGGTTCTGGAGGAAACCTTGTCCTTACTTTACCACCAGTGATTTTTAAATGCTCTTCCAATAGTCTTTTGGTATCTGGTGTGACAACATAACCATCTGACTTGTAATTCTCCCCCGGAGCATGGAAAGGCAACTTCTTCATTAACTCGCTGATTGATGAAGCGCCTTCAGAATCACCATGTGCTGCAAACTGCTCTGCTTTGACTGGTAAAATAAAGGCCATAGTAATTATTTAGTTTCAGATGGGTGACAAGGCGGCTGTTAGGCTTAGCATCAATTAGTTTAGCTTTGCAGTGGAGGCAAAAAAAGCTTTGAAAAATAAAAAGCCCCATTTTTTTAAAGTTAGGACAAACAAACATGTCAAATTGTATAAAAAACCAGCATGCCATATTTTTGGTCGCAAAGAGTAATTAAATTGTAGTGATTCAATTTGTACAGCCAACTGCTTTTAAAAGATATTTATCATAGTGCAAATGGTGTGGTTTGAAATTTTTGTGCCAAGATGACAGATATCGAATTGAATTAAGTTTGAGCACTGATCCAACTTAAGACAGGCCACAGACACGCAAAGTAGGTGAACTCGCAGCATCTAACCTGATAAAAATCTGCGGTAAAACCTTTTACAGGGTTACACGGGGAGGGTGTACTAAGCCGAAAGGGGTTCATTATACTCATCATTATGAACAACTTCTACTATGGGATCAACACTGAAATTGTGAAAAAACCTCAGCTTTTCCTTAGAGAATGGTGTGTAACAATGTAGAACAGCATTTTTTTCTGCGCATCTTGACTCTGAGAAAAGGCCCGTGTCCCATCAGTGGGAACATGACTGATAATGATGATGATGACACACCACTTCAATACTACCTCAACAGGACTTACCTTTTACTTCCTCTGTCTTTGATTTTTTTCCAGCATCACCAGCTTTTACTTTCTTTTCAGCTTTGGGAGGTGGTGCTAGATCAGCCTCTGTTTTAGGGCCCAGCAAGTCTAATATCTAAAATTAGTTTTTGACAATGAGATAAATAATTGCTACAAGAATAAATTTATTAATAGATTAACAATACCTCTCTGGGGCTGCAACATCAACAAGGTAGTGTTGTAGGTGTAGCTATAATATGGGATTCTTCAAAGGGCTGTTAATAGAGTATTTAAGGGTCAGCAACATATTTGTGATGCCCCTGGTGATGCAGGTATGGCATTTAAAAAACAAGGTGGTCAATAGGCGGCGGTTTCTGCTTACCATCAGATGGACCGCAAGCTTGCTTGCCGCTCTTTTTTTAATAAAAAATTTATCAAAATGTATACCTGTATGTCAACCTCATTTTTGATAGCTTTACCATCAGCCCAAGGAAGATCAGCTCTCACTGCCTGCATAACAATGCCAGAATTGAAGCGATATCTTTTATCCAGCAACTCTTGCTTGTACCTGGCCATGTATTTCTCAACAGCTTGCTCGACTTGCTCCGGAGTCACTGTAACTCCAACTCCACAAGCTTTCTCAAAAACTTGGATATTTATATTAGGCTCATTCACTGTGCTCAGTAGGTACTCTAGAGCAGCATCGACTCGCAGACTTGAATCCAATTTTCCTTGAGCTATATAATCACAGACGAACGGCAGCTTGTTTAATATTTGAGGTTTAATTTTGGTCGCTAAATGGTATATCAACATTCCACCGCCTGGAGGCAGCTTTTCTACATTCACCTGCAATATTATACATAGCATTTCACAGAATAATTCCTTCTTCTGAGTTTAAAGGGTTATTAATTAAAGTAAGAGCTGACATATTCTCAAAATATTGGCTAACCTCTTTCATAGCGGCAAGTAGCGATTTAGTGACGTTAGCATTCTTTAAAGTTTCTTTAGCTTTTTGTTCATTAAGCCCTAAAGCTTTAAACTTTTCTATTGTTTCTTCAGGAGATACTGCAGCCATGGTTAAAATATATGGCGAGAGACTCGTCAAGACACGCGCGCGACACGGCAACAAATAAAAGGAATAAAGAAAATAATGAAAAAAACAAACGAGCTTCAGCCAAAAACCCAAATTCAACTAACTGACACTGGCACTGATTAAACTGAAAGAAGCACAAGCTGTCACCATTGATAATAGAATACTTATTGAACCTGCAGGCGTATTATGAATCTTTGATCGGGATCGCGACTTGTCAAAATTATGTCAAAAAAAAAAAGCGTTGTCTATTTCCAATTTTGTAGTATGAAATTGGAAATAGACAACGGCCTTTTTTTTTTTTTTGGCGTCATAACCCCTTTCAAGTGTCAAAATTCTGTCAATTCTGACACTGACTGATCCCGATCAAAGTTTCATAATACGCCTGGGCCCTTATTCCGCACGGGCAAACGCGCGCTATCGTGGCCACGGTAAGTTTCCCCCAAAAAGTTGGCCTCTATTGCTTAGGAAATAAAGTTCAACTTTTGGAAGTTAACTTACCGCGCCACGATAGAGCGCGTTTGGTCCGTGCAGAATAAAGGCCCTGGGCCCTTATTCCGCACGGGCAAACGCGCGGTATCGTGGCCACGGTAAGTTTCCCTCAAAAAGTTGGCCTCTATTGCTTAGGAAATAAAGTTCAACTTTTGGAAGTTAACTTACCCCGCCACGATAGAGCGCGTTTGGCCCGTGCAGAATAAAGGCCCAGCTGGCTCTCACAAGCCACGAAAGAACCCAAAAAGTCTGAAGTACTGTCAGTTGTCAGTGTCAGTGCCGCGCAACTCTACTTTATTTTAAAGTTTTGGCGCCAACTTGAAAAAATCATGTTGTATTGTATTATTTTCCTAAGCTTGTGTATTTTCGCGTGTCAATGCGTAATAATGGTGGATTATTATTTATTAAGTGTTAGTAGACGTGCTCTAATGTAGGAAAGTGATATAACATGGTGAAACATGAATATTTGTGTTGTTTCCAGAGCTTCAAAGCCTCTTGTAAAGTCTCCACCCCTATATTAGGGCATGACTTTAACTTGACCATGACTTACTTTTCTTAACGACTGACTTTTTTGACCACATTTCCCTTACATTACAACAAAGTTAATGATGTAATACTTGTCACTGGTAAATACACAAAAGTGCGACGCCATTATACTCACTCAAAGACAAACAACAGTAAAAGTATTCTTTGCTTGATTCTTTGATAAAATAATCACAAATTATATAGTAGTATGCAAAAGTATGTCCTACGGTTGCAGTGGTTGGTTCGGACCGGTTGTCTCGGAAAAATTAATATTATGAAATTCGGTTGATAATATAAGTTTGTTCTACGTTAACGCAAAGAGTAGAGTAATATACAGGGAATGCGTTAACGTTAAGATATGAATATTTTGAGTACATACAGCACAGGGGATCAGGAGACCCGTCACCCGGCTTAAAGCAGACAGCTGTGAGCAGCAGTGAGGAGCTGTGTGTGCGCACTTGAACTACCTAGCCTTGGTAAATAGTAATGTATAAACCGTAATAATCTGAATCTAGTGTTCGGTGCCGGTGGCGCGCCGCGAACAAGTTTAATAGAAACATCGATTTATATGTATTTGAAAACTACAGTGCCTACTTATACGTATAATATAATATTGTACAGTAACATTTTTCTTTAAACAATACTGTAAATGGAATCGGAATAGATAACATTTTGACCTCTTAATCATTGTCCGTCCACACCAGAGTATAATAATACTTACGGCACGCCAGGCAGTTCTTAACTAATCAATTTTTAATAAGTAAGTATCTACATACTAAGTAAAATAAAACTGCAAATGTAAACCTGAGTTGTAGCTTGTGATTATAATATGCATGGACCTCATGGACCAAATATTTACGGCAATGCAAAAATCTTAGTAGCCCTTGTTACCTAACAACAAGAAGCAAGGACAAGATAGCTGTGCATCTGGTTATAGTGACACCCGGAGGCTTTACACAGTATTAAAGTTCGAACCAACTGTCTCAAATCACGGTTTCTTCTAGGCAAGCATGCTTCATCATACAACGCATCATGACATAACATCAGGCGAGTTGGTGACCTACCACAAGATGAATGTAAAAAAACAGAGTACTTACCAGACTCAATCTGGAATAATCACCAAATAGAAAGGTTCATTTTGGGTTCTAATAAGTGGCTAGTTACTATAATTTTTTTTTAGTAAATTGTAAAAAATAAATTAAAATAAAATTTGTTATAACAGCGTCATTCTAAAAAGCTTATAGTCACAGGCAAAGTCGAAGCCAAGCAATCTTTTGAAGTTGCAGCCGTATGCGTTAGTCAGACCTGATTCGCAACACCTTAGACACATCAATAAGGAGAGTATGATAGGTGAGGATCACGACTCAGACATGAGAAACACTACGAGATGAGTTGTTTTATCTGGATACTTCTGTATTTTTCGAAATGTTGAGCTGTCTGAAAGCATCTGACATACATAGCCTAGTGAACCTCTTATTTGATTTATAAAAGGTTATCTTTCTGCCTTAGATTCCTTGATAATATGGCGCTTACTCTGGATCCTGTTACTGTGAATACAGAACTAGCTGAGGTAAGATTGTTAACAACTAGTCATAACTGCAATGTTAAACTTTTAAACACCAATGGTCGCACATTGAATGTGAGAAATCTACGCCAAGCTATGAAATCATATACCTTCTAAGGATCAAGCCAAAAAAAAAATGGGGTCTGTATTGTAACACCATTACAAAGTTGGTGTGTCCATCAATCTGTCCTTACCAGTCTGTTACAGCATAATAACTTCTAAACTTTTGCAGTTTGAACATATGTCAATTTTTTTTTCAGTGTTTCTTTTTTAAAAGACAATAAAAAATATTTGTCCAGTTGCAGCATCATGTGTATATTATATTTTATTTTAATACACGCTGTACAATTACTTAATACCCGTCTCTTCCATTATCATACATGTTTATGATTCACACACACATATCACACTACATTTCTGTCAATGCCCAATAAACTGATTTTTATTTATTTGTATTTTACAGAACTACTTGAAAATATACAACAACTTTGAGGATTGGCCTGCACCTAATAAGTTTTGGCATGTTAAGGACTATGGTTATCCTACAGGGACAAATTCCATAGGACCCTATGTGGCAAGAAAACTTGTAGAAAAAATTAAAGAACATGAATCAACCTTTTACCAACTGGAATATGTAATAAGGAAAACAGACAAATCAGATTTTCAAAACAACTTGCTCTTGATGTGCCAGCATCTCCAATGTGATGATGATACGTGGAATTTAGGTTCGTAGTGTTTGTTTCTTCATCTGTATCAGCATATCATGTTCTCCCTGTTGAGACACAGTCCTTCTCTCAGGGAGAGAGAGGATGGGCTCTAATCCACCATAGCCCAGTGCATGTTGGTGAATCTCGTATGTCATTGAACTTTTGAGGTTGTTGGACATACTGGTGTCCTCACGATGTTGTCCATTGTTAAGCGATGGCATCGAACTGCGCTACTAAATAAGTCATTGGTGCAGAGCTGGGGATTGAACCGGGTGCCAACAGATTGTTAACACAGCATGTGCGTTTACAATCTGTCAGCCACCGTCACTCCTTTGTTTCTGAGCATGAGAAATAAAGGTGCATTTTTTAACCACAACAGCCATAGATGGCAAACAAGCTAATGGTCCGCCTGATCGTAAGCGATCACCTTCGCCTATGGATACCTGTAACACCAGGGGCATTATAGACACGTTGCCGTCTATTAACAGATCTTTTGACGAACCCCACGTTATACTTGTACTCAGAAATGCCGCATCAGAGCTCATTCCACAAATTCTAGATGTGAGGCAAACAATCGCGTAATAAGCACAGTGCAATGTGACTAGCGGCGGCAAACTACAGACCGACCGCACACGACGCCGACGGGGCATTGTAGCTTACAATTTACAATCTGATTAATCTGCACACAGCAACAAAAGACATGCATTATCTGCCCTGTCATTCTATATAGCAACAATTATTACACCATATTTAAAAATAAAGTCTATGAGTCCATGAGACTTTTAAAAGTAAAGTGAAGCACACAGCTTTACTTTTAGAGCACCTTGCCTTGATTGAGGACTCTCCGTTCGCGTTGAGTCGTACGCAACCTACTCCGCCAGCGTTAGAGAGTACAGCTTCCGCGTCCCGTTGTCCCGGTAGGCCGGGGGACTCGTCCCCGCGGACTTGAAGACCCCGCCTACCCCGCGAAGCGCCGGCTCAGCGCGGGCTCTGAGGTCCCGCCCTCCGCCGCCAGATGGCGTAGCGTCGAGGGCGGGGCCGGCGAAGGGCCTGCGCGCGTTGCAAGTTGGAGGGGTTTCTCTTGCGTCACAAGAGCGAGCGAACCAACATGGCGGAAGCGTACCGGCTCACAGGCGTCTCGGCGGAGACGTTGGCGTAGCGGGCGCTGAACTCGGAGACCACTGCTGCTACGTCGGTGACGGCCAGTCACAGGTGTGGAGCGATATATCACAAAATGAACACAAGCCACTGCAGCGTCGCGACGCCCGGGCCGCAGTGCCTTCTGTGCTGATCGTCCTGTTTGAGCCTTTCCGGTGTAGGCCGGAATCTCACTCGAACGGGGCTGTATCGCCGTTGGCACATTGCGGCCGGTGCAGAACGCGAAGTTGCTCTCTATCCCGCTGACAACGGAATCTACCAGTTCGGAGCGAAGGAAGACGCGATGGCCCGCCCTCGCTTCCCTCCCCGGCTACACATACTGCCCGCCGTTGCTGAGCGCCCGCCCGCGGCCTATGCGGTCGGCCGCTCGCACGGCCTTACATCACGCGTCGCGCTCCGCTGCACGACTACGCCTGGCCGGGGCCTGCACGAATCCACCCCTGCGGAGTTGTTCTCCACAGGGGAGGGATCCCTCTCCAGGTTCGCGGGCCGACGGTCCGTTGCATGCGTCGAGCGGACGCCACCACTGCACCGAGCACACGACCGGCGCGGCCATCGTAAGAGCGGCGCTGCCGGCTGCCCCTCCTGCCCCTACCACCGGGTCGGCCGCGACACCGCGCCACCCACCTACCCTGATTGACACCGCGTGCGCCGTGAGGAGCGTTGCACATGGCATATGGCCGAGCGACGCACGCACCCCCTACCACCGGACTAGCCTCGCGCAAGCAGGACCGAACAACGAAGACTGCCTTGAGAATTCGGAGCCCTACTACACTGCACAGCCGTCGTCGTCCGAAGAAGTACCGCCGCCAGACCGCCGCGCAGCCCGCCGCGCGCTCGACCGTCTGGTGGAGGCGTAGTATCGGACCGCGGCGCTCGCCGTCGACTGCCATGGCGCAGCGAGTGAGGCGGCGTCCCCTTCAATGCCCGGCACCTCCGGCCGGCCTAAACGGACGCCGCCGTCGAGACGCCGACTACCGCGCTCAGGGGTGCCTAGAGCGGCTGCTCCATTATCGCTGTCTCTTTCTGGGGCCGTGATTGACGTGCGCCCCCGTCAGTGCGCGGTATACACACGGCGGAGTGCTCGAGCTTGCTCGCACTCCTCCGGCCCATCCCGAAAATGACCACAGGACGCACAGGAGTGTCCGCTTCGAGGGGCTCGAGACGCCACCCGGTCACCTTGTACCGGGTCGGATACTCGCCCCTCCAACTTCCCCGGGGGCCGTGTCCCCCGGAGCCCAGCCCCGGCAAAGAGGGCCATCCTCGCCGCCGGTATCCCTACGTCATTCAACAGAGAAGAGGAAGACGACCCGAGATAGATAGCCTTGATTGACTTGCTTTCGTATTTCAGGAATCGTCGATGAAATAAATGTATTGATGACTGAGAAAATGCCGCTGTACGCACTGGGCTGTGCGGCCGCTGGAAAGTCACCAGGTGCAGTACTCAATATTGTAACAACGAAGAAAATGGCCCCTATATGCCATCTGTTTGTCAACCTCTGTGCTCAAGTTGGGTATGTTATAATTTCACGTAAAAATCGGGGAGCCCCTTACCACTTCAACATCTAGAGGCTACCTCGCTATTATCGCTATATACCAATGACGATATAACCACTTGACAGCTCATCCTAAAAAATTCGGTATCAAACTAAAATAAACATCTGGGACAAATGGAAAAAAAGGGAACTTGTATGCCGCGCCTGAGGCTTGACGTCATAGCTCAGTATTGCGCGCTCTCTGTCCTAGCATGAAACTAAAATACATATAACTTATTTATTTTTGAACTAATTTAAATTTTGTTTTCGTTGATAGGCTCTATTGATAATCAGCTTTTTTATGAGGAAATAAAAAAAAATATTAGTCGTCATGCCTATTATGACTAGTGCGCGATCAAATGGTTATATTATATACCATCTTAAGTCTTTAATCTGAACTGCGCCAGCGGTATCCAATATATTCTATGGCTAAACGTTTCACAATGACATCTATCGGTTTTTTATTAATAGGCTTTAGGAAATTAAGGTAGCGTTCAACGCGGCCAAAGACTCCACCACTTTACTAGGATAGGACTTGGACTTGACCGTAACATAAGTACTTTACTTGACGCTTTGTTTGACGATATTTATTGAAACTTGAAAATATTTCAATACATGACATCGGCAAAGCCGCGCTACTACAAAATCCTATCAAAAGAAAAAAGCATATTCATGGAAGTGAGACAATGTGACAGAAAAGTATATCCTTGAACTCTTGTCGAGCCGGGTCAGATAATCACTTGTCTTCCTATGTATAACCATCATTCTTTATTTATAAGATTTGTAATTGATATTTTCTTTACAGATGGGTAATAAATCTAATTTTCCTAAATGATTTAGATTTAGATGATTATTGGGGCGTTATTGATGGTTGTGCATGTAATGTCTATGATGGAGAAAATATAGGTGAGTGCTCACATCTACTATACAGGCTTACGCATAAACCCTGTACTTAGTCGAAAGGAGGTCTTTGTGCTCATCATTATGAACAACTTTTACTATTAATGGGACCGACAATGCAATCGCACCAAAAAAAACAGCTGCTCCATACTTTTTGTAGTGTCAATGACCATTTTCTATGGACAGCAGTTTTTATCCCCCATATGTAGTCAGTCCCATAGTAAAAGTTGTTCATAATGATGAGTACAATGACCTCCTTTCGGCTTAGTATACAATTTCTGTGTAACCCACTATATTAAAAACAGTCAATGGTGACAGGGAAGGGCCAGACCATAAAAATAAGAATAAGCTAGCTAGGCCTGAGGAATAATGTCGTTTAAAGCAGTGTGGTGCAAGAGTCGTGGCCTATTTTGCAGCTGACACCTCTGACATAGCAGGATAACATTTGGGGGTCCAACAAAATCGACGGTGACTAAACTTAAGTTGGAGAAAAATAATATGTTAATAAATAGTGAGTATGTAAGTAAACATTCTTAACATGTTTGTGTGGGCTAAGACGCGGTTCATAGTTTTGTGAAAAGTAACCTTTTTTAATTGTATGTAGATCGTAGTGCAATACCTAAAAACGTATATAAATATAAATAAGTATACTTACTAAAAATACCAATTCTATTTCAATTTTCTTTCTAATTTTATTTGTCAGAATATGGGTGCACTGGAGTCGTGACGGAATCTGCTGACATCGATTCTGCATTTGATCTTTTCATCAATTCGTCTGTTACGGTAAATATTGTACTTTTAAAACGTTTTAGAGACCAAAGTGTGAGCAAAGACTAATGTCTTCAACTATCCTCACTGTCATCACTATACGGTACTGAAACATGGACCCTAACTAAAGACACAAGCACAATATCCAAGTGGCATAAGGGCGATGAAACGGGTCATGTTAGACATCTCTTCTGACTCCTGGACCAAATACCAAACGTAGAAATTCGACGACGAACGAAGGTCGAAGATGTGGTTAAAAAGATTACGAGACTTAAGTGGAGATGACAGAAGTGAAGACGAACGGAGGGAAACACTGCAAACCACCAGCTCGCGGATCAGACAACACCATTAAAACTCCATACTCTGCAAGACTGGAAAGTTTCCTCAACAACAGGCTCCTAGCGTATCTAGAAGCTAATGAACTCTTCAGTGACCGGCAATACTTATTCCGCCTTTATTAAAACTGGTCCACTGGGGATCTTCTAGCGTACGCCACACACATCTGGAGTGAGGCCATAGAGAAATACGGAGAATCGCTTGCCGTCTGCTTCGACGTCTCGAAGACTTTCGACAGGGTTTGGCATGACTGCCTTATTAGCAAGCTTTCCTCGTTCGGCTTGTCCAAAGGTTTTGTTACGTGGATATCGAACTTCACAGTAAAATCCAGTCTCTCCAGGAGGCCATGGTCGAGCGCATGAACTTGTCCCTTAAGGCAGTCTCCGATTGGGGCGATGCCAACCTGGTCAAGTTTAATGCCGCTAAGACAGACACGTCTGGGGCGACTTCCTTTCCCAAAATGTCCCTTTCCCGAAATTTCCCTTTCCTAAAATGTAATTACCATTTCCGACCGGTTTCGCTCGCGTTGATAATGACGAAAAGTGATGACAGTATAACCCGGGAGCCCAGGTTCTTCTCTGGTCTGTTATACTCCGGCCGGATATACGTATTACCGATACACACTCACACACGCCACCCACAGCATCTCCAAGACACCTCTCTTGCCCAGAGATTGTAAACTTTGCTTACGAATGTAGTTTTCGAACCTTGTTTTTTTTTGCGACTACTAGCTGATTTCCCTTGGTTCAGACATCCATCTTTTTTGTTGATGTATATGGTAAAGTCTGATTTCTCTGGGTTTTTCTTACGCCATATTGGGCCATGAAGTCATATGATCCAAGCTGCGATATGAAATGCTATCCATCGTTTTATATGGATCAAAATGATCAAATTTTGAAATGGGTTAATTCTTTATTAAAAAAATCTTAATCAAAATCTTTATTAGCTTCTAGTCGATATAATTGATGTTGAAATGAGGCAGATCCATGGCATTACAGGTACCGTGGAAGCTCCAGAAGATATACGCCCAAGAGAGCGTGTACGACGAGGTGAAGGAGGCGCTGGCGGCGAGGTGCAGCCGCGAGCTCGTCCAATCCTGCCACGACGCTTACGCCGCGAAAGGGAAACTGTTCGTGTGCGACTCGCTTACCGAGCTCAGTGAGGGTGACGCACTGCATGTGTTAGTGGAGGCTTACCGCACTACCAAGGAGCTGTGCGCCCTACTACAGCAGGAGCCTGCGCGCGCGCTCAGCCTGTGGGCGGCCGACTCACAGCTCGCGCACGAGGTGGCACTCGCGGCGCCCATGAACCTCGTCTGGATCAACGAGTACGCTTCCTTCCACGGTCCGCCCGCTGCCTCTTTACCAGTCTTTGAACGATTATATTCCTATAGTGGATACACTTATAGTGAAACCCTCCTGCGAGACCTGAAAAAACGTTGGATCGATTGGAACAAATTAACAAAAAATGAGCGCATCGATTCGATTATGAATACGGTGCAAGGCCTGTCTACCGCTCCTGCAGGTTTTGATTCCATCATAGATTTTCAAAACGCCATCCTTAATGCGCCAGACGAAAGCTTTGTGAGCCTCGACGACGGCAAGATTTGCTTTTGCGTAGAGCGACCGCCGTTCTTTGAAGATTTTATCGATCTCGATATAGACCCCAAGAAAGCGATAGAAAAATCTATAATTGCTACTGTCAGGGGAATGCCTGTCGCGTATGGGAAATCTATTGAACATTTGGGGACAACAGATCTCTTAAAATCACTCGAGAAAGCTGGTATGCCCGTGCTACATAACAATTATACCGAACCTTTCGTGAATATCGAAAAAGTTATATTCATTAAGAGAGTAAAAGTGATTCGTTCAAACTTTGGTACAATATTTGCAAACTAATTGGTTATTTTGTACCCACTACCCATCTATGTTGGGTAAAGAGAAAGGTCACCAGTTACCAACATTATAAGGTGATTGGAACATTAGCGCAACCTATAAAAACTAGCCTAAAACAGGAATGGCTTAGTAAGTATATAAGCCTTTCCTGCCTACCCTTGTATTTGCAAACTAGGTACTAAAGTTAAATGATTATTTACGGGATATTTACCGTGGTAAGGTTGTGGAAGGAGCTCCCGATATTTCGGCGCAGTTACATGCACCACGGTAAATATCCCGTAAATAATCATTTAACTTTAGTGAACAACCGTGATAGTTTAAAACAGTGTTTAACAGTGTTTTTACTACTTGCTTATTTCAATACAATGTTTAATATATTTAGTATATTATTAGTAATTAGTATATATTTCTACTTTTTAAATTTTAATACATCTTTTTTAAATAAATATGTGTTTGTATTGTCCATTAAAGTCAGTCAAAGTATTTAACGTACCTACGGTTATTACCGGAACACGAATAAGTTGTGCGACCGCAAACCGTATCTCGGCGCGTTAAGGTTCACGTGATTTTTCGCAATCACTTAAACTGAATCGTTTAAAACAGATGAAGGTACCGGGTACGGCCCCTGAAGAATGTTTAATTTTGGTTTAATAATACCATACCCTTAAACTCTTAAAAGCTTATTTCAGTGAGGAAATGATTTGCCGATCATGGCATCGTCTTTGTTTTCTAGATTTTTCTGTATAGGTGGAAGTACCCATTGGGTACGTTATATTTTGCATTCTCTTTGCATCTTTAATCAAGCTATAGGTACTTAGCAAGTATTTCTACACATATAGGTAACATTCTTAGATAGTGTAAGGGTTATTTTATAATTTCATTGAAAATCTCCATAGCACTAATAAGGTCAAAAGTAGGAAAAATTACGAACACGCTCAGTGGGGTTAGTAAGAGAACTTGCGAAAAAGTATTCGTACCGTAAACGATAGCAAATGTATGAAAAATAAAGTTTCCCTTTACGTCCGATAGAGGCGCTGTTCAATTTTTCATACATTTTGCTATCGTTTACGGAACGAATACTTTTTCGCAAGTGCTCGTACTAGGGCCACTGGTGGGTATCAGGCCTACACATTATACAAACGCAGGTTCTATTCTCACTGAGTTTATTATATTCTTGGCCTCTTTTGTTTAATCCTTCGAGTAGTTAAATAATCGTTAACCGGGTTCTTATTCACAAATTTTGTCATGACGGTTTTTGACAGCTTTAACTTAGAACTCTTAGGGCCGATTTCACCATCAAAGTGAACGCGATCAACGCAAAACTAAACTGGTATAAAGTGGCTTATTGAGTTCAAAACGTCAATTTGGGTTTCACCAACATAAACTTAACTGCGATCAGTTTTTATTTGAAAGCACCAGCTTTCAAATAAAAAAAAGAATCATCAAAATCGGTTCACCTAGTCGACAGTTCTGAGGTAACAAATACAACATAAAAACCAGTCGAATTGATAACCTCCTCCTTTTTGGAAGTCGGTTAAAAACCAGTTTTTTTTATTTTATTTTTTTTAAATTAATATCTGGGACATTATTGCACACATGGTCATCTGACCCCAAACTAAGCAAAGCTTGTAATATGGCAGCCAGAGACTGATATACATACATATATATTTTTAAATACATACTTAAATAGATATTAACACCCAGACAGAACAAACACAAATGTTCATCACACAAATGTTTGTCCTAGATGGGATCGAACCCATGCCCCCAAGCGCAGAAAGTAGGTTCAATACCAATTGAGCCACCGTGGCAGTCAATATAATAGTGTCTCTCGCACACTACGTATTTAGACAGTGTACATAACATTGGTAATACAAGCGCTTTAAGCGATAAGGCCGCCTGTTAAAAGCCTAGATAATTACTTTAGTGTATAATGTTATCCTTGTTTTTGTGGTTTTTAATAGAGTTATTATATTGTAATACAAAAGTATTTACTTTTATAACTAGTGCCATTGAGATGAGGTCAAGAGAGGAACAAGATCAGAGTGGTTTTCGTGTGAGTGCATCTGTAATGTGAACGATGCATTAAATTAATTTATAGGTACCAACTTTTTTTTTTACTATTATAAGTTTTGTTTGTCTATTAGTCTGAAAGTGATTTCAATCTGTTTGATGGAGGTTTTTAATTTTATATTTGTTATCAAATGTATGAGAATGTGATTTATGCTAACGACGGAAATCGAATCAGTGAACTGTCGGTTTCGACGCTTGTCAGCGGCGACACGTTTACTTACCCTAACAATAACGAGATCTCACAGATCGACCATTTAGGCGCCGCATCGTCGTTAAATATTATAGGGGACAAAAGTCATGTCCAATGTCCATGTTGTACCCGTACCGGTAATAGTTGGGAACGATACTCTCGAAGTTGTTGACCATTACACCTATCTTGGACAGATTGTTCAGTTAGGTAAGTCCAACTTAGGCAAAGAGGTCGCCCGAAGAATCCAACTCGGATGGGCAGCGTTAGGGAAATTGCGTGACATCTTCTCGTCCAAGATACCACAGTGCCTGAAGACAAAGGTATTTGATCAGTGTGTGTTGCCAGTGATGACATAATGGTACTGAGACGTGGTCCTTAACTGTTGGCTTTTTGGAAACACTCAGATTCACAACGGGCAATGGAGAGAGCTATGCTCGGAGTTTCTTTGCGCGATAAAATCCGAAACCGATATTCGCCAAAGAACCAGAGTCACCGACATAGCTATTAAAATCTGCAAGTTGAAGTGGCAATGGGCACGCCACATCGCTCGAAGAACTGTTAACCGATGGGGAAGAAAGGTTCTTGAGTGGAGACCGCGAACCGGAAGACGCAGCGTAGGTAGGCCTCCCACTAGATGGACCGACGACATTGTGAGAGTCGCGGGCATCCAGTGGATGCAGATGGCAGGATGTCGTTCAGTGTGGAGGTTAAAGGGGGAGGCCTATGTTCAGCAGTGGACGTCTTCTGGCTGATGATGATATAGGGGACAGCCCTGTTAATAGCTCAGTTGGTAGTGTACCTGCCTTCTGCGCTTGGGGGCGTGGGTTCGATTCCCACCAAGGACAAACATTTGTGTTTGTTCTATTTCTGGGTGTTAGTATCTATTTGAGTATGTATTTAAAAATATATTATGTATGTATATCAGTCTCTGGCAGCCATATTACAAGCTTTGCTTAGTTTGGGGTCAGATGACAATAGTGTGTGAAATAAAGTCTCAGATATTTATTATTTATTTATTTTATTTGAAAAATAACGTATTTCTACGTATTCCCCCCTTTTGATCAACATCTTCAATTCAGAGGCCTTAATCAACTCATGCTCAACACTAATCGCGGGCTCGAATACGCGCAGTTTGCAAAATTACGCGAACGCGAACCTTAACACGCCGATACGGTTACGCCATACGGTTTGCGGTCGCGCAACTTTTCGTAATCACCTAAACTGAACTGTTTATAACAGGTAGGCGTAAGGTCCCAGATCAGACAAACAAGGGAGACATGGTAAGGTGGCGTGGCAGGTGCGAAATAATCTGGTCTAAATCAGGCTTGATGCCTTTAGTCGAACTCGCCTAGCAGACGATCTATCTATTTTGCATGTAGACTATTAGTTATTTAGTTTATTAGTCTCTACAAATTTCTTAGTGTGTAAATAATTGTAGTTAGGTACGTAAGTGAGCCGTAGCTACTTACATTTTTGCGTTTAGCGGTATAGTGAAATAACCGGCCAAGTGCGAGTTGGACTCGCGCACGAAGGGTTCCGTACCATTATCTATAAAAACGGCAAAAAAATCACAATTTATGGGGGCCCCCTTAATTTTTTTTTTAGTATTTATTGTTATAGCGGCAACAGAAATATAAGGTCGGGGAAAAAGTTTCTTCGTATTTTTTAAACAAATTCAAGACATTTTTTTCAAGTTTAATTACATTTAATTATAATATATATGTGCCATTTTGTTCGATAACTTGTTGCCATCTTGTAGGTAGTGACATGATCCCGTTGCTGTAGAATTTTTGGGACTTCTTATCAAAAAATGCAACAAGTAGTTTTGACAGTCCTCTCTTGATGTTAATCTAACACTACCCAAAGAATTCTGAAGAGATCGAAACAGGTGGAAATCTGAGGGTGCAAGGTCAGGGCTATATGGTGGATGCATTAACACTTCCCAACCAAGCTCTCTAAATTTTTGCTGAGTGGCCAAAGATGTGTGCGGTCTGGCGTTATCATGATGAAAGACCACACTCTTTCTGTTGATCAATTCCGGCCGTTTTTTCTCAATTTCTTGTTTGAGTCTCATCTGCTGTTGGTAGTAGAGATCCGAATCGATGGTTTTGCCCGGCGGTAAAAGCTCATAATGAACGATGCCCTGCCAATCCCACCATACACACAGCATCACCTTATTACGTGTTAATCCGGGTTTCGCTACAGTCTGTGGTGCTTCACTGCCCTTTGACCATGATCGTTTGCGCACATTCTTGTCGTAGGTGATCCATTTTTCATCACCAGTGATCAATCTTTTCAAAAACGGTTCGGTTTCGTTACGTTTCAATAGAGAGTCGCAAATGAGTACACGATTCATTTGTTTTCTTTCAGTGAGCTCGTGTGGCACCCAAATATCGAGTTTTTTTGTATACCCAGTTTTTTTCAAATGGGTCAAAACTGTTTTGTGGTCAATCCCCAGTTCTTCAGCTACGTCGTAACTATTAATATGCCGATCTTGGTCCACCTTTTCAGAAATGGCATCTACTTTATCCGTAACAGGGCGACCAGAGCGAGCTGCATCTTTGACATCAAAATTCCCGGTCTGAAAACGCTTGAACCAACATTGTGCTACTCTTGATGACACTGCATTAGGTCCATAAACGTCACAAAAGTTTTTTTAGCAGTTTTCCCTTTTTTGTAATAAAATTTCACAATATATCGAATTTCTTCGTTAGATTCACTCATTTTATCAAACAAAAAAACAATTGAAAAATGGCGGGAAATTGCTTTTTACTTTTTGTATTCCTTTTTTAAAATGTCATATTTTTAATGGTATCAAAACCAGCCAGATACAAACAGTACAACGGATGAGATTTTTACTACAACCTTATACATACAAAATACGAAAAGACTTTTTCCCCGACCTATTATATCATCTGTGAAAATTTCAACTGTCTAACTATCACGCTTCATGAGATACAGCCTGGTGACAGACGGACGGACAGACAGACAGACGTACAGCGGAGCCTTAGTAATAGGGTCCCGTTTTACCCTTTCGGTACGGAACCCTAAAAAATGAGACATTTAAACACAAACGATAATTTTATCATGACTCATTTAATACTTAAATAAATTATGTGCAGTTTGGATGCCATCGCGAGGAAACTGGTTTTTCCTAAAACCTCAAGGTTCAAAAGGTTCAAAGTCATATTGACATTCATCAACATGCACTCGGCCAGCATGGTGGAATAAGGCCCATTCTCTCTCCCTGAGAAAAGGCCCGAGAACCTGGGAACATGATAGGCTGATAATGATGATGGACGGACCGGAAAGAGTTGCCTTTTCACGGCCGCTTCGCTTGTAGGTACAACGGACGTCGCCTGTTGCCGCCCTCCTGTCGGTGTAACTTGGAGCTGCTATTTCTTTATGAATTAACACTTCTGTGAGCTAAGAGATACCTACTTGGCAACTACATCGTGTTAGCGGTTTTAGGCCAACCCTACCACAGAAAATAGAACGGAAATGAGAAGGAAGCTCTGTCGCCAGGTATTGTAACAGATATATTATGATTGAACATTCTTATTTATGTCAACGCGTCGAACTCCGCGTCACAGTTGCTATGGGTTTATATGGGTGCAAGTGGCTACAACAAATTTCTTACCAAAAATATTTTCTTCTACTGCCCTCGTTACTTAATGCTATCCCCATTTCCGCCATATATTTAATGTTTTTTCCTCTAATTCCATGAAAGCGGCTATAAAGATGGGAGTAAGTACGTTATTGTGAAGATTCATAAACGTGCGCGTTATTAATGTTTGTTCGCATTTGATAACGATAAGACCGTGGGAAGGAAGCACCTGATCAATTTTTTTTTTTTTTTTTTTTTTTTTTTAATTAATGGCTATCGCCCACATTTAGGGCACTTTGGCCAACGTCACGTTAACAAAAAACGAACGCGATTTAAAATAAAACAATATATGACCAGCAATCCTAAAACAAAATAAATAAGTAATACAATACATATAAATGCTTACAAACACAAAAATACACTATAAAGCACTTTATACACTAACATTATTGTCAGAAAGAAAATTACTTATAATACGGAAAATGGAAATATCATTTGATGAGAGAAGAACAGACATAGAAGTTGGAAAAGGAACTACAAGACTAAGAGAAAGAAAAAAAGCTGAGTGATCAAGCAGCGGACAGGAGAAGAAAATATGATTGAGGTGGCCGTCATCAAGGCCACACTCACACAAAGAAGAGTCCCTGATACGTAACTTTTTAAAATATGTGGGAATACAACAGTGTCCCAACCTCATTCGAATTATGCAACTTGTAATTTTTTTACTAAAGTGCATTCTGGCAAACCACGGCCTCCGAGGGATTACGGGCTGGAGAGCCGCATAAGCGGAACCCCTAGACCTGGCAGAGCCACGCCAGCAGAATGACCATGACTTAAGTAAAAGAGACTTAGGCAGGGATGCAAGATCATGGGGAAAGATACAGAAGGGAATTTTGTCTCCGCAGACAACGGCATCCTTTGCCACTCTGTCAGCCCGTTCATTTCCAGAGATACCAGCATGACCAGGAATCCAAACAAAAACAACTTCTAGACCTTTGGAATTGCAGATATATAAGGATTCCTTAAGGAGAAAAAGAATAGAGTTGTGGGAATTGGGGGAAAAAGGGTTTGAAAGAAGAGACTGAAGGGCACTCCGACAGTCAGTAAAGACGAGAGAACGGCGGAGATTGAAAATAAGAATATATCGAATAGATTCAAGGAGCGCCCAACACTCACCCGAAAAAACTGAGGTTTCAGGGGGAAACTTAACCTTTTGTACAATGTTAAATTGTTCATGGAAGATACCACAACCAACACAGCCCATAGGGGAGAGTTTTGAAGCATCAGTAAAGATATAGTGCCACCCATGCCAATCCCTCCGCAGAAGATCACGGAAATATTCATCAGCATGGGGGTCACCAGCACAAATGTCAAAGTCTAAAATTACATTTGGACGAGAGACAATGACATCATAACTAAACGAGAAAAGAGGAAGCAAATGAGAACGGAGAACAGGATCTTTTAAAGACTTATAGGCAACAAAACTCTTCACTAGAAGAGGAAGCTGCCTATGGAGCCAAAACCGAGAAGAAAACGAGAAACTATGGAGAAGCTGGAGTTTAGGGACAAGAGGATGATTAGAAAACTGCACACAGCGAAAAAAAAACCTATTAGATAGAAACTGACGGCGAAGATGAAGGGGAGCATCAACACATTCAACCTGAAGTGCATTGATAGGAGAGGATAGCATAGCACCAGAAACAATGCGAAGGGCTTTCGATTGAATCAAATCCAGTTTCTTGATACCACCCTTGTTAGCTGGCTCCAGCAAGAAGGAGCCATAATCTAAAATGCTACGAATAATGGCGTTATACAAAAGTTTCAGTGTAAAAGGATGAGAACCCCACCAAACACCTGATAAACACCTTAGAATGTTAATATTTTTCCGACACCGATCAGCAATATAATCACAATGCAACTTTCCACTAAGCTTATTGTCCAAAATAAGACCAAGAAATTTCACTGACTCCTTAACTGGAATCCTGGACCCTTTAACTAAGATATCTATTTCAGGGGGATTGCGCTTTCGAGAAAAGAGAACAATGTTACTTTTTGATGGTGAAAGATCTAGACCATTTAAATGTAGCCACGAGTTTAAGCACTGAAGGGATTGAGAAATACAGTGACTGGCAATGTCAATTTTATGGTGAGAAGTATATAAAAGGATATCATCCGCATATTGAAGAATACGGCAGAGACCAATAGATACCTCTAAATCAAAAGTATACACATTATATAGAGGAGGACTAAGAACAGACCCCTGAGGAAGACCACGCCAAATGATTCTGTGAGGAGAAATTGAAGAATCACTGCAACGAAGATAAATATACCTTTCAGTTAGAAGATTCATGACAAAATTACATAACTTAGGAGGAACCTTCAACAAAGAAAGTTTATTTCCGAGAATAGAAAGTTGGACGGAGTCATAAGCGGCAGAAATATCTAGAAAAGCACCAATAACTGATTCATTTCGAGTAAAGGCAAGTCTAATATCAGTTGTAAAAACACTTAGGCTATCCATAGTGCTCTTGCCCTTTCTAAAACCATACTGAGACTTGGCAAAAAGGCCCTTACTTTCAAGAAACCATTCAAGGCGGTTCTTGATCAGGCGCTCAGCAAGTTTCGCCAGGACAGAAGAAAGAGCAATAGGACGATACGAATTATGATCCTCCGGGTCCTTATCGGGTTTAAGAATTGGGATAATATACTGAGATTTCCAACTAGCGGGAACAAAACCAGACTCAAAAATAGAGTTAACCAAAGATAAGAAAAAGAGAAGTAAACTGTCACTCGCCTTCGTGAAAAATGAATAAGGTATGCCATCCATACCAGGAGCAGAATCTTTGACGGACTTTAATATATTTTTCAATTCAATTAATGAGAATGGATGATCTAGGGGATCGTTTGACGAAGTAACAGCTAAGGAGGGCAATTCCGAAGGGAGTGGACAATACTGAGGAGCTAACTTATCCATAAATGCCTCAGCCCAAGACTGAGAAGGGCTACAGCAACGAAGAGGAGGACACCAGGAGCGTCTATATCGGCGAATTTTCGACCAAATAACTGAAGCAGGAGTGCTAGGACTTAAGCTAGAGCAATAAGCCCTCCAACTATCCAGCTTCTTCAAGCGGAAAAGGCGCTTAGAACTAGCAATGGACCTATTTACTTCAGAGAAGTTCTCTAGAGTCATAGAGCGGCGGAAATTAGCTTCAGCCACCTTACGGGCTTTAATAGCGTTACTGCAGTCCTTATCCCACCACGGAGGAGGAGGCAATTTTCCAGACGAAGGCTTTTTAACAGGGAACGATTGGCAAGCACACTCATGGAGCATACGGACCAGATTATCAGAGGAGGAAGAGATATTAAAAGAATTAACAGGAGGTAAATTAGCAGAAACAGAAACAGAGAGGTCGTGAAATTTTTCCCAGTTAGGACAATCATTATAATTTAAAATATATTTAAGAAGAGGAGGATTACCAGAAACACGACTAGAATTACGTTGAGGAAATTCAAGAAGAATAGGAAAATGATCACTGCCATGAGAAGAAGGAAGGACATGCCACGACAGAAGAGAAGCAAGCTCAGGAGAACATAATGAAAGATCAACAGCACTGCGAAATTCATGAGGACGAGTCCTTCTAGTAGGGGAGCCATCATTAAGAATGCAGAGATTAAGAGTATCAAGAGAGTCCAACAAAAACTCACCACATTCATCGGACTTACCACAACCCCATACAGAATGATGACAATTCAGATCACCAAGGACCAAAAGCGGCTTTGGTAGGGAACTCAAAACCGAAACTAATTTACGAAGAATTAACTTAGAAGGGTCAGGAATATAAAGTGAGACAACAGAATAATTCTTGACACGCACAGCAATTGCTTGAAAACCACTATGAACAGGAATAATAATAGGAGAGAAAGGAATATTATTTTTTATCAGGAGGGCAACACCTCCAAAACCATCTTGTCTGTCACTTCTGATGACATCAAAGCCAGAAACTCTAAAATGAGAACCAGACTTTAACCATGTCTCAGAAATAGACAAGGCAGTAATATTATATTTATTAACTAAATATATAAGATCAGATAATTTATTATATAGTGATCTACTATTCCATTGAAGGAACTTGAGATCCATTAGATAGAAGGGAAATGAGTGAATTTAAGTTAAATGCAGCGTTGGACGGTAAAGGATGGGAAGGGGAGTGATGAGCACGGGGAGGGTTGAGAAGAGAGGACAAAAGATTTAAAAGTTTGAGAAGTTCAGTGATAACCGATTGAACAGATGGAGACTCGGGGGATTTATTAGGGTTAAGGGCACATCCATTAGGAGCGGCTTCCGCAAAGTCACCCCTAACAATGTTTGAGTGAGCCAAATGGTCATAGCCAGAAGAGGGAGAAGTTGAACCAACAGGCCTGTTTTTTTTACTCCTGTAGAGCACTCTGGCAGGCTCCACAGTAACGTGATTAGTTGAACCCGAAAGCTGAGAGGGAAAAGGAGGAGAAGGTGCCAAAGAAGAAGAAGTCACTTCTGCATAAGTAATTCTTGATGAGGGGTGAAGTTTCGATGCCTCTGCGTATGATAAAACATTTTGCGACATTGTTTTTTTAATAGAAATCTGGCGAGACATTTCGGGGCAGATTTTATTGGTTGCGAAGTGACTACCACGGCACCAAACACATTTGGCGCCCTCCGCATCTACATTGCACGAGTCTCCAGTGTGGGCTAAGGAGCATTTGAAGCAGACTGGCTTCGACCTGCATTGGATCTTGGTATGTCCGTACCTACAACAAGAAAAACACTGAATAGTAGGTAAAATATACTGCTCCACTTGAAAAGAGTTGTAGCACATATAGACTCTTGGGGGTAGGAGTTGGCCATCAAAAGTTAAAACAATAGTTTGAGAAGGTTTCCATGACACTGACCCATCAATCACCAATTTGAAGCTCAATCTACGAACTTTGATTATCGGGCCGCACTCTTGGGGCACCCGTACTTCCTTTATTATTTCTTCGTCGGATAAGTCGACGGGGATGCCCCGTACCAGACCCAGACGAGTTACATTATATGAGGGAATAAATGCTTTATACCCCTTATTAGCGAGGGAGCTCGAGTCTATGAAGGCATTAGCGGCCTTAAATGAGTGGAAACACAGCGAGATTCTATTTCGGCCCACGCTTTTAATTGATCCATCAACAATGCCTACAAATTCTCTCGAGCGCTCAAAAAGGAATCGTCCGAAAGTAACAGGGTGCAAAGAAGTGCTATCAGAAGATACAACCGCGATTTTTTGTACGTGAATAACATACGGCCCACGATCGGATGAAACATAGCACTGACGTGCAACCGGAGTTGGAGCGATTTTTTGGCCCGGGGGCAAAAATGAGGAGGAACTTGTTGAAGCAATTGTCTTCTGACCTAAGGGCAGAGACGCAGATACGGGGGTTGGAAGAGTGGCAAGGGGAAGCTCACTGCTCACAGTCGAAAAAAAATTTGGGGGTGTGTTTTGTCCTGAAGTAAGAATTACGTCATCAGCAATTTTAAATTCTTCACCAGAAGAGTCAATGGGAGAACATGCTCTTACATCCCGTTTCAAAGCTCTACGCTTAGAGCGTTTATGGGTTTTTTGGACATCCTCTGAGGTGGATATTGCTGTAAAAGCACCAGGAGAGGGAGGAACATTATAATCGGACGCCATTATTCCACCGCCAGGATCAGGAGGCTCTTCGTCAATCATACTAAAGTGTTAGAAAAGGGTTACTGACAAAAATCAAGATATATAACTACAATGATACTAATTATACTAGAAATGAAACTAAAAATTAAATGATAGCTATTTACTAGGAAAACTGGTCAATTAACTATGATAAATGGATTTAAATAGAAAAATATAACCGGAAATTTTTTTTCCAATGGTGACACGGCGATGACGTTCGACCAAAAAACACCTGATCAATTATTATTTTCCATGTAGCCGTAAATACACGCTTCGGTAAAGGTGTCGACTGTCGAGTAACATTACTTACATTGTCTATGCTTCAGTGACACCACAACATCGGAGGGAAAACATTTTGACACGTTTGAAACGTTTAGGCATGGGCGTAACCAGGTACGGACAGAGGGGGAAGCAGATGCCCCTTCTAGTCTGGGTTACGCGCTCGTTCAAGGGGCTTCCCAACCTGAGAGTACCTAAATAATTTTAAATAATGCATTTTCTCCCAACTGCCCCTTTTCAAGAAAATCCTGGCTACGTCCTATATGTATGTTTTTACATGGGCTTTACAATACCCGCTCCGAAATAGGTTCATAAATTTTTTGAAAAGTGAGAACATAATTAGAGTTTGATCCAAGAAGGTTCTTAAAGTTTAAACATAACAAATACTTGAAAAATATTTAAAATTTAGATTTAATTTATGATATTTCTTATAGTTATTTCTTTTTTGGCTGTAATAGTCATTTTTGCGCTAAATTTATATGTATATATTTTTTTATATTAAAAAAATATCAAGGAGGTTATTTTTGATGATTTCACCTCCAAAACATAATTTCCTCGTACGTAGGTATTAGGTATGGTAAAAAGCGCTCAAGTTTTTTTTTCTATTTGAAGTGTAGTTTCTAACATTTAACACTACAGATTTTAAAGATTTTAAACTCTTTTAGATTACGACCCTTGCTTCGCTCATGCCGCAAATGTCATCCTCTTTAGAGATCAGTTCGTTTATAACCCCCCAGCCCGCGGAACTTGTACTATTGTCTTGACCTTTTGGTTTGTTCACCTACTTTCATTGTACCTACTTATAAGTTAAATAGATATCATTCGATTTTCGTATCGGGTATGAAATTATTAATGTTTCCGTGGTTTCCAACAGTTTTGTTGGTCCAGTTTATTCGAAGCGTCTACTTAGAAGTTAGAGTAGAGTAGGTATACTTAAATGTAATTGTTTTTAGGGTTCCTTGCCCAAAGGTTAAAACGGAACCCTATTCTTATTACTAAGGCTCCGCTGCCTGTCTGTCTGTCTCTGTCACCAGGCTGTATGTCATGAACCGTGATAGACAGTGGAAATTTTCACAGATGATGTATTTATGTTGCCGCTATAACAAAAAATACTAAAAAACGGAATAAAATAAATATTTAAGGGGTTCAAGGGCTCGTTTTTGCTCGATATTGATAACGGCAACAGGTAGACGCTTGAAATATTCACCGAATATTGAGTTATTCACTTTAGAAATAAATTATTATTTAAGCCTTAAATAATAATTTCCCTTAAATTTTAAGGGATTCCCATACAACAAACGTGTTTTTTCCCCGTTTTAATAGATAATGATACGGAACCCTTCGTGCGCAAGTCCGACTCGCACATGACCGGTTATTTTTTACTTGTTTGAGGGAAACTACTTAATATCTCCACAGTCCTTTATATACCGACCTAATAATGTAGAGCTTAAACGACCGCAGACACAGGGACTAAGAAATTAGTATGACAAGACAAGAGGATAGCTTATATTATAAAGTATACCTACTCTATGTTGCCGACTTTCCGACTAGGGAACACGAGTAATCTGTCAGCTGGGGACGGCAACCTTACGGCTACCTGTTTTAAGCGATTCTGTTTAGGTGATTGTGAAGTTGCGCGACCGGAAACAGTATCTCGGCGCGTTAAGGTTCACGTTCGTGTGATTTTCCGCACTGTGCTGTTTCGAGCCCGCGTTAAGTAGTAGCCGTAAGGTCTTTCACTCCATTACTCGCGTCGTACCCGCGCGCCGGTCGTGCCGCGTGTCTCGTATCACTTCGCGCATTGACGACACGCCGGCAATTCAACTGTTCAACGCGTCCTAAAATATTTCTCGTGCATTTTTAACAACCCATAAATTTAAATATATAAATTCTATACAGATAATCTTATGTATTTTTAAATAACTCGGCCAGTGCTACGACGCGACGATGATTCAATAAATATTAGAAGGTAATATTTTATGTGATTCTGGCATTAATATATATTTTAGATAAATTTAGTATAGGTACATTGGATTCAGGAAGTTTGTTTTTAGTTGTTCTGTTGCTGTTAGGTACCTAGATAGCAATACCAATTTTACATGTACAGGGCCAGATTTAGGGGAGGGCAACTAGGGCTACAGCCCCGGGGCCTCCACAAAAGAGGGGCCCCACGCAATAGAGACGTCGGATAAGAAAAGAAAAACAGTCTAGTAACACCTTCACTCCTTTGTTACCCTGAGGCCTCCAGAGCTCTAAATCCGGCAGTTCTTATGTACTTACACTGATAAAGTTGTACGAGCTTTACAAATGCATGGTATAAGTAGTAATTAACCATAAAATACTTAGTTGAATCTTAATATAGTTTGAATTAGGCTAAATCATCATCATCACTTCACTATATATATAAAATTTCCATGTCACAATGTTAGTTACCGTACTCCTCCGAAACGGCTTTACCGATTTTTACCAAATTTTATATGCGTATTCAGTAGGTCTGAGAATCGGCTACTATCTATTTTCCATACCCCTTCACCGATTTTCATCACCACGCGGGTGAAACCGCGGGGCGCAGCTAGTCATATATTTTTTATGAATGTTCCTGGAAACTTTATTTTGCCAATTGCTTTGGTTTTTAGTGTCTATCTTATCTACTAAAGCTTTATTTATAAGATAAAACATTTATATTTTTAAAGTTATATGATTATTTACGGGATATTTACCGTGGTAAGGTTGTGGAAGGTCTTCCCGTGAACATGGTGCATGTAACTGCGCCGAAATATCGGGAGCTCCTTCCACAACCTTACCACGGTAAATATCCCGTAAATAATCATATTAATTTAGTGAACAACCGTGATAGTTTAAAACAGTATTTATATTTTTAACACGCTTTTATTAGCTTGGTATTTACGTAATGGAATCTTTAAACTTGATTTTCAACTTTGTACTTCAAAACGTCGAATTAAATTGAAATTATGCACATTTATCAAAAACCGTTGCTAATGCAATAATTTAAATAGTTTGTCCCATTATGTAAAGCGTCTATTTATTTATTTATTAAATAAGTACCTATATACTATTAGGGTATGTTCTTTTTTTAAGCGCAGATGGATAGGACTCAATAGCTATTGAAACGCAAAGCAAAGCCTTTACCTACAGACGCACAGTTCACATTACAGACGCATTTAGGAATAGGCTTGCGTTTGACAGCCAACTCGTCTGATGTTAAGCGATGATGCGGTCTACGATGGAGCACGCTTGCCTAAAAGAAACCGATTCACTTGTTATTTGAAGGCACCCAGATTGTAACTATAGGTATATACTATACTAGCTGCGCCCTGCGGTTTCACAGCGTGGTGATTAAAATCGGTGATGATGATGAAAAGTAGCATATGTGTTATTACAGAACATAAGCAATGTATATTCCAAATTACATCCAAATCCATTCAGCCGTTTCTGCGTTATTGAGTAACAAACATCCATACATCCATCCATCCAAATTTTCACATATACCTATGATATTAGTGAGGTGGTAGGTAAGCGTTCTACTCGCCGTGTTTTTTTTTTTTTCGCCTTTTTAACAATTGCCCTTGAAATATAATTTGATTAATCATAACCCGTTTTGTCTCATGCACGTTGCGTATTTTGACAGTGCTGTACATTTGGTGATGTTGTGTTTGCTTTTACGAAAACATTAGTGCCATTGAGATAAGGTCGAGAATGAAACAAACTTAGCGCTGTATTCGCGTGGAACTCGTGCGGGTGCGTCGTAGATATGAAAGCTCCGATACATACCTGTAGGTATATTTTAATTTGGCGCTGTAATCGTGGAAAATTTGACAGGGGAGATAACACCATATATGAACAATTGAATACAGAGTAATTGATGAGTGGTCCAATGTATCATGTCTAATATTCGGCCACGTTATTTCAGTTATTATTTATTTATTATTTCAGCCGTGGTCATCCCATTGCAGGGCAAAGGCCTCCCTTCCTTTCTTCCACTCCTCTCTGTTTTCAACAGAGAACGTTATTTCAGTTAACCTACAGAATAAGTAGCAGTATCACAGGCTTTACGTTTTCCGCACCTAGTTCAGCACGCTCCTGATCGATTATTCTGTTATTAATTAATGGTGGATCGAGTCCATAATATGTTCTACATGCCATTATCGATATTATTACCATACTATAGGTGCCGCAGTACGTTAAACTAAGGTGGATGTAATATGGGTGAGTTCATTAATTATACATTACCTGTACCTACATTATATAGTATCTACAAGGTTACGCATATACGCTGTACTTACTAAGCCGGACGGAAGTCATTGTACTCATCATTATGAACAACTTTTACAATGGGACCACCGCAGAAATTGCGAAAAAAAATTGCTGTTCCATAGAAAACGGTCATTGACACTCGACAGAATGTATATGTAGTAAACGTTGTTCATAATGAAGAGTACAAAGACCTCCTTTCGGCTTAGTAAAGGGTATATGCGTAACCCTGCACATTACCTGTACGTACATAATAAAGTATCTATAATTTCAGTGTATCTATTGACTGGATTATCTATAATCTACATTAGGTGGTACCTACCTACTGAGCCATCATTCACTAAGTTAAGCTACAGTTAGTATATAATAAGGCCATCGTCGATGCTTATACTTTCGATCTCAGATCATTCAAACAAGGGAGATATTGTAGAAAGGTGCTTCCGTCCACTTGGCTCCCCTAATATGAATCCCCTATGGGATTCATTAGGATTTTTTGTCCACACGGATCCCCTGGCCAACCTTATCACAGTAAATATCCCGCTAATAATCCGTGTATAAATACTAAATATGATTTTTTATTATCTATTAAGGAAAATATTTATTTACACGAAAAATATTTAAAACCTAAAACTATTATGTACTACTAAATTGTATTACTATTTACTACTAGCGAACCCGGTAGACGTCGTCCTGCCCGACTGGGACCAAATGTGTTTTCAAACCATCTAGGAACCCATTGAAATATACATACAAAATTTCATCCAAATCGGTCCAGCCGTTTAGGAGGAGTTAGGTGACAAGCACACGTATAGAAGAATTATATATATTAAGAAGATATATATTGATGGTTTCAATTTCAGTACACAAAGCACTTTGTAAATTAGCTACAGTTGCGGTCCATCGGAACTATGACTACAACGCCATCCCCAAAGTCTTCCTTGGCCAAGCTCGTGCTATATCCCAAACCTAAACCCTTCAAAGTCATGGTGCTCGGCCAATCGGGAGTTGGCAAATCCGGTGAGTTCATTTCTCATATCATACAGAACAATTATACTAACTGCTCTTCAATTTTCCTGGTTTTTACATGAATACGTAATATAAGGTCGTCCTTAAGATATAAATTATTTTAAAAAAATGCGTCCTTATACAGGGTAACAAATATACCCTGTGCTAAGCCGAAACGAGGTCATTGTACTTATCATTATGAACAACATTTACTATGGGACCAAACCAGAAATTGCGAAAAAAACATCAGCTGTTCCATAGAAAAGGTCATTGACACTCGAGAAAATGTATGGAACAGATAAAAAATATCGCGATTTCAGGGTTGTTCCGATATTAAAAGTTGTTCATAATGATGAGTTTAATGACCTCCTTTGGGCTTAGTACGAGGAATATGCGTAACCCTGTATAATATCTTTAATTAAACAAATCAACATACATAAAAGTTCATTATTGGTTTGAAATAAAAGTACCCATATGTAGGAAAATCTGAATTTAAAAAAAACTACCAATTTCAAAATTTAGAGTAATTAGCCATTTTGAGAATTAAGCATTTGTACAATTTGCCATTTTAAGAATTGGGGTTACTGCTTTCCACCATCGTAGACCGCAGCATCGCTTAACTTCAGGCAAGGTGGTGGTCAAACGCAAGTCTATTATATAAAAAAAACTGATTGATTGATGAACTGATATTGTTCACTGATGAACGACATCGATGTCGTGTGGGCGGAACACAGGGGTGGTATGGTAGACGTAAGAAGCTAATTTAATGTGTTTTATTGTAAGTTTATTACTTTGTTCGCAGCCCTGGTGGTGCGGTTCATTACCCGCCGATTTATAGGCGAATACGATCCCAATTTAGAAAAAATATACTCGTTCCAAACGGTTATAGATAACGAAATGGTTTATTTTGAAATATTGGATTCCGCTGGAGAGTCACAAGTAAGTTTTTTTCTAGCATCGCTAAGTTTTGTTTTTCCGCATTTTACAGATGAAAAGTATCTTGGGTCCGTCCTCTCGATGCATCCCATACATACTTAAGTACATATATATATATATACTTTCCAAATTATATAAAAATCCGTTCAACCCTTTTGTCATGAATAGTTAAACAGATCGAAATAACTAGCACCGCGTCGAGGTTTTAAGCGCGTGGACATTCCCTCTGGACCGTTTATTTTTCCGGGATAAAAAGTCATATAATATGTCATACTCCGGTCCTCTAACTATGTACAAAATCCGATTATCCGATTATTCGTTGATCTATTGGTGCGTGAAAGAGGAAAATAAACAAAGAACAAGAACCTCAATAAATCAAAGACGTATGACTTTCACCAACAATACCAACATGCACTGGGTCAGCATAATAGATTAGGGCACATCCTCTCTGCCTGTGTCCCAGCAGTGTGGATATGATAGATTATGATGATGAAAAACAAACACTTTCGCATTGATAATAATGGTATTTTAAGTAGGTACAGGAAAAGACGAGGTGTCTGGCAGCTGGTAGGGGATTGATGCCGATGACTTCTGTTGTAACATAACATAATAATTATCAATATAAAAAACCGACTTCATAAAAATGACAGACCTGGACCAAATTGAAATGGGGCCAATCGGGAAGCACCGGCTTTCACATAAAAAAAGAATCATAAAAATCGGTTCACCCAGTCGAAAGTTCTGAGGTAACAAACATAAAAATAAAAAAGTCGAAAACCTCCTCCTTTTTGGAAGTAGGTTAAAAAGACGAGGTTTCTGGCAGTGGACTGAAGCTGATGACTTCTGTCGTAACAAAAGTACCTACCATGTACTACGGTACGGTTGTTGCACGGCTTGTTGTACTCTTATTTTTGAATGGGCAGGAAAGTGAATATGCAAACCTGGAGAACAACATCCGGTGGGCCGAGGCGTTCATACTGATGTACTCGGTCACGGACAAGTGTTCCTTCGACGAGTGCCATCGCCTCAAGTTCCTCATTAACTACAACAAGCGACGGCGCAGGCTCGCTTCTTCTATGAAGGTACAATATTACGTCATTTTCTTAATCAGGTTATTGTAATGTGTCTAAAATGGACTATATAGGTAGTCCAGTCATTATATACATTTGGAAATGCAAGTGAACCGAGAAAGACAAATTTTTGCTATTATGGGGGGGGGGGGGGGGGGGGCTAGAAAAGCTTAACTTCAAAATGTCGACCAAAACTGGCTTGTGGAATAACTCGGTTTTCCGTTGAGATAAGAATTTTTTTATGCAATACTATTTTGTTGCTTTTTTTACGATCTACATTTAAGGTGCTATATACATTTTTCACCTATCGTTCATCGCTATTGAGATATCGATCGAAAAAATAATAATTGGAAGTGATAATATTTTTTTTTTGCTATTTTCTTTTTTCTCGCGAAAGATATCGAGAAATGTCTTGTATTAAACTTGTAGAACGTGTTCAGACCTGCAAATTAGTTTTTACATTTTTTATTTTTGATAAAAATTACGACTAATAAAACGAATTTGTAGGTCTAAGCACTCTCTACAAGTTTAGACAGTTGAAATCTTCACAGATGATTTATGTTGCCGCTATAACAACAAATACTAAAAAACAGAATAAAATAGGTACCTATTTAAGGGGGCTCCCATACAACAAACGTGTATTTACCGTATATTTAACGTATATTTTTTTGCTCGTTTTTGCTCGATATTGATTACGGCAACAGGTAGACGCTTGAAATATTCACAGAATATTTAGTTATATATTAACTTAAAAAATAAATTATTAAATTTAAATAAAATTAATGTTTAAGGAGGGCTCCCATACAACATGGTACAGAACCCTTCGTGCGTGAGTCCGACTCGCATTTGGCCGGTTATTTATATAGGTATGTGAACGGTGGGTCGCAAAGCGGGCGGGTGAATTCACATACCAAGGGCGCGGCCAAATAGTAGCACTTACACAATATATGAGTAGGTACAATGTGTTTCCAGGACTGTAGTCTGGAGACGCCAGTGGTGATGGTGGGCAATAAGACCGACCAGGCAGGTGACCGCATGGTCTCCGGCGAGGAAGGTCAACGCCGCAGCAAGGAGACCGGCTGCGTCTGCTTCCACGAGATATCCGTCAGGGAGAGCATCGACCAGGTACCATCAGCTCAGCTTCACCTAAAAATATATTTCTGGCCACGAAAAACTTTACATTTTAAGAATATATATATATAGGTATATTCAGGAACATCTAAATCTATATAAGTAGGTACATATAATAAAAACGTAGAGATAAAAAAATCTGTAATTGCGAGATATCAAAAAAATAATCACACAGGGCGTCTTAAAATAAGCAGCTGAACACGTTAAGACAGTTTTTAGAATTTTTATCTGTTTGTTTGTTTGTCCACGCACATCTCCTAAACCATTGGACGGATTTAAATGCGATTCTCACTAATATGCTTAGCTACAGATTGAAGTACAGGCTATGTTATTTTGCGAAAGTGAAGAAAAATGGGTTGAAATTTTATATGAAAATCAACGCGTACGAAGTCGCGAGCAACTTCGCTAGTCTATATCTATCTATATCTATACATATAATAAAAACGTAGAGATAAAAATAGTCTGTAATTGCGAGATAACAAAAAAAAACACACAGGGAGTCTTAAAATAAGCAGCTGAACACGATAGGACTGTTTTTAGAATTTTTGTCGGTTTGTTTGTTTGTTTGTTTGTCCGCGCACATCTCCTAAACCAAAGATGGCACGACGATATAGTAAAAGTCGCGGGTAAACTTTGGTCCAGAACTGCCAGAAATAGAGAAGAATGGAAAAATAAAATAAAATTGGATGACGCTTTTACCGCTACAGGCGGTCCTTATACCGAATCAATAGAAGATTAATAAATAAAAAAATAAAAATAAAAATGTAAACTAATATAATTGTAAATAAATATCTACTAACACATTAACATAGATGTTAAGGCTCTTTTTTTTAATGTTTAAAATTTGTATAAGGAACAAATAAATATTTTAAATATAGTCAAACTATAGTCAAACTTAACCTAGGGTGAAGTAATTTTACAAAACAAAAAACATACTTACAGGTTACTTATATATGAGATCATACAAAATTTATGACGCTACTTTCTTAACTATTTATAGATCAATATTTATTTTCTAATTATAATTTTCTAAATTTTATAGTTAGTCGAAAAAATCTCGTAATAACATTGTTGGGTTTGAAACTTACGAAGTTGGTTCTGGGAAAGTGTTATTATTTCTTTCTTTCTTTATTGCGTCCGGAATTTTGTTTTATAGGTTTATTATAGGGCCTTTTTTGAATTATTTCTATTCGCGGGACTAAATTAAAATAGGATGCAGTATATTTTGTGTTTTAAATGCTAACATAGAATAAAATGCCGTAAGAGTATTACATTCTCTCGGTGCATTGGATTAAATCATCAAAGAGGTTGTAAGGCCTATGTTTTTATAACATCCTTGATCTACACGTTCATTCATCTAAGAAGGTTCCTTAATTTAAATAAAAAGTTTTAATCTGGCTGATTATCTGAATGACAGTTGACAGTTTCAAATTTTTAATGGCTATGTCAATAATATTCTCTTTACTTTGGACCTCTTTGCTCGAGGCTATGTGACGATCCTCATATAACGTTTCTGGTAACGAAGAAAATAATCATTGTATTTTTAATTTCTTTTATGTAATAAAAAAGAATTAAAATAAAATTAAATGTATATATCTATGTCTGTGGTCTGGTTTTGTGACCAGCCACTCCATAAGTCATTGCTGCACCCTTTATGCAGGGTATATAAACTTAGCTTCTAGAAGAAGAAAGTGTATATTTTACAATAAGAATAAAGAAAGAATGTTATTTTAATGTGATATTTTAACAGATAAATAGAATAGTTCAATTTCATGGCTTTTTAATCAAGGTACCTATACATACAAATGCACACGAAATAAAAAATAACTAGCCAAGAGCGTGCCAAGACAAGAATAATTCAGGGTTCCGTGGCCAAAGCCATATACTTGTTGTCGTATTCATAGTTCAGAAATTGCATGGTCATAGAAAAATTCAAACGAGCGAAGCTGCAGTGCAAGTACCGTTCTTTATCGATCGACAAATTCGGTAAAATGCCATAGAATCGATCATAGCGAGTACGGATCAAATGCCATTTTATCGAATTTGACGATTTAACTGTCAAATTTGTCGATCGATAAAGAACGGTACTTGCACTGCTGGACAGTCAAATTTCAGAGATGTATCATCCCGACATGATATGATATACTTTTTATGGTTTAGACAAAAAGAAAACTTCAAAACATGCTCTGCACTGTGGTCACATTATCTTTTTGATTTGAAAACTGTTGACGGTGTTTTCACTTTTGTGCTTCTATCAATACTTCACACAGGGCGACTAAAAATAAGCAGCTGAATATGTTAAGGCAGTTTTTAGAATTTTTGTTTGTTTGTTCACGCACATCTCCTAAACCCCTGGAAGAAAATGCGGACGGATTTAAATACGGTTACCGTTAATAACATGATAAAATCTCTGAATCACTTCATTATACTCAGGCCTTCGAGAAAACCGCAAGGCTCTAATCAAGGTATACAAGGGTATCAATATCTTAGCAATCAAACTTTCTTAATACAATCGCTCTAACTTTCCGGACTTCATTAACACACAATAATTACAAACTCGTACTTCGAACGTAGCTTGAAACCTATTTGCTTATCCAAAACTTCTAAGGATATTCAATTACGCCCTAAAATCCTGTCACGGAAGTAAACAAGGAGAATAAGTAGGTACGTGAAGGGAATAGACGTATTGCATTACAGCAATTTTGCGCTTATGCCAGTATGTAATTTCCTCAGGCGGATATAAACCAAAGTAAGCACGTAGGTCAATGATACCTCCTTTGTAGGGTTCCGTAGTACTACAAGAAACCCTTATAAGTTCGTACTGTCATGTCTGTCCGTCCGTCCAAATTCGTCTAGATAGTTATTAAGATAAATGCACGAAACTTTGCACAATTACAGTGTTTGCATAGATCTCAATTTAAAAGTAAGTATAAAAATATAACTTTTTATGATAGTGGTGTCATGACTTAGAAGGTTCTAAAGAATTAGGAGGGACGAACAGACAGACAGAACAAACTTATAAGAATTCCTTGTAGTAGACGGAATCCAAAAAAATGGGGTTTAAAGTTTATATGAAAATCTACGCGTACGAAGTCGCGGGCAGCAACGAGTTAAATATAATATCATTGACGTAGGTACCTACACAAAATATTTGGTTGTACAAGTACGAATAAACCCTACTAGTACATTTGTAATTAAACCTCATATAAGTCGCGCAGTTTCCTAGCAGCTCATTTACATGCTGCCACTCGACAAACACTCATAAGGCAATTTAACTTCACAATCGGAGCCAATTTGTATTAGCCCTGAGTGGCATAGGAATTTCTGTATACCTATTTATAAACGTTCCTGCCCTGTTGAGAATTTTCCCGGCGATATTGATTTTACCTATTGGGTCCTTAATTGCTTGGACCTGGTTGTCCTTTTAAGCTATGAAGCACGTGGTGGCATGAAAAATGTGGTTATCATTATCATTATCATTACAAACTGTTTAGATTTGATCACATGACTCAGGACAAATCAACAGGGATGATGAGCTCTACAACCTCTACATGCGTACCAGAACCAGCCAAGAATGTAATCAAATCGTGAAGTCGAGAATCTGTTTAATTTTTTAGGGTTCCGTACAAACAGGTACGAATTTGCCGTCGAGTTCCGGCAGAGTAGAATAGTACTTACCTCTAGAATAAGGGAAGGGAAGGGTTCCTTATTTAAAAATTTCGTCATGACAATACAAAATCAAATTAAAATATGTTTTACAAATATGCGAGTTAAACCGTTGTTACGGAAAATATAATGATCAGAGAAGATAATGTCACAGCTGATTTAAAAAAAAACATCAGCGAAAAATTCGAAATTTTAAGAAAGGATATTGCAAGATTATTTCTTTAATATTCTACAAGTAATGAATTGAGCATAAGTTGAGTTAACTTATGCGCACATTCGTTTATGTCTTTTGTTGAAAATAGGACCTGAGGTTTTTGCAATAAAATAATAATAATAAGTATATTAGTTTTGTCAAGAAGCAAAAAAAAAACCTTCGGCTAGGGAGTTTTTCTGCTTGATTGGGCGTATCCAAGGCGTAACAAAACACCGTTAAAACAGCACATGCGCTTGGACCACGGTAAGAAAATCACCAAGAGTTCTTGTTCAATCGAGTCATCGCGTTTTTAGGCGAATTTATTTTAAATTGTACAAACTTGAGTACTGAGTAGATAAAGATACTCATTACAGTTCATTATGACCCGAAAATACTACAAACTACTGAATCATAACTTAAATCTGCTCATATTAAGTAACAAAGACAAGTTCAATTAAATTGTGTAGAGTTGAACTGTCTACAATATAAATAGTCGTAATGTAAAACTATCCAACAAACGCTGTCCTAATAGGAACTTCCAAAATTCTTGAACCAGCCATCAAATACATTTTTTTTTTAATTATTGTAAAATAGGCTTGCGCTTGGCCTCCAACTCGCCTTATGTTAAGAGATGATCACGCTTGCCTAGAAGAAACTGATTCACTCTTGAATTAAAAACACCCAGATTGTAACTACGTATTAGGGAACACCCATTCAGGCAGCGCATTCCACATACTAGCAGTTCGCACAATAAAAGTGGAATCAAAGCGCTTCGTACGGGTTTTCGGAATGTCAACCATAAAGCGGTGTCGATTTTCGTGCCCGCTCTGGCAGTCCGATAGAAAAAAGGACAGGAGGGAATTAAATCATGCAGATCTGATGCACACTCTCTTAAATGTATCCGATAAAAAACCGATAGACTAGCAACTTTGCGCCGATGCTCAAGACTAAGAAGCTTGGTCTTGGCTTAGTGTTTTTATTTTCTTATTGCAGGTATGGGGGGTGTTCCGAGACACCCGTCGGTTCTGGCGCGTGAGCAAGTGGTCGTCGCTCGGGCGGCCGCTGGCGCGTGCTTCTTCCGACTCTACTGAAACTCCGCCGGCTGCCACGCCTTTCTGTAACTATCTGCCTATATATTATTGCTTACTGCGACCCAAAGCAAGTTAGTAGGCCTCCAACGTTAGAGAACGCTGTCTCGCCATTCGGCAAACCGGTAAGTGAGCCACCTGTCTATATCGTTACACCGCGGACTAGGATTTCAAACATGTAGAGCCAGCGAGCCAATGTAGACAGGGGCGGATTTGATACTTTGGCTGCCCTCCAGGCCTATGGAAGATTTTCGCCCTTCTACTCCCTGTGAAGCACCAAGCATTCAATGATCTATAAGAATTAACAACGAAAGCCTGTAAATAATATAATTATCAAATTGAAAAAGAGACTTCAAAATTATTAAATTCGCTATTTCGTATACTTGGATGACATAATTTTTAAAGTTATTTTGATTTAAAAACCAAACTACAAAACCGATTTTAATGAAATTTATATGGGACCTCTGAAGTATGGCCTACCAAACAAAAGAATCATCAAAATCAATTCATAATTAGCGGAGAAATCGGTGAATGTACATTAAAAAAACAGTGGAGCACAGATCCTGCTTCTTTTTTAAAGTCGGTTATTTATGTGTGAGTAACAATTAATTGTTATACACAAATTGATTTTTTCCTGGCCTTCTGAGCTGAGTGAGGGCTTACAGAGGGTGTATTCGCACTAAAAAACTTACTAAGTTTGCCGCCCCAAAATTTTGCCGCGCTATTTCCGGGGTTCCGGCGCTTTATCCGCCCCTGAATGTAGACCGTGGCATAATGTGTGATTCTTCTAGAACGACGTGCTCCATTCTCGGCTACACCTTCGCTTACCATCAGGCGAGATAGTGACCAAACATAGATCCATTTCTATTAATAAAATAATGGCCAATAAAGAGCGTGTTGAAACACGCAAATGATAAATAATAGAGTTTTGTTATAATAGTAAGTTTTCATACTAAATAGTTTAGAAATTATTGAGCTTTGTGGACAATACAATTAGACTTTTCACTATTTAGTTTCTAACAAAGCTCGGTGAATTCAATCAGATTTCAGAGATGTATCTTCCCGACATACTATTCCATGGCTTATAATTTCTGACTGTTTCAACTGTTTCACTGACAATCGTTGCAGGTCGTCGTTGGACCGAGATGGATTTCGAAGAGGAGGAAGAATCATTGGGTCCCGGCGACTCAACAGGTTGCAGCGAGTTCCGCGCGCGCGCCAGCACCGACTCGCGCCTGCCGCCGCGGCTGGCGCGGCCGAGGCACCCATACCCCGCGAGAGCACACGCGCACCACGCCAGAAGGATGAGCGTCGCCATGCAGGGAAACAATACTAGCACTTACTAACCACATGTGACAAGGAACGGTGTGAGAGGCAAAGTCGTTTTCAATAATTCCTGTTTAACATAATCTTTGTGAAAAACGTGCATTTCCATAAGTCTTGATCTGTGACTTTGTGGTATTTTTGGAGCATATGGCAAGCTTTTTATGAATGAAACTTAAAGATAATGTTGATGTTTGTGATCGTTGACTAAGTGAATCGTTACCAAATATAAATGTTGCTGCTTAAAATGGTGATTTGATTTGAATAGTTGTAAATTAATAATCAATTTAAAAAACCGACTTCAATATAAGTATATACGCAATTTCGTTTACTTGGATGAAATATTTTTTCCTATTATTTTGATTTAAAAACCAAACTCCCGAACCGATTTTGATGAAATTTCTATGGGACCAATCTGAAGAATTTCCCAAATTGTTTTTTTTTTTTTTGTAAAATAGGCTTGCATTCGGCCGCCAAAATGCCTGATGTTAAGCGATGATGCGGCCTACGATGGATCACGCTTGCCTAGAAGAAACCGATTCACTCTTGACTTGAAAACACCCAGATTGTAACTATCGAGGAACACCCATTGACTCCAATGCCCCGAGCTTGAAATGACGGAGTTCTGAGGTAACAGACAGAAAAAAAAACGAATTGAGACAACCCCCTCCTTTTTAAAGTCGGTTAAAAATACGAACACCTTCAGAAATTATTCATTAATATTACCTAAACACTTTTAACGGATTTTATCGCGTGTATTTAACATTATTTGAATTCCTGATGCTTCAAACACTTTGCAGTGACCGTAGTCTCAGGTAGACTAGATTGCGTATACAAATGTTATGAAATTATTGAAAACCACATTTTACAAGTATTGCACTTTTTTTAAATCAAAACGATCCTTATGTACGCAGTCGCTCACGGTGCCGGAAGTCTAAGATTTTATTAATGACTGGATCTCAAGCAGGAGGCCAACCACCCTCTAATAAAATTTTGCTGTATTTCAATTTTATTTGTATTGCCTTACAATAGTTACAATATCAGCCAATCATGATCCCACTGCTGGGACACAGGCATTCTCTCGGGGAGACGGCATGTTCTCTAATCCACCATGCTGGCCCAGTGCATGTTGGTGAATTGGCCTTTGAACTTAAGAGGTTCTTAAACATATCGGTTTCCTCAGGATACCTTCGGCGTTTTTGAGCGATGGCATCGAAACTTCACAGAATTTATTTAAGTATCTACTAAATAAGTCAGTCATTGGTACAGGGCTGGGGATCAAACTGGGTGCCGCTAGATTGTAAAGCGCACATGCCACCATCGCTTCAATATAAATAAATTACCTGACGATGGCGCAGGTTAGAATCATGCCGGTCGTCAAATTTTTGAATGCTTTATGTTATAGTATATATTTTTTTTTTATGATATAGACTCTAAAACATTTTTTTTTTTTTATATTATAGACTCTAAAACTTTTTTTTTAAATTATGCTATAACATAAAGCATTCAAAAATTTGACGACCGGCATGATTCTAACCTGCGCCATCATCAGGTATACGCCCTGAACGCTTTATCCACTGAGGCCGCCCTCCTGTCGGCCTCCAAATACTTGCGCTGTCTTTGCAACCAGACTAAGCGTTGGTGACGCCATCTTATTATTTCTACCTGCAAGTAACTACTCAGCTAGAACCTTTACAGGCTCCAAAGCTAACTGAGAGATGATGCCTTTTTACTGATTCGAAAGTAATTCTCTTCTAATTTAAAAATTACTTTCGGATCGATAAATGACTTCTGTGCAGTGCCGTAAATAGGGCTGTGCCAGCTGTGCCCAGGCACAGGGCGCAGACTCTGGAGGGGCACAGAAATGATCACACCACGACCAAGTTTTGTTTTCAAGGGGGCAGTTATAGAAGCTTGCACCGGGCGCATAAAAGGCTAGTTACGGCACTGCTTCTGTGGCCTTAGTACAAGCACTTGCGAAAAAGTTTACGGAACGATAACTTTTTCGCAAGTGCTCGTACTAAAGCCACTGTTTATGACTTACAAAATTAATAAAGTAAGTTGTCGAAGATGGTGAACGACGCCTACTTACCTACTCTAAACTGGACACTGGCTCTTAAGTGAGGTTTGCCCGATGACACCGTAGGCGCCTGTCGACTCGTGCTACTACGCAAAATAATTTATTATTTCGATAAACTATCGCTACATATACCTTACTGTCCTAAACATAGATCTTTATCAGGATAGATGCCGCGAGCACGACAAATTGTATGCAAAGCAGCGTTTTTGTATGTCACGCTACTTTCGAAGATTTTTACTATGGTGCAATAGGCTTAAACGGGACGGGACGGGTGTTTGATAAAAAAAAAGGCTTAATGTAAAATTAAATTAAAAGTTATACTCTACTGAAGAAGCTATTTAAATTGGCTATTAAAGTTCTGGTATATTAACGTCCAAAGTTTTTTTTTTCGGATTAGCAAGGGATGCTTTGTGCCTTTTCCGCAAGGTCATTGTATGGAGTTTGTATGGCGTACTTACATGTGACGTCATTCGTAAGAATAGTGCGCTTTCAGTCTAAAAATTCTTTAATTTTGAACACATTTTGATTTCAGTGTTCGGCTCTATTTATAGTCAACATTTTAGGGTTCCATAGTTCTACAAGGAACCCTTAAAAGTTCGTTCTGACCGGTCGTCTGTCTGTCTGTTAATTTTTTATAGAACCTTCTATAAACTTCTATAGTTATTAAGGCAAATGCATGAAACTTTGCACAATTACAGTTTTAATATACCTACATCTCAACTTGAATAGTATAATTATTATCTTTCTTTTTAGGGGTGGCTCTAGTACATGTGAAATGGGGATGTTTTTTTTTCGCTGCACCTGCTTGTGTGCTATTCGTTGAATAGGTATTTTTAAATAAAGGTAAGGTTTGATTCATCACTTATCAATTGTATGTTTTGTGAAATATGGCCCGCCAAAGTGGCAAAAAAGTTGGTCCCACCCTCCTGCATTTCTAAAGTATAAGACATAGAAACTTGTAACTTGCCATGCTGATAAGTCATAATAAAAACTTTCATTAAAAATTATTTTAAAAAAAACTGATCATAATTTATCATATTATAACAAATCCAAGATGTTCTAGCTCAAAGGTCATTGGCCTTTTCGTAAAATTGTCTTAACAAAGAATGTTTCTCAAGCCATTTTCTTTTTGACTGAACCAATAAAAGTATAATGTTATGTTGGTATGATGTACCTCTGAAATTTGGTTAAGCCCACAGAGCTTCATTCTTTCGAATTTTTCTATGTCCATTGCTGTACTTAGAGATTATTTTTTACAGCAATGGGGATACATAATTAAGTTCAAAGGAGAAGTTGGGGTGTTGAGGTCAGTGAGTGCCCCAATTTCATAACTCGAAAGTTTGTGTAACGGGGAAAGTTTTTATTATGTGGTGATAATTTTCACCTACAGTTTTTATGTTATTTTCTACAAATATAGACAGTTTTAAGATACAAGTCATAAGATTTCATTACTTTTCTTGCTTGTGGTTATTTATTAATTTTGAAGTTGTTATCATATCACACGTGTACCGCACCTACGTCTACGATCTGCAGAAAATATCGATCTGTTATTTTGTTCTATAAATATATAATTGGAAATAGTTTGAACTATATAAGTGGGTCGCCTCGAAACAATCTCCAATTACCCAACAAGCAAACACGTCGTATAATTCCAGTCTTTTACGACATTAAGTTAGATGTAGCGGTTTTATAGAGGTGTTTAACTGATTGTTTTATAGGGTTATCTTACGATGTTTCAGTCGCATGACCATATAGTTGTAGGTATTATATACGTTAAAAAGAGCAGTTTTTTTTTTCTTCTGTAAAAGTTAACCAATCGTGTAAAATCAATTTACAATTTGAAGTAAAAAACATGAAGAAATTAAAACAAAATATCAGTTCCATATGTTTTGTAATTGCTGAGAAAACATAAAAATACTGACGTCAATATCGTCAATACGTCCTCTTAAAGTATTCTCGACTAAATTATATGATTTTATCATAATCGTTATTCGACAACGTGTAGGTCATATTAACGTTTTATAACGAATTTGAATAAAAGGTATAATATAACTTTAATTAGACTTAAAGTCAATTAAAGACGATTGTTACTAACTCACTGCTAGTTGACTACTATACGATTAAAATGTCTTATAAATAATTTGGGCCAAATTCACATTTTATAAACGCTTAAATAAAGTACGTTTACTACACTTATACAACAATCTTATAAGACCAAAAGAAAACCGTTTATCTACTTGATAATTATACGACATTTATTTGTTAGTTGGGTATAATTACTTAGTTTTGGTACGTCATTAGATTAAATAGATTTATGGGAGTGGCATGGTCGAATATCTACAAACTCTTTAAAATAACAGGATAAAAAAAAACGAAATAATACCTAGATCAGTGTCAGACGGTAGAAGCCCGCGGCGCGTGGCGTCGTAGATTCAAGTCGAGTCTCGCTCGGGTGCAGGGCACCGGCACCGGGCAGTCGAATTACTTTGTTTGAGGACGTTAGGGCCGCGGCCGCGCCAGTGCACAGGATCAGTGTAACCGGGTCGCTCTTCCCACCACCCGCCGACTATTTATAGCATTACGGCACAAACAGCTCCTTGTCTCGCTTCTTAGGAACCATAAACTGTGCAACGTGCAGGACCACCGCTTCTAGACCGTCTCATATTTACTAAGTAGTAGTTCCGACTAACCACTATAAATCTTGGTCTATTATTTGTTCAATGTGTTAAGAATGCTGCCTCGTGGGATTCTGACAGGAAAAGCTCGATACTTAGTTTGTAGTAAGAAGGGGAAGAAAGAACACCACAATCAATATAAGTTGATAATATGTAATTTTTTCTCAAACATGTTGAAATTAAACAGTTTTGATGGATTTGTATAGCCATCAGTCATCTAGTCTACCTGTGACCACGGACACTGCAAAGTGTTTGAAACGTTTGGAAAGAAACAAATGTAAAATACACGCGATATAATCAGTTAATCGCGAAAACCTAACTTCTTTCCAACCAACACTTCGTGTCCAATGAGCTTTGTTGCTCGTTATTATATTGATACCAAAGCCTCAAGCTTTTCCGTGATAAAAAGTAGCTTATGTGTTAATCCAGACTCCAGAGTATCCATCCATGCCAAACTTCATCCCAACCTGTTCAGCCTTTACGAAGTAAGACAAACATCGACACTTATACATACTTATACATAAAATTTCGCATTAATAATATCGGTGTGATTGCAGAATCAAAATTGCGCAGTTTGCAAAATCACGCAAACGTGAATCTTAACCCGCCGAGATACGGTTGCGGTCGCGCAACTATTCTCATCACCTAAAATGAATCGCTTAAAACAGGTAGCCCCATATCAGACAAACAAGAGAGATTTGCTAAGGTGGAATGGCAATACCTGAATTCATTATAAAATATTGTGGTCTTTATTCAAGGGAGGCACGCTAATTTTAAACTTTTTTTGAAATGACAGAACAAGACAAAAGCTATAAAAACAAATTTCAATTATATTTTTTTAATTACGAGACAAAAACTTTTACCCACCTTTTACCTAAGTTTTTTTTTTTTTCTAGTTCTGTCATTACAAAAAAGTTTAAAATTACCGTTCCTTCCTTGAATAAAGACCACAATATTAAGTTTAGTTAAAGTTCATTTTGTATTTTTCGGTGTGTAATAAAGAGATATTGTAAGTATTGTAATATTTTGTAATGAATTCAGGCATATCTTTAGGAAATTAGGCAAAGCTACAAGAAAAAAAAATATGAAGTTTTGGAAATGTCATTTAAAAAAGATTAACTTTAACAAGTACCTAGTACCATCGACAGTACGTTACATCCATGCTAGTACCTACGGAACCCTCCACCAATGAATTTTACTCACGTTTGGCGAATTTATGTTTTCATAATTTCACCTCTGCGCGTCGTGTCGGTCTCAAATGTTAGTCTAGTACTCGGATCTAATTAAATAGATTTAGGCCAAATGGTGTACGTATTATTTCATACGGCCGTGTCCTACGTTGACATGTGGCAGATAAATGATTATTTTATTGCCCTCTTCGCCCACGTCTACGATTTAACTGCATCAAACGCTTGCAATTTGGTGGCCTACTTTACTGTTGTTATTGTGTCGAGGTAATGTCGTAACCTAATTCCAAGGGACCACTATAGATACGGTGGATAAGACAAAATCATCAGTTAGGCGAACCTTTATTACTCAGTAGCATTCTACTTACTTAGTAGGTAATAAGCATAGAGTTACCTATTTTATTATAACGAGATTATATTTAAAACTTACAATGTTTGTCAGTCTAGGTCAAATATTGCAAGCTGAATTAGAACCAATTTTTGCGATTTTACTGAAATTTTGCATGACACCTTTAGTTCAGGGGCCTTACCCTCATTTAAGCTGCATCGTTTAAAAGCGTCTAACTTGAATGAACGAAAATCTGTTTTACTATGCGTGTCTGCGTGAAAATAGCAAAGCTTGGCGGCTATCAAATAACTACCGTTGATGGTACCGTTTAGACAAATAACACCTATGCGGGTCAACTTTTCGAGCTAGGGGTAAGGCCCCTGGTGACAATACAATATGCAATAAGTATCTACCTACCCAATATTGTAACATTTTCAAAACTTTCGCAAAAATAAAATACTTAAATAAAACTTGTGTAGGTTTTAATAATTACCTAGTTATTAAGTTCAAACCGCATTTAGGCGGCGTTGCACGTCGGGGCAAAATATTATTTCCATGGATTTGCATGACGCTATATCCGCACTATAGTGGGGTAAATACCTACTACGACGCAGCTTTTCTTTAGCTAGGAGAATAATTTGCAGCGCCGCGCCGTCTAAATGCGTTTTGACCATACACAAATAAAACAGGCATACTAACATGACTAGTTTAGAATCCCAACAACGGTATTTTTGTTGGAACATTCAATATATTACATACTAGTCGACCGTCCCAGCTGCGCACGGGTGTAAGCTCGGCCTTCGGCCTCGCTACAAAATATAATATGGCCTATGTCACCCGGGATAGTGTGGCTTCCCAACAGTGAAAGAATTTTTCAAATCGGTTCAGTAGTTTCGGAGCCTATTCAATGCAAACAAACAAACAATCAAATCTTTCCTCTTTATAATATTAATATAGAGTATAGATTACGCAAACGGTACAGCTGAACAAATAATCATGACTGTATCAAACACGTCATGATGTATCACTTTAATTTTTAGGGTTTCGCACCCAAAGGGTAAAAACGATACCCTATTAGTAAGCCTACGTTGTCTGTCTGTCCATCCGTCCGTCTGTCCGTCCTACCATTAAACGGCTGTATCTTTAAAATGTGTAATGTTACGGTTTAACTAAGAAATAATAAATAAGTAAAAAAAATAATGTAGAGCACATAACAAAAATACGTTTGTTGTATGGGAGACCATACAGCAAACGTATTTTTGTTATGTGCTCTACGTACGAAACGTCACAAAAATACGTTTGCTGTATGGTCTCCCATACAACAAACGGATTTTTGTTATGTGCTCTACGGTACAGCTTTAACGGTAATACGTTATACACGTTAGCGTCTAATTTGGCATGATTATAGTACACACCTACACACTCTTAAGTATAACAACAAATAATACATAATGGCCAAGTGCGAGTCGATGACACATTTTTGTTAATTACCAAGTTAAGTAACATATTCGGTTACTTAGACAACCTTATCATTTCTTTCATAGAATCTAAATTGCATATTCTACTTATTTTGAAGTCGGTTTTTTCATTGATAATTATTGTATTTTGTGGTGGTACGGAACCTTCAGTGCGTAGCTCGAGTCGCACTTAGCTTGTTTTATTAAAAGACCTGTTCAATAAAACATAATAGGCGCCGTAAAGTTTTTCTTCCGCGCTTCTTCATCATCCTGTTGTGATACTGACGTCACCTACCCAGTGACAATCCCTGAGTTTAGAAGATTATAAAGATTATACTTGTATCAATACAAAATCTTTTATTTCCCATATTTTCGTGCGAAATCATACGACCACTTCAAAAATCGAGCCACCTATGTGAGCTAGATTCAGAAAGCCTGCCTACTCTATTAAAAAAATATCTATTTCTGAACGAGGAGTTATCTTCCATATCTCCCCATTTTAAGTTGCTTCTTCTTGCGTCTTGATCTTTTTGACCAATGTTAGAACTTAATAACTAAAATATTTATATCTAAAACTGACAGTTCCAAATCAGTTTTCATCCAATTATAGAATGGCTGATAAAAGCGTTTATAATTAAAACAAAGAGATTCCCCAACAGAGGTCTGGGCGCCGTCGCGGGCACGACCGCAGTCCTTGACAGCTTTCAAACTTATCGCATCGCCTGCGCTGGCGCCGGACAATAAATCGCGTAGCCGCCAACCACACGACCCTATCGAATAACATAATATACCTATTGCAATTATAATTGACAACATAATAGGGAAGTACCATAGACGTGTCGAGATTTTCCTTCTCGGCAGACGAGATTAAATGTTTGAGTGGCACTTGGACTCTGATCCAGTGCTTACCTAATGCACCTAGAATAGCCATGAGAATGTTATTCATTGTTGAATGTTGCTTTATTCAGAGTAAGTTCCTTCTTAATAAATATGCTACAATATAGATAGATAACTCAATATTGTCAGACCAGAAATCGTAGAACAAAAGAACTGGCGGCGTTATGGCTATGAGTAATCTCTCTCAGGCAACCTTAGCATAGAAAGTATATATAGGTAGAGTTACGCGATTGGTATAAAAACCATGAACAACTTTTACTATGGGACTAACCCTGAAATCGCGACAATTCGACATTCACACTCGACAAAACGTACCTACGGTGCAGTCATCGCGTTATATGTACTAGTACATACTTACTGATTTTTTTTCACAATTTCAGGGTTGTTCCCGTAATAAAAGTCGTTCACAATGATGACTATAACGGCTCTTTTCCGATTAGTACACACTTTCCGTGTAACACCGTAAAGAAGAGTGAAAGACGGGGTGTGTTATCATAATGGAGAACGTGATGGTGATACATAAAACATATTCAATGTGTTGTCTGCCCCTGTAACTTCACTGGAAACTTTTCCTGAACGGGAATACGTACATATACATAGTAAAGTTGGCATTATTGCACAAAACACTGCACTGTATAAAGGCATTGAAGTTCGGAAGAAGAAAGTAGGTAAGAACTTTCTTTCTGAGTAAAATGTAATAACTAAATAGGTACCCATATAAATCATGAAACTCTATATACCACCTAAAAAGCCGCCTTGACAATATAAGCAACGCTTACAATCTGACAGAATTATTGAAAAAGAATCAACACTAAACTCTCTTAGAGAATTCGTAACCAAAATTTTTAGCAGATTAAAAAAGTTTAATGGGTCGTAATTATTTTTTAAATATTAGATATAAAAAACCCATCTTTCTTCTTCTATTGACAACTCTGAGCCCAATTGACATCTCGTATCCAATCGTGAAGTATTCAGTGTACTACTGACTCTAGAAAATCTCTACGCTACCAAAAACCCAATAAAAAAGTATGATTGCAGGCTCTGTCTCGTCTAGCAGTTGCAACGTCACGCCAACGTGTTACTTAGATAGGAAGGAAGCCACGAAAGTTCACGAAACATCGTTAAATCGCTTGCGCTTGATATCTGACACAATTACATAGTAATTAATTCTCATTAGCAACAGAATCAGTGAAGCCCGTATATCATTGAATTGTCACCTCGATCTAAAATAGAATATCTATATCGAGGAGTGGAAATTGCAAAGAATCCGGTATAATTATAACTGGTCAGTGAGAGCACTGACTCGAGTATACCGGCCAGCTAGTTAACGTCGAACTGTCAGTGAACCCACACTGCGTTGAGGTATTTTATGTTCTATACCGTGTTGCAACCCCAAGATCAAAACCCTTCTTTTTTCATAGTCGGGTTAAAAATATACTATCATGCCTTACAATATACTTACCTTACATGCTACCTAAAATAGTATGAATTCTGTGCCTGAAAAGCAAGCATACCTATACCCTGAAACTACTTATATCTTAAGTACTATGTAGACTTGGAAACTGTTTGAAAAGAGATTACGAACAAATCTTCATCTTCAATCACGAGTCCAAATTACGAGTGAATCGATTTCTTCCAATCCAAAATCACGAGTGAATCGGTTTCTTCACACAGGCGTGCTCCATCACAGAAAAGAGAAGTAAACAAAAATACTTTTTTTCTGTATGCTCCATCGTAGACCACACCATCGCGGAAAGTTGGCGGTCAAACGCAAGCCTATTAAAAAAAAACGAACTGAAAATCTTACCCAACGAAATTTTTACATGACAATTCGGCAAAGTCAATACGTGGTATTGTCATAAATATCATACTTATCACATCATACTTTTATCCCAGGTTCAGACTAGGCTTCTTATAAGTCTTGAGCATTGGTGCAAAGTTAGCCTATCCATTTTTTATCAGATAAGGTTATAAATGTTGAGTGTAAGCACAGAATACACAATCCAATACACAGTGTATCGGTTCTTTTATCGGATACATTTCGGAGAGTGTTTAGAAATGCAGGGGGCAACTTTTTTCCTCTTTGGTGGGCCATATTTCACATAATATAAGTTGATAAAAAAGTGATATATCAAACTTAAATTTCATTTTAAAAGACCTATTCTACGATACCTTACAAAAGGGGGAAACGCGAAAAAAAAACATCCTTATTTTACATGTACCAGAGCCATCACTATAAGGTAAAATTATATTCTTTATAGAGTTCCGTAGTCTTACAATGAAGACTTATAAGTACGACCCGAGGGGGTAATGTGAGGTAAAGTAAACTGGCCAAGAGCGTGACGAGATCCAGATGATATGGCAGGGTTCCGTGGCGAAAGCCATAAAGATTGAGAATTTTGGTCATATTAACTATGGTTTAGAAATTGCATGGTGGTTATGGGAAATACTCAAACGAACGAAGCTGGACTTTGCCAAATTTCAGAGATACCTAGATGACAGAGAAAGACTGTCTTCCCGTGAACATAGTTAATTGTAAGCCTTTCTGTCTTGTATAATAACTTTTGGTGTGAATAATAAAGAAAACAAATTATATCTAAATACGTAATCGTGTTCCCTTTCATCATATCACGGTAGTGCATTGATGGGTGGTGGTTATTATTTAACCCCACGCCCCACACCCTGTGGCGTGGTGTCCGATTGCCTCACCCCAGCTACTCAGCTCTCGTCTCTTTAAGAAGAGAGTAATTATGTAAGATTCTCATTTGGCTTTTTAAAAATCAGTCCTTTGGAGTAAGGGTTGAAAGGTTCCAGGGATGAAAGCTAGCGAGATGGCGGGGCGGGGCGCGGAACGAGGCGTGCCGTCGGTTGCGCGCGCGCCGCCCATCTGCCTTGTATAATAAGCGCGCGAAACGTCGCGGGGCTCGAGTCCGCGTGAGCAGCGGGTGCAGGCAGCGGTCGGAGAGGACGGTCCGCAGTGCCCGCGCGACCACGACCTGCTTGCCCTGACTACCGCCGCACCGCTCCGGCGCGCTCTGAAATCGCACTCCGCTACCAACCAAGTCGCGATCGCGAGCTCCGTTACCACATCTACCAAACTAGTGCTCCTCTGCGAGCCTGCCTGTTGCTGGGAAGATAACTGCTAATATTTAAAGTAAGTTTTAAGTAGTATATTTTATCACTAAAATTCCTGTTTTCACTTCTCATTGTCCTTGAAACGTAAATTTTGTTTGTATTTTTTTGCTTCTATTTTATATCTGTCACAAATTGTTTACTAAAAGTTTATATAGTTATAGGCCTACCGAGTAGGTATTGTTTGAATACGTACCTGGTTAACTAGATTCTTTTAGAATCCAGATATTCATACCTATTGGTTCTTTATACAACATATAAAATTATATTTTAGCAAACATGTTTACGAACTCTCTACCTAAAATATATTAAAAGTGAGGTACCTACATTCTTTTTTTTTTCTTCCAACTTATTTTATGGAGTCCTAAAGTTATTCGGAAGTTTGAATGTAGCACAATAATAATACCGAGTTCTCCTATTGCGTGATTCTATTATTTTGTCGATCAATTCTCGGTCTATTGAAAGCTCTGTATTTTTTCAGCGTAAATACCTATGGTACCTATAGCTCTACACATTATTTTTAGCCAGATATGTAAAGCTTATCATATTATTATATTTGGGACTACTAATATTACTAAAAAACCTACTAATATTAATGCTACATAGCTGCATAATTATCGGAGCTACATTCGCGATTTTAAAATTTTACCGATTTTCCGAACGGTACAGTATACTATATTTAATTTTGTCCCCGTGATGTACACTGCCGCCTTGCCGAGTTTCATCAGGATCAGTCCAGCCGTTCAGTCGCGAAAAGGTAACAAACTGACGGGTAGCGAGCGATACAGCTACTTTCGCATTTATTATGATTGTGACGAAAAAAAAAATTCTTATCTAACAGCCGCATCCTCAACATCAATGAATCAACCAATTGTTTACTAACAATAATCGCATAATTCAGTCTCAGTTCCGTAAAACGTTGATTACACGCAGCACGACATAAAATTACATACATTATGTATATCTTTGTACTTATCATTACGAATAACTTTTAATATGGGACCCAGGCGCGGATCCAGCCCTCAAATAAGGTTGTGGTCACAGCTACCCGAAAATCGGGCAAGTGCGAGTCAGCGTATGAACATTGCTCGTACATGATCGATATAGTGCATTCTTACAAAGGAAATGTTTATAAAAAAATATATGACGGCCTGACCAAGATTTTGTACAGTGTATCGTAGTTTCACGCGAGTAAAGCTGTGGGGCGTCACAAGTCAAGTCACGTATTAAGGTTGTGGGCATGCCCATCGTGCCCACAACGGTGGATCCGCGCCTGATGGGACCAACCCAGAAATAGCGACAAAATAATCAGCTGTTCAATAAATTTCGTCGAGTGTCAATGACATTTTAAAATGGACCAGTTATTTTACAACGATATTCGCGAATATTTCCACTGTCTAACCAGTCACCTATATAGTAAAGATGACTCTTTATTATTCACCTCAGAAATTACATATCATACATGCATAGGACAAATATATTTTGGATAATATAAAAGACTGCATGAGGAGTATAATCGGCCATTATATATATAGCGTTTGTAGACTATGAAAAAGCTTTCAATTCAATCGAGACCAGGTGGGTTACCATAATCTTAAAAACATTCTTATAATAACCTTACATTGACTTTTGTTTTGCTCTCTCATTAGCCGAGAGAGCGATTACACCTGGGTAGTATTGCAGTCTCTCCAGCGTTGTCATATCGACTGTATATTGAAGCGTTGAAGTGTTTGTATGGAATCGTCACCATGTCGATCCTATTACAGGACGAGACAACGAAACCAGTACAATTGCAGAAAGACGTGAGACAGGGGGACGTCATTTCTCTGAAACTATTCACGAACGCATTGGAGTACGTTTTCAAGCTCTTGGTCAGCGAACTCTTGGTCTGGAACGGATTCGACAGGAACATCAATGACGAATACATATATCACTCACCTTTGTTTTGCCGATAATATATGACTATATGGCATGGCATAGCAGAGTCGCTGGAGGACCTTAATATTATGCTCAGCGACTTCAGTAACATTTCCCAACAGTTGAGTCTTAAAATGAACATAGACAAGGAAATCATGTCCAATATCCATGTTGTCCCGTGTCGGTAGTAGATGGAAACCATACTCTCGAAGTTGTTGACCACTATAACTATCTTGGACAGATTGTACAGTTAGGTAGGTTCAACTTAGACAAAGAGGTCGCCCGCAGAATCTACCTCAGATGGACAGCGTTCGGGAAGTTACGTGACATCTTCTCGTCAAAAATGCCACAGTATCTAAAGACACTCGTCTTTAACCAGTGTGTGTTGCCTGTAATGACATATGGTACTGAGACGTATGGTCCTTAACTGCTAGCCTTTTTAAAACTCACGAGCCGCACTGCTGGCAATAGAGAGACTTATGCTCGGCGTCGGAGCCGGAAGACGCAAACGTGGGTAGGTCTCCCACTAGGTGGACCGACGAAATCGTGAGCGCCGCGGGCATCCAGTAGATGCAGATGGCAGGCTGTCATTCAGAGTGGCGGTCTAAGTTCAGCCATGTTCAGCAGTGGACGTTTCCTGGCTGATGATGTTGATGATAATAGGAGTAAAGCAATTTAGAACTAATGTAACAACTGGCAACCTAGCTAACGGCATCTTAAACCACCAATAAACTTCAACTTAGATTGGGTAGGTTACATACAGCTACCGTGAAGGTAGTTTCAATTAGAATCCATTCGGCATTTGAATTCCCAGAAATGCCGACGAATCGAGCCAGTTTCGAGTTTAAACGAAGCCTTTTTGTAGCTGCCCTGTATCGGTTCTCGTCCAACCAGACGCATAACTCTTGGTTTTTATTGCTCACCTAAACTGAGAAACCGGGACGTTAAGAATGGTAAAGCAAAATTATGAGGACATTTTAGTTTATTGTTTGTTATTGATATAAGTACTTTCTACACCGACTTATAAAATATATACAAACATATACTTGTATTTATTTTATAAGTGTATGCTTTGTCTTTTAAGTAAATAGGTACACCGAATATACTGCTTTTACCATACCTACAAGGAAATTGCAGATTTTGTTTATAAATTTCACCATATTTTACAAGCCTTTATTAAGTTTCACCTGTCCCGGTGTCTGTCTGTCTGTAATCAAATATTGCAAGTTAAATTTGACCCACTTCCCGATGTTCAATTGAGGTGAAATTTGGCATACTAGTCAAGTTCCGATGATGGTGACAGCGAGCTGATTTGATGGTGGACAACAGCACTCCTCGATGAATAATAGTAGACTGGTCGTGTTTGGACTCATTTTGATCAGCACACCGTTCCGATCACTAATTTCATAAAAGCCAAGATATTTTTCAATAAAAAACTTGTTTATGATAAATTTTTGCACAATAAGCACGATGATCTTCAGATGAGAATTTCCTAAAAAGGTTGGCAGTGCGAGAGTTTCTATAATTCAGCTCTGCACGGACACATTATCGCGACAATGCGTGTAAATACCTAATTATTACAATAAAGATTTCACGTAGCTCATTGGCGCGCAAAAATGGCTTTTAAATAAAATAACAATAAAAAGTATCATCCATTGTGTCTGTATTTCAGATATTTTTATCATAAAACTCTTTCATTTAAATAAATCGATAAATTAATAATTCATTTCATTTAAATAAATCGATAAATTTGGGTATGGCTAGTTATCCAACTTCGCTGGTATGGCTGGCTATCTAGAGCTTGTAGTGAGCATAAATATAGAATTAAAAAAATAAAACCGTATTTATTTCTATAAAAACGTATTTATTTAAAAACTTGCGCTGTCGTTACACATTACTTCACAGTTACTGTTTTTTTCATAACATATTAACTATATTAAACAAGTATTAAATGATGTGGTTTTAATTTTTGAAATTCCAAACACATTTTTTCTTCCCTCCAAATAGTATGTTAGATAAAAAATAGCGTTGTTTTCACTTTTTGATGTACTTAAAAATTAATCTATTTTTGAGGTATGGTAGAAAGATATTTATCTTATTATGTACCTATATCAAAGGATGATGGGAAATTTACCGTTAGGTAGGAATCTTTGCGGGAAAATGTTTTACATACAATTTGTAGGATGATACCTAGGTTATCTACAATACGGATAGAGATAGAAAAGATGTAAACAATTAGCTGCAGGAGATAGCAAACATGCAGCTGATTATCACGGTCTCACGCTCACGAGTTCAGAGTCCAAGAATGCAAAAATCCAATGATCAAATCAAATCAATGAAGAAAGAAGATCAAGGCGGTTTTACTACCATACTTATATATCATAGAAGACTATAGACGCGGCAGGTTGACTGAATCACTCACAATCGTTACAGAATTGCCGTCTAGTGGATCAAAGAAGGCAGCGGGCAGACACACAGAGGATATTGAGACCTCCTGCTCGAAGGATAACCGATATTGCCAGGGTCCCAAGCAAGGCTCCAATGATAATCATTGTGTATCAAATCATCGCAGAACGGTAAATTTTCAGCGGTGAATCGATAAGACCTGAAAAGCAAATCGATGAGGGCTGTCTTTTCATTTTCTATTATAAGACGAATTTTTGGAAGATCAGACCAAAGATTTTCCAAATTACTGAAAGGATCATATCGTATACTTCGAATAATTTGCGATTGCGAAAAGATTGGTCTTTTTTAAAGTATTCGGTTTTAGCCTTCACGGTTTCTCAGCATTTTAAATCGAGAATAGTTTGACGGACAGGTGGTATTGTACCTACATTCATGTTTGTTTGCGACCCACCGAGATGATAGGTATTTGAACTTTGTCAGGTCATCTTTAAATTGGGATCGAACGCGGTCACTCTGCGAACTCTGACAGTTGTTGACGCGTGTTTGACCAATTCTTGACCCCTACAACAACAAGTATAAATGACTATAAACATATAATAAACTAGCTGCGCCCCGTGGTTTTAACCGCGTAGACGTTCCTTCAGGATACGTAAATTTTCCGGGATAAAAGTATCCTGTAACTCTTCGGACCTCCAACTAACTAAAAAAAATTGTTCGAAAAGCTGCGTTGCTGCGTGAAAGAGGAACAAACACACTTACATTTGCAGGGTTACTGGTAATCAATTAGCATCCTCCTAAGGGTGGCTTTAATACGTCAAAACAAACAACTTTTGTTCTACGACTTATCAAAATTCGCGAAATAAAAAACAGCTGTTTCATACATTTTGTCAGGAGTAAATGATTTTTTATAATGAACAACTGACTTTTTTGACAAACTTTTAATGTCGTAGAACAAAAGTTGTTTGTTTTGATGTACTGAACTGAGGCCGCTGTAAGGTAATGGCAACTGATTACAACTAGCCGTGTGTGTAGTATGATGATGAAAGAAAGAAGAGCTTGTAGAATTTCTAAATCGCTGAACAGATTTTCCACAAACACAGTACAGATAAACGTCATCCCAATAAAACTAGCTTTAAATTTAAAAAAAAACAGCAGAGTAACATAAATTTGGTGTTTCGTCTCCAGGACCAGTTCGCTCTTTAGAGTTGCAGCTTCCAAAATAAGAATAAAGTAAATATTTATATCTGAAAAGTTTTACATGGTAGCTATCGCTTGTGTCTAATAGGCTATAATACCTACGACAGCAGTGGCAGTACGTAGCAGTGGGCTCTAGACTCGGCTATAGGCTGATCTCTTGGTGACCCGGAAATGATTGCCTTAATGATGTTTATAACCTTTGATAAGAGATGAACACTAAGAATAATTATTATTTCATTTCAATTATGTAACTGGAAAAATAATATGGGGAATATGAGGGAAGGTGCTGGATTGTTTCTATTGTTAGTTGACCTTCTGACTTACGTCCGAGGCCAAATCAAACTCGGTGACAAAACGGTCGTGCGAAATAAATCTCAGCGTTGTATTCCAGTCATGTCTAGTTGATCAATTAGATTAGAGTCTAAGGTGAGGAGTCTCGTGCGAAGCCGAGCCACTGACCGCACTCAACTTGCCAATTGGGCGAGCCGACAGTGCACTTGACCCCGCAGCACTCTTGAATTATCTTTTGTTACCTATCGTCTGTCCCCAGCGACTACCGTGTCTGGTTGCTAAGCGAGCTGCCTAATGAATACGTACACTCGAGCACGTGGGTCTCAGGGCTCCTACAGTTGTGTCTGCAGGAGTTAGCCTACATTTGACAATACGAGATCGCATTTATGGATACCAAGTTCGGTTTTAAAATTTTGACAAATTATTAGGTCAAGCCAAATGTTATGCTAGAACAATGGACTGAAATACCTACTAGTGTAGGTATAATATCTGTCTACACGATTATAGAATTTCGGAAAATTTTAATGAAGGCCAATAAGTAAAATTGAGAGACGATAGCGCTTGTGTGAGACGATCATTAAAAGACATTGTACGGCATTATTGCAGTAACGTTCTAGAACTTCTAGATTTAATTTACGTTTAGACTAGAACTGAGAGGAACTCGTTGGACCTCGATCCGACCTCTAAAACATTTTATAGCTCCTGACCGCGAATCCTGACCTCTAACAACTCTAGGCTACCTGTTTGTTTGTCATGTGCTCTACGATCTGTAGGTAGAGTTGTTTTACTGCGCGCAACATGTAGCCAATTTCTATGTAAATTAAAATAAGAATCAATCACTTCACTATAAAAGCTTTGACATTAATTCAAGCTTGTAAAGTAAAGCATTTTTATAATAAACTAGCCGCTCACCCCGGCTTCGCACGAGTGTAAGCTCGGCCTTCGGCCTCGCTAAAAGATATAATATAGCCTATGTCACCTGGGGATAGTGTAGGCTTCCCAACAGTGAAAGAATTTTCAAAATCGGTTCAGTAGTTTTTGAGTTATTTCGTTACAAACATCCAGTAGTGTGGCGTTAAAATTCTTCCAATACATGAGAGCTCTATGAATGCTCTATTGGTGATTAAAATTATATCTATTTTTGCGCATATATCAAACAAAACAGATAAGTAATAATTTAATTGAAGAGGACTTCAGTACCGTATTGCCAGTAAACGTGGAATACGATCTACCCACCCGCTACGACGATCTTACTGTGCACTCATAATTATGTGCGTATCTACCACATCTTCTCATATTCAAATAGGTATACTTTTTCGTACTTAAAGATACGGAATATGACGAGTTGAGCTAGCCGGTTTTTGTGATATTCAGAACTTAGAATGACCACTATAGTCATTCTTAGTTCTGCGCGGCGTTGCACTATACAAATATTGCTTGACAACCCAGAAACCTTTCTGAGAGAACCGAGGTTTTTTTTAGTCAACACGGAAACCATTCCTGCCCAAAATTTTGTTTTGTTTATTTTGTTACTACTACCTGACTAAAACCTGACCATTTGAATCATAGTCATCTTAAAGTACCTACAGGATAAAACCGAGTAGGTACCTAGATATTAACACATCTAACCAATGAATGATCTTTCAGTAAAAGTATAAGAGCATTGTCTTATTCGATGTTTTGTTATACCTATAATATACCCTACATACATACATTAGTTATAATTGGCAACACGTACAATAAAGTTATCCACCCCTAAATAGGTCAAATTATATTAATATTTTAGGTATATGCGGAAGTGTGTTCGTTTGTTTCTCTTACACGCAGCAACAGGAAATTTCAAAGAATTCTTACTATTTACTCGTATTGGTCAATTAGCGAAGTGCACTACGCAGTGTAAAGAGGTCGTCCGAAGAATCCAACTCGGATGGGCAGCGTTCGGGAAATTGCGTGAAATCTTCTCGTCCAAGATACCACAGTGCCTGAAGATAAAGGTCTTTGACCAGTGTCTGTTGCCAGTGATGACATAGGGTACTGAGACGTGGTCCTTAACTGTTGGTCTTTTGGAAAAACTCAGAGTCACACAACGGGCAATGGAGAGAGCTATGCTCGGAGTTTCTTTACGCTATAAAATTCGGAACATAGATATTCGCCAAAGAACCAGGGTCACCGACATAGCTATTAAAATCTGCAAGTTGAAGTGGCAATGGGCAGGCCACATCGCTCGAAGAACTGATAACCGATGGGGAAGAAAGGTTCTTGAGTGGAGACCGCGAACCGGAAGACGCAGCGTAGGTAGGCCTCCCACTAGATGGACCGACGACATTGTGAGAGTCGCGGGCATCCAGTGGATGCAGATGGCAGGATGTCGTTCATCGTGGAGGTTAAAGGGGGAGGCCTATGTTCAGCAGTGGACGTCTTCTGGCTGATGATGATGACTACGCAGTTGCACCCGCGTGGGCATTCTCTCAGGAACCGTACATTTTCCGGGATAAAAGGTAATCAGCAACTATGTCTAATATTTATGCAAAAAAAGTTTGAGTTTTTTGCATAGTTATTAAGAGATAGTTGCAAAATAAGTTGTACGGTTCCTGAGAGACTGAGAGACTGTCCACGCGGGTGAAACTGGGTGATGCACTTCGCTAATTGACCAATAAATAGTAAGAATTCTTTGATATCTTAGAGAAAACAAGCAAGGCTCCTCGGTCGTAATTATTCAATCGAGTACGCGAGCACTGGCTGACTGTTCGCGACGCAGCTCGTAGCGTAGCGAGTCACCTACGCCCTACTAGTGTGCGGTCAAGTGCTAAGTACGTCGCGGGTGCGTCGACGGGCGCACCGGCCAGGCCAGCGCGCTGCTATCTTACCCCTTATCCGGGCGATAATAAAATCATACTACAAAAAAACTACTAAAATGTATACTTACAATACTTTTATCAACTTTGTTTGAGACCTATCGACTGCGGCTACTGGGTACAAAAACAATGGAGGACGTTTATCAATAAAGGGACGACAACTAGGTACACACTACTACACCCATGTACTTATTACATGAGAATACTGTATCACGGTTGTTACATGAGATTTTATCATTTCAGTTTTAATAGTTCAAGTTATTAATTTATACATATTACTAGCGACCCGCCCCGGCTTCGTACGGGTATATGTTTTATTATATATATATAAACCTTCCGTGAAAAATTATCTAACTGATAGTGAAAACCGCATCAAAATCCGTTGCGTAGTTTTAAAGATCTAAGCATATATAGGGACGGAAAGACAGAGGGAAGCGACTTTATTTTATACTATGTAGTGATTTTACAACTTCTGTGAACCTAAACGAAGTTAATTTCATTTACTTTTTCAGTAATTTTTTTGTTTTGATAAAATATATTGAATGCGACAATCGATAACTAACAATATAAAAAACCGACTTCATCAGAACTGGACCAAATTGAAATGGGACCAAATGGGAAGCACCAGCTTTCAAATAAAAAAAGAATCATAAAAATCGGTACACCCAGTCACTGAGGTAACAAACATAAAAGAACAGTCGAATTGATATCCTCCTCCTTTTTGGAAGTCGGTTAAAAATGTGATCCTTCGAGCCATATTTCAACATGTCTGCGTGAATTAATTTACCAAGATGTAGATGAAACGATTAGTATCTACCTATAAAAGTTACATTCCTAACTTAGGTATAGATAAATACCTGTTGATTTTAGTGGTCATGCATACTTCATTCATACTTGGAGTACGTAAGAATTATTTTGTATCAGTGCAATAGCTCTCAAGGAAATGAGACGAATGCACGCATCCAGCGTGTGACAGACTAGTAGTGCAGAACGGTTCCACTCGGTGCTACTCACAAGTTCTCAAAGATCAACAACGTGACACTAAGTGAATGCGCCATTCAAACTCACTTGGGCGAGAATAAACACATCGTTCATGATCGCTCTGCTACGACCACACCACACCGACAGTGAGAATAAACACATCGTTCAAGATCGCTCTGCTACGACCACGCCGACAGTGAGAAAAGGGCACGCTATCGACAGATTTTGTTTTGTCTACAAAGATTTGATAAGAAAGTAAAGGTGCCTTCAAAACAATTACTACAGCTTTTGAAATAAGTATTACTCAATGATAACAACATAATAAGAAGAAAGGAATCCTAATAAGGATAGTGCTAGGTTAAGGTTTTGATTCGTTAGTTTTAGTGTAGTATAAGTTACCTACTTAGAAGATCACGCCGAAATTTATTTGAGTATAAATTACTAGCTGCACCACGCGGTTACATCCGCGCTGATTACTTCTTATAACAACAGCTATCTGCCACTGAAAGTCCTGCGGCTCCGGGGCCTCCATTATCAGACTCTTTACACAGAGTCTGATGTATGGGACTTAATAAAACAATCCAAATGAACCCAAACCTAAAGGTTTTGCTAGTAACCATTGAAGAGTTCACTAGCCACCGCCTGACTCCATCAGCAGACCCTCGTCACCGAGTTTAATACATGGGACTCCTTAAAACAATCCAAATGAGCCCAAACAAAAGGGTTTACTAATAGCTATTGAAGAGTTCCACTATCCAGTTATCCACCTCCTGGCTCCATCATCAGATTAGTTTAATAATATCTGATAATATCAACATAACCCAAACTCGAAGGGATTACGTTGTTTCGTTTAGGAGTTCCTATGGGCACCTGCTGTTTCCATTTTATCAGACCAGCTTGATGGTACCATAACATTGCATTGTCACTAACTAAACTTACATAAGTATACCAAATTTCAGCTCAATCGGTTGAGGAAAACAGATCTAAAATTCAGTAGCATGATTTGTCTCACACATACCATACGTACATACTAACTAACAGGGCAAGTTGATTCAACAGCTTGTAAAAAGCGTGTACTAATTAAAGAGGATGACAAAACAGACAAAGGAAATAGCGAATCTGAAGTTAAGAACCTAAACAAGAAAGACAAACTTGCCAGTTTTGCTTGACAACTTGCAATCCAGTGGAATCAAAAGACAAGATCTGCATCGGAGAACCGTCTGTTGCATACACGTAGTTACTACAACGAGGCCTTCACAATGGCCCAGTTAGCAAATTCGCACCGCGGGGGCCAAGGTACTTGTACAGAATGGGCAGCTATTAGAATGCAATCACGTTGCAGGACACGCACGGTGTGATACTCCTTTACAGAGCCGGATCAGGATGCTGTACGGACAGGAAGTTTAACTTGATAAGTCAGTCTTAAAGTTATATTACGTACAACTAAAATGAGAAGTGTAACTATCTTCAATACTAGTGCTGTTGCCCTCTACTTCGCGTAGATTTTCATATAAACTATCAACCCTTTTTTCCTCTCTTTCGCAAAATAATATAGCCTGTACTTCCATCTGGCCATAGCTAAGCATATTCGTGAAAACCGCATTCAAATCCATCCAGTGGTTTAGGAGAAGTGCGTGGCCAAACAAACAAATGAAAATTCTAAAACTGTGTTAACGTGTTCAGCTGCTTATTTTAAGACACCCTGTGTATCGTTGTTTTTTTTTTATATCTCGCAATTAAATAAATTTTATCGTTTTTATTATATGTACGTACAGATATACATAGATATAAAATGCGATTCTGCTTAGGTGATTCCGAAAAGTTGCACGACGGCACGCCGTATCATGGCACGTTAATGTTGACGTTCGCGTTATTTTCCGCAATCACTTAAATCAGGTGACGGAATGGGCCCAAAGCTATTAATAATTAGCTAAAATCTCTTGCAGTCAGCTTCTATACTTCATATATCTAACAACTTTAGTTTCATGACTTGGGTCATTCATATTTTAATGGGTAGGAAAAAGATGAGAAGACGAAAGACTAATTATCAAATCCCAATTCCAAGTCCTAATTGTGATAATTTTATTTTTGTATGGAAGGCCATACAAAATAAAAATAATCTTTCGCGGTTTATCTTGGCGGTTTCATATGAGAAGGAACGAACGGGGGCCTTGGCAAAGCTTAGTGGCCAACTCTTGCACCTACAAAATTCACAACTAAATATTTTCGAACAAAAAAAAACTCTATTGATATTATTTTGGTGAATGTGTTAATTTTTGCAGTCTTGAAACAAAAGTTTGTAAGTACGGACGCTGCCTCTGAGAGGTTGCTAGCTATAATTACCGACAGTCTTGTATAAGATTTTTAAAAATGGGGAAGAAAAATCACGCAGAATATCAAATCTAACCGATTCGTGATTCGTTCAGAACCAATTAACTCATTATTACAACACAATTAATGAACTTTTTCAGTACGGAAATTTAATCCATTTATTCGAAGAAACGGTGGCGTTGTGCCGCATTTGTGCCGTGTTAAAAAGACAGGATCATGAGCGACGAAAGGTAATTAAAATCACAACTAGCTTTGACCCACAGCACGCTACCATGCCATGCGCGAGCGCATAGAAGACGATCGAGCCAACTGACAAACATTAATTTTCCTACAGTGTTACACAGAATAGTGGTACCTACTAATCCAAAGAGGATTGTACTCATCATTATGAACAACTTTACTATAATAACGAGTCAAATGAGACCGCTTTTTCAGCTAAGTGCCACTGTTCTATGGCACCATGTACAAGATCAATCATAAATGTTGTAACCTTAGTCAAATTTTTAAAGAGAACAAACAGTATACTTATTTATTGATAATCATAAGCTTGCGCAAAATGTAGGAGAGTACAGACCTACGCAGGTGCTATCACAGAAGGAATATTAACCACACTGCAAATAAAGGTTGAGAACAGCGCCTCGCATTTATTACCTGAATCCGACACTGGCGTACACCCACCTACCTATAAATAGCAGAGTCCTGAATCAAACGCATGCGACGTACCTCCTATAATAGAATAATGTCCCGAACCCGATGCAATATGCAAACAGTCATCAAGCCATGATGTGGACAAAACGATGCGGCACCCACCCTACACTATGTTAAAGGCACTTAGTAAAAGGAAGAAGCTGATTTGCATTTTTATGAACAAGGAAGGTGAAGTGAAATCATCAACGTTTATATATGCGTGTGCGAGTTGAAGGATGTACCTACGAATGAAACTTTGTTTGGAAAGTTATTTCTAGTACATATGCAGAGATAAAGATAAATAACTTAGAAGTAATACATGAGACTATTTCATCATGCCTTTTCTGGTCTATCTTAGTTACATACCTATAATAATTTGTTCGCATTATACTCGATCCAAGTTATTTAACTCTTGACAGATGCTATAATTAAAAACCTGAAAGGACAGAAGGACTTGCCTGTTACTTACTTTCTAACAAGATTAGGTAACTATTTTATGTATATTACTTGAGTAACAACTAACAATGAACCCAGCTATCCATACATCTATATACCTATATTAATACTTATAAGTAAAAACGTAGGTACAGATAAAAAAATCTAATTGCGAGATATCAAAAAAACACAGGGCGTCTTAAAAGCAGCACACGTTAAGATAGTTTTTTTAGAATTTTTGTCTGTTTGTTTGTTTGTCCACGCACATCTCCTAAACCACTGGACGGTTTTCACGAATATGCTTAGCTATGACCAGATTGAAGAAGTATAGCCTATGTTATTTTGCACAAGGGCCGGATTAAGGTAGGAAAAAGGGTTGAAAGTTTATATGAAAACCTACGCGTACGAAGTCGCGGGCAACAGCACTAGTTATGTATAAAAAATGTTTTAACGAATGTATTATTAATTCATCGTTAAATTATTCACAACAAGAGAAGTTTATGTAATGTGCGGTCCAAGGAGAGCTTTACCTTATCTATTGAAAGATTACACTATTTACAATGTAGTTGTTATAATAACTACTACATCATCAGTAAACATCGTGAATTCAATTATTTAACTACGGACAGGTTCACAGATTTTAATGAGATGAATAACCTTTCAACCCATGCCTCGTGGTGTAACTACTTGTAGATGTATACATTCTTATACAGGCTTACGCGGAAAGGCTGTAATAAGCCGGAAGGGGTCCGTTACAGTCATCATTATAAACAACTTATACTATGGGACCAACCCTGGCATCGCGAAAAAAATATCATCTGATCCATACATTTTGTAGAGTTTTATGAAATAGCAGTTTTTAGCGATTTTAGAGTTGCTCTTATAATAAAAGTTGTTCATAATGATGGGTAGTATGGATCCCTTTCGGCTTAGTACACCCTTTCCGCATAACCCAGTATGTGTAGATAGATAAGGTTACAAGCGGTGCAAATGACACCTTTGAGACCCCATAGAGCTAAATATCAAGAGGGCGATCCGAACATTGCGGCACGATTTATGTTTTGTACCTGTTTTATTTATTTTTATACAGAATAGATCCACGTTTGGCCACCAACTCGCCTGATGGTAAGCGACGGTGTGGCCGAGGATGGAACACGTTGATCTAGAAGAAATCTATTCACTCTAGTCTTGATGATGCCTAGATTGTAGTTCTCAGGAAACAAGGAGGATGGCAGTACCTACTTGAAAATACTTGTCTGTTGAAATCTCTACTGCGTGAGATTTTATCGCACCTATACGTGTTTATAGAATTATTTGTGCCCATGTATGTCGTGCATCAACGAAGCCGGCGAGCGCCTGAGTTCACACTGGTACGCAGTATAATGTTAGCACCACCGAGTTGGTGGAATAGTTCATTTACCCCGTCCTTACTATATATATAAGTCAATGTTGAACCTTCTATATTTAACTATTGTCTTGATAATAATCGCTCAAAAAATTGCAATTTACTTAGGAAATGAAAAGGTGCTTTGAGGGACATATCCTGTATCAAATGGGCGTTGCCCGTATCGGGTTACACTTCACCCTTCGTATAAAAGCGTGCAAGGCTCAGGTTACACGCCATTCGGATACACATAGCAAAGAATCATGTTGTGTTCATATTGCTTCTGCTTTTGAAAATATTTAAAGTTAGCAGACAGCATCTTAGATTGGTATCAATCTCTGGGTAAGCTGGTCACCATCAAAAATTAAAAGCCCATGCTTCACATGCTTACTTTCCAAATTAAGCATGTGAAGCATGCACAACGTGTTTCTCATTTGTAAAACAATTTCCATTTGTCCTACACTCGTGCAGAGATAAATTACCAAACGATTCTATGATTTTGAGTCTAAAAAAATAACACTTCTCTAAATATAACTTGAGCGCAGTTCTTCGTATTTAAGAGCAGCTTCCAGCTCTATCTCTATCGTTGTGTTCATCTGTTGGTATTCTAGTACTGAAGTGTCTTATTGATGCGACTTATTTTTCAGTGGCTATGATGATGGTCAGTCGAGCAGTTCGTGTGGTGCTGGCGGCGGCGATGCTGTGGAGCGGCTCGGGCGACGCGGCCTCCATGGCGGCAGTCAAGCTGTGCGGTCGGCAGCTCAGTGAGATCATGTCCCGGGTCTGCCACGCATACAACAGCCCATCCTGGGATGTTCCCACAGGTAACTGGCACTTGAAGGTATTTTTCAAGATTGTGATTGGCAAAGTTTATGTAGACAATGACAAAATCGAAGGTACAGAATTAAATTTGCTCTCGTCAGTTTTTAAGCACCCCAGAGGCCTCTGAAGTCTATGCGCTACCAGTGGGGGTTTCAAGACTGATAATGATAATGCCAATGAACTGTTCGGATTTCCTAAATAAAATAAGGATAGGTATTGGAAATATCAGAATCAACACGCATTTTGTTGTGAACAATTAATATGACATGTAAATTATTATTACTTATTAGTTTGTTTATTTATATTTTTGGCCGTTGTTGACATTGTTATGATGAATTAATGGGAGCCCGGCCCCACTACCGGAGCTTGCCTGATAAAATAATATTTTTACTTTTTATCTTACTTCGCACATTATCAACAATGTTCCACTTGCTATAAAAAGAAAGAATGTTTTTACTCATTTCAATACAAATACTGTCTTTTAATATATTTCTGAAATATGCCTACTTGTGTACGGTATTATTAGGTAACTAACGAATATTTATCTATGGTTATTTGTTTTGGTTTGCCCACGCAAGCAACAATGGAATATTTTTGTTTCTTAAGGCAAGGTTTTCCCACTTTTAAGCAATGCTTATTAGTACAGATGACTATAAGGTTTAATATATTGTAATAAATTCGCATTTTGTAGAGCAACACTATGACTCTTACACACAGTCGTGCGCTTCGCTATTTCCTCATATTTTTCAACAGTATATCTGTAATGTAAAATGTCCCTTTGCTGTTTCCTCCATAATTATGAAATCTGTGTATTAAGACATCGTAGACATCTTTTAATAAATAGGTATTTGAATGAATAAAAAAAAAGAAAGGAGAAACGCTCAAATCAGTGTTATTTATTTTTTCTATTGAGCGACATGTCCTTAATCGCATTTCGGTCTATGCGTTTTCCTAGTTAAAACATTCAATTATGATATGACATCATTTTATAATTTGAAGCTAATCATGAAAGTAGATATACTTAAACTAGAATAAACAAAATTGCAAAATGTCGGAAAGGGGGGCCTTAAAAATATGGCAATAATATTATATCGAATGGGAATCTAACCTACAATGCCACTATTGATGGTCAACTTTGTTTAATAACATCCGCAAAGTAACTAGGGTTATCATTTAATAATAATACAAAAGGTCATAGAGATCCGACTGGAAATAACTAGGTACTTATAACTCCTATAACATAGCAATTAACGAACATAAATATCTGCATACATATTTGTTTATTATACTCGAGATGGCGCTATAATTATTAATAATTATGCACTATATTTATCTATATTTTGTTTATGCATGTTAAATAAATTATTAATTTTAAAAATAGTTTTTAGAACGAGCTTTTTGGTAAGTGACGTATTTTATTTTTCGTATTCTTCTCAGAAAACCCTTTCATTTGATACCCATATCATGGGGGTGCATAAAAATTACTGGCCCGCCATATTGGATTTAGAATGACGTCACCTAGCTAACCATGCTATCCCAACTAAACGATTATGCAAGAATGTGCGAGCGTGTATACGTGTGAGCTACCTTCCGCGGTGTTTCCAAGAAGCTACAACATGGGGTTCTTCAAAAGGAGAGTTAATAGAGTTCTAAATGGTCGGCAACGTATTTGTGATGCCTCTGGTGTTACAAGTATCCATAGGTGACGGTGACTGATTACCATCAGGCGGTCGTCTGCTTGTTTGCCATCTATGGCATTTAGAAAAACAGACCAAGCGGTTGGAGAAAACTATTATAAAATTCAGTTGCAATATTTGATCCATTCTAAATTAGCTAATAGACGTGAAAGGCGTGACGGGAGAATAAGAGAAAATTTTCTCTTTCCCTTTCGTTTGATGATATCATGATGGTGGATAAGAACATAATATTGTCCGCCATATTGTTTTTATCATCTAGGACCAATGTGCTTGGGAAGACAAATCCAACGAACCCAATCTCGACTGGGTTACTTAGTTTTGTTAAGGAGTTCCTATAGCATGGCCACCTTCAGTCTCCATCATCAAACCAGCATGATGGTACCATGACTGCCCCGGTGGCTTAGTTGGTAGTGAACGTACTTTCTGCGCTTGGGGGCGTGGGTTGGATTCCCATCTAGGACAAACATTTGTGTGATGAACATTTGTGTTTGTTCTATGGCTGGGTGTTAATATCTATTTAAGTATATTTAAAAATATATATGTATGTATATATCAGTCTCTGGCTGCCATATTACAAGCTTTGCTTAGTTTGGGGTCAGATGACCGTGTGTGCAATAATGTCCCAGATATTTATTATTATTTATTTATTATAACATTGCATTGTCGCCGAACTTACATAAGTATGCCAAATTTCAGCTCAATCGGTTGAGGGAAACAGGTCTAAAATTCAGTTGTAAGGTTTGTCCCACACATACGAACATACTATCATGACATAGAATGTTTGCGCTATTCAGAATTCCCCACGTTTTAACGGTCAGCCCACACAAAACGTCATGAAATGCGTTTAGTTCGTTCAGTACGGAGTACATACTATATAGTTCTTCCATTCAGTGGCAGTCGCCCCTAGTCTCTAACATATTTGTGTTGTTCCAGTAGTAGAGCAGCCCGGGGCCGTGACGCGGCGGAAGCGGCAGCTTGGCATCGCGGACGAGTGCTGCGTCATAGGCTGCACGTGGGACCAGCTCAGCGAATACTGCTCTATCAGCGCATAGTAAGTCTTCTGTACCATACCGTATGCACTATAGACAGGCTAGGCGATCGATCACATCTAAATACTTTTTACTGTGTAGCCAAAGGCCTAATCTGGAATCACATCATCAGCCAATGAACGTCCACTGTTGGACAGAGGCCTCCCTCATAGAGAGGGGTGTTGCCATAATCCCCACGCTTGGCAGGCGGCTTGGGGATCACAGTACGTTCACCGTGTACTATCAGAACCACCGAAGGATGGGCAGCAGCGTCCTAATCTGGAATGCGAACGAATCTGGAATGAGATCACCATATGCACATAGACCACAGATTTTCACCGTGATGGTAATAGAAGAAAACTAGTAACCGCTAACGTGGAACGCATGCACATAGTGTGGCATTTTTTTCGCCTCCGTCGGGAGTCAACCGTGCAATACATGGAATTGATGTTGTTTGTTATTTTGCTGATGCCTTTTCCAGTGCTTATAGACGTTTTTTCCTCTGGCGAATTTTCTCGCTGTTGTTGTAATATAATGAATGTTGTCAACAGTTCAGAGTCCCCGTTAGAAGATCTAGAAGCGCATATAATAGCGGACCGGTCAGCGGAGGCAGGCACGAGCGCGAGCGCGACAAGCGAGGGGAGTGCGGCGGCGGCGGCGGCGCGCGGGCTACGACGCGAGGTGGGCCGCGCACGCACTCGCGGGTACGGGCGCGCTGGGCCGCGGCCGCGTTGCTGGTGCCGGCGCCGGCGCGCGGGCCGGCGGCGGCCATCTCTCATGGGTAACACGGTGTGTCTTCATTCACTGCTCGCTTATTCTCTTACCTACGTAGACCACGTTCACTTTTTACAGAAAATAATTTTGATCAATAACATTTTGGTGTCTTTTTTTTTTTATATAATATAATTAATCATTGTATCGCGAACACTTTAATTTTTGTTTTGCGCTACGGTTTTATTAGGTTCGTCTACAAGGTTACGCGGAAACAGTGTACCTAAGTACTAAGCTACATAATAGAGTACTCTATTAGAATAAAAAGTAAAGATTCCGATATATTATTTTCTTTTTTCAACACAATCTGTGTTCTTTATGTACATAGATCCGGATCCAGTTTATAGAATGATCCTATCTATGACTTTAATTACCAACAACTAATTATTAACAACAACTTGTCTACAAACTAACATGCCTCATACGAGGATAAGTATATAATGATGAGGTTTTATTTTAGCGATAGTAGACACTACAATATCTCCCTCCTACCCAGGTCACAGAACGACCTCTGTGAGATTATAGCAGACAGCTTCTATCCACGCTAAACTGGATATGGCTGAAGATGGAGACCAATTTTCTACTTTTTAAAAGAGGATAAGAGAGCAGTGAGAACTAACCCTCATATTAACGCTTTGAGCATGTTTACTAACCGTCTCATACCTAACACTTATCTTCAATGTGACTTACATAGCATTAGCAAGATACTTAAAAAGTAACAGATTGATATCAAGCACGACCTCAGTGCGGCACGGCTTATGATAAACGTGATTAAAAGTGGAACTTTAAAGCTCTTGTCTTATTTTCTCAAGGGTTAAAGAGAGACAAACAATATTAGCGCTATCATTCACATTCATTACGTCTTATAATCCGTCTCGAACATTACAGTTTATGTTATAGTATGTATATGTATGCATGTTATTTAATAAGAATATAAAAACATAATGATAATTTTATACTAATACTTAATAGAAAATTATGTACTACCATACATTAAATCTAACTAGACAGTTAAAGGGAACATCACAATAACATAAAAGGAAATAAAAAAAATTATAAGGTATCTCATTGATACATTCTACTAAAAATTGCTCTCAGGCGAGGGCCTTCATAAAATCAAACGGTTCTGATAAAATTTTGAATATACAAGATGAAGGGTGCAGACAAAAAAAATGTTCTCAAGGTGTGGCAATGCTTTAATTTGAGATATCATGTGTGGTGATCTTGAAAGAAGGGCACGTGACACGGGAACTACTTGGCACTTGGCTTTGACGGATCAAAGCACACGATTTTTATATAAATATCATTAGTGGCATACAAGCGGTGGCCACCTGATGGTAAGTGGTCACCGCCGCGCCGCCTATAGACACACAATACTCAGGGCATTGACAGAGAGTTGCCTACTTTTAAGGTTTTCACCCTGCGATTGAAACAGTGCTACAAAACCAAACGTGGTAAGCCGTTCCACAACTACAAGTATGTGGCAGAAACAATCGATTACATCGAACAGCGAGTGACTTCTCACGTATCTATAATGTGTGGATGGCATCTTTAGCGGTTGCGGCCGGTTCCGTGGTAAAAACGGGATGGAAGGATGAGGTCAAAACATTCATCAGAATTAGTGTATTCCCCGTTGTAGTAGAATCTGTAAATAGAACAAGCTGAGCGTACCAACGTCCCGGCACAAGCTCAACGGCTCTCTCACTTGTAGGATAGTTTGGGATATTGCTAAGTCTAACGGCTCTTTTCTGTAAGAAGTTTAGAGGATCGAGCTGGTACTTTGGTCCACCACACAGGAGATGGCGGCAGTACTCCATGTGCGGCTGAACCTGCGTTTTATACAGTAAAAGGCACTGGCCCGGCGTGAAGTAGCCACTTAGCTCTATTGAGTACCTACACCTCTAGGTACTCAATATCTAGGGTTTCTAGTTTTCTGGTTTATTCCAGCTTTGTCAAGAATAGCTCCCTCAGTCTGAGTCTATAAGCAGGTTTATGAAGCATATCCTAAAATATATCACTAATAACATTTTTTGTTCCCAGGACATCGTAAAAAGTGCTCGCGCTGCGCCCGTGGTGGGCACAATATCCCCCCTGATCACGTGGGGCCGCACCCTGAACACTGACCTGCCGACCGCGACCGTTGACCGCGACCGGTACGCTTACGTCGTGTACACATAAACAAACCACACATTATACTGATGTAAATAGAAGACAGGACTGCACAGGCAGAATGGAAAACCCTGTAGTTTCACATTGGAACGCGAAATATTCCACGCATGTGAAAACGTAACATGCGTCTGGCAGGAGTTACCTGATACTAAAAATTATCTTATTGGTATTAAGATTATCATTGGATTTGAAATAGATATGTAAATTAGTTGTCAGCATTATAAATTATTTTTTGTGAAGCAAAAATCAAACTGTCAATGCATATTGCATATGCCAAGTTGCGAGCAGTGTTTTAGTCAAGTTGTAATGTGATTCATTAAGTTAATTCAATTCATATGACCATTGTAATGTCAATACACATAATTTAAGTATCATAACATAATCATATCTTTCATTACCCCATTTGTGAATCGTCATAATAGATAAAACATAAATAACATATTTTTATAAGACCTGTGTGTAATTTATAACAATATTTCTCCTACCACGTAAGAATTAAAGATCTCACATCTGTGATAATTTCAACTGAATAAAATAATGGTAATTTATGTGTTAGTCATATCAATAACACCTTGAAGTATGATATCATGTATTCAGACCCTAGGATTGTAGAAAATGTTTGTATTAAATAAAGTGTAGGTAATTTAGTTCTTTGGGTTTATTTCAAAATTGATCATTACAAAATGACCCTTGCATTTGTGTCGCCTTTACATATCAAACTTTCACAATTATCATAATTAACAAATATCTAACTGTTCATTTACAAGTGAGTGTCATTTTGTAACTACCCACTGAGATGTAAATTCTTAAGAGCATGTAAGTAGACATAATTGCGACTGACTAAATGATTACTATAATGTAAGATTTTCGTTTGCCAAATAAAAATCAATATTTATCAAACAAAGGTGTAATCTTATTTACAACTCAATATAACTTAAACTACTCAATGATAAAAAGTACACCAACTTAAAATACACAAGAGATGTATAGCATCAGCTCCGATTTCAAGTGTTGAGTTCATATTTATGTATGTGGTATAAACTGACTTCATTTGTGATTTGTGCTCTTCAGAAAAGATTTATAAAACTTTTATCAGTCACTTTTTTGATAGCATAATATTTTTTAAATAATGATTAATTCAAAACTAATATACAAAAATGCAACATTATACTTTCCAGAATAGAAAATGCTTTAATATCTGCTGTCTGATTAATGAACTAGAATCTGTTCTGCTGGTTTTATCATTTTCAACTTTATCAGAAAAATAATATCTTTTAAAAATAGCATACTTTGCAGATAATATGAATATTATTAAGACGGCTAGTCATAGCGGCCCTCTATCTTTATCATTCCCACTGGACTCTTGGTCAGTTCCAGTCTGCGAGCTACTGTCTCTCAAAGGCAATAATTGAAATCTTAAAGTGTTACCTTTACTCCTTTTTTGAACCAGTTTTGCAGCTGTCTTGACATTCTTTTCTATGACTGAATAAATGCTTTCCTGAAAAAGTTTAATGGTACGGATAAGTTTTACGGTGAACCCACAATAATGTAAATAATGAAATATTAGCCTACATGTCATAATCCAATCGTAGAATTGGTGATAGCATAGGCAGACCATTCATTGCCTGGAAACGCGCCATTTCATGAAATGTCAGTTGTTTATTGGCTACAACATAATACGCCTTAGCCTGATGGACGAAACAGTTACAATAGGCATGGGGCCTAATGTTTTATTTATTACAAACAACAGGCTTAGCGATGAATATAACTAAATACATTACATATACTGAAAAAAATAATTGAATTGGCTTATTAATCTCTGAGATATGAGCATTTAAAGTTTTAGGTGAGGATAGAGAGGGGATGCTCCATCCCTTTTTCGCAAAACGTGTGTTAGTAGTCTACACTAATATTATAAAGAGGAAAGATTTGTACCTATTTTTGTATGTTTGTATGTTTGTAATGAATAGGCTCCGAAACTACTGAACCGATTTGAAAAATTCTTTCACTGTTGGGAAGCTACACTATCCCCGGGTGACATAGGCTATATTATATTTTGTAGCGAGGCCGAAGGCCGAGCTTACACTCGTGCGAAGCCGGGGCGGACGGCTAGTATAGCATATAGTAGTATATGCCGCGCCTGAGGCGTGACGTCATAGCTCAGTATAGCGCGCTCTCTGTCTAGCATGAAATTAAAATACTTATAACTTATTTATTTTTGATTTAATTTGAATTTTGTTTTTGTTGATAGGCTCTAATTGATGACCTGCTTTTTTATGAGGTAATAAAAAATATTTATCATCATGCCTATTTGACCCATTAATGACGCGAACACTCTGCACGACATCTGTTCTGCTCATGAGGCAGACATGCTATCAACTAAACCAGTCATAACCCTATTTGTAAAAGGTAATATCTGAAACTTGGACTTGGAGTATTGGACGGCGGCAGGCACAAAAACCGAGATCATATGGTTAAGCTAAAACTTAAATGAAGCACTTTGATTCCACTTTTATTGTGTGAACCCCTACACTGGCATAAATACTGCCTAAATAAATGTTCCCCGTTAGTTAATGGTTGTGTGCAAGTTGCGAGTGAATAGATTTCTTCTAGGCAAACATGCTCCATTGTAGATCACATTATCGCTTAGTAATAGGCAAGGTGGCGGTAAAACGTAAACCTATTATACAATACGTTTTTTTTCTTCAACATTATGGTCCTGATAATCGTCTTTGTGTGTCTTTGTGTGTGTGAACCGGGTATGTCCTAAAACTGCGACCAGAACCACCGGAGGATGGGCAGCAGCGTCCTAATAGTACACGGTGAACGTACTGCGATCCCCAAGCCGCCTGCCAAGCGTGGGTATTATGGCAACACCCCTCTCTATGAGGGAGGCCTTGTCCAACAGTGGACGTTAATTGGCTGATGATGATGATGATGATGATGAATCGTCTTTGGGATAAAGTTATGGGAATTACCTTTATTTTTTTAAATTTTAAAATAGGTTGCGCTTGGCCGCCTACTTGCCTGATGTCAAGCGATGATGTGGCCTACAGTGGATTACCAGTTATAGGACCTGGTACGGAAACACTATAGTGCAGAAGGTCTGCAATAGTGTTTTACAACCTGACCTGGGGGAGGTTAGGTTATTGATGAGGTGCACTTTGAGTAAAGGTGCACATTTCAAAGTATACTTCGCAAAGAACCTACCGATTTATTAGTCGCCTCTGCTCCTTCTCCCGTGACAATAACTCTAACTTCGTATTGTTTTTCTGTGAGTTTTATCATTTTTCGTACAGCAGTCATCAAATCATGCTCGCCAATCTTTGTGGACAATGTAAGTAATTTTTCTCCTTTCACACTGTTCTGCCGAGACATTTGTTTTTCTTTTCTTCTTTCAATTTCTTCTGTATGATATTCAGCATTTGTCATTAGCCTTGTAACAAAAATACAGTTATTATGTAAGGTCAAATCAAACTCTATAAGTACACAAATAGGTAATTGTTTTATTATATTAGCACTCACTTATAAACAGGCCTCCTGGTTTTGGCATCAACATCTTGTATTTTGACTAACTTCAACTCTCGCCTCAAGGATAGATTTTCTGCGTTCTTTAAATCAGTAATAATGACTGATTTATCTGTACCTACTAATGTTATCCTGTTCTCATATTGTTTTCTTTTAGGAACTTCCTTGCCGTCTGCAGTCAATCTAGTTGCTATTGTCCGGTTTTCTAACAATCTTCTGACACTAAATAGGGCTAGAAATTTATTCATTTTAAGTTTCTTCTATGATGAAAGCAAGAAAAATACCCGTTGCTAAAGCTCTAGAGTAAGATAACAAGTTTTTACTCCGGCATTTCAAACATTATTCATTGAAAAAGTCACAGAAAGAAGAGCAAATAATATATTTATTTACATATATTACATTTGTGTAAAAGTAATAGGTAATGTACAATTAAAAAAATTAAAAATCTAAATCAAACAAAGCAAATCATTTTCTTTTCTTTTATTTAATTTGATTTGACTTATTGACTTGACTTGACCACAGATTCATTTATTTGACTTCAGTTTTTTTTTTCTTCACATTGCATTTGAGAGTTACAAACAATTACTTACTGTCAATGACAAACCACAGATTACGTAAAGAAGCCTCAGACTCTAGTTTTAATGCCAACGTGAAAAAACATGTCACTTCATTGTATTCTTTTCCTAAACTTGTGTATTTTCGATTGTTACTGTGTAATAATGGTGGATTATTGTTTACTAAGTTTTCCTAAACATGCTCGAGTGTAGGAAAATAATGTAATGAGGTGAAACTCGTATTTTCGTAATATTTTAAGATGTGGCGATATGGCCTGAATGGCTCTAGCATGCCCAGTGACGGGCAAAAAATTGGGATTGTGATTTTATTGGTGCATTCAAGCAAGGCATTCATTCAATTTCGTTATCGTTCGTTCACTTTGTTTTGACAGCCGTGGGAAGACAAAATGGTTTGTATATTTCTACAAGAAAAATCTTAATTTATTACATTAATCTTATACTATTTTACTAAGATGTAAGTAATAATCGATAATTAAATATTCCAGTCGGCCCACAAGACATTTATTATCAAGCGGAAGCTGGCTAAGAAGCTGAAACAAAACCGACCCATTCCTCAATGGGTTAGAATGCGCACAGGGAACACTATCCGGTAAGTCACAATTTCTTATAATACATTACGTACGTACGGTGCTCGTAATTTGGGATGGGATGTTCACCTCAAACGTGTCACGAACAATAACTTCCAACCAGTTCCGATTTCAGAAACTGATAGCAACCGATTTGTTTATAACATTAACCTCTCCACTGAATTTGGACAGGTCCTAGTCTCAACTCGAGTGTTGCTCTCGTGGGTCAATTATGTTTATTTCCTTACGGGTTTTGGGGCATCGATCTGATATCTATCAATTAGGCATACAACTGTCAGGAATGCCTTTTAATGAATTATTCAGTTTCTCTGTAGAACTGTGTCTCTGTCTTAAGTACGAATATTTGAGTAAAATGCGTACCATCAAATTTCATACAAATTTGAAATAGTATGGTTTTCGATAGTACGTATTTTACGCAAATATTCGTACTTAGGCCACTGTAGTATGAAACTCGACTTATGAAGTAACATACTGGTCTATAACGAATACCCTGTGATACTCTTATTAATTTGTAAACAACTTCATTGAATTGTAATTTTTGTCAGAACTGATGTAGCTGGTATATACTAACATATTATTTGTATTAGTTTCATTCCCACTAAACTTGTTTGAAGCATGTATATTTTGCTGCAACAGCCGCAATAACATTGTAAAAAGCTAAATGAAAACCACAAATCCTCAATACATTCACTAGGTTTTTTAATGTACCTGTGAGTTGGTGTAGTATAGATACATTGGTCCGATCAGATTCGCACCACTCTCGACACCACAGTCTATGATGCACTCCATGCTGCTAAGGATAGAAGACGATGGAAAGATATCATCAGAGAGAGATGATGGAAGGTGGTGGTCACGACCCTAAGACATGAGGAATACAATTTAAGGAGCCAGCATCCAATACCTACTTCGATGAAATATTAAGAGAAAATATTATTTATTCAGCTTTTATTAATATTATTGCAGCTGTCAGAGCAAGTGAACTGAGCATAGTTACCATTTTATTATAGTCCAGCATGGCATTAAGCAAAAAGTTTAGTTTTTCTCTATTCAGAAAATGTTCTTTTGAATCTGGTTATAATTCATTAATCAATCAATCCTCCATGTTCGAAATCATTCTTACATCCGCATTACAAATCAAGTTGAATAAGACCATGGTTGAGTGCATGAACTTGTCCCTTAAGTCTGTTTCCGATTGGGGTCATAACATGGTCCAAGTTCAATGCAGCTTACACCCAGGCATGTCTGTTCTTCACCAAAAGAAAAACTGGCCTGTCCAATTGGCTCCTACTTTCCATGATGTATCTGACCGATAACTGACTGACTTGTGCTCTTGGGTGTGTTGCTCTGATGTCAGCCCTCAACTATGGCTCTTATATTAAAAGCAAGGCGCCTCATACCAATGTGGTTATCACTCGCCTAAGCTTGGAATCACAAAGTCAATAGCCACAAAATAAATAACACCACAACTGCACTGCAGGCAGAGGCGATGGGTCTTCTGCTAGTGGCAAGATTGAATGTAATATACAGAACAAAAATGAGCAACTGTTGATCACTACTACTAACAGTGCAGCCATAATCTATGCACTCAGAAAACCTACAAGTAGGTCTAGATTGATATCAGAATGCCAGTCTGCCTTACAAAACTTAGGCAGACAAATATAATGTTAAAGTTCAATGGAACAAATATAATGTTAAAGTTCAATGGACAAAAGGCCACAAGCATTATGTGTGGGAAACAATAAGGCTGACTCACTCTCTAAGGAACGCGCGAAGCAAGAAATCTGCAAATGTTGCAGAACTGTAAACCAACAGCTATTGAAGCACGGAATGTGCTAAGTCTCCACAGAAAAAGAACAGCAAAATATTTAGAATAAAACAAAAGACTGTATTCAGGCAAAAGCTTTCTACCCATTGTTAGATAAAAGAGTGACTAACAAACTACTCTAGTTAACTAGGTTGGACCGTCATCTAATGATAGGTGACCATCACAGGTGACTGATCTAAACAATCACACCTGGGGAAATGGTAGAACAGTTTAGTAAGTGACCCAAAGCCGTGCTCCGTTACCATAAGGAGCTCTGCTGGTTTGTGTATGCTGGCAGGGGCAAATGCACAATACACCCCAAGCGGGATGTTAGTGCAGGTCTTATCACCCCCCACTTTGAATTAGAATTAAGATAGTGCGGCTACTGAGAATAAATTAAATTGAGAATGTTCATTGCATATTTTTTTTTATGCCATAGGTGGCAAACAAGCAAACGGGCCGCCTGATGGTAAGCGATCACTGTCGCCTATGGATACCTGCAACACCAGGGGCATCACAGATACGTTGCCGACCCTTAAAGACTCTATTAACAGCCCTTTTGAAGAACACCATATTAAAGCTACTCGGAAATGCCGTAGGAGGGAGCTCATTCCACATATTGCAGGTGTAAGGCAAAAAGGAACGCGTAAAACGCATAGTGTGCGATTTCCACCGATCTATGATATGTGGACGAACTTTCAGGCGGTGGCGGCTGGAGCGATGATAAAACCGCGATGCCGGCACCAGATCGAACAGTTCTTCAGAACATTCCCCGTTGTATATGCGATAAAAGACCCAACGTCTCTGCGCATGCTGAGCGGCTCTAGGTGTTTGGAGAGCTTGGGATCGTCGACAATTCTTATAGCTCTATGTTGTAATGAATCAAGTGGCTCAAGCTGATACTTGGGTGCTTCGTTCCAAAGATGGGAGCAGTACGCCATGTGAGGTCGGACTTGCGCTTTGTAAAGAAAAAGTCTTTGTCTCGACGTGAAGTACCGCTTCGCCTTGTTGAACACACCAAGTTTCTTGGAGGCAAGCTTGGCTTTACTCGCAATGTGACCGCGAAACTGCACATTTGAAGAAAAGTCGACTCCAAGGATTCCAATGCTATCCGAATGCATGTTGTAAAAATAATAAAGTATTTGGTAAAAATAATAGCTATAAGGGTCTGATATAAACAAATCACTTGGCTATATGAAATCCTACCTTGATCATAATTATGTAGGGGGTATTTTGGTCAAAAAAAAAGTTTAGGGAAGATGTTCATCAAGATTTACTCATATTACATCACCTAAGCTAAATAAAGTCGGGTAAAGGCCTAAAAATATGCTCATGTCTGGACAAATCTGGACTGATGGTAGGCATATATCATGAGACTATCCAATTTACTTGTTTTTTTTTTAGCCTACTGGTGCGTTTTGCAATTGCCATCCATTCTGGGCCAGAGCCTATTTCTAAATGCAAGTTTTAAAATAATGTTATTTTTCTTTTGCAGGTACAACGCTAAGAGGCGTCACTGGAGAAGGACAAAGCTCAAGCTGTAAGCTTGACTTATGACTCCTGTTATTATTTAAGTCAATAAATTCCCTGAAAACTTACAGCTTGCATTTTCTTGTTACAAAACAGTTCTTTTTCCTTTTGCTGGATTGCTCTAAGTTAATTTTACGGCCACACACTGGCTGTTTGTCCCGAAATTGTTTTGGACATATTAATTGTACCTTAATTTTTTACCAGTCTGAAGTAGTACTGGAAATACTAAATTTAAATTCCTAAGTCTAGCTTAGTTCCTTTCCAAAGTGTTAAATCGCGTCAGTCGGGCAGGTTAAAACAGAAGATAAATAACTGCAAATAGGGTCAATGGATATTGTTCATACCAAAAAAATTACATAAGGCTAGGCGTAAAAACTAATTAAATTAAATGTGTGGCGCTGGCGTCCGTGCCACGCTTAAGTTCTTTATCAATGACGCTAAGCTACATTTATTTATACCTACTTATCTGCATACTAGTAGGGTTCATTATTTATTTTTATAGTAGGGATAAGTGAACACAGTTTCTACCCATCACAACCGGTAGATCTAAGTAGATTTTTTACACTTATCCCCATAGATCAGAGTATATACCGGCTTATCCCTACTAGTAAAGATAGGGTGTCCAGGCGGAATTTTATTTTATCTCTAAGTACTTACCAGTAAACTGTTATTATATGTACCACTGAAGTGAGAATTTTTTTCGTTTAGATATGTACCATAGCCCCTATATAGTACAAACGTGAACATGACAGGCCAATGAGATGAATGTTACTTTTTTAATTTGTGAGGCAACATTACAGTCATGGCGTTATGTAGTTCAAGGCTTGATTTATATTTGTCTCTTTTATTTATCGGGTCGCTGTCATAAGGAACTACTCTTTTCTCACGATTGTAAACCATTGTGAATAATCTGACTGTCAGTTTACAGCTGCCAAAATTCAGTACTATTGTTAAATTATGGTAGATTTAAGATGGCCACTTTACCATCGGCCGAAAACTAGAAACACATAGTAAAAAATTGTTTAGTTTTAGGCCTACCGCAAATTGTATGGAAAAAATGTGCCTGAAAACTAAGCGATGTTCTATTTATCTACACTAATATTATAAAGAGGAAAGATTTGTACCTATTTTTGTATGTTTGTAATGAATAGGCTCCGAAACTACTGAACCGATTTGAAAAATTCTTTCACTGTTGGGAAGCTACACTATCCCCGGGTGACATAGGCTATATTATATTTTGTAGCGAGGCCGAAGGCCGAGCTTACACTCGTGCGAAGCCGGGGCGGACGGCTAGTCGGCCATATAATGAAAAAGTACAAAATTTGTCTGAAGGAGATGAAAAAACCTAAGGAAACGAATATGTTTTATACGAAACATGCTCATAGGACTGGACGAATTCAACAGTTATTCGTCAACATCGCTGCTAGCAAAGGAAGATAAAAGACGAACTATTAATAATATAGGAGAGAGTTAATGACAAAATTGACAGAAGAAGAATGTCCAATAGTACAGAAAGTAGAATAAATCAAAACATAATCATATAATTTACTGATTTAATGCCACTACCTATTATGGAAGCTGTAACACCACATTTAAAAATCCCTGAAATACCAGCTTTGAAAGGAGATTATGAAGTTATGGCAACACCCAAAAATTATGCACTTACCATAACCTCTGATGGTTTCAATGATTGTGAAGGTATTTCAACTCTTCACTTGTCAGGAAGTTATTCGGAATTTGGTTTTGTAGTATCATTGGACTATAATATTATCATGATACCAACGCAAAGCAGTTCATCCTCAGTGAGTCATCATCCAGCACCGTTCCCATGTGCGGAGAAGGCAATGCATGCAGCATGCATGACTCTAGTTTAATGGAAGCGTTTAGTCGAGCTAGCTGGACTTTCATCCCTTAGTTTGCACACCAAGTCGCTCCAACTCCTTCATTTTGTTTTTTTCCAGCTGGTCAGCGCCCGGACACAGGGTCGAGAGATATTTCTACCATAACCGCAAAAACATAATAATCTTACATTAAGCTTTGTCTCACTCTCTCGGCTAGTGAGAGCAAGACATAATTCAAATTAAGGTTATTATAAGAATTATGGTAACGCACCAGGGATGCTCTGTAGGTAGCATTGGATAAAAAAATACAAATCGCAAATTGTATTTAAATTTTCTAATGTCTTTTAAATAGATAAGCCTATATAAATATTTACAAACAGCATGATTACAATACTAGTACTGTACTTGAAAAGTAATATACAATATCACAATTTTAATACTGAGATGGCGCGGATATATTCGATCTCGAGTCCCACGGGAAAATGAAGATACTTTGTCAAGTGGCCTCCTCTTTTGAACCGTCTACTAAGTCTTCTTTCTTTAGAGCGCCAGACTGCATCAGCAGGTCCTCTAATAGTAGGTCGTTGTCGATCAGCTCTATGCTTCCAGTCCGCTAAAAAGAAAAGATAAACTTGTTTAATATTACGACTGGAGAACTCTGTATCTATGCCATGGTTATGTAAAAAAAAAAATTTATAAAAATCCGAGGTAGATAATTGGATAAAATTCTGTTCCACAGTATTGTCAGAAGATTATATTTTATTCGTTTTTTTTAGATTTTTTTGCCAAGCTGTACAATATAATCTGAGGAAACAAAAACTGGCCACCAATTTAGCAACGCTCGAGGCCTTAAACTCCATTTTGGGTAGAAGCATGTTCTTCAATAAATACTCAGATAGATACATTAAATACAAAGTCTGAGAAAAAGTAATTTCTATCATCATAATTAGACCACCTTCAAATGAAAAAGTAAATGCATAGGGTTTAGGACACCTTCAGAGTTTCTATAGGTTTTAACTCTGTATTTACTATCGTGATTTACCTGTTGTGCGCTGACAGAGCGCGCCATGAGTTTCTGTTGGTGCCTTTCTCGTCGTTCCCTCTCGCGCTTGCTCCGAAGGCGCTCGAAGTCGTCCATGTCTTCGTTTTCACCGTCAACCTCGTCCACTGTTACAAAATAAAAATAAAAAATTTTCAAAATATATTATATGACGTCTGTGCTTAGTCTGTCCGCCAATCAGCGGGTTCTCGTAGTGATGTGCCACATCGCTAGTGCAGTGACACGGGTCTAACAATACAATGCAAAAATCACGATGATCCGTTCATTTGTGGTTCGATGAAAGTAGTCCAACAAATCAAGCATTTTAACCCCCGATGCAAACAGAGGGCTACTATTACACCACATCTCGAAAGCAGTGCTTGGCGATAGATTGTCTACGCAAGTGTGAAAAAAATATCTAGTATTGGTCGTGTCGACTTACAAAGCGTCTGACTGCCGGCGGCGCTGAGCGAGGGCCCGACGTCGCTGTCGAGGCGCTGCCGCGACTCGTCGGGTATGCTGTCAGGCAAAGTGAACGAGGTCTGTGTGCCGAGCGACTCGGCCGCCGGGCTCTTGTCGCCTGCCGTCGGCCGCACGTGGCCCCACGGGTTTGGCGCCGACGACGACAGTCGCGCGTCTGAAACATTAATGATAACATACATAGTTTCACTGGTTAAAGCAATGGAGAGCTAAATCCGGATGATTGTGTCAATGGGTGAGTACATGAATTCAAAATCTACTAGATTTTTCCTGCTAGTAATAAAACGGTCTTTAGTACAAATTTATTAGATTCCTGTTACATCTACAGAGTTACGCAGAAAGAGTGTACTAAGCTGAAAGGGTGCAATTATATTAATAATTATGAACTAGTAGTGAGGCGTAGTATCAGTAGAACACTACCTCTCGGCTTCGCGTTCAAGGTTTTTAATATTTTAGCAATTACTTACACTTCGAGGGGGAGGGGGGGGGGGGGGTTGAACCCCAATCCTCTTCCCTGCTAATGGCCTTGCTATGGACCCTTGGGCCTTTTTCTGCTTAGTACACCCTTTCCGCGTAACTCAGTGTACAGGGTTACGCAGATTCCAACAACACTTAGCCGAAAGGTTGCCATTATACTAATCATTATGAACAACTTTAACAATAGGACCAACCAATGATAATGATTTTTTTCCGCGGTTTCGGGATCGGCTCCATAGTAAAAGTTGTTCATAGTAATTAGTACAATGACCTCCTTTCGGCTTAGTACACCCTTTCTGCGTAACCCTGTAAATAGATTTAAAAAAAAAATAACTATTTGAAGGTTTTACAACGCTATACTTACTTGAACTATTGTTGGAATTTTTGGAAGTGATGTCGACCGGCTCGCTAGGTTGAGGCAGCTTTTGGAACAGGCTCATTGCAGTAGGTCTGCAAAATAAACGTGTTTGCTGTTAGTATGTCAAAAGAAATTTCTTGCCAATATAAAGCTCCAGAATAGAGGAAACGTTTGAAAAGACTATGCTGCTGGAATGGGTGTTCCCCAATAGTTACAATCTGGGTGTCTTGATATCAAGCACTAGTGACTCTGTTTCTTCTAGGCAAACGTGTTCCATCGTAGAACGCATCATAGCTTATTATCAGGCGGGGTGCAATCAGCAAACCATTTTTTTAAAATGTTAAGTTACTAAAAATGATTTTAATATTTTTAATCTCCTCAGCCTCATTCTCGTTCCAATCCTAATCTTAAGCCCGTTGCAGATCATGTGCAGTAGCTTGCGCAAGTACACGCACTGGCGTTCAAACGTAGCCAATAGACAATCGCGTGGCGACACGCACAACTCGCATGTGAGTACATACTCGCGCGACCGTTCGAACGAGACGAACGATGCGCAGTGGGCGTCTGGCAAGTAGGGCAGTTCACATGCGCAAGGACCAGCGCGAGTGCTACTAAGCACTTCCACTGCTACTTGCACTAAGCAAAAAGGGTTGTAGCTTGGTGCAGACGAGGCGTAGTAGGTATTCGCGCAAGTACTTGCGCAAGCTACTGCACATCGTCTGCAACGGGCATTAGACACAATTACACTAAACCAAAACATCACACACTCAGTGACTCAGCACGAGATCATGAAAAATACATGACAACTAAGCTAATATTTGGCAGGTAGATTCCTTATGGGGTCTAGAAGACCGCTTAGAAAGGATTTGCGATAGGGGTTAAAAGTTTACGTACATATCTACACGGACGAAGTAGCGGGCAACAGCCACTTTTCATCTCTTAAGTAAAGTATCACCTAGTAACGCTTCAACTGGACAAAAACACCAATATACATACATATGTGAACGCTCATATAGTTCTGTATTAACAAATGACATATAATAGCTGGTTAGGTTAAACTTGATGTTTGATTAATTTTCATATGTAAATAATATGCGTTCATTAGAGCTGACCTTGAAGTCTAGTTGGCTAATTTGTATTGAGACTAGGCATCTATTCATTCGCAACGCAAACAACTATGTCTTTTCCTCAATGAGTCAGTGCAGTGGGATAACAATTTTCATGAAACGAGCGCATGCCATACCTACCTAACCTAAACCACAATACAAATTAGTTATATTATTTAGGTAGGTACCTAGGTCGGATTAAAACAAACGTAGGCTTATCGAAAGTTCTAGCTAGACGCCAAAGCAGTTTATGTTTTTAAGTCTGATTAAAACAGTGCCCTGCCAGATGGCGAAAAATATATAATAATATAAGTAAGAAACCGCAAGAGCTAAGAACCTAAGCTCCAGGGTGGAAGTGTTAAAGGGCATAACGTCGCGAGTAGCTCTTAGTGAAAGTGCAGCACACCTCTCTACACCCTAAGCCACCCACACCAATGTTGCCCCTCCGGTGCCAAGATACGGCAGCCTTTATGTGGGGTCCATTCAGTGGGTGGCAAGTCATCACCTGCCTAAATATATTTTGATATGAGACAGGGTAAGGCAGGTGCCGTTTCTCATCCAATAGATCTATTCTCCTATCCACAAGTTATTCACCTCAATAGCCCAGACTTTTTAATCCTATACTGTACAATAGTTTCATATTCCATTTTATACACAATCCATAGTTTTATTGTATTTTTATATTCAAAAGGGCCTCTTGGTGTTGGTTTCGGCTCCACCAATGCCCACAAAATGTCCGGGTATGCAGAACAGACACATACGTATACTCCAAAACATTATCTTATTCTTTGCAGTTAGGTTGAAAAGTTACATGGGACTGAAACAATCTAGATAGCATTTGGCATAATAAATGTGCTTTTTCCCAAAACTCCGAAAAGTCAGGAAGATAGGAACACCGTAAGGCGTAATTATTAGTAGGTAAGTAAGAAAAATCATAATATCAATGACTGAATGATGAATGAATATCATATATATGTCCCAGACATTTATATATACGATGTAAAGTACCTGCTCTCATGGCGCATGGCCATGCTGGTGATGGTGGCCTGCTCGTCCACCTCTTCAATGACTTCGTTGGCGATCTTCATGCTGCCGGCTGTTGCCGCCGGCTTGTTCAGCGCCGGGTTGCTAGCAGATATCGTGAACCGGGACGCTGAAAACCATATACATCATTATTAAAAAAAAGCTACAAAAACGCAAAACAAAATGGGCGAATGCGATGCGATTTCTGTGAGTGTGAATGAGATAGCAGTCCTGCCTTTTTAACACGCTTTTAATAGCTTCACTTGTAGTAACTATGTTAACTAATCAGAAAATCGATTGAAACCTAAAATTGTCTTATCAGTTCGAAGCTTTATGTAACTCGGAGACACAATACAATAATTTGATACCATCGAACCGATATAATGATAGAACCACGAGATGGATAGTAGGTACCCACTTCTCTTCAATGGCGACTAGTAAACCCCTCGAGTTTGGACTCATTTGGATGGTTTTAAAGAGTTCCATATACCAAGAGATACACTATATCCGCCTGCCGGCACCTGACCCTCGTCACCAAGTGTAATGTTAGCCCTTTGGTGTTTTAACGAGTTACATAAATAAGCTTTTAAACTAATAATTATTGTCCATTTGTTTGATATAATTTATCACGACGGAAGGGCTGAACCGATCTTGTTGAGATTTGAACCAAAAACTTTCTTCCTTATCCTTTACTTCTTGAGGTCAAGGTCTTTTGTTGTGGACTACACTGGACTCTCAACCGCCACGAGTTCGACGCCCACTGTTCGCTGCAGTAAGCGTCGAGCTCGTCTCGTTAACTTGTTTTTAACCTGCCGCAGCCGGGCCTTTCCGCTTTTGCTGTACACACTCACTGTTATGGTTTGGTCCAGATCTTTGAATATGCGGCAGATATGAGATAACCCAGCTTTACAGATTAAGTATGAACTGATATTGTTAATTAATAACTAATAGTAATTAAAGATAAGTATGTTATAAAATAAATAAGCAATAGTAAGATAAGAAGAGTTGGCGGTCAAACGCAAGCCTATTTCTGATTAAAAATTAAGTAATAGCATCGATTTTAAAGGCTTTAGTTGACAAACTAAATGAATTATTATATCACTGTTCCTTTTTCATCAGGCTAGTTTAATAAAGACAGCAATATATTAGTTACTTATAATTAGTTCTGTCAACTAAAAACTTAAAAATTTATTATATTGTATATATTGTTTTAACTGAATGGTATGTGCTTAGACTCCTTTCATTTCATTTGACTGCCCCGGTGGCTCAGTTGGTAGTGAACCTAACTTCTGTGCTTGGGGGCGTGGGTTCGATTCCCATCTAGGACAAACATTTGTGTGATGAACATTTGTGTTTGTTCTATGTCTGGGTGTTAATATCTATCTAAGTATGTATTTAAAAATATATATGTATGTATATCAGTCTCTGGCAGCCATATTACAAGCTTTGCTTAGTTTGGGGTCAGATGACCATGTGTGCAATAATGTCCCAGATATTTATTTATTTATTGTATAAGTCGTTCGTAACCGGTTTGCTACTCCAGTTTCGCCATTGGAATAAGTATATACTATTTGACTAGTTGCACTCGTAAAATAAGTGGATGATGGCCACTGAGTTACCTATACCTATCCAAAGCGATGAGTGTGCGAAAATATACTGTTTTGCACTGATGACGACTAACAAAGTCAATATTTTCAGCTTCGTTAATGTCTGATGAATGGCGGAGTCATAAAATTATGAATGGTTGTTTGTTAATTAAACACTAATTAAGATAGATGTAACTAGTTGTGCAATGTTTTGTAACCCTTTGTCGCAATAAAAAAATTATTGATATGAAAATAACCTAAATATAAATAAATATTTAAAACTACAGATTTCGGTTCAGCACAGCGCTCATAAAAAAAATTTAGTACACCCTTTTCGCGTCGCGCTGTGTAAGGTACAGTCGAGAGGCATTTTTGTGATTTTTTGCTAGATTCAACATCCATGTATTTGTAAATCTATCACACCAACATCATAAAAGCAAAAGTTTGTGTGTAAGCCTGTATGTTTGTCCGCACTCAACTGTGTAACACCTGAATGCATTTTAATAAATTTTTAAATAAGTAACTGATATACCCTGGATAACACGGGATAACTTTTTATCCCGGATAAAGTACGTTACCTTTAGGATAGCAGGTGAAACAGCAGGGCTCTAATAGTGGTTAAATAAGACACTTTATTGCTACTCAAACATGCACGACCTGCTTTGCATTGGAACAAACAAGATACAAGGTCCTACCTATCTTGACGTTTGTCTATTCAGAAAAATAATTATGCATGTATTACCTTTCAAGTATTACGTAAGCACGAAAGGGGGGGGGGGGGGTTCTTTGCTTTGTTTGTTTTTGATGACATAGAGGACTGGGGGCAGGGAGTCTGGATAGTGATTGCGAGAGCAATATTTATTAACTTTTTCTGGTTTTTCTGCAAAATTACTTTATAGCCCATAAATTCCTTATTTCTGGACTCATGAATAACAATAAATAATCCTAGGGGGTGGGGTGAGAGCTTTGTTTACTTTTTCTGACAGGGAAAAGTTAAAGTAACTATAATTCTGCTTATGTAAAACTTGGATGGCCCCATACAGATACCTAATTACCTATACAGTATAGGAAATTAGGTAATGATACATTGTATAGGCCCTATACGATTTATCATTCATCAACTCACCACATAATATTTGTTCTAGTTGAATGATGTCATTAATGGAATCAGGCAGTTTAGTCAATATCATGTTAGGTACTAATATATTAGAACAACAACATGGACCATAGGTAGACCCTCAAATGTGACAAACAAGGAAGATAAGCCTTAGTACAATTATCGTTCGTGTTCAAATGTCGTCGTGTGCCCCACTTTTTGCACGCAAAAACCAAATATGGGGCATTTACTAATTTTTCCCGCATACCTACTACGAAACTTCAATGAACAATGATATCAATGAACTAATAGGTCAAAATACAAAAAAGGCGGCAAGGTCGTCTACAGGTGAGTTCGACTAAAGGCATCACGCCTGATTTAGGCTTGATGCGTTCGCACCCGCCACGACGCCAGACCATATCTCTCTTATAACTTTAAACTTCTCACTCTCACTTCAAAATCACTCGAAAACTTCGTTAAGATTCCGAGTGATTTTCTGAACTGCGCTGTATCAGCGCTGATTCGAGCCCGCGTTAAGAGTTCCTCGTAAGGCCCCTGCTTACTCGCGCAGTGCCGAGATACGGTTTGCAGTCGCGCAACTTTTCTCCAAACAGAATCGCTTAAAATAGGTCGGAACAGGACGACACAATTGCGATTGACAGCCAATAACGTAATCATCTGCAGACCAAGGTCTGATATTAGTATAAGTGATGAAAATGCAGTTAGTGCACAAAAGTAACACGCACTACCGTCAGTCTGCGAGTTTGGAGTAGTTCCAGTCCTCTGGTCTTCCTTAGAGAACAGCCGCTTCAGCATGGAGGTGACAGAGTTGTTGCGGGTCATCGGTGTCTGGGTCTGGGCTAAAGAGGCCATGGAGTTGGTAGAGCCCAAGACAACGGAGTTGCGATCTTCTTTCTTGCCGCGTCTGCTGCCGCGCGACACGATGAAGTGGATGCCCGATACGGCGTCATCGTTCATCTGCAATTGCTGTTGCCAAATGGATGTTTATACAACTGCATATAGGTGTTGATTTTAAATAGAGGACGATTGGGAAAAAATAATAATTTGTTGAGTCACTTAAAACAACGCTGTTAGTATGAGGTATCAACTAACATTAGGTATACATGAGAAGTTTTGTATGTAAGTGTGTATGATTGTCCACATTCAACTCCGTACAGGCTGAATGAATTCAACCTGTACGAACCTATACCTGTACGGTTTTTTATTTGAATGAATTTGATTCAAATTTTGTATGGAGGATATAAGCTACTTTTACCTTGGATTAACACATAGGCTTCATTTTATCTCGGAAAAACATGGTTCCTGCAAGCCTAAGCCATGGAAAAATTGTCTTTCCACCGTTTTTATCTCTCGAGAATGAGACACATATCTATATTCTAGCTTCACCGCGTCTACGAGCGGATAAAATGTTAGAAAGACAATAATTTTACTAGGCCTGCTGTAGGATGTCGGGTGAAACTGCGCGGCGCTGCTAGTGTTTTATAAATTAAGCAATTTTAAAAACGGACGTAGGCATATTTGACAATGCTTTAATACTAATTGCAGATATTTTTTAAAGAAGTTATCTAATAATATTTTAGCGATATTGGCGATGTTGCATACTGTTGTAAAATTTTCAGGGTTAGTGCCTAAAACAGGTATTTATGCAGGAAGAGATTACATTTGTTATCAAAGCTTTTACGTTAAATGTGATAAGACAACTAACAAGATAAGATTAATATTATTGGTATGACATAAACGCAGCCAAAGCAAAGATTATGTCAACAAGTGTTATGCAAGATTATTTACAGCAGTAAAAGGTACGGACAATGAATTCATAGATTTCAACATCAACACAAACAAATAACACTAAAATGTGGGAAGATTTTCGTACAAAAATACTGTAGAGTTAAAACAAACACAACAGATTAGTAAGTAAAGATATTGAATTATTATATATTAAAACAAGTAATTTGTTAATTATTAAGGGCTTAGCGCACAATTTCACAAAACTTTGACCTGCCAAAACTCGTATAAGTATTTTAACCTTATATTTTGTTATTCTACTACTACTTAACTTAGACATAAATAAGAACAAGTTAAAATCAAAAAGTTTTGAAGATTTTTTTGCTACTTGTTTAAACAGTGTTACTTTTAATGGAGTGAGCCAATTTTGCATAAGTCAAGCTATTTTTAATCGAAGAAAAAGAGGTTTTCTTGTCGCATTCATATTTTTTTTTATGTTGGTATTGACATGCATAACTTTTTTTATATTTGCTATTGTATGCTATTTTGTTTCGCCCTTTTTGTAAAAAAAATATGACAAAATAACTTCACCTTACGTCCTTCCATCATCCCCACCCTCCTCTAACAGTTATCTTACTTTGTACTCTATTGTATCTATTCTATGGCCGGACTAATATAAAACAAAAAATATTGATAGATATATGTTCTTCTATATACTGATAGAGTGATAAAAAAAATACAAAAAAAATACAATGTATATATAATATAGGTTAACAAAATAAACCAAAAGAGGTACTCACTTATCGAGTTTTGGTAAGCGTTGTGTGAAAATTGGGCTCTATGTTATCCCTTAGTATGTTATTGTGGCATATATTATATTTATATAATATTTTTTTATAACCTTGGAACACCCTATTAGTTTAATTACTTCAGTTAGATATCATTTCAGTAGATATTTACCAAACTTAATTATTTCCTTAAATGATAATGGTTATTACTACTGCTAAATTGTAAAATAAATATGTAAGATAAGTTATTATATCAATATGTCATAATTATAATAATACTACATAAAATATTGATTTGTTAGACTCTTACCGATATTAGGCACATTTTAAAGGGCTGCCAAAAAGTGTCATACACAAGATGATATATTTATATATTGACAGATAAATAGGACTTTACGATGTGCCAACCACAGTCGCGTTTGCGGTTGTACTGAGAATAATAAATATAATAAGAAATATTCACAGGGTTAAGCGGAAAGGGTGTACTAAGCAGAAAGAAGTCCATATTACCCATCATTACGAACAACTTATGCTATGGGTCCAAACCTAAAATCGCGTTTTTTTAACTGCTCTTCAGAAAAATGACATTCACTCTCAACAAAATCTATGGTGAAGCTGATGTTTTTTTCGCGATTTGAGCGTTGGTCCGATAGTAAAAGTTGTTCGTAATGATATGTATATACGGACCCCTTTTGGCTTAGTAAACCATTTCTGCGTAACCCTGTATAATAATAATGTAAAATCCCAGCCACAGATATGGAAGAGTAAACACAAAGTTACCTGGCGTCATTGACACCAATAGGGAAATTACAAGGAAATTAGTTGAATTGGCAACCCTTGAACACCGAGGCACACTGCGAAGCTCCTCCGTGCAGCATGCTAGTAAAACGGGCGAGTCTAACCTCTGGCGGGTCGAACTTGTAACTCACGGTGTTGGATGGTACCATCTCGTCGATCTTCACTTGTGAGGGCGCTGTGAAGACCATGCTCTTCTGTCTTGTGGGGACGTTAATCCGCGCGGTCGAATGTTCTGGATGTTCTTCGCGCTGGTTCTCGGTTGCGATGGTGTATGGCAGCTCGGCTGGGAATACTTCGTCCCAGTACTGATCCTTGATCAGTTCCGGGTGCTCGTGGTGCATCTCGTCCACTATCATGTACGATACCTGGATAATACCCATAAAGTAAGTTAATTAATATGGGCCGACTGAAGGCTTCTGACATGGCTTTACGGTAACAAACAACATTTCAAACAACTAGGAACTACAATTTAACGTGACATCGTTTCAAATTAGGAATTTGATTATTTAATATGGTTAGTTATAGTCTTTAAATATAATTATATTAATGCTGTTTTTTTTAGTTATAAACTTTTGACATATTTTACCTTTGCATGACATTATTATTAATTTTATTTCATTGTAATTATTTTTTATTGATTTATTTGAGCTTCTTATTATTATTGTTATATTTTAATTGTTTATTTTGATAGGACTACTTAGACTTACTCATTCTCTAGTTTTTTATTTTATTTTAAATGTGATAAACCTAAATATTTTTGTAAATTTGACTTGCCTAGTTTAACTGACAATGTTATAAGGCCAATAAAGATTTCTATTCTATTCTATTCATCTGACCCGCGGTAAACCTCAGTTGTAGGTAAATAGGGTTATCAGAGCACAGGAATTTTCCGGAAATATATAGAATTTTGGCCTTCTGCCCAGGGAAACAGGGAAAAACTGCTAATTGTCACGGTCAGAAAAATAAACAGCGTTGCCAGTTATTGCTGTTTGCTATATCGTTATGATGCCTTTATGTTGTTAAGTCATAATTCGGAGGTTGACATGTAAGATTGTTTGAAGGGGAATGTTTGTTCCGTTTGTCTTTGTACTTGGTCACGCAGGAAATCAGATAAGTTTTTAGGTCGCAGATGCGAATACAACACTTTCATAAAAGGTTGGGTTAAATAAGTCCTTCTGAAAGGGATAACGCATCGTTTAAACTAAACTACTATAACTTGGAAATCACACCTTTATTATTTTGATGTATGTATAAAAAAATCAAGAACATGCCACCAATTAAAAATGAATAAAAAAATATATGGAATTCTTAAATGCAAAGTTTTTGGTAGCATGGGAAATTGGGTGTCAATCTGGGTGTCTTCAAGTCAAGAGTGAATCGGTTTCGTCTAGGCAAGCGTGATCCACCGTAGGCCGCATCATCACTTAACATCAAGCAAGTTGGCGGCCAAGCGCAAGCCTATTTAGCTATAAAAAAAATTGATTAGGTTAAACTCAAAACATTTTTTTCATGAATTTATAAGACCTAACATCAATGTGTTTGTAAATCAATGCAATGCCTACAGATATATGTACTCATATTGGTACTTTAAAATTGAGAGGAAAAAAATAGCGACGGTTCTAACATTTTTTTGAAGTACAAATCACTAAGCCCAGTACTCACCTGTAAATCCCTGTCGATCAACCAATTGACTTCAAAATCATCATCGTCCTCGCCGAATGGGTTGATCAGTGACTCTGCCACTTTCAACCACCCCATGTAGAAAAAGAACTCTAGTGTCTTAAATATTGGAAAGTAGAGGTCTATGCTACTGATGTACGCATCACTACTAGCATAATGGAGTTTATTCTCTACCCACTGGCTTCCCAGCGCTGATGTTATAAAGTATGAATATACCGCTATTGTGACTACCTGAAAGGAAAATAAGTAAAGTAAAGTTTATTTCCAAAAAGGTTTACATGTTAACGTAGAGAATGCCAAGAGCTATTTAAACTATAATGCGTAAGTACATTGTATTGCCAGTGGACCCCAAACTCGGCTAGGCCGGTCTCTTGGTGGCGCTGGGAAGATTTTACAATAAAGATAGATCGCGCGCTCTTAGGAGTTTCTAAAGTATTGATATACTAGTAATAATTTTCTAGAGATCAGATATAATAAAACCGGCCAAGTGCGAGTCGGGCTCGCGCACTGAGGGTCCCGTACCACCACAAAATATAATAATTATTATCAATAAAAAAAACCGACTACAAAATTAGTATAATATGCAATTTGTATTCGGTGAAACAATGATGGTCGTCCAGTAACGAAATTGCCAGTTATAACTTGGTAATGAACTGAAATTTGTCACCGACTCGCACTTGGCCATTATTTGTTATTTGTTGTTATACTTTGGAGTGTGTACTATAATCATGCCAAGTTTTACACTTGTACGTATTACCTTAATAACATTAGAGCAATTACATAAATACGTAAAAAAACGTTTGTTGTATAGTACACCCCTTGTTTTTAATTTTTGTTTTTTTTATTATTTCTTAGCTAATCCGTCGTAACATTACATATTCTGTGAAAGTTTCAACTAGCTATCTATTACGGTTCCAAAAATACAGCCGTTTAAAGGTCGGACGGACGGACAGACAGACAGCATAGGCTCAGTAATAGGATCTCTTTTTTATCCTTTGGGCACGGAACCCTAAAAATGAGGCAAGTGATTATGTTGGAAATCATGTTAAAACCGCATCCGGCGGAACAAAACGGGCGGATGATAGTGATTAGCGATCAGAAGTTCAGATGAACATATATAGTGTTTAATTTTATGTCTAGTTTTTTCTAGCTACTTTGAAGAGGTCATCGCTCTTTATGGCGTGCAAGTGTTTTTGGAATGTAGCGTAATGGCTCCAGTCTGTCGGGACAAAAAAGAGGCTTGGTCTTACAGAAGGTAGAATAGGATTTCTATTGCTTTGGTATGGGGTACTCATGATTTTTTTTAGTTTTTGACTTCGAGGATCGTTAGCCGTTATTTCGAAATATTATATTTTACAAGACAATTACATAAGTTAAAGGGGCTGTTAGGAAATTGTGGCTAAGTGCACTGTGTACTCGAACTGAGACCATATCAATTACCTACTGGTTGTTCCGAGAGGAACTGTTTTTAAGATATTTGAGTAAGCAATATGGGATTTTTGTTTAATTAAGTAAACGCCCATCCATAGTTAAGCAATACAAACATTAAGGCAAAAATAACCATTGATTGGGACTAAATGAGTTAATAAAGCAATCCTCTTTCTGGCGATTTTATTCAGCAATAGCATTTTGCCATTTTCAGTCACACAAACACTGAATATTACTGACACGTGTAGTGTCGAGTAATATTCGGTGATCGTAGTGACAAAAAAATCGTGTGGATGCAGTGGCGGATTTACACATTTGCCGCCAGTAGGTTATTCAAATTTTGCCGCCGTAAGACCTCTATAATTTGATAGCCTAGCTCACAATCATATTAATAAAATAATAACCGGCCAAGTGCGAGTCGGACTCGCACACGAAGGGTTCCGTACCATTATATATAAAAACGGCAAAAATCAAGTTTGTTGCATGGAAGCCCTCCTTAAATATTAATATTATTTTTAAAGTGAATATATAACTAAATATTCTGTGAATATTTCAAGCGTCTACCTCTCGCCGTTATCAATATCAAGCGAAAACGGCAAAAAAAACCAAGTTTGTTCTATAGAAGCCCCCCTTAAATATTAATTTTATTTTAATTTAATAATTTATTTTTAAAGTGAATATATAACTAAATATTCTGTGAATATTTCAAGCGTCTACCTCTTGCCGTTATCAATATCGAGCGAAAACGAGCAAAAAAATCACGTTTGTTGTATAGGAGCCCGCCCCTTTAAATATTTATTTTATTTTTTCGTATTTGTTGTTATAGCGGCAAGAGAAATACATCATTTGTGAAAATTTCAACTGTCTAACTATCACGGTTCATGAGATAAAGCCTGGTGACAGACGGACGGACAGACGGACAGCGGAGCCTTAGTAATAGGGTCTCGTTTTACCCTTTGGGTATGGAACCCTGAAAAAACAATAAAATCGTTACTTTATGAGTTGTGGCTATCGTCCTGATTACACCACCTTTTTTTCCGTACCTAATTAGTATGGTTGTGAACTAGGCGGTCGATGTGTCAGTTCCTAGTTTACTGTAACAACGCAACGAATTAGTAAAGATTGCACAAGAAATAGTCTTTGGGTATATTTATGAGCTAATCATGAACCACTAAGGCGAGGTAAGGTATGCCTTAATAGTACCAATAGGTACTACTTACACAATAATGATGCCAAACATTATTTTCAATGGTGAAACATAACATGTTTGATTGTTTGTGTGGATCTAATAACATTTAGGTAAGTCATATAAATATGAATGTTATAATTTTTGTAAGACATTAAAAAAAGTGGCCGCTTTTTTTTATGATACTGGGTGACGAGACGAGCGAAGTTGCTCGCCTGATGGCTCTTCACGCTTGCCCATAACAGCACAACGCCACTCAGAATTTTGAACTTAACAGTTCAAAACCCTGGATGGCAATGCACTGAGCTCGTCACCCCGAGATACAAGATGTCCGATCTCTGTTTGCCCTGTAATTTCGCTGGAAACATTGCCCTTCAATCCGGAACACAGTAGTGTTTGCACACTACTGCTTGGCGGTTGAATAACTGGCAAAGGTGTGGTACTTCCCCAGGCGGACCCCTGCAAGAGTCCTACCACTACAAAATATTTGCCGCCCCTAAAATCTGCCGCCCTGGTAAATCCGCCACTGTGTGAATGCAAAAGATGATAATAACGACGCACAAATTTACCTGAGTATATACTAAAGGCACGCTTATAGTGTCGTAACTGAGCAACAGTCCGGCTTGTCCTCTGAATTTATTCAACTCGTCGATGATTGTCTTCACAGCAAAGTCATCTCTTATCCGGCCCTCTTTACGTGCTCTCGTCACTATGCTAGTCGCCCACACGATAGGTAACCTTCAAAATATAATAAAAAGTTATTATTTGTCACGCCTAACTATATACATAATCCGTAATATCGAACAATAAAAAATAATCTAAGTAGATATTCCAATTAGTCTAATCTAGAAAAGGTTAGACAGAACTATGGTACTAAGCCGAAAGGAAGACATTTTATCCATCATTGTTTCTTTTTAGTACGGGACCAACTCGAACAAATAAATCTGGTGTTCCATAGAAGAGTGTTATTCAAACAACGGTTTTTTTTTAATTATCGGTATTAACGGTTTTTGATTAATCTTTTTTTTTTTTCGCGATTTCATGTTTTGTCCCATAGTTAAAGTTGTACAGCACCCTCCTTTCGAGTTAGTATCACAGTTCCGTGTAACCCTGTTTACATAACAAAGATATCAGTTATGCCTATTCTACTGGCTACTTACATTAACTTACATAAGTAACAATTTTTTCAACCTTTCTAAATTCCAACAGTCATGAACAATAAGTTCCTGAACTACGCATGCTATGTATTCTGAGCTATTTTAATTATTAACTCGTCGAGAATGGTATTGTGTCGTCAAATTGTGATGGAAACATTACATAGCTTATGTATTTTCCTGTAATGATTTTCTGATCCCGATAATGTATTATGGAATTTACCAATTCGGGATTTGTTGGAAAAACACAACAGACCATAAATAGGTTAATATAATTACTATTAGTTTGAAAATTGTCCAACATAATTACATGTCACATTCAGCAACACAGAATGAGACTGCACTTTAGGTTAATGACAATTTTTTTTTTTCTTTTAGCAATTTAAAAGCAGCTTCATTCGACAAAATCAAAATAATAAAATTAATGAATTTGTCAACTGATCCCGCGGGATCAATATGCGGTGGGACCAGTTGACGTAAGAGCCATCATTGCTTTGGTTTTGATGTCTTGCAACTTTTACAAATCCAACCAACTTTCGCCACAAACATTATACTAGTAAAGAAATAGTGGGTAAGTAACATTTCGGTGTTAAAAATCTGCTGATTTAAAAAGCTGATCGATATTTTTTGCCACTCAATCAGCGAATAGCAAAAACAGAATTTGTATTAAATCAGCATCAGGTGTTAAGTCACTGTCCTGACAAATATATTATGTATGTTTAGATATAGTGTTTGTATAGATACCTACTCGTAACTGTGAGATCATGAGTCATGTGAGCCATCAACCGAGGCGACTGTGGACTTTGCAGAACCGAGGTGAATCAACTGATGTAGTAATGCTTTTTTGGAGATTTTCGAGATCTGTAATAACTATAGAATTGATCTTGTCTGTAATACGGTGCGGAAAATCTCAGGCCGATTGTCGCTTAAGAGCTTCTCACATTTTTTGACGAAAAAGGCATCTAAAACTGGATGTTTGGCGTACTGATTCTATCAGAACGGAAGATCTATAGAAAATTTAATTTTTGTAATAAGTAAATAGATATATTATGTATTTTTTATTGAAAATAGCGGATTCAAATATCAAAGAAGATTCAATTTCAGTAAGAATAAATCTGTATTCTTTACCAACTTCCAAAAAGGAGAAGGTTATCAATTCTATTGTTTTTTTTTTATGTTTGTTACCTCAGACCTTTCAACTGGGTGAACTGATTTTGATGATTCTTTTTTTACTTGAAAGCTGGTCCTTCCGGTGTGGTCCCATTTTAATTTGAGTTCTGACATTTTTATGAAGTCAATTTTTTATATTGACAATTACAAGTTATTTATTGAAAATACGACTATAAATATTATCGCTACAGAAAGACGGTCGCCATTGGATTTAAAACAGAGACTTTAAAAATGCAGGAAGAAAATTTGCAATTTTCATAGAAGTTTATTTTTCATGCTATACAATTATGTACCTGGCAAAGATCACAAAAAACTTCTATCGACCGATCAAATATTTAAATAAGTATTTTTAACAGTATCTGTTAAGTCAAAATCATTTTTTTATTACGGAATTTATACGAGTAGAAATATAATATGTAAGTACAAGGGTAGTGAACAACATAGATGCAACATGGGTACATAGGTGGTGGATATATAGGCTATGATTTAAATGGGCAGCAATATGGCATTTCTGGTCTCAAGATAAATGTGTATTTCAAGAAAAGAGATTAAAAAACACTATGAAGGCAAAGTTATCTAACACAATTCAAATCTACATGTATATACAGGCATCAAACATTAGTATGTAAAACTTACTACTCTGCAAGCTGCAACTCCAGTCCTGAACATAAAAAAGCGTGCCCTAAATATTGAAGAACGGATGGTAAGGTGGTATGTACCTACAACACAAGTTCAGCGATAGTAAAGTAGCGATAAGCAACAAGCAAAAACCTTCGTCGCATCGCTCGAACCTTCATAATATTAACCACTTACCAAGTTTTATCAGGAATTCTGCCTCATCATAGCGAATAGTCAATACCCACGTCAACCCTTTAGCAATCAAGGACATTTACAAGGAAAACTTAACCGCAAGGTTACGTACCAATGCTTGGAGGGCTTAGGGAACTTCACGTTGAGATTGTCAAGAATAGTTTTCTCGTTTTCCAGCAGAAGGCCAGCTTCGATGAGATTGTTGAGGTCCGGAAACCGTTTCTTGACACGCGGTGAGATCATAGTGAGTACCATCGTGAGGCAGAGGCACACATAGCGGACGATCGTGCGTCGCATCAGCCGACCGCGCTCGTCCTGCACAAACAGATATCAACGGTATACACATTATTCAAATATTTCCATTTTAGAATGTTTACGTTTAAAATGGCGTTCAGTATCTTCTACCTAACTTTTGATTTATAGCAGTTGTACTAAGTATAGATAAATTTGAAAGTTAACCAGAGCCCTATTTCATCTGCAGGTCTGTACGTCGGCAGTCTCAGTCACAGTTGGCAGCACTCTGCTCTTTTCAGCATAAATGACTTTTGAAATGAAAACTGGTACGAAACATAATTCAAGCAGAGACCAAAATTTTTTGTGGAGTATTGTAGGTGTAACGTCGCTTGCACCTATATAAAATAGCTCGGTGGCTTTCAGTTACATTCTGGGACTGCTTAAAACTTTAAACCGCATTTATGACGAGAGTTCAGATCTGAGGCAGAGCAAATACACATGCACTCACGTACCTGGGACTGCTCCGGACCTCCGATGATGTTTCCACCTGCAATCTTCGATATGTTCGAATATCACGAGCACAAAATTAAAGTCTGATGATGATTAGGTTTCTTTTACAGCAACGCGGCACCAGTTCACACCCGATATATGTATTTGGTTTTATATTCGTTATGCTGTGTCCGTTCAGCGCACGCGTTCGATTCAAGATGGATGGTTTTCATACTTGGCAAGCCTTACGCTCCCATTGGACGAGTGCGTGGTGCATGACAGTTGGAGTCACTGCGTTTCGCTAATGCCCAAGATCTGGTTTCTCTTATAAATTGATGAATACGTAGTAAAGCGTGCAGTACCCAGAAATAGGAGCGTTTGTTTAGGTTTGCGGAAACGGTACATACCGCCCACCAAAATGCCTATGGTATTTTCTGGTCAAAACAAATGATCTGATTAAGAACAAATTGATGGACAGATTCGATAGATTCGATGCGCTAAATTTAACTAGATTGCGTTTATGCTTCTAAAGCTGAAGTTTCAAGTAGGTTTGATAAGTTTGAGACGATTCGATAAGAAATTACATAATAGAATACGATTAAATCTAAGACTAACTATTGATACGTTAAGTTACATCTGACATGGTTTAAGCTAGTCCTCTATAGGTAGAGGGCACAACTTAACTAACGGTCGTTTGATCATGTGATTATTCGCGAGTTTCACTACTGCGCTCCGAGCGATCCCATCAGGGCCTACCAGCAGACTTACTACTCTGGCAAGAGACCAGTGCAGTGGTGCGCGATTGTCGTCTTTGATAATCACCTTTGAACTGATTTGTAATGGTTGAGAGTGTGTTCGATAGCATTTGATGCATTTAGTGAGATGACGACGAATTGTACGTTTAGCAGCAATGATCCAGAACTGTTGCAAGAGCAGAAAATGCGTTGAGTTGATGCCAGGATGCAAGTAGTTATGGTTAATGAAATCAATGATTAATAATGTTAGCGGGTGATCAGACGGCAGAAATTCGGGATGCTTTTGTTCGTATTGTAAACTTGATCGTGAGAGTCTGCCGCCCACCCTGAGGACATTCTGGCCATCGACAAACGGGTTAAGTTTTCGAAACGGTTTCGATAATGGATTTTGATATTTCAAGTTAGCGATTTCTGTTGAAAACGCAGTAGCCTGAACGTGTTTTACTACCTGCAGCAGTGCGTTATGACGTTCAACGTTGTTGAGAAACTTGTTGCGATTAGCTTGAGCCAGATTGCGACTATTATTGATGAAACGATACATGTACGATACTATGTTGACAAGCTTTTGCAGTGACGAAAATTGAGTTAATTCGTGATCGAAAGGTACGAGTTCGATTTTGTCGCTCTCCGTTGTGGCCAGAACCCCAGACTTGGGCACTTCAGCCTCTACGACCTCGCTATCCTCCTGAGATAAGTCGATTGAATTTATAGGCCAGGACTCACGATTATCCATTATCCATTGTGGCCCCGCCCACCATAGCGCGTTATTCAAGAGTTCGTTTGGGATTTGATCACGCGATAAAATATCTGTGGTATTATCAACCGAGCTGCAATGATGCTGGTTGACACGATCAGCGACGAACGTGGCTAATTTCCTAAGTTCCAAGCATCTACGTTCGGAAAGAGCGATGATTTTCGATTTTGCCTCTTGAGCGACATCTAGTGACGAAAATCCGCAAGTAACATCGTCGATGTATATGTCAGACAAAAGGATTTGTTTCGCGAGAGGATAAGAATCGTATTCGGCAAGCTGTCGCATAGTACGGCAAGCGAGATATGGAGACGAAGCTAGTCGAGTTTCCAAAACATTCGGTTGTAGTTTTGGACCGATGAGCTGAACATCGTTAAGCGACATGGAACGTGAGTCTTTTGCTGAACCATCAAACACTACGCGGAGTGTCGTTGTGGCTGCATTAGGGCGTATAACGTAGTTATGAGGTATGTAGTTTTTGCCTGTACCCATCTCATTCGAATTTACTTCGTTATCGATATCTGGCAAAGTATGTAGAAGAGTACTTGATGATGATGGACATGTTTTGCCTAAAAGAAGCCAACCGAAAACAGAGTTAAACGCGGTAGGTTGGTTTACATCTCCTTTGATACGTTGACCGAGGACGGAGTCAGCGAAGACATCCGCTGCTAACAATAAGTGTATCGGCCCGGGAATATCAAATCCCGGATCGCTCAGTGGCAGTGAATTAATATGTGACCAATCCGATGTGTTTAATTGCGCTATAGGTTGATCGCCACATATTTTAGAAATTACGTGCATGTTGAGATTGAACAGAACCTGATTGTTATTACCGACAGAACAAGTGACGTCTCCAATGATTGGAGCTTTCGCTTCTCCCAACCCGCTAACGTGAGCGTTGGTTGTTGCTACATTTAAATTTAGTTGTTTCACTGCAGATTCAGAAATAAAATTGTTTTGAGATCCGCTGTCAAAAAGAGCACGGAATGATTGCATATTGCCTGAAGCATCTTTAACTTGTACGATAGCGGTAGCTAACAGCACGGTAACATCCGATCGTGACCGTGACACCAGAGACGATGTGACGTTAGAGTTGTTAGGAGGTCTGCAGAGCAAACTGTGGTGTTTTCGTTTACAAGTTCTACACGAAAACATCGATTTGCAGTCCTTTAATTGATGCGAAGGCTTCAGACAATTATAGCACCAGTTTTTCTCAGTCGCAGTGGCCATACGTTCATCTATAGATTTCTTAAGAAATGCCGGACACGATAATATTGAATGTGGTTCATTACAATAAGAGCATTTGCCTGCATACGAGTACAGTTTCTTATCACTTGTATTTTGTTGTTGATCGGTCGACGCTACGAGTGCGTGTGACAAGGTACCACGCTGCGGCTGTTGTTGCGCATAGCTTGACTTAAAAGCGGTCGTAGGTGTAGGCTTGTCTATTTTAACCGACTCGGAGAAGTGAGTATCGCGCAACAGTGCTTCACATTTGGATCGTAGGAAACTCCTTAATTGATCATACGTCGGGAGTTCGACGTCTGAGTGTTTTTCTTCAAAGTCGCGGCGCAAGTCTTTGTCTAGTTTCGATAAAATGTGATAAACTAAAACAAAGTCCCATTTCGCAATCGGCAACTGAACTGTTTTCAGAATGCTCAAGTTTTCTTCGAAGAGGTCTAACGATTTTTGAAACTCCCGCGGATTATTGCTTTTGAATTCAATATTTAAAACGTCGCGCCAACATGTAAAAGCTAAGGTGCGCTTGCTTTGATAACGCGAGACGAGAGAGTTGTATGCATCGTAATAATGTTCATGAGTCATAGGATACGCCTTCACTACTAATAACGCATCACCACTGAGAGACGAGATCATATAGTGGAATTTTTCCGTGTCCGTAAGTTTTTCTGAATAATGGATCAACGCGTTAAAAATGTCGAAGTACTTAGGCCACTCCTTAATGTTGCCAGAAAATTTAGGCAACTCGATTTTAGGCAATTTTATATTCGATGATGATGATGATTGCCCACTGCGGAGTTGAGACGGTTCGCCTTTTGTGATTATACGATTAATCGATAAAACCTGGAAATATATTTCATCAAACTGTTCCTGCATTTTATCATCTTCGTTGTCCTCAGTATCGGACGCTTCTGTTTCGGGAGTTACAAGTTGAATAATTGCGAAGTGCGCGCTTTCAAAGTTCGAAACGATTTGCTTTAGTTCTTGATAATAAGATAAAAACAAGTCGCGCTGTGATGAGTCACCCACAGATAAATTACCTACTTCTAAAGCCTTAACGAGCCGTTTATAAGCGATAGTTCGCTTTCGACGTAATGCCGGCAAATCTTTGGAGGTGAATTCATCTTTAGATTTCGATTTCAGTAAAGTACCTCTGCGTGTAGTCGACCCTTTAGCTAGAAACGACATGATTGAAATTATTTAATTATCGTCGAACTAATAAAAGTATAAAGAAAATAGATTTAAATAAAACCCAACAACGATAACTGATAACTTTTGTTAATTCCTAGTATAGCTTGTTTAATTCCGACCTTAACGTTATGGAAATAAAGATGACAATAACAAGGACGAAAACGCACTCTGCACTTACAACCTTCCGTTAGTAGTAGGTAGTGTAAGTACTTACTGTTTGCGCCGCTTTGTGTGACGAAAATATTGTAGGCAAGAAGTGAATAGTTTCCGTTTGACGGTCGAATTTTATTCCTATCTACCTTCAACTTGCAGGTAGAAAATAAATTACGAAGATGATTTTACGATTTTACAATGAATTTTTGAGCATGTATTGATAAAATAATAGGTAGGTATTTAATAGTGGAACAAATGAATAATTTAGATAAGGTTTGCGAATATTAACGATTGTGAAGAATGAATTATAGTAAGCCGACAAGATATTATTGTGCACCGAAAGTTTGACTGATTGCACAACAGATCTTAAAATAATTCTAAATACCTTTTGTTTACTTTATTTAGCGATTTGATGTTAGTTTGCGGTTAATTATTAGATATGAAATAATAACGATGAATGAATTGTTATAAGCCGATAAAATATTATTGTGCACCGAGTAAGATTATGTGATTGCACAACAATATGTAGGTAGATCTTACAATAATTCGCGATTTTTGTTTTGCGATCTGAATCTGTTGAGTTGGAATAATTACAAGCCGATAGAATTAAGCACCGATGAGATAGTGATTGCTTAATTAGATCTTGAATTATTCCCGATTGCTGTTTGAAAGAAATCAGTTCGATAGTGAAATTTTGTGAACGTAAAAAATGTTACACGTAGGTAGATAATGGTAGGATGAATAAATAGCTTAGAACGCAGTAGATAACGATTTAGTGATTTTGATTGATGTGTATATGTATTCTAAGCTAAATTATTACGATTTATGACCAAAAATACCAGACGCATCCGATGATTGCGATGATTTTAAATGAAAACATTCCCGGGTTTCGGCACCAAAAAGAAATATGTAACGTCGCTTGCACCTATATAAAATAGCTCGGTGGCTTTCAGTTACATTCTGGGACTGCTTAAAACTTTAAACCGCATTTATGACGAGAGTTCAGATCTGAGGCAGAGCAAATACACATGCACTCACGTACCTGGGACTGCTCCGGACCTCCGATGATGTTTCCACCTGCAATCTTCGATATGTTCGAATATCACGAGCACAAAATTAAAGTCTGATGATGATTAGGTTTCTTTTACAGCAACGCGGCACCAGTTCACACCCGATATATGTATTTGGTTTTATATTCGTTATGCTGTGTCCGTTCAGCGCACGCGTTCGATTCAAGATGGATGGTTTTCATACTTGGCAAGCCTTACGCTCCCATTGGACGAGTGCGTGGTGCATGACAGTTGGAGTCACTGCGTTTCGCTAATGCCCAAGATCTGGTTTCTCTTATAAATTGATGAATACGTAGTAAAGCGTGCAGTACCCAGAAATAGGAGCGTTTGTTTAGGTTTGCGGAAACGGTACAGTAGGTATATTAAATAGGGTAAAACCGTGCCTTTTTATGCAACTGCGTAAGGAGACGAGTAAGTAGCTCGATTGATGGTAAGCGTTACGCTTGTCCATAACAGTTCAATGCTACGCAGAATTTGGAACAGGTAAAAACCTTACGAGGCAATGCAGTCTGCTTGTCACCATGATAATAATTAATGTTAGATGCTAAATCTCTTTATTCCCGGTAATTAACTAGAGACATTGCCCTAGTTCAAAACACATATGACACAACATGGTCAGACATGAAGTCGTACAATTATTTTATGACTTCAAGTCTGACCATTATGGGTTACATTAAACTAAGTACCATAAAATATTATGGTCCCAAAATCTAAAAAAAAAAACAATGAATTTCCGTGGTTTATAACCTCGTTGATTCGGCGATATTTCACGTTAGCTAGATGCTCCTGCGCCGGATGTTGAGGCAATATAGGTGGAACGCGGACTCATTTCAGGAAGTTAGTAAACATGTTATATACGATTATCGTATAAAACATGCTAAATGGGTACTACCATACAATGGGGCTACGGTTTCACACCACGTTACACACTGGCTATAGGGAAAATTTGTTTATTATTTGACTAATGGTCTAATAATGGTTAGACATAAACAAAACCCACGATAAAATGATTGAATACAAAATTAAAAAAAAAACGAAACAAAATATAGCTCATTTATTTCATACATATATGAGTAAGAAATGGGAAGTGACTAAATATCTACTTAAGCGATATTAAATTTAATTAAGTAAGACGGGCAATATACCATAGGATGCAAGATGTTTGGCCACCTTGTACGACATGACAAATTAATAAAAACCATCATAGAGAGAAAGGTAGAAGGAAAGAGAGGACCGGGAAGACCAAGAAGAGTATTCTTAGACCAAATAAAAGTAAAGGCAAATGTCATGTCTTACAGAGAGATGAAAACGCTGGCAGAAGACCACCAAGCGTGGAAGTTACACCACCGAAAAGAGCTACGACGCTCTTAAATGTTGAATGAATGAATACCATAGGATAGTCCGAGCACTAAATTAGTCTTATCTAAATAAATGTCTAACTGCAATTACACGAAACCAAGTAAGCACCAAACTCCGTTAGTGCTCTTAATATCATGTAGCCCCCATAGATTATGAACCTTGATATACCTTGTTATTTGTTGTGTACACCAGTTTTTTTTTTACAAACAGATGGAAAATACTTTTTTACGGGTTAATGCCACAAGTGACGGCCTTATCGCTAAAAAGCGATCTCTTCCAAGCGACCATTAGGAAGACATTTTTTTCCGGGTCATTTTTTCGTGAATGATTTATTTATATTATTGATTTCTAAAGTTTTGCGATTATTACACATTCAAATAAATCACTTTTAAGGGATTGTATCGTGTGTATTTGCAAAGTGTTCGAAATGTCATCAGTCAAAATAATGTTACACGCTATATAATCTGGTAGTAGTAAAATTTCAATTATTTATACATTTTTTTGTATTTGCTAGTTGAAGTGGTAATAGGCAGAACATGTCAAGCATGGAAAAAGCGATAACCGATGGGGAAGAAAGATTCTTGAGTGGAGACCATGAACCGGAAGACGCAGCGTAGGTGTAGGCGTCCCACTAGATGGACCGACGACATCGTGAGAGTCACGGGCATCCAGTGGATGCAGATTGCAGGCTGTCGTTCAGTGTGGAGGTAAAAGGGGGATGCCTATATTCAGCAGTGGAATTCTGGCTGATGATGATAATAATTTTTTTTAATCAGAATTTGGTCACCCTAATGGTACTACTACTCTCCGTAGCCTCATTCTGGTCATCCAAAGTGCCGGTTTTCGTTTAATCAATAATATCTAACATGGCTTATCATATCAATTTACTTTCGTATGTTTTTTTTTTTTGCTAATTAGGCTTGCGCTTTGCCGCGTACTCGCTCGTATGTGAGTTATTGTAATTTTTTTACTGCTGCAATGTAAAAAGTTACAATAACTCACATACGGAAGTAAATTGATATGATAAGCCATGTTAGTCATGTTAATACCTAAACTACAAACGATTATTACCGGCGGCGGATTCTATCTTTGGTGTGCGGTTTATCAACAGTAGGTCATCACGTATGATTAATCTTTCAATATCCCGCGAATCGATTAGCAAAATGTTGAATTACTAAGAAATAAAAACGACTACTACGCCTTATCAATCCTGTTAGCGATTTCAATTTGCGAAATGTGTCATTCACATTTCTCTAGAAGCTGACGTTATCATTAATTTACAAGATGGTAAGTACAATAATGTACATATTGCAGGAAATGATAAGATACTAACAGATGATTGTCTTGTGAGTTTTTGCCCTTGCAATAATGAATTTCAGCGCGTGGTGATTGTGAGTATCAAGACAAACCTAGCGTAATTTTTGGTGCAATATTAACAAAATGTATAGAAAACAAATAACTGGCCAAGAGCGTGTCGAAACACGCATATGGTAGGGTTCCGTAACCAAAGCCATATAATTGTAGCCATAGTTTAGAAATTTATGATTATAGAAAAATTTGAATGAACGAAGCTCTGTGGACTTAGCCAAATTTCAGAGATTTACCATCCCGACACTGCATATACTTTTTATGGTTTATACATAGAGAAAACTGATTGATAAACATTATTTGTTAAGACCATTTTGCAAAAAGGTCAATGACCTTTGAGCTAGAACGCCTTGAATTTATTATAGTTTTGTCGCGGTTACTCAAAAAGTCATCATCAGATAATGTCCGAAATAATTTTGAATTAAGGTTTTAAATATGACCTATATGTATTGTACGTTACAAGTTTCTATGTCTTATAGTTTAGAAATGCAGGGGGGGGGGGGGGGCAACTTTTTGCCACTTTGGCGGGCCATATTTCGCAAAGTATAGACTTTATAAAAAAGTGATGTATGAAACCTTACCTTCATTTTAAAAGACCTTTTCAACGATACCGCACACGAGCAAGTGGAGTGAAATAAAAAAGTTCATCCCCATTTCACATGTACCAGAGCCACCCCTAAAATGCAATATTATATATTTTTTATACTCTGAAAATTTAGATCTATATTACAACTGTCATTATGCAAAATATAATGCACTCATCTTAATAATTATAGAAGTAAGAAGGTTCTAAAAAAAGCTGACGGACGGACAGACAGACAGACGGACGGACAGAACGAATTTATAAGGGTTTCTTGTCGGGCTACGGAACCCTAAAAATCTGCGATTTACGACCGAACGAAGAGAGGTCTGAGATTCTATTGAGACAAATCAAATTAGCGTTTCTATGTATGTTTGTATATTTTGTTCTAAGATAACTTGCGTATCGTTGATCTTTACTAAAAGTAGCCCCAAGTACAAGTAGCTCATTCTAATACAATTTATAAGTTCGGATATGAATCAAATCCGTCCAGGAGTTGCAAAGATTATAAGGATCGCAACTTCTCAGTTCGGGCGAACAACAAGAGTATATCCTGCTCATTTTAACAAAGTTTATAATACTACGCATACATATATTATATAACATTATTTAGTTTCGTCACACATTTTAACCACGCGTGCGAAGCCTCGATCAATCAACGCAGATTCATAGACTCGATTCGTGCCATCCGTAGATAAGATTATATCCTTACTTGGATGAAATTACAAATAGACAATTCAAATCACTAAAACCTACACAATAGTGATCGAAGCGGTTAACAAGGTCTTCAACATAATTAAGATGTGAAATATAATCAGATTAACCTTACAGAAACATTAAAGCTAATTTCATTTATTTCATAGTTGATCCTTGACCGCGACTTGATGCTGCGTCCCTGGGTTTATAAGAATGATGTCGTATATTTTACGACACAATTATATACTTGGTCGTAAAGCTATTTAAATAAAACAATTTGCCTGTTTACATGTCGCCGTCACCGTCGTAGTAAAGAAATTTTCAATACCTATAATTTAATGTTTCTATTTTATTATGGAAATTGATATTGTTTTCCGGCTTGATCTTACATAACTAATTCCAGTACTAAGTCACTTTCTTTAATGCTATTTGCTTGTTTTTACTATCGCCAATTTACTTTATAGATATAATGCCAAATTTCATCTCAATCGGTTGAAGATTCGAAGATTCACTTGCAAGATTTGTCCCACACATACGCACGTACAATACGAACATACATACATACTACCTAACAGGGCAAGTTGAACATAAGCTTGTAAAAAGTTCCCCAGCCCGAACTTGTATATAGATACCCGTAGACCCCCAAATAGAGCATTGCATTATCTGCGTGTTGTTTACCTGTCCGTGAATGGTGGCCGAGACGAAGACAGCGATGGAGTCGGGCCAGGGGATGGTGGTGTACTGGTTCCACCAGCGGTTCATCACCACGGTCACGTAGAACCCCAGCACGAACGAGAGTGGGATCACATTCCCGTGGAAACTGCAGTAATTTACAACGCCCTCGAACATCCTGGAGTTAAGTATCGCACGTTGTTAGGTAAATCTTGTTCATATGTGGACTGCTAGATATTTACTCTTAATATTATTGTAGAGGGTCTAACAGTATTCAATCAATGTGACGATAATGACCTCATCATTATCGTTAATCTTTTTCGCCAATCATGTCCAGTTGTTTCCACGGTAAACACTTAAGATAATTAAGCACTTACAGATAGTTTAACAGGGTTATACGGAACAGGTGTACTAAGATTAAGGAGTTCAATAAAACAACTTTTACTATGGAACCCAACCCCAAAATCTTACTTTCCAACCCCAAAATCACGAAAAAATATCAGTTATTCCATTTTTCGTAGTATTTTTCGGCACCAATGATTTTTACAATATTAGGATTGGACCAATGGTAAAAGTTGTTTTAAATAATGAAGAGTATACGGTAAGCTCCTCTCGGCTTAGTATACCCGTTCTGTGTCACCCTAATATTATCATTTATTTCAAATCACGTTGGCCTAAACTAGATCGTACCTAAACTTCTATACCATTCCTTACGTAATTTATAATTTAGAACTACATGACAAATCACAGGTATTTTTTTCAGCCGGCACAAATACCGACCACAGTGGAGGTAACACAAAGATTTAAAAGGATAGACCCTCGCGAGTTCACCTTATTTTGCATGTCTGTGGCTAGTCTTAAGTTGGATCAATGCTCCAACCGACACGCCGCATAATTCATTTCGGTCATGGCCGTTTTGACAGTAGCACGTCTGACGTGAATACAAAAAATTACTAATTACGCCTTAGTAAACTCAAGGAAGATAAGATAGGATAGGATAGTACATTGGCTAGGTAAACTGTAAAAAACCCTTCGAATTCGAAAGCAGTTGGCCATGCGAATGGAGTAAAACTACTACTCAAAGACTATGAAAGAGACTACGCTGGACAGGCCACCTGCTGAGAATGGGGAAAGATCGCAATGTCAATGCAAGAAGGCGTATCGCTGGAAAGATGATGTTGAGTCAGAATTGCGCGAGCTTCAAGTCCCTGACTGGCGTGAGACAGCGCAGACATACTTTGAGTCACTGCGCCAGCAGAGTAAGTAAGTAAAGACTATGAACCCAGGAATGATAATCTGCGCTACCACTAAATTGCTCTCGTGACGGCATAGTACGTACAAAAATGCGGAAAGTTGGGTATTGATACAACTTGACGTGCACGTAGTGTCTATCCTTATAAAGGTCTGTGAGAGGTAATCACTTGTATGATCATGGCCGTGTAACCATTATTACAGCCAGCATAGACACTGGAACAATAAAACCCGTGTCTATCGCCCATTCGTGACGCTAGACTCGCGTGCCTGAGAATTAATCTAGATAATGAAACTCGTTACGGATTACGTACGACCACTGTAAATATACTAATTATATGATATTACTACAAATGCGAAAGTGTGTTTGTTGGTTCCTCTTTCACGCAGCGACAGAGCATGTATCGACGCATTATAACGCGTTTTTGTAGAGATAGTAGAGGGCCGAGCTCTTTCTGTCGTAATACGAAATTAATTATTCCGGAAAAATTTACGTTTCCTGAGAGAATGTCCAGTTGGCTGGCATATGAAATGTATTATTCCAGAAATATTTACATTTCCTGAGGGAATGTCCAGGTGGGTGAAAGCGCGCAGAAAAAATAGCTGTTTTGATTTACGTCTCTTCTACGTTTTCTTATAAAACAAATAGTTTTTAGACCGTTTCAGGAACGAAAAATTGTACAAGTTGCAGTAGGTAACAGATAGGTGTGTTAGTAATGGTAATTGGTATGTATTATTCGCAGTTTGTGGTATTGCTATATTCCTGGTTGTGACCTGCGGTTTCACCCGATATTCTTCAGAAATACTTTTTTATAAAAAGTAGCCTGTACGTATGATCTTTAGTAGCCTCCGTACCTATACAAATAAACTAACACATACACTCACAAACTTTCGCATTTATAATATCAGTATGATGAGTTGCTCCATGCCAAATTTAATACAAATAAAAGGAACAAAAATAATATTTTAACACGCACACTCATAAAATTGTATATATGTGTGACTAATTCATTTTAATGTGACCCGTGACAAGCAGTTCCTAGGTGCGACCACGCGCACAATGACAGGAAGGATGTAAATAGTCTTATCTTTCAAATCATCACCATGACTGCTGGGTACTAATTTTGCCCGATGATTAGCTCATATTTATTTTCGACAAGCTGGGGAAATTGTTAGTACGGCACGGCCGGCTGAGCAAAGAATTATTGGAACTGAAGGAAACGATTAAATTGAAGGACCTCTTCTCTAATAAGAAGATTACTCGAAGCTCCGTTTACACGATTTGTATCACAAAAATATCGCATCCACACTTTGCCCGTGTTTGCTTTGCACTAAGATAATTCCGAGCCTTTCTTATTTTTTTGTTTTTACCTTTTTTATATAGAATAGACCTACGTTTGGCCACCTACTCACCTAATAGTAAGCGACAGTGTGGCCGAGGAAGGAACACGTTGATCTAGAAGAAATCTTTTCACTCTAGCATTGAAGATGCCTAGATTGTAGTTCTCAGAAAACAAGGAAGACTGCAGGGAGCTCCATTCTTGGGCAGTACTATCATAAATGACAACCCAAATCGTTGAGTACGAATCTTTGGAATGACCACGAGTAAGGAGTGTGCATTCATTTTACTTGTTCTGTAGTAAAAGAGGGAGGAATAAGGTCATGAAGCTCTTGCGCACCTTCGCCACCACAACGGCCGCAATCTCGTTCGCACATTTTGAAGAAAAAAAAAACGCTGTAGGAATAAAAAAACCCGATTCGGCATTCTTTTTGGAATAACATTGCAAACGTCTTCAAGACCAGAGTGAATAAGTACCTTCTAGGTCTACGTGCTCCATCTTCGGCCACAACATCGCTTTCCATCAGGTGAGTGGTGGTGGCCAAACGTTATCCTATTCTATATATTTCAAAATATGACACTTATGATGATATGTTTTATTGTGATGGAAGAGATCGAGCAAAACTATTTTAAAGGACTTCAAAAAAGGAGAAGGTTTTCAATTCAGTTGTAATTTTTTTTTAATGTATTACTTCAGAGCTTCTTCGTTATTATACCGAATTTCAAAATAATTTTTTTATGAAACCGATAATACTTTTAGCTTCCTCCCATAGAGTAAGGGGTGTAAGTAACTGTCATCAAAATCGGTTAAGAACTGGGATTTTAATTAAAAAGTAACTGGAAAATTCATCTTGAAACGAAATTGTGTGTTTTACTAATTAACCGACTTCAAAAAAGGCTTCTATTTTCCGAGGAGGTTCTATTTTCCACCGTATTTTTTAATGTATGTATGTTCATGTAATTTATGTACTCAGACAACTGTTGACAGAAAAACGGTAGGGTGTTCTTCCAATTTATTCCCATTGTCACCAAGTCAGGATCTGATGTAGGGATCCCAGGGAAATCGAGGGCAACTCTCAAATTTTATAGGCTTTTATTTCGTTTATCATATATTTTTGAAGCCGGTTTTTAATGTGATCCTCTTGTTTTGAGGTCGGATTTTTACATTTCAGAGGTAACAAACATTTCCAGAATCACCCCCTCCTTTTTTGAAGTCGATTAAAATAGATAATACATAATAGATGTAAAAAGACAAATATAAGAACTTACTTTTTAGAATCCGGATCTAAGAGCAACCGATACGTTAAACTGAGCATGTAATACAGTAGAAGGAATACGAGCAGATCCAGCCACACCAACTTGTATATGCTCCCCCGCCATCTGAAAAGAAAACACATTAAATTCAAGGTGGCACGTGTAAATTACATAGGAGTAGGTACAGTTTGTTTCAATTAACATTTTGCAAGTTCTGCCAAAAGAATGCAAGCAAGTCCCGTAAAGTGATAATCTGAATACTAATTTGGTGGCAGGGTTGTATTTAGTATGCGAATGGCTGTCTGCCGCCACACTCGAGTGCGGATTACGTCATTGAAGTAACATCTATCAAGATGAGATTTCAGTGGCCGACTGATTCGTTCATGGCATCCATTTAAATAGTTTTTTACCCCTCCAACGAGGACAATAGCAAGGAATGCATATTCTGTGAAAATTTAAATCTTAGCTGTTTAAAAGATTTCTGGCCTTTAAAACGTGGAACAGAAAGAGACAGCGTAGGTTTAGTAATGAGGTCCGGTTAACACTCTATGGGTATAGAACCCTAAAAACGCAAGCGCTGAATCGATTATTATTACTAAAAGCCGTAACAGGCGTACGTACCACGGACCACGGACCGCCGTCTGACCAACAGGAGGGAAAGAGAAAATTTTCTTTTTCTCTCCTGTTTATCAGACGGCGGTTCGTGGTGTAACAAATGTCTGTTACGGCTACAAGATTGCGCGATGATCAATCTTAGTAATCATAATACTACTACTATTTTTACCCGACAACAGCATAACCCAAAGTAGGGTATTGTGTGTGTTCCCACCTACTTAGTGCACACTTTAATAATAATTATATAGTTTGGATCTGCTTTAAATTCGAGCAACTACCGAAAAAACCTGCCAAAAATTGGAGGGGACTAGGTAAACACGTATTGCACACCGACATATTCTTACTATTTCTACAAACGCACACTTAAATACTAAACGGCACACAATTCAATACTAAACCGCACACAACTGCAAACGATGTGCTCAAAATGCAAACGAATGGACGACCGAGAGGGGATGTAAGCACAGAAGACATAATAGCACAATGTAAGTGCTAAAAGGGAAACTATAGGTATAACGCTTCCATTTATTTATTTTGAAAAAATCCTTACAGCCCAAACGCGTCATCTCTATTTATTTTAATATATGACATGGACTCCTCTATATTCAGATTCTTAGGTTTTATTACGTCCATGGTTCAGGGCCACTGGACAGATGACATTAAATCTAAAATGACGACATTTAAAGTGGGAATGGGGATGCAACAAAATAATTCTCGCAGTTTGAAAAACACGCTTTGAAATCGCTAATCCTTTCCGACTTTTGAGAAAGAAACTTGTCGTATAGGTAATTATGATGATGGAAATAACACAAATGAATTGAAAAGGCTCTGTGGTAAAAATCTCTAATACAATAAAAAAAAATGTCATGATTCATACATGACAGATGTGAAGTTGTTTCCAAATCATAATAAATAATTAAAATACTTTCAGTATTTTGGGATGTTCTCATTTGAATTCTAACGCTAAACGTATCAATCGACTTTAGTTATCGTAAAAAATTAAAGACAATAAGATTCATTTGAACCAGTTTTTATCTGAGTATTAACCTTGAATTCAAAGTTCAGTGTGGTTCAGTACAGCTGTCGTGTTAATGGTAGTACTTTAGTTAGTAGTTATTAGCACGCGATCTGAAACCGTACTGTGCATGATTTTATGAATAAACAGTTTGTATGGCAAATGGCAATACTTAATGTAGGTGTTGCCTCTGATTCAGTTACCTATCAGACTAACATTATAAATGCGAAAGTTTGTGTGTATGAATGTTAGTTACCACGTCTAAACCGATATTGATGAAATTTGGAATGTACATAGTTTAGGTTCTGGAATAACATAAAGGCCATTTTTTAAATCGGATATTGTTGTCCACTTGCGACACATAAATTTCCACGCGGGCGAAGCCACAGTTTGATTTATGACGATAAATATGTTTTCCAACTACTTAATATTATAAAGATGTAGGTAATTATTGTATATAGTTATGTATGTCTTCGCCTCCTTATATATAAGAAGAAGAAAGAAGAAGACTACTATTTGAGTGACATAGGATGTTTTGCGTTCACTAAGCGGGCCAGCCATCGAGCAACTAAGCCCTGCGATAGCTGTTCGAAGAAGCGGGCGACGGAAGCCCCGAGCAAAAAATAGTTATGTTATTATGTACCTACACTCATATAATGATCTGTATTATGATGGTAATGTCTCAAGACTTGAATATAATGACTTTGCTGGGAAACCGCTGGGGAAAACTACATAATAACATGATGTATATGACCGTATCAAAGATGTGTAAAATAAACCTATATAAAGTGGAGCCATAAAGAAGTGGAACGCCTTATTTGCATACCCTACGTGGTGTTTGCAGACGTACCTAATGATGATACGAGCACAGATTACGTCAAGCGTCGCTGACTATTCATTCAATCCTTCTGACGTCACTGCTGTTTGATGACATCATCGCATCATGTCTGACGAACGCACTGCCATTTACACGGCAAGATTCTTCTTTTAACTGACTTCAAAAAGAAGGGGAAAAGGGGGAGGGGTTATCACTTCGGTTGTATATTTTTTTGTTATCTCAGAACTTCGTCATTTACGAACCAATTTTCAAAATATTATTTTTTTTATTTGGAGGGATATACTTTAAAATAGAGGTCCCATTAAAATCGTTTGAGTAGTTTATATAGCTTTTAAATTAAAATAACTGGAAAATTCTGTTATAATCTTGGATGACCTTATTATTTCTTTCACGGAACGCATATTTTAGTAATTTTGAATTATTCACGAAATTGCATATTTTAGTAATTTTGAAGTCGGTTTTTATAATTTATAATTATACAAGCTTTTATTAAACTTGCCCTGATCTGTGGGATAAATCTTGCAACTAAATTTTAAACTAGTCATCCCCAACCGATTGAGCTGAAATGTTGCATATCGTCGTCTTAGAGTGAAAAACTCGTAAGTGAAAATGAGAAATCCCATAAAAAAATTGTACTACATATTTTTACATTCTGTGTTAAATTACATACAAATTGAATGTGTTTTCATAATATTCCATGAACTAGTGAAATTAACCCATGCTTTGGGAGGTTTTCTTCCCAGAAATGTAATAATAAGAAAATTACCTTCCCAGAAATGTAATAAAGCATTCCCGAGGTTGATTTTTTTGTGCACTCCAAAATTCTATTAAATTTTTTATGCACTTTTTGTGTTAATATGGTTATTAATTGATAGGGTTTACTGAGTATACAAAAACTAAAATGACGTCACCTAAATTCAATATGACCGACGCCTAAAAGGTTGTTTTTAAAAAGTTTTTTTTTTATTAATAAAATTAGGTTTCCGATAACCAATCAACCCTATTACTAAGCCTATAATTTTACTCTGTCTGTCCTACCTTTTAACGGCTTTATCTTTTGATCCGTAACGTAATAGATAAAGAGTTGAAATTTTCAGAGAACAGGCAGGTATGTCATGTTAGAACAAAAAGTAAAAAAGGGTGCCCATACAACAAACGTATTTTTAGCGTATTTTTGTCTCTGCTCTAGTGTAAAGACGGTTATATTTCACAAGGGTCAAACTTGGCATGATTGTTGTATAAGTTATGTACAGTCATTAGCAGCAATTATAGGACTGTGGCTAAAGTGCTATTTGGGAACATACTACACGACATGAAATAAAACATCTTGTGTCGTTCATAGGTGAGAGATACCATGAAATGTTAGCATGTAAATATCAGGGAATGGTTACGACACGAAATATTGTGTTTCAACCAAGACTAGAAAATCACATCAAAGTTTGGCCCCGTTTAGATAGCTATCCTACTACAGAAACTGTAGAAAACAACAGTAAAAAACTTTTTATAATTATCAATGTTCGCAAATTCAGTTTTTATCGAGCCCTAATATAGCCTGGCTAAAGCCTAACTAATTCGACTACAGTAACATTCGTGGTCATATTTTTGTGCCAGTTTATGGCTGTGGCCCTTTAATGGTTTCGACTATGTTTGAGACCTTGACCTTGTCTTGTATCTTCTCGATCGCGACAGACAGCAAGCTCTCGTGGAGAGAGGCTTGGATCATTAGTGACGTGTGCGAAAGACATCACGCGATGTTTTTTTTTTTTTTTAATGATGCGGGTATACACACCGCGTAATTTTTGCATTGTGACAGCCTGAATATTAAGAAACGCTGGACGCGGCATAGACAAAGCCAATTCTTTTACCTTGTACGTCTTGCGTGACAGAACAAGGGAAAACCAAGTTGGTTAAAAATATTGATTCGCTCAACGTCTTCGTTAAAGGCTAATGGATTGAGGATCACGATTCATCATAAAAAGGTTACCGTAGACTGTACTTGAATGCTAAAACAAGTTGACATTTTGTGATTTCTTATTTTTGACCAAGTTATTCGACATTTATAACAAGTAAACAAGTAACATGTATATATAATCAAAGCAAGTAAGGTGTAATTTGTAGTGGGAGGACTCTTTTGCAGGGGTCCTCCTGGGGAAGTACCACACCTTTGCCAGTTATTCAACCGCCAAGCAGTAGTGTGCAAACACTATTGCGTTCCGGATTTACGGGCAATGTTTCCAGTGAAATTACACACAGAGATTTGACATCTTATATCTCGGGGTCACGAGCGCAGTGCATTGCCATCCATAGGGTTTTGAGCTGTTGAAGTTCAAAATTCTGAGTGGCGTTGAGCTGTTATGGGCAAGCGTGAAGAGCCATCAGGCGAGCGACTTCGCTCGTCTCGTCACTCAGTATAATATAAAAAAAAAAGTTAAGTCCAAAATCTGATTCTGCCATCGAGCCATGGAGCGCAGTATTCGTTTCTTGGAGTAAAACTGATCCAGGTGACCGAGGCTAGAAACTCAATAGTGCGCTCCAAAACAAAAATTGTCCACGTGCCAAAAGGCTGCCAGTTTAAAGTAGAATTGGGTCGTACATATCTGCCTCATGTTTCGAAGTTCAATGGGCTAATACCACAAAAATGTGGACACCAAGCACTACAAGGCGGAGGCCCTCGGCAGTCCAAAAAAATGTTGGTACGAGCTCGACTCTTACCATGCGCTACACTTGACCGTGAGGTATGGAAAGAGGATAAACAACACGGTAATACGAGTATAAATGTGGACATTAATTATTATTTATACCTGCTTAAGAGCAGACATAGGTATTATTGCGAGTTCAATAAATTTAATTTAATTGTTTTGATTTTAAGTTTTTTATATTTATCGGGACTCATCGCTAGGTAAAAATAGATACCTTTCGCTCGACGTTTCGACCATGTTACAATGGCCGTGGTCACGAGCTGACCACGCTGTCTATTTTTACCTATATTTAATATTGCGCGATAAGTCCCGATAAATATAAAAAACATGTGTTCAAATCGCGAAAGTTTAAAAATTACTATTGATTTTAAGTGTCAACACGAACAAAATAGGTATGTAGAAGTGATGATATAAGTAAGCTAAGTCGCACTTGGCTATTACTTATCAATGCTTGAACGTATTCGCAAAGTGAAAGAACGCATCAACTTAGACATTATTTCATTTCAGTACCCTTAGTACAAGATTTGACAGTTTTCGAAAACTTTTTTCGTTTCCGTATTGTCCCATACATTTTAGTAAAGCGCCTCTAGCGGAAACGCGGATGAACTAAAATCGGTAGTAATCGGCAGAATAGGTTGCTTCACTCAAATACGAAAAATAGTTTCGAATAGCTTTCAGCCCAGCAATGTATGCATCATAAGAAAAAAGTTTTCGAAAACTATCAAATCTTGTACTAAGGGTACAGCTAACGGTAACAAACGCCAAAGCATATTGAGCGATCAAATACTGTCTATAGATTTCAACCAAATATATTGCCAAAAACGGCAACAAAATGCAGTGCTTATATCAACATCATTATCAGCCTATCATGTTCCCACTGCTGGGACACAAGCTTTCTCTCAGAGAGAGAGAGAGAGAGAGAGAGAGAGAGAGAGAGAAGATTGCTGGCTCAGTGCATGTTGGTGAATGCCGTATGTATTTAAACTTTTGTGGTTTTTGGACATACGGTTTCCTGACGATGTTTTTTGACCGTTTTTGAGCGCTGACATCGAAACTGTACATAATTTATTTAGGTAGGTACTAACTAAGATATTTTTATCTGTCTCAATGGGTACTAAATAAGTCATTGGTGCACAGAATCAAACCGAGTGCCGCTAAATTGTAAATCGCACTTGTTACCGCTCTGCCACCATTGGTAAACAAAATACTTTGAAATTCGTATGATCGTAGCATTTTTTGGTAAATAAGCCCAACTTGTTTGTTTTCTTTTGAAGAACTACATAAAATGCGTTTTGGCAAGAAGCACGCCATTACTTAGTCACGTTTATGAGAAATGAGTCGTAAGTGTCGTAACCATAGTGTATCAATGGTCGTAAAACTATACATAAATATACTATGTAAATATGTTTGGTTTTACGAGACAAGTGGATCACATTAAAAACTGACTTAAAAATATATGAAAAACGTAAGAAGTGCCTATAAAATTTGAGGGTTGCCACCGATTTCCCTGGGATCCCATCATCAGATCCTGACTTGGTGACAATGGGACCAAATTGAAATTATAACCTACCGAACATAAGTATTTTTTTTAATCGGTCAACCATTAGCGGAGAAATCGGTGAACAAAAATAAAATAAAAATACAGTGGAACATAGAACCGTCCCCCTTTTTTGAAGTCGGTAAAAAATTGGCCCACAATTTATTTTAGCACGGGTTTATCGGTAATGTTGAATCTATAGTTTAAAATCTCTTTGATTTCAACATTTCAAGATGTACAAGGCTATAACTTTGTAATGCTAACAACTTGTATCAGTTCATGCCACAGAATTAAACAACCAGAAAAGAAGTTGAACCTATCTATCCCGATAATCAGCCTGTCCACATATCCCTCCCTCATCTACAATTCTACAAATGGTTTATAAATAAACAACTGTCATTTTCCCAGAAAGACAGAATCGATATTGAAAATTGAGTGCATTGACCGGCAGAAGTGGGGCAAGGAAAGTGCAGTAGTTTGAGTGAATAATAAATGTCCCTTGCCTGGTAACGACTAGGTAAGACATGTGGACACGTCGGTAGCCCGTGGCACTTTGATAACGACTGGTAAAAAATATCAGGCGGGGAAGATACCTACTGAAAGACGTAGCTGAACGAAAAAAAGCATTTTTTTCATCAAATCTACATCTAAGACACTTCTACACCAATCGTAACATACTAATCTTCTTTTAATATAGAAACCGATATATAAGTATGTGTATGTATGTATGTTCCCTATGGACTCCAAAACGGCTTGACCAATTTTGACGGGATTTTCACTGGCAGATAGCTGATGATACAAGGAGTATCCACGAGCGAAACCGCGGGCAGCAGCTAGTATTACATAAATTCGAGTGTGTTTGTTTGTTCTTATTTCACGCAGCAACATCATAACGGAACGACGATTATTTGCAAACAGATAGTTGGAAGGTCGGAGAGTGAAATATTATTTTTTAAATTTTCTATCCCAAAAAAATGTACGGTTCCTGAGGGAGTAATCACGCGGGTAAAACCGCAGGCCGCAGCTAGTATTACATTCATAGAGGTAACGTTTGTGACTTTGTATGTTTGTATGAAGTAATATCTGGATCTACGAAACCCATTCTGATAATTATTACTGATATACTCGTAGATTACTGATAGAAAGCTACACTGTCCCTAACCTAAGTGATCCCTTGGTACTACTAGTGGAACTACGGGCAATTCTACTTGTCCGTAGTCCTACTAGAACCACGGACAAAAAAATGCCCATGATACAATCAGTAGAACTACGCAACCACGGGCAAAGAATGGTGAAATTTTGTTCATAAGGCAGACAAGGGGAAAAGCAGAAAATATAAATGTGAGTCTTGTTCTAAAGATAGAGTAAATACTTTAGATATGTATTATCAATATTTTGCTTGCTTCTAGAGATAAAAATAAACCCATGTGTAATTCAACCGAAATAAAATGCCCGGCACTACTTAGTCCCGGCACTTACGCAATTATGTACTTACTGTAAGTAATTTAACGACAAGCTGTGTTGTACTAAACTATAGCCAGTTTTTCGGTTTTACTCAGAAAACAGAGGTAAACTAGCTTCCCGCATTATAGTCGTAATCGTAATTTGTAGTCCGGTCAAGTTAGACATGCAAGGTTACCAAAATTCGCATAGATACAATAAGTGTACACTAATGTACCCATTTGAAGAAATAAATGAACTGAACTGAGAGCTGAAAATTTGTACGAATGTTCGGAACACCATTATAAATGAAATGTGAAAAGTCCCCATCGATCCCGATCGACATATGCATAAAAAACTACCTATTTAAGGACAAAGTTCGCAAATAGGTTTTGTTTGCGTTTTTCAGTCAAACTGTAAGTTTTATCATAAAAATAGATCAGACTAAAATTGTAGTCATGCAATTATCTATAAAAAATATCGTTACTCTTTTTTTTCTTTGGAGTTACCGTTTCCGAGAAATTATATTGGCAAATCGAGAATTATAATCGGATATTGTTTCAAATACTCGTAATATTTAGAAGTGTTACTCACTCATTCATTCACTCACTCAATGACTGATTAATCACGAAACGAAATCTCAAATTGTATTAAGACTTACGAAGCTGAAATTTGGCAAGTAAGGATTTCTCATGGGTTCCTTATTGTAATGAAAGAAACGATTTCGCGAAAAGGGGGTGCAAATGGAGATCAAAACTATATGGAAGTAATGTTTTTCACGTTTGGGACATGAAATTTTATATTCTGATTAAGGCGTAAATACTGTTCAATGTAAGATTTTTTAAATTAGTATTTGATTGTTGTGTTATAAGTTAAGTAACCAGGAAGCTGAAATTTAGCACGTAGATTCCTTATGGGAGTGTAGATATCCGCTAAGAAATTATTATGCGAAAGGGCCGAATTAAGGGGGCAAAAGGGAGTTGAAATTTTAAATGTAAATCTACGCGTAGAAAACACAAATATCGCATGTTTTTTAGAAAGTCGCGGACGTACCTACCTAACAAACAGCTAGTTTCAAATAAATTCATTATTGCAAGGGAAAATTAGCAAATTAATATAAAATATACACAACAAAGTCGGGTTAGTTACGCCATTTATAACTCAAGAACAGCTGGACCGATTTTCATGATCTTTGGATTTGTTGGATTTCTCTCCGCTCAGAATAAGTATTAAAATACCGGAAAATTTCATGTTTTTTTTTTTTTTTCATGAAATGTTATATGAAGAAAATTCATTTTCCTTTACATTTTGTATGCAACGGCAAGAATTGAAGTCTATACAATGACATATTACATTATAGAAAAATATATTGTCATCTATGTCAAAGGAGGTTGCTGTCGCTAGCAAGGAGGTTACTTCAACGAAGTATACATATAACGCGGGTGAAACCGCGGGGCGCAGCTAGTAATTTATAAAATAATTGGAAAAAGTCACATCCGCCCACCTGTCCGTTTTGGCATCGCGATCGTCACCAATCCAGTCGAAGATGTGGTGTTTTTCAGTACGACAGAAAAGTAATTGCAGAATACTATATCTCATTTTCCTCTCAACTAATAAAAATAATGAACAACCAATACTATTTTGCAAGTAAGAGGAAACAAACAAGTTGCGCGTAACGCAAACATTGTGATGTAACTGCTTGCATCGATAGCTTTGCTTTGTGCGGTGTTAGTTCTTTAGAATAACGTATAGGCATCTGATTTATAATTGAATTTCTGCGTTTGGTTCACAGGTATGAAAGGGAGACAGCCTGTGGATCCAGCGAGACAGACGCAGAAGGTACTGCGGCTATCGATCTATTTGCAGCGAGCGACAAAGAGAAAATTATGAACAAAACAAACATTCATAGACTCATAATTAATTTACCTTCAGTGGGCGAAGTATTTTTATTCTCATCCCATTTGATTATCTGATTTTTGGAACGTAAAATACGTATCTAATATTCGTTCTTCGCAAAATGAACCCAAAAATAAGATAATTCAAAAGGCATGAGAACAAAAATAGCAAATTATCGTTAGCTTTAGATATGCTATTTGCAATTAGCGCAGGTATAGAAAGTACAATTTAATAATGACAAGTTTTACGTTTTGTTTTTTGTTGTTGACTGGGGGGGAAACTTCAAAAAATACCCAGCTGCATTAGGGTGTAGCCAGGTTACGTGTACCTAGTACCTATTATAGTACCTACCTATTATAAACTTATAATAGAGCTGATTATCTTTAAACGGCTGAACAGATTTTTATGAATAATAGCTATAGCTCTCGATCAAGTCACCTTTCAAACAAACAAAAAACTAAGTAAATCAAAATTGGTTCAGCTATTTGGGAGCTACGATGCTACAGACAGACACAAATACACGTTAAACTTATAACACTCGTCTTTATGCGTCCGAGGTTAAAAAGAATTCTTCGTAGCTCATCATTAAATGTGTTTGTAAGTCAATGTAGGTACCTAGGCCATGGCTGTACATGTATATATATATACTGTGTTTTAGGGTTGTAGGTACTAGGTACTTTGCTACTTTGATAAAAGTTATCATGGGACCATTCTGGAGGTAGAAAATGAGTCACTTTTTTTCGATGTAAATTACTAAGAGGTCTGTATTAAAAACCTCCTCCTCTTTTTGATGTCGGTTTACAAAATGTTTGATTCGCCAATAAGGCAAGGCCATATTCAGAAGACTGAAACCAACATACCTACTGAGACTACGTAAACAGCTAGTGAGTCTGTTATAATGAGCAAACATGGTGGCAGTTTCCATTGACGAAACAAACATATGCTTCTTTACTATAGAAGGTTAACGTTCTTATTGAAAGCTAAAAAAATACAAGATACGGTCAAGGCCGTTTGTCTCACGAAAATAACAACTAGTTTTTTAATATGTATACAAAGTTTAATTGTAAAAAGAATCTGATAATTGTTTAGTATGATAATATTATATCTGTTGGTACAAGGCATTAATTTTCACCAGAAGAACTGAACGACAATAGCTGAAGATGAACGGGAAAGACGGAGAAAGTCCCGGCAGCACAACGGCCCTTTAGGCTTGCATTTGACCGCCACCTCGCCTGGTGTTAAGCGAGGTTGGTCTACGATGGAGCCTACGTTAATTACTACGTTTAGTACTATTGTCATAAGAAACCGATTCAATAGCAACTTTTTGGCTCATAATAATAATAAATAAGGTACAAGGCAGCCTTAGCAGTTTTGGATGTGCCAGGCCAATTTAAATGGGTTTGGGGACCAGCCTACATCTCTCAGGTCACGGGAAAATAAATTTGGGAAAGTAAATTTAATTTAAGTTGCCAAGTATACATAGACTCAGGTTGCCAGGTATACGTAGGGTTCCACACAGTTTTTGCAATAAATATATTCTGATTCTGATTCTTCCAAAATACATATAGTCATGGTTTCAGGATGCTCGATTAGCCTCGATTGAAGCGTGTATATGAAACTATGGATATTATCTAAATCATCAAGATTTCAGAGATGTGTCATCTCAACATAACACCTAAAATAAAACATAAATTAAACCTACATAGGATAATATACTACCAGGAGATACTTGTTCGTGTGGGAATTTTTTTTTTTGTTAGGTCAATCATCTCTGATATTTTAATAAATATATCTTAAACATTTTGCAGTTTTCACTCAATAAAAGTAAAAAATTGTATTACACTGTGCTCTAAATAATTTAAGAAAAGAGTATGTGTTTATTATGTTCTAAAAAGAAGACAGACACAACAATCTTACAAGGGTTTTTTGTTGTACTATGGAACCCTAAAACAATCAAACATCTAAAACTTTATCATCATCACCATCTCTATCAAAATCATCACCTATTCTCGCAATCAGGCAAAGTAGCAGTCAAACGCAAGCTTATTAAGACGTTGTTGTTTTTTTTTTTTTTTTTTTAAATAGAATAGATGTATGTTTGGCCACCAACTCGCCTGATGGTAAGCGACGGTGTGGCCGAGGATGGAACACGTTGATCTAGAAGAAATCTATTCACTCTATCCTTGAAGATGCCCAGATTGTAGTTCTCAGGGAACAAGGATGATGGCAGGGAATTCCATTCATTCATAATAACATGTTGTCGAATTTTGATAAAATTTGCAATTGCAATTTGACATAGATATCCACCCTCGCATCCGGCTGAAAAAACGTCTCCGCTAAAATGACTTTTTTAATGCACTCGTACAATCTCATATTTATACGACAAAAGTTATTTCCGGGTCTTTTTATAGTACCCTGATCTAAGGGTATTATTAGAGACCTAGACAAACTTCCTGTAAAAAATATATTACGAATCCCTTTGAACAATTATAAAGAGGTTTATTTTACTTTTATGCACTAACACATGTCTTTTATGCACTAGAGCATAAAAAGCTGTTATAGTCCGCTTACACTGGACATAAACACAAACTACGAGTATGAGAAGCTAAAAAATTAATTAAAACATGTATACCATCTCACTACTTGTGCAGCCTGGGGCATTTTTTTTTAACGGTTGGCAAGCTATGATTTCGAACTCAGTTCACCGTGACCAAGAAGATGGTAAGCACGCTTAGCTTGGAATGGGAGCTGGATCTCAAGTAAGGTAGTTGGAACACCACTTGGCGACACATTATCAACTTGAGAGTGGTAGCTAGCCAGCGAGCCCCACCTTGATGGGATAAAATTTGTAATAAAAATGGGTTACATAGTACATATGGGTACATTCCCTAACGTGACTGTTATATACTGATACATTTATTGTTTTGATTTACTTTAGATAGGTACATTTTGTCAAGTTTCAATAACCGTTTACTATGGAACAGCAGATTCTTTATTCGCGATTTTATAGTTTGTCGCATAGTAAAATTTGTTGATGATGATGAGTACAATGACCTGTTTTTGGCTTATGACAAGCATAATGCTTAACCTCGTATTAAATGAAGATAGGTTCTCTCTTGAGAAACCAGCAGTTTTTACAAGAAGCTTGTAAAAACTGCTGTTAGTTGTGATGGGTAAATAAATAAGTCACAAAACTCAATGATGAAATATAAATTACTTAAGAGATATGTGTGTTTTATGCATGTACTAATCCACAATTTTAACCAAAATTTACCTGCTAGGTAGGTATATCTCATTTTCAAGAAGTATCTAGAGTAGGTATAATCTAGAGATACACACCACCCTTATTTATTTTTATCACGTATGGTTCAGCATATTTACTTATTAAAAGATAATAAACAGACAGAAAGACAGGCTCTTTCACATTATTTTTTTAAATATTAGTAAGTTTAACTGAAGTCCTAGAATGATGAGCAGTGTGGAATATTGCTGGTATATTTTTCTAATCTATACATTGGTAAGGCCTTTTGTAATCAAATTAAATAGCATAATTTCAATACATCTTGCGCAGGTTCTAACTACTGAATAGAAATTTATGAATAAGTACTTACCGATACAAAACTTTTAAAAATGTTCCAAACCCGCGACATGTTGCTACTTCTCCGGTATATGTTACAGTCATCTTTAAACTTTGATTTAAACTTAGTAAAAATAGAAATGATAAATATTAAATTTATTATCACAGTCCCAAAGCTAGAATGATTTCTTTGTCGTAAATATGAGCAAAATTAAAGCACTAGTAGAACTTGGTGCGTGTTAGTTTTAAACTAACAGCAGTCCTGAAATTATCCATGGAATAAGCATTGATTTTAATCAACGCGCACATTACGTTCTCTCACACATTTATCTTAAGCTTTGGATAGATGACTGATATCTACCAAAAATCAAAACACGACAAAAAACTGACACACGCGCACTCTCTTCGTGAAGTTTATTTTTACTAATCGCAAAGACTAATCGTAGAATAGAGATGAGCCGTGGTGAAGCATCTTTTTTTTTATTTTTATATCAGTTGCTTTGAGATCGAATAAAAAGTGTTACAAGCATTATTAAAGCCGTTACAGACGTTCGAACCACGAACCACGAACCGCTGTCTAACCAACAGGGGAATGAATATTTGTTACAAGCATGATACCTACAATCTTAGCACTAAGTACAAACACGCTCGTAACGCGGCGCGTTGAGTTGTTCTCTAATAGTTGGCCATTATGCCTTAGGAAATAAAGGAAGGTAGTGAATTTGGTCAGTTAAAAAAACTTGCTTATTCTCAAATATCTATCTGTCTGTCTGTAATGCTTGTTTTTGTGTAATTTTATTTCGTAGTATAGTATTTTTGTGTTATTGTTTGCTAACAAAGTATTTGTTTTTCCACAACACAACACAAATAATTATGTACCTAACATAAGTGTGCCTTACCTTGCCGTGTCATAAAAAAAAATATCTGGGACATTTTATGACATCTCCTCCTTTTATTGTACGTGTCCATGAACACGGAACACTATTACTCCAAGGAGTAATAGTGTGATGAATAAGTGTCATTGCAACAAACACGAAAAAATTTAGAACCATGCCATGCACAGTAGGTCTGTGATGCCATGTCTTGAAGCGTCATCTATTGATGGTTGCAGAACTATGCTCTTAGGGTTGTCAGAAAACTTCCCATGCGCGTTCAAAATTGCGGTTTTATTTTCGCTCATTGCTGAGAGGGCTAAAGCCATTAAGGCTACCTCGTCTTCTGTGTTTTACTGTCATAAATTATATTACCCCAGCAAAGTATTGGTGACTTTACTAGAGGCTCTTCTTTTGGAATTGACATGAAAGTACACGTTTCACCCCATTATATCATTTACCCACACTCGAGCACATTCATGAACATATATTATATAATAATCCACTATTAGTACATGTCCTAGCAGTTAACACATAGATCATTTTTTTTTTCTCTAAGTGGGAACAAGATAGGCGGCATATAGGCAATTATGATGATGATCATAGATTAACACAAATACACATATGTATAAAAAAATAATGCAGTGATGCGACATGTTTTTTCCACGGGTGCGCCAAGCGCCAATACTCCTTTTGCAGTTTCTGGGAATTCAACGATTTTTAACTGGCAACAGTCAAAAACTCAAAAATGCCAATATACAAAATGGCCGATTTGTGGCTTTGAGTTTTGTAAACGTGCGAAATTACTCGTATTGTCGTTTAATAAGCGTTTTTTCTTAAAATTCCATCATCTATCTTTGCATCTCAAGCTGTCAATTTAATGTGGGGGAGCAATTAAAAGCTCAATTGATTCTTTCATAATGAGCGAAATTGAAGCTAGTGAGGGTGCCTCGGTGGAGGCTAAGCCGGTTCCAGCTATTGAAGATGTAAAATTCCCGCCTTTCCCTGGTCTGTAGGAAATTAGGAATTATTTTTACGATCTACTTCCTTTTAATTGTTTACTGACTGAAGTTATTCTCAAAACGTTATCTTGCAGACCCCTCGGATAAAGATTTTGACGACGATTTGCCTGAAGAAGAAAAAACTTTTTACAAAAACAAATTCCCAGGTAAAAGTATATTCTTACTTGTTTGCATTTCATCAATTGTAAGTTAGCTCATACGTTGATACACGACTGTCTCTTTCAGATATAAATGCTGTAGTAAACGTAAAACTACACTGTACGGCTTGTGATCGCCATTTGGGATGTTCGGCGAAGAACGACAGCCGCATGAGGCATCATCCGATGCTCAGGACTCTTATTTGCCACACTTGTCACTCCTTTTACAATAGTGGAGAATTTGATAAAGGTGAAGATGGATCTGAACTGTACTGCAGATGGTGTGGTCAAGGGGGCCAAGTGTATTGTTGCTCTGACTGTGTTCATGTGTTTTGTGCTGTAAGTTACACAGAATGTAATCATCATTTTCTTGCCATTACTTTACTACAATAGTGATACTAACAACGTTTTTAATAACACTTTTAAATTGGTACTAGACAGTTTATTAATTATGATTTTCAGAAATGTATTAAGCGCAACTTTGGAATGGCAAAAATTAAAGAAATTGAAAATACTGATGACTGGAAGTGTTTTAAGTGCAACCCGAAGTGCCTATGGGAGATACGAGCTGTGTGCTGGGCTCTGTTACGCTTTTGTGATATCAGAAATAAGTAAGTAAACATTTTGTAGTTTGTTTTATATATTAGTTCTAGTTTGTACATAATTCATATTTGCCTAATTATTTAGACTTAGATTTAAATAGTTACAGTAATTAATTAGTTTTTTTCTAAACACATTTTATTTTCTTATTTTTTTTTTTTTATGTCAGTTGTAAGTACAATAATACATCATTTTTTTTTGTAAAACACTGTTTTTCACTATCACGTTCTTATTCGAGATGGGGGCGATAAGTCCTGCACTGACGTCCCGCTTGGGGTGTATTGTGCATTTCCCCATACCAGCAGCTACCCGAGCCAACCCAACTCCTTGAAATATCGGAGTGAGGCTTTGGAGCGCTGGCACAGTTGCTCCAGTGGCGCAGATGGAATTGTGCATAATGACGATGAAAAGCAGTCTAGCTGATGTGATAGATAGATAGATAAACTCTTTATTGTTCACACCACAAATAACATATTACACAATAAAATAGCTTTAAACAAAACAAACTAGCGTAACAATCGTGATGTGGTGACGTGGATGATGAAGTTAGCGAAGTCTCATGCAACCCGGTAGCGATTCTAGTTTCCTCTGTGGCTTCACAATGCCACAGCACATGCTCTCCAGTTTATTTCTCCTTCATGCAGCCACGACACAGTGGAATGTCCGTGGCTCCACTGTTGCTATCACTGTTGTTCAGTACAGTTATATGATTATTTATGGGATATTTACCCTGGTAAGGTTGTGGAAGGAGCTCCCGATATTTCGGAGTAGTTACATACATCATGTTCATGTGTACTTCGTTCGTGAACATGGTGCATGTAACAGCGACGAAATATCGGGAACTCCTTCCACAACCTTTCCACGGTAAATATCCTGTAAATAATCATATAACTGTATTTTTTTGTTTATCTATCATGATGGGCGACTTCACTCAGTATCATAAAAAAAAAAAAAAAAAATACCTATTTCAAACAAGAAAAAAAAATTGAAATAATTTTGTACATTTTCCAGAATAGTGCATCACACTGAAGATCCCGAGTTAAAGGAAAAATATCAAAGAGCAATATCAATGGACATGTCTGAATGTTGTAAGAATAAAGGAAAAAGGAAAGAAAAAAATGATTCTGCTAAAAAGAAAGAAAAAGAGACACACACTATTAAGAAAGAAGATATTAAGAAAGAAGACATTAAGAAGACCCTACCCAAATTGCCTGCAACAATACAAGTATGTATTTAGCAGTTTTCAAAAACATTCATGTCATCCACATTTTTGTAATTGCTCATATTGCCATTCTGGCATAACAAACTAAGCAAAGAAAATTTAGCTTATAATACTGATACAAAATTAAAAACAAAATTATTTAAATCACATGATTGATTTTAGTTTTAAATATCTTTGGTAGGTAGGTATATTTATGTAATTTATAGGAATCCGTAGCCTGACAAGGCACCCTTATAAATTCATTCTGTCCTTCCATAGGATTTTTTTTTAACCTAACTACTATAAATAGATAAGTGCATGTAACATTGCAAAATTACAGTTGTAAGTTGTAATTATAGATCTCAATTTTAAAAGTTTTTATTTTATAATATTGGATTTGGATTGTTTTTTTTTTATAATATTTATTTATATTGTTCTGGTACATGTGAAATGAGGATGAAATTTATTTTTACACTGCACCTCCTCGTGTGTGGTATCATTGAAAAGGTCTTTTAAAATGAAGTTAAAGTTTAGTACATCACTTTTTAATAAAGTCTATCATTTGCGAATTATGGATCGCCACAGTGGCAAAAACTTAGACCCCCCCCCTTCATTTCTAAACTGTAACTTACAATATGGATAGGTCATATTTAACACCTTCATTCAAAATTATTTAGAACATCTAATTATGACTTTTTGAGTAACAGCGATAAAACTGTGATAAATTCAAGGATTTCTAGCTCAAAGGTCATTGACCTTTTTGTGAAATGATCTTAACAAACAATGTTTTTCAATCAGTTATCTCTATGGTTAAACCATAAAAAGTATATTCTATGTCGGGATGACACATCTTAGAAATTTTAAGTCCATTCATTCGAATTTTTCTTAAATCTTCAATTTCTTAACTATGACTATAATATGCATGTGGCCTTATGTTTAATTTATTACAAATAACAGGCTTAGCGATGAGTATAACTATAATACATAACGAATATAATACATTACACATACTGAAAAAATAAATTGAATTGGTTGATTAATCTCTGAGATATGAGTGTTTAAAGTTTTAGGTTGGGATAGAGAGGGGATGTACCATCCCTTTCTCGCAAAGGGTGTGTTAGTATAGCATTTCTATGCCGCGCTTGAGGCTTGACGTTATAGCGTGTGTCTCTGTCTAGCATGAAATTAAAATACTTATAACTTATTTATTTTTGAACTAATTTAAATTTAGATTTCGTCAATAGGCTCTTTTGATGATCAGCTTTTTTATAAGGTAATAAAAAAATATTTGTTATCATGCCTATTATATGGTTTTGATTTCGGAATCCTAAATTATGCGTGTCTCGACACACTCTTAGCCAGTTATTTTAAAAGGGTTTTTGATGTCCATCTCATGTAAAGGAAAGTGCCCATGTTGTTGTATGAAATCTTACTTTCTTAAAAAGCCATATTGAACAAAGTATCCTTAATTTTTATGTGGATGGAAATAACAATAGGTAACTTATGTTACTACATTACCCCAATTTATTTTTGTCATATGCACCCTCCATTCTTAAAATTCTATGTACCACTCTCACACCCACCACCACCAAGATAAATTGGAATATCATGAGCACTGATTGGCTATTAAGAGAACAGGTTGTGGGCATCTTTTAATTGACTGGCTAGGTGTTTGACCGCATCTCACCTGACGATATGTGATGGTGTGATGGAACACACTTATCCTGGAATGGAATCTGGCTTCATAGATTGAACTATTTGTACTAGGCTGACCTGTGTAGCTGCAGTCAACCTTGATTTTAACATAAGTATTTTACAACTTGCAGGTCAAGAAGTTTGCTTCTATTAATATGGACGAAACTCCAAAGAAGCCTGTAAAACGTTCTGCCAGTCCTAAAGTCAGAATATCACCAGGATTCATTCAAAAACCCATTGCAATAGCCCCTTGTACTCTACCCGTACCACCATTGAAGAAAGTTCGAGTAAGTATTAATCAGGGGAAGTGGGATATTTTTGCTGTAAGAAGCTAAGTTTTATTTGAATTCTACAATACTCTGACTGTTTTCTTTTTAGCTGTTATGACTGCAGTAGATTGTAAAAAGATACACACACACAGTACAGTATCAGACTATTATGTTCCCACTGCTGGGATTCAGGCCTTCTCTCAGTGAGAGAGTATGGGCCCTCCTCCTTTTTTCCTCACAATGTTTACCTTCCCCGTTTTTAAGCGATGGCATTGAAACTACATATAATTTATTTAGGCACTAAATAAGTCATTGGTGCATGACCGTGGATCCAACCGGGTGCCATCTTATTGTAAAGCGCACATACTACCACTCGGCCATCAACGCACATAAAAAGATAAAATAAATTTATTTCCAAATTTATTTTATCTTTAAATACATTAAGTAACTACATTTTAATAAAACAACAAAATTATACACCAAAAATAAAAGAGACATTTTCAAGACATTCTTGTGGCATCCCCCACTAGGCTCAAGAGTCTCAAGACCCGTAATACGGAGACCCACAAAACTAAAAACAATACAAAATAAGATTGTAACTGGATGTTCTCCAGTGAAATATTTAAAAAAAAAAAAACCATTCAGCTTATTGCAGGACTAAAAAAACTTGAACGGAGTAACTCGAGCAAGTTATTCTTTCTGACTCCATCACAATCACTATATGAGCATGATGCATTTCAATGACTAACAGCTGACAGAAACAATATCTATTGAAATAAATTCTCTTTAAAAAACCAACTTCAAAAAATCACACAACAAACATTTTAAGCCAAAATGCCATGACACAGAAGAAAAATAATATTTTATACACAGATTTTGTAGTCGGGTCGAATGTTAACAATGTGAGGGGGTTCTTTATCATCAGCCATAAGACGTCCATTGCTGAACATAGGCCTCCTCCTTAGCACGCCACACTGAACGACATCCTACCATCTGCATCTACTGGATGCCCTCGACTCACATGATGTCGTCTGTCCATCTAGTGGGAGGCCTACCTACACTGCGTCTTCCGGTTCGTGGTCTCCACTTAAGAACATTTCTTCATATGTGGCCTGCCCATAGTCACTTGAACTTGCAAATTGTAGCAGCTATGTCGCAACACTTAGAATCAGGACATCTTATGTACTTGAAAGACTTCCTAGTCCATAAAACCCTATGTAACAACATTTTGAAAAAAACAAGGGATACCTCGTAATTAAACTAATAGAGAGATATGGCCTCAAGGTATTATGGTTTAGAAACACCCTTGGATACACACCCTTGGATCCATATCCAGATTCGGTAGTGTAACTCTGTATGAGGACATATCTGAGGCCTACCACAACGACTCCAGAGCCAACTTCAAGGTTGTTAACGGGTATTTTAACACCAAGTTTGCAACTTCATAACCACTCAATGAGCTATGGAAAGGGCTATGCTCTGCGTTTCTCGTTATCTAGAACTAATCAAGGCCAGAAAACCAAAGTCACCGACATTGCTCAGCTTATAAGCAATAAATGGCTGTGGGCTGGTCATGTCTCTTATAGAACCTTGGGGTAGACATATTCTAGAATCGAGACGAATCACCTAATGTAGTGTAGGAGTGCCCTGAGACCCCGACCCCGATGGAATGACTTAATATGAGGCAACCGGGAGTGGCTGAAAGTGAAAAGCAGAAGATTATGCAGTGGCTTACCTTAGGAAAGGCATATGTCCAGCAGTGGACAAAGATGGGCAAAAAATATGAGATAGAGATTGTAGATGGAGAAAAGAAATGACACAATAAAACCTATCGTGTGGACTGAGGCGGTCGAAATCTCTTAGCACAACCTTCTGTCCGCCAAATAGATAAAAAAAACGACGATTTTGCAGTCTAGGTAACTTTTCGGTATCTGTTGAAGTATTTTCACTGTGTATTTTTGTGATTACAGATGTCTGGTCCTTTGATGAACCCAATGAGGATGCCAATGGAAAGAAAAATTGCCAATACATATTCACGTGTTCCATTCAAGCCAAGACAAACGTTCCCTATTCCAGTAGGACATAATCCATTCAATGGCTTACAAAATCCATATTCCATAAACATGCCGAACCTGGTTAGCGACAATATAAACCTGTCGTTGGAAACTTTAACTCAGGCGAGTATTCTGTATGAAATGCAACCCATCTGACCCCTCAATATTGATAGAAGCATAACAAATTATGGCATGCGTGGTCCTATATTGGTTTTATCAGTATCCAATCAGCTACAAAGTTGTGTCATGCTATTAGAAATACCCTAGCGATGGCACTGGACATTATACAGGATGTTTGGTAGCTGAGTGTAAAACCATTATGGGGGATGTTTTTAATCTCTAATAGTACTTTAGGGATACCTCAGCAATGATGTTTTGATTTGATTTTGTATTGATGTTTATTATCTATTAACTAACACAGCACAAAACATCACATACATCAGTCTAATATATGTGTAAGTACAAAACAAAATGAAGTACTATAAAAATAAATTAAAATATTCACTCAATATCAATACAATAATTCAACTTAGTAAACAATTCATTCATATTTGACAGCCCCGTTAGCTCATTTGGTAGTGTACCTGCCTTCTGCGCTTGGGGGCGTGGGTTTGATTCCCACCTAGGATAAACATTTGTGTGATGAACATGTGTGTTTGTTCTATGTCTGGGTGTTAATATCTATTTAAGTATGTATTTAAAAATATATATGTATGTATATCAGTCTCTGGCAGCCATATTACAAGCTTTGCTTAGTTTGGGGTCATATGACCATGTATGCAATAATGTCCTAGATATTTTATTTATATTTAAAGTAAAAAATCAACATATGTATTACACTACAAAATCATACAGGTTAGGACATTATCTCTGTACGGACATGGTGTCCAGAGGTCTTGCAGTTCTGAGCTGGGCTTGAGATTTTATTAATTTGATGACTGATCCCAAGCAGAGGGTTGCCAACCATCCTCTCTTTTAAAATTAGGATTTTAATTTGTTAATTATAATAGCCTCGCGTAGCATCCTTGGTACGTACCGGTTAGAATTTGAGGATTATCCATATGAATGTAGTTGTTGGGGTTGTCAAGGGTACGCTCAGAAACTGCAGACCTGGTTGTGTGTCTATTTTGCATGTCAGCTATATGTTCTTTAATATGATAACCGATGCTTTTCTTTGCCTGATATAGGATATACTACACTCATAATGAAGCTTATACACTCCTGCATCTTGTAAAGGGATATTAGATATGACTGGTCTTAACAGTTGATTTGTCTTTGCAGCTTGAAATAGTTTCAAATAATGTAACATACGCACGATATAATCCGTTACAAGTGCTTAATTTCAAAGGCAGATTAGGTTTAAAATGGCCTAAGCTATTAGCTATCATTCCCTAACAGGTTTACACACACCTACTAAACCTCTATATTATACTATACATTACACGTCAAACTGAAAGGCGTATTTATAGTAAAAAATATATAATTTGTATATGCCTCTAGAAATGTGTGGTTAAGATTTGTTTATCGGTTTTTGTTATATCATCATCATCAGCTAGAAGACGTCCACTGCTGAACATAGGCCTCCCCCATTAACCTCCACACTGAAAGACATCCTGCCATCTGCATCCAATGGATGCCCGCGACTATATGGCTTATATGGCTTGAGTAAAAAAGCAATAATGAAAATTTATATTTTATAGGGTCTGGATATGGCAGCTGTGGCAGCATTTAAAAATGATTCTTCATCAAATTCCAATGCTGTTGTTTGTACTCCTGACTTCCCATTGGAACCTTTGTGTGAGGTAGGTAAAAATATTATGTTGGTACACATATTCATAACATTTTGAATAACTTTATTATAACGAAGTCTTTTGTTCCTAAAGCCCGATGACGATTGGAGCGTTTCATCGCGTTTGGTGAAATTAACTAAAAAGCAAGTCGGTCAAAATTTTAAATCTTCACTTAAAAAAATATAAAATTAGAGGGTATTCAGAGCTATCTACTGGGGGTATACTTGTTTGTCTTGCAAAATTGTATGTATAAATATTTTCATGTTTTTTATTGATTAGCCGATGTACGCGATTTTATTCGCTTCAGACACATCATAATGACGTTGATGTGTGAACAAGTTATCATAAATAATTTATAACAATGGTCTATACTTAAAATATTTGACCGTTCGCGCGATTGTGATGGTTTTTAGATTACTTGACTGAATAGGAATTTGACCAAACGCGACGAAACGCGAGAGTCGCGGCGTACAAGTGGTCTTGGAAAAATCAACCCTTTGCCAGATGGATGTCTTTTCCCCCGGCCACATGTACGCCGCGACTTTACTCTCCAGTGTTGAGTCTGAAATAAGCGTAACTATTTTTATTATATTGCATTTTAAAGACTTCAAACTTAGGCCAAGGGTAGATTTACAAAATGGGGTTAGCAGCTAGAAACTTTACATTGCTGGCACCGTCTTTTTTTGTATTTGAAAAATGTCATATAGACAGAAGTACAAATTATTTGTTTTTATTTTTAAACCTCCAATGTAAGATCTGATAATCTACAAATGGCTGAACAGATTTTCTTGAATCATAGCTAAGTCCACTCGACCAAGTCACCTTAAAAAAAACTAAATCAAAATAGGTTCAGCCGCTTGGGAGCTGTGATGCCACAAGCAAGACACATATACACGTTAAACTTATAACACCCCTCTTTTGCGTCGGGGATTAAAAATCCATGACGAAAATCCGATAACAAAGGTACTAGTATGCTAGCACTGCTTTGACAATTACCAACACCATTGTCGAATACACATATTAAATCAGTACTGTTACTACTGTACTATTCACTATAAGTACTTTTATTTATGGAAAATCAAGCATTGTGATCTTTCTAATAAATTTTTTCTTGATTATAGGTAACGGAAGACAACGACGATGATGTCGAGTGTATAACACCTGGTCCAGTAGTACCTCCTAAGATAAGTAATCCACCACCTCTCATTTCTCGATCTTTACCCGACTTTTCCCACGAAAACATCGTACAGATGACTGAAAACGATGTTACAGTGAATTCTCTCACTGGAGGACTGAAATTCCGAGTCGATCCTCAAACTTTATCTGCAAAGAAAATGTATCGCTTGCCGGACGGCAGAATTTTCGCTATCAACCCAAATCCAAACATGCCCGGTGGTTATTCGGCGACCATTGTATCGGTCTCCGACGCCGGTGGCAAGACAGCAGCGAAAGGGGGTGAGACGTTTGCTGCTAAACTAAGCGCAGTCACTTCGTCGCCCACACCATCAGGATCTAATACGAAGCAGCGTAACAGCAATACTCGCAAACAGAAAGGGAAGGCAACACAAGGTCCCAAAGTAAACAAAACGAAAGATACTGAGGAGCCGAGGTATAGTGATTTTAAAGTACCGGTAGAATGGTATCGGTACAATTTGGTTGACGCTGTAGATGCTTTAGATTATTCCCTATCGCGTCTGAACAAGTTGAAAAAGGAAACAACTACAGGGTACCTCCGGACTCGAACTGTTGATGAAATAAAATATTTACATCGAACTTTAGAGCAACTTTTAACTACATCTTCTAAAAGATTCATTGAAATCCGTGAAAACCTGAACAAGGAACTGAAACAATTCATTTCAAAGAAAACACGGTCGAGCATCGGAGAGGCGCCTGAAGAAGATGACGATGTTGAATTTTTACCCAACGCGGGTAATGATGATCCAATATTCATTGACGAAAATTCGATTGACTCAGTTAATGTTAATGAGAGCCAAGAAGTCGATTTGACTGGTGTCGCAAGTAGCGAACATAATGATAGCACTGAAAATAAAAATGACTCTGATCCCCTTTGCAATGATGAATCAATTGTCGACGGCAACAATACTAGTGACAGTTTTAAGGATTCTATGCTAGACGCACATAGTCCGAATGTTTTGCGAGATGATAAAGTTAATGATAAAGATGCTGACATGATTGACGAATTAAATTCGGAGTCTGAAAAGCAAGATGTTAAATCAGGCGATAAAGAGAATGGAAAGTCTGAGGACATCCAGGACACCGATCTCGAAAAAACGCAAGGTGAATTAAACGAAAAAGACTCGAAATTGACTGAGAAGCAGGATGGAAAGTTAAATGATAAACCCAACAGTGAAATTAAAGACGAAAACGATGAAACAACTAGTGATATTGAAGATGATTTAAAGTCTAGTGGTGAAATGATTACTGACCAAAAATCTGGTGAAATTAATGGTGAGGTTGAAAATGAAGATACGGATTTTGAAAAGGGAGATATGGATGTTAGTAAGGAAGATATGGATGTTAACAAGGAAGATATGGATGTTAATAAAGAAGATATGGAAGTTGATCACAATGAACAAAATGGATCTAAAGAAAAGGCTGAAGCTGATGATAAGGAAAATCAAGATACTGAAATGAGCGAGGAAATGATTGAAACATTGTTAAAGGATAATGATACATTAGATGGTATCAATATTTCGAATACAAATAGTTTGGACATTCTAGACGATTGAACATAAACATTAGGTTTACATTTTTTAAATAGCTATTTGTAACTAGGAAAGCATATACATATTATGGAATAGGTAACTAAAATGATACTTGTATAGGATTAAGGTAGCATAAGAATATCTGTTGTAAGTTTTATTCATAAGGTAATATTTTAAACCAGTCGTATATGTCGTGGTAATTTATAAAAATAATAAAATTATAGAGACATGCAATTTATCTCTAGCGAATTTATTTGGTTATAGAATACTAGGGGGTTTATAAGGGAGCATTCCCCGTATGCTAATCTTAACTTTAGTGTGTTTAGTATGTACCTATGTACACTTGAGCAACAAGCAGTTGAGAGACCCGCAGTTACTGGAGGTTTGTTCCCTTGTATTATGTGCATTTAATTTTGATGGGCACACCACAAGTGACAAATTTTGTAAAAATTTAAACATATACCTATCCGCGCCGCGATTTTGTTTAAGGCCAGGTTTTCCCACTTTTAAGCAACCCTTGTTAGTACAGATAATGCTTAATATATTGTATTTAAGACATATTTAGTGAAGCAAAACCATGGCGCTTACACATAGTCCTGTGTTTCGCTACTCCAAATTGTGAGGTTTTTCTCATATTTTTTTGAAAACCTGTAATGTAAAATGTACCTATACGGTTCCCTCCATAAATGATTACGTATACATAATTTAAACAGCTATTTCAATGAATCTAAAAAAAACGGAGAAATGCTCAAATCAGTGTTACTTTCATATTATTATTTTCTATCGAGCGGAGTGTCCTTTATCGTGTTTCGGTCTTTACGGTTTGCTAGATAAAATTTAAAATTTGATATGACACTATTTTTAATATTTTAAGCTGACACTGTTAGTAGACAAACGAGAATGGCTAAAAGTGGGAAAAGAGGGCCGTAATGATTATACTACATTTTATTCTCGTAACAATCCATCTAATTACTGAGTAGGTGGATTGTTAGTACACGAAAACTACCATTCTGCTCAGCCGTTGACCGCTCACAGCTGAGTGTAAGTGTAGTAGGACTACCTAAGTAGCACAAAATAGCAGCATTATTAATTCTGCAATCTTTACACAACTATTTATCACTCACTAATATAACAAACGTAATTCATATTTTGACAAGAAGCTATAATTAAAATGTACCTACTTCAAGTTACTTAGTGATTTATTTAAACCTATTTTTATATTTATTTTCCTTTTATTTGGTATAATATCACTAATATGTATCAGATAAGATGCCGCGAGTTCACCTACCTCACCTACTTTGCGTGTTTGTTTTCCGTCTTAAGTTGGATCAGTGCTCTAACTTAATTCAGTTCGATCTACGTCGTCTTGGCAGTAGCACGTCAGACGTCAATACAAAAATTTCAAATTGTACTATAGTAAACTGAAAAAAACTCTTCGGAAGCAGTTGGCCTCGCGACTTATAAAATCTGCGCGTCATCTGGTGATTTGCGGCTTCTAACTTGATCTGATCTCGATCTTCTGTCTTGATCACCATTTGTGATTTTTTATTAAACTGCTCTAAAATTACGAATAGATGCGTTGTCAATTCTTGTTATCTTTACACGATGTGTTTTTTTTTTTTAATTTATCTGCTTAAGAACGACAAAAAATAAAAGTACACAGACAATGTAATAGATTATGATTAGTTAAACAGGAAAGAAAGGCGAAATTGGCAATTGGAATTATTAGTGAATATCACTGCTTTAGAAACTCGTTTCCAGCTTTTGGCTGATGTTGATAAATTTACTATTTATTTTGACTTGGTAAACTAAATTTACCAAAATTCCATGCTCCAAATTGTTCCTATTCTTCTCTCACATATAAAAGAGATGTAGATAATTTTAGATGGGCGTAGTTTAGTGCATAAAACATCATACATATTTTTTTCTCTTTTTTTTATAGCCATAACAGACTCTTCAACTTGGCTGACAAACCGCCGTCTAACCAACGGGAGAGAAAGTTTTTTTTTTCTCTTTCTCTCCCGTTGGTTAGACAGCGGTTCATCAGCCAAGTTGACATGTCTGCTAGCTACTTATCCTTTTGAACATGTATATGTGTTCAAGCGGACATCCACAGACCTTTATCCAGAAGACACCGCGCGACACGTCATCAAATCGTATGAAAACTCAGTGTACTGCGTATTTATCATTCCCGGCTGGATCATAGTCATTTAACATTATCCTAAGACATAGACAATTTTTAATTTGTGCTGTTTTTTTTTCTTCAAAAAAGTCATGTTTAATTAGGATTGATTTAAAAAATATCATGCTTTATTAGATTTTTTGATAAAATCTTGCTTTTTTACAACCCTGATGTTTACAGATGGACATGACCCGAGACATGTGCTCTATTTACTTAGTATATATTTTTAATGTTAATAAAGTTGATGTGATTTAAAATTTGATCTTTAAACCTATGAAATGCATTAACAAGAAACTCTATTTGCATAAGTTCTAATAAAGTATGACAGAACGGCTTACACTCACGTTGTTTCTAGGTTGATAAAAGCTCCCAACCAAACGTGAGTGTAAGCCGTTTTGAGAGGGTTTCCCCGTGTACCCACTGCTATAACCCACTGGAACTACGGGAATTTTTTTCCCCCCGTGAAACCACCATGCTAGAGATGGAATTAAAAAACTAAATTTATCCCACCAGTGAACCTGCAGGGGAACCAGTGGGTCCACGGGGAAACTTCCGTTTTGTCATAGTTTTAATAGATCCTCACGCGAGTTTTGATGAAGGAACTTCTGATAATTAAAGATCCTGTATTTTTTCAGTAAGATCAGTTATTAATTTGTTTACTATTGTTGAGGTATTTCAGAAAATTTGAAGTTAAGTAATTATACAAGCCTATAGCCGTAATGGGAGGTTTTCCAAAAGACAATAAAAAAGTTCTTAAAAATGTGTTAGATGACGTTGAACGAGACATGGATATGAAGATTTTGCAAAACCACAGACGAAAAAAAGGTCAATAAAAAAAAATTGCTTATTCTCATATACAGACAATGTCTGACACTATCTGTCATCCTTGTTTTTGTGTTATTTTAATTCGTAGTATAGTATGTTGTGGTTATTGTTTGTTAACAAAGTACTTGGTTTTCCACAACACAACACAAATTAGTAGGACAATAGTGTGCCTTGCCTAGCCGTGTTATAAAATGTCTCCTATTCCTTGTAGGTTTCATTAAACAAATGCAAAAAAACAAACATGTCTCATCAGCGCCATCTAGTGATGGTTGCAGAACTATGTTCCTAGAGCTGTCAGAAAACCGCGACCATTAGCAATAGATGGACTCAAGTTGTATCGCTATATCTGCTTTGCCAGCGTTTTTTTGTCTTCATGACAGAATTCATGGGAGCATAGGTTTTACGAATGAGTGTTGCTCCATACTAAGTTGAAACATGGATAAACGCTCGCCGAATGATCGCTATTAGCATTGACCTTACTGCGAATGTACTACCTATTATTTATTATCAGAATATGTCTTACCGAGACTTCCCGATCATCGATCTTGATATGATTCTCCTCGATCCTTGAGCTGTTATAGGCATCTTGATCAAAATTTCGCATACAACTGATAAAAATGACAGTTGATTTAATTTTGTTCGTTTGGCGGTGCTATGTGGTCGGTGGAGAAATAAGTTGAAAAATAAAATGTCGCGATTGCCTTTTATAACGCAAAAGACCACTTGTATAATTAAGGTTAGTTGTCACAGTTCTAAACGGATGAATCCCACGCGGACAGAAACAGTCGTCGCATAAATACCTACTCCCAATTGAGATAACCTACCATCTCAGAATATCCTTGCTTATTATAAAATATGATAAGATAAATTTTAGTATTGTCAGTGATAGAAGACTAGAATCTAATGCCATCAATTTCTTGTGTCAACAAACTTTTTTTTCATGTAATGTAAATAATTTCTGCACAACTGTTTTCCCTATCCATTGTCTTAAATGTATCGCGTTGTAAACTGAAAGCTTACGGAATAATCATAGATTGAGGCTTGATTTACACCTTGCTTGCTAACGTCGGTCGCTGATGTAATATGCCTATAGTACATTGCGTTATATATTTAAAGCACCACACTGCAATGCAAATTAGATCAGCGAGAGAGTTTGGCAATTATGTGGTGTGATCAGGCAAACGAGAGATATATGCACCTCACCTAAAATTGATACCGCTTTATGGTTGACATTCCGAAAACCCGTACGAAGCGCTTTGATTCCACTTTTATTGTGCGAACTGCTAGTCAGTGGAATGCACTTGCTGAATGGGTGTTCCCCGATAGTTACAATCTGGTTGTCATCAAGTCAAGAGTGAATCGGTTTCTTCTAGGCAAGCGTGATCATCATCGCTTAACATTAGGCGAGTTGGCACCAAGCGCAAGCCTATTTTTCAATTAAAAAAAAAATATGCCGTACAATTATCATTCGTGTTCAAATGTCTACTTTTCATAATTTTTGTTTACTATACCGCAAAACCGATACTTAGGTATATATGTATACCTACATTTACTTCATTTTGCAAACAATAAGGAACTTGCAGCGACACTAATGAACTAAGTGCAGGTGAATAATCCACATGCAATACAGGGCCGCTAGGTCGTCTACAGAGTGAGCTTGACTAAAAACATCCACTCATTTAGACAAAATGCGTTTGCCTCCTTACCATATCTCCCTTGTTTGATTGATGTGAAGGTGTGTGCTTACGAGTATATTGCTACGCGCTACCGTCATCAACACAGGCGCGGATCCACCGTTGTGGGCACGATGGGCATGCCCACAACCTTAATACGTGACTTGACTTGTGACGCCCCACAGCTTTACCCGCGTGAAACTACGATACACTGTACAAAATCTTGGTCAGACCGTCAGATATTTTTTATAAACATTTCTTTTGTAGGAATGCACGAGCAATGTTCATACGCTGACTCGCACTCCCGATTTTCGGGTGGCTGTGACCACAACCTTTTTTGAGAGCTGGATCCGCGCCTGCGTGCACAAAGATAATATAACCACTTGATTGCGCATGAGTAATAATTTGCTTGTGCACGACGTAAGCCACGTCGGTCGGGGGGGGGGGGGGGGGGGGGAAAGTCGTATAGCGCTTGTGATTGGAGAAAACAAAAGTCAGTACCTATTCATCACGGCGGGGTATAGGATGAGCTGTCGAGTGGTTATATCGTCGGCGTAGGTGAAATTCAAGCCTAAGTCTGCTGCTAACTATTATGTACCTACTGTAATAAGCTGTTTAATAAAGGACAACATATGAATTTTGTAAAATAATGACTTTGTTTTACTGAAGGGATTTATGGAGTAAAACCTCAGATGGAAGGCAGTGACTTGATTTTATTAAAAAACGTAAGAAATTATGATCGTAATATATATGTACGTAACTTATGTAAAATGCAAATAATAGACTTAATGCGTAGATACTTTATGAAATAAATAACATCAAGATTGCGAAAACATTAATACATTAGTGAAAAAAAAGCACTTAAAATATCACAATTCTGTACTTAGCTTATCGACAAAATGTTTGAGTAACTCTAAATTTACTATAATATTTTCAAAGATAACACTAAAACAAAGGCACTTTTAACAACGTGTTAACGTAGTAGATACACATTTCATTTCAAAATTGCGTTAGCGTAGCTACCTAATGTGTTTTAAAAACTTTGAGACTCTTACTTACTAATCTTAAATACTACGAATGAAATCACTCTTAATTAATGAACTGTTTTTACCACAGAAAAGAGAAGTAAATAGAACGGAAATGAGAAGGAAACTCTGTCGCCACCGCCAGGTATTGTGACAGATATGTGATTGAACATTCTTATTTATGTCAACGCGCCGAACTTCGCGTCACAGCTGCTAACACAGTTGCTATGGATTTATATGGGTGCAAGTGGCTACAACAAACTTCTTACAAAAATGCCTTGACAGCCGTTCTAATTCAAACAAAAAAAATAGTTTTCTGTGGTTTTTACCGCTCTAGATTTACTCTTAAATCGCAAACGTTCGATAAGTTATACAATGCTTTGTTAAAGCCCGAACAGACGTGTCAACTTGGTCGATGGACCGCCGTCTGACCAACGAGAGAAAGATTTTTTTTTTTCTCTTTCTCTCCCGTTGCTTGTCAGCCAAGTTGACATGGTCTGTAACGGCTATTAAGTTCTCGCTACGAGAACCGTCATGCGAAAACGAGATATAGCAAATCGACGTTTCTGACTGAGGTTTAAGAAGTCAAATTATGCTTTGCCAGATAGAAGGATCCATCGCGATCGCGCTGCCTAATTGAAACCGACAAAGTTCTAATTGTGTCGAGATTCGAAAAGAGTGGGCATTTTAATAATCCAATGAAAGTCCACTTAGTAACGGAAATGGCCTTTCCTCGATCGCTCTTCATGGTAGACTCGCATTGGAGAATAGCTGCCGTTGGAACCTCCATTCGCGTTCAATCCTGTAAAAAATGCAAGAGCTTAGAATATTATGAGGTTGTCACATTTAAAAAAGTCAGGCAAGCGTACCTTTGTCAAGCTGACCGTCCACAGTGGAAGCTTGGAAAGGAAATTGATAAAATAATTGTTTGAGTATACAGCTTAGTTTTACTATAGTCTATGATGTGGTTGGTGTTTTATTATTATGCTAGAAGTTAATTGACTACATATGGGTCCAGCCAACAGTGGAGTGCAAAGGAATGACAATGTCTCACCTACGAACTCAATGAACGCATATAGGAAACAGGTAACTCGTAAAATTTTCTGTTGAAATTTCGATGGTATGCTGTACCGAAAGAATGTTTTGTGAACTCATTAGCGGTTTTTTTTTGCTTTTTATTTCAGTTACCTTGTAGCAGGTGCGTGGGCGGGTGTGAGGCGGGCGAGGCGCAACGTGGTGCCAGCAGCAGGTGGTAGAGCGCCAAGTAGACAGCGGCCGCCAACAGTGCGGCGACGCCGAGCCCGCGGAACACCCCGCGTGCAGACTCCAGCGGCGTCGATAGCGTCATCATGCCGCCCACTATCGCGCCGATACATCGACCTAATATATACACAACTCATCTTAGCAAGTGGTCTGAAGTGACAATATTCACCTAGTAAGTAAAATTTTGTACTCCCTACCTCAGTTTTCACTATAATGTAGGTACAACCTGGGTCTCTTCGAGTCAAGAGTGAATAGGCACCTCATGAGCAAGCACGCTTCATCTCGGACCACATCATCATTTTCCATCGGGTTGTGGTCAAACACTAGCCCATTTCATCATAAACAAATATAATACCTATCACCCATATTTTTTTAGTAAAGGACAGTCGCCGGGCTAGTATCCTAAAGAAAATCTGACACTTGAGCACTGTATTCTACTCGCGTCACTTGGGTGCTATGCAGTTCGCAACCCAGACTTGGTTTGTATTGCTATTTTTGACACCGTCACTCATCACTCAGGCGAGTCGTGGTCAAAAGAATCACGAATAACTTTTCCTTGGATTCCCAACTAGGCCATTTAAAGTTTCAATCAGCCGTATAGTAATTAATTGTCAACAACACAGCCTTTTTTACTTGACATTCGACATTAGATTCTGGGTTACTAGTTCACAAAGGCTGCAATAATTTGCAGCTACTGACCGATGCAAAAGTGAGCGATGACCGGTAGCGCCTGTCCCGTAGTGGTGTATTTCCTGGGCACGAGGTGTCGGAAGTAGAGCACGGCCGTCACCCATACGAGGCTGAGAGTAAACACCTCCAGCGCCTCGCATACCGCCACCCACGTGTAGTCTGTGCTGAATGCTAGACCTGAAGAAATGAAGAGGTGAGTTATTTTTATTATAAGACACGCAAAAGTCAGGAAGGAAAAACTATAGACATGGGAATTTATTCACCAGTGGGAATTAACAGGCAATATTGGGGTTATTATTGTTGCTAGTCTGCAAATAGCCAAAATTAGCCCAATATACCTACAAGGCCAATAAATGCACCTCAACTTTTTATAATCATCGTAGTCAGAGTCAAGATTATGGAACATACCGGTGTATCGCAGTCCATAGAAAGTAAAAGCGATTATGAAGACATTGGAATGTCCGATGTAGTCGACTAGAGCTTCGGCCCAGAATAGCGCTGGCACGGCTGGCAATGCGCCTATGGTCAGAGTTAGTCCGACTTCTGTCATCGTACCGTTCAGATCCAGTACGGTCCTGTGGAAGGAGTGATTTTCGAATTAAGAATACATACAAAAAATATGTCATATATGTATGTATTACCTATACCAACCCCAATCTTCCTGCACACGGTTTTCGTCAATGATACACTAAGCTAACTAGATAAGTACTTACCATGGCAAGTAAGCGTCAATTCCGCTCCACAGAGTGCCTAGTAAAGCAAGCACAGCGAATACGGCGGCTGTTTCAGCTCCGTACCGACGCACCGTATTCATCGGCATCGTAAGAACGCCTGTCGCAGTGTGCCACCACCACTCGGGCGTTGATAGAGGCATGTGACTGTAAGAAAGACACCAAACCTACTGCATTACTTGCTTATTACCTACTATTTACATAGTTGGTATATTATGCTCACTGGCAAATCAAAATCGAGTGTCTTACTATCTCCACTTTTATGTCTGTATACAAATTATTTACTTCATTAGTGGTATGTTAAAAAACCTTTCCTTAATTGTTGACTAAGCAAAGGGTAAATTTGTCCACTAATTGTAGAGATGTGTTGCGATAAAAAAATGGTTATAAAAGATAAAAGTTATGAAAAATTACAGATACAGGCAATTATCCAAGAGCGAAATCTAATTATCTCACCTGTCGAATAGTAAAATAAGCGCCCCGATCAGCATAAAGATAGCGTGCATTACAAATGGCACAAGATACGGATTGTCAGGCGTAGATTCTGCAGCCAAGCCGGCCAGCGGCGGGAAGATTGCCAGGCCCAATGTTCCGAACGCCAGCTGTCTTCCAACGTCGCCGCGCCCGAGGGATGTCTCTCGCGTGGCTATCACGCAAGCTGCTCCCAACAGCGCTAGGCCGGCTGTTGGCCAAATGTCTGCTAGTATCCTGAAAATAAACGTTTTTTTTTTAATTGTAGGTTATTTCAGTAAGCTAAGCTAAGTATTCCAGATATTGCCTGCGCTATAGATGAGCGCTTCGTACGAAAAATCTGGCTCGCAACGTTTTCCATGTCATAGTGCAAGGTTTTCCTCAGTATGTCTCAACCTCATTCATCATAAATTTATTATCAGCCTTTTATGTTCCCATTGCTGGGATACATGTCTTCTCTCAGAAAGAGAGAAGATGGACTCTGCTGGCCCAGTGCATGTTGGTGTATGTCATGTTTGTTCTTAAACATGTCGGTTTTCTCACGATGATTTTCTTCACCGCTTTTGAGTTGCATAATATCTCTTACCTCACGACAAGGTAACTCCAAAACGTGTAAGAGGGGTCTCCAATGACCAGCCGGCACTCAGCGTTGGCTAAAACGCCATCGGGTTCGTCGTAAGGGTCGAGCACTTGGCATCGCACGGCGGGCATGCATTCGCTCTCTTGCTGATATATATCCGCAAGACGGTTCGGTGGAACCAGGCATTGTGATCTACCGCCTGCAATTAATAAACATTGGTGAATTCGATAACATTGCTGTAGGTAATATTTCCAGTATGAAAGGAAAAGCGAGTAAAAAATCGGATACTTATATATGGGATTTGAATTTGAAGTTCCAAGGTGATGCGATGAGAGTAGATCAGTCTTATAATTTTGTGTAGGGGTAGAGATTAAGCCCTTTAAATATTTATCTGTTCTAGGGAGATCTAATAACATAGATATTACCAGATAGAACACGTTTTTCCTTCAAGGTATTTGCAGGTACGATGTGTACTTCGATATTTACTGTTTAGTCACGTACCATCTGCACTACAGTAATGTCCTACATTACGTGCAGTTACTAAATGTAATCTAATGAACAATTCCAATGCAATTGACAGGGTCATAGCGTATGTGCGCCTTTGATTAATTTTACGATTGCATAGCTACACGTCCGTTCTCAAATATGTACAAACAAGCCTACCTAGTCGTTATATTTTGGCGGCAACTCATACACAGAGGTTCAGTTTCTGCTCCTTTGAGCCGGATATCTGAGTTCCTTTGCCTTGCACCCTGGACCACTCCGACCAGCGGAACAGATCCACAAATTTTCTTTTTCAACGATACTACTATTAAGTTGTCTCGATAGAAATATTTTTAAGGGACTTTCTGGACCAAAACCTTAACGGATTGGCGCTCTGGTGAGAGTAGCTCGGTGGGTCGATTATATCACTAAACTCGAGTGTCAAACTTAACCAAGATTCGCTCGGAGGTCTCAATATAGCTGGAGATCAAAGTCTGAAAATGATAGTCAAGGTTACTCACTAGTACGATAAGTGCACCAGTTAGAGTCCTCCACAGTAGAGTTGTCCTCTGCCGGTTCGGGCGCCAGCAGCGACAATGGCACGCGCATCCTGTCTACGTGTTTCATGTACACGAGGCACTGGCCCTTGTAGCACAAGTGAGGCGGATTCACTTCGAAATCAGGACCGCTATATTCCTCCTCCAGGGTCGTGTTCGGCTTTTGAGTCTAGGAAGTAGAAAACACACTTCACCAGTTATTAAATTTGATCTGAATTTACCAAAATTATCTCAAAATCTTGGCGCTCCTTTCGCTCGTGCATTATTGTGTTCTTTGATCACGCACAACCTGCCACATAATAATCTGTTCTAAAACGACCACAGTATGCTTTGCACGCACGCGCTTATGTATTGGTTTTGAACACTGGCAAAAAAAACGCACTCTTAATTCTAACACCCCTCGAATAAAAAAACCTGGCTACAGTATCTATATCTACGTTAATTTAATAGACTTATAATCTCTCTTCTAACCTTAGAGTCCTCAAAGGTATTTGTGCGTTCGTTAATTTTTCGAGTTTTTTTATCAGTAGCAGTTCAAAATTATCTTGAAAATATGTATTGAACAGGTTGGACTGACCGTGGTTGCATTCGCGACGCTGCTGTACATGGGGCTGAGTGTGGTGGTGGTGGAGGTGGTGGTGAAGGGCTGCCGCACCCACGTCATGTTCTCGTCCGCGCATCCATACTCGCATGCACCCACCGCGAGCACACCTGTCTGGAACAATACGCTAGGTTAGTGCGTCCTATCTAAACGGATTATTAATCGAGCGAATAAAAAAATACTGGGCGACTTAAAATTAGATTATTTAATACTAATTGGGCGGCAATTACATAATTTTTGCAAAAAGTTAAACAATCAGTTTACTCATGTTATTAGTAAAAAAGTTGAAAATGAATTCCAAAAAATTATTAATATAAAAAACCGACTTCATCAGAACTGGACCAAATTGAAATTGGGCCTAATGAGAAGCACCAGCTTTCAAATAAAAAAAGTATCATCAAAATCGGTTCACCCAGACAAAAGTTCTGAGGTAACAAACATAAAAAAAGCGAATTGATAACCTGCCCCTTTTTGGAAGTCTGTTAAAAATGACCAAAATCTAAGTGGCCGACTGGAATTACCGAGTGGGCAACTGTAATATCAAATGAGTATTGAATCATCAAGTCATGTTTAGTATTTTAACCCCTTTAATTTGAATTTATATTCGTTCGTTTAAATACTACCCTATCTAAACTATTTTACTCGGCAGCACGGGATTCATATTTTGCAAGGGCCCAAAAAGATGATATTCTCAATTTCATTGTAAAATTATGTATTCTGTGACATCTCCGTCAATGGGGTTGGCAACTATGTTAACGGGTAAAAATACCGTTTTCACAGTTTCCAAAAAAAAAAATAACGACATTTCATTGTTTTAATCTATCAGTCACGGTTGTTTACTATAAATATCCCGTTAATAATCATAAAATAATTGTAGAAAGTAATAAAAAATAATTACTGAATACATAAAGAGATTCAAGATTTGAATCTAAACTTTGCAACTCTATCATACTCAAATTTCTGCGACAAACAGTCTGCAAACTCTATTGTTTCATTATTTTTCTTGATAAAACTAATTAGAGTGGCAAAATGCAATGATAAAATGCTTTAATTGGACGAACACTACAATGACGGCCATTTCAATTGTGCTCATTGCATTGTCATTGAGAGGAAGCCCGGCTTTCTCAACATCCTTATTTTATGAATGCAAACTGTTTTACGTTGCCCGAATTCTACGTAAATAGATGTCGCTTTTATTAAGTTCACTTTTAACTAACGAACTTTGTTAACAAATTTTGGGAATCGATTTTATGCTCCGTCTAATAAAAATAAGGTAACGGATTAATTTTTATTGCCTTATAAAAATGCTGAACTTAGGTAGAGCAGGGGCCTTACCCCTAGCTCGAAAAGTTGACCAGCATAGGTGTTATTTGTCTAAACGGTACCATCAACTACGATAAGCGGTAGTTATTTGATAGCCGCTAAGCTTTGCTATTTTCATGCACACACGCATAGTAAAACGGATTTTCGTTCATTCAAGTTAGACGCTTTTAAACGATGCAGCTTAAATGAGTTGGTTAATTTTAGGTACCTATCAGGTACCTACTAAAAGTTGGCTCGCAAAAGTTAAGCTAGGGGTAAGGCCCCTGAACACCGAAAACAAAACTGAAATGTGTTCAAAATTAAGGAGGATGTAAGCATTTTAATAATGCTAGACAGAGACAGTACTATAATTACGAATGACGTCACATGTAAGTACGCCATAATATCCATACTTGCGGAAAAAGACAGAGCATCCCTTCCTAATCTGAACAAAAACTTTAAACGTTTATATCTCAGAACTTTATTAGCCAATTTAAATAGTTTTTGCAGTAAATGTATTACAATTCTTATTTTATTTATATTACACGGGAATTACTCACGTAAGATTAGGCCGGTTACTCAGACTATAGTTTCAACCACATTCGGCGGTCTTTATACATTACTTTTCATTATATTATATTCATTGTATTACATTTCATTAAGACCGTTATTTTTAACAAATCAAACACCTATCCGATAGCCTATTGTCGTATCGATGATGATCTGATGGGATTCGGATAGTGGAACTCTTCAAAAAACCCGTATTATGAGTTTGGGTTCCTTTGTTAGTTTTAACGAGTCGCATTAAGCGAGTTTTTTTTTTAATTTGTATTTGTATGGGTATTTTGTCATTATAAAAGCTATGCTAGCGCCATCTGTTAAGTTTCTACTGGCCAATTGTAACACCTCAAATTTAATGTTATTCGTCGTACCTTTTCCCCTTCCCAGCGGTTGCATCGCATGTCCTCTTCGCAGACTTCTTGCATGACGTATGCGCTCTCGGCATTGCACATGAACAGCACGTGGGGCCGGCGAGCCTTAACAAAACATAAATACGATTTGTAATTATTACTGTAAAAGTATCATCTCCAAACATGACCTTAATCGTTTACTGGGACAACAGAAAAAACATAGTAGGTACAGAAAAAACAAATTAAATCCTTACTACTAAAAATTGATCAATGAAACTGCTACCAGTGGAAATTGTTCCCAAAATGTTGGCCTCATTACCACGTATGGCAATGCTACAGAGGGCAACATTTTGGTCACTGGTCACGTGATGCATCGACCAAACGCGATGATCGTCTAATTTACAAAATATATAACTGACCTTATTAATAGGTATAGGGTAAATTCTGGGTACCTACTACATAACTAATTATCTCGTGAAAGTAAGACAAGGTTCTACAGCAGAATGTTCAAGATTCCGATAGAGTCTGACAGTTACGACGGCATCCGTATTTCGTTTAGCTTTTTTTTCATAAGGCATGCAAGCTTTTCACAATAAGTAAAGTCGGCAACGTCACTGCTCGAATTAGCAAAGGTTAAAGTGACAAAAGTCACGTCAAAAGTGTCTGTTGTCGACAAATTAGATAAAATTTCCATTGTCTGAGGTATGATTTGACCACCATGAAACGGGCTCCTCGATTTCGCAGAGCATGGTTTTGCGATTTGAGAATCATACACCGTTTCTAACATTGACTATGTATTTTTGAGATTATTGACAGTTTGATGTCGTCTCTTTGAGACTAGATAACTTTCTTATTTCTTAAAAGTTTTTTTTTAAATATTTGAACTATAAAATTGAAGTAAAAGCATATGTGTTAAAAGTTTGCTACACTGTAGAGTAAGTAAAGATAGTACAAAGCGTACGCCTTATCAAAATAAATTTGCCATGTATAGAGTAGCAAAGGTAGAAACAAGGGCAAAAATGCATATGTATAAGCTTACTTCATGTCGTTCCGTATAGGGCACGGCGAGCAGTATCGTGTAGAAAATGGCGCTTAAAATGAGGCATGTTGCCGTTGTGAAGCGGAGCAGCCGGCCGGAGCCACTGGGGCCAATGCTGCCGCCTGTCGACCCTCGCCCTACTGATAATCTGGATATAGGACAGGTGCATACGTTTTTACGTTATTCTTTATGTGTTCCGGACATCAGACATGCAAACGAAATCATGCAAAAACTTAATAAACAATGACTCGCTAACTAGACTCCTGAGCATAGCAGTTCAACTCATTAGAAAAAGCTAACCTTGGTCTAAGTAATGCTACACCTATTTTGTAGTCTTTCTGGGCCGCTTGTGCTTGTCATATCATACTTTGTATACTTGTTTAGCTATTAGAGACCACTTAGCACCCAATATTTGACGGGTGTTAAGATGAGATACTCGATCATTATCATCGTTTAGCTATTTTAAATAAGACGAAATGAAACATGAAATTTTAATTACCTACGACCAATTCGAAAGTAAGCACAACTTTTTGAACGGGTTAATAGATTTTTAATCGAACATAGCAATGAAACCAATACTCAAATTTAAAAAAAAATGTTTCAGAACAGTCCTGCCGCTTTAGAGAAAAAATGTAATGGACATACAAACAACACACAAGCTTTTACCCCAAGCCTCCGTTCCATCGAGGGTAACAAATACTATGTTTCAGCGTAAGGTGGCACTGTACTGGTACCCTGTCACCATGGCGGTAGGGCAGGTAAATAAACTACTATGTCAAAGATCGATGACCTGCAATTTTGTTAACGGTGTAAGTAGCGAAATGGCAGTGATGAAATCGTCTTGCAAGGAATTTAAAATAGATTTCATTTCATATTTATCACATAGTGATAAAACTGCAAAATCTTTTTATATTACGTATCTTAAATCTTATTATGACTTAATAGTGGGAGTGCCGTTTACGAATCCTCATCTTGTACTTCACTATGCATACTAAATAAAGCAGATACCTATTAGGTAATCAGTGTTGTGGCCATCGACCGAGGACATATCACACGTCTGAGAATAATAAATAATGGCCAAACATCACTTACTTATCAATAAGAGGACCGAGCACGGCTGGCCCGAGGAGGGCGATGCATGGCGCGATGGCCGATATAAGACGAGCTTCCCCTTTATCTATACCTACTGACAGCATGTGCAGTGGCAGAAACGGGAATATGCACCCTATACCTGTGGAACGAGATAAAAAAATGCATAAATAAATTAAATTAAATTGCTCTAAGTCTAGAGCTTGAGTAAGTTTGTAGAATCATTAAAATCGGTTCCTCATCCGCGAAGTTTTCGCGTAATATTTACACAAATAAACAAATAAAAGAGAACCTCCTTTTTTGAAGTCTTTAAAGGTATATAGTTTGTTTCAAAACAACGGTGTACGTTTCGGAATGATTTGACTATATTTCTGATCCGATTAATTTTGTTTATCTTCTAAGAATTGTTTTTAACTTTCGAGAATAAATCTAGGGTTAACGTGCCGTAGCCACCGAAACCTATACCATATCAATTTCTTTCTTATTCCGTTCCACTTACAGCTCTTATTTTGGTTTCTTGTAAATCTGTTACTAGCTACATTTCTATATTTATTATCACGTAATTATGTCGTCAATAGTCCCAAGACTACGATCATTAGTTACGGTGATTTATGGTAAATAGGTCGGTCACACATGGTGGCCGCAATGCAGCAAGACCGAGGTGAACGGCCAATATCACGCCGACAGCAGCGGTGGCACCAGACGGTGCGCAACGATCCTTACAAGGAAGCTTGCACAACACTTTGCTCGACTGAGAAGAGTTAGTGAGATTGATACAAAAGCACCAACAGATTGCTATAAGCTTTATGCTGGACGTATGTCGTAATGAAGCCCGGTAAAAAGGTAACATTATGGGAAGAGAAAATATAACAGCTGCCATTACTAAAAACAAGAACAAGAGCGCAGCTGCATTTCAGAAAAAAAAAACTTATAAACAGTGTAACTATATATCTTCATAACTTCGATGAGAGAAAGTACCTATAGTTCAATAGTGGGTTTATTAGAAACTGGATAACTTTGAAGATACGCGATATTTACGATTGCTATTGAGTTACCAGTAAGTACTTACGAATACTTCAATATCAGTACTTACCGGAGAGAAAACAGAAGAGCACGCATTTTAGCGTGATGAGATTTTTATTCATTTTGTCCGGGATATCGATTGCTTCGTTGTTGAATTACTTGGTCACTTGCGTCACCATCTCGAATCTGTAAATGACAAATTGAACTTTATTACCTGACAAATATGAGTCATGGTTTAAAAATACATTAAAAACTTAATAATGGCTGAGCGTTGAATAGATTGGGGCCATGGCCATTATTTACACGCCTACGGAGAATCATCTTAATAGTTAGACTATGAAATGAAGTCAGGAGTGTTTAGTGGGACAAATAAAATAAAGTAACTGATCCAGAATTATAACAGGTCTCTATCCAAATGCCACGAGCATGACGATCACATCGCGGTCACGGGCAACACATTCCGAACTTTGCAAACACGCTCGTAGAGTCGACTCTACCTAGGTGTAGTCGGCATTGCATTAACAGCCAGTGAAAGAAGCCAAAAATATGAAAAACAATTATCTGCGAAAGATCCAGTATTTAATCGAAAAAGATCTTACTCAAAAGAATTAATAAAAGTCTAAAATAGGTACAAAGTTTAAAAAAATCCGCAGCTGCAGGCGAATGTTTCGCAACCTGAAACGCCAACGGTTTCGATGATTATGTCACGTTCGCATGTTATTAATTCCATTATATTTCCTAAGTAAGCTGACTAAGCCCAACGTTACAAATATAATCTACGTCGAATAACGGAACAGTCTTTTGTAAGAATTTGTATCATGATTGCTTTTAGGGTCAGTTTATGCAACAAATGCCTTTGCAACGCTAGTCATACACCAGAATAATTATTCAAAACGGCACCGGACAGTGTAGAATGTAGATATTTAGGTTACGATCGAGTAAACATAAACATGACCGTCCTAAAGACTCGCACGACACCCGTTTCGGTTGTGGTGGCAACCAGCCAATTATTACGCACTGCATGGCGTTTTGATAGCTACAAGAAATTATTGAGTAAGTTAAGCAATAAAAAAGTATGCTAAGCATATTATTATTGATAAAATATCCCATTTCATGTCATTACTGAAGCTCACCGACCAATATAACTCAATTGTTGGTTCGCGTGTCAGAAGGTCGTCCGATAAATTGCGACTAGGGCATGGTGGTCGATGCCCGATGAACGCACGAGGCAAAAATTGACAAAATAAAAGTGTTGAAATTTCTATCAATGAAATATAAATTTGAATTGATAGGAAACCAGATAAGGCTTCAAAAGAGTCATTTAAAACAGGATCGGAGCTCGGAGGTGATCATACACCATGACGAAATGAATAAACCACCGTTACTTTTTGTAAATATACGTATAATTTGTGAATTGATATCTTTCAGCTTTCTGAATAAAAATCCTGTGCATTTTTAAGTGGAATAAAGCTTTGAGGCAAGTAGAGTAGGGTAGGGGGTACAAGTATAGTCTGATGTTCTGAGAGAAGTTAGGTATGGCACTGTAATAGTAGATGCTGTTTTGAATCATCTCTCGGATGGCTATAATTAGATATTTTGCATTATTATTAGTCATCAATATAGGCACTTATACTTATAATCTCTCAGCGATTCTCGCCACTGTATATCTATATGTCCGTGATTACTTATCTATACAGGGTTACGCATATAGCCGAAAGAAGGTCATTACATTATACTCATCATTATGAATAACTTTTACTATGGGACAAACCCTGAAATCGCGAAAAAAGTTAGCTGTTCCATAGGAAACGGTCGGATTGACACTCGACAAAATGTATGAAACAGCTGTTTTTTTCGTGATTTCGGGTTAGTCTCATATTATAAGTTGTTCATAATGATGAGTACAATGACCTTCTTTCCGCTTAGTACAGGGTATATGCCTAACACTGTATTTTAGGGTGTGTGTTAATAATCCATACTTAATATTATAAATGCGAAAGGAACTCTGTCTGTTTGCTACATAATCACGGCTAAACAGCTTAACCGATCTCGATAAAATTTTGCGAGGTAATGGTATGTATCATGAAGACGGACACATGTTATTTTTTCTGAAGAAATCGAGGACGAAGCCGCGGGTCCAGCTAGTATGTTTATAATAATATCTAGTCCGAATTCCTGACAAGTAAACATAAATAAATAAATAACTTTAACGAAAATCTTATATTCTTTTTTTTTTCAATTCAGTAATAGGACACTTAGTCAATTACAGACAACGTACAGCCTAAATGAGTAGGTCAAGAAGCATGAAATTTTGCACAGGTGTTTCTTATAAAGAAAATAAGCACCAAAGAATTTTTGAAAATTCGTCCACTAAAGCCTGCTAAAGCGGTTAAATAAAAAAGGGGATGAAAGTGTAAAAAGGAGATAAAAGTCTATATGAAACTTCGTAATTCTTCAAAGTTGGTATTTAGGCTTCTGTTGTCAAAAAGTAAGCTAAATTAGCGTTTTGGCAATTTCATCCCCAAAAGGAGTTAAAAAGAGGATGAAAGTATGTTTGCGTCGTGATTCACTATTTAACTGTAAGGAAATCCCATAGGCACACGGCTCGTAGGTATATAAACAAATTCACTATAGTAGAGAGTATGATTTACGAGTATCTCTCGTATTGTTGCAAAGACATATTTTGCATTATTATTCACCACTTTAGTCTATTACTATCGATCAGTCCCACTTATCACTGTATAGGGTTACACAAAACGTTGGTACTAAGCCGAAAGGAGGTAATTGTACTTTTACTATGATCCGTATGGGACCAAACAATGAAATCTTAATTTAAATGTCAGCTGTTCCGTAACTTTTGTTGAGTGTTTATGGCATTCTCCTATGGAACAAACTAACTATAACCAATGCTTATATCGTCATATCAGTAACATGTTTTTCGCTATTTCAGGGTTGGTGGCATTGAAAAAGTTATTCACAATGAAGAATACAATGACCTCCTTTCGGTTTAGTACTACCGTTCTGTCTAACCCTGTATCCTACTCATAAATATTTATCTATATTTTAAGCATACGTAAGTGAGTGTTTATAGGTATGGATTTCATTATTAGCAAACCTTGGAAACCTATTATTTCCAGAGTAGGGTATCTATGGAAGTATGAATGAGGATCAATAATATCCGCGAACAAAAATACCATCTCGTCAAGGGCAAGTCACCACCAATATTTATGGGTAAGAACTAAGAAGCTACACCTGTAGGAATGGTAGAGTGAATACCGAAATGGTAATTTTTATTTAAAAACCTGCACAACTATAGAATTAGTAGATACATATTATAAAATGTATAAAGCTTACATGAGCCACCATGTTCTTTATCCTATACATGACCAGACGAGAAACAGGTTTATAAAAAGCAGAGCATTGACAACTGGCATAGGACTTTATAAGTGCTTTTTAGCATCGAGCCGGGATTGCGATGGCGTCACCGCTATAACCGTGCAGTGGCGAAGGTCCATGCGACTTGTGATTGTGACTGAATTGTGAGATGCTGATGGTCGCGGGCCCCGCCAATATCACCGCTATAAACTCCAGCATGACGCAAACGATCATTTATTAGAATCACCACGCCTTAAACTTGAGCAAAATAACGAACTAAAATAATTAACTCAATATAAAAAACCGACTTCATAAAAATTTCAGAACTGGACGAAATTTCTTGTTTGTCTGATCTGAGGGTTTCTGCTAGGTTTAAAATTGTAGGTACTTAATTTATTACAGTTTTGAAAAGGAGGCGCGATGCGTTAATCGCGGAGGCTCAATTTTCACTGCCCCGGTGGCTCAGTTGGTAGTGAACCTACCTTCTGAGCTTGGGGGCGTGGGTTCGAATCCCACCTAGGGCAAACATTCATGTGATAAACATTTGTGTTTGATCTATATCTGGGTGTTAATATATATTTAAGTATGTATTTAATAATTATCAATATTAAAAAACTGACTTCATAAAAATGTCAGAACTGGACCAAATTGAAATAGGACCACACGGGAAGCACCAGCTTTCAAATTTAAAAAAAAATCGTCAAAATCGGTTCACCCAGTCGAAAGTTCTGAGGTAACAAACATTAAAAAAAACAGTTGAATTGAGAACCTCCACCTTTTTGGAAGTCGGTTAAAAAAAAGACAAGTGAGGGTAGAAATATATATGCTCCTTAAACTCACCTGCTATTTATTAAAAGTACGTACCATTGTTTTATAATTGATATTCAGTGCAACTAAACATACTTAATTTAAAGTTTGATTTATAAACTCGTTAAGCTTATAGATGACCATTAATTATTACGTATAGAAAGAGGACAATCAAATATTATCTATTAAACATACGTTTGTCAATGAATTTAATTGTTTTTCAAGTCACGTTTACTCTTCATAATTCTATGTTTGGCAACCGAGGCGATGACATCATTTTGGGGACTACACGACGTTACTTTGGAACAGCGTGGTCGAGATAACCTTTGACAACGTTAGCAATGAATACTAACTGATACTAACTACCTATTACTACGTAATTTTAGTCACTTTAGTGTGTTGTGTGGACTGTGTACCTATAGCTCAACTTTCAAGACTCGTTATTACACGCCTTGGCATAGAAGCGAGGGTGATGAGTCTACAAATAAAATTAAAATAAATAAAGTTTTTGCACACTAGCTGAGAATAAAAGTAAATTTTTCAATTCCCTCGTTATCTTTTGAATTTTGTCTTTCACACACAAGGCAGACTGGAGAGTCGAAACAGCGTTGCAGCTTGAACACGAACGAAAATTGTACTAAGGCTGCCTCGACTCTCCAGTGGGCGCGAGTCTTACATCAGGGCACCACAACCTCAAAAACATTCATTTACTTTTGTGTTGCTCTCTCGTTAACCGACAGAGCGAGATAAAGCTCAATGTAAGATTAATGTAAGAAGGTTTTTGAGGTTGTGGTAAGCCCAAGGAGACGCGCCTGTTTTATCGTTCTTCTGACTACATAAATGTAATTGTTTTCTTTGAAGCTCGCATGTAGAAGTACCGGACTACAGCCGGACATTCTTTTAAATATTCGCCAATCGAGTAGTGCAATGAACTCTAGCCGCGTGTGTGGTAAAGGACGCAGCAAAACATAAAGTAAACTATCAAAGTCTGTGACTCTGCTCTACATTGTATTTTTTTTTTACTATTTAACGTAGAGTTTGATCGATATCAAAGTAATTTAATTGGGTAGATAGGTACAATACTTTGGGATTAGATTAGCTACACACACTTAATGTACATAATCACATGGCTAACTCATCAAAACGCGAAAGTTTTTGTGTCTGTGTATGTTTTTCCCCTACTTAACTCCGTAATAGCTGGACGGATTTTGATGACATTTGGTATAGAGGTAGCTTATGCTGTGAATTTTAAAAAAATGTTCCGGAAATTTTACAATTCCTGTAGAATAACGAGTGAAACCACGAAGAACTGTGGCGAGGCCGTTAGGCAGAGCAATGGTGTTTCTATACCTTTTTTTTTGTTGACGGGGAGGAAATATTCGAAAGATACCCAGCTGCATTGGGGTGTAGCCGGGCTATGTGAGATTGCACCCACTAAAACCCCCTCGGTGGCCGACCTCTGTGCTAGGCGGAGGGCACCGGGATCTCCATAGGAACGCACCGGTACCCTCCTAGCACTCTGCTGAAGCAACAATCCCTGGAAATGTTCAATTTCCGTTTCTTTCCTTTACAACGGCGTGGGCCACGCCACTTCCCTGGGCTTGCTGAATGGGAGGTCAGATCCCCAAATCTAACCACCCTCTCTCTCTCTGGCTCTTACGACTGGCAGGGGATACGGAAGCAGTATTCTAGGAGGATGCAAATTTTATTCACAGAAATATTATGTGAGTAGGTAATAAGCTATGTATGATTAATATTGTACGGGAAACACCAACACAAGGCACTGCTATAAACTATCACGCACAACTATCACGATTGTATACCACACAGTTATATGAACCACAACCTTATCACGGTTAATATCCCGTTAATAATTAAATATGTACCTGTAACCAACAGAAGACTTGCCCAAAATAGGGAAGATAGGCGAAAGAAAGATGCCTTGCAGTAGGTTGGACGAGCTGCCGATAATAATTATATGAGTATATTTACGTAGGTAAAGGTATATACGATAAAACGGCATTCAAAAAGAAAACCAACCACCTCCACCTCAAAGCCAAGATGTAAACCTTAAACTAAAAAGAAAGGACCCAATAAAACCGTCAATGCTGCAATACAAGAGGCACCGATAACGTGGTAAGTACCAGCATACGCCGTCACGGCACGACTTGGTATCTGGGCCAACAACATTGTTTTGTTTTCTCCTCTCCGTGCACCACAATACGACTACCCGCTTGTGATGCTGTTACATATACATACCTATAGATACTTATTATACTGTAACGTCGATACAAGCATTAGATGATAAAAACAGAGTCTAATTTTCTTTCATACTGATGAGTAGGTCAACTTTGTGTAACCAATAGTCCAAGAACGATGATAACAGTTAACGTAACTTTTACCATAGGTATTAGTCTTAGAACTGTGATGCATCGAGTTTCTACGCAATAAATATATTACCTACCACATATCATAACCAAGAATGAAATCAAGGAATAGTCCAGCTTATAAGAAGTTTGAGAGTGGGTTCAGTTCCAGTCTATGCTCCTACAGTCAGTATGTACTGGGGCTGGAGTTCCACTCCCCCAAAAGACGTTGGTATACCCACATCCTTTGCCCTTAGCCTACTTTACCTAACACCGATCGATGTAGTAAGACTTAGTTATAAGCATTCTTCAATTATAAGTCCTACTCTACCGTCTTCACGTATCGATAGAGCTCAATTTTAATTGAAGTATTTTTACCCATATCAAGACGAAACGGTTTATTGTGGTTGGAGTAAAAGGTAGTGTTTGTATGCTTTGGTCCTGTTACCATTTTTCTCTAAAGTTTTGAAAGCAAGTTCATTGCGGTGGTTCTAATCTATATGATTTATCCATATCTGTATAACAGTTTAAAAGTTATAAGAAGAGAAGGGGTCGTGAATTATTGACGAAGTTATATTCTTATGGTATCTACAGAAGACAAGTCAGCGTTAAGTAAGTACCTACTAATCCTACTAGTTATGTTGTGTAGGTGTTTGTTCGACGATAATTGATATGATAAGTACATATTCATTTAATTTTGTTTTTGATCCTTTATTGCAAAACATGTGTAAAGGAATAACTTTATTTCAATAACTTAAATAACATTCCAACTTCGTTATTAAATAAGAAATAACAGTGATAAGTAGTTCATTCTAATACATAGATAATTTTTAAGTTTAAATATGGCCAAAATCGGTTCCGAGGTCACAGAATACATATTAGGAGGTGGCAGGCAGGGAGGGGCGTACAACTTATTTTTAATTTTATCACAATTACATTTTTACTTATTTCCTTATACATTTTATATCTTCAAAAATGTTGAAATGCGCGACCGTGCTCTGTCTGTTTTGTGCGTCTTCTAGACGCACAAAACAGACTCATAAGCAACTTTGCAAAATAATAAGAAACTACAATGTAGGTAGGTACCCTCCACCTAACCTACCTAGGATCTTTAACAAGCCAAGTTTTTACAGGCACCACAAACGGAAGTCGTGCGCGGATAGGCACCATTTGGGCAACTCGATTATTACCTACCCAGCATTACCAATTACGAGCCAGTTTATTTATAACTTGTTTAACGTACACAAAAAATGGTAACAATAATGTTAGAAATGAAACATGTGCTGCAGCCATTTAGAAACAGCAGAAATAATAAATGATACCTTCCCAATTTGGATTAGTTGGGGAAAAGCTTCTGGATATAAGCTTGCAAAGGTTATAAATTTGTAATTATAATATAGTTATATAGGCATAGTTGATTGTAAAATATCAATATTTTTTTGTATATGATTCTTCATCTATACTAATATTATAAAGAGGAAAGATTTGATTGTTTGTTTGTTTGCATTTAATAGGGTCCGAAACTACTGAACCGATTTGAAAAATTCTTTCACTGTTGGGAAGCTACACTATCCCCGGGTGACATAGGCTATATTATATTTTGTAGCGAGGCCGAAGGCCGAGCTTACACCCGTGCTAAGCCGGGACGGTCGGCTAGTCACTGATAAATATGGGTCTACCCATGACTGCTTTGGTCAACTCCCAAGGCCTAAGTCTCGTTTTGTACACAGGGAACCCAAATAGCTTTGGGATTTGACTCTTGACTCGATTGTTATACCTACGTTGGGGTAACTACTTCCAATCCAGAATGATCGAGGATTTTTTAACTGGGTAAAAACAAAAAAAAATATTATAAATGCGATCAATTATCATTCGAGTCGAGGTAGCATTCTAAGACGACATACGAGTAGCTTTTTATCGTAGGAGCAGAAGGAGGCCATTGGTTATGAGGCTTTTGTACCGTATATAAAAAAGGTACTTTGTGATTGTACCTAAATGCAATGAAAATAAACTGCATTGTTACAGTATTGGAGGTTTGGAGGTCAGCAAGCGACACCGGCGCCGCCGCCGCACCGGAACCGGTTCGGTTTTTCATGCTTTACGAATATGACGGCATGAATAGTATGACATCATCAGGACACGCTGACTTTTTATAGCGACATGTGCTATCTTTTTTAAGAACAACTTTAATGATTGGTGTCTGCTTTGTTATCAGAATAAAATACATGAGTGAAGACTGAAGACTAGAATTGAAACAACTAGCTCAAAGATAGTTTTTGTCTTAGCTTGTAAACAGCGCTTCCTATAAGACAGACTTGAGACTAAGGTAGGTACTACTACAGGTAAGTAGGTACAATATGAATTATGATGCATATTCATTGTTCATTATCGTATCGATGATTTGAAGTCGTCAACTTGGGTTGCGTTGCATCATTTTACGCGGTTATGACAAACATTAACAAGTTCATATTTTGGTTATAAATAGTTAGTGTGGTTTTGGTTTGTATATAGGTAAATAAGTTAAAGATAATTTTGGAAACATGCTTGGTGAAACTTTTCTCAATGGAATAATTCAGCGAAAACAGGCCTAAAACACGTCATTAGGTAATATAAGTAGTTATTTCTCTGAATCTAGAAGTTCTTGCCGATTAATTTTATTGATATTCTAATGGTCATTAATGTGACGTAATTTTATGAAAATTCGTTTTATTTAAAATTAAAATAGTTTATGAGTAATATGAAGATTTTAGCGTTTGTCGCATCCGTTATTTAGTTCTGAGGCAGGCGCCGACTCGTGCGTTTCTATGCCGTGCTGCAAGCGTAGATGAATTTCTGTGCTGCGCAGGAGCAAAACTTGGATGAGCTGACGACATATCGACTTTTAAGGACTTACACATTGTTATTATTGGAGTACCATGCACCACATTGTCATCAAATTGCTTGATGAGCGGGCGAGTTTATTATTACATACAGGGCAGGTACATTACAGGTGTGGCTTTGGAAGCATTGAATTTTATTAATTAAAGTGTCAGTGTCAGCCGACGGAACATCCTAGTATCTAGGTCGGACGGCGGCGGCGCTCCCAAAATTGTGTCACAGGTAAAACGGGGCGGTGGCACGCGCCCGCCCTAACTGACCATGGGCGGGCGAATATGGAAAACTTGGGCGCTGCTTGTTTTATGTGTACCTATACACTATACATATACTTGTTTACTCCTTCAGGGACGTCTTTTTATCTAATAGAGCTAATCCTATTAAAAGCTTATGTGATTACACTATTTTCATTCGTTTATTTGGTGCGACAGCTGCAATAAAAGTACTCAATAAACTGAATAAAAATCTTATCTTTTAATATTTCACTGAAGTACCTATATCGGGTAGGTACTACTAGGTACCTATCTGCTGCAGTATTACGTTAAAAAACCCAGCGAAGAGAATTTTTAAAATTCGTCCAGTAGTTTTTGAGTTAATTCGTTATCCCAAAAAACAAATCTTTCCTCTTTATAATATTAGTGTAAAAAAAGTAGGTAATATTTTATCTAATATGACTACTTATTGGGTAGGTACCTACTATTATATTATGTATTCTCTGCTATGACTTAACTTGCTAGCTCTAAAGATAATTAAAATAACCACATCCAAAGCCAAATTAAAAGAGTTTTGGCGCCAACGTGAAAAAAACGTCGTCTTATTGTATTATTTTCCTAAACTTGTGTTTTTTCGAGTGTTAATGCTTAATAATGGTGGATTATTGGATGTGCTCGAGTGAGGGTGGTGATATAACGCGGTGAATACGTGTATTTTCGTGTTGTTTCCAAAGCTCCTTATAAGCCTCTTGTAATATCTCCACCACTTTACTAGGGCATGACTTTGACTTGATCATGACTTGCTTTGATTGACTGTGACTGACTTGTTTGACTTCTTAATATCAATCTGATAATAATAATTTGTTAACTTGACACTGGCACATGCACAGGAGTGCGACGCCAAAATCCTCGTAGAGGAAAGAATAAAAAAAGCTCGTACTAACCGTAAGTTTATTATGATTTAAACAAATATTAAGATAGTCCAGTTATAAAATACCTATTTGACTTGCGGGTCCATTTTTTTGGCTAATATCACAGAATAAACTGTAGTGATACAATACCTAGGAGTGTACTTAATTTTATTATATTTCAAAAGATTATCCTACCACTCAATCAAACATTGCATGAGCTCTCGCAAAAACAAAACGGGGACCGGTCCAACCGGCTTTGCCGTCTCTAGTAGTATCAAATGCTCTGTGCACCTTTTACTGTTGTTGACAATAAAAAAAAGAAAGCTGAATTAGCATAGTAAAATATTTTTTGATAAATCTATGTATAGATAAACTTGTATGTTTGTTTTTATTGCTTGCATACTAACACCCTTTGGTTTATTAGAATAAAATACAACATTATGATAATAGTTAACAACAAGCATTGCATTAGAAGAAGAAAAAAACTTGTTAGAGACGCTACTTAGCTAGAGTACCTAACGAATGAAAAGAATTTATGTTAAAATTTAATTTTATATAACCCTGCCAACCTATGGTCTATCGGTTCGTAACCAATACAATATGAACTCACCAATAATTTCTATGTGAAAACTATACTTCTGATTTTTTCACCAAGGGCAGCTGAAACTTTATCACATATATCCAATTAACACATCGAATGAGTTAAAATACCGTACGGCGCGTCACTAACGAAAGCACGACTACGGCTTACCGGACTGAGGTCTGAGAATGAACTAAAATAAAATAAAACAAAGTTCTATCAGTTGGCGGGCGGGTGAGACGCGTACATTCTGTGGCACGGCATTCGGCTCAACATTGCTGTGAGTGTAGTGTGATGATTCGCTAAAGTCACCTCAAGTCCCGTCGACGCCGACGTGACGTCGGGACGACTAATTCTGACTAAAAACAAAAATCTAAACTAAACCGACCTTTGCAGTTTTAGCGCCAACGTGAAATTAACATGTCGTCTCATTGTATTGTTTTTTAAACTTGTGTATTGTCATACACAATAATAATTACCAATATAAAAAACAGACTCCATCAGGAACTGGACTAAATTGAAATGGGACCGACTGGGAAGCACCAGCTTTCAAATAACAAAAGAATCATCAAAATCGGTGCACCCAGTCAAAAGTTCTGAGGTTTTTTTTTTAACAGGCGAATTGATAGCCTCCCCTTTTTTGGAAGTCGGTTAAAAATAGTACTACTGTATATACAATACCTGTATATACTGTATACAGGTATTGTAGAGTGATAATGTGTAATAATAGTGTGATGAGTGGGAAGTGATATAACGCGGTGAAACATGTATTTTCGTGTTGTTTCCAGAGCTCTACAGAAGCCTCTGTAAAGTCTCCATTACCTACTTTAGTAAGGCATGGCTTACTTTGTTTGACTATGTCTGTGACTACCAAAGACGTTATAAAATTAGGTTTTATAATGTCCTTGGTGACTTACATTTCATCAAACTTGTAAGGTACTGTATATTGGCAAATACATAAGATTGCGACGCCAAAATCCTTACACAGGAAAGAATAAAAACAAACCGGCAAAATGCAAGTCGCTCGCGCACTGAGGATTCCATACCACCCACAGACATTAAATGTCTGTGATACCACCACATAATAATTATGTTAATAGTGTGTTGTGTTATCACATTTTATTAGGTACTAGCTGTACCCGCAACTTTGGCCGCGATTTCTTCAGAAAAAATAGCCTATGTCCGTCCTCGTGATACATACTATTACCTAGCAAAATTTTATCGAGATCGGTTAGGACATTTAGCCGCGATCATGTAGCAAACAGACAGACGGAAAGAGTTACTTTCGCATTTATAATATTAGTGTGGATATGGATTAGAGTGGATGTGGATTAGTGTTGATATAATCGGTAAATAATAAGTGTAATAAGAGAACAAACGATTAAATATAAACATAAGAAATTTTGAAGATAAATTTTAAGAAGAAGAATTAGAAGTTTTTTTGTTTAAGTTCAGTGTTACGTAGGTATAAATTCTTGTTTAGTTTTGAAACGGTTGTATCTATTAGATTTTGGCGGCAACAAACTATTGACGTTAATTGCTGCTTTATAACAAAATGATTCCGGACTCAGAACTCATTTTCGTCACTGGAAGAACTTATTTTATTATAACATATTATTTTAGACATTTAAGTGCAAAGATACAAGATACTCAACTACCTATAGAATTGGGTAAATTACTACAAAAGACCGATGTCTAAAAAATTAAAAAAAAAAAGATGTCAATTTGCTTTGACTTGACAGTGGCGTGAACAATCATCATGTCATTTTTTATATTTTTCATGACCTTGGATGCTGAGTCCTTCAGTCTGAAAAATTAAGATTCACGGCATAAATAACGTCAAACCAGTCATAATCAAGCACAGTCAAGTTCAAGTCATGCCCTAGTAAAGTGGTGGAGACTTTACTAGATTCTTCCTTCTGTGAAATTTTGGAAACAACACGAAAATAGACGTTTCACCGCGTTATATCACACTATTATTACACATTAACACTCTAGAATACCGTAGTATACTATTTTTAATAGACTTCAAAAAGGAGGAGGTTAGCACGTTCACGAGCAATTAATAAATAGTAAGCTACCATTATTAGACATTAACACTCGAAATATTTTCAATTTTCTTTCCTAAGAATCTACTGCAAAGTATTAGAAAACTTTAAAAAAGATGCATGAAATCTGTAAAATTGTTCTCAAGTTATGGCGTGACGGTATATAGGGATAATTTTTTATTTACTATTTATAGTAATTATGTTCACTTTCAATCACACTAATATTATAAATACGGAAGTATTTGCGATGGTGTGAGTCATGTGTGTGAGTTAGTATGTTAATTACTACTTAATGCTTAACCGGCTGGACCGATATGGATGAAATTTGGATTTAGATAGCTCATACCTTGATTCAACACAAACTTTATATTCTGGATAAATTTGTTCTTGTAGTATAGCGAAATATAGGGGGCTTGGTTATTTGTCTATCAATCGTACTAGCTAGTCAAGATTCAGGGAGCGTCGCGATGGTGATATTAAAATTATGATTAAATTAAAAACCGATGTAGAGGTCCGCTCAGAAGGACATGAGCTTATTTAATGCCTTTTAAAATCTTAACCTACTTAGATGTAACACACTTAAAATAGATGAGGGGTCGAAACAATCTCGAGTGGTTGCAAGCCCACGCCGCGTCTACCTGCTTGGGCTGCTAACATAAGTTCTCCCTCCTCAAGAGCGAAATTGCCTGGGAAAGAATTTGAATAGGACAATTTCGCTAACACACAAAAAATAATATTAAATCTATTTTGTCTCATTTGAAAACGCTATACCTATGCAGAAAGTCATGCATCAAAACTATTACACAATATTACAAATAGTTTTTTTTTTTTAATATTTATTTTATAACTAATAATGCCTTATTTACTACAACTTAAATTACGAGGTAATCTAATAACACTCAGTGGTTGACACTTCACTAACACTTTCACTGCTATTTTATCAGTTATAATCCGTTTAGTCCAGGGCAATATTGTAGGACGTACTTCAAATAGAAATTGACCAAGATCTTTATGTTTAATTTTCCATTATTTGAGGTTGTGGTGTTGTAACTGATGATTATAATAATGGTCATTCTGAAGTTCTGGAATCATTGGCAATCTTCCTTTTATCTTGTTTTGCATGATTATAATGTCGCAAAAATGTCTTCAGAGTGTCTCAATCTGCTTGGGGGCATGAGGCCGGTAAGTACTTCACTTTTCGCCACTATAGGTAAGGATAAATGGGATTACAAAAATGGTTTTATTTAGAGATCAATCACAAATATAGAAAGCTTGTAAATGATAATAAAATAAAGTTGATAATTAATTGTTGTCTATTATCTGGTTTCCTCATATAATTCAATCTTACAGGTAATTATTTTAATGTTAACTAGACTTAAAATTATTTCTTGTCCTAATTTAATTACATATAGGTACATAAGTTATGCATGTGTCGTCCCGATACCCAGCATCGTATGAGTGTCAGTGTTCGTGACAACATCATGATCAGTTACTTAACCTGAAGTTCCTAATTGTGGATTATCAGAACTAGAATCGCTACAATCGAGCAGTACACGTGGAGGACGCTTAACATTTTTCAAGGGGACTTTAGTTTTTCTCTTTCCTACTTCCACGGATACTATATTACGTTCGATTTTATCTCGTATCGTTGCCTTTTGGTAACGAGGTTTGTCCTTACTTTTTCTTTTATTAACAGTTTTAGTGAAAACAACCTGTCCTTCATCTAGATCAATGTCGCTATCACCGCCTTTTCTTTCTCTAATTAATTCCTTTTTGTCTAACGTTCGTTCGGCTATGTGTTTGTATAGATATTTGGACCGTTTTGCATGATCTTGTAATAACTGTTGTGTATAGGATTTTTCAAAGTTTCCGTCAAACATTCTGCTAGAGTCAGTATGAGCAAATACTACCTCAAAAGGGGATAAGCCTGTGGTCGTATGAATAGTGTTGTTGTATGCCATTATGGAGTATGTCATTACAGAGGCGGCATCTGTACACTTTTGTTCGTACCTGGCTAAGCGGTAGATTTCTATTATTGTAGAATGAAATCGTTCTACTATACCAGTGGAGTTAGGATTATTTGGCGTACATATGTGTAATTGAATTTTGTACATTGCTGCTAACTCTCTCATCAATTCGTTATTAAATTCTGTACCCGGGTCGCTACTGATTTTTCTGGGAACGCCATAAAATGAGAAGTACTTAATTAGCGCTCTCACGACTTCAGCGGTTGATCTATTGCTAATTTCGATGGCTTGAGCCAGTTTGCTAAATGCGTCAACTATCGTCAAATAGTACTTGTTTTCTATTGTAAAGAGGTCTATAAATACTTCTTGGAAAGGGGCATCTTGGGTTTGGGTTAGCTGAATTAAAGGTTTTAAAGGCTTTCTATCATATTTCATTTTTCGGCATGCTTCACACGAGTTAATGACAGCGGATACTACTTGTTGCATATCATTCCAATAATAATTTCTTTTTATTCTACTTAAGGTTTCTCTAATTCCGCGGTGGCACGTTTTACCTTCATGGTGTTTTAAAACTATTGCCTTTTGTTCGGTTTCATCTTCTACGTAAATTACTCTTTCGGTGCATTCGTGGAAATCGACCATGCCTTGCTTAAACAGAGTGATTATTACATTATTAAATAATTTTCGGTGTTCTTTGTTTTCGAAGTATATAAAATATTTTCTGTGTGGTATTACGTACTCTTTCAAAAATTGTTTTACTATTTCTTCGTCAAAGGGTAGAAAAACTTCCAAAACTTTTTGTTTGTGTCGTGATAAGTCTTTTACGTGCATTTTATTTTGAAGCCAGTTAAAGACTAATATTTGATTTTGCTTTGTGTCAATTGCTTCGTGCAAAATAGGAATGCCTTTGTTTTCCGTATCTAAAGCTGAGTGTACAGTCTCTATACTACTGTCGTCAGGTCGCAAAGGGTAGTTACGAAGGTCTGGTTCGTCTAATGACATTGCGTCGGGGTCAGGTATAGATATAAGGTCTGTGTCAGTGTCTGAGGGCGGTTTTGGTAAAACCTTTGTCAGTCGTGCAACTGTGTCATTCAAGCATTGTTGTAGTTTACCTGGTTTTTTATCAACATGAACTTTCATTGAGACGTCGTCCGACCCTAAAGCATTCAATTTTATTCGCGATAATGCGTCTGCGTTAGTGTTTTGCTTGCCTTTTTTATAAATTATGTCAAAATCATACTCCTGGAGCCGCAATCGCCATCGGGTCAATTTACTATTAGGTTCTTTTAAGGAATACAACCACGTTAAGGGTCGATGATCCGTGTATATGTCAAATTTTTTTCCGTAGAGGTATGGTCGAAAATGTTTAACAGCCCAAATGACCGCTAATAGTTCTCGTTCTATAGTACTATAGCGCGATTCAGTGTCGCTTAATGTTCTGCTCGCAAATGCAATGGGTCTATCACTGCCGATGGGACCCTGAGATAACACAGCGCCCAAAGATACGTTAGAAGCATCAGTTGTCAGTATAAAACGTTTATCAAAGTCAGGATATTGAAGTATGGGAAAGTTTGTCAATAGCTCTTTGCATTTTTCAAATGCATCAATATAACTTTTATCTATAAGAATCTTATTGCACTTCTTAAGACACTTGGTCAATGGTTGGGTAATCTTGGCAAAGTCTTTTATGAATCGTCGGTAATATCCAATAAGACCTAGGAAGCTTTTTATTTCAGTTGTTGTCTTAGGTAAGGGATAGTCAAGTATTGCTCTTATTTTGTCGCTATTGGGTTTCAGTCCGTCTTTTGTTATAGTGTGGCCTAAGTAAAGAACCTCTTTTCTCAGAAATTCAGATTTTTCCAGTTGGATTTTTAAGTTTGTTTGTCTTAGTCTGTCGAACACTTTTCGCAGTTTTTCCAGGTGACTCTGTAGACTATTACTGTAGATAATAATATCATCCAAATATATTAGACAATGAATACCTTGAAGCCCTCTCAGAATATTATCCATTGCCCGTTGGAATGTGGCAGGTGCTGTCTTAAGTCCAAAGGGCATTCGTAAAAACTCATAGTGTCCAAACTCGGTGCTAAAAGCGGTCTTTTGTCGATCTTCTTCATTTACTTCCAGTTGATGGTAACCAGAAGCAAGATCTAGAGTTGTAAAGTACGTACTTTTACCTAGTTTATCGAAAAGGTCAGTTATGTTTGGTAGTGGGTACTTGTCGTCAACGGTAATCTCATTCAGTCTTCTGTAGTCAATTACCATCCTATATTTCACTACGCCCGAGGCATCCATCTTTTTAGGGACGAGATGAACAGGGGCACTCCATGGAGAAAAGGACTCCTGGATCACATTATTTTGAAGTAATTTTTGGACCTGTTCTTTTATTTCAGCTGCTTGCGCTGGGGGTTGTCGATATGGTTTCAGATATATAGGGTCTTCATTTCGTGTCCGAATGAAATGTTTTACTTGATTTGTGAAAGTCAGTGGCAACTTTTCACAATAAAATATATCCTTATATTCTGTACATAGTTTGGTGATTGCCATCCTTTCCTCTTCATTTGCATGATCTAATCTTAATTTTTCATTCAGATTTTCCATCAACATTTTATCAATCTCTAAATCATCATTCGAATCGTTCATACTAAAAACCTTACACTCGTTTGGGTCGTACTTAAAAACATGAAAAGGTCGTGTTATCGTTAGACTCACTGGGGTTTCTAAAGTGTTTTGGATTATTGTTGTTGCGTATCCGTTCTCACACTTGACCCTCGCGCTGGGCATTCTCACACCCTTACCAAATTCCATGAATTCCAAGATCGCTTCGCCTTTGTACATGTTGGTAGGTAATTTTACGCGATGTTCCGTGCGTGCGTCTAATATGATTGTATGATTGGTTGTATTATGGCATATAGGAATCTTAGTCGTATTTGTTTTTAGGATGTTACTCCTGAGATCGATAACAGCGCCCAATTGTCTTAGTAAATCGTCACCTAGTACTCCGTCATACTTCGAGTCAACTTGGTACAGATAGAATTTATGATTTCCGTTGCAATTAAATGTGGGTAATGAAGGAATTTCGACCACTTTGTCGTGAGCCGAGCTAGAATGTGTGCTTATTACTTGAAATGGCTCATGACGTATCATATTGGGGAAATACTGGAAAGCTTTTTCGGGATTTATAAATGAACGCATGCTGCCAGTGTCAATCATAAATTTACTATCAATTTCCGGTATGTAAATGTATGGTAATTTCAAATTTGGGTCGCAATTATTAAGCCTAATTACCTCTTCTCTATAAACAGGCTGTTGAAACAAAAATTTTGAGTATTTGCGGTGTCAGTAGTGTCTTTACAAGTTTCGTCATTCATGTGTAAGTCGTATGTGACGTCATTCATGTGTAAGTCGTGTGTGACGTCATCGGTAGAGTATTGCACGTAGTCGTCATTCGTATACTCGCAGTTTAGTTCATAGTCATATTGATAGTCATGTTGTGATGGTTCGTATTGATTTATTTCCATTTCATTTAATTTAAAGCTTTGGTTGTGTCTCAATGGCGGTGCTGTTCTCATTGAAACATCATTGGATCGAAGATTGGAGGAGGTATTTGGTCTATAACCAAACTGTGGGTTATTATTTTGTTGCCGTGCTCCAAACTGTTGTGGGGCCATAGTTTGTTGCTGAAAGCCAAACTGAGGACGATAGCCTATCGGTTGAGATGGTCTAAACCCGAACTGCTGTTGTGGACGGTAGCCAAAAGACTGCTGTTGTGGTCTGTAGCCTATTGGCTGTGGTTGTCTAAAGCCTGACAAACCTTGAGGATTCGCGGAATTATTTTTAAATTGATTATAAGGCACACTCGGAGCTAAGTTAGGTCTAAAACCTGTAGGCGGCAAAGGCACGGAGTGCGAATTACAGTATTTAAATCCTGAGTTTCCGTGAGGTACATGTGAATGTTGTTGTTTGTTTACAGGGCCGCAACGTGCTAAATATTGTTCATGAAAGTTGACTTCTTCCATTACCATAGCAAGGGCTAGTTCGAGGCTTTCTGGTTTTTTAAATCTTACTGTTCTCATCATGTGTTCAGGTAAATTATAAAGAAATACATTGAGTGAGCTATTGTTATAAATGATTCGTTTACTATGTTTCATACTAATGTCGTCGATTTCATTTACTTTTGACATTAAAACTGATCTTACAGACTGTATACGGTGGCAAAAATCTAGGTAGCTTTCGTTATATTTTATTTTTAGCGAATCTAACTCTAATGCTATGCATTCTTCTGTACGTGGATCCCCAAAGTGCTGCACTAACAATTTTTTTAATTCATCCCAAGTCTCTATATCTCCACGTTCGCTAATAAGCGCGGCTGCGTTATCAGTTAGCCGGCTTGTAATGCATTTCATTATATAATCATTTTGTGCAATGGTCCCTGTGTAGTATTTACTTTTAACAAATTCACAATTTCTTATAAATAAATTTAGATGACGTTTGTCACCATTAAATAATGGGATTATTTTCAGCATTCCTGGAGGAATGAAAACAATATGCTGTTCCTGGTCCATTTTGTTTGTTTTTTTTTACACAAAAATAATACTCAAATATAAAATAATAATAAAGGACACAGTAAAATACAGTAACACAACAAATAAAATTGCGAGAATTGATCGCTTGAAATATAATTTGTAAATAACTAAATTGTATTATATGTAAATATCTCTATTTTTAAGTACACAAATGCTTTATTTATTTTTAAATTCTTAAAATACTATGGTTTCATAGAGTTTTATACGAAAACCAGATAATGACTAAGAAGAGAAAGGTTCGATCTCTAAATAATCGGAAAATTGGGCAGGAAGGCAAAAAGTTTGACTCACCAACCAGCCGGCACCACCGCTCCTTCTTGACAAATTTCTTTGGTTCGATTGTATTTCCACTCGCTGCTACCGCTGCCGCTGCCGCCGTCACTTGCTCGAAAACCGTTTAGAGTTTGATATCCGGATTTGAGAAAATCGTAAGACGACGCGACGTTATCACACAAAAGGTGCAAAAGTGCATACACCAGTTTGTGAAAAGTGCGGAAAATTTTACAGCTCAACCATGGAAATCCTTACAGGCTGCGCCAGTCAAGATTCAGGGAGCGTCGCGATGGTGATATTAAAATTATGATTAAATTAAAAAACCGATGTAGAGGTCCGCTCAGAAGGACATGAGCTTATTTAATGCCTTTTAAAATCTTAACCTACTTAGATGTAACACACTTAAAATAGATGAGGGGTCGAAACAATCTCGAGTGGTTGCAAGCCCACGCCGCGTCTACCTGCTTGGGCTGCTAACATAAGTAGCTACACCCCGCGGTTTCACCGGCCATCCAACATGAAACGTAATTTTATCTAGCATAAAAAGTAGCCTGTGGGTAAGCTATCTCTAATCTTTAAATAAAAAAATAAAGTTTGTAATATGGCGGCCAGAGACTGATATACATACATATATATTTTAAATACATACTTAAATAGATATTAACACCCAGTCATAAAACAAACACAAATGTTTGTCCTAGGTGGGAATCGAACCCACGCCCCCAAGCGCAGAAGGCAGGTTCACTACCAACTAAGCTAAAAAATCGCTAGGGCTGTCAAAATCGTATTTATTTTTTTGAGAAATCAGCCAAACTAAAATCAGTTTGGGTAGGTCTGGTCTGAAGCATGTACAACCAATACGACCATTCGTACTGAGGCAGTAGCTGAAATAAAAATCTATTCATTATCCGATTTATCTGTTTAAGGTGAAACGTTTCACTTTGGCGGGAAATTCAAATTTCAAACAGTTTTTTTGTTCTTGTAGCCAGGCCGAGTAATTATTGTAAACGATAATAATGTTTGCGAAAATTGATTATTATTCTTTACAAACTCGCGTAAAGTACACTTTTTTCAAGTATTTATCTCCAATGCACATTATTACATACATTTGTCAATAAACAATTTTTTGCTGTTTCAAACGGTTTATTGCCAAATGTAAGTAATATGGTGAGTAACTGATTAATAGCTGTACATGATAATGTAAAGAACAACCAACAATTTTCGCAAACACTATGCCATTTCACAATAATTACCCGGCCTAGCTACAAGGACAAAAGAACTGTTTGAAATTTGAATTTCCCGCCAAACATGAAACGTATCACCTTAATTATTATTATTACTTTACTTACTTTACTTTAATTATTATTATTCATAGCTAATGATAAAAAATAGTGCATGTACAAAATAAATATAAAAATCAAAGTAGGTAGGTATGTATGTTCCCTACAGAATTCAAAACGCCTGTACCGACCGCTGGCTAGCGGAACAAAGGATATCATAAGAAGTTATACAATACAATACTTTATTAATAACTCCATAGTTACAAGTCAAACTTCTCCAGTACACTCTTCTACAACAATGTATATAAAAATTATATTTTAATAATGATATTATGTAGGTATGTACATCAAATTAAATAATATTTAGGTATGTCAAATGCAAAATCATTCATTGTTATTGACTATAGCCACTAATACATGCAGGTAAACTACGGGGCACTTTGCTGCAGGACGCATCTAGTACAAAGGTGCTAGGTCCTTTCCCAAAGTTAAGTATTAGGTATAGAACCCTCATTGCGCGAGTTTGACTCACAATTGGCTGGTTTTATTTGTATTTTTTTAAATAATATCTTAAGTCTACTTTTGATCACATTTAAAATATATAGGCTCACTTTCACTTTCCACAAAAATCACAGGCTATCGACGATTGTTATGATGTCTGACTTTTTGTAAATATTTCTTATCTATTTGAGAGATAAATCTCTCGACTTTTAATTTCATTAAAGTAACAAAATTTTCTTATTCCCCTTCCTTAATCTCAAACTTTGGCGCCCATTGCCGGAGAGTACCTGAACCCGGCAAAGGAATCCCAACAGTGGCTCTCAAGTAATGATAGCACTTTGGACTTATACTTCTTAGCGATATAGCTGCAGCAATATCTTCTGCAGACCATCTCACACGACGCATATTAGGTGTCATGAGGCAGCGGATTTGACCGGAGGTAAATATTTTCTCCAAATTTTGTTTTAAAATATTAAATTTGTTGGCAGCCTTTTGTAATTGTTTGTGTTTAGCCAGAGAAATTGTGATATTATCGTCACTGTAAAAAAATAAATAATTTATTATTAAAAAAGCAAAATGTCACTCTTCCATTCAATAATTATTTATAAAATCTTGAAGACTATGAGACTTATGCTAGAGAGACTTATTAAAGCTGAAAACATGCATTAAAATAATCAAGTAGGGGATGATAAAAATAAATAATGTTAAAATACCTTTCATCAACAACCTTTGAAGAACCTGCAAACTCATTTAGTGGCGTACTGCTACATTCTTCAGGAAAACACTTCATATTGCCTGAAGTATCTACAGTTTCACTGGGTATGTCTATCGACACATAACAGATATCTTGTGGGTCTATATCATCAATCTGTAGTTGTAGTGTAGGTACAGCGTCTTGCTTTAATTGCCTTACTTTTCTAGGTGATTCGTTTAAAAGAATGTGCTGCAGCGACTTGAAATAATCAGAAGAAAGAAAATGATTTGAACATACTCTCCCTAAAAATAAAAGAAATTGACAAACTGTTATATGCAAAAAATATATTGACATAGGTAAGCCTGAGGTTTTACCCGCAAAGTGATATGTAAATCGATGCTTAATGATTGATTGCTGAAAATAATGATGACAGTAGACTATCTTCCTTGTTAGGGTTTCATCTATCTCTATTCCAATTTTCATCAAGATCGGCTTAGCTGTTTCGTCATGAAAATGTAACAAATAGACAGAGAGGCAGAGTTTCTTTCGAGTTTATTACATTTTTATTAAATAAATTATAAGTAAGTGCATATAGCTTAGCTGCTAACATATTAAAATCATACCATTTTTGGTAGTAGTTTTAGGTCCACAATAGCGAAGCCATTCTTTGGCTACAGATTCATCTTTAGGAATTGAAAAAAACCTTAACGTGCCGCCTTTTTCACTTCTACTCTTACAGTTTCGAATAGAACAACCAACCATTTTAATTAAAGAAGTAAATTTAATTTATAGAATAAACGTACGAAGTTGTTTTGGTTTTTTCTTTTCCTGTATTTTTTTTGTATTTTCAGCCCATATCTGAACAGGCTAAAGCTATTAAGGCTATTCCGCCACGTCTTCAGTATTTTACTGTCATATGTATTGCCCTAATAAAGTAGTGGAAATTTTACTATAAGCTGGGACATAAGCTAGGCTAGTAGGCTCTTCTTTTATGCGCCGAGCCCACCTATCATGCGTGACTCTGACGTAAATTGTAGCATTTGTAGCATGACTCTCACGTGACACAGCCAATCTATTGTATGCAACATGGCATCACACCACAGATCTACTAGTGAATACAATAGTAGTAGATCTGTGATGACGCGTCGTCGATTGTCGCCGTTGACGCGTGACACGAGCGGAGAAGCATCTGTCAATGTCAACAAAATGGCGGCTGCACGTTTCTTTTCACGCACTTTGACAAACGCAGCACCGAAATTGTTGTCAAATGAAATAAACGTAAATTACGTTCCATTTCATGCATTCAAAAGTTCTTTCATTGGATTTAAACTTCTACTTTTTATCACCTCTATGAGAAAATAAGTGCAACTTATGAATAAGAAATGATACTTTCATTCGCACTATTAGAAGACACACTCATTTTTTACAAAACTAAGAAACTTTGAATGTGTTACGAACAAAGGCGGTATACCTACATATCTCGCGTTATTTCACGAACTATTTTTTTATTTGTCTCGCGCGGTTTGCCTTCTTTCAGCCGCGCATACATACTGCCTGTAACTTGTTCATGCAATATTTGTGGTTGATCTCTTTGGTGTATGGAACTTTTACTAACAATATCCACATTCTAAATTCTAATCACTTTTCCTACCTAGGGAATAAAGAGCTATTTTGGTCCCTGTTTACGAAGAATATACTAGCTCTTTTCGAATAGATGTGATAAAAAATAATTTTAAATATTTCAGCGCATCTCCGGCAGCAAATATTGCTTCAGGGCGCTTGGTATCGTTCGCGCAAAACTTTATGAGCCCTCTGAAGTTAGGCCCAGTGGCTGCGCAGTACGCATATTATAGGTATCTGAGGGACTTTACAGGGCGTCGGGGAGGCCTCGCGCCTAACTTCAGAGGGCTCATAAAGTTTTGCGCGAACGATACGAGCCCCCTTGACCCCCCAGATTCACAGTTTACTCAAATTCGAGCGACTTGATATAAGACCCAACTCAAAAAAACTATAAATTAAATTAGCTGTCAAAGTCAAACAAAAGCAAAACATCAAAAAAGAAAAAGCTGTGAAAGTGAAGATATATAACTCCATATATTTTCTCAATACTTATACTTTTGGTATAGTTATAATTACTCCACTTCCCCGGTGTAAATTGAAGAAATATTACTAAAATTAAGAAAATTTCGTGTGTCATTTTAATAACTTTAATTAAATTTAATTCATAAAATGTTCCTATTCATGATATCGTGCTAGCAAACGCTGTATTTTTGTAAACATATTTGCGGCATTCTGTGCTTGTAGTCTTTTCACTAATGAATCGTGTATGAAACAGAACAACTAAATGTTATGGCTCCCGGGAACAACGGAAGGCATCCTAATCATACGGGGACCATCCCCAAAACAAAAGTAAGAAATAATTGTAATGTTCCCCAAGAAGCTGTTACACCGACAAGGAGAGACATGACAACCAATTTAGTATCGGTAAGCAGCATCTTTTTGACCATTTCTGCCCCACATCTTCATCTCATGAATTGAAATGGAATCATTGAGCAAAAACCTTAAAGCTTTTCATGTAACAATTTTCGTCAGTTCCACCAAATTTTGTCTCATAAAATTCACAAGTCATTTTTCCCAGGTACTGGTACCTGGTCCCTCACATCATAAAAACAGTATTTTTTTATCTTAGAAAAGCTACATCTGTAATTTAATTTATATTGCATTACCTACATTTTGTTATACCCTGAGCCATGGTTACCACAAAATATTGCTAAATGTTTGTCTTTGTAACTACCCAGGTAGTTTTTGGCATACAATTGCTTGAAAACTTAATTATCAATCATTGAAAATTACAATGATTCAAAAATACGTAAGTAATGATCAACAACTCATTGTTTCACAAATCTAAAATACCTACTAAAGATACGAAAAGAAAGCAGAGAATATATTACTACATGTAATTTTCATAAAATCAATAGATGGAATGCAATTTATAACATGTTTTGATACCAATGCAAGTTTGCTTCTAGTCTGAAGTTTGCTCAGAACACACATGTGTATGGGATTTATTTTTGGAACTAAAAGAGTTTGTAATTTGAACATCTGCCAACTCTGTATAGTCAGTGTGCAGCAGATATAACTGATCACATTATTTTACCTTTATTATTTAAGTTATTTGAGTTAACTAACTAACTTACTTTTATATATATGTGAAAGTAATATACCCACAGTAAACTTTCATCATGGAATAGTCCATATGGGTGCTTGTTTTTCTAAATTTAGTCTGAAGAAGGTATGTTCTACTCTCTGAATCATTCATGTCAACATTTTTCACATATTTTAAGAACTTTTTCTGTACAAACGTAAAGGAGGTTTATTTAATATGTTACTTATTTGATAGATGTAAAAACTTTTTCAGACCTCTCTGGACTGGGTACCAGTCTCAGAATACAACACAAGATCAAATTACAGTCAGTCGAGGAAACCAACTAACAATACATCGGACCAAGAGCTAACTGATATTGGTAAAGAGCTATTTCATACTAAACTGGTAGAACTAAAAATTTAACTGTCATCGTCTAACAGAGGAAATTAAAAAGACAGTAACATTTTTAGTGCTGTCAATTTTATGAACTAAACCCTTCAGAATCAACCTCATTATGGATGATAATGATGTAAACCCAAAATTTTAGTTAGCATGTATTGTATGTATGTATGTTTGTCAACTTTTAGTAAGTTAAAAGACGTTGAATTAATCTGAAGCTTTATACATAATACTTTATGACATTGAAGATTAATACCTGGAGTATTGTGTCATGAAAATATATTCTGCTAAAGGAACATAACAAGGCGCGGCTGATAATTCCGCGGCCTTAAGGTACTTAATGAAAGAAAACATGCAAAAAAAATATATTTCTCAATAAAGCCTCCTTCGAGACTAATACACTATTCAGATCTGGCATAAATCGCCTTTATCCCGTTGAAAAAAAAAAACTTTCTCCTTGTCCTGAAAATAGCTTTCTACGGCTGCCTTCATCTCAGTGTCATCCGAAAATCTTCAGCCCCTTAAGTCTTTTTTCAATTTTGTAAAAAGGAAAACGTCACTGGGAGCTAGGTCTGGACTATGTGGTGGGTGGGAAATTTCTTCGAACCCTGTGTTTTTCAGGGCTTACCTTGCAATCCGCGCGATGTGAACGGGCGTGTTGTCTTGCAACAGCAGCACTCCGCGCGCGATTTTCCCTCGTCTTTTCACTACGACTGCTTCACGTGCTTGGGTCAATAAATTTGCATAATATTGACCATATGTAATTAATGAGCAAAATACCCTCGCTATCCCAAAAAATGGTCGCCATAAGTTAGGACGCCAATTTTCCACTCTAAATTACTTCGGTGGCTTTTCCCCTGTTTTTATCCATTGCATGGACTCTTTTGGACTCTGGATCATACTGGCAGATCCACGTTGAATCCACAGTTACGATCCGATTACAAATTTCGTCCAAATCATCTTTGGCTAATTCGATAAACTCCTTGCAACCCTCGAGTCGGCGCTGCTTGTCGAACGGCGTGCAAAATTTTTCCGATTCTATCCTTGCTAATCTGCATTTCTTCAATTATCTGCCACATTTTTATTCTTCTATCAGCCAGTAGGTACTAATTTTTCCACTTTTTGAATATTGTCTTCGGTCACCGTTATTGGCGGTCGTCCCTGGCGGGGTCGTCTTTACAGCTCTCGCGTCCTTGTTGAAATAAGCGAACCCATTTTTTTGATCATAGTACAGGAAGGCCCAGAATCTTGAGGAACCGATGAATGTATGGTCAAATACATTTTTCGACGTTTTTCCTTCTTTAACGAAGAACTTAATCACGGCGCGGTGCTCCAGATTACGAGAATTTGCAGTTTCGGCAGACATGGTGTTTGTTCGACAGGTAATTTGTTTATGGTTTAAAAAAATAATATAAGTGTGACATTTATACTACCACTGAGCCTCTCAATTAGTGTTATCAATAACGAGATGATTAGTCTCGCTAAGTACCTTAGGCCGCGTATTTATCAGCCGCCCCTCGTATATTCATGACCCTAGTGTGAGATTCTGGGCTACCTTATTGGAATAAGTATGTACAATTTTGTTACCTACCCTCTAATTCTTAAAACTGTATTTTTGTACCTACTTTATAAGATTGTAAAAGTTTGAGCAAATAAACGTTGATATTATTATGACATTTCGTACATATTGACACTGGCACCATCTGAGGCTTTACACATTATGATATGTAGATGGTTTGTACCCGGAGTGTTGTATGGGCCCACCTTTAGCGTAAACACCACCAATGTTGATAAATAAGGTGTTGAAAAATTCATTTATGTTAAGGGATAGTCACTTGGTAAGTAATGTCATCATAAAAACAAGGAGACATGTAAAGAGTGTTTTTTTTTATTGTGCTCCCTCAATCCTCATGTCACATATCATTGAAAAGTTTTGTTACATACCATAGATCTTTTTAGGTTTCCATAGTCCTACAAGGAACCTTATAAGTTTGTTCTGTCTGTCCATTTGTCTGTCTGCAAGGTGTACAGGTTTAGAAATTTGAAAAAAAAAATGCTGTTGCTTGGTTTTAACTTTTTGTAGAAAGAACCTTTGTATTTCTTATTTACAGACAACACAGTATCATTTGAAAGTGGTTTTGGACGATTCGTGCCAGTAAGACCTCAACCGAGAGCTCTGCCGTTGAATGTGCAAAATCGTGACAACATATCGGAACACCATGACGACGGGGCTGGATCTTCCTTATCTGGCCACACTTTACACCCTTATGCTCATCAAATGCAGAATGGTATGTATTCTATAACTACTATTGCAATAAAAATATACTTAGCACCATACTTTGATTTTATGGTGAATTGAAACTAAAAAATATTTTTATAGTTTTCAGATCATTGAACCTTTAAAGATTTTAGCACAAAATCACTTGATTGCTAGACTAGATCTCATGTGGAGTATGACTTGGCTAAGCAATATGTGTCTTTTCAGGATTAATTCCGCATTCTAATCACGCTGCAGCTGCAGTTATGATAGTGAATCCTACAACGCCGAATGCTCTTGCAGGAAACATTTCTCAACCATTTAACGTAAGTATCTATAAATCCCAGTACATCAATAGGTCTCTTGGTCTTAAGAATGTTTGATACAAAATGAGTTCTAAAATACTATTCTGTGTTTTAGAAATAGGTACAAATACTAGTATAATATATGAGTTCGGATTTCTATTAAAAAAATGAATTATATTGTTATTCAGATCTTGATCTAAGGCTCGCTCGGAGTCGAAAAATGATTTGTAATATTTTGCTCGATCAAATAAAAACTTTTACATGATTCTTTTTGTGACTTTTTATTATTTATTCTCGGTTTTATTTGATCAATATCTTATATTTTTTTTATGACAATTATGTCGTTGTGTATTTGGGTATTAACCTGTCGGGGAAAAAGTTTCTTCGTATTTTTTAAACAAATTCAAGACATATTTTTTTCAAGTTTAATTACATTTAATTATAATATATATGTGCCATTTTGTTCGATAACTTGTTGCCATCTTGTAGGTAGTGACATGATCCCGTTGCTGTAGAATTTTTGGGACTTCTGATAAAAAAAATGCAACAAGTAGTTTTGACAGTCCTCTCTTGATGTTAATCTAACACTACCCAAAGAATTCTGAAGAGATCGAAACAGGTGGAAATCTGAGGATGCAAGGTCAGGGCTATATGGTGGATGCATTAACACTTCCCAACCAAGCTCTCTAAATTTTTGCTGAGTGGCCAAAGATGTGTGCGGTCTGGCGTTATCATGATGAAAGACCACACTCTTTCTGTTGATCAATTCCGGCCGTTTTTTCTCAATTTCTTGTTTGAGTCTCATCTGCTGTTGGCAGTAGAGATCCGAATCGATGGTTTTGCCCGGCGGTAAAAGCTCATAATGAACGATGCCCTGCCAATCCCACCATACACACAGCATCACCTTATTACGTGTTAATCCGGGTTTCGCTACAGTCTGTGGTGCTTCACTGCCCTTTGACCATGATCGTTTGCGCACATTCTTGTCGTAGGTGATCCATTTTTCATCACCAGTGATCAATCTTTTCAAAAACGGTTCGGTTTCTTTACGTTTCAATAGAGAGTCGCAAATGAGTACACGATTCATTTGGTTTCTTTCAGTGAGCTTGTGTGGCACCCAAATATCGAGTTTTTTTGTATACCCAGTTATTTTCAAATGGGTCAAAACTGTTTTGTGGTCAATCCCCAGTTCTTCAGCTACGTCGTAACTATTAATATGCCGATCTTGGTCCACTTTTTCAGAAATGGCATCTACTTTATCCGTAACAGGGCGACCAGAGCGAGCTGCATCTTTGACATCAAAATTCCCGGACTGAAAACGCTTGAACCAACATTGTGCTACTCTTGATGACACTGCATTAGGTCCATAAACGTCACAAATTTTTTTCGCGGCTTGTGTCGCAGTTTTCCCTTTTTTGTAATAAAATTTCACAATATATCGAATTTCTTCGTTAGATTCACTCATTTTATCAAACAAAAAAACAATTGAAAAATGGCGGGAAATTGCTTTTTACTTTTTGTATTCCTTTTTTAAAATGTCATATTTTTAATGGTATCAAAACCAGCCAGATACAAACAGTACAACGGATGAGATTTTTACTACAACCTTATACATACAAAATACGAAAAGACTTTTTCCCCGACCTATTATATCAAGCTCCTACAGACCTAGAGAATGCACCGGCTCATTTTTTTTTATGTTACTAGAAAGTGGAATATAAATTTAAAACCATTAAAAATCAAATTTTAGGCTCATTGTCTTCACCTTAACCACCGCTCTGAAGTACAGACTGAATTAATCTTTAAGTCTACGAGATTACGATCTCTGTCTCTGTCAACTAATACGCGCCTTAAGGCGAAATTATCGCTCATTAGAACGTCTCAACGGCCAAAATTAAAGCATTAGATTATTGTAACACGCAGTCAAATTTTCAGGCACCGAATCAGAACAGAAACAATTTGACAAGGAATTTGAATCCAGCTCGCAATAACTTTGAAGGCGGCAGTCAGGCGAGCAACAACAATAATTCCACTCCACCAACATCCAATTCTCGGACTGGCACCAAAACTGTCAACTTGATGAACAACATGTATGAGCAGGGACAGAGTGGTAGCTTCAACAACCTCAATGATAATAATCAGGTAAGGGAATAGTGCTTAGTGGTACAAGTGTAAAAAAATGGTTTTTACAAATGAGTAGATGTGACTTTAGCCAAAATTATAGATGATGCCACCAAGCTTAGATTGGTGGCAAAAAATCAATTCAAGAGTTTGGAGGCTACCAGGAAAGCCACCGAAGCTCAATGGCTAGAGCAATGGGTGCGTTGGATCATTAGGCAGGTTAGAGTTCGGCCTGTTGTCATATTTTTGAATTCTCTTTAATATTAGTAAGTAGTAATATATAACCTCAAGCTGTATGCCGTGTATGTGTATGCTGTAAGGTTGCCTGGAAGAGATAGCTTATAGCGATAAGGCCGCCAATGGTTTCACTAGTTTTAAGTTGTTTTTATCATATTATATACCTATGTAATTTTTGGTGTGAAAATTAAGAGTTTATCAATCTATCTATCTATGCCTAGGGTTTACCATCGTCACAAGTTGGTAAAAATTTGTCGCCAAGCAGGTGTGTTGAGCACTTGACAGCCAATTCTCATTATGGATTAAGTTACTATCTTTAACCCCACCTTCACTTAACATAAGGTTAAGCACAGCATACCAACTATTATAAATATTCTTCAGGTCCACCGGGAATCCGCCCGGGCTTTGGGCGAAGCCATAGTGGCGGCATGCCCCGATGCGGCCGCTGTGGAGCGCCGTCTCGGACAGATCAGAGAATACATACGAGTCACATCATCTCTCGTTGACACTATGCGCAATTCAGAGGATGAGGTATGAGTAAACCATTGTTGATAATTGCATTTAAAATGTCTATCATATAAAAGTATAAGTTCTTTCTGCCTGTAGCATCTACTATACAAAAAACAGATAATTTTGCCTGCTAATAGTAAAATTTTGCAAAATGCGGAAAAACTGAAAAATATGTAAAATCGCTGGGCGCAGTTAGTTGCAAATAAATTGTTAGTATTGGTAGGTAAAAAAGACATTTTTTTTAATTAGAATTCGGGCATTTGTAGGTACTTGTATTTTTTCAATACTGAAGATACATTAATGTATTTGGAATATTACTCTCAATAATGTTTAATTTAGGCTTTTATTGAACACACTAAAGAAGAATATGATGAACTGATACAGATGATTATGCAGTTGAAAGACAGTGAAACAAAGTTAGAAGAGGTATTATCTGAAAGGAAACCAGATAACATTGAAGTGCCAGCTGATGAGAATGACGAGTCAGTCACACCCGTCGAAAACGCCATAGAAATCACTGAAGTGTCACCCGAGCCACAAGACAAAACTTGTAATGTGAAGAATAATAATGACAGTACTTTACTAAACAATAACTTGAAAAAAGTTACGAACATTGAGAATGAACAATTGAACAAATCAATGCACAGTCTAAAAGTTGACGAAGAAAGTCAGGAGCAAGTAAACAAATCGAATGAAGCTGCCGTTGAAAATCCATTAGCTTCAATAGAGCATCTAGTCAATGAAGCTGAATGCCCTAAGAAGGATACATCAAACAGAAAAGATGATGAAGATCTCAACGCTATACTGCGTAAAAATATACTGTCTTGTGTGGATAAAGTATCGCGCATCGAGGAGATGAAAAACTCCAAAGAATCTATTTTATCAGATGACGATAAGGTTTATTTTAGTGTTGTGTGCCACGTCGTGTGTTCTTCTATGGATTGAATCATAGCATGTACTGATGCCAAGTCTTATCAAAAATAACCCTTTAACCTACTGTCTGTAACAATCGTTGTGTAAGATTGTTTGCCGTAACTTTTTTTGCATTCACCTAGTTACCATTAATATTTAATTGGTATGTGCAAAAACTATGACTGTACACATACAAGCTCCCTTATTCACAAGTATTCGACGAACTAATCTTTGCTATAAAAAGCTTTGTCAAATAGCTGAGAAATGTCACGCGCCAACACGAGACAAAACGCATTTTAGCTAAAACGTGCCTATTGAATATTTAGGAATAAAGCTAGGCGTCTATTTGTCAGGGTCGTACACATCGGACGCATTGAATCGCACTGAATTTACCCTACTTGCTCATCTGTGACTATTTATTACAGCTTAGTAAGCAGTTGGTGTAAATTCTGCTGAATCTGATCTGTCCGATGCGGAGAAGTGATTGCTTGTCTTAAGACCACAAGTCTCTAAATGGATAATTTTTGATGTGGTCTTAATAATTTTCGATGTTGTTTGTTCCCGTAACTTACTGACCGTAGCTAGCTATGTACTTGAGTCCATACATTTGACGGCATTCTCGATTTCAGGAAGTTGTGACTCGACCAGTATCCGTCCAAAGCAATGGCTCAGCGTACAGTGACAATGAGCTTTGGCAAAATGAGATTAAAAACAAAATGGAAATGTCGCAAATGCGTCTGGCTGCCCTGAAGCAGCAGCAAAAGCGACTTATTAAGTATCAGGCTAGTATTATATTCTATTCTGTCATCAGTAAAGCTACAATGTCAAATATTCAAAATTTAAAAAATAAAATAAATATTTTAAATTTCTCGAGTTACAAGACATTGGCAAAAGACGAAGAGAAGCCACTAAGAAAAGTTGAATTTAAAATTTCTTATAAACTCTGTCTACAGGAGGAAACAAAACAACAACTTGATGAAATGAACAGAGATAGATCTCAAGAAATCCAGCCGTCCATACCACATGACAATTATTCTGGGATCCAGGTTGGTGTCCACTGTTCTCAACTAAATTAATAGTATCACAGCAAGCAAATAACCTCTGTTCAGAACAGAAAATGATTTGTTACAGAAGTGTATACTCTAAAAAAGTACTCTTATCTAGTACTCTTAATATTACAGCAAAACAAAAATACAATAAAAATCGCCTTTAGTCTGGGATCTTAACTACTACCTATTAGAGTACTAATAGTCTCCTATAAATAATTCTTAATTCTATTTATAATTCTATAAAAATTTGTTGGTAACACCAGCACAAGTTTCATGATCAGGTATTCCTTTCTGTATATGGCCATCTAGAAGTCGCCATTATTTTTTATCTGAGGCTATACTGCGCTACCCTTTTGACAGGTCATTCTCCCACCTTTTCTGAAGCCATCCACAGAAAAGGTGGAAGTTGTTCTCTTCTCATCTTTTAGGTTCCAAGATATTGATGACCTGTTTATTCCATTTTTCTATAGACGATCCAACCATACCACATGTTCATTCCAGCGCCATTTTGGTCCGTGGTACATTTGTCATGCCTGTGACAAATTCTCGTCAGTCTCCACTTGTCCTTCAACGTCATATGCAACATGCTTATCTCCATCCCCTGTTGGCATACCTTAAGTTTTTGGTTAGGCACACAAAAAAAAGTTGTCAGTAAAAATTTGACACAAAAATGTATTTATTTATTTATTTTATTTTATTATTAGGCACTCATAACAATTCACAGGACATATACAGATATAGTAACAAGTTAATGATTTTGAAAAACATTATTACAACATTTTGATGAACATAACTTGCGGTTGTATCTATTCTATTTATGATGCAGATACTAGAAGATACACAACCATTGATGCAAGGTTGGTGGTAAACAATTTGGCACCTCCTTACTTTTTTTATGTGATGTTTTGCCGTTCGCCTTGCGGCCTCTACAGCTTGACTGGACTAGTTGAATTCCTCCTTACATGTTTGCTCATTGCCCTTTAATCCAAACCGTTAAAGCCGAAGGCGACTGGATTGCTTGATTAGGATGAAACTGGATACACTGGATAGTATATTTTCATATTGTTTACAGAATCAAGCACACGGTAGCAACTACAGCCACCCTAGCCGCATGTATGCAGCAAATCAGATAGGCGTTGCGACGACATTGCCGCATGCCACGGATACGATGCACGGACACGGGCAAAGTATGTCCGGGGATAACGAGCATGCCACTGACGAGAGGTTCTCGCATAGAGAAGGAACCATCGCAAGTGGTGAGGTAAGTAATGTAGAATAGTCGTATACATATCAATAGTTACAATCTGAGTGTCTTCAAGTTGTGAATAGCGATTGAATTGGTTTCTTCTAGGTAAGCGTGTTCCTTCGTGGACCGCATATTCGCTTAACATCAGGCAAGGTGACGGTCAAATGCAAGCCTATTCAGCGCCGGCCCTAGCCTTTGATCAGGGTAAAGCGAGATTATATTTCAGCGCACTTCATCCCTGTAAACTCGTACAAGAATAGATTCTGGTATAGAACGTATTCCATGTGTAATCTAGGATATAAACTATTTAAGCAGCGAAATAGTATGCTCTCTACAAACAACACAAGTGCTCCAACCTAAGCACAATATTTTGTGTACGTGTTTTTTTGTGTATAATACGTGCTAGAGACCTGGCTTTATACATAAAGTGGTTGTTTAGAACCAGTGTTGTTTTGTGGAAATAAAGACGAGTTCGATTTGCTATTTTCCCGTTTGGCAGGAGGCAGCGGGTGGCGCCAACAGCGAAGGCGACGAAGAAGAGTTGGAACTATCGGCGCGCGGACAGATGCTCCAAATGAAACTGAGAGAGCTGCAGATGAAGAAACAACATATGGAGAGCTTGGTACTATTTTTAACCGACTTCCAAAAAGGAGGAGGTTCTCAATTCGACATTTTTTTGTTTGTTTGTTACCTCAGAATTTTCAACTGGGTGAACCGATTTTGATGATTCTTATTTTATTTGAAAGCTGGTGCTTCCCGTGTGGGCTCATTTCAATTTGGTCCAATTCTGTCATTTTTATGAAGACGAATTTTTTGTAGTTTTTTTTTTTTAATACAAATAAATACACTTCTTTAGTAACATTAGAACCCAAAGAAACCCAAACCCGAGGGATTATTTCGATAATCCGAGTTTGTGGGATGACGACGATCTGATTATCATCAGACCGATTATTATCATCTTGAAAAATACCGCCGAATGCGGTTGAAACTATAGTTGGAGTAACTGCGTTCTTACGCGAGTCATTCCCGTGTAATATAAATAAAATGTGTGAAAGCAACGTCAGTTTCCATTGTTATTCGTTTTGTTTAGGTATCGGAGTTCCAGAAACTCCAAATGGCCACACGCATCGGGAGCACTCGCAACACTTACTCCAGTTCCGGAGAAGACAGCGCTGACGACGAACCATCGCGTAAATGTAATTTTTATCATAGCATGACTATTATTAACAGCAAATTTCATTTCTTTTTTAAAAATTGGTATTTATCGCTGATCATATTTTAAAAAATGTACACCTGAACAAAAAAATTATGTACTAAACTCTTTGATAATATATAGTTTGGATCTGCCTTTAAATTCGAGCTATAACCGAAAAAAGTCTGTCTAAAACTGAAGGGGGCGAAGTAAACACGTATTGCACACACTGACATTCTTACTAGTCCTAGAAACGCACACTTCAATATTGAGTGCATAGCATACAACTGCAAACGATGTGACTGAAATATATACGAATGGACGACAGAGGGGGGGAGGGTGTAAGTGCTAAAGGGGAACTGTAGGTGTAACGGTTCCATTTTTTTTTTCTGAGACAACCTCTATTTTTAAAGATCTATTTCATGTGACATCAAATTTGTTTTTCATCCTCATTTTATGTCCAAATATTGGTTTTATGATGATCTCACCTACACAGGGACTATCTCTGAACTGGGGCCGTACCGTCGCTTCTTTTAAGCGATTCTGTTTAGGTTATTGAGAAAAGTTGCGCGACCGTAAATTGTATCTGGGCGCGTTAAGGTTCATGTTCGCGTGATTTTCCGCAATCACCTAAACTGAATCGCTTAAAACAGGTGACGGTACGGCCCCTGGATGGGCAAATGAGGTGTTGGTGATTGTTGTTTAAATGAATGTATATCTTTTTTCTTTTGTAAGCTTTGTCCTTTTTTTTCTCTCTTTGGCTTTATAAATATTGGTATAATAATAGTTTTATATTTTGCGTTATAAAATTGTTTGCTTTGGCATAACTATGCTGATATATAACAGAAGCCACTGGCACCCGACACACAGTCCCAGACTAGTTCGGGAGCCTATGTAACAACACATTATGTAATTTACTTTGTTGATAACACACTTCATTTATCAAAATCGGTTGAGGCGTTGAGGTCCAAGTCGCCGACTGTAAAGGGATAGCCCGAGACCGGGACCTCTTGTGTTGGAGGCCAAGACCCGCTTAGGGTCGCTGCGCGAGCGGACCAAGTCGAGTACGTTGCCTGGAAGAGATCGCTTTAAGCGATAAGGCCGCCTGTTAAAAGCCTAGATAATTACTTTAGTTTATAATGTTATCCTTGTTTTTGTGGTTTTTAATAAAGAGTTATTGTATTAGGTTTAGGCTATAGATACATACATACACATTAAATTGAATACCATCATTTTAACCGACGGTTCCATGTTCTACTGTATTTTTTTAATGTATGTTTACTGATTTTTCCGTCAACTGTTGACCGATTTCACAAACTTTTCTTTTGTATGGAGGTATATTTCCTATTTGGTCCCATTGTCACCAAGTCAGCATCTGATGATGGGATCCCAGGGAATCGAGGGCTCTTAAATTTTATAGGCACTTATTAAGTTTTTCATATATTATTGAAGTCAGTTTTTAATGTGATTCACTTGTTGCTTTGCATCGTCAGGTAAAAATAATTACGAAATATGCCTTTAAACTTAATTTTTCTTTTCAGGTAATAAATCCAGTGGGAACATCAAAAATGAGGACCCTTTTAAACTAATGGAAATAAAGGCAATTAAAACTGCTCTCCAGAAAACTAAAGGTATTGTTAATCCTTTTTGTATTGATATGTTCTTTAACTGTTTTCAAATCTGATTAAACAGTAGCCGTCTTACTTAAAAAGTTAGTCAAGACAACATATACTTAAAATAGCTTTGTCAACTTCTTGCTGTGTCAAAGATCCCATAATTATGTTACATCCCACATACAAAAATATATGTACGTATATCAGTCTATGGCAGCCATATTACAAGCTTTGCTTTGTTTGGGGTCAGATGACCAAGTGTGCAATAATGTCCCAGATATTTATTTATTATTGCTTACCAACAGGCGGCCCGTTAGTTTATTTACCACTTATGGCAAAAAAGTTACGATTGCAAAACTTATGTTTTGTAGGGCCTTTGAGTTCCACTACATCACAGAATTGTTATTATTATAATATAAACAAATTAATGAAGCGCACCGACATTCAACAGTCATTCGCTGGCGCTCAAATACATGTGTCGGGGCCGCTCTACACCAATTAGTAGAAAAAAGTTTACAACCTCTCGCTTTCTTTTCAAAAAAACTAGCGACCGCACAGATGAAGTACAGCACGTACGATAGGGAGCTACCACTGATCCTACTATAGGCTTGAGATACGCCGTAAAAAAGGACATTGGTTAGTCCCGCTCAAATGACGTTCGGAAAATCTATCAGACTACCTGGAGATTTCTTTGTACCTGTACAAAGCAATATCAACGACCAAATCGCTCACACGACCTTATTCGAATCCTTTCAAAGTAATCAATCGAAATACCAAACACTACACCATTCGTATGGGTTCTCGAGATGTCGTCATCTCACTTGATAGACTCAAACCCGCTTATGTTGTAACTAGTGGTCCTTACGAGTCACCCGACGCCGCAACCAACTTAGCGACGAAAGAGTCACCCGACTCAACTAACAATAACACATCTAACAATGATACAGTCATTACGGCCACACAGCACAGCAATACAGAGAACAACGCACAAAAGACGCCGCCAGTCATAACAAGATCGGGTCGCGCGGTGAAGAAAACGGTTCGTTTTGACATTTGAACCGGGCCGCCGCCGCACTTATCTGCACCACTCGACCGCAGACCACTTCACTACTCACAAAGCATCATCTATATATTTTCAACTTTACTGCAATTTCATCTACTTCGACGCTGCACTCTACGTCAAATCAACATGGATCACCCTGAGAGCAAGCCCACAACATAGAACGCCGCAGGTGCTGCGCCCCAAACAGCGCAGGTCGACCACATCCAGGACACACACTATATGTCGCTGGCCCGTCATGATCGTCAGCGTTGTAATTTCCACTGGCATCCTGTACGTCATGTGGAGTTACTGTTAAAAGCGGATCGAGGCATCAGTGGACAAGCGCGTCACCATAGTCATAGCGCTACGTGTGTCGTCGATTTAAACCACACCTCCGCGTTTCCGGCAACCTCCCAGAAAAGCACGTTTATCGTATAAACAAATATAAATTCGGGTAGTGCAGTGAAGTGAAATAAAAAAACAACACAAACTTATAAGTTAAAGTGCGCGTAATTAACACCTAACAAGTATTATTATATCAAAAGACAATTTTAGTGTACTTACTTATTGTTTTACGGAAAAATATTATATGTGAAATAACAAGTAGCAAGTTATTTTTTCTTTTATAAGACAAACTGTAAACAAGCAATGCACTATGTTAAGTCAAAAATGTAAACATTTTAATTTGATTAATTTTTAGTTCACTACATTTTACAAACTTATTATTCATTGTTCACTTTTATACAATTTACACCCTTAATGTTATCATATTATTTTTTTTTTAAGGGGGATGTAGATGTAGGGCCTTTGAGTCCCACTACATCACAGAATTGTTATTATTATAATATAAACAAATTAATGAAGCGCACCGACATTCAACAGTCATTCGCTGGCGCTCAAATAAAGCGCACGTACTCAATCCATCTACCGGAGTTTCAATTACCCATTCATATTATTTAGGATAACCTTCTGTAACAAATCAAGGAGGCAGATAAATACATCACCAACCAAACAAATTATCCTAATGTTTCTAGACAGACCCATGCAGCTGTGTGCGGTATCTTTAACTAGATGTAAGTAAGTACTACTTGTTACAGATCTAATGCGGTCAGTAGACAACTATGAAGCAGAACAACTGTCGGGCCCCCACGACGACTCTTTTAGAGAAATGTCAAGTCATTCTAACATCCACGACAAGTAAGTAGCACTGCGATAATTATTATTTACACTTCCAATGAATTCAATGCAAACAAACAACTTCCGCCAACGAACATGGTTCCCCTCAATGCAGACCGTATTTTAACCGGGACCTGAACAAAATCCTGTCTTTGAAATCCTCCATTGCTCTAAAAAAATACCTTAGATTAGTCTCTTCTGAAAGTCGAAGATATAGAAAAAAAAGTAAAGTGACTATGCCACTTCTATGGAGCTGTCACATCCAAATTTTCCTTTTCAGTAAAAAAAAAGGCTTCCGAAATATGTTTTGTGCATGGTTACAGATGAGCCTATGCAACATGCGCTCACTATCTCGCTTGCGCTTTTCAACACTTCTGCAGATACGAAATGACTAAATGTTACGAACTTGCGAAAAATCTAAGAAACGTAAGACCAGAGATCAATGTTACAAATGTTCAACAAAAATGTCATATATACATATCGATCCAAACAAGTTTTCAGACATGTAAACGGAATCAACAAAAAAAGTTGTTGAAACTATTTTTATGTGTGAAAACCATATTAGCACAAATATGTTTTTTTTTAACATATGTAATGTTTTATTCTCAAAATCTTGTTTCTGAGATTTTTCATAAGTACATTCAGTCATATTGTATCTTCAGAAATGTTGAAATGCATGAGCGAGTTTGTGAACGCATGTTACATAGGCTTCACGAATTTAAATTTACAAGTCAATAAATTGGAATTGGTTTGACTTGCAGCAAGTCGGAAGGTGGCGGTAGCATGGGCGGATGGTCCAACGACGGCAGCGTCTGTCGCGTGCGCAACACATTACCGCAGCGACACAAGTTCACCAACGAACAGCACTCGCAACACTTGCAGCAATTACAACAAGAGATACAGCAGCAGCAGCTACAGCAGCAGCAACTAGCGCAACAACTGCCTCAACATCAGCAACAGTTGCAGCAGAACCACCACCAGCAACAGAATCACCACCAGCAACAGAACCATCAGCAACAGATGCAGCAGAACCACCACCAGCAACAGAACCATCAGCAACAGATGCAGCAGAATCATCAGCATCCGTTACACCAGCAACATCCTCAGCAATCACAGCAGCAACAGAGTATGTGGGTTTTTAACTTTCATGGGTTATTCACTACAGTTATATTATGATTATTAATAATACCTGGGATATATTGGGATATTGACGGCACTGAAACTTGGTCTCTCAATACTTCATAAGAAAGCTCAAAGTCGCACAACGAGCTAGAGAGGGCTACGGAGAAGGCTCGGGGTTATGCTCGGGGTTTCTCTGCGAGATTGAATCAGAAATGAGAAGATCCGTAGACAAACGAAAATAACCGACATACCGACATCCGTTGGCGAACTAAAGTCACCGACATAGCCCACCGGATTAGCAAGTTGAAGTGGCAGTGGGCAGGGCACATAGCACGCAGAACAGATGGTCGATGGGGACGAAAGATTCTCGAATGGAGACCACGGACCGATAAGCGCATCATAGGAGGTCTACCCACAAGATAGACAGACAACCTAAAAGAGGCCGCAGAGAAACGCTCGTCCACTTCATTTCATTTTTTTAATGTTTGTTATCTCTAAACATTCGACTGGGTGAACCGATTTTGATGATATTTTTTTTATTTGAAAGCTGGTGCTTTCCGTGTGATCAGGATCCCATTTCAATTTAGTCCAGTTCTGACATTTTTATGAAGTCGGTTTTTTATATTAATAATTATATCTTAAAAAGATAGTACTACTCTAACATTCATAATATCTTTGTGATTTTTGACATTAGAGATAATTGATTAAATAAATATATTTTTTTCAGGTCATGAAGCCAAAATAGCTTCACTGCAAGAGTTAGCCCAAGAGTTGCGCATGGAAACTGAAAAGATTATGAATGAACGCACTCGCATCAAAGAAGTCTTATCCAACAAAGGTAAAGGTATGAGAGATTAAGCCCTCCACCCACTGTGAAACACGCTTGAATTGGTTAAGATTAAGTTGTAATAGGTCGGGGAAAAAGTCTTTTCGTATTTTGTATGTATAAAGTTGTAGTAAAAATCTCATGGGTTGTACTGTTTGTATCTGGCTGGTTTTGATACCATTAAAAATATGACATTTTAAAAAAGGAATATAAAAAGTAAAAAGCAATTTCCCGCCATTTTTCAATTGTTTTTTTGTTCGATAAAATGAGTGAATCTAACGAAGAAATTCGATATATTGTGAAATTTTATTACAAAAAAGGGAAAAATGCGACACAAGCCGCGAATAAAATTTGTGACGTTTATGGACCTAATGCAGTGTCATCAAGAGTAGCACAATGTTGGTTCAAGCGTTTTCAGTCCGGGAATTTTAATGTCAAAGATGCAGCTCGCTCTGGTCGCCCTGTTACGGATAAAGTCGATGCCATTTCTGAAAAAGTGGACCAAGATCGGCATATTAGTAGTTACGACGTAGCTGAAGACCTGGGGATTGACCACAAAACAGTTTTGACCCATTTGAAAATAACTGGGTATACAAAAAAACTCGATATTTGGGTGCCACACCAGCTCACTGAAAGAAACCAAATGAATCGTGTACTCATTTGCGATTCTCTATTGAAACGTAAAGAAACCGAACCGTTTTTGAAAAGATTGATCACTGGTGATGCAAAATGGATCACCTACGACAAGAATGTGCGCAAACGATCATGGTCAAAGGGCAGTGAAGCACCACAGACTGTAGCGAAACCCAGATTAACACGTAATAAGGTGATGCTGTGTGTATGATGGGATTGGAAGGGCATCGTTCATTATGAGCATTTACCGCCGGGCAAAACCATCGATTCGGATCTCTACTGCCAACAGCAGATGAGACTCAAACAAGAAATTGAGAAAAAACGGCCGGAATTGATCAACATAAAGAGTGTGGTCTTTCATCATGATAACGCCAGACCGCACACATCTTTGGCCACTCAGCAAAAATTTAGAGAGCTTGGTTAGGAAGTGTTAATGCATCCACCACATAGCCCTGACCTTGCACCCTCAGATTTCCACCTGTTTCGATCTCTTCAGAATTCTTTGGGTAGTGTTAGATTAACATCAAGAGAGGACTGTCAAAACTACTTGTTGCATTTTATTGATCAGAATTCCCAAAATTTCTACAGCAACGGGGTCATGTCACTACCTAAAAGATGGCAACAAGTTATCGAACAAAATGGTACATATATATTATAATTAAATGTAATTAAACTTGAAAAAAATATGTCTTGAATTTGTTTATAAAATACGAAGAAACTTTTTCCCCGACCTTATATGTACCATCAAAGTTTGTTTATTCTTGTATGATTCTTGGCCTCACATATTTGCACTAAATGGCGGTCATAATTTCGTAAAGGATAATGCCCAAAACCGGACGAGACAAACCAAGAGTTGATCCGAAAACCAGTTTGAAAATGCCGTTTGTTTTATTGTAGAAGTAAGTCGCAAACAAAAAAAAGTGAACGAGGAAGTACGCCCCGGGCCGAGCGGCGCGCCCGGCCCCATCGAGCGACGGCAGATTCAGCTTCGCGCTATCCTCGCCGAGAAACAAAGGGAATTAGAGGCGCTTCTCAATAAAGAGGTACTATTAATATTAAAAGCCTACATTTTTCTTATTGTTGGGCACAGCCCTCCCTCTCCTTCCTTCTCTTTTCCTGGTCCTGGGCTTCAGTACTCCAGTCTATAATATGTGTGTCAAGGCTGGGTGGTTGTGTTTGTTGTTTTTTACTGAGACCCAGTCTGTTATCACACTGATATTATAAATGCGAAAGTAACTCTTTCCGTCTGTCTGTTTGCTACATGATCGCGGCTAAATGGCCTAACCGATCTCGATAAAATTTTGCTAGGTAATAGTATGTATCATGAGGACGGACATAGGCTATTTTTTTTTATATTGGACGAAGACGCTTGTACAGCTAGTTTTAATATATACCTATATATTCAGTATAGATAGTCGGTGTGTTATTTTAGCCCAGAGTTTGTTGGCATACAACCAACATGCTCGGCCCACTCCCACTTTAGCATAGCAGCTTCGTTGGATTGGTTTTGGAGCGCAGTTTATATGTGGTACGAAGTGAAAGGTTCTTGAGTGAAGACCATTAATTGGAAGACGCAGCGTAGGTAGGCCTCCCACTAGATGGACCGACGACATCGTGAGTGTCGCGGGCATCCGGTGGATGCAGATGGCAAGATGTCGTTCAGTGTGGATGTAAAGGGGGAGGCCTATGTTCAGCAGTGGACGTCTTCTGGCTAATGATGATGATGTACCGCAACCGGTTGAGATATTTACGAGCAAACGACTGACCGAGTAGTTTGTATCATGGGACCAGCAGCTTTTTACGGATGTTCACTCGTGATTCTGCGCGAGTGCGTGTTATCCGGTTCCACCTATTTACTCGCATCACGCGCGTGAGAAAGATGGCATGCGATCGCTATCACAATCCGAATCACTAATGGACATCCATAATAAGCCACTGGTCCCATAATACTACTCTAACCATGATAACTACTCGGTCAGTCTTTTTCTCGTAAATATCTCAAACGTTAGGGGTTCTTGTTTTCGATGAGAAGACAAATTATTTTACAGGAATCATTATCCTACTAGGATAAAATGTAGCCTATATGTTAATCCAGAGTAAGCTATCATCTACCTGCATACCAACAATGTCTTTTAATTCAGTTCAGCCACAGTTGAGCTGGGACAAACACATACTTACATAAACTTTCGACGATTAAGTACTTTGTAAGTATTCTAATGCGATAATAATAATATTATTTAACTATTTTTTCCCCAGAAAGTATTGGTTTCTACACAAGAAGCTCAAAATAAACAAGAATCTCAGACTGCTTCAGTGGTTAATCAATCCTACAATAGGTACGTACCTGCCATCTTTTCGTAACATTCGATAAGCTAATCAATAAATAAGTTATCTGTCAACTTCTCGGTGATCCGGTAAATGAGAAGTGTCAAGCGAGTTTTTTTTGTCACCTAAGTGAAAGAAACATGTCGCCTCGTTGTATGTTATTTATCTAAACTTGTGTTAATTCGAGTGTTAATGTGTTATAATGGTGGATTATTGTTTATTGAGTATTCGAGAACGTGCTCGAGTATAAGGAAGTGATATAATGAAGTGAAACATGTTTTTTTTCGATGGTCCCTAAACTCTACAGAAACCTCTGGTAAAGTCTCCACCACTTTACTAGGGCTTGACCGTAACTTACTTTGCTTGACTTAGACTTAGTTGTTTGACGATATTTTATGTAACATGAAAATATCTCAATACTTGATACTGGCAAATGCAAATTTCTTGGGACGCGTGTCAGGCGATACCATTTTTTTACAAGCTTTTATTTAACTTACCAACAGGCGAGCTGGTAGTCAAACGCGGACTTATACGCAATAAAAAATAAACTTGCCTTGTCTTGTCGAATCTTGCAACTGAATTTTAAAAGTTATTTCCAACCGATTGAGCTTGAAATTTTGCATAGATATTTTAGTTTGGATGACAATGCATGGTTAGCTAAATGACAGCATTCTAAATCGAACATGGCGGACTCAAAAATCTAAAATGGCGAATCAGTTGTTTTTTTTTGCACTCCCATGATATGGATATTATATTTTGCTAAAAAAAATACGAAAGTAAAATGACGTCACACTAAATTCAGTATGGCGGATAACATTTTCTTATCTACCATGAGACATAGCTATCAAATGAAAGGGTTTGCTGAGAAGAATGCGCGAAAAATTCAAAAAAGCGTATATTTTTTTATTTATAATTATTTTTTCAACAAAATTCAAAGATAATATTATCAATCGTTTATGAATAACAAGGTTATTACTATTTAGAATATTTGTTAATGATTGTTACTGTTCCTTAAAGTATAACAGTGAATATTTCTATATTGCAGCGAACAAGAGGAACCTGATTCAAGATCTGAGCAGTTGTTATTAGAGTCCCAAAATTCGAGGGAAATAGAAAACTTCAGAGTATGTATTATTTATGCATAACAAGATTAAGTACTTATATTAGGTATCCTAAGACCTGAAATAAATTGAATTGAATTTCTTATTCCCAGGCTAGCGGTGACAATGCTCTGGGAAGTAGACCCATGGCTGCTCTACCCGCTCATATTGGAAGCAACTACGGCAGCGATAGTGATAGAACCGATAGGTAAATACGTTATTGGATCCGTCATTATTATGATCAATGTTACCTTTAATTCCACCTGATCATTAACCGTACCGCATATGAAAAAAATAAAACGCGCACGGTGACCGGAGTGAACAAAGCGATTCGAAATAATGTTTCACTACACCGATCCTAATTATGACTATGATAGGAAGATCAGTATCATGGTATAATACTAATACTTCGCCAGGTATGGCATTCCGAGACACAAAGGTCACGTGGGTGACACAAGCCTACGTCACCGACGCTGTACTAGCATGAAATCATAACTTCGGACCTCTGGAGTACAAGGGTCCTCTTGTGGGAGTTAAATTAGTTTACTGAACCTATCTTGTGCTAAGGGGATGTGAAAAATAAATTAATGCAAATATTTGAGGTTACAATGCATTTACGTTCTAAAATTGCCTAATACAAATTGTTATAAAGTAACTAAAATTCAGAGAGGGCTCATGGCGGTTAGTTAAGGGAAAGCTGGCACACTACTGCGCGTCAGCATCAAAATTGGGAAAATTACGACGTGAAAAATAAGTGAAAATTAAAAGTGGTTATCTGTATGAAAACCTGCGTGCGAGGTGGCTTCCAGGATCATCTCAAGTTGAAACTGGAACACTTCTTGGAGCTCTGGAGTATAAGTTCCCGATGCGAGATCGAGTCTTCATTTCCAAAAAAATAACAAATTTTGTTCGAGCGCGTGGCGTCCCGAACGTGTTCTTCAAAAATTAATAAAATGTTGTGCTCATCTTGGTTTCGAGCCGAAAATCTGATTCCAACGTTCCCACGAAGGAAACTGCGGTATCTTTTTCAAGTCATCTTCTTTAAATTGGAAGGATATTAAAAAAATGTGATTCTCGTGAACCAGCGTGTTCCGTGGCTTCCGTGAGAATAAATCCTTTCCAAATGGTGTCCTCATCTACTTTTTCTTTCTTTTTTACGGAAGTATTCCTTGAGTGCGAACGAGTCGGCGCATATGATGATGCAGCGTTCAACAGATAACAAATATTATATTGTATTTAGATATCCGATTAATTCTAAATTCTAATGATGATTTTAATATTTGTTTACAATTCCAAAATAAATTCCTAAATGTAAATCTAAGTACATTGTTTTGTTTATAATCTGAAAATAGTAACATTCTATTATTTTAAAATGGTTCCTAGCCTTTCTGTTAGATCAAAGTCGCAAGACATCCCCAGCGCCAATTTGCCGCGAGGAATAAAATATATGTTATATGACAACATCTGGGATATTTTTGCACACACTGTCATCTGTCCCCAAACTAAGCAAAGCTTGTAATATGGCTGCCAGAGACTGATATATGTACGTATATATATATTTTTTAAATACATAAATTTATATTAACCCCCAGACATAGAACAAACAGAAATGTTCATCACATTAATGTTTGCCCTAGGTGGGAATCGAACCCACGCCCCCAAACGCAGAAGGTAGGTTCACTACTGACTGAGCCGGCGGGGCAGTCAACCTGTCGTAATTTAAATAATATGTTAAATATATTAAATTCGTGTTTAACTTGAATTTGACAAAAATATAATTTAAATGCTTTTTTGTATTTTTAACCGACATGCAAAAAGGAGGAGGTTATCAATTAGACTGTATTTTTTTGTTACCTCAGAACTTTCGATTGGGTGAACTGATTTTGATGATTATTTTTTAACTTGAAAGCTGGTGCTTCCCGTGTGGTCCCATTTTAATTTGGTCCTGAAATTTGTATGTAGTCGGTTTTTATATTGATAATTATAATGTTATGGTTTACTTGTTTTATATTCGTCTTGACAATTACGTCTATGTTTTTTCGTTTTATGCCCGAAAATCAAAATACCTGAAATTGAACGACGCATTTTGTAATACGCCTGTTAAGAGTCTTCATAATTGGCTGAGCCGCGTGTCTGTATCTATACAATAACAACTACAAGTGGGGCTAGGCGGACTCCTCGAGATATTAGAACTAGTAGCCTTTTATTAAGTAAAATTTTTACTTATGTTTACAGTGCATCTAGGAATAAGTCGAACCAGAGAAACCGACCACGACGGAGGCAAACACAGGAAAGATTATCCGAAGATAGTAACGTAAGTTTTTTTTCTTCCTCATCTGCTCATATTAGTGCCTTGCGACACATAAGCCTGTCTAATGCCCAAGGCATGTCACTTCAAAAAACCTATCATTATCAACCAACCATATTCCACCCACTGCTATAGTCTTACCTCATTGATGCTATGGTTACAGGCACAGATAATATAACCACTTGATCGAGCATGTGAACATAATTTGCTAGTGCAAGATGTAAGCCTCGTCGGTTGCGGGGTGCTGGGGGGAGGTGTACTCTTAAGCCCTTGTGATTGGAGAAAACTTCATTCATTCAATTCGTGTCTAAAGGATTGGTCCGCTCGAAAAAGATCATGAGATCATACTGAAAATTTAGTTTCTTTTTATCACCGGGGGGTAAGGATGAGCTGAGCTGTCAAAGCGACGTAGTCCGTCCAGCAGGCTGGTGGTCTGCCCAGTGGTCGCTTTCCATTCCGCAGCCACCATTCTGTGACTGCTTTGGTCTCTCACACATCTCCACTTGAGTGTCGTCATTCCTGTCAATATTATTTCATCATGTATTTTAGGGAACGTACCAACACGATGAAACTACTAAAATTTTTAATAAAAATTGTACTCAACGATTTGGGTGGTCATATATGATACGTGCTGCCCAAGAATGGAACTCCCTACCGTGCTCCTTGTTTCCTGAGTACTACAATCTAGGCATCTTCAAGGCTAGAGTGAATAGATTTCTTCTAGATCAACGTGTTCCATCCTCGGCTACACCGTCACTTACCATCAGGCGAGTTGGTGGCCAAACATAGATCTATTCTATATATAAATAAAAAATACATCAATGCTTTTTAAATGCAGGGTACTCAATCGAACAACACGTCGAGTCAAAACATCAGACATGAACCGAGGCCAGAGACCTCGTCCAATGTGAACATGGTCCCACCAATATCTCAAAACCGTAAGTTACGTTTATATCATCATTCATCACCATCATTTCTTTTGCTTTACAAAGCGCAAGTCTGACCTCACACGGAGTACTGCATCTTTGGAACGGAGCACCCAAGTATCAGCTTGAGCCACTTGATGCATTTCAGCATAGAGCTGTCGACTATCCAAAGCTCACTAAACACCTAGAGCCGCTCAGCATGCGATAAGCACGTCGAGCGCGGTCGGTACTTGGACGGACTGCTTGGGCGTGATGTCTTTTTGCACTACTTTTTTGTACTTCATTAGTTAACAATTTATGTGGTTAAGCTGGAACGTGAGTTTGTAAAGAATAATAATCAATTTTCGCAATCATCATGATCGTTTACAATAATTACCCGGCCTAGCTACAAGAATAAAAAAACTGTTTCAAATTTGAATTTCCTGCCAAATATGAAACGTATCACCTTAAGTAGGGAAGCTGCCTGTACAGCTTTTCCATTCATTCACAAGCATATTGTATTTATTTAGGAGTTACCTCTTGTAAACGAAACAGGTTGACGGAAAATGTTTACATTTATCTTCAATGTCCAAAATGTTAATACTTATATGATTATATATGATAACAAAGCGGATAAATATATACTTGCTAAATTATGTCTCATACCTTTTACAGCTGAAAACACTGGTAACATGCCTTACCCTCATTTGCCGCCACCTTGTTGGAATACAAAATCTAACCAGGTAAGATACCTACAGAATGTTATGACAACATACTTACTACACCTGCCTTTTAAGCCACGATTCCAGGATAAAAAGTAACCTTATGTTCATTCTTATAATGTACACTTCTGATCCGACAAACAAGGGAGAAACAAATGTCTTAGTACAATTTTATTATCCCATTGAGGCATTAAGTTTGATTTAGGCCTGATGAGATGTACCAATCCAAATCCTTGCCAAATGTTATCAAATCTTGAACTGTTGCTGCTATCTATATACTTCCTTTTGAAAAATAACAAGCGAACATTTACTTATGCGTTTAATCCATCGAGATACAATACTCATAGAATAATGACAAGTGTTTGCCCAACTTTGTTACAGGACATGCGCACGAATCAGTTCACTCAGAACAGCCACTCGCAGACGATGGAACGGTTGTTGGGGACTCCCCAGATGGCCTTCCCTCCTACCATGCCTTTCAACATGATGATGCCTTATGGTAAGGATAAGGCTAAATAACGTATTGATGGATGAAATAGTGCTTCTCAGTGATAGATAGCTTTACTACCTCATTGAGTTTTTTTGGTTTAATTGGCTCTACTAAATATCAGCTCGAAACATTAGACTCGGTAGAGAGACGCGCCATTCGACTCTTTAATAACGAGGCGTTGGTTTAAAAGGTTGTCTGTTCATTTTGGAGAATGTGCACAAGAGCTATTTAAGCCTGTCAACCAATTTCCGCCATAGGTCACCGAGGCAGTCATTCCAACCTTACGTTGTGAACTTTGGTAGAGTCCGCACGCAGCGTTTCCAAAATGCCTTCTTAATATGAACTACACAGGAATGGAATGCGCTCCCTGCCTCGGTGTTCCCTATAAAGTACAACCTGGGTCTCTTCAAGACAAGAGTGAGTAGGCACCTCATGGGCAAGCGTGCCCCATCTTAGACTGTATCGTCGCTTACCATCAGGTGAGTTGTGGGCAAACGCTAGCCTATTTCATCATTAAAAAAACAAATTCTTCACTAGCTGAACACACGCTCTTCTAGCGCAAACTAGAAGAAATAGAGTGAATAGGGATCTTCTAAGTCTGCGTGCTTCATCTTCGATCACATCGTCGCTTACTAACAGGCGAGTTGTGCCAAAGGCGGACTTATTCGCGATAAAAAAAAAACTTTTTTTGGGAATTAAAGTACATATATAATTTATTCTGGCGTCTCGGGCCAATTGAATCCATCACTACGCTCAGGATTCAATACGCGGTACTCGCGCCATATAACAATAAAGCTTAGTACAACAAATAACTATGTGTTAAGAAAATAGTTACAGGTATTGTTTTCATTTACATGTTGACAGCCCCAATAGCTTAGTTGGTAGAGAACCTGCCTTCTGCGCTTGGGGGCATGGGTTCGACTCCCACCTAGGACAAACATTTGAGTGATGAACATTTGTGTTTGTTCTATGTCTGGGTGTTAATATCTATTTAAGTATGTATTTAAAAATATATATTATATCAGTCTTTGGCTGCCATATTACAAGCTTTCCTTAGTTTGGGGCTAGATGACCATGTGTGCAATAATGTCCCAGATATTTATTTATTTATTTGCAGGCATGGTGGGCGGGTGTAGCTGCGGCTGCGGGTTCTGGGGCGCGTGGTGCTGGCAGCAGCTCGCCATGCAGCAGCGCGAGATACATCAGCTCAGGGACCAGCTCAACCACGTCAGTAACACTTCAATACTTTGCTACATATCCATACGATATTATTTATCTTATACTAGCTGCGCCCCGCGGTTTTACCCGCGTGGACGTTTCCACAGGATCCGTGCATTTTTTCGGAAAAAAAGGATCTTATGTCACTTTCCGGCTCTCCAGCTATCTCTATGCAAAAAACTCCTCGATCCGTTTCTCTGTTGCTTCGTGAAAGGTACATACTAACAACAAGAGGCAAACAAACATACTTTCTCATTTCTCTGGCATCCATATTACAAGCTTTGCTTAGTTTGGGGTCAGATGACCGTGTGTGCAAAAAATGTCCCAGATATTTATTTATTTAAAATATTAATACGATGGCAAACTAGCTGTGGCCACGTTTTTACTAACAGCTATTCTAGGTCCAAGTTTCATTAGTTTTAACAGCTGCTGAATCATCATCATCTCAGTTGTAGGACGTCCACTGCTGGACATAGGCCTCCCCCATTGATCATCAAAAGTACCGGTTGAAAACGGTCGGTTGGTTGAGTCTACCCACCCACAAGATAGACAGACCACCTCAAAGAAACCGCAGGGAAACGCTGGATTCTGCCGAATAACATTGTAAAAAGCTGAAATTAAACATTTGAACAACTTTTACTATGGGACCAATCATATCAAATAATTATCAATGTAAAAAACCGACTTCATAAAAATGACAGAACTGAACCAAATTGTATGGAACTCACGGGAAGCACCAGCTTTGAAATAAAAAAATAATTATCAAAATCGGTTTACCCAGTCGAAAGTTCTGAGGTAACAAACATAAAATAAAAATTGTACAGTTGAATTGAGAACCTCCTACTTTTTGAAGGTCGGTTAAAAAATATCAGCTGTTCCATTCATTTTGTCGTTTGTTGATATTATAGGTAGGTTATTATATTGTCATAGTTATTTATACGTGGTTTTTGTTCGAGGCTGCACATTATACTTCTATATATTTATTTTTGATGTTTCATTTGTATTTTCGGTGTGTAATAAAGAGATATTGTAGTGTATGTCATTATATTATTATCAGCCCTTTGATTGATCTATCACTATCTAGAATCTAAATGGCGAATTGATCGAGGATGAATGACCGATCTGAATATAGTGGGCAGCCAGTCTAATACCCTTAAAGATTCCCTTATAAATATAATGTATGCATGGCAGAGATTTTGACAAACTTGTGATTGCAGCTTGAAGAACGTTGGCGAGTCGAGACCGCCTCGCACACTCTCAATAACCAAGTTCCTCCGGGCAACCGAGCCAACAACTACTGGGATAACTTCCGCAGGTGCGTAGTTCAAACATTTGACCTGTTTTGTATCTGTGTGCTTCCTGATGTGTGTAAAAATAATTTCATTTCTACAGTTAGGTAAATGATTATTAACGGGACATGTACCGTGATAAGGTTGTGGAAGGAGCTCCCGATATTTCGCCGCAGTTACATGCACCATGTTCACGGGAGGACTGAAAACAACAGTGGCCTTAGTGCGAGCACTTGCGAAAAAGTTATCGTTACGTAAACGATAGCAATATGTATGAAAAATTGAACAGCGCCTCTATCGGACGTAAAGGGAAACTGAATTTTTCATACATTTGCTATCGTTTACGTACGATAACTTTTTCGCAAGTTCTCGTACTAAGGCCACTGAACTGACTGAATTTATACGCAGTGATACAGTGCGTTTTGTTGGGACTTAGGTTCGAATTCAAATTCTAGTGATAACCGTAGCAAAAGACTAAGAAAGAGGGTACATCGTTTTGTCTGCACCTAACTTTGAACTGTTCGACCAACCACCCGCATTCATCATTCTTCCCATGAACACGGTGCATGTAACTGCGCCGAAATATCGGGAGCTCCTTCCACAACCTTACCACGGTAAATATCCCATAAATAATTATATAACTGTAATGAACAACCGTGATAGTTTAAAACAGAATTTCATTTCTTTTCAGATATTAGACAAAAACCCAAATGTCGCTCATTATACCTTATATTTAATTATTTTAACGTTATTTATATTCATTTATTACACACACGACGTCCTCTTCGAGTAGAATCAATAAGGGTGAGAATGTGTGCGTGCGATTATCCCTCAATAACATTTTTACGATTCGGGCAAAACATTCATTATGCGCATTAATAAAATTTCCTATAGAGTTTGGTAACCGTGGTGCTATTTTATTACTAACATCGATTTTGTATTGAACTGTTTTTAATTTTTCTCGAACATGCTCGAAATTGTGTTCATTACTGTCGCGGTATCGGGGTAATATATATCCTCACAATGTTCGAAAAAAGTAATATCCAAACATTGACGGCAATAGGCTTATGTCCTAATTTTTATCTAATATCTCTTAAAAAACTGATCATAAATAGAGCCTATCGACGAAAACAAAATTAAAATTCGTTAAAAAACAATAAAGTTACAAGTATTTTAATATCATGCTAGACAGAGAGCGCACTATAGCACGTGATGACGTCAAGCCGCACGCGCGCCAAACAAATGCTATGCTAACACGCTTTGCGAGATAGGGATTGAGCATCCGTTTTTTACACACCTAAAACTACGCTCATATCTCAGAAATTTATCAGCCAATTTAATTAATATTAAATTTATTTAATTTACTTTTTCAGTATGCTAATATATATTTTTATTTACTTTTAGTTATATTCTTTGCTTAGCCTCTTATTTATTATAATTGAAACATTAGGACATATGACTGTTATGCATTGATGTGCTTTGGCTCCGTTGCTATCCAATTTTTTCACGTTCGTGATGCCTTTTTGTATACTGCGACAATAATGTATGTACTATTTTCTGTGTCTGCCTGGTCGGCCAAATTGGGTCTGCCTAAAATAGACGTGGCTGTGATGTGAAGCCCAATCATCGTGGTTGGAATGGTTAAATTTCGGACTGAGATCGTTTGCTGATCGCTATCGATGCCGGCCGGACGCCCTGTCGCTTCTGTGTGTCTTCTAATCTTCTAATCTTATAAGATCGTTTGTTATTGCAGCTACTCCCGTCAGAATCTCTTATCAGCGAGCAACAAGGCGAACGCAGAGGGTAGTGTTGCGAGTTCCCAAAACCCTCCGCACCCGCTGGCGGCGGCGGCGCGTGCGCACAACCCGCTGCACCGCTCTGCGCCGCCCGCCTCGCCCATCACTCACAAGCGGAACACCGACACTGCGCCACACTGTTCTCAACCCCCCAGTGAAGAGCCCGCCCCGCGTCACTCACGCCGGAACCTCGCTTACGAACGATCCCTCTCATTTTCTTCCGCGCCAGACGTACTTAACGTCAACCAAAACTCAGAGGACGTCACCCCCACTGCTAGAAATGATGACTCGAGTGCAAACATCAACATTAACCGTGCCGAACCTACTTCAACTAATACCAACTTTAGAAACCTGAATATCGCTAACCCGATCCCTGAAATAATACAATCGCATTCCAATAATCTGAACACGACAACAAATGGCAAGAAGAAATCTTCATCGAAGCTGCCGGCGAAAAACTCGACGAACAGAAGAAACTTCGCACTGGATTATTCGCAAACAAGTAATATAAATATCGCGAGCACTTCCGAGGCGCCGAACCCGAATCTAGCGTCAACGAGCCGGGAGGTTCAGGACAAGGCTACTTCGAAACTATTTGATCTACTCAAAGAAAATGTATATTCCGAAGTGACGGCGCTGATCGGGGTGAACGAATCGCACCCGGATTTCCTGATTCAACTGTTTAGGGAACTTCAACTGATTAGTTCTGATGCCTTGCGCCAGAAGGTGCTGCAGTCGATCAGGCATATCTTGTCTCAATACAGCTCTATTTTGGAAAGTCAGAGCCGGGATGAACCCGAAGAAAGCCGACCAGAGGCCGTGTCTACCACCTCGGTTGATACCACCAACTATAACGACAGCAGTTCGCTCTCTGCCCAAACTGTCAACGGAGGCACGATGCAGATCGATCACGGTATCGTCCGCTTTTTGCTGATAAAAAGTGAGGAATATTGCACTCCCGAGTTACTGGACGCGTTCGCATCACACATCCTGAGCGGCAGTGTTCCCGACGGGAGATACTCTCAACAGGCCAAGAGAAGACTCCTTGAATTCCTAGCTAAATATGAAGGCATGAGAGTTTGTCAAATATCAAGCGATGTCATTGAAAATTTGCCGCTATTCATATCGGCGACCCGAGAAAGTGACCAGCCGCAGCCGCCGAGCGAGCTGCCCGAATCCTCCGCATTGCAAGACGTAGCGGGGTCTTTGAACTTGTTCAGCTCGAGCGAGAGTCAGCTCCATCAGCTGAACGCGTGTCCGTACGACATGTGGCCCGGCCACGTTCACATGGACGTGGAGCCAGGGGAAATAAATGACGACAGCGCTCGATCTAGTCAAGATGGCAAAGTGGACTTGATAAATTGCACAGAGATGCATAACGGGGATCTCGCTGAGGCCGATCAGACTTGCCCCACTGACGTGGAGGACGTCGGGCTAGATGAGCCCGGTGCCGGCGCTGAGGCGCTACCCGACGTCGTGGACACTGATGAAGTCACTCCCACTGAGGTAATAGAACACATGCTGTATTGTAGATGTTTACCGTTTAATCAACTGTGTTAATTTGTTAACCAATTTCAAAACAGCGCCGACCGTAACAGCTCAAATTCTAAATAATTTTCATACAATACTTTTATACTTATTACGTGTTTAGAGTTTGGGCTGATGCGTTGAACCCATTTCAACTTTTATAACCAAAAATAACTTCTAAAAATATACTAACAATCTACTATTTAATTTGTAGTGTCCATCAGTGTAAACATCCTTAGTTGATCCTAAAACTTCTTGCGCACTACAAGTAGTCCAAGCCCTAACTATACCCACTTCGTTCCAATATTATCTGCATTCACACATGCATTGCATGTTTGCCCTAAGATGATTATCTGGCAATTTTTTTGTACCATGACTTTTCGGTTGCTAAAACAATAGAAATACTGGAATTTAATTTCTAGATAGATCAAAAAAAAATAAGCTCTTCTTAATAAAGCTCTTCGGGCAACCAATACTTTACTTTAATTATTTCTCAGATTATGCTCTATAACAAGCAGGTAAAATGGGGGGAAAGCCATTAAGACATATTAGCATAGTCTAAAGTGCCCTCTATTGACAATATTTTTGGCTAACCATTGAACCAATATAGACACATTTTTGTGTAATATAAACCAATCTGCAGGTAAGGCAAGTGCCTCCATCGGGCAAGCTATCGGCTATTTTAATCTCGAGTAAACAACTGCCGGATAAACCCGTGCGACGGAACGAGACGTGTTTATATAACATATGAAAGTTGTTCACATTCACCCTGCTAGCACTCAAGCTTACTTTACTAGTTTTCTATCTTTCCAATACAGATTTGTACGTAAATCCATTCCTGGCCTTTTATTAATCTGTTGATAACTCCAGCAATGGTTGCAAGCACCGTGTGCTTTCCTGGTAAACCTAACCAACCTGGTCTACGTAGTGCGCGAGACGCCTTGTTTTTCGTTTGCCCTCATTGCTTTACATTAATCATCTATTGTAGGTAATTTTGATTAGGTGTTATGCTTTGGTGCTGGGAAAACAATCTTTTGCCTTTAGTATTTTTTCTTACTGTAATCAGATCTTATTTCATATTTGTAACCTTCCCTATCCTGAACCAAGTTTAAACCTAGCCTAGTTTAGTTACTAATCTTCGCTAGCTAGAAATTATTGTGACCTGGCAAGTAGCTACCGTGGCTCAGCCTGAGAGTTACCCAAAGCAATTGTGATGCAAGTTTCTTTGCCTTAGTCAAAACAATGCACTCAATGCCGTGACGCTGTTATGGTTCTAATATTGAGACGCTATCCTATACCAGCTAATTATTACTTGGATCAAGATTAAAATCAAAATGTGCACTGTCCGTTCCTAGTTCAAGCGACTTATTTTGTATTTATATACTTAGCTAGTATGAAATCCTGTAGAGAGCCATGAAGTTTCGGATTTAAGCTTTTTTTTAAGTTGTGGTGTCAAACTGATGATATCTCTTTGTTGTTGCACTTGTCTAAATATTATAAAAGTTGATAAGAAGTACCAACACCACGTTATGGTTTGATGTAACCTTATGAGCTATCATGTTATTAAATACCTACTATTTCTAATTTTGTATCAATGTGTATTGGAACACAATAAATTTACAATAACTTAACTAAACCTGCATTTTCACTCACATTATTCACGCTTTTTTATATGTTAATAGCTGGCTTTGTTACTATTAGGACCTAGCTAGATGAATTTAAAAATTAAACAAGTTTTAAATTATCAGTACACATTTACTCACATTATTATCACAGTTTAAATATCACAGATTTCTTAGAAATGAATATATCAACAACTAACATATTAATACTTTCAAGATCAATTTGATATAATTCAGAATGTAATTTGGGAATATTTTTACGTTAAAGGCAGAAGCAGAATGGCTTGGGCTTGACCGTGTGCCAACAAGGCTGCACATGGAAGAATCATCTGAAAAGCAAAAAGGTAATTTTATTATCTAGTAATGGTGGAGCAAACACTCAAACTTGGACTAAAAGTCCATTTCTTATTTGAGTGAATACTGAAAACTAAAAACATTATTAGATCTTCAATAGCTGCATCTGGAACAGAAAAAGTGAACAAACGAAATTAATTAGATTTCTTCCTTCTCTACAGATTGAACTGAGCAGTTGTCCTGTTTAGACATTATGGTTTTGTAGTATTTGATGTTGATCACCATATTTTTATTTATTAATTGATTTAAATGTATGCCAATGTAACAATTTTTTTAAGACTTGTGCTCATCAAATATGTAAAAATTAAACTTCTCACATAAATAAATACATACAAGTATATTATAATGTGTTGCAGTGTTTGATTATAGATCAAAAGAAAAGGCCCTCCTTTTACCTAAATTTATTTATTTATTAGTTAGTAAGCCTTACATGAAGTGAGAATCTTATTTATACTAGGTATGTAGGTATTAATTTGAATTACACCTTAAAAGTCCCAAGCATAACCATTATTATGTACACAGAATCTCTATTTTTGAGGTCTGTTAAAAATATCACACGTTTGCACATAAAATTTTGACAGTCACAGACACTGAATAAGGTGAAAAACATTTCCTCCATGAGTGTTCCAATACAGCGTTTCCAATAAATCTTCAGTAGTTGTGTCCAATCTCAAGGTCTCTATTGTCTCAGGTTCAATGGATTTCTCTTTTTGTACTTCTGCAGATAGAAATGTAATTTCTGAATTAGATTTAATTATCTGTACAATCTGATCTGATGTTTTATAAGAGATTAGATCATATGAGCCATGAGACAACGAGATATGTCAGGATTGTTGTGGGTTGGTCGTAGTAAACATGGATTGCAGTTGGAAGGCGTTGGCACCATACCCTCTGAAATAGATTTTGGAACTTCATCACACTGGGCTCCATTGTTTTCGCAGCAGGAAGCCTCCAAGTGAAGTTTTGTTGCTGTTTCATTTATACAAAAATATGGCTTAATATTATACTGAAAACTCCTAAATACAAAAGTTAATCATTTCAATTTGAAACAGAATTTTAATCAGGTTGTACTCATATATTCTGTTTCATATTGAAATTACTTAGGTAAACTCGGTCCAAGCATTTATTTGCTCTGACATGTGCAACATTGTAAATAGCTCAATGAAATCCACAAATTCTGATCACTTGCGAGGTTTTTAAAAGTAAGACTTAGTAAGTACAGTTATTGCGGCGGTCAGAGCAAATAAATGCTTCTAATATAGGTGTCATTTGTTGATTTCAATATCAACAAGAGGGCATTATATACTACCGTTACGGCATGAATGGCAAGGCGATTGAGTGTAAAATCCAAGAAATTAATTAATTTTTTAATAAATTTAATTCTAATATTATTTTACTCTTTAGTTTGGGAGCACTCCGATTTGGTGATAATCAAGGGCGTAGCCAGGTACGGGTACCTGGTCTGATACAGTATGTATGCCCTTGTCGAGCATTACTTATTGGTAAACAGACAATGTATGATAAAATAAAGAAGTTGTCGAAATACCACAGTATTATAGTAAGAGCTGTACATCCAGCCATGTCAAACATACGGCCCTATCAATTTTGAAAAAAGATAATGCGGCCGCGGGCATGTTAAAAACCATTTCATAAAACGCGCGTGCTACATTAATTCCGTACACGTCTGGCAAAAGAAGTTAATGTATGTACTTTTTTGTCTATGTTACTTTATGTCTTTTTACTGGAAATTTAATAAATATACTTGTCCTATAGTACTTTTTTTCGTAAGATTTTCAATAGTTTGTCTTCTTTAAGATTAGGTTTTGTGGCGCTTTTGGCCCACCAGTATCTTTGTGTTTGACATGGCTGTACTACACTACTGTACAGTGCCAACGTAACTGATCTGATTCATGTGACAATGTTAGGATTTATATTAGAGATGCACAAATAGGGTTAACATATCAAAAAGTCCTGACATAAAGCCAGACATTTCTATAAAAGTCCGGATGTTTTAGTCACAAAATTAAAACACTGCGCATATTGTTACTGTATTTAGCCAAATGGTATGCAATATTTGGCCGAATACAGAATATTAAGAAAAATTAGTCAACTAACAAACAGTAAACGAATATTTGTGGCATCTTTAATTCATATTTTCTTTCCTATTTTCAATTTTGTAATAGCTGAACATACACACAAGATTTTGGCACTTTTTTTTTGTCTAATCCAATAGAGGGTAACATTTACAGGTTTAAGGCAATGCAAATTAACTTGGCGCAAATAATAAGTACCTAGGCATCACACTAATATTTAATGCTAATCAAGAGAGTCTACACTCCTGTCACTGTCCTGTCTACTGCCTTCTTCATGACAAAGCAACTGATCTGATCGTGACATTGCTGCTGGTACTAATTATTTTTGAATGTGCTTGTGCATATATATTAATTTCTAAATTAAGCTCTAGCTCAATAAAAAAGATATTTTTGAACAGATGTATGGCGAAATTGAGTTGATTCATTGTGGTGACCTCAGTGATGAATGTCTCAGTGAGCATATTGCTGATTGTTGAGAATATGACTCAGGATGATTTTGAGCAAACATTCACATAACCAATAATTTTCTGTGTTTTGAGAGAGTAGATTTTAAAGAAAATATAGCAAATAAACCTACATTCTATAAAATGTTGTATCCTGGAAACTAAAGTTTTTTGGCCTATGCATGCAACTCATCTAGACCTCAGCACCATTTCTTATTAACCGACTTCCAAAAAGGAAGAGGTTGTCAATTCGACAGTTCTTTTTTATAAATGTTTGTTACCTCAGAACTTTCGACTGGGTGATCAGATTTTGATTATTCTTTTTTTATTTGAAAGCTGGAGCCTCCCTTGTGGTCCCATTTCAATTTGGTCTAGTTCTGATATTTTTAAGAAGTTTTTTTTGTTCAAAAGAATGGATGTTTTTTTTTCTTAAGTACATTATATCTTTCTTTCACCTGTCTGCACCAACAAGGTGAAAGATCAATCAGGTTATTGTATAGATCACAAGCAGCGGAAGCGCAGCTGAACACATTCACATGATTTGTTATACAAGGAACTGTATGAACACACCACATCTCTGGTTGCACCTGATCAGCATAGCGTCTTATTGAGGTGTATAGTTGTTGTTTATACAATTTCTTGCAAAACTTGCTGCCCCTGCTGCTGCTTTTGATCAATAGAACCCATACAAGAGCAATGATTTACAGATTTGCTAATCGAAAATAGAAAAAATTATATACACATTATTTTATGTTATGCATCTCGATATACCTGTCACCTTGTCAACATTTTTAATTTTTCCTTGTGAAGATCATCACCATACCATCCTAATATCTATTATAATATCCATATTATACTAATATCTATTCTGTGTGTTACACTGATAACAAATTCTACATGTACAAGAAGCTGGGTTATTACAGGAAGCCATTAGACTATTGTAGTCAAAATCTATCTAAACTATACATAGTAAGTTTTTGTCTATACATATAGTAATATAAATTTAATTTAAAATTTTAGCCTGTATTAGCTTGCAGTGCTGTCAAGGTGGCTTCTTAAATTAACCCATATTTTTTTTCACAAAATACAATGCCTGCCTTGCCATGATCTTAGCACAATAAAAACATAAAAAAATGGAAAAGCATGGACATTAAGGTTTTCTTTTCTTGAGGCTTTGTCCTACTTGTATTGCCCATGTTGTGATAGATTATAACAATATGCTTTAAAAGTTTATTAGGACTTATCAAGTATTTTTTTTTACATAAAAACTTTAACCGTAAGGCACAATATTTATCTACACTAATATTATAAAGAGGAAAGATTTGTACCTATTTTTGTATGTTTGTAATGAATAGGCTCCGAAACTACTGAACCGATTTGAAAAATTCTTTCACTGTTGGAAAGCTACGCTATCCCCGGGTGACATAGGCTATATTATATTTTGTAGCGAGCTTACACTCGTGCGAAGCCGGGGCGGACGGCTAGTGTTACAATATATTTGATTATTAATAATGATTCGATCATAAAAATATTATAACTAATTTGACTTAAATGTCCTATGCTATATAACACAAGTGAAGCACAAATGTGCCCTTGAATAACAATGTAGGTAAATAAGGAATTAGAATAACAACTCAGTATAATAACAGTACTAAGTGAACAAGCACCATTAACATTTCTACTTTTCATAGAAACAACTGGAGAGAACATTTGTGCCTCCCTTTGATTAATACCTTTTACAAAAACATATTGAAACCGCAACAAAACTCATTTTTAGATTTTTCATGATAGATTAACTGAATGGATGGCACTGAAAGAGTTAAGGGCTATAATTTAAATGAGACTTCCCACGAAAAGTAGTTATTAAGCATATGTAGACCTTGCAAGAGGGCTGCAGTTTGCAAACAATAAAAAATTCTATTTGTAGGGTCTACGGTTCGTATTTTAATGTTTGATGTATGTGCTAGTAGAGCCCTAACAGACGTGTCAACTTGGCTGACGAACCGCCGTCAAAAGTCAAAATTTTCACTTTCTCTCCCATTGGTTAGATGATGGTTTGTCAGCCAAGTTGACATGTCTGTTACGGCTAGTACCATCACTAAAATGTTCACTTATATAAGATACAAATTTAAAAGCCCTTGCAAACCTTTTGCAAAGGCTGACAAGCAAAATATTAAAATTCGATTTTGATCTAAAAACAAAATAAAACATTTCACTAATTGTGATCTGAATGTAATCTTTTGAAAAAGTTTTGAAATGTATTTTAAGTATTTTCATTCAATGATACACAATCAGTGAAATTCCAATGAAGCAATAAAACAATCTTACCTTGACGAAGTCGCTTGCTTTGGGGAAAACCTGCGTTATCGGCACTTCGTTTCTTAGCTGTAGTTTGCGGTGATGTCTTCACATTCGTGTCAGCTACCTCCAACATTTCGCAATCAGTGCTTACATGCTGATTGCTTGTGTTCTTTGTATCATGAAATCCATAGTAGCAATTTGTAGAGACGTGAATGTTATTTTGACATTGGCCCATAATAACGTTGGCATCGGTGGAAATCGGGGCAGGGCGAACAGCATCGAAATTATTTCTGGCATCGTGCAGGTAGAAGTCGAAACTGCTAGCAGGCATTTTCAGAAATTGTGTTTGTCAAGTAACGAAATAATCGCGACTCGGTGAACAGCGTCGCTGATGTTTTTAATCTCCGGTCTTGTCTTACTTATATTCTCTTTGCGGTCTTGTATGGTACTAAGGTTATGTTAGATGTTTACTTTGCTTCAACGTGGAAAGTAAAACCGACAGATCACTGATGCAGTTTAGCGATGCTTGCAATACAATGTGAATTGTGATCGTAACGTCAGCAGAATTGTGAAATTTACAAAAAGACGCTCAGCGCAAATCAAAATTACAGCGGCACAACACAGCAAAAATTATTGAATGAAAATGAATGGATTGATTGAATGATTAAATGTTTTTTTTTTGCCAAGCTATTTTTTTTTCTCATTCCTTTGTGAGGAGTTTGACATCGAACTCCTTTGCATTTGCCAGTGTCAAGTATTAATAACCGTAACAGACGCATCGAACATGGCTGACGAACCGCCGTCTGACCAACGGGAGAGAAAGAGTGAGAACATTATTTTTCTCTTGTTGACGTCAACCACACTGGCTCGTCTGTTACGGCGTTACGGCTATAAATTAGCAAGTTAGAGTCAAGCAAATAAGTCACGGTAAAGTCAAAGTCGTGCCCTAGTAAAGTAGTGGAGACTTTACAAGAGGCTTTGGATACAAAACGAAAATAGACGTTTCACCGCGATAAACCACTTACCACACTCGAACACGTCTAATAATCCACCATTATTACGCATCAAAACTCGAAAATAGATAGATAGAAACCAATGGCGATGAAATCCTAAACTAATTGATAGAAACTCTTTTTACTGTCTAAAGTACACCATAAAAAAACCACATCAGTCGCAGATATAATCAGTCATAGGACTGCACGTCAGAAGTGAATACTTAACTAGTAATTCACCTATTCTACAAGAGATGGTGCTGTTTTAAAATACACTGTACAGCGTGACGATGACGCGAGTTCTATGATTTTTGTTCATCCAAAAGGTGCTCAACGCGCCTAAAGAAGTTTTAACTTAAATTACGACCAGCAGGGCTATTATGAATCTTTGATCGGGATCGCGAGTTGTCAAAATTTTGTCAAAAAATAAGCGTTGTCTATTTTCATTTTCGTACTGTACGAAAATGGAAATAGACAACGCTTATTTTTTGACAAAATTTTGACAACTCGCGATCCCGATCAAAGATTCATAATAGCCTCGCTGTTTCCATAAATGGCTTAACTCTAGAGATCGTTCAACAATATGTTTACCTACGACAGACGCTCGAACTAGGTAAACAGAATTTTGAGAGTGAGGCCAAGAGAAGAATACAGTTGGGCTGGGCAGCGTTCGGGAAATCACGTAGAGTCTTCTCGTCACCTATCCCGCAAAGTCTTAAGACGAAAGTCTATAACCAGTGCGTTCTACCTGTCATGACTTACGGTGCCGAAACGTGGACACTTACAGTTGGAGCGGTCCACAAGTTCAAGGTCACTCAGCGAGCTATGTAGAGAGCTATGCTTGGGATCGTATCCGGAACGAAGTAATTCTCCAGAGAACCAAAGTCACTGACATAGCTCAGCGTATTAGCAAGCTGAAGTGGCAGTGGGCTGGTCATATCTGTCGCAGAACCGATAACCGTTGGGGTAGACGTGTTCTAGAGTGGAGACCGCGAATCGGCAAACGTAGCGTAGGACGCCCTGAGACTCGTTGGAGTGACGATATACGTAAGACGGCTGGCAGTGGCTGGAAGATAAAAGCCGAAGATCAGGCTGAGTGGCGTACCTTGTGGGAGAGGCCTATGTCCAGCAGTGGACTAGTATAGGCTGATTATGATGATGATGACCACCTGATAGAAAACATTATGAGCTAGTGCCACAAGTGACGGCCTTATCGCTATAAGCAGTCTCTTCCAGGCAACCATTGGAAAATACACAAGTTTAGGCCAGTTCAAACCATTTCAATAACCATTTGCGTTCCAAAACAGGTGAATTTCATCTCGATGCGATGCCATTGTAATCAAAGCTTTTCCATAAAGCCGCCGCTGCATAAGACAGTAAAAAATATCTATGACAAGGCTGTATGGCCTAAATAGTTTTAGACTGCCCAGTAATGAGGAAAAAAAATGACAGATGACAGTCATGACAGCGAGAGAACTGAGAAGTGTCAAGCTGTCAAGTGGAAAACGCCAAACGGTTCTCGCGATATATTTTTACTCAATAGTCAATCGTAAATTATCTTCAAGAAAATTGTGATTTTTTGCTGTGATTTACTTTAAATCAATATAATCCTTATTTATTTTATCTATTTTACTGTAAGCTTTCAGTTAGTGGACATAAATTATGTAAAGTACATGTATTGGATACCCAAACAAGTCTTAAATCTCATCGGTTGAGATCGAGAATAAACCAACTGTAAATATGTTGCCGTCTATTGTAGCGAAAACTTTGTACAGAAAACTAAGGGGACGATCATCCGATTTTAAATTTCGGTCTATCTATCATGGTGCAACCCGTGTCTTACACCAAGACTTGTACAATGCCGACTCCAGAGGATGTTGGAGGTGTATTCATAGTTCCACGTATTGTTACGATAAAGTTAAAGTTCCAGACGTAAAATCGCCTCTAACTGACACTAAATCCAAACAAGTAATCAGGCAAAGTGCTACGGGTGACATAATAGTAAAAACAGAGACAGATTCTAACAAGATTGTTACCAAAGTTACCATTGAAAAAATTCAAGCAGCTTCGTCCCCAAAACCCAATACTGTTCTACCAGGTACCTATGCTCTAAAATATTAATTAATTTCATAATCATAATCATCAGCTAGAAGACGTCCACAGTCCACAGCTGAACATAGACCTCCTCTTTAGATTTCCACACTGAACAATATATTAATTTATTTCATAATCATCAGCCAGAAGACAGCTGAATATAGGTCTCCCCTTTAGATTTCCACACTGAACGAATTGATTCGTTGACTGAACGATTTAACCTGTTTTTTTAACCCGCTTGGTCAATGTGACGTGTGACCAAAATGCTGGTGTGTTTCTATATCAATGCATTATGTTGCTATTCAGTGTGGTAATGTTGCCAGCATGCTGGGTAGTGAGCTTGACAATTTGGATGGGCAGTCTTAACTTTTTTTGTAATGTTAGCTTGTATTTTGTTTAGTTAATATTTTGTAAGCTTCTACTTACTAAATTACTTGATGTTAATTGACTTTCAGTAAAGAAAAGACTATTGATAGATTTCTCGGCATCTTACACTGAACGTAACTTCATTACACCAATGAGGGCCATGACTGAATATCTCTTGAAGCAATCAGACTTGGAGAGCCTTCCTAAGGTCCTTCGACGATCCCCATATGAAGCTGAACCACCAATCACTGTTTATTACCGGAAAGATGTCGAAGCAAAGGCTTTTGAGGTATTTAATCTCAGTATTCTAATTGTCATATACTCTAATTAGTGCACAAGGCAGTAATTATGTATATATTTTTGTTCTAAATCTTGGGTAAATGTCAACTTCGTTTGGAGAGTGAAGGTGACATCATGGCGTACAAGAAGCCATCGAAATGTCAACTGTTCATGATTTACTGTTGGTTCCTCATCATGCTTCGCTTTTGCATATCTCGGCTTCTCGACCGTGCCTTAAGTTTATATAAATTAATAGGAATTAAGGTACAATTTTGGAATTAGCGTAAATTTTATAATTTACTTTTTTATGGTTGCTTGTACACAACCACGACTCTCCATGTATTAAAAAAATTTACTCGCCTTTGACCGCCACTTCACCTGATATTAAGCGATGATGCAGTTATGATAGAGCATACTTGCCTAAAAGAAACCGATTCGCTCGTGATTCGGAAACACTCAGATTGTAACTATTGTAGAAAACCCATTCAAGAAATGCATTCCATAGACTAGATAAAAGTGAAATCAAATCGCTTCGTGAAGTGTTTTCCGAAATGTATACATTTGTGATCATTTCAATTTATTCCCAGGTCTGGGGATCCAAAGAAGCACTTGAAAAAGAGCTCCTAAGGAGAGAATTGGACAGAAGACGTTATGAACAAGGTAAATACACAGTTATAGGATTTACAGACCAGCTAAATAATGATACTACAGTAGCCTTACAACTTCGATGGGTTATTTCGTAGTCCAAAAAAGGCTGTCTATGATCATAGATGGCTACAAAGGAGAGATTAAGGGCCTTTACAACTGTGTGTTCACTATCTCTATTGTATTTCAAAATTTCTGAAGATATACTTATTACAAAATCTCAAAAACTACACTAGAACTACGAAGCTGATATTTGTTGGAATCCTTGTGGGGTGTAGGTAGACGTCTGCCAAGAAAATATTTTACGCCAGCAACAAATTAAGTAGATCAAAAGAGGGTTGAAAGTTTATGTGAAAAATCTGTGCATACAAAGTCGCAGGCAACATATAACAAATAAAAGAAAAACTGTTGAGAAGCCCCTCCTATTTTGAAATCTATTAAAATAAAATAAAAAATATTCGAGGAACCACAATGTTTTTCATGTTTGCGCCAAAACCCCGTTGTAGTAGTACTTATTTGAACGTTTGCAGATGTGTTCACTGTAAAAAGAAGACTAAGGAATTACAGAAGAGAAATGAGTCACAAGAAACTAGCGCCTGATGTTGAGGAAGTAGGTTTAAGAACTAGATCCGGGAGAGTGGTTCTTACAGCAGTAGCTATGTAAGTATGTAACTATATTAAGTAAATAATATTTTTAACTTGCTGTTCAATGATATCTACTAAATAAAATAAACTTTTATGTGTCAGTAAGACATAGTTTTTTTAATATTATGTATTACCATCGAGATACAATACCTATAGACTCACACTCTTAGTGAAAACAGTCAAAAAAACTTCCGAGCGTCGTTGTACATACCTAGACATCAACTATATAGTTCACAATGCCACATTTGCTCCAATTTAGACATTATGTCGCTTGCATTCTGTTCAACGTCGCTTGTCCGCTATGAAATCGTAGCATTGGCATCGCGCGGCGCTGTAGTCGGATCGCGGTTGCCTTACAACTAACCAAAAAGTCGGCACAATGCGTAGCGTGCGCCGAGTTTTTTTTTTTTTTTTGGCACGATTGTGACTATAGGTATTGTAACTCGATGTATTTATTATATTACACAATTAAGTACGATTAATGTGTCTTCAAATATCTTAATATAGTTTTACTCTTACAGAAATGGATGTAATTTCCTATTCAAACTATGCGCATGGTTTTACACTGGATCTCACAGTTTATTTTCTGAGTGCATTCACTCATTTGCTGATACAGTCAACCAGCTTATTCTGGCCTATGGAATACATAAATCAGTTCAGGTATATATCATTTAAACAGAAAAAATATCATATCAACCCCATTTTAGAGTTCCAAAGGTCTCTCTATAACATTTCATACAAGGATTAATTGATTTTAACCATATAAGCACAGGTATTACCATAATCTCATAAACATTCTTATACTTACCTTACATTGAGTGACTTTTGTCTTGCTTTCTCATTAGCCAAGAGAGCGAGACAAAGCTCAATGTAAGGTTATTATAAGAATGTTTTTGATATTATTGCACAGAAACGAAATGTTGCATACACATTATAAAAGCTTGTTAAAAAATATTTTTTACTATTAATTTATTATTTATTTCAGATGGCAGATCCTGATCACCCATATGGGTATACTAACATGAGATATGTATCGTCTTTGATATCTGGAGTTGGTATATTTTGTGTGGGTAGCGGCCTATCTTTCTACCACGGTGTTACTGGCATACTTGACCCTCAACCTTTGCATGACTTCTACTGGGTATGTATGTTGTATTATAGCTATCTAGCTGCGCCCAGTGGCTTTACACACATGGACATTCCCTCGATAAACATACATTTTTCTGGTATAAAATGGACCCTATATCACTCTCCAGCCTTCCAACTATCTCTATGCAAAAATCACGCGTGAAAGATGAACAAATAAACAGCATACAAATAAATTTTCGAATTTGTAATATTAGTATGATACGTGATGGAAAAAGCTCCTTTTTACAAATTTTAGACAAACGCTACCTTGGCAGGGTTGGTCCTGCCGGTCCGAAATGCATTAAGATGGTCACGCCAATGTTTACTAGGTTTTCCGTGACTGAGTTTTGCTTCAGGCACTCAGGGTGTGACGATTCTGACTTACGACTTGGATGCATTCGTGCTAAATGACTCGCCCAATGCCATATTAATCTAACAGCCCTTTGGCCCAAGTTTAGTCGCTTGTGGCTACACGTGTAGTGGAGTGCAATGCTTTGTTAAAAAGTCGGTCCGTCATGCAAAATAGTATGCTGCATTATATTGCTTTTTTGAAAACTCCTAACTTGTACTTTTGAGAATCAGTCAGTAGCGAGGTCTAAGCACCATAGATTAGGACCGGCAAGACAATAGACAGTAAACAAATTAAACAATCAATAAAATTCTGGCTGGTTTTTAGGGTTCCGTACTGTACTAAGGCTCCGTTGTTATTTCTGTTACCTCAGAACTTTTGACTGGATAAACCGGTTTTGATGATTCTTTTTTTATTTAAAGCTGGTGTTTCCCATTTGGTCCCATTTCAATCTGGTCCGGTTCTGATGAAGTCGGTTTTTTATATTGATAATTATTTAAGTTTTCAACCTGAGCTTAGCTAATTTACTATTTCACTTAAAAGGCCTAATTGACGTATGTTTTACAGGCTTACTTCGTTCTCGGCGGGGCCGTAGTATCAGAAGGAGCCACGTTGATGGTAGCGTTGAATGCGGTTCGAAAAGGCGCGAAGGAAGCCAATGTTCCACTCTATGAATATGGTAACTTTAGCTTATGTCCATTGGAAATACAAAATTGGCCATAGTATGCCAAGTACTGTCGAAATAAGCAATGAGCGATAGAGATAGGGTTGCCATCTCTAAAATTTGGCAAGCAGGACAAGACGCGTGATAACCCCGGATTTTAGAGCCCAGAACCCGGACATGTCAACAGGTTTTTTTAAGCAGTCTAAAAATCGCGGCGTGCGGGCAGTGAGTGTGCCGCGGGCGGCCCAAGACTTTAAATTTTTTAAACCCGGTCTACAAATGAAGCCCCGCCCGGCCGCTCCCCAGATGCTCTCTAAACTAGGACAAATCCGGGGAAATCCGGACGGATGGCAACCCTAGATAGAGACTAGACGGTTTACAATTAAACAAAATGAGATCTTAAGTGTCATTGAAACTGAATAATTGGCAAAGGTGTAGTACTTCCACAGGTGAATTCAGTAAAAGAGTTGAGGAAGAGATGTTTAAACTTGTTGAATGTTATAGTGATGCGCAGTTCCGACCCGTCTGTGAACGTGGTGCTATTAGAAGACAGTGCGGCTGTGGCGGGCGTGACCATGGCGGCTTCGTGTATGGCCATCTCGCAGTACACGGGGAACCCGCTGCCGGACGCGATCGGGAGCATCTTGGTGGGCACTCTGCTCGGCGGCGTCGCCTCCTTCATCATACTCAGCAACGTCGGCGCGCTCGTTGGCAGGTATTATGGTAGACACTGGTTTCTAGAAGGGACGAATATGTGGCTGCCTTCCGTTTTTACACAGACAATAACACGGAGTTTTCTGACATAATCCATAGGTGCATAGCATTGAGCCTCTATGCAACCTTATATGCTACACACTTGTAACTATTTTCATACAATATCTTTCTTCAATCTCTTTGCTCACAGAACCGTAGACGGAGAAAGGTTGAGCTGGTATTCCATGTACTTCACAAAATATAACTTCAAGTTCTTAATTCAAAACTCATTATTACCCTCTATGGATGTTTCATTCAGAAAAGACCTTCAAGCGCACTTATTGACCAATGATCCTCTTTTGAATAGACGGGATGAAAAATTTTACGCGCTCATTAAATATTGTGCACAAGAGCTTCTTTTTAACCTACTTCCAAAAATGAGGAGGTTCTCAATTTTTTTTTTTTTTTTAAAGTTGGTGCTTCCCGTGTCAATTCTGTCAATTTTATGAAGTCGGTTTTTTATATTGATAATTATTTCTGACCTTACATAATCGCTCTGACGCTTGATACGTTTGATGTAAAAGCGCTACAGATCTGGTGTGCCATCACAGTGAGACTGGTATACCCAAGCCCTGATTCGATTTTTTTGAAATTAATGAAGAACAAGAATAGAGATGTAAACTATGATGCTTTATCTCTGTAAGTCTTGACGATACCAGGCCTGGCGCACTCCGCACTTTAGGTATGAAGCTACAAGTAGTCGACTGGGGACTTGCCGTGCTCGTTGCCGCGCGATAGACAGAGATAACGCGACAAGAGTTACGCGAAAGACAGAGAAGCAACTTCTAGGTTAATATAGCTGTAGGTAGTTAGCGCTCGCACGTCCTGAATTGGACTTTATTGTGTGGTAGTAAGAGTCGCTACTTATTTAAATGCTTTAGCGTAGTGAACCTTATGTACTTGTACTTTATGTATTCTGTGACGATACCTAAAATGGCTTTACTTTATACCGTCAGGTCAATACCACAAGAGCAGTTGGATGAAATCAACAGTGTGCTGGAAAGGGATTTCATGATCCGAGCTATCCATGACGTCAAGGGTATAGACATGGGAAGTAACCTCATAAGATATAAGGTAATATTATTAAAAAAAAAAATGCTTAGAAAAAGGTTGTTTTATTTTTATTAGGATTCAGTTTTCTCCCTGAGGGAAATTCTTTCAGGGGAATAGTTGAATAAGCCCATACAAAAATGACAAATTGTGTCATTACTGTAAAAACTCTTCTGAAGCAGGTATCCGTGCCAATGGAGTTAAATTATTACAAAATTGCTCTTGTGACGTGAGGTACAATAAATGCGGCGCGCTTGGTTTTCATACAAATTGACTGGCTTGCGGTGTCTGTTCTGATAAAGGTTTTTGGTTTGTTTACACTGTACGTACTCATATTGACAATATACGTACATTACGTACTCATATTGTTTACAATGTACCTACTCATATTTTTTTTTGTTTTGTTTTATTGTTAGAAAGTAAACTTTTCTGTATATCATTAAAATAAAAACTTTTTTTTAGGCTGAAGTGGACTTTGATGGAAGAGCACTAACCAGATCTTATTTAGAGAAACATGACCTAAATATTTTACTAGAGGTAAGTAATATCGATAATATTACCCAAAATGTTTGTGAAATAACCCATTTTGTCATGAGATATCCTTTTTCTGAGTTTATTCGTCTTTACAGGATATGAAGAAGGTGGAAACAATAGACGATGTTGAATCGTTCTTGTTGAAACACGGTGAAAATATAGTGGACATGCTGGGCGGAGAAATCGACAGAATAGAGCTTAAACTACGGGTAAGATATCTATACATATAATAAAATCGTAGAGAAAAAAATATCTGTAAATGCGAGCGATTATAAAAAGATACAAGTCGTCTCAAAATAAGCAGCTGAACACGTTAAGGCAGTTTTTTGAATTTTTGTCTGATTGTTTGTTTGTGCACGCACATCTCCTAAACCACTGAACTGGATTGGTTGGATAGGTCAAAAATTGAACATACTAAGGGCCGATTTTTCAATCCGCAGATAAACAGATAGTTAAAAAATCCATAAATTTATATATCCAATAAATTTACAGGTTTTACTCCGCAGATAAGCTCTGACTATTGAAAATTTCGAAATGATGCTATCAATGCATCGAGATACAATACCTATAGAGTCGTGTCAAAAATGTCCGGACCAACACTCGGAGCACGCTACGCACTGCGCAGACTTTTTGCTTAGTTGTAAGGCAACTGCGATTCAACTACAACACTACGCGATGTTCTACGATGCCCTATCGGTCAAGCGACGTTGAACACTAAGCAAGCGATATAACGTCTTCAATTTAGACTCTAAATTGAAGTAAATGTGGCATTGTGAACTATATAATTGATGTCTAGGTATGTACAACGACGCTCGGACGTTTTTGACTATTTTCAATTAGAGATTGTGACTCTATTATAGGTATTGTATCACGATGTATCATCAATGGAATAAATCCTATCTGAATGTTTAACTGAGGATTGAAAATTCGGCTTTAAAACATGCCCTATCATATTTAGAGCAAAGCAAAGCTCATTTTGATTTATTTCATTTCAGAAAAAGTTTCCTCAGGTTCGGCACTGCGATTTGGAGATCCTCTAAGCTTAAACCGATAAAATTTGAATATAATAGGTCAAAATCAAGTGAACCACGAGTTGAAGAGATAAACCAGTCAGATGTTAGTAAGAAGAGTTTGACTCTCTAAACTGTAGAAGTTAAGACGAAACCCGTTTAGCAGCTTTATGCCGCCGATATAAGCTATATCTAAACAAATTAATTTGTGTCCTATGAAATAATTCCTAAATTGTTAATATGTGCTGTGCCCCTTTATACCAATGGGGCTGGCAACTGTAAAAATGGCGCTAGCATAGCTCGTACCTTTTGGTTTTTTTCCTTAAGGATTTTGTTGACATGCTATGGCTTTTACTACAGCTCACCTGATGTTAAGTAACTGTGTGGTCGAAGATGATAAACACGCCTAACCTGGTGTACGAACCCAAAGCGGCTCGTGCACATCCGCGATGCGCGGAGTTTCATAAAAAAAAAGAGGGTTGGAATTCCTACCAGAAGACGGCTGATGATCCTGTCACCTGTTTGGGCCCAAACCTCAGTTTCGGCTTTCCTCGTCCAGTGGCCGTCTTCGGATCCCAACACTTCACAAACAATGTTCAAAGTGTCCTAACACTGAATTTAACACTCGCGGGCTATAGAAAATACACCCGAATTCGCGGTTTCCGTTGATACCTTCAACTCAAGGAAAATATCCGATCGCGCCGTAACAGAGTGAAATTCGCGCACGTCTTTTAACGAAGTTCAATTCGCGGAGTCCAACGTTGACTCCGGTCTTTTCAAAACACACGGACGTCAAATCGCTCTTTGTTATTTGCGGGCCCCGGTCGAGAAGTGCGTTCGCGCCGAGCTATATGTATAACTAAAATGGAGAGAGTGGACGCCGTTGCATCGGCTGCCCCCCCCCCCGTGCGTCTTGCACTTCCCGCGGCCGCTCGCCTCACCCCGGGCGGGGCGTCCAAACCAGTTTTGGAACTAAACACCTGGAATGAGTGCTTGGCGAGTATTGACGACAGATTTTCAACAGTATTTAAATATTTTCAAGTTTATTTCAATGTCAAGAAAAGAAACTGTATTGACTTTTTACAAATACAAAAAAGGTAATACCTATGCCAGCGCCATCTGTATAAAGTTTCTACCGGCTAACCTCATTAAGTGATGTCCAAAAGTTCATGTCTTACTTTATTTTTTATGATGCTGTCAGCGGTTTTGCTCGCCGTTCCCCTATTTTTACGCATGTCAGTACAGAACCCGAATATACAGGGTTACGCATATACCCTGTACTAAGCCGAAAGGAGGTCATCGTACTCATTATAGAAACTTTTACGATGGGACCAACCCTAAAATCGTGGAAAAAAATAACTGTTTCATACATTTTGTCGAGTTTCAATGACCGTTTTATATGGCAAAGCAGTTTTTTTTTCATCTGTATATCTGTGGCTACGTAGCTCCCAAACAGATGAACCGATTTTGATTTAGTTTTTTTTTGTTCGAATGGTGACTTGATCGATTATTTATGTTTGGTTTATGATTGTTAGCTATGATTCATGAAAATCTGTTTAGCCATTTGAAGATTATCAACTCTTTTATAGGGGGCTTTAAAAAAAAAACAAGATACAAGTAAGAGTTTAGAGCAGTGGAGGAGCGGCGGGTGTGGCAGTGCAGCCAGCGCCGCGCCGGCCCTAGCCTTTGATCAGCAGGGCTAGTATGCACACCGCGACAAAATGTTGTAGACTCTTTTTATTGTGCCAAAGCGAGACTGGCGTATATGAAGCCGTAGGCATCTAGTTGCGTTCTTGCTCGACACAGTGACGATAAGATTTTGTCGCGGTACGCATGCTAGCCCTGCAGGGTAGAGCGAGATTGGCTTTCGGCGCACTTCATTTCTCAAAACGATCGTACAGGAATCGGTTCCGGAATAAAAAGTATTTCACGTGCAAAAAGCATATAAACTTTTTCCACATCAATATTGTATGCTGTCTACAAACATCACCACTTGCCACGCCGTGTCCAAAATTTTACGCTTGATATTTTTTCGGGGTCTATCCCATAGTCCCATGGGACAAGTAACACTAGAATTTTGACCCCACTGGTCGCATCGGCCTGTCCGTTATCGGACCAAATGTTTGAATTTGAAACTAAGTATTATTTATTTAACAATAACAATATTAGTTTTAACCAAGTCATCATTCTGACTATCAATTGATCCTTAGTTTCGACTACCTTTGTCTATGGTTTCGACCCATTAACCAGGTCTATGAGTAATATTATTTTCAATAAACCAGGAGAACAGAAGTTCTAATAAGTCATTCTCCCACAAAAACTGACATAAGTATAATTTTTATTGTTATTACATATAATTTACAAGGGAAGCAAAATTCCACGGTAGGTTCATATTGCAAGTTTCAAGTAGAATCGGGGTTTAGTAGAAGTACGAACCCGTGGGCTAATCAGCTAAATTCTTGGATTCACCTAGTTTTGGTAGAGCATTGACCCCCCCCCCCCCCCCCTAGCTACGGCCCTGTGCGCATCGTGTGCAGAGGCCATTACAAATACTGAAAAAAGGTTTTCGAACACATTCCGCCATTGTTTTGCTTTTCGAGAAATAGAGTGAGTTTTATGGTGTGCCTTGATAATGTTACAACTTGCTTAGTTCTAAACTCATGTTCTATTCTTCTGTGATTTAGTATTGTACATAAAATTGGAATATGTAGGTAGGTGTAAGAGATATTTATAAGTGTAAACCCATAGAATAAATTGTAAATAAAGTGCTGCTACTTATTATATTGTGTTTCTACTACTATTATTTATAAAAAAAAAGCAGATCGCAGTGGCTGTAAGTGGAAAGCAGAAGATAGGACTGAGTGTGCTTATATTAGTGGAGTTGATGATAAGACTATACTGGGTCTAAGATGTCTTTGCTTTGACCGCTGCAGTAAAATTATAAAAATTGAAAATCCTAATCACTTTTTAATTTAACCCAATACGATAGTCAAATATTAAAAATGTTTACAGAGCAAAAAACTTGGGACCGAGTATGAATAACTTGCTTATTAAAAACACGAATGAAACATATTTTTTTAATTATAATTTAATTGGTATAAAATATAATAATCTATTTAACTTACATGCCTTTTATATTTTGTCACACCTATATAAAATAACAAAATTGCGCTAAGCATACTTTAAATAAAATCGCTAAGTATTACTATTCATAAAACAAACTATGTAGTTCTTGAAGAAAAAAATACATTCCAATATCGCTATGTATTATTTTACAACTTGTTAGGTAGGTAGGTACATTTATAATAACGAACTAGCGCACTGACAAAAATCTGTATAACTATGTATTATAGAAACATTTAACTGTTCACATAAAGCCAACCATTTTTCTTTCGACAGAAAATCAATAAATCACATCTTTATTCAGTCTCGGTTCCATTTTCAAAGGCGTTCCACCACCCTCAATTATAAAACAAATATTCTAAAAACACATTATATTTAAACATGCCCTTGAAATGTAGCTTTGTTGAGACAAATGCAAACTTATGTAAATAACATCAAAGCTCAAAAATTTATAACAAGAACGACAATGTGGATAAAACGAGACTAGCATTTCAATGTGAAATGAAAAACTAAGAGCATACTTTTTAAGTTGAGTTTACACTGCATGTTTAGTTTGGGGCAGACAGAGATTGTAGTGAGCAGTTTTATTCCAGAAGTCTGAGTTCTTCCAGCCGCACCAGCCTTTGCTGATGACTACTGATAGCTCCGAGGAGCTAGTATAGTGAGGGTCGAGGATCAGGTAGCGCGTCTCGTTTGTTACCGAATTATATTCGACTCCAAGTATAGTATGCGCCAAGACACCGCCACCTGAAATGTAATGAAACAAGTGGATCACATTAAAAACTGACTTCAAAAATATATGAAAATCGTAATAAGTGCCTATAAAATTTGAGGGTGCCCTCGATTTCTCTGGGATCCCATCAGATCCTGACTTGGTGACAATGGGACCAAATTGGAAGAATATCCTACCAAACAAGTTTTTTTTAATCAGTCAACAGTTGGCGGAGAAATCGGTGAACATACTTTTAAAAAAATACAGTAGAACATAGAACCGTCCTCCTTTTTTGAACTCGGATAAAAATTGAACAGATTGTAACTTACACTGCCTCAGTGTGTACCATCACCAGTGTGGACTTAAAATTTTTTTCTTCTAATATTTAGTAACAAAAAAAAACTATTATGTTCATCTATCAATCTGTTTAACTCTTGGCGATTAAATAGCTAAGAAAATACATAGTGCATCATACTACAAGGACAGATTAATTTTCATCTCAAAAAAATTTATGTTTCCTGTATGGTAGCAGTTTAAAATGTATGGTAGCAGATGCAGCTAGTTATAAACATACCTATCATGATAGGACTGCCGTGCGTATGAAAATGATGCACCAACTCAGGCGAGTAGCTCAGCAGTTCCTGGCCAGTGTTCGCGAATATGATCCGCGACGTCACGCCGAGGAGCGTCTCTAGACAGAACATCACCTCCGTGGACCCTATCCATTGCTTCGAACCTACAAACGAGGACGGCTTATCGCCTATTTTAACAAGGCACTGTTGGATTTCCCTGTGTGTTGGTACTGCGACTGTCGTGTACCCTTGATACCTGGAAATGACAAGTGGGTATATTATTTAAAAATATTCTTAACCTATGGCATTCTGGATATGAATACGATTCTAACGACACATCGCACTTCAATATTTGTTAAGACTTTTAGGCTTAAGGAATTATAGAAAACGACAAACACACACACCCGAAAAAAACCTTTGTTGGGCAGTCGGGTAAAAGAAGTTTAAAAATAAATAAATAAATAAATAATAAATATCTGGGACTTTATTGCACACATGGTCATCTGACCCCAAACTAAGCAAAGCTTGTAATATGGCAGCCAGAGACTGATACCTATACATACATATATATTTTTAAATACATACTTAAATAGATATTAACACCCAGACATAAAACAAACACAAATGTTCATCACACAAATGTTTGTCCTAGATGGGAATCGAACCCACGCCCCCAAGCGCAGAAAGTAGGTTCACTACCAACTGAGCCACCGGGGCAGTCGAAAAAACTGGCTAAGTGCGAGTCGGACTCTCGCACGTAGGGTTCCGTACCATTTTCTATAAAAACGGCAAAAAAATCAAGTTTTTTGTATGGGAGCCCTCCTTAAATATTAATTTTATTTTAATAATTTATTTTTAAAGTGCTTATACAACGAATCAATCTGTGAATATTTCAAGCGTCTATCTCTTGCCGTTATCAATATCGAGCAAAAAAATCACGTTTGTTGTATGGGAGCCTCCTTAAATATTTATTTTATACTATTTTTTAGTATTTGTTGTTATAGCGGCAACGGAAATACATCATCTGTGAAAATTTCAACTGTCTAACTGTCACGGTTCATGAGATACAGCCTGGTGACAGACGGACGGACGGACGAACGGACAACAGAGCCTCAGTAATATGGTCCCGTTTTACACTTTGGGTACGGAACCCTAAAAACGATACTGCAGATAGGTATTAGGCCCTTCACCCACGGAGCTATAAGTCTAAGAGCCCGCGACGGTAAGGCCTTCATTAAATAATAAAACCTAAAAGTTTCTTTGCGTCGTGTCGTGTGCAGAACATGGCGTATTTGTACGGCGGTTACTTATGAGCTACTAGTAAGATACGCGTACAATACTCGAGTCGCTTGTCGATAGCTTTGTAGGAAAAGGGTCTTGTCAATATTGAATCACACAAAGTCACGCCGCGCGTTTCTTAGTGCGGCTCGGATATAGTTATTGCATAATCACCTAAACCAAGAAAATATCGTCTGCATAGAACGGTATGCGCATCCCCAGCCATCATCATTGAAGTTATCCTGCATGTAGTGATAGTAGGCGTATCTCCCGCGGACCAGCGCGACCTGTGTATCCGTCTTAGCCGCCTGCGTGGGGATGGCCTCGTGAGGATTAGTCAGCCGCCCTCCACTAGCACCGACGTAAGCATTCCCTCGTCGGAACAACGGCCTGTTCAGCGGCAACGATAGCTGCTTGTGGAGCATACGCCTCTCCTTCTCTGAAATAATGGTGATTCTTTTTTCATCTTTACATTGATGTTGAAAAATTCTTAGGAAAATCTGAATCAGATCAGTGAGACAGAGAGAAACCCCGCAATGCGCGAAAAGAAGCTGATGATATAACGATGATGTGGTCAGTCGACAAAAATGAACAGAATATTACTAAAAAAGCTCCTGGAAGCTTCACACATCATCGATCTGTGGAAATCGCACTGTGCGTGTTACGCGTTTTTTTTTTGCCTCACACCTGCACCTCCACATTTGTGGAATGAGTTCTCTTCTGTGGCATTTCCGAGTCACCATAGCGTGGGGTTCTTCAAAAGGGCTGTTAATATATGGTCTTTACTGGTCGGCAATAACGTATCTGTGATGCCCCTGGTGTCACTGGTATAGGCGAAGGTGATCGCTTACAAGCAGGCGGCCCATTAGCTTGTTAGTCACATATTGGCAATAAAAAACTGACTTTAAAGTATCTATGACACTCCCGACTTAATGACGAATTTAACCACAAGTCAAGCCAAGGGTACAGGAAAGGTAATGTGGAAATGCAGTTGGACTAAAAAGCTGCGCTAAGCTCTTCCCACGATTATCAAGTTTTTCATATAGTAAAAATTTCTATCATGATATTTTTACCACAAAATCTTTTTAACTGCTGCCATTTTTTTATCTTATTAATATACTTACCCATACTTTCATCGGGTATGCCTTTAGGCACTATTCTCGTGAGGAAATGTCCGACTTCTGGCGGCAGGTAATGATATGTTTCTGGGAGGCGTATACCAGCGCCATCGCCGATCCCTTCTTGACCTGAAAAATTATAGGCAACTTTGATTCAAACTTACCTACGTTATAATACAATTTTAAAATTTTGAATGCACGTTAAACTGGCAGAGCTGACATTGTCACAATGACCCAAAGTAGACAATATACATACCTAACTGTTCCAGTAATACTGTTTCGAGAAGCTTAAGTGATCTGCAAGCAGCTTCGACAAGCACAGTGTATAGGTCCAAAAGCTTCGTGTTCCGGTGTATCATGGCCAATGTATCTATTCTCAATGGCATACTTATACAGAATGAAGCTGAAATTTAGAAGAGATACCGGTAAATAGAAACGATGGGGCGAAAAAACAATTAAAACACTCAGTTTTTTATTTCATACAATCATACTAAAGAATAACCGTTCCGTAACCAAAGCCATATAAATGTAGCCATAGTTCACAAATTGAGGGTAACAGAAAAATTTGAACAAACGAAGCTCTGTGGACTTAGCCAAATTTCAAGAGATTTATCATCCCAATGTAACATAATGTTGCATGTAGAATCTAGCAAAAAATAAAATAGGTATCTCACGTTTCCGCTGTGTAGTCATCATCTTTACAGCTGTTTTCACAAGTTTCTCTGACAGTATATCTTTTGTTGCTTTCATTACAAAATTTACAGGTACTACATCCTGAAACAATACACTCATATTTATTTTGATCAACAATATTTACTCTTTCAATATGCAGTTTTTCCTTGTTCTCTTTAAAACGAATTTCTTCAAAACACCTGATTCTTCAGTGTAACTTTTGCAAATGTGGAGAAATTCCATACCACTCGATAAAATAATATTGCCATATTATGGGGAATGTGGAGTTAATGAGAGCTAACACTTTTTTAACAAACATGGATTTTGGGTCAGAACAGTTTCTGAACTAATGGTAGAAGAGTGAAAAGGCAAATGAAAAAAAAGAAAAGGAAGGGGTAGGAGGGTGGGCAGAGGTCTTGTAAAAAGAATAGACCACTAGATGATATGGATTGCGTGTGAGTGTGTGCAGATGCACAGGGGTCTGTTTATGTGTTGTGTAACATATTGACGAAAATCGCATATAAAACTGCAAGATACAGGTATTGAATCTCAAGTAGTTATTAATACTCTACTTACTACTACATTAGTATTATGTTTCTTCTTTTTAGGCTGTTCCGGACTCATCGAATCCAAAAGTTCACCAATAGTAGCCTCTGTGCTCGTCCCCGTCAGTCCAACATCTGATGCTACTCCAAATAAGTAGACCGAGGTTCCATCAATGTGAAATGACACTTGACCTGAAGCTATCTATAATAAAAACGAGGTGTTAAAATCAAGCAATCAATTTAGTGTTAAGTTCAAGCAAAATGTGCCAATGGTTGGCCTAGTTGTGGAAGTAAGTTACAAGCATTGAAAAATACTTTAGAATATACTCTTTTGCAAAAAATACGGGCACCTAATGCATAGAACCAATTTTATTCGTTTGTTTGATAATTTTAGGTATTCTTAACCTCAGAATTTTGTAAATTACTTAGCAAGGAATGTTTTTCGTTTCTTTTATCATAACAATTTGATTAAATTAATGAGAAATAATGTTAAAGCTCAAAGCGCTAGTAGTGTACTGCTCGCTAAGTAAAAATTAAACACGCTAGTATGGAGTATGACCCCCCCTTGTCGAAATCACTGCTTGCTTACTAGTATTGCGGAATATGTTCCCATTCCGCGATAATCACATTCTTTAGCTCTATTATGGTCTGTGGAGCCGGCTGCACTGATCTTGCTCATCGCTTCAGAACATCTCAGACATGCTCTATAGGGTTGAGGTCGGGACATCGAGCTGGCACTGAGCACTTACATCTTAGTAAGAAGTTTGTATAAATGGATTCTACTATAATGTAATGAGTTTCCAAACCAAGGACAATGTACCTTTTTCCTTTTATTCTGCATTATATTCTTAACACCAGCTATTGTGGCTTCAACACTTAATGGCAACACGGTGTTAAGTCTGACGTGTAGGAACTGTTTCCACATCTCTTCAGTACTCAGGACTTCATAACTGGTCTCTTCAAACTTTTCATGAACTAAGAAATGCGCTTTCATATCTTTGTTTTCGTTTACTATGATTACTAGAGGATTATCTGTTATGTCAACATCCTGGAAATAAAAAAATGTTTGGATAATAATTAAAAAACAAGCCAGTACATCTCATGTTCAGTCTGTGGATTGCACTGCCTGAATGGGTATTCTCCGATAGTTATAATCTGGGCGTCTATAAATCGCGAGTGATCGGTTTCTTCTAGGCAAGCAAGCTCCACAATATTGCGCACTTTGCTTAATATCAGGCGAGGTGGCGGCCAAACACAAGTCTATTACATTAATATTAAAACAAATGGATCACATTAAAAACCCGACTTCAAAAATATATGAAAAACGTAATAAGTGCCTATAAAATTTGAGGGTTGTCCTCGATTTCCTTGAGATATCACATCCTGACATGGAGATAATGGGAATAGGGTCAGTTAAAAACTTCCTCGCTTTTGCTTATAGCGTCACTTGCATTGTGAACATAACATCCCTATCTTGCTCAGGGATAGTAGTTTTCTATCAGTGAAAAAATACAAAAAATCAGAACAGTAATTCCAGATATTTCTTCACATACATACAAACTGGTAAGAGGAGGAAATGGACAAAACAATCCAAGTTGAATATCATTGCAGGACTCATCGCGCACATCTAGAATGCCCGCCCGCCCAATTTAAACTACTACCACTGTGCCAAACTGACAGGTCGGCGGCTTCAGTTTGTAGAGATCTAATAATTTCGGCAGTAGTATAACATGCTAAGAAGGCATGATTGAGTGATGGTGTTCAATGAAGCATTGTAGTTATATAGTAATAATGCTAATCAAAACTGAATAAGGCTTATGTCATTAGTAGGTACACACCTGCAGTATTTCTTTCATAGTGGTTCCTGTAGTTAAGCTTTCACCGAATTTTACGACACCGCATAGCTCAATTTCAGCCGGCAGGTTCAGAAGTAGCTGGTGGTATGAGTTTTTTTCGTTTTCGAACATTTCTAAACTGAAACCCACCACCAACAGAGTGCCATCGTACATAAGCCCGTACAGACATCCTGTACTTTCATTAGTCTCTATTTTAGAGAGCCTCTGAAACATGAAATAATAAAGCTATTGAGGGTAAAATATTTACAAAAACTACCAAAATATTCATGAATTAAGCTGACAAAAATGATCTGATGACGTATGAGGTTAAAACGAACGGGAACTCGAGTTTTCCTGTTAAAATAAGAGTTTTTTGTAATGCAAAATAATTTTAATTCTATAATATCATCGGAAACATGAAAAGAAGCCCTGAAACTAGTGTAAATTCATATAGTTTACCTCAATAACACAACTAGATATTTTGAGACGTGGTGACATTTTGTAACTAGTGTTGCCATTATGCGAGTTGAGTCTCAAAACATAGATTAAAATTATTTTAATGTATTTTGTTATAAAGCAGCATCAATAATTATTAAGGTAAACGTTTCACTTTGGCGGGAAATTCAAATTTCAAACAGTTTTTTTGTTCTTGTAGCTAGTCCAAGTAATTATTGTAAACGATAATGATGTTTGCGAAAATTGATTATTATTCTTTACAAACTCGCGTAAAGTTATTTATCTCCAATGCACATTATTACATTCATTTGTCAATAAACAAATTTATGCTGTTTCAAACGGTTTATTGCCAAATGTAAGTAATATGGTGAGTAACTGATTAATAGCTGTACATGATAAAGTAAAGAACGACCAAAAATTTTCGCAAACACTATGCCATTACACAATAATTACCCGGCCTAGCTACAAGGACAAAAAAACTGTTTGAAATTTGATTTTCCCGCCAAAGTGAAACGTATCACCTTAATGCTAATATTAAAGCAGCATTAATGCTGCTATTATAATAAATATCAATATAAAAAACAGACGACATAAAAATGTCAGAACTGCACCAAATTCAAATGGGGCCACACGGGAAGCACCAGCTTTCAAATAAATAAATAACCGGCCAAGTGCGAGTCGGACTCGCGCACGAAGGGTATCGTACCATTATTTATAAAAACTTTCTAAAATAAAAAGAGTGAGCTTCCTCTAAAATCTGCCGCCCCTAGGCCGCGGCCTTTATGGCCTATTGACAAATCCAGGGCTGATGATATTTGATCCCCTGGTAAGTTTTGCAGTTATAAGCCCAAAGGTTGATGTATCCAACATGTAGCACTGTGTTGGCTCTGATTCAATCTTGTGGCACTTGTAATGATTGACCCCAAGAATAAATCACCGTTAACGCAGGGTCATACTACTTTCCTTCCACTAATGTTACAAAGTTAAACAACAATATTAATTTCATTTAGATTTGCTTTTATTATCGGCCAACTCTGTTTCACATTCCTTCAGGCACTCATTTATCACTTCTTCAATAAGCTTAGCTCTGTATTTAGATATTTTCATGGCTTTGTCCTGGCACTCAATTGATAAGTTGCTGCCACCAAACTTTTGAGTTCCGCAAATAAATCCTTCGTTGTAGCAGATTATTAGATTTGAACCGATTCCTCCACACATATCTTCTTCATATAATGATGGGTCAGTCAGTATTACGTTACTGAAAAGAAATTAGCAAATTGTTATAAATACTTAGTTAAGATTTAGGATTTTTTCAAGGCTTTAACTCACTCAGTGAGATTCATATTACACTACTTAACATAGATTAAGTGCTGATATTAATCATATTATATTTTGGATTTGACTTAAAACTTGAGCTAGTACCGAATAAAGTCTGCCACAACCTGAAGGGAGCGAGGTAAACACATATTGCAAACTGATATATTCTTACTAGTTCTACAAACGCACACTTCAATATTGAGCAGCACACAACTGCAAATGATGTGCTCAAAATGTAATCGAATGGACGACCAAGGGAGGTGTAAGTGCTAAAGGGGAAACTAGGTATAACGCATTGTGACCTTAAGCAAATTTCTTTATGAGGTAGATTTTTTTAAGTATACCCTTCACTGTAGTCATAGATTGCAAAGCTACTTGCTACTGGCAGCCCATGTACTGGCAATTTCTTTCTTTCACTTGGTTCTACTTTGATTTCTTCAGTTTCCATGTCATAGCTCACAGATGGTAGAGACACTAAAAAAAAGTTCAGAGTAAAGTATAATGTAGCTCCATAGTATATTAAGCTTTTGCATAAAATTCAGTTAAAATTGTAACATTTTAATGCTTACATGTTTTCAAGCTCGCCAAAAGTGATAAGATGCATGCATCAACGAGGCTTCCATCATTGTCAACACATACAATGTCACAGTATACCACCCAAGCCAGTTTATCAGGGACTATACAAAGGTCTTTTAAATCAACAAATTTTGAATTTGTAATTATATCTGATACCATGGTGCTAGTAACTTGAGCATAGTCTGACGGTGGGCCGGGTCGGAATTTTGAGGAACATAGTGAAGGCAGTTCTACATTGGTGACCAAAAAGCCGTTATCTGGTTCTTCTGCTTTTGGTACAGCTAATTCCTGGAATTTTAACAACAGAAATCAGGAAAAAGAGAACAAAACGACATTATCTAGCATTATGAGTAGGTAGATATATATAGAATTTTGCTTTAAAAATATTGTATAAAATACGCATAAAGATATTGTTCCATACCAATTTGATGCCACAGACAACAGCTGTGTTTCCACACTTGACAACGGCGGACGCCTCGGCAGTCTTCACAGAGTCGACATTTAGTTTGATATTGCGATGTTCTTGAAACTCTCTGCCGTCAGGCCGAACATTACGAGTTAAATAATCGGTAAAGTATTTAACGGGATGTATAATTCTGAAATCAAAAAGAGTTAGGTTATAATTTGAAAATATTATTTCTAACTAAGTAAAAATGTTGTCGATACTTACTTATACACGTCAGCCATTATTTTCCTATATATGCTTAGTTTTGATTGATTTTTATAGAAAATTCTAATTTAAACACCGTACTCTCAAACCTCACAACAACAAAACAAAAACCATAGACAAAGAGAATACAATAGAAGAACCATAGATTACATACAATTTTAGGTCTGTCATCTGTGACAAAAACAGAAAAATTATGATTAATTTGAAAGAAATACGAAATACAGCTGTCAAACTAACAGTCAGTCGAACTTTGATGTTATAAAACTTTTAGGCCTCATATAAGTCCTAGGATGTTATAATTAATTTTTCACAGAATGTAAATAAAAACCTTAAAAAATTGGGACACTCAAGATTACCATAACATTTAGTCGATGTCATGCACTAAAAATCTGCCGAAATTAAAAATCAAGTAAAATTTTGAAACAAAATTTGTCGCACTGACACAGCACTATGTGTGTGTAGACAAAATGTATAGAGTCAAAAACTAAAAAACTAAGCGGTGCAGTTAAGTTTGACAGTCCCAAGCATTTTTGACTTTGACATAATTTTTGTTTAATCGCCGAAGTTTTTGATCTTGACAGTTCTTTTTAGGTTGGTTTTGGAACTTGAAACTCCGAGGTGTGTGTATTTTTCCAAAAATCGTAAATAATCTCGGCATTTTGTTGATGATTCCTTAAATACTATTGAGGGCGGATCTTTCCTAAAGTCTGGCTAGTTTTGTGCTACCGTATTTTTACTCCGGATCTTGTAATTTCAGATCAAAATGGCTAAACCCAAAGGCGAGAGGAAAGGCAAATCTGCCATCAATGAAGTAGTGACTCGTGAATACACAGTGAATTTACATAAACGTCTCCATGGAGTTGGTTTCAAGAAACGCGCTCCACGAGCGATCAAGGAAATCCGTAAATTTGCTGAAAAACAAATGGGAACACCGGACGTTCGAGTAGACACCCGCCTAAACAAATACCTTTGGTCCAAGGGAGTCAGGTAAATAACCTATTATTAAAGTTCTGTTATGCTAAGAACCAGAACTGGCCCATAAACTACACATGGCAAGCATTTGTTTACCTGTAGTTTTAATTCAGAATTTGCGACTTAATGTTTATAGTCAATACTAGGTTATAAAATGCTCTAATGGTATGTTATCAATAGACGAATCAATAAAAATTGCGTGTAAAACGCATAATGTATACGATGGAACGAATGTTTCTTAAAATCTCATTAAATTAAAACTTTAAAAAGTTGACTGCCAACCTTCATCCTCTCCATTGTGAGGCACTGAGAGAAGAAATTTAAATTATGTTGTTTAGATGTATGAGAAAAGGCCTGAAACATTCTACACTGAGCAGCTTTGCAAATTACTTGTTCAGATAGCCATAAGTCTAGTGAAAGTTTGATAAATCAACCCTTGATGTATTGGAAACTGCAGTAATTGTGTTTTTCACCAGTCCCTGGAAAAGGAATTATGGCAATTTAAAACACTAACACAAACATTCACTCAGTAATAGAGGTGTGCCGTTTTGGACCGTAATAGCTCCTGGACCTATTTCCTCCAGTGGAACGATATTGGTGCAATCCATGATGTTAACTGAAGTCAGTCCGCATACTTCGCATGTCCACATCAGTGCGAGTAAGCTAAAAAACTATGGACCATAGCACACCGCACTGAGGGAGGCACCGACCCAACCCGACCAACGGCGTTGTTTCACGAACCTATCTGAGCTTTCTTTCTCTATGATAATAAATGAAATAATTTGTAACATACGTTCTACAAATTAAGGTCGATAATACTAAATAAAAAAAGCGCACAAGTTATTAGTACATTAGCCATACCCCACGGTTTCACCTGCGTGGGCATTATCTCAGGATTAGTCAGGAATCATAAATTTTCCGGGATAAACAGTATCCTGTCACCGCCCGCTCATGAGATGGCCTGGACTAACACATTGTTTTATGTTTGATATTCCAAAAACACAAATTCTTGATTGATTTCATAATTATTGTGCAAGCCACTAAACAAGAATGCACTGCCAGTATGGTTGTTCCCTGTTAGATACAATTTGGGTGTTTTCATGTCACAAGTAAATTAGGTTTTTCTAGGCAAGCATGCTCTATCATAGGCTGTATAGTTGCTTAACATTATACCAGGTGCGGGCCAAATGTAAGCTAATTATAAAAAGGCTCTTCCATAGTTTCAGAGCTTTTTGTTTGGGATAAAAAAACTGTAGGTTATATGCATTTGATTATCCTATCACTGTTTCACTTTTGTGGTTGTTTATTAGTGTTATTCATTAGGAAGACATCTCATCTTTGTAAGCAGCAAAATCTTAACATATAAAATCTTTTAAAATCTTAATAAGTAGAAGAACTCTACATAAGAATTGCTAACTTAATGGACTTTGTTTTAGTTAATTGATTTTCTTAACTCTACCAAAATGTCCTTGCTCATCACAAAGCAAATTTCAACATGTAGGATTTCTATTTTACCAATAAATTTAAAAAGCCCTCACAAAAAGCTGTTGAGGTCATGAAATGGCAGTCGAGCGCAAGCCTATTATCAATAAAAATGAAAAGCCGGACATAAAATGTGCCTTCTTAGTATTTTCCACATCCAAGATAGTTGCTCCCAACACGGTCCCAGTATACTTCGCTCTGAGAGCTCATTACATTGTAAAAACCCGAATGAAAATTAAATTCTGATCACTTTTGCAAGGTTTTATAACATAAGGTTTTAGTCGCTAGCTGATATACTACAGTCAGTACTTACATATTGTTGTGTAATACATTTTTACAAACACAATCTTTTCTTGTTTTCAGAAATGTCCCCTTCAGAGTGCGTGTGAGGCTCTCGCGCAGACGCAATGACGATGAGGACTCTGCCCACAAACTATTCACGCTGGTGACATACGTGCCCGTTGCATCGATCAAGGGTCTGCAGACAGAAAACGTTGATGCAGTTGAGGAATAAACACTAAGTTTAAGCTAACCCTTGTAGTTTAATTTTATAGTCTAAGGCTAGCCAGTAGTGCTGATTCTATTTAGCATTTACTAAACTATTGTTTTTTTTTCCATTCTTAATTCATACATTAAAACGAAATGAGAAGCAGATATTGTAAATTTAGTAGGTGTGTGTGTGTACCTTAAAATGCTAAGTCATGTGGATTTCGTTGACCTTAACCACCGTCTGACCAATGGGAGAGAAAGAGGGAAATATGTAATTCTCACTCTTTCACTCCCGTTGGTTGGACGGCGGTCCGTCAACCGAATCCACATGTCTGTTAGTTACTTTAGTTCAGACAAAAACACGCCTTTACACAATATATACGCCTTATTACAATTCAATAATTTATTGAATAATTTAATGAAATTCACACAGATCTTCTTAGGTAGAATGTTTAGGGTTGGTATCAAATAATTACCCTAATTGGTTATGGCAATAAAATTATTATTTGTGTTAAAATATCTCCGTGCGTGTTTCAACAAATTTTTTCACTACTGCTAAACCGGAGCGGAGGTTCTATGTTCCACTGTTTTTTTTTTAAATGTATGTTCACCGATTTCTCTGGCAATTATGAATTGATTTTGATGATTCTTTTTTTTATTTGGTAGGCCATACTTCAGAGGTGGTCCCATGTAAATTGCATCAAAAGCGGTTTAGTAGTTTTTAAATCAAACAAACTGAAAAAACGTCATCCAAGTAAATATAATTCCGTATTTACTAAATCTAAAGTCGGTTTTTAATGTGATGCACTTGTTAAAGTAAAATAGGCTTGCAATTGACTGCCACCTTGCTTGATATTAAGCAAGTTATTTCTTACCACGGGAGGTAATCACACTGATATCAAATTATAGAAGCGCTGTGCTTATGTAACGAGGCCTAATTAAATAGAGTTGTAACATCGAGGTTTTACCTCCAAGAGTTGTAAAAATTTATTAGTTTGTATCAAGCCGAAAACTGCGTGATTCGAAAACTAAACTGTTAGTCTTTGCTAGTTCGTGCCCGCCCTGGCAGTCCGATGGAAGAATGGGCAGGATAATTGATAGGATGGATAATTGAGGAAATAGCGAAAAGGTTTATTATCACTTGCAGTGAGCAGATTGAGCTGTTGATGATGATAAGGCATCCATTCTCAAACTTGCCACAGCAAGTAACATCGCGACAGAAAGTAACAAGGTAGAAATCTAGGCTGCATTAATCCATCGTTTATTTGTAATCTTCATCAAACCTTGAAGCATAGAATAGGATAGCAGCTACTTCGCTTGTTCTATGTACGCTACGCCCCTAGGGAGGTGAAACAAATGGCTATACGACAGCGCTGAAAGCATGTAATTAGTGGCATCAATCCGTCTTGGGGAACTATTCTATTGGCACAATACGACTGAGACAAGGTAGGCTATTTAATAACGTTTGTATATTAGAATACGTGTGTTAAAAGCATTTATTTGGGTGGAGAGTAAGTAACTTATCATACCTCTGCCTACCCAATCTGCTCTTTAATTGTTATCCTTCAATAATTTCGGCAGGGCCGGGGTTAAACTTCTTATATGTAACCTAAATTATTCTGTGCCGCTGCTTTAATTAGAGGAAATCTGTGTTTAAATGCCGGAACGCCACCTCCACCGCCGCTGCCCCAGAAAGCCTTGCGTCCTAGACCCGCAAATCGTCCGTATCTGTAGGCACGGACCAAATTTTTTGCCACCATTTTCAGAGTAGTTATAGAAATTACAAATAGGCTTGTACATGGCACGAAAAATAATAATTAGATTAACCAGAAACTATTTCCTTGTTTGACAAAATTTTGTGCCTGACACGAAAATATGAGTGGGTACCTAACTATCTACCCGCGCAAACGTGCGCGCTAAGATGATCATAACGACGCGACGCTGCTGGGTTAGGTTCATAGATTTTAGCAAAAAAACATTTTAGGTCTGTGGTTAGGTTGGTAATTTTTAGGATTCCGTGCCCAAAGGATGTAAACGAGACCCTGTTACTAAGCCTACGCTGTCTGTTTGTTCTACCTGTTACCGGCTGCGTAATCTGCGTATCGTTTTAACCGTAAAATGGCGGCTCCACATTAGTGCCGTGAATTCACGCGCGAAAATACTTTTAAACTAGTACTTCACTTTACTTACTTTACTACTCAAAATCGTTTTTCAACCATCAATTTCGATATTTTAAATTTGTATGGAATTCGATCCGTATTTTTAAGTATCCAGTATTCGTAATTCGCCCACAGTTTCACGCGCCGTAGGTACCTGCATACGCACTGAGGATTTCGTACCACCACAGAACTTGTTAGCTACTAAAGTTCAAAAAAATAGTGCAAAAAGACATCACCCATCAACGCCTAGGTAGTCACCCATCCAAGTACCGACCACACTCGACGTTGCAGAACTTCGGTGATCGTACGAGAACCGGTGGTGAACAGAAATTTGTTATGGCGGCTCCACATTAGTGCCACAAGTCGTGCCCTCCACATTCACGGGATGTTCACAGTCGTTCGTGAAACCCGCCGCGAAATGGACGTAGAATCTGCTGCTGCAATAACTTTGCTGTGGCAACATATTACTATTTAGACGTCCAAAACAAGAAAGTTATTAAAAAGCGTTGGAAAAAAATAAGATGGTAGATGACGTCCGTACGCCTTTATAGACCGGAGTAAACAAGAAGTAAACTGGCGCGGGGCCGTGAATGTGGATGTGTACACGTGAACGCCGCGCGAAGGGGCCGCGAACCCTTTGTCGCGGGACAAAATACCGACTCTGATCGGGGAACAGGCGTGAACGCGCGTGAACCCCGCGAAAACCCTCCACATTCACGTTCACGCTTGTTCTCGGAGCTTCACGGCACTAATGTGGAGCCGCCATAATAGATAGCCAGTTGGAATTTTCATAGAATATGTACCTATGTAATGTTACGGCGTACCTATTAACAAAAAACTAAATTGCGGGGGGTGAGTACATCAAACGATTTTTTTTATTTTATCGTATTTTTGTATTTGCTCTAATCTAAAAACGTAAAAGCGTCAAACATTATATAGGTCTGAAACATTTGAACATGAACGATAAATGTACTAAGGCATAAAATTATCTCTTGTTTATTACTATCTAGGTAAGTACGTAACGTATGTAGGTAATGTAGAAGCTGAGTAGGTATGTGTAAGTATCTTTCGGTTGTCTCCATTTTGCGGGCTGCAGCGTGCGGCAAGGGGATTGGCCGTGTTAGGTGTGTGGATGAAGCCTCGGCTCACGACAGCCACAACGCTAAGCCTGCGGTTCTCTTCCATTAGTGCGGCTAAAGCCATTACAGTGTCTTGTCTTGGGATTGTGCTGTGTTACTTTGGTGGTGTCGATGTTGTATGGAACCTAAATATGTACTTAGGTAATTAAGTACATAGGTAGGCAGCTAGACACCCTACCTCCTTACTGCTTAGTTATAATAATGCTCGTGTTAACCTCATTTGAACCCTACTTTACCAAGTGTAATAGAAAAATTGTTATGCAGAAATGTGAAAATAGGTGTGCGGATTAGCGAGATTGCACTGTTTTCAGTACGGTGCAATCTCGCTAATCCGGCACTAATGCAGACACGGGATAGATGGATTACTGGAAAATTCGGATTACTGGAATATAGGTAATTTTTCAAACTAATCGTATTTGAATGTATAAATAATTATACTCAGACATATTATATTGACTAGTTATACATCATTTCAGCGGTTTCAGTCTATCATTTCCAACTGTTGGGACACAGGCATTATCTCAAAGAAAGAGGATGGGCCCTAATCCACCAACCAATCAACGGAAGTAGGTAATCCACCATGCTGGCTCACTGCATTTTGGTGAATGTCATGTCTTTGAACTTTTGAGGTTCTTAGACATACCAGTTTCCTAATATAGGTACCTACAATGTTTTTTTTTACCGTTGTTGACAGATGGCGTTGAAACTGCACATAATTAATCTAAGTAGGTACCTACCTATTAAATCAGTCATTGGTGCAGGGAGAGACTAATTATTAAGCCTATAAACGATGTACAACTGGCTCTTATTCACAAATTTTGTCATGGTGGTTGTTTTAGCGTTACCTTACCAAATCTGTCACAATTCATATTATATAATTATTATTTATCAAAGTTAAACCGCTGCCGCCTTTACAAAAAATGTTTAATAAGTATTCTGAACCTAAATAATTATCGCGACAGTTACGTAATGAATTTTTGGTGCGTGCAGTTTAGGTATACCTATGTATAGGAAACGACGCTTTTAAGGCCACTGATGCTATGCTAAAGAAGTCCGTATGTACCTGGGTACTATAGAGTCCGCGAGTATGCCCGCGTAAGGGACGTGGGCATACGACGTTTTAGTGACGGATTACTGGACGTGCCGGTATAGTAAAGTATCGTATTAGCAATGTATTTGTAGTTAGGTAACCGACCTACCGCGAGTAGTATCAAGGTACTCTACCTAAGTATTTCTGATACTCCCACACAAGAATCGGTTGCTAGAATATTTTATTCGATTAGGGAGTTCCTTCGCTGTTGAATGGGGGAAGTGGGCGATAGGTGTCTTGCAGGTACAATTAATTAGTTGTCAAAGTGCAAACTGTGTCGAAGTTGGGCCGTGTTGAGGCGCCCTTATCTAAACTCCCCGTACGTGGGCAGAGTGGTAAACGGTTATTGTACCGCTTGGCAAAGGTGGGACCAATAAAATTATAGAAATCTTGAGAAATGGCTAACATTACCAGGCAAGAATATTTTACTTCTTATTGGCTGGAAGGTAATAATTTGTATTTTGCTACCACCACTAATTTCGTAACGTACCTAAGTTTTAATTACCTTAGATTAAGTACCTACCTACTTAATTAATTCTAATCCAGGCCATATCAGTTGGCGACAGACGAATGTAAATGAAGTCTGACTAGCACTCGATGCAACCATCTCACGCAATAATGTAGAATTACTGTGGTAATAAACCACCAATCAGCTCGGCTTGGCCGGACCGGACGTTTACGACCGCCTAACTTGATTAAGCAATAAAGTATGCTCTCATTAATATGTAAAAACATCATTAAGATGGAGTTTGTTACTTAGGAATCACGTTGTTCAGTCATTCAGGGAAAACTAAACAGACTACACGCTAATAGAATCCTAAGTTCACCTAGGTACCTATAGATATAGAATAAATAATAGTATTAGGTACCTACCTTTTAGTACCTACCTAATACAGAAAGGTCTATACAGGGTTACGCGGAAAGGGTGGCGTACAAAGGAGTCCGTTTTATGAACTACATTTACTATGGGAAATAATAATAATAAATAATAGGTATGATATTGTGAAAAAAAATAACAGCGATTCCATAGAAATTGTATTATATATTAAGTATATCATAAATGCGAAAGTGTGTTTGTTTGTTGGTTCCTCTTTCACGCAGCAACAGTGCAATGGATCGATACGAATTTTTACAAATTGGATGGCCGAAGATTGACACAGGAAAGGTACTTTTATCCCGAAAACAATTAAGGTTCCTGAAGGAGTGAAAGACACGGATGAAACCGCGGGAAGCAGCAAACAATCAACTCGAAAAGTCACAAAATTACCAACAGCTTTTCTCCATCTCAATCTTTAAAACAAATCTCAAATGGCGTTGTAGTATAGGTATGATTGAATAGTGAAAAGGTACGTACGATAAGATTAATGGCTTTGAATGAACGCGCCGCCGATGCTAATTCTTCGCTTCATCCGACGGTTGACAACCCCCAGTTTCCTGTTTCAAGAGCTTCCGATATTTTATGACAACTGAACAATTTTACTGAGTGACTGAGACTGACTTGAAAGCTTTCACTTGAAGTAGGTAGGATGATAATAAAGTACCAGTGTTTAAAATTGTCATTGGTTGATAGTGATACCTACTGATGTACATTTTGATCCGGGTCTGTCCTATTGGATCATATGATTCTGATCATGTCTTTTCTAATCACACAAACACCATCTGATCACGTGATCCAATAACATAAATACTTAAATTCATTCATTTGACAACGCACAACCAACACTAGACAAATGTTGCACAAGTAAACTTTATATAAGTAGGTAATGAAGGTGAAGGAGGTAGGATTTTTGAATTCCCTGAAGGGGTTCCATAGAGGATGAAAGTTAGTATAGTACTAGGTATATGACTCATTTTTGAAGTTAGAAACTTGGAAGTTGGCACTTAAAGTAGGTACTTATAAAAGTTTGTTAAAACATCTTTTGAAAAATTACCTATTAGGAAAAAAAGAGGAAAAAGTACCAAAAAGACGAAAGGGGGATAAATAGAGGATCATTTCTCACCATAAGTCATGAAACGTCCACTGCTGAACAAAGGCTTCCCTCTTAGAAAGGGGTGTTCCTACACAATCCCCACGATTGGCAGGTGGCTTGGGGATCGCAGTACTTTCACCGTGTACTAATATAGGACGCTGCTGCCTATCCTCCCGGTAGTTCTTGACCGGGTCTCGGGTACATAAGGGATGAACGTTTGTATTTACATTCTAAATTAATTCACTAACGCTCAACTCTAAATGCGGGCCCGAATAGGTTCAGTTTGCAAAATCACGTGGCGCAAACCGTATCTCGGCGCGTTAAGGTTCGCGTGATATTGCAAACTGCACATATACAGGGCTGATATACCTAACTAGGCAGTTCGGAATTATGGCAGTAATGGTGAGACCTCTTGAAAGAAAATTCTTAGAACAAATAATTTTAGATTTCACTGAAAATGACTGGTACCAAGAACGACATAATGGATCCTTGCTGGTACGAAAACGAAAACCACCCTCTGTGATAGAAATGGATACATTAACGCAAATGGCCATATCCTCAGTTAATATTAACAAAATATGTCTATAACAATACCTATAGGTACGTACTACTTACTAAAATGTTGAATCTGGAATCGAAAATATTCATTAGCCAACTAGAATAATGGGTGTAAACGGGACCCTATTACTAAGCGTACGCTGTCTGTCCGTCCGTCTGTCTGTCCGTCCTACCTTTTAACGGCTGTTAGCTGTATCTTTCGAACCGTACTAGTTAGCCAGTTGAAATTGTCACAGAATAGGTATGTTATATTACGGCGGATTAACTAAGAAATAATAATAAAGTCAAAAAGTAAAAACGAAATGTATTAACTAAAGAACAACAAACTTAGATAAAAAAAATGTACCTACTTATTTGCTCTAATGTTAAAACGGTAATATACGTACAAGCGTCAAACTTGGCATTATAGTACGGACTCTGAATTATAACAACAAATAATAAATAATGGCCATGTGCGAGTCAGTGATGGCGGCTCCACATTAGTGCCGTGAAGCTCCGAGAACAAGCGTGAACGTGAATGTGGAGGGTTTTCGCGGAGTTCACGCGCGTTCACGCCTGTTCCCCGATCAGAGTCGGTATTTTGTCCCGCGACAAAGGGTTCGCGCCCCGTTCGCGCGGCGTTCACGCGTACACATCCACATTCACGGCCTCGCGCCAGTTTACATCTTGTTTACTCCGGTCTATAAAGGCGTACGGACGTCATCTACCATCTTCTTTTTTTCTAACGCTTTTTAATAACTTTCTTGTTTTAGACGTCTAAATAGTAATATGTTGCCACAGCAAACAGAGTTATTGCAGCAGCAGATTCTACGTCCATTTCGCGGCGGGTTTCACGAACGACTGTGAACATCCCGTGAATGTGGAGGGCACGACTTGTGGCACTAATGTGGAGCCGCCATAACAAATTTCTGTTCACCACCGGTTCTCGTACGATCACCGAAGTTCTGCAACGTCGAGTGTGGTCGGTACTTGGATGGGTGACTACCTAGGCGTTGATGGGTGATGTCTTTTTGCACTATTTTTTTGAACTTTAGTAGCTAACAAGTTCTGTGGTGGTACGAAATCCTCAGTGCGTATGCAGGTACCTACGGCGCGTGAAACTGTGGGCGAATTACGAATACTGGATACTTAAAAATACGGATCGAATTCCATACAAATTTAAAATATCGAAATTGATGGTTGAAAAACGATTTTGAGTAGTAAAGTAAGTAAAGTGAAGTACTAGTTTAAAAGTATTTTACGTAGGTAGATACCTATATTTTTTTACTTCGTATATTACAATAGTAGAGGAAATCAGCCCAAACTGTTTACCCCAGGTAATGTGGATTAGCTGTACCTATATAACATAACTCGTAAATTTAACCTACCCCTACCTAACCAAATACTTGATGACTGGAAAACACTCTTTGATGAATTGAAAAACTTTAGTGCCTCTGAGTGTTAAAAAAAATCTGCCACTGTTTTTAAATTCGTCAATTGTTTCTGGTTCCGTACGCTTATTACCTATAGACGTAAGCCAAGAGAATGTAATACTCCTACGGAGAGACGTAGGTAAGTCAGTAAAAACCTACTAAGTATATACCGAAACCGAATTACACCCGAAGTTACAGGACCAAATATTTTGAAGTACCGTGTCCCATATCCGATATTGAGATGAAAACAAGCGACGCCTGCAGCTAAATGCAAGTTTGCGATCTGAACTAGAGCATAAACAGCGCGCACTTGAAAAGTGCATGAGCGCGAAGCAGCTGAGCCGTGGAGAGCCCTCCAGCCGTAGGGTCGTTAGGGAACTACCTACCACTACCACTATTATTTAACCGAGCATCTTTTCACTACCATAATGAAATTTGTTGGAACTTAGCTTACCTGCAGGCCTAGCACGGCCCGAGGACAAATTGCTTTTCCAAAGTTTTCATCCGCGCGTAGACGGGACAAAGCTGGAATATGGATACGTTTATCTTTTTCTCGGGGGTAAAATGGTGGAAAGAATTAGTCCACAGTCTGGACTAGGCCTGCTGCTCTAGGTGTTACCGCTGTTCACATGGTGGTGCAATTATAACCTAAGCAATAATATTACCTAAACAGGTACTATAATCTCTAAAACATTGTTATAATAACCTTACATTGAGTTTTGTCTCGCTCTCTCGCCTAATGAGAGAGCAAGACAAATGACAATTCAATATTTTCACAGAATATGTATCTAATGTTACGGCGGATTAAATAAGAAATAATAATAGGGTATAAAATAAAACTAAAATATGATTTTGACAATATTCTTAAATAAAATAAATAAAAGCCTCTTTCTTTTTAGGGTTCCGTAGCCCGACAAGGAACCCTTATAAATTCGTTCTGTCCGTCCGTCTGTCTGTTTGTCTGTCCGTCCGTACGAATTTTTTAAAACCTTTTTACTTCTAAAATTATTTAGATAAGCGAATGAAACTTTGCATTATAACAGTTGTAATATAGATCTAAATTTTTAAAGTAAGTATAAAAAATATATAATATTGCATTGTGGGGTGGCTCTGGTACATGTGAAATGGGGATGAATATTTTTTTTCACTCCAACTACTCGTGTGGAGTATCGTTGAAAAGGTCTTTTAAAATGAAGGTAAGGTTTGATACATCACTTTTTTATAAAGTCTATGCTTTGCGAAATATGGCCCTCCAAAGTGGCAAAAAGTTGGTCCTCCCCCCTGCATTTCTAAACTATAAAACATAGAAACTTGAATATTACAATACAGATAGGTCATATTTAAAACCTTCATTGAAAATTATTTCGAACATTATCTGATGATGAATTTTTGAGTAACAGCGATAAAACTGTAATAAATTCAAAGCGTTCTAGCTCATTGGTCATTGACCTTTTTGTAAAACGGTCTTCACAAATAATATTTCTCAATTAGTTTTCTCTATCTGGGACAGAATAAAATATCTGGGACATTATTGCACACATGGTCATCTGACCCCAAACTAAGCAAAGCTTGTAATATGGCTGCCAGAGACTGATATACATACATATATATTTTTAAATACATACTTAAATAGATATAAAATATGTTTAAACCATAAAAAGTATATGCTATGTCGGGATGGTACATCTCTGAAATTTGGCTAAGTCCACGTAGCTTCGTTCGTTCGAATTTTTCTATAACTTAAACTATGACTACAATTATATGGCTTTGATTACGGAACCCTACCATATGCGTGTCTCGACACGCTCTTGGCCAATTATTATTTGATTCTCACATAGACATACCTAATTAAATTAAATGAGATTATGGTAACCCACTGAACATAATACTTTTGAACTATCTATATAGAGAAGACAACAGTTTATACCCATGAAAAAATAGAAATATGCATGTACGATACACTTTAGATTTTGATTATGATAGTAACAATTCGGAGTACCTGCTTGAAAGTAGGTTTTATCTATGAAAAGTGAGAAAAGAAGGAGAGCTATTCATTATCGAACAGAATATTTAGACTAAATTTTAGAAGATTGTAAAACAGTGGTCGGAATAAAAAAAACACATTCAGTAAATAAATAAAAAACATAGTATAAATTACTTGAGGGACTCTATACATAGATATTAAACACGAGTTAATAACGGCCCTCGCTACGCCCGTGTCGCAAATGATATATCCGTTCGTTTAATAAGTAATAAGTAATGTAGGTACTATTATCTTGCTATTTGAGATACTATGTTCACAGTTATACCTATTACCTTCTTTGAAAACAACTTTGATATTTTTGCTCTTCGATCATCATTATAACCGTAACACGTAGATACTCAAAATATCAGATCTCGTCACGGGTCGTCAAGATAAACATCGTATTTAACTAACACTTTTTATAAACATGAGATTATATCTAAAAGCTTTTTACACCATAAAAATATATGCAAACGGCATCTGTTGTGCTTTGTGAACCCGTTTTCGTCATTTTATGAAAAAAATGCGAAAACGGGTCGAGATTGCCTTCATTTATGTTCACTAACAAACCTTAGGTAACTAGGGTTGCCAACATTTCTTCGGGGAAATATAGTATTTTGCAAAATAATCTATAAAAAATAAATTACACCTAAAAATATATGGAAAAGCTATAAGTAAACAATGATAATAGTTTACTAGTTATTTTGACTGCCCGGTGGCTCAGTTGGTAGTGAGCCAACCTTCTGTGCTTGGGGGCGTGGGTTCGATTCCCACCTAGGACAAACATTCATGTGATGAACATTTGTGTTTGTTCTATGTCTGGGTGTTAATATCTATTTAAGTATGTATTTAAAAATATATAATATGTACGGAATTTTTCGGCAACAACCCGAAGAGATGCCACCGGTCGCTATATTTTAGAGCTTTCGTTCCCTCCAGATCTTGAACGTAATTATAGTGATACCAAGGATGATTTTAACTGATCGTTCTTGGTGATACTGAAGCAGTTGTGGTGAAACGACTGACAAGTTTGGAAAAAAGATTAGACAAAACTACAGAACAAAAGAAAGACTACGCTCAGGTCTTAAATGAGTACTTGACTTTAGGACATATGGAGAAAGTCTCTTTCGAATCAAACTCAGATAATGGAATTGTATATTTGCCGCAACATGCTGTGGTGCGCAGTGATAGAAGCACGACAAAAACTAGAGTCGTCTTCAACGCGTCAAGTAAATGCAGTGGTAATAAATCGTCGTTGAATGACACATTGATGGTAGGACCAAAATTACAGCCAGAGTTAAGGCACACCATCATGCGCTGGCGTTTAAACCCAATTTGCCTTACTGCTGATATCATTAAGATGTATCGACAGGTCAGAATAACAGAAGAATACGCAAATTTCCAAAGAATAGTATGGAGAGATGAGTCTCAACAGGATGAAGTTCAAGATTACCGACTCAAAACGGTTACCTTCGGAACTTCAAGTGCCCCAGACTTAGCCGTGAAAGCATTGCAGCATGTGGTCATTGACGAAGGTCATAACTATCCTGTAGCAGCTACAAGAGTCAAGACAGACTTCTACGTTGATGATCTGTTCACTGGCTGCCAATCTGAAACAGAAACGGTGATACCGTTTAAAGAAATGAATGAAATACTAATGAAAGGAGGATTTACTTTGCAGAAATGGATTAGTAATCGAATGGAATTGCTAGACATACGAGTATTGGAAGAAAACACTGGAAGAGTTAGAGAAATCAAAGATGACGTAACTAAAGTGGTAGGTCTTGCATGGAACCGACAGACTTGATTACAGCGTGAAATGGTCATCTGATGATTTTGTACCTGGAACAAAAAGAGGGATAATTTCTGAAATCTGTTGCTTATATGACCCGCTTGGTTGAATTGCTCCATGCATTATAACTACAAAGATTTTCATCCAAAAGCTTTGGATAACTGGATATGATTGGGTAGATAAATTGCCTGACGAACTTGTAGGAGAATGGAAAACGTATCGTGAAGAAATGATGAAGCTGGTGAACTTTCACATACCACGGTGGGTGCAAGCCACGAACAGTGATACTGGCCTAGAGTTACACGGCTTTAGTGATGCTTCTAACGCTGCTTACGCGGCTGTTGTGTATGTTAGATGCATTTCTGAAGACGGTAGTATTACAACTCACCTGGTGACTGCGAAGACGAAAGTTGCTCCGATAAAACAGGTTTCCATTCCCCAGCTAGAGTTGTGTGGAGTGGTGTTGGTTTCCAAGTTGCTTCTTGAGGTGGCGGAAATATTGAATGTGAAAAACTTCGATTTGCATGCCTGGACGGATTCAACTATAGTATTGCCTTGGTTGAGTGAACATCCAAGTAGATGGAAGACCTTTGTCGCCAACCGAACTTCCGAGATTTTGACTTCATTAGATGGAGCTCAATGGTCATTTGTACAGTCCACTGATAATCCTGCAGACAGTGCGTCTCGCGGGATCCCACCTGTTGAGTTGCTAGAGAATACGCTATGGAAGTACGGTCCCCGTTGGCTACGCGATGAAAGTATTCCATATGGGAAGCCAATGTCTATCAGTAATAAAACTGATCTGGAAAGAAAAAAAATTACAGTCCATACCACCTCTGTGAAACCCAACCTGGATGAAGAACTTTGTGTCAGATTTTCTTTCTTTAGGAAAATGGTACGGGTTATCGCCTACTGTAGACGGTTCTTAAAACTAAAAGATAATCATAGCTTAGAACTAAAGCCTTACCTTACTGCTCTGGAACTCCAGGAGTCCCTTACCTGTTGTCTAAGACTGCCTAGCTCGTTCCCTGCTGAAATCGCCAGTCTCCTGAAAAAAAGAAAAACATTAGTAACCTGAAAATTATCGATTTTGAATCCATTTAAAGACCAAAAAGGTACTTACCTAATCACGGCAAACATCCGATTATTGTTTACGGCGACTTGCATTTCGCCAAACTGATAGTAGCAGAAGCACACAAACGATCTCTACGAAGTGGTCAGAAACTCACCTGCAACTACATTCGTGATAAAGATTATATTACCAAACCTAATGAATAAATAAAATTGGTTCGTGCGCACATACACGATTATTTAGAAGCGCTGGTCGCAAGAGTATTTAATCTCTTATTCCATCGTTATAAATGGTAGACTAGAACCCATGAATTGCGGATCGGTGACGTGGATTTGGTGTGAGAGGACAACTTGCCTCCTGCAAAGTGGCTCTACGATCAAATAGTAAACGATAATATCACGCGAGTTGTTACCACGTTACAAAAAACTCTCTAATTTAACGTCCAATTTCAAAACTATGTCCTTTGCCTGTTAATGTTGACTAAATTTTGTACTTTTGCTTTGTGTATTAAGAAGGACTACTCCTCCTTGGAGGGCGGTATGTCCAGACTGCGCCTTATAGCCGAACCATCAAGTAATAATGTCGTTTCTTCTATATAACTAGATGGCGTGCGCGTCGAGTTAGCTCGCGGTGACGTTTCGTTCGCTGGCGATAATAGTAGTTTTAAGGTTGAAAAATAAATTGTCTCTGCACCTCTCGTTAGAGAGTAGTATATTCCTTGCTCTGCACACAGCTGCAATGCAAGGTCTATTATTGCTCCCACGCTAGTAGCACGCTAGTAGTTACGGTGGACATTATACCGTAGCGTTACGTATACGTTTGAAATATGAAACCCGCATATTACAAACTTTGCCTAATATGTACTATGCGACCCCATACTAAGTGAAGCCTTTGCTTAGTTTTTCTGACAGCTTCATTTTCATTGTGACGTTCTTCATAGTGCGTTGCCTATTAGAAGTCACTTTTAGCGATATGGTTTTTAGCAATGCGATTTTTTGTACATATTTTTCATTTCACATTTATAGTAAAAAAAATCCCATGTATCTAAATCAAATAATTTATCTTTCTAGAACTTTTCTTTGCTGTGATTTAAACCATTTTGTCACAAGACAACGTCGGAAAATCTAAAAAATTAATTAGATGACACCGCTGAAAGTAGTCACTAAAATACAAGAACGTTATAAAACCACCATTATGTTTTATAACGTCCTTGGTAAAATAATTTTACAGCTTTGTTTATTTGAAATTAACCAGAAAGAAATGTGGCAATTTTATAGAAAAGCTCGTATTGTAGGAATGTGTCACAACAAAATCATAGAGATGTGTGTACTACCTTCATTACTATGCAGATACTGGTTTGAGTACTGACCTATATCTGTAGTAGGTACTACTAGACACAGTAGATAGTTTTATTGATTATTCGATCTGTAATTGCTACTTCCAGTTTACTTGTTCGTGCCTCTAGCTCATCCTGAGCAGACGCTATTTTTGGAATACTTGAATAGAAATACCCAAAGAACTTTGACCTTTACTATGTACCTACCATTAACAAATGGCAAGTTCAGGCTAATTATTTATCTTTCACGTTCTTATTTACGACATCGATAAAACTAGAAACTATAAAAACTGAACACGCGAATCTGTTTTGCCGTAATTTTAAGAATTCGTTCGCACTGTAAAATGAAGGTTGTCGTAAAAACCTACATTACTTTCAAAATAATACCGGGAAACTTTAGTAAGTCTCTCTTAGGAAATACAAGCTTACGATAAAATATCGCGTCCTTAATTGGATTAAATAACATTGTTTTATTTACCAATACAATACAATCCAGACACAACTCAGAATATAAGCTAAAATTTGGTAGTTAAAACGTGGCTAGCATTAATGTCCCTTTACTTATATATGCAAATGACACGTGGAGAACAAAAACATTATAGTTACTTATTAAAAACAATTTATGTTCGCGTAAAATTAAATAATAGCTGTAACTAACATTCCATAATGCCTATGAAACTAGCTTATGAAACGATATAACTTATTCATTATACCTCACAATAGATTTAATAACGGTTTTGTGGTAGTGCTATTTGCAACTAATGTTTAACTAGCAGCCTTCCATGGTTTCGCCAGTGCGAACTTTTCCTCAGATACCTTACTTTTTTCAGGATAAAAAGTATTCTATGTTTTTTAAATGTGCCTAAGTATATTTTCATTATATTATATAATCACGCCGATCCGTTGCTGCGTGAAAGGGAAGAAAAAACACAATTTCGCATTTATAATATTGATGATGATGTCGTCCGCGTCGTGTCCGACGATGGCGACTCTGGCTCTTCGACCAAAATAATTTACTTTATATTTGTCGAAGCTCTGGCTATAATATTAAGTGGTAAGTATGTCAGGTTTTAAAATGATTGATTCTGATAATTAAATGTCCATGCGATAACACCACAATCCAAACTGTTAAACACCTTGTAGAATAGTGTACAGAATTCAGCGCTTATAGATTTGCACATGAAGAATTATGTGCCTTCTTGGGTGTATCGCCATAAATGATAATGAAGAACTTGTACGAAGAGAGTCAGCCATAGCCTCATGGGAAAAATTAGTTTTTAGTATTTTCTGCGTTTTAAAATCATTTAACGGGCACATAAATAGTTATAAAAAAAAAAATTGTATAGAATTAGTTTAGGTATATATATTTATAGGACAGCAGTGGATCTTTGGGGGATTGGTGGTATCAAATTGCAATCTTCCTCTCACTGATAAGAGCGATTCAGGTTTTGTAATATTTTGTAGAAAAAAATGAGTTTTTTTAGCGAATGTATTTATTAAATTGTAAATAAAAGAATATAATAAAAAAAAAGTATGCCAGATGGTCGTATGACTTGTTGCCATTTAGTAATGGTTCAAGCCCCCAGCTCATCCGACATATAATCTAAAGATTGCAACTATTACAGTTTCTCAGTGGTCTAGCTCTGTGCCTGACAAAGAGCACTGGGATATTCATAGGAATACACCACTACCCTTAGCACACTACCCGTGGCAACGTTTCTGGGAAGTGCTCGGAGTATCTCCCCTTGTGGTCAAATCTGACCACCCGCGAGCCCATTTCACTTACCATCCGGTTTAATCGGCTTTTACGATAGGCAGGGGATACCGTATTCTAAGACCCCAGCTCTAGGCTCTGTTATACCTACTCCTATGTGACCCATTGACAACAGAGGTGATTGAACTTGGCTGCACTATGTTTTTGATGAAAAAATCATTTAGATACTTAAAAAAAGTTTTATTTTAATAGAGTAGGTACGCTATACTCCCTTTATTTAGTTAGCCTATTTAACTAGGTTCCTATATGTTGCCGGTGGTCGGGGGCGTGGTGGCCCCGAAAAAGTTGGCATGACGATTTATTTGCGTTCCTACCCGGAAATCCCCTTGCAGATAATTAGGCTTCAGTTATTGGAAAAATAAAACGATGGCAAAAAGTTCCGCTGCTCATTGCTGAGGCTCCAAAACACGATAAACGTACTAGATAGGTAACTTATAGGATAGGTACTTATTGGAAATTGGTTTGTAATTCCTATGAAAACGTAATAGTTTTTTAAGTGGATTGATCAAAATAAATAAAAACAAATGAACTTATACGTAAAGTGAAAAAAAAGGATATCACTCTTAACTGTGCTACGTATGTCTAATGTGTAGTATGCAAATCTACCTCTGTTAAAATCTGTATTCTGAGGTTAAAATCATACATTTATAGCATAAGATGTAACCCAAGAATGTCACCTCATGTCAATGTCAAAGTATTGAAGGTAATAGAATAAGGGTATGACAACGTAAAATATAGGAAACTAGCTGTTGCCCGCGACTTCGCTCGCGTAGTATAGAAATCTACTTTACCCCTTTTCAGCCCTCTCATTTTCAGTCTCGCATCCGTCCTCTAATCCACTCTACTCCTGTACAGCCATTTCCGCTCCAGTTTTGCATTCGCCCCGTAATCCTCTCTACTCCCGTTCTGCTCTTTCCGCTTCAGGTCCGGATCCGTCTCATAATCCACTTTCTTCCCTTGTCGCCCTCTGGCGTCCATCCCCGTATTCGTCCCGTAATGTACTCTACTGCAGTTACACCCTTTCCGATCTAGTCCCGCATCCGTCTACTCCACTTCACTCACATACCGTAATCCACTCTTCTCCCATTCCTCCTTTATCCTCATAGTCCCGCATCCATCCCGTAATTCACTCTACTTCATTCCCGCCCTTTCCACTCAAGACCCGCATCCGTCCGCTCCAGTTCCATCTCGCCCATTCTGCTATAGTCGAGTTGAGTTGAGTCACTTAACTCGTCTCGTCTCGTCAGTTATCGAACCGATATCGTCCCTATAAACATTTAAAACATATACATTAGCTGACGGTAGCTGTAGGTATGCTAGGGAAGGTATAGTTCCCATACTTTGATGCTAGTGAGATGATAAACTTACTATTATATCGTACATACGAAGTTGACATTCACTGACGCGAGATACGGCTTCCACAAAAGCAATAATGTGACATCCAATAGATGAAGTGCCATGTAAAGGGTTGTTCGATTCAGATTAAATGAAGTAGAGTTGAAACGGACTGCGGCTTCGATTAGTTTGATGAGGTTTAAACTACTAGCTATTTGAGAAAGTTCTCGAACTATTAGAATGATATCAGCAACGACTTAACATCGATGGATATGAGTGAGTATTTTTTAGTTGTCATGCTTAATCGTGCATGAGCTTTGTTAGTAGTACGAGTAGTTATAGGAACGGGACCGGAGGCTGCCGTCAGAAGCAAACACCTCAAACACGCCCGGCTGGGGTGAGCGTATGATTTTGCCCCGTTTGCCGTCGAGACAAGGGGACTGTGGTGTGCTAGGACGCTGCATGAGGGAGAAAGAATGGGAATCCCTGCTCCTGGTCTAGCGGATTTCCCTGCTGATTCAGCTGAGAAAAGCGGCCGGTATATTGGGGGCTTTCGGTTAGGGCTCGGTGTGCGGAGGACTTTGAGTTCAGTTGACCTTATTTAGAGTAGATATATGTGACTAGATATTGTTTAAATACGATAAATTTGAACCTATCTGGTATCTACTAAATATACTAAGATTGAAAAGATGTATCTTAATGCCATGTACATACTTACCTAAGGAACCAAAACGTACTAGCGAACTAAATGGGAACTATCGACATCGGCGAATGCACCGCTAGACACCACACGCTCATTCTTTTCGCTGTTGTGCCCATGCACTCAGATGAACTGCCTTCTTGCTTGCAACTTACCCATATTTGATTAGCACGAGCGAATCCTTCGGTTGCGTTTGCTGATTCGTCCACATTTAATTATTTTTTTAACCAATTCATTCACTTAGGAAGTTTTTCCGTTCTTTTGCTGTCTGCTAACGGCATAACTTACTCATATCTAGAACAGCTAGCGTTCATTAATTTTTAAGTTCTGGCGCTCCTTATTTACTAATCCACATGTCACACATATTCTTTCTTCCGCGGACCTGCAAGATATGGGATGTCCTTCTCCCGAAGGAGTTCTCTTGAACATGGAACTTTAAAAAAGGGTATATCTAAAAACATCTCTCCCGGGCTGGAAAAACATCGTCAACACCGCTAGCGTTGCAGCTGTCAATAGGCGGTGATTATCGCTTACCATTAGGCGGACCGTTAGCTCATTTGCCACTTATTTTAAAGTTTAACTCGACACACAGTTACTTGTCTCTTTGATGAACCTGACAATGTTAAGTTAACATGGATTCACTAAGGATAGTCTATCTTAATACATTTCACTTTTCACGGATCCTTTGCCACTAACAAGTTTCCAACTTTTTATAAAATAAAAACTGTGATGCTCGTACACAACATAGTGGCCGGATATGAACCCCAACTCTATAACAGTGTATCGATACCAATATTCGGTCGTGTATCCGCAGTAATTGGCTGGAAGAGGCGGATCGATCGCAATGTGACACACGTTCCGCGACGCAATCACCCTCGGTAATCCACTATCGACCTAATTGTTTCTTCTAATGACAATTGTACCGAATCAATTATTACGACCCATTACTGTTTGTCGTTCATTTATTACTCTACTCGATTAAATATAGATCGAGTTGGAAGCGGAAAGTAGCTAAGGTGGTATTGCCACGTGTTTCGTAAAGTCGGGTTGATAGTAAAACGGTTAGAACAGAACTAGATGGCGCTAAATGTTTTGTTACCGGTATTTTCACAGGTGAGCGATGGTGGCCGAGCCATGAGTCGCTTTACAATCTGACGGCACCCGGTTCGATCCTCGGCATTGTACCAATGATTTATATTCACCAACATGCACTGGGCCAGCAAGGTGGTTTATAGCCCATCCTCTCTCTCTGAGAGAAGGCCTGTGTCCCAGCAGTGGGAACATGATAGGATAGAATGATGATTTACACAGGTTGAGATCAAATACACTGTTTAAACTATTCACGGATGTTCACTTCAGTTACATGATTACTATCGGGATATTTACTGAAATGGAGGTTCCGATATTTCTGCGCACTTATATGCACCATATTCACGGGAAGACTGAATAATGCGAGTAACTTAGCTGAAAAGTTCAAAGTTACGAGTAGGTGCAGACAAAACGATCTACTTTCTTTCTCTATCGTTCACATCCATATCACGATAAATATCCCGGTAATAATAATTTGAGGTTGAGATCGTTGATTAATAAACTCATTTAGACTCAGGATTTTGCATTTCTCCCAAGTATAGGTTTGGTAGGCTAATTTTATTAGGCACGCTTTAAGATAACCTCCATTTTTAGCACTAAACACAGATCGAGTAAAATAATTTCTGTACCCAAGTGATTTTATAGAAAATAAGATTTCCCTAAAGTTAGCTATAACATAGATGAGGTTTGGCTTATCTATATCTTCTATGGCAGGCAGTCTCCGAGGATTGCTCTTGACCCACAATGCAAAACGGCAACAAAAGGCGCCGGCACCGACCGCTAGCACAAAATCTACATATCGGGTTAAAAGAACCAAGCTCACTCACATATGCAAAAACTACATCTTAGATATGAAAATATGCACATCGCGCTGTTAAAGATATGTTGGCGGATGAAAATGCAACAATATGTAGGTCAACTCTACACAAGTGGCTCTCTTGAGGTTCAGTAATAATCAAAAGTGTATACGTAATACAGCAGTTGTATTTTTGTTACTCAGAAAGTTACGCTTGATCATGTCTCACATTGTATTGTGTCCATTATGGACGAACGTTGCATGGCTCTGTGGTTGAAGTACGAGTATTTGATACGTAAAATACGCATTGAAATACATAAAAGTTTGAATTCCGAAGTTCAAAATGTGTATGAATTTAGAGACGTTGTTTTACGCATTGAATACTCGTACTTCGCTCGCTGAAGTGGGAAAGGTATATTTATTTATTATGTTGTGCAACACTCGACTAAAATTACTCAGTTAAAAATATGAATTGAAAAAAAAAAAACTTCTATAAACATGCTTTTAGGTGTCTGCCATATTGAGGTATGTGACGTAATTACATTTTTCGTATTCTTCTAAGCAAACCCTTTATTTGAGACCCATATGATGGGGGTGGATAAAAATAACTGGTCCGCCATCTTTGGGAGTCCGCCATAATTAAAAATGACGTCACTTACCTAACTACGCAATGTCATCCAAACTAAACGTGTATGCAAAATTTCAGCTCAATTGGTTGGTGATAACTGTTTTAAAATTCTATTGCAAGATTTGATCCATACTAACAGCAAGTTAAAAAAGCTTATAAAATAGATCGGTAATACCTACCTACCTAGACCATAAAAACTCACGTAAGGGTTTCCAGTAGAAATTGTGAGAGTTGATATATTTTTATTCACACTATCTTTTATCTAGGCGTACGTTCTTTCCAAGCAATTTGATCAATACCTTTGGATTGGATTGTTCTGTAGAGTGCGGAGGAGCGCGCACCGGCGGCACTCGGGCCGTAAACATCGCTCGCTGCTCCATTGAAATGTTGTCTCAGAGGGCTATGTTTTATTGAAAAAGTTTGCGCTTGTTCCACATTTCCCACTGCCCGACACATCGGCGAACAACAAACTTAATCTTACCACTTGAACCCCTCCAATAAACGTTGAAGATTTCATTAAAAAATGGGTCTCGTTTTTCAACGACAAAAGATGAATTCCCCTCGGTTATCCTTACGATTCAGCGTTCGGGGTACTTGAGTGTAAACAGCAGACCAGGCTCAAGGTGGCCTGAGTAAATCGCTCCATTAGGCAGTTAAAAGCTCGTCGCTATCGTCGAGACATAACTCAGGCACCCGTCTCCGCGCTGCCCTATAAATTACGCCTTTGTGCAAACGGGGCGTGCCCGCTTAAAATATGTACGACATTGTCTTCCCGGCGCTACTCCCCTTCTCATATCTTCAGCTGAAATCCACCGAAGGTCACCTAGCAGTAAATTATCTATTCGTACGTTTTGCCAGTTGGTCGGATGTGCACTTAATCCTGGACTTTTTATGTAGGTCGCGTGTGGCAGTAGGAGGAAAACGGGTGCAGATCCTACCTATCATTCGCACTTGTGCGGTATTCAACTTGACCGTTACCTAGTAAACGCTGAATCACGAAGTTCGAGACTGACAAATTGTTTGGTATTATCGAAAATATGCTGGACTAAAATTCGCATGACCAAGTGAACGTTTTGTAAGGAGTACCTACTTCACGCCTACTAAGAGCCTCAACTAGAAAAATGGTTGCTAAATCTTTCGAGAGTGGTTCACATAAATTAGTGCTCCTAATTTATATACGACAGTACCTATATGTGTATTTTGTAAACAAGTTAAATGTTTGCAAAACAAAAATATATGATATATAGACCATAATTCAAAGAAAGTTACGCCTCCGTTCGCGCACACACGGGACATTTATTAGATCTATTGCGAGGTACGATATCTGTTTTTGATTGCTCCGTTCTGAACATCTCTTTATGGTTAAAGTAGTAAAATGTAATTTGACCTTTACGTTTGTACAAATTGGACGAGTTTCGGGACAAAAAGGAACAAAAGTTGCGAGAGATGGCTGCTCTTCTCTGGGAAGATGGTAAATAGAGAGATGTAAAAATATCTTGTGTTCCTTCACTGAGGTATTCAGTAATATATCTACTATGTATAAAACAAACTAGCATGAGAGTTACTTCAAGAAGCAACAGGTAAATTGTAATAAATAATAAAAAATGTCTTCAATATGAATTGAGCCCAATAAAAAACACCATGCTTTTGAGTAAAGTCGAAAAGCAATTAATAAACACATCCGTTTATATTTCACCTTTCTTCACACCTGAATAGTATACGAGTATATATAAGAAAAGTCCTAAATATAATGAAAGTTATAAGTAAGTGGTGATTTCGGTTGTTCTCATGTCATTAGGCGCTAACAAGGCTTTCGGGTCGTCGAGGCAGTGATCGAAGCTCGGTCAACCGCGAGAGATAATGCCTTTGCTGCCCTTCCTCGTTATACCCTGCCTGTTACTATTGCCAACATGTTATATTCTTCATTGTTACGGAGAGTGTGCGCATATACGATAAATCTTCTCATAAGTACTATGGGAATAATAAGTACACATCGGACAGTTACTTAAACTAGGCATAGGATTTTGTCAGGCTTTCGTGTGGACCGAATACAAAATACTACTAGCTCACAATTGGGGGTTATCTTGTGAATCGAAAAGCTTAGCATGTGATGGCCTTATCACTTAAAGCGATTTCTTCCAGGTAAGTTTTGGATTAATTAACCACGAATACAATGTAAGCATTCCGTAATTTCTGAGATGAGTTCGTTGAGCAGGATTCGTAGTTCGTAGCCGAGTCTACGAGTGCTACGAGCCGTAGCACGTAGCATATTCACAAAAAAAAACTAGTGGTGTGATAGGATTTTGATCGCTTTGAATTTGAAAACTCGATATCCAAATCAAATTGACTGTCGAAAGTGACATCGAGCGCGTGTAGCTAACAGACTACGTGCGAGTGGGAGACGCTCGAACGTGAAGAGCTCTCGGCTCCAGCCTTCTGCAGTGCAGTGGAAGTGCCATGTTTATGCATTATGTATCGCCAGCGAGCTGATGCTTATCCACATTGGCACAGTGCAGCTTAAAGCCTTAACTTAAGGATAGCTGGGTGACTTAGGGATAAGAATTGATAAAAAGTATCGACAATTTCATTGAGAAAATAGACGTCTAGTAACATAATTTTACGAAGGTTTTATAGCTGTCCAATGCTATACCAATCGCTAAAGTAACATTGTGTACCGAAACTGTGTGGCCAACCTAGAGAGAGAACGTTAAAGTTTTTAGGACGCTAGAAGTCACCGACATCGTTCTGCGATCGTGGTTTTAGGACGTACAACCAAGATTTATAAACTTGCCTCTTGAAACACGGTAGCATTCATTCTCAGTCATTCATCTCAAGACACCTGTTGACGGGCGACCTGTGACGATCACCTACGAATGGTCGTTTATACCTTGTGCACCACAACACTAATTTAATTAGCTAAATTATATTGAACTAGCCTCTGCCCTGTGGATTCAGTCACGCCATGAAATAAAAAAACTAGCTTATGTAACAGTTAAAGATTTTTCAGAAACGGTTCAGTACAGAACTACACACACACAACACAGAGACAGCGGTTACAGAGATTATCTAATACAAAAAACATATTCAGAGGTTTTTATTAACCATTGTAAAAGGTCATATGAGGCAAGTCAGTTTAACGAGTGCTTACACTAATAATGACTGCCTCGGTGGCTCAGTTGGTAGTGATCCTACTTTCTGTGCTTGGGGGTGTGGGTTCGATTCCCATCTAGGTCAAACATTTGTGTGATGAACATTTGTGTTTTTTCTATGTCTGGGTGTTAATATCTATTTAAGTATGTATTTAAAAATATATATGTATGTATATCAGTCTCTGGCTGCCATATTACTAAGCTTTGATTAGTTTGGGGTCAAATGACCATGTGTGCAAATAATGTTCCAGATATTTATTTATTTATTTAATACTAAAAATAATTCTATTATTATTAGTGTAAGAAAGTATAAATAATAAGTAAGTCATATACATTACAATTTCAGTTCACACACATCGTTTCTAGGTTCATAATACAAAGTAACAAACTCATCTTTATAATATTGGTGTAAAGTGTATAGATCATTCATTTATTTTATGAAATATGAATATGTACATGTTTTTTTTAATCTAATTTTTGTTTGGGGCATTAGTCGCTATGCGATTATGCCAGCCCCGTTTTACAAAGCAATTTACACAATCAAATGACCGAGACCATGGCATACAAGGCCCTCGCCGCATGTGGTCAACTATATCTATCGATTAAGAGAAAGATAAATTTTGAATAATCTTACTGAGAAATCTTGAATATCGGTTGCATCTCTAGTCATAAGAAATTTTACTCCCCGAGCAACCTAAAAACTCTTTGTGCTTAAGTAATGCGGTCGTTTAAATTGGACAACTGGGTCACTCGGCTCTATCTTTGTGGCTTAAGACAAATGGAGAAAATATTATTTTCAAAAGGTTTTTTGCTTTTATTAGAGTTATTTTAGGAATTTGGGTCAACGCTTACACATTTATCTCAAAGGAGATACTTGTTACGTTGATTTGATATCATTGGCCAAAAGATATTGAATTAATGTTCACGTAGTAATAGACGTGGCAAAGTTTTTTAGGTTTAAATACACAACAAACATAATGTCTGACTTGAGCGATATCTCAATTAATATTTAAGTACGAGTTAAGTAAAAACGTGTGGCCAGTAGGCATTTAAGATGTTGGAGTGTTCTCCAACATCTTAAATGCCTACTGGCCACACACTTATAATAAGTTAGTGAGAAAGTAATAATAAGTATAAATATGTTATTATTTACTCTTATTAACATTTATATGGTTGACAAGCTAGGCCACAATCCCTTGATGTTAAGTGCCAGTGTGTTCGAAGATGGTAAACACGCTTAGGCTGGAATGGGAACTGGCTCTAAAGTTAAGTTGCCACAACACAAGTGCTTGGCGACAGATTTTCAACTTGAGGGTAGTGCTAGCCAGCCGAGCACTAGAAAATACCTTACCAACATGCTAAGTTTTCCTTATGATGTTTTTACTTCACCGGCAGCTCAAGTTCATTGTAGGGATTTGAACTTTACATCTGAATCGTGGAAGTCGAACGCGTCAACCACTGAGTATTTATCGCTACAATAACGTACACAAGGCTTAGATTAATAAGTACTAAGACTGCATAAAATAAATATAGCGAGCACAAAATAAGAATAACAGATAAAAACCTATCAATAAAGTGTCCTGTTTCACTCTAATCGATTGAAAAAATCCGTCAATGGATTTCATTCAACTTTTTCTTCAGCTTTAACCCATTTTCCGGATACATTAGATTCCACTATTTTTTATATTACTGGATAATTTTGGTTGGTAGTTTGATAATTGTAATCAGGAATGAAATTGTGTGTGCATATTATGAGATTTTTTTTTGCAGCACAGGTATCTCCCCGTATCAGTCGGAGAGTGCAATATTGAAGTGGCGCCATCGACGTAGTACATTATGGAATATTTGTCATTATGACATTTTGAAAACACAAAAACAGCGTTAAAGCCACTGAAGTGAGAATTTTTTCGTTTAGTCTTTTCTGTGGTTAAAGCCCTAACAGTCTTGTGGATTTGGTTGACCTCAACCGCCGTCTGAACAACGGGAGAGAAAGAGAGGGAAAATGGTATTCTTACTCTTTTTCTCCTGTTGATTGGGCGGCGATCCGTCAACTAAACCCACACGACTGTTAAAACCCTTAATAAAATGTTTCAGCCGGTCAATCCTGAGATCAGCCAAACAGATATGGTAAGGTGAAGTTGGGTGCGAACATATCAGGCCTAAATCAGTCTTGATGTTGAACTGCTCCTGCAGGCAACCTTGTCATCTTTTTTATTGCATGTGGACTCTCTTAGCGTTCTTGTTTTTTTAAGTGTATACTACTGACAGTGTTTACGTTAAGCGGTTTGGCAGTATGTTGAAAAAAGTGGATGAAACACGGAGATATTTGAACACGAACAATTATTGTACTAAAGCATATTTCCCTTGTTCGTCTGATCTGATAGCCAACCCTATTTAAAAATAAACAAGCTATAAACTAAAAAGCACATAACATGATATAACGACTTGTAATATTGGCGCTGTTATACTATAGGACTGAAAATGTTTTGTCAGTTAATCCGACGGAATACAGAATACCTATGTATCGCCATTGAAATTTATTGCTGATTCACATCCGACAGAGTGTTGTTATTTCAGTCGAGTGACTAGGGTGAAGTGAAATAAATGAAACTATGTTACACACGCGATTGAACAAATATTTCATCAACTTGTTGCCCCAAAGGACGTAGGAAATAATCATTGGAATTGTATAATTTTGCTGGAAAGGTCAGAGACATTGAAGTACCTTGCAAAATATTGATCTTAAGGGACAGTCAGCGTTAAATTGATTTTAGCTTTCAGGTTAGGCAAAAGAATTGAAAAGGAATAAATTAATTATATATTTTTTTAAATAATTTATATATTATATATTTTTAATGCATAGATAGGCTTGCGTTTGACCGCCAACTCGCCTGATGTTAAGCGATGATGCGGTCTACGATGGAGCACGCTTGCCTAGAAGAAGCCTATATGTATACTCAGAACAAATATAAAATTGCTCTGTGTATGTACACAGTCAGAATACGCGGAATATAAAGTGGTCACCATAATGTTTTAGTAGCAGTTGCTAATATTATGTAAGATATCAAGTTCTTTATTTTTAAGTGTTTAAATAAAACGTTTCTGCCGTTACTGTAACTTTATAGCCATTGTATATACATCATTGTAGACAATAGAAGAATTTATGAAAAAACGTGAAAATGAGTGCTCTCCGCTCTCTTTCTCAAAAACGGTTGAGTGCATGAAAAAAATGTTCGGATAAAATTTGTCGCAAATTATGTTTTACTATTTTAAGTTTTTCTATCTGTACGAGTATGTAATATTTTTTCTGGTGTGCATAATAATAAGTTTATATGTAACAAGTAAACCATTTATATTTTTCAAGTTTCAGCAGGAGATATTATTATGAAACTTAGCAGTGCTTAATCACCTTAATAACTTTATATACAAAAACATTTCAAGGTATTAAAACATAAAAATTGCAAAATCATGTATGTAAAATAGGCTACCTAAATGATATTTTATATTGTCCTTTAAAAAAAGCTGTCCTTAAACCATAAATCAAAATGCGTTTAAAATTAAGTTAAAATAATAACTTTTATGTCTAATAAATGACGTCATTCGGAAATACGCTATAGAAACTCCATACCGACACTCACTTTGCGGGAAAGGAAACATCCCTTCTAATCCGATATTCAAAAAAATTCTAAACGGTCTATATCTCACAACATTAATTTAAGTTTAATCCAATTTAAATAAATTCCTCAGTATATATACTTTATCCCCTCGGTGAATAATCTACTATTAAGTTTAAGTACTAAATAAGTCATTGGTGCAGTATACGTGTAACATATTATTATTATATGTATTTATATTTGTCACTAAGCCTGATTTGAACAAACCAAACACCTGTCTGATGTCCTGTTATAAACAATTAGCTCTATGTTGGAACATACGAAAGTAACGCTAAAAAGTTGGCGTCTACAACAAAAATGTTGTTTAACGCATTTCGGTCCGCAGCCCGGGGCGCGGGCTAATCGTGACGGCGAGATATTTACAGTCCCCCGGGGCCAGTCATCTGATAATATTACGTCCGATCCCGCCATGTTGTAAAAATCGCTGCTGAATCTGGCGATGACGCGATTTGCATATTGGTATGAGATATTTATAAAAACATATTGCAGAATAATATGTTAACTAGCAGCTAGCAACTTTTTTCAAAAAACAATTTTATAAATTAAATTGTGTTCATTGAGATATAACATTAGTATCTCACAAATTATACGTAAAAAAAATATGTAAGGAAATACATTATGTAAATAAATAAAAACATATAAATCATCTCTGTACAGATTTTATATTAAAACTTTTACCTTATTCGTATGTTTAGATTTTATTCTCTCGGTATAAATTCTGAACACAGACATCGAATAGAGGTTATTCCTTCTGTCTCCCCAGGCCATCTCCCCCACTGGGGGTCAGAAAGAATTGTTTTACTACAATTTAATGGGGGGCGAGGACGCGAGCATGTCATGTTCTTTGTACCTACTAGACGACACGAGAACAATTTAGTGGTAGTGTAATGCTTCATTTGACCAACTACCCTCCATAGACCAACTGCATTTAATTTTAAGCAATAGACGAATTTTATAATTTGAAATTTAATTTTTCTGTTTATTAGTTGTTAAGCATTTTATTATTTAGATTTGGTTACATTCGTTGTAATTTTCTTATTCATTTTTTGTCTATTCATAAATTATTATGAATTGACAAAAAAAAAAAAAAAAACAACTTAATTTATAATTTGATTTCGATGATTTGAAATGTAAAATATTTTTTTATTAATAAATATGAATAATTATGATCTGTGTATCTGAAACATTTATGCCCGTTTTCTAAACCACTAAGTTGATAGGCGAAAAAATGATGATGTTTACGTTGTTTGGAATTATGAAATAAAAGCTTAAGATTTTTTCCGTCGTCTCTTCCCAAAATAAAGTTTCTTTTAAACATGTTTTTCAAAGTATAATTACGTCTGTATCATCCATTTAGGAAAGTTAAAGGTGAAGTTTATGACATATTTATGGCATGCGGAAAAATAGGTCAGTGACGAATTTGTTTGTTCTGCCCTTGTTTGCCCTGTCATAACGCGTTGGAAAACTTTCGGAAGGTGACGAGCTGACGAAATATTAACCTGGTAGAAAACAACGCCGACGGAAAACTTTGAGAATCAAATGTCTGTACGAAATCGTGACGACATTGCTTGTATAATGTAATAAAAAAATCTTTTACATTTATTTGTTGTACTAATGTATGAGAAAATATTAAAAATTAGAGACTGTGCTGATTGACATTAATTCGCATGAAACAGAGAATAGAAAAATATTAACACATAACACGTTTGCGCAAACAGCACTAGAGCAATATTGTTTTAATAAATTGAACTCTGTTTTTTTTTACTGGCGGAAGGTAGCCCATTTCACATTTTTGTATTTTTGCTTTATTTTTTCATTTAAGCTCAACTTGGTCTAAGAATTGATTTGCCATGACAGCTGCAATAACATTGTAAAAAGCTTTACATATAGCTTTTTACATTGTTATTAAGTTGAGCTTAAATGAAAAAATAAAGAAAATACAAAAATGTGAAACGGGCTACCTTCCGCCGAGTACCGAAAAGCTACAACATGAAGTTCTTCAAAAGGCAAGTTTATAGATCGTTAAAGGGTCAGCAACGTAGTTGTGATGTCGCCACTAATCCTGATCACTTTCCTTAGGTTTTTGAACGGATGACTGTAGCTGGTATCCGAAATGCTTCAGTGAATTTTATTTGTATCTACAATGTCAGAGCAAAGAAATGCTTAAAAGGAGAATAGTAGGAATAACATAATAAAGTAAAACTCTAAGCCTTATTTTTTGTGCGAAAATTAGGCGTTGAGTTTGACCTTAAACCAGTTACGATTACTTACTAGTCACAGGTTAAGCTAAAAGTTGAAACACTAAAGTAAATAATTAGGGTTTTATCTCGTATTTTAAACTATAATACTTTCGCGAATCTAGGGTTTCCCACACTGTTAAATGATGATCGTGTAAAGGCATAACACAACGACTATAAAGTGGACCTTTACCCATAACAATCATAATGTACGCGCCCTTTCGGCTTAACAGCTCGGGTCTAGTCGTTAGCGGGCTTGGATCTCGGCTACAACGTTATAATATTTAAACGAAATTCGGAGCGCTTAGGAAATAATCCGTGACTTTACTGGAGTGAATAGATTTTTAGCATTTTCACTACGTCAAAACCAGTGTTTTTTAGCAACGGCTTTCGTTAGCGTGGGTAGATATACATGCCAGTATAGGTACACAGGGTCCTCCTCGCTCGTAAGGTTCATAAATATTCAAGGATTATTGCAGCAGCTATAAAATACAATATTGCAAAACAAAAATTCCGAATAACAAAAGACCATTTACTACTGTTCAATAGTCTCTAATTTGGTTCCAGTAAAGCCGTATTTTGGTTAGTTAATCCGACGTGCCCGGGTATAACCATTGAAAATACCTCATTAAACTCTGCAACTGCGGGATTAAGGGATGAATCTCATTTGTATTGAACTAAAATATTTCGAGCCGGGAACGTATTTTATTTGTTTCATGAGTACCAAAATACATAGACTTAACCGTACACATATTCGTTACTAATGAGTTAGTAAACATTAAAAATAAAGTACCATAAGAGATACTATTTTTCGGGAGATGTTAGAAGCGGTCGCTCAAAGGAACGACATAAGTTTCAAACTTGTTAAAATGTTAAAATCTAGTGACATTGCATCCATTAATTTGGCTGTCCAAAACTCTTAACTCATCTCAACTGCGACGTGGCGTGATGTTCCTCATCTACATTGACGCGACATTTCACAAAACTACCAACTAGGAAAAACTTTATACCGCAAATAAATTATACAAACTCCACGGAGCAGAGTTAGAAGCTAAAATTCAAATAGGTGGCCCGCTAATTAAGACTGTTGTAAGCAATAAACTTAAAAGTTACGGAATCGGCCCCTGAGGCTTTAATAATAATGTGGTCTTTAAATATCCGTTACGCGCGTAATACAAATTAGAAATTAGTAATAAAACGTTTATTAAGGTCAGGTCGCCGCGAACCACCATGAGAAAAAGTGGCGTGTTTTCGACGTAAGAATTCGTGGCCCCATTACACATTCTTCATCTTTCAGGAGACATGAAACTGTCGAACCCCCATTCATATTTAAATTGCTCAGCAATAACTCATGGTAATATAGGGGAGCTATAAAAATATCAAATACAGAGTGAGAGAGGCACAGAAAAAAAGAAGGCGGTCCTGTGTATTCACTGCGAGTGTGCGTGCTGTCACCAGCGAATATTAAAAATTGTATCAAAAGTGTGACCCCAGGTGCGACATCGAATATTCCGTCGTTAAATTCTGATATCTTTGCATATTGGAACTTTTGTAGTTCGGTTTTGTGTCACACAATAGTGGATATAGTTGTTATGTGAATCCATACTTCCTTACTAATCCTTAGTAATATTATAAATATGAAAGTGTGTTTGTTTGTTCCTCTTTCACGTAGCAATAGATCCAAGGAGCGAAGTGATTTTTTGCATATATATAGTTGGAGGGCCAGAGTTGTACATAGGATCATTTTGATTTAGTAAAAAACGGTTTCTGTGGTATTTTGCACGCGGGTGAAACCACCATGGAATACATACAAAGATAGACTAGGATTTTTAAATTCATTATTCAAACATCTGCCCGGTCGGAAATCGAACCCGGACCGGGGCTCATGAGACAGGCGCGGCTGGTCGTCAAACCGTGTAAGTTAGTATGAAGGATACAATAATAGTGTGACTAGCTGCCCCCCGCGTGGCCACTCCCTTAGGATATTATATAGTCAGAATAACTGGCTTAATCATACGTGATTAATTCCTGTGTAATATAAACAAAATGTTTGAAAACCACGCCAGTTTCAACAATAACACACGTTCGTATTTGTATGATATTTTACGTATACAGCACCAATAATACACACATGCATTATGAAGGTACGTGTGCCCTGTGCATACATGCCTGTCATTTCATACATACAACGAATAAAAGTACTTCTATATGACAATATTAACTGTGATACGAGTAAAGGCATATAAAACATGTACTTCCTTCCCTACATGCCTTTAGATTGACCGTAGTATAATTACTCTTTGCTCTCGGATCCTCATCATCGCCTATTAAAATTCATCCATACAAGAGACCTTTCCCTCTATGAATAAAATTATTAGCTATTTTAGGTTAAAATTATGTTTTAGAATTTTTACACAGGGTTTCGCATAATACATAATTATTTTTGTCGTAATGTGGGCAATGTAGTTTCGCTACCTAATTATACTACATTATCATCATTATCAGCCTTCGATAACCCTTTAACCGCTAATTACTCCATTCACATTGGTCCCTTGCTAGCATTTGCATCCTGCTTAGCTTAACTCTCTGCCTAAAATACAGTCCAGCATTTTGGTCATGTTCAGAAAATTTCAGTTTCCCCGACAATGAATATCATGCATTAGCAATGTATGTAATTAGTACCTAACTATGGCTTCATTATGAAACTTGGTACTTGATAGTTTGAATTTTACAGTCACCATTGAAAACTTTTAAGGGAGGTCAGCTTTGAAATCCCACAACGAGAGATTACGAGATAATTCTATCAAACGTTGAGAAAATAAATTCAGAAATTTGAAACGTCTCTAAAATAACAGTGACTCACAAAGAGATCCTTATCTATACTTCCATAGTCTGCTGGGGATTGGACGGAGCCACTCTTTTTGAAATTATATTTGAGCGCCACATTACTCTGTAAATGACTGGCTATAAAGACTTCAAACGCAGGCTAATCGTGGCTTCCGACCTTTTCGGGCCAGAAGAAGGGCCCAAGTACCTGCCGTAACGTTTCCTTACTTATTGAACAACTGTATTTTAAATACGTAGGTCAAGTGCAAACGGGACCTTTTTGTATAAACATTTAATAAGTAAAACAGTTCACGTAAAGGTTTCTTGTTTATTAATTCTGAGAAGAAGTTCCCTTTGCTGCGTATTGAGGCTGAAAATATGAGTAAATGATTGTTAATATTAAAGAAGCTGAACGGTTTTCTTACCAGAAATATGTTCAAACTTTACACAGATGACAGGATGCTGAAGACGCTGTTCTTGCGTTATACAAGTACCAGTGGGCGAAGTACGAATGTTTGCTAGCGTAAAATACCCACGTATCGAATTGAATACAAATTTTGAATTTCGAAATGAAAATTTGTATTAAATTCGATGCTACTTTGACGTCGCGAAAATTCGAACTTCACTCCCAGTACACTTTTTTCAAATATACTAATTAGGTAAGTATTTAACTGTAGGTATAAAGAAAAATAATATATATATAAAAGAAAAGCTTTATAAAACTAAGGACGATATAAAACTTTTACGCCATGTAACTCTAAGCCTTATTTTTTTTGTCACCAGGTATGAGTGACTAGCCCTGGTCTCAGCGTTTTTAGGCAGTGAGAGGGCACTGTCTTTTATAGATTTTTGAAAACTTCAATATTACTTTAACTCTACACTCTACAAAACAAAAGTAAATTGTGCTATTACCTGGTAATCAAAAGCAACACTTTAAATTCAAAGATATTTATTTAAATTAAAGCCATATATGACATAGTTATGTCATAGTTTACTTTTGTTAATACTTGTCGAGGAATAGGGTGTGTGTGAAACAAACTCATGAATCATGACTTCTCGGTAGTGGATTTATTTCCGAGCCAACAAACGTCAGGTGAGTTTTTGCCATAGATTAATTAGTCATAGAGAAGTTTATAACGAAAAAACCTTGATGCTACTTTAATACTCTAATTAAAACGTTAAGAGGTCAATGATGGATCACAATTTCAGCAAAGATACAGATATTTAAAATAGATGTGGGACCAAACAAATAGGCCATAGAATGGACATAAAACTGTTACACCAGCTCTTGACGCTGCTCCCAGAGTAATGTTTCATTGTGCGAAATGCCATAAAAATCCTCGTAAAAATTTATAAAGAAACTCAATAAAATGTACACTTAGAATTTTGTGAGCCCGAATATTATTTCAAGTTAACTTCGAATAAAATACGAAACCCTTTTATAAGATTAGAATATTTTATTCACCATTAAATGTGTTTGGGAGTAGTCCATCGTTATTATATTTTATGATTCTGAGATTTCAGCGTGTTAAATGTTCTTACCTAATGAAAATGAGGTTAAGTCTATATTTTAACGGCGTAAAAAATATGGGTTGGATTTCGTTTGAAAGTCAATTTCGATGTATATAGTTAAGTTTCTAGAAAAATGAACCTCTCAAATCCATTTCCAATGTTTCCTATTTTTTGCGAACTATATTTTCTCGAGATGAAAAATTTTGTCTAAGAATATGTCTATAATCTATACTAATATTATAAAAAGGAAAGATTTGTATTTTTGGATGTTTAACGAAATAACTCAAAAATTAATGAACCGATAAAAAAAAACACTGTTGGGAAGCTACACCATCCCCGGGTGACATAGGCTATATTATAATTTGTAGCGAGGCCGAAGGCCAAGCTTACACCCGTGCGAAGCCGGGGCGGGCGGCTAATCTACACTAATATTATAAAGAGGAAAGATTTGTACCTATTTTTGTATGTTTGTATGTTTGTAATGAATAGGCTCCGAAACTACTGAACCGATTTGAAAAATTCTTTCACTGTTGGGAAGCTACACTATCCCCCGGGTCCGTGACATATTATATTTTGTAGCGAGGCCGAAGGCCGAGCTTACACCCGTGCGAAGCCGGGGCGGGCGGCTAATAATATATATAATGGCTAGAATTTTCGAAATTCGTTTGTTATGACTAGGTAAGAAAGAAATAACTGAACTAATTTTTACCCGCCGAAGTAAAGTGAAAAGGTGCGTATGAATATGCTTATAGGTTCCCACCAGCTCCTCGGTTCGAGGATGGTCATTGGGTATAGGTGGCGTCATCATAAATAAAAGATGACGACAGGGATACAAAATTTTACCTTCATAAGTGACGTATCATTGAATAGGTCTTTAAAATGAAAATGCGATAGATATATAGATAGATAACTCTTTATTGAGATTGCAATTTGGTGCACCATTGCACCATATTTTGTTTGTGAAATATAATCCAAAAAATTACCGTTGTCGGATTTACAATACTTTAAAGAAAAAATACTTATTAGGTACGTACAAGATAACTATAGTTACCTAAAACAGGGAGCCAAAATGAAAGAAACTATCTGATATTCTAGTCTGTGGGCACGTCTACAATCCAATGCGGTCGCGCACCTTGCGTCGTTGTCGATCTAATTCCGCACTGTCTGTCTGTAAGTAGGTCAACGAACACTAATAAATTATACGTCTCTATCAATTAAAGATTGAGGCATGGTGAAACTTGATATTTGTAGGTTCCTGACAGGAACGTAAACTCATTATGATTAACATTTCAATTTCTACTTAGGTGTGATACCGTACCTGACTCTTTTATTAATTAGAAATATTGTTTGTTTTTTTGTGACCTAGTTTTATTTTATTGTTGACAGGCTAGGTGTTAAACCATAGATCACTTGATGTTAAGTGGTGTGGTCGAAGATGGTAAACACGCCCAGCCTGGTATTGGAACTGGCTCTCAAGGGATGCTGCCAGAATACCCCGTTAGGTGCTTCGTGAGTTTTTTAATTCACGAAGCACCTAACGGCTGCCCTTTATTGTGGGAGTGGCCTATGTTCAGCAATGGACAATTTTGAGCTGATGATGATGAACCACTGAGCTGTTATCGCTATCTAATAATCATTAGTTTCCCTAGCGTAGACATTCCCTTCTCAATTCCTCGTTTTTCTGGCACAAAAAGTATAGCTATGTCATTCCTTGGGTTCCTACATATTTTATTCTATGCAAAAAATCATCAACTCGATCCGTTGTTGTGTTGCTGAGTGAAAGAGAAACAAATAAACACTCATTCGCCTTTATAATATAATTATGAAGTGGGATGAAAGGCTGGCTTTTGTCCACACATGCTTGGTCTGTATTAGTGTTTGTTAGGGCTCCGTACTCAAAGGGTAAAAACGGGACACTTTTACTGAGCCTACGCTGTCTGTCTGTCTGTCTGTTCATCCGTCCGTCTTAACTTTAATTCTGAGTGGCGTTGAGCTGTTATGGGCAAGCGTGAAGAGTCATCAGGCGAGCGACTTCGCTCGTCTCGTCACCCAGTATCATAAAAAAAAGCGGCTGTATCTTTGTAATTTTCACAGAATATGCAATGTTACGGCGGATTTACTAAGAAATAATAACAAAATGTCAAAAAGCAAAAACAAAAGCGGGGTCCATATACAAGAAAAGTATTTTTTACGTATTTTTGTAATTGCTGTAATGTAAAAACGGTAATACGCAAGCGTCAAACTTGGCATGATTATAGTAGATACACACTCTAAAATATAACAACAAATAAATAATGGCCAAGTGTGAGTCGGTACCAAAATTTCTGTTAATTACTAAGTTATAACTGGTAATTTCGTTACTTGGAGTCGTCCAAGTTCATCATTTCTTTTACCGAATCGAAATTGCATATTTTACTAATTTTGAAGTCGCGTTTTTAAACTGATAATTATTGTATTTTGTGGTGGTATGGAACACTCAGTGCGCGAGCCTGACTCGCACTTGGCTGGTTTTATTCTTGACTAAGTAACGGCTTAACGGATTTGGATGTAATATGGTATGGAAGTGGATTCTAACCTAGATTAACGTATAGGTTAGATTTTATTCCAAAAATGAACAATTCCCGCAAAAAGGGGCGAAACAACGGGGTGCAGTTAGTATATTAATTATTTTTTTAGTAGCGGCTTAATGGATTTGGATGTAATATGGTATGGAAGTGGATTCTAACCTAGATTAACGTATAGGTTAGATTTTATTCCAAAAATGAACAATTCCTGCAAAAAGGGGCGAAACAACGGGGTGCAGTTAGTAAATTAATTATTTTTTTAATTCACTTTAACTATGTAATTTTTTCTCCATATGACACGAAAACAAACTGAATACGGAATCAAACGCTTATATTCTTGCTGGAACATTTTCTTATTGAGAGTGTAAGTATTAATTACAATATTCAGTGAGTTGTTACGATTTATTGCCCAGTTTGGGACAAACAGCTATAAACGGACTGCGATAGTACGGGGAGCTTAGAGAGATTGGACAAAATTGATTTGTCTCGAGATCCTTCAACCGACACGCTTTCGATTGGCCGTTTGTCCAAAGACAATAAAAGACAGTGGAAGCTAAACGTTTCTTTCCTTCAGTAAAATGAAAAGTGCTTAGTTACTAAAGTACAAAAAAGTAGTGCATAAAAACAACAGCCGTTTCAACAGCGTTTACTTAATTCACCTTGATTAATTCACGAAGTGCATTAGTGATCGTACGAGAACCGGTGGTGAACAGAAATTTGTCACCGACTCCCACTTGGCTACCATATATTATTTGTTGTTATACTTTAGAGTGTGTACTATAATCATGCCAAGTTTGACGCTTCTACGTATTACAATTTTTACATTAGGTCAAATACAAAATCAAGCAAAAAAATAAGTTTGTTGTATGTTATTGTTGTATAAACCCGTCAAAACACTGTTGTTAAACTATCACAGTTGTTCACTATAGTTATATGATTATTTACGGGACATTTACCGTGGTGTGTTGGTACCGTGTAAGGTTCCACGACCTTACCACGGTAAATATCCCGTAAATAATCATATAATTGTAGTAAACCCATCAAAGCTTACAAAAAGTAGCGAATTCTCGTTACACTTTTTAATTGAAACGTTTTTACTTTCTGTTGCATCACATTTAGTTTTTCATTAGCTTAGACAGTAGTGTTAAAATAACAGTGCCGAGGAAAGTATTAGGTATCAAAGCTGGCCCATTAGATGGGCGTGCGGAGCGCCGCGGTGGGCGGGCGGCTTGCTGGGCGTGCAACGTAAATAAGCATTATAATGTGCAATAATTAGACTTAAATTATACTCTTTACGCTCTTTGTTATTTAAATTAACCGTACTGAATATACAAGGGTGTAAATTTAATTTGAATTTATGGTACCAACCTAATTTTGCTTGTAAGTTCACAATCGGAAAGTAGGTTAACTTTGAGCATCGTAGGCAATTTCAAAGGATAATATTTAGTTGCAGCTGTTTTGAGCTACTTACTTACGTGACGCTTAAAAGAAATAAGTAATTTATGAAGACACCAGTTCATTTAAAGAAGGGTTGAAATTGCTCTCGATTACTTCAGGGAGATGCAGCGGGAAAGAGTCTATTCTAAACCCAACAGAGAATGATGATGCTGACGATAAAATATATTAAAGTTAATATTCATAGTAGGTAGGTTTGCCTATCATGCATTAGCAACAATGATATGTAATTAATTGTGATTCGACAAGATGCCTATAATTGCTAGTAAGCTCGGCTCGGTGCATCTTAATTTGCCTTATGCTAATAAAGACGATACTTGGCAATGGAGCAGTCAGCAGATTCAGAATCGTACGGCAAGCTGCACGATATAGGTGTATCCGGTGGTGAGTGAGGAAGTTAAGGGATGATGCGCGCGGGGCGGGCGGGGTGCCAGTGCTCGTCGCTCCTCCGCCGCGTGCGAACGTCGCGCCGCGAGCCTCTCTCGCGCCCTACGCGCTCGTTAATTCAATCAAGTGTCGCTAAACTGACAGCTCACGTGGATACCACAATACGAGAACTTTAATTCTGCACCATCGGTATCAGTCGTGATTCTACATTGGTATGAGTTTGCACGTCAGCTACTCGTGCTTAACTTGATTTTAAAACTTTTATGTCGTGAAACTTTGTTTACTTTGCAATAAAAACATGAATAGACGCACTGCTTGTATTGTTTGATTGTTTTGTTGCTTAATTATTTGCTGTGAATATTACTTACTATACTCGGTACAAGTTTTTATAGCACTGACAGCTGCAAGTAGATTGCTAAAAACTTTCGCTTTTAAAATTAACACTAAAATGAAACTTGCTTACTTATATATTGGGTACCACAACAATCACTACAAACGTACATTTGAAAATTTAGAAAAAGTAATCAGAATTTACGATTTTCATCCAGCTTTTTACTATCTACTGCAGCTTTCAGAGCTAAGAAAAACTTGAACCGAATATAGTTTAGAATATACTGGTAGTCTACTTTAATCCAGCCCAGTAGTACCTATATAGTCACGTCTTTTAGCCTGTCTGTATATATTAGCGACGTATTTTTTATGTATGTTGAACAAAGTAATAAGCACTACATTTGTCTAAAAGCAGAAAATACTATACGAAAGATACCATAGTTTAAGGGTCATAAAAACGACTACATCGTAAAACCCTTTCTTTCAACGTGTACAAGGAAAATGAGACCGATGCGAGAATTCCACTCGTATTTTCAGTGACGGCTAGTTTCTGAACAATGGCTGTAAGAACGCTGATATATCACGTCACTGCAAACATTATGAATTGTTCTTTTTCAGTTTCTCATAACTCAGTTTTATTTGTCTTGTCTTCTGAATGAAGCGGTATGTTTTGTGCTCGGTCCAGCGTCGGGTTGTTTGTTGACAGCGACCCTGTATACATAATGAATGACGCTTGGAATGAAATTATATATTTTTTAGTTTGGGTAAACGTCAGTGATTAGAAAGCTCCGAGTTTGAGCACATACATGCACTGTGCCAGTATAGTGGATTAGGGCCCATTTTGTCTCTCTCTGAGAGAAGGCTTGTGTTCCAGTTGTAGGAACATGATAGGCAGATAATGATGATGGATTTTTGAGCAATGCACAGAGTAAGCCATTTCTTGGCTCGAGCGCAGGATCCAGTGCTCCTAGCGTTTTGCACCGTAACTTCGAATTACTGGCTCCGGATTTGCTACGACTGTTCACAGACCGTTGAACTTATGACTGTGTAAGCTGTAAAGCCTTCGCAATAACAATATATCGATTATGATCTCCGCAACATTGAGCTCAATTTCATTGCGTGTTCATAAAATCAACAAACAATACACTAAAATTTCCACTGTAGGTACATCACAAAATGAAAATAACGTGGAATGTTTTAATAGAATAATGGAAATATTGTTTTAAATCCGAGAAATGGTAACTAAGCGGATTATTTTTTAATTGGAAAGCTTTGGAAAACTTTGAGCGTAAAACCTAAAGATTCGCACAGTCAGCAGTTAATGCTGACTGGTGACAGTGAGCCAAATGTCTACAAGTCAAACGCTGACTTACATAGTTTGGCTGCTGATGGCGTTTAATACTAATTATACTCGTATTCTAGAGTCCAGATAGATATTTGTAGTTTTGAACTGACAAAAAAAGGGAGGGGTTCTTTTTAAGGTTCCGTAGCCCGACAAGAAACACTTATAAATTCGTTCTCCGTCCGCCTGTCTGTCCGTCCATCCGAATTTTTTAAAACCTTTTTACTTCTACAATTATTAAGATAAGTGCATGAAATTTTCTACAATTACAGTTGTAATATAGATCTCAATTTTCAAAGTATAAAAAATATATAATATAGCATTTTAGGGGTGGCTCTCGTACATGTGAAATGGGGATGTTTTTTTTTTCACTGCACCTCCTTGCGTGGGATATCGTTGAAAAGGTCTTTTTAAAATGTAGGTAAGGTCGGGCCCTGCATATCTGAACTATAAGACATAGAAACTTGTAACTTACAATACGGATAGGTCATATTTAAAACCTTCATTCAAAATAATTTCGAATTATCTGATCATGACTTTTTAAGTATCAGCAATAAAACTAATAAATTCAAGGCGTGCCAGCTCAAAGGTCATTGACCTTTTTGTAAAATGATCTTAGCAAAGAATGTCTCTCAATCACTTTTCTCTATGGTTAAACCATAAAAAGTTATGCTATTTCGGGATGATAAATCTCTGAAATTTGGCTGTTTGTTCGAAGTTTTTGTATAACTATGACTACAATTCTGTAGCTTTGGTTTCGGAACCCTACCAAATGCGTGTCTCGACACGCTATTGGTCAGTTATTTATGTTAGTTAAGTTGTTCAAAAAAATTCGGATGAATGGACGGACAGACAGACGGAAGGACAGAACGAATTTATAAGGGTTTCTTGTCGGGCTACGGCCCTTAAAAAGAGTTGTATTTATTCTGTAGCTAACAATTTTCGGAACAAGCTGTATGTAATGTTATCGAAGACATCTACAGTGAAGTCTAGTTCCTATAGAACCATGACGTCAACAATTAACTAATCGAAGAGCACACAAGGGGAACGACGTCAAGGCTACGTAGATACTTTGTAATAAGCATGCCGTGTTAGAGCATCATAAAAGGTGGAAAAGATACTGAAGCGAACATAGATGTTAAAAAGATTATGAACCATAAACCGACATCTATTTATTATGACGTGTGAATTTTGCAGCGGGGGGTGTGCATGCAGCGAAGGCATTAAGATTGGTTGGTTACGCTTTTCCATTTGACTTTTCATGAAAACTGCGTGTTGTCATGGAAGGAGACTACTCTTGAGCTTTCGAGGTTATTAGACTGACAAAAACAGATATACATATATTTTGTTTTGTGGTATATAAGGCAGTTAAGTAGTCTTTAAGTCTGAAAACTAAATGACTTGGCACTGCCAAGTTTGTGGAAAAATTTAAGGCTGTACATTTTTGGTGTCCGTATCTGATTAGGTACTGTTATTGTATGACAAACTACCATGACCGACAAAATATTTGCTTATTAGAAGCATTTAGTAGTATGAAACTTGAAGGTAGAGAGCCAGTAAAGGTCACTCGCCCATTTTCCTTATCCTCGCTGATCTGTCTGCTTCCAGAATTACGATCCTACCCAAGGCACACGTCCAACCGTATACCATAAATATTAATAGGTTTAATGCAAAAAAACAAATAGTTTTGTTTCTTTTGGTGCATAATTTTTCGCAACGGTACATCTGAACAAAAAATAATGCACTAAATCTCATAACTTATTTAAGGGAGCGTACGCAAACATATTTTTTCATTCCTCACTTTACATTTCGTCATCTGGCATATATGATGACGTCATCAATAATGTCCACCCCAGATCTAAATCTAACAACACCTTATTTATCAAAAGCAGTTGAGGTCAATACCCTTCTTTTCTTTTGCGTCGTCGGGTGATAATAGTTAGATACTTACTCATGTTTCATGGACATTACTACCCTAGATCTACCCCTTATATGTTAGACTTTGTGAGTATAACCTCTATATTCATTCAAATATATTCAAAATTCAAAGGCAAATTTTGTTACTTTACAATTACTATGCTTCCAGAAACTAATAAAGTTTAAACATCAAAAGGGCTTCATAGTGGACGGTTCTTGGAGATTGTTTATTTGCTCCTTTGCTGGTTGCTTACGAGATTAAGTCTATACCGTGCGCCGCAAACTTGTAAACAAAGCAACTCATACCTCCTACCCATATATTCACATGGTTACACAGTTACTTAAGTAAAGTGTGTACCCAAAGCTTCGCTTGAAACCTATTTAGTCCTGTATGAATAGAATTACCTCTAGGTCAATGTACCTACTTCTTACCACTAGCACAGTCAACATCCATCGCACCATGACTCAAAACTCTTCTTCAACATCGAAGCCATCTGCAAATCAAATATTTGTATATAGCTACTTACTTGACTTGACTTCTTGATAATTTACTTTGTATTAAACATGTTCATGTCAGTGTCAGTTGCAGCAACCTAAACGTAGATATAATTTTGTGAGAGAAATGTTACAGATATTAGCATAAACCATACCCATTTATTAGTGTTCCGTAATTCAAGGAACTCAGTTCGTTCTGTCCGTCTGTCTGGCTGTCAGCCTGTCCGTTTGTCCGTCCTAATTCTTTAGAACTTTCTAACGTATATAGTTATTAAGAAAAGTGCATGAAATTTTAATAAAGATCTTAATTTTAAAAGTATAAAAAAGCACTTTTGGGTTGGCTTCATAGATTTATTGCGTAGCAAAAAAAATATTAGGTCTATGGTTGGCTTTATGTGAAATAGGTATGAGCTTATTTTTTAGCTGCAAGTTCGTGTGAGTGGTTGAATAGGTATTTTGAAATGAAGGTAAGGATTCATATATTTTTTTAAATCTAATGTATCATTTGCGAAGTTCTTATCATCATCATAATCAGCCTTTAACTGTCCACTGCTGGACATAGGTCTCTCCTAATGCACGCCACTGAGCTCGGTCGGCAGTATGGCTCTCATTTATACCGTTTTCACTATCTCACTGCCATATTTCATCGATATCGCTTCACTGTTAGTGAAAAATCTTAGACCTTCAGGTTTATAGTGAAAGAGTATAAAAGAGACAAATAGGAGTATTTTTTAGTGTGAAGTGATATAAAACACATTCATAAAACAGTAAGGCACTTTTTTGCTAATAACACAGCGGCGCATGTAACTGACATCAGCGTGGCGCATGTCCATTATCGCTCCGGAGGCGTGCTAGCATCTGTCATATCCGCGTTTTGTGTAAAATATTCCCATATTTTCCTATATCTTCCTGGGCAAAAATGTTATTTCCCACCACGAGAACAACGCTTCATAAAAAAAAAGGTAAGTTGGACTCACCCGGGTATCGAGATGGTATTGACACGGCCTTAAGATACTGCACATACATGAGTACCATAGATAGAGCATTAAAAAGTATTACAGCTAAAGAGATGAGAATAATCCTTCTTACTGAAGCCATCACTATAATAGTACAACCGTAGCTTTTAAAGCAAATAAATATGAAAGCAGTACGCAAAGCGCAAACAACAATACTACAGCGGTCTGTGGCGGTCTGCAAAGATATTTATTTTTTCTACTTATTTTTGTTTCCAACGCCCAACGAAACGTCAATGTGATATTGGCAGTGACGTGAGGTTCTCTGTTATTAGAGGTTTTATTTGTCGCGTTCCTAATCGCGCTGCAGCGCCAACGACGTATAGAGTGCTAATGAGAGTCAACACAACACTAAGACTTTTCTACGAGGGTTGTTGTAGATGTACCTGATAGAAACGTCTTCAAGTAAGAAAGAGGAAGTACATTCTACGAATAAATATCATTATTCAAGTGCTACTAAGCAATTTTTAACCGACTTCAAAAAAGGATGACGGTTCTATGTTCCACAGTTTAAAAAAAAATGTGCGTTCACCGATTTCTCCGCCAACTGTTGACCGATAAAAAAAAAAAAATTTTGGTCTGTAGGTATACTTCTAATTTGGTCCCATTGTGACCAAGTTAAGATCTGATGATGGGATCCTAGGGAAATCGAGGGCATCCCCCAAATTTTATAGACACTCATTAAGTTTTTCATAAAAAAAATTGATCGGTTTTTAATGTGATTGTATAATATTCAAAAAGACGAAGTAGGCTCAAACATGATTCTTCATATTCGCTAGAAACAATAGGAAAACGGGCAAAAAACAAAATTATACATCGTAACAAACTACATCCGGGTACGAAATATCAATCATTTCTAAACATATCGAATGTAGTCGCGATTTATATTCAGCCGGCAATGATATTGGTGTCGTCGCTACATAGGTTATCTGCACACGTGTGGGGAATATCTGTCAACTGAATGCTGAATGCCTGTTTCAAACGCAAACGGCAACTTAGTCACACATTTTGTAGCTGGAGTGAAGACATAAAGCACGGGTTAAGGACGATTCACAGTAGGTACGCCGGGTCAGTCACGGTCAAAGTTCTTAAAGTTTTATATGTACTAACTAGGTATCTGTACACCGTGGTTTTAAATTCATCCATGCGGGTAAAACCACAATTTTTCCGGGGTAAAAAGTCATCATCATCATCATCATCAGCCAGAAGACGTCCACTGCTGAACATAGGCCTCCCCCTTAAAAAGGGGTAAAAAGTGCTATGTCACTATTATGATCCTCTGACTATCACTATTCAAAAAATCATTCGATTCGTTCTTCTGTTACTGCGTGAATGAGGAACAAACAAGGCAACAAAAACTAACTTTCGCTGTTTTAAGCTTTCGCATTAATTTTATAATGTTAGTATTACCATCGACAAAAGCATCCATCCTTGGTATTACTATGACTAATTTACACTACTGGGCCGGGTTTGGACGAAGCTCAGTGCTGAAATGTCAAGCTTCTGGTTTTTTGGTTTTCAGGCACGGTGTGATGAAATTAATATTTAAGAAATTAGGGACGGTAGGGTACTTCCAATTTGGTCCATTGTCTCTAAGTCAGGATCTGATGGTGGGGTCACAGGGAAATCGAAGGCAACCTTAAAATTTTATAGGTACTTATTATTACGTTTTTCATATATATTTGAAGTCATTTTTTAATGTGATCCACTTGTCTTAGTACCAGTGTAACGAGTAATCCTGTATAGAAGTCAGAGTACAGCGTACGAATATATTTGAAACTTTAGCTACTGATAGCACTAAGAAAGTAAAACAAGAGAAAAATATCGAAGCGTCTCTTAGCCAGCATTTTGTCAAGATTTGTGTGATAATGTCCTAGACATGCTCACCTATTTCTTGTTTCCAAGAAGGATTTCATGAGACAGTAAAAATGTCCAAAGTTTCTCCAGCGCCATAACATAGTGTCTGTTACGTGTTTTGGGACATTTGAACGGAATTATCGCGTTGTTTGCTTTCCTCGATTCCGAACGAATTGTGTTATTGCAGAGAATGCATTTTAGTTTGGGTGAATTTTCAGCTTACTCGACTGCTTAGCCATTTTTCAGTTTTGGAAAAAAGCAAGGATATCATCATTCGAAACATAACCGCTCATTGGCAGAATGAACAGTTATATTTTGAATCATTATTGTATATGTCGTTCAAAGGCATTTTTGAACAAATTAAAAAAATAAGGTTCGCCAATCACTTTCATAAAAAAATTACCATTATTTTTCTATAAAAACTGATGTATTGAAGGAGTCTCGTTTTACGCTTTCTATATTCTGACTTACATCCCCAAAAAACAAACGCTAAAGTCGATATACAAATAATGATTATTCCGCTAACAAGAGGTTACGTTTCGAACGTTGTTTTCCCGTTCATCTATGTTTGTATTTTCCAATCTATATCTGTCTTCTATACATATAATAAAAACGTAGAGATAAAAAAATCTGTAATTGCGAGATAACAAAAAAAAATCACACAGGGCGTCTTAAAATAAGCAGCTGAACACGATAGGAGAGTTTTTAGAATTTTTGTCTGTTTGTTTGTTTGTTTGTTTGTCCGCGCACATCTCCTAAACCACTAGACGGATTTAAATGCGGTTTTCACGAATATGCTTAGAAATTACCAGATTAAAACATAGGCTATGTTATATCATTTATTTTAATTCTTTATTATTACATAAAAGAAATTAAAATATCAATGATTATTTTCTTCGTTACCCGAAACGTAATATGAGGATCGTCACATAGCCTCAAGCATGGAGGTCCAAAGTAAAGAGAATGTTATTGAAATAGCCATTATAAAAATTTGAAACTGTCAACTGTCATTCAGTTAATCAGTTTAAATTTAAAGAAGGTTCCTTAACCTTCTTAGATGAATGAACGTGTAGATTAAGGTTGTTATAAAAACAGGCCTTACAAACTCGTTGGTGATTCAATCCAGTCACAGATCTACTACCTAATCCAGTGCATTTTGCAAGACAAGCATATGCACGGAACACTATTACTCGCGGAGCATATGTCAGGGTTCCGTGGCCAAAGCCATACTTGTGGTCGTGTTCATATGGTTCAGAAATTGCATGGTCATAGAAAAATTCGAACGAGCGAAGCTGGACAGTCAAATTTCAGAGATGTATCATCCCAACATGACATGATATACTTTTTATGGTTTAAACAAAAAGAAAACTTCAAAACATGCTCTGCACTGTGGTCACATTATCTTTTTGATTTGAAAACTGTTGACGGTGTTTTTACTGTTATGATTCTATCAATACTTTACACAGGGCGACTTAAAATAAGCAGCTGAACATGTAAAGGCAGTTTTTAGAATTTTTGTTTGTTTGTTCACGCACATCTTCTAAACCCCTGGAAGAAAATGCGGACGGATTTAAATGCGGTTTTCACGAATATGCTTAGCTATGACCACATTGAAGTATAGGCTATGTTATTTTGCGCAAGGGCCGGATTAAGGGAAGAAAAAAGGATTGAAGGTTTATATGAAAATCTACGCGTACGAAGTCGCGGGCAAAAAAACTAGTAGTTAATAAATCTATTTTTTAAATAAAATTCAGACTCCGCGAGAAGTTAAATAAACGGCATTGATCCCGTAATTTTCTACTCTTAAGGGTGGAATATCTACTTCAAAATTAAACGGGTGGTCTAACTCTCTCGAAGGTGATGTACATTCAAGATCTAGCCTTATTTCAATAAAATAATATCAAAATCGTTTCACAATCAGCGAATATATCGCGTTACTTTACACACAGAAAAAGTACAGTTGAATTGAGATACTTATTTTCTTAAGTCGGTTGAAAAAAGCGTTTAGAGCTATCGAGTGAAGGAATTTATGAACTTACTCAAATGCAGTGAAGAAAGTAATGCATAGTTTCCGTGTGATTGATAAGGGTGGAGTCAGAGGAGGCGCATGTTCGCGCGGTCACGTGCACCAGACGCGCCGATTCCGAAATATATCCTCTTGAGCCGTGCTCAGCAATTTCTCAACATCTGCTCCGCGACTCATGACTTGACTTTCGATCAAAACACGATTCTACCTACTTATACAGGAACGACTGCTTGCCAACTTTCCGACGGAATTATTGTCCCAGTTTCTTTTCTGTGTTAAGTAGGTATAGGTACATATTTTAAAGTTGAATGTAAATTATGGTTAAAATCTTAGATTATTAGCAAAGATTTAAACAAAGGTGTTAAAACAGTTATATGATTATTTACGGGATATTTACCGTCACTTGTCCCGTACACGGGAAGACAGTCTTCCCGTGAACATGTTGCAAGTAACTGCGCCGAAATATTGGGAGCTACTTCCACAACCTTACCACGGTAAATATCCCGTAAATAATCATATAACTGTAGTGAACAACCGTGATAGTTTAAAACAAAGGTGTTAAAATAGTAAACAAATGGCCGTGTTATGGTATATTTTATAATTTTTGTACAAACAAAATATGCAAACATATAAAACGAAGTTTTAGGTAATATTAAATATTTTGGCAATATTGTATAATGTATTTTCGAATACTTTACACATTACACAATTCTAAAATCTTAAAAGAGTATGGTTGAATTCTTAATTTTGAATAAGTGAGATTGCCGGTATCATACATTATTTCATCAAACACTTATTTCCTATATTTGACGTTATATTATAGTTTTCTTATTTCCATTCATCTTAAAAATATTTATTAATTATGAACTTTGACATTGCAGAAGTGACATTTTTTTACATCTATGTTAAGAATTTATGAATTTAACCTTAAGTTTAGGGAATTTTTGGTCTTTGACGTGTTATTTCTTAATGACTTGGTTTACCATAAGGAGTAAGTAGGTGAAATTATTTAAAAAAATATATGGAAGTTCTGTTTTTAACTATCACTGTAGATCAGTTATAATGATTACCATCGGGTATTTACAGGGATTAGGGTGTGGATAGAGCTCTTGATATATCGGCACAGCTAACTACATGCACCATGCTCAAGGGAGGACTGAAGAATGCAGATGATTGCCATAAAAGTTCAAAGTTCAAGTGTGGTTCAAGTAATTGCGCCGAAATGTCAGGAACTCCATCCACACGTTAAATATCCCATTGATAATAGCATAATTATAGAACTTACGGCCTCTTAAGGCCTCTCTACTGACCAGACCTACCTTTTTCCTGAAAAATTAACTGTTCCTGTCCTGAATGACAACGGGCGAGAACGCAAGGCGCAGCCAGTATTTCATATAAGGTTCAGGTAGAAAATTTAAGCCAGTGCTAGTAGATGTGGACGAAACATGTTTTATTCGAGCTCGATTTTTCTAGAAATTGTTTTAACAAAGCGAAGCATTTTGTTGTTATTGTCGGGGTGCGTCCATTGTTACCATTTTAAAATCTTCACTCAGAAAGACGCGCATCTGATCAAAGACAAAGAGCGGAACGTTTCAGTGACCCTATTCTCTTTTATTAACAAAAACGTTTTATTAAACGGAAATGTTGAAGAGTATTCGCCACTTTATTGACCATTAAATTCGAATACGGATGCAAACTATGGATTTAGCTCTACCTATGTAATAGAGCTAATTAAGTGTCGCAAAAATGGTGCTAACTATTGCAGCATAGATCAACAAAATATGAACTAACATGGGTAGAAACATTAGATACATTAGATACAAAATCACACCTAGAGTGACGAAGCTCTAAAGAAAAGTTAAAATCCCGACTATGTTATTTTGTCGCATCATGTTTTGCAAACGGTACACGTTGTAAAAACTTTACTTTCATTCTAAAAGAAGATTTAGTAAAAGGTGGTGCTGTCAAGTTAAATTTATAATGATGATGATCTACCCAATACCATCCTGCACTAAGGTGCAGGGTCGAGGATTGAACCGGATGCCGTAAGATTGTAAAGCGCTCACTATCGCTCAGCCACCATCGCAACACGTTAAAGTTAACTCGATACCCTTCTTCCCTTTTGCTTGGTGTCATCCAGTAAACAGGACTAAAATCATAAGCCTCACGGATGAGAGTGTTTACGTACTAAATTAACGATCCTAATTTTTGATTCATAACTAATTTAGCTACTACAAATCCGCTATCACGGCGTATTAGCTATTGTTGTCACATTTACGAGCCACTGAAAACAACAAAGTTTTGACTACTTTATAATTTGTACGCACAATACTTTTTTAAATGTTGAAATGCTCTAGCATTTGACTACAACTCACCTACCAGGTGGGTTACTATATTCTCAAAAACATTCTTATAATAACCTTAACTTGACTTTTGTCTTGCCCTCTCATTAGCTGAGAGAGCTAGACAAAATTACATGAGATTATGGTAACTCACTTGATGGTAAGTGACGATGCGGTCTAAGATGGGGCTCGCTTGCTCACGAGGTGCCTATTCACTCGTGTCTTGTTTAAAAGTTTCAATAACTATTAGTTCCTGAAGCTTTGAATCAGCTTTTTATTGTGTACTTTAGCAATGTCTCACTCGGCAACAGTAACTAAACCAAGTTTAGTTTCTTGTTATCTTTCAGCTGTGCACAACAAATTTGCGTTGAATTGTTACTGATAAAATATGAGTATCTCACTTTGTAAGTCCCAATGAAGTGTGAATTAAGCAGAACTTTCTATCTCAAATTAATTAATTCATTGACAATGCACATCCTAATTGGGTGAGTCTAGAAGCATGAAACTTTGAAATGTTTCTTATATACCGAAACTGATTGCTAATAAGTTTTTTTTGAAAAATCATCCCCTAAAGGGTTCACCCCTTATTATATAGGATGACAGTTTATTTTAAAATTCAAAAATGTTGGAGTTAGAAACGGACAGTTGACACATAAAATTGGGCTATAGTAAAAGCTTTTATAGAAATTCATTACCTAAAACAGTTAAATAGGTAGTAATTTTTAAACTTTCGCGATTCGAACACATGTTTTCATATTTATCGGGACTTATCGCGCACTATTAAATAGTCTAAATTAAATACTATTAAATAGTCAGCTCGTGACCACGGCCATTGTAACATGGTCGAAACGTCGAGCGAAAGGTATCTATTTTTACCTATATTTAATAGTGCGCGATAAGTCCAGTTAAATAGGTGTTGAAATTTGTAGGAGCATCGTTATTCCCTATTTAAATGATTCCTTATCCCGTCGGATAAGAAGTCTAAATTAGTTTGCAAGTGCCTTAATACATGTTCAACACAGCTATATCTTTTGCACGTTTTCAACATTTTGGAAGAACAAACATCAGTGTGTTTTAAAAAAAAGCAATTGGGCATTATTTTTAGGTATAACATAGCAAATATAGCATAAAGCAATTTTCGTGTCCATATATTATTGAATGGCGTAATAGACTGAACAATATATAGTTTTGGTTGTAGCCTTAATAGTTAGTATGGTTTTGGTAAGCTTTTGGTAAGGATTGCATTTTTAGCGCTAACCCAATATCCACAGCTTTAAATATGTTTGAGTATAAACATTAAAAACTATGTAACAAAAAATTCCACAAAACTGTAGGTGAGTTATGTAGAAGTAATTTATTTCAACTTGTTTCAGGAAAGCGGGGGAGCGATCACATGATTGGTCGCTTGACATTTGCGTGACTTTGCCACAATCATCCAGGACAGAGCGGTGTAATGATCGTTGTCAATTCATATGAAACTGTTTGCATAAGTGTTTATTCAATAAACTAAGTATAGAACGCATAAGTGTATAAACAGCAAATTGGTAGAGCTTCAGTGTATTAACTAGAAACTAATTAAGCGTAACTTAACTACCAACATAGTGCTGTAGAACTATTTTGCTTGTTCTCTAAAGTAGGCTCGTGGTTACGATAAGGACTCTTCAGTGTGTTGTGTTTTGCGAGTGCAGTTGAAGAGTTCACCAAGATGTGAGTATTCGTAATGGTAGACAGTTCAAATGTAGAATAATGTACATAATGTAAAGAGTACAATTACCTATAGGGAATTCTGAGAGTTTACTGTATCATTTAAGAAATAAAATAAAATAAAACGGGCGCATTACTATAGGTACAGTAAAGCTACTAACTGTATGTGCAGTGTACACTACAGGCACACTCATAAAAGCATGTATTTTTTGTAGCATCGCTCGGTAGTTGAAAGTAAATTCAGATACTTTTGTATAAAGCGGGCTGGTTGAGTGCGAGCGGCGAAGGCTTTATTCACTGGTCCGACACTGAAACCGGTTGGCTGCAAAATATAAATTGCACCCGCTTGAAATTACCCCTACGTTTTATGACACAAACGAGAAAAAAGTTGGGCATCCGCGCCTCATCGCCTCATTTTTCAGTGCATGTTTATAGTTTTATTTTGCAAAATAGATAAGGTGAGGCGCAGTTAAATCAGCCCGGACTGCGTTAGCTGTGCTTTCCAACGGAACTAGAGAAAATATTTATGGCGTAGTATGTTTAAGATTTTCACCTAGATTAGTTTTCGTATAAATAGGAAAAAGCTGCTTGTGTGTGTACTGTGTAGTGTGTATGTACAAACTGGGAAAACTTCTCAAATTGGAAAGAGGTTGTATGTTATAAGAAGTTTTCAAAAATGCGAATGTATCTCGTCGCTGTCGAGATGTGCATAGTAAGGAAAGTAGTAAGAAAAAATGGGCTCTTCACATTCAAATGTCACATGCAAAGGTGCTTGGCAGCTAAGTGGAGCGTCCCACGGTTAGAATGGGAAAGAATGTAGCCGTACCGAGATGTTGTTTAGCTAAGGAGACAGGGTTCACTATCCGGCTTTCCACAAGGGGACTCCATCACAAAACTCATTTGGCATTCCGCCACCAACAATGGCTCGTGTGGATCCGAGCGAGTTTAAAATACCTGCTTTTTTGTCCAACATTTTGAGGCAAGTTGGCAAGTCCAAATTTTTCCAGGATACGCTTTAAGTGGGCTTCAAATTAGTAGTGGTTAAGTTTAATCCTCAAATAAATAATCTCCTCTTTTAGTATTGATCGTAATTGTGGAAATTCAGGGCAGGGGAGGATAACAGCTTGGTTAGAGTTATGTAATTATTTTATATTACTCTACCTGCTCTTATTTTAAAATTAGGTAGGTAAGTAACCTTTGTAATGTGAAAACATTACTTTTTGTCTCTGTAATATAAAATACCTGACGACGTGACCGTAATACTGAACTGTTTTAATGTTAATATTTAAGGGAGGAGAGTTCAATGGTTTTAATACTTAACGAAAGTTACGAAAAGTTCGTTATAATTTTAACGTTGGCAACGGGAATTTAAAATGGCTTTTTATAGGATTTTATCTCCATTGGAAGTGAACAGGTAAATGGCTCGAATTAATTACATTAAATGATTAGACTATAAATACCGTCTTTAAAATAAAATTATTTAACAAAAATGTTACATTCTGAGCGTTATTTTATTATAGAGGTTATTTAATGTGATTTTTGTGCTAATCGATTGCTGTTTATCCCCCAATCACACGTAAATTAGGAATGCATGAGTTTGCGAGTCTGCAACTTTTCATCTTTGGTCTTCCAAACGGTTTCTGAAGGCTGAAACCGTAAGGCTCATTTAAGTGATGTTTACAGATTGTTAGTGAACATGTGTCATTAAGGAAATATATATCATGGAAAACCAAGTAATAAATGAATAATTATAAGTTTAAAAAAAAACGAACGAAATATAGTTACGGGATAAAAATAATATCAATTCACGAAAAAATTTAAGAAAAGAAAAAAAATATAGTAACAGGACAAAAAAAGATAAATCAATTATGAAATAAATCGATCCGCTCCGCACCTTATTGCCATATCCAATCAGGGTAATTATGTGACAACTACCTTAAACATGCTACCTAAGATCTGCATGTGAATTTTACCTATATATGCAATAAATTGATGGTTTTGCAGGTATCCATAGGTGACAGTGATCGTTTACCATCAGGCGGCCTGGACCCCGCCACTTTCACTTTTGACACTTTATCTATGCCCAAACTGTCAAAAGGGCAATTTTTGAGAAAATTCATGAACAATTCAAAAACAATTGGTTTAGTAGAATCGGGCCCCTGTCTGTTTGCCACCTATGACATCAAAAGAGATATAAAGTATTATTTTAACGTTTGTTATAGTGAAAGAAGTGGGAGAAACACGGAGACATTTAAATACGAGTAGTAATAAAATTGTACTAAGGCTGCCCCTTTGTCTGATCTGAGAATTTTAAATTTTATCGTATCAATGTGAAACATTGCAAGTATTATGTAATTCGGATGGCAATACAATAATTTGGTACCATCGAACTGATCCAATAATGGAGCTGGGAGGTGGGATAGTGAAACTTTTCAATCACTACTATTAAAACACTCGAGTTTGGACTCATTTGGTTTATTTTAACACGTTAGCTGCGGCACCAATTTTTGCATACTTTCCGTTCCTGCGGCACGAGGTATAATCGGCCCGTACCGTGACCAGACGTTAGGGCGACACGCGGTCTATTAGACCCCACCTCCTTTTACAGACTAAAATCCATTTTCTGGCGCGAAATCAAAGATAAATGAGAATTTTGGTCCTTATTGATATAGACAGTGAATTGATGAACCCTAATCCACCGTCGCCCCGGGATCTGATGGCTAGTTTAGGAATTATTAGCAAAACAAAATATGGGATCTTATACACCTCGTAACGCACTGAAATAGGGCAAATTTTCGCTGCGATTAGTGATGGGAAAAATAATATCGACGTTTTTAAACTGTCTTAACTACGCAACGACTTGACCGATTTTGATCAATTATATCTCATTAGATCGTTTTAAGGGCAAAACCTGGCAAAACAACACAAAGCTATCAAAGGATACATTTTTTTTTAAATAATCTAAATTGTGCTTGAAGGCGCCATAAAGAAAAAAAAACCGGCTAAGTGCGAGTCGGACTCGCGCACGAAGCGTTCCATTCTATACCATTAAGAGGCACCTATTACAGACTTATTATTGGAAAATAATGGATTACGGTTTATGCATAAGGTTTATCTTTCTATTTGTATATGAAAATCTTAATGCGGTTCACAGAATAGAAAAAAAAGGCAACCAGAAGTAGAAAAGAAACTGTCCTATTTATTCTGCCTCGGGCTTTAAAAATACAATTATTAGAACTTGAATTAACATTAAAAAATCAGTATCAATATACTTTTTTTATAAAAATCTCAATATATATGTTGTACTTATTTATGAGTGTTTTTCATTGAAACAGGGTAGACAATAAGATTTTTTGCACTGAGTGCACTGAGTCAAAATCTTTTTGGATTTTTTATCAGCTTCACGAGATGGTAAAAATGTGCGTAGTTTTTGGTAACAACCAACACATCTTCTCCTTTTTTCACCCTTTTCGAGGCAATGGCGTGCGCTTTCAGGTGCTGAAAAACAATCAATCGACGTGATGCACAACACTGGTCGCGGGAAGCTCGCGTTGAGTGCGGTACGAGGTCAGGGGGGATATGGGACGTTTTAGCCTCGTTCCGCACTGCATTAAAATGATATTAATTCAGTGCGGCACGAGGCCTAAGACATCCGGTACCAAGGTAGGTACACCACCGAGTCCGGAACCATTAGTGATCTCAAATATATATTTATCTCTTTCCTACACTGGACCAAACCAAAGCTATGCCATTCGCACGACAGAGAAATTCACTTTTTTGCTTGCCGCACCACAGGGAAGTTGCATCAGGGGTGATTTAGGCCTCGCTTCGCACTTAACGTGTTAACGAGTCCTATTAAACTTAGCGATGAAACCGGGAGGTGGATAGTAGAATTCTTATGTAGGTAAAGGAAGGAAACCCCCTCGAGTTTGGCTTCCTTTCATTTGTTTTAACGAGTCGCATAAGTGTGTTTTTTTAGTATTTTAAACTATAATAATAATAGGCTACTAGACTGTTTTTTTATTGTTTTATAAAAAGCTGACCATACATTGAGCCGATAAAACAAAATTAAAAAGTGTTCAAAATTAAGCAAGTTTAAGAGCTTTGTTGCACTCGGTCTTTGTTGTCATTGTCTTGTTTAACAGACAACACACTATATCCACAAATGACGTCACTTGTTAGAACACCATACAAATTCCATAGTGACAATCACTTTGCGAGAAAGAGATAGAGCATCTCTTCCTAATCCAAACAAAAACTTAATGCGTATTTCTCAGAGCTTTATTAGCATATTGCGTTTAATTATATTTTTCACTAGCCGTCCGCCCCGGCTTCGCACGAGTGTAAGCTCGGCCTTTGGCCTCGCTACAAAATATAATATAGCCTATGTCACCCGGGGATAGTGTAGCTTCCCAACAGTGAAAGAATTTTTCAAATCCGTTCAGTAGTTTCGGAGCCTATTCATTACAAACATACAAAAATAGGTACAAATCTTTCCTCTTTATAATATTAGTGTAGATTAAACTTGTGCTACTAACAAATCAAACATCTATCCTGTCAAGTAGCCTATTAACATTCAATACAGTTTTCGGTAGATACTCGTACTAAGGGGTATTATAAGGCAGTAATGGCAATTAATAAATTAACAAGGAAGCAGGATGTATACGCGATATTGCCAAGCGTGTAATTTTAAATGCGAAGCGTCATTAAAATAAAATGGCGTAAAGTAAAACAAATGATCGAGATAAATATTTCGGTTGGATGGTTCGGCAAGGGATGGTTCGTTAGTTCCACGGCAGTGTTGAGCGGCGCAATGCATCCGGACGACAGAAAAACTGACTACGGCAAATACAAATCACGCTTCCTTTACCGACCGCCTCACTTCGTTCGAGCCGCTCATGTATTCCACTCGCTCGCTTCGCTTCTGCGACACTTTTGCGTACGTATTTAGCAAACACAACGAATAAACAAAACACACTAAAATCATTCACTTACTTTCAGTTGAATTGAAACGAGAAAATATTTACCGTCTCTTGTTTATAGCAAAATTCTACAGCAACTGGTAATTGAATTTAAATTCATCCATAGTCTTTTTTTATTCAGAAATAATGCTACCATATTGAGAGTTAATTTTTAAAGTTTCTCGCACTGTTCAGAATCTCATTTGCTGCTTCACTGCCCAAAAACATTATTTATTAACAAGTAAAAATCGTATTCTTTTCTTGAAATGGAGCATTGAATACAAAATGAGAGGAATATTTTAATAATGTAAATGCTAATGCAGAATACAAGGAAAATATAAATATTTCAGGAAATTCACGTGGTTAAGGTATTTTGGCATATTATACAGGGTTAATTTAAAAATACCAATAACCTCTCGGAAGCAGCTTCCTATACGTCATACTTTGATATAAACTTTGTTCTACAACTTTTCACGGAATTTATGTACAAAAAAAAGTTTGTACGTTTTTTAGTTTTGTATTTTGTATGATGGAGTCAGCAGCTCTTAAGCTTCGCTCTGGCCCCTGTTTCTTTCTCATTTGTGGCCGCGTAAAGTAAGTTATTGCCATTTAGAGTCATAATTTTAATATCATTGTTTTCGTATGGAAGAAAACGCAAATTTGCAAATTTTTTTATCATGGAACTAAAGTTGTTGGTTATATTGCATATTTGTTTTCAGTAGTTTATTTATATTTTAAAAATAGCCCTGTATACAGGGTTACTGATAAACAGTTAGCATTCTCTTAAGAGCAGCTTCAATACATCAAAACAAACAACTTTTGATAGCCAAATAAAAAAAATCGCGAAAAAAATATCGGCTGTGGCATAACATATATTTTGTCGGGAGTGAATGTTTTTTTTTTTATGGAACAACAGATTTTTTTTCGTTAATTTCGAAGTCATTGAACATAAGTTGTTTTTCTGATGTACTGGGACCCTGGGCCCTTTCTAAAGAGGATGCTAACTGATTTCCAGCCACCCTGTATTTCTTGGAAGATAAAACAAGTCGTATCGCAGTCAGAGTTCTCCCTGTACTAGTTCTTATGGAAGAGAAGTTTTGTGTAAGTTTTCCTTCGTACTAGTTCGTATTTCGTATAATAAAATCTGTTACATGAGACATCCGGGTGATATACCTCTACTTGAATAGACTAGAAAGTTCGTGACTGTTTGGGAGACTTTATAAATAAAATTAATTATAATCACCATTTAAAAAGTTCTCCTTTGCTTTTTTTAAAAAGTAATTCTACTTTTTGAACAACAATATGTTAATACCATCACGGCATTACCATAACAATTTGGCAAACTAAATTAATATGAATCTCTACGAAAAACGCCTAGAAACAGCTCTTCTGAATTTCAAGCGAAAATAGTAGATTGCTTACCTAGAGATGAAAGCAACCTATTCAGAATGTGGAAGGTGGGGTTTCCCAAGTTAAGTAATTTAATAATTACTTACTAATTACTTTAGTTTAATTTCTCATATTTGGAACGTTGTAATATCTCCATTAAAACCTTGATTAAACATGCCACTGTTCAATGGAGGTTTAAAGTCCCATATTAAAACTGAATTCGTATAAAGAGCAATAAACAACGAAGCAAATGATACTACAGTTCTAGGGTTTTTTTTCAACGTTGGCTCCACACGAATAATCTATTTTGGTAGTGTCATTAGTAAATTGTACATCTACCGCAAATATTTTTTATCATCTAACCGTGGCGGCACTGTATACTATGTACTGTATAATACTACACTACTTTTTTACTTAAACCATTTACAATTTTACTACTTTACTATTATTTTATGCTTAATCCTAAATAATAAGTACATACAAGTTGTGTGTTTAGTTAGTTCATCTCAATTCTCTGACTTCAGAGTACAGAGAGAAGTTACTTTTGTTCGTGAACTACACCTACCAATAAGATCAAAAAAGTTTTATTCGCCATAACGTTGAATCGCGTGCAGAGTAGTATTCTGTGAATTGAAAAAGATTATATTTTGCAGATTCTTCAAAGCAAACTCAGACCATAGAAATCCAACCAAAACATTTGAATATTGAGATGGTTTGATTGAAAAACAAATAAAGTGCGTGCGTGAGATTTCATTATCGTATCTAAATGGAAAAACTGTGTACGTTTTGTGCCATCGCATATTCATGGGGCATTTTCGTGAGTCGACCTCTCAAGATTTGCGCACCGACTAAGTAAACAACGTCTAATGGAGGGCTTCAGGAGGTTACGTGACGTATAAACATTTAGTCCCCTGCAATTTTCCCCAGCGATGAGACCGTATAAAAACCTGCCTGCGTTTAATTGCGGACAAGATTGAGCGGTTTGTTTTCAATTGTATACCTATTTGCGGGTAGTTGTTCCATGACCAGGTGACCTCCTGACCGATTTCCGCTTCCCCTCGATTCCGTGTTAGGCACCTATTGAATGTGTTTGAGGACCAAACACATACTATTTGTTCAGAGAATAAATCGTTTCGGTTAGAGCACCAATGTGAATTTTGAATTTGAAGTTAGATAGATAGAAACTCTTTATTGTGTACACCAGAAATAAAAATTACATATAGATAGAAAACACTTACGAGTTAGTGCCACAAGTGGCGGCCTTATCGCTAAAAGCTATCTCTTCCATGCAACCATTGGATATAATTTACGTAACAGGATCAACGGGGGATGCTAAAACACTTTTAGCACTTTTCGCTGCTTTTTTAAGTTACTCGTATTGAGAAATATTATTAGAATCAGTATCTATAAGAGCGCTGCTTTAGTGGAATATTTACGAAACAGGGATGTACCTTTATTAAATGTAGGGTAGTGCCTAAAATAAGATGTCAACCCCACGAGGCTGTCTAGCGGTTGCGTGATGATAGCTTTCTGAACTAGTTACTACCACAGACCTATTTGGTTATTTTGATGGGATAGAAGCCAGATCGATAAAACAATTAACCGATAAACTAAACAGACTGAACGAATATAGAGCTATAGATAGGTTTCCTTACTTACGTGTGAAGTCAGGATAGAATATTTTTTGTAGATTATATTTCGCAATTGGTACACCTGGTTAAAACTGATGTATCAGACCTAGCTTTAATTTTTTAAGATCTATTCAGTGATACATGAGGTCGCGCCCTCTTATTGCATTTGGGAACACTGAATAGATTTTTAATTAAGGTGACTGATCAAGATGAAAATGTTGACGGCACAATCGATATTTTCATCTTGACTGCACAATCAAATTTATGAGTTGCCATCTTTTATTTATGACGTTTGCTATTCGGAAATTATGATGAAATCTAGAAATACCTCATTTATTCAAATCGGTTTAGACTGTAGGTGGGAATATACAAATATAAACGTTAAAAAAAAATGCTATGCTTCGTCGGGTAAATAATTAACAAAACTTATCCATAGTTAGTGGTGAACTTAGAAAAAGTTACTTATCGTAATTACTTACATATGTGTAACTAGCTTACTACATACTGAACGTGAATAGCATTAGATACCTATTTTTACGCGAAAACTTACTCACAAGTTCACGGAAAGCCGCTTAGCATTCAGAAGTCATTGCTTGCAAACTTTCTAAAGGTAGTCTTTGTAGGTGAGTAGTGCGACTGGGGTGGAAGAAGGGGGTTGTAAGGAGGGAGTGGAGTAGGTATCACCACCGTCGCTGTTTGTGTAGCGCGGTCAACGACATTCAACACCATTGCTATTTGACATGAAAAGGAGTCGACCGATAGCATAGCTGTTTCGGGCTATGCTATATTTTATCCCAAGTGCCGATACTCGGCTCTCAGTTGAAGCGCTACAATGTGAAATCTGGAGTTGCTTTTTAGTGCACGCTGTATAATGACAGTTTTTTTAAACTCATGTTTATTATTGTGTAAAGTTCATCGTGGAATTATATCTGCGCTTAATAGCATTTTAGATTACTGTTTGTTCAGCAGAATAGATAAAATAAAATAGAAAATTGTGGACGTCAAACAAGTATTTATCACACTAATCACACTAATATTATAAATGCGAAAGTTTGTGCGTGTGTGAGTGTGTATGTTTGTTACTCCTTCACGCTGAAACGGCTGGACGGATTTAGATGAAATTTAGAATATAGATAGCTTATGTCCTGGATTAACACATAGGCTATTTTTCATCATCATCATCATCGAGTTTTCATCATCACGCAGGGGAAACCGCGGCTAGTAATAGTATAATGTGCAAATACACAAATATAAACTAATGTTCTGACATGTGTCAAAAACTTATTGTTTTTTTTAATATTCACTACTGTCTGCATGATAGTATAATTAGGGTCGTTATTACTCGTACATTTTAGAGTCTTTGTTGTCTAAAACCGGTCAGGTGCTCGTCTCGACCGCGTGAGTGTAAGCCGTTTCTTGATAGTTTTTGTTGTATGTTCAAGATGACGTTCTTTGTAAAAGTTCTATATCTACATGTACTCAAACAATAAAAAAAGGATTAGAAACTTATTTCAAGAGATTTGTCGTTCAGTGACGGCTTATTTATCATGGTTCCTTCGAATAGTCCCATCAATTATATTTATTTATTTATAATTATATTTATTTATTTATTTATTATTTAATTGGACCAAGTTGAAATCCAATTCTTAGTGATTTCATTTCTGGATCTGGTTCCACCACATGTTTGAACGTGAAGTATATGATGTTAACTGGATTGATTGAACATGAGCCACGATGAATTAAATACAAACAAAAAAAAACAGACATTAATGAAAAACAACAAAAAATAAACAAGATTTTTTCTTCGTGATCAAAGGGACCTTTAAAAATGTAATTTTCTCGTGATCCCATCAATAGGACCACTTAAAATCGGATTTCTTCGTGGTCCCATTGCATAGTTCCATGAAAGTTTCGAATAAGGCTCAGAACAAAAAAAACGGATTAATTTACTGAGATGTTGCCATAAACCTCACGCTTGGCAGGCGGCTTGGGGATCGTAGTACGTTCACCGTGTACTAATAGGACGCTGATAGGATGTAACTTAACGCTACCTAATACACAGTAAGCTGCTCCTTGACACATCCTATCGAGTAATGTATCTGATAAATCTCATGTTATCGAAAACGTGAGAGCCATACTCGAACACTGATAGCTTAAGAGCTGTCTAAAGTTTACAGTAAGGTGCACTAGCAATGTGCTCTAGAATTTAACAAAACAATTAACACACAATATAACATAGTGACGAATGAAAATGTTTATTTATTAAACAGAGCAATGAATAGATTTGTTTTTGGTTTGTGATCTTAAAAATTCGATGTAAATGTTTCTGCTACCTCGAAAAATATTGAACACCGATGATTATTTGTATTAAAATTTGAGACATCAAATAAAACTTGTTGAGCCGGTATTTATTTTGCAGCCAAAGTTCACCGACTAATAAAAGTAACTAAGACAGTACAAATAGCTCTCGGTCTACTATAAAATTACTGTGGAGCATAGGGAGAGAACAGAAATAACCTGACAATATCTATCACAAATAGATAGTATGCGTTACAATTACTTTGTCCATATGTTTTAGTTAATTAATAAAAATAAAAATAAACTATTTGGGATATTTACTCAACCATGTAATTATAATGACATGTCTAGATAAGTTACTCCGTGAGCTTTTAAAAGCAAACTGCTCTATGAAGTTTTTCAGCGACTAATTTTCAGATCACTACTATCCGTCAAAACTTGAGGAGTGTATTTTTAACACTTTTTTATTAGCTTGGTATGTATCTATGTCACGCAATATTTGAACATGATTTTCACCCCTTTCAAAACGATGTATTGATTTGAAACTTTGCACACTTATCAAGGACCAATGACAATGCAATAATTCAAATAGTTTGTCACATTATCGTTAACAAGATCTTCAGGATTAGCGAATCTCGGGATTCGTCATGCCCTGACACAAAAACGAGGCTCTACATTTGAATTTTTGTTATAATAATTGATTAGTTAGCCTGGCTTTGTTAATCTGGACTAACTAAATACTTTGTTTGTTTTCGTGCAAGTGGGCATTACTATCACATAATTATGCAGGAAATAAAAATACAGGACATTTTTTTAAAAAATATTTTTGTTTTTTTTTTGGTGATTTCTTTCCCTTTTCAGCATGCCCTTGTTTATGAGGAACTAGAAGAATGACAAAACAAAAAATTTTTTTTTTTTTAGTTTAGGCGTGCCAAAGTTTTGGGAAAACCTGGAAATGCCACCTTAAATTAAAATATTGAATCGAAGGTATGGATAAAATTTGGTGTGGAGATAGTTTATGTCCTCGATTTTTATCCAAGAAGAATGGTTGATTTCTGTAGGATAGCTCTTTTCAATACCAGAAAAACTATCGAATCCTGTAGGATAAGTAAAAAAATCGCGCTTGCTTCGCTCGCGCATTTTTACTAAGTATATAGAAATCTTCCAGTTCTTCCTTCTTAGTATTGTTCACCTTTTCTATAACATAAAAATTTGGTGGAAACATTGAATACGGGCCCGGTGACAAAAAATCCAAGCCCAATTGTTGGGTTTGTATCCATGGATCCCAGTATCAGATTGAATTAGCCATGGATCCCGAAGAGTTGTATCCACCGATACTGGGATCCGTTTAGACATAAAAAACTCAACTTTTCTTTAGAAGTAGTGCGGCATGCTGGGGTTTAAGTAGCCAGCAGGAGCGATACTCTTTCATGCGAAAGTGGTTAAAAGAAAAAGTCGCCAAGAAGAATTTCGCGATAGGTATTGAATAAGCTCAAATGTCATTGCTTGCAACGGGGAGCACTTCGGGAAAAGTCAGGGTTAGACTTTTTTGCATAATGATAAAATCTATATTTATTTTGCCCGCAATCTTACCGAAGCTTTGATTTCATATTCAGCAGCTAAAGTAAAATAATTGGGTGAGTAGATAATTAGATAACGCGTAAAATGTGTACATGCTACATAAAGTAGCTAAACCGAAAGCAAACATTTCATTAAGTTCAGCATTCAAATATCTGCGTGGGCGAGAATTTAACCTGGATTTTTCTGTTCATAACACATTCACGCTACTACTGATACATATCAGTCAGAAATAACCAAATAGATACAATAACCCAATAACACTTTATTTGACACCATAAAAGTAACATTTCAATAAAAATAAGTAAGAAATAAGTACAACAGGCGGTCTTATGTCTAAACAGATATCTTCCAAACTACCAGGCAAGGGCACAACGTATACAGCGTGTACCTAAAATACAATGAGGTTATATTACGCAGTACAATATAACCTCATTGCTAAAATATTGCTTCTCTGCTTACAAGAATACCATGATTTTTGCTGTTGCTTAGAACAACGCGAGCAAAGCCGTTGGCAGAAGCTAATTTAAAAACAAAAATATGGTAAACATTAATGAAAATTTCTGCAATTTCCTCGTAGGTATAGTAAAAAAGCATATACATCACTTGGGAGAAACGAACAGATTTTAAACTCTGGTGGATTATGGCCCTCGCTACGCTTGCGCCACAAATGGCACCCTCGTTATGTTCGTATACCCCTGCAAAAAGTAATGTACTATTTCTAAACGGCTTTAGTTCGTGTAATTACTACAAATACTGCCTAGACAACAAAATACAAACCCCCTAGTTAGGGTCTCGTTACGTCCTCCTTTCTCACAGTAATAATTATCTAAACGACACTTGTTGTTAACACAATTGTACTCAGAGGTACATTTAGTACCTACTGAAAACAAAATAAGCACTAACAACCAATATCGAGAGCTCTTTCTAAATGGAAAGATACGACACTTCGATTCTTTGATTATTTTCATTTGAGCCGCTTCGTTTCAACTTTTACGACTACCTATGTCTTCTGAGGGCGATAACTTAGTCATTTTATGCTCACCCCTTCTTGCTTAGGTGTACTTACTCTCTGGGAAGTTCAACATGTGAGTCCCTACGGGGCGTCATAAACACGCATATACTTACACCATATTCCATTTGAATTCCTTTTCTCTTACACCTTTTATTACTCTAGTATTCTTCATTAACGGAACAAAACAAAGTTTTCCAAGCGTTCGATAGAGGTTTACAGGTGTAATAAAAATCAAAGTGCTAAATAAAAGAAGGCGAAAACAAAAGAAACTTGGGTCGGGCTGGGGACCGACTCGAGGGTGGAGATTCGGTTGCGCCACTTTATAGTTTTAATATCGTGAGGTCTGACTGAAATCGCTGGAGTTACAGCGCGAACACGCTTTCACTACAAATGCGCTTACTTTCACAATCGAGTTTAATAATATAACCATAAGAATATAAACATATCAATAAAATATCTTCCTAGTATGTCGGGGAGTTCGATACGGTCGATTCAATACAGTACAGTAGCATGGGACTCGGTTTATTGCAGCTATTCATAGCAGCATAATATCGAAAGGACTATGTAGCTTGTATTACGTATCGTTGCGGTTTCAATATGCGACCCTCGGCTCCGAGGCATTGTTTATAACGCGCCACTTGAAATAATTAAAGTCTCTGCAAAAACCGAGGATCTGTAACTGAATTAGCTGCACGTCGCACTTGTGCAAACGGACAACAAAACAAGTTAACGTGGGGAATACCTGAGCAAACGTTAATTTAAAATAAACATTTTATTTGCAGCCTCATCGTGGTAATGCAAAAAACTCCGGCACACGGCTTAGGTAGGCGGGTGAGCGTAACTTATTTTCGTTTTATATTTTCCTGGAGCTGCCTGCGGCGCCCTCTCTCGGGGCAGATAATTTCGTATAGGCTACGTGCTGTCCCTCGGTGTCGAGGCTACGTTGGCCTGAAGTGCCTTCTAAACCTAGCAGCAAGGAAAACGAATTAGTCGCCACCACTCGGCCAACACAAAACAAGTACAATTCAAATAACATGTAGATATATCCATGGATCAAATCTTCAGCGTACGTAACGGACTAATTATTTTGGTAATAAAGTACAATACATCTAATCACATTTTTAGTTACTACGGAACGGAGAAAGTATCATGCATTTGGAGTTAGAGGTTGTGTGTGTGTGTGTGTGTGTGTATATGTAATGATCATGTTTGCATAACTGTTGCATGTTTACTATTTTTCTCTAAACGGCTGGACCAATGTTTTATGTAATTTTTTTATAGCGATCTTTTAACTACAGTAGCTATATTTGATCAAAATCTGCGCAAACTCTTAAGAGTAATCAGCTCTTTTCAAAATAGGTCGTGGGTTTTGAAAATTGAGATTGCATTCCTGTCAGTAATTGCATTTCTGTATATGTGACTTAAAATTGTAGCTATTATATGAAACTTCTGTTGGTTGCTAATCAATGTAATTACATAAGTGACAATCAATTGACTACCTGTTTGCTCGCTGCCTTCGGAGTGAAATATTTAGTTAGGTATTTCGTTTACGTTTTCCTCAACTATAAATTTACGTGTGGGACACCCTTGATTAACACTTATCATTGCTTACCTTGCCTTTAGGAAAAGGAGAGTTTTTTCCATGTGGAATGATTATCATCACATAATAATCTTTTAATGAACCTTTCGCTTCTAGGTAAATGAAACTGTGATTTACCTAGAATAGCAGAAAAGTGATAAAGTTCTCGTCAAGAAGTTATGCTTTCAAAAGATATAAAATTTTACAGAAACAAAGTTTCGAGTAAATCTATTGAAAAGGCTTAGCAGAAGTTATTGAAATGCGCAAATAACTTCGCCGAGACTAAATCATAATCAAAGAGCGACATTATTCGAGGCATCTTGAGTCTTGAGAAATTCGTGCGAGCTTTTTCAGCCTGTCACACAGACATGAGACGTGATGATAATTTGGCCTTTGAACGTCTCTGCTACTTCGTCGTAGGCTGGAGTTATATAAGCAATGTCAAGCCAAAGATTAAGGGCAAAGCAACATGGCAGACATAAACTTTCGGAGAGGAAAATATGAAAGTTTTATTACACACGGTCGCATAAAAATAAGAGAGGGTAATTAATTTGAGAGGCGGTGGAGGCGCAGAGGACATAAATTGTGGTTTAGGGGACACTCGTCTATAAAGTAGGGCGGAAGGTGACGGGACGTGAGCGCCGCTCCGCGTCCTAGATCCGACTTTTTATGGCAGGACGCTATCGGCCCTCTCATCTACTCCAGACTTAGATAGTGGATCACGCACGTATGAACGAACGACGGCTGTACAAAAACTTGACCCACTTTCATGCGAGTGTGCAACTGCGAATGACTGCGGAAACTCAGCGTTGAAATCTGCGTTGAAAATTGATAGTGTATTTTAGATTTATTTGCACTTAAAGTTTTGGGTATAAGGTATTTGTTTTTTTTTCCTAATAAATTTATTTTATTTTTACGCTAAATGTTTTATGTATGATCAGACATATTCAATACAAAGCTTAAGAAAGGCGATGCTATGAATTTCAAATATTGAGTAAGATATTTTAGAAGCTTTTGTAGGTTCAGTAGAAGTTTTATGAGATTTCTGAAACAAAAATTATTATGAAGAAAACTTTTTGCTTTCACTATTTCTCGGAGATAAAAACATCAAAAATATATCTTTGTTTACGCTCAAAGTGAACCAAACAAATAAGTATTTGGAAGGCAGTTGGGAATCTATAACTCAATGCCAAGTTCTACAAAGTTGGGCAACTCGTAGCGAAGTACTCGGCAGGGCAGACAGAAACAACTCCAACCGCCATTTTGTTTCTAAGTTACCTGTAAACAAAAACAATTCCATCAGTTATGTGTGAAACCAGAGTTAAGATCTGATAGATCTTTATTTTTAGAAAAGTAGTTCTTGTTTTATTTTGAAATGAAATAAGCAAGAGCACTAAAGAGTTTAAGTCTATTGGTCAACATTAATTAGTTTTTTGACCGAGCAAAGCAAAACTAACAGTTTTGGGGAACAAATCGACGTTTGCATGTCAGATTGTTTGTTCGACTATAAATTGCATATTGTTGATCCGATCTTCATGAAATTTTGTAGGCAAGTACTTTTCAAAAAATTTTTAATTGGCTTTCGTTTCACCTCAATGTTTCTAAGAGTTCGAATATTAGCAAAATCGGTACATAGGTTGTGAGAATATTAGGGGTTTGGTCGGAGGTCACAGTTCGGGGAGAACAATTACTTAGTTATACAGATGTAAAGTCTAGTATTTTTCAATATATATATATATTCCGTCTTCTGATTGTATCTGCGATCAGTTATGTGTTCTACATATGTATAAGCAGATGTCTTGAATGCAGGGTTTGTTGTGTAAAATATGCCCTCCAGTAAGGACATCTCCTGTTATGTATTTTCTGGATGGTCCTTTGGTATTTCTGGGGATAAAATTAAGTATATATTTATTGTTATTATAATCCAAAAATTTATTTAAAAAAACTGTTGTCGAACTTTAACAACAATGTAATATTACAATGTATCTATGTAATAGCCGATACCTATGTAATGTAAGCATCATTCAAAAAGTTTCAACTTTGTAACTGCCCAGCTGCGTTATTCGTGTCACAGCTTTAACGTTGGAAGTCATATTGATTATAAGTAAAGCGACATGAGCAGTTTCCAATTTGGACGCGGCGAACTTTTATGTCGACAGCATTACGTGAGCAGAAACGTGAGCAATAAGATTAAAAATAAATTATGTTCCGTGTAAAGGTGGCCGTAAACTGGGAGACGTAGGCACGTGTAAAAACCTTGTGGCACTCGTAAAGGGATGAGCCGAACCTTTGTTTGCGCCGATCACGTTTCTATTCGCAGAATTATTTGCTATTTACATAATTGTGATTTTGCAAACGAAGAGGAAAGCGACTACGAATGTCCTGCTTTGTAACAAGTCATCTGATTTTCATGATATACTCAGTCCAATATTTTTTAATCTTTGATAGCTGCAATGTATTGTAAAAATCCGAATGAAACTCGTAAATTCTAATAGCTTATTTTTCATGAAGTACTTATGCAGTTCTAATAGCTTAATTTCACAAGTTATTACATTAAACATAATAAATTAAATTCTAAAACTACGGTAATACAGAAAACTAAGAAATTAACTAAGTTTAAAAAATAAAATAGATCTATGTTTTGCCACCAAAATTAAATTAAAACTAGCAAACTATAGCTTTTGTTAGGTTAGTTATTCAAAGAAATATTTTAATAAATTTTCTCTGAAAGCTTTTAAGGCCTATTTTTATTTATTATTGTCAATAAGTCTGCGTTTGACCATCAACTATCCTGTTGGTAAGCGACAATGTTTGTTCATATTTCTCTGGCTATGTTTTTGTTTTTGTTGTTTTGTAATAGCTAAAAAAATAGACTCAGAGGCTACATACACCAATGAGAACTACGACAAAGGCCTTTCACGCATCGCTCACATAGACACACCCATATCAACCAGAACGCACATTATGCTTCTTTTTTACGGATATTTATTTTGAAGCTGTGAACAACTGAACTATTGCGGTTTTCTCGACATTAATAGTTTAGTGAATTTCAACGAACACCCCGCTGGCCTTGTGCGGACTGTTGGTTGAATAATTTGTGATAACCGCTTTCATTTATTAAACTTTCAGTGGATTTCCATGACTAATTTGATAGTTTTAGCATTAATTGTTTTCGGTACTTATGCTTCGTTATCTACGCATGGCTGGTTGCTTGTTTGAATGGGTACATTTGGGGCTTTTGACTTGTTATTTGTAGAGGAATAGGAATCATAATATTTTATTGTTGCTTTAGCTGAATAAGACTAATTTTGAAAAACGTTTGACTTAGTACACCATTACTTACCTAAGTTATGATTATTCTTCACATAATTTAGTACATAAGTAACAGTACGTTTAGTACTAGTTAAGTTCACTACAAGTTTAATTGACTGAGGAAAGCGATGGTCCCATTGTCCCAGAAAAAAATATAGTTAAAAAAATGGCACTCCACGGAAACCGGTGTCCGTGACTTTTGTTATACTTACATGTAACTACAGTTTTGTTAACTTAAGCGAATTAACTTTAGCTATACACAATACAGGGAGAGGAAAGATAGTTATATCTTAATCTAAGGTTAAAGCAATTTAGTCATGTCATTACTAGTTTGTGTGTATACCGCGAGCAGACCAGTGACCCGCAAGTAGCACCCGATCACGAGTATGACTCAGGTGCCAGCCATCGCCCTTCTCAACCATATTTGAGGGAAGAGGGAAGAGAGAAGAGAGAAAATATAGGTTTGTGTATGTTTGTTTGTTTATTTGTTCGACGGTAACTTGTGGACTGTTGAACCGATCGTTATGAAATTTTGTAGGCAAGTAGTTTAAATTTTTATTTGAAAAATATATCGTGCGTTTGACCTTGTTTGGATTTTCGTTTTGATCCTAGTAGTTTTTTTATGCCGTTGTTCCAAACAAGCTAACAGGCCGCCTAATGGTGAGCGATTGCCATCGCTAATCGATACCTCTAAACACCAGGGGAATCACTAATAGGTTGCCGACCTAGACACTATTAACAACATTAACAGAACCTTATATTAGTAAAAAAATTGGTTCTAATACAGACAAAATCGGTAAAGGGATTGTGACAATATAGTTAACACGAGGTTACAGTTCGGGCCTACCAACCAATCACTTGTAAATTATAGACAAAATCTAACACATCAATCTATGACAAAAAGTGCCCTGAGATTTTTGCCCCAAGCGGCAGAGGTAAGAAAAAAAGAAAAGTTTTATGATAATTAACTAACATTTCGTAAGTAATTGTATAATAACTGCCTGAATAATACCAGTGTATTCCATGTTTAATTGTATTCAGGGGGAGAAGTGTCCGTAAGATATTATTTTACTGTGCGAACTTTTTACAGCGTGCAGCTGGCTCCGCCGTAATTTGTCCGAGGCCGCAGTAAAAAATGTAGCCAAGTTTACGAGTACGAGTGCTAACCGTTTAACAATGTTGACGTTTTTGTATCGAGATCTAATGCTATCTCAATCTTACATCTTCTAGAAAATACTCGATAACAAAATAAGTCCGCATACCCTGACTTATTTGACTAAGTTTACAGCTTTCTTGAATCATTTTGTAGCGATGGAAGATTGTAACATGACTAAGTATCATACTATTGAAAAAGTTATAGTATATTACTAACGTCTTTACCCACAGGGACAACCCTATAAGAATTGTACATATTTCGGGATCCCGTGTCACTTAACGAGACTCCAACTACCTCTGTGCAAAAAATCGCGTCGATCCGTTACTCTGTTGCTACGAAGTCACAGAAGGAAAAACAAATAGAAATATTCACAAAGATATACTGGTAAATTACCTACACATATTTTGATATCTGCCTGTAAGTTTACACGACCTAGTACTTAGCTATGATTTCGTTCAACCTGCTATAAGGAAAAACTCCTGCGATCGTTTTGCGTCATTTTGTTAGGTAGAAAATAAGCCTGTATCCTCGGAAGAGGTTAGTAACATAAAAATAAGATTCTTCCGGTGACGATGTTGCTTCTCAAAAGTGACTATCACGACGAGAAAAACCGTTCGTTAATATGACGCCTGGTGGATAGAATAAGAACACATTAAGGTTTTGTTGCCTCCTTAGATCAGACTAACAAGATATGGTAAGGTGGCATAGTGGGTGCAATTGCATCAGGCCTAAATCAGGCTTGATGTATTTAGTCAAACTCACCCTGCAAACGAGCTTACCGCTCGTTTTTTGCCTGTGGGCTGTTAGTTCATTGGTGACGCTACAAGTTTCTTAGTGTGTGTGAAAAATAAGGAAGTGAGTTCGCTTGAACTTAAGGTTTTTACGTTAATCGGTTTAGCGGTATGGTGAAAAAATATCATAAGTCTTCATAATGAAAGCTCTAATAAAAGAGGTACAATTTTGAAACTAGCGTAAAACATCAAAGAGAAAAAAATATATAAAAAGATACTGACTGAACTGAAAAGAGTAGACTTTCCACGCCCACTTGTACAGCCCGATACTGCCTCGACTCTACAGTTGGTTTGTAAGATAACGGATAAAAGTGGGGGAATGACTTTCCCCCAAAGGTCTTCCCGCTGAGCTTCAAGATGAAGTGTTTCAAAAAAGGCTGCTACAAATACTTCTCCTGGCTTGCAAAAGCTCCGTCAACACTAGAGTTGCAGGTGTCAAGAGGTGGCGGTTTCTGCTTAGCATCAGTTGTAACGAGCGCTTGTTTGCCGCTCTTAAAAAAAAATACAAAAAATAACTGTATACAGTTGTAGGCACTTTAAGTTACAGTTTCGTGACGCGTGTCCTTGTGTACCTGGATTTTTCCGATTTTCCAGTGCCGTGTAGACGTGCGCACTAATCTATCACGTCTGCGCGCCGACGTGTATTAATGGACAGAGAATACATTTGTAGACAACGGCCAGCCGTGACGGCCGACATCTGTTCAAATTTTACTCGTATACCTTACCTGAGTTTATAGCTGTTACTAGTATGTCTATGATATATGTGCGATACATTAAAATAACGGCGATCTTATTTTCAGGCAATTCAAAATGTGTGTTCGTACTTATTCGTACTTATTGCAAGTGCTCAACAACCTACATACATGGTTACGCGGAAAGGATGTACTAAGCTGAAAGGAGTCCGTTATACGCATCATTATGAATAAATTTTACTATGGAACTAACTTTGAAATAAAATCAGCAGTAACATTTGGTCAAGAATTGAATGGCAAATTTATTTTTCGCGATTTCAGGGTTGGTGCTATATTAAAAGTTGCTCATAATGATGAGTATAACCGTCTTTCGGCTTAGTGTAACCTTTTCGTGTAACCCTTATAACCTCTGTCACTACCCGAGAAACTATTATATTTTTTTTAGCCACCGGTCCATCTTATACTACATGAATTGGTTCAAGAGGGATCTATTAAGCTAGTTATAAATAAAAATTGCACTTTTTAATTATATTTACTGCGCTCTGCGGTTTCATCCGCGTGGACATCCTTTCAGGAACCGTATATTTTCCAGGATTAAGATCATATTAAGACTTTGCGGCTCTCCTACTATCTCTATTTAAAAAAAAAACCGCGTCGATTCGTTTCTCTGTTGTCGCTTGTAAGAGAAACAAACATACACACTTTAATGTTTGTAATATTTGGTGTGATTTTTTTCTTCCACTTTATGCCATTGTTTTTACTAATTTATGTTCAGTATTTTTTATATAATGAAAAAGAGCTGCAAAAAGGCAAACGGTACGCCTGGTGGTAAGCAGTAATCGCCGCCAATGGACATCTGCTACACTAGCGGCGTTATCGATGCTTTGCCAGCCCGGAGAAATGTTTGTAAATACTCTTTTTGAAACGCTCCATGTTAAAGCACGAAGGGAAAACCTCCGGGGGAAGGTTATTCCACACCTTGCAAGTTCGCGAAACAAAGGAGCTGAGGAGGAGGTGGTATTTCCAGCTTTGCAAGATGTGACTCCTTTAAAGGAGTAAGCTGATATGTGTAGTGTTCCCTATGGCTTTCCGGAGTCCATAGGGAACATCACAATTCAGCCGAATCCTTTAAAGGAATCGGCTGATATGTGAAGTGTTCTCTATGGCCTTTCGGAGTCCATAGGGAACATCACACATACCAATTTGACGGGACTTTCACTGGCAGATAGCTGATGTTATAAGGATTCCTCCGATTCCTTTAAAGGAGTCGGCTGAACTGATATGTGTAGTGTTCCCTATGGCCTTTCGGAGTCCATAGGGAACATCACACATATACATACACAAATCAATTTATATATATATAGATAGATTAGTTCTGTCACCTCACTGTCGCTGTTGTTAAGATGGACATGGAAGTTGCGCGCACAGAAGCGATTTCGACCTTTAGTCTTCTTGTGAGATGTCGACTGATCTATATAATACGTCAAAAGAAAAGAAAGAGCAAAGTTCCTAAGTAGCCATCTAGAACGCTTGAAGAGCAAAGAATAATGACAACGACAAAAGAGCATTCAAATATAACAACAAAGCAGTTGTTTGATAAAAAATCCGAACCGTGATTTTAGGGAGTGCTTACATGATCATAGATCTCTTTGCGTTTCCCTCACAATTATGAGGCTTTCGGCTTTCTCAGATGAGGCCGGGAAATTCATTACTTACGTAGAAAGCCTACGCTTTTATCTCGGAAGATGTGCTTTTGTAATCACATTACGCAAATGAGAGCTCGAGTATTCACGGTTGGCTCGCGCCGGGTCGTGATCCCGACAAATGTCTCCTACACTCGACAGTCGAAGCTTACCTTACACTTATCGGTAATCAAAGCTTTACGATACTACAAATGAGCAATCGCTTTGAATTCAAACGGAATGGGGTATTTCGTGTTGCTAATGATTTGTGATGTTTTAAGAGTGTTACTTGGGAATACAACCATGAATTCAAATTCAAAATTCAAATTAATTCAATGAAGATTTCAGAGTTTGCAGATACGCGCTTTTAGCGGGCGAGCTTTGCACGTTCACACGCGTATGGTGACTTGGGTGCAGAAATCTTATCCACTTGACACAGTGGTAAAAAGACTTGTAATACGTTAAAAAAAAACTTAGTAAGTGTCAGGGAAATTTTTGGTTAGAAAGTTTTTCATGAATGTGATGCAATCAAATATTCAAAATATATTTAAAAGGTAATCCAAGAAATCAGCAAAAACTAAAAATAAATTGCTCTCATTATCATTTCCCGAGTTTGGCAGAAGTCCTACGCTCGCCAGGAGAGCAACTCCATTTCCTGCTACGTGCTACGTTTGCTACGCCGTAGCTCGTAGCCGTAGGATGCACTGCATAGATTCAAGTGCCTTTCATCGTGAATAAATCGTACTTTCTGTATTTTTTTATCTGATACCAGTTGAGAAGTTATTTGGGTCGAGTATTTCTACGTTTTGCGTTATAACTCGTAAATATAGAGGAAATTCTTGTACATTTTTACTAGTATTACTTTCTTATATGAAACGAAAATTGTGTTATTGAGTTTTCATAACATCGATCATTTGTAAAGAGTAATCAATCACGGCAGTTCGTCACTGAGCCACCATTAGTAGCTGTGTAGCCACTATAGTAATTACCAGTTTCAAAGCTATTATTCCAAATTGACAGCAATTAATCCATTAGGCAATACTTTTCATTATTCTCCATGATACATTTTTGTAGATTTTACCGATCATATTCCAATTTATATACTATCGTGATATGGGTCGCATGTGAAATGAAATATCAAACAAATTACTTCGATCAACGATAATAGACAGGCCCTATTCTGATGTTCAACAGAAATAGAGTGTGGTATGTTTAAAAGGTTTATTTATTTGTTTTCGATGCGGAAGATTAACGAGTGATCGCGTTTCGTGCCGTTGGGTAATGAAAGGAGTTGTCAGGGCGCGGTGGTACTGCCGGCAACAGCGGTGCCAGTAGGCACTAAGAAGATTGAGTTGCGGTCACCTGCCACTAATTAGTTAAGTTCTTTGTAGAGCTCAATATGTTGGTAATGAGAAAAAAGTAAATGACAAACTCGGGTTCATAGTTCAGATACATCCAAACTTGTTGATTTAGCGTTTGACCTTCAACAGTTTGCTAGGTTGTCTTGGGAAGGTTTCACTGGGTGAAAGACTTTACTGGTGGCCGGCATAAAAATTACGGTAAGCAGAGTGCGCAAGAGCGCGGCAGCCGACTGTCATCCATCACGCGGGGGCGGCCGCCGAGCGCCTGACGCGGACAAATGAAGTGCGATTTGATCCGACACCCGCGGTCACCGCCGATCTCGCATTCATTCACTACTTATGCAGTCACTGAAAAAAACAAAGAGCCCGCCTCATTAGTGCAGCTATAAGACTTATGTTTTATTCAAGCCATAGTCGGAAAACGGCTAACCCGACTAATTTAACTTTTAAAACAAGTGACAAGTGTTAAATTTAGTTTTTAATAACGGAAAACGTTTCGAATTTTACAGCAATTAGCGGCGACTTGAACGTATTTAATAGCTTTGTTGCCGCTTCAATTGCTTTCGTTGTATGATTTAATAACATTGCAACAAATTGCTGATTAATACGAGTATCACACTCAATTATTTAAGTGAATTTTTCCGCCCCGTTAATCGCTCTTTCATTTTATTTCCAATAGCATGGAAACAAAGCCTTGTAATAATAAATGTTGCCAAAATAGGGTACGGGGTAATCGGCCCTAGGATTCCGTTCTTCCCTTTAGTTAGTTTCGATTGTGCGGCTTTAGAGCCCACTGAGCTTCAGTCGTTCGCTGCGAAGCTTGTGTGGATTGTGGGATATCGGAAAATGTCTTTAGAGTTGATGTCTTCGGCGAATGGTGTGCGAATGACTGAGAACGATAACTGCTCTTCGAATACAAATGTTTTTATGCCTCAAATAATATGTAAAGAATAGAACAACGCCTCGTTAAAAGTTCGCAGAGCACCCACAATGTTAAATGCGCAATGAAAAAGTGCGCGCTGCTGTATATCAAAGTTAACTCAACCGAGCACGAGTATTCGTGAAAAATAGCAACAGAAACATCGCGTTCATTATCATCTCGCCTTAATATGATGGGAGTTGGCAGACTTCCCGGGCTACTACAGCGGATAATTTAGTTTTCGACTACGTGCAGTGAATTATTAGTGCTTAATCTTAGATGACGACTGGGTAATCCTGCTTGATTTAGATTGTAAGTGACGCGTTTTATCTTGATTATTGTATCTTCCAGAACCGGTAAGGTAATCTAAATCTAAGGTATTTATGGGCAAATGGAATTGCGGGTCTAAGTTTTTGGACCTTAAGTTATAGTCATTTATTAATTACAAATTCAATTTGCACGTCAATATAATAATCATTTCAAATTACCTAGTTATTTGTATTTACCCAGTGTATTTGACTTATTAGCGCCATCTAGTAAAGCTCTCCGGAAGGATAGACCTGAAAAACTCTCATTGGTTAGGTTATTTAACTATTTATTGAACCATTGTTCACGTATTAGTCAAGATTCATCATTGATCGAGAGTTGTACCTCCAAGTACGCAGGTACGTATTCGCGTAATCCGTGTGACGCATCTATTAAACTAATAGATTAGGAAATAAATTTCCGCCGGCTTAATGGCTCTGTCCTAATTTATTTACTGTCAAGAAGATCGGGTGACGCTAATTTAATTGTGAGTGAATTAAGGCCACCTTCGAGAATATCGTAAGGACCTTCGCCTGCGAGCATTTGAGCAATAAATACATCACTTGCGCGCATGTCACCAGCGCAAACATTTCCATGTGGGTAATATATTATCCATGAGAGTGAAATACTTACATTACAACGATATTTATGAGGGTATGGATGAGTTACGTACCGGGAATGACAGTAAAGCGATATCTGGATCATCGTTTCGGGTAATTAAAAATTAATAAATAAATATCTGGGACACTTTTGCATACACAGTCATCTGACCCCAAACTAAGCAAAGCTTGTAATATAGCTGCCAGGAACTGATATACATACATATATATTTTTAAATAGATTAAATAGATATTAACACTCAGACATAGAACAAACACAAATGTTCATTACATGAATGTTTGCCCTAGGTGGTAATCGAATCCACGTCCTCAAGCACATAAGGTAGGTTCGCTACCAACTGCGCAACCGGGGCAGTCAATTAAATCTGCATTATCAATAAAATGTTGCTCGTTTACACGCACTTTATGCGCACCACGTCTATGGACTCGGCTTCTCTAGATTTACACGCGTCGCATTGAGGTGCGCTCTCTGTTCTCAAGGGCCCAAAGTTGCAAAAAGTTGAGGCAAAAACTGCTTTTCCAAACTATTCGGCACTTGCCATGCATATAAATCTTATTGAAAACCATTATTTAAAATATTTCCAGATTGTATCTGTTCGAGTTATAGCGAACAAACTGTAATATATTCAAGACGCCCTATCCCAAAGGTAATAAAATTTCACCATTCAAATTGACCATTTCGTAATATGATCTAAACAAATAATGTTTCTTTAGTAGTTTTCTTTTTGACTAAACTATACACAGTATTATGTTATGTCAGGATGATACAGCTCTGAAATTTGGCAAAGTCCACAGAGCTTCGTTCATTCGAACTTTTGTATAACCACTAATTTTATTTCTGAACTATTAATATTATGTCCGCAATTATATGGTTTTGGCAACAGAATCCTAGCATATGCGTGTCTCGACACGTTCTTGACCAGTTATTTATACGTAGATATATGCAAATTAATATTTTTTTACAGAATATAGATAAATTGACACCATTGAAAGTTGACCAGCAGGCTATGGCAATTCTTATGCGTTGAGCCAGATACACGCCCGTATTTTGGTCACGCGTCGTATTTTTCAAAATGAGATGATTTTTGAAAATGAGATGAGCTCCCAGTCCCCAAGGGTTCAATGAACAATAAGTTTAAACTACAATTAAATAATTTCAAAATAGTCATAAAAAAAATGTTCACGCGGGTGAAATCCCGGGACGTAGCTAGCTTACTACATTTTAACATTTAACGGAGTTACTATCTAAATAAGTAATAAGCTAAAACGACTGATAATTCTGGTATTCCGTGGGCGTCTAACAAGTCCGAGTGATAATGCGTGACAATAATAGGTCACAATCGAATATTTTGAAAAGGTGAAGTTATACGTCTCAGTAGTCAGTCATTAGAGGTTGTGGTTTGTACCCTTTTCAAAGCTGTGGGCGCGACTGTCGGCTTATACCTGAATAATTTAGTAGGCACGCTCCCGTGCGCGCTACGTGTATGACGTTTATCACGACTCTTGCGATTTAACCAATTATTGGCATACGGTCAACTTGTTCCGAAATCCGGACGCATTTTATGTTAGTAGCTTTTTGCCCAAGGGAAACCGGGAATCGGAATCTCATTGCTCAGTATTTATTTGGATATTCGTTTTTGCCTGCTGTCAAATATTGTATGTATTTTCTCGCTATCTCGAATACGTAGGCGAATACAATGTTTCTATGTCGACATTTTATTATTTTTTGTCATTCGTCATCATGAAATGGGGAAAGTTTTATTGAAAGAAAAATAATTCGAATAAATCTGTTTAGAGGCACAGAATTTCGAGACTATGCGAGTTTAAATAAATCACCAGTGTTTTCATATTTTGGCTTTACGTAAATTAACATCGTTAATTTTAGCTAAGCTGGCAATGTTGCTGTTTTTGAATAATTCTTTTATAAAAGGCAATGAACTACAATAGCCTCGTTATTTATGAGACTGATATTTCAAGTTTATAGTCGTATTTTTGTCATGGCCGGTTTACACGTAACGGAATGTGCTGAGTATATGCGATGCGTATCTACACGTAGGTACGTGCAGGGTTGGTATTCTACATTTAGAGACCTCTATTCTATATATCGATTAGTAAGAGTCAGCTTCACTTAAAAACCAGATACTATTCCATGCTAGTTATGTTTATCATCTTTGACCACATCATCAGTCACACGTCACGCTCACCGAACACAGTTACCTCTTTGCACGTTTTCTGCATTATTGAAGATAAAAAACACTTAGTAATAATTATTGATGAATTTTTTATTGAAAAAGATAGAAAATGCAAATATTTCGAGATTTTTTTAAATCTCCTCCGTGATTCTATAAAACATCGACACGCAAATTGCTTTATATCATTTGAAAAGTTATACTAAGAATAATGCCCTATCAGTTTTTAAAAATTATCAGTGGTTTTTTCTTTAAAAAATAATAAATTATAGATTTTTCTATTGTTTGTACCTTTTCCTCTGGCACCTATTCAATCATGAATCTATGTTATAATAGCTGCGCCCCGCGGTTTCACCGGCGTTATATACCTCCTTGAAGCAACCACCTTGTTAGCGACAGCAAACTCCTTTGACCTAGATGACAGTTTTAGGTTTCCGTACCAAACGGGTAATACGGGACCCTATTACTATCGGTCGGTCGGTCGGTCGACCGGTCAGTCTGTCCGTCTGTCCATCTGTCACCAGGCTGTATCTCATGAACCGTGATAGTTAGACAGTTGAAATTTTCACAGATGATGTGTTTCTGTTGCCGCTATAACAACAAATACTGAAAAACAGAATAAAATAAATATTTTAGGGGGCTCCCATACAACAAACGATACGTTTTTTTGCCGTTTTTATAGATAATGGTACGGAACTCTTCGTGCGCGAGTCCGACTCGCACTTGGCCGGTTATTTTCTATGATGTAATATTATTATATCAATGTAGGTACATATAGTAGACTTTAATTCTGGTTCTTGTTTTTTATATAGGGAAAATATTAAATATCAAAAAAATACTGTTGATCTGGTCCCTACCAAACTTCACAGGATCACTCTCTGGGCTAATTTGAAGATTTCCTGAAAATGTCATCTAAATTGGTCTAGCCGTTTTGGAGTCCATAGGGAACATATACGAGTACATACACACATCGCCTTTTATATATCTATGTTACGTTACATATGTGACAACCCTGTTCGCGCATGTCCACAGACCTTGTGTCACGCGAGACTATTGAACATAGTCTTCGCCGCACATTCTTTACCTACCAGAGGCTTTTATTCACAACCTGTGACCTTTTCATTCCGACGGAGTCCGATAAGCTCTCTGAATGAGAAAAACCATTCCGTAGCATTCACGGGAAATTGCTTGTGAGTAAGACAGGTCTATTCTATCCAGGATCAGTTCATAAAGATCGACAAAGGCTTTAAAAACTGGCCTTCTTATAAAACTGCGCAACAAATTGATTTGGTTATTTGTATTTTGACTTTTTTTAAGTAGGATGGCAACACTTTTAAATAAGCTAAAAAACGATGTGAAAATTGTGATTTGCTCTTGCAGGATGTGGTACGAAAAATCAATATTTTGGAGATAGTATGGCTTTCTTACTCCGCACCTCCGCCACCTGTCAAGGTATCACATACACGGTTGATTGAGTACGGCGTGTTACATTTTACCACCAAACAGCGCTATGTTCACACACAAGGCGTAAAATAATAATGTTAGGGGATGCCTCAGGATTACATGTGATATTATTTTGAACCTTATTTACCTTAGCAAACTATTAGAAAAAGTACACTGAATGAACAGTTTCAAACAAAAATATAATTTAAAATTAAAAACAAAGTACATATAAACAAAATAATAAATATTCAAAAGGCTGAAGGAACTTTCTTGAATAATAACTAGCCTCGATCAAGTCACCTTTCAAAAATATATTACATCAAAATCGGTCCAGCCGTTCGGGAGCTACAATGCTACAACAGACATACTAATAAGCTCTTTGGAGTTTACCTATATGTCCAGATTTTTATACCACTGGCTTTTCGGTGAAGGTAAACATCGCAGGGGATCCTGCATACGTACGGAGAAAAATTCAATGGCGTATGTAAATCCAACAACCCGCGTCTGGGCCAGCGTGGCTGATATGGCCCAATCGCCTTTTCGGAGGTAGGCCTAAATTCTGCAGTGGACTATTAAAAAGCTGATTATTATTATGCTGAACGACAACCACAATACCTTGAAACTAAATTCCAGAGTAGATTCCTCGATTACGTACGTATTTTGGATTGTAGCTAGAACTGATATCAAATTACGGTACGCTATCACGTGGATCGATTATAAACGTACCCCGTTTCAAATTCTGACTAATTTCGAATGTTTACTCTCCCCGACATACGGATTGCGTTCACAGAAAACGTTACGCGAGTTTACTGATAAATATTGGTTGTGATTTAATGAGCTTGTCGCAATAAAAGTTTCTACCGAAATTATAGTATCTACTGAGTCTGTGGTCATAGAATGAGCAAAAATATTCCTCCACCAAACTGAACTACACATAAAACAATGTAGTTACATCCACAGCTGCAGTAAATGCTCGTTAAAGTTGGTTACAGTTTATGGTTGATCCCTGTTGATCCTTTAAAATGTAAATGGTTAATTTAAGGAAAAAATAATTTTTTTTTTTGGAAATGCAGTCAATTTTACTTTTTAACCGACTTCAGGAGTAGGTTATCAATTCGACTGGTTTTTTAAATGTTTGTTATGCGATTTCTTAATGTTTGTTACGCGGTTTTATTATAAGTATATATACCTATATATATAGAATACCAATTCCAATGGATATTAGCCAAGGAACCAGAGTCACCGACATATATAACATGTTAGCTATTAAAATTTGAAAGTTGAAGTGGCTATGGGTAGGCCACATTGCTCGAAGAACCAATAACCGATGGGGAAGAAAGGTTCCTGAGTGGAAACCATGAACCGGAAGACGCAGCGTAGGCCTCCAACTAGATGGCCCGACGTCATTGTGAGAGTCAAGGGCATCCAGTGGATGCAGATGGTAGGATGTAGTTCAGTGTGGAGATTAAAGGGGGAGGCATATCTTCAGCAGTGGTCGTCTTCTGGCTGATGATGAAGATATAGAATAGGTCTATTGGGTTCTTTTTTGCCTTGCATCGTCGAGTAAAACTCATCAACAATAACTTACACAAACAAAGTGACTAATTTTGTTTGAACAACTTTATATTACAACTATATTGTGCTTGCGTTTTATATGTGTGTATGATTTACTTGGTTTTGTGTCAGTAAATTATCTTTATCTTTACATTTATGTTAAGTCCCTTAACTAGATTCACATAATTTAGAGGCGAAGTCTCTTACAGTGCGCATCTTATAGTTCGTTCATTTTTTATCTATGCAGTATAATTTTGCCTTCGGGGCTTACCAGACCGCGAAAAGGCAACGGGCGAAGTAGCATGAAAGGCTTTTATCTTCAAAGGTGTGCTGCTACAATGGCGGTATTACGCAAACGAGAGCTCAAGAATTTACCGTAGACGCTCGTGGAGCAAAATCGCACTATGAGCAGTGATTAACCTAGCATTTATTCTTGGAAAATTCTACGATGTTAAAACAAAGCTAATCTGAGCTGATGGAATCGTTACTATTACAAACTCAAAATCACATACAGATAGATAAACTAACGTTCTGATCTTATATCTTTATATAATTTCATTTGTGGTGTGAGATACACACAAAGAGTTTCTATCTATACTCGGTTCAAGCTTTTTTTAGCTCATACAGCTGCAAAATATGTTTTTTTTTTTATAAAACAAGTTGTATACAAGCTAACACTACAAAAATATATACTATTCATTTACCGCTGAAGGTCTAAAGACAATAAAAATGCTCAAGCCCACTACCAGTTGCCAGCGTACCCATCGTGCTGGCGCTGAATGGCAATCAATGATGTACGTATTTGATTTGACTTTATATATCATGCAAACCAGTTTTTTTAATTCTAGAATAGGATGGGTCGAATAATTCAAAGGTGGACCAATACAAATTTTAGCTAAATCCGACGAAAACGCATAAGCAATAAGTACGGTTTCACCTTCATGGTAAATAACAGGCGTAAATGACAACTTTGAGAACTTAGGTGGTTAAAGTTGTTAGAACTATATTGTGCGAAAATCTTTGCTGTGGAACCAAACCACATCTGCAAAGCTAACACAGCGAAAACTCGTGTAATCTCAACATTAGTGCGGGTGAGGCGCATCAATGAATTTCTAGGTAGGAAGGTAGTTGGGATATAACTATAATGAGATGGTAAAACACGCAGACATTTGTAAGTAAAACGTAACATGCCACCACACAAATATTTTGACTACACGGTTAAGTTGGAGCTAGATAGCAACCTGGAAGGAATTCTTACGACAAACATACCCGTAATATGTAAATACCGCCTTACCTGCTAGATTTATTGTACGCGTGCATTCATAACTATAAATGAATTTTATTATAAAAAGCGATTTCAAAAACCCCTTCAAACCACAAAAAACACTTTAAGACAATTAATATTTCATGCACGGATTTTGAAGTCTTTGTATTTTTGTTCTTTGTAGTAGCATATTGACTTTAAATGTTTGTGTTATGTGGTTTTAATAGAGTTTCTAGTAAAACATTGATTGATGTATTGTGGAATGCCTAAAACCTGAGATATATTATCGTGCTAATTTTACTATTGCGTGCTTTCAATACCTAAATATACGCCAAATAAAGTTTTTTTAATGCCATAGGTGGCAAACAAGCAGACGGGCCGCCTGATAGTAAGCAGTCACTGTCGCCTATGGAAACTTGTAACACCAGAGGCATCAGAAATACGTTGCCGACCCTTTAAGACTTTTAAGTCGCCTTTTTAAGAACCCCATGTTGTAGCTTCTTCGAATCACCGTGGAAGGTAGCTCATTCCACAATTCGCAGGTGTGAGGTAAGAAAGATCGTGTGAATCACACAGTGTGCGATTTCCACTGATCTATGATATGTGGATGTACTTTCAAACGGTGTCGGCTAGTGCGATGATAAAACCGTGACGCCGGCATAAGATCGAACAATTCTTCAGAACATACGCCAGTGTAAGTGCGGTAAAAGATATAGAGAGAACCAACCTCTCTGCGCATGTTGAGCGGCTCTAGGTGTTCGCCGTGTTTGGTGAGCTTGGGATCATCGACAATTCTTACAGCTCTACGCTGCAATGCATCAAGAGGCTTAAGTTGATACTTGGGTGCTCCATTCCAAAGATGGTACTCCATTTTGGTTGGACTTGCGCTTCGAAAAGCAAGAGCCTTTGACTGACATAAAGTATCGCTTCGCCTTGTTGAGCACACTAAGTTTCTAAGAAGCAAGCTTGGCCTTGTGATGCGACCGCGGAACTGTACATTTGCAGCAATATCGACGCCGCTTTGGGCCTGTAATAAGATGGATCAGACCGATTTCCTTTCTTAGGGATCGGGTAGACCAGGGCAATCCTCTACGACGATGGCACACACCTGGTGAAATATGAAGTAGGAAAAGACGCGTAAAGACCCCGGGTCAACTAGGGAACTTTGCGCTATGGGCCAACGTGTCATCCGGTCTTCGGAGGGCTGGTAGAGAGGACTGACAGAAGTTGCCTTCAGCAGCCTTGGCTAATGACCAGAAAGCTTAATTTCCAGATGGATATGTTGCAAGTTGGTCACCAATTTTGCTGATGTGGGCTGCACTAGCTCTGGAATAATCCCCTTACTGGACCTGGAGGCAGCATTTAACTTATATTTTAAGACAGAGGTGTTCCATTGTTGAACAGTTTGTGCTTCGGAACATGAATTAAAAGCTGCTCGCTTCAATTTAGAAGCTTCCACACAGGATTTGTTAAACCATGGTTGACTCTGCCGGTACGCATGACAAATTGGAACGCTTGGAATGAAACATTCCATTCCTTGAAGCACGACATCGGCGACAGTGTTAGCACAAGTGTCAACATCGTCTGAAGAGAAGCAAAGCTACCCCCACGGGTAAGATGAGTAGAACTCACGCAATTCATCCCAGTCCGCTGACCGATAGTGCCAAACGTTTCGCCTAACAGTAGGGTCAAAATTTTATTGATTTGTTAATTGATCAATTTACGGATCGAGAAACTTACTACAACGCAGTTTGTAATATTATGCGGAAGACATCGCGTCAGTATCACTGGCAATTTTGGTGATGGCGCTGCAGTGAAAATATTTCCAACCACAAAATTAGTCAAAGAATACAACTCACAAAATTAACAAGGTTGTTATCTAGTGAGCGACGCATTAACACTACAAGCGCTCGACGAGTCCCACGGAGCAGCCACGGAAACGACATCTGCACAATGTTATCCCAGCGGATGGAAACAATTGCGGGGGGCTTCTTCATCATCAACTATAAGACGTTCACTGCTGAACATAGGCCTCCATCGCTCTGCATGCAATGCCATCTGCATCCAATTGAAAACCGCGATTCTTACGATGTCGTCGGTCCATCTAGTGAGAGGCTTACCTACTCTGCGTCTTCGACATACTCTTCAACACTTCAACTTGCAAATCATTGTATGTCATTGACTGTGGTTCTTAGGCGAATATCCTCGGACCGGAGTTCGTGGTCCCCACCACCAACGAGTTTGTGAGAATCGCGGGCATCTCCACTCCATGGGTCATATCCACTACACTCACCCAGTTACGGGTTGGTGGATACTATATTATTACACATACACATACTTATTTCATTTATTTTTACTCACGTGTCTAGCCCGGAACTTTATACGGCATCAATGGTACTAAAGCCAATACCGAGAGGCCTTTTTTTGTATAAAAATAAATTAAACTATTGAGATGATGTTGGTAAATTAACTATTGCTGCTATGGGGTTACAAATAAACTGGGCTATTGAGGTGATCAACTCGTGGATAGGAAATCAGATCTATAGGATGAGAAACGGAAGCTGCCTTATCCTCATCATCCTTATCTCATCTCAAAATACAAAAAAAATATGTTATTATTACTTTTTATTTCACAAGGTTCTCGGGCCCGGACATTTGAGAGGCATTGGTGGCGAAGCCAACACCAATTTGTTAAATATAAAATAAAAATTATTGACTGTGTGAAAAGGATTAAATATTGTACAGTATTAACAAATTCTGGGCTATTGTGGTGAATTATTGATGGTGTTGAGCATGTCTATAGTTATGAGGTACGACACCTGCCAATTATGCCACAATTCAAAATATTGTGACGGGTGATGATTACATTGCTAGCCACTCACTAAATGGGCTTCCCATAAAGGCTGACTTATATTGCCGCCGGAAGAGCAACATTGGCATGAGTATATAGCTTACTGTTGAGAGGTGTGCTGCATTTTCTCTTAAACGCTACGCGCGGCATTATGCCCTTTCACACTATCACCCTGAAATTTAGGTTCTTAGCTCTTGTGTTTTTTTTAAATATTTTTATTATAAATATAATTCAAATTCTCAAGCCAAACGTAAAATGGAATATATAGATACTAGTGTTCTTGTTCGTTTACACAACGTACAATTACATATTTTCTAGAGCGCTAGACAAATTTACGTCAAGTTCGTTTTAGTTTTAACATAATTTCGTAATATACAGTTCATGTGCCGTTTCGTGTTCCCTTGATATACAGTTCGGTAAAACTGAAAAGTCGAATATCATCCAAACTTCGAGCAATCTGCGGGTAATAGGTATTAGAAGATTCCTGGAACTGTCAGGCCTTCGGATTTTGCCCGGAGTTGCTATTTGCAAGTCTGAATTACTCGCGCTCTAATTGTGGTAATACCGTGAAACCTGACATCAATTTTCCGAATAACAATTTGAGTTATTTGCATCAGGCAAAATGGTCATTTGAGTCGCGTAATAATTAATTAATTTGAATCCATTACTCGTATGCTGCACCCTTATCACAGTATTATATCATTATTATTGGTATAGTAGCTTAATTTCAACTAACTTTAAAAAAAGAGGACCTAATCTTTTACTGTATATTTTGTGTGTATATTACACGATATCTTCGCCGATTGTAAACTGATTTTAATTAAAAAAAAACATATTTGAAACATCTATTGGCGCGCTTTGGCAGTAAAATGGACGTGACGTCATTATAAACTCTTATGCCATCATGTTTCACATCTGCCGGGCATCTTGTGACAACAATTTTTTTTATTGGCTTTATCTCGATGACGGTCCCACTTAAATTAATTAGGAGAACTTATTCAAACACCAAGCGTGGAAAATTAGGAGATGAATCCCGTATATTGAACTTTCTGTATAGTGAGTTGTTATTTTTAATGTAAAAATGTATTAATTATAAAGTTTAATAATTTAGAGACTTCAACTTTCACCAATTATGAAGTCGCATTGCGTAGATTTCCCCAAAATTAGGTAGTAGTAGTATCTTTAAATCTCTACAAGACTTTTAGCTCGACAAAATGTTTGAGGCAAATTTGTCAGATATAAACTAGGTAGGTACATCATACTTGGATAAATAAGTCCTAATTATGTTATTGTGTAACAATAATTGAAAACAACGTGTAGGTGAAAATGAGAGAACGAGCGTGAGTGTGCGTTTCCTGTAGGTACAATATTGAAATTATAATGTAAGTCAATTTGAAAATTACAGTTATATGATTATTTACGGGATATTTACCGTGGTAAGGTTGTGGAAGGAGCTGCCGATATTTTGGCGCAGTTACATGCACCATGTTCACGGGAAGACTTGAAAATTGTCTGTTTAAATTTGTCTCGACTGATAAAAATAATAGTGAGTGTAAGCCGTTGTTATAGTAATGTATACTGAATACTCACGCAAGTTTTGATTAAGTAAGTCAATTTGAACATACATGAGGTTGTATAAAATAGGTACCCCTGTACCTATGCTTCAATGGTGATTGGTGGTAGATATGGCCTTAATTCTATTTCGTCGTACATAGTACATACATCACTGTATAATTTGCTCAAACATGTATTCATACTTTCTTAAATGTTTCAGGGTGCTTGAAGTATTTGATGATAGTGATAATTATGATGTTGGCGTGTTCGACTTGTACTTCGCAGACGTAGGTTCAAATCTAAAGAATGAGCTTGACTTGCCAGTGAAGAAAAACACCATGAGTAAACCATAGCATGGTGGTTTGCTACTTTGTACAGCTCGGCTGCCTAGGTACCACCTTCTAATTGACGAGTATAAATTAAATATTATTAAACCTATAAAGGATGTGATAATCTTTAAGCGCCTGAACAGATTTTCTGCAATCATATTTCAAACCAAGATTTTAAGAAATTAGTGATTGGAATGGTGTGCTGATAAAAATGAGCTTAAACACTACCAGTCTACTATTATCCATTGAGGAGAGCCGTTGTCCACCGTCACGATCATCAAATCAGCTCGTTGTCACTATAATATTTTATTGTCATCGGAACTTGACAAGTATGCCAAATTTCAGCCCGATTGAACACCGGGAAGTGGGTAAAATGTTACTTGCAAGATTTGGTTACAGACAGATAGACAAACACCGGGACAGGTGAAACTAAATAAAAGCTTGCAAAAAAGTTAAACTTATAAAACCCCTCTGTTTGCGTCGAGGGTAAAATTTGTGCTCCGGTAGCCTTACTTGAGAGCCAATTCCCATTCTAAGCTAGGTGTTCCTTATCTTCATTCATCATTTGAAGTCAGATGTGCTTTGGTCAAACGCAAAACCGTCATGTCAACTAAAAATACTACTCAAATATGTGTCAGTTAGGTACTGGCGTGTATCGTAGTTTCGACGGAAGTTGTCGCGTTTCCGCAATAATTCAGGCATTGTACTGAGAAGGATGCCTGTGTGCATCCCCTGTGTCACGACTTTGCATCCGTGGTAATGGCAACAGATTTCATATGAAGAGCATCGTAAATTGTGTGGCTTTTCACAATTTATAAATCCTGCTTAAGCAAGACGAGCAGCACTTCACACACACAATGGTGTGACGTTAATTGACACAATTATTATTAGAATGTAGTTGCTTGTTTTAACATTAATTTCATAATCTCAAATTGAACCATCTGTACCGTGAGAAATTGTAATCATCACATTAATATAATATACTCGTATATAATATCATGAAAGATGGATTTATGGATGGATGGAAGTTTGTTACTCAATCACGCAGTAACGGCTGGATGGATTTAGATGAAACTTGGAATATACATAGCTTATGTCCTGGATTAACACATAGGATGCTTTTCATCACCATCACCGATTTTCATCAGTAGTAGTATTTTATAATCTATGTAAGATTCACCATGTAAACGATGATATGATAAATTCGTTAAAAGTATCTTATTTACTATAAGCTTAAAAAGGATGCAAATTCAACATCGTAAAGCGGTCACTTACTCTAACTTATTCTTGTTATTAAAATTCTTGCAAAAGAATTTAAGAGGGTTAGAATGTTTTCACAACGTAATTGATTAAAGAACAAACGAAGTAAAAACAAAGAAAAACATATCTAAAGGTACAAAGAACTAAGCATGCGCTCTGTCTGCTTAAGTTAGATTGAATAAAGATTGTACATTACCTACGATATTCGATAACGTCATTTATAAGTAGGTAGATCTGTTTAGGTAATTGGAAGCGATTCAACCAAACTACACAACGCAATCAGTAAAATCGTGGCTATTAGATGTATTGCCTAGACCTACAATCACGATCACATCTAACTGTGGACGTTCATAAAATATTCCAACGCAATACGAACCAGCCCATGTCACCAAAACAGCCATTTATAGAGCGAAAATTGCCAAAGAAATTAAGATACGCAGTTAAATTTTTGAATAACAATCTCGCTGATGATAAATAACGTTTTGGGTATTTAGAGAGTCGATAACGAACGACACTCTAAGTAGTATGTAGGTTGTTTTGCGGGCAACGGAGCGTCGGTCGTCGCCTCTGCAACTCTCACAAACTCTAAATAACAAAGTGGGGCGAACCATCCTTCGTTGAAAACAAATAGCCGACCTTTTGCCTTCTTTATGAGACCCTTGTTAACTTGTCCTTAATAAATTATTTATTTTGTACCGTACGACGGAGTTACTGCAGCGTTTTTGTTAATTTTGTTTATCATTTTCAAATAAGTTTCGTGTAATGGCACTTTTAGCGTTGTTTACGCCCGCAACTTAGTTTAACCAACAGCTGTAAAAATGCGAGCGACATTAATTAAAACTGTAAGTCAGTTTACGTACTCAGAAAATGTTTAAGCACAATTTTGGAGATTATGTTTTTATACTTAGATCCACTCAATTACTCATGTCCATAAATTATATAAAGTAAGTATTCGCAGAAGAATTTAAGTCTTGGAGATTATGATTTTATTTGGTAGAATATACTTAAATCCATAAATGAGTTGTCTTTTATACTCGCCTAAGAGTTTTGGACTTAATTTACAGATTATTATTTTAGATACACTATATTACTCGAGTCCATAAATTCAGTATATTATTCTATGCATGCGAGTTGTCACAGTAACTAATCTAATAAGAAACTTACGTAGTTGTGTAAGGATTACCAGCTTTCAGCACTGGGCTCGTGATACATGCAATATGTATAAATAATGTGTTTATTTGGAAAAAAAATACATTATTTCATGACCTACGACAGATTATTAACATAATTATAATCAATTAATCAATCTATTTCGCCAACTGAAAAAATATTATCTCTAGAGTTCCGGTTTCAACAACAGAGTTTCCGTTTATATCATCTGGTATTTAAAACAAAGGAAATGAATTAACAAATAAATTAAAATTCATTACTTTTCTCATTGTCTCCACAAAAGAAGAGATTGCATCAATATGCTTCACTGAATCTACGCAAATCGGTAACATAATGGCCTCAGCGGGACTTCACAAATTAAATAAGGACTCAAACAACAGATACTTTGAGACAAAGAAACGCAAAGCCAATGAAGTTGACGATGATTAATGTGTTCGGAAATAAACGTTTGTTTCATTCCAGCAAGCGAAGGATAAAAATCGCTTCATAAAAGTTCCCCGGAAAGTCTTTATCGCTGTATTAATTTTAATAATCGGGGGTAAAAAGTGTGCCACAGTATAGTAGGTCTAACTTTACTCGTGGAGATATACAAAGGGAGGATAAATAACGCCGTCGTCACTGCTATATTTGCCGGAAAGATTTTCCGTTTCAGTCGCACGAAGAAAATGTGTTTGATTTATCAGCACTTGAGGCCGGACCTTCCGTTCGCTATAAATTTTATTGTGTTATGATTTAAGGACGCGTATGCGATTTTATGGTAAACACTTTGCTCTTTGTGTTTGCTGCCTGATTTATACTGAAGATCGGCCGTGGACGACGTGAGATTTCATCGATTTGTTGACCTGAATAGCGAGAAATCTAGATTTTATTGAATATAGCTCTCACGTACGATGATAATAGGTATAACAAGTTAATAATATGTACTTCCCATTCTTTTCTAACTATTCAATAAGATTAACAAAAGATGTTTGTACTTATTGCAGATTAATCTTGTCCGTAGTTTGATTAATAGAGACATTTTGATGCGCGATGAATATTTTGTTTCTTGCTTTTTCTTGGGAATGTTTCAAAGTTATACTTCGATAGCAACAATAATCGATTTAGTATATTATAACTATATGGTATAATAACTTTACAAGCTTTTATTTCCATTGCAATGTTTTATGTGTGTTTGTTTGGGTAAAACCTTGCAAGCTGAATTTAGAACCATTTTAGTAATTTTTAAACTTTCGCGATTTGAACACATGCATGTTAAAACCGTGGTGTAGGTACTAGGACTTTTACCGATACAGTCAGTGTTGTGTGTCTTAGTGACAACCCTGCAATTTTTCAAGATCAAGTGAGGGTAGGAGAACAAAATACCCGCTCTTCTCGCCGGACCCACCCGCAGTTTTCAGTCAGCTCGTGACCACGGCCATTGTAGCATGGTCGAAACGTCGAGCGAAAGGTTTCCTGTTTTTACCTATATTTAATAGTGCGCGATAAATCCCGATAAATATTAGAACCACTTTCTCTTATCCTACGGAGTAAATTATTTAGATGTCATTTTCGACGACAATGCATTTTTATGGTAAGCATTACCTGAATTGACAACTAGGATTTTTCCATCTAAAGGATCTCTTCAACGGCCAACATGAAACAGCACAGACATGAAATTTTGTGTACGCATTTTATTATGAGAGCCGATTTTAAGTTTTACCATGACATGGTTGCTGCACTCAGGGTTGGGTCCTGACAAGGGAACTCTTCAATGGTTATCAGCACAGACATGAAATGTTGTATACGTATTCCATTTAAGTGTCACCATGACATGGCGGATTACATTTTCTTTACTAAAAGATTGTTTTGAAAAATGTTTTATTTTTTAATAAATACTTACTTATTACTTTTAGTTTTTATTTCTTGAAGCACAAATTTTCCGAATTTCTAATTTCTATTCGTAATTGAATTTCCATTTATAATACAATAGGTAACCGATATTTTCAAATTTCGCAAGACAATGCGAGTAATCAAAGCTTGGAATCGGACAAAGCTGTTGTAGCTTGTCTAATTATTCGCGAGGAGTTTGCGGAGTTGCCAGTGAAACTTTCTATAAATACCTAGAGCGTGTCCGTAACAGTAATTAAGTATAAAAAAGTTTCGTGTTTTAACTCTTCTAAAATCCAGTGTTAGCAGCGTTTCATGTAATATTAGATTACATATTAAGAGCCTTCTAAAAAATTTGAACGAAAAAGGCAACGAAACTGGTTTTTGGTGTCCTGATTCTATCAAATACGGAACGACAGACGGACAGACAGACAGACGAATGGATATAATGAACTTATAAAGGTTCCTTGTAGGAATCTTTTGACAAACAAATGTTTTCATAGTTAGTCAGCTTAGTCTATTCTCGGAACAATAAAATTAAATACTGGCACTTTTTGGTCTTCTCTCTTTGATCTGACAAATAACGAAGGTCAATTCGACTAACTTGAAGGATTAGTGAATGAGGTCAAAATGCAACCAACTGAAAGTAGTGAACCATTACCAGCAGCTTTATTTCAGAGCTTCTTTATTCTCCACTTAGAATATGAACATTTTAGAAATGTAGTCAGTCAACTGATGGCTTTTGATAACAGTATGTAGTGACATACTGTTATACACTATTATTATATTATAATGTTGTACATGTATTTTAAAAAAAGTTGCTTATGTTAAGTATACTAAAACCCATACAACTATTTCGTCAGATACGGATACAGTTTGGCGATGGTGGCCGAAAGGTATCATGTGAGCTTTACAATCTGACGGCACTCGGTTCCTCGGCCCTGCACCAATGACATATTTACTTATTTAGTATCTAAATAACTTATGTGCAGCTTCGATGCCTTCGCTCAATAACTGGACAAGAGCATGTCAAGACACGCATATGGTAGGGTTCCGTAACCAAAGCCATATATTTGTAATCATTCTTAGTTCAGAAATTGATAGTTATAGAAAAATTCGAACGCTCGAAGTTCTGAACCAAATTTCAGAGATGTATCATCGCGACAAAGCATCTTCTCATGTATACTTTTTATGGTTTAACCATAGAGAAAACTGATTGAGAAACATTCATTGTAAAGATCATTTTATGGCGGCTCCACATTAGTGCCGTGAAATCACGCGCGAATTCACGGCGTGAATTCTCGTCGTTCCACAAGTCGTGCACTCCACATTCACGGGATGCTCACAGTCGTTCGTGAAACCCGCCGCGAAATGGACGTAGAAGCTGCTGCTGCAATAACTTTGTTTGCTGTGGCAACATATTACTATTTAGACGTCCAAAACAAGAAAGTTATTAAAAAGCGTTGGAAAAAAAGAAGATGGTAGATGACGTCCGTACCCCTTTATAGACCGGAGTAAACAAGAAGTAAACTGGCGCGGGGCCGTGAATGTGGATGTGTAAGCGTGAACGCCGCGCGAAGGGGCGCGAACCCTTTGTCGCGGGACAAAATACCGACTCTGATCGGGGAACAGGCGTGAACGCGCGTGAACCCCGCAAAAACCCTCCACATTCACGTTCACGCTTGTTCTCGGAGCTTCACGGCACTAATGTGGAGCCGCCATTACACACAGGTCAACGATCTTTGGGCTAGAACGCCTTGAATTTACTAGTTTTATCACTGTTACTCAAAGTCATAATCAGATAATGTTAGATATAATTTTGAATAAGGTTTTTAAATATGACCTATCCGTATTGTAAGTTAGTTGGGCTATATTTCGCAAAGGTTAGACTTTATAAAAAAAAAAAAAAATGTATCAAACCTTTCAACGATATCCCACAAGAGGGGACGATTTACATATAGCAGAGCCACCTCTCAAATGCAATATTATGTATATATTTTTATACTCTTAAAATTGAGATCTATATTACAATTGTCATTATGCAAAGATTCATGCACTTATCGTAATAATTCTAGAAGTAAGAAGATCCTAAAAAATTCGGACCGATGGACAGAGACGGACAGTACGAATTTATAAGGGTTCCTTGTTGAGCTACGGAACCCCAAAAAACGGTGAAGGAAAACATTGTGAGGAAACCGGTAGTTATTTCCGATAACCTAAAATGTTTAAAGACATAATGATAATCACCAACATGCACTGGGACATTATGGTGGATTAGGGCCCATCCTCTCTTTTTGAGAGAAGACGCTGTGTACCAACCTGCAGTGGGAACATGAAAGGCTGATAATGATGATGATGACACTATTTACTTCAGGCTATATACTTCGTTCAAAACCTGAATTGGAAATCAATATCACATTATAAAGTACCTGCTTTAATACAGAATAAAATCGACATGTGCAAAATGCCTAAAGCCACGGCAAAGCTGCATTGGATGTCATGAGTCAGACTGTAATTTTCGTCAGTGGCAGGCAATAATTACCTGCTTGCCTTGTTTGCCTCCGGCAGTTCCAATTACATTAAAGGGATCGAACCCTATTCCATTAGAAGGCGTACTCTGTTATTTCAACAAGGTCTTGTTTTCAATTCGAGATACTGTTAACCATTGCTTAATACTGTATGTAAAGTGAATTTGTTTGTGGGAGAGATTTACGCCGTTATATTGAAATGGCAGATTGGATGACTTAAGCATGCGGAAAATATGAGAATAAGCTCAGATTATAAATGAAAAAGGTCATGTATAAAGGTAACATAAAATTTTTACCTTGGGTTTTCTACCGGCTGTTTGATATCCTCATGAATTTCAACAAGGTCTATCTTTAAGATGTTCTCGGGTAAGTAATGGTAAATAACATAAACTATACCGACTTACAAAATATACTCATTTATTATTCGCTGCTTCATAAAGCATCTTGAATATTTTCTATGAATATTTCGTTTTGTCGCATTCGGTTAAATTCGCATCCGGTCCATTTCATTAAAAACGCAGTCGGCGAAAATTCATCATCATCATCATCAGCCAAAAGACGTCCACTGCTGAACATAGGCCTCCCCCTTTAACCTCCACACTGTACGACATCCTGCCATCTGCATCCACTGGATGCCCGCGACTCTCATAATGTCGTCGGTCCATCTAGTGGGAGGCCTACATACGCTGCGTCTTCCGGTTCGCGGTCTCCACTCAAGAACCTTTCTTCCCCATCGGTTATCAGTTCTTCGAGCGATGTGGCCTGCCCATTGCCACTTCAACTTACAGATTTTAATAGCTATGTCGGTGACCCTGGTTCTTTGGCGAATATCTATGTTCCGAATTTTATCGCGTAAAGAAACTCCGAGCATAGCTCTCTCCATTGCCCGTTGTGTGACTCTGAGTTTTTCCAAAAGACCAACAGTTAAGGACCACGTCTCAGTACCATATGTCATTACTGGCAACACACACTGGTCACAGACCATTGTCTTTAGGCACTGTGATATCTTGGACGAGAAGATTTCACGCAATTTTCCGAACGAGTTGGATTCTTCGGGCGACCTCTTTGCCTAAGTTGGACTAACCTAACTGAACAATCTGTCCAAGATAGCTGTAATGATCAACAACTTCGAGAGTTTCGTTCCCAACATTGACTGGCACGGGTACAACATGGACATTGTACATGATTTTTGTCTTATTCATGTTCATTTTAAGACCCACCTGTTGGGAAAGGCTACTGAGGTCGCTGAGCATTGTATTGAGGTCCTCCAGTGACTCTGCCATGATAACTATATCATCGGAAAAACGAAGGTGAGTGATGTATTCGCCATTAATGTTGATGCCCAATCCGTTCCAGTCCAAAAGCTTGAAAACGTCCTCCAATGCTTTCGTGAACAGTTTTGGAGAGATAACATTTCCCTGTCTCACGCCTATCTGCAATTGGATTGGCTCCGAGCTCTCGTCCTGTAATTGGATCGACATGGTGGCGTTTCTATACAAACACTTCAGCACTTCGATATACCTATAGTCGATATGACAACGCTGGAGGGACTGCAACACTGCCCAGGTCTCGATTGAATCGAAGGCTTTTTCATAGTCCACAAACGCTAGACATAATGGCCGATTATACTCCTCAGTCTTCTGTATAATCTGGCGGAGCATCTGTATGTGGTCTATGGTGCTCCAGCCTTTACGGAAACCGGCTTGTTCGGTAGGCTGGAAGTCATCAAACCTGTTTTCGAGACGGTTCGTAATGACCCTGGAGAACAACTTGTACACATGGCTCAGGAGTGAGATGGGTCTATAATTCTTCAATAACGTGTTGTCACCTTTTTTGAAGAAAAGCACCACCACACTCCTTTGCCATGCTTCAGGCGTAGTACCTTCGAGTATGACGGAATTAAACAACTTCTGGAGGACTAAAAGTACCGGTTTTCCAGCCGCTCTCAGTAGTTCTGTCGTGATTCCATCATCACCCGGCGCCTTGTTGTTCTTAATTGTGTAAAATGTTCGGCGAAAATTGCAAATCATCAATTACTCATCATAATAAATCGAATGTTAGGTACGACTGTATAAAATATTATGAAGATATTAATAAAATATAAGAAAGTTAGCTCTACAAATAATTTTGTATAATTGTATATTCTTTTTTTATCTTTTTTTTTATGCCATAAGCAAACGGGCCGCCTGATGGTAAGCGATCACCGTCGGCTATAGATACCTGCAACACCAGGGGCATCACAGATACGTTGCCGACCCTTAAAGACTTAGACCTTTTGAAGAACCTCATATTAAAGCTACTCGGAAATGCCGTAGGATTTTCCCTCATTACAGTTTAATATAGGTACAACGTGCTTACTAAAGGTGTAGAGTAATACTGAAGGTGGTCCTTCCACAACCTTACCACGGTAAATATCCCGTAAATAATCATTTAACTTTAATACTGAAGGGTATGTATGTACTTATAATAATGAACAACTTTTACTATGGGACCAAACCTGAAACGCGTAAAAAATCTGACGTTCCATAGAAAACAATCACTTGACAAATTGGATGGAACAGCTGATTTTTTTTTCGCGAATTCAGAGTTGATCTCATAGTAAAAGTTGTTTGTAATGATGAGAACATACTCGTACATACCCTTCAGTGTAATACTGAAGAGGGTATGTACACTTTTTTTGTTACACGTTGTATATGTAATATTTTTTTTAACTTTCGCGATTTCAACACATGTTTTAATATTTATCGGGACTTATCGCGCACTATTAAATATAGGTAAAAATAGATACCTTTCGCTGAAATGCGCGTTGTCGCACGTTGTATATGTATTTAAAATCTTCTGATACATAATATACGTAAAAACGTTCTTTTTCATGAAATGAAATCATAAAAGTTATTATTTTTTATGGTTCCGCAGGAAAAGGATAATATATTTATGAGTATTTGTAAGGCACATTTCTTTTTTAATGATTGCGTGAATCATTGTTATGTGTGCTCTTTATGTTATTTTTATATTTTGTTATAGTCCTTGCATATGAAAGATAGAAATTCTGAAGTAGCTATCCGTCCACTTTGTCTTTTTATTTCTGTGAGGTCGACAGAACCCGAAGGTTATGGCTTACCACGTACCGTACACTTCGCAAACTTTTTAATGCTTCATATAAGCTGATAGCGCGAGTTTCAAGTTTCAAATCACCTTTCTTGACGAATTCGCGTAAAGCGTTTCGAACTCATCGCCGTATACGTTTGTAATTTCATTCCTTGGCAGTGAAGTCTTTATGCCTTGCTCATTTTTTACGCTTAGTTAGTTTAATAAAGCTTTTTTTTGTAATGGTGTGTTTTCTGTGTAGAACATTTGTTTTACATGCTTTTAAAAAAAAATTGCTTTACATTCATGCTGTTGTTTTAGTACGCTTATGATTCATAAATAATGATTTTAATTCGTCTGGTTATCTTATAGGCCATAATTTATTAAACAAAATAACCACCTTAAACCACCATTATGAAAAAAAAAACATTCCATTATCCTACATTAGCGTTCTGTTAGAGGAAAACACGTAAAATCATCTAATTATTCATACTGAGGAATGCTCCTCATCAGAACGTTCCTTAAGAGGCAAAAACTGATCAGTTTAATCAAGAAGGGAGCGAAGGGCGTCAATCAGGGCACCTCGTTACCTAAACGACCAGTAATTTTCTTTCGCTGACCGAACCCGATTTCAAACTATTCAGTGGTTTCGTCTCTATTGATTAGCTGAGCTTTAATACATTTACGAAGGCTACTGCTCCATACTTTCATGGCCACGTCAATATATTGTTTATCAGAAATATCCCAACTATTGATTATTTATCAACATTGCATATCTTTTGCATGGTGTGTGTAGTTAGATACTGATAAGTATTAAATCAAATGTAGTCATAAATAAATAAATGTAGGTACTCACAGGTTGATTATTAAGCGATAATAATGCAATACAATCCAGCTTTTAGTCATATATAACAATAATCGTAAATGGAAGTTAATAAGGCTCTGTTTAGAATACTCGACACTGAGCTGAACTCACAAGAAATGGTAAACTAGGAGTACAATCGAAATAAAAAGCAATAATCGTTTCATAAAATTTCCAAATAACGTTTCTAGATGTTGGAATAGGCACTCGTACTCACGAACTCGTGTTGTTTATCGGAGGGTAGACGCTAAAGCGTTTATGACGTTCATTCTTCCTTTTACAGTCCAAACGACATTATTTAACGAGATCAACTAGTTTTATAGAGAATCTAAAATGTTTACAGGACTAGAGGAACTTTTGGAAATTTGATGTGATTTGTACGTGACTTCATTTTGATTTTAAAAATATATTTTTTTAGTTTCTCTTTGGAGTCTTATGTTACGTAATATGATTAAATTAATCAAACTTTTATAACTGACGATTAACTTTTATCATCATCATCAGCCATAAGACGTCCACTGCTGAACATAGGCCTTCCCCTTTAACCTCCGCACTGAACGACAACCTGCCATCTGCATCCACTGGATGCCCGCGACTCTCACGATGTCGTCGGTCCATCTAGTGGGAGGCCTACCTACGCTGCGTCTTTAACTTTTAACCTTATGGATTAGTTTAGTATTTAGATTTTAATTTTCAAACTTTTTATTTACCTAGAAGTGAAAATATACAAGACTAGCAGCACCCGGCGGTTTTATTTGCTATTCTACAGGAACAGTGAATGTTTTAGGACAAAGTAGCCTGTGTTAATTCAGGATATCAGCTACCTCTATGCTAAAATTGCACACTTATACACAAACTTTTGCATTTATAATGTTACCTACTGCCCAGTGTATAATTTCAGTGTAATTACAAAGAACATTGGTATTTGTGATTTTAACCCAGACAATGCTGAACAATGAAGCAGAGAAAGACTTACGCGCATTTTATTCGAACAAAAGACTGAGCAGTCTCATTCTCAAGCATCGCTCTATACTGTTCGCGCAATCGTCGGTCGGTGGGTGAGCACTAAACCTAATCTCTACAATGCGCTGTGTCCCATTCTGAATCCGTTCATATTTCATCAAAGTTATAAATATGCCACCTTTTATAATTTAAAAATTGAAAGTCGGAATAAATTTACGATTCAAATACACAGCTATGTTTTGGAAGGCAATAATTCAACGACGATTGTGTAGTAACGTTGCGTTGAGCGCGCCATTATTTTCCGTTAGTGTATAGAACCACCCCACTGCTCATGAATTATTCTGTAACTACGTTATTGTGTTGTATATTCTGCCACCATCCTCTAATAATTGATAACGCAGCACCCAGAGGGACACACTTCTGTTTTGACAAACGTAATCTTTCCTAATTTAGATGCAGACGCTCGAAGGCATACATTAAGACCGTCTTCACGCAGACATCTAATATTATACTACTATTTTACAAGAGAATGAAATTTGGAACTGCTAAATATCCACTCTAAATCACTAATAGTTCAAAGTTTTGGTATTCAAACGTAAGTACAAAAACAGCTGTGAGTTTCAATTCGAAACTTGTATAATAGCATCGCTGCGAATAATGCTTGCAGCAACCAACGTAGGTACGTGGCACAGTAATGCGTACTGGAATCCAGATATTCGGACACATATTTTTCTGGAGCAAATGAGATGCAGCGCACATTTGAGTGTGAAACGGCGCCCGTGATTACCCGGTATCGTACCAAAGTCCGGACCGTAATGACAGTAATAATTTGACCGTAATCAGCCGCCTGCCGCTTTGTAGTCGCCTTGGGATCCAAGTCCGATTTTAAGCTTGCTCTATTTTGTGCATCAGTGGACAGCTATCTAAATCAACGAGGATAATTGCCGCTCCTACGTCGTTAGCCTAATATATAGAGAAACGGTGCTAAAGTTCCAGAGAGCATTTTATTCCGGATGCATGGCGTAGTGGCGGCGTGTCGATCAATTCGGGTTAGTTAGCGTTTAGTTTGATGAACTTGTAGCGGTAATTAAAATAATTTGGCGGTACGAGCAAGTGAGCCCAGTGGGTAGTGACGCGGGTGATTTAGTGACCTTGTTAATGGGTTAACTTCGTCAAAGTTGCGCAAGGCTCGCCCTGGGACCCCCTGTTAGCTCGCCACGGGTGCGTGATGTAATTTATTTATTCAGATTACGTGATGTCCGTTAGATTACACGTACGTGGTAACTGGGTGTAAATTCACAGCTACCCTGTTTGTATCTACTAAAACTGTGACTTGTGCACTGTTAGCTGGTAGGTTTTATTTTATAATAGGTACAATATTATTCTACTAATACCACTATATCACACTAATATTATAAATGCGAAAGTGATTCTGTCTGTCTGTTTGCTACATTATCATGGCTAAACGGCTTAACCGATCAGGATAAAATTTTGCGAGGCAATGGTATGTACCATTAGAACGGACATAGGCTATTTTTTCTGAAGTAATCGCGGACGAATTCGCGCGTACAGCTAGTAATATTATAAATGTGAAAGTTTGGATGTACTACATACATACAACACATTTCAACACCTCCTCTGCATTTCTAAACAAATTAGACATAGAAACTTGTAACTTGCCATGTAGATATTTTGAATAAAGTTTTCTATTATCTATCTATCTATCTATTTTCTATCTATACATATAATAAAAACGTAGAGTTAAAAAAAAACTGTAATTGCGAGATAACAAAAAAAAATATCACACAGGGCGTCTTAAAACAAGCAGCTGAGAACACGATAGGACACTTTTTAAAAATTTTGTCTGTTTGTTTGTTTGTTTGTCCGCGCACATCTCCTAAACCACTGGACGGATTTCACGAATATGCTTAGAAATTACCAGATTAAAACATAGGCTATGTATTATATAATTTATTTTAATTCTTTATTATTACACAAAAGAAATTAAAATATCAATGATTGTTTTCTTCGTTACCCGAAAATTGAAGAAATTCTAGCTTAAAGGATATTGACCTTTTCGTAAAATTATCTGTATGAAAATTATTGCTGGGTAGTTTTATTTTTAACTAAAACAGGAAAAGTATAAGAATAAGCATAGTTTTTGTTTTATTTTATTAATCTACTAGTGCTATTGCCCGTGACTTCGTACGCGTAGATTTTCATATAAACTTTCAACCCTTTTTAGGGTTCCGTAGCCCGACAAGGAACCCTTATACATTCAGGCCCAAGTTGGTGTTGCAACGGGGCTTTTACACTATATTTGTTTGTATGAGTGAAAACATATTTTTGGCTTTTGTGTAAATGTTTATCTCATATCTACTGTGTTAATTAGCAGCTGTTTGTTTTCCATGTAAAATAAAATATGAAATAATTCTTTCTGTCCGTCTGTCTTTTTTAGGTCCGAATTTTTTAGGACCTTCTAACTTCTATAATTGTTAAGACAAGCGCATGAAACTTTGCTTAATGACTGTTATAATATAGATCTAAATTTTAAAAGTATAAAAAATATTTAATATTGCATTTTAGGGGTGGTTCTGGTACATGAGAGATGGGGATGAAAATATATTTTTCACTTCACCTGCTTGTGCGGGGTATCGTTGAAAAGGTCTTTTAAAATAAAGGAAAGGTTTTGTACATCACTTTTTTATAAAGTCTATACAATGCGAACTATGGCCCGCAAAAGTGGCAAAAAGTTGGTCCCCCCGCTGCATTTCTAAACTATAAGACATAGAAACTTGCAACTTACAATACAAATAGGTCATATTTAAATACTTTATTCAAAATTATTTCGAACATTATCTGATAATGACTTTTTGAGTAACAGCGATAAAATTGTAATAAATTCAAGACGTTCTAGCTCGAAAGTCATTGACATTTTTGTAAAATGGTCTTAACAAATAATGTTTCTCAATCAGTTTTCTCTATGTTTAAACCATAAAAAGTATATGCTATGTCAGGATGGATCTCTGAAATTTGGCTAAGTCCACAGAGCTTTGTTCGTTCGTTTTTTTCTGTAACTATCAATTTCTGAACTAGTAACCAAAGCCATATAATTGTAGTAGTCATACTACAATTATATGGCTTTGGTTACGGGACCCTACAATATGCGTGTCTCGACACGCTCTTGACCAGTTATTTCCTATCTTAATCCGGTCCTTTCGCAAAATAACATAGCCTATAGGTACTTCAATCTGGTCAATGCTAAGCATATTCGTGAAAACAGCTTTTAAATCCATCCAGTGGTTTAAGAGATGTGCGTGGACAAATAAACAAACAAAAAAGACACACAAAAATTCTAATAACTGTCTTAACGTGTTCAGCTGCTTATTTTAAGACGCCGTGTGATATTTTTTTGATAACTCGCATTTACATATATTTTTATCTCTACGTTTTTATAATGTACCCCTACCCATAGATGTATAGATAGATACAGACTAATCATAATTAAGGAAATACTGGAAACTAAAAAAGCTTAAAAAAAAGTTTTTATGATTTTCATTCTTTGATTATGTGAAACTAATAGGATAACAAAATAAAACAAAAACTCAAGGCCTGCGTAAAAGTCATGTGAAAATAAGCTTATTAGCTGCGCCCTTATAAAAAACATCATTTTAACTAAAGAAACATTACAATTTCCAAAAAGCCGTGTGTTTTGAGACTCCGCAGGTAAGAAAACCAGTATAAATTCAAATTATTTCGTGTTTTTTACGTTTTTCTCACAAAAACAGAAATGTAGAATTCGTGCTTCGTAGAAATATTAATACACCTTGGAAGTTAATTTAAGACGTCAGAACATAAAGTGAAAGGGAAAATTGCTTTCATGTGATGAAACCTTATTGCTGCTGCAGGCTTATTTGGTTCATATTAGATGGAGTCTCTCTGTGTGTGTCGCATCAAAGAAATAATTGGGGAATTTTGGCATATGCCTACTTTTGTCACTGAAACATCGTATTTCGGGGGAAATAAACGAAAAAAATAATTGGTTGAAGCTCCCCCGGACTTACCTTACCTACTCTAGTAGGTAGGTAACAAGTTCGTACAGGATAAGTGGCCAGCCCAACTCGAATCCAACTCGGATGGGCAGCTTTCGCGAAATTGCGTGACATCTTCTCGTCAAAAATACCACAAAGCCTTAAGACAAGGGTCTTTAACCAGTGTGTGTTGCCAGTGATTACATATGGTACTGAGACATGATCCTTAACTGCTGGCCTATGGGAAAAACTTAAAGTCGCACAGCGGGCTATGGAGAGAGCCATGGGCGTAGCCAGGTTTTAATTATTTAAGCAAGTGATTATAAAAAAGATGACTAAAATACAGCCAAAACCTCCATTTAAGCAAGTGACTTTGAAAATGATGACAAAAATAAATAAACCTCCATTATTTGGGCAAGTGTTCTAAAAGAGTGTAAAACTCATCGCATCTCACCAAAAGATTTAAGGTAAAGGAGCTTATTTTTGGCGGGGCTGACAGTGCGATAGTGTAAGGCCCATTACAGGCAAATTATGGGAGCCATTATAGTCCGTGTGTCCCGCGCGGTCGTAGTCGTGAATTACAGTGGCATTGGGTCAATGGATTTCACGTAAGGAATCCTTCCGGCGATATCAATTGCAGCCAGTTAACGGTGCAGATACCTTATCTGCTTGCCGGAGACCGAGATAGGTTACGTAACGCAGATGTTCACTGGAGATTACAGGAATTGGATTGGGACCTTTTTAATTGAGCTTGTTTTAAAAGCAGCATTCCTTTTTTCGATAAAAACGTAGTAGTAGCAAGAACACTAGTAATTTTGGAGTAGTTATAGATGGATAGATATATAATTCTTTATTGCTGACACGAGAAAAAAAAACTTTAAACTAGTGAAACAATTGACGGCCTGCCGCGGTGGCGGCGGTGTATCGGTGTAAAGGCGTCCAAGTGGGAGTCTGGCTCGCGCACTGAGGGTTCCGTACCACAACATAAATTGTTAACTACTAAAGTACAAAAGTGTAGTGCAAAAAGACATCATGCCTAGGTGGTCCCCCATCCAAGTACCGCGCCCTACATTCTTAACTTCGGTGAACGTATGAATGAATGAACGTATGAACGGTGGTGAATAGAAATTTGTCACCAACTCACACTGGGCCAGTATTTATTATTTGTTGTTTTACTTTAGAGTCTGTACTATAATCATGCTCAGTTTGACGCTGGTAAGTATTACCATTTTTACTTTAGAGCAAATACAAAATTAAGTTTGTTGTTTGGGGACCCCCTTTCCGGGATAAACATTCCCAGCGAGGGAATTAAATATTGCCGTGATAAACTGCGTCTTGCGCACAAGTGCATTTGCCAGTGTCAAGTATCGTAATATTTTCATGTTTTATAACATAAATCGTAAAAAAAATCATAGTCACAAGAGTCAAGCAAAGTAAGTCAAAGTCAAGTCCAAGTTATCCCCTAACTATATATTTAATATTTAGTTAGAAAACCTTTGTATGGTTTTCCAAGGGTGTAGCCAGATTTTCTTGAGGAGCCCCTCCCCCCCCCCCCGCTCCCGGCAGTTAGAGGAAATGCAACGTTATGTAAAACTGTTTACGGTCTTAGAACGAGCGCTTACTCTACGAGCACTCCCAGGGGCTTAGAGCATCTGCCCCCCTGCTCGTACCTGGCTACGCCCATGGGTTTTTCTATTCGGTTATAATCTGTTGAAAAATTTCTAAGTAGATGCAAATTAATTAATTTACCGCTGCACTGGTTGAGCTGCACTACCGGTTTTTAAATCTCTGTAGCGGCAACTTAGTTAAACCCCCGCGAGACTATGCTATTACGGGCAATTCTTTCGCAGTTCCAAACAAAAAGGCAAAGTAAAACGGGCCAGTAAAACGAAGTAGCAGGCGTGGTCAGTGAAATGTTCTTGAGGTTCTATCTTAATTAATCTCCCGCCACAGTCTTTATTACAGTCTTCACGCTTGGCTTAGCAGCTTTTGGAAATCACTCGATTTGAAACGTCTGCTCGAATGACTCTTGTGGGTTTGGGTATTTGATTTTTCGTTTTGGAAGATCAGTTACCTACTTATGGCAGCGTTTAATTGAATTATAATACGAGATTTATGCTGCGGCCTCTTTTTCCAACTCTTAACACGAAGATCACTAACTATCTATTCTATTGATCAATTGGAGTAGCAACGACAAGTTTTTAGCTCACTAGTAGGCCTGATAACCAGTCATTGCAAATTATAGTCACTTGTATATATAAACGGGGAGCTAAGGACCGTCCCATGCGTCCTGATTGCATTAAGGAGAACGAAACTGTATAGCATGTGTTGTACATTGTGAAGCCGTAGAAGAAACTAGAACCGCTACCGGTTTGTTTGAGGCAGTTTCAACATCATCCAAGTCACTACAAGTTTGCCTGTTTCTCACCATCGACTACAGTGTCTACGACCTATGCTAGTAATAGTATGCCTAGTAAGTGTGTGCTAGTGCTTCAGGGCTTCTTTCCTGTGTTCCACGGAGCTGGGTTGGCTCGGATCAAAGTAGCTATACCTAGTCTGTGGCTCGGATAGATGCTGGCAAGGGAAAATGCTTAATCAGGATGCCAGTGCAGACCTTTCTAAGTGGTTTAATTGCTAAAAGCTGAAACACTTTCGAGGGATTTTACCGCGTGTATTTTACATGAATTTTTAACCGACTTCAAAAAGGGAATGGGTTCTCTATTCGGGTGTATTATATATATTTAATGTTTGTTACTTCAGAATTCCGTCATTTATGAACCGATTTTAAAATTATTTTTTTTATTCTAATAATATAACTTTCTGATTAGTCTCATAGGAATTTCATAAAAATAAATTCAGTAGTTTGGCTTTTAAATCAAAATAATTGGAAAATTTTGTTACTTTGTTGACATTGACTTTGATTTTTTCGTATGTGTTTTCTATCTGTTTATAATGTTTATTTCTGGTGTACACAATTGAGAGTTTCTTTCTATCTATCTAATATTATGTCATTCGAGGAACCGAAATTGCATATTTAACTAATTTTGTGAAGTCGTTTTTTTTTAATTGATAATTAAAATTCATATTGTTTCGAACACTTTGCAGTGTCCGTAGTCACATGACGGATATCGGACGTCAAATGATGGATGTTAATAGAACAAAAAAAAAAATATAGTCAAATAAAAAATTCATTAAATTAGTTAGAAATGCCGCCAATGATTTGAAATCAAAACATTCCCTATGTACGCAGTAATAACGAAACCTGATAAATCATAGTACCTGGATTATTACAACTCTTTATCGAAGTTTTCTTAATACCATATAACTATAATCAAAATTTACTTTCAGTTTCAAAAACAGCTTATTTTTGTGAATAAACACCAAAAGCGCACCTTGTCTATTGACGATAGAGGCTTCCTATCAATCACTCTTTTCACTTTTTTGCCCAACGACACGTATCGGATATTTCGGTTCTTTGTTGAGGCTGGCATTTATTTGACAGTCAGTTTGAGAAACCGTTGGATATCAAGAATTGATAGAATCGTAGCTTTCTGTGTAAACAGAAATGAGTGTTTTTATTCAGAAGTTTTATCATCATCGTTGACCTTATTTCATCTACATTTAATGCTCTCTAAATGAGACTCGAGTGGCATTCTGTGCGTTTTTATCTTTATCATGTATATTGATTGTTGATGTCATTTATTTCGTGTAATTAATATCTTTTTAAGTATACTAACATATTATGCTTTTTTTTACATTTTATAATCAGAAAGATATTACCTAAATGCGAATACAGTACTTCTTAACTTTCATTTGATCTTTAAAATGTTGTAATTCAATCTGAAAACGTAACACAAAGAAAACCCCAAGCAATCTATACCCTAGGCTCTCACAGTACATGATTCCTCAAAAAAATGTGATCAACGGAAAATATGCGAAGGTTTTAGGGGTTCTCACTTAGCTACGATCAAAAAGGTATTCGTTGCTACGATCACGCTACGACGTAGAGGGTGAGAAAACTTTGTAGTTCGAGCTACATCGAGTAGATGGCGTTAGGGCATAAGCTTTGGACGTGGTGACGAAGTTTTCTAATGCTGACACAGATGGCGCTATTACAAAGCTTCGGTAAAAGCTTTGCTTTCTAAATAAAGCCGCTCAGCTGGTTGGACTTTTTTGTCAACTGCTTAGGAATTTTACTTTCTATGCTTATTTTGTTGTTGCCTACACTTACATGATATGGCTTATATATCTTGAGTATGTATGTGACTTAGTTTTACTAGTATAATAGGTCGGGGAAAAAGTCTTTTCGTATTTTGTATGTATAAAGTTGTAGTAAAAATCTTATCCGTTGTACTGTTTGTATCTGGCTGGTTTTGATACCATTAAAAAGATGACATTTTAAAAAAGGAATACAAAACGTAAAAAGCAATTTCCCGCTATTTTTCAATTGTTTTTTGTTCGATAAAATGAGTGAATCTAACGAACAAATTCGATATATTGTGAAATTTTATAACAAAAAAGGCAAAAATGCGACACAAGCCGCGAATAAAATTTGTGACGTTTATGGACCTAATGCAGTGTCATCAAGAGTAGCACAATGTTGGTTCAAGCGTTTTCAGTCCGGGAATTTTGATGTCAAAGATGCAGCTCGCTCTGGTCGCCCTGTTACGGATAAAGTCGATGCCATTTCTGAAAAAGTGGACCAAGATCGGCATATTAGTAGTTACGACGTAGCTGAAGAACTGAGGATTGACCACAAAACAGTTTTGACCCATTTGAAAAAAACTGGGTATACAAAAAACTCGATATTTGGGTGCCACACGAGCTCACTGAAAGAAACCAAATGAATCGTGTACTCATTTGCGATTCTCTATTGAAACGTAACGAAACCGAACCGTTTTTGAAAAGATTGATCACTGGTGATGAAAAATGGATCACCTACGACAAGAATGTGCGCAAAAGATCATGGTCAAAGGGCAGTGAAGCACCACAGACTGTAGCGAAACCCGGATTAACACGTAATAAGGTGATGTTGTGTGTATGGTGGGATTGGCAGGGCATCGTTCATTATGAGCTTTTACCGCCGGGCAAAACCATCGATTCGGATCTCTACTGCCAACAGCAGATGAGACTCAAACAAGAAATTGAGAAAAAACGGCCGGAATTGATCAACAGAAAGAGTGTGGTCTTTCATCATGATAACGCCAGACCGCACACATCTTTGGCCACTCAGCAAAAATTTAGAGAGCTTGGTTGGGAAGTGTTAATGCATCCACCATATAGCCCAGACCTTGCACCCTCAGATTTCCACCTGTTTCGATCTCTTCAGAATTCTTTGGGTAGTGTTAGATTAACATCAAGAGAGGATTGTCAAAACTACTTGTTGCATTTTTTTGATCAGAAGTCCCAAAAATTCTACAGCAACGGGATCATGTCACTACCTACAAGATGGCAACAAGTTATCGAACAAAATGGCACATATATATTATAATTAAATGTAATTAAACTTGAAAAAAATATGTCTTGAATTTGTTTAAAAAATACGAAGAAACTTTTTCCCCGACCTTATACATAGTTTATTTTAATTCATACTCCTCACTCACTGTCCTGTTTGTTATCATTATTTGGTACGATTATCACTACAGTATTAGTTAAAGATAAGTTTGCTTTGTTAGATATTTATGACAAAAGACTTGTAAGGGAAGACAATTCTACTAGCATAAATCTCTGATACACCTACCCTCACAGAAAGGTGGCACGAAGTAATTTTGTAACATTTCAAAGTTTTTGAGTTAAATTTTCCGTACTTTTATCAATATTTTATTTGTATGCTCGACCTGCTGACATCTTGAAACTGGAAAACTTATTTAGCAGGACAGGGACGGCTGAGTGGCCCTCTGACACTGGCTGTCAATATCGGGCCCTTGTTGGGAAACTTTTCAAAATTGGAATTCCAAAGTTCAGAGACGTGCCGGCTCGCGCCGAAACCGCGCACGCTCCATCTCTCAAAGGAAATTCGGCAACGGGCCATGTACTTACAACGAAATTGAATTATCTGCTGTGGCACAGATTGTTGCATTTATTCACCGTGAAATTACTAAACCCTGAGCTAATTCAGATAGCGAACGTTCAATTGTAATCCTTGTTTTTTTTAGATCACCCTTCGTAACCTGGGATTTCTTGTCTCTTAGGAGAAAAAGTTTTAATTTGACTCCGTATAAATAAATCTTTTTTGCAATGTGATATCACGATGTATACGAAGAATAGGTTAGTATTAACAAACATTTAACCACGATGACATGATGGTACTGAGACGTGGTCCTGAACTGCCCTCACCTTTTTGCTGCTGGCCTTTTGAAAAAACTCAGAGTAGCAAAGCTGGAAATGGAGAGAGCTACACTCTGAGTTTTTATGCGCAATAGAATCCGGAACGAGGATATTTGCCGAAGAACCATAGTCACCGACATAGATATTAGCAGTGGGCAGGCCACATCACTCGTAAAACCGATAACCGATGGGGAAGAAAGGTTCTTGAGAGGAGACCACGAACCGGAAGTCTCAGCGTAGGTATAAGTCTCTCACTAGATGGACCGACAACATCGTGAGAGTCACGGGTATCCAGTGCATGCCGATGGCAGGCTGTCGTTCAATATGGCGTTTTAAGGGGGGCGGGGGTATGTTCAGCAAATCTTACTTCTCCGCTAAAAAATGTGACTAAAACATGAAATCTACATTACTTTTGAATAGGATTTTGTTTCGCGGGTGTGAACGTTTATTCTGTAAATGTGTGCTATGCGTGATACGCACCAGCAGCGAAAAGTGGCGGAAAAAATGTTGGGAGATAATAGCGTTGTCGTCTCCCGAGGTTAAGGTTCCCGAGGCTCGAAGGTTTAGATACGAAATAAACACTATTTTCCTCACTACACTATTTTCGTCTATCCTATTATGTAAATTATTTCCATCCAATTGTTGCCTGAAAGATACTTTTAAGATAAGGCCGCTACTTTTGGCACTAGGTTTAAAATTTATCTATCTGTTTATACTTTTTATTTCTGTAGTGCATAATAAAGCCGTTCTATCTTTGTATAGCGCTTTTTTCCTTCTAAACTCTTATTCATTATCCATTCCTAAAACATATCGTATACCAAGGTACTTCAGTGCATCAATTAAGACGCAAATTATTGCAATGAAATAGGCATGACTGTGTACTATGTATGTCTGCTAGATCCAAATACTAGATTAAGGTATTTGATATAGGTATCTACATGGAACGTATCAGGAACTATGACGGCCACTAATGTAATCCAGTAGCAGCTAATCTGATATGGAGGCAGGCAGGCGCGGACTATGCACCAGCTTAATTGTGTTGCGTTTAATCCCTCCGCTGTGCAGTGGAACTTTAGACTCATTTCCGCTGTTCAATTTGGACCCATACTTTACTTTCTAACGTAAATCTGACATCATATTATATCCATACAAACTGTTGCTCCCGACTTTTTACGCGTAGATCTTCATATAAACTCTCAACCCTGTTTACAACCTGTTTACAGACAGACGTCTGTAATCAAATATTGCAAGTAAAATTTGACTCACTACCCGGTGTTCGATTGACCTGAAATTTGGCATACTGGTGAAGTTTCGATGTTAATACAATATTGTGGTGACAGCAAGTTGATTTGATGATGGTGACGGTGGAGAACGGCACTCCTTGATGTATAGGAGTAGACTGGCAGTGTGTGAGCTCATTTTGATCAGCACACCGTTTCGATCACTAATTGCATAAAAGCTTGGTTTTGTAAAATATTTTTTTTTAAATAAAAAACTTGTTTACATACGAACGATAATCGTACTAAAGCAAATTTCTCTTGTTTGACTAATCTGAGTTCGGTAGCTATGGCATATTATACATGGCACCCAAAGCTTTAGAAAACACCCTGTGCACCTGAGGATCCAATCATTGAAGCGAGCATCAATAGTCATGCAGATTAGATACATCAATATGTTTGGTACTGTATACATCTTCGGACGGATATACATTGCTTATGCTGGTAGGGAATGTAGGTATGCATTCCAATCTAACTATACACGTATTTAGATATTGTTGGACTGTAAAATATACTGTATTGCATGAGATGATAATCTTCCAAATACCTTAAATTTAATTAATTGAAAAATAAAATAAAAATAAAATTTTCATGTAAAATATAATTAAATTATGTCAATCGTTCAGCTGAGATGATGAGCTTCTCGTGTATTTGGCGCTCGTACTTCCTGGGGTTAAATTCAACAACACATCATAATTCAAAAGTGATCAAGTTATGGTACAGGTTATGGTAAATAAGGTCACACAAGGAATATCATCCTAAAACACCGAAAAACTTAGGTGAAAAGATAAAACATTACTGGGGACGGTAAAAACAAAAAACAAGATTGAAATATCTGTCGGTAATGACCACGTTTTGAATACACGGTTTCACGGATAGGTGGTATTAAGCCGAAAGGGGGTCATTATATTCATTCTTATGAATGACTTTTATAATGGGACTAACCTTGCAAGATGCGGAAAAAAACTGTTCCATGGAAATGATATGTGATAAGTATATGCATAGATCTCAACAAAATGTATTCAGTAAAATTCTTTAAAACCTATTACAATTATAATGCCTACATCATAAATAACTTACATTAGTAATACAGTACACTTAACATGAAAATGGCTTTAGTGGGACTTAAATTGTTCAAATGTTAGTCGTTAAAAAGCTCAAGTCAAGTTAATGTGAAAACGAACGCTAGCTAGTTGGAATATTCAGTTTGTTAATCTAATGACTACTCGTTTCAAGCACAGTACTTAAGGATCACAGAATGTAAGCTGGTGTGTTTTTGTTACGACAACTCAGATCAGACAAAAAAGGGAGATATGGTAAGGTGGCGTGGCGGGTACGTCCACTCATCAGGCCTAAGATCAGAATAGATGAGATGAATAGAGAATAGAATAAAACTAACCCTGCAGACGATCTTGCCGTACTTCTTTAGGATGTGAATTATTAGTTAGTTCATTGGTGTTCTTAGTGCAAGTTTCTTAGTGTGAGTAAAAAATTAATAAGTGTGCCGTACTATTTGTGTTAAGCGATTTAGTGGTATAGTAAAAAAGGGGGTAAAACACAAATGATAATTGTACTAAGGCGTATCTGAGGTCTGATCTGAGGTAACTCTCAACGCTCTCTGTAGAGTCGAGGCGAAGTCAAGGCATACAAGCGTACATGTACATGTTGTACATGGAACATTCAACTTATTTAAATTTAGACAAGGTTCAAAATTGTACCACATTTAGAACAGTTGAGACGCGTCACGCGGCGGAGGCGGGACGCAGCGCAAAAGCGGTCTGAACTCTTTTAACCATCTTAAAAAAAGGAAGAATGGTCACAATTCAATTTGTATTTTTTTGAACCTACGGAAAACCGAGAAGAGTTGTCTTTTCCGCGGCAGATTGTACACAATGTCGCCGTCTAGGCTCTTTTCATAATTTTTTTAGCTTGTACTTAGCAAACAGGCTAGCGTTTTACCACAGTTCACTTAAAAATGTTGTCGAAGATGGTAAACTAGGATTAGAAACGGACTATCGAGAGATACTGCCCAAACACATGGTTGTAGCTATAGTGGCACTTTTTTGGACTAGCTAGGGCAGCACTATAAAATATAGCTTTGAACGGTGAAGTCAATCAATTTGTGTGAAGCTTTGTCACTGATTCATGCAGATATCGTTGCTCGGTGTCCTGAGAGAGCACTATGTGAGACATTCATTGGATTGTGTTAATCTGCACTAGGATAGGTATACATAGAGTAGTCTCGCCATCATTGAATTATCGGGCCTGATTCAACTGCTTTGTACTATATATCTCATATTATATTTCTGGTACATATACTCTAATGGTACTAATTGTTGTGCAAGTGCATTGACGTTGTAAATAGCAATACCGAGGAAAATTCGCAAACGTGAACACCCACCTTATTTACAGCTGGATCAGCCAACAAGTTCAAATTTGCTTAACGAGCTAAGGAAAGAGTAGCGCTCGGCGTTTCTCTAAGTAATCGTATCCGGAACGAAGAAATTCGCCAGAAATCCGAAGTCCCGACCGACATCGCTCAGCAAATCAGCAAGCTGACGTGGCAGTGGGCCGGTCTGTCGCAGAACATAATAATCACTTGGGTAGACGTGTTCTAGAGTGGAGATTACGAGTCAGTGAGCGTAGCGTGGGATGCCCTGAGACTCGATGCAGTGATGAAATACGCAAGGTAGCCGAAGATCGGGCTAAAAAAGTGGCGTGCCTTAGGCCACAAACCCATCTAAGTGACGTGACATGTGATCTAACAAATTTTCCTTGCGCCTATAACCTGCCACTTGCCACGCGTTGTATGGAGATTTTTCAGATCACGTGTCACGTCACTTATATGGGTTTCTGGCCTTAGGAGAGGGAAGCCCATGCCCAGCAGTGGAATAAGATATGCTGATTATGATGATGTTGATGGCAGAGTGTGTTTACTAAATATTAAGAAACCCATCTTCTGTTACGGAACCCTCTCAAAAAAACCTTTTAGGTGACTTCACACTCGAGCTCCAAGACAGAAGGCTCGTGTTTAGATTGGGGCTCACCGACCAAATACACACGTGTCTTACATAGAATCATAGTTAACTTTTAAGAGATTTGTTTTACTAATTAGTTGTTCATTGTTTGTAAGTTTCGTCTCTGTGAATTAATGTATTTATCTATAAAATATAATGTATATTTACTAAGGTAGATGAAGAATTTAGTATTCGTGCAAAAATTAGGGATCTGATTACTACAAAATAATATCCAAGTTTGTTACACTCGCGCATTAGTAAACGTCAATGCCTTAATACAAACTAATCAGGTCACAAACCACAGAATGTAATTCGACTCGCCGCCTGATTTACAATTATTGGTGGCACGTAAAGCTGTGGTCAATGCAATATATTATTGGATATCTAATTAAGTACTGCGTCATAAATTAATTAACTCCTAATTCTGTACCGGCGTCCATCTGTCTCTGCTATAGAATACGTCACGTCCTGTGCATAGTTAATACGGTCATCCATTGGACCATGGACTCTCGCGTGATACGCATGCATTGAATGCGTTATTACATAATATGCATCCAATTATGAGCCTATAATATATGCAATCAATTGATTGGCCCGTTGGCCTAGTTGGTACTGAACTTATTAACAGCCCTTGATCTTGGCATTGGCCGTGGTTGAAAAAATTTGAATTTTTCTAGGTAACATTTTCAGATTGTGGTCAAACGCAACACAAGATAGTTTTTTTTAATGTTTAAAAAAAGTTAATCACATCGGATTTTTTTATTTATTGGTAATTTCAATGTATGCTCACCAAGTTATATTAAACTAAGACGTGTAGATTTCCAAAAGTTATATTAATATATTACAATTTACAATGGTCGTTAGTTTACCAAGCATAAATCACCGACACCACGGTAAAAAAACTAACTTTAAAATGAGTAGGCGCTCAAACAATATTATTCATAGTATTGGAGCTGGTTAGAAACTACTCATCAGCCAGAACACGTCTACTGCTGAATATAGGCCCCGCCTTTAACCTCCACTACTCAGCCAGAGCTAATGCAATTTTTGTTGGACTAACTCGAGAGTTTCCTATTCATAGTAAAAAAGAAACATGTAAATTGGTTTTTAATTTCAGAGTAATCGTCGTATATAAAAAAATTACACTAATCGAATTGAGAAGCTCCCTTTGTCATTGAAGTCAGTTAAAATGATGCGATATCCGGGATACCAGATATCTGATAAGAGGCTAAGAAAATATGTAAGAAAATGCTCGATACTTTAAATTCACAAATAATGCAGCTTTCCGAAATGCATCGCCGTGTATTGTAGAGAATCCAATACATAATAACAGTCATGTTACAAGTTCAATATATAACAAGACATTAGAGGCAGTATTGTATCTGTGATTCCAGTTCCGTGTCACGTATAAAATAACCGTCAGACCAATGGGGAGCGAGACAAGCGTGTGAAATACGAGCGAAACGCGCGCACGACGCATTGTTAAAACTGCATCTTGAGATTGTCTGCAGTTACGTCTACTTTGCATATTATGAGTATATTCAGACTTTAGATAACAATAAACAAATGTGTTTTTTCTTTTTTTAGATATATCGTAATAGAGCGACTAAAAATGGCTGAGTAGGTTGAGATAGATACTAAGAGCCGTATCAGACTTGTTGAACTTGGCTGACGAACCGCCGTCTGACCAACGGGAGAGAAAGAGTGAGAACATAATTTCCGTCTCTTTTCCTCTCGTTGGTTGAGATAGTTGACGTCAGCCAAGTTGACGTGTCTGTTACGGCTCTAAGAGCTACAATTTGTTGACGACCTATACAGCTTATTGGTATCTGGATGTCTCAGGTTAGAGAGACATAAAGGGTTACGTAGAAAGGATGTACTAAGCTGCAAGGGGCCTGTTATTACACCATTACACCTATCTTAAAATCTGTTTAAGATAGGTATAATGGTCAACAACTTCAAGAGTATCGTTCCAAACGACTACCGGCACAGGTACAACATGGACATTGGACATGATGTTTGTCTTGTCCATGTTTATTTATTTTAAGTCCCACCTGTTGGGAAAGGCTACTGAGGTCGCTGAGCATCGTATTAAGGTCCTCCAGCGACTCTGCCATGATGACTATATCATCGGCAAAACAAAGTTGGGTAATTTATTCGCCATTGATGTTGATGCCGAATTTATTCTAGTCCAAGAGCTTTTTGTTGCGATTTCGAAATTAAAAGGGTCGCCAGATCTCAATTAGGGGCGAACAACTAGTTGAATTTTTATCTTAATAGGTAGTACTTGAACACAATAACCTTCGTTAGCAGGAAAATACCTAGCATGCAAATGCACGATGCGCTATCAAAGAAATTTACATATCACCGTTCATAGTACGATGAGAACGGAGACGAAAACACAATCTAATAACGTAACGTAGTTTATCCAGTGTTCAAAAAGCTAGCATTTCTACTAACAATTAAATTTCAAACTTTTTAAAGATAAACAAAAGTTAAAAGACTCAAATTCAGATGGAGGGAAAAATGAAACACAATTTTTATCTGAACGTGATCGAAAACCCTATCGAGCGACAGGAACGTAGCTAGGGTCATCGGTTAAGAGATAACATATGGGTTTTACTCAAGTAAAAAACGAATGCTGGTAACCGCAGAAAATTATTATTACTAAAACGCGAACTAAGGCTTAATCTCTTAATCGGAACGCATACCGCAGTGTCAAGCTTTGCACCTCACCGATGATGAATGCTTCGACGGAACAGCAGACTAATCCAGACATATCATATAACTCAGTGTACGACATCGAATAATGCTTAATACAGCGTTGTGAGTCAATACACCAAAGTTTGAGGCTAATTATTCATTGACGAAGTTTTTGTAAATTTTAAATTTTACGGTAATTGTAGCTACTGTTATTTATAGGTCCAAAATGTAGTCAAAATTTGTAAAAAAAAAACAGATACCTTGTCTACTGTTAAAACGTAAATGGTAACAAGTGTTTTATTTTCTTGTCACCATATTACTTCGTCAAATAAAGATATCGAAACAATTTTTTTTGTTTATTTTGTTATGACAGTCAGCAAAACTTGCTTGTGTCACTTTTTGTTCACAATTTTATATCGTCAATAATGTAAAAATGTGCGAGCGAGAAAGCTGCAGACGAAAAGAGCCCTCTTAAGCCCTTAAGTCTTAGACCTGAATACGGCCTAGTTTGAAGCGGTTGTTTTAAAATGCGGGAGTCTCATCACGTAGCGAGTAGGTCGGACAGGCATCAGGCGGCCCACGTGTGCCGAATGCGGTGCAATCCCTGCAATCGCATACTTTTACACGAATCCCTCTGACGACTGACCCGGCCGAATCGAAAAGTAATTGCAAAGCTAGGAAAGAATAGGAATGACTTACAATTTCAATAACCGGGTAATAAACACTAAAAACAATTGACTACTCGTTCACCACGAACTGGAACTGTGTCGTGACCCGAATTATTAACTGTCTTCAAAAAAGAAGTAGGTTCTAAGTTTTACTTATTTTTTTAAATTTATGTTTACCGATTTCTCCGCCAATTATGAATTAATTTTGATGATTCCTTTTTTGTTTCGTAGGCCATACTTTAGAAGTAGACCCATTTCATCGGTTTACATACCTAAGATTGCTTGATTGATACTTGATGTTTTATTAAAGATCTACTTGACACTGGCAAATGCAAAAGACGTAGGCTGCCTAAATTCTCTCATGACAAAAGAAGAAGAAAAAACCCCACTGATATTGAAACACATAACTTGATAAATGTTTGCTGTAATTTTTACATTAAGACATAAAACCAAAGATACTAAAAATCTTTATTATTTTGGTATATTAAATAAACGATTGCCTATCGTCACTTTACCTAAAATCATTCACTTCAAACAAATAAGAGTAAATATGCAAAATTCCTCATTTGAGAGTTAATATTGAGTAAAACGGAAACAAAGCAGAGAGTGTAAAAGATCCGGATATTTATTAACGTTGCGACACAGCCGAGTAAACAGGGATCTACTTTACATTAAACCGAGCGGCCATCAGACTCTCTATTAGCCTGCCTCGACAGCTCACTGCGCTCTCACAGACCCGGCAAATACTTTCTTATAGATTAAATCATCATCGTCATTTCTGCATATGACGTCCACTGCTGGGTATAGGCATCCTCCATCAATCTCCAAAAAGGCCGGTTGGAAGCGGCCTGCATCCAGCGTTTTTCTGCGGTCTATTTTAGGTCGTCTGTCCATTTTGCCACCACCAAGAGGCCCTGTTCAATGTAAAATACATTCATTGAATATGTATGAAAGCGAATATGAAACTACTATACAGTATGGGATTGAAAAATTCTGGGTGATTGTAATGAGCTCTTGATGGTTTTGAGGTGGTCTATGGTATGAGGAACGACACCCGCCAGTAAGTAAAAGGCTGCCTTATCCGGAGCCGGAGGGGCAAAATTGGAGTGGGTCACTTAGGGCGTCTTTTTTGAAATATAATTATTATTTGAAAACTTAACTTTACCAATTTAGACGTAGTAGCTGGTGAATTCTTAAACGTATAGTGAAGTAATTCGTCTTGTAAGGAACAAGACCCGTCCCCGTTCTTTAACCGTTCTTTCCGCTTCCTGTCCTAAAATAATTTTATTCGATAAAATACGGATTGACATAAGGACCTTCCTCCTTTTTTAAAGTTAAAAATACGAATAATCACAGTCATAAAACGAAATATGTCACGCGTACCGGAGTCTCTATTAAAGCATGCGAACATGTACCTAATAAAAACCTTGAAATTCGTATTTGTGAATAATTTGTTTTAAAATATTGAAATTCGATGTCTAAATGTACTCATGTCTATGGGCTGTCGGGAAATCTCTAATGAATCCATCTCTGTTTATTCTGTGTGGATGCGAAATGAGAGATTAGTGCAGTTAACCTTGACGCTTGCTATCGGCATTCCACTTATAAAATAAGGATAATAAGTATCGATAAACGGTATCATTTTATTACTTATTCGAAAATATGTCCCTTCTTCTCGGGAAGTCGGGTACAAATCTAAATCTGTTAGGCGGCACCGTACTACAGTGCGTACGCACTTGAATGCGTTCTACGCAAAAACAAATAAGTTTCTATTTTTGTTCACACGTTTAGCAAAAACAATATTGCCAAGGTATGCATTTATCAAAAAACGCGAAGTGCGAGAGAAACTGTCAAGTGATTGAATAGATAACATTTTAAGAGCGTTTGAAACAAGGGCCAGAATAAATGACTGAATGCATGTAATGGCGGCTCCACATTAGTGCCGTGAAGCTCCGAGAACAAGCGTGAACGTGAATGTGGAGGGTTTCCGCGGGGTTCACGCGCGTTCACGCCTGTTCCCCGATCAGAGTCGGTATTTTGTCCCGCGACAAAGGGTTCGCGCCCCGTTCGCATTTAGCTGCTGATAACGAACCTATGGAACGATACCCAACAAATAAGTTAACACCACTAATAAAAAATAATAAAAAAATACGCTAGCAAATAAAAAGCGAAGAAAGAAATGAATACATGTGTGTGATAAATTATTATTGTCAATTATTGATTAAGGAATTTACAATTATTTACTTAATTAGACTAAATGAGTACCAGAGTAGAAAGTGAGTGAGGTGAACAAAGAGTATGTAGTTAGGTATAGTATGATATCTTTGGTGGTGAAATTATTTGACGCCACCTGATATACTAGAAAGTCCACCTAAAGTAAAAAAATGCATTCAACAATAATAAATAAAAAAATGTATTTTCAATGTAATACATAGGTACTACGTAGGTACTACATAGGTACTACTTACTTAGTTTGGATTTCCGCGCATTATATGAGAAAAGTACTATACCAACCTTGGCTGCAACTGAGCCGCAAGTTTATAGACTCACGTATGCTGGCCTTGGCTACACCTTGGCCCACATTTTCACGTTCGTCCATAAATACTTCTGATGCCACTGCAGTGATGTACTATTTTTGGAAGAATGGTTTACATATTATTTGTTCCATTACCTTTGTTTTATTTTCTTGATGTCTAAAAAATAGACGATGTCCTTCGGACTAAAACAACATGCAGGCCTTTTTATTGGTACAAATTATATTGATTTGCAGGTATTATTTGGTAAATATTTTCTTCCGTGATCTCAATAGCAAAAACTAAAAATACTTTGACGTGAAAAGTGTTTTCCCCACCAACATAGTATTGCAATCACTTCATACTTGATAGCAATATAGTGGTTGTAGATACAAAGTCAATAGTGGAAGATATACATTGTAGGTTCACAAGAGGGCGTTCGTCGCGACGCAATCCTTCGGATTAGAGTTCCAACACGCACAGCGACGCCGACTTCCTATTTATGTTGGGTCGCTAACCAAACGACTTGTAGGCTCTTTATTACAGTTGTTCTTTTCCGCTCACGATGCTGTTACCGCTTCGATAAAATATCGCGGCGATTCGTTTTTGTTTGACCGGGGGATTACGACGTAGTTATACGAGTTCCATTCGTAATAATAAATGTTATTTTGTTTTTATAATTCTGTTTGAGTTGCGAGATAGTGATTCGATGAAACAGACGCGACGGTAAACATTACTCATATTATATTGGCAAGTAAACAGATTATGCCAATTTGTACAAGAAAAAGGAATCGATAATTTCTGTAGGAGACCAACAAAAATATTTAGATTTTTCCTAACAATGAGCCTTACAGCTACGTAAAGATTGAGAAACACGTACCGTGAGGATTAAAATTCAGATGTTTTTAAAAACATTTCCATGTCTTGACAAGCTTGTGATGGAATTCCGTAGTCATATGAAATACATTTAAACAAGATTTTTTTAATAGTTTTCTTAGTAGTGATGTAATTATCTATAAGTGCACCAAATTTCAGCACAATAGAACTTATGGTCTCTGAGTATAGTGGCTGTGATATTTGTGACGTACGTTGTGGCGCTACTATAATGTTTCCGTCTTTCTAAGTTCTAATAATAATTTTGTCATCGTAAGATATATTACAGTGATGATTGTTTTAGTAAATGTACTAACCCGTATGTTTTGTTTCTTTTCAGATGTGGTGACAGCATGAGATGAGTACGTCGAGAATGGAGCGGCCTGGGCGGCGGCCCAAGGCCGGCTCGCTGAGCGGGCTGTCGGTCGGGCTGCCAGCTGCTGGCGGCGGCGTGCGGCGGCAGCGCTCGCTCGAGTGGGCCGGCGATCGCTACAGCAGCAGCGACGAGGACCGACCCGTCGAGCCGCCGCCGCTCGCCGACAGGGTGTTCGCCTCGCTGCTAGCGCATGCCACGCACCAGTTTGACAGTAAGTTAAATAACTTTCTACTATCTAGTAAAAAAATCGTCTTCATCGTGTGAAAATTAGCGCGGAGTAGCCCAGTCCTTATTTCACATAACTTTGACCCGTACTAGAACTTAAAAGCATACTTATTTCGTTCGTTTTTTTAAACTAAATCAATTAAAATAAATCAATAGTCATATATTTCAAAGTAGCTGCGCCCCCGCGGTTTCACACGCGTTATATACCTCCTTGAAGTAACCTCCTTAGTAGCGACACCCACTGTAATAGACTTCAATTCTTGCCGTTTTATACAAAATGTAAGGGAAAATGAATTTTCTTCATAATATTTATTTTACTGTTTTTTTTTATGTTGTAACTAACCCGATTTTGTTTTATATATTATATTGTTTACACCCGTATGCAAAATTTAAAATATCTAATTAATTACGTACTTTCGATGTCAAGTCACAATAATGTCAATATTAATTAGTGCATCTGTGATGCCCCTGGTGTTGCAGGTATCCATAGGCGATAGTGATCGCTTAACACCAGGCGACCCGTCTGCCGTCTGCTTGTTTGCTACCTATGCACCTATGCCACAGCTTTAAAAAAACAATAAAATAAGTTTTTACAATAACAATTTTTAGGCTATTTATATAATAATTTTTTACTAGTAGGATAACAGAATAAAACAAATGCAAAATTTGTGTGAAAATGAGTTGCTGAATTGTCACTTTAAACTAGGTTTTTCTTATTATAGACATATATTTCCTGTGTTGACTACACCATGGGACCACGGCATGGGACACAGATATAGATATATCTAACAAAAATGTTGAACAGAAAATTCGATTCTTTATTCAAATATTTGCCCAGCTTGGAATCAAACCGGGACCTCGATTTGATCTCGAAGGCGACCGCGTTCTGTGTGTGACAATTATGACAATCGCAAATTGTAGATATATAAGCAAACAAGTAAACGTAAACAAATCATATAATGATACATAAACCGTCGTGAATAGCTTATTGAACGACATCTTATGGATAGTAATTTTGAAGTGCAGACGGCTGCTACGCGCTACGAGCTACGGAGCTACGGCATAGCAGGATCAGCTTAGAATTTGTTATTCACCGAGTGATACGGTCGAAGGTCCGCGTTGAGCCCTAACAAGTGGGATCATTAGTAGAAGTCCGAGGAGAAGGTGGTGGGGCAGGGAGGGATCTACGGCAATTGATAGGGGAGCGCTCCTACGGTGAGCTTATGAGGAAAACTTTACGCGTACCCTAGCTTTAGCATCTTGAGTGATGCTTGATGAAGTCACAGATCACGGTGCATTATATCAACGTATTTTACAACACTAACAATATTGATTGTTGAACTTATATCAACTAAGATGGAAGACTAATTCACTAAAGAGTCACTTTGATTCATTTATTAAACTTAAGGATGACTGACAAGTTTGTACATCATATTCGTATCTACTTAGAACTGCATCGATTCACATTGTTAGTATATGTAATCGAGCGTAAATCTTCCAGTTTAATATTTCCCCGATATGCAAGAGGTACATTTACCTCGGAACGAGCGGGTAGCATTATCATAAAGGTTCATGTTATTGCGGAACAGATATTGCGCGTTTAGTCTTCTTTACCTTACTCGGTAATAAGGACGACAATGCGCGTTATCTTTTTGGCCTCAACGTAACTACTTTTAGGTGGTTTCACTTCGCTTAGAGTAACCTTGTCTTATGTATCTCTATTACGCTTGGGCACATTTGGTTTAGAGTGTTTGGTTTTGGTAGAGTGTTTTGTTAGGGTAAATTTTTGTTGGTTTCTGTTATTATTTTAAGATAATACAATATGTTGATTGTACGCTACCGAAGGCTCGTGGTTCAACTCGTTGGACAGAAGAGTTGTACATCAGCTTTCAACCAATATTTTCGATGATCAGTGCAGTTCTTTATAAGTTGACAAAGGGCACGGATCCCAGAGTCTGTAGAACTACACTATAAACAATAAACCAAGTTTTTTAATGAAACATATATTTTTCTAACCACCCTTTTCGAAATTAGTGATCGAAACGGTGTACTGATCAAAATAAGCCCAAACACTGTCAGTCTACTATTATCCTCGGGGACTGCCGTCGTTTTGTCCATTGTCACCATCATCAAATCAGGTCGTTGTTACCATAATATTGTATTGTCATCGGAACTTAACAAGTATGCCTAATTTCAGCTTAATCGAACACCGGAAAGTGGGTCAAATTTTTGTTGCAAGATTTGATTACAGATCGCACGAAAAACAATATTCAATTTTAAGTTCTGGCGTGTATTTGTTTTTCTCTTACGTAGACTTTGACTGTATCATAGAACACAATTATGTTATTTCACAAAATGAATTCCAGTCAATTTGTATATTGATTCGGTTTTTTGTAACATCATACTTAAAATATGTTCTATACCTCGTACTTATCGAACTCCAGTTATCGAAGATTTATTGGTTGAGTTTTTATTAAATCTGTTTTATTGTTTTAGCTTTTCGAACGCACCGTATTTTTTGAAGAAAATTGGTTTCTGATTTGATTGAAAGATTTATTAATTTAGCTTTGTATTGTTGCCAGTCAGTTGTTACGTTGTCTGTCACTCACAAATAGTAGGCTCAGTATGTTTATCATAATATTGTGCCTATCCATTATTACCCTAGAGTTCGATCAACACACATCGTCCATATTGTCAAAACTAACAGCATCGCGCCGACTTACTATTGGTTTTCAACACATAGGGTAGCCATAGCATATTACGTTCCCCACATTTTGTTTTTCATATCGAAAAGAATGTTTAGGAGAGACTATATTTATTTTACTTTGACGTTAGAAATAGAATAATCTCAATTTGAGATATATTTTTACATGAATTTAAGTAGCTATAAAGTTTGAATAGTAAATTCTAAATATGAAATCACTTGAAATTTAAAAAATTCTTTCGAGTTAGTAAAAAGACGTCATCTCTCAGTCAGTTTTCCCCAAAGTTGACTAGATGACGCCTTGTAAAGGTTCTAGCTGAGTAGTTACTTTCAGGCAGCAAGAATTGTAGATGGTGTCAACAACGCTTAGATTGGTTGCAAAAAAACAGATAAAAAGTTTGAGACCGACAGGAAAGCGTCCATAGCTTAGCGGATAGACCGCTAGCGGATAGTTTTGCATCTTACCGGTCGTAATTTTTTTGAATTATCTATACCATTTAAGCATGTTATTTATATTCTTTCTTTTTTCTTATTCTGCATTAACTGAAAGTTTCCCAACTAAGAGATCTAAATCTAACAAATCTTCAGTCGATATGCAAAAGTAGAGGTGGAGAAAAATTGTAGTTGAAATTACACTGCTTATCTAATCAAAAAGTCTAATCAACAGTTATGAAAATTTTAGGATTAGCTATAAGAGTATTTTGCTTGTAGTCTACTAGTTTGTAGACACAAATGAATGTCACTCATTGTATTAGGTTAACAACAAGTCAACGGAAAGCAACCAGACACGACGTGATTATGATGACAATGCGAGGTTGCGCAAAACTGAATTGCACAAACTGATCTACGCAGAAACGTAGGTCAGGTGTGTGTGCAGCTGTTTTTTCATATTTTTGCATCGTTGCCGCATTTGCTGCTCACATACTCGTATTATGAAAATGCCTTAGATACTTTCATTCTTACATTACTGCATGGCGCACCGACTTGAAGTGTGTCTTGGTCTCCAACACAAGAGAACGTAATCGGGTCCAGTCCCAGGAATGCAATGTTAAGAAGGGCACACAAAAAAAAACGTCATCAGCCCTGACCCAGGGGTATAAATGTCGAGAATAAATAAATAAATAGATATTAGGGACATTTTTGCACACACTGTCATCTGACCCCAAACTGAGCAGTTTGTACCATGGCTGCCAGTGACTGATATACATACATATATATTTATAAATACATACTTAAATAGATATTAACACCCAGATATAGAACAAACACAGATGTTCATCACATGAATGTTTGAGAAGGCATATCAAAGAGTGCCCAGTGTAGATAACGCTGAAAAGATGCCTAGAGTCGGACTTGCGCGAGCTCTAAATAGTCGACTAACGACTAACGCGACAACATGAGACGAGAATCTTCGATGCATATTCATATAAATGATTACATAAAAGTTTCATTTCATTTTGCATTATTCATCACCAGTCTGAAGAATATACCTAATAACAGGCAACCTACATCCGCACCGATGGAATCATTCAATTAGCCACATATTTACACCTACACCAAACGAGTTGCCACTACATTATCATGAGTGCACTTTACAATACAAAACACGGTACTATAGGCAGAACTACATTTGGTAATACGCGACCAAAAACTGTTTTGAAAACGGAATTCAATCTTCAAGGGAGCCATTAGGGTCAAATGCTCATTAAATTCCCAATTTTACTCATTATTATGACATTTCTGTGAGAGCGATGATGGCCGAGCGGTAGCATGAGTGCTATACAATCTGACAGCACTCAGTTTGATCCTCGGCCCTGCATCAATTACCATATTAGGATTTTTATTTATTATGTGCACCAAAGTTTTTAATGTCATCGCTCAAAAACGGCGAAGGAAAACATCGTGAAGAAACCGGTACGTCCACCAATGTATGACATTCACCAACATGCACTGGCCCAGCATGGTGGATTAGGGCCTATCTTCTCTCTCCGAGAGAAGGCCAGTGTCCCAGCAGTGGGAACATGAAAGGCTGATGATGATGAATGAAACTTTTATTGATAGACACATTTTGTGGAATTTGGTTGATTGTTGCAGATGCGGATTAGTGCTTGGTGATGAAACCTAATATCTAGTACGATTGCCAATCGCCCGAGTTCCATTGTGACTGCAAAGTTTTTGCACCTGATTGACCAAACATGTAATTGTTACTGTCGCTTGAAAACTTGTATCAATAACGTTGCTTTGGGTGTACGAATGAACTACACATTCATTCATTCAAAAAACAATTTTCGACCTCAAACAAAACCCGATGACAGTCAGCACAGACAGAATTGAAATATGTATCATCAAAAATGCTATCAATTTCCACTCACAGTATCTGTGACGGCATCAACATAGTGAGCCACCAGTTATCCGATCAGCGAGAGAGCCAGACTCATCGATCAACCAAATCTGAAAACTCATTTACTGCCGCCCAGCGGCGCATTAAGCTCGCAAACAGCGGCGTGCGCCGACGCTAATCACGTTAGTGGCATCGGCAGAGGTAATGCTGGTAACAGATTGAAGGCTCGTATGCACCGTGTGCTAAGATATATTGTAGAAGTTGGGTTATCTGCAGATATGCCTTGGTCACGCCTGCCATGCCTTAAAATTATTTGAAAACTAATCAGTGTAAAACTCAAATTTTAATATGTACGTCCAATTGCTTTCAAAGTTGCTTCACGATGTTATGAAATAAAGCTAAAAATCTGAATTAAGCTTTCAAACATCAGTTTTCAGCTCTACGTCGTCAATGAGTCATTCATATATTTATGCTATTGAAATGTGTACATTCATGCTATGTATAAGATGAATAAAAACCTCGAACTAATGTCCATAAGTACGAGGTTTATTTCTCCACTTGAAAACTTCCAAGTGGAGGCTGACCTCTATTGCCGAAAACGCTCCCATTTGCAAGTCAGACGGGCAGTACGAGCGGACCTTTGAACCGCTTACGAGAATGTGCAGTGTTGCACTGCATTACATATTGCAAGCTCATGCATATTTTGCATTACAGATTCCAAGTTTTTCGTCAGCAAACAAGTGCCGATGTTGTTTTTTACTTTTCGCTTTTGATGCAATGCTTTCTCAAGTGTAGCATGACGTGTGGTTAGTGGGTGTAGACTGTAGGATTAAATATACATACATGAATAAATAAATAAAAATTAAAGGAAAAATATAATTCTAATATACTCGTAGAATTTAAAAATGTGTGCCCAAAAGCTTTAACGTATCGCCAAAGTCGAACAATTTGACTTATATTAATGAAATTAGTTGACAGAGCAACGAGATCACAGAAAAAGGTAAAAGTTTCAGTAAGACAATTACTATACCTAATGAATATGCATTTTTCATATAAATTGACCATCAATAGATTTATCCACAGCTTGTTCATAACGGATTTTGACAACTTTACTATAACAAAGCTGTCAGAATTCATCATAATCATATCAGCGAGGTGTGCACGCGTTTCACGCGATAACTGCTTTGAGTTGGTTCCATTCTCCACCACAAGGTCACTCGACAATACTAAATTTTTCGTAAAGGCAAACATAAAAATTGCCAAAGTACTCGTAAAATATTGGTTTGCTGTTTTAAAAGGTAGCATTATACAATACAAGTTGGACGTAACCAGCAGTGATAGTTATTATAATTTTATAAACTAAAATACCCGCTATTGAAAAGTTACACTATTCATCTCCATCATCAGATCAGTTCGATGTTACCAAATTATTGTTTTGTCATCCGGATTATATACTCTACTTACAAAGATTTAAATTGATACGACAATTAGGAATAGGTTAGTATCAACTTCCAAGATTAGTTTACATGGAAAAGATAATATAAGTGTGTCAAAAATTAGTCGCGTCATAAGATCATACTGGTTCCGTGTTAACTGTGTACTGAGAATTCTTAAGGAGTTGGTTGGGTGCATGCGACCAAGTTTGTTCCTTGCCTGTATGTCGAAAGGCTCGTGTATCAAGTATGAATACATTGAATATGTAGCCAGCTTGCCAAAACAAAGTTCGCGTTTCATGTACACTAAGCCTGAGTAAATACTATCCTATACTTAGTCGTTTCCAGATGTACTAATATCCCGCTTGTTGATAGGTGTTTTAATTATTCGTAAATTAGCCATAAAACCAACCAAGTTACAAAGCAATACACGTGGCGCAAATATCCTAACCTAAGCAGTGGTTACATATTTGAGCTGTTTGAGGTCGAGAATTTGGGCCCTTAGGGACCGGGTGCTCACATTATTTTCAAAAATATTTTAGAGTGCCTAGTTAATATGACATATGACAATAATACTGGCGTTTTTCTGGCTTAACGCATAAGCATTGCCATTCAGCGTGGTAGAGCCGCCAGAATGCTTGGTATGCTGGCAACTAGTATTGGTTTGAGCATTTGGATTGTCTTTAGACTTTCAACGGTATATGGGCAGACCAACAGTTTGTTGGCTAAGTAGTTTAGGTATTAAGTGTTGAGTAGTAAATATAAATTCTCTAAATCAAGTAAATAAAAACTCATGCCAGTAAAAAAAACAACTTTAGAAGTAATCATCTTCCTTAGGCTTACTCTCCTAAAAATAACGCAGGTATGCACAATAAAGCAGATAATATTATTATAACCAAAAGTTTGTGTATGAGTGGGTGTTTGTTATTTCTTTACGCCGCAACGGTTGAACTAATTTGAATGAAGTTTTGAATAGATACCCTGCCTGCTTAAGCCCTGGATTAACACATATACTACTTTGTATCCTGAATGATGTAACAGTTCCTATGGGAAAGCGGATGAAACCACGGGGCGTAACTAGTATTGTTATACGTAGTCATTTTCTTTTCTAAACAAATCATATCCTAAACCTTTTATGTGCAATTCCGTGAAGAATTTACATATTTAATGGTGTAGATCTAAGGACGCATATTTTTAGAATTGCATCGATGTTTAACCAAGTCCTTTCGAGTTCCTTCACCAAGTCTCATATTTGTATCCGGCCACTGGCAGATCTCGGAATATTTAAATAGAAGATGAGCCGTGTTGGTACATTGTTAGGCGAGATTGGAAACCATAAGGCGGTGGGTAAGTTCCATTTCATTTCGTATTTTTCTTCTTACACAAACGGTATCGGCGGTGTTATTAGAGGCAAGCCCAGTAAGTACGCAATATCTCCCGGTCTCGGCAAGAATCCTTACCGAGGCTACCGTGGAAAACAGAGCTTGAGATACCAACATAGTGATCCCAGATGCGATAGCTTAGCTTCATGCTGCATCTCGTGGTGCCAACCAGTGCAATTTTATACAGCAGTTTTTCTATCCTATAGGTTTTCCTTATTATTACGTATGCCACACGTGTTTCTATTTGTTGGTAATTACTTGCGTTTGCTATAATGAAGGAAATGTACAAGCTCGTTGGTCAATAATTTCACTAACACTAAATAATATGCAGTATATTATGTTTTCACTACTGTAGAGCAATATTACGTACTCCTTGTATCGTTCCACCGCGGCTGGGCTATGCCGACGTTATTGCATGGAAATTCTTCGGCGTGCAACTTCATTGAGCGACTCTCTTTTGTATAAAGGTTTCCGCGCAATGTTCCCGGGTTATTGTTTTTCAAAAGCGAGGGAGGCACCTGATATTACCCTCCCTGAATCACAAGCAGTTAGGTTTATTCAATTAAGCCGAACAAATGGACCTTTGTGCGGTAGGCACGTATGGAAAAAGCCCGCAAGTGCGAGGCTGTCCGCTGGGACGAACGAAGAATTAATTAATTAATTATTGGATATCTGAGGAGTTATTCCTCTTTAGTTATTAGTATTACATTTGCTTGGCATGTAAGATTTATTCGTATCTTATTAAATTGAACGTCATCGAAATAACACATACAAAAGGTAAGTAATCTATACCTAGTATAAAAATATGGATAAAGTCGAGAACCTTCCTTCTTTTTTGAAGTCTGTTAGTAGTAAGGTGGATTTTTTTATAACCTTATCTCTAAATAAATAATTTATAAACCTTATACTTGTTCCCCGAAAAGTACAATATAAGTGTTTTCAAATCGAGAGTAAACAGGTTACAAACTAAACAAATGAACTACGCCAGTAGAGATATGGTAGTGACAAGCTAATATATACATATATTACGTAAAAGATTATCCTATTTTTTAGGGTTCCATAGCCCGACAAAGAGCCCTTATAAATTCGTTCTGTACGTCCGTTCGATTTTTTAGGACCTTCTAACTTTTATAATTGTTAAGATAAGTGCCTGAAACTTTGCACAATCACAGTTGTAAGTGTAAGGTGGTCAGGTGGTTCTTCCTCCTTCAGAAGGTTCCTCACTATTTATTATTATTTACTTTCATATTTATTATTATTTTATTACTTTTTTTTGCGTTTTTTCTGTTATTTTCTCGACACCATTGCCAAAGTATAAATACTAGACACAATATAATTGAAATTACAACCGGATATGTTTTTACATTCGCCTGAATGGAAATTCGATGGAATTATGATAAATGTTTTCTACGTGACAGGTGGTTTTGTGGCGGGCGGGAGGTGCGCTTGCGAACATTATTGACATATTATAGGTTAAGAGCTACCATTCACTTTTCAGTAAATAGTTATGTTAAACTAGGCTGCAAAGTTGTTATTTGGTGCGAGGATTCAATACAACCCGAGATCGTATTGAATCCTAAGCGTAGCGATGGATTCAATTGGCACGAGACTCAGATACATTTTGCAGCAGAGTGGAATTCACAACTTTTCACCTAACCTTAATAAGGAAAATAGTTCACGCGATTTCTCTGGAATAAATGTTAGTTCAACATTATAAACACTTTCTACAAATTCCGCAGGTGTTAATTTATACTTAAATATTTTTTTATAGGTCGTAAAACATAACACATAAATATAGGTATTTTATAGCTTTGATCTACCTAAATGTTCGTATTTTTTTTCGAGGGTAAGACTGTAAGATATATATAAGAAAGCAATTTCTGTAAAGAGGTCATGCATTTTTGTCCGTTTACACAAATAATAAGATAATAATGATTTTTGTATTTATTTTAAGTTGAGATTGAAACCTCCTTGAACTATTTGAGTTGCTATTTAAAGAGGTTGGAATGGTTTAATTGTAGAACCTGGCCAAGAGCGTGTCAAGACACGCATTATGGTAGGGTTCCGTAACGAAAGCTATATATTGTAGTCACAGTTTTGCCTCTTTGGTGGACCATATTTCACAAAGGATAGTCTATATAAAAAAGTGGTGTATGAAACCTAAACTTCATTTTAAAATACATATTTTATGAATATCGTAACCCACACGAGGAAATGCAGTGAAAAAAAAAACATCCCCCATTTCACATGTACCACAGCCACCCCTAAAATGCAACATTATATTATATTTATACTTTTAAAATTGTAATATATTACAACTGTCATTTTGCAAAGTTTTATGCACTTGATAATTATAGAAGTTAGAAGGTACATCAAATTAGGATGGACGATCAGACAGACAGGCAGATTGACAGACAGATAGAAGGGCGGACGGACAGAACGAATTTATAAGGATTCCTTGTCGGGCTACGGAACCCTAAAAATGAACAATAGTTTGTCACGTTTCTCTAATAAATGTGTTAGTCGAATTTGCTTTCCGTGTTAGTAGATAAAAACAACATGGTACTGATTTTAAACAATAAATAAAGCTGGTGCTGGTGATAAAATTATTTATGCGTTTCACGGAGTCAAGCATTTTAAACACATATTTTTTTACGCACTGTGCTTACTTTAATCTGGTTATAATCTAATCTAAATAACTTTAATGCACATACCATACACCAAATGTTAGATGATCATAAACCCGTTTTCAAGATAATTGTACTCGGTCCAAGTTTTTTCAGCTCTGACAGCTGCAATAAATTTATAAAAAGCTGAATAAACATATTTTCTTAAAATATTTCACTGAAGTTTACTAGTTTCTAGCTAGAATCCAACTTTCTAAACCTTACAAAAAAACGTAAGCTTTCTGTAAGTTCACAGAAGACTATACTTAGTCATTGAACAATTACCAATTCTTCTTTTGAGACGATTTTCGTTTTTTTAATAGATATTAATACAGTTGATAGTAGCTTGACTTATTCGTACACCTTATACGTAATGGTTTCGGCTCTCAGTCTAAAACATTATTGACGCATTATTGAGTCGTGGAGGTAAGGAAGTTAACCATAAATATGGGGGCAGGGACAACATAATAAATTTATAGGTTGATTTACTTAAAAGCCTTTTTGTTGGCTTTCGTATTAAATAAACTCAGTTGCTATAGAAGTAGATACGTTATTTTCAATATAACCGAAGATGAATAAGGATAATGGTTTGGCTTTTACTTCCCTTGCAGTGAGATTGTGTAAAGAGACAATAAGGACGTCAGAAATTGGAGTTAGTTGTCTATATTAACAATTATAATATGGTTATTGGTTTTGTTTTATTTAAAAAAAAATATTCATCATCATCTTTATCAGCTTATCATGTTTCTACTGCTGGTATGTGGGCCATACATAATACACCAGGCTGGCCCAATGCATGTTAGTGAATGTTATAGATAGATGTATTTGAACTTTTTTTTGAGGTTCTTGAACATATCGGTTTCCTCACGATGTTTTGCTTCACCGTTGAGCAATGGCATCGAAACTGCACATAATTTATTTAGGTACTAAAAAAGGAATTAGTACACAGGCCAAGGATACTTCCGCTCGGCTACCATCTCTCCATATTATTTTGTTTTTGTGTGTTTTTTTTTTGTTACAAACAAATGTTATTTGATCTTATCTTATCTCTTCTCTCAAGCTTTGCTTAGTTTGGGGTCAGATGACCGTGTGTGCAAAAATGTCCCAGATATTTATTATTATTCCACTTTATTTCATTAAATTCTCGGGTCTAGCCCGGACATTTGGTGGGCATTGGTGGAGCCGAAGCCAACACCAAGAGACCCTGTTGAATATAAAATACATACAACTAGGAAATATGTACAAAAGGAATATGAAACTATTGTACAGTATAGGATTAAAAAAGTCTGGGCTATTGACGTGAACAACTTGTGGATGGAATAACAGATCTATAGAATGAGAAACGGAAATAAATGAGAAATCTATATATATCTATTATTATTAATATGCACCAGTGTTCCTATGAAGTTATCTTGCTCTACTTTAGTGTCGCTGCTCCAATTTATTTTGTTGCGAGAACTAAAGACAATGTAAAGTTTAAATTAGGTCACACCAGCGTCAAACGCAGAGTAAGTAGCAACGGGTAACAAGTTGCACTAAATAGTTTAGACTACCAACTACAACTATGAAAAGGCTTAGCAACTTTAAGTACGGCATCTGCTAACATAGTGAAAGACACTAGTAAATCTCAAACAGAATCTTCCATACTAGACCATGTGTTTGTTTACCATAAAAATAATAAAATAAATAATTATCAATTTAAAAAACCGACTACTCAAAATTAGTACATAAAATGGGCAAATTCGGTTACTTGGATGATCAATTATTGTAATGCAAATAACAAAAAAAAAAACAGTTATTTTGATTTAAAAGATTTTGATAAAATTTCTATGGGATCAATTTGAAAGTGTCCTTTAAATAAAAAGAAAGTTTTTTTCTAATCGGTTCTTTAATGGCGGAGTTCTGAGGCAACAAACAAAAAAAAGTACCAACTGACGAGAGAACCCCCGGAATTTAGTCTACCTTAAAAAGTATTTTATTGAAAACTAGCTTTTTTGCCCGCGACTTCGTACGCGTAGATTTTCATATAAACCTTCAATCCTTTTTTCTTTCCTTAATCCGGCCCTTGCGCAAAATAACATAGCCTATACTTCAAACTCGTCATAGCTAAGCATATTCGTGAAAACACCATTTAAATCCGTCTGCATTTTCTTCCAGGGGTTTAGGAGATGTGCGTGAACAAACAAACAAAAATTCTAAAAACTGCCTTAACATGTTCAGCTACTTATTTTAAGTCGCCCTGTGTGAAGTATTTGATAGAAGCATAAAAGTAAAAACACCGTCAACAGTTTTCAAATCAAAAAGATAATGTGACCACAGAGCAGAGCATGTTTTGAAGTATTATTTTTGTCTAAACCATAAAAAGTATATCATGTCATGTCGGGATGATACATCTCTGAAATTTGACTGTCCAGCTTCGCTCGTTCGAATTTTTCTATGACCATCCAATTTCTGAACTATGAATACTACCACAAGTATATGGCTTTGGCCACGGAACCTTGACATATGCTTGTCTTGAAACGCTCTTGGCTAGTTATTTCTTATTTCGCCTGCATTTGTATGTATACCTTGATTAAAAAGCCATGAAATAGAACTACTCTATTTATCTGTTAAAATATCACAGTAAAATTCATTCTTTATTATTATTGCAAATATACACTTTCTTCTTCTAGAAGCTAAGTTTATATACCCTGCATAAAGGGTGCAGCAATGACTTATGTAGTGGCTGGTCACAAAACCATCCAACAGACAGAAGTAATTTTACCAAAAAAACCATACTTATTGTGATAGGTTACTTAATTATATATGAGATCATACAAAACTTATGACGGTACTCTCTTACCTATTTATAGATCGATATTTATTTTCTAATTATAATTTTCTAAATTTTACCGTCGAAAAAATCTTTTATCTCGTAATAACATTTTTGGTTTAGAAACTTACGAAGTTGGTTCTAGAAAAGTGCTATTATTTCTTTATTGCGTCCGGAATTTTGTTGTATAGGTTTATTGTCACACAAATGGTCTTTTTTAAATATTTCTATTCGCGGGACTGAATTAAAATAGGATGTGGTATATTTTGTGTTTTAAATGCTAACATAGAATAAAATCTCCGTATGAGTATTATATTCTCTTGGGAATAAAATACATTGGATTGAATCACCAAAGAGGTTGTAAGGCCTATGTTTTTATAACATCCTTGATCTACACGTTCATTCGTCTAAGAAGGTTAAGAAACCTTCTTTAAATTTAAACTGATTATCTGAATGACAGTTGACAGTTTAAAATTTTTAATGGCTATGTCAATAACATTCTCTTTGCTTTGGACCTCCTTGCTTGAGGCTATGTGACGATCCTCATATTACGTTTCGGGTAACGAAGAAAATAATCATTGATTGTTTAATTTCTTTTATGTTATAATAATAAAGAATTAAAATAAATGATATAACATAGCCTATGTTTTAATCTGGTAATTTCTAAGCATATTGGTGAAAACCGCATTGAAATCCGTCCAGTGGTTTAGGAGATGTGCGCGGACAAACAAACAAACAAACAAACAAACAAACAAACAGACAAAAATTCTAAAAACTGTCCTATCGTGTTCAGCTGCTTATTTTAAGACGCCCTGTGTGATTTATTTTTTGTTATCTCGCAATTACAGATTTTTTTATCTCTACGTTTTTATTATATGTATAGATACTAAAAAAGACTGTATACAGGGTTATTGATACTTAGCTAACAATCTCGCAGGCAGCTGCCCTACGTCATACTCAACAATTTTTATTTAGAAACTAGCTGCGCCCGCGGTTTCACCCGCGTGGTGATGAAAATTGATTATGATGATGATGAAAAGTAGCCTATGTGTCAATCTAGAACATAAGCAATGTATATTCAAAATTTCATACAAATCTCTCCAGCCGTTTCTGCGTGATTGTGTAACAAAAATACGTCCATCCAAACTTTCACATATATGATACTAGCTGCGCCCCACGGTTTCACTCGCGTGGTGATGATAATCGGTGATGACGATGATGATTAAAAGTAGCCTATGTGTCAATCCAGGACATAAGCAATGTATATTACAAATTTCATCTTAATCCATCCAGCCGTTTCTGCGTGATTGAGTAACAAACATCCATCCATCCATCCATCCAAATTTTCACATATATGATGTTAGTGTGAAGTGTGATTTTTGTCATGTAAATTTAATTTCTTGCTACGAGTATATCATATCTGTGTTTTGTTATGTCATGTTCTATGACATATTAATTAGTCTTTTTTTTCCCATGGGAAAAAAATAATTGAATTATGATTGTAAATGAAAATAACTTTGCGCTGTTTAAAATGAGAAGAAATGCGCCTTGGTCAAAGCTTAGGATCTGAATTTCGCGCCTATAAAAAACATAACAAAAATCAGCATAATATTTTTTGAGTTGAGCTTTTTTGTGAGTTTAATAAAAAGTCATGAGACAAAAAAGAAGGTATGAAATAGACTATATTATTGTTATGGATATTATTTGTATGTATGAAATAGGAAATTGACTGTGAGATGTTGTGCGCTAATCTACACTAATATTATAAAGAGGAAAGATTTGTACCTATTTTTGTATGTTTGTAATGAATAGGCTCCGAAACTACTGAACCGATTTGAAAAATTCTTTCACTGTTGGGAAGCTACACTATCCCCGGGTGACATAGGCTATATTATATTTTGTAGTGAGGCCGAAGGCCGAGCTTACACTCGTGCGAAGCCGGGGCGGACGGCTAGTAATCAATAATCCTGTACAAGAATAGCGGCTTAGATTTTGACAGTATGTTTGGTTTTCTATTTTTCCCGCCAAATGGAGTAAGAGGACAAGGCGATTTGAAACTTAATAATTTTAAATTTATCCACATATAAATAACGTATCGCCTTCGATTCAACCCGTACTCGTAATCCCTTCCAATAACCATAACAAAATAGTTATAGAAACGGGTCCTTTGTATAAGATAATAATCAAACCCAAGCATTGAATTCATATCTAATCAAAACTCGCGTCTACCCTCATCAAAACGGGATTTATGTTGGTTAAATTAAACTACAGCTATCCCTGTGAAACTAGTGTTAGATATCAGTAACGGCAACGTTGCACTGAATGCGTTAAGCGTTTAAACGCAATGGCATTAGAGATGCGGGCGCTTATCAGTGGAGATAAGCACAGAGTGCTCCGTAATGCGACGGTTCATGCCTGAGGCTTAGTTAGGATTAGTGCAGTTTTGACTGCACTGTAAGGTCTGTAAGGCTTTTCATATTGGAATTTTTTGGGTGCCTGTATTTTTTTTTCTAACCGCCAAGCAGTAGTGTGCAAACACTACTGTGTTCCGGATTGAAGGGCAATGTTTCCAGCGAAATTACAGGGCACACAGAGATTTGACATCTTATATCTCGGGGTGACGAGCGCAGTGCATTGCCATCTAGGGTTTTGAACTGTTGACAATCAAAATTCTGAGTGGCATTGTGCTGTTATGGGCAAGCGTGAAGAGCCATCAGGCGAAAGACTTCGCTCGTCTCGTCACTCAGTATTATTAAAAAAAAACCTTCAAGAACTATTATTATTTTTCGCCATAAAAAGAAGCCTATTTGTTAATTCAAGGTATAACTTTATTTATACCTAATTTCATTCAAATCCGTTGAGCCGTTACGGAGTAGAGGGAACAAACATACTAACAACTAAAAACTGTTTTACCCAACCCGGGGGGTACTTTTATTAACTGACTTCAAAAAAGCGGAGGTTCTATATTCCACTGTATGTATATTTTTTCGTGATGGATGACATAGTAGTTTCAAAACCATTTAAAAGCTTAGCTCGCTATGCAGTATGCACTGCCTAGCTTTTAGAAAAGTTTTACAGAGTGTGGGTGCTGGGTGGTAGCATGTGCGCTTTACAATCTGACAGCACCCAGTTCGATCCTTGGCCCTGTACCAATGACTTATTTAGAACTTAAGTAAATTGTGCAGTTTCGATGCTATCGCTTTAACAACGGTAAAGGAAAACATCGTGAGGAAACCGGTATGTCTAAGAACCTATAAAGTTCAAAGACATGTTCACAAACATGCACTAGGCATGGTGGATTAGGGCCCATATTCTCTGTCTCAAAGAAGGCTTGTGTCCCAGCAGTGGGAACGTTTTAGGCTGATAATGATGATTTGATGAAACAGAAACAATGCCACAACACATTCGTATAAATGTTTTACGTAAAAAAAGTTTTTAAGCATATTTTCTACTAGCTGCGCCCCGCGGTTTCACCTGCGTGGTGATGGTGATGATGATGATGAAAAGTAGCGTATGTGTTAATCCAGGAAATTAGCAATGTATATTCCAAATTTCATCCAAATCCATCCAGCCGTTTCTGCGTTATTGAGTAACAAACATCCATTCATCCATCCATAAATCCATCCATCCAAACTTTCACTTATATGATATTATACTAGCTGCGCCCCGCGGTTTCACCCGCGTGGTGATGAAAAAAAACCAATGTGTTAATCCAGGACATAAGCAATGTATGTTGCAAATTTCATCTAAATCCATCCAGCCGTTACTGCGTGATTGAGTAACAAACATCCATTCATACATCCGTCCATCCAAACTTTCACATTTATGATATTAGTGTGATTATTATTGTTATTAGTGTGATTTCATAGCATAAATTTGAGTTTACGATATGAAACCTCGACAAGTATACGTCGCCGGAGAAGGAAACCCCATAAAATCCCTTTTAAAGTTCAATTGTAGAGTAAATAATTTCAGAACGGTTCTTGGAAACTGAAATATTGCTTTGAAGCCATATCTAGTCTGGGGTTAAATAGATCGAATTATCAGATCTATATTTGCAATAATTATATCTGATTTGGTTTATGTTGGTATGATTTTCTGGTAATGTGGTGTTTTTGTTTTGTTCTAGACATACCTACCTATTGAAATATCAAATAGATCGATATGTGGAATTTCTTGGGGGAGCTATAAGTTTCCAAGTGTATAAATATCCGGAATTATTCCCTTTCTCATTCAAAAATAATTCATCTACTTAACTTTTTCTTTTATGCTAAAATTCTTTGAAGTCGAGGAAAGCTCCCAAAAAGTAATTTTATTAATTACGAGTCAGGAATTCAACAAAGTTCCGACTCAAGGAGGTCCCTTTCTTCTGCGAAGCGATCCATTATCTTATGAAGATTTAGAAATTCCTGTGGTATGCGTCTCGCTTGCCACGAGGCCGGGACTTTACCGCTTTTCTTATAGGTACCTATCTATCTACTGGCTTTATAAAATAAGGAAATGAGATGTTAAGCTAGGCAGTATTTTCTTATGAAATTATAGTAAAATGATAAATCAGAACGGATTTAAAAGAACGTTTTATGAGATACTTTCCTTCTTTTATGTGATCTTAGTAATAAATAATTATTTACTTAAATGAAACTACTAAAACAAGTTGATCTCAGTTATACCGCAGACTATGAAATCAAAAACTCCAAGCTTTTCCCAAAATAAACACACACTTATTGACTTAATCCTCAACTTTCCCGCCGAGTCGGCTGTGAACACAGAAGTTAATAAACATGTTTTACAGTTCACATTAATATTAGAACGGAGGCCGCAATGTACCCCGGCTGCCCGGTTGGCTGGGCTTAGTTCAGCACGAGCGCTGCTGTAAGAAAACAAAGGGTGGAGGGTCGGCCTGCCCCGCGGCCATTTTCTCTGTAAATGTTGCTTCTCTTTGTCGTTTTGTTCGCCGGGAGGTCAGGAGAGGGCGCCGAAGACAACCTCTTTACTCGCTCGTAGTTGACTCCGTTACACCGCAAGCATGCTGGGATTATACAACAGTGATATAACTTTGGAGGAACAGTTTGTCTCGACTCTAACATAATTTAAGTCCGTGCAGCGCAGTAACCTCACATTAGAATTCAGAGTTAATTAAATGGGAAAACACAACAAAACAGACGAAAGAATCATGAATCATTTTTGACGGTTGACATACGTGACAAAAAGGGGATTTTCTTTGTAAATCATACAAAGCAACAAGTAGAATTTAAAAAGCTTTACTAACTGTATTTTTTTCGACGTCCTGGCACAGTAAAGTTAAATATTGCAACTTTTCTTGTCTATCTGCTTTATATCCTAATCGAGGTACCCTAACTGACAGAATTCAGATCTGCCCTAATATTCAACCCTTTCTTTATTTCGTGTATTCAACAATCATTTGATATTACAGTCGCCTACTCAATATGCATCATTGGTCAGTTTTAGTAACCCATTTCAACTTTTTTACTTATCAATGTTAGTCTGTTTGTTTAAGTTTTCGTATATATAATTAAATACCGCCCAAGTAATTTTATGTTAAGTAGATACAGAATATGTAACTTTACCAAGTAAAGTTACATACTCTCATTTTATGACGCCGCATGAAGTTATTTTTTATTCGCTCGATTAATACCTTAATAATCCAGTTTTATTATTTCTGTCTCACTTTACCTATTTCGAAGTTAGTCGCATCTTAAACTGATTTCAAAAAAGGAGGACGGTTCTATGTTCCACAATTTTTTATGTAAGTTACCGATATCTCTGCCAACTGTTGACCGATTTAAAAAAAATCGTTTGTTCGGTAGGGTATACTTCAAATTTGGTCCCATTGTCACCATTGTCAGGATATGATGATGCAATCCCAGGGAAATCGAGGGCAACCCTCAAATTTTATAGGCTCTTATTACGTTTTCCATATATTTTTGAAGTCGGTTTTTAATGTGATCCACTTGATGTAATTATGATGACTTTACCCACCCAGCGACCATCCCTAAATTCAGGTAAATCTATCAACACCTCATTTATCTCAATAGGTTACAGTTAAATTAACACACATAATACACACACCACAATACCTTCCTTTTGTTATAGAAACTGACGAGGATCTCACAAATTCGGTTTTCGATAGACGGGAACAATCAGCCGGTTACTTCGACTATAATTTTAACCATTCCGCAACCTTCTCTTTGGAATCGTTGGTAAAAAAGTTTAGCTACCGTCAAATCTTAGCATGCCTTGCATAGCAACAAGTTTAGTAACTGTATCTCGTTTACATTGTGTCAGTACCTACAGGTATAGGTTCGAACGGGTCATTAACAATGCATTACGTTTTATTTGGAAAGTAGAATGCTCATTTAATTAATGACTCGTATGTGAAGTTTGTAAGCCACACGACGGGAGCAGATGCTTCGGATTTCAAATTGTTTATTGCGGGAAAAAGACTTAAATTAATTGGATAAAAGTAATGGAATGACAATATTTTGGTAATTGTCAGTGTTGAACGTGATTGAAGGTGTTACGAGTAGGAAAATGTTGTTTTTTTATTTTTTTTATTGTCATCATCATCAGCCTGAAAACGTCCACTGCTGAACATAGGCCTCCCCCTAAGATGTCCTCACTGAATGACAGCCTGCCATCTGCATCCACTGGATGCCCGCGACTCTCACGATTTCGTCGGTCGGAGTAGGAGGTCTACCTATACCGCGTCTGCCGATTTGTGTCCACTCTAGAATGTTTCTTCCTCATCGGCTATCGGTTCTTCGAGCGAGGGTTACCGGAATATTGAAAATAGAGGATGAAAAACGGAGACATTTGAACACGAACGATAATTGTACTGAGGCCTATCTCCCATTTTTGTCTGATCTGAGGTATGTAGAAACGAAGCCATCAGTCTCCGGCTGCACAGCTGATCAGCTGGATTAAATGAGTAATTTATTTTTACAGATTTGGGTTCGGTATCAGCAGTAGGATAAATACAACACAGTGACTAATTTATTATAATTAGTGTTATATCGGTATAAATGATACTGTATGAAAAAACTTCTCTCTCTCAAAACAATTTTGATAATGAGGCCAAAAGAAGAATATAGTTGGGCTGGGCAGCGTTCCGAAAACTACGTACATAGTCTCACGTCACAGTTTCAATTTTTTTTTCATTTTCAGAATTTATAAAAATCAATTGCAATTTGTTTCTGTAGTGCCTCAGAGAGGTTTGTACAGGCCCGAGCTGACGGTTTCCATGCTGTCGATCGGAAAAAAGTGTATTCATTAGTGAGTAGACTTCGGGGTGGTACCAATACCATCTTAAAAACTATAGCAGAGAATCCTTATTCGCCTATATTTAAGCACTAGTTTTTTTGCCCGTGACTTCGTATGCGTAAAAGGATTGAAGGTTTGTATGAAAATCATACAAACCTTCAATCCTTTTTTCTTCCCTTAATCCGGCCCTTGCGCAAAATAACATAGCCTATACTTCAATCTGGTCATAGCTAAGCATATTCGTGAAAACCGCATTTAAATCCGTCCGCATTTTCTTCCAGGGGTTTAGGCGATGTGCGTGAACAAACAAACAAAAATTCTAAAAACTGCCTTAACATGTTCAGCTGCTTATTTTAAGTCGCCCTGTGTGAAGTATTGATAGAAGCTTCGACCAAAATAAAATGAATGGACGGGCCCAGTAGAAGAGCATTTTTGAAGATTACAAAATGAGCGCCAGCTCTCATTTTGTTTCAGTCGGTCTCTAGCCGTAGGAAGTGAAACACGAGTCTATTGTTACGCGATAACGAAACATCTGACAAAATTATGAATTCGTATGCTTTACCGAAGTGTAAATACACAAATAAAACCGATATCTATTTTTTGTAACATATATACAGTACATTTTTATAATTAGGTGTTGAAGTATATGTCCGACGGTTTTGACTCGTTTTTACTGATCAAGTTCAATGGTTAGGGCCCGTCTTTCCATTCTTTTATTTTGGTCGAAGGATAGAAGCATAACAGTAAAAACACCGTCAACAGTTTTCAAATCAATAAGATAATGTGACCACAGTGCAGAGCATGTTTTGAAGTTTTCTTTTTGTCTAAACTATAAAAAGTATATCATATCATGTTAGGATGATACATCTCTGAAATTTGACTGTCCAGCTTCGCTCGTTCGAATTTTTCTATGAACATGCAATTTCTGAACTATATGAATACGACCACAAGTATGGCTTTGGCCACGGAACCCTGACATATGCTTGTCTTGCAAAATTCATTGGATTGAATCACCAAAGAGGTTGTAAGGCCTATGTTTTTATAACATCCTTGATCTACACGTTCATTCGTCTAAGAAGGTTAAGGAACCTTTAAAATTAAACTGATTATATTATCTGAATGACAGTTGACAGTTTCAAATTTTTATAGTGGCTATGTCAATAACGTTCTCTTTACTTTGGACCTCCTTCCTTGAGGCTATGTGACGATCATCATATTACGTTTCGGGTAACGAAGAAAATAATCATTGATTTTTTAATTTCTTTTATGTAATAATAAAGAATTAAAATAAATGATTTAACATAGCCTATGTTTTAATCTGGTAATTTCTAAGCATATTCGTGAAAACCGCATTTAAATCCGTCTAGTGGTTTAGGAGATGTGCGCGGACAAACAAACAAACAAACAGACAAAAATTCTAAAAACTGTCCTATCGTGTTCAGCTGCTTATTTTAAGACGCCCTTTGTGTTTTTTTTGTTATCTCGCAATTACAAATTTTTTATCTCTACGTTTTTATTATATGTATATATATTAGATATAGATATGTATAGATTTTTTGCGTCAATGGTCAACAATGAGACGACGAAGGAGTTGGAAATTGTATGCACAAAATGTTGAAATAAATAATCATAATAATAGTATAGTTTTTAAATGTTTGCTTTTTATATGTGTTTATAAGTTTAACTTTTGTAGGTATGGATCATGTTGTCCGAAACAAAAACATTTGAATTTGAATTTGTAATCGCATAAAGCAATTTTCGTGTTGATATTACATAAGATGGTGGAGATATTTACGATTACTTCCACCAAAATAAAGCATATCAACAAACATGTTATTATTTAAATACGTTTGAATTGTTATTCTAAAAATAATGCCCAATTTTATTTATATATAGTGAATATTTATCTATTAAAATGTTGAAAATGTACAAAAGAAATTGATCTAGCCCGATGAGCCAAACGTTTCTCAGGCAGGCCGCTATTTGTATGATAACTGCCAACATGCAAAAACTTCTGACATGTAATTTTAATCATGCACTGATCCGGAATAGGTGGATATCTAATTGGTTATTCCGTTTAGCCACCCAACAGGGTTGAGTTAATATTTCACGAGATTGTCTAGTACCTACTATAACCGGGATTTGCGGACGTGCATATTAAATTATCACTTTTATGATATTACGTCGGCCGTTTATCTGTTCTGCTGATGGGAAATTATATTGTTTGTTTATTGCTACTAAATAATAAGTTAGGGGCATCTACCCTTTGGGGGCTTGGGATTTGCACGACTGCCTTGAAATAAGATTGCTCAGGCTTTTCTAGTAATTATAACGCTGAGTATACGTTTCTTTATATTAAAAAAATACTAAGCTTGCAACTAGCTGAGCCGGTATGAACAAGTATATATTGTTTTTTTTTTTTTTTGAAATTGATGCTTTCAATTTTTATTTAAATTTATTATATCTTTTTGGCATCCATTTAAAAAATATTATTATATTGGGTATTGTATTTTGTTTTGTCACCAGAACTAAAGGTGTATAATGAAGCAACGGAGAGTACCTACTGCCATTGGAGTGGCAATATTTTGGTCCAAAAATTAATTTAAAATTAAAATAAAAAACGAAACAGCTACTCGAAAGAAGAAGAAGATGTATAAAAAATTTCAAGGAACTGGTTCTAATTGAGCTTGCAAGATTAGACCTAAACAAACTAACAAACATTCTAAATTGAATAAAAGTTTGTAAAACAAATCAAAATTTTCAATTAAACTTTTGCCCGCCAAAACTTTAAAAGAATACCTATTTTGTTTTTATTTTGCCTGACTAGTTTCACAAAAACAAGGATATGCAGTAAAAATACTCAGCAGTGGGTTACTCGGCCGGTTCGGCTTTAACGGATTTTTTTTATTGCGTGTATTTTACATTATTTTATTTCTCGCGATTAAATCCCTTAAAAGTGTTTAATTTCAATGCGAACTAATCGCAAAAAACTAAGAAAACTTTTGATTATAATTCTTATTTAGAAATATTAGTACACTACTTATTCAACAAACAAACTCGAATATCTTATAAGCTAAGCAAATATGCAATTTCCAAAAACGTAATTATTATTGAAAAATTAATATATAGGTACGACTCAAAATGAAGCTAAAAACAACGAAGCCGAGATGATGAAAAATATCGCAGGTTCCGCAACCCTTCAACACGTTCTCTAAACTATTTCCCACCACGCCTATCATATTCCCTCTATCTTCGAACCAAATAAAGCTCGCCCATACACGGTGAGTTTATAAAGCACGTGTGTGCACGTACGGCCGTGCGCAGAGAAAATTTCAATAATCCCCATAGGTTTTCTGCACAGCGTACGCACGTGTCTCGGATTACTCGTAATTGATGGGGACCGTTTCTAATCTCTGCACTTTGCTCCCGGATCTGCACTGTTCTGTTACCGACCTCGTCTCCTTTTTTAATTTTTTCGTGCAATTTACATACGTGTTGGGGTCATCGTGGAAGTATTCAGCGGGAATTTGAAAGAAACTGAAGCGGCACTTTGATTCCTTTTCACAGCTCTCAGTATAGTTCAAAAGGTTACTATTAAAACATACTTTAAACATAATCACACAGCTGACTGAGCGAAGGGAGGTCTTAGATTCAAATGGGACAGGTCGGCTTCTATGTTTGTTCGGCGATAACTTGTGCTTCATTGGTCCGATCTTCATGAAATGTAGACAAGTAGTTCCTTTCAATTTCAAGTTCTAATATTATGGGCATAATCAGTCGCGAGGTCTCGGTTCGGGGCGAACAACTAGTATAATAAGAACACAAGTATATCTCAAGTTGAGAGGATTTAGTTAAGTAACTATCGTCACATTAATCTGCACCGTGGTAAACGGAATGTTAGTATTATGCCAAAAGAGGTATATGTACCAAAAAACAACAATTTACTGTCAGGGACAAACCCGGAAATAGCAAAAAAAAACTACATTTTTCTAGAAAAATATCATTCAATGGAATGTATGGAACAGCTGATATTTTTTTCGTGACCTCAGTGTTGGCCTCATGGTAGAAGTTGTTCATAATAATGAGTACAATTACCTCCTTTTGACTTAGTATCGCCATTGCGTGTAGCCTTGAATATATCTATGACCCCACTATAGGTTTGTCCACTATTATGGTGACTTTAACGTTAGCTATCGTACATTAAAACGTTAATTAATGCTTATAATTGCTCTGTCTCGTTGTTTTGAGCAGTTTAAGGCCATATCTGTGGCAAATAAGTTGTAAGTGGATTTATCTTTAAAAGGTAGCATCCTAGCTAAAAACGGAATCCCACTCGAGCTCCTGGTTTTTAATTGCGCGATTACAATTTGTTCTAAACTCTAATGTCCGTAAAAGTTCCGCAGTGTAGAAACTAGGTGGTTAAAACGCGCATTTCTAGTATTTAAATGGTTAGTTGTAAGACTTTGTTACTTCTATTTCCAATTTAATGAACTTTACCATCTGGTGCGGCCAAAAAATAGGAAACAATTTTGTGGTAATGTTTATTTATATCCGCGTTTTGACACTTCCATATTTTATTTACCACGTTTTTATTAACTGGCTTTTGTTTGTGTGTTCGGTACAAAATATTCGATCGATTCTCAACAAATTCGATTTTAAACTAACTTTTAATGCCCTACAGACTTGAAACATCAAACATAGTGTAGATCACAATTCATTTACTTTCTTTATAATTTATGGTTAATTATAAATTCAAAAACGTGGTATAAAAAAAAGCTATAGGTACATACTTTTCAAACATGTTATTCTTACGCTTCCTTGGTATGTTTTGGTGAAAAGTTTAAACTAACTTGTATATATAGGAAATTCAAACTATTTATATAACTATTAGTTCTTTAGTGTCTTTTTATTTATCTGTATAAAAATCCTTAGGAATCTCCCCTTAGTATTTATTTGTTGAGAGCGTAATTTAACTGAGGCTCAGCGGTTGTGGTGCTTTGTGTCACTGGTATTTATTTACAGTACATAAGATAATATTATGAAATAAAAAAATCGCCGTGTCTTAACTATTGGCTTGATCTTCCCATTGGATGCGAATAGTTTGCTACTCTGTAAATAGCAGGTACAATAAAATAGGCAGGAAATTCTCACAAATTTAACATATGTCTATATGGATAATGTTTTCCGCGCAATTTTTATCCTAAATTACGTTAAGTAGGTATTACTTAGCCAGCAGTCTGTTTGACTTGTTTCACACACGCAGCGCCATCTATGAAAATTTAATAGTTGACAGGGAACTTCTATACCGCGCGAATTAACGTACTGCCTATATTGTCCTGTGTGGTTGAGGGGAGGCATTCGCGTGAGCTCCTTATCTGCAGATATTTAAATTCCAGTCTGAGCCTCAAAATAGTTCAAATTAAACGGAGCTTGTAAATTAAGTGTTGCTATCACGCAATCCTGGGAAATAGCTCTAAGTGGTTTCTCGACGATCTATTATTTTGTTTGCGGTGACTTAAACGACCATTAATGAATTAAATATAGGTCAAACTGCGGAAACACTTTATACGAAGTCGCCTTAAACCATTTCTCAGAACTTTATTCTGTATATATATAGGATACTAAATAAGTTACACTTTAAAGCTAAAACACGTTAGGTATATTTATATGGCTTTGGGCCAACTTTCCTTTGATCCCCAATATCTCAGTCCGAAATATTGCTTATTAAACTTTTGCCTATAATTTCACGCAGTCCAAAAGTAATAAATGTTATAGAGGTAGCAAACAATTTTCATAGCAACCATAAATACATAGGTAAGTATGATGAGAAACGGCAGACAGTGAGCGGGGCGGGGAAGGGGGGCTGCGGCGAGCGACGGGCTGCGATCGCTCTCAGGGGCAAACAGCCGCCGATTGAATGTGAAAATTTAATTCAGGTCATTTTCGTGGCACCAGCGAAGGAATCTATTATTTTTCCCCAAAGATGGTTATTAATACAAATAATATTTTCGCAGCAGACGCTCTGGTTCTGTTTACTTATGCAATCCACGTTAAGCTCGCCCCGAGTTCCCGTAACATCCATTAGTACTCGTAGTTGTTAATATTATGACGCTTCATTGTTATTGTGCACAAAGAGGTGAGGTGAAAGTTTTTAATGCCATTAGCGCCTGGCGATCTTTGTGAATAAAGTTTTTGCTGCATGTGTTCTTAAAACTACGCTCTTATAACTATGTACCTACGGGTCGGAAACGCAGCCCGGTTCAACCTTGGAGCACAAAAGACTTTGAAAAATGCAAATTTGGCGGAGGAAGGCGTCGGTCTGCACCCATCACATTCAAGCCTCCTCTTGGCATTTAAATGCGACGTAACTTGTCAAAGTTTGGAGCTTTCTGTGGGCGCTTTGCAAATGAATGCTAGATCAGACTTGACAAATTCCGATACTTATTTTACCGACTTTAGGTTCTCAATTAGGTCCTTCTTTTTATATGTATGTTGTACACCTATTACTTCGAATGTGTGGACAATTAACGTGTTTTTTCGGCTCATCTGAATGTAGCTAACTGAAATTAAAATCTTTAATTAATAACCTAATTTTAATCATTATAATTTGTAATATCATACTGCTTTTATAATAACCATGATGAGTACGCATATTTTGGGATGAGGTTTAGTTCACTATTGTCAACACACTTAATTTAGTTTAATTATGACTATGTATATATTCTGTTTTGTGTACCTCAATATCTTATAAATAAATAAATGGAAGTTGTCGCAGTGGTCCCCCAAAAATTCCTTAACCATTAATTTTTTTGCCAACTTTCATCTATATTCTATACATATAATAAAAAAAACCTGTAATTGCGAGATATAAAAAAAATACACAGGTCGTCTTAAAATAAGCAGCTGAACATGGCTTAAGGGAGTTATTAGAATTTTTGTCTGTTTGTTTGCTTGTTTGTAGTTTGTTTGTCCACGCACATCTCCGAAACCACTGGACGGATTTAAATGCGGTTTTCACGAATATGCTTAGCTGTAACCAGATTGAAGTATATGGCTGTTTTTTTGCACAAGGGCCGGATTAATGGAAGAAAAAAGGGTTGAAGGTTTATATGAAGATATACGCGTACGAAGTCGTGGGCAACAGCACTAGTTATAAATAAAAATTCAGTTTTGATGATTCGCTCAACAACATTAAAGGAAAAAATCGTGAGGAAACCGGTAGGTATGTTCAAAAACCTCAAAAGTTCAAAGACATGACATTCACCAAGATACTCCGGTCCTCTCTCTCAACCAGCTCTCTCTCCCAGCAGTGGGAATATGAACACTACAAGACTGTAATTATGCGGAAACATAGACGAAGTAAGGTAGTAATGAATCCAACGTAACTACGATTTTCTAAGTGAGTCCAAGGGCTGATATCGATTCATTTGTATTACAATAGGGACAGATAAGGTTTATACAAGCATCAACATAATCTGATATTCATATTTACAGTCGTAATCTACCTTTAAGATGCCTTTAATATCTTGGCTGTGGGCGGGACGGGGCTGGTATCGCAGTTCGATTAAATTAGACGATTAAATTTTCATATTCAATCCTGAGCTGTTTACTGGAAGCATCGCGCCTCAGGACCCGAGCCCTTGCTGACCAACTTTGACGGTTAACGAAAACAATGTAAGGTCTAAAATGGGTCGGGACCGATTGATAAACATTTAAATATTCATGCGATCTATTATGATAAGGAATAACAATTTGAGCTAACATGTGCTGGAATATAACCTAATGTTGTAATACGTAAATAAACGGTCAAACGCAAGCCTATTTATGCATAAAAAAAACTCTCCGTGATTAACCCATTTTTTTCACCACATCGCTAAACCGGTTAACGCAAAAACTGTAAGTACGGCCACCATACATACTCATTTTTCACGCACAGTAAAACATGTAGCAGCACTAATAAACTAACTAATAGTGCGGCTAGGTCGTCTGCAGGGTGAATTTGACTAAAAGCATCAAGCCTGATTTAGGCCGGATGCGTTCACACCCGCCATGCTACCTTACCATATCTTCCTTGTTTCTCTGATCTGAAATATAGACAACGAAGTTAATACTTTGTTTTGCCTATCATAATAGTTATATAATTATATATTCTAAAACTATTTTACAGTTATTATGATTAATTGAAAACGAGATTCCCACTAATATCTTAATGGAAATATATAATTATAAAAGTTTACTTCAGTGTATTTACTCGCCGTTAAAATAAATGGTGATAATTCTAGCACTTGGAATTATTCGAGTGGTTAAAGGGCTAAAAGCGTTAACCAGATTTCGCGTTCGCATTATACCATTCCACCTAAATTTACTTTCGGAGGCTGTAATGCTAATTGAGTTTGTAGACTCGTTGAGTAAACTAAAACAAGGTGTGTAGTTTGGTGGCCCCTGGCTATGTGTTACTCTGCACCCACCTACTTAACTTTCAGTAGGCGTAATCAATGTATTTCCGTATAGTTGTTTTGGGAAGTGCCTTAATGATTATCACAGCATGAAGCTAACGTTAGTGTAATATTAAATTGGTTTTAGGTGCGACAACTACAATATCATTTCATACTATTTCTTTAAAGTCCAATACATTATATTTGCAGCCCAGCCAAGAAATTAGGTGTTACAATACCAGTATTTTGGTGGGTAGCCTTCCAACTGTAACTTTACTATTGTTGTTGCCCGCGACTACGTACGCGTAGATTTTCATATAAATTTTTAAGCCTTTTTTTCTCCCTTAATCCGGCCTTTGCGCAGAATAACATAGCCTTTACTTCAATCTGGTCATAGCTAAGCATATTGGTGAAAACCGCTTTTAAATCCGTCTAGTGATTTAGGAGATGTACGTGGACAAACAAACAAAAATTCAAAAAACTGTCTTAACGTGTTCAGCTGCTTATTTAAGACAGCCTGTGTTTTTTTTGATATCTCAGAATTACAGTTTTGTATATGCATATTATATGCATAGATAGATAGATACGAGTAAGTAGATACTTTCATTCCATTTTTGAGCTCTACTTATCAAGACCTACGTAATATTTTTACGTTGACCAGTCAAAATAAAAACATTTCATAAATTTCTTTATGATAAAAACTGAATACATAAGTTTCACCCTCCTCATTGAGAATTTATTCACGTTTCGTTTCAAAGACTGTTAACGTTGCCAACAAATTTTGAAAGTATTGCAAAACTTACCAATCTGTACACCGAGTCTTTTTACAAATTCATTTTCTTCGGCTGAAACTTCCTTGTTTTATTTTGTCGAAGCTTGTTAAAGGTAAAAACAGCCTTTGTTGACGCGTGTTTTCGTGTTCATTTTGAAACGTTTTAACATTTACTTGATCACTTTTTAATTTGTTAAAGAGAATTCGTCTATTATAAGCCTTGAATATAGCAAGTTTAAAATAAAACAATTGAACTGATTGATTGGACTATAGTGTGGCGTTGCTGTCGACCAGCTCGGTCACCACGGGCTTTCTTGCATAAGGAGTGCAGTAAGGATTCATCGCCACGCTAGCCTTAACGACATCATCCGCCGGGCTTTCACCACTGCTATCAGTGTGGTTGTACTTGAGTAGAGCAATCTCGGACGTAGCGATGGTAAAAAACTGGATGGTATGACTTTGATTCCTGGAAGACGGGGCGGCTTTTAGTATGGAACGCTACTTGCCTTGCGCCTTCCCGGTACGCAAAACAAGGCTGGTTCGGTGACTGCGGCCGCAGAAGGCCTCAAAAGACGAAAATATAATAACCTAGAGAAAGGGTACATGTATTATCCTTTTGAGTACGAAACTTTAGGATAAATATTTTTAAAGAATTATCTAACCATCTAGTCAAAGCACCCCGTGACCAAAATGTTGTTCGGTATCTTGCGAAACGGGTCAGTATTGCGAGGCAATGCGGCCGATATTGGGAACGATGCCTACAGGCTGCGGTTTGTTAGATTAGTGCAGTATAAATATTATTTTAATTTAGGCAAGTTTGATAAGATTCCAAATACGTATACTTTTATTGAACTGATAGTATCTGACCGCGCTGCAGCGCTAGCGAAGTTCACGCGCGGTTCGTGAACGGCGCGTGAGCAGCTACATGATACACGCGTGCAGCTCATGAACCTTTAGCAAACAGGCATATTCGCCAGATTTATTCGCACCCTAACCGACTTAAGGAGGAGCATCAATTCGGGTTGTAAAAATTTTTTTTAAATATATGTACACCATTAACTCCGAAATTCGTGTTTTTTTTGTATGTAGAGGAAGCTCTCGTGGTTGTCACGAAAAACTTTCTTAACTTTGGCTCAGTAGTTTTTTAACCAGCTATAATAGTATGAATATTTTTTGCGAACATCTTTTGATTTGGCAATTACAATAACATTGTTCGAGTGCTTACTAATTTTGAGATCGATTTTTTGTATTGATAATTATATGATATAAATACGTCCCTGTCATGATTTCATGTAGCAAAGACGTGCGGCAGCCAGCGTTATTTCTAGCATAACGTTCAGCGTACTTTAAAGTAATGCGAACGTTTACATTTAAGAGTCGGCAGAGAGAGGTTTAGATTTCTACTTCAGTTGTTAGGCAACGGAGATCAGGGCTTGCGGCCTCTTAACTTGTCCCCAGCACCCCAGCATTGCTTCGCTGCTTTACCTAAGCAGAATTTGTTTATTATTGTTTAAAATTACCTAGCCAAATAGACCGCATCATAAATTCCAAAGTTTCCACTTTCCACCCTAACTTTTATACTGACCTATTTGGGTAAAGTGGTGAAAATTATTACTTGAACGTAACAATAACTAAGTGGTTTCTTACAAGCTTTTTTATTGAATGTGCTTTGTTTGAGCTAGTTAATATAATTATAAACAAACATGAGAAAGTTTGTGGAACTGTCTTTATGTACGTAAAGCATGTAAGTTTTTTTTTTGAAAAATATCTTTTTCAAACCAAGCTTTTATGAAATTAGTGATCGGAACGGTGTGCTAATCAAAATGAGCCCCAACACTGCCAGTGTACTATTATTATTCATCGAGGAGTGCCGTTGTCCACCGTCATCATCATCAAATCAGCTCGCTGTAACCATAATATTGTATTGTCATGGGAACTTCACAAGTATGTCAATTTCAGCTTAATCGAACACCGGGAAGTGGGTCAAATTTAACTTGCAAGATTTGATTACAGACAGACAGACACCGGGACAGGTGAAACTAAATAAAAGCTTGTAAAAATAACTACATTATTTCGTAACCAATAATTTAAAGGTCCCACACCCACAAGATGGACAGACGACCTAAAAGAGACTGCAGGAAAACGCTGGATGCAAGCCGCTTCCAACCGGTCCTTTTGGAAATCGATAGGGGATGCTTATGTCCAGCAGTGGACGTCTTATGGCTGAAATGATGAATGTAAAGGTTATCGTCCGTCATAATAAAAAACATTGTAATTCGTACATTAATTTATGGTTAAAGGTTAAATGGGTTTAGTTTGAAACGTAAATTATTACATACTTCAAAACGCCAATTAAGCGTTTGTTAACTGATATTTGCTATATCTAGTTTTCTTGCTTGACAATTTCTGTCAGCTCAACTAGTATTTCAAGAAAGTTTGAGCATAGATAAAAATGACGTTTGTGTAAGGCCGCAAATATCTTGTGAGCATTTTTCTGATTATTGCACGTTATTAACTAAAGTTATCTAATTTGTTTTAGGCGAACAAAGAAGAATCTATGGATCTGAAGCTGGTGATGAAGTGATTCCACAGAGATACATCAGCAGCCCTCAGCGCCAGTCCTCTCCATTCCCACACGAAAGCACAAACCGCAGATATTATAGAAGAAATAGGAATTCTAAAGGTATGAATGAGTAGATATTGAAATAATTATTTCTCGTTCTTGAACTATTGCGATTTGTAATTTAACTTTTAAGGGTTCCGTAGCCTGACAAGGACCCCTTATAAATTCGTTCTGTCCGTCCGTCCATCTGTCTGTCTGTCTGTCCATCCGTCAGAATTTTTAGAAACTTCTAACTTCTATAATTCTTAAGATAAGTGAATGAAACTTTGCACAGTTACAGTTGTAATATAGATCTCAATTTAAAATGTAAAATGATCTTAATAAAGAATGTTTCTTAATCATTTTTCTCTATGCTTGAACCATAAAAAGTAAATGCTATGGCGGGATGATACATCTCTGAAATTTGGATAGGTCCACAGTGCTTCGTTCGTTTGAATTTTTCTATAACCATGAATTTCTGAACTATGACTATGACTACAGCTATATGGCTAAGTTATGGAACTCTACCATATGCGTGTCTCGACTCGCTCTTGGCCAGTTATTTAAATAATCTGAGTATTAAAAAAAATGCAAGAATATTTTGACACTACAGTGAGGATTTTAAAATGAATCTTCAAGCATCAGTCTTGGCATGATTATAGATTACAATCTAAAGTAAAACAACAAATAATAAATACTGTCCTAGTGCGAATCGGTGACAAATTTCTGCTCACCAAAGTTAAGCAATGTCGGGCGCGGTCAGTACTTGGATGGGTGACCGCCTTGGCGTGATGTTGTCTTTTTGTACAATTTTTTGTTCAACATAAACAACTGCTGCAATTTATCTGGTGGTACGGAACCCTCAGTGCGCAAACCTTTCGCATTTGGTTGTTTGATTAGGTATACATTCGCATTTATAAATTTGAAGAGTATGATATTCGAGTTACTTCATCAGCTACGCTTAGGCTGTAACGGCCTAGGCCGTGTGACAAATGAAATAGGTCAATGCTTCGCCTGGTCAAGCGGATTGTTCCCGTTAGCGACACAATAGATCGGTCTTAGCACGGTCATACAACAGACTTAGAAATACATGATGCAAACGATAAAACTACCACTGCAGTTATATATCTACACTCATACCTACATGTAGAATATCACGTACAATAAAAATCAAAAGAATGAAATGTATCGACCGTTCTGTCACTGTTTTGTGGGGAAAAAACTTCAACACAATTGAGCTATTTTAGTCCACTACTAGACATACCTCTCCCAAGGCCCTCTCCTTCCTCCTCCTGGGCCAATCATCAGTTTTTCGCTTTCTGCAAGCTGTATTACTTATAACGTCACTCCATTGAGTGTCTGGGCATATGACACTACGTTTGCAGATTAGAAAAAAATGCACGAAGTTCAATAAATTATAAATATAAACTGATATAAATACACATGTGCTTTTGTGCAAGTATTTTTTAGCTGGCATGCAGGATTTTTCTATGAAAGGTGCGTGAATACCACTCGAATCATGTTATACAAACATGAATGTGAAGCAGTAAACAACTAGCACGAGTATTTTTTATATTAGTGCTAGATTCAAATTACTACTCCATATACTTACTCTTATAAAGAATTTCGCTATAATGTATTACACTTGGATTTTTTTGACCTAAAACATCACTGCATTTTTCGTATTGTATTGAAAACTGGAGATGGACAGAAGATACATAAACTCCTTATAGTTTACACTAGAAATTACATACGTAGGAAATTTAATTTTAATTTAAAATTAATTTTCTGTTTTTTATGTTGTGCATAATAAAATTATACCCCCCGTAGAAAATAATTTCTTAAAAACTAGTGTAACAACTTCCGAGGAAATATTAAGGATGAAAAGGATTCATAGAAGACGTAAAAGGCGAGTTGTACAATAATGAACAAATAACCTGATCTAATCCTTATTTAAGCTGTAGACAAACATTCTAATAATAAATACATATTTTTATAATACGGACCAACATCTTAAGAGGCCCTCGTGATATGGTTGGATCAACGGTACGATAAAGAAGGCATATTACAATAATAATTTCAGATGAACATCGGTTAAGGTCTACACGAAGCTTTGTGTTCTTATTTCCAGGTGAAGAAATATTTAGTAACGATACAGGAGGAACTCTATCTCGCCGAAGGGATCGCCGTACGGAAGACTTCGTGCATGATAACAACGCTCGGAATACACGCCTCTGCCTTAACAATGGTATTATAACTTACTGATCACTACTTACAACTTTAACTTCCACTTAAAATAAATACAGAAAATTTCGCAAGGTTCCAAAATTTATGTCAATGATCTTAAACACCAGTCAAGGAATTACATTCATAAACTGTTGGTTTGCCGTTCAATTTTAGCTGATTAAAAATTTAACTAGTTAATTGTTTTTCATCTAACATTAATGGTATTATATGGCAGTCGTAGATTTTTGTATATTAAGTTATATCCTAACACAAAATTTTCCGTAGCTATGATAAATATTAACAACCATAATTATAGCTTTGAGTCGAGCCCAGTTCTTAGCATGCATAGTTGTTTTTGCTGTTTGCTCCGGCACAGTTGTTTGACTCCACATAAGCCATATATCTCTATAGGTATATCGTAAACTATTAGACTCCAATAAATTATGGTAATATAAAAAATACTTTTTAAAAACAAGGTTTTTCGTATTCTTCTCAGCAAATCATTTCATTTGATACCCATATCATGATGGTAGATAAGAACGTTATGTCCGCCATCTTGGGGTGTCCGCCATATTGAATTTATCATCTGGGACCAAAGTGCTTGGGAAGACAAATCCAACTAACCCAAGCTTGACGTTGATGACGGAGTTACGTTGTTTCGTTTAGGATTTCCTATGACACCTTCTGTCTCCATCGTCATACCAGCTAGTTGGTACCATAACTTCTAAATGGCAAATAACTTCCAAATAACTTGGCATTTCTAAATGTGACACAAATCAGAGTCTATTAAACCAAAAACCATATTAACGCTGTTTTTTTAGATGCGACCGAAAAGTATTTTCATGTTGTAATCACCGAAAACCACCGAAAAATAGTTACATTTAGTAGTTAGAAGTTACATTTGCTGAGTTAATAGTTGACATCATTCCATTAGACAGTTTATAGACACTGTTGTATCCACGTTTTATCGACGTGAGTTGGGAACTATGCACGGCATCCTTATCAAAGGCATCTCCGTATTGCGGCTATAATGGCCACTATAGAATGCCTAGCTACAATAACAACTATGGAATCTCAGATTGTGTGTTATGCTTCAGCCATTCCTTACATTTCTCACAAATTAATATTGACTATTAAAAATTCTGTATCAAGTACCTATAGTATGTACAATACTATTTGCGCCTCGCAGTTTTACCTGCGATTATTCGGTTTGTCTTCTTTACTCGAAAAAGTTTTCTATGCATACAAACGTTTTCACCAAAAAAATCATCCTAGATATCCAATCCCGTCCTATTCTTCCTTGTAATTTAATAACATGAGTTCAGCCATTATGTCGTCAAAAGTAATACAATGTAAAAACAGAGACCACATTTTTAATATTAATAACTTTATTTACACCAACAGCAGTAATAATACTATGATATTCAATATCTATTTTGTAAAAAGTCATTAACTGGTCTGTCCTAAAGTTGAATACAACAATATCTTTGAAATCTCTTCTTATTTGAGTTTTTTGTACAATAAGCGTTAAGATTAAATTTCGAAGAACAGTTAAACAAAATTAAGCGCATCACTAGGTAATATTAATTGAGTGAAGAACGATATCAGCAATGTACCTACGTACTTATATGAATTGCATATTATACATATCTAAAAAAAGACTAATTTCTAGTGTTCCTCTTTACCCCTTCAAAAACCGAAATGCACCAGAGATTCGTTTAAAACATTTTTGAAAATGAACTTCCGCAAAGTAACGCCTGATTCAATCAATTATATTTATACAAATCCTATTTAATCTACAAATTTCTGCTCCTCATAGGCACGGCGAATGGTAATGTACAGACTTCCGAACGGGAGTGCGAGTCGCCTCCAGAGCCAGCACCACCCGAGGTTCCTCCTCGAGGGCCGTCTCTCCACGTCACCCTCAGACACAGGCCTGAACCACCCGCTGAGGCTGATCGACTCTACCTGTCTGAAGGTAAGTGGTACATGGGAAAATCAAATCACTAGTTTCAATACAAGAGCAGTGCTGAGAAGATCAGATAATTACTACAGTGTCCTACTTCAAGTTTGCGCGGATATATTTTTACGCGTGTTTAACGTTTGCTGGTGAATGGTGAATGTCATAAACGTCAGGCCAATTTTACAATAGTTTTTTTTTATTACGATAATAGTTGACCCGACAGACGTTGTCCTGTCCAAAGTTTAACAAATTTGTTTGAGTCCACACAAAAATCTAATAGACAAAACATTTCCAAATATTCCAATTTTCTGACCAAGTTTCTAATATTTTTTAATTTTTTTGGGTTCCGTAACCCGACAAGGAACCGTTAGAACTTCGTTCTGTCCATCCATCTGTCTGTTCGTGCGTCCTAATGTTTTAGAATCTTCTAAGTTCTATATTTATTAAGACAAATGCATTTAACTTTGCACAATGACAGTTAATATAGATCTCTATTTTAAAAGTATGAAAATAATATATTTTTGTGTTTTAGGGGTGGAAACACATCGTACATGTGAAATAGAGATGAAATTGTTTATTTCGCTCCACTTCTTTGTGGTATCGTTGAATAAGTCTTTTAAAATGAAAGTAAAGTGTATCACTGATTTATCAAGTGTATATTTTATGAAATATGGTCCCCCAAAGTAGCAAAAAGTTGGTTCCTCCCCTCTGAAATTCAAAACTATTAGACATAGAAAAAAATAAACGTTATAAATACGTTACATAGAAACTTGTAACCTACCATGCTGATAGGTCATATTAAAAATCTTCATTCAAAATTATTTCTAATAATTTCTGATAATAACTTTTTGATTTATGGCGATAAAACTGTAATAAATTCAAGACGTTCAAGCTCATAGGTCATCAACCTTTCCGTAAAATTGTCTAAACAAAGAATGTTTCTCAAGAGTTTTCTTTTTCAGTAAACCATAAAAAGTATATGTTATGTTGGTATGATGCACTTCTGAAATTTGGCATGTCCACAGAGCTTCGTTCTTTCGAATTTTTCTGTGACCACCAGTTTTTGAACTATGATTGCGATCACAATTGTATATGACTTTGGCTACGAAAAACGGAACCCTACCATGTGTCACATCATGTCACAGAGCCACCACTAAAAGGTATAATTATTATTTTTTACACTTTTAAAATTGAGTTGAGATCTATTCTAAAACTGTAGTTGTGCAAAGTTTAGTGCACTTTCCTTAATAACTATAGAAGTTGGAAGGTTTTAAAAACTTACGACGAATGGACAGACGGACAGACAGACATACAGACGGACGGACGGACAATTTGGCCCCGCTGTTTTCAAGTGATGCGCTTATCAACGAACAGTATTTATTTTTTATTCATATAGATTAGATATACATCTATAGATCAGATATGTATATACTGGAAGATAAAATTAGTTTTTTTTAAACGGTTTATTTTTAGCATGTTTTAATTAGTCTATGAAAAGGCAGTCGTTTATTTTCATAATGAACTCAAAATTTGATTGCGCTTGATAAAATATATTTGAAATTTACATAAGTCTTCTCTAGAAAATGAAAGCTGTTTTTATGTTCTGCCACTTACATTAACTTAGGGTTCGTAAATTGCTTTCGAATCCCCAGACAAAGGTTGAAATAGAGTTATAATACACTTGAAGGTATTTTCTTTATGAAGTTAATATGCAAGGCTCTATTGTAATTCATGACATCATTGTAATAGCACTTTCTTGAACAGGTTAAAATACACAAAACGTACTAAAGATAATAAAACATACCTTGCAATGATTTTCATCGCAGTGTAACGGTTCGTTATATAACTAATGTTATTTATCCTAATTTATTTAATTATAATCTACTTTCTACCTACACTAGAACAACAAAGTGACTAAAACGGTTTTCGCACACAATTCTACCGCGCGTCTCAGCCAATGAGCGAGCGGCAGATCTTTACCGGTGTGGATCACCTGACGTTTGAGCGAACGTACGCATGACACATTGATACGACATCGTACGGTTGCATTCTGGGTAAAATTATCAGCTGCCTCGAATTAATCTAAATCATTCGCGAGTTTTATGCGATTACCATTAAATTCCTTTATAAAAGTTGTGAACCCCGTGTACCTATATTGGGGTTCACCTTTACCGCTCCAACCTACTAGTGGCGCCATCTGTTGTTCTGCCCACGGAAGCTCAGTCTCGTAGTTTACGCTGCGCTGCTGCATACCTATTCTCTGCCTGCTGCACCTACTCTCTGCCTGCTGCATCTGGTGCTGCCGCCGCTACACCGTGCTACTCTAACGCCGACGCTAAGGCTAGTGGGTCGTTCAGTAGTAGAACGTAATTTAGCGCATGAGTGTAAAATCCACGACCCGGACTATTATAGTTTCTATCTACCTACTTGTCTAAATTCATTACTTATATTTTTCTAATGTGTACCTACTACCTACCTCCTAGTTATTAAATAAATGTGTATATTGTAATCTCCTAGTTTTCCTTCCCTATCCAACTAGGGACGTTACATTTGGCGCCCAAATATTACACTCATGGCTAATATTACGTTCCCCTAAACTGTTGCATGAAATAGTTTCTAAGGTGTTGGCTTAATTAAATTAGTTTTAAGGTTGTTTATTGTACCTATCGTCTACTGTATGGTAACCTTACGTTGTTCTATCTATTGTGTGTTAAGTTCGTGTCTTCTTTTACAAAAAAAAAATATTAAAAAAATTGGTGGCTTATTTATCCTATAATCATTAGTTAAGCAATCATTGTTACTCTTATTTTCGGAACGGAACAGAACACTCATCCAATATTATATAAAATGGCGTATACTATAAAGTTTCTTTCTTTGCAAAAATCAGAATTGGAATACGAGGTGGAGCTTCGGGGTGGCGTAGGTGACTCAGTACAAGAGCTGAGAAAACAGATAGTTAAGTTATCTCAACAGTTGCCCTCCGAAGATATTTTAGAGTCCTACTTAGAGCCTGCTGATGATCTAAAAGGGGTTAAAGAGTCTCTTATTAAATCACAGGGTAACCTTAATACCCTCAAAACAAAATTTGACAAAAATTTATTTAATAGGACTGAAAATCTACTTAACCATCTATATCACAGGTTAAGTAGAATTGTCGCGGTTGCCGATGTTGCGGAGGTTTATAAAATATGCAATTCAAACTTCAATACGCAACACAATGAGTTGTCGGTACTTAGACCTCATTCATCGCAAACTAAAACTATGCCGTCTACTTCTGATTCTACCCCAGAAGCCACGACTGCTATAGCTGTAACGTGCGAACGCTGCCTAACTGCTGATGTCGCTAAACTTCGATATTCGGGAAAATCATGTGTGCGCTCGTTCATACAAAAAGTTGAGGAATTCGTTCTTTCACGGGGAATTGCCTATAATAAAATTCTGTCCCTGGCCTACGAAATCTTCACGGATGATGCCTTGCATTGGTATAGATGCAATAAGGATAAAATCAAGTCATGGCAAGAGTTGCGCGACTTACTAAAAGACGACTTCAGCAGCAAGGATTACGACTACTGGCTTGCTGCTGAAATTCGAGCGCGAACCCAGGGTGAAACTGAAAACATCACCATCTACCTCTCCATTATGCACGGCATGTTTTCTCGCCTTACCAAGTCCTTTTCGGAAGCGGAAAAATTAGAAATTTTGCTACATAACATTCGCCCTAGCTACGCTAGCTCATTGGCTGCATCGCCTGAAATCCAGAGTATTGATATACTAAAAAATAATTGTCGGAACTACGAAAATATTCAATCGCGTTTCGCAAACTATCACGAACAACCAAAAGTGACTAGTTCAACACTCGCTCCTGAGTTTGCTTACAAACAGCCTGAAAATGTATCGAGTACTTCAACTAATAAGTCTCGTTACTTTAACTATAAAAACACATACACTAACCCAAACCTAAACTCTATTACTAAAACTAATACTAACTACTCTAGGGGAGATTCGGAATCGAATCTAAATGATATCACAGTTGCTGCCATATCTGCGGGTCCAACTACACGGTACTGTCCTAGGTGCAGAACTGACAGTCATACGCTGCGAACTTGTAAAGAGGAACGTTTCCTCGTTTGCTTTAAATGTGGAAAAAAAGATGTTCGATACACGAACTGTCCAAATTGCAGTCCTTCCAGCATTAATAATCCAAAAAACTAATAAGACAGGGTTGTAGAAATAGCACTATGGAGATACATCCAACTAAGACTAGTTCAACTGAATGGCAAGAGTGGTTGAATTTCGTTTCTAAATTTTTTACCCTAAATGCTGTTTTCTCAATCCGCGATAATGATAGCAACATCAATAAGTCTCGTCTATATGTCTCTGTCAAGGTCGATGAAAGCCCCCTAACAGGACTTCTGGATTCTGGGTCATCTGCGACCATATTAGGTAATATGAGTCATGAACTATTATTGACTGCAGGATATCAATTAGAAACTTGTGACACACCTAGATTCGTAGCTGCCGGTGGTGAAAAACTAAACTCTGCCGGAGTTATTCACCTACCAATAACCTTCGAGGACCAGACTCACACTCTTCAAGTCTACGTTATACCTAATGTTAAGCACGATCTAATATTGGGAATGGATTTTTGGCGACTCTTTGGACTTCTCCCCAAAAATTTAGATCGCATTGCCTTTTATAAGGAATCGGAAAAAGTCTATCTGACCGATATTGAGCACGAAAAGTCTAAACTATTGTGTTCTTACGATCACTTAACCGAGGAACAAAAGTCAATAGCGGACAGTATAATATCGCAGTTTCACGACATTTCCTATGAAAAGCGTGGCCTAGGTCGCACTACCTTGACTACCCATACAATTGACACTGGGAATGCTGCCCCCATTCGTCAACGCTACTATCGAATGTCACCTGAAAAGCAACGCATTCTTGTTGAACAGTTAGACGAGATGCTGAAGGAAGACATCGTTGAACCCTGCGAGAGCCCGTGGTCATCTCCTGTTCTACTAACCCCGAAAAAAAATGGAGAGATGCGATTCTGCCTTGACAGCAGGAAACTAAATGCCATTACCAAGAAGGATGCGTATAGTCTACCCTATATCGCTGAGATTCTCGATAACCTTCGTGATGCGAAATTTTTATCAAGTATCGATCTCTCTAAAAGTTTTTGGCAAGTCTTGATTAAGGAGGAGGATAGACAAAAGACCGCATTCTACATTCCTACCCGCGGCACCTTTCAATTTAAGTCTATGGCTTTTGGACTTACTAATGCGCCGGCTACGCAACAAAGATTAGTGGACAACCTATTCTATGGACCGGAGTTCGAGCACAGGGTGTTCGTTTTCGTCGATGACGTCATCATTGTCTCCGAAAGCTACGAACGCCACATGTCCTTACTAAACCTTGTTCTTGAAAAATTGAAAACTGCAAATCTGACTATAAACTATGAAAAGAGTCAATTTTTTCGGTCGCAACTCAGATACCTTGGCTATATAGTAGATTCCGACGGCCTTCACGCAGACCCTGAAAAAGTGGAGTCAATTGTCAAGTACCCTACTCCTACAAATCGGAAGGAAGTTAGGCGATTTATAGGTACTGCATCTTGGTATCGCCGATTTATTTCCAACTTCAGTACACTATCCGCTCCACTAAATAAACTCACATCACAAGGCAAAAATGCTCTACCTTTTATATGGTCCCCAGAAGCTAACAAGGCATTCGAGGAACTTAAAAAGTGCCTTGTCTCAGCGCCTATACTTTCGTGCCCTGACTACTCAAAACCATTTGAAGTACACACTGACGCAAGTGATTATGGTCTTGGTGCGGTGCTCACTCAGACACTAGACGGGCAGGAAAAAGTCATAGCGTACATGAGCAAATCCTTGTCGCAGCAAGAGCGGAACTATAGTGCCACGGAACGCGAGGCGTTAGCAGTACTCATTGCAATCGAGCATTGGCGTTGCTATATTGAAAACGGCCTTAAGTTTACTGTCTTTACTGACCACTCTTCTCTTAAGTGGTTTTTAAACTTAAACAATCCTACTGGGAGACTGGCTCGATGGGGTGTACGCCTATCTGCATTCAACTTTGAAATCAAGCACAGAAAAGGCACCGAAAACGTTGTCCCAGATAGTTTGAGTCGCTCTGTTCCAATTACGGCCATTGACACTGTACTGGACAACCCGGCTAAGAAAACTAACGACGTCTGGTACCTCTCTATTTTTAACGGATGCCAGACTTCCCCTACGTCTTTTCTAAACTATCGCGTTACCAATGGTTTACTCTTTCGCTACATGAAATCTCTTAACCCACTAACTAGAGAGTTCGAATGGAAAGAGGTAATTCCAACGGAATACCGACAGGAAATTATCTCCAAAAACCATTCGGAACCTACGTCTGGCCACTTTGGCATTTTCAAAACACATAAGCGTCTTAGCCTAAAATATTTCTGGCCTAGCCTACATAAAGATGTCATAAATTTCATTACAACTTGTGAAACTTGCCTATCATACAAATATCCAAACCACTCTACTCTTGGGACAATGGGTAGACCAAAGGACTGCTGCCGTCCTTACCAAATGCTGAGTATGGATTTGGTCGGTCCCTTGCCAGTTTCCCGAAAGCAGAATACCTTTCTGCTTGTAATTACTTGTTGCTTCTCGAAATACAGCTTGCTCTTTCCCATACGAAGAGCAACTTCCGATATCATATCCAAAATCTTGGAAGAACGAGTCTTCCTTGTCCATGGTATCCCTAGTACAATACTTATGGATAACGGAAAGCAGTTTACTAGTAATATCATGCGTAACTTGTTTGCTTCCTACAATATTCCTAACGTGTACTACACTCCACTATATACGCCTCAGGTAAACACAGTTGAACGTTACAATAAAACTATAATTACTGCTGTGTCCACCTTTATCGAGAACGACCATAGGTCATGGGACGCCAACATCGCTAAAATACAATTTGCCCTGAACAGCGCAGTAAATGAAGTAACAGGATACACCCCATCATTTCTCGTTTTTGGACGAGAGTTGATAAGTGACGGTTCGCATTATATTGATCCAGATTTAGGAAATCAAATTGTGTTTGTCCCTCGTGATAGCTACGTGGAGAATCTAGGTGTGCTACAGAAAATTTTCGATAAAGTGCAGCTAGCACTTCTTAAAGCACACTCTCGAAATAGTGCAAATTATAATCTACGCCGTAAAAAAGTTGAGTTTAACGTTGGAGACATAGTTTGGAAGCGAACATTCTTTCAGAGCAGTAAGGATAACAAGTTCACAAAAAAATTAGCTCCTAAATTTGTAAAATGTCGCATCGTTTGTAAAAGATCTAAACTTGTTTACGAACTTGTAGACATGTCAGGTCACAACCTAGGCGCTTGGCATGTCAAAGATTTTAAGCTTACTATTTAGCTTTACTGGATTTTTCATAGGTAAAATCCTAACCTAAAAAGGGGGGTATGTAACGGTTCGTTATATAACTAATGTTATTTATCCTAATTTATTTAATTATAATCTACTTTCTACCTACACTAGAACAACAAAGTGACTAAAACGGTTTTCGCACACAATTCTACCGCGCGTCTCAGCCAATGAGCGAGCGGCAGATCTTTACCGGTGTGGATCACCTGACGTTTGAGCGAACGTACGCATGACACATTGATACGACATCGTACGGTTGCATTCTGGGTAAAATTATCAGCTGCCTCGAATTAATCTAAATCATTCGCGAGTTTTATGCGATTACCATTAAATTCCTTTATAAAAGTTGTGAACCCCGTGTACCTATATTGGGGTTCACCTTTACCGCTCCAACCTACTAGTGGCGCCATCTGTTGTTCTGCCCACGGAAGCTCAGTCTCGTAGTTTACGCTGCGCTGCTGCATACCTATTCTCTGCCTGCTGCACCTACTCTCTGCCTGCTGCATCTGGTGCTGCCGCCGCTACACCGTGCTACTCTAACGCCGACGCTAAGGCTAGTGGGTCGTTCAGTAGTAGAACGTAATTTAGCGCATGAGTGTAAAATCCACGACCCGGACTATTATAGTTTCTATCTACCTACTTGTCTAAATTCATTACTTATATTTTTCTAATGTGTACCTACTACCTACCTCCTAGTTATTAAATAAATGTGTATATTGTAATCTCCTAGTTTTCCTTCCCTATCCAACTAGGGACGTTAAATATAAAACTAGTAATCTTTGTCTTTGTTGACCGTCCTCGTTTGCATGTTAAACAGTATTTTGTAACATACCTAAGCCATTTTGGTTAAACAATAAGAGCCCTCCCACATTTTTTGGCGAAAAAAAAGAAATAAAACTGAATTGTTTGCGTTCTAATCCCAAATCTATAGAAAATTAAATTTCTGCACAATTAGATCGGTATTTTTTATTGAAAACTAACTGCGCCTCGCGGTTTCAACCACGTAGATTACTCGTGATATCATCAGCTATCTGCCAGTGAGAATACCGTCAGAATCGGTCCAGCCATTTTGGAGTCCATAGGGAACATACATACACACATTGCCTTTTATAATATACTAGCCGTCCGCCCCGGCTTCGCACGAGTGTAAGCTTATTCATTACAAACATACAAACATACAAAAATAGGTACAAATCTTTTCTCTTTATAATATTAGTGTAGATTTATTTATTTCTTTAATACTTTATTGCACACTTACAAATTAAGTACAATGCACAAATGGCGGACTTAATGCTAAACATTTCACTTGGTTTTCTCGCGATATCAGGGTATCTTCTCCTTATATTAAAGGTAATGTGGCAACGACCACAACGTCAAGCGAGTTGGTGGCCAAACGTATACCATTTATATTTAAATGATGTCAGTTTGTTTTTATTCTACTAGTTCTAGCAAATTGGATAACTACTCGTTCCAACATTTAATTTTAAAACAAACATCTAACACGTCGTTTGATTTTTAACCGCACTTATAAAATAAATTTCCAAACAAACTTTCCTTTAATCTAAGTTTCAAGATGAGGGTTCTCTAAACTTCGCAAAATTTAATAGTTGAACAAATTCATAGTCGACGGAAGCCTTTGTTTTGCGTGGAAACTAGCTTAACATAGATTACACTAAACACAACTTATCTAGTAAAGACCATGCAATTTAAAACTTACGTTGTTATTATTGGTATAAGATTTAAATTACCTAATTATTGAATGACTAACTAGATAGGTTTTCTACTAAAGTTTGCACATATTGTGCTAGCAAATCACTTCATGAAAGAATTGACGGAGCACACATAGGCGGGCGACGGACTACTCTCCTGACGAGTTGGCTAATTAAGTTTCCGCCGTAAATGTACAGCCAGTTAAGTAGGCTCTGTTCCTGTATGTACTCTTACTTGGGAGAAGTTTAATCGAATCGCATCGTCCGTACCTCCGACCCGCGCGTACAGTTTACTCACGCTGACAAATTAGCCACTTGATCTCGTCGCGCCCGAGGCGCGTGTACGAAGAACTCAGACTTTTAATTTTTTCTTCATCTTCCTTTTGACGGCTCTTTCCTTGTTTACAACTCGCATTTATTAACTTCTGTATAACCTTATAAATTGTAGTAAATTTTTTCAACTTTTTGTTGTACTGTCAATACCGACAGGTGAGTGAGCCGAGGGTCAGATTCGGTCGAGTTTCTGAGCCGTAACGAAAGAAGAGAGCTGCTAAATTTGATTTAAGCGCGAGCAGGATGAGTTGCTTTGATGTGGCTGCCCTCGGCCCCCTGCCGTACACCTCTCCCACTAAAATGGCGTGCACTTACACAGAAATTGTACCGTAATTTAATTTTTATGATAGCGCATTGTAAGCGCCCCGGCGAGTGTTTTATTTGGTTTTATTCTCTCACCTAAGTGAGGCCATGTGACTCAATGGACCGTCACTATAAAACCTGCTAATATTCCGGGTTTATTGTGACTGTAGTGAATACAGTAATTATGATCTGATCGTATTCATTTTATATGAGTGAATTATGATTTCAGAGTCTAAATAAAAATCAATCAACAGATACATTTAAGAGAATTTAAGGTTATTTTACATCGAAGTTGGCGGTAGTATTATGTACATAAGTTTGGAAATGAATTAGGCAAATCTTGATTCAAACAAGAAAATAGCTTCAAAAGGTCTTGAAAGTTTAATGGAATCGAACTGGGCCCGGCGAAGTAGTCGGAAGTTTGCGCTGGTGACAAATTGGGCACTTGACCCGCGCGCCGAGCGAGCCTCCCGATGCTTGTTTCTCGAGGACCGTAATAAGTTTAACTTAAAGTAAACTATATTCCATTCCCTCTAATTTGCCCGCTAGACTCAGTCCACTGGAGTTTTTGCCGTTTCGGATTACCATTCCCCATTTAACCTATCTTGTAATTAGATAACTTTGAAGATATAATGACAAAACATAAACATCATTACTTAGTTGTTGCTAATCGAGGCTTTATTTTTTTGTGAAACAAATCGCGATAAATATCCCGTAAGTACCATTTTAATTTGTTGTTTCGGTTAGTAAGTTTTTACAATACCAAAACATACTGACATGGGAATGAAGAAGCTGCCACGTAAATAGTATAAATAAGCCCTACAAGTAGTGCTTGTGAATGCAATATTATTTTGAAACCAAGTCGACCGTCTCGAGTCCACCTCGAGCTTGAAAATTGAAACCTCCCCGGAGGTACTGCGTAATTTAATTTTTACGATGCCGTATTGTTAGAGCTTCCAAGAAGCGCTGTTTTCAGTTAAAGCTTGAATACTTAGCCGTATTTGCCTACTGTTATTATAATATCTTTTCTTCTCTTTCGTTTGAAGTTACAGGCATCTTAAGTTCAATGTTTTATGAGTTGGTTTTTGTTTGATTTCGTTTTGCTGAGGCGTATAATTTTTTTTAAAATTAATGTTTATTTTTTCTTTGAATAGTCAGTCGATCTGTCGGTTCTTTATCAGGGGATCCTTTTTAAAGACCAATTGAAGAAAGTTTAAACTTAAATTGTCAGAAATAATTTAGTTTATTTTTCCCTTGTGCGTAACTATGTGAGATAATCAACTCATAACATACAAGTTAATGTAAAGAAGTACATAGAAAATAAACCATTAAGGCACTTTAACCACTTTCATTACTCGACGTCAATAATGGGTTATTTCGCAATCTCATTATATTCCAACGGCCGCTGCCGCATTGTATACGCTGGCACGTTTATTTCTTCCTTTTAATGGCGAAATAAAAATGTTATTACATCGTTTAACATCGCGGTAAAATTGATATAACTGAAGCATTCTTTGTCGGCGCTCTTCTATTTCATTTGACGGACTTTCAGTCGTTACGTTCACAATACATTTTTTACGAGAATATTACAGCTGCGGATACCTATACGTATCTGTTTTCGTTTTTAATAGATATAGATAGAACTTTATACTTTGAAATTGTAGAAAAGTTTGTGTAGATACGAAGTATATTCCCAAATTTTGCGTAAATTTACAGAAGTATGGTACAACATAAATATTAGCTTAATTCTTGAACGCGTGGGACATAGTTTTGGTCGTCAGCTTTCGCACTATAAGTATGAATAAGTTGTGTGCAGTTATAATTGAGCTATAAGTTTACAATACTATATCCACAGTGTTGATATACTGTTTGTATTTAACAAATATTATATTAGCATATTATAGTGTCACCAAACCTATTTCAATAAAATAAAACTATAAATGTTCTATTTATTATATGGCATTATTATACACACCTGTTTCGGCAGGCAGAAAGACGGTTATTGTATAAACGTAAAAATATAGGTGAAACGAAGTCAAAGCCAACATAACTTAAGTTCATAAAATATAAATACAAATATTAAATTCATTCAGTGACAGACAACGCACATCCTAAGCCGCTAGGTCTAAAAACATGAAATTTTGCACAAGTATTTTTTATGTAACAAAGTAAGCACTAAAGGAAGGTTTTTTGGAAATTAAGAAGTTAATTCTAAAAGAGTTAAATAGAGGATGAAAATTTGTATGGAAGGTTGAACATTTTTTACCGACTTCAAAAAAGGAGGACGGTTCCATATTCACTGTTTTTTTTCATGTATGCTCACCGTTTACTCCGCCAACTGTTAACCGATTTAATTTTTTTTTCTTTTGTTCGGTAATATACATCCAATTTGGTCCCAATGTCACAAAGTCAGGATCTGATGATGGGATCCAAGTGAAGTCGAGGGCAACCCAAAATTTTTATAGGCACTTAATATAACGATTTTCATATATTTTTGAAGTCTGTTTTTAATGTGATTCACTTGTTTAAAGTTAGAAACGTGGAATTTGCCATTTACGCTTCTGTCTATAACAGAAGTCAGTTGAAATATCCTTGTTTGGATATCATTCCTTAATAGAGTTAGGTACGTACTTGTATCTATAAAAGCTGGTTATTTATAAAGTAAGAATCATGGAAGTTGGTATATTTAGCCTTATGTTTATAGATAAAATTCAGTTGTATAATCGTTTTTGGAATATAATCTCTTGAAGAGGATTTAAATTTCGTTAAATTTCAAAAATCCTTACCTTTCATGCTGCGCGTTGTGTCTGTTAGTTGATTTATTAATGTTTATTAATAACAAGACTAAAACATAGATGGCGCTGTTAGGTTTTAAAACGCAGTAACGACATGCCGATAGGAAATCCCATTCGACAATAATTTGTGTTCTTTAGATATAAGGTGTTTTATTTAATGTCGAAAAAATTTATTTTCTTTCTTTCATTTTTAACCGACTCCGTCCGTCCGTCCGTCTGTCACCAGGCTGTATCTCATGAACCGTGACAGTTAGACAGTTGAAATTTTCACAGATGATGTATTTCCGTTGAAATTCGTTCCGTTTCACAGATGATGTTTATTCTTTTTTTTTGTATTTGTTGTTATAGCGATAACAACAAATACTAAAAAAAAAAATTAGGGGGCTCCCATACAAAAAACGAGTTTTTTTGCCGTTTTTATAGATAATGGTACGGAACCCTTCGTGCGCGAGTCCGACTCGCACTTGGCCGGTTTTTTAAATCAGTGTATGAACGGATACACTATGACAGTACCTAATGCATGAATATCCGAGCATGTGAGAGAAAACGTTAAGTAGGATCTAATACTCGTAGCTCGAACTAAAATAATTGTTATTTTTATGCAGTTAAGTAAAGTAAGTAATGGTAAGCTCCACGCTTCCTCATAAAAGTCCTATGCCACTCAGAATATAGAATTTCAAATGTACAGTAGGTACAAAACTCTGCGTGGCAATGCACTGCGCTCGTCACCCTCAGAAATGAGATGTTAAACATCTTTGTGGTCAATAATTTCACTAGAAACAAGAAAGATGTTAATTTAATAAAACTGTTATAACTTGAGAGCGATTGTGACAGAGCGGCGCTTGGCATGGCGCTTTACAATCTGAAGGCACCCGGTTCGATTCTCGGCCCTGCACCAATGATTTATTTAATAATTAAATGAATTATATGCAGTTTTAATGCCATCTCTCAAAATGGTAAAGGAAAACATCGTGAGGAAATCAATGTGTCCAAGAACCTCAAACAGTTCCAAGACATAAATGCATGGTGGATAAATGCCCATCCTCTACCTCTGAGAAAAGGCCCGTTTCCCAGCAGTGGGAACAAAATAGGCTGAAACGATGATAATGGCGTGTACTTAACTTACTTAGACTTTCAGGGACCTTACGCCCAACTCTAAACGCGGGCCCGAATAGGTGCAGTTTGCAAAATCATGTGAACGCGAACCTCAACGCGCTGAGTTACGGTTTGCGGTCGCGTGATTTAATAAACTGCACCTATTCGGGTCCGCGTTTAGAGTTGGGCGTAAGGCCCCTGGACTGCTGCACCAAAACTCATAAAAGTAACATGTTACACTTGACGAGTATTGATAAACTTTTAACCGCACATAAAGCGTGCTCGGCTGAGTTCAAATCCGACATTGTCATGTTTGGAGTGGGACAGATCTGGCTGCGATGCAAGAGGAGAGCTTTAAACATCCCCGTCCGGAAAGCACTCAAGTGCTCATAAAACACTCATACGAGTATCCGTATAGATGCTTCTTCTTTTATGTTGTTTATTCGGTGGGCGCTGTCTCCGCGACTCGAGTCCTTTACTTAGCCAATTATTTTTGTCATGGACATACAATTTCATATACGACTTACACTCATAATTTTTGCTCATTTTATGAATACTATATGCAAAACGACTAACAAAACGTATTATAAAGACAGAGTATTATGAAATATGGTTTTCGTGAACCAGATCGATACACACAATACACTTCCGTACACATAATGGTTGTAATAAGCTGAAAGGAGATAATTGCACTCGTCATTATAAGCAATTTTTACTACGGGATCAAGTGAAATAGTATAAGTGTTTTTTGCTGTTCCATACATTTCTTTGAGAGTAAATGTCTTTTAACCGACTCCCGAAAAAAAGGAGGTTCTCAATTCGACTGCATGTTTATTTATTATGTTATTTTACCTCAGAACTTTCGACTGGGTGAACCGATTTTAATGTTTTTTTTTTTTTTTTTTTATTATTTATCTCAGTGTATAAAATACATGCTATGTATATACAACTCTGCCAAACTGCTGATTCTTTTTTAATTTGAAAGCTGGTACTTCCCGTGTGGTCTCATTTCAATTTGGTCCAGTTCTAACATTATTATGAAGTCGGTTTTTTATAGTTATTTTATGGAATAGCTGGTTTTTTTTGTTGTTGCAATTCTAGGATTTGTCATAGTCACAGTAAAGATAATCTATCTATCTATCTATCTATATCTTCTATACATATAATAAAAACGTAGAGATGAAAAAATCTGTAGTTGCGAGATAACAAAAAAATAATCACACGGCGTCTTAAAATAAGCAGCTGAACACGATAGGACAGTTTTTAGAATTTTTGTCTGTTTGTTTGTTTGTTTGTCCGCGCACATCTCCTAAACCACTGGACTGATTTAAATGCGGTTTTCACGAATATGCTTAGTAATTACCAGATTAAAACATAGGCTATCTTATATAATTTATTTTAATTCTTGATTGTTACATGAAATTAATTAAAAATCAATGATTTATTTCTTCGTTACCTGAAACGTAATATGAGGATCTTCATATAGCCTCAAGCAAGGAGATCCAAAGTAAAGAGAATGTTTTTGACATAGCTATTAAAATTTTGAAACTGTCAACTGTCATTCAGATAATCAGCCAGATTAAAACTTTTTATTTAAATTAAGGAACCTTCTTAGATAAATGAACGTGTAGATTAAGGATGTTATAAAAACATAGGCCTTACAACCTCTTTGGTGATTCAATCCTATGTATTTTATTCCCAAGAGAATATAATACTGATACGGAGATTTTATTTTATGTTAGCATTTAAAACACAAAATATACCGCATCCTATTTTAATTCAGTCCCGCGAATAGAAATATTTAAAAAGACCATTTGTATGACAATAAACCTATACAACAAAATTCCGGACGCAATAAAGAAATAATAGCACTTTTCCAGAACCAACTTCGTAAGTTTCTAACCCAAAAATGTTATTACGAGATAAAAGAGTTATTGGACGATAAAATTTAGAAAATTATAATTAGAAAATAAATATCAATCTATATAAATAGTTAAGAAAGTAGTGCCATAAGTTTTGTATGATCTCATATATAATAAAGTAACCTATCACACTAAGTATGTTTTTTTGGTAAAATTACTTCTGTCTGTGGTGTGGTTTTGTGACCAGCCACTACATAAGTCATTGTTGCACCCTTTATGCAGGGTATATAAACTTGAAACTAGAAAAATTCGAACGAGCGAAGCTGGACAGTCAAATTTCAGAGATGTATCATCCCGACATGACATGATATACTTTTTATGGTTTAGACAAAAAGAATTACTTCAAAACATGCTCTACACTGTGGTCACATTATCTTTTTGATTTGAAAACTATTGACGGTGTTTTTACTTTTATGCTTCTATCAATACTTCACACAGAGCGACATAAAATAAGCAGCTGAACAGTTTTTAGAATTTTTGTTTGTTTGTTCATGCACATCTCGGATTTAAATGCTGATTTCACGAATATGCTTAGCTATGACCAGATTGAAGTATAAGCTATGTTATTTTGGGAAGAAAAATTAATAAGGGAATTAAGGATTAAGGGAAGAAAAAAGGATTGAAGGTTTATAAGAAAATCTACGCGTACGAAGTCGCGGGCAAAAAATCTAGTTCATAATAATACACAAAGAACAATGATAAATTTTCGAGGTCCCCATCCAACCTTGTACTTATCGAGACACACTTACCGTACTTACTTAATCCAACCTTTGTTCTTGATTTCCAAAGTTTTGTCGCGTTCTCGACCTTCTATCAATAGAGCACTAATATTTTCTAAGTTCCATAAAAGCAACACACAATTGCTAAAGTATGGGAGATCGCAGTGCGTTGACTGAGCTGTAGGAGTATGCTGCTGCCTAGCAGTTTTAGGACATCCGATATCCGGGTTTGGTAAAATTAGCATAGTACTATCAAAATAAGCAACATGCTAAAGAAAAGATTGTTTACGATTAAACAAATGAGATCTTGAGGGCGATAGAAAGAAAGGCGAGAATAAAATAAACTCAGCAGTGAGTACAACGCATCTACCTGCGTCTGTTATGTGAAAGAAACACAATGTTAAAACACACTCTTTTAATTTTTAGAATTACTTACCCATTTGTGCTTTCACTAAGTTGCCTATTGTTTTGCCATGTAAACATAATATGAAACTTTAGGGTGCATTATTCAAGTAGGCCGAGGGAGCGAGCACCTACGATACGTCACAGTAACTCGGAACACTTTAAAGTTTTTCCGCGTACTGCGGCACGGATCCATCCACACAGTCCGGGATAAATGATTGATGGGGGTCCTCCAAGTATAAACTCGATTATCCGTTGAGACGCGAACAACTTACAACTTTTATGTAACGATGGATCAGGATTATTTTGAAACTTTCCTCTCTGGGAAATATCGACTCATGACAATCATATTTTTTTGAGTTGAATATAAAACGAATATCAAATTTGATCAGCATGCGCATCTAACTAAAATAATACTTATCACATTATTTTACGACAAAAAAAATCTGCTCAATGACTACCACAAAATGCCATAAGTACATTGAAGATCTACCAATTTAAAGATCTTACCTGCAGCACTGTGTACGCTTTACCAATATGCCCTTATATCGATACTAACAACGCGTTTTGCATTTCATTCTGGAGCTGCTAACATGATAAATGAAGAAGAAAAGTCTACGTCGTAAGTGTCAGATATTCGAATAGTATTTTCTATCACTTCTGGTAGAAGCCCGTTCATCCGTCTGTCCATCTGTCAATAGCGAACGTGAATACCCCAAACTCCCAAAACGATCCACTCACGAATAGTGTTTTTTCCTCTTATAGTGGTCGCTAAAAGTCATAGGTATGTGCACGTATTCAGAAGTGAAAATAAATAGTTTTTACAAACGTCACTTAAATAAATAGTTATGTGTATGTGTGTGGTGTATACATATGCTAATGTTGTTTTTTTGGCTATTACAAAAAGTGGGAAATGCTGGCGTTTATCTGCCTAAACGTATGAGAGTTGTCAGTTTAGCGTAGTTATGCCACCAGCATGATGGGTACTCTATAACTGATAGTCGGCCTAATCAGTTGGATTACCTTTAGACCTTCAAAGATTCAACTATTTCTTTCTATCACAGCCTTAAAAGGATATATATTTCGTGTTTCCTTCTATTTTATTTAGTTAAAAAAGGCAGCTAGTAATAAAAGTGAAAAACAAGCAGACGGACCATCTACCACTGCGAACATTGTTGATGCGTTACCTACCCTGGGAAATGACGATGGGTTGTTTCAAAAGGAAAGTTTATTTACAAGTAGCAAATAAAAGTTCTCTGGAAATACATCAGGACTTTTATTCACGTATTTCATCACGATTTTGACGATTTTCCCATACCAAATTTGTCAAAATTTGTTGTTAAACCGATGGTATAAAAAAATTACGCCTCAGGGTTATGCCCTTTTGTTCGTTATATTTACATGGCAGAAACAATCTGGAATTTGATATTATTTGCAAACAGATAATATACGTAATTTCCCTGAATACAATAACAAAAACCTTGTTTTTTTTACTCTTGATTTGTTTGCAATATTTTCCTCTATCCGCATCAACTAAATCCAAAACAAAAAGTCCTCATCATTTCTCCAATATTAGTTTGCTCTTGAGAGATGGCCGACGGAGCGCGGCGAAGCAAAATTGTTTCGCCGTTTATTATTCCGAGTTTTAATCAAGAAAGAAAGTCATGTTGGGACAGACGACGACAGACGTCTGGGAAACGTTTTCATCTTGTTGTCGAGTCGTCAATGATCGGCTCGTCCACATTAATCGTGTGTAAATAAAAACAAAATAAAGCCCTTTACGACTTGCTTCTTTTGCTTTTACTTTTTTTACTGTCTACGGACAAGTCTTCATTTATATGGATATTTTTCAGGTTAATTAGACAAAAATCTGTCATAAAAATCCAACAAAAATACTCTAACCATGATATATCTTATATTAACAGAAGGAAAATGATCCATAAAGTTATATACATACATAAACACTTTTCCGAATAAACGAAACAGAACACTTCTGATTTGTCTGTAGACATAACATAAAGCTTACACGGATTCAGATATGCGCATGTAGATAGGCAGTGCCAACAAATCGTTTACTTTCCTAGCCCGTCTGCGCTTCACCACTCGACTGGAAAAAAACTAGAAACGTTTGCGAATTCGTACCTTCCCTATGGCTCTTCTTCCCAAATGCAATTTAGTCGGGCTACTTTGAACGTAGCAGCCCGTTTATTATATAGTTATATTTCATGTACGTTAAAGTGATTTGCCATAGAGTGCTTTAGGGTTGCGCGTATACTTTCACTTTGTTATTAATCGCATTACTGCACCCGCATCTTCTACAGTCTACATTGTACAGGCAATTTGCTAAATTTAGTTTTAAAATTTGAGAAAGTTTCGCAAATACTTTCATATCTATTCTAGTCGTGTCGTACTACAAAGTATCAGTCGGAAGCATAGCGCTCATTTACACTTAATCCTATTTGATATATTGGCCCATTAGGAGCGCTGTCCCAGCTCTCTATCGACTTATATTGTAAGAAAACACCAAATAAATTGACAATATCGTGTAATGACGTCATAATGGCACCAATTAGACCATTAGAGCACATCGTTTACTATAAATATTTGATACAACGTCAAGGCGCGGAAACAATAAGAAATAATAAGAAACAGCAAAGGATGTTTATCTTTGCCTGATAGAATTTTCACCTCATGCGCTTCATGGTTGATATTCTGAAAACCCGTGCGAAGCGCTTAGATTCCACTTTTATTGTGCGAACTTCTAGTCTGTGGAATGCGCTGCAGGAATGGGTGTTCCCCGATGGTTACAATCTGGGTGTCTTCAAAACTCGAGTGAATCAGTTCAGTTTCTTCTGGGCTAGCGTGCTCCATCGTAGACCGCATCGCGCTTAACATCAGGCGAGTTGGCGGTCAAACGCAAGCCTATTTCTGAATTAAAAAAAAACATATATTGAAAATTTAAAAGTAATCATCATCATCAACGTCAGCCTGTACCGACCCACTGCTGGATAGGTTCCTCTCCCTATAGCGCCATTGATCCCAGTCTTGAGTCAATCTCATCCACGTTTGACCTGCGATGGGTCTGATGTCGTCGACCCATCGGGATGATTATCTGTCTACGGAACGCCTATCCGCTATTGGTAAATACGACAGACGTACTTTTAAAAGTAATATTGATTGATACCTCAATTTATCGTGCTTTCATAGTGTAAGGCCTAACGCTGACTGTAGAGTTGAGGTTGCGTGCAAGCGGACTTGAAAAAGTCAACTCTTATCGTTTTCCAAAAGCAAACTTAAACACAGCGGAGGCGTGATGCGGATCAAAAGTATTGACCCTACGGAAAATGAGCAGGAGTCAACTTCATGACTGCTTGTACGCCGCTCTGCGACGTCACTTTTAATACACTGCAGTAGGCATTAGACTTAGACACAACCCTAGATCTCAGGTCCTGCCTTTATCGTGTTTTATAGGTATATTCTGTCATAGTTCAATATATATATAAGGTATGCGTATTTGATTACGCGAAAAAAAAACCTTATGTCTTGGGACACTCTAATATAATTATATATACAGCCGTTTTCATAAAATTTTCAGGCTATCTTCAGATTAGCCCAGTAAGTAATCATGTAAAGTTTGGTAGCGATCGGAACAACTGTTTTTTTTTTGATGTTTTATTATTGTCCCTACAAAAAACAAGAACAAGAGTTGAAGTCCAATGACATAATATTATCATAGAAAAAAAAACATCTAAGTCAAACGAGGTTGCTAACACTACCAAGGAGATTGCTTAAAGCAGGTATATAACGCGGGTGAAACCGCGGGGCGCAGCTAGTTCGTAATACTTGTAAATAACATAAAAACCTTGCATTTTGAATTTACTGTGTGACTTGACAAATTTACAAGTCTGTCTATCTCATCGCAAGAATATTATTACAGAATGGTTGAAAAACCTAATTTCAACGCCAGTATTATTGGCGTTGAAATTAGGTTTTTGTCCCGAAAAATAAAACTCAATTCTCGCTTATCAAAAACCGGTATCAATCTATTTTGTTTGCACGGTTCTTTTCGTCCAATAATAAAGCGAAGAAGGGGAAGCCTTTAAAAGTCGGTTTTAAACGTGATACATTATCAAAGTGGCGTCGCCTTAAAGCTTTCCCCGGTAACGCTGGAAGCGACTCTCGGATAAATGATTGATGGCTCTGTGACGTCACAGTGCGCTATCACGCGCGACTTTCACTTGGCTACAACGAAAATATTTTACACATTCCGTGCCAATGTCGGGTGAAACGAGAAAGCGATCCGGCCGACAATGACACGACACTCATCACCTCGGAGCATCACGTAATGTTAGCACTCTCCTAAATAAATATTCCTAGAGATGCGCCCTCATAACACTGACGGGTATTACAGCTACCTGCCCTTCAAAGGTACCACGTATTTTTCCTAGAGTTAGTTATGAATCTAAGCGAGTATTCCTGTGCAATATTGGCTGATTCGGTCTGGTGCGCTCGACTCGTAACCTCATAAATAAGGTTCGATGCGAAACTTTGCCGACATGAATCCGCGTCTGTTTATACATCATTTCCTTATTTCAAAATATTATAATGCAGGGGTACGCGCGCGTATAACATGGCAAGGCAGACTTGGCTTTGAGTAAAACTTTAAAGACCCGCAAAGGTTCATAGAACTTGATGTATAATTTGCATACTTATTTACATTATCTCTGCAGCACACAAGTGGGACCCTTTCATTATCAAATTCACAGCAGAAGAGGGGAGGAGTGGAGTGCCGTCAGAATACAAAGTTGAATTTGAAAGTGATTATCACCAAATTCTATGCAAAAAACAGCACCCGATTAACAATGCAATTTCACGGCGGTTGTAGAATACAAACAGCGCCTGATTACATGTAACTCAAAAAATAGATATAATTCAATTCACGTGTTAAAGTGCTAATATCACTGTATACAACATTCAAGCTTCGTAAATAAATTTTGCCAGAGCCAACTATAAATTTTATCACGGCAACACAGGATTCCAAATAAAACAATGCCTTTAGGTTGATTATGGTAATACTCGTATAATATAATATGTTCTACCGGACGAACCATCGCGAGAAAATAAAATCCTTGAGGTCTTTTCTAGCATTGAAACTACTTTACAACAAATAATTAGTTGCAAAGAGGATTGAGTATGGTTTAGGAATATTTAAAACAATAATTTGCAATAACGTAGAGGTCTACGAACTCTCGTAGCGATGGTGCTACGAGCTATCTGCTACGGGAGCAGCGCTGCGAATCAGTCTGCTACAACGGAGCAACGTATCATAAACTCGAAATAATGAGAGCCCGAAGGTTAACGATAACGAATCCTTTTCTGAAATTGAGATGCAATTTCATCCGTTTTTTGTGAGTTTTAGTTGGGGGCCCGCGACGTGGAGATAATTAAATTCAACCCTTCACTCCAGCGGGCAAAGGAAAGACTCGTAAATTAGAAAACTAAACTGTGGATCTCGCCCCGGAATTCAATTAGCCGCTAATCATATCTGGAGGGTGTGAAGAGATCGATCGTGGCCACCCTTTCATGAGTCTAGTAATGCTAGCAGTAGTAAATCAAATAATGAAATGTTTATCTTTGAAGCAAAAGCTAAATACACTTACTTACTGACTAATTACAGAATTTCGAAACAACTTGATCTATAAAGCCGAAATTTAGTAGGTAGATTCCTTACGAGGTGCAAATATCTGTCCGGGCTGGCAAACATCGGCAACACCGCGTGGCGATCACCGCTTATCATCAAGCGGCAGCTTGGAAACTTAAAAAAAAAACTGCTCGGAAACGGTTTTACGACTAGGACGAATTAAAAAATATGAGAAATACCATTAAAAAAAAGAAGTTGAAAAGTTATATGAAAATCAACGCAAACGCATGCAATATCACGGACAACACTATATCTAGTACCTTTATAAAAATATAACATTCTAAAATTTTAATCGTATCACGGTGGTGTTTGTTGTTCTAATTATCTAGCAGCGCCTTACGGTTTTATCAACCTACAGGAAAAGTAAAAAAAACACGGAAAAAATATTACATTAATCCAGGGTAACAGCTACCTCCATTCCAAATTTAATTAAAATCTATTCAGCTGTTTCGGAGTTCAGTGGGGACATGCATTTACAGACTTATACACAATCTTTTGCACTTATAATATAACTTGCTAGTAACCGCCTCACCGTTTCACCCGCGTGGAAAGTCCCTGAAACCGTAGATAATTTCGGGATGAAAAGTATGCTATGTAACTTTCAGTCCTTCTTACCATGTTAATGCAATAAATCACGTCGATTCGTTGCTCTGTTGAACGAGGGACAAACAAAGAAACCAATATACAATATCACTTTCACATTGAGATTTACACTGAAGTGAGTTTTTTTCGAGATTTACCACTTTTAACAAAACACTCTCGCAATCACTGTTTTAAACTGTCACGGTTGTTCACTAAAGTTAAATGATTATTTACGGGATATTTACCGTGTACACTCTCGCAACTCTTTCTTTCTCTCTCTCTCTGTCTCTTTTTTTTGCTCGGAATACTTTGTCGCGTGTATTTTATATTATTTTAATTCCGGCCATTTCAAACACTGCAATATCCATGGTCACAGATATATACACACATAAAAAAAAAACACGAAAAAGAATACCCGAAGAGGAGGTATACAATACACGCGATAAAATGGGTTAATCAATATGTAGGTAATAATCGAAAAAACCTTATCATCATTTTCACATTTATAAGATGATTATTGTGATATGATATTGTGATTTTATATTCTGCTTTATTATCATTATTTTTTTAAATCTTTTAAACATACTAATATTTCTTGTCTACCTATATCTTGTTAATGTTAGTTCTCTTCTATGATTGTGTTAGTCGACCTGTCTGTCTTTTAGACTTAAGCAATTTTTTATGTGAATATCATTATTTTCAACCTGGTGGATGATTGGTAGAAAATCCTTAGCACTAAGCCCTCGATGTGTGCATTTCTACATAATAATGCATCGCGCATAATATGGTGAAATTGAAAATGTTTATTGCATACTAACCTACGTATGAATATATATCTACGTATCTATCCAATTCTAAACAGTTGCAGCGTTCAGATGTCCAATGCGTTGAGCTTGGCACCTGTGGAGGCTATCAAATAGACTGCATTCCAATACCGCCTTCTTTGTAGAACTCAACTTTGTTGCATGGAATCCGGAAACGACACCAATAGCGACTGCACCTCGCCTAGCGTGTACTTTTCCAAACCCTTTAGAATCGTAGGACGTCTTTCAGAGCTATCTTCACTGAAAAATGTTACTAACTCATTGAAGCGTGAACAGCTATGATGCTTCGAAATCGTGATATGTATGTTACTGATAGGAGTATAGTATAAGCTTTTTGTAAAACTAGTTCTCTGTAGACGCTTTTAACATGATGTTATTAATTTATTTTAAGGCCACGCTTGCGGACCATAGACGTATCACATTCGCAAATTTTCAGAATTTTAGAAAATGAAAAGTCACTGAGTAATTATATTAAAATATCGGATTGGGCATTATCTTTAGAATACCCAATGGTAAAAATGTCAGTAAACGGTATTCATCCACGAATTTTCCATCATTTGAGGTGTACATATTTTTTTATTTTTTTTTTAATGTGAGAATATTGTATTTTTTTTTGTTAACGGAATGTCTTTCATTATGTGAAACTCTTAGGATACCTAATAATTCTCGCAGTTTAAAAAACTAAACTATGTTAGGGCTCGCAGCAGTAATTGTCGGTAAGAGTCGCCAGACTCTACTGTCTGGGCCTTCGTTTCCAGTTGTCTATGAGGATTTTCCCGTGGCTGCCAAACAAAAACTAGCGTCGCATCGTTTTACCCATTTTAAGTAAGTGCTCGCGCGGGCGTTTATGACACGCACAGAACTTAGATGGCAATTATTGCTTTTCGTTTTTCAGTAAATATGTTTATTACATCGTATTAAATCATGTAGTAACATGATCACCCCACATTATCAACTATTATGTCTTCGAATATGTCTGTCGTCTGTCTGAACATCCAGCAGAAAGACAGATCAAGTGTTCTATCTTTTCAACTATGCTGTACGCAGCAAATAGTTGAAGAGGCATGTGTATTGTTATCGCACGTCGCCGCCCCAAGAATGTGAGGCAGAAAGTTTTCCATCGATTATACCACGCAAACTACCTCGGAAACTCCAAACTATTGACCTGAGCCTCAACATAGACAGCTTTTAATATCATGAAATTGCCTCGACATCATTTAGCCGCTGCAAATATTACTTTAATCCCAGAGCAATAAAGTTTAAGCGTATGAGCTTGCGGGGAATGCAATAAAACCTGTGGAAATTAGAGACGAACACCTAGAACTGTGGTTGTTTCTTTCTAGCCAAGGTCAGAAGGCGTGATGTTGTCTCTGTTGCATGACACTCGCGTTTATATTGCCGAGGCTGCAACACGACAGCGATGAAAATTCTCGGTACCTCCAATGTTATCTTATGAGGCAGGTTTACGTCTAATATTATGTTATCATGTCTGAAAAAAGAACTGTTAGAATAAAACGATGACCGAGGGTGAATAAATTATAGTTTACGAACTACAAATCTTATGTGATAGGAGCTACGGGTTAAAAAAATTACGTTTACAAGTTTTGGGTTATGTATAACATTTTTATCGTTTTGTTAGTCATTTTCTTGTATGTGCCATAAAAAGTGGTTTTGGTATGATGTTTGGTATTTGGTATGATATAAGCATGGTAGGTACTAGAGATAATAATAAAAGTATAGATACCTATATCAAGTTTCGAATTTTTATAACTACTTCCCTGAAAACAGGTATTTGTGGTTTGCAAGAAACAAACATTGGCCTTTGTACGAGCACTTGCGAAAAAGTTATCGTTACGTAAACGATAGCAAAATGTATGAAAAATTGAACAGCGCCTCTCTCAGACCTGAAAGGAAACTGAATTTTTCATACATTTGCTATCATTTACGTAACGATAACTTTTTCGAAAGTGCTCGTACTAAGGCCACTGGTCATTATAATGATTTTAAGCAAAACAGGTATAAGATACAAAAGGAGGTATAATAACGAGGGCCACCTTCCTTTTTGCGCTGAGCTAGCATGATAAAAACTAGTAACGCGGAAAGCCCTTAATAGTCGACAAGTTTTTACTGCGGTTTCCCCTCCGCCTTAGTGCTGTATTTGTATACACAGTACCCGAAATCCAACATACCACCAAGTACCTATACACTTGCACTATGAGTTGACATCACGTTGACACGTATGTGGGGATCCCATCGCCTCGACTGATAAAGCTAAAGAAAATGTATTTGCACAAAGCACAAAGTATCGCTAATTCGCTACACTACCAAAAAAAATCATCAAAATGTTTCGCTCTCTCTCTGTTTTCTGGGCTAACCTTTTAAAGCACCTCGATATCCACACGAAAAGACGTACAATTAACTCGTGCGTAACCCTTTCCGTTGTGGAGTTATGTCTAGTTAATTGGTCGCGTCGAGTGAATTTCGAGGCTCTTCTGGAACTCGCTCTGTAATCAAACAAGAGGAAACATCAAATCATATTTAAAAAAATGAAACTTATGTACTGACTACATAAATCTGTTGTGGCCCAGCTATGTTAGGGCGGGGTGTCCCTTAGAAGCAGGTTTATGGCAAACACGTGCCGCATCGCCAAGACGGTGTATTGATCACATACAAAACAAAACTTGAAACATTGCCTATGTATTGTACACTTAGAGACATACGTATAGTAAGACTTGAGATTGTTTTGTAAGAAATCAACAAGAGTACCGAAGTGTTGTTGTTAAAATCATGCAAAATGTCGCAATCATAGGAAAAAGTATTTTTAACCTGTACTATCCCACTGCTGGGCAAAGGTCTCCTCTATTTCATTCCATAAATCCTGGTCCTTCGCTACCTTTTGCCAACCTCTCCGGAATAAGTCAATATTGTCACGCCAGCGTTTGTTAGGCCTTACTAAACTTGAAAGTGTCGTCCATCAGGCACCAACTGTAACACGACCCTGACACAAAAAAATATCACGAAGATTTTTGTTGATAATTATGTTGATTGATTAATTACGCCTACACAGGCCTAACGCCTAAGAGATGGCACAACCTACACGCCTAAGAGATGGCACAAGAAATCAAAAGATACTAATTGAGTCACAAAGACAGTATGATCACTTATGCGTGTACTCCATGGTCACAATAGGCATGTGTTCTAATGTTTAATTTATTACAAATAACAGGCTTAGCGAAGGATATAAGAAAGGAGTGGATAGTATAGCATTTCTATGGCTCGCGCACGGTTTGACGTCATAATGTACTATAGTGCGCTCTCTGTCTAGCATGAAATTAAAATACTCACTGAGATTAAAATACTTACTTAATACTGAGAGTATATGAGTGAACAATGGATAACTTTCACAATAAAAACTAATCCCTCATGTTAAAGTCACTGGACTATTAAATAGTCATTAGGTTTTCAAGACTTAGATCAGTATCTAATCTTTTAGTAGACTATAGTCACTAGTGTGCCTAGGTAATTAGATGTAACTAAGTTATCATAGAGGACGCGTTAGATATACTTACATTGTCATATAGTTCTTGCTCTACGAATACATTATTCGTAGAGGAGCCTTTTATCCAGTTCCCTTTCCAGGCTAAGCGTGATCAGGATCTTTGACCACATTGTCACTTCAAATCAGGTGAACTGAGTCAGTCAACCCTAAAATAATAATTGATATAAAAAATCGACTTTAAAATTACAAAATTATTGATGTTGCCAAATCAACAGGTGTTCGAACAAAATTATTCGCATTATAGGTTTGGTTTGGTTAATAACCACACAGCCAAAGTCAATTACATAATAAACAAGTAGAATTGGATTTTTTTAACCACCATAAAATAATAAAATCAATCTTAAAATACTGGTTATCTTAAAAGCCTTTAAAAAAGAACAAACAAATTTGATTAAATCATAGCTAAGAACACTCTCGATCAAGTTACCTTTCTAACAAAAAAACTAAATGGAAATATTATAATTATTTGGGAGCTGCTATGACGCAGACACACATATACACACGTTAAACGTAAAAAATCTTTTGTTAATGTCGGGGGTAAAAAATCACTTAAATCAGTTTACAAATGGTGGAGTGTAGTTGGTGTATGTGAATACATATATAATAATAAAAAACTAAATACGGACTGAATAATCCTGATATGCCATTACACAGGATAAACCTAGTTTGGGTACCACGGTCATCTTACGAGGATTGTCAATTAGGATTTAATTGCATGCTTTATATGGTGATAAAATGATGTTTGTGGATGATAAATAAATTATTCTTATTCTTCTTAATAAGCCACCTTATTGAAGTCGGTTAAAAATGATGTGTACTTAATACATAATATCATGTAGAATATTTTTCTATTTTTGTGATACATTTGTCAACAGTGGTGAGTGATGGATCGTTTATAATTTATTTCTAGATATAGAGCCCGCTTTTATAAGTAGCGTCAGCAAAATTGGCTCCTTGGGGAGTTTTTCTCCAATTATCGGCGAACGCCGGGGTCGGTATTGTTGATCGGTATAAAATACGATACGAAAACCTGTCTTTGAACCTCTCCTCGGGTATATTAATGCGATAAGGGTAAACAAATTGCAATACTTGTGGGCCTTATTACCCGTCACATCAATCATGGAACCCTAAAGTGTAGTATTACCTACGCACGGTTTGAAGCATCGCAATCGCTGCCAGTGCGTTCGCGGGAAGCGTGCCTACATCCTGATGTATGACGGCGATGCATCATCATCTAACCGTAAACCGAAATATAAACCCTCGACAGCGCGACAGTTAGTCAGCTTATGACAAAATTTAATGTTCCACTTTCGTTTTGCGAGAAACTCAAAGAAAACTATTATCGTATCGTAAGCGACGCCACAGAGCGCAAGCCTTTAGCCGAGTTTATGAGCGGTTGTTTACAGTGGAAAATAGTGGAAAAACAACGTAATCGTTGGTGTGACGACGCAGTCCAGTGAGCCGGAGCGAATGGGCGGGCGGGCGTTAGGGCGGCCGCAGAGCTCTGCAAATACGAGAGATAGCCTCGCCCGGAAATTCAATCACGCTCGCACGGAGATTCGATCAAGATTGGGGTAATTAAAATACCTAACTTTTTACTTAAATACAACCACTCGCCGGCCCTCAATGATTGGACCAACCGGCTACAAGCTCACGAAGTTTATTTTATGTTTCAGTAATCTATTTCCAATAAGCCAATGTTGATAAAATTGGCTTTTTAATAACTTGTTCCTAATGGAACAGAGTGTTCACCACTGTCGATGTAGAGTTTTAATTACTTGACCATTATCTCGTATGAGTTGGTTAGTTAACAGGAAGCCTCTCGCTTTATTTACTGTCCACTATGGAGATTCAATATCATCGAGTTGAGAACGCGGTAGAAGGTAATTAAAAATACGTCACTCGCAGCCGACCTTTCAGTTCGAGCATATGTCGAAATTCGGAATGAATCATTTCCCGTTTATATTTGTACGTTACCGGAGTTCGGGCGCGTTGTTGTTACTAACTAATCGAAATATTTTCAGTGTATTTTTCCTGCAGTGAACGTGTTGTGCATAAAATGAATTTTCAGCACTTTATAGAGCATGGAGGTTGATTCATACTGATCAACTTGTCAATGTTACCTACATAAGTGTAATACTAGACATATATTTTAGATGAAAAAATATTTAACCTGTATTTATAAGCATAAACGCATAAGCTTTATAGATTATTTTATTTTATGGGACGTTTCAGCCAAATACCAGTTCGAAGCTCTTGAATCGGTAGACCTGCGTGCTGCTCGACTTATAGGCGTCCAGAAGTTAGTGGCTAAGAAACTTCTCAATCTAGAGCACCGCCGTAAAGTAGCGAGTCTGTAAATTTTCTATAGGATTAATTTCGGAGAATGTGCATCGGAGCTACACGACCTTATCCTACCATCCCCTTTCTACTACAGAACAAGTAGGAAAACGGCCCATTACCACCCACACATTGTGGACTTTCCTTGGATACGTACCAAACGTTTCGATTCTACGTTTCTAATCCGAACGGGCAAGGATTGGAACAACCTGCCGGCTTCCTTGTTTCCTGAGAGATATAATCTGGGCCTTTTCAAGGCAAGAGTGAATAGGTATCTTCTAAGTCTGCATGCTTCATCTTCGACCACATCGTCGCTTACCAACAGGCGAGTTGGTGGTCAAATGCGGACTTATCCGCGTTAAAAAATAAAAATAAAATAGATCTATACCAATATATAAAGAGGAAACATTTGATTGTTTGTTTGCATTGAATAGGCTCCGAAACTTTCACTGTTGGGAAGCTACACTATCCCCGGATGACATAGGCTATATTATATTTTGTCGCCGAGGCCGAGCTTACATCCGTGCGAAGCCGGGGCGAGCGACTAGTATTATGTAATTATCAATTTAAAAAAAACGACTTTACACAAAATTTGTAATATGTGGAATAGTAACTTGGATGACAGTATTATGTCATCCAAGTAACCAGTTCCAGTTAGTTCTTTTAAAGGCGAAGCTACTGAACTTATTTTGATGAAATTTCTATGGGAACAATCTGAGAGCATCACATCACATCATCAGCCAATTAATGTCTATTGTTGGACAAGGCTTCCCTCATAGAGAGGGGGTGTTGCCATAATCCCCACGCTTGGCAGGCGGCTTGGGGATCGCAGTACGTTCACCGTGTTTTATTAGGACGCTGCTGCCCATCCTCCGGTGGTTCTGGTCGCAGTTTTGGGACATAACCGGGTTCTGTTTAATTTTCAAATCTTTTCAATTAGTCAAATAATTTTCTTAATCGGTTCATAAAGACGAAGGTCTGGGGTAAAAAACATATAAAAAAAAATACAACTGCATTAAGAATCCCCTCCTTTTTGGAAGTCGGCTAAAAAGAAAGGTTGTTATTTTGTGAAATGCCGATACTAAGAAGTATAGAGATATGTCATGGCACTGGCCATATCTGTTGTTTACTCGCCAACATATTTTAAACTATGGATTTCGCGTCAGCCTTTAAAAATTACGGAACCAAAAAAATACTAGTACACACAGTAAACAATCAGTAAGTAACCTGTTCATTTAAATTACAACTGTTCCAATCTAAATTAGACATTATCCATCAGGCATGATGTAAAAAAACGCATCACTGTAATGGATATAAAAAAACACGTCCACAAAGGCTTTAAATTACACATTTTGTTCATATGACACGGGAATTACTCACGTATGATTAAGCCGGTTATTACGACGATAGTTTCAACCACATTTAGCGGTATTTTTGTGAGTAGGCAACAAGTGACTCCGTCTCATTTTGCACTGTGAAAACTACGTCAGTTTCCATAGTAAAATTGGATCATTAAATAACCTGCTAGGGCCCTAGAGTGGTGTACTTCTGGGTATCCAGAGCAAGTCTGATTCCCCACTCCTGGTGAAAGCCCAAGCCGAGGTCCGTACCTTCGAGTTGCCCATGAGCTAGTCGCCCACAAGTTAGGCCCAATGCCATCTGTTTGCTAACCGCGCGGTCAATCTGTCGAGGCCATCTGAAGCGTAGTCATTCATAAAAAAAGTTCCAAAGCTGATTGAAAGATGACCCCTAACTGTTTTTTTTTTAATATATATATTAAAGTGCTGTTCCACAGTTTAATATTTACTTTTTTAATGTTATAGATAATGAAAAATTTAACCCGTAATTGTAAATCCTAATGTGTTTTAAAACTCTTCAAATATAAAAACTTGAAATAACTAATAGAATTTACATTTAAAAATTATTGTATATTAATTTCGTAGTATTATTTATACTTAATGTAAATTATGAAAATAATATCATCAAAATAACATGCAATTTAATAGTGTTCAATTTTGTATCCCTTCTGACACAATGCGATGGCGTCATTGTTCGCTTATCAGATCTTCCACACCAGACGACACGAATTTACTGTAATATCTGTCATATTGATATTATATCGTAAGCCGAGCTAACTGAAGGCACGTTACGTCGTCACTAGGGATATGTCTTACTATCCCGACAAAAGTCGCTGTTTTGGCTTAGTAAACTTACTTTAATACAACCTAAAAAATGAAAAATGAATGTCGTTATGAAGAAAATAACGACATACAAAAGAGTGTTAACGAAACAAATATTTCATAATTGAAAATTGAAATTATACGAAAAGGGGATCGTTGGTAGTTTTATTGGGCATGACATAGCTTTGAAGTTAGGAGCAAGTTGGGTTGGGAGACCCCTGTGATTGACCTAATCAGTGACTACGTGATCAATTAGGCATATTGCATTGAAAGTGCATTAATCAGAAGGGTTGTTATGCTGTTACACACAGGCTAAGTGAACGCGTTCGAACACGAATACGCTGTCTCGTTCCATTACAAAGAGTGCTTTTTAGACAGACGATTTAAAAAACTCGATAGAGGGCGATTTAAGGCGCAACTAAGTCAAAAGAAGGATAAAAAAGGAAATAAAGGCCTACATTTTTGGAAGACCCTGAAAGTACGTATGACATGAAAGTGTGACGAGACATTACTGCGTGGCTATACTGGTACATGTATTTAAATGAGAACTTACGGGTTACGTATCGTAGTTAACTTAATTTTTATTTTTTTGACATGAGACTTAATTGGTGGGTAACGTATCTCACCATAGGCCAGTTCAACAAGAACTCACCACAAAAGCTCAGAATATTTCAATCATAGACTGTAAAACAGTTTCATATTCTTTTTCACACATATTCCCTAGTTGTATTTTATACTAAACAGCGGCTCTACTTAAATAGACCATAGAAAAATATTACTATGGATCTCTCAAAAGTCCGACCTAGACCCGTGAATGAAAATAAATCCAGATTTATCCATACAAACATTCATGTGATGAATATTTGTGTTTGTTCTATGTCTGGGTGTTAATATCTATTTTTAGACCAGGGTAGAAGCCTTTAAAAATAATAAAAAGTGAAAAAAAAAATAGTAGGATGAAACCCATTAGAAAAGCAGGAGAATATTATAAAAATGAAAGGAAAAATAAATTACGGGCGATTCTGAGTTCGGGAAGTGGGAGGGGGGGGGGGGGGGTTTAAGGGTAAAAAATGGTTTATCTCGATTTCCGGTAAAACTACAAGTCCTATGAAAAAAAGTTAAATGGCAAAGTTGTAGGTAAGAAAAAGATCTAAAACTTCTGGGGAGACACTTTTTTCACATAACCTCAAAATGTATGTGAAAAATTCAAAAAACCAAGTTTTTGGTTTTTTATTTTTATCTTTTACAAAAAATTTGTTTTTTTTCACGAAATTTGGTGAAAACTTACCTTTTTATGTCCCAAATACGCTGTAATTTATTTGATTAAAAATATTTATATTTTCACCTTATTTTGAATAATTATCGAAAAAGCACCCTAATTTTCTATCGAAAATTCACCCGTCAAAATATCAGCTTTTTTCAAGAAGTTGGTATGTTTTCTGTTTGTTGAAATCTCTACTTTCCGATGGTGAAAAAAATAATATATGTTACTATAGTAAATCTTCTCAGAAAATGCAATGCAAAAAACTCGAAAACGATTATTTTTTTAATTATTAAATATTAATTATAAATATCAGTCTCTGGCAGCCATAGTACAAGCTTTGCTTAGTTTGGGGTCAAATGACCATGTGTGCAAAAATTTCCCAAATATTTATATTAAAAAACCCGGATTAGATACAATATTTAATCTATGGCCTTTTTAAGTTCTTCTAATTTCTGATAATAATTAAATAATATTAACACTGATCTACCATTTCGAAAGAACTCAATCAATTAAATATTTTAGATGAAGTATTCAATTTTAATTTTGATTCAAATGAATTAATTGGGGTAATTTGTTTTATGTTACTCTTCAAAGGCAGCGGTCGAATATGCTATACGCAAAACAACAAAATAGAAGATATGCCTACTATCTATTGTCGAAAGTACAAGCTGACCTTCACTCTGGGGCACATCTGGTCATCTGGAGTACGGAGAGCTGATTTATTTTCCGCATCCATCACCCTGCTCTCAGCTGAGACGTCTTGTCTCCCCTTCTCTCTAATCGTCTGCAGTTTTCGAGACTGACCATTTAGATAATAATTGCTAGGGTTTGTTTGAAGATAACTTTTTATAAAGTTGTTTTGAAACATAATTTTGTAATTTTTGGTATTTTATATATCGTGCACGTTTGCGAACAACACTTTAACAACCTCTTATTCTGATTTCTATTCTATTTTCAACCAACTTCAATAAAGGAGGTTTTCAAGTAATAGCTTTACTTCGCCGATTGTTAACTGATTTCAATGTTTTGATGTGAAATTGGCGCGCCTTGGCAGTAAAACAGACTCGTATGCCATGACAGCAAACGTTATGACGCTTTCTTTCTTTTATGCCGTCATGTTTCATCTGCCGCGCGTTCCTTGATGGCCAAATTTTTGAATTGGCTATTTCGAGGGTGGTTACATTTAAATTTGAAGAAGTGTGGAAAACTGGAGGATGAATCCCGTGAAGTCTGCTGTATTTTTTTTCAAGATCATCATCAGCCCGACGACGTTCATTGCTGAACATAGGCCTCCCCCTTAAACCACGCGTCACGTATCGTGAGAGTCGCGGGCATCTTGTGGATGCAGATGGCAGGCTGTCGTTCAATGTATTTTTTTGTAAAATGTATTAATTAGCTATCCGGTTAATTAATCGTTCTCAATAAGTACTCGTACTTTAAATTGATAGTAGCTAGATATAAACATATCTTATAGTTAATGATGTATCTCCTGGTCCTATTATCCGGGTAGGTACATTCACCTGTCCGATTAAATTCCCGGCGGCGGCGGCCAGCACCCCAGTCTAATTTAGCGTTAGTGGCACAAATTCGTTTAACATTTAAATTATATTCTAGCCACAGATTCAAACAACTGCGCCCTGAATTAATAATGTCGAAAATATTTAGTGGCACACAATTTTGCTAGATTTTCTGTATGCAATTTGCATGTTAAACGTCAATCCGACGGCGATGCGTTGAGCCCTATCACTGAATATTAATGGGACCACGAGATTTTGTTTTACTTTGTGGAAATTCGATTATAATGCAAAGTAGGAGTCGACGTCGGGGTGACGTGTGAACTACTAGGCAGATTGTTGCCACATCCTTTATCAAGACTCTAATATTAATGTCGAAACTAGTCTGCACCTTGACATGTCTAAAAGTTGCCCTCTTTCTAAAATGTTTCCGTATAGTACTTCAAGTAATCCTTATAAGTTCAATCTGTCTGTCCATCCGTCTTAAAACTACCTAGCTTCTATGGTACGGTTAATTACGTACATGCTGTATCGTACAAACCTTTATGCACTTACGGTTTGTACGTATAGATGTCAGATTTAAAAGTATAAGAAAATCTCATTTTGCATTTTAGGGGTGGCTCTGGTTCATGTGAAATGAGAAAGACTTTTAAAATAGGTATTTTGAAATGAAGGTAAAGTTTCATAAATCACTTTTATCAAGTGTATTATCGTTTGCGAAATATGGCCCGCCAATTGGTAAAAAGTTGGTTCCCCCCTGCATTTCTAAACTATTAGACATATAAACTTGTAACTTGCCATGCTGATTGGTACTATTAATAATTATTTTATTATTTCTATTATTGTGTTTTTTTTAGTTATAGCGATAAATTTGTTGTAACAAACTTAATTCTAATATAGATGAGCTAGCTCAAAGGGCATTGATCTTTTTGTGATATGATCTTAACAAAGAAGGTTTACCAACCCAAGTAGTTTTTTTGTTAAACCATAAATGTTATCTCTGAAATTTGGCTAAGTCCACAAAGGTTCATTCGTTCGAATTTTACTATAACCAATGATTTCTAAACTATGAATATGACCAAAAGTATATAAGTCTTTGGCCGCGGAACCCATATACATACCTCAAATCAGTGGTTTGACATGCTTTTTGCCAGTTATTAGTAAACGTAGATTAGCCTTGCGGTAGTTACACTTTCTTTTGTCTAATTCAACCAAAAAAAAAGACAAAACATCGCATAACTATTCCAAGGCGTTTATTAATAAAGGGCTCACACGTTTCGATGTCATAATAAACTAAAAGGTTAATCTGAATACGCTTATCTTGATAGCTTATGTATATGATAGCTCTTAAAAGCTTTTGAGGAAAGTGAAGAGTGGTTTCGACTTCAAAGTTTAACATTACTCACAAATGGTTGTTTGTCTAATATTTGGTTAATATAGAGCATAACACCACACCTCAAAGGCATTATTTTATTACTTTCAGTGTGAAATCCATTATGAGAAAGTTTTAATCCGCTTGAGCCTAGCGCTCGCAGAGACGACTTAGTTTGAGCCACGATTAAAATGTCACTTAATTTATTATGAATCATGTGATGGATACTTGGTTTTGGCAGGTATTTAGGATTCACGATGGACATAATTATAAAGTATCCCATAAATTAATTACATTAAGTGCTATCACATGCAAAATTTTGGAAAAAAATTGAAATATTATTTATTATAATAATGTTGGTGTATTTTATTTCGTATAGCATGGTCTGATGTTACAAATAAATTTTATTGTTACGTGATTTTATTTTATTTTTATTCAACGATTAAATACGCTAAGGACTTTTTAACAATAAAAAGCTAATGTAATCGGTCTGCTTTTAAAAGTCTTATCAAAATATACAGTGAACAGAGAAAGCAAAAGCATGATAATAAATTGAACGTCTCGAACAATTTACTTGCTGGTAGGCGTCTAGGTGTGATTTTTTCTTCGCAAGCGCCCCTAAACTACTCGTAATGGTGTTTGCTCAACGAAGGGAGAGGTCAACTACTATTTAATCTACCGTGAATGATTTATAGACGTTCTCAAATACTTTTACTCACAGAAAAAGTATACAAGAAAGTTAAATTAATAATTAAGTCTAAATTACAAAAATTATTATAAAATTGCTTAAATTTCCTTCAAAACCTCTTCAAACAGAGCTTCTAAAGAAACTAAGTTAATTGATAAAGTCAAGCATTCAAATCTAATATAATCATGAAAATTAATTTAAAAAACACCTAAGAAAGCGGTATCTTTTAGGTTATAAAAAGAAAGAATTTTTGCGTGTTGATCAAAATATACGCCGCTCTTAATGAAATTAGCAAAAAGTTTAACCACCTGTTCCGAGAATGATGAACAGAACACGAGTCTGGGGCGAGGGGAACCGGTGCTGGAGTTGGGACACCGGCGGCTGCTCTTCCCGAATTTACCTACTTACTTGCTTTAATTAGTCTCGTGTAGGCTTACGGACGGTCATTTTTCTTGTTTAGCCGTAATTGATAAAGGGCGCGCGTCTGTCCGAGCGACCACATCAAACGCATCGCCCGACAATGTTTATTCCGCACAATATAAATGCCGCACGATAATCCACCCGTGTCATAACGGTCCCTTTTATTTCCGACGCTGAAAATTTTATTGAAGTCATTCCGTGTATCGTTTTTCAATATTTTTTCAACAGTTTTAATCTATCTAGACCATTCGACGATTAAGCCCATACAAAGACAGGTGGCTGTAGCTTTTTGTATCTGTACTTTTAGGTTCGGGCTTTTAAGTGGATTGAGTGAAAATATTAACAAATTGGCCTCCAGCAGGATTAAACAGTAAATTCTCATATCCTCATATTAGCGTTTCCCCTTCAGCGAAGGGTGACTGGCCCTGCGGCTCGTAGGGGATGCAACCTCGGCAATCACGTTAAATCAGAGTACTATTGGATTAATACTGTATCATCTCCACATATATGCATAGTTTGCGATTTAAAAGTACTGCGTATACAGTTCACTGTGACTGGGGACCCTCTAGATATGCAAATAAATTTAGTTGTAAGTTTTCTCCGGGTGATCGATAAGGTCGAGTGATTTGATTTGGTCGTCGGAGGCCCGACTCGAAGAGTTTCTTTTTGAGGGAGGCGCCGTGCCTACGGAACTGTCGCAAGAGCAATATTGCCAAGGAAATTAGTTTATGTAAAATGTAGAACAGCAAAGAAAATATCTGAGAAAAAGTGAAGAGGGAATATTGGAATCAATTCGGTTTGCTTGTTACTCCTGAGTTATAAGAAGTCATCTTCGTGAAATAGAATTACTTTGGAAACGAATACAGTTTATTTTTAAATGATGATGAGAGGATTTTAAATATGAAATTCAGAGTTATTTTGAGAGGACTGTAGAATTCAGGTGTTAGCATAATCAATTAAAATATCAATTACTCAGCAATCGTTTCGGTGAGCCAACAAATTTCAATTAAAGCTCTAACTGTGGACGTGGAAAATTCATGCCACATTCAGATTTAATTAAAATTTTCATACGTGCAAGCGTCTCTGGCTCATATTCTATGAACTACATATAACGAGAAAATATTTATTTCACGTCTTAAATATTATGAAATAAATCTTAGAAAAATTAAACTAATTAAAAAAACATAAATGTTTGTAATGTTTTCATTCCAAAAGTATGTTGACATCATAAGCAGTCACATTTCCTCTTCAACGTTGCCCATGCTTCCAGTACGTAATAATACCTCCCCAAAACGAATTTACCTGCTCTCAAATGTAAATAATGGATAGTGACAAACAGACATGCTACAATTTATTTGTAGATCTCTATATTCAGACTCTGGACATTCACCTCCCATCGATGTGAAAATTTAGCTCCCGAACAAATTATTTATTTATTCATCAATTTAAATGACAATCAGCTCATATCCGAATTGTTAATGGTCATGACTATAAATAATTTATTGAAGTAAATAGTTTCTAATACATGGGTTGCTAAAATTATAATGCATAACATTACAGAGACATGATTACTAAACAAATCAAATCATTTATTCGGGCATAATTTATGGTACTCGTAGGTTATAAGTATTGATCCCAGAGGCTCTCGAACTAGTCAGTGACTGCGTGACGGGAGCCAATGGCTTCTCCTATTTATGTATCAACTAATCAAATATAACAAAACAGAAATATAGCATTTTTAAATTAGGTAAAAAAATATTAATAACAATTTAGAATTTTGATTACTATGCCAATAAGTAGCCAAAGGAAAGAAAATTATAGAATAATATTTAAACAAATAAATGCAAATAGCCTGCGATATTCTATGCGCAGTTTGTGTATGTGTGAGTAAGTGTGATGTTTGTGTGTGTGTGTGTGTGGAGTATGTATGTGTGGTATTTTTGTGTGAATGTGTGGTATATCAACAAATATGCAATTGAAGTTATTTTAATCAGATCGATGCTAAGCACATTGGAACTAGTACCACAAATTATCAATGCTGGATCAGCAGACGCAGTGAAAGCAAAAACAGTGACACTGTAATATATTTAATAGGAAGATATTAAATTATGCAATCCGTGGCATGCTGCCAGGATACAGGCTGCATCCGAATGCAGCGTTTGGATCCAATTATATCTCAACCCTAAAATATTAAACGACGTGGTCTGAATATAAATGGAGCAGATAAATCAGAAGATACCCAATAACGAGTTGAGTTTAATTTGCTTCTCAGTGGTAAACAGTCTACTCCATTTATCAAAAGATACCATCATCATCATCAGGCAGAAGCAGCCCACTGCCAAAAATACCCCCCCCCCCCCTTTAGAGCTCCACACTGAACGACAACCAGCCATCTGCATCCACTGGATGCTCGTGACTCTCATGATGTCGTCGGTTCATCTAGTGGGAGTCCTCCCTACGCTGCGTCTTCCGGTTAATGGTCTCCACTCAAGAACCTTTCTTCCCCATCGGTTATCGGTCCTTCGGGCGATGTGGCCTGCCCTATTACCACTTCAACTTAAATAGGTATGTCGCTGAACTTAAATATTAATAGGTATGTAGTTGACAGGAATAAAGAGAATATCAAAGATAAGGTACTAATATAATTCTCGCCGCTTAAAAACTAAAAAACACGCTCTAAAATAGCTAATCCTGTTTAGGATAATGGGAAACACTATTAAAATTATTGTATGTCATCTTTTCTTGATAAGTGTGCAAAATTTCAAATCAATTCGTTGTTTTGAAAGGAGTGAAAATCACGTTCAAAGATTCCGTTGCATACCAAGCTAATAAAAAGTTAAAAATGACACAATTTACAAGTACCAAAGTATCAAGGATACCAAACACAATTCTATCTTCTGTTACTCATGTATACTGTACGACCCACCTGTCATACACAAAATTAATTTTCGTGCGGGTAGTTGCAAGCTCGCGGTCTAGACCTCGAGCGATACCCATTAGCTGCTGCGAAGCGACAAACTTCGATGAGCAAACTTCAATGGTGTCCATTACGCGTCTTATAGGTATTATGTCGAAAATTAACTGACGGTTCATAGTGTAATTGGTTCAAATTTGACTGCCAAGGAAATTTTATAAGCATTAAACTTGAATTTTAGTACCAACGTGAAAAAACATGACACCTTATGTCACGATGTCAACTTGTAGATTTCCTAGTGTTATTGTGTAAAAATAATAGTGGATTATTGTTTATTAAATATTGTGTCGTGAACGTGCTCAAGTGTAATAATAATAATAAATATGTGGGACATTATTGCACACATGGTCATCTGACCCCAAACTAAGCAGAGCTTGTAATATGGCTGCCAGAGACTGATAGTATAGTAGTGTAGTATAATGATATGAAACCATGTTTTTTGTATTGTTTCAATAGGTCCGTAGAAGCCTCTAGTAAATTCTCCACCACTAGGGCATGAATTGAACCTGAACGATGGAAGATGAAAACGATGATGAATATTCTCCATTGAAATCTTTTAATATTTAGCGTTGGAAAACGTACAAGTTGTGAGACCCTAAAATCCTACTATGAGAAAAAAAAAACTTTTAATAAAGTGCCCTAGCAACCAAAATGCATATAACTAAATGTTGTAGGTATAGGAAAAATTTATAATAAAAACAATAGTTACAGCTTAGCGTAACAGGTTCTAACAGGCATAACTTTTAATAATTAAGAAGCCAGTGGACCATATATTATAATATAGGTCAAATACTCACCTAGAATGTTGTGGATTTGAACTCCACTGGTCGCGGAAAAGCTAGAACTGTCTTCAAGAAAACGTAAGAACGATTTTAAAATGTGTTCAAGTAATCAAGTTATAATTTCTGTCTTGTTCTCTAACAACATAAATAGAATCTCAGTTGCTAAAGTTTTAAAGTAATGTTATTATATTTTATAACCCAAAGCTTCAACAAACGAACGGATCTCTTCTTAGAATCGTTATTATTGTTGTGTCTACTAGGTTACTAAACATAAGAAACTAAAACTTTGTATTATGATTGAATTTTATTTGATTTTAAGCGCGTCGTCGCTTAACTTCAGGCGAGTTGGCGGTCAAACGCAAGCCAATTAGTAAATAAAAAAATAAAAAAGATTCGAAGTTATTTATTGAAGCTCTGAAAAAGACATAAAATGCTTTGTCTCTTAATCATCTAGATAGTTTGTAAATTGTCATATCTACTTGTTTTCGCTCGAAACATAAAAGTGTGCAAAAATACTAAATAACCTTGTATTAATTTTTTATTTTTTATTTTACATGGACAACAAACAGCTGCTAATTAACACAATAGATATGAGATAAACAGTTACTCAAAACCCAAAAAGATGTATTCACTAATACAATAATTTATTACTAGCTGACCCGACAGACATACTTTTATATTATTAAATAAAACTCAATTTTTGCTGCTAAGTTGTAATAGCGTTAAGTTTTAATATACTGCATACTTTCGGGCAAATGCAATATAGAAAAAATAATATGAATCTGTTGATTTTTGGACCTGACTATACCGTAAAAAAGTGATGGTTTGCCAAATGGGATTAAATGTATGAAGAATAAAATAGTTTACCAAACGCAACTTTTTTGTAGGTATATGACGTGGTTTACCAAATGGGATTCTTACCAAACGGGATGTACCCGTCCTGTCCAAATTTTATGAATTTGAGTTATGGTTCTTAAAAAATCTCATGTAAAAATACATACACTTTTTTATGTTACCTACTATGTACGATACGTTCGTAATTTTTGACAATAAAGAGTTTTCTATCTATCTATCTATCTATACACCTTCAGTTTTTCTTATATTTTAAAATTTGCCAGGCAACTTTTCCGATTTTTCTTTTCCGAATAATCTTGTTCAGACTATTAAGAACCAAGATACGAGTATGTTTACCTCTCACTGATTTTTTCATACCTCTGACCATGTTGCAATAATGTCCCAGTTATTTATTTATATCATTTTTAGGGTTCCGTACCCAAAGGGTAAAAACGGGACCCTATTACTGAGCCTACGCTGTCTGTCTGTCTGACTATCCGTCCTACCTTTAAACGGCTGTATCTTTGGAAAATTTATAGCCAGTTGAAATTTTCTCCGAATATGTAATGTTACGACGGATTAACTAAGAAATAATTAAAACTCAAAAATTAAAAACAAAAGAGGCCGACGATTTTTTTGACGTATTTTTGTAATTGCTCTAATGTAAAAACGGTAATACGTACAAGCGTCAAACTTGGCATGATTATAGTACACACTCTAAAGTATAACAATAAATAAAAGATAATGTCTAAGTGTGAGTCAGTGATAAATCTTATGATCATTACCAAGTTATAATTGGTAATTCCGTTACTTGGATGACCTTGTATAATTTCTTTACCCAATCGAAATGCCACATTTTACTAATTTTGAAGTCTGTTTTTTTAATTGATAATTATTGTATTTTGTGGTGGTACGGAACCCTCAGTGCGCGAGCCCAACTCGCTCTTGGCCAGTTTTATTTAAATAGCCAAATCGGTCTAGCCATGCTCACGTGATGCACTTACCAGCGAACAGTATTTTTAAAATTATTATATAGCTAGATTTTGTTTGTTGGAACTTGTTGATTTACATATTAACTTTTTTAATGAGACAAAACTGTTAGAGGGTTACGAATTTGACAAAATTTCTGACATCAATTTTATGGAAACGTCAAACAATCGGCGTTGGAAAAAAAGCTCGATACGCTTTTGTCGGAAAATTCGCGCAAAATTCTATGTAATTATTTAGTATTCACACAATGGATTATGGATAATCTGTGTAGAATTTGGAATAACCATGATGTAATATCATCAATTTTATCGATTTTATGCTATTAACAAAATAATGAATGCCCGTTTCGAACTTGCACTTCTGAATAAGTCCCGATAAACAATTAAAACATGTGTTCAAATCTTGAAAGTTTAAAAGTTTACTTTTGTACTTTTCAATAAAGATTGTCACATTAGTTGAATTTGTCGTGTCTACAAGAATAAATGAGGAGTTTACCGAAAGTAAAGGAACTGGCAGAGAAGTAAAATATAATTTAAGTATTTGTTATTTGCCTAGTTAATATGCCTTCACATAATCTACAGTGGGATGATTAAATCCGAAGCGAACTGCCCCAGGAGCAAACAGCGGCATTACCCATGTGACGTTACTCGTAATTGGATTTTTGTTGCCATGATACACCTACCTTTATTTTAATACAGCCTCTGGGTAGATAGATATTTCTTGGAAGCTTTTGATTAATTCAGACATTATTTCTTCCTAGTAAAATTAGAGCCTTGAATGTGAGATAAGCCACGACTCTACATATTCTAACAGTTCTCTGAATAAATATGTCTTCTCATACAATATTCAATACTGAGAAGGTCACATCAAAATCGTAATTTAATACAATTGAAGAGGCAAATCAATAAACCTAAAGAACTAGTTGCCGAAACAACTAAGCTTCGAGAACCATCTTAAGCATCGACGCCCAAGAATGGATATGCACCCAGCTGTCGTCCTGTTTCTTGAGAATTACAATCTAGGCATCTTTAAGGCTAGACTGAATATATTCTTTCTAGATCAACGTGCTTCATCTTCGGCCACATCGTTGCTTACCATCATGCGAGATGGGGACCAAAGTAAACGTAGATCTCTATAGCTTACAAAAAAAAGACTTGTAAAATTTCTAGCGAATTTTTAATTCCGATGATAACTTATGTGCACCATTGAGTAACAAAGCTCGGGGTTCATTCTCATTTAATCTCATCGTCCATCCAAATGAACCTAATTCGCCGCACATATTTATGACTGGTACTCGGGACTAGTTACGCCGCAATTGGAGGGTGGTGGAATTTGCCCTCGGCTCTAATCCTCATTCCTCACCTCCGTTGATTGCGCGTGTCCGTCGTACAATGGCGACATTCTATCAGTGCATCCGAAGCCAAAACAAAGTCTCTAGAACAGCTACTGTAATTCCAAACTGAGAACTGCAGAGCATACGTAAAAACTCGTTCTCAGTTTTTTTACACTCTACCTAGAAATTTGTGGGACTCAGAGTTGACATTTACAACTGTTTCGACGACCTACCTCTTCAAAAAAGTCATCTTTGATTTATCCAATTTAGACAAAGCTTACAATATATTTAAATACCTTCTAAATATAAGTGAAAATTTATTTTTATCTCCCCAGCCTATTCAGTTAAAGAAACAATGAAATTCGCATCTGTATTCATAACAGATTCAATTTCAAATATATATATTTTTATCTTTTCTAAGTATTATCTATAATTATTAGGAAGCTAACCAGCAGCATGGACCCGGGTATGTCCTAAAACTGCGACCTGAACCACTGGAGGATGGGCAGCAGCGTCCTAATAGTACGGTGAACGTACTGTGATCCCCAAGCCGCCTGCCTAGCGTGGGGATTATGGCAACACCCCTCTCTATGAGGGAGGCCTTGTCCAACAGTGGACGTTAATTGGCTGATGATGTGATGTGTGTAACCAGCAGCCGTTCTTATTATTTGTAACCACACTTACACGTGGTAGCCCCGTTCCTCTATTCCATGGCTCTATTGAATACGTGTGTCCAGCCGCGGCAAACGTACTAGTTTAGACAGTGCCACATATTTTGAGGACAGATTCTACCACCCCCTTCCGTAGCACAAAGCCATAGCGGATTCTTGTTTTATTGCATTTTTGCAATCTTATAAGGTAAATTTTTATATTTGTATAAAGCATGTTTTTCTGTTCATATTATGTTTATGTATAAAATTATTTTATCATATCTTTCGCTCAATACTTGTTAATGCATGCTGCCTTCACTTTTAATTATTGTGACACATAGTTCTATTATTGATTGTGTATTTTTTTAAATTGTTATTTGATTGATGTACACGGTGTAGGTGCACTTAAATAAATAACTTAAATTGTAACTCAACATAAAGTACGTAATTATATTTAAGGTAAACGTATATTTTCAGGTTAGTTTAAAATGGTTTAGTTTCTTTAAAGTCATGCCTCAAATGATGTTTATGATATTTGCGAAATGATATTTGTTTTATTTTTTCATTATTCTCAATGACTATTTTCACGAAACTCTGTATCTGCTAGAGAAGTCTACAATCCATCCGAGATGGAACAATAGACGACGCCCCATCATCGCAGGCGGCGCTACCATGGCAATGAATAGCCGAGTATAATTTCAACCGGAGGGACGTAAGGTATTATATTCTATTTTAAATTATATTTCAATAGAAGATTTGGTTTTCTTTTTAGTATCACAAAACTTATTTGGAAGTTGAATGAGATTATTATGGTTATTATTGACTGTTTAAATGTTATAGATAACTAGCAGCAACCCACGGTTTCACCCGCTTTATATGTGGGATGAAATCAGATCCTCATAACATCAGCTCTCTGCCAGTGAAAGATGAAAACAATGCAACCTTCTTGATAGCGACAGCAACCTCCTTTGACTTAGATGACAATTTCATTTTTTTTTCTTGATTTGCATGATATGTCAATTCCAATACAAAACAAATAAACTAAAAACTACCCACTACTATTAAACTCCTACTACTAAACTTAATATATATAGACTTCAATTCTTGTTATATTTTTTTTGGAGAAAATATTAAAATACCAAAAAAATACAGTTTATCCGATCGCTACCAAACTTAATTATTTATTAATTACTAACTCTTACCTCAAAAACACAGCACATATCTATTCTTAGTATTTGTAGTGTTTTATTGTACTATGTTATAGGCAAAGAAAATATAAAATCCTATTATTGTTTTTCTGTTAACTACCTACCTAAATGAAATAGGCCCTTACCCTATAATTTAAGGTCTTAAACAAAGGCGCCCTCTGAGTTTAGCAATCAACACCCCCTTTTAAACAAAACATAAATTAGTCTGATTAGAGAATAAACACATTTCAGATTAAAACGTAGGCGTTTCCTTATTTTTGACCCTCAAGCTAGAGACTTACTTGACATTTTGCATCTTCGGTATTTCGGCTCTTCAATTTAATAATAGATCATTATTATCTTCTCATATACAAGTATTTTGATATTTATTGAGGTTTAGTGTGCTATCAATAGTTATGCTTCAAAGAACAAAACCTAGATGCTGGTAGATAATTTTCCCATTCGTCGAAATAATGATCTATGTAATTAATATTATAGTATCGTCTTTTATCGAGTTGCGAAATATGTAAAAATAATATACATAAAAGTTCACTATTATTATACCTACCGAGTAGCAATTCTAACAGTCTTCTGAGGACTCCAAACTCCAAGATAAATTACAACCTGGGTCTCTTCAAGACAAGAGTGAATAGGCACCTCATGGGCAAGCGTGCCCCATCTTAGAACGCATCGTCGCTTACCATCAGGTGAGTTGTGGTCAAACACTAGCCCATTTCATCATTAAAACAAAAAACTTACTTTGTCACATACCTACTAGAATAAATTTTAAGGTTTGAATATATATATATATATATACGGGAATCCTAAGAAAACACAAAATTATTTTGATACTGTTACATTTCACGCCTGATAAATTTTCTATTACGCGACCTTTTAAAGGAAGAGGGCAACTTGCAGGCCCACGGTTGTCTAATGGAGCACTGGACTTCCGGCGGGGTCCAAGAGGCATTTAATCTTACCCTGAATTATGTGTCGACGTAGTAAAACCGGAAAACGCTCGCTGTCCGCACCCTACTAATTTTTCTTTTCATTATACGCCTCTATTAGTTGCTTTATTTTTTCTTTTGAGTTGATTGAAGTTGATTATATCGTATATGGCCAATGTATATTTTAATGGACCCTTGAAGTAATTGTTTGCTAAAAGTTTGAAAATAGATTGACAATCTAAATAACATGAAACTCAATTTTCATCAAAAGTAGAGGTAGTTATCTCGTAGCCGTTTCAGAACGGGTAAAAACAGGAGCGTCGGTAGCTGCCCGTAGAGAATTCCCTGATGTAATTATACCGAGCTCGCCTGAGCGGATCCACTAACACAATGACCGATGTCCGATAATCGCTCTCCGCTTCCGCCTATGCCACAGCTCTTTACGCATTCTTCTACATGAGCGACAAATGCGACTACGTTGTCACGAAAGTACAAAAATACAATAACCCTCCTTTAGCCGTAGTCGAGTAAATAGTAGCTGTACTCACGAATGGGATACGTTGGCACGTAGTTATACAGAACTTTGCGCTATTCAGTTTTGATATGGAAGTCGCCCTGGAGCGCCTCACTACTGGTCTCTTTCCGTTGTACATGCACCTAGTAATAGGTAGATAATGTTATATCATATGTAGCAAAACTCCTTTTTGTTGACATCGTTTTATTTCAGACTCTGGCCATGCAATCTTATACTCGTAGCGTATATTTATACACTTGTATTTTAATAATTCTTAACACTTTAAATCTATGTACATTAGGGCAGAGTAACCATTTACAATATTGAAGGTGCTTACTGCACCGCTGCTCAGACCGGAATGCCCAGCCTCGCTCCTGCCTACCACCCGCCATCGCGTTTCCCCTTTCCTTTCCGTCATAGTGAAGATGGCAACGTTGAGATTCAAGTAAGGTACTAGGAAAGTCAAATAAGTACTCGCGAATTCAATAACAACATTTATAACCTAACACATATTTGTTTTTCATAAACAGCGTTTTAGTCGCTACACAAAAACAAGTTTTATCTCAATTACAAAAAATAAATAAAAATACAAGGCCGTTGGTAACATTCTGTTTAGCTGAAACAAGCACTTTTAAAATACGACATCGTGTTATTAGAAGTTCTCAAAAAAAGGGTTTGCAAGATTAAAATGGCTGACTTGGTTGAAATTGGATTTTTGTTTCAGCAAATAAAGTGCAATATTATGTGCAAATCTTCTTTGAACATATTTTCAGTAAGCTGTAACTAAAAGTGATTTACGGGGATAAAATATGACTTTTAATAAAACATGGTAGGTGAAATGGTTTACAATTTATTTATTACTAAAAGTGATTTTGAGTTTCATGATTAAGCCATAAATTCCCGATTCAGTATTGAAAATTTGTCCATTGAAGGTTGCAATAGTTTTCTAAGCCCTTTATTTATCTGATTTTGAGCCTCGTGTTAAATTAACATTATTTTCCACAGGCAAAAAACACTGCAACTGGTAAAAGCATTATTTAGTAGCTCGACAACCCCAAGCGGCGCAGGAAGGTAATCCAATAACGCTTGCAGGAAACACAGTTACTGCCAATTAAAAGTATGCCACTCTCTCACCGAGAATCGAGTTGCGATGCGAGATCCCGGACCCCACCTTGAAACCCAAACAAAGAATGTTGGTTGCTGACGTGATTTTCTAAACTATTTTGCGAAGTTTGTCACGTATTGGAAAATGGCAGTTACTCATTCTTCATTTGACAGAATAGATAAGTGTGTAATTCAATAAGCACCTACTCGTACAGTATAAGGTGCATCATTATCATCAGCCAGACCATGTCATGTTCAGCAGTGGACGTTTACTGGCTGATGATGTATGTGATGTGTGAATAACATTTCAATATGCTTTTCAAGTTTTGGAGAGTCAAATTTCAATGACAATTAGACGCTGAAGAATCGAAACTCAAATAAAATATACATAGAAATTCTTTGTTGTTGCATGCAAGTATTAATATGTAGAGCTAGCATGCCTCTCACAATGCGTCACTTGTTTAAAAATATTAGTAAGTGCCTACATTTTCTTGAAAAACTTCTCTAAAGAGACCAATCCCGAAATTGAAAAAAAAGCTGCTATTCCTCAACTGACTTTGTGGAGTTTTTCTATTATCAAAAAATACCTTCAGACGTTGATTTCGATAAACATTTTTAGCATATTTCTTTGAAGATTATATTACGTTCATACATAAAACTTTAATACGAAGAAACTCTTTTTCGCTCTTTACAAAGCACTTTTGCAGCTTCTTAGTAATATCTGGAGAAATATCTTAGAAACAGCTTTTAGTATTAAATTCACGCTATGATTTTATTTGTCAACATTGTCAAAATCCAATAAAATTAAACTTGGCAAGTCTACTTATTAACGCATTTTGTAGAAATCTTGGAGGTTAAAACAGATATTAGTCTGCAGAGCACAAGTGTAGACCATTTCGATGTTACCTAATTTAAAGTTAAATGAGATTGTTGAGAGTGAACATAGGAGTAAGAGTTCTTCTCCCGTGCGTCTGAATGAGACACTGTCATTAAATTAAAGTTTCATTTGTCTTCATTTGCTAAACAATAGCAATTATACAAAGCCCCACAGCGGGCGAGTAATCAAGCGTCCCTTTAATTAAGTACAGAAACAGTGCCAAGTAATTGGATCTGAACAACTGAGTAAACAAATCGAAATGGTAGGTAATAAATCTGACAAACACCTTCTTTGGCATCTGAGCATTGGTTGGTTGATATCCACGGTGACGGCTGAGTAATCGGAACTGGAATAGTTAGAAATTTGTACACAGGAATCCTGGCCATTTGAATTCGAGCTCTCGGGACTCGTCCTTAAATTCACAATGACTGAACCTGTGTTGACCACAAGAAACTCTCAGCAAAATGCATTGCAGTTATAGCTACGTAAATTTTTCTGTATAGGGCATTTTCTACTCTGCATATAATAACTATTGCAGTTTAAAAAACAAACCAAAGGATCCAAACTCGAGAGGTTTACTGGTAGCTATTAAAAAGTTTCAATATCTATCCCTTAGCTCCATCATCAGATCAATTCGATGGTACTAAATAAATGTATTGTTATATGAATTACTTACATAACAAACTTAAACATACTTGCCAAGTTTCAAATCGATTCGAAAATTAGAAGTTGGTTAAAATGGTCTTCTCACTTAGTCACAAACCCTAAACTTATCCTAATGTCTAGTCAAAGTTACTAGTTCAAAATTTCCATTTAAAACTGATACTATCCATATTACACAACTTCACACCATGTTTGTTTTGGTCACATGTGTTTAACCCGCTTAATGTTTTTGCTTTACGTGGTATTAGTGTCTCTAAGTGTCTGATACACGATGGCTCAGATGTGCATTTCCTGTGTAAATATTGTTATGCCAGCAATCGTGTATGCTCGTATGCACCTTCTTATTACCTATTGCTGTATGTACCGTGCGGAGAGTCCGTAGGTATGTCATGTATTGTGTGGAAATGACAATATGACACACGGTTTTGAACTTTATTCAGGTATATTGTGGACTATAGTCCAAAATGTGTACGAATGTATTTGCAAGTAGTACCTACTTTCTGTTTATTGCGTAGGGGTGTAGTCATTTCCGGTTACATTTTATACTGCAGACTAATAGATTGAAAATTGTTTCAAGTTTGTGTTTATTCATTGGGGCAATATGATTTGGAGTTACGAGTATGCTATAACAACACTGTTTTATACTATTATATTTCATCTGAATAATTTAGAATTTTAGCTTTCTATTTCATAATCAAACTGTTTATTACCATAAAACAAGAATTATGTAGAGTCCAGTAGCTTCACAAAAAATTTGAAATCAGGGATCGGTTATCTCCAGCTCTAGTTAACAATACAAGGCGCACCGCACATATTTATATTCATGGTCCGTGGACCTTCCATCGTACGAAATAGTTCTCAGAGATCCTCATGTTATGCTCCCTGAGATAGCAACAAACAACCTTACGTTTTTGCCGTTCGCGATTTGATTGCAGGGATTTATTTTTATGGTCAGATTTATAGACAGTTTGGCGAGATTTGCTGTTTGGCAATTTTATACCCAAGGGACGTTATTTAAAATCGTGCCAATAGCCTTTGTTTTTCTTTTTCATGTTTTAGTCAGAAAAAACGATGCTATTTTGTTTAAGCTTGGAATACACAAAGTACAAAACGAAATAAAAGCTGTCCGGATATTTTTTTTATAAAATTGGTCGAAAATATTGAATCTGTATTGAATATTAAAATAATATTATGGATTTTGTTTTACACATGATAATAAATGAACAGTTCCATGGCCAGTTGGGTAATGTTCGTCCCTCTTTTAACAAATGATAGTAATTTCCGTACCGGGAATGCATCGAAATGGCAAAATGGCTTGCTAAGCGGTTGCCATTTACGGAGATTGCTTTTCGTCCTCAAAATTTTATACCTGTCAAGTTTAATAATGTTTTTAAAATGCTGCTTATTGGCAAGTTTAATTGGTGTAATTTACGTATTATTTAAGTTTTATTTAGAAATTAACAAAAGACGGTGGTAACCACATTAACTGGTAACCGCTGATACGTATGCCATAAATACCTAAAGTGTTTTGTCAACTTCTCGTCATTGAAAAAACCCCCGCAAGAAAAAGAGATTAAGGTGAAACTTCTCACTTTGGCGGGAAAATCAAATTTCAAACAGTTTTTTTGTCCTTGTAGCTAGGCCGGGTAATTATTGTGAAATGGCATAGTGTTCGCGAAAATTATTGGTCGTTCTTTACATTATCATGTACAGCTATTAATCAGTTACTCACCATATTACTTACATTTGGCAATAAACCGTTTGAAACAGCATAACTTTGTTTATTGACAAATGTATGTAATAAAAATACAATGTACCATTGGAGATCCTTTTCGCGAGTTTGTAAAGAATAATATTTAATTTTCGCGAACATCATTATCGTTTACAATAATTACTCGGCCTAACTGCAAGAACAAAAAAAACTGTTTGATATTTGAATTTCCCGCCAAAGTGAAACGTTTCACCTTAAGTACAAGTTACATTTCAGTTTAATCACTACGTTCCTTTATTGGTAACAAATTATAACAATTTTATAGCGTGATGATCTCGTGGTCAAGTGCTTATCGTAACTAAATCCTTTGTTACACAAACACGGGTACCTAAAACAAGCTAACACAGCTCTAGTATAAATAACTTCCAGACAGCTCAATACGTCGAAGGCTCGGCCTATGCGTTGCAAGTAGCCATATTTCAACTCGCTACAGTCTCAACTGCCCGCCGCCGGTTCCCAAGCGCAGGTTTCGTACAAATAGGGCCAATTTACAGACTTGATGCAATATAAATTGAAGTACTGACCAACCTGAGTTCAAACAGTTTATAACAGTAAAGAGTTACTTTCCAAAAAAATATTAAGCTAGGTTTCAATGTACGACAATGATTACCAATTAGAGATATTGATTAGGTACTACTTGTATCTACGTTCAAAGTAATTGTTTGGTACTCTTACACTGATAGTATCCAGGGAAAAATCTCGAATCTAATATATCTTACAAAGTTTCATCACACATGCGTGACTTGGTCTTACTTATTTTCACTCTAGCGCCCTACTGTAGAGTGTCATTTACACAGGCATGTTATAGGCAATGAATATGTAAGTACAATATTACAATATGTACATGAGAAACTTTGAAAAGCCATATAGAGTCCAGACTAGGTAGTAGGTAGTTTTATTACATATCTTAATTTTATAATCATTTCTCAGTGTAGCTTGACTGAGAAATTATTTTATATCATCTATGCTGCATATCGTGATACAATACCTATTGAGTCTCAATCTCTAAGTAAAAAACAGTCAAAAAACGTTCGAGCATTGTTCTACATACCTATACATCAATTACATAGTTCACAATGCAACATTTACTTAAATTTAGACGTTAAATCGCTTGCATAGTGTTCAACGTCGCTTGTCCGATAGGGCATCGTAGCACTGGCATCGTGCGGCGTTGTAGTCGGATCGTGGTTGCCTTACAACTAACCAAAAAGTCTACCCAATGCGTAGCGTGCGCCGAGTTTTGGTTTGGACATTTTTTTGGCACGATTGTGACTGTATAGGTATTGTATCTCGATGATGCTGCAGCTGTATGCTATAAAAATACAATGTACCATATTTTTGGAGACCATTGATATTTGATTATCTATATCATGGATGTAACGTACTTCGATGTCTATATCTAGGACATTTTTGAGCACACGGTCATCTGACCCCAAACTAAGCAAAGCTTGTAATATGGCTGCCAGAACATACTTAAATAGATATATATCTATATTCCTTCTTATAACACGTCGTAGGGTACGGTACCATTACTATGTCCGAAATTGACGTTCAATGTTTCCGGTAAAATTATAGGGCATAAAAAGATCAAACAGATTAGACAGAAAAGATAGAGGGTGACAAGGTCTGTACATTGACGTGCAGGGTTATAAAAAGGTGACATTCAAAATTCTGCGTGGCACTGCACGCTTATAGGCAAACATGACGCTTATCATCGAGCGAGCCTCATGCTCGTGTCATTGTGTCATTCAGCTGCACAAAAAGGAAATGGTAAGTATCTAAGCTTTTCAGCTCTCGAAATAGTGTAAAACGTTGGTTATAACACAGATTTACAACCTCGATTTAATCTCAAGTCTTATTTCAGCGCGCCCCGCAGATTCCTTACTGTATATTTAATGTACCGAGCTCCAGACTAGAACATTAATTGAATAGATACGTCTGTAGCTCGCCTCAATCCAACCTTAATCAGAACTGAAAAGGCCCAGATATATTCAGAGGCAACAAGCGGCTAATATTGTACACCAGATCGCACTCTACACTTGATCTTATTAAGAAACTCGAACCTTGAGAGCACGGGTATCTTGTATTGTTGGTACTACAGTGCTTCCAAATTCACTGTAATAACAGTAGATTTGGCTGCCCCGGTGGCTCAGTTGGTAGTGAACCTCCTTTCTGTGCTTGGGGGCGTGGGTTCGATTCCCATCTAGGACAAACATTTGTGTGATGAACATTTGTGTTTGTTCTATGTCTGGGTGTTAATATCTATTTAAGTATGTATTTAAAAATATATATGTATGTATATCAGTCTCTGGCTGCCATATTACAAGCTTTGCTTAGTTTGGGGTCAGATGACCATGTGTGCAATAATGTCCCAGATATTTATTTATTTATTTATTAGATTTAATGTAATTATGGCTTATCTATTGTACGCTGTGATGATTAATTACAGTATACAGCAAGAAAGAAAGCATATAAATTTTATTCGACATTACTTATAAACTCTTATATCTAAAGGATACAATCAATGTCGAATGGGTCCATCTCGAAATTAATGCTGAAAGTCAAAAACTATCAGAGCTGGTTGCAGGTTATACAGAAGGTTTTTCTTTATCTATCTTAAAAATAATGCAACTGTTACGATGTCACAAACAAACACATACACACGCACATACTAACTCTGTTTCTGTGTCTGTCTCTTTGTCTATTTGTTCGCTTTTCACAACTAAATGGCTAAGCTAGTCTTAACGAAACTTGGCAACGTGGTAGATAGTGTGCATCATGAGGACGGATATAGGGTACTTTCCCCCCAAAAATGCGGAATAACTGGAAAATCACGGGTAGCTCTGCGGGATTCAGCTACTTTTCTATAAATAATAGGTCGGGGAAAAAGTCTTTTCGTATTTTGTATGTATAAAGTTGTAGTAAAAATCTCATCGGTTGTACTGTTTGTATCTGGCTGGTTTTGATACCATTAAAAATATGACATTTTAAAAAAGGAATACAAAAAGTAAAAAGCAATTTCCCGCCATTTTTCAATTGTTTTTTTGTTCGATAAAATGAGTGAATCTAACGAAGAAATTCGATATATTGTGAAATTTTATTACAAAAAACTGAAAAATGCGACACAAGCCGCGAATAAAATTTGTGACATTTATGGACCTAATGCAGTGTCATCAAGAGTAGCACAATGTTGGTTCAAGCATTTTCAGTCCAGGAATTTTGATGTCAAAGATGCAGCTCGCTCTGGTCGCCCTGTTACGGATAAAGTCGATGCCATTTCTGAAAAAGTGGACCAAGATCGGCATATTAGTAGTTACGACGTAGCTGAAGACCTGGGGATTGACCACAAAACAGTTTTGACCCATTTGAAAATAACTGGGTATACAAAAAAACTCGATATTTGGGTGCCACACCAGCTCACTGAAAGAAACCAAATGAATCGTGTACTCATTTGCGATTCTCTATTGAAACGTAAAGAAACCGAACCGTTTTTTAAAAGATTGATCACTGGTAATGCAAAATGGATCACCTACGACAAGAATGTGCGCAAACGATCATGGTCAAAGGGCAGTGAAGCACCACAGACTGTAGCGAAACCCAGATTAACACGTAATAAGGTGATGCTGTGTGTATGATGGGATTGGAAGGGCATCGTTCATTATGAGCATTTACCGCCGGGCAAAACCATCGATTCGGATCTCTACTGCCAACAGCAGATGAGACTCAAACAAGAAATTGAGAAAAAACGGCCGGAATTGATCAACATAAAGAGTGTGGTCTTTCATCATGATAACGCCAGACCGCACACATCTTTGGCCACTCAGCAAAAATTTAGAGAGCTTGGTTAGGAAGTGTTAATGCATCCACCACATAGCCCTGACCTTGCACCCTCAGATTTCCACCTGTTTCGATCTCTTCAGAATTCTTTGGGTAGTGTTAGATTAACATCAAGAGAGGACTGTCAAAACTACTTGTTGCATTTTATTGATCAGAATTCCCAAAATTTCTACAGCAACGGGGTCATGTCACTACCTAAAAGATGGCAACAAGTTATCGAACAAAATGGTACATATATATTATAATTAAATGTAATTAAACTTGAAAAAAATATGTCTTGAATTTGTTTATAAAATACGAAGAAACTTTTTCCCCGACCTTATACATCACACATAACCACACACTTCGCTTAACATCAGGCGAGTTGGCAGCCAAGCGCAAGCCTATTTAAAAAAAAAAACATAGTCATAATGACAGTGTCATTTACATAACTTGTTTCACAGTAAAACTATTAAAGCCACAGATTAATAAAGAATCCGTCACGTGTTTTACAAAGCATACAAGGCCATCTATCAAATAGTATGTAGCCTTTGGAGCCTTTTACAAGTCCCTAGTACATTAAAATAGTGTACAACCCTGTAATTTGCCGTCCTGTCAAAAATATATCTATTTCGTTCTGGTAACAACAATTTTGGCATATGAGTAAAGAATCTAATGTCTAATATATTTACGCTAAATTTAACACTACTTCTATGCTCTAGTCCTTTTTCTGAGATTAAAGCAGTGGTGATATTCAAACGTCACGAATTATTAAAATATTTTTTTAATATCGCAATTGTTACTCATAGTTGCGCTTGTTTTTACCCGTTTTCAGGAGGGAACGAAAATTTTACTGAACATTTACTAGTAATGTTACTAATGTTATTTTCTTAATTCGTTTTACTTAGATTTTGCATCAATCATTTTATATCTTCAAAAATGTTAAAATGCGACAGCAAAAAAGAATATGCATGAAGCATAAATATAAATCTGTAAGTTGAAGTGGCAATGGGCAGGCCACATCGCTCGAAAAACTGATAACCGATGGGGAAGAAAGGTTCTTGAGTGGAGACAGCGAACCGGAAGACGCACCGTATTTAGGCCTCCCTCTAGATGGACCGACGACATTGTGAGAGTCGCGGGCATCCAGTGGATGCAGATGGCAGGATGTCGTTCAGTGTGGAGGTTAAAGGGGGAGGCCTATGTTCAGCAGTGGACGTCTTCTGGCTGAAGATGATGATGATGATGATAAATATAAAAAGCATATTTAAAATTTAGCTCAGTAGTTCTTTAACAGCCTCCAATAATACGAAAATTTTCAATTATTTTGTTCGAGCGCTTACTAATTTTGAAATCGGTATTTTAAATATATAATTTTCAAACATAAGCGTGATTGAAGAAACTGTTTAGATATATTGCATAACAAATAGAATCTAAGAGCGAACAAGAGGTAAACCATCAGGTATCAGTGAAAGCAATTATATTTGCCATAAGTGTTCGTTCACATTTGCAATTAGCAAGTGGTCCAAAAACGTGCAAATCGTTAACCACCGCCGCCGAGAGCCGTGTTCTTGCATATTCATGCCCTGCTTAAAATATTTTAATACGGGTCGTCCTCTCCCGTCTACGCTTTCTACTAATGTTGATTTTGCTATGGAATGAATAAAAATTGGTGACGCATGTTCTGTTATGATTGTGTAAAAAAACAGATTTTTAAAATTAAACTCTTATTTGCATCGTTATTAAACGAGCAAGTAATTAATTGATGTTATAATAAAATAAACTAAACATCCTTCGGTAGATATAATTATTTAACTACATTAGTAAGAGAGATGGAGAGAACCTGTGCTCGGAGATTCTTTGCGCGATAGAATCCAAAACTTTTTTTTAAAACTTTAGTTAACTTCTGAGGCCTTATCTAAAAACAAATGATGTGTAAGTTATAGTTCATATAGGCTGAGTGGCCAGCCTTCCTCTTCCTCTACCTTGAGTTACATTTCCCATTCCTGAGGGACGTGACTACCCCCTTCAATTAGTTTCTCTTTGATGATCTTTTGCGGGTCATCGTCTTATATTTTCAGCTACATGGAGATCGTTATAGACTACAGCCTTGGCTAGGCAGTTTTCGTTATAGGACAAACATCCAAAGCTCCAATATAATGGTGGCACTTGACATCGCTTATGTTTGCCGAATAATAAGGGACGCAGTTATGCAGCATAAATAGCTGCGTCCCTTTTTATTCCGCAAACATAAGCGAAGTCAAGTGCCACCATAACGTCGAGTTATGGTAGCGCTTTTTTCGGAACGATTATATTATTATAAAAATATCATGCAGCATGTCTATTCTACTAGCTAAGTGAACGCGCAAGTGAAGTGATAAGCTAAGATAACGTGTATTTTTCTTATCGATTACTATAGAGAAATGTCAAAATGTCGAGTGATCACCCTTGCCTGTAGTCCCTTGCCCTTATAACGACAAAGGACATTTTTGCACACACGATCATCCGACCCCAAAGAATCCAAGCAAAGCTTGTAATATGGCTGTCAGAGACTGATATCCGTACATATATATTTTTAAATACATACTTAAATAGATATTAACACCCAGACATAGAACAATCACCAATGTTCATCACACATATGTTTGTTCTAGATGGGAATCGAACCCACGCCCCCAAGCACAGAAGTTAGGTTCACTACCAACTGAGCCATCGGGGCAGTCAATGCAGCTAATGTCAGCTATACTCATTAATTAAGAATAAATTATCAAATTGGACAAATAACTTATACTCATATTTATTAACCTCTTTGATGTCGCATAGAAAAACAAATTATATTTTCTTTCTTGTTGACAAGTATTTAAATCTGAGCAGTCTTCATAACTACCCAAAGGAAAGGTTGTTATAGTCAGCGCTTTTTTAAGCCACTAAGAATTTTGAAAAACGCTTGCACTGCTAACCAAATTACTACCGCAGGTATAACAATAACACTTAACAGAAAAGTCCTCAGAACAGAACACCTAATATCGTCAAGTTATTACGTCAGCATTATTTCAGACTCCGACGATCATAATCATAATATTATCCACTCAAAACGTTGTCTGGGCTCTAACGTTTTATAATTTTCCACTCTTTACTCCCTGTTATCGAGAATTTCTTCCGCTCGCGCCCTCTTCCTTCCTCGGAACCACTTGAAAGGGTATTTAGGTATAAGGGATCCTTAATTGGTACAACGAATTTATTTTACTACGAGTTTTCTGTTCAAATTGCCTGCCTTTCTTTAGAAATAAATAATGTTTTGAGAATTTGACTGGAGTTCACATCGAATTGGTCAAAAATTGGGTGTTATTTAGAAGGTTAATATTGATCCTTTCGATTTGAAACTTTTGTGGACGACCATACTGATAGTAGGTTTTATTTTGACGGTCGACGTTCTTTTTCTTGTCGAACTGGAGTCAAATGGAGCTGATGAGAATTATCAATTAGCGGAGACACTGAGCGATGCCTGACAATTGTCTCTCTGCGCGCTCGGCGACGACCTCATCCGTCTACATTTGAGAAACTAAGTGAAAAACCAATGAGCCGCGCTATTACCTCTCTTTACGCATAAATTCCTTGGCAGATTCCGACCACCATTGTATTAACGGCTCTTTATCTGGCTTGCCCAATCCGTAATATAATTTTAAATCTTTCAGAAAACCGCGTCACAATTTTTTTTATTGTACTTAAACCTAATTACTAATAATGTCATTTTTATTTTTGCGCTAATCAAATAATGTAGATACTTAACACAACGCGTTTTGTCACATATTAATTTCTTATACACATGATACATACAAGCAAATATAAGTGGAAAATGTGATATATTAAAACGTGAGGCCACTTTGCCCTACATGCCGTCCCTTTTAGGGCCAGCTACATTCTTACCCGTCATGCTCAGAATGTAATAACTGTAAATAGCTGCTGCTTAGTACAATATTAGCTCTTTATTTTATATATCTTAGTAATGAATTTCGTATCTTAGATGTGCTAGTTTAGATAATTTTAATTATGAGAAGATTATCTAGATGCACTTGACTTTATTCACGTAGGTTTCAGCCTTCGGTCTCGCAAATACATACAATTTTAATGAAACCTTTCTAAGTTTTCACATAATTTAAATAAGGAACACTCGTGCGAAATTCCATGTTTCTATACCCAGCGGTTATGGCTATGTGTCTATCAGTAAATAAATGAATGAATTTAACATTTGTATTAAGTAGATGTGCGTTGTTTGTCAAAGAATTAATGAATAAATTAATAATAACAGAAGACTCGTGTAATTTGTTGACTGATTGATCATTTAATCACACTAATATTATGAATGCGAAAATTTGTGAGTATTTGAATGAGGTGGGAGGAGGGTTGGGGCTCTTGTTTACGTTTGTTAACGTTTAAATCAGTAATAGCAAAATAGATGAAATTTGTTTTGCATATATCTCCCTACCTGGATTAATACAATACACTATTACAAAAATAACAACCGATATCCAAGAAAGTTCAACTCTGAATAAATTTTCCTAATTTTCCACCCTAATACTTTCTTCAAATTTAAATGGAACTCCTTGAGATATCGCCTATAGCTATACAATAAAAAAATATCATTAAAGTCCGTTTACAGATGGTGACGATATCGCGTAACATAAAAAAACAGTCGAGTTGAGAATCAATTTTTTCGGAAGTCGGTTAAAGACACAAAGTTTTCTATAGGATACCGGGTGAAATTGCGGAGAGTTGTTAGTTATTTAATATTTTTTCTTTTTACCTATTCTCAACACTTCTAATTTTTTGGTAGACTAACGCGACGAATTAATGAGTAAAAATATAATAATAATAAAAAAATAAAGCTGCGCATATCCATGTTTATGTCCCCAGTGCGATTGCGACATCGTTTCACCATTGCGCGCCACGTCGCCGTCGGACTTCATTGTCGCTGTTGACACATGTCAGGGCACGTCTCATGATATACATGCCATTACCATATACCTCACAAAATGAACTGTGGTTAGGGTCTCCAGTAACTCGCTTGATTTAGGACTTTCATTTTATAAAAATAATATCACAAGTACGCCCATGTTCTATGATGGTAGAGTAACACTTTTTCGCAAAGCTACGGAATGTCACGATAAAATTTTTGTATTCTGTAACGACAAATCTCTTGTTACATACATTCTGCAACGCCAATAATATTCATAATATTTATATTATTTTTTTACTAACCCAAACCTTGTGTACTGTTTATTAGACATAATTTTGTAAAAAGCTCTCCTAATATTCATTATATTCTTAACTATACTTTATTATAACCTAATTGTTCATATTTTTGAGAAGCCACTGTCTGCTTCAGGACAGCTAATACTAAAGCAGAAAGCAGGGTATTTTTTTTTCTGCATCCATATTTTAAAACAATAAAATAATTTGTGTTATTCTCGTTGTCGGCCAATAAATATTAGTTCGATGCCAAACTTGATTCCATTTTCTAAACTTTTAGTTTATGCATTTGTGATTACCTGAATACACAGACTAGGTATAGCTACTACACAGCCCAGACTTGTAGTTACAATTATTTAAATGGAAACAATTCAGTCAAATACCTGAGGGGCGGGGTGAGGGGTTACTAAATGCTAATTGGCCCATTCAACGTCAGTTGAAATGTAAACAAAGCATAGTGATGGCGTACCTACGGTATTGGTCGGAAATGACGTGAGGTTCAGTGGAATCAGTGGGCGTGTTTTTTATATCAGTAGTGGTCAACTGATGAAGTGTCTGAACATGTTCGCTCTGCATTAAATGTCTAGTTATAGAAGGTCTTTGTCTGAATACTTTGACGAACCACCTTAGTTTTTAGCTAGACCATTCGTTTTTATTATTATTTAATAATATACCTATTTTTTTAAGCTTGTGTTTGACCCCAACCTGCTTGATGTTAAGTGATGATGCCGAATCATTTGCGATTCGAAGACAACCAGGCGAGTATCGAGTAACTCTCATTCAGCTAGTGCATTCCACAGACTAGCAGTTCACACACTAAAAGTGGAATCAAAGCGCTTCGTTTTGGCAACTCAACTCAACTTATGAAGCGATTTCGCTAAAGATTTTTTAATATAGTGTAGTATGAAATCTTTAGGTGTCGCCTTTTCTTTCCCACTATGGCAGTCCAAATATTGTCTATTCTGGGTTAGTCTGGTTATTGTCGTTGTAGCTAAATAACGTTTTTAAATCACTGCATTTTAAATTACAGTTTTTTTTGTATCAAGAGCGTGTTGTGGAGCCGGGCACGTACGTAGGGACACAAACGTCATATTCGAACATTTAGTTCACGCGTATGGACGCAAAATAGCGAAGCGAACACGAACACAGTTTGACTCGAGTTTGCGGACAACCAGGGGCGTATTTACCATAGGGTCAAAAGGTCCATGGCCCGGGGCGGCAGGCTGTGAGGGGCGGTGCAACCCCGCACCTACACACTAGGTACTGCATTTATTTTATTTCATATTAAAAGTTTTTTGCTTTTTTTCTGTTAATACATGGGGCGGCGAACCTTGGAGGCCCAGGGCGCTGAATCTTAAAATACGCCACTGCGGACAACCGCTATCTTCTCACACTCTCAGTATCAATAGGCATGGCTCCTTGCTATAGCATATTGTTACGTAACGTTTAGTAAAGTTTTCCGAAAACTATCCATACAGAACGTATTTTTTTAATCTTTAAATCGTATTTGACGCACATAATGTATGTTCGTTATTGGTACGTACGTGCAAACAAAGTTATTGCGTATCATGTGACGCAAAATATTTGTTCGTACGTGAGTGGGCTTTAGTTCTATATCCAGACACTACAGTAAGTTTCGAAGATCTCATTGGTTCAGACTAAAAACACGTTCGTTTTGTTATCATATGAAAGGTCAAATTAGTTACCATCCAAGCAAAATCCATATAAATATCCACCGTACCTCTATCAGAAAGATCCCCTTTAACAACTCATAAATACGCGACATGACAGGCCGGGCGTGGTCAGTGTTTGATTAAAACGTTACTTGGAATAGCAGCGCCCTCTATAGGAGCCTTTAATGCTTGTTTGCTTTACTGGAGCTGACGTTGCTCTAATTACTTTCGGCACTTGTATGACTTTATAAGTAGTTCTGGGATGCGAATACGTTAAGAAAATGATGTCGTCTATAGAAAATAAGCTCTAGCCAGTATTTTTTTTTATGAAAATATGCTTGCGTTTGACCTATAACTTGCTTGTTGGTAAGCAATGATGCGGTCTACAATGGAGCACGTTTACCTAGAAGAAAGCGATTCACTCGCGACTTAAAACACCCAAAAGTTTCATTGTTTCAAAAAGTTTTTTTTTTTTTTAATCTAAATTTGTTTCGGTGCTTTAGTCGGTTTGCGACTATGTCAGCACCATTATGTACATTCTGTATCGTCTACTTATATACATCGCACAACAGTTTAAATAGTGTTCGTGCCGCATCACTCAGTAGAGCGGTGATACTGGTACACATGAATAAAAGATTATGAACCAACCTCACTTAAGTATAAAATTTTTTTTTTTGTTTTACCGTTTGCTAAATATTATCAGCCGTATCAGTTATCATCCCCATTTTTCATGGCGCCACCTTATATTTATAATGACGTCACGTCCTATGACGTCACGTTCTATGACGTAACAATTGCGGGACCAGTTAACATACCTACTGCAGTACATCCCTGACACTTATTTATCAAAACTAATGTAGGCGTTTAAGCTGTAAAGTAAGTATGTAAGTATAGGATAATACATTTCGATTCGACTGCCCCGGTGGCTCAGTTGGTAGTGAACCTACTTTCTGCGCTTGGGGCCGTGGGTTCGATTCCCATCTAGGACAAACATTTGTGTGATGAACATTTGTATTTGTTCTATGTCTGGGTGTTAATATCTATTTAAGTATGTATTTAAAAATATATATTTATGTATATCAGTCTCTGGCAGCCATATTACAAGCTCTGCTTAGTCAGAGTGACCATGTGTGCAATAATGTCCCAGATATTTATTTATTTATTATTATTATACAAACATATAAATGAGCATTCATGTATGCGCGTTAAAAACAAATACCCTCGTTTTAGATTTTCGTCGTCGGGTATTAAGGGCCGTATTACAAAATGCGTCAATAAATTTTAGGTATCTAGTTTTGCGGGCATAAAACGAAACTGCAAAAGCCGTAATTGTCAAGACGATATAAAACAAGCAAACCATACATAAAAATTGATTATTTTATATCAGTAATTTAACGAAATCCACTCTCAAACTGCCCTTCCGAGAGATTTATGCAAAGCTACTTTTGTAAATTCGAGGTATTAATAAAATTTTAGCCACTAATTCTCATTTAAAGTGGCGGTGATAAGACCTGCACTGACATCCCGCTTGGGGTGTATTGTGCGTTTGCCCCTGACAGCCTCCACAAACCAGCCGAGCTCCTTAAGATAACGGAGCACGGCTTTGGGTTCCGACCCTATTTCGCCAGGTGTTGTGGTATTGGAGATTTGTTGTTGATTTTCTTCAAGGAGTCTCGACCTTAATCGTCTGTCTTCTGTGGCCTTTCAGTGCAGTTTTAGCCACTATTTTCAATATAATAATAATTATCCATATAAAAAACCGACTTCATAAAAATATCAGAACTGGACCAAACTGAAATGGGACTACACGGGAAGCACCAGCTTTCAAATAAAAAAAGAAACATCAAAATCGGTTCTTACAGTCCCAAGATCTGAGGTAACAAACATTTTAAAAAACAGGCGAATTGATAACCTCCTTATTTTTGGAAGTCGGTTAAAAATATAAATATATCTATTTTTATAGTAATTAAATTTTCAATAGACTATTCTATTTCATAAAATCATAACGCAAAATCCAGTTTGCTTAGCTTCTTTCGTCAAAAAAATTGAGAGGGCTCTTAAATGTAATATTTTTATTATTTTATATTTTTTATTATCTTAGAGGAACTAACCTTCTTAATTAACAGAGTTAATAATTAGCTAGAGACAAAGGGGCGATTTAAAACTGGCCATCCACTGCCTTCCTTATAGCCCGCTGGGTATAAGCCTCACTTTTTCTATGCCATCTGCCTCGGCCCTGTGATAATTGAGTCCAGGTTTGAGCCGCGATTCTGATAATATTGTCAACCTATCATACAGCTGGAAGACCAACGCTCCGATTACCTCGGTCACCTCTCTTTCAAAACCTACTTGAACTGTCATCACTGCGCAGCAACGTTTCCTGTCCAGCTTCATTTGGTTTCATTACCGCGATTCCGACGTCTAGAATGTTTGTTTTTCGCCGGATTTCGGTATGACGGACTCGGTCTTGGAGTTTTGTGCCTAACATGGATCCCTCCATGACTTTTTGTGTTACCCAGGATTTTGTGCACAGCTACATGTAGGAGCGAATATGTTTTTGACATCACAAATCATGGTGGGCAGGACACATTGGTTGTAGAGCCAAGTAATATTCACTCAATTGTATAACAAACCAGTTCGCCAAATTTTATTTTTATTTTTTATAAATAATGTTAGTGTTTAGTTTCAATTTTGTATTCACATGGATGTAAATCTGGAATAAAATATTTTCATTTTATTTAATTTCATATGAATACTTAAAATTTGATAATGTAATGCCTAACTACCTACTAATATTCTAATATCAAAACCTTAACCTTAAAGTTATTACGACTTGTACGTACTTTACGTATTTGTCGAGGACCGTTCTTACACCTATAACCTATGTTATAGGTATTATTACGAAATATCCAAAAATTCTGTTTTCCAGCCAACATACGAGTACGTGTTCTTGACATTTTAAAAGACTGCCTTGAATCAAAGCGGTTTCACCTTTGAAAAGTAATGCTTTTGACTTCTTTTGAGCCGTGTGCTTGTGGAGAAGTTATAAGCATAAGAAATGATATAAAAAGCTTTGCTATATAATACGAGGACCTGTTGCTAACGCGACGACGAAGGGAAAATTGCCCAACAACATGTTCGTGGGGTGTGGAGCAATACGGAGCGGGTATTATTAACCATGGCAACCGACGCCCTCCACTCTCCTCTTCTTCAAAACATCACGACATTGACGACGCCTGATCACCTATACAGAGCACTCTATAATCTTCCGCTGCGTTTGTAGTTGCTCTCCGAGAGTCTCCCCAAATTTGCAAGTCGCGACAGCAGGGGTGCCGCGACACACGCCAAATAGATGACGGGATTATTTTTGTGTTTGACATAATCGTAGTGACAAATGTATGTTTTAGGGCTGTCAAGGTTTTGACGTGTTCATTTTCATACCCACGTTGTGTTTATTGTTTGTGATGTGAGCAGATTTCAACAGCTGTTATCTGAGAAAACAAGAGTAGTAGGTGCGCTTACTTATTTAGATTTAATACACCGAGAATTCCACACATGTCTTCAAAATATTCAATGCAAAAAAATATTAATAAGCTTAGCACTATATTTCAAATGAATATAATACGCTCAGAACTGGACTATCGAAACATTGCTGGCAACCATGAAACGAAATAACAAAGTTTATTTTGTAGTCTTTATTATTTCAGCAAGAAAAAATGAAAGCAACAGATGCGAGATTATGTCTATGGCAACACAAAATAATTTTGAGTGTTGGAATAGCTACGAGCTTATTCATTGAATGGCGAGTGAATGGTGTTTGTACGCGTGACCGGTCCACCCTCGACAGGGTTGCTATGAAGAGAGATTATAACCCAAAACCGTCCTTCATGACACATGACATTCGGCCGCTAAGTATCGACCATAAATCCCGCATCAACATGATGTTACTTCAAGTATTAGCGCTAAGTACCTGCTCACAATTTTTTTACCAGACATTGAATGAAGGCAGCAACATTTTTTTAAATATATAATCTTGGGTCGTTATAACCCAATTAAATGGCCTAATGATTAAGTAACGTTCACTTTTATAAAATGTCAATATTTTAACTAATCGTCAACGTCGGCGTACATAATTATGTACGAAGTAGGTACGAAGCATAGATTTAGGATGAGAGAAATAAATGTGGTGTATGTTGTACGAAGTATTGATATGACATCGATCAAAGTTGGAAATTGGTAATTGGGGTTGGTCGCCCACTCGCATCATAATTTTGTAGTAAATTTTCCTCCCGAGTGAAAGTTGCTCACCATCAAAAGTTAATCTGAGGAACATGAGCGGCAGGTATATATCACTGAACTCTCAGAACGAAAATTGCGAAATTATCTCTCGTCTTTATCTTCAAAGAGATGTCATGCGCATCTGCGTAGCTGGGCCAGTTTCAAAGTTGTTTGCGGCACCGCTGGAGACCGCTCTTAGGATGAAACCCCACAGGTATTTGAACCGGATACCGCACGTACAAAAATCGTGTTTGTCGTTTAAACTCTATTAGTTAAATACCGTTAATAGAAAACAATTTATGTAACAAAATTGTTTTACCCAGAAAGGGATTATTAATATAAAATTTCTCCTTATAGAAGCCCTCGTCTTGGTGCGTTTCAATTCTTATTATAAATATGCTGATTTTCATCTTTATTCACCTGTCTCAGGATAAAGAGATGAGAAAATAATAAGTTGCCAAAGGATTCAAAAAAATTCTTCGTTGTTTTTTTATTATGATTATTAAAGACTTCCAACTTGATCATTATTTTTATACTCATACTCAAACAAACTATAATGAAATATTAAAAACATGTTTTTCTGTTGACAACGGGTATTAAAATTCGGAGGTTAGTTTGTTTATTTGAGAAACAAAATTATGCAGGCTCATAACTAGTTTTTGTTTGTACCACAGATGTTAGGCTTTTGGCACGGCAGCCGCACATGGCAGCCGTCGAGAATGTCACTCGCAGTGACCCTCAAAATTCACCCTCAAAGGGACGTAGCCAAACTGAAATTGCCTTTCGCTGCAAAGTTTTTAACTAGAAACATACAGTGAGTAAAAAGGTTTGTAAAGTTTATACAATGCACGCACGAGGTGCTTTTTATTTCTTTATTTGGTCAAACAAATATGAACAGGTGGAGTTTTAGCAATATCGGAGTAATATTTTTCGCAAAATATTTTCAAAATTTTTGAACAAATTTTTACTTGGTTATTTTTATAGCAAACAAATAAAATTAGTGCTATCATAATAATCAAAAAAAATTAGTTAATTTGTATGATAGATTGGAATTCCTTATAACCATAAGAAGTAATTTAGGATACTAATTGCGAAAACAACACTAAACACTATTTTGTTGGAGACAGGTCAGAGTTTTGTAAATTAATTCTGTGGTTCCGTGCTATTACACAAACTGTCAGCGCAGGTGGCGCACTCTTACTCCAGCATGCACAGGATTTGCATTCGGAAATGCCCGTACTAATTTAACTTCTCTGTTAGGTAACTCAAACTAAACAACTATGCGACGTTTCCGTACAATCCCTTCTGCAAACTAGACCAATGTTATGGAGTTTTCCGTGGTTCTATTCCGTGCAAACTGCTAAGTTTCGTGTAATTTGCGAACGCTGTGTACAAATCTATGCCACTTAGTACAAAATGTCACTAGAAAGTAGGCTTTAAATACTCAAACTCTACCATGGAAAGTTGCTAACTTTAACTAGGTAAGAAATGGAAACAGAGTGAAAAGCTATTACCCAAAAAGTATTTAGTTAGTTAGTTAGTAGTTAACACCTATGTCAAGTTATTCGACGTTTAAACAACATAACACGTACCTGGTCCTTCGAACCAAATTTCAGGATTCATCCGTGTACGCACACATACATGGAACAAATTAAAGCCATTGTGTTAGACGGATTATGAAGCGACGTCCATTTATATGTAAAATAGTGACGCGTACGATCGGAGCCAGCCATGCACGTGCCAGCCTCACGCTCGCAAGCCGACATCGCCTGATAATTTGCGTACCCATGAATTTACAACGACGAAAATCAATATTCAGCGTGCGAAAATATTCTCTAGGATATCTACTTCTTCGTTTACCGAAAAGATATGAATACCTAAGAACTCGTAGATGGATTACGTTCCCTTTCGCACGAACAGTCAATATTTTAACCATATTAAATCAAAGGGTAATTGATAATAATAAAAAACCTATTCATTATCAGGAACACAAGTTATTAAGTATAAAGTAGGGAAACTGCCTACAAAAGGTTTTTGGTAAGTACATAAAAATATCCTATAATTTTTATCCCGGTTAAAGTTAGACGGCATAAGCTAATTCTTACTTTGCAAAGGAATTATAATCTATTCCCGACCCCTGTGTAAACACACTCCACAAAGTGACACACATTGCCGCGATCATACGGGAATTCTATGAAAAGAGGATAATTAACAACATCAAAGTGTAAAGTTATTAAGCTTGTATGTTGTAATTTCCTTTGCTAAAAACTGGATCAAAGTTTCAGAGCATAAATTAAGGGCATGATTGGGTACAGTACTCTTAAGGCACAGATACGCTTTATTAACGCAAGCACATCATTTTCTTGTATTATAAAAATTGCAGCGTTTATATCAACTATAGAGGTTGATACTTTACGAATCCCATTGATTGAATCCAAACGTATATTTTTTTCCGAAACCTTTTTCATGAAATTTAAAACAAGAATGAAATTTGTAATTCTGGAATAATGTCAAGAGTAGTATAATTTTTCAATGTCTATATAATATTTATTTTTCAGCTAGTATTATGGTTGAAAGAATCCAACTCGGATGGGCAGCGTTCGGGAAATCGCGTGGCATCTTCTTGTCCAAGATACCACAGTCCCTAAAGACAAGGGTCTTTAACCAGTGTGTGTTGCCATATGGTACTGAGACGTGGTCCTTAACTGTTAGTGGTTTGGAAAAACTCAGAGTCACACAACGGGTAATGGAGAGAGCTATGATCGGAATTTCTTTGCGCGATAGAATCCGAAACGTGGATATTCGCCAAAGAACCAGTGTCACCGACATAGCTATTAAAATTTGCAAGTTGAAGTGGCAATGGGTAGGCCACATCGCTCGACGAACCGATAACCGATGGAGAAGTATGGTTCTTTAGTGGAGATCACAAACCGGAAGACGCAGCGTACGTAAGCCTCCCACTAGATAAACCGACGACATCGTGAGAGTCGCGGGCATCCAGTTGATGCAGAAAGCAGGTTTTCGTTCAGTGTGGAGGTTAAAGGGGGAGGACTATGTTCAGCAACGGACGTCATCTGGCTGGTGATGATGATTATGGTGCGGTAGAGCTTCCAAATAAATATGAACTACACTAATACTAAAACAATAAAATGCTAAATAAAGTTAACAATAAATTTCATTGCAAAAAAGCAAACTTACTTTTGAGCTCAGCTTAAAGTAAATAAAATGTTCTCTTAGTTTACATAATTTGCTGTATGAACAGAATCTCATATCTTACCGGCTATGATATTTTACTAAGTAGGTTAGATAAAGAAGTGAAAAATGCAAATTAAGTTTCCGACAAACTTCATCTGAAGCACGGTACCTACAATAAAAGAGAATTATTCAGCCTGCGGGAGTTTCGCATTATTCGTGTTATTTGTAAGTGGGATAGGTTGTAGTTTGGTTGCAACGGTATCATTTGCTTACAATGTATGTTTTATAAAAATATATAAAATTAATTAACATTTAATTTTGTACGCCGTACCTGGCAAGGACATGAGATACGGTTTCCATTCTGAAGATACTGTATACTTACTTTATATGTATGTGTGCCTACCATGTTCTGACAAATAAATAATTTGATTTGATTTGATTTGATTTCGTTAAAAGTGTATATAAAATTGGGCTAGAAATGCTACACAAAAATTTAAGTCTTTTGAGTTTTATTTAAGGCTATTGCCATATGGTACGTTTATAAGTACTCATTTCCGTGGGTGGCACGATGACCTCAAAGTGAATCTTGACCTCCGTTGATGAAAGACGCCTCTCTTCGTGGCACTGTACTACTTCATCCCAATTAGGCAGCTCTTGCATCAACTCATATCATAGATCAGTGAAAATCGTACACTGTGCGTTTTACGCGTTCTTCTTTGCCTTACACCTGCAATTTGTGGAATGAGCTCCCATACATTTAAAACACACATTTTTTTGTCGCTCTTGCGACATTTCCGAGCTTTAATGTGGGGTTCCTCAAAAGGGCTGTTAATAGAGTCTTTAAGGGTCGGCAACGTATCTGTGATGCCCCTGGTGTTGCAGATATCCACAGGCGACGGTGATCGTTAACCATCAGTCGGCCCGTCTGTATGTTTGCCACCTATGGCATTAAAAAACCGGGCAGCGTGATGTCCAGTAAGCCGTCATAAAGCCCGAAACAAGGGTTTTTCTTCCGATCCCGATTCTCTATCATCGGCGAAATATGACCGAGCGACTGCAGTCCATGCCTGTGCTGTGTTTATGAACTTATTAGTAACATTTATTTGCTCTGACAGCTCCAATAAAGTCATTTCGCACATTTTAACAGTAAACAATAAAAAATAAAAATAAAATGTGGCTGTAAAATTTTCCGGTGAATATAATTTGAAATGTTATTTAATTCATTTTGAAACCTAATGAACCTAATATAGAATTGGTGAAGCCAATTCACACATTTTCACAGTTAACAATAAAAAAACATATAAATATAATTTAATATTGGCTTTAAAATATACCGACAAATAAACTTAATACTGTAATTATATTCACCGTCTGCTCCTAGTTTATTTCTATATGTATGTAGTGACGTGGAATTTCTGGTGTACGTTGACAGACAGGGAGCCGTTGACGTGAATAAAGTTTTCACAAACAGAGTCTGGGCGCGCTGAAATATCGCTACTTGCAGCCGGCGCAAATATCAACTCGCTACGGAGCTACGAAGAGACTACGACGCTACACAAGTGCTACAGGCGTAGACTTTCTCTTACATGTAGAAAAAAAAACTTTTAAGTATTTATATAGTGCAAGTATGATAGAGTAGGTGTGACACACAGGTGGATTAGATAGATAGATAGTAAAATACTCGTAGAATAACAAAGCAAAACGCCACCAAAACTCAAAAGACACAAGCAACAAAAAACTTTGATAAGTTTTGTTTGACCGAACCAATGCTCTAGTTATATGTTCGTATTTTTGACGTTGAAAAGAAACTTTGCACACCTAAATTGAAGCAAAATGTTAAACTGTCTTATCCATATAAGTCTCAGTGGTTTACAAATCGTATCACCCGTCCGGCGTTCGTTAGCCGTTTGTTTCTCGCACGGGTACGGCAGTAGTACGAACCTCCCGAAAAGCGTCGAAATGTAAATAGGCACATCTCTAGTTACTAGACAGTTCTGGTAAATTCAACGCAGAAAAATCAAGCTTTCGTGCTGTTGGTGTTCTGCACTGTTTTGCTATTCAAAGTTGCAGATTTGTTAATAGTGCACTATGGAATAAACTTTAGTGAAGTTAAATCTGGGCTTATATAGTTTCTATTCATTACTTGAGAGTCAGTGCCCATTCCAGGTTAGACCTGTTAATCATCTTTGTCCAGTAGATGCAGATGGCAGGCTGTCATTCAGTGTGGAGGTCAAAGGGGGAGGCCTATGAACAGCAGTGGTGATAATAAATTTGATGACCGACATCTTTGATCACATCGTCACCTTAATTTTATGCTAAAAATATATTTTCCCAATCATGCGGTATTTAAAGTTTCAAGTGTAATGTTTTAAGAAATCATTTAAAAAAAATGCATTAAAGGTTGCTACGACCTATGGTTGCTAAGTAATTGGAAGCATTTTTTTGCCTTATCTGATTATCTTGTATTCTTGTATGTGTGTACAACATTTCAATGCACAAAGAGGTTCGATAACCTTTTCCAACAAAAAGAGACTAATGAATGCATGTTATGTTATGTTAGAATTTACAGACAAAAATAATTGTCATTTCCAGTTGGATCTTGTACATGTACAAATTGTACAAGCCATATCCAAAAAGAAATGTTACTTTTCTGATGTTTTGTTGCTAGGCAAGGTTTTAATGAAATGTGATAATTACCCTCAAAATATAAGGTCGGGGAAAAAGTTTCTTCGTATTTTATAAACAAATTCAAGACATATTTTTTTCAAGTTTAATTACATTTAATTATAATATATATGTACCATTTTGTTCGATAACTTGTTGCCATCTTTTAGGTAGTGACATGACCCCGTTGCTGTAGAAATTTTGGGAATTCTGATCAATAAAATGCAACAAGTAGTTTTGACAGTCCTCTCTTGATGTTAATCTAACACTACCCAAAGAATTCTGAAGAGATCGAAACAGGTGGAAATCTGAGGGTGCAAGGTCAGGGCTATGTGGTGGATGCATTAACACTTCCTAACCAAGCTCTCTAAATTTTTGCTGAGTGGCCAAAGATGTGTGCGGTCTGGCGTTATCATGATGAAAGACCACACTCTTTATGTTGATCAATTCCGGCCGTTTTTTCTCAATTTCTTGTTTGAGTCTCATCTGCTGTTGGCAGTAGAGATCCGAATCGATGGTTTTGCCCGGCGGTAAATGCTCATAATGAACGATGCCCTTCCAATCCCATCATACACACAGCATCACCTTATTACGTGTTAATCTGGGTTTCGCTACAGTCTGTGGTGCTTCACTGCCCTTTGACCATGATCGTTTGCGCACATTCTTGTCGTAGGTGATCCATTTTGCATCACCAGTGATCAATCTTTTCAAAAACGGTTCGGTTTCTTTACGTTTCAATAGAGAATCGCAAATGAGTACACGATTCATTTGGTTTCTTTCAGTGAGCTGCTGTGGCACCCAAATATCGAGTTTTTTTGTATACCCAGTTATTTTCAAATGGGTCAAAACTGTTTTGTGGTCAATCCCCAGGTCTTCAGCTACGTCGTAACTACTAATATGCCGATCTTGGTCCACTTTTTCAGAAATGGCATCGACTTTATCCGTAACAGGGCGACCAGAGCGAGCTGCATCTTTGACATCAAAATTCCTGGACTGAAAATGCTTGAACCAACATTGTGCTACTCTTGATGACACTGCATTAGGTCCATAAATGTCACAAATTATATTCGCGGCTTGTGTCGCATTTTTCAGTTTTTTGTAATAAAATTTCACAATATATCGAATTTCTTCGTTAGATTCACTCATTTTATCGAACAAAAAAACAATTGAAAAATGGCGGGAAATTGCTTTTTACTTTTTGTATTCCTCTTTTCAAATGTCATATTTTTAATGGTATCAAAACCAGCCAGATACAAACAGTACAACCGATGAGATTTTTACTACAACTTCATACATACAAAATACGAAAAGACTTTTTCCCCGACCTATTACTTATGTATATTTCTACATGGATATCCACGCAATGTTTTATGGACTCTATAAATGTGTGTGTTGTCTGCTGCTGCATTAAAAAAAGTTTAACCTTCTAATAGCAGACTTGTGCATGTTCAAGAAACTCGTATGTTATTATAATAACAGAGCATCGACCTCCGATCGCATCGATAAGCTATCAAGTTTGCGCCACGAACGCTGCGCTCAGTCTGTGCTAAGTTTGCGATCAGCTTGCTTATCCACACGGCTAGCAACAAATTACCTACATTGTACACGATGGATTATGTAAAACGAGGCCCATTTGTATGTAAACTAATGGTGAGTGTCGTATGGGGCGCGATAGTCCTGTTGCGTTTTGTTTCGTAGTAAATTTTTATGTGGCGTGATATGGTGTTGGAAGCCTGCGCTTTGAATGGTGACTATCACTTTTCATGGGGTACTGGATTGAATGCAACAAGACGAACATTCATTTTGTTTTATTTTTATTGCATGGTAATTAATCAGGTACATTTATTTTGTAATCAATTTGTATTGAAGGAAGCAAAAAAAAAGCTAACTGAAAGATAAATCATGGAACATTAGGTATATATCTAATTGGAATTTATGTAGTTCTGGTTATAAGTAGGTATGTTGTTATTAATTACCAGCTGTACCCGCAACTTCGTTTATTTAAACTTTAAATTGTCCCGATAAACGGAGGCGCCAGAAAAAGCAGTAATATGTTACTATAATATTGATAGTAAAATTTCCTGGAGCGTACATAAATAAATTTGTGGCATCGCTCACTCTGGACAGGGCAACGTACAGCTGGCCGTGACTGAAGCAGCTGGTAGAGAAATTCACGCTCACAGCGTCTGTCCCTGTGCCCTGTTGATTGTCATGGCGAAACTAAAGTGCACAGGGCACCAGCACGCGCTTGAAGCAGAACGGAATGTTACTGGGTATTAGCGGTATCCGAGGAATGAATACGCGTTCCCTAGCACCATCCCGATCTACGCTTCAAACACGTTTTGCTACACAGTAGTAACTTTGTACCGTTGCACAATTTTGGTGGACCATTTTTTGTTGTATGTTGTGCGCCGGAATCCCAGAAGAAAACCAAGCGTTTAAAAATTCAACCAGGTAGATAGTGGCCTATTACGCGGTTGATGGTGCTGTACGCACCATCATGGAAGCTCTGTGGACTTAGCCAAATTTCAGATATTTATCATCCCGACATAGCACATACTTTTTGTGGTTTTACCATAGACAAAACTGATTCAGAAAAAATCTTTGTTAAAATCATTATACTAAAAGGTCAATGATCTATGAGCTAGAACGCCTTGAACTTATTACAGTTTTATCGCTGTTACTCTAAAAAGACATTATCAGATAATATTCGAAATAATTTTGAATAAAGGAATAACTATGACCTAACAGTATTGTAAGAATATATTATGTCATATTATTTAGAAATGCAGGGGAGCGGGGTAACTTTTTGCCAGTTTGGTGGGCCATATTATTTCGGCGGGCCAAAGGATAGATTTGATAAAAAAAGTGATGTATCAAACCTTTCCTTCATTTTAAAAGACCTTGCAACAATAACCACATGAAGAGGAGCAGTGAAAAAAAAATGTTTTATCCCCATTCCACATGTATCAGAGCCACCCCTAAAATTCAATATTATATATTTTTCTACTTCTAAAATTTAAATCTATATTATAACTGTAATTGTGCAAAGTTTCAAGCACTTATCTAAATAATTATAAAAGTAAGTAGGTTTAAAAAAAATGGATGGATGGATTTAGACAGACGTCCGTTCATGTTAAAATTAAAGTTGTTTCCGGGGTGCTGTTAATTTTAAGGTCAAATAGGCGAGTTGCCGTAACGCCACACGTACAAAAAACATTTAGTTGAAGGCGATACGTGTCCTTCGACTTCAATCCACACAAAAGGCTCACCTATAAAGCTAGCCATAGATTGGCCGTGTTGATGAAAAACGTCAGTGGTCCCGGGGGCCGGTCTAATGGCGGCGGATAATTGGCACACTTCCCGTTCCGTTGACGACTCGCACGGCTCACTGAGCTTGGCCAATTGATAGAGAGCCTGTCATGTATTTTGTGATAAACCGATATCTCCGTTTTTGGGTCGCACAGCGTTTGATAGTAATTGATTTTTTAGTGTGCTACGGAACGTATAGTATTGACAGTATTTGAGACAAAGGGAAAATTGTACTTGTTCTTTTACAAAAGGTCAAATCATTATAGTTATTAATATAGGTATATAATGTTTTAAGGCGCAACCGGTTTTTGTAACTTTTAGTAACGTTGTTTTGTAAAATGTCTTGAAGATTTCTTCGACAATGTCTGCCTAATTTTCCAAACAATTTAGTCATTTTGGGTGAGCAAATAAGCTTAAAACTGGCGTTGTTCTTTTGAGTAGCCAACCCTAAAACTATTACAGCTATCTAAAGCTGAAATGCTCGAATAGTTGAAAATGTTTCAGCACAAAACATTAAGGTGCGCTTTGCAAGGCAACGATAAGCTGTATTACCGTGACCTTACATCCGGTCTCCGTGTTCTAATGTTTTAAAACGTGCTTGAATAGACGTAGATAGCGACGTTATAACGAAGCAAGTTTGTGGTTTAAATACTTTAATTAAATATAAAATATTATCGTCATTTTTCTCTTAGTATTGGATCAGTAGAATTATAGGGCAGGGAAGACGGCAGTTGAAGGTTCCAAATAAAATAACAATTACTAAATTTAAGATTTGCTTTCAGAGGCCTACATAATGTTTTAAATAAAAACAAAGATTCTGCTGGCTTGGACATCTGGAAAGGGTGGGAGAGAATTTTACCGGAAAATGGCCTTACTTGGGACTGCTGAAGGTTCAAAGACAAGGGGTTGCTACGCCATAGTCAGTATGACCATTATAATCATCGTCAGCTTGTATCAACTTACTGCTGGATATATAGGCATATGGGCATTCCTTGTGCCATTCTTCTCTTTCTCGAACTTCTTTTATGGGTGTATCAGTCATTTATTTTGTTTGATTCCCAAGTATAATAATATAGGTACTATTCTTATGTAAATTTGAGTCATTGTAAAAAGACAGAAATAAATTATACCTACAACTACTTTAGTCCAAAGTAAATGGGTACATAGAAGCTTAAAAACTTAAATGCTACTCAACAATTCAGTAAGCACTAACTGTTACCTACCTGGGAGTTTAAAGCTCTGTTGCGAGGGTGAATCCAGTGGCTTTTCTGAATAGAACCTGCTATCTGTGCTGCGTGCATTTAGCCCGTTGTCCTTTTATTCCTTTTATATGTCGAAAACTTGTGTTTATGTCAGCCACTTTCAAAGTATATCATAGCTATAGAATGTTTGATTATTACAGTTATAATTATGATTTTAACGGGAAACAACATTTCCTACGTTACGTGTAAAACAGTGTTTTGTATAATTATTGGTCAAATATCAAAAAGATATATTTAATAAGAGGCTGAAAGGACGAAAATGGATAACCCGATAATAAAAACTCCGAAAATGCGTCGCTATCAGCTCTGTCGTCCCATTTTCTCCCAGACCCTTGCCGAATGTCAAACATATAGGGTTACAAAGTATCAGTCTCGGCTGCTAATGGACACTTATGAGCCAGAGCGAGCCTTTTGAGCGCCGGTGTTTTGACACCCGCTATAACAACCGAAAGCCATATTGTGCTAACACGTCGCAAAATTAGAAGGCCCATTATTGGTCGCAACGAAAATATGTCGTCGGCGCTCGAGTTTGTAATATCATACGCGTTCGATTGGCTCAAGTTGTTTGCTTTTATGATGCTCACTAATAAGGCACGTGTCCCCGATGAGACCCAATGTTTATCGTCTTTATGTCTATCGATAAAATAAAGCTAAGTTGATTCTCTCTAGCGCTCTCCTTTTAATGGCAAAGAATACAATCCCAGACACAATTAGACGAATGAATCGCGTGATCTCTGTCTTTATCCTCCATCCAAGTAACCACCGGTAATAACCGCCCACCGTGAATATAAAAGACTTAAAACATTCAGACGGAATAAAGTTTTCTTTGTTGTAAAATTCCATTTGTAGATTTTATACTTCTTTCCTTTTACCTTTTACAAGAATAGTGTCGACGTAATTTTTTTTATTTGATTTCTACATACTAGCGAATTGGTCCTGGAAAGTACAGTAACTATGTAATACATTAAATAATTACCATCGGAAGTGAGCTTGTCTACGACTGCCTTTTGTAAACTATTTAGTTTGTCTCGCGCCCGTGTTTTTGTCACCTACTGTAGTACATTTCCGTGTTCTGTTCGCGCCGGAAACATCCTTTCAGTGTTCACATGCAATAGCAAAGAAAAATTCCATCCAACAAACTCTCTCGAATACCTCAGACCAATATTTTTCTACCTTATAAAAGCGGTGCTCCGTAAAAGTTTTCGGAACTAAAAATAATGCGTTTCGGAAACACTTAACGTCACGCGAGACGTGCAAGCCTAATTTGTATTTACTGAGCTGTTTGTTGTTAAAAAAATTAATGAAGGGGATGATGGCATAAATGTATCGGTTATTTGTATTGTCATAAGTGAGACGTAGAACGAACTTTTATTGTACAGTTAATTTATGCAGCTTTTTATGGGATTAAACTTTTATTTGACTTTCTAACAGCTATGTTTATAGAAAAGACCCATGTAAAAAATTTGACTCAGTAAATATAAAAGCTTAAGAAATATTTTATGAGTTTTCTGTTTTCAATTCAAATTCACATTCGAGATTTATTTGTGAGTCGTAGGTAAGAAACCACTGAAGCGGCAACAGCTTCGAGAGATTCTCAATAATCAGATATCAGATTTTCTCATATACATGCATGACGAAATAGGTGCAAAAGAAAATTATCTATCTCCCGGCAACATGCAGGATATGATATAATGTAATTGCAATTTGATACCTTCTACAATTCTTCATTGATGTATTGTAAGAAATATTTTAACGTTTTCAGAATTTGTTTCTTTAATGTGTTTCATTAACGCGTTTTCTTGAAATGAGTTTAAAATAATCTGCACAATGTTATGGATATAAGTAGATACAGTCGGCCTTACTTAAAAACGTTACTTAAATTAATCAATACTTAAAATTGCTTTGGCTCATTTTCGTGTGTTACAATATCCGTCAAAAGTTGACAGAACAATTTTAAGTATTATTTAACTAAAAGTTGTTAAGTAAGGCCGAGTGTGTTTTGAAGTATATATTGCCTTTATATAGATGAAATTTTATTCCACTCTTGAAGATAAACTACTTAAATATTTTATACAATTCAAAAAAATTTAAGACCGGCCGGATTCAATGATGCGCCATTATCAGGTATTCATGCCGAGCGCTCCATTTACTGAATAAATTATATTAAAAAAAAGATTTCAAATCCACAAATAAGCACTCAAAAGCGAAAAATAAATAAATATAATTATTATAAGCGCTACCCACACATATATTTGAATTCGGTGCCAGCCAAGCCAAGTAGGTAGTAGATAGATCCCATCATCAGATCAGCTCAATAGTACCAGAGTATTGCATTGTTACTAAACTTACATAAGTATGCAAAATTTCAGCTCAATCAGAAACCGGGAAGTGGAGTCAAACATTGTTAGTCAGTTTTTCCTTGATTTCCTTGAGATTCCATTATCAGATCCTGACTTGATGATAATGGGACCTCCTCGGGAGTATACCCTTTCGACCTAAAAGATAATTTTTGAAATCGGTTCACAATTGGCTAAAATCCCTACCATATTATAAATGTGTAGATCAAATACCTTCACACATGACTTCTAACTAAGTAGAAGCAATACCTGATATCGGTTTAACTTGCAAAAAAAATCCCGTTTGCGTGATTCAGGTAAAGTGTCGTATTTACCTATAATAGACGCACTTTTCATATTTGTGAAACTACGATCCATTTACACTCATTATTTTAGGAATTATTGAATACCTTATTACGTTTTTAATAATATTATTCGTAAAGTTTAAGCAAATTTACAATTTTTTCGCAAAACATCGTTTTAGTACGCAATCTATTTTCAAACTATGGAACTACAAATCTGACGGCTGTCAGTTTGTTTGTTTGTCCGAGCACATCTTTTAAACTACTAGAAGGATTTCAAAGCAGTTTCCATGAATATGCTTATAAAATACCTGATTGAAACATAGGCTATATTAATTTATGATAATAAATAGTAAAAAAAAAATTTTTTTATAATTATTTATAACGCCATCTAGCTTATTTTATAGTAATGTTGTCGTAATGAAGAGGTTTTACAGACTTCTACTCGCAGACATGGTAGGTAGGAAGACTGGAGCGGCTGTTGCCATATAATCTATATGTAAATAAAAATATAGATATTCGCCAAGAACCAGAGTCACCGACATAGCTATTAAAATCTGCAAGTTGAAGTGGCAATGGGCAGGACACATCACTCGAAGAACTGATAACCGATGGGGAAGAAAGGTTCCTGAGTGGAGACCACGAACCGGAAGACGCAGCGTAGGTAGGCCTCCCACTAGATGAACCGACGACATTGTGAGAGTCGCGGGCATCCAGTGGATGCAGATGGCAGGATGTCGTTCAGTGTGGAGGTTAAAGGGAGAGGTCTATGTTCAGCAGTGGACGTCTTCTGGCTGATGATGATGATGAAATAAAAACGAATCGCCGAAATGTATGTACCCGCATAACTTCCGATAGACTGCACCAAATAGTTTTTTTGTGTTTGTTATTTTCAGGACAGCCAACTGCTTTTGAAGAGGTTTTACAGTTTATTATGGCGTAATTTAAAGTACGTTTATTTTTGTATTGACTTCTGACGTGCTAATATACCAAGTCGACGGAGATTAAAATGAATATATTTTTTTTGCCAGGATCAAACTTAAGACCAATAACAGACACGCAAAGTAGGTGAACTCGCGGCATCTAATCTGTTACTGATCTATGATTAGCAGCTATTTTGGATGTTATGGTGGTGAACGAAAGCGGTTTAGTTGTTGGAAGGGTCGAGGCGCAGAAGGCGGGTAAAAATTATTTAGTCATCATTGATTGGCAATCTTTACGCGGAGTAATGTTAAATAACAGCGATTAATTATAGATACCGCTCCATGCTTCCTATTTACTATTTACTAATAATTCAATAATAACGTTTGTCATGCATGACATTTCGCTTGACTTATACCAATTTTTTTTTCCTTATTGGCTCCATGGCTCCACACTTCCAACGTATTTAACCAGTGAAAGTAATATATTATTTGCTTGAAATATATTTGAAACTATGGACATGTCGGGATACCTGTATCGAGTCAGATTAAAACTAGACTAAAATCATACTATGACGATAGTATGACTATCCGCATTAAAATGGAGAGCAATAAATCTACAATCATGTCATATGTGTAGGTATTATCTATAAAATATTCAGTATAAATAATCTGATGGATTTGTGCCTATTTAAAGTTCCGTTCGTGTTCGTTAGTGTAACATTTATATTTGGATATGTCAGTCTAATCGTCCACCCACTAATTACTTTGCGCTACGCGTACGAAGTCGCGGGCATTAGCTAGTAAAAAATAAATTCATAAATATCTGGGACGTTATTGCCCACATGGTCATCTGACCCCAAACTAAGCAAAGCTTGTACTATGGCTGTCACAGACTGATATATATACTTATTATGCAAATATATTTTTCAATACATCATCATCATCATCAACAGCCAGAAGACGTCCACTGCTGAATAGGCCTCCCCCTTTAACATCCACACTGAACGACATCCTGCCATCTGCATCCACTGCCCGGATGCCCGCGATTCTCACAATGTCGTCGGTCCATCTAGTGGGAGGCCTACCTACGCTGCGTCTTCCGGTTCGCGGTCTCGACTCAAGAACCTTTCTTCCCCATTGGTTATCAGTTCTTCGAGCAATGTGGCCTGCCCATTGCCACTTCAAATAGCAGATTTTAATTACATACTTAAATAGATATTAAGTAACACCCAGATATAGAACAAACACAAATGTTTATCACATGAATATTTGCCCTAGGTGGGCATCGAACCCACTCCCCTAAGCGCAGAAGGCAGGTAGGTACATCTCGGCCAACATACGAAGATCTACAAATGTAATGAAATTGATTAAAACTCCAGTAAACAACATCTAAGTATAGATATGTAGCTTAGACCACAAAACAATTAATATAATCGTAATTATGTTTCTAAATGTATAACAAGAGCCCTTGCCTTTTGAACGAAAGTCAGACAACTGTTTATTAACACCCATACAAATGGATTTCATATTTGGGAGTTCACATTAAATTAAATTAAGATTTTAGACAATAAACAAAAGTGAGGAGATAGAGATACGTATTAGGTGTGGCAATGGCGGCGGCGGCGCGTTTCAGCTCGACATTATAAAATTTAATTTTAATCCAAGGGTGCAAATAAGATAGGATTTCACCCTTGCTTATCTGAGTTACGTAATGAGCGTTGCGTAACATGCTGTTACGCCACGAGACATCGGAAGCAGGGAACAGGTAAGCCTTTTAGGATTCCGTAGTACTACAAGGAACCCTTATAAGTTCGTTCTGTTCGACTGTCCATATGTTTGTCTGAGCGTCCATCGGTCCGTCCGTCGGTCCGTCCGTCTTAATCCTTTAGCGTTTTAACTTCTATTGTTATTAAAATAAGTGCATGAAACTTTGCAAAATTACAGTTTTAGTGTAGATCTTCATTTCAAAAGCATTAAAAAAATGGTTTGGCTCTGGTACATGTGAAGAGGGGATGTTTTTATTAACCCTATCGTTTAGGGTTTCATTGAATAGGTATTTTAAAATGAAGAAGGAATGAGAAAGGATACATGACTATTAATCGAATGTATATTTTGCCAAATAATATGGCCTGCCAAAGTAGAACCATATTGGTGCCTCCCTAAACTATTAGACATAGAAACTTGCCATGGTTATGGGTCTTAAAACCATTCAAAATTGCAATGTTAATATAAAAATAGATATAAATTGATTAGTTAACTTATGTTACAATATAATGAACTCATAGTAGATTTCTGTAATGTATCTTGTAAATATTCTATTCTATAATAGAGTCGTAAGTCGGATATAATGTAGGTAAGGTTTGCGGTCGTACACTGTGTTCCCTAAAGGAGGTCATTAGATTGACACCGCCGGTCTCAGGCTGTTTTTAAGTGAAGATGAAACATCCCCAATAAGTCAAAATAATTACGCTGTAATGTTAATATGCCAAACAATAATAAATGACTACATAAAAGCCCAAATTTTCTTATTTAAATAAAAGTTAAATACAGTTCGTTAGTAAGCGCACTACTTGAAAATGGCTAGACCCATTTCGCAAAACTTTTTTTGTGAAATTTTCGTATCTATGAGTCTAAATAAGGTTTTTAGGAAAATAAAATTTTAAATTTGAAAAAAATAAAATTTTCGGTAATACTGAAAGTGCCTTTTTTCTTTAGGATTTTGTTACTCAAGACTTATACTAAAACATTGTATTGTACTTTGGACAGGATAACGTGTGTCAGGTTAGCTAGTACAAAATAGATGTTTGAATGATAAATGTAAATAATTGTGCGTGTGTATTATACATAAAAAAAAAACCCCGGGATCATCGAGATACAATAACTTAGAGTCACAATCGTGCCCAAAAAATTTCCGAACCAAAACTCGGCGCGCGCTATGAATTGCGCAGACTTTTTGGTTAGTTGTAAAATACCCGCGATCCGATTACAAAACCGCGCGATGCCAGTGCTACGATGTTATAGCGGACAAGCGACGTTGAACACTATGCAAGCGATATGTCCTCTAAATTGGAGTAAATGTGACATTGTGTAATTGATGTCAAGGTATATACAACGACGCTCGGACGTTTTTTAACTGTTTTCACTTAGAGATTGTGACTCTATAGGTATTGTATCTCGATGCCCGAGATACATACATTAATTACTCTCCTCGGGCAGTGGGGTAAATAGGAAGTGCACCATGTACGTATTTACTCAATCTCAAGTGATTTCATTGATATATAATAGGTAGATACCTGGCTCTCGTCAGCACTGTACATTATTATTCAGCTTGTACAACGCCTTAATAAGAAAACGTGTATCTAACGCGGTGTTTGATATTCGAATCATCTGTGTATGTGGTGTCATAATGGAAGGAATCACAATATCTCGTTATAAGAGAAACAAAGAAAGCAGCGCGTGCCTGGAATGCCGATCCGCACGAGCTTCGAAAATCCTGAAAATCTATCGAAAGGTGCCTCTCTGCCCTGCCCGTTGTTTATCGTACCTTTATTAAACACAGCCATACAATACTCACATATTGTAAACGATTTTAACCTGCGCCCTCTTAGTGATAAATCGATAAAAACCTTTTTTGTACTACGTTTTGTTTACAAATTTTTAGTTAGTATGTATACAAGACAATGGTTACATGACTGCCCTTATATTTTAGATAAACTATCTGCTACATTTATAGATACGTTTAATATTTATTCGTGCGAATGTTTGAAGTTTTCCAAGAACTTAACAATTGAAGTAATCAGACCAAGTGACAAATCTAATAAGTCACGGATTCTTGGACTTTACCAGCTTCGAATTAAATTTTAAAGGTCTACGAAACTATCTAGAAGGATCAATATTATGAATTAGATATGGGAATGAAATCAGTTTCAGATTTAGTGAAGGTGGTCTGTAGGTGCATTAGGTATAGCACGTTTGAACCTTTATTGTATTTTATGGCAGCCATCTCTTTTTGTTTACGTCATACAGTATGAAAAGCTTGTGTGCGATACAACGAAACAAATAGGTCTAATAATTAATATCGGAATTTGGAACGAATGTCTACTTTTTTTGATGATGAAATGGGCTAGTGTTTGCGAGCGACGATGCGGTCTAAGATGGGGCACGCTTGCCCATAAGGTGCCTATTCACTCTTGTCTTGAAGAGACCCAGGTTGTATAAGGTGTTTTTTATGTATTTAATCGAATAACTTGATTTTCTTTCTTTCTTAATTTATAGGGAACACCGAGGCAGGGAGCATAATCTTAATGTTAGATTTTCGAAGTGAACGTGAAGAAACGTGAAGTAAAGTGAACTTCTTTAGCCGCGTTTAGCGATTTTTAATAGCGGCAATGGGTTATGGGTTCGTATCACCGATATGATAATGTGACCCATTAGTTTTAACTTCTCTCGGCAGTCCCCATGACTGCCAATTTTATTTTAGTTTTAAAATCAAAATAATTGCTTCAAACTTTATCCATAACTTACGTTTTTATTTAGAAAATCTTAAATTCAACGACAATGAACAGCCTTAAATGTTAAATAGTGGATCAATGTTTATTTAGAAGTTCGTCATTTTTTGATGTTAGCTACTTAGTTGGTACTTAGACTTCTGATTATAAGTGAAAGTCAGTTGTGACAACTTTTTTAGAAACTCAACACTAAAGCCCCTTGTTAACGAGACGGTTTCTAGCCGGGCCGGTACGCTTTGTATCCGGCTAGTTCCCGGTGCCTAGCCGGCTGAAGTGTGGCTTCATTCGGTCGTTTTTCGTTGTTTTCTCCACACCTTCATCAAATACCTTCATTTAGTGCTCTATTATATAAACGTTTTCTTTTTGTGCACTAAGGCATAAACGTAAACTGAAGCTCTTTAAAATGGTTCAAAGAGGTTTAGTTTGTTATATATTTCAAGTAGGAAGTTTGCTTAGGTCTCTAATAATACCTATAGATCAGGGTATTATTAAACCCAGGCATAACTTTAATCGAATAAAAATAGGCTTTCGCGCCGATGTGAAGAAAACATGTCGCCTCATTGCATTTTTTTCCTAAACTGGTGATTAACTGCATTATGTATTCTGTGGTTTAACTAAACCTAAAATTTTGCGTAGGTAGGCGGGCCGCGCCATGCGTACATCTGACCTCGTCAACAAGCTCTGAAAGACTGCCATGCCATACTCGACTGTGCACCGGCTGTAAACTCGGCGTGCATCGTTGTCTAACCCTCATAGTGTCCTGTACATAATTGACGATCGGACGCAGGCACGGCTTAAAACCGTGCGTAGCTCCGGTAAAAAGCCGTCTCGTTAACAAGGGACCTAAGGGTGTTAGATATGGGATAAAAGTTTGTATGGTAGTTTTAATATGGAAATTGACGTTGACGCTTCCGTTTATAAACAGAAGTTAGTTGAATCATTCTTTTTCGATCTTTGATCGATCGATCGATCTTTATCAGATTTTACGTAAAGGCCGAATTATGAGGGGCAAATTGAGTTTGAGTTTAGGTGAATATTTATACCTATGTGTACAAAATCGCAGGCAACAGCTATTCCGTATTAAAATGTGAATACTTTTATATACGAGTGACAGCTTTGGTGTGACAATATTGTGACATTACAAAAATATTCCGTGTAGGCGAACTTTTATGAATAACTGAATTATAATATTCAGTAGCTGCGCAGAGAATTAGTATGAAATCATTAATTGAACCATCTTGAAGCATGTGCAAAAAAGCTAAGGAACTACATAAAAACCGTTTTCATTTAGAGAAGTTGATAAATTTAAATAATACGTGCATTGTTTTTACATTTAAATTAACAGTGAGTGCGGTATGTATCACTCGATTCGTTCCGCGATACTCCTTAACCTAATTTAGGCATTCATTTCGCCAGTTCACTCGTAAAATTTTAATAGCCACGGGAAATGTCGGCCTTATAACGAGAAGCGAGGTCTGTTTGAATACCAGTTGATATAATTATAAGTATACATATTACTGAGCAGTATTACTAAATTAACAAGGTCAAAATAAAATGAATAATTGCAATTTTTGCCTGATTCACGAGATGCTTCAAAATAGTGAATTTTTGACCAAAAAGATTGTGATACCATATTATTCGTTTTACATTTATATGAACGTCTCGGTCATAACAACGGACTTTGTCCTTTTAACAGGTGCTTTCTTAATCAATTTTAATAAACACCCAGGTACTTAAGATTATTTATTTTAATTGGTCATTCTATACGACTCTTATACAAAGTCTGATCGTTTCATTTTACTACCATGTACGCTAATAAAGTGAGACTAGAATAAATCCTTTCTCCGCTCATTTCTTAATTGGATTCTCAAGTTTATTTTATAGACCGATCCACTTTAAATAGGCGTCCTCGTTTTACGACTTCGGATCTGTTTTCACTAATAATGCTTCGCTTATAAATTAAATGGTTAAGCTGACTTATCAATTATAGTATTTAACTCTTAATTGATTGTCTTTGATAAGATATTGAAAGAAGTTTGTAAAATCTATACATACATCAAATCTAACTGGTGTTCGTATTTACATGAGCAAATGCGTATGTTCACTGGCGGTGACAAAGAGAGGCAGCGACTAGCGAAACAGTTTAACGCGGCCATATATATGGCGCATCCTGAACCTTATATGGACCTCCGGAAGTGCCCATAAAGTGGACGTTAAAACGACGACTCTTTTTACACTTTATTATCATTGGATGTGAACGCCGGCTCAGATTCCTTCGCAATTTACCGCGCGAAGGAGATCCTCTTGTTGGACACATTTTATCGCAAAATCGATTTTACTGATTATAGGCTTAGCTATGAAACGTCATGGCTTATGACTTACATTTTTACGATGGACATCGAATCGCCATTTGGGTGTTCTTATAAAAACGGCATTTTAACAACTTCTTTACGATGTGACATGTCCCTGTTCGTGGAGTAGTTTTCCATTACCAAAATTAAAGTATCACAAAGAAGAGGAAAGTGCTAGGAAGTTCCATTGTGTGTCGGGAAATTCAGCAAGTATGGAGTGGATCGATGGCGAGGACAGCTCTCCATCTATCGGCAATTATATCATTATTATGCTAATAACGTATTGTGAGCTATCGCCGCATTGACGCCCGCCAACGGATCGTGGAGATCGAGTTACGCAAGTTTCGGCCAAGTTTTAAGACCCTGCCGAAGGCCTCCTACTAACTATCTTCCTTAACGCTTTAGTTAAGAAGCGCCTTATGAGAACTTTGACGCCGAGATTGAGGAAGCTATTACGGATCTGTTCAGATAGGTATGAGCAGGATGTCACTTCCACCGCTCGACTTGTGAACTTGTTTACTTTGATGATTCAAACTTTTGACTAATTTATTTGAAGAGACTGACTGTGTACCGCGTAGACGTACGGTAGCTTTGCCTTGAGTTAGAATGAATAGTATTTGTTTTTATGCTATAACTTGTGTTATAAATCTCGTCGAGATTAAAGTTAACATAATCCTAGATTACACACGGGGAGCCGGACCCGCGTCGGTCATAGAAGCGTTTTCGAGAATTGCATTAAACGAAAGAAAGGGAAGATTAAATATTATCTCGAGCAAATATTTATGTAGTAAGTGCACTACAGTTACTAGGTGGAGTTGGGCATCGGATCGGGCAGTGGTTGCATCCCGCTCTATCATTACTTCCGCTCCGCTCTCAACTGGGGCAATCGATAAAGGGAGGCGCGGGGGGCGAAGTCTCTACCGAGCTCTGCCTCCCCGTATGGCTCTTCGCGGACCTGTGACAATCGCTCACCTATCGCTCACGTTACGCTCGCGTTTTGCTTGTTTATCGCTCGTCGCTTGTACTGGTCTATGAAGGTTAGAAGAATAAGATTGGTAATCTAACTAGGTGCTAGTCTACTTTACGTGGAATTAAAACGTCAGTTTATTTATGGGATCTTTTGAACAGTTCTGGAAGAAACTATGTCCCTGTTTGTTTTAGAGGACATAGCGCCCCGCAGTTCACCCGTTCTTCTACAAGAACCGTAATGTTTCATACGAACAAAAATTAGCCATAAGTAGTATAGAGTTAATACAGGCTATAAAGCTATCCAAATCAGTTTAACCGTTATAGAGTTAAGAGGGAACATACACTTATACTCACATACTTTCGAATTAATAGTATGTGGTTTAACCTCAATTCAAATTAGTATGGGTCTTTATAATTTATTGAATCAAGCGTTACTTCACGGAAGTTCGTCTTCAAAACAGTTTCTTATGCGAAACTCTTTTTTTGTTTGTTTTTATGCCTAACTAGCTATGTTGCCAGTGACTTAGTTCGCGTAGACTTTAATATAAATTGTTAACCCCCTTTTGATCCTGTTAATTCGGCCCTTTCGCAAAATACTTTATAGCAGGCTTTTACACTTCATAAGGAATGTATTTGGCAATTTTCAGCTTCATAGGTCAAGTAGCTTTTGAGATTTCGTGATGAGTCAGTGAGTGAGTGAATGAGCACTTCGCCTTTATAAACCTACATGGCTGCTAGTAATCAGATAGTATCCCCTTCAGGGCGGCCTCTGTACATCATAACAAACAACTTTAACTATACGAGTTTTTCCTAAATTTGAGAAATAATAATTAGGCGTTCCATACAAAAAAAAACATTCACTCCCGACAAAATATATTATGTAACAGCAGATATTTTTTCGTGAATTTTGGTAAACCGTATGACAGAAGTTGTATGTTTTGACGTTTTTTAAGAGGATGCTAACTGATTACCAGTAACCCTAACAAAAACCCTGTTATAATGTATAGGGTTTTTATAGATTGGACTTGATTGAAGCGGAAATACATTAGAGATTTGTGTATGAAACAGTTTATTATGGAATAATAGTTTTCCCTTCTTAACCCACAAATCTGATCATTCTGAATCATTCTGATTACGTCGCATGGATTTCATTGGCAGCCAAAGTGATTTTAACATCATATTTTGATAGGTAAAACCTGAAAATTAATCAATAAACACTTAAAAATACATATAATAACGCGAAAGGTGGTATATGAAATGCCTATTTCAATCTTTAGCGTTATTAAGAAACCGTTTCATCCAATCATTTGGGTAGGTACCTGCAATCGTGTACCTGCGTTACGTCTAACAAATAAAAAGATTGAAAGTATCGAATAAGGGCCCGGCTGGTAATAAAATGTTACCCTCGAGTGCCACAGTAAAATAACGTGCGAACTCGGCAAATTTCAAAATGGTCCTTCGAATAAAAAGTAAAAGGGGCTGGTTTACTTCGGGCGGTTAAAGTCTACACCTGTTCACGCAATCACTGCACCTATTCTAATATTTATTGCGTGTGAATATCCTATACCACTTCTTTGCGCCAAGTGTGATTGCAGTTTTTCCCTCTCTGTCATAACCGCGGGGTCATAGGACGGGATTTCTCGCAAATGAAAGCATTTTCGGAACTGCTGCCGTTTTATTTTTCTGAACTCCGAGTTAAATGGCTGAGAAGTACACTATTTGCTGATAAAGGCGTTTGAAAAAGCCAAATTTAGTTTGTCTAGACCGACAGCTTTTAACAACAACCCTTTAATATTAAGTTTGTATATCGCAATGTAGTAGCATCAAGCTAGCAGCTACGGTTTCATTTATTCAGCATTGTCTGTGTAAGTTAACAAAGCGGTCACATTCTTAAGTTAGTGGGTCGCAGGCTCATTACATTACTGTTATCTAAGCAACATTTAGTGGAATACTATATGGAAGGGTATATGTGGAAAGGAAAGTGCGGTTGGCGGCCAAGTTGACAGAACATTTAGACAGTACCTAAGCTCTCATTCTGCTTAAAAATGTACAGCCAGGTTATTCCTTGTTTTATTATTAACTAGCTGTTGCCCGCGACTTTGTAGGTACGCGTAGATTTTAATTTCAATTTGAACCCTTTTCGCTTTCCTTAATTCGGCCCTTTTGCAAAGTCATTTCTTAGTATCCCTGGTCACCAAATTACAGCTTATTTACAAAATTCAAAAACCCATTTCACCTCTCTAATACTTCTTTTTCGGAAAAATCTTAGTACAGTATTTATTAAAAACTTAGAACCTTCATTTGCGTCCATTTGCTTCCCTTAATTCGGCTCTTTTGCAAAATAATATAGGTTGTACGTCAATTTGGTCCTTGCTTAGCATATTAATCTCCACATCAAAATCCATTCAGTGGTTTAAAAGTTGTGTGTGTTCAAACAACCAAGTAGACGGATAAAAACTTAAACAACGTGCTTATCGTGTTCAACTGATGCTTATTACAAGATGCCCAGTCTCCCTTTTTTTCACTACGATTTAATTTTTGGATAGGTATAGATAATATAGGTTAATGCCGTAAAATCAAACCAGCTTGATCCGTTTTTTTCAGCTAGAAAGTAAAGGCTTCTGTAGTAACACGCCTAGCCCGTCCAATGTCCGTCTTAGTGTGCGTAATCTGTACTCGCCTGATAAAGAACTGTAACACTGTCTTGACACTGCGCTAGGGCAACAAGAACAAAAGGCTCGCGTAATTAGACCGACCGCGGCAATACATAAATAATTTGCCTCACGTACCGCTTTGTTCTCGGAACAGCTTTTTATTTAACGCTGTTATATCAAGAACAACACTCGGTGTGCTTTTGATGGCGGTAATGCGGTAATCAGCTAACCTTTTATCTTAAGATCCTTATCAGCAGTCTCCATTGTTTAAAACTAAACCACGAAATCTAGGGCTTACTGCTTACGTATAATTTTACGTACTGAACATCAGAGTAAAGCTTATGTCGTCAAATTCGTAATATTTTTGAAAAATTGAGATTCATGAACAACAAATAGAATGACGAGTATAAGTAGGTAAGTACACCATCCAAAAATCGGAAAAATCATGGCTAAAATATTAAGTTTTGAGATGACATAATCGTTTTTGCTATTAACATATATTTTTGATTTGAAATAACAATTAAGATAATTTTATTAGGTGTGAACCTAACGCATATTCTAAAAAGTAAAGGAACCATTTTTAGCAATAAAGTTGGAAAATGATAAGCGAAAACCAAAACATAAAAGAAATCGAAACCCAAAAGTACGTTCTCTCTTTACGTCTATAAGAAAGTTAGCATTGCCTAAAATCAATTTTACGACTGCAGGTATGCGAAAGATATGTACGGAAAACATTGATGTATCCATGCGTGAATATATTTTGTTTGCGCCTAAAATATTAAAGCTGAAACAAAGTTTCGAATGAAAGCACACAGAACCATTGAAACTTGAATCCGATTCATAGAAAATAGCTTCGGGCCTATCTACCGGACACCCTAAAATTTCACCCATTGTTATTTATTCTATACAAAAACTCTTTGGTAAGTGGAGCTCTACAAAATACGGTGCGGGGATTTAACTTGGGCGTAAAAGAAATTTTAGGATGGCTCGTAATGAAACAAATTTTCGAGCGGCAACATTTAGAGCCTAAGCCCTTTGTAGTGCGAGGTTACTCTACTTTGTGCCGAGACAAACCCAGATATCTACCCAAGTGAGTACATAAACTTGTGATGTGACATTTTTAATTTTACTTATTTTACATGCAAGGTCATGTCGTCGTTATACTATTTTAAATCCGATATATTTCGATTAAGGGAAAATCGGCGAATTGGATAATAATTTGCTGTCATTATTTTAAATAGAAGACAGTATATATTTCAAGTCCAGCAAACAAAAGTTTAGAAGAAAACAATTGAACAGGGCCCCGATTCTACTAAACCAATTGTTTTCAATTTGCCTCAATTTTTTTACCTTTGACACTTTATCTACATACCAAAAGTGTCAAAAGGGCAATTTTTGAGGCAATTCATTAACAATTTAAAAACAATTGTTTTGATAGAATCGGGGCCCTGGGTATCTGTCTGCGCTAGTCCCAAATATCCACACAAACTGAACAGTGACTTGTGACCTAACAAATAAAAAACTGGCCAAGTGCGAGTCGGGCTCGTGCACTAAAGATTCCGTACCACAACATTCTTCGGTGATCGTACGAGAACCGGTGGTGAACTGAAATTTTTCAGCAACTCGCACTTCACCGGTAAAGACAGTGTCTATCATAGATGAGTTGTATTATACTGGCGTAGTGTCCATTTCAGGCCCAGCAAACAAATATATATCTGAAAAGAAAACAATTGAACTGTCCATGTTCTGGGCCCAAACATCCTTACAAAGAGAACAGCTTCTTTTGATCTGAAAATTTCTTGAAATTGTGAGAAAGACCCTGACGTAGCACCAATACTACTACGACAAAATGGATAAATTGTATGTTTATCCCTTCTAAAAGTGTAAATAAATATATTCAAACTTACAATAACAACTGAAAAAATGCGCATTGCGGATTTCCATAACATGTTTTGTGTGAATCTTTGTGGCTGTCCTACACAGTGTCAGAGCGACCAATGGCGACAATCCTTTGAGCTTCTCACAAAATATTGCTAATTACTATTAAAAGGGCCGTTGTTTGGAAAAATACTGCTCTGGATGGGATTCTTTTTTTTACTTATTCCATAGGTGGTGAACAAGCAAACGGGCTGCCTGATGGTAAGCAGTTACCGACGCCTATGTATGTTTTTGTTTCTTATTCAATTATATAAAAGTAAAACCATTTTCTCAAGAGTTTACAACTCAGCTATAGAGATCGTACGTAATTTTTTTACCCCCGCCGCAAATGGAGGGGAGTTATCGTATAAGTTAAACGTATATATTTGTTTGTCTGTCTGTTTGTGGTATCGTAGCTCCAAAACGGCTAAACCGATTTGAAGTTAGTTTATTTTTTTGTTTGAAAGGTGACTTGATCGAGTTATGTTCAGCCGTTTGAAGATAATCAGCTCTTTTAACGGGTCTCTCAAACCTCAATAACCTGTTAACGCCAAAGAACAAATCATCTGCAAATGAAAGTTCAATCCAACTACAATTGAAGCAAATCACAATTTAAGTTTTCATTTCTCCCCTAATATATTACACGGTACAAGTTATGCCGTCAACGTGACCTCCAGTCTATATAGCTTTACGGTATTAGAGGAAAAAATCGCTACAAAATTTTACGTCCGCGCGACACCCTCCTAATAATGTCTGCTTAAGGGCGGCGGTAACATGGAGTACACATTTACGCTCCGTTAAACGCGGAAAGCTTTTTTCGTGTTTAGTGTCACAAAAACTGTTATTAGCCTAAATTGTGACAGTAAAAGTGGCGGTGGTGGGAGTTAAAGATATTGACTCAACTTTCGACGGATTTCGTTGTAAAGTTAATGTTCTCTTTGTTTTACAAAAAATACTGTGGAAGTTATTTTCGTAGGCATTGGGTTATATTTCAACAACTTTTTTCTATATATAAAAGCGAAGCACAATCATTTCGACCTTCCAAACATGGTACATGATTAAAACAGGTTTTCTATTCATATCATAATACAGTTTAAATTCTCATCTCACCTAACGGTCATTGCCTTCAAAATTTAACTTACCGCCATTTCGAAAAGGCATTGTCATGGCAGGATAGCCAAACTCAGTTGCGTGTGCAACTTAGGCCAAAACACAACGGCACCATGTATAAACTTAAAATTATCTAAACCGGACGATTCCATAAACTTAATATTTTTATAGTTAGATTATAATAATATATTTACTACTAGCTGCGCCCCGCGGTTTCACCGGAGTTATATGTATACCTCAAATGTTTTGTGTCCTATCTGTATTTTTTAAATGATATCAAAGTCATTGTATAGACTTATGCCACTCCAAACAAAACGTATGGGAAAATTAATTTTTCTCAATATGTTTTCCTGTGATTTCTGATATTTTATACTTATTCTGCTATCTTGGCGGAGGGAAATCCAACAAATCAAAGATCATGACAATCGGTCCATCCGTTCTTGAATTATAAATAATGTAACTAACACGTGTATATAAACTATATAGTGCTATTGCCCTCGATTTCGTACGCGTAGATTTTCATATATACTTTCGGCCCTTTTTCCTCCCTTTTGCAAAATTGCATAGCCTGTATTTCAATCTGGTTATACCTAAACATATTCGTGAAAATGAGTGTTTCAGTCTTTACTTGTTCAGCTGCTTATTTTAAGACGACCTGTGTTTGTCTTTTATATCTCAAAATTACAGTTTTTTTTTATCTCTTAATTTTTATTATGTATAAATTATGATAACAATAAAAAATTAGAAATACATTCTTAGATAGCAAACTACACCGGCTCATAGTTTTCAATTTAATAAAACTAAAACAACCCCCCAACTACCTCACTTAAACTCCTTTACTTATCGACAGGAACACTTGACTGAATCCCTTAATGCGCGGATTGCGTGGTCGGAAATGGACATTTGTATCCACGATGGAAAACAACAGAAGGCATTTTATATGTCCTACCGGTCGGGCAGTCATTAGGTACGTAAATTATTCAGATTTTGACAGACATACCTTTAGAATTGATTAATTAATCATCGGAGCGAAGATAGTAAGCGGAAATATATTGTATTCATTTGTCAAGTCACTGGTCATTAATCCAATAAATTTCAATAAATATGGTTTAGAATAAAAATAAAACATATTTTCTCTAACTACGTAATACAAAAAAAAAATACAAAAAAAAAACAGAATTTTATTTCCTTTTTTACTTTACAAGAAACAACACATGATCCCTAACACTAGGTTCGTTTCCTGTTCACAAGACACGCCAAAATAGTAAACACGTGAGACTCCATTTTAGAAGCGCTTCGGATAAACTTGTTTGACCTAGGAAACTAGTTTATCTCGAAATCGGAAATGTCTTAAGAGTAAACACAAAATATGTTCGAGCAAAAAATAGACGAAAGCTTAGCTCAAGAAATGAGCTAAAAAAAGTGCGCTATTGATTAAACATTTTTGGCGATGACGGTAGGCACCTTTAGTTAGAGCAGCGGCGCATATATGCTAACCTTGATTACATATTTGAGGCGTTTAGGATCAAGAAATTGGGCCCTTGGGAACCGCGAGTTCACCAAATTTTCAAAATCTTTTAGAGCGATCTATACAAGAGCTATATGCCTACAAATACACAGAGATTAATTAGGTAATCAATAAATGGCAGTTAAACTAAAACATGTCGAGTTTATTGCACATTAATGTAATAGGTAATACATTAATTCAGTTCACAGCCGCTAATAGCAACCGTAAGTGACCGCACCCTGTAGCTCGCACGAGTCGCACGCACACCGCAGGCCACAGTACTAATGGAACGTTTCACAGATGAAGCTGTGACGAACGCTAGTTGTATGCATACCCCTTTATATTTTACTAGTAATGGCCTGCAATTTTGTATGCGTAGATTTTTCATATAAATATTAAACCTCAATTTGCCCCCTCAATTCAGGCCTTACGCAAAACCTGACGAACTTTGATAAATACTTTCATCCCCTATAACCCCCTTAGGTAATGATATTCCAAAAAGAATGACTCAACTGACTTCTGTTTATAAACAGAAGCATAAACGCCAATTACCGAGTTTCTACATTTTTAATGATCAAACTTTTATACAAACTTTCATCCCCTACTTAACCTTTAGAGGACGAGTTTCCAAAAAACGATAATATAACTTTTACCTCTAAACATAAGTCAAAGTACTAATTTCCACGTTTAGGATGTGCGTTGTCTGTAAGGGAAGAACGAATTTAAGACTTTTATTAAGTCGATGGCAATCGTAATCGAATCACAATAGCACGAGCGGAGCTTACACGTATTGCATAAGCAGGATGGCGCAAGCGGGGTTGCCCTATAACAAGTGAGAGCTAATGAAATTAGACTTGGAAAAAAAACTTTTCTCCATTCTACTAATGTAAGATATAGGATTGATATCCAATTGAGTTTAATGCTTTAATAGAAAATATTTTAGAAATTATCTACCAAATTTAAAGTATCTATTACCCAAGAAAGAATAAGAAAAATATTTTTTATTACGAGTATAATTTATATTGACTTCATACGCATAGAATTTTATTTAAACTTTTACACCCTTTTTACCCCTTTAATTTGGCATTTTCACATAATTCTTTCTTATCGGACCTCTTCATCCAATAAGAAATCTACTTGCCAAATTTTAGCTTCGTAGGTCAAGTAGAATTATTTGCAATTTTGACTTGTACAGCGAGGTAAACGCGTGTCCTCACTAGAAACACTGTAAGCCTTTGAATATAAATAATTTTTTTGCTCTATACAAAGTAGTACAGTGAATACAAAGCAAGGTATATTTTATTCAACCTTATCAAACAATGATAAATACAGAACTAAAGTGGTCTATTCTTATGATTCCATTGATAAAATACGTGCAAGAAAAAAGAATGAAAAGTTAAAATTGCAAGTAAAAACTCCTTACTCATTCAATGAATAAATCCTTCACGTGAAAGGTAATTGCACACTGGTACAGCAGCTACCGTGCAGTACCTAGCAATTGTAATTTATAGTAGGTTTCGTAGAAAACCGTATAACATAATATAAGCAATCGAAAAAAGCTAGCTGAAAATAGCTTAGTGTTAGGAACTGATATGGTTCATATTATGCAAAATTGAAAAGCTATGGTTGAGTAATTACGTTATAATGACGTAACTAGCATAAATGTAGTGTAGATACTGAAAAGTAAGAGAATGCTACTTAAGTAATTGTTCACCCCGGACTCTGGTCTTGGCGACACTTCTATCTTCGTACCCATTAAACCAATTTTGCTCATATTCAAACTTAAAAATTGTATGGAAATGAACTATTTTTACTTACAAAATTTCATGGAAGCCAGATCGACGGTATGCAAGTTATTGTTGAAAAAATATACAAACTTACAAACAAACGCCAATATATTCCCGTTACTCTGATATTTTTGCGGCGTTTGGTCAAAAATAGCATTGTAGGGTGGTTATGAAAAAAACGCCCAAATTACATCTGGTAGTGTTTATACTCCGATCAACTCCAAGCATCCGAGTTGATTGCGGGTGGCTATCGCACTCCTAGATTATAAGCGAGTTTCCTATTTATGGCTTTAGAGTGGACTGCAGGCAGCTATCGTTCTTGTACGGTCGTTGGATAAGGCAAGTCTTTTTGCCTCGGACGACCTCAGCAGAGTGACCATGGGCGGTTGACAAATGCAGATGGTATTGGTTCGAACTTGTTTTGGGGCAACTATCGCAAGGGCACTTCTAAAGTACGAACCACGGGTTGGGTCGTTGCCGGGAGTTGGGAATCGGATTTGCCCTGGTACTTCAGAAGGGGCGTGCCAGGGCCCTGGCCCTGCCAGGTTTTTTGAATTATCATATAGAAAAATCTAACTGATCTTCTGACAGGTCTTGGGAGACTTCGACCCTCCCCGGTGGTGTCGATGTGTGTTTGTGTATCTAGTAACCTAATCTATACCAAAAACGGAATATTCCTGTTGCCTGGAGCAATTAGATCAGACGAGCTCAGCGGTGCAGCGCCAATGTTATGGTGGCGACGGAGTCATCTGGGTTGCCTCAGATATTTATGGGGCACCTACGGAGGGAAAAACGTTTCAGCAGTTGCGTAGACACTCATATGCGGTCGAATCGCGTATACGAATTGGTTCTTTGCCGTGGTGGGTGTTGCATGAGATTATGAGACAGTTGAGAGTGAGTGATGAGAGTGAGGGGGCGAGGATAGGTGGGTGTCAAGTTCAAGTAATTATTTGTCACTGATTAAAGTTTTTCCAAAGATTTCCTCTTCTATTAATGGAAACAGAACTAAAATAGCCAAAGCAGCAGCAGCACAGCCACGAAGCATTTCGTGCGGTGTGTAGTGTTTGTTTCATTGCATACAATTCCTTGTGTATTATAACGCGCAAACTGTGCTACTGCAAACACGCGTTTGGTTTGTAGAAGGCTTTAGTACTGGAAAACATAACCGTCAAGTACATGTCATGACTCGCTCACGGTAGGGTTTTGTAAACAAATAACCAAGTTGTTAGTGTGCAAAATTGTTTTAGCTATTTTTCCGGTAAATTCAGGCTCTTACGGTAATTTTAAATGTCATTTCAGGGTTAAATTTTGAGCCACTTGAAATAAAATCGAAACTGACTACTAAAGTTGAACTCAAATACCTGCACCTATTTAAAAAACGAGGCA